>OY728143.1:252670284-257670284 GCA_963277665.1 Viscum album | reverse complement strand
GTAAATGGAAATTGGTCTGAAATCACATGATATCTTTACTATTTTTGGTCATAATAATCAAGACTATTCACAGTCTTGAGAAAAAAATATTAAACTAATGATTAAAATAATGGGAAACCCCTCTTCTCCTCCACTATAAATACCACTCTCTTTACCTCCTCTCCTCACACCTCTCAAGCCTTGTGCCTAGTAAAAATTCTACTCAAATATATCCCTAATACCCTCTCACATTTCCAAAAATCCTTGGTCTCTTCAAAAGATCAAATCCTCTCCCCTAAAGAGGTTCTTAAGGAAGATATACTCAAGAGGTAAATTCCACTTTTCATTTCTTTTATTTTCTTTCAAGTTTCTTTCTTTCTTTTTCTTTCCTCATATTTGT
The DNA here is from genome assembly GCA_963277665.1 of Viscum album. Lineage (NCBI taxonomy): Eukaryota > Viridiplantae > Streptophyta > Magnoliopsida > Santalales > Viscaceae > Viscum > Viscum album. Next base: position 257,669,905 of record OY728143.1, on the reverse strand, counting down.
TCATCTAAATGTTATGATAACTATAGTCCCTTACATTTACTATAATTTTGTTATGATAATGGAATAATTCATCACCATCTCTCATTTACCCTCCTTTTATACTAGAAATGAAAACACCATCCGAGATGTGTTAATTTATCCCATTCAAGGATAACGAGTTTTCAATTTCTATTACTGTCTTCAATTCTGGTCATGAAACCATTTTTATATTTGAACCAAAAAATAATATATGTATTATGTCTAATTTAAGGTTCTGTAATATTTTTTTACATATAATATTAATTTATAAAGCAAAATGTGTTTGATGAGATCAAAAATCACCAATTAACCAAAACGGTTATCATTAAAGTTTCATATAATGATTCGTCTTCACTCAAAATCACCAAATGAATTTTATAACCATTTAATTTTTTTTATGTTCACTAATAACATATAACTCCAATTCTAGACAACCATTCTCACCTTACATGTTTATCCTTACATGCATATAAGTAAACCAATCATGAAAACCAAGGAAACAAATGCTTCCAAACAATAAAATTGAACCTCTTAACCCATCAAAAAGGTCATGAATGGAATTAATAAGGTTATAATAAATAAATTACATGAATATTAGGTTCTATAAATATTAATTAATTAATGTAATTTGGTTATCCAGGACATTAAGATCAAGTTAAGGACACCATCAGACTTAAGGTAAGGGATTCTACCCAAACCTCCATTATTCCTTCAGGCTGCTCTATCTTTCTTTTTACCCAAATGAAGTTATATATTATTTTTATGTATATATTTTAAATTTTGTGCATATGTTACAAACTCATGTATCAAGATCCATTCATCATTCTATTTTGATGATATATATGTTTTTAAGTGGTTCCCTCCTCAATACTTCCCGATAAGCAAACTGTTTTATTGGAACTTCCTGAATTCTTACCAAATTTCAATGCACTCTATCATATGTTTTAATCCATAATTGTTTTTATAAAATCAGTATTTTTATTATAAAAACTTCTTAGTTCACTTCTGGTTTTATATAAAATATTATCCCTTTTTCTATTTTAAAGCCTCTTTAGTATTTTCCTTAAAATCATACTAAAATGTTTTAATGCTAAAATCTATTAAATAATATTATTAAATGTTATCAATTATGTTTAAAATCACTTACCATGACATATTATTATTTTTTAATTATTAATATCCATGTATGTTTTAATTCATTTCTTTCATGGACACTTGTATGATACACCCATTTATTATGCTTTATGACATGATTATGATACCCATATATTTCCATGGTTACCATTATGTTTATGTATTAATGATTATGTATATGTGGAAAGAATATTTATGAACATGTTATGATGGGTGTACCTAGATAACTCTCCAATGCATTGGGTAAAGTTAAGTCTCATGAGTCGTTATGTGCAATAGTCTTGACAGTTAGCCTGGACTCTTGCTACCATGTGCAACGATCATTGTGGTTAACCTTGACTTATGATCCTCTATGCGAAATGAGCATTAAATCATGATAAAGTCATGTTTTATGTTTCTTACACAATACTATGACTCCATGTTTATATGATCCCATGTTTATTTGTTATGATTCCTTATATTCCATGCCTTTTTATATCTTTATGTCATGCCTTCTAACCCATGTGCCAAAGATTTATTCTTATGTTTATTTCCTTACTGGGATTTTTAGCTCATCCATTTGTTCATGTTATCCCTAGGTTATCCTATGAAGATGTATGATAAAAATGAAGTTATAAGCTCTTTATGAATATTAAATAAATAAATGTTTTATTTAGTCCCATGTTTTCAATTTTATATACCTAATCTTCCAAGACACTAGACTTTACGATCCTTGGCTTGTAATATGATGTTTTATTATGCTTAAAATCATGTAATGATATGTGTAAAAGTATAGGTTCACTATATGTTTAAAGTTTTACACAGTTTAATAAATAAATTTTAAATCTGTGTAATTTGGTATAAGTACACGACGTGTATAGGTGAGCTACATGGCATGTACATCTCTCACTGTCTATTTGAGGTACACACCTAAGGAATCAGTGTGGAAATATTACCTTGGAAAATATAGAGTACCTAATGTGTAAAAGGGACTAAATGACGCGTTGACTCTGAGTTACATGGTCACCAGTCAGGTAGGCCATGTATAAAACACATAGCCCGTATGTGACTCAAAGGGACTACATGTCGTGTATATGGGATACACGATGTGTACTTCAGATGACAGTATGCCAGGATGGACTGGTCAACACGTGGTGTAAGAATTAACTAGACCATGTGTAATCAATGAACACACATTCAATTAATTTCCAAATTAATTCCTAATGCATTGAACACAAGTAGATGATATTTAACTCCAATTACACGGTGTGTCTCCTGTGTTATCCGGCCAGAATCCTTAGCACCTCTGGATGAGTTATTTGATTTTATTTTGTTCATAAAACTAATCATATTGATTAGATCTATGAGAAACGAAGGCGGAAGAATAAATCACAAAATTTGGATTAAAAGAATGGTTAAAATTGAATTGAAAAACTAAATCACAAATGCGTAAATCATCAGAGATCTTTAAATAATTATAAATAATTACATGACCATTCTGATACAGCTTGTAGGTTCTAAGAATATTGGAAGCATGTGATGGGTCATGCCCAACTTTTCTTTTTTTCCTGATCGATGATCAATTTGAGATTTATACAATGATTAACATCATGATCTATAGAATTTAATTATAGAAATCAGAAAAAGGATAGAATTCCAGAACCAGAGAGAGAATCATCACATATTATTTATAATAAATTTAATTAATTGAAGAATTAACTTGTTGGAATTCTTTATTTATTGATAGAAATGATAACAGATCTATGTTGTTCCATCGTTGTGTTATTGAAATCAAAGTAGATTCCCTTTATCATTGATCCACACGTGTCGTAGGAATCTCTGGGTGTTAGCATGAAAGATCCCAGTGCTTGCGTCGTCTGCCTTTGATTGCTTTGAGAACCGCTTCCAAAGAATTCTCTTAGATATCTTCTTGACTCGAGAGTGGGAGGTAGGGGAAGATAACTTTCCATTCTTGGGAGCATTATTACAGAAGAGAGCTCTCTAGGTTTTTAGAGGATTCTCTAAATCTGTTGTACACAACTAAACAAATAAACCATCTTTTTGAGAAAATAATATAATTGGGTTTATATATCACTTGGGTTAAAATAAAATAACTATTCAAGTGCCCTTTATTATTTATGCACTCCCTGCAGAACCCCATATAAAATAATAATAATAATAATATTATTTCTCCAAATGTGTTTAACTTGTGAATTAAATTAAATATTATTTAATAAAATAATATTAAATATTTATTATTTCTCATGAGACTATTAAACTTGGTTTTCCATTCCTCCACAATATTTATCAGTCCTTGGAATAATGACTATTTATTTATTAAAATAAATATCACTCCATTATTCACCAAGAAATAAATAAATATTATATTAACTAAATAGAAAATAAATATTTTTTAAATATTCCACTCACATTATATTGTCTCGAATAACTGGTGACATAATATATGCAATCAAGAATACATGAATAATTATTAAACCATATCTCAGATTAATATTTATTCAACTTGTTAAATAATAAATAATAATATATTATTTAACTGAGATTCTGGATACACATAGTGTGTGACCCTCTAGGCCTCTTTTTTAGTGGCATTAGCCAAAGCAGCCTAAAATCCAAGGTTAGCATCTAGAAACAAGCCATGGTACCCATAGAGAAAGAAGTTAATGCCGCAAAAATATGATACCTCATACAAATGCTTACTATATAATATAATCCCTTTATTATGCTTTCTCAAATCAAGCAGGTTGCATACTGGTTCCATAAACCTATGCGCTCAATGTCTCTTTCTTTGAATTCTCAGAAATTGAAATTACTTATTGAACACTATGTCCATGGATTTATTTAGGTTATATCATTTCCATCAAAGGGACTGAGATATCAACTTCTGTTAAAGAACAGAAGGGATAAATCATTTCTCACATTATTCATTAATACAATATTACTTGTGATACACCTAATATATCTTACCTCACCTCGAACATTTGTTGTCACATTTTTCATCAATACATAAAAGTACGTGAATCATAATACTCATTAATAATAATATTAAAGTATAAGGACTAATAAACATGTTCATAGATAGTAACATCCAATGACACATATAAATGTGGATTTCCTACTGGTGGGTCCCATTCTCATAATATCCTACTGGATATTACCAAGGGTGTACGCCATGAGAAGGTTCCTCAAAGTCCTATGAGTATCCACCCCTAATAACCTATATCATATGTGTATTTAAAATTATATAATATGATTATATAACATATATTTAAGAATAGTGTCATAACACTTTCGGGTTCTCATCATAGCGAGGAACTACCATGATTTTTTAGTGCGGCAGCTACTCTTGGGATATTATCACATACTATGTTACACAGAAGAACAATCATGATGTGATAAGAAGTTTATAAATATTAAAAAATATGATTACAAGTTATCTTAAAGTACATAGAAGTTTGTTATAGGTCACCAACTCCAACATTCATAACATGAAAATATAAAATGAAAAATTAAGTTCAGGAGAACATTTATAGAAAAGGGATTATATAATGAGTTAGATACTACTGCAAAAAATGGTCTTACATGTCATTTTTTGGGTTTTTAACATTGGTTACATTGAAATTTCATTGCAATAAATGTATTTAACATTTTTATCATATTGGTTATTGTTGACCGACATTATGTCGAGTTTTTTAAAACCATCATAGAAACCAACCAAAAACTACATAATTGGAAGAGTTTTTCACATAGATTATATAAAAATAAGCATGAAAAATATATTTTTTGAAATTAAATTCAAATATATTACCCCATCAAAACAATCAAAAAATAGATCACAAATTCAAGTACTTATTATGAATGAGAAGTCACCTGTGCTTTTACACATTTAATATTTGAACTCTTCTTTCCTATTGTCACTCTAAAGTAATATCATGATCTGTTTGAAAATGTTATGCATGAAATAAAATTAAGTCTTTAAAATACACAAGTATTCAAATAATCAAATTTACATGTTCAATACTTTGCTAAAATTTTCTCACACATCACTATGTATAATGCATAACAAATAATCTGTATTATCTTTTGAAAAAACACACAACATCCGATGAACACTAATATAAAAAAATATAACGTGAGAGATTATTTAGTTAAGATAAATAATGATTTAATAAATATATGTTACATACCCATCAAGATAAGAAAGCATACACCAATAAATTTTATTACTTTTAAATCTTTCAGAAATATACACTATTCTTTCTATATCTTTCATTATCATCACTGTTGGTAAAATAAATTATGGGTCCAAAAATCCATATAATGGCATCGTGTCATACTAAATACAGATTGTATAAATATACCTAATAAAAAACAAACATAAATATTAATTTTAAATAAATTAAAATAATTTAAAGATATATGATAATTGACTTACATGGAAAAGACTTACATTGCTTTGATGCCCAATAAATATCCAGTTTTAAGCTTTATAATATATTTCATTAAAATAATAATAATAATTTCACACCCACAAATGTTAGCATACATTGGAAGATCATAAACTTCTAATAATAAAAATGAATATGTTGATACTCTATTAAGTATGAAATTATTATCTGAAGTCATAACAACTTGTGCTTGTTGTTTTTTATATAGTATATCTTTACCTTTAAAGTATTCCTGTAAAAAAAGTTGAATGTATAAATTTTAAAATATCAATAGAAATTTAACACCAATATGAAATAAATTATTGATCTATATCTACCTCAGTGGTAAATTTTTATACAAGTCTAGATGGCCAAACTAAAAATGGTATATTGATTCACCCTCTCTCCCTCTCAGTGCATATGACATCCCGCATTTTTATACATGATTTTAAACATACTATTACATAAATAACTCTGAAATATCGTTTTAGGTTTAGTGTATTGAAAAATAGGTATATAGTACAAGTCATACAAGGTACACAAAAGAAATCATAAACTAATTTTCAACTCTCTCAAAAGGTTTCTTTATTATCCCATCCTAGATCACCTCACTGCATAGGATTTCTTGGGGACATTTATCAAATGAAAGGGGTGAGCATAAAGCTCAGTAAGGGATAATAAATGTAATATAATATCTTATGTGAAATAGAAATCATAACATAAGAACATGTACATAACAATTTGAGGCATAACATAAGTATATGAACATAAGAACATGAGGCATAACATGGAAATGTGGCTACAACATAAACATGATACCTTAATAAAGATATCACCAAAAATCATCACTATGGTGTAGAAAAACATATTTCTAGGATTTTGATCATGGTATCATAAAACATTATCAAGATATGATTCCAAAGTATCATAAACATATTATCACTAGAGATAAAATCTTTAACCAATGTATTGAAGCACTATCAAGGCACAACCTTCATATGTTTAACATTATGAACAACACTTCGATTAAAAGATAATAAGTACATATAACTTTGAACCCATGAGTAGGTAATGTGGGTTTAATACATAGATATCTCAAATAAAATATTTAAAGAAAAATTTCAACAAATACCCCTAAATGAAAATAGGGTTGGGTATTCATGACAAGAAAATATTGCATGGAAAATTAAGGGATGATTTTAACAGAATAACATGTATAGAAAAGGGATCATGGAATGAGTTTAATGAGAGAGAAAGGAAGTATCTAATTAAAAAATCAATAAATTTAAATTAATGGATGTGTTTATAAACATTTGAAAACATAATAAATTGAGAATCAAAAGTCTTATACAAAATAAGTTCTTGAATTTAAAAAGTGGAGGAAGAGTATCCTTACCTTGAGAGGATGCTTCTTAGAGCTAGATAAAGACTCCTTAGAACCTTAGAACCACCTTAGAGAGAATTTAAATATATGGATTGAGATAGAAATAATTCTTAATGTCTTTTAATTGGATATTGAGGAGAGAATGGGCGAGTATTTGTACTTGAGGATGGGTGATTTTAAGGGATAAAATAATGATTATTTTATTACTAAGGATAACCACTTTTGGGTGGAATTAATTTCAATGAATTTGGTTGATAGTTAGTATTGAAAATTTTGGTTAATGATGTGAAATTACTAAAACAAACATTCAAAGTTGTGTTTTTTAGTTATCTTATACATTTTCCTTTTAATTTTAAGCTTATACATTATTTTACCTTTACTGTGACAACTCTTTTTTTACCTCAATAACTTTTTTTGTGGCTAAAAATGAAATTTATCTTATTAAATAATTTTGAATTTATAATTACAAATATATAATGTATTTTACTCAATTCATTTTATAAAAGTGATAAAAAATTAATTCTAATATGATACCTATATAACACATAAAAATAGTTTTTAGGAAAGAAAAAACCATGGTTCCAAAATGATAAGCATGTGTTTCTAAATGTAACAAATTATGTATTATGTTATTCCTTAAATACATTTTTGATCAATAATATGGATTAAAAGAAATTTAAAGTCACGATCATTCATGATTATATCACAAGAGTTACCGTATTTCGTAAAAAGTGATATTTTTTACTTTTTACCCTGAAAATCAAGTTTTTTTTAGAAAATTACCATAAATTCATCCTAATATAATTTCAATATTCTGATTCCAAAAATTCCATTGATTTTTTAAAAGTTATTTTCTAAATATAATAAATTTAACTTTTAAATAAAAATACCTATTTATTGAAAAAATAAATACTAATTTTGGTTTCATTCTATTAAAAATCTATTTTATCATATTCATATGATGTTTGAGTGTATATTATCCTTAATATAAAGATGATATAATAAAATAATGGAATAATTAAAATAAGTAGAGTTACCACTATTTCATTTCCAAATAATTTTCACCTAAATGAAACTCAATGTCTAGAAATATAACCCCTTATTACATTAGCATATTCCCTAAGGGTAAGGTGTGCGATGGTAGTAGTCTTTTGGGGTGCTTTAACCAACATCACTTAGGTGATGATTTATAATAACTTTAAATCCTGTCACAAGTGATCCCACTCATGTCTCAATTATTGAATTTCAGCTTGGGTTTGGTCAAGTGAAAAGCCTAATGACACCACTTCTCTCCAAATATCATACAAGTGAGCCTCATAGGGGACACTAATATTGATAGATTCCATGTTTTCTTTCTTTTTCATCATAAAAAAATCACAAAAGTCACTTTATAATGGCTGGATAACCAAGGTTCATAATTCCCAACGGTCATATTGACCGATGGCCATAATGCCCAATGACTGTATTGACCAATGATCTTAATGTTGAATGAATGTATTACCCTATAAATAAACCACAATTCTCATAGTTCATCATTCACCACCTCACTTACAATGGATCTTTCACATCCCTTGATAATGTTTATAATTTTCACAACACTTATTTTTCTTTTTACAATCATCATGACATGAGTGATCTTTATGTGGGAATTCGGTCCTATTGAGTTTCCTTTAGCATGTGAATTATTCCTTTTCATTTAGATCCATGTATTTTTCTTATTTGTCTTAGTAAATATCATTTTATACTGTATAAAGTTCTTATGAAATGTAATAGTGTTTCTATGTTCTCATAATAAAAAATTCCTTATAAAATAATAGTTCTTCTATTAATAACATAAAGGAATTTTTAGGCTATTATAATGCATATCACCATTTGGGTACTTCAATTGATATAAAACCAATCTACCTTTGTTAATTTTATCTTACTAAAATATAATTAAAATAATTTCATAATAGAAGTTTTTCTTTTATTTTTTTTAAGTTTAAGTGATGGTTGATATTTCTTTTGTTGTTAGTTTAAATTTATTATCCCTTTTGAGTTGATATCCACTATTTTTTCAAAGATCAATTGATTAAGATTTCAATATTTAAATTAATTAATAAGTATCAAGAAGATAAGTTGGTCATTTATAAATATTCGTGATTGTATATATTTTATCAAATTTATCATGAATTGAAAGATAAGTTTTCACGTTTCTTTAGATTTCCTACATGAATACTTTTCTATTATATATATACATATTATTTTTGAGTTTTTTTATTATATTGAAGTTTATTCATCCAAGAATGGAAGGATATTATATTGAAATAAATAAGTCTATAATGAATAATAAGTCCAAGAAGAATGTAAAGTATTTTTTGAAGATTACATCCCATGATTTTGAAATAATAATATCACATGAAGATAAATCCACCAATGATTATGAGATAGAAAGTAAAGATAAAAAACATCAGATAATTATAGAATAAATCTCCATGAGTTATAATAATGGAAATTTTAAATCCAAAAATGAAACAATTATATCAATGCTTTATTTATGGTAAAAACATTTTACAACATACTGTCCTATAATTGAAGATAAAATAAAACTGACACTGGGTGTTTAATTGATGAGAATAACTTAAAATAGTCTAAGAAAGGAGTATTCCATAGTGGATGAAAATTCCTTAGTGTTATATGAATATGTCAAAAAATCATATAGATGTTATGTGATAGGATAAATTTGTGTAATTATTATAGAGCTAAGTTTGCTAAGTCCTAAAGAATTAAACGAGACATGTACTAAAGAAGAAAAATCTAGAGAAAATTGTGTGGAAATTGGGGATAACATATATAATTCAAAATATTATTTTCTTGTTTTAGAAAATTAGGTATATAAATCCTCATGAGAATAAATAACAAGAGAATATGAAAACTCAATCTATAATAATGATTGATTAATAGATTCTACATGTTTAGTTAAATTTAAAATAGCAAGGATGACATAAGAAAATATATAAGAAGATATATCCATTAAACATAATATATATAGAGAAGACGAAAAGAGTTTGAAGAATATTCATAAGGATTATGCAGAGAAATGATTCCAAGAAAATAACAAGTTTGTAGCTAAAATCAAAACATTGCTAGAACTATTAAATGTTTCCAAAATTAATTATTTGTATGATTTTAAGGTTAAGAAAAATGGACTATAGATGAATATTAATGATCTAAATTCTTTTTTAATTGAGAAAAGTGGGATAAAAAAATATCTCACCAAGAAGATTAAAGCCAAGGAGCAATGAACCATGAATCTAGATGAAAAATATTGCAAGGTTAAGGAGATATTAAATATTAACAATTTTTTATTAAATAATTTAAATTTGATGTCATATATGCTAAATTATATCATTATATAATTGAAGATATAAGTTTTAAAAGATGTGGAATAATAAGATATGATTAAAAAATTTAAAAGAAATATTAACAGTGAAAATTAGAAGTCAAATGATTATAATAAATCTGTTGAAATGAAATGGACGAAAACATTTAGATCTAATGATAGAATTTTTTAAGATTCCAAGAAATTGTATCATTACTAAAAATATAGATTATTTTCATGGTTCAAAACCATGGAAATATAATTTAAAACTATACTAGTAGTCTACTATCATGATTTGATAAATTATGTTGCAAATAATCATCACAATAGGTCCACTACCATGATTTAAAAAAATATATTGTAGTAGAATTTCTGCTACCATGATTTGAAAATCATGGATATAGGGTGGTTTATAGTTTAAATCATGGGTTTAGATAAGAATTCTATCATGGTTTTTGAACTTTGTTGATAGAATACACCTACTATAATGGTTAAAAAATCATGGTAATAAGTCCCCTAAGATGATTGAATTTTTCAAACATATATCCAAAATTAAGTAATTGTAACATCTCATCCTGACTTGACTACTCAAACTCAACCATGATACTTACTCTAAATTTTAATTTTCTTTTAATATAGCCCATACATGCCAAATATCATTACTTGACCCCACCACGACTTCTCCCAAGCTAGTAATGAGATCAAGAGTAACCCCTGATGCCCACCTCTAATAATCCACATGATAGATATTGGAACCAAGGGTAATAAACATAAAATGTTATAGGTATTATCTTTTTAAGTGAAAATAAATTATCCCAAATAGAACAAAACCTATAATATTAAAATTTCACATCCACATAAATAAATAAACCCATGCATGAGTATGCTTATAGTCCAACCAAACTAGAACATTACTCGTTAACTATAAAAATGGAAAACACCAACAAGTGAATCCACATACTCTGAACTAGTTCATCACATTAATGAACCATGAAATCTTAACACCAACCTCAACATAATACTACATGTCTAAAAAAAATAGATAACAAAAGGGAGAGCATACAATTATACCAAGCAGGTTTCTCATCCAACCCCTCCCGTGTCAATTAATAGGCACAATATGTAGTACCCCTAGTTTTTGGTATGTAAACCTTAATTTATTATTTTTATGTTTATAAAGTTTAAGGGTGAAGGATGGGATAGTTGGGAAAACTTCAAATAAGTTTTTGGGGCCAAAGGAGAGGTGCATGTGCTGCGCACAGTTTGTCCAAACCATGTGGAAAGCCTAGTAGAAACCGCGCGAAGTTGTAGATTCTGGACAATAGCTTTGGAACAGTGTGCACATGGTTAGATAGACCCTGCAAGGAGGCCATGAAAAGTGATCTAGAAGGCAGTATCTAATGCATAGTTAGTGCATGATTTGTCTAACTGTGCGGTCTAACCGTGCGCAGAGTCAAATCTAGATCCTTAAAAATAGGATCTCACTCGTTTTAGACATAACTTGACCAATTTTACTTCAATGCACCCCTAATTCTAGATTACTCTCCATTTAAGGTAATATAACCTCTCACAAGCATTTTGGAACCAATATGAAGCCCTCCATTTTAATTTTCAATCCCGATTCTTGCGGTAAGTGACATTCTTAATCGTTCTTATCACGTCTTCTTAGATCTACTTAGATTTACTTCTCCTCTCTTCTTGGTTTCTTATATCTACACCCATTATGGGTAGATGTAAGATTTTAAATTCCAAATATTATGATATTTGGCTTTTTTGTTGGTAGGATTAGAGATCTAAGGCGGTTTCATGGAGAATCGACCTGGTTGTGTGAGCATTCTTCATCCATTGTCAGTTTTCATCAAAACCTTCGAGGTAGGTGGATTCACTCTCAAATACTCTTAGTAGAACTAAGTGGAATGGTTTCAAATTGATTTCTTTTCATGGATTTTATTATGAATTTGATACTTTATGATTTCTATAAACCCTCTTTGGTGATGGTTGTGGAAAATATAGAAAATGGGTGCTTTTGATTAAAGTGTATGATTATTGATTTCAAAATGTGGATTTTAAAATGGGATTTATATGGAATAATAGTGAATATATTTGATAAAAATGTCTCCAATAAAAATGAATTAATTTATTGAAATGGAAATGGGTGATTGGAATTGGTTTGTTTAAATGGGTTTCAATAAAAGAACGATTTTATTGAAATTATTTGAAATAGCAATTTGAAATGGTTTTTCCATAATAGTGGTGTGTGTAGATCACATTTACGAGTCTTGGTTAGATATGACCCTATGCTCGGTGCCAAAAGTGTAATGGAACATGGGGTGTAATTATCATGTGATGATATGGTAGATCGGCAAAAGACCACTCGTGAGTATGGAATTGTCATAACGAAGCATGCAAGGTTGGATGTGTGATTAAGTGGAATGGAAAGGTTATGACAAAACGTGAATGAGAAATGGTTTTAAAGCCTTGTTTGGTTTTTTATGGGAATATGACTTTCTAGAAAATTGGTTTTAATAGAACTTGTTTACATTTGTTTATAAATGGTTTTGGAACTTGTTTATATTTATTAATAAACTATTTTGGGATTTTTTTATATAAACTAGTTTATATAAATGTTTCTAACTTTTCTATCCTAGTGGAGTGAGTAGGGAAGTCATTGGGGGAAAAATATTGAGTTTTATACTCACCCTTTCTTTAGAACTTTGGTGTTTTTGCAGATTCTATAATCCGAGACATGGGAAAAGGTAAAGTTTCACATGTTTTTAACACCACCTCATGATATGTGGGCTGTTTAATGATGTTGGAGCTTGAAGCTTGTGAAGCTTGGAGTCTTATGGTCATATTGAAGTATTTAGTTTCTCTTCCACTATTTACTTTGATTTTGATTTTGATTATACTGTAGCACTTTTGGTTGGATTTTGTTTTGAATATAATGGTTGAGTTGTCTTTCATTTGTTCATGCATAATATAGTGAGTTGTTTGGTTATGGTTTGTTGAGTTAATGGTTTTTTAAAGGGTAAATCGTCCCCCACATGCACTTGAAACCCTTCAGAATTTATTTACAACCTTTGGAATCTTGGGGATATTTCTCAAGGCCTAGCAATGATTCATTTTATTCTTAATCCAATGAGAATAAGTGGGTCATTACAAATGGTATCAGTTTGTTCGATCTAAAAGTTTCATCGAGACACATGGTATCAGCTTATTCCTTCCCTTGTGGAACAAGTAGTCATTAGTTTTTCTTGGTCTTGGAGTTGAAGATATTTCTTGTCTATTTTTGGGGTTATCATATTATAAAGTAATAGGATTTTTAGGACTTGAAATGTAGATCATAAAAAGATGTATCTAACCTTTTTATGCTAAACTTCAAGTTACCTGGGAGTTGGGTACATAAGTGTTTTGGAAACACTTATAAGATCTTGGAATCTCATTTTCATGGGTTTAGCCAATGAGACGAGCATGGAATTCATTAAATAGGAATTATTTCCCACTAGGATTGCATATTTAATTTTGAGTAATGATTTATGATTGTGTGAAAAGATGTATTTTTTTTGAAAAATGTAGAATTTTTCTTCAAATGAAAGACTTTAAAAAGAGCATGACAAATGTATTTTGAAAATGGTATGATTTTCAAAAGTGATAAAGGGGTTTTTTCAAAGATGATTGAACATATAAAATTTTATTTTTGTAAAATAATATTGTATTAGTTGATGTGATAGAATTTGTAATTCTAATCCATCAGTTTCTAGAGATTGAGACTTATAGAGTTTGTTGTTGGTTTGGAAAATGGCACCCGGTAGGCATTGTAGAAACAAACCGGAAGAATCTATGGAGAATATGGTTGTACCAAAACCACAGGTAAACTAAGAGCTGGTTTAGAGTATCATCCAATCATTTCAATATGTGGATACAAGGAACCATAGGGATGATCCAAGGCATGTAGATCATTCCATCCAGTTCATGAAGCAGAATAAACCTATCTTCTGGGGTGATTCAAAACCCAAAAAGGTGGAGGTGTGGATGAATAGGATGAATTGTATATTCAATTTCATTAGCACATCATCAGAGCTAAAATTAAATATTATGACTTATATGCTCGAGGATCTCACATTCTAGTGGCGGGATTTGGTGGTGCATGCTAAACTAGATCACAGTCTTTGTTGGGAGGATTTTGAGGAATTGTTTAACAAACAATTCTATCCTCACACGTTCAGGATCTAGAGTACGAAGTATTTCTTCATCCTAAAGCAGAAAAATATCTCTGTCACAGAATATGTGGCTAAATTCATACATTTAGTGCACTTTTCACCAGAGGTTGTGGCTAGTGCATCCTTGAAGACACACATCTTTGAATTATGGCTAAGGTAGGAGATTTTCTTTAAGATTGTGGTGCTCAGTATTATAGATTATACAGAGATAGTGAATAGAGTGAAAGTGGATGAATGTGATATCTTAGGATCTATGTGAGGAGGAATTATGATGATACCTATAGGAAATGGTGGGAACTCTAATGTTGGGAGCAAGAGGAATAAGGACACCTATTTACAAGGTGGGAGCAGGATGCATAATCAGACGACTAGATCAGTGAACCTTCCTCCATGACCAAAGAGCCAAATGAGATATTTCCAATGTGGATCCTTTGACCACATGAAGTGAGAGTGTACATCACAACCAATATCATGATAAAATTGCAATAATATGGGACATATTAATCACTATTATTTTAGTGCTTTGAGGTCAGGTGCTCGAGACACTTATCAGGTGTCACAAGAATTGTATGCTTTGACCAGATGAGGAAAATAGAATCATTCTCATCAACAGAGCATAACTATCCATGGTGATTATAGGAACACTATGACTCCTCAGCAATGTCAATCTTAGTAAAGAAACAAGGATTATAGTGTAGTGATGAAGCAATTGTATGGAGTTGAGAAAATGATTATAGATAATCAGGATAGACCATCTATGGTGAGAGGTATAATTCTATTAATTTCTACCCTTATGCAAGTGCTGTTTGATACTGGTGCATTTCATTTCTTCATTACTTCTCATGCTGTTGATTTTCTAAGTTTAAAACTTGAGATGATGCCCTCTGTGATAAAACATCAAACCCATCTCGGTGAAAGAAAATATTGAGCCTTTTTGTGTAGAGAATGTTCTATAACAGTTGATTGAAGTTAGGATAAAGTGGGAATTCTCAGTGTTGGAGATGGATGTATTTAATGTAATTCTGGTTATGGATTGGTTAACAACATTCAAGGCTCACATCAACTATTATAGAATAATGGTTAGTTTCACAACCGAGGATGGCATTAAGCATCTCTTTAAAGGAGAAAGGGTTGTAAAGATAGGTGCAATGGGCTTGTTGGCACCAACAATGGGGACAATCTCTTACCAGATCACAGTGTTGAATTTATCATCAATAAAAGAGATCAAGGATAGTAGTTTTATAGTATTCATGGATAAATTTCCAGATGTCTTTCCCAAGAACTTCTTAGGGATACCAACTATAAGGTAAGTGGAGTTTATAATTAATCTCCTTCTGGGGAATAGTCATATTTACCTTTCGTATTATAGGATGGTACCAACATAGTTTAGGGAACTGAAATTTCAATTGGAAGATATGGAAAGCAGAGGTTTCATTCGACCAAGTATGTCTCCTTGGGAAGCACCGGTCTTGTTCCTAAAGAAAGAAGATGGAACTCTAAGGCAGTGAGTTGATTATCATAAGATTAACCAAGTTATGATAAAGAATAGATATCCACTTCCATGTATTGATGATCTATTTGATCAATTTAGGGGATCCCAATGGTTTTAAAAAATTTACTTGTAATTAGGATATCATCAATTGAGATTTAGAAAGAAAGATATTCCGAAAAAAGATTTCAGAAGCATATATGGACACTAAGAATATATAATAATGCCTTATAATCTTACGAATTCTCTAGTAGTATTTATGGCATTGATGAATTGGATATTTTAGTGATATATGGATTCTTTTTTTGTGGTGTTTGTGGATGAAATATTGGTGTATTCAAGGACAAAGGCTGAGCATGAATAACACTTAGCGATAGTGTTATAAATCCCGAGAGATCATCATTTGTATGAAAAACTTTAAATGTGTGATTTTTGGATATAACAGGTACGTTTTCTTATCCATGTAATTTTTGGAGATGGTGTTTTTGTGGATCCAGAGAAGAGAGAAGTTTTTATCTCTTGGAAACCCATGAATAATGTCTTTGAGATACAAAGTTTTCTGGGTCTAACTGGTTATCACTGACACTTTGTTCATGAATTATCTTGACTAGCTTCTCTTATGTTAGATTTTACAAAGAAGAAAGTTCCATTATGATGGAATAAGGAATGCCAAAATTATTTTCAAGAGATAAAAGTTCAACTTACATCAGCACCTGTATTGATTTTTCCAGAATCAAGACAGTGTTATGTGGTGTATTGTGATGCTTCGGGATCAAGGTTGGGATGTTTTCTCATGCAAGGAAATGATGTGATTGCTTATGGTTCAAGTTAGTTGAGAGTTAATGATAAGAATTACCCACCACACAATTTTTTCCTGAATGTCCCAAAGGCCTTCATTTTTATTGATTTTTGATAACCCCCCTTTCAAGGGATGAGGGGGAACCCTTACAAGTCCTGTAGGATCAGAGATTACATGGCTCGTAGGCTTAGGAGATTACATGACCCAAAGGTCTTAGATAATTCAACCAGATTATCTACAAGGAATTGTCTCTCCCCAGCACATGATTTGGAGTTAGCTATAGTTGTCTATGCTTTGAAGACTTTGCATCATTATCTCTTTGGTGATAAATTTACTATGTTCACAGACCACAAAAACTTGAAACATATTTTCTTACAATGGGATTTAATTTTGAGGTAAAGGATATGGATAAATTATTTACAGATGTTTGAATTTGACTTGATGTATACACCGGTAAAGGGAAATTTGGTAGATGATGCATCAAGCAGGAAGTCATATGCTCATTTGGAAAAAGAAGTTTCAGATGAGTGGAAGTTGATGTCAGTCCTAGCCGACATGCATTTGGAATGTGAAGACCGAGGTGAGGTTTCTATTTTCTTTTCAGTTTCTATGGTTCCTAATTTGGTAAAGATGGTCAAAGAGACACAAACATCCAATGCAGAATGCCTGGTTATGAGTTCAAAACTCAATGGTGGGGAGACCATTGAGGGATGAAAACTTGATAGGAGTTCAGTTTTTTGGTTCAAAGATCGAATGGTTATACCTATGGATTGTTATAAGAAACTTCTTCATTATTTACACCATTCTATATGGGCTGTACGTCTAGGAATACAATTAATGTATAAGGCATTGAAGGTGTAGTTTTGGTGGAGCGACATGAAAAGGAAAGTGTATGAGTTCATTTCAAAGTGCTTAACTTGTCAGCAAGTTAAGGTAGAGAATCAAAGACCAGTGAGTATGTTGTAGTCTTTACTAATTCTAGTGTGGATATGGGAGTAGACAGTGATGGATTTTCTTACAGGTCTACCAAGAATGGTTCAGAAACACAATTCCATAAGGGTGATAGTGGATCAACTCACAAAGTCAGCCCATTTCATCCCTATTTGCGAAACTCATACGGTGGAAAATCTATCCAAAATATTTATCTGATAAGTGGTAAAGAGACATGACATACTAGTTTTTATCATCTTAGATAGAGATTTGAGGTTAACGTCTCATTTATGTAAATCCTAACAAAAATCCCTGGGCACTCAGTTGACTATGAGTATGGCGTATAATCCTTAGAAAGATGGGAAATCTGAAAGGATGATATAGATGTTGAAAGATATGTTATGGGCTTGTGTAATGGATTTTGGTGTCTCATGGGATGATCATAAACCTTTAGTGGAGTTCTCATATAATAACACCTATTAGGCCTTGATACATATGGATCCTTTTGAAACATTGTATGGGCGTCCTTGTCATTCTCCACTATATTGGATGGAAAGAGGTGATACTTTACTAGTTGGGATGAGCCTTGTCTAATAAATTAAAGAGAATATTTAGTTGATCAGAAAGAAGATGAAGATGGCTCAGTTCCATCAGAAATCATATGTGGATCATCACCGAAGACTGTTGTTGTTCATGATGAGTGATCATGTATTCTTGAGGATCTCTCCAAGACATAGACATCTTCATTTTGAGAAGTATGGAAAGTTATTTATGAGATAAATTAGCCCTTTCGAGATACTAAAATGGGTTAGAGAGGTGGAATATTGGTTGGAATTTCCACCACGGTTCATTGTGGTGCATAATGTATTCCACAGATCTCAGTTGAAAAAGTATCAGCCTAATCCTAACCATGTGATTAGATGGGATCACGCTGACCTAGATCCGAATGCTTCATTGGTATACATCCCACTGCAGATTGTGGATAGGCAATGTCACGACCCGTCCTCGGGGCCCGTGCCGTGACTACCCCAAGCCCGCCTTCCATAGGCCAGGGGCTGGCGACTAGCACCAAAGGCGTAAAATCCCGATAACTGGGAAGACATTGCCTTTATAAAAGAAAACAAGCACCACAGAGTACAAGCGGAAGTAAAACACTAAGTACAAAATGAAGAGCTGAAAAGTAAAAAGGGGCCGGAAATACAAGCCCAACTGTAAAGTACAACTCGAAAGGGAAAACATCGACTGAAAAGTAAAGCTGCTACGCTGAGATGTCCACTGGAAATCCCACCTGAAGGGTGGGTACAGATAGCTCCTCTGCTCCTCGGGTCCCGCCATCCGCTCCGAGTATGTTCCGCCCAGTGGTCCACCTCCGGGTACCGCCTCGTCGTATAGTCCACCTCCAGGTACCGTCCAGTCCTCTAACCTTCGGCTTCTGTCAGCACTGTCCGTCGTCTGCAACCAACACAACGAGGTGCGGGCATAGCCCGTGCAGGGGTGAGTATAACGATACTCAGTAGGGACCCCGAGACCCTCAAGGTCTCACTAAAACCAACAAGGATAAACACAAGAAGATCTCAACAGATAAACTCTACTTAGGTATATGCCCATACATATACCTAAGTTATCAAGTAACCCATCTCAATCATGAGGAAACACAAGGATTGTGAAAACGACGGATAACCACTACCCGGGTATATGCCCATACATATACCAAAGTTAGCAAGTGACCCATCTCAATCATGAAGTAAACAAAAGGTCAAAAGTCTCAGCTCAACCAAGATTTTTATTATCGAAACCGTAACTGCTGAAGAGCTCCGTCTCTAGAGTGTACAGTGGTCCTGTCACGACTCCGAGGCCGCCGCTCACTAACCTAAGACTGCTGAAGTACTCCTCCTGTCGAGTACTGCGGGTCTGCTGCCAACTACCAGGCGCTCCGTCCGCTGAGGGTCTACTGCCAAATACCGGGTGCTACCCAGATAGCCTACTGAGGTACTCCTCCTGTCGAGTACCGCGGGTCTGCTGCCAACTACCAGGCGCTCCGTCCGCCGTGGGTCTGCCGCCAAATACCGGGCGCTCCGTCCACTGGGCTAGTCGACTCACTCCAAGTCGAGTCGGTCAAGCAGTCGTCAGGTCTCAGCCGGCTACACGGTCTCCGTACTCTGCACGCTCGTCTCCGGGAGGGTCCGCTCCACGAGCTACTGGTCGATACTCCAAGTATCACAAAGTCCCGCGAAGAAGTATCTCAAAAGTCCGTCTCGTCACAGGGGTCTCAACGCAACAGACGGCGCATCGATCGGACGCCCGGTCTGTGAGTTATTAGCTTTTTCGTCCCAGGGGCCCGGTTGGTTTCGAGAGCGAAACCAAACCCGGCCGTATTTCAACTGTACCCCGAACTCCCATAGGGTATACTCAAAGGGACCGTTACTCAACGTAACCACCAACGCCGCTGACGGTCCGTCAAGCGGACGTCCTGTCTGAAAGATATCAGCTTTCCCGTTCCAGGGGCCCGGTTGGATTTCGGGAGCGATCCAACCCGGCCACTACTAACTGTATCCAAAACTCGGGCGAAGGATACCAAAAGTTCCGTATCGTAAACAGGAACTCAACGCAACAGACGGTGCGTCGATCGGACGCCCGGTCTGAGAGTTATTGGCATTTTCGTCTCCGGGGCCCGGTTGGTTTTTAAGGCAAAACCAACCCGACCGTACTCCACCTGCGTCCAAACCTCGGGCGGAGTATGCCAAAAGAACCGTCTCACTAAGAGGAACACAACGCGGCTGACGGCACGTCAATCGGACGTTCGTAGCTCAAGATATGAGCGTTTCCGCTCCGAAGGCCCGGTTGGTTTCGTGAACGAACCAACCCGGCCGAACTCAAAGTAATCCGAAACCTTGAGTGCGATATACCGAAACGACCGTCTCGATCCAAGGATCGCGTTGCCGCTGACGGTTCGTCGATCGGAGGTCCGAGGCTCAAGTTACGGGCCAAAAACCGAATCTGGTTCGAAACGGGGGGGTCCGGGTCCGGGCCGACCCGGCCCGACCCCCCCCTGGGGCGGCGCGGCGGCGGCGGCGCGGCGGCGCGGCGGCGGGCCGCGGCGGCTGGCGCTGGCGCCGCACGAGGAGCCGCATGCGGGGGGCTCAGCCCCCGCTTCTTCAAGGTGGCGCGGCCTTTGTGTCGCGCCTAAGTATCAAACGGCCCCCCCCCTCACGTGGGGGGCCTGCTGGAGCGCAACCGGGGGGCCGGCTGCCCCCCCTCCTTCAAGGAACCGCCCCCCTCATTAAGAGGGGGGTTTTGTTGAATCGGCCGGGGGATTTAATCCCCCGGTTTTATGTCATCCGGCCGGCCAGCTGGCCGGCCGGTTTTTACCAACGGGACCGGAAAATTCCGGTCCCGCCTTCGACTTCCGACGCCGGTGGCCCGGCCGCCGGTCTCCTCTTCCGCCGCGGCCCGGAACCGGCCGCGGTCTTTTCGTCCCGCCGCGGCCCGGAACCGGCCGCGGTCTCCTCGTCCCGCCGCGGCCCAGAACCGGCCGCGGTGTTCGTCGTCCGGCACGGTGCGACGGCACCGCGCCCCCTTCGCCGTGCCATGATTCTTTTCAACGCGGCGCGACGGCGTCGTGTTCTTGAAGATTTTTCCTTGACGTAGTGCGACGGCGCCGCGTAAATTATTTGTACGATCATCCGCGTGGTGCGACGGCACCACGCCACTTGCTTCCACCCGCATGAATAAACATGAACGATGGAGGGGGGGGGGGGGGTTCGGCCGTGTTCATGCGGTCCGACCCCCCTCGCGTTAACTATAACACTTAAATAAAATATTTCAAAGCCTCACGTAGACATGCGATCCACGAGCAAGAAATGGAATAATTAAAGAATGAAACAACAACCCCTACCTCGGGTTAAAGATTCGAAGATTCGTCTACGTTCCGCGGAAGACGGCGTCGCGGAGGTCGGGCGTCGCGGTCGTCGTTCGTCAAATTCAACGACGAAGAGGCGCGTCCGAAGAGGCACGTCGTTGGCGAATCCTTGTACGCCGACGAAGGTTGTTCGAGGAAGGTGCGGTGTTCTCTCTCGTTGACACCGAAGACGAAGAAGAGCGGAGCGGCGTTCTTCGTCGGAACTTGAGCGTTCTCGATAGTCGCACGTTGACGGAGTCGTGGAATATCGGTGTCGATTCCTTTGACGTCGGAGGAAGAGTCGTTGTCGATGGCGTTCGTCGCGGAAAAGATGTTGCGGAAGAAGAACGTCACGTCGCGGATATGGCGTCGCGGAAAGACCGTGTTCTTCGGCGAAGAAGTTCTTCGTTGAAGAACGACGTTCTTCGTGTTCTTCGTCAAGGTTGAAGAAGAAAGAGAAAAGCTTCCAAAGCTCTCAAGAAATCCTCCCAAGGGTAAAAAAAACTCCTAGAATAATATAAGCTTTAACTTATATTATTACATAACTTAACCACAAGAATTTCAAAGGTTTGAAATTCAAAAAGGGTTTAACTCCCTTAATTAATTAAGTAACTTAAGCCATTAAAAGAGGCGTTAAAGGAGTTGGGAGGATTTGAAAGGTTTAGGGGTTCGTGTGGGCCCCACCACACTTAATCCTCCCAAGGGAGGTTAAGTGGGTGTGGGTCCCACTTCCAACCACCTTTGGTAGGTTTTTAACAAGTTATAATAAAATTTGTTCTACACAAATTTTTATTTAACTCAACTAAAAACCTCAAAAATTAACTTTCAACCCGCAACTAACGCAACTCCCGAAAGGGTCTCTTTAAGCGAATATCGGCGCTGCGAGTTCATCGGTGCCCTCGGATTTCAATTCCGAGCACCGAGTCAAAAGTTAGGAATTCCCGCTCGTTCGTTCACTGAACGTACCCGAGCCAAACTTCGGAAATTAATTCCGGGCACTCCGGGCCTCGGAATCAGGTGCCGTCTGAAACCGCGCTCTTGTAAAATTCTAAAGAAAATTAAGAAAAAAAATTTCCCTTGAATTTTACGGGTCTTTACATTACTCCCACCTCAGGGCTTTACGTCCCCGTAAAGAAACAACAAAAACTAGGGAAACAAATGAGGGTACTGAGCACGCATCTGATCCTCCCGCTCCCATGTGCTCTCCTGGAGATTCCCGTGCCGCCATCTGTTGCGCACAAGAGGAATCGATCGCTCATGTAGGACCCGCTCCTGTCGATCCTCTATCTCCACCGGGACCTCCGTAAAAGTCGCCCCATCGTCAAAGATGTGCGTCGGGTCGTGCACGTATCTCCTCAGCTGAGACACGTGGAAGACGTCGAGCACCCGGTGTAACTGAGGTGGTAGAGCCAGGCGATAAGCCACCTCACCAACCCTGCTGAGGACCTGGAAGGGTCTGATGAAGCGCGGAGATAACTTGTCGCCTCGGCCAAATCTCCGAATACCACGTCGAGGTGAGACCCGCAAGAAGACGTGGTCACCATCCTCGAACTCTAGTGGCCTCCGCCTCCTATCAGTGTATGAATTCTGCCGGCTCTGTGCTGTCCTCATCCGCTCCTGGATGACATGGACCTCCTCTGACGTGGCCCGGACCATCTCTGGTCCCACAAGAGCTGCAAGATTTCTTCTTTGCCGATAAGAGAAACCTGGTCTCATCCCCTGGATGAACCACATTCTTTGCCTAAAACAGTCAATCCTAACATGGATGATACTAATCCATACCAAGGATGACGTCGTAAGGCCTCGACGCTACTACTAAGAGATCCAACCGTTACTCTCGCCTCCAAGGGTTGAGTCACACTGTCGGCATCAGTGTGTGGTAACTGGTCTCCTCCAGTAGATGTCTCACAAGTGAGGGTCAAGTCAACAGTCAACTGGAACCTCTTAGTAACATCACAAAAGAGGACAGGAATGAAAACATCACAAAGTATGCGTCTTTTATTATTGCAGCTCATAATACAAAGATGCTACAAAAACAACATCAACATGGAACTAGAAGTACAAAAGACGTATCCACTAGTTCCGCTCCTGTCCACCTGCTTTACTGTTGCTCAAGCATTTGTCGCTGCCTCAACCTCGGTGGCTCCCCCCAAGCCTGCGGATCGAGGAGTCGGACAGTCACGTGCCAGGTGACCCTTTCCGCGGCATGAGTAACACAACCTGCTCCTTGCACGGCTAGCTCTGTTCCCACTCCGGGTGCCCTGCACCACCGGTCCTAAAACCCGAGATCGCCCAACTGCTGGTCTGGTCCTCCTGGACCTCTGCATCATCTGTCTACTGCCCACATATGACTCGGCTTCTGATCGAAAAACACGCGGTAAAGGCAGAATCTCCTGTACACGCTCGGGGTGTAGAGATACTGGCACAAACTCCACCCTGAAGAAGGTCTCGAAGTCTTCCCATGCGAAGTTCATCTCATCGCAAAACTGAAACAAGTGGCTCTACCACCTACCTGCTGCTGCGTGTAGTAGGCTCGCAGCGAGGATCACCATGAGGTCTGCTGGTGTCCTCACTAGCCTAAACACTCGAACCACTGCCTCCAGCCAGTCCTCTGCAGCCTGGGGATCCGTCTCCCCGCGAAACCTGGGCGGTCGCTGGCGCTGAAACTCATGCAGTGCGCTGAGGCGACGTGCATCGTCAGCGGCTGCTGCTGGAAGCATCGGGGGCTCGGCGGGTAGAGCTACCGCCGGTGCCACTGCTGACAAAGGGCCCTGCACCGAGGCCTCGTCGCTCGGTGGGCTGTCGTCACGTTCGATTCTCGGAACCCTAGCTGGCTGCCGTCGTGGGGCCATCCTGAAAGAAACAACGTAACACGATCAAACGATTATACCTGGTGAGCTGACCTGGTTTGAGCTGTTTTAAGGGGAAAAACCTTTGAAAACACACACGCAATCAGTGTTTTCGTGCACAAAGTCGGAAATCAGTTGTCAGGGTCCTGGTGTATGGATACGTCGGCCGCCCGCACCAACACTGGACTCCCTGAACTGAAAACCACACTCGGTACCCTTAACACTATTGCTTCACAAAAAGAAAGATCAGAGTCTGCGGTAGAACCGACCACCTCTGATACCAATTTGTCACGACCCGTCCTCGGGGCCCGTGCCGTGACTACCCCAAGCCCGCCTTCCATAGGCCAGGGGCTGGCGACTAGCACCAAAGGCGTAAAATCCCGATAACTGGGAAGGCATTGCCTTTATAAAAGAAAACAAGCACCACAGAGTACAAGCGGAAGTAAAACACTAAGTACAAAATGAAGAGCTGAAAAGTAAAAAGGGGCCGGAAATACAAGCCCAACTGTAAAGTACAACTCGAAAGGGAAAACAGCGACTAAAAAGTAAAGCTGCTACGCTGAGATGTCCACTGGAAATCCCACCTGAAGGGTGGGTACAGATAGCTCCTCTGCTCCTCGGGTCCCGCCATCCGCTCCGAGTATGTTCCGCCCAGTGGTCCACCTCCGGGTACCGCCTCGTCGTATAGTCCACCTCCAGGTACCGTCCAGTCCTCGAACCTTCGGCTTCTGTCAGCACTGTCCGTCGTCTGCAACCAACACAACGAGGTGCGGGCATAGCCCGTGCAGGGGTGAGTATAACGATACTCAGTAGGGACCCCGAGACCCTCAAGGTCTCACTAAAACCAACAAGGATAAACACAAGAAGATCTCAACAGATAAACTCTACTTAGGTATATGCCCATACATATACCTAAGTTATCAAGTAAACCATCTCAATCATGAGGAAACACAAGGATTGTGAAAACGACGGATAACCACTACCCGGGTATATGCCCATACATATACCAAAGTTAGCAAGTGACCCATCTCAATCATGAAGTAAACACAAGGTCAAAAGTCTCAGCTCAACCAGGATTTTTATTATCGAAACCGTAACTGCTGAAGAGCTCCGTCTCTAGAGTGTACAGTGGTCCTGTCACGACTCCGAGGCCGCTACTCACTAACCTAAGACTGCTGAAGTACTCCTCCTGTCGAGTACTGCGGGTCTGCTGCCAACTACCAGGCACTCCGTCCGCTGAGGGTCTGCTGCCAAATACCGGGCGCTACCCAGATAGCCTACTGAGGTACTCCTCCTGTCGAGTACCGCGGGTCTGCTGCCAACTACCAGGCGCTCCGTCCGCCGTGGGTTTGCCGCCAAATACCGGGCGCTCCGTCCACTGGGCTAGTCGACTCACTCCAAGTCGAGTCGGTCAAGCAGTCGTCAGGTCTCAGCCGGCTACACGGTCTCCGTACTCTGCACGCTCGTCTCCGGGAGGGTCCGCTCCACGAGCTACTGGTCGATACTCCAAGTATCACAAAGTCCCGCGAAGAAGTATCTCAAAAGTCCGTCTCGTCACAGGGGTCTCAACGCAACAGACGGCGCATCGATCGGACGCCCGGTCTGTGAGTTATTAGCTTTTCGTCCCAGGGGCCCGGTTGGTTTCGAGAGCGAAACCAAACCCGGCCGTATTTCAACTGTACCCCGAACTCCCATAGGGTATACTCAAAGGGACCGTTACTCAACGTAACCACCAACGCCGCTGACGGTCCGTCAAGCGGACGTCCTGTCTGAAAGATATCAGCTTTCCCGTTCCAGGGGCCCGGTTGGATTTCGGGAGCGATCCAACCCGGCCACTACTAACTGTATCCAAAACTCGGGCGAAGGATACCAAAAGTTCCGTATCGTAAACAGGAACTCAACGCAACAGACGGTGCGTCGATCGGACGCCCGGTCTGAGAGTTATTGGCATTTTCGTCTCCGGGGCCCGGTTGGTTTTTAAGGCAAAACCAACCCGACCGTACTCCACCTGCGTCCAAACCTCGGGCGGAGTATGCCAAAAGAACCTTCTCACTAAGAGGAACACAACGCGGCTGACGGCACGTCAATCGGACGTTCGTAGCTCAAGATATGAGCGTTTCCGCTCCGAAGGCCCGGTTGGTTTCGTGAACGAACCAACCCGGCCGAACTCAAAGTAATCCGAAACCTTGAGTGCAATATAGCGAAACGACCGTCTCGATCCAAGGATCGCGTTTCCGCTGACGGTTCGTCGATCGGAGGTCCGAGGCTCAAGTTACGGGCCAAAAACCGAATCTGGTTCGAAACGGGGGGGTCCGGGTCCGGGCCGACCCGGCCCGACCCCCCCTGGGGCTGGCGCCGGCGCCGCACGAGGAGCCGCACGCGGGGGGCTCAGCCCCCGCTTCTTTAAGGTGGCGCGGCCTTTGTGCCGCGCCTAAGTATCAAACGGCCCCCCCCCCCTCACGTGGGGGGCCTGCTGGAGCGCAACCGGGGGGCCGGCTGTCCCCCCTCCTTCAAGGAACCGCCCCCCTCATTAAGAGGGGGGTTTTGTTGAACCGGCCGGAGGATTTAATCCCCCGGTTTTATGTCATCCGGCCGGCCAGCTGGCCGGCCGGTTTTTACCAACGGGACCGGAAAATTCCGGTCCCGCCTTCGACTTCCGACGCCGGCGGCCCGGCCGCCGGTCTCCTCTTCCGCCGCGGCCCGGAACCGGCCGCGGTCTTTTCGTCCCGCCGCGGCCCGGAACCGGCCGCGGTCTCCTCGTCCCGCCGCGGCCCGGAACCGGCCGCGGTGTTCGTCGTCCGGCGCGGTGCGACGGCACCGCGCCCCCTTCGCCGTGCCATGATTCTTTTCAACGCGGCGCGACGACGTCGTGTTCTTGAAGATTTTTCCTTGACGTAGTGCGACGGTGCCGTGTAAATTATTTGTATGATCATCCGCGTGGTGCGACGGCACCACGCCACTTGCTTCCACCCGCATGAATAAACATGAACGATGGAGGGGGGGTTCGGCCGTGTTCATGCGGTCCGGCCCCCCTCGCGTTAACTATAACACTTAAATAAAATATTTCAAAGCCTCACGTAGACATGCGATCCACGAGCAAGAAATGGAATAATTAAAGAATGAAACAACAACCCCTACCTCGGGTTAAAGATTCGAAGATTCGTCTACGTTCCGCGGAAGACGGCGTCGCGGAGGTCGGGCGTCGCGGTCGTCGTTCGTCAAATTCAACGACGAAGAGGCGCGTCCGAAGAGGCACGTCGTTGGAGAATCCTTGTACGCCGACGAAGGTTGTCCGAGGAAGGTGCGGTGTTCTCTCTCGTTGACACCGAAGACGAAGAAGAGCGGAGCGACGTTCTTCGTCGGAACTTGAGCGTTCTCGATAGTCGCACGTTGACGGAGTTGTGGAATATCGGTGTCGATTCCTTTGACGTCGGAGGAAGAGTCGTTGTCGATGGCGTTCGTCGCGGAAAAGATGATGCGGAAGAAGAACGTCACGTCGCGGATATGGCGTCGCGGAAAGACCGTGTTCTTCGGCGAAGAAGTTCTTCGTTGAAGAACGGCGTTCTTCGTGTTCTTCGTCAAGGTTGAAGAAGAAAGAGAAAAGCTTCCAAAGCTCTCAAGAAATCCTCCCAAGGGTAAAAAAAAACTCCTAGAATAATATAAGCTTTAACTTATATTATTACATAACTTAACCACAAGAATTTCAAAGGTTTGAAATTCAAAAAGGGTTTAACTCCCTTAATTAATTAAGTAACTTAAGCCATTAAAAGAGGCGTTAAAGGAGTTGGGAGGATTTGAAAGGTTTAGGGGTTTGTGTGGGCCCCACCACACTTAATCCTCCCAAGGGAGGTTAAGTGGGTGTGGGTCCCACTTCCAACCACCTTTGGTAGGTTTTTAACAAGTTATAATAAAATTTGTTCTACACAAATTTTTATTTAACTCAACTAAAAACCTCAAAAATTAACTTTCAACCCGCAACTAACGCAACTCCCGAAAGGGTCTCTTTAAGCGAATATCGGCGCTGCGAGTTCATCGGTGCCCTCAGATTTCAATTCCGAGCACCGAGTCAAAAGTTAGGAATTCCCGCTCGTTCGTTCACTGAACGTACCCGAGCCAAACTTCGGAAATTAATTCCGGGCACTCCGGGCCTCGGAATCAGGTGCTGTCTGAAACCGCGCTCTTGTAAAATTCTAAAGAAAATTAAGAAAAAAAATTTCCCTTGAATTTTACGGGTCTTTACAGGCAAGATAAAGTCTTGAGTGAAACAAATCATTGGTCTAGTAAGGTTTTTATGGAAACATAGTCAGATTTAGGAAGAGACTTGGGAATGTGATAAGGAAATGAAAGAGCAATGGTTGGAACTCTTTCAGGCAAGTGAGGGTTTTCTAATTTCCGAGGATGGAAAGACCAATGGTGGAGAGAATATAGTACCCTAGTTTTATGGTATTTAACCCTTAATTTTTTATTTTTATGTTTATAAAGTGTAAGGTCAAAGTATGAGAGAGTTGGGAGAACTTTCAATAAGTTTTTGGGGCCAAAGGAGAGGTGCACGAGCTGCACACGGTTTGTCCAAACTATGCGGAAAGCCTAGTAGAAACTGTGAGAAGTTAAAAAATTATGGATAATAGATTTAGGAAAGTGTGAACATGGTTAGGGAGACCATATGAGGAGTCCATTCAAGGTGATATAGAAGGTAGTATTTGACACAAGGTTAGTGCACATTTTGTCTAACCGTGCGGTCTAACCATGTGCATAGTCAAATCTAGATCCTTAAAAATAGGATCTCACTCGTTTTTGACATAACTTTCTCATTTTTGCTCCTATGCACCCCTAATTAGATATTATTCTCAATTTAAGGTAGGGTAACCTCTACCAATCATTTTGAAACCAATCCGTATCCCTACCTTGGCATTTTCAAGCCTGATTCTTACGGTAAGTGACGTTCTTCATCATTCTTGTCACACATTCTTATATATACTTAGATATACTTATCCTATACTCTTAGTTTCTCATATATATTCCCATTATGGGTAGATCTAAGATTTTGTATTCTAAATATGATGATATTTTTCCTTGTTGTTGGTAGGAGAAGAGATCTAAGGTAGTTTCGTGGAGAATCGACCCAGTTGTGTGAGCATTCTTCGTTAGTTGTTGGCTTTCATCAACACCTTTGAGGTAGGTGGATTCAATATAAACTAATATTAGTAGAACTAAATGGAATGGTTTCAAATTGATTTCTTTTTGTGGATTTGATTGTGAATTGTCTGCTTTATGATTTCTAGAAACCCTCTTTGGTGATGGTTGTGGAAAATCTGGAAAATGGGTGCTTTTGATTAAAGTGTATGATTCTTGATTTTAAAATGTGTATTTTAAAATAGGATTTCTTTAGAATAATTGTGAATGGATTTTATAAAAAGGTTTAAAATAAAATGAATGAATTTATTGAAATGTAATTTGGTGATTGCAATTGGTTTAGTTAAATGGGTTTCAATAAAAGAACAGTTTTATTGAACTGATTTGCAATGGTTATTTGAAATGGTATTGGAATAAAAGCGGTGTGTGTAGATCAAATTTATGAGGATTGGTTGGAATATGAACTTTTGATCATTTCAAAAAGTGTAATGGCACATGGGGTGTAATTATTATGTGACGATATGGTAGATCGACAAGAGACAACTCATGAGTATGAAACTATCATAACGAAGCATGCATGGTTGGATGCGTGATTAAGTGGAATAGAAAGGTTATGCCAAAACATGAATGATAAATGGTTTTAAAGCCTTGTTTTATTGTTTGATGGGAGTATTAATTGCTGGAAAATTAGTTTGAATAGCACTTGTTTACATTTGGTTATAAATGGTTTTGGAACTTTTTTATATTTAGTTATAAACTATTTTGGGAAATTGTTTTATATAAACTGATTTATATAAATGTTTCTAACTTTTCTATCCTAGTGGTTTGAGTAGGAAAGTCATTGGGGGAAAACCTAATAAGTTTTATATTCACCCCTGATTTAGAACTTTGGTGTTTTTGTAGATGCTATCTTCCGATACATGGGAAAAGGTAAAGTGTCACATGTTTTTAGAACTACCTCATGATACGTAGGATGTTTAGTGATGTTAGATCTTGGAGCTTATAGGTCATGTAGTCTTATGGTTATCTTGGAGTCTATAGTTTCTCTTCCTCCATTTACTTTGATTTTGATTTGGCTTCCTCTATAGCACTTTTGGTTGGATTTTGTTATGAATATAATGGTTGAGTTTCCTTTAATTTGTTCATGCATCATATAATGAGCTGTTTGGTTATGGTTTGTTGGGTTAATGGTTTTGGTTTTAAAGGGTAAATTTCCCCCCACTTTCATTTGAAACCCTTCAACATTTATTTCTAGACTTTGGCATATTGGGGATGTTTCTTAATACCTAGTAATGATTCATTGTATTATCAAGACAATGAGAATAAGTGGGTCATTACACAATATAATTCAGTGAATGACATATATAAATATAAATATAATTTAACATAGAATTTAGGAATAATATCTACATCAAAAAATTACATCACATATCAACCACCTCACAATCCCTGTTATTAGAACACCATCATCACAGGAAACCCATCAACCATCACCTAATGTTTTCTACACCTCTAGTGATAGTTTCTATAATAAAAAAATTATATACCATTATAATAAGGACCATAAAAATACAATAACAACAACTGTCTAAAGATACAACAAGAATAATAATTCCATCTATAGGGGGAACAAAACATCCCTCCTCTGTATCATCCATTGGGAGTACCTCACTCATCACACCATATTAATATAAATGAATACCACACCCCTTTATCAACCATGATATAGATTTCCAAATAGGTTTAACACAATTCTATAATGTAAAATCAACATCATATAATTCAATAATATATCAAATAATCACATTAATATAAACATAACTATAATATACACCACTACCATAATATCATCACATAAATCACAATGCATTTATCATTCATCTACCACTCATCCCAATATCTACATCATGGACACATATTCTTAGGCAATCTACTCCAAACAACCACAACCAAACCTTACAAATTAACCAATAAACCACTACTTTACCACATAAGATATATATTTCAATAATTTCCAGCATAATAATGAAAACTATTTTAGCTAACAATAATAAATAACAACAATATAATTTATATTAAACCGGGAATAACCTCATAAAATTACACAATAATAAAATAATCACGTTTTCCACCATCATTAACTTCCATTCCTATTTTAAAAACATACCTTACATATATGTGTTTAACTTCATTATATTAACCACAATTTATATATATTCAATTAAATTATTATTTTATATTGATTTCACTTCCACTCTTCCTCATATACCATTGATAATTTTCATCTTTCTTAAGACTCAAGAGAATCACAATAATTACCAATCATTACATCAACCAAATTATATAAATTCATATAACATATATAAAAAGAGAATTTAGAATACCCTACCTTAATCCAAAATTTAAGAATAAGACCTGGACAACCAAACTTCCACACCCTCATTGATAAATAAAAACACTCCTACATTTCATTAATTTCATATAAATTGTCCATCAAAACCATATGTTAATCAATGAAAACACCCTTGAGAAGATAGAGGGATAGAAGAAAGGGAAAAAATTGTAAAAAAGAATATCTTAACTTTTTTTTGATTTGATTCTATGAGTAAAAGGAATCCAAAAACCACAATAAAACACTAAAAATTACTAAAAAAATTATCTTATAATGTTGGGTAAAAATTCCTCAAGGTAACACTGCAACATTTTTGGGTTGATTGTATTTTTTGACAAAACAAGTTTTCTTGGTGAATTCTTGAGTTCCATAGATCTTTTTGAAAACCCATGTTGATAAAGAACCATGATAAAGGAATGGAAGATCTAGAGGTGATAAAAAAAGAAAAGATACAAGGTGGTTCCATTTTCCAGTGTTTGCCAAATTTTTGGGGTCCAAAATTTGGAGTTTGGTAAACATTGTGAAAAGTGGATTTCCTTGAAGATCTCATCAAAATATGGAAAAGGCATTAATTTTTCAAAGATGGGCTTCATGAAGTGGATTTTTTAAAGACATGAAGAATGTTGATGGCGAGCTCTGCGATTACGAAGAGCTTCAAAAATGGTAGAGGAGAAGAGTATTGTGAGGGATAATTATGGTGGCAACACAAATGAATTGACAGAACACTCCATGATTACAACGAGCTCTACGATCCAAAAATTACCATGGTTCTTAGAAAAATAGAAAGAATTTTAGATAAAATTTTGAAGCTCTGCGATTTGGGATTACATGGCACTGACATGGTGTGGAATGTTCTAGAGTCAGTGTGAAACACCTATAAATAGGCCTCTAACCCTAAGAGAATAGTAGAGAGACTCAACGAAAAAATTAGGTCTCTCGAATCGCGAAGGAGGTTGGCAGAGCAGTGTGATTTGTCACGACCCGACCCTACCGGTCTCGAGCTGCAACTACCCCAAGCCTGCCTCCATAGGCCAGGGGCTGGAGACAAGCACTGAAGGAATAACAATCTCGGGGAGAACTTTGCCTAAGTACTTATACACACACACACACACACATCCCACTCAATGCAGAAGTGCAGAGTAAAAAGGAAACCAAAGGAAAACTGCTATAACCCAACCACAGTCATGCATCAACCTCTAAATAGGAAAAAGTAAAGTGCTGAAAATTACTGACAGATACTGAACAGAAAAAAGGAAAAACACATTCCCAACTAGAAAGGTGCCACAACCCGGCAACAGGTAAACGAAAGTAAATAGCTGGTGAGTTTCTCACCTGAAAGTCCTACTACGTCCACTAAACTCAGCCCAAGCTCCTATGTCATCTACACTCCTCCGTAGTCTCGATCGACCTATCCATCGTCTGTAAGGGAACACCAAGTGCGGACAAAGCCCA
Source organism: Viscum album (assembly GCA_963277665.1). Lineage (NCBI taxonomy): Eukaryota > Viridiplantae > Streptophyta > Magnoliopsida > Santalales > Viscaceae > Viscum > Viscum album. The sequence goes on along the minus strand of OY728143.1, from coordinate 257,636,419 downwards.
AGCAGGGGTGAGTATAAGGATATTCAGTAGGATGACCCGAAAGCTAGAGGGAGCAACAAAGGAGGTACTAAATAGTAAACGATAGACAAAACAAAGTAAGAGTACAACAGAGAGAATACAACTCAACCCAACAAAAGAAAGGAAGCAGACTCATCCCAACCAAGAGGAGCTAGACACGAAAAGCACGTGGCATACCCCGCGTGTCTTCGCCCCCCATAGAAGGAGAGTAACTGGACCCAAGGAGTGGGAAAAAAGGTAGGGTATATATATATATGATCAACAAGAAAAGCAAACCTATACGTAAGGGGATCTCCATCACTAAGCTCAACCCATGATAAGTCGCCAACAGTTCTAAGGGTAGCTATCACTGATGCCCAACTGTCCCGCACATCAAAGCTGCCTCATCGCTAAACCATACCACCAAAAGTCCCGCTCCAGTAATAACGGAGCAAAGCCACTGACTAGCCTCATCGAAAGGGTATGATTCTAAAAGAAGTCATCGGGTAACCCACTGCCCAGCCCAACTGGAGGGTAAACCCCAAAAGTTCGTCGGGTGACCCAATGCCCAGCCCTGCTGGAGGGTAAACCCTAAAAGGTCATCGGGTGACCCACTGCCCAGCCCTGTTGAAGGGTAAACCCTAAAATCAATGGGTAACCCATTGACCAGCCCTGTTGGAGGGTAAACCCTAAGGTCAACGAGTAACCCACTGCCCAACCCCACTGGAGGGTAAACCCAGAACTAGACTAATAACTCCGCACTGCCCGCGCTATCACTAGGTGTCTCTAAGATTGCGACCGTGCGTTGGGTTGGAGTGCGTCAAAGAAACCTCTGACCAACATCCTTTCATGTTTCCACATTTAATGAGATCTCAAAGGAGTCTCCATTTGCCCTATCAAATTACACCATTATAATCCTAGCGAAAAAACACGCAAGATAGACTACTTACTCGCTGGAAACAGGCTCCTGACGAAAAAGTTACTCAACACCACTTTACGCCCATACAACATCTCCTGGGGCCCACAACTCGGTCCCAAAATAGGTAGGGTGAACTTCACCATTGTGATTCTCTCAGAAAAACATTCCAAAACGACTACTCATTCGCCCCGAACGGACGTCTGATGAAAAAGTCACAAAACGCTGCTCACAGCTTAAAAGACGGCCCACGGGGCCCATGCCTCAACTCCAGCTTCAATGCCTAAAACCACACTGGACCACTTTGTCTCGTTTTCAGGGTTACAATGCCACTGACGGTGCCTTAAACGGACTTCAGATGTGTTCACACCATCCGAAGGAAGAATCCCAGCGAGGTACTTAACGAGTGTGTCGTGCCACCGAGCCCTTGTTTCGGGAATTGAAAATTCCCGAGACCATCTCAGAAACGTTTCCCCGAGCCTAGGATTGCACTGCCGCAGATGGCATGCAAAACAAACACTTGTAGTAAAAGATATGGGTGTCCGAAGACAGGGGGCTAACCCCCTTAGGGCTGGACTGGCCGGGGCCGGCCGGTCCACCCGGCCTGGGCCGGCCCGCGCTGGCCGGCCCGTTCTACAGCGCCGGCCTGCGGTCCTGCTGTACGGCCCGACCACAAACCCATAGTCCACACCACTAACCAGCCCTCATGGCCGATCGCTGGTCCGTGCGGAGACCTACCGAAGGCGGGTCTCGGTTCCCTCACGGGGTTGCGCGCCGCGACCCCCGGTCCGCCCGGCAGACGACCTCTGCCCGCCACCGCCTGGAGCCCGCCACGCCGCGCGAAACCACCGCCTCCTGGAGCCCACCGAAGTACTGAGGAGCCCGTCACTGCGCCACCGTCCCGGAAACCACTGCCGCCGCTGGAAGCCCGCCGGACCACCGTGTCGACCATCAGACCGCCCCTAGAACCGCCAGAAAAGGGAGAAAACGGTCGGAAAACTTCCTGGGGTCACCCCGGATAACTCGGGACTCAAAAATTAGATCCTAAAAGGGAGTTAGGAAGCTCGGATTGATCCCTACACATCTATGGTCTTCGCTCGATGATCAGACAACCTTTCGACGCAAAGAATTGCATTTGAAGGGGGTTGCAGGAATTAAAAATTGAAAATGCACGAGCCTACCTCGCTGGGCGTAGCCCGTAGCTTCGCCGAAGATCCGCCAGAGTCGCCGTGCCTTTCCGAAGGGGTGGAGGAGAGGAGAGGAGATTGTTGAGAGGAATCCTCCAGGGAGAGGAGAAAGTGGGGGAAGAAGGTGGAGGGGTGGATGTGTTTAAATAGAAAAACACTTAAACCCCCGCCAGTCGGCCCCATACCCAAACTCTCGACGGGGTCAAGGTTAAGCTGCCCCTAGGGTAAAAACCATGTTCTGAGCGCAACGGTGGTCTCTAAATTTTAATCTGAGTCTTATTTCATAAGTTATACAGTTCACGCCTGGGGCCACTAAATTACAAAAACGCCCCTGGTGGCATTTTCGACAGAAGGGCCGCGCCCATGAAAGTTATACCCCTCCTAGGGTAAATGACACGCTCTAAACTCAAAGGTTCCCTAGTTTTCTCCATTAGAGAAACCATTTAGGATCTATTCTATTTATTTGGCATGCCTAGTGTAAACGTACTTAAAATTTAATTCCGTCCACACCGAGTCTCGGAATCACACACCATCTGAACGCCCTGCTATAGAATAACATTAAGAAAATTTCAAAGTCTTACAGGATCAAAACCCGGGTTCTTACATCATTCCCTCATTCAAGTTTTTCATCCCCGAAAAAAAAACCACAAAAACAACTCAGGATACTGATCCCGCATCTGACTCTCCCATTCACAGGTGATCTCCTGCACTCTCCCGTGCTGCCACAACACACGAACCAAATGAATGGTCCATCCACGCAGTGTCTGCTCTCCTGCCGGTCCTCAATCGCCACCGGGTGCTCTGCAAAGGTGGCTCCATCCTCAATTTCTAGCTCTCCCCAGTCAATAACGTGCGTGGGGTAGTGCACTTATTTCCTCAGCTATGACATGTGGAAGATGTCATGCACCCTCTCCAGCTATGGGGGTATAGCAAGATGGTAGGCCACCTCACCGACCCACCGCATGATCTCAAAGGGCCCGATGAACCTCGGGGACAGCTTGCCTCCCCGGACGAACCTCCGAGTACCAGTCCACGGGGAGACCCTAAAAAAGACATGGTCCCCCTACTCAAACTCCAAAGATCTGCGACGACGATCTGTGTAGGACTTTTGTCTGCTTTGAGCCATCCTCATCCCCTCAGGAATGACCTGCTCCTTCTCCGTCATCGCCTGCACCAACTCTGGGCCCATGAGGGAGGTCTCCCCAACCTCCGTCTAGCACAACGGTGACCTGCAGGGTCTCCCGTAGAGGGCCTCAAAAGGTGCCATGACAATAGTAGAGTGATAAATATTGTTGTACGCAAACTACACCAAGGGTAGGTGATCCTCCCAGCTCAGGACAAAGTCTAACATGCACGCCCTGAGCATATCCTCCAACACCTGGATAGTGTGCTCAATCTGCCCGTCCGTCTGGGGGTGAAACTCATCTATAGCTGGGCCCCAAATGCCTCCTATAGGCCTCACCACAATCGCGCTATAAACCGCACGTCATAGTCAGAGATGATCATCAAGGTTACTCCATGGAGGCGGACGATCTCCCGAATGTACAGCCTCCCCAGACTCTCCACCAAGATCTGCTCCCTGATGGCAAGGAAGTGCGGCAACTTTGTGAGTCAGTCCACTATCACCCAAATAGAACCGTGGCCCTTCGCTGTGCGTGGGAGCTCTGTGACGAAGTCCATAGATATGCCATCCCACTTCTACTCCGGGATATCAAGGGGCTGCAACAACCGTGCTAGAACCTAATGCTCTGCCTTCACCTGCTGACAGGTATGACACCGAGAAATGAACTCAGCTATGCTCCACTTCATTCCAGACCACCAAAACTGCCGCTGAAGGTATCTGTACATCTTCCCCACACCAGGATGTACAACCAAGGGAGAAGTGTGGAACTCCTGCATCACCTCCTCCCACATCTCCACTGGTACTACAACTCGCCCCTGGAATAGGATATCATGATTCCCTCCTTCAAAATACCAATCGGGTGCGTCGCACGTGGATATCTGATCACGCAGTACCTCGCTGTCGACATCCACTAGCTGCGACTCTCTCATATGCTCAAGGAGAGAAGGAGTCAACACCATTGATTATAGAAAAGCCATACCCTCCTGCTCCACCAAGGTCAGTCGTAGGGAATCCAATTGCTCTAAAGCTTCCCACACTAACCGAGCCTGGGAATTACTACTAAGTGCATCTGCTACTACGTTTCCCTTCCCTGGAGTGTAGACTATCTCAAAATCATAGTCCTGCAGAAACTCCAACCAACGCCTCTACCTCAGATTCAAACCCCTTTGAGTGAAGATGTACTCAAGGATCTGGTTGTCTGAGTAGACTAAAAAACACTCATCTATAAGGTAGTGTCTCCACAACCTCAAGGTGAAGACCACTACTGCTAGATCCAAATCGTGAGTCGCATAATTCTGCTCATGGGGCTTCAAATACCTCGACCCATATGCAATCACTGCTCACTGCTGTATCAGCACACACTCGAGCCCATCTCCTGAAGCGTCACAATATACTATGAACTCAATGCCCTCCTCTGGCAGCCTCAACACTGGAGCACTAGTTAGCCTCTGTCTCAACTCCTCGAAGGCCTTCTTTCACTGATCAGTCCAGGTGAACGGTCATCCCTTCCACGTCAATGCGGTCAAAGGGGCGACAATCCTGGAGAAATCTTACACAGACCTCCTGTAGTACCCTACCAAACCAAGGAAGCTCCACACCTCTGATTCATTCTTGGGTGGCTCCCAAGAAAGCACTGCCTCTATCTTTGCGGGATCTACGACCAATCTCTGTTCTGTAATGACATGCCCTGGAAAGTGAACCTTATGAATCCAGAACTGACACTTTGAGAGCTTCCCATACTGCTAGTCCTCTCAGAGTAAGTCTATGACCATCCTCAAATAATCCACATGCTCCTCTTCTATCACGGAGTAGATGATTATGTCGTCAATAAAGACAACCACAAACCAGTCCAAGTATGGTTGGAAGATCTGGTTCATCAAAGCCATGAAAATGGAGGGGGCATTCATCACGCCAAAGGGAACCACCAGAAACTCGTAATGTCCATAACGACAACGGAAATCCAACTTCGGGATATCATCCTCACAAACCTGCAACTGGTGGTAGCCGGATCAAAGATCAATCTTGGAGAACCACTTCGCACCTCTCAACTGGTCGAAGAGGTCATCAATCCTTGGAAAATGGTACTTGTTCTTTATCGTAGCCTGATTCAAGTGATGATAATACACACAAATCCACAGAATCCCATCTTCCATTTTCACAAACAAAACCGGAGCTGCTCAGGGGGACACACTAGGCCTGATGAATCCCTTCTCATGAAGGTTTTCCAGCTGAAGTCGTAGCTCCCAAAGTTCTGTAGGTTCCATCTGATAATTTGCACATGATATCGGGGCAGTCCCTGACTGCAAGTCAATGCATAACTCCATCTCTCGCCTCGGAGGTAGTCCCATGACATCCTTGAGAAAGACGTCCATGTAGTCCTCAACAACGGTAGGGATCCAGGTGCCTGTAGTGTCCGCTGTTCTGAGATCCATGCTCGAAAACTGGTGCAAAAAAGGTCAGGGTCTCCTGCTCAGAGTACCTATCTTCTCTTCCATGAGGTCTTGTTCACCAAGGATGGTGAACCTCATCCCATCAGAAAACATGCCTATGACTTGTCTGTGATGATAGTCGATCTGGGCGTGAACCATAGAAAGCCAATCCATGCCCAGGATGACGTTGTAAGGTTCCATCGTGACGACGAGCAGGTCCCACGTGAAACTCCCTCCTCGGAATGATAATTCGCACTGTCTGTAGATAAAGGTCACTAATGAGGCACTTCTCGTAGGAACCTCAAGGCTAAGTAAAGGTTTCAATGCCTCTACGGGAAGCTCCAACTCCTGTACCAACAATAGCAATATAAAGGAGTGGCTGGAACCTGTGTATAGTAGTACCGAATAAAGCGTAGATTAAACACAAAGCATACCTAGAACCATATCGTGTGCTGGGGGGTCATGAACACCCATAGCCTGAAGCTGCCCGCGGACCCTACCGCAAGATCCCTGAGCCCGGCGTGGGCCGCCCGACGGTGGTAGTGGAAGGACCTAAAAATACCATCCTGGACCTCCAGGTCATGCCGCTCTGCCTGCGCCACCTCCCTGAGGACCACCCTATCCTCGCATAGGGGATCCCTGGTCATGACGCTACCTCTACCACTGAGGTGTGCCCACTGCCTGCCACAGCTGCTCGGTACGCCTGGTCGGACAGTTCCATGCTAGGTGACCCCGTCCATCACAATCATAGCACCGGATCTCTCCTGACTACCCTGGTGTTCCATGGCACCATTTCGGTGTATGACCCTACCCCTGATTTTGCTCACGGAAGGGTCTCCTCGACCGAGGCTCTGCTCTCTGCCGCCTGCCTGTCACTGAAGATTCTCCTCTGAAGTGGCCACTGCTAGGCCCTGTCAGCTGGTGTCCCTTGACCAAGAAGCTCTCTATCACGAGCGCCCACTTTAGCACCCCAACATAAGTAGGGATACACAGGGGTACTACACTAGCACATATCTCCCTGCGAAGACCCTCCTCAAACTTCCATTCTTGGAAATAACTGTCACAAATCATATCCTGTGAGTAGCGTGTTAGATCGGTAAACCAGGCTGAGTACTGCACCATGGTCATCCTCCCCTGATTCAGCTCCAGAATCTCCTGAATCCGAACGGAGTGTAAACAAGAGGGGGTGGGGGGGTACTCCTCTCGAAAGAGCTGCTAGAAGCTATCCCACGTGAGAGACGACTCATCGTGGGTCTACGTAACCAACCCCCACCAATGACCGGACATCCCATGGAAAAGGCTGGCAGCTAGGGCTACCATCTGGTCTGCTGGTGTCAGTACCAGCCTGAAAAGTCGGTCCACAGACTCTAGTCAGTCCTCCGATGCCTGGGGATCCAGGTCCCCGTGGAACTTCTGCCATCGCTGACACAAAAAGTCTCAGAGCGCACTCAGCCTGCGCTCAACCTCGGCCTGTGATGCCGGTACTAACTGCTGCTCCTCAGGTGGAGGGGATACTGCTGAAGCACTAGGCGGAAGGGGATCACGTGAGGGTCCCTGAACTGACGCCTCATCGCTCACCAGGTCATCGTCATGAACTGGAGAGGATAACCTAGCTGACTGCTGTCGTGGGGGCATCCTGAAAATTATCAAGGATTACCGCGATCAGATGAGCATATATATATATATATATAATATTAATCACAAAGGGGATCTGACTCAATAAGGACAGTCAAAGACTCAATCCTACCAGATGCATGTTCCAAAGTTCCCTACAACAAATGTCTCAGTGTGCCGAGTCGACAAGCAGGTTATCAGGGTCCTGGTGAATGGATACGTCGACCGCCCGTACCATCATTGGACTCCTTGACTGTAGAGACGCTCTCGAGACACATCAACACTATTTCCCTAAATCCCAACCAATTCATTTTTAGGGACGTCCGAACAATGCCCCAAGGAACGAACCACCTCTGATACCACTTTGTCATGACCCGAACCTACTGGTATCGAGCCGCAACTACCCCAAGCCTGCCTCCATAGTCCAGGGGCTGGTGACAAGTGTCAAAGGAGTAACAATCTCAGGGAGGCATTTTCCTAAGTACCTGTACACACACACACACATCCCACTCAATGCAGAAGTGCAGAGTAAAAAGGAAACCAAAGGACAACTACTATAACCCAACCATAGTCATGGATCAACCTCTAAATAGGAAAAAGTAAAGTGCTGAAAAGTACTAACAGATACAGAACAGAAAAAGGGAAAAACACGCACCCAACCAAAAAGGCGCCACAACCCAGCAACAGTTAAATGAAAGTAAACAGTTGGTGAGTCTCTCACCTAAAAGTCCTACTACGTCCACTGAACGCATCCCAAGCTCCTTTGTCTTCTATGATCCTCTATAGTCTAAATTGAACTGTCCGTCATCTATAAGGGAACACCAAGTGCGGGAAAAGTCCAAGCAGGGGTGAGTATAAGGATACTTAGTAGGATGCACCGAAAGCTCGAGGGAGCAACAAAGGAGGTAATAAATGGTAAACGATAGAAAAAAAAAGTAAGAGTACAATAGAGAGAATGCAGCTCAACCCAATAAAAGAAAGGAAGTAGACTCATCCCAACCAAGAGCAGCTAGACAAGGAAAGCGCGTGACATACCCCGCGTGTCTTTTCCCCCTAGAAGGAGAGTAACTGGACCCAAGGAGTGGGAACAAAGGTAGGGTATATATATATATGCTCAATAAGAAACCTGAACGAGTGCGTAAGGGGATCTACATCTCCAAGCTCAGCCCAGGATAAGTCACCAATAGTTCTAAGGGTGGCCATCACTGATGCCCAACAGTCCTGCACGTCAAAGCTGCCTCATCGCTAAACCGTACCACCAAAAGTCCCGCTCCGGTAATCACGGAGCAAAGCCACTGACTAGCCTCATCGAAAGGGGTTGAGTCTGAAATAAGTTTTTGGGTAACCCACTACCCAGCCCAATAGGAGGGTAAACCCAAAAGGTCGTCAGGTGACCCACTGCCCAACCCTTCTAGAGGGTAAACCCTAAAAGGTCATCGGGTGACCCACTTCCCAACCCTGCTGGAGGGTGAACCCTAAAATAAATGGGTAACCCACTGTCTAGACCTACTGGAGGGTAAACCCTAAGGTTAATGGATAATCCACTGCCCAGCCCCGTAGGAGGGTAAACACAGAATATGTTCGATAACTCTGCACTGCCCGTGCCATCACTGGGTGTCGCTAACATCACTACCACACGTTGGGTCGAAGTGCATCAAATAAACCTTCGACCAACGTCCTTTCATGTTTCCACATTTAATGAGATCTTGAAGGAGGCTCTGCTCGCCCGAATAGATTACACCGTTGTAATACTTGTGGAAAAACACATGAGATAAACTACTTACTCACTGGAAACGGGCTCTCGATGAAAAAGTTATTCAACACCACTTTATGCCCATATGACGTCTTGTGGGGCCCACACCTCAGTCCCGAAAGAGGTCGATCGAACTGATTCATTGCAATGCTCTCAGAAAAACATGCCAAAACAACTACTCATTCGCCCTGAACGGACGTCTGATGAAAAATTCGCAAAATGCTACTCACAGCTTAAAAGACAGCCCGCGGGGCCCACGCCTCAACTCCGACTTCAACGCCTGAAACCACCCTGGACCACTTTATCTCGACGCCAGGGTCAAAATGCTGCTGACAGTGCCTTAAACAGACTCTGGATGTGTTCGCGCCATCCGAAGGAAGAATCCCCAGTGAGGTACTTAACGAGCGCGTCACGCCACCGAGCCCCCGTCTCGGGAATTGAAAATTCCTGAGACCATCTCAAAAACTTATTCCCGAGATGAGGATTTCACTTCGTAGATGGTACGCAAAATGGAAACCCGTAGTAAAAGATACGGGTGTCTGAAGACAGGGGGCTAACCCCCTTAGGGCTGGACCGTCCTGGGCCGGCCTGCACCGGCCGACCCGGTCCGCAGCGCCGGTCCGTGGCCCATTCGCGGTCCCACAGTCCACACCACCGACTGGCCCTCATTACCAGTCTCTGGTCCACACAAAGACCCGCTGAAGGCGGGTCTCGGTTCCCTCACGGGGTCGTGCGCCGCGACACCCAATTCGCCTGGCCGACAACCTCCGCCAGCCGCCGCCTGGAGCCCGCCGCGCCATGCAAATACGCCATTGTCTGAAGACCGCCACCGTGCTGATGAGACAACCACCTTGCTGCCGTCCCGAAAATGGCCGCCACCACTGGAATCCCTCTGGACCATCGTGCCGACCACCAGACCGCCTCTGGAACCGCCGAAAAAAGGAGAAAACGGCCGGAAAACTTCCCGGGGTCACCCCGGACACCCCGGGACTTGAAAATTTGATCCAAAAAGGGAATCAGAAAGCTCAGATCGAGACCTACACATATATTGTATTATTTTGATGACCAGACAACCTTTTTCTTCAATGAATTTCATTTGAAGGGGGTTGCGGGAATTAAAAATTAAAAATGCACGAGCCTACCTCGCTGGGCGTAGCCCGTAGCTTCGCCGAAGATCTGCCAAAGTTGCCGTGCCTTGATGGAGGGGTGGAGGAGAGGAGAGGATATTGTTTAGATGAATCTTCTAGGGAGAGGAGCAAGGGGGGGGGGGAAGAAGGTGGAGGGGTGGATGTGTTTAAATAGAAAAACTCTTAAACCCCCGCCAGTCGGCCCCGTACCCGATCTCTCGACGGGGTTGAGGTTAAGTCGCCCCTAGGATGAAAACCAAATTCTGAGCACAACAGTGGTCTTGAAATTTTAATCTTATCCTGCATTCAGAAGTTATACAGTTCACGCCCGGGGACTCTAAATTACGAAAACGCCCCTGGTGGCGTTTTCCACAGATGGGGCGTGCCCGTGAAAGTTATACCCTTCCTAGGGTAAATGGCACGCTCCGGACTCAATAGTGCCCTTAGTTTCCCCATCTGAGAAACCATTTAGGATCTATTATATTTATTTGGCATGCCTACTATGAACACACTTAAAATTTAATTCTGGCCACACCGGGGCTCATAATCACACGCCGTCTGAACGCCCTACTCTGGAATAACATTAAGAAAATTTCAAAGTCTTACAGGCTCAAAACCCAGGTTCTTACAAATTTGTGAAAGGAAGGAGATTCACGGTGGCTAATCAATCTCCAAAAAAGAGGTGTGGTTTTCAAAGGCTTTTCTGAGCTCTTCAAAAGCAGTGTACTCTATGAAGGTTTGAGCTCTGCGAAGTAGTGAGCTCTGCGAAGTAGTGAGATCTGTGAAGTAGTGTTCTCTGTGAAGTAGTGTTCTCTGTAAAGGTATGTACTTTTCGAATAGGCAAGAACTTTGTGAAGGCTTATTTGAGATTTGCAAATTAAGAAGCTTCACAAAGCAGTGATATTTGTGAAAGTTTTTTGAAAAGGGATTGCCTAGTGTTCAATGACGAAGAGGTATTCATCAATGGATGAAATTTAGACTTCAATAGGGTATTTACATACAGTGGAGGATGTATTCATTAGTTATAATGAAAAAACCTACAAGTCTATAAACTATGAGTGGATCTTATAAAGAAGCAGTGAGAACACTTTAGTTGAGAGAGTAATGAGCTTTCAAATTGTGATTGGTTGTAAACCAAGAGGGACAGTGAGTCCACTTCAAACTTGATAACAACAATGCGCTTTTAGTGAATTTATTACATCATCACATTAACATTTTATTCTCTTTAGACGTAGTTCAGTGAGGGTGAACCAAGTAAAAATTAATTCATCTCGTGCATGATTTAATTTCTTTTCATAATTTTCTACAGGAAAGAGAGAGAATAGAGTTTTTTTTAACAATGAAAAAAGATCAAAAGGGGAAGTTGTTTTAATATGTCATACCCTGATTCACCTCCTTAGGGTATTTGACCTAGTGGACTTAACAATTGGTACCAAAGGGAAAAGTTGATATTAGTGTCTCTCTCTCAATGGAGGTCACCAATCATAAAGGGGTTCAGATCTTTGGTGGGAGAAACTTTCAGTTATGTAATAATCAAATGAAACACTACTTACGATATTTGAGAATGGATGTGTTTATAGAAGTGATACATGATATCTCAGCTGACATAAATAGTGGTTCATTATTAGAGGCTGAAAGAAGGGAACTGGATGCTGATGAAAAGGTAATCCATGCTTTAGGGGGAGCTCTATCCAATGATATCTATACAAAGGTGATTTAATGAAAAACGTCACATGCTATGTGGGAAAATCTATTGAATATATATGAAGGAGATACAAAGGTTGGAGAGGAAAAGTTGAATGTTCTATAGAACAAGTATGGAGATATGAGAATGAACCTAAATGAGTATGTTGATGCATCCTTTGACTGGGTAAATATTGTTGTGGAAGACATGTGAGGTCTTAGAGAAGTCATTGAATACATATAGATTATGAAGTGAATCTTGAGTAAAATTCCTCCTCAGTTAAATTAGAAAGTCTCAGTTTTTGAAAGATAAAGATCTGAAAGAGTTGACACTGGATAACTTATATAGTACCTTGGTAGCATATGAAATGAGAAATGATGACAATGATGCTGTGGAAAAGGGGAAATCTAAAGAGGTGGAATTCAAGGACATGAATAATCTCACCATTGAATACTCTCAGAAAGAAGAAGAAACTTATGAGGTAATGTCATTCCTATCTTCATATATACAAAGTAGAAAAGGAAAGTTCAAGGGGAAACTTACACTAGAATTTTTTACATGTGGAAAGGTTGGAAATATTGCGTCAAGGTTCTCCAAGAAGTTCCAAGAAGATGATGAGGACGAAGTCAAAATTTCCAAGAAGAAGTCTTCAACCTATGTGAAAGGAAAGAAATAGTTCAAGATAATTTTTTTAAGAAAAATAATCTTATTTCAAAAGAATATGACAGTTCATACGAGTCTAAATTTGAAGAGGTTAAAGAGATATAGAACTGAAAAGATCATGGAAAAATTCTATGGTGGCAGTTGTCAGTAGTTATCATAAAAAGGAAGAAACTAATACTGATAAAGAAGAAGAAGAAGTTGAAGGAAGAGTTGATATGGAAGTCAAATTAGAAGAAAACCTTGAGGAGATAGATGTATAGACAAAAAAAATGAAGAAATCCAATAAAGTGGTACATGATGACAAACTCTATATTCAATAGCAGGAAGAAGAAAAGTCTGATTTGATAATTTTTTTTGAAAATATTAAGTCTTCATTACCAACGGACTCAGAAAAAGTTGATGAGTACAAAATCATAGTTGAACAATAGAGAAGGGTGATCAATGGGTTGAATAACACAACTAAAGAAAAAAATCAAAAGCGTTGAGGAACTTGAAGAAGAAGTTGTCAATCTGTAATGAAAAGTTAAGGATCAAGGAGAAATCTTGATTCCCAATATAATATTGGAAAATCATATCACTTTGAAGTCAGAAAATTTGTAAGTAAAGAATAGTGGTCTAGTAGAAAAGAATCAACAACCATGTTAAGATGTTAAGACTGATATAGGGCCTGGAAAAAAACAAAAACCATGAAAGTTAAAGTTATAATGCAAGCACCCATTCTAATATTCAAGGTTGACTTGGGCATGAAGCAGCATCAGAATATTCAGAGATCCCAAGGGACAACTAGCAGTGCAGAAGTCACATACAGTAATACACCCTATATCAGGTGTTATTACTGTAGAAAGATGGTACATTCACAGAATATATGTTTTATAGACAAGAGATACCGAAGGGTATAAGAACTATAGGGACTGCAAAACCAAGCTCAATATTATAAAACATATTTTGATATACATTGTTTTTGGTACGGAGGATTTGGTCACATAGCTAGACACTGTACATCAATCAGGAAGAAGAATGTGCTAAAGCAGAACCCAAGTGGTCGCAATCATCAAATCAGAGAATCAACAAGTGAGATGAAAACACAAAATTGATTTTCAGCACTACAGGATGAAGCTGGTCCATTATACTCTGAATAAGATCAATATTTTCAAACTACACTGAGTGTGAAGGAAAAAACATAGATCCAAAAGAAAAAGGATGGGAAGGAAGTGGTAGCAGAATTTTCCCTTAAAGCATTAGATCATTCTAGAGTATGGATCATTAACAGTGGATACACATCCTATATGATAAGAAACAAGGATCTTGTGAGAGGATTAAAATATGAAGAAGAAGGATTTTTCAAGTTTGGGAATGATGAAGGCCTGAAAATTATTGGTTTTGGAAAGGCCCAGTTTTGGGGTAAAGAAATGAGACGTGCTGATGTCATAGTAGTATAAGGTCTCAGTCATGATTTACTTAGCATCAGTCAACTATGTAACTCAGGTCATTCTATAAGGTTTACTAAAAAGATGTGCATTTTTAAAAGAAGATATGGTGCAGTGATTCTATAAGGAAAAAGAAAAAAGGCAAATCTCTACCTTTTAATAATAGAAGAAGATATGATATTTTTTATCTAGAGAGGAAGAAAACAAACTCTAGCATAAATGAATGGGTCATCTATGAAAACTATCCCTAGAAGATTTGGTGAAGTGTGATGTAGTTAGACACCTCCCTAAGCTATCATGTTATTGTACACATACGTGCGATACTTTTCAAAAAGGGCAGATCATCAAAAATACATACAAATCAAAGGAAAAGAAGTCAACAAGAGTGCTTGAATTGGTGCATTCTAATGTTTGTGGACCTATCTCACCAATATACATTGATGGGAAGAGGTATTACATTATTTTAATTGATTACTATAGCTTAATGGAATGTGTATTTGTCATTTCCCATAAGTCTGACGTGTTTAGTTGCATAAAATAGCATCGAAGGGAATATAAAGGGATGCTTGGATAGAAAATTCTGAAGTTTTGTACTGATAATGGTATAAAAACAGTCAAGTGGAAGACTATCTCAAGAAACATAGGATAAGACATCAAGTTTCTTTAGTGATAACTCCCCAGTAGAATGAAGTGGTTGAGAGGAGGAATCAGATCATAAACAACATGGTCATAACGATGTTTATTGAAAAAGGCCTACCAAAGAAATTTTGGAAGGAAGTATTATTGACATAGATATACATTTCTAATAGGACTCTATTATGTCCAAAAGAAGGAAAGAATCCATATGATATGTGATATGGAAAGAATCCAATAGTAAAATACTTTTAGATATTTAGAAGTAAGTTCTTTATTATTAATAAAGAAAAACACAAGAAATTTGAGTCACAAGGAGATTATGGGATATTCCTTGGTTTCTCAAGAAAAGGAAAAGCATATAAATTCTATAATAAGAGGTTGGGAAAAGTAGTTGAGAGAAATGATGTCATTGTAGTAGAGAATGATGAGAATATTCCACAACATAGTGAATAGTTTGCTTGTGAAAGTGATGAAGATGCAAGAAACACAGGGGATAAGAAGTGGAACATGCTGATTTAGAAGAAGATAGTGATGATGAGAAAGAAGACATAAAGTCTATATCTGCAAAGAAGATAAAGAATCGAGATGAAATTGATAGGAAAAATATCATTGGTGATCAGACATCACCTGTTCAAACAAGAAGAATGAAATCATTATAGAATAAATCTTTCTTATCTCAAGTAGAGCCAAAATGTTTTTCCAATGCAGCTGAAGATGATAACTGGGTCTAGGCTATGAATGAAGAGATAGACCAGATTGATAAGAATCAGACATGGGATATTGTT
Source organism: Viscum album (assembly GCA_963277665.1). Classification (NCBI taxonomy): domain Eukaryota; kingdom Viridiplantae; phylum Streptophyta; class Magnoliopsida; order Santalales; family Viscaceae; genus Viscum; species Viscum album. Next base: position 257,621,078 of record OY728143.1, on the reverse strand, counting down.
TTGAGGCCAACAGATAAGAATGTCATCGAGACTAAATGGGGTTTTCACAACAAGATGAATTAAGATGGTGTAGTGATTCGAAACAAAGCATGACTGGTGTGCAAAGGGCACACCCATATAGAGGGTATCGATGTCGATGAAACATTTGTAACTATTGAGAGACTAGAGACAATCATATTATTCTTAGCCATTGTAGTGAAACAGAAGTTCAAAGTGTTCCAAATAGACATCAATTCTGCATTTTTGAATGGGGTTTTAGAAGAAGAAGTGTATATTAAGCAGCCAGATGGTTTTCTCATTCATGAAGATGAGAAAAAAATTTTCAGTTGAGGAAATAACTATATTGGATGAAACAAACACCAAGATCATGGTATTCAAGGATTTATTAGTATTTAAAAAATCTTTTATTTTAGTGTGGTGGTGTTGATTACAATCTCTATTTAAACAACAACATCAATCAAAGGATTTTGGTGTTGGTCTATATTGATGAAATAATATTTGGTGGATTAGATGAATTTTAGTGCAGAATGTTTTCTGAATTCATGAAAAGTGAGTTCAAAATTTCAATGATTGGTGAGCTGAAAATTTTCCTTGGTTTATAGGCGACATAAAAAAAGAATGACATGCTTATTTCTCTATAAAAATATGCCAAGGAGGTTCTAAGAAGTTTTAGAATGGAAAATTACAAGGAGATAAAGACTCCAGTTGCTACCCAGATGAAATTATCAAAAGATGATGATGGAAGGGCAGTTAATATCACATTATATAGGAAGATTATTGAATTTTTACTATACCTAACAATGAGAGGACCTGATATTGTTTTTTACACATGCCAAGAAGCATGATATCAAAAAAAATCCAAAGGAAATCCACTTTCTTGTAGTGAAAATAATCCTTTGTTATATATAAGGAACTGTGGATTTTGGTTTGATTTATACTAACAAATCGCATCCAGAGCTATTGGGATATACAAATACAGATTGGACCGGATCAACAAATGAAAAAAAATCAATGTCATGAGGTTAGTTTTATCTTGGTGGTTTGTATGTTTCTTGGATAATCAATAAGAAATATTGAATTTCATTGAGCACGATAGAATCTGAGTATATTTCCACCACTCAAGCATGAACACAATTATTATGGATGTAGTAATAGATTGATGATATGGGAGTTGAAGTGAAGTCTCTGATTAGAATCCAATGCGATAATTCTATTGCTATAAAACATAGAAAAAATCTATTCTATCACTAAAAGATAGAGAACATTGAGATCAAATATCATTTTATCAAGAAGAAGGTGGAATAAGGGCTTTTGAAGTTAGAGTACGTGCCTACAGACCAATAGGTTGTGGACATTATAACAAAGGACTTACCCAAGGAAGCATTTGAAAGGAATCTACTAGATCTGGGAGTTCAGTCGAATCCCCACACTTAAAAAGTGTGGATATGGGACCCTCTCCCTAAGGTATGGTTTGTTTTTCCCTAATATACTGATATGCACACTTTCCAATGTTGCAGACCACAAAGAAGTAACCTTTGGGTTCATTGACAAAGGGAGAGAAGTGTGAATATTCAAGGGGGATAAATTGTGTCTATGTCTTTATCAAGACACATGGAGAAAAAATATAGGGGGAGAAATGAGATAGGGGGAGAGTATTCAAGGGGGAGAAATTGTGGATATGTCTTTGTCAAGACATGTGGAGCAATGAGATAGGGGGAGACATGATATAAGGGGAGAGTATTAAATATGACAATGCTAGAAGTGGTAAATTAAATATTAGATATCACGATAAATGATGTTTGTGATGAAAGCAGAAGAGTGGTATCTGATTGGTATCAAGAATTGGTGTTAGGAATGAAGTGAATAGTTGATGAACTTTTCATATTACTCTTGTTTCTCACAATGATCATTTCTCACGTGGGATTAGAGTATGTGTTGAGTAAATCTTTGATCTCTATCTAAATCTCAAGAGGCGAATGGTGGTAGAGAATGGAATAATATTTAATGAGGTATCAAAGTTCGGAGAATCATTTTGAGAAGAGTTGTCAACAAACCCAAAGTGGGGAGATTGTTGGGAAAAAATCCCTCAAGGTAACATTGCAACATTTTTGGGTTGGTTTTGTTTGTTGGAAAACAAGGTTTTCATGGTGAATTTTCAAGTTCCATAGATCTTGTTGACAACCCATGTTGACAAAGATCCATGATAAAGGAATATAAGATCTAGAGGCGGTAAAAAAAGAACAGATACAAGGTGGGGCAATTTTCCAGTGTTTGTAAAATTTTTGGGGTCCAAAATTTGGAGTTTGGTGAGAATTAAAAAAATTGGTTTTCCTTGAAGATCTCATCAAAATATGGAAAATTCATGAATTTCAAAAATATGGGTTTCATGAAGTAGATTTCATAAATAAACGAAGAATATTGACAGTGAGCTTTGTGATTATGACAAGCTTCATGAATGGGAGAGGTGAATAGCATTGTGAGGGAGCATTATGTTGGTAGTTCAAAAGAATTATAGGAACACTCCAAGATTATTATGATCTATGCGATTCAAAAATTTCCATGGTGCTTCACGAAATAGAGAGAATTTTGGCTGAAATTACGGAGCTCTACAATTTGGGCTTACGTGGAACTAAAGTGGCATGGAAGGTTCTAGAGTTAGTGTGAAATGAATATAAATATGAATCAAACTTTGATAAAAGAGTAGAGAGACTCAATGAAAAACTTAGGTCTCTTGAATCGCGAAGGAGGTTTGCAGAGGCAGTGTTCGTCATGAAAGGAAGGAGCTTCACGATGGCTAATCGAGCTCTGCAAAAAGTGTGGTTCGAAAATGATTTTCCGAGATTTAAAAAAGAAGTGTACTCTATGAAGTAGTGTGATATGAGAAGGTGTGTTCTTTGTGAAGAGGTATGAACTTCATTAAGGCTTGTTTGTGCTTTACGAATTAAGGAGCTTCATAAAGTAATGAACTTTCTGAAAGGTTTTTGAAAAGGGATTTCCCAGTGTTCAATGGCGAAGAGGTATTCATCAGTAGATGAAATTTGGACTTCAATAGAGCATCTACATATAGTAGAGGATTCATTCATTAGTGATAATTAATGGACCTACAAGTTTATAAACCATGAGTGGATATTCTAAAGAAGCAGTGAACACACTTTAGTTGAGAGAGCAGTGAGCTTTAAAATTGTGATTGGTTGTAAATTAAGAGGGATAATGAGTCCACTTCAAACATGTAAATAGAAATGTTCTTTTAGTGGATTTGGTACATCAATACATTACTATTGTATACTCCTTGGACGTATCCTAGTGAGGGTGAACCAAGTAAAAATTACTGTATCTCGTTCATGCTTTAATTTATATTCATACTTTTCTACAGGAAAGAGAGAGAAGAGAGTTTTTTTTAACAATGAAAAAAGATCAAAAGGGGCAGCTATTTTAATATGTTATACCCTGATTCACCCCCTCTCAGGGTATTTGTACTAGTGGACATAACATATAATATCTAGGATCATCAAGGTTAGGTTAAAACTAAGGTATAAGATAAAGACCATCTAAATTTATAATTAAACTTAGTTGGTCCAAACCACAACATGGTTTGGGTTGATTAACCCCGATATGAAAACCATGATGTTCAAACCACACTCCCCCCATAAATTTATTTGATTTTTTTCCTTATTAAATTAACATTTTTTCACCAAAACCATATCATAGACAATAAAACATGTCAAAGTGCCCTCAAATTCCCTTCAAACCACGATATGGTACCACAACCATTGTTCTCTAAACCATGTTGTTTTTAACCATGACGATAAACCATGAAATGATAATTCCAAAATTTAAAATTATCTACACTAAAATATATTTCTGATACACAATATTTACTATGTCCATTTTTACCAAACAATGTTTTAGTGTACCAAACCACAAGGTAATCTCAACCCAAAACTGAAAAAAACTCAAAATATTCTTTCTTCCAAACCCTAAACAACACCATAATGAAATAAAAAACCATTAAGATTCAAGAAAACAAAGATAAAGTGAGTCCAATACCATAGTGTAGTTTTTATAAAACAAAATGTTATATTAATACTAATAACCCACCTCCAAGCCCAATAACCCCTTCTATAAAATTTCAAAGCTCACAAAGGATTCTTGTGATTATTTTCCTTGAATTATTACTATCCTTAATAAAAATATGGAGTGGAAAAATATAAATCTTAAAAACCAACCACCATGTGTGATACCTCTCAAATAGGAATCACTCTATCAAGGAAACTTAACACAATAAAGAAAGGGAAGCTACCATCAATTACTTTAGCATAAAATTAAATCTCAACGATGCTATAAGCACCAAGGTTTAATAAATATCATGAACTAAACACATATTTTCAATTATCTCTCCCACATGAATTTATATAAACTATAATGTACCCAAAAAACATTCATTAAGGTAATTAAGTGGCCTATCCGTGCCTTCCTTTAATGATCTTGGATCTATGGAAGTAATTTTATGAATGTCACATCCTTTTCAATATCTAAATCACCATAGAAAATGACACAATATCCATTATAAAGATAAATAGGTATTTTTTACACAATAAAGGTATTTTTAACTCACTCTAGTTGGGGTAGAATCAATGACTTATATACCACTTTACTAACATACACCCACACTTAAAAAAATGAATCACAAAGAGATCTTGTTATCTTTGTCAAACCTCTAATAACCAAGATTAGGATAAACCTTAAAAATAATTAATCATGAACCTAAACATATAAGTTCATACTCCTTTGATTAATATGTGACTTCTATTAACCCTATATACTTTCCAATCACTTTTAAACTATATACACCTTTGCTACCATACTTTTTTACCAAGGATGGACCAATAAACTCCACTTCACCAACCTCAACCTAGCATAAAAGGTGATTACGCCACTGCCTATAATATAAAACCACTACCATGAATTATTGTGAAGCCCTGGAAAAATTATTCATGGGGGGGGGAGGTTAAATCACTAAATATAAATCTTTTACAATCCTTTACTAATCAACCTTTATCGCTGGTTAAAATGATAATAAAGGAGATCTCTCAATGTTTCTTTTTTAAAATAGAATTTGATGAAATAATTTAATTAATTAAGTGATATATTTAAATTAACACATCCATACAACCATGGTGAACACAAATATTTACAAGGTTCTTCATTCAAAATAAATGGATACATCCATGGTATGATATAATATCTTCCACTGTCAAATGATCCATTAGTATCATCCAACCGTTACAATGATCATGGATTATCCTTGAAATAACATGACTAAAAATGTATTACAACAAGTATTATGAGATCCTACACAATATATTATGAAACTTAAATGGTATAAAAAATATAGACTTCAACCTCTAATAAAAAAAATTTGAAATATTTTCAATAGAGCATCAACACTTATTCTCCTCTTTGATCGCTGAAACTTTAAAATTCAGTGGAAAAAAACTTCTTCTAAATAACCAATATCTTATTTATTCTTACAGTAAGATATATTTATGTGTAAATGGTCATTATATCATTAATTGACAATTATAACCTTAATAGAGCACATGATAACCAACAAAAGCCATCTTTATCTTCAATGTCATATTCTAAAATTCTCTTTTTATTGATTCCTACCACAAGAATTACATTTATATGAACTAAAATTATCCTTCTATTTTTTGTGTTATTACTTATTAATTTACACACTTATTCTATTTATTTTTATTCTCTAATTAATGCTATAAATTTTTTATCCACACTTCTTCAACTTCATATTCTATCTTTGATAGAGAATTTTAAATGAAAATTCCAAATCCAATATGAAATTATATTATTTCCCAATTCATTACCACCCTTAAAATTTCACAAGGAATTAAATTCATTTTTGATATGTTAAAGGGAAATTGAGGCTCAATATTGAGTAGTATATACGGAACACACCAATACACATCACCAAAACACTTAAATATAGAAACTTAAGTAAATCATGGTGTATTGATATGTTTTGTGACATAATGATTTCCATTACCAAATAGTTTTTCTCAACTACTTTTCAAATTAATATTCTATTCACATTCACTGTGCCATAATATCCATTGTTACATTATAATTTATTTTATTATACATTTGTTTCTTCTCATGATAATTTAGAATCCTTCCAATAACAAACAACCATGAACCACTTTCATTCCACCATAAAATTGTAGCATAATCATATACGATAATTATTTAAACTTCACTTTCAATAGACCATGAACTAAATTCATGGCACAATGATCTCCCTTCATGGCATAACCACTTAATTCATGATGAAACCAATACCTCATAATGACTAGTGAAAACACATCAAAATCATGACCTCTTTATTATGCCATGACATATATTTCATGAAGACTAGTACAAGCATCATCACCTCCATTAGAAAATCATGTAATAATATTTATGTATTATGATGTGATTTCTTAAATAGTAAATAAAATTTTGAAAAACCTTCTCCAACTCTAATAAATATTCCATAACTTCCACAAGACCATCTTCAATATGTTCTTTAATAAATAAAAACATTTCAACTAATTATATCACTTTATTGATGTTTTAAAAACCAAATAAAACACCAAAACTTCACAAAAAAAATCACTTAGACTCCTAAAAATAGTAATCTCCCTCTTTACACTAAATATATCATAGGAAACAACAATACCCCCCTTTGTATTTTTTTTCAAAAAATAATTTTAAATCACCCAAAAAATTATAAATGAATCATTACTCAATCAATATAAACCTACATGATCTTTCTAAGTATATTAAATGATAATAATGAGTAATAATTACAAATATGTCCATAAAAGAAACTCATATTCACTTAGACTTTTCTATCAATATTCTATTTACAATAAAAATGTTCACATGGTGGACACGAGTGAAATGGAACCCATCAAAGTGGAAAGAGGTATCTCTACTCCCTCTCATCTATTTTTTTCTAATGACATTATTATTTTTACTCAGGTAGGAAGGAGGAACATAAAAAACATAAAAAAATTCTCTTTTACACTATTAGAATTTGTAAGGTTAAGAATCTAATTGGGGTAATCCATTTATCTATTTTGGAAAAAATTTATCAGACTCAAGGAAGAGAAGAATTATCAATGATTTGGGAATATGGGAAATCTCAATCCCCTTTAATTATCTTGGGGTTCCAATGTTATGGGGTAATCCCCTTGATTATCATTTTTCTAATGCTATGAGTCAAGTGAGAAGACCCTAGCTTCATAGAAAGGAAAGTCACTTTCAATGGCAGGTCCAATTTTCCTTGTTAAACATGTTGCGGTTTTAAAACTCGTTAAATCCTTCATGGTGTACATATAGACCTCACCTGTCATTAATGTCATTAATTCTACGATGATGAATTTTGTGTGGAGTGTAAATTTATAGGAAATAAATATTTTAATAGCACATTGGAAGAAATGTTTTATGCCCTAGGACCTTGGAGGTCTTGGCATTAAGAATTTAAAGCTCTTTAACCAGGCTCTCTAGGTCTAATTCATTTGAAGGTTAATCAATAATAAATAAATCTCTTTGGTCTTTCTCAGATCATGATTTATGGAAAGGATTATTGAAGGAAAAAAAACATGGAATCATCTGTTTGGGTTGGTTTAATTTTTTTTCCAAGAGATACAACACATTCTCACTAGATTATTAGAAGAAAATCTTCTATGAATTTTTGGAATGTAAAATGGATGGGAGATCCCCTGATGAATTGGGTTAGATCCTTGGAAATAAATCAAAACATATCCATCAAGTATCATCTAGCTACTATGGAATCGCTTCCTGAGGACATTTCATCTGATATTATAAATCAAGAGTTTATCAGTCAAGATGACATGCTAATCTGGGAGTAGTCCCCAACTGGAAAACTTGATTTGAATGTTTTCTATAAACACATGCTCCATATAGAGACACACTGGATTGGATGCTTCAGTAAAAAATGGATTGATCCTTCAAGATTCACCCTGATTTGGCATCTTTCTTTTAAAAAACTACCCATTGATGGTAATCTGCAGTGAGTGGGTGTCACCCTTTGCTTCATGTGTGTACTGTGTCATAAACAATAGGAAGAATTTGATTACCTTTTCTTGTCTTGAAAAACTTCTACATCCCTATGGAGGGATTTTTTTATCTCTTTGAGACCCGCATGCCTCAAGTTGTCTCAATTTATCAATTTTTGTTTGAAATTATGCAACTCTAATTCTATAAGAAGATCTCCATTATTTTCAAAGTTGCATGTGAAAAATTGGTTCATCCTATATAGAAGGATATAAACAAGGCAATCCACTACAACAACCACTTCAATGTAAAACATGTGATGGATGATGTTATCACAACAACATAGAATGTTAACTACATGCATGTAGAGTGCTACAATAACTCAGTCAGGGACTTCACTAATCTTAAGCATCTGAAAATTGAAGGTAATTTTCCTTAACCATATGGAACCCTTAAAGTGTTCTGGTGCCTACCGTTTTCTAGATTGTTTAAGTGAAACATTGATGGTGCCTCTAGGGGAAATCCAGCCCCCCAGGATACGAGATCATTTTCTATGAACATAACAGCGAGGTTATAGAATTACTTTATGGACCTTGTGGCCATGTCACTAACATGGAAGCAGAAATGATGGGATTCAACAAGGTAGTTGATATTGTATATCAAATAGGGTGAAAAAACATATGGTTTAATTGTGATTCTACCACTATTGTGCAAGAAACTAGAATGGGAATGACTCATATCTCATGGAAGTTAACTAATAAGTGGATGAATTTACTTGAAAATATTTCTTCAAATAAATACATCAACACTCACACTTTCTGGGAATCCAACTACCTTGATGATAGCTTCGAAAATAAATGTGTTACTGAAGAGGGATTAACATACTCCACTACTCTACCTGGTGATATGTTTCTAGATTTAATAAAAGAAAAATGTAAAATTCTTCAGACTCGTGTAATATATTCTTTTTCATTAATATAGAGACTATGAGTTCATCTTTCTAAAATAAAAATAAAAATGTTCTTTTAAAATTTTCAAACTCATTTCCTACACACATACTCAATTTTTTTTTGAATATTTCACAAATCAACCACACACACATGTTGAAATCATAGTTTCACACACATTCACATGCATGCTCTGAACTAACAGCTTTACCCTTTGGATAAAATCCCCTAAATATTTATTATCTCTTAATTAATGATATCTCCAAAATTAATAAAAAAATATTTGATCTATGTTTTTATTATTCCCCTTTAACATCAATAATCAAAATAATAGGTGAGAGGTGTGATAACTCATTATACCTTATCCTTGAGAATGTTGAGGTTGAATTAACATTATCAACCCCAATTTATGAAATTAGTACTTAGTAAATGGTTTATAAACACACTCATTAATTTTTACTTTGTATAAACATACCCTTGTGTATTTCATAGATTACCGTAATATCACTAAGAGGGTAAGGGGGTGAATCAATGATTAATTTATTTTATGAATTATTCTCTCAGAATTCAACCTATGAAACTTGTTAATGTTTCGATCAACTCAATGATATCTCTCAGCCTCAAATCATATATAGTAAATATAAAGAGTGATCAACACTCAATATTAATAAGGTTAAGTTCACATACATACTCTTTTCTATGTTGGTTATCTTCCCCAAAAACTGCTTCTTTTACTAAATCCTTTTAGGATTAAAAAGGAACCAACAAAAAAAGGTTCTACACCACAATAATTATTCATCTAGCTAAACCTAATACCACACCCCAACAATCAACTATTCTATCACAATAAGTTATACCCCCTAACTTTCATTGTATCCACTTCATTAATGACTTGTTATATACCCCAAACTAAATATTTTTCTCCAACTGGTTATACACCCTAGCTAAATGGTCTTCCCTCTTCTTTTATGATACATTTTAGAAATATATTATTCTTAAAATGTTCATTATACATAATTAAGTTGGATCATCTTTACCAATATACAACTTTTTCAAGATCCTCAATAACTATTTGATGAGTTAGTTGGTTTGAAACTTCTTCTTGATCATAGAAAGAAATGGATAAACTCAGACTCACCATTCCAAAATTTTTCCTAAAAATATTCCTCAGCAAAATTCCATCCAGTATAACTTCTTCTGGTATGCTCCATCTTCTTATCCCTAGTTTGGTGTGATCTATTCAATTCACTGTGTCTGATAATCCTCAGTCTATTGTGCTCTATTCGATGCACTCCCTCCAAAGAACCTTGGTTTGTGCTCCACTTTCCAATACAACTCAGTATGTTGAAACTTGTTTAACCTAGTATAAACTTGGTTGGAAACTAACACTGTGCTCTCACAAAAACTACATCACTTCCAATACATCTTGAACAATAATATTTACAATCCATACCATGCCTTACCCCTTTATATAAAAACACTTTGAAAAACCAATAGACGGAATGAGCTTTAAAATTCAAAATTTTAATTTTCACATCCAACTCAACATTTCTATACCACTTGAAAATTAAAATTTTTATTTCAAAGAAGACAATTTTAATGGAAAATTGGAAACCCTACAAAACTTAGGACAAAACTAAACTTTAATCCACATAATCTATTTCTAGGACATTATAGAAAAATTTAAAATATTTTTAGTCCTTTACCCTATATAAGATCCATTAGATAGAGGTTACCATAATGTATAGATCATCCTTGATGAGATTCTTGAAATAATAATCCATCTTGTATCAGGTCTAAATATACTCCTCCAAGATTATTTTCCCATCATTTAATCCATGTGTCAAAATCTAATCCTACTAGTTGATCAAAAAAATGTTTCCCTTCATTGATATCCACATAAATCATTATTTTGAACATTATACTAGTATCCTCCTTTGATATATTGATATAGAAATACTCCCCCAACATCTCTTACTTAGAGTGTAGGAGAGTCTCCAAGGAATTTTCTTGGAAAATTTCCTACTTTCCAACTTACTTTAGAGCTCCATCAGTGGGAACAAATTCTAACATATTATATAAATTTTCTTTTCTATTAGATTGAGCTTCCAAAACCTCATCACAAGAAGAAGTTTCTTGATCATCAGACATTCAATCTCTTGAAACTCACATGCTTCAGGTGATAATGAATCCAGCCTTACCTTTTCCTTAGTATAATTTAATTTACTTGAGGATCTCATGGTCATGGGTTTTAGTAAATTTGATTAATCCTTGAATTTTATTATTCTTTTACCTTTAATAATTAGATATTTTTCAAAATCATAAATTCATTTCTCCCCATTCCTCAAACCAAAACCAAAGGGAACTTCTGAGTGGTGATCATTCTCACAGTTTGAAACATATTGGGAGCCTTCTTTTTTATCACTTGGATTTAATTATACCTGAATCTTAGAGCCATCCTACTACATTTTCCACCTATGAATGGTTTTCTTCCACCCTTTGGGATTGATATCATCCTTCTAATTTTTATTCAAGTATTTAAAATGATAATTATTGATGAATCTCTTATATCCATACTAGAAAAAAACTAAGTACTCAGTTCTACATCAATGTTTTTCATAGTAGGGTCTGGACTAATACTAGAAATACTGACCCGGACCATTGAAATACCTTCTTATTTTAATGGAATTGAATTACCTTTTCCTATGGATACAAATACATAGGAAATATGGGCACCAATATCAAATTTCTGTCCTTTAAACACATGTCTAGTAGTCATAGTTTGTGCATAGGTGGATAAAATAACATAGGAGCTCACCCCTGATTCTCCCTCGACCTGGTCAACTAGTTTGACACCTTTCAAGACATTCCTCAAACCAATACAAATGTCTGTGACCCATGGTTCTAGTTGCAGTGAACTCACCTGCTTCTATTGAGAATAACCTTTATCATTACCTTTGTTACGTGAGATACCAATTGTGATGCCTATATGGGAGTTCTTCCCATGCTGGTAGACATAATAAACATAACCTAGACAAATTCATGATTACCTTCAAACCTTCTATAACTTTCTTGAAGTTTCTATAAAACTCAGCATCAATGAAATTCCACAAAATTCCTAAAACCTTAGCTAGATTTATGACCAATGAAATAAAAACCCAATATAATCATAATTAAATAATTTATATTGTTTTTAAAAGTTCCTCAAAAACTGTATCATCTATACATCTGTCTAATTACTTCATAATAAATTTTATTTTTGATGGACTCTATCTGGTACGCCTTCAGATTGTCTATCTGATGGACTCAAAAATATACTCTATATTCAATATACATTCATTCAGTTCCACTTTGTTAGGAACCCTCTATTTTATGGACTCAAAATTTCACTATTCGAAGACTTTGGAATTCCTTATTCAATGAAATTTAATTCCTTGATTTGATGGATATTTCAAGAATCTATTTGAAAAAATTTCATATTTACCCAACGGATGAAACTTCATAGATTTCTCCATCCAGTGCTCTACACAGATTCCCTCTGACTGATATTAACAAATCCATGACTTTGTAACTTTGTAATTTGTATAGTCTAAAACTTTATTAGTTTAAAAAATGATAATATCCTCTAAACTCAGTCTGATGTACTTCATAAATATTTTTCTATTGATCATCTGAGATTTACTCTATCTAATACAACTTCATACAACTACAACTCCAGGAATTCACTTCTTGTACTTTGTATTTCCACAACTTCACTCTGGAGAACCATGTCTGATAGACTCATTCTATTAGCCTCACAATATTTCCCATGTCTGATCAATCTATGTCCAATGGAATTGTACAATTAGGTCTGCAAAATATCCCCTTTGAAAAAATACTGGTAGAATCATGAATATCTTCAAGAAATTTGGTACTATGAAGATTTAAAAAGCATCTTCTCACTTAATAAAGTTTCTCTAAACTTAAAAATAACTCTTATTTCAAACTTCGCCAAGTTTCTTAAGTAAAATTCTCTAGAAAAAACATATTGAAATATTGAAAAAAATGAAACCAAACACACTTTGGAACAATAATATCCCCTTTTTGTTTATTTTCAATAACCATATATAACATAAAACATATTCAAAGTCAATATGTGTGCTCAAATATTACTCCTTCATATAATGTTTTCATCTTCTTTTCTACCCCATATTAAAAATCAAATGCAAGGGGTAACATAGTGTCCATATCAATTTATCTTATTTCATCACATAATTTTGATAAATTTCCACAAGAGAGGAATAATATAACATAAATAAATTAACAAATAACCTTTAATTATAAAAATCTAATTTTTCATGGGAAAACCCTCTTTAGAAAATAAGAGTGTATAATAAATATGATAAATGTTGTCCATATCAATTTTTTAATGTAATACTTTATTCAATTTCATTCCATAAACTTTATATTAGGGGAAATATGACTATGTTTGTTAAGATAAAACCTACACCCATATCAGAAAACATATCAAAACATTTCAAGTGTATACACACAACTCCCCATTATATCTCAATTTTTTTTGACAATCATCACTTATTATTTAAGAAAAGTATGATACTCAAACCTCAACTTTAGTTTTTCTCCACCTGAAGTGTAGAACAAAAATCCTCACCATGGTGATGGTAATGTTCTATGATGAATGTATATTCTTGATTTAAAACTGCTATAACACTCTTTTAGATTCTATACTTCCTCTCTTTCAATTCCTTGCAAGTTAGTTAATATAAACAAGAATAATGGGAATAAAGAGGAACCTCAATGTTCCTTAAAATCAATTCTTAGACTAAGAGTATTTTATTAGTCTATATTTCTTCTTCTTAAAATTATATTTATCATGGGATATTCTTTCTTATTCGTGACCATCCATTATATAATTTTAATGGATTTATTCCCATATATTGATTCTTCAGACAAATATTTCATCTTCTTTTCAGTTTTCAATGTATCTTCATTTCCTTAAGTTTGAAAAATCCTCTTCATGATTTTCTCTTGGGATGGTAATATATTCATATAATATTTAGTTCCATTCCCATCATTCTTATATCCCTTTCACTTATTATTAATATTTAAACCATAATATATTGAAAACTTGTTATCAACTTTGTTCTAATCTCTTGAAGCCTATTTTTTCACTTTTTATTTAGAAAACTTTTATACTTTCCTTATCTTTATATTCATGGATTTTTTGATCCAGCCAAAAAAATAACCACCCTTACTTTTCTTGATCAACTTAATTGAGATTATCACATGAATCACTTATAACTTTAGAATTCTTCATCTTGTGAACTTTTTTTTCTTCATCATCTTTCTTTCTTGAAAAGCTTTTTTTTCTTCTCATAGAGCCCCCTTAATTCATACCTTTTTACTGGTAGAGAAATATTGCACCAACATGAGTAGGATTTTCTCTTTAATACTTCACGACACCAATAATGACCTTTGAGTATTGATCTTTCAGAGTGATATTAGTTATACTCAATTTTTTTTTTGTTTTCGTTTTACAAACCATGGATGTATCCATTTAGGTAGAAATATTATTAAAGTATTCTAAACATTTTAATGGTAGAATATTTCTTGAAAATAATATTGGTTATAGAAAATTCAATGTTCTCTTTTAAATATTAATTATTAGTAAAAATAGATGTACATTTAGAATACTTGAGGAAAGAATCAATCTGCTTCAGTGGACCCTTCTTTTCACCAACTTGGGAAGATTCACATTTAACCTCAACTACTTTGGTGAAGTATTCTATGATATTTATTAACTCACTTTGTTCTATAAGAAACATTGATTGAGAATCAAACAAATCTTCCTATTTCTCATCCAATCCTTCCTTAAGATCATTTACCATCTTCTCGAATTCATCTGACTTCAACCTATTCTACATATATTCTTTATCTAGAGTTATTTCTTCATTGTTAAGAATATATTGTATATCTAGAATTTCTTCTTGATATTTCAACTACCTTTAAAGATCATCCACTTTCATCTTATGAGCTCTAATTTCATTAAGGAGTTCAAAATTCTTTTTTATATTCTCAACATTGTCAAAATTTATCTCCTTAACTTCTTTCTTCAACTTATTCTATTACTTCGTGAGTTGCGTATTTTTGTCAATATCTGCTTATAATTTTTTTAGAATCTACTCAAGTTCTGTATATTTTTCTCTATCATCATCACATCCTGATAAAAAAATTTCCCTTCTAACACGAGTTAAGAAATTGATATAATAATCATATTCATTACTGGATGAAGAATCATCCCACTATCTTTCGTTCATTTTTTTTCATCCTATTGTTAGAAAACATTTTCTTATATTTCTCCAAATTATGGTTCCAATACTCTTATATTCTTCTTCTAACCCAAAATAATTAATCTTATTCTTAATACAACTTACTGAAAAATGACCACTATCCTTAAAATTATAGAATTTAAGATAAATTTTACTTTTTTCTTTTACAATTTCATATTTTTTATATCTTAGAAAGAAGAGAAATGATTTTATTGAAGTCCTCCTCATCCTCTACAACATCTGAATTTCTTGATTCTTCTTCTTCTATTTCTTTATCTCTGAACTTCCATTTTAACATAGCTTCAAAAACTATTTCTTACTTAGTATTTTTATTGAATACTATTAATTTTCTCATTTTTATGCTATGAGAATATTTTCTAGTTCATCCATAGATAAATCCTCTGGATATTTTAGATTTTATACCTTGGAATCAAATATATCTAGAAAGTTTCTGATCAATATCTTAAAAATAATATAATATTCCATCTTCTCACCAAAACCTATGATATTGTCAATGATCTCATTGACCCTTGTATAGTAGTCATCAATTTTTTCATCATCTTCCATCTTAATATCTTCAAATTTTCTTATCCATATTTTTAGCTTAGCCTCTTTAACTTTAAAATTTCCTTCATAGATACTTATAAAATTATCCCACATTTGTTTAGTAGTTGAAAACCCCCTAATATTTGTATAAAATCTCTCAGAGAGAGCCATGAATATGGAATTATGATATTTTACATCAACTTTTATATTTCTCTTATCACTAGTTACTATAATAATCTCATTGATGGGAGGAAATCCCACTATTTTAGAATATATTTCTAGTCCAAGAGATAAAATATGTGGTAAAATCCTATTATTTGAACTATAATAATTTCTACCATCAAAAATAGGAACACCCCTTTTGTTTAGTAAATTTATATTCTCTATATTTAGTAGATAGTGGGATCCTTTAGAGGCAACCTATAATCTGATACCAATTGAAGTTATGAGATCATTGTGAGATCACTAAGATAGTGAGGGGGTGAATCAATTATCACTTTTTTTTATGAATTCTTCTCTTAGAATTCAACCTCTAAAACTTGTTAGAGTTTTGATCCATCCAAATATATCACTCAACCCCACTTCATATGTAGTAAATAGAAATAGAGATTAACACATGATATTTACATGTTTTGGTACAAATACCTACTACTTACCATGTTAGTTATCTTCCCCAACATGGATTCTTTTACTAGATTATTTCAAGATTACAAAGTCACATACAATAACTAGTTCTAAATCCCAATAATCATTCCTCCCACTAACCCCGGTTCTACACCCCATCAATAAACTCTTCTGCCATAATTGGTTATAACCCTCCAAATATCATTTTTATATCTACTTACTTCATGACTAGTTATACCCCCCATCCATAAGTTTCTTCATAAACTAGTTCTACACCCTATCTATAAGCTTTTCCTTCTTTTTTGAACCACTATAGAAGGAACTTATTCTTTTTATTTTTTTCTCCACAAGGAAGTTGGATCACCTTCACCTCGATAAAAATTCTTTAAGATCTTCAATAGCTCTATAGAGAGTTTTTTGGTCTCAAAACTTCTTCTTAATCTTATAGATGCCTTTATAAACTCAGAAACACCGTTCTATGACATTTTCTAGAAATCTTCCTTAGAAAAAGTATGTCTAGTAGAGATCCTTCTAGTATTCTATATCCTATTCTCCCTAGTCTAGCGTACTATGTATGATGCACTATGTTTGGTGATCCACATTCTATTGTGATCTATCTATTTCAATCCATTATGTTAGCCTTGGTCCAATGTTTCACTGTCCAATGCAACTTTATTCGATGAAAATTCTTCAACCAAGATGGGAATCAGTTGGAAATTCACACTGTACTCTCACAAAAACTCCAACAATTCCACTCATTCTTATGAAAAAATAGTTACAATTCATACTATTACTTTTACCCTTTATATAAGATCACTTCCTCTGAAAAACTAAGAAAAGGTTTTGGATCCAAAATTTGAAATTTGAATTTTCACACCCAATTCAACTATTCTAGAGTGCCTTCAAAACTTATAGAACTTTATTGGATTCTCCTTACAACTTAGTTTCAATGAAATTATTCAAAAATCCTCAAACCACGAATATATTTATGAATATTTAAGGAATAAATCAACATCATCACAATTAAATAATTTACAAAGTTTTTTAAAGTTCTTAAAAACCTTTGTCCGATGTACATCTATGTGATGAATTCATAATAACTTTTTTGTATAATGGAAAATTTCTGGTACACCTTCCTCTTTCTACATATAGTGAAATAAAAAATATAATCAATATCCATTATACTTCATATAATTCTAATTTGATAGGAATCATCTATTAGATAGACTAAAAATTTCTCGATCTGATGACTTCATAATTCCCCATCCGATGACATCACATTTCATAATCTGATGGATCTTTCTAGATTCTATCCAATAAAAATTAATATTTCTCCATCCGATGCAACTTTATATATTTATCCATCTGGTTCTCTATATGGGTTTCCTCTGACTAGTAGTTGCAACTCCATGACTTTATGACTTTAAAATTTTTACAGTTTTTAACTTCATTAGTTTAAAAACTCTCTTTAAACTAAAATCAGTTTGATGCACTTCATAACTCTTTGTCTAGTGATAATTAGCAATTTCCTCTATAATGTATAACTTCATATATCCACAACTATAATACTTCACTTCTTATACTTTGTATCACTACTAATTCACTATGGAGAACTACATCAGATGGACTTGTTCTATTGGAATCATAATATTTCCTTTGTTTGATTGTTCTGTGTCCAGTGGAATTGCACAATCAGGTTTGTATAATCTTACCCTTTGGAAAAACATAGCTAGAATCATGAATATCTTCTTAATATTTGGTACTTCAAATATCTTCAAAGCATCATTTTACTTAATAATATTTCTCTAAACTTAGTAACAACTCTTCTCTAAAATTTCTCCAAGTTTCTTAAGTAACTTTATCTACAAACACATATTGACATATTGATAAAAAATGAAACCAAACACAATTTGAAACAACACCCACCTTTAGGAATATTTCTTTATATTCCGTTTTCTACAATGTTACTTAATATAAATTTGTTTTGATCAATAATTTTGAACTTTATTTCTAAAAATATTGATAACACACTTTGGTTATTATATCATACCAATAAGGCTAAAACTATTTTACCTTGAGATATTTAATTTATCTTTTCATACACACAAATTGAGTTATTTATTGGGTAGTCACAACATATTTTACTTATAATATAATCAAGGTAACAAAATTATTCTTCTTTATATTCCATGTAACATACCTTTTTCCTAAGAAAAACAATCCGCCAGATGTAAACATCTAATCATCAACACTTCCAATCACATCCACATAATCATATATAAAAATATCATGTTGTCATTTGTTATTATAAATCAATCCATAATCTTCAATACCTTTTATGTATCTCAATATTCTTCTACATACTATGAACTGTTATGACTTAGACAAACTTTGATATCTTACATATAAAGTAACAACCTAGATAACATTTAGTCCTGAAGTAGTTAAATAGATAAAAATGCTAATAAATGTCTTGAAATCCATTTAATCAAATTACTTTCCTTTTTTATCTTTTTATAGTTTGGTTCATACTAAAATTGGAGTAGAAACCAGCTTCACATCCTACTTTCTAAACTTATTCAAAAATTACCAGTTATATTTCTTTTTAGAAAGAGAAATGTGATCTCTATATTAATGAATTTGTAGTCCAAAGAAGTATCCCATATCTCACATCAATATCTCAAAAAAATATTTTAATTTAGTGGAAAATTCTTTATTAACATCTTCATTATTCATAGAAAATATATATCATCAACATAGACTCTAATAATGAGAGATACCTCCTTGCTTTCTTTAATGTAAAGATTGTTGTCCACTCCCACTTTTATGAAATACAACAAATTCAAACATGATTCAAGCTCTAAATACCATACTCTTAAATAAATTTTACCCATATGGTTTTTTCTTAAACTTTAAAACACATATTTTATTATATTTAATAAAAAAATACTTCAATATTTGAAATGTACACATCATTTTTAACTTCTCCATTGAGAAATAATGAGTTAACATCCACTTGGAAAATATTGAATTTTCTTTAATCAGTGATAGTAAGAAATATCCTTATGGTTTCAATCCTAGTA
Source organism: Viscum album (assembly GCA_963277665.1). Lineage (NCBI taxonomy): Eukaryota > Viridiplantae > Streptophyta > Magnoliopsida > Santalales > Viscaceae > Viscum > Viscum album. The sequence continues at coordinate 257,601,470 of OY728143.1, read as the reverse complement.
ACCAAATAAGATGTATCATTGAATTTAATTCCCTTAACTTGAGAATACCCTTTCCAAATAATCCATTCTCTATTATTTATCACTTCTCTTTTCTCATTCAGTTTGTTACAAAACATGCACTTTATTCTAATAACATTCATTTTTATTGATTTAGTAACAAACTTCTAAGTATTTATCTTTTTCATCTTATCCAAATCATTATTCATGTAATAAATCCACTCATTATACTTTGAATATTCATTCACACTCCTCGATTCAATTTGAGAAATCAATGTGGTGTTAGATTCTATCTTTGAATAAATCCTTTTTTGAACTAATTTTATATGACCAAAAATGATTTTTTATAACTATACATACTTTCTAAACCTTTTATGAAAAAATTTAATCATTATTCATCACTCAATAAGGTTGAATCATTATTTTATTCACAATGAACAACTAATTCTTTATCATTTACATAAACTTATAAAGCATTATTTATTGTTCATTCCCATTAAATGAGTGTTCCAATAACTTCACGTTATCATAATAATTTGTTTTATTGATTCCTTATTTTAGTAATGACATCCCATTAAATTTATAATATATCTAAGGAAACTTTTATAAATTCCTCTTTACTCAAACTTATATAAATTTGATACCTTTATATTAATGATACATGGGATTTTAAACACTCTTACATACATAAATCTTAGGAAATTATTTCAATACATATCATAAGGATACATATCAAAGTTAAAATGAAACAAAAAACGTTTTGAATATGAAACACTATCCTAAAAGTCTCAATGGATATTGAAGTCACCCGAGGGGGTAGGGGGATCAGGTGAGACCTTTTTGGAAAATTGTCTTTTACCTTTTAATTCCCCTTCCAATAGTTGAACCAATATCAAGGTTAAAAGGTATGGATCTATATATGAACTATTAACACTCACCAATACATTCAATGTAGAGAATAAACAATATATAATCATCATGTAGGGTTTTTACATGGTTTGACCCCAGTGTGGAAACTACTCCCTGCTATGTGCGATTCTTGTAGAGGCATAAATTATCACTATTAATTTTATAGTGATTACAAGTGTGAGTGATGATATAATCCACTATATAATGCACACAATGGTTTTTTCATTATTATCAACTTCCATTTTGAGGGTATCATTTAATTCTTGAAATCTATATCCTAATAGAACCTTCCTACTGAGATCTCTTAAGTCTCCTAACTATAATGGGCTTGGATTATAACAGTAGCCTCTAATTCTTCAATGTACCTCCAAAAAATCCTAAATCAGATCTTGATTCTACTATAGATTTCATAGAATCACTGTAAAAAGATTTTCTTCCTCAATGATTTGGTCTTCAACCACCAGATTCTATTAAAAAAAACTACATGAAAGTCAACCTGTATTATTCAACTCATTAACAAAATGATTAGAATATGTAGATAACCATATACTCCATGATATCTTCCTCCTCAATCTTCTTTAGTTGTTTTGATACACAAGTATCTTGAATAATAAAAACAATTTCGTTATTCCTCATTCATCTTCTATGATACGAGAATACCATAGGGTAGTTCTCAACATATGCTTCTACCTTTTCTTCTTCCTTCCTTTTATAGCTCCTTGATGCATAGGATTTTTAACTTAGATTATTATTGATATGAATATATTTGATACCTTTGATATTATTTTTGAATGAATTATTAGTCCCTCTACCTTTTATTATTTTACTCCTTCTATTTAATATTCATATAATATCATGAATATTTTTTCCATAATTTGAATATGGAAATTCTTCTTTTTTGTGGCATTGTGATATCCTCATTACAGTAAATAAATATTTACATATTTAATTGTCAAAAATCATAATCAAACATATCAAAGTTTATTATTCCAAAATACTTAGGATTTTTTATTCTTTAAAAAACCATATATCTTTTAATTCATGATAGCACACTTGTTCACATGCATAGAGATTCGTGGCATCGAACTTCCTTTGTAGTGTGACTGCCTCTCATCTCACGGAACAAACTTCATCTTGTTCTTCATATTTAGAATGACTTGTTGTGTGGTTCACTCTTTATGACATGAAAATCATCCCATCAGTTTCTAAACACGAATCACAATCTCATTTGTGATGTTTCTTTTATTGAAGAATAGTTCATTGCACCATCTGATTTAATCTCCCTTTAAAATATTTCATTTTGGAACTCCTTAATATTTTGGATAAGTCATTGATTCTGGAAATTACCATTATGATTTTTATATGACTTATGAAATCATCCCTTCTACAAATTCTAGAGAAGAACTATTTTCATAAGGGTAAATGAATCTTACAAAGCATCCCATTGACCCCTAAAAAATCAAACAATGACCCTTATGAGATGAAAATATTACTCTTACATTTCAAGTCTTACCCGTATGATCCTTCTTTGGATATTAGTTACTTTTAAACATATTCTAGATAAATATTACAATTTTCAGATGAATCATATGCATATAAAAGTTACTCATACAAAGATGATATTTACTCTTATGTTTCTATGGGTGACTATAAGTGACTCTTACACATTCTCTATATTGGTGGAATGCTTTTTTTTAAAACCTTAACCATCTTCCATTTCTTTTCCATGTATTTGGTATGCAAAATTCTATTTTCCATTTCTCCATTTTTGATAAAAATATTAATCTATTACACATGAATCTAAAGTTAATTAAATATTCTCATAACCTATGAAATTTATCTTAGAGAATATCTAATAACTTCAAGGTATCTAAAATGAATTTAAATTTCATTGAAAAACATAAGAACATTTCAAAATCTCATCAACATAACTTTAATGTATTTTTAATTATATGAGTACTCAAGTTTGTGTACTTATTAAACATTTCACTTCCTTTTAAATTTCATCTTTCACTTATCCTTATAAAATATTCATGCAAGGAATATTATTCATATATTATAGAATCCATAATGCTCAATAATCTTTTAATAGACTCTCAAAAATTTAAATATCTATTTTCTTCTTCAATCATAGCTCTTAAAGATGTACAATCCAACCATCCCTGTCTAACTCATTTTAAAATTTTTTAGATGGTGATTTTTCTTCCAACCACAATTATCTTTGTTTTCCATAAGATATGCTCAAGAATAATCACATATATGGGATTATTTCCTAGAATATATTTATATAAAAACCCAAAGCAGCAGCAGAATCTCATTCCTTATTTATATTCATTTATAATGGTATAAATCTCTTACAATAGTCACACATAAAATCCAAGTTTCATCTTATTAATATTTTCCCATTGATACATGGGAAACTTCTTGAAAATTTTTATTGGTATCTTCCTCCATCACCCAATTCCAATATACATACTGTATTTACTCCTTCATGATATATTGAAAAAAATACAACTATCTAATTAGGCACTTTAATATCCCCCATTTTATATTTTTCAGTGCCCATTTATGTTTAAAGTCAATATTTTTTCTACCCCTTTTTGATAATAAATGAAAATATGATAAATTAAGGGAAAATACTTCTTATCTCATGATTCTTACATGATATCGACATAAAATATACCACAATTTATTAAAAGGTATAACCCACTTCAAAAATTTAGAGAAGGATGATATTATAATTTATGAGTCATCATTTAATCAAATTTAAGTCTACTTGATCTAGATTGATGTAGAAAGAGTGATTAACTTATACATAAAATCTATCAATTTAAATGTCTAGTTTGTGATACCAATTCTGAAATATATTTCTAGGGGCTATTTAAATATATTCATCAAGAAATTTATAACATACATTCATATTCAAAAAACACATGAAAAATATTAAATTATAAGAATGTATCTCCCCCTATTCAAATAAACATATTTTACTCATTTTATAAATATATTTGACATAATCAAAACAAGGAAGGAAAAAATTGATTTTTATGACTCATATACATCTTTTTCAAGAAGTATCCAAAATTTATACATTTTCATGAGATAATACAATTTTTAATCCTCTATTCCTATCAGCTACCCCTTAATGAATTCACTCTCACATATCTTTATCATGGATGGTTCTTTTCAAACAAAACTCTAAGCATCTTTTAATATATATTGATATTCTATAACGAGTCTACTTTCAATCCATGATGGATAACTTAAACTTCTTATAAAAAATTAAAATATTCATATAGTTATCCTCATTTATTCATCACCTTCAATTCTCTGTACATAAACAAAAATAGATTGATATGGGAATAAGTTGATTTCTTCCATTGTCTCTTAATTAGTTCAACAAGGCTGAGAATTATTTCTCGATTCATAAAAACTTTGATTTGTATCTCTAATTTATTGAGAGATCTTAAAACTAGAACTTCACTTTACTTTTCCATATTTGGATTTCTTTAGGTAGTATGTATTTTTTAATTTTTTGAACATTCCTGTTGTGTTGGTTCGCCTTCTTAACATGGTCCATCAATGAACGTGCATCTCTAAATGATAGATTTTCTTTCTTCAGTATTTTTTCTTAAATTGGTAGGATAACCAAACACTCCTTTAAGATATAAAAAACTTACTTTCACTTTATAAATAGTTCTTTAATAACTATTAGACCATCCTTTTTAGAAAACATATCAGAAAATTTGAGTTCTTTTTCATGTGTAATAACTTGTTTCTCTTTAGAACCTTCACTTTATTATGCTTTCTCCATGCATCTAACAATTTCTAATTGAGTTAGACAAAAACCCAAGAACTCTTTTTTTCAAATTCTCATACTTTTTTTAATTTATATATGGTTTCTTGGTATATTTTTGTGTTACCCTTCTTTGGTAACTCCCCTACCTCTTCTTTTGGGATGTCTTCTACCAAAAAAATCCTCTAGTTTCTCTCATAGATTGATTCCATTTTTTGTTCTAAATTTCTTCATTTATTTCATAAGTCTATGGAAAATATAAAATGGTACATGATGTTTCATTTTCTACCATAGTAAAAGCATATTATCTTTTTTTAAGTGTCCTTATAATATTTCTTCTTGGGAGTATTTTATTTGACACTTGTCTTCACTTTTTATATCCCAAGATAGACTCATATTTCCTTTTCATTAACTTCCACTACTGTGGTATTTTTATCTCATTATCATAAATTTTTTTTGAAAGATTTATACCAAAAATCATCATCACAATGTCTAATAATATTTTAAATCCCAAAAAAGTTTTATATTCTTTCTAATATGTTTTTTGTTATTTTTTCATCTTATATTAATTCTTTTTCTAGATAATAGGTTTTCTTTTCTATTTAAATATTCACCCCCAAAAAATAAGACTTTGGTAATCTATATAAGTTAACATATTGTGAAATCATTTAATAAACTTGTGCCTAAACCCACAACACCCCAATAGTATCTTATAAAACTTTTTCTTTTACCTTCAGTTACAGTCTATCTAGATTTTACACCTACTATTCTCCAAAAAACCCCCTTATTTTGGGATTTATATGGGGACCATATCCCTATTCTTATTCACATCCACATCTGATAATGTAGTTGTTTTTTTTATAAACTTTCTCCACCAAAATTTTCCCATATACTAAATTTTAATCTGTATATGACTGTAAAAAGCATTAGTATATAAAATATTTTATGAGAAACGGGTTTCCTTTCTCAAATTGATTGTAGAAGTTGTTTTACCAAATGATACTTAGATATTGTTTCCATAAATGTGAGTTTTTTTGAGATAAGTATCTCATCATAAGTTTTCATAGCAGTATCCTTTATTTAATATTTTTGTGAAGATCTTACTTGGGTGTTTTCCAAATCTCTTAAATTAACCTCCATATTAAGACACTTCAAATTTAGAGTATTTTTTTGGACTTTAAGTGATCTCACCCTATAATAACATTACTTTATTATCTTCTTCATATGATATTCACACATTTCATTTCCCTCTTATAGTGAATTATCAGGATCCTTCATTTTACTTCCTTTAACTTATAACAAATAATCATTGGAATTCATTGAGGTATTGTGTAATTCATTTAATGCATGGATATTCTCTATTAAGATTATTTTTATCTCATATTTATCTTCACTATGTTTCTTTATTTATTCTTTATACATGGATTATTTTTCTTCACAAAGTTATAAGGATTATTCTTTGGCTTTAAAAAAAATGGTGATAGTTTTTCACTATTGTAACTTTTTAGAAAAATATCTCTCTATGCCGTTAACTTATGATTCAAAATATTCTTTTTCATCATATAATACCTTTATAAACCCAAATTTAGAGGTGAAAAAATCAAAAAGGTCTTTATTCATGTAGTACTTAACATTATAGTAGATTTCCTTAAATATTTTAATAAACTCATCCTCCTCATACTTTCTATAGCTATAATTTGATTCATCAGTGAGATCATTATCAACATATTTTCTAGATAAATTACCACTTTTATTACCTTATATTAGTGTTGAATCATCAGTTTATTCTGATATATTTCTTAATTTATTTTCCTCTTTTATCTTATTGTTTTTTATAGTTTTGGTTGAGACCTTCATTTCAATTTTGATAGGGATGGAGATTGAGTAATATATTTGGGGAAATTATTTATTTTATTTAAATAAGTACTTTATATATGTAAAAAAAATAAGAAAGATTATAGACCTAATCAGAGGGAACCTAGACCAGATATGATGCCATTTTAGAGTCTTGATTGATAGTGCAGTCACCTGGGGGGGTGTGAATCAGGTGTTATTTTTTTTACCGAATTATATTTTAACTTTTAATTACCCTTTCAATATTTGGAACTCTATCTCAGATAAGAGTTATATATATTTTTATCTACTTTCTACACATGATACAATCAACACATAGGGATATTAAAAGGTTTAACCCCAGTGTAAGAATCTTCTTCTTACCACATTTGACTCTTTTCAAGACACAAATTATCACTATTAATATTTTAGTGATTACAAGTGAATATGAAGTTATCATTCAATATATAATAAACACAATGATTGGGAAGGTTTTATCCACTTCCCTTGGGTAGGTATCATCCACTTATATAAATCTATCTCATTATATACATATCCTCCCAAAAGAACTTTAGTATCTCTATTAGAATGGGATTGGATTATACTTGTAGCCTACATTTTTTCAATGATCCTCCATGAATTACTAAATTAGATCTTCCTCTTAATATGGATATCACAACGTCACTGCAATAATATATTCTCTATAAATTAATAGGTCTTAAACCACTAGAATTTAATCAGCAACACTATATAAAAGTATTTATTATACTTAAACTCAATATCATAATGATAAGTACATGTATATGAACAGATACTAATTTTTTTTCTTCCTCCTTAGTATTCTTGAAATGATTTTACACTCATGTATCATGAATAATAGAAATAATTTTGGACTTCCTCTATCATATTATATGATATAAGAATATAATAGGGTAGGTCTTATCACCCATTTCTCATCCTCCTCTACCCCACTTCTGGATACTCGATGCACTAGGTATGATACTTAGAGTATCATTGAGCTCTCTCTCTTCAATATCTTTAATATTTTTTTATAATTTAGTATTGGGATATCTTAATTTTCTAATTCTATATTTATATTTAATTGTTAAAAAATATCATGAATATTATTTCAATAATTCATATATAAAAACTCTCTATAATTTAAAACAGTGTGACCTCCCCATTCAAATTTGTGAATATTTATATATTTGATTCTCAAAAAACCACTATCAAATATATCACCATTTAATATTAAAAAACACTCAAGATTATTACTTAAAAAAATCCACAAAATCTTCATATATTTTAATCCATGGTGGCATTTATGTTCGCATACAAAAAGATTCATGTCATGGAAGTTCCTTTATGGAGAGACTGTATCTCATTTCATAAAAAAAACTTTACTATTATTCTTTATCTTTATAATGCCTCATGGAATGGTTCTCTCTTTATAAAGTGAATAGAATTACCTCAATTTCTTACCATGAATCACAATATCATTTGTGATATTTATTTCATTAAAGAATAGTTACTTCCATCATTTGATTTAATCTCCCTTCAGAATATTTCATTTTGGAACTTATTAATATTTTTCACAAGCTAGTAATTCCCTAAATTACTCATATGATTTTCAGATGGCTCATAAAAAACCATCCATTTACTAAATTATAGATATATTTTTTTAAGAGTAAACGCCTCTTAAAAACTTCCTTATAACCTTTAATAACTTAGAAAAAACCATTATTGGATGAAAATATTACTCTCATGTTTCTAAACTTAGATTCATTATATTACTTCATCTTTGAGTTACTTTTACGCATAGTCTTAATGACTCATACAATTTGCAGGTGAGTCTTACACATATCATAGTTACTGATACTAAGTTGATATTTATACTTACCTTTCTATGAATGATTGGAAGTGACTCTTATGCATTCTTAAGATTTATTTGAATGATGCTTTTGAAACATTAGTCAGCTTCTATTCCTTTACCAAGTATTCAATCTACATAAGGACTTTACCATTTCTTTGGTTCTAAGGCAATGCAAATATATTATTCATAAATCAAGAATTAATTAAATATACTCAGAACCTATTAAATTCATCTAATGGAATCTAAAATCACTTTAAGACCTATAAAATAAATTTAATTTACTTTTTAAAATATAATAACATTTCTAATTACCATCAACACCACTTTAATGTATTTTAAAACATATGATTACACAATTTTGATAACTTTAATAAACCTTTCTCTACCTTTTAAATTCCATATTTCACCCTTTCTTTATGAAATATTCATCCAAGGAATATTATTAATATATTTTATCATTTATAATTCTCAATAATCCTTAAATTTCTTCTTTTAAATTTCTAAAATCATTTCTTTCGTTAATCACAACTCTTCAACCTATTGAATACAACCAACTCCATCCAAATCATTCTAAACTATTGTAGATGATTCCTCTTCCTCCAATGACAATTTTATTTAGTTTCCATAAAGATCCAATATATAATCATCACATGCATTTGATTCTTTACTAAAATATGGTTATGTAAGAACCCCAAGCTACAATATCATATTCCTTCTGCTTTCTGTTCATTTATAATGGCAGATGCCTCATACACTAGTCACACAGAAACTCTATGTTGCATTTTACTCCTCTTTTTCCATCAATATGTGGATAAATTCTTGAACATATTCATTAGTCTCTTACTAAATCACCCAAATCTATTATTTATATTGACTTTAGTTCTTATTTATATATTGATAATAAATACAACCAACCAACCAGGCACTTCATGTCCTAATCACTTGCCTCCAAAATAAATAAAAAGTTTTATATTCAATCAACATGGTTTGATCCATCTCAATAAAAATATTATTCTTCCCCTCAGATACACTATTTTGTTATTTGGTATATAGTGCATTATACTCTTATTTAATTCCATGCTCTCCAAACATGCTTTAGAATTTTTACTTGTAACATTCATCTTTATAATATGAATGGAACCTCTTTGAGGAATGAATTTATTCCTTTTTAATACTTATCTTGATACTATTAAACAAATTTAATGCCTCGGGTTTTTGATTCATGAACACAATTCATATAATGTGGATAAATTCATCAATAAATAAGATAAAATATTTCTCACCATCAATTGATTTATTCTCCATTGGTTTACAAATTTTTTATTGGATTAGTTACATATGATTAATTATTTTAATCTCCACCCTTTTACGTAAATAATTAATGATATTTCCCTTTTGAAATATAGAACAGTCCAAATATATTTATCTCTTTTTCAATGGTACGTCACTTTATGATGTAAATTTTTTCATGGTATTTTGGAGAATGTGACCAAGTCTTATATCCCATAACACATTCTCCTCCTCTATGATCAAGTGATAAGAATTTTTAGCTTCCCCCACTTGAAATCGAATACCTATAGTTCACTATCTTATTCTTTTAAAAGGAAATCCATAGGAGTAGACTTTTTGAACCCTCTACACAAGGGAACCCCCCTCCCCATGAAGAGGTCACTCTAGAGAGAGCCCCATCCAATAAGGATCTATTTATAGCTAAGGTGGTAGAGAATCTCACAGGGTGACAATATAAGTGATAATGGTTCGAAACAAAAATATGTTTGCATATGTGAGTTTCACCCTTCTTACCACCTAGTTTGGAACTTGGTAACCGATTCATGAAACATTCATCCTTTCAAAATATCACTTCATTACCTTCATCACATATTTATGAAAAACTTGATGTGTTATATTTTAAAGCATCATTAAATAGAATACTCTTTGAATTCAACTTCTCATCCCAGTTTTTCATCAATCTAATTTATTTTATTTTGAGTAATTCATCATTGAAAAATGTGATTGATTATTCTATAAACTTTAAAATACCTTTTATAAGACTTATACATACTTTATTATGTGATGAACACCCACTTTCGAGTATCCATGGATAGTTTTTTTAAGATACCTTCCAAGATAATTCCACCACAAGAACTTCCTCATTTATTTATTCTTTTAATATATTTTAGCATTATTCATAGTCAATTGTATTGGTAAAATGGTAAGGTATCCTTTAGAAAATTGAACTAGATGATCGCATCTTCCACCAAGTTTATTTATAATTTGAAACTGATTCCTCACTTGAATTCTTGAATTTTCAGTCTCCATAAGAAATTATCTCCTTTAAGTGGCCTTTCTCCCCCTTAAATCCTACCTTAAAAATATTCTATAAATTTTTAATTATATTTCATTGAACTAAAATTTCATTTCAAATACCTATAGCCACCATAACAAAACATTTAGCTAAAAAATTAAAATCTTCTAGAATAAATGGCTAGTTTTCTAGACCGTAACACTTGTTATCATTCACCTTTTAACCACTAATATTAACCCAATTTTGTGAACCAAAATTATGTGGTGTTATTAGAATATTCCCTTACATGTTAGTCACCTTACTTTATATTTTCACCTTTCTATTTTAAATATATTTCTTCTTCAAGTTACTATTTCTATATTATTTAAAAATTCTATAACTATCTCCTTTAGAGGAAACATTCTTATTCTTATTTCCCTTATATTTATCATTAGAATTATTCTCCTTAAATTCATGTATTTATAAATATATATAATGTAATTAAATTAATTATAGTTTCTTAAAAAATATCATGAATAACAAAAATAGTGTTAACCTTCCTCTGTAATTTTCTATGATATAGAAATATCATAAGGAAGGTCTAGACACATAATTATCCTCTTCCCCCTTCCTCTTTCGGATCATTGATGCATTGGGTCTATTACTCAGAGAATCGCTGGGACCTATCTCTTAAATATCTATGATAATTTTTTGGAATTAAGTATTTGGATCTATAACTTTTCTACCTATACACCTTTTATTTAATAGTCATAGAATATCATGAAAATTATTTACATAATTCAAATATAGAAATTTTCTATAATTTTTAGTTATGAAACCTCATCATTTAAACTAGTGAATATTTATAGATTTATTTCTCACAAAATCCTATTCAAATATATTAGCATTTAATATTTAAAAAGGATCTAGAATTTTCCTTCTTAAAAAATCCGCAAAATATTCATATATTTTAGTAAATTGGGGAAATCATGTTCAAAATAATATATATTCATGATGTGGACCTTCCATTACTATGTTTCTACTTCTAATTTTATAGAATAACCTTAGGCTTGTTCTCCATATTTTGAATGACTTATGTAATGGTTCACTCTTCATGGTGTGAAAATCATCCCCTCAATTTCTCAACATGAATCAAAATATAATTTGTGATATTTATTTTGTTGAAGAATAGTTCATTATTTCATATGATTTAATATCCCTTCTAAATATTTAATTTTGGAACTTCTTAATGTTTTGGTTAAAATAGTGACTCTAGAAATGACACTTATAATTTTCAAATGAATCTTATAAGTTATCCCTTTTCTAAATTCTAAAGAAAATATTTTTCATAAATGAACATTGTAAGGTTGGTGAAGAGATCTGTTTCCATCAACCAGTGGTGTTTGAGAACTAGGTTGAGTTTTTTATGTATTTTTCTCACCTAGGTCACTTTCAGCATAATTGCTGCTCATGTCCGAGGAATATTCTATTTCTGGATGGTAGTAGCTTGAAACCATATGAGAGACACTCTACTGGTATACTAGATGATGTAGGTCTCAGTGTTCCTCTTCAGAAGGAGGCTGGGCTGATGATTTCTATTCGAAGGGGTTTGTGACTTCTTATTGTTTGAGGTTCTATTTGTTTGGGACCAACCATCCAGTTCTAGTGGAGGGGGAACCTCATTTAATATCCTCTTCTATTAATCACTCCTTCTCTCAAAGTGTGTCTAATGGGGGGGGGGGTGTAATTCAAGAGTATTCTCCTGGTGATCATCAGAACTCTCCCCACTACACTAGTTGATCGTGATATGATATAGGAGGATGAAGAATTGGATCCAATGTGAGAGTGTCCTATCCAGAAGGAATATCCAAGATCAGACTAGCTACAAAATCACTTTTTGGTCTTAGATGAAATAGTGGTTGGTAATTATAAATATGAAGGATGATAGATGGTCATCCCCAAGTAGAAGATAAATCCTTATTATTCCAAGAATCAGGTTAATGCAGTGGAAGGTGTCTAAGAAACTGATTCTTTACTGATTCCAAAGGATGAGCAGGATAATCACATGATTGGTGATGAAATGTACATTCAATTTCCAATGGAAAATTTTGGGAGTATGCATGGTAGAGGTATTTTCAGCCCAAGGATAAAGAAGGGGTGGAAAGGAACCTTGGACTCAAGGAGCCACACAGTGCTCAAGGAAAAAAATAAAAAGGATATAAGGACTAATATTACTTACCTAAGACAATTGACACAAGGAAAATTAAAAATCATGGGTAAAATAAGGCATTCAAATGTAATGTAAATATATAGGAGGAGGCTCATGAGAAGAAAATTAATATTTAGGAGGTTAATCATTTATAAGAGGGTGTGGTTTCTGAGGAACAGGTGTAGAAAAAAGTTTCCAATAATTTAGTGTCAATTGAATTAGTTCCTATAAAATACTTAAAGAGAAAAAATAAAATAGTGGAATTAAAAAAAGAATAATTCCTAAAGATCATTCTCTACTTGAAATAAGAAATACTCTAAGTATCCTTCTATATAAATTCTAAAAAGGAGGGGGCTAACCGAATATATGAAATAATGATCCAAGTTGAAATTAATAAGCTTTAAAGGGCATGGATCAATAGAAAATATCACTTTTTGGAATGGATATTCAATGGAAATAAGGTAAATATGGGGGAATAAATTCAAACATGGGATAAGTTGGCCCACTATTTCGAAGAAATCATCAAATAAGACCCAAAAACTAAGAAAACTACATTACAATAGGGATTATATTGAGTGAGTGGTTCTAATAATCTCAATCTTATCTTTAATTATTTTTTGACCTCCTTATGTGTTAAATGATCTTTTTTCATACCCTTGTGAGGTTTCCCACTTTTCCACAAAAGTTCTTTTGAAATAAAAAATAAATTTTAAGTTAGTCTATGAGTGTATGAAATTAACTCTTACAAATTCTCCAGATTGTTGGAACGACTCTTACAAAACTTTAATCGTCTTCCATTAATTTTAAAATTATTTAGTATACACATAGAATATTACATTTATTTAATTCTGAGACAAATAAAAATTTATTATGCATGAATATAAACTTAATTAAATCTTCTTAGAACTAATTAAATTAATCTAATAGAATCTAAAATCACTTTAATACATCACAAATGAGTTTAAATTAATTTTTAAAATATAAGAAAATTTCCAATTATCATCAACACCACTTTAATGTATTTTTTAGTATATGAGTAGTCAAGTTTGAGTACTTAAATAAAAATTTCATTTCCTTTTAAATTATATCTTTCACTCAACATTATCAAATCTTTATATAAGTAATTTTCTTCATAAATTTCTGCATACATAATACTTAATAATACTTACAACTTTTATCACAACTTTAGCTAGATATTTCCTTCTTTAATCACAACTCTTTAATCTTTTCAATAAAGATAGTTCCATCCAACTCATTATAAATTATTTTATATGGATCCTCTTCCCCCCAAAACACTTTTATTTAGTTTCCATGACGATCAAATCAACAATAGTCACATGCATGTGATACTTTTATAGAATCTATTTATGAAATAACCATAAGCTATAATATCATCTTATTTCTCATTTTTATTCACTTATAATGGTAAGAATCTCATTCACTACTCACAAAGAAACTCTAAGTTTCATTTTAATATTCTTTTCCCATCAATACATGGATAAATTCTTGAACATATTCATTGGTATCTCCCTATATCATGTAATTTCAATATATATATTGAATTTAATCTTTATTTATATATTTATAACAAATAAAACTAACCAATTAGGAACTTCTTGTCCCAATCACTTGCCTACAAAATAATAAGTAGTTTAATGTTCAATCAACATGGTTTTTCTCAATAAAAATTTTATTCTTCCACTCACCTGTGCTATTTTTATTGGGTATATATGGACCTTTATCTTATTGAACTTAATATTTCTCCAAACAAACTTCATAATTTTTACTTATTATATTCAACTCCATATTTTAAATGAAAACTCTTTAAGGGAAAACAACATTCATTTCTAGTACTTATCTGGATACTATTGAACCACTTGAATGACTCATATTTGTGATTCAGAAATTTGATACATGTAATGTGAGTAAATTATTCCATAAATAAGATAGAATTTTTATCACAATCTATTTATTTATTCTTCATTAGTCCAAAAATTTCTAAACGGACTAGTTCCAAGGGATTAATTATTTAAATCTACACCCTTTTATATGAAGAATTCATGAAATATACCTTTTTTATACAGAACATTCCCACATTATTTCTATCTTTTTCAATGATACATCACTCTATGAGTTAATATTTTTTTGGTATTTTATATAATTTAGTTGAGTCTTGTATTCCATTACTCATTCTAATACTTCATGCTCAAGTAATAGAAAAGTTTTACTTCTATCACTTGAAATCAATCACCTCTAGTTCACTATACTTGAGTAATAACATACCCATATTTGAAATTGTTCACCAAACATTAATCTTTTCAAAATATCACTTAATTAGCTTTAAAAAATAGTTATAAAAAACTCAACATGTTATAATTCATAGAATCAATAAATATAGAACTCTTTGAATTTAACTCATTATTTTATATTTTCATCAAGATAAATGATTTTTTTTGAGTAATTCATCATTGAAAAATGTGAATTATTATTATCTACACTTGTCAATTCCTTTTACAATCCTTATATCTTCTATATTATGTGATGAACACTCACTTTTAGGTATCCATAGTTAGTTTTTTTGAGATACCAATAGAGTTACTTCCACCATAAGGACTTCTTCCACTATTTATTCTTCTAAAATATTTGAGAACAATCCACACTCAATTTTATTAGTAAAATTGTAAGGTAATATTCATCCAAGTGAACCAGATAATCACATATTCAATTAAATTCATTTAAAACTTGAAACCAATTCTTCGCTTGAATTCCTAAATTTTCAGTCTCCCTATGAAATTGTCTTCGTTGAATGGATTGTCTCGACCTAAAATCATACCTTAAAAATATTATACATTTTTTAAATATATTTCATTGAAAATTAAACATTAATTTATATATACCTATAAACACAACACCAAAAATAAATAAAAAAAGAAAATCATCTAGCATAACCTTCTTGTTTTCCAGACTTTGACACTTGTTATCCGTTTAAAATTTTGACCATTAATATTATATCCTTTTTGTAAAGAAAAATCATGTGGTTTTATTAGAATATTACCCAATATTTTAGTCATCTTCCTTGAAATTTTAACTTTTCCATTTGTAACATATTTCATCTTTAAGTTTCTATTACTAATTTTTTTTCAAAATGTTAGAATTATCTCCTTTAGAGGTGACATTATTATTTTTTTATTTTTCTTATATTTAAATTTAGGATTATTATCCTTAACTTCAAAACTTTATGAATTAATATAATGTGATTATTTATGATTATAATTATCACTAGCATTCTTGGATTCTTTAAGTATATTCTCATTTCCCTTTAAATTTTCAGCAATTTCTCACATATAATTTTCAAAATCAAACATGATCTTCATCAATTTATCTTTAAACTCTAATTTTTTTTGATGAAAATAAAAATTTAGTTTATTTTTATTTGATATTATATTTTAGTAAATTATTTATATTTTTCTTCTCTATAAGTGATAGAATCAATCTATCAACTTCATTCACTAACTGCAACTCTCTTTCTTTTTAAACATTATCAATCACATTTGATACTTGAGGTAAATTTCCCAAAATCTTAATCCCATTATATAGTTTATAGTTCTTCATTGGAAAATTTTTTATATATTTATTTAGTATGAATTACATTTCAGTTTATTATTCACATCCTTTATGATATAATTCCTCTATTTTCACCTGAACAACCAACAACTTCTCACTATGATCACTAGTTAATGAATCTTATTTATTTTCACTATTAGTATATTATTCTTCCTCAATATTCATAAAATAAATTTTCTTTTTTAATGTATAAAATTTCTTTTCTTTACCTTTAGAAATAGACCCATTTTGGATGAATTTTGAAGTATAATTTCTAGAGAACTTCCTTGATCTCCCATCCCCATATTCACTATCCTATTCCTTTAGAATTATATAATTTATAAAAACAATTACCAATAATTACATGGATAAAAAAATTCAATTAGAGTTTTCCATGATATCTAAATTTTTTCTTTTTTTAAACTTATTGAGATACGTAACACCCCAAAATTCTAAAGTAATAACATTGTATTCGATAGCGTGTATGACATGTGACACCGAGTGTAAAAAGGGAATATAATAACACGATACTTTAAAATATATTTACTATATTAAATAAATATAATATATTATATATATTGAAATGCATGTAAGAGCAACCTTCCCTGATATCTTTCATTAAACACAAGGGCGACCTTCCACGATAGCTTGTGTTACACGCAAGACCGAGTTTCATCAAATAACAATATATTATTAAAATATTATTATTTAATATAATTTGATATAACCTAGTCATTAAGTTAGCAGTTATGAATATTATTAACTAAATTATGAAAATTTATGATTTATATAAATATAAAATGAATTCATTGGTTACCAATTAATAATAAATGAAAATAATAACCATTTGAATATAAAAAGAAATATTATCATTTTTATACTTCCAAAAGAGTTTTTTCTTAATAAACATAATTAATTACAAATAATTAATGATTTTAATGAAATATATATTTTATATATTCAATAAAATATTTTTTATATTCATTTATTATGTTTTATAGTCATAATATAAGAACAAACTCTATTTTACACATAAAAAACCCTATATTTTTATAATGGCAATTTTACCGTATTTTAATAGAGAACCCATTTTTAATATGAATTTTTAAAATTTTATTGATTTTATATGTCAAAATAAACTTAATTTTTTAAATATATATGTCCAAATTAGGTTAGAGTGAATTTTTTATATTTTTATGAAACATTTCATTTTTTAACGAATAGTTAAAAATACAAAATTTTAGTTCAAAACCGCCTTTTCATCTAATTTATTTAAAAGGTTAAATTATAATTTCAATTGATTTTAAAGTTTAATTAGATCATAGTTTTATAAATTAATTCATTTTAGTTCATTAGAATCAATTTAACTTTGAAATTGATTATAAAAACACAGCAAACTTTCAGATGTTTTTTACTTCAAAAACCCGCATTGTCATCCCACCCGTGGGATTAAATTTAAATTAATTTCTGCCACTTGTGTGATTTGAATTTGGAAAAATGGATTCAATATTTGGAATAATTATAATTTATAATGTATAACAATATCAAATTTGTTTTATACAAAAAATATTAGTGAAAGTGATTAAAATTAATTACAATGATTAAGGTTAAATTAAGCTTAATAAGGGAATAAACTTGAACCTTAATGGAAAAAACAATATATAAAATTTTCCAATATCTTTTGTATAGAAATATATCAAACCTATAGTATATTTTATCAAATTGGGTCCATTATTTGATCCAATTGCAACATGAAAAACGTGGGAATAATTCCTTTGTTAAAATATTAAAAGAGCATCACTCCTCCACCACTATAAAGGACACCACTTCTACCCATTACTCAAAACTCTAAAACCACTTAGGTTTAAAAACTATCTACCCAAATACATTCCCAAAATACATCCCCTTGACCTTGAATCCTCACTTTGGGTACAAAGTCTTCCAAGGAATCCCTTTGGTATAAACCAAAAGGAGTTACACGATTTTTAAGGTAACACTTTCAAACAATCACTTTTCTTTGATTTACTCCTCCACCCCTTCAATTATTTTTTAAATAATAATTATATGATGACACAATTATTCTAAATATACTTTTTATATTAAGGGTTATATCTACACTTACATACACCTCCCTCTAATAGGTGACGAACATATTGTTTATGTGAACGATGAACTACCACCTCACAAAACGATTATTATTTGTTCTTCATTTACTGCCTCTCATGGTGGTCATTATGATAAAAAATATAATTATATATTTTATATATGATATTTATTATGTATTTAATATTTTTTAATTATTTTACAACACATATATTTATACTTTCCATTTTGTATAAAAATGACAACATCGTTTGTGGAAGTGTGGATTGCCGCCCCCTCAAAGCGATGTGATTCGTTCACACCATACATGGAATGTATAAAGGATGGTTTTAATTAAAAATATGTGACATGAAAGTCCTCTATATTATATTCATTATATAATTACCTTTCTAAAAATATAATATATACCATTTTCTTTATTACCTTTTCACTGACTTAAAAAGTGACACCGTAATTTGTTGACGTGTGGACTACCGCCTCCTCAACATGATGTGGTTCATTTTTCATAAAAAGAATTATATATAATTATATATTATTAAATAATATATTTTTTATGATATAATTATCATTATATAAATATATGTCCTTACTTACCTTCTTTCCACGATGATCATTGAAAAATAAGAACGTTACTCATGCATACCTACGACCTACCGTCTCCATGATTGTAACGTTGCTTCATTTTTCATAACTGTAGGAAATTATTGTTTTTTAAACTATAATTTATGTATAAATATGATAATTATTTCATTATTATTATTCTATAGATGTTATATAATGACCCCTTTTACCATAGTTTACTTACCAAAGTTTTTTTTGACACAAAAACTGAATTTTGTCAAAACACCCGACGTAAACTTAATTCGTTAAGTAGTTTTACAAAAAATGTTAATAAGTGAAATAAAAGAAACAATAAAAATTAATAAGTTTCTTAATAAAGTATAAAATTAACATAATTTTATTATACCGGAATTTAAAGGACGTTCACCTAAAAGGAAACTCAAGGTAAGGGATTCTTGTCTCACTTTTCTTTCTGTGAGGCATGCTTTATCATTGTGCACCCAATTTAATATAAATGGTTTACATAATGCCACATTGACATATAATTTCATGAATTATATTATGTAAATTCAATTTAAATGTTTCATTTTATGATTACTACTTTTGGGTTTTCCAATTCATATGATACCATAGTTGTAAGGGATTCTCATCTCACTTTTTACATCTGTGAGATAAATGTCATGCTGGGAACTTACATATTTTGTGTGGTGTATCCTATTCCACTTTTGTTTATATTATATAATTAATCCTTTTATCTTAATGGTATTTTGAACTTTCATTTACTATTATTTCTTTATGAGGATTATGATTTAAGAATTTTCAAAGTGGCATGGGAGACTTTGGAATGTTTAAAGACTATCTTTCTCAATAATAACATTAATGATATTTCAATTTGAGGAAATTATATGACCATTGTTCAATAAAACCTTTCATTTTCCTATCCTATGGTTATTCATGACCATTTTCAAGTATTTAATACCATTTTCCCACTCTTTGGTACTCAAAATGTTTTAGAAAATGTTTTTAAGAAAACCTGAATTCATTTCTCTATTTATTCAAAGAACCTGATTTATTCTAAAAACCATATTTTATTAAAAAAAATTTAAAAAAAAATTAATTTTTTTGTTAAATACATTTTTTTACCATTTTTTTATTTTACCATTATTTTCAAAGGAATATTCTTGCCACTTTCTTGACAAGTCATTTTCAAACCTTTTTACCATGCAAAAATAATGTCCTTTTATCTCATATGATAAGTATGTATTTACTCACCATCATTTATTTGAGTATTTCTTTATGTGACTAAAATATTATTTTTTAAAGAAAATGTTTTCAAAAGTGATTTTCAAGGAAAAGGGGTTTCAAAAGGTTTTACAAAACAAAAGGATATTTTCCTCAAGAATTATTTTAAAAGACATTTTTATAGTATTTATATTCAACAACAACAACAACCCTTTATTTTTACTCCATTTAGGATTTGTTTTATTAATTCCATACTTACGATTCTTCTAGATGATTTATTATTGATTTATATGAGGATAATATTCAAATTCACTTCATGCAATCATTTATTATTTCCCTTAAAATATTCAATCTCCTCTGATCATTGAACATTGAATTTCCCTTTAATTATCCATTTAATTTATCATGGATATTACTATTGTGTAAACAATATACCATTTTACTTGCAGTTTCTACTTCGATAGTTATTTTATTATTTGGGTAAATATTGATAATTCTATATTCTTTACTCAATATGGATATTTGATAATGCATATTATTTTTTTGGTTATTCGATGTGAGGAATGATTTAGACTGTTAATGAAGGGTATAGCCTAGACTTTATATAGGTCCTCAATGCATCAATAGGTTCTCATGAGACAAATAAGTTTCACAAATTAAATGGGTTTCTATCCATAATTTTAAACTATCTTTTGAAAGGTATTGATGGTATAGGTTTTTATGTTCCTTAGACATGAAGTCCCTTAAGAAAGCATTTACCTCAAGTTAGTTTAAGTTATTTTTCATCCATGAGATTTTTCATCGACATATCTATAGATACATTTAATTTTTAGTTCATTGATTAAATGGCATCTGTTTTAGTTTCTTACATTTATATATTTATTTTTTCTTATATAGTTATTTTAAGGGAATGTGTTTCCAGTTATTACCTTTCCATATTTTTTATGCACTCCCATTTTAGTTTATTGATTATATGGCATGTGAATTCAATTATTTACCATGTCATAATTATTATTCTCATTGATTCATTATTTATTCTAATATATTTTACCATTCTGAGAATTTAATCTCAACCTTATTATGTTTCTTTCCCTAGGAAATCAGTAAGTGTACTAAGAAATATATTCAATGATATGTTAGATGGAAGAAAGATATTATTTTTGAAATTATTTATTTAAAATAAAAAAATTATGTTGTAATTAGTGTATTAATTTGTAAAAAAAACTCGTTTATGTATATGGTTTTCCAAGACTACTAAACTCTCATTATTTAGAGATTTTATTCCTTATAATCACGCCAATGTAATTAGTAGTAGACATCATATATGGTCTATATGGGGTCGGGTTGCTACAACTGGTATAAGAGGGAGGTCTAGTAGCACCCTTGGGAACTAGATTTAGGAAACCATATGTAGTACCCCTGATTTTTTGGTATGTAACCCTTACTTAATGATTTTAATCGTTATAAAGTTAAGGGTGATGAAAAAGAGAGTCAGGGGAAATTGGAATGAAGTTTTGAGGAAAAAGAGGAAGTCACATGAGCAGCACACGATTTGTCTAAACCATGTGGCCCAACCATGCATAGTTGGCCCTCTGAGGCAGTAGCTTCCACATGGTTGAAGCATGGTTCGGGAGAACATGCGAGGAGGCCATGCGAGGGTCTATCGAGGCAGTAGCTAACACATAGTTAGCACACAGTTTGTTAAACCATGTTAGCTAACCGTGCAGGCACTTAAATAAGATCCTTAAAAAGTGGATCTCACATGTTTTTGCCTCTAAAGGGATTGTTTTTCTCCTAAATGGCCTTAACTCAGGATTTTGTTCCTCCTTAGGACAAAGAAGGTTCTAACATAATTCCAAAGGTTATCTAAAGGCTTCCCTTGGCGAATCGAAGTCGGATTCTTGTGGTATGTGATCGTTCTTCTTCGTTCTTGTTCAGTTTCTTAGATCTACTTAGATCTACTACTCTTATTCTTTCGGTTTCTTAGATCTATGACTGTTATGGGTAGATATAAGTGTGTGGATGCCAAATATGACAAGATTTGGTCTTTTTCTTTCTAGGAAAAGAGATCTAATGTGTGTTCTTGAAGAATCAACCCGGTTTCCTTATTTATTTTTCGTTCGTTGTTGTTTTCGTCAAAACCCTAAAGGTAGGAGGATTCTTTCTCGACTCTACTTATTAGAACTGATTGGCATGATTTCAAATTGAATGTGTGGTGTTTAATTGATTATGATTTGGTTTTTGAACTCCTTTTGGAAACCTTCTTGAGTGATGGTTGTGAAATCTCAAAAATTGGGGATTTTGAATGAGTGCTTTGGTTCTTTATTTTAAAATTTGGATTTTAAAATGGAGATTTTCTGGAATTATGGAACATGATTGGGACTAGATGTTCTCAATAAAAGGGGAAAGTTTTATTGAAATTAAATGTTTCCTTGAAATTGGTTGCGCTATGGTTTTCAAAAAAAATGGTGTTTTATTGAAATGGTTTGACATTAAGATGGTCTGCCATTGAAATGGTTTTGATGGAATTGGTTTTCAATAAAAATGTGTTTTTATTGAAAGGGTTTTATTGACATGATCATTTGGAATTTGTGGCATGTGTTCATGTTGTATATATAGGGCTTGGTTGAAATATGACCTTGTGCTCGGTGCAAAGGTTTAATGGCACATGAGAACTGTATATACGAGGCTTGGTTGAAATATGAACTTGTGCTCGGTGCCAAAGGAGTAATGGAACATGGGAAACAATTACCTTGTGATGACTTGGTAGATCGATGAGAAACAACTCATGAGTATGGAACTGTCATAACGTGCATGCATGGGTGGTTGCATGGGTTTGTGAAATGGTTGGGTATGCCAAAAAGGGATATTGTGAAATGGTTTTAAAGGTTGCTTAGTTATTTTTCTGGAAAAATAATTTGCTGGGATTTTTTTTGAATTGTACCTGTATGATTTTGGTTATGATTAGTTTTAGAAGCTTGTTTATATTTGGTTATAATCTATTTTGAGAAATTGTTTTATATAACTGTTGCTAACTTTTATATCTTAGTGGCGTGAGTAGGGAAGTCATTGGGGGGAAAAATACTGAGTTTTATACTCACCCCTTCTTTGGCACTTTGGTGATTTTTCAGATGTCATATTCTGGGATACATGTAAAGGTAAGGAACCTCATTACAAGTGGTATCAGTTTGGTCCTTCCTTGGTGGTACAAATGGTCATGAGTGTTCTTGGTCCTGGAGTTGGAATTTGTTTTTGTCTATTCCTTGGGTTGGAATCTTAGACAGGAGTAGGATTGTTGGAACATGAAATGTATAGTATAAAAGGATGTTGCTAACCTGTTTATGCTGAACTTCAAGTTACCTGGGTGTTGGGTACATAATTGTTTTGGAGACACTTCTAGAATATTGGAAATATCATTGTCATGGGTTTAACTAATGAGATGAGCATGGCATGAATTGTAGAGGAATGAATTCCCACTAGGATTGCATATCTCATTGTAAGGAATGATTTATGATTTTGTGCAAGGTGCGAATTTTTGAAAATGTAGAAATTGTTTTCAAGTGAATGATTTTTGAAAACAGGATATTTAGTCATTTTGAAAATGGGGTGATTTTCAAAAAGCATGTGGAATGTGTTCAAAATGTTTGAACTTGGAAAAAGGATGTTTTGGAAAACAATGTTGTGATAGTTGATGTGATAGAATTTGAAATGCTAAGCCATCAGTTGCTAGAGAGTGAGATTGATAGAGTTTGTTGTTGGTTTAGAAAATGGCACCTGGTAGGCATCGTCGAAACCAACCTGAAGAAGCTGCAGAGAATGTGGTTGCACCTGAACCATGGGTAAACCAAGTGTTGGTTTAGATTATTGTCCAGGCTTTTCAGGCAGTGGATACGGGGAACTGAAGGAATGAACCAAGACATGTGGATCATATCATCTAGTTCATGAAGCAGAATCCACCGAAATTTTGGGGTGATGCTGAACCCGAGAAGGCGGAGGTGTGACTAAGTAGAATGAATCATATCTTTGATTTCATTTTCACACCATCAGAGCTCAAGGTCAAGTTGGAAATGTATATGCTCGAGGATCTTGTACGTCAGTGGTGAGTTTTGGCGGTGCAGGCTAAATTGGATGAAGGCCTTACATGGGAGGATTTTGAAGAATTGTTCAACAAACAATTCTATCCTCACATGTTCAAAATCCAGAAAATGATGGACTTATTCAACCTAAAACAGGAGAGCCTCTCTGTCATAGAGTATGCGGCTATGTTCATGAATTCAGTCCATTTTTCACTAGAGGTTGTGGAAAGTACGTCTTTGAAGGCACGCATCTTCGAATCAGGGCTAATGTAGGAGATTCAATCAAAGATTGCGGTGCTCTGTATTATGGATTATAAAGAGATGGTGAACAGAGCGACTGTTACCGAACATGACATCTCGAGATCAATTGGAGGAGGAATGATGATACCTACAGGAAATGGTGGGAATTCAACTGCTGGGAATAAGAGAAAAAGGGACACTTATTTCTATTGTGCAAGTGGAAATTAGAACCTGATGGGTAGATTAATAAACCTTTCTCCATGACCCCAGTGCAAAGAAGGTTGTTTTCAATGTGATTTTTTGACCATATAAAGCGAGATTGTACGACACAAACTAGAGCATGTCATAATTGTAACAATATGGGATATCTTCAGCGCTATTGTCGCATTGATCTAAGTTCAGGGGCTCTAGATACTTCTCAGTTGTCACAAGCATCATATGCTTTGACTAGACGAGGGTAACAGAATCAGTCTCATCAGCAGAGCAGAGCTATCCATGGTGATTCTAGAAATACCATGACTCCTCAACCAGGGAAACCTCAGAAAGGAAATAAGGAGAATAGTATAGTGAAGAAGCAATTATATGAAGCTAAGCAGATGATTGTCGATGATCAGGCTGGACCATCTACAGTAAGTGGTACTATTCTTTTGAATTCTACCCTTGTGCAAGTGTTGTTTTATACTAGTGCATCACATTCCTTCATTTCTTCTTGTGCTACTGACTTGCTATATTTAAAAGTGGAAATGATGCCTTCTATTTTGAAACTACAAACTCCTATTTGTGAAAGAGAATATCAAGCCTTTATGTGTAGAGCATGTGCTATAACTGTTGATGGAGTTGATTTAAAATGAGACATATCAATGTTGGATATGGATGTCTATGATGTAATCTTGGGTATGGATTGGCTGACAACATTTAAGGCTCATATCAACTGTTATAGGAGAATAATTAGTTTCATGATTGAGGATGGTATCGAGCATCTCTTTAGAGGAGAGAGGACTGTAAATAAAGGTGTGAAAAGCTTTTAGGAACCAATTACGGGAACTATATATTACCAATTAGAACCATTGACTTTGGAATCAATCAAATAGATTGAGGAAAATAGTTTTCCAGCTGTTGTGGATCAATTTCTAGATGTCTTTCCTAAGAACTTCTCAGGGTTACCACCTCTAAGGGAAATGGATTTTACCATTGATCTCCTTCCGGGGACCAGTACTATTTACCTTCCATCTTATAGGATGACACCAATAGAGTTATGGGAATTAAAAGTTAAGTTAGAGGAGCTGGAAAGAAAGGGTTTCATTCGACCAAGTACGTCTCCATGGGCAGCACCGATTTTGTTCGTGAAGAAGGAAGATGGAACTCTTCGGCTGTGTGTTGATTATCATAATCTTAACAAAGTTATGATAAAGAATAGATATCCACTTTCATGCATTAATGATCTATCTGATCAATTAATGGGAGCTCAGTGGTTCTCAAAGATTGACTTGTGATCAGGATATCACCAATTAAGAGTTCAGAAAGTGATATTCCAAAGACAGCTTTTAGAAGTAGATATGACCACTATGAATATGTAGTCATTCCTTTCAATCTAACAAATGAACCAGCAGTCTTAATGGAATTGATGAATTAGATATTTCCACAATATCTAGATTCTTTTGTTGTGGTGTTTGTAGATGACATTTTGGTCTATTCAAAGATAAGGGCTGATCACGAGGTGCACCTGGAAACAATGTCACAAATTTTTAGAGATCCTCATTTGTATGAAAAATTATCAAAGTGTGATTTTTCCATACAGGAAGTACATTTACTTGGCCATGTCATTTTTGAGAAATGCGTTTCTACTGATCCTGAAAAGATAGAAGCTGTTATCTCTTGGAAACCACCGAAGAATGTGTTTGAGATACGAAGTTTTCTTGGTCTAGCTGGTTACTACCGATGATTTGTGTGTGATTTCTCACGACTATCTTCACCAATGACAACTCTGAGAAAGAATAATGCTCCATTCCAATGGAAAGAAGCATTTCATAAGTCTTTCCAGGAACTAACAGTTTGTCTTACATCAGCACCAATCTTGACCTTTCCAGAATCATGACAAGTGTATGTGGTGTATTGTGATGCTTCAAGATTAGGTTTGGGCTATGTTATCATGAAAAGAGATCACATGGTTGCTTATAGTTCAAGGCAGTTGAGGGTGCATGAAAAAAATTACCCTACTCAAGATTTGGAGTTAGCTGTAGTCGTCCATGCTTTGAAAACATGGAGAGATTATCTCTTTGGTGAGAAATTTTCTGTGTTTACAGATCACAAAAGCTTGAAACACATTTTCTCACAGCGAGATTTGAATATGAGGTAAAGGAGGTGGATAGAGTACCTCCAAATGTTTGAATTTTACTTGATGTACACACCATGGAAAGGAAATTTGGTGGCAGATGCATTGAGTATAAAATCATATGCTCAGTTGGCGAAAGAAGCTTCAGATGAATGGAAGTTGATGTCAGTCTTAGACAACATGCATGTGGAATGTGAAGACCGAGGTGATGGTGTAGTTTTATTTTCCGCTATGCTTGTTCCTGATCTAGTAAAAATGATCAAAGAAGAACAAACATCTAATGCATAATGTCTAGTTATAAGTTCAAAACTCAATGGTGGGGAGGCCATTGATGGTTGGAAACTTGATGGGGGTTCAGTTTTGTGTTTCAGAGATTGGATGGTTGTACCTTTGGTTTGTTAGGAACAACTCCTTCATGCTTACCACCATTCAAGATGGGCTATACATCTAGGTACGCAGAATATGTATAAGGCGTTGAAGGTGAAACTTTGGTGGAGCGGCATGAAAAGGAAGGTGGCCGAGTTCGTCTCGCGATGCTTAACTTGCTACCAGGTTAAAGCAGAGCATCAGAGACCAGCTGGTATGTTACAATATTTTACCATCCTAGTGTGAAAATGGGATCAAATAGCAATGGATTTTTTTACAGGTATTCCAAGAATGGTCTGGAAACACGATGCCATTTGGGTGATAGTGGATCGTCTAACCAACTCAGCCCACTCCATCCCTATTCGTGAAACTCATACGGTGGTGGATATTTCAAATATCTATATTTGATAAGTGGTAAATAGGCATGGTGTTCCAGTGTCTATAGTCTTTCATAGATATCCTAGATTCACATTTCATTTCTGGAAATCATTATAGTAATCCCTTGGAACTCAGTTGACTATGATCACTGCATATCATCCTCTAATGGATGGAAAATACGAGCAGACGATACAAACATTGGAAGAAATGTTACGCGATTGTGTAATAGATTTTGGTGGCTCATGGGTGGATCATATAACCTCAGTGGAGTTCTCATACAATAACAATTATCAATCTTTGATACGCATGGCTCCGTTTGAAGCATTGTATGGGCGTCCTTGTCGTTCTCCACTATGCTCGGTGGAAATGGGTGAAACTTCACTAGTTGGGACAAGCCATTTCCAAGAAAGAAAAGAGAAGATATAGTTGATTAGAAAAAGGATAGAGACAGCTCAGATCCATTAGAAATCTTATGCATATCACCGTCGAAGACCGTTGTTGTTCGTTGTGGGTGATCATGTCTTCTTGAGGATCTCTCCAAGGCTTGGACATTTTCATTTTGGGAAGTAGGGAAAGTTATCTCCTAGATAAATTAGCCCTTTTAAGATAATAGAATGGGTTGGAGAGGTGGAATATCGGTTGGAATTACCACCACGGTTTAATTTGGTGCATAATGTGTTCCATGTATCCAGTTGAAAAAGTATCACCCTGATCTGAACCATGTGATCAGATGGGATCACATTGAGCTAGAACTAGATACATCACTGGTGCATATCCTAGTCCAAATTGTGGATAGACAAGATAATGTCTTGTGGGGAAAAAACATTTGTCTAGTGTGGGTTGTATGGAGGCATGGTTAGATTCGGGAAGAGACTTGGGAACATGAGAAGGAGATGAAAGAATAGTGGCCAGAACTCTTTTCAGCCAGCAAGAGTTGTCTACTTTCCGAGGATGGAAAGACCAATGGCGGGGAGAATGTAGTACCCCCAGTTTCTGGTATATAACCCTTAATTAATGATTTTAATGGTTATAAAGTAAAGGGTGATGAAAGAGAGATTTGGGAGAACTTGGAATAAAGTTTTTTGGCAAAAGAGGAAGTCACACGGGCAGGGCACAATTTGTCTAAACCGTGCGGCCAAACCATGCGTAGTTGGCACTCTGAGGCAGTAGCTTCCACATGGTTGGAGCACGGTTCGGGAGACGATTTGAGGAGGTCATGAGAGGGTCTGCCGAGGCAGTACCTAACACACGGTTATCATACAATTTGTCAAATCGTGTGAACTAACCAATCATACACTTAAATGAGATCCTTAAAAAGTGGATCTCACACGTTTTTGCCTCTAAAGGGCTCTTTTTTCCTTTTAAGTAGCCATAACTCGGGATTTTGTTCCTCCTTAGGCCAAAGAAGGTTCTCCCATCATTCCATAGGCGATCCCAAGGCTTCCCTTGGAGAATCGAAGCTGGATTCTTGTGGTATGTGATCGTTCTTCTTCGTTCTTGTTCGATTTCTTAGATCTACTTATATATACTTATCTTATTCTTTCAGTTTCTTAGATATATACCTATTATGGGTAGATCTAAGTGTGTGGATTCCAAATATGATGAGATTTGATCTTGGTATTACTAGTAAAAGAGATCTAAGGCGGGTTCTTGAAGAATCTACCCGGTTTCCTTGTGCGTTCTTCGTTCATTGTGGTTTTCATCAAAACCCAAAAGGTAGGAGGCTTCTTTCTCGACTCCACTTAGTAGAACTGATTGGAATGCTTTTAAATTGAATTTGTGGTGTTTAATTGATTGTGATTTTGTTATTTAACTCTTGATAGAAACCTTCTTGAGTGATGGTTGTGAAATCTGGAAAATTGGGAATTTTGAACGAGTACTTTGGTTCTTGATTTTAAAATGTGGATTTTAAAATGGGGATTTTCTTGAATTATGGCACATTATTGGGACTAGATGTTATCAATAAAAGGGGAAAGTTTTATTGAAATTAAATGTTGACTTGAAATTGGTTGCGCTTTGGTTTTTAATAAAAATGGTGTTTTATTGAAATGGTTTGACATTAAGATGGTTTGGCATTGAAATAGTTTTGATGGAAATGGTTTTCAATAAAAAGGTGTTTTTATTGAAAGGGTTGTTTTGGCATGATCGTTGGGAATTTGTGGCATGTGTTCATGTTGCATATATGGGGCTTGGTTGAAATATGACCTTGTGCTCAGTGCCAAAGGTTTAATGGCACATGGGAATTGCATATACGGGGCTTGGTTGAAATATGACCTTATTCTCGGTGCCAAAGGAGTAATTTCACATGGAAAACAATTAACTTGTGATGACTTGGTAGATCGACGAGAAACTGCTCATGAGTATAGAACTGTCATAATGTGCATCCATGGGTGGTTTCATGGGTTTGTGAAATGGTTGGGTATGCCAAAAAGGGATATTGTGAAATGGTTTTAATGGTTTCTAGTTATTTTTATGGAAAAATAACTTGTTGGGAAAATTTGTTTGAATTAGACCTGTATTCTTTTGGTTATGATTGGTTTTAGGAACTTGTTATATTTGGTTATAAACTGTTTTGAGAAATTGTTCTATATAAATTGTTTTATATAACTATTTCTAACTTTTCTATCTTAGTGGCGTGAGTGGGGAAGTAATTGGGGGAAACCTACTGAGTTTTATACTCACCCATGCTTTGGCACTTTGGTGATTTTTCAGATGTCATATTCTGGGATAGAGGTAAAGGTAAGGCAACTCATTACTAGTGGTTCGTGGTGATGCTTGGGATAGGTGGTGGTGCTTGGATCTTGGAGCTGGGTGTGGAGCTGTGGAGTGTGTCTTAGATTATTTTGGGTCCTTTTTTAGTCTTCTATATAGTACTCTGATATTGTGTTTGGTTGTATTGGTTTTGGTCTGTATTGTGGAACAAATTTGTTGTCATTTGGGAATACATTCTTGAATGTTTTATTGACATGAAACATATAGTGGCTGTTAGAGGATGGTTTGGTTGGTTTCTTTCTTAAGGTAAAATCATTCCCCACTGTTCCATGAAGCCCTCGACATTTATTACCAGCCTTTGGCGCCTTAGGAACGTAGCTTAAGGCCAAGTAACACTCACCACCTCCTCAATCCAATGAGGTAGGGGCGGGGTGTTACACCATAGGTTTGATAACATAACCCTAAGGTATAATTTGAGGATAAGTATAGAAGAATATCCTATAATTTTGGTAAGGTAGAGATTATGTGGGTATTCTTAGAAATAAATCATTATCTAGATACTATAAGTGGTTGTGGTTTGGGATCAGATGTACCTAGTATTAATAAATCTAATAGGGTGTTCCGAGATTGATTCGGGGTAACCTAGTACACAAAAATGGGTCTTACTGCGCACCTAATTTTACACTCCTGAGGGATTTTATTAAGATAATTCCTAATTTATTTACAAAAAATTATGAAGTATTTTGAAAATGAATAATCTAAGGTGATTTAGATTAAAGATAAGGCATCATGATTACAAATCATATAAATGATATTATGGATAATTCCTATACCAATTAAGGACCAATGTCAAAATAAAATTTATGAAGTATTTATGTATTGAGGTTGTATTGAAAACCTCTATTAAAAGTTTATTTAGTGATTCACCGTATTTCAAGGATGTCCATCATATTTATTTTTAAAATTATATTAATTTAGTTTTATAAAAGGAAAACCTATAATCTAGGTGACAACCACTCAAATCTGGAAAGTCCATGGGTCTTGAACCCATGACCGAATGATGAAAGGGTTTCACGCTAACCACTGAGCTATGAAATATCTTGGCTAATTTTTCATTGTTTTTAGTTAAAAAATTTGATCAAAAAATGTTAATGATTAACCAGAAGTATCAATTTTGAGGATTAGAGATTAATTTATTATCCATATTGGTTTTGGAGGATATTTAAAGACAAATTGTCAGACTTGTCACTCTTTATGGGCCCTAAGATCCTTTAGAAATGTATTTTTGTGCTTCATGCATAAATATTAATTTTTGAGTGAATTGGAAAATAGATCTAATAATAACCAAATGTTTAAAATCTTTTTATAGAAATATATCAATTAAGTATACATTGGTAGTAAAATAATTTTTCAATATTAGGAATCATATCTTCAAACAAAAATGTTGTCTTAATACCAAATTTTTTGTTCAACCAGTGGCCTTCTAAATTATCACAGATTTATGGATTTGTGGCCCTAAAATTTATATTGACCATTCCATTGTTTATTATTTATAAAATCAATCACTTCATGTAAATATTTACACTTTTGATCCAATTACGTACATCTACTTTCCACTAATTTTCTCCTACTTAGATACCTAGTTATAAGTTAGTCCATTTGAACTTTTCACTTCCCATTCTCTCTTTTCTATAGGATGTATTACGAACCCTTATCATGATGTAGGATTTTAACATAACAAATATCAAACAATATATCACCAAGATAGAGTTTAAATTATGAGGATTCAATTTAATTAAGTTGGGGATAATGTAACACCCTAAAATTCCACAGTATGAACCTTGTATTCGATTGCGTGTATGAAACGCGACACCAAGTGTAAAAAGGGAATATAATAACCTGATACTTTACAATATATTTAATATCTTAAATAAATAAAATATATTATATTTCTTTAAATTCACACTATTGTGACCTTCCTTGATATCTTGGGTTACATGCAAGAGTGACCTTCGATGATAGCTTGCATTGCATGCAAGACCGAGTTTCACCAAATAACAATGTATTATTAAAATATTATTATTTAATATAATATGATATAACCTAGACATTATGTTAATGGTTATGAATTTTTTTAACTAAATTATGAAAACTTAGGGTTTATATAAATATTAAATTAATTCATTGGCTACTAATTAATGAGAAATGAAAATAAGAACCAATCGGATATAAAAAGAAATATTATTATTTTTATGGTTCCAAAGGAGTTTCGTCGTAATAAACATAATTAATTACAATTATTTAATTATTTTAATGAAATATATATGTTATATATTCAATAAAATATTTTTTATATTCATCCATTAGGTTTGATAGACATAATATAAGAACAAACTCTATTTTACACATAAAACAACCTATATTTTTATAAAGGCCATTTTACCATCTTTTAATGGAGAACCCATTTTATATATAACTTATGACAATTTTATTAATTTAATATTTTCAAATAAACTTAATTTTTGAAATATAAACATAAAAATTTTGTTAAGTTAAATTTTTGATATTTTTCTAAAAAAAATCATTTTTTAACGAATAGTTAAAAATACTAAATTTTAGTTCAAAACTTCTTTTTTATCTAATTTATTTATAAGGTTAAATCATACTTTAAATTGGTTTTAAATTTTAATTATATCATATTTTTATAAATTAATACAATTTATTTCATTTTAATCAATTTCACTTTGAAATTTATTATAAAAACATACCAAACTTTCGGACGTTTTTACTTTAAAAACCCGCATTGTCATCCCGCGTACGGGATTAAATTTAAATCAATTTCTACCACATATTTGATTAGAATTTTGAAAAATTGATTTTTTTAATAATCATAATTTATAATTTATAATAATAACAACTTTTCTTGACAAAAAATATTAGTGAAAGTGATTAAAATTAATTACAACGATTAAGGTAAAATTAAGATTAATAGGGGATTAAACCTTAACCTTAAGGTCCAAAATGACCTATAAACTTGTACAAGAGATATTAGATGGAAATATATAGACCATATCCTCTATTTTATTGAATTGGGTACATTATTTGATCCACTTTAAACGTGAAACATGTGGGAATAATTCCTTTGTCAAAATATTACAAGATTTTCACTCCTCCTCCAATATAAAAGGCCGCCACTTCTCCCCATTCCTAACACCTCTCAAAAAAATTAGGTTTAGCCAAGATATTCACAAATAGATCCAAACATCCATACCATAGACCTTTAATCCTCCCTTTTGGAATAAATCATTCCAAGGAATCCCTTTGCTATAAACCAAAAGGAGTTACCCGATTTTTAAGGTAACACATTCAAATGATCTCTTGTCTTTCATCTACACATCCAACCCTTAATTTTTTTAAATAATTAATATATAATGAAACCAGTATGATATATATAATTTTATGTATTTTTATTAATGGTTCTAGCTACACTTACACACACCTCCATCTAATGGGTGATGTACATACTGTTTATGTGAACAGTGAGCTACCGCCTCACGAAATGATGATTTTTCGTCCTTACTTTACCACCTCTCATGGTGGTAATTATGTTAAAATATATATTTTTATATGTTATATATGATATTTATTATGTATTTAATCTTTTTTAATTATTCAAAACACATATATTTATACTTTCCATTTTATGTAAAAATGATAACATCGTTTGTGGAAGTGTGAACACCACCCTTCAAAGCGATGTGATTCGTTCACACTATACATGAAACATATAAAGTATTATTTTATTTAAAAATATGTTACATAAAAAAAAATGATATTCATGAAATAATTACATTTTTATAAATATAAAATATACCATTTTATTATTACTCATTAACACACTTAAAAAGTGATAACGTTATTCATGGATGTGTGGACTACCTCCTCCATGACATGATGTGATTCCATTTTCATAATAGGATTTATATATATAAGTATATATTATTAAATAATATGGTATTCATTATATAATGAACATTATGTAAATATATGGTGTTAATTACCTTCTTTCCATGATGATCATTGAAAAATAAGAATGTTACTCATGAATATGTATGACCTACCGTCTACATGATTGTAAAGTTAATTCATTTTTAAAAAACATATGTAATGATTGTTTTTAAAATAAATATTTATTTATAAATATTATAATTATTTAATGATTTTTATTCTTTAGATTTTATATAGTGAAACCTTTTACCATAGTTGACATACCAAAGTTTTTTTGACACATAAATTGAATTTAGTCAAAACACCACACATAAACTTAATTGTTTAAGTAATTGTAGAAAACATGGTAATAAGTGAAATAAAATTAATTATAAACATAAAAAATTTTATCAATAAATTATAAAATTAATATAATTTTATTATACAGGATGTTAAAGGACATTCACTTGAAAGGAAACTCAAGGTAATGTATTCTTGTCTCACTTTTCTTCTCATGAGGCATACTTTATTATTGTGCACCAAATTTCATATATATGGTTTACATACTACCAAATTAACATATAATATCATGAATTATATTATATTAATGGTATTTAAATGTTTAATTTTATTATTACTACTTTTGGGTTTTCCAATTCATATGTTACCATAGTTTTAAGGGATTCTCATCTCAATTTTTTACATCTGTGAGATAAATATAATGTTCACCACTTAAATATTTTGTGTGGTGTCTCTAATAGAATTTTTTATATCATATCATTAATAATTTTATCTTCATGGAATTTTAAACTTTTATTTAATGTTATTCCTTCATGAGGATTATTTTTTAAAATGTTTTAATGTAGTATGAGACACTTTGGATTGTTTAAAGATTATCTTCCTCAAAAATAACTTTAATAATATTTAAATAGTATTTAAATTTGAGGAAATTATAAAACTATAGTTCTATAAAACCTTTAATTTTTAATATCCTCTAGTTATTTAAAACCATTTTCATGTATTAGTACCATTTTTCTACTCTCTGGTACTCAAAATATTGTTGATTTTTTTAAGAAAAACCAACTTCATTTCTCTCTTTATTTGAAGAACTTAATTTATTCTAAAAAACATATTTTATTAAAAGGTTTTAAAAAATAATTTTAAGATAATTTTGTAAATAAAATTTTACTTGTTTTTTTCTTTTACCAATGTTTTCGAAGGAATATTCTTGTCGCTTTCCCAATAAATAATTTTTAAAACCTTTTTACCATGTAAAAAGAATGTTATTTTACCTTATACGACAAGTAAGAATTTACTAGACTCTATTTCTTTGAATCTTTCTTTTCACATATAAAAGGTTAATTTTGAAAAAAAATGTTTTCTAAAGTTATTTTCAAAGAAACTTTTCTTCAAAATATTTTACAAAACAAAATGATATTTTCCTCAAGAATTATTTTAAAATATATTTTTATATTATTTCTATTCATCAATAAAAAAACCCTTTATTTTTACTCCATTTTGGATTTATTGTATTGATACCATAATTATTCTTCATATGGATGGTTTATTATTGATTTGTGGAAGGATAGTATTAAAATTCACTTCCTGGAATCATTTGATATTCCCCTTGAAATATTCAAACTCCTATGATCATTGAAACTTGAATTTCCCCTAATTATCAATTTCATTTATCATAGATATTACTATTGACTAAACTATATACCATTTTACATATAGTTTCTACTTTGATAGTTATTTTATTATTTGGGGAAATATTAATAATTCCATTTTTTATTTAATATGGATATTTGATAGAGAATATTATTTATTTTGGTTATTCTATATGAGGAATGATTTGGAATGGTAATGAAGGGCGACACACATACTTTATATAGCTCCTTGATGCATTGATATGTTCTCATGAGACAAATAAGTTGCATAAATTACATCTATTTCCATCCATAATTTTAAACCGTATTTTGAAAGGTCTTGATGGTATAGGTTTCCATGTGCCTTAGAGATGAAATCCATTAAGAAATAATTTCTATCGTTTTAGTTTCAGTTATTATTTATCCATGAGATTTTGTGTTGAGATATATATGGATAAATTTCATTTTATTTCATTGATTAAATTGTATCTATTTTAGTTTCTTACCTTACCATATTTATTTTTCCTTATATAGTTATTTTAATGGAATGTGTTTATATTTATTACCTTTCCATATTGTTTATGCACTTACCTATTAGTTTATTGATTATATAGAATGCGTTTTTAATTATTTACCATGTCATAATTATTATTCTCATTGATTCATTATTGCTTCCAATATATTTTTTCATTACTGAGCATTTGATCTCACCCCTATTATGTTTATTTACCTAATAACCCAAGAAGATTACTAAGAAAGATATACAAGGATATTCTAGATAGAATAAAGTTATTATTCTCAAATTTATTTATTTAGAAGCAAAAAATGTTGTAATTAGTGTATTATTTTGTAATAAAACGCTCATATATGTATCTGGATTACCAAGACTATTATACTATCATTCCTTAGATATTTGATTCCTTGTAATCATGCCAATGTAATTAGTAGCAGACATTAGCTTCGGGCTATCTGGGGTTGAGACACTATGAGATATGTGACATCATCTTTTCAAACTTTCCATCAACATCTCCATCCAAATTTTAAATTTTATCATCTTCTTTAACCAATTTAGAATTATTCTCATTATTAAATGATTTTAAAGATACTTATTTCTCTCCTTTAATTTTTTTATTTAAATAATTATCATTCCTCATATCATATGCAACCAAAACACTATGAAAGTAATCTAGTGGAAATGAACTTAAATCACAATATTCATGTGAAGAGACTTTTATAAAAAAACTATTCAGTAAGATATAAAGTAATTTATTGATAATTAAATAATTTAATATAGTTTTTAATAAAATTATAAGAAATATCATAACTTAATTCAATATAGTATAAAAATAATCTATCATTTCACTATTGAGCATATAAATTTCTTTAAATTATACATCTTGGATGAAAAGTTTTTCTTCCTTTATTCTAACATTACCTTCATGAACATTCCATAGCTAGCCCCAAATTACTTTCACATTTTTGATTTCCATAAACTTTATGAATTCCTTATTTGAAAATGAGGATATGATAGTATTTCTTTTATGTTTATCAATCTTGATAGTCTTTCTATAAATACGATTTATCATTATATATTTTGTAACTAAAGTATAACTATTAGTTACAATGTATGAAAAACCTATATGAAATAAGAGAAAATGTGGAAGCTGTAAGAACCCAGTTCTTATTTTTGAGGTACGGGTTTCTTCTTTTCTCTTTTCCTTAAGTGTTTTTGAGAAAATGAGGAAAATGGGAAAAAATCCCAAATTTTGTGACTACACACCGTGTAATTTTCCACTCACCGTGTACTTTGGCCATGTGGAATGAATATACAGGGCTTGTAGGATGGTTGATGATGATTGGTGTAAAAACTAACTACACGCCATGTAGTGGTCATTTGCACGCAGTGTAGTTAGTCGGCAGGTAAATAGTAAGGCGATGTCCAGCTGAGCGACAGTACACGCCGTGTTCTCATGGAGACACTCCGTGTAGTCATGTCGACAGATGAACAGTGCCAAATTGGCGAGAAACCACCGAAGGAACAGTTAAAAAATGAAAACTACACGTCGTGTACCCAATAGTACACACCGTGTAGTATGTTTTCTTCACTTAAAATGGGCATTAGCCTCCCCTGTTCACAGGGAAGGCTTAAGACCAGAGGAGGAGTCAGGAGAGAGGGCTGAACCTTCAAGGAGCTTCAGATCGCACGCTGGGAATCCATTTCCACCTCTGTCGATCTTGTCAGAACCGTATGGGTAAGAATCTCCTTCTCCTTAAGCCGTTATTACCAATTCCTTCCCAATGGAAATTTATTTACGTTTGAACGTGTTTTCTTTCACCTCAGATCTTCATCGCTCTTGGACGATTCGAGGAGCGTAGTTCAAGTATACCGATTAGGGGCGATCGAGGTAGGTGGCTTGGTGTTTAAATTCCAACTGCTGTGTGTTTTTGTGTATCGTTGAGCTACAAACCCATGTGGGGTGTTGTGTGGTCGAGGCCTTAGATGTTTTAAATTCCTAGAATTGTATAAGTAATTAAATGTGATAATAAACTGCTATTTGGGATCTCTGCTTGGATCTAGGACCACCCCGAGGGTGCGTTCCTCTGTTTAGCCGTTTGGCCAGGATACCCAAGGGTTTTCCATGTTTATTTTGCGCATTACTTTTTCCTTGAGAGGAATTGTATGTGAATTTCTTGTTTATATATTGGGAATGGCTTGGTAACTTGTTTAGCCTGAGGGTAGTGTTTCCTTTATCCTGAGGGTAGTGGTTATTTTAGCCTGAGGGAAACTTCTTTCGTGCCTATGGGCAATAGAATCTGTGCCTGAGGACGACACTTTGTACGCCCGAGGGAAATATTTGTTATGCTTGTGGGAAATTACCTGAGGGTTTTGTTTCTGATTACCTGAGGGTAAGAGTTTACATGTCTAGTGACACTAACTTTTTTACTTAGAACATTCATCGAGGTGATGTATTATATTAAATGGATGAAATGAATATTAAGAATGACAATATTACTGTTAAAGTTAGTTACTTTTGAGTACTGCTTAGTTTATTGAATTTTACTACTACACACTATTGTTTCATATTTTTACACAGTTGGGCACGGGCCTTTGGTGGGTGCCTATTGGGATTTATTTCTCACACCCTGTTTGGGTCATGTCTTCGGCCCAAACAGACTATGTTGATGCAGGTATGGATAAGGGAAAGGGTCCCTATATAGGTACATGATTGTTTCTAAGGAGTAAGGGAGAATGGAACTGAGCTTAGGCTTGCGATGCTACCGGCTGTTCTATTTTGTTTTTCCGTACTCTGTATTGTATTGTATTGTAATGTTGTATAACAAGTTCTGGCTATTTTATTAGAACTAGAGACATGTTGCATCATTATCTATATAACTATTGGTTATCTTTTACTCTAGTTGTTTATTTTAACTATGTATGGTTTATTGTTTCCATTTCTGTTGTATGTTGTATATTTTATTCCGCTATGCTACACTTTAAAAAATGAGGGCATAGTTTCCCCACTATTAGACCTGGGCCCTCGCTGCTAGTCGGCAGCCTCTGTCGTTTGAGGAAATGTGCTTGAGGTCATGTGGACAACCAGTTTCGGGGCACCCGTTGAGTGGCACCCAGATCCGGGACGTTACAAAGTGGTGTCAGAGGTTTCTTTTCATTGACTCACT
The DNA here is from genome assembly GCA_963277665.1 of Viscum album. Taxonomy (NCBI): domain Eukaryota; kingdom Viridiplantae; phylum Streptophyta; class Magnoliopsida; order Santalales; family Viscaceae; genus Viscum; species Viscum album. The sequence goes on along the minus strand of OY728143.1, from coordinate 257,561,639 downwards.
TTTTGGATCCTTAATCAGGGATAGGATGGAAATGGTAGTTGGTAATAAGCTGTGCCCGGGAGTAGCTAACCTGTGTATAGGGAAAAACCAATTTACCTCCTATTGTAATTTTATTGATTTTTCAATTTACAGTTGATTTGATTTTCACCGATGGGTGATTCACTTGTGGTATACTATTTATATTTTAACCATGGGTTCTATTTAGTTGCAACCCGATGAGATTAGGGTATGCCATCTCATTCATCATTTAGGCACTTGCTAGAAATCACATGACATGCATAGTTCCATGCCATGTAGGCGCATTAGAAATTACATGTTGTTGTGATAGTCATTATGCTAGAAAAGCATACTGTTGTGATAGCTTCTTTGATAAATACCTGCTATGTGATAGGGTATTTTTGTGTGAGATGGTTTATAGAATGAACACCAAACTTTGGTTTTTGTGGAGTATAGAACATCAATGAACGGAATTTGGTGGATCATTGACTTGTTTACTTGTATATAACAAGTATAAGATGCCAAACATTGATTCGCGGGAAGTATGAGCCCTCACAGATCAGAATTTGGCACTTAAGTGTTGTTTTTCAGTATTTTCTAGGTTCCAGAGTAGTATCTGAGTCTTACTATCTGGAGAACCTAGGATACATGCCGTGTAGTTCTATGGACACACGCCGTGTGTTATTCTATTCGGGAAGAAAACAAAAATTTTTAAGTACATGTCGTGTATCCTATGTACATGCAGTGTAGTCTCTTCCCATGTCATGGACCGTGTGGGAGGGGACACAGGGTAGGGAAAGGCTTGGGAAAACATGCCGTGTACCGGATGTACACACCATGTAGTGTTGACCCGGAGTCCAGCCATGTCACTAACAACATGAACGAAGGGGACCTTAATACATACACGCCGTGTCCACTGTAGAACACCCTGTGTAGTCTGACCTGGGATCCGGCCATGTAACTAACAATACAGGTCGGTGTAATCCTTTTGTGTACACGCCGTGTCCATCTAGAGCACACCATGTAGTGTGAGCCGTGTATCCGATTGTATACCTAACAACACAGGCCGACAAAGCTCATCTAGTACATGTCCTGTACCTTTGGGACATACCGTGTAGTCTTGTCCGAGGACAGGCCGTGTGATTTTGGCCGTGTGGTTGGGAAATGAGGTGGTATACATGCCGTGTGCAGGTGTAATATGCCGTGTAGTTTTAGCCGAGTAATCAGCTGTGTCACGAATGACCCGGGCAGTTTGAAATTAAACCATACACGCCGTTTATATGTTATACACGCCGTGTAGTCTTGTTAAAGTGATTCGTGTGGCTTATCCGTGTAGAAGGACTCGGGCAGTGAAGAAATATTCAAGTACACACCATGTAGTTATAAGGTACGCCATGTGTTTGGGGTGTTACATGGCCAGTTTAAGCTGGGGTACACGCCCATGTTAATGGCTTGTGGGAACATGCCGTGTAGTTTTATACACGCCGTGTAGTCTAGTTTTGTAAAATTTGAAAACTTTCCTTCTCAGTATCCTTGTTTTTGGTCTTTGATAATATTGATCTAAGGTGTGCGTTTGACCTTGTAGTGTCATGTCGCCGAGACGACCACGCGTTGTTCACCAGGAGAACGACAATGATTATACTCCAGAGATGGTGGGCCATGGGCTACCAGTGGATCCTCCAGCAGAGCCAGATGCGGCGGCAGCGTTATACCAGGCACAGGCGTGGAGGCGCAGTTCCATGAAGGCTTTATGTGGTTCATGCAGACCATTCAGGGAGCACCGCCGACTACCACATCTATGGCTGAGCTGACTCGTATATTCTAGCAGCAGCATCCGCCTACGTTTTCAGGGGATGGAGGACCATAGGCTGCGGATTCTTGGATGGGGTCTATGCAGACTATCTTCGAGCACCTTGAGATGCCTCCAGGGCGGAGGGTCAAGATCACGACTTATATGTTGCGTCATTCCACCAAGAGGTGGTGGGATGTTACCACCCAGTCAGAGCATCACAGAGACAGGGTGTGGGAAGATTTTCAGACAGCTTTCTATGAATTATTCTTCGTAGAGACGCTGAGGGCAGATAGAGCTCGTGAGTTCATGAAGCTGCATAAGGGCGTTATGTCGGTGATGGATTATTCTTCTCGCTCCACCAAGCTTCAGCGTTTTGCACCTGTTCTGGTGGATGATGAGACGTTGAGAGCCAGACGCTTTGAGGATGGTCTTCGATATGACATCCGACAACTGGTGAATGTTTTCAAGTTTCCTTCAGTACATGCTATTGTGAACCAGGCACTGATTACAGAGTGGAACCTTCAGGAAGCTAGCGGTGTGGGCCAGGGTGGTTCAACGCCAGTTACTGGTACTATTTCTCCTGGAAAGAGGAAGAGACAGATGGAATTTTCTCACAGTGGCATTACCATCCAGAAGAATGTTTCAGGTGGTCAGGTCATGTGCTACCAGTGTGGTAAGGATGGGTAAAAGATACCTCAGTGTCCACAAGACCCAGTAGAGTGCCGAGCTTGCGGCAAGATGGGTCATCTACAATGCTTTTGCAGGGCGTTTCCACCAGTGGCTAGTGAGAGGGGTTCTGTGTAGACTCCATGTGCGGGAGCAGGACCAGCAGTTTCTTACCAGTGGGGAAACTGGAACACGTCAGGGTGTGCAGGCAGAGATGGTGGTCGTGGCCATGGTAGCTAGATACTAGGATCTCAGAGGCAGTAGGGTGGGATAGCTCAGGGTAGCCATGCTGTGTCACAGGGCTGCGGCACTGGGAATACATATTCAGTGCAACAGACGCAGCAGGAGCAGGATCCCAGACCTTCTACTGTCAGAGGTACTATTCTAGCAACTTCTGTTTTTTCTTTATTACTTTTTAATACAGGTGCTACACATAGTTTCATATCTGTACCTGTTGTGGAGTGCCTTGGCCTCTGTGTTTCTTTTTCTTCTTCTGTTATAACGTTAGACACTCCGTTGGGTACTAGAACGACTGGTGTGCATCAGTACAAGGAGTTCCCCCTTGAGGTTGGTGGGTGTCACTTTTTTTGGGACCTCTATTTCTTGGAGATGACGAGCTATAATTTCATTCTCAGGATGGACTGGTTGGTTCCCTTTCGAGCCTTTGTAGACTTCTATAGTTACAGGGTGAGTTTCACATCACCAGAGGGCAGAGAGTTTCTATACAAGGGTGAATGGGATGTTCAGGAAAGTCAAACTGGACCCGAGCATCGTGGGAGAGGTGGTGTGACAACCCAGATTGTGAGTTTATATATGGATGATCAGGGGACTTGTCAGAAGGATTTCCCTCTAGTGGTTGATCGTTTCAGGGATGTCTTCCCAGATGACCTTTTGGGTCTACCTCCGGATCAAGAGGTGCATTTCTCTATTGAGCTCGTGCCTGGGGAAACACCAGTTTCCATTCCTCCTTATAGGATGTATAAACTAGAGTTTTAGGATCTCAAGAGGCAGTTAGAGGAGTTACAAGCAAAGGGTTTCATCCGACCCAGTACTTCTCCTTGGGGTTCGCCTGTCCTTTTTGTGAAGAAGGCGGACAGTACCCTCAAACTCTATGTGGATTGTTGAAAGCTGAACCAGTTGATGGTAAAGAAACGATATCCCTTGCCAAGTATTGATGATCTTTTTGATCAACTTCGTGGAGAATGAGTGTTCTCGAATATTTACTTGAGATCAGGATATCAACAGCTGCGTGGGAGACCATCAGATATACCGCTTACAGATTTTCAGAGCAGATTTGGTCTGTACGAGAACTTGGTTATGGCGTTCGGACTCACGAACACGCCGTTAGTTTTTATGGATATGATGAATCATGTGTTCCATCCTTATCTGGATTCTTTTGTGGTAGTATTCATGGACGACATCTTGGTGTACTATCATACTCGACACGACCATGCCACCCATCTTGAGATCGTATTGAGTACATTGAGAGAGCATTAGCTATATGCTAATCACTCAAAGTGCCACTTTTGGATGGACTAGATTAACTTCCTGGGTCATATCGTCTCAGAAGCAGGAGTTGTAGTAGACCTAGAGAAGGTGAGAGCAGTAGTTTCCTGGGAGCATCCTAAGAACGTGTTTGAGACACAATGTTTCTTAGGGATGGCTGGTTACTACAGGAATTTTATACAAGACTTCTCTAGCTTAGCAGTACCGTTGACGGGTTTGACTAAGAAGGGTGTGAAGTTCGTTTGGTCATAAGCTTGTGAGACAGCCTTTCAGGACCTGAAAGGAAGGTTGAAATCATCACTAGTCTTGATACTTCTAGAACAAGGAAAGAGCTATAAAGTTTACTATGATGCATTAGGTATTGGGCTGGATGCTGTGTTGATGTAGGGAGATTGAGTTGTTGCATACAGTTCTCGGCAGTTGAGGCCACATGGGATGAATTAACCGACACATGATATCGAGTTGGCTGCAGTTGTGCATGCGTTAAGTAGTTGGAGACATTATCTATTGGGAGAGAATTTTGTGCTTTTCAACGACTACAAAAGTCTTAAGTATATCTTTACTCAGCGTGACTTGAATCTGAGGTAGCGAAGGTGGGTCGAATACCTTCAGTCCTTTGATTTTGAGCTTTCCTATACACCTGGTAAGGGTAATGCATTTGCTGATGCACTGGGCCATAAGAATCAGATACAGGCAGTTCATGAGGCCAATGGTGAATGGAAGCATATGGATTTGTTCTCTGAGATGCATTTGGAGGTGCAAAATAGTCAGGGGCAAACCTATCTTTCATCTTTAGCTGTGACTTATACCCTCCTGAATAGAGTGTGGATTAGACAGCTATCTGATTCAGAAGGCCTAGTTCTATGGGAGTCAGTGGCAAGTGAGGACCCTCCTCCTGGTTGGACGATAGGCGATGATGAGGTACTGCATATCCATGGACGAGTATGGGTTCTAGGGGATATACGCGAGGATCTGATGTGGGAGTTTCATGCTTCAGCTTGGGCGGTTCATCCCGGGGTTACCAATATGTACCGTGACTTGAGACATCAGTACTGGTGGCCAGGTATGAAGAGAGAAGTAGCTGGTCTTGTTACAAGGTGTTCCACCTGTCAGCAGGTGAAGGCGGAGCATCATAGGCCATCCGGAATGTTACAACAGTTACCCATTCCGAAGTGGAAGTGGGATGATGTCGTGATGGATTTTGTGACTGGATTTCCAAGGTCACCTCATGGCAATGATGCCATGTGGGTTGTTGTGGACAGACTCACAAAGGTAGCTCACTTTTTGCCGATCAAGGAGACCTTCAGAGTTGACGAGCTCGGGAAGCTGTATATCCGAGAGATTGTACATCTTCATGGGGTCCCTCATTCTATCATTTCAGATAGGGACGCCCATTTTACATCTCCTTTTTGGAAGAGTTTTCAGAGGGTACTAGGAACACAGGTGCTTCTGAGCACAACTTATCACCCTTAGACCGATGGCCAATCAGAGTGTACGATACAAGTGCTTGAGGACATGCTATGTGCATGTATCCTAGACTTTGGGGGATCTTGGGAGAAGCACATACCCTTGGTCGAGTTTGCCTATAATAACAGTTTTCAGGCAACTATTGAGATGACACAATACAAGCCTTTATATGGAAGGCCATGCTGATAACCTTTGTGCTGGTTAGAGGCAGGTGATATAGATTTACTGGGACCACGTCTCATGCGGGAGACTTCTAAGCAGGTCCAGTTGATTCAGAAGCGGATGGCTACCACACAGTCTCATCAGAAATTTTATGCTGATCGTCATAGATGAACCTTGGAGTTCGTGGTTGGGGATTAGGTTTTCTTGTGTGTTTTGCCGAGGTTGGTACACAAACGGATTCAGAAATAGGGTAAACATTCACAGAGGTATGTGGGGCCATTTGAGATTCAAGAGAGATTTGGGATGGTTGCCTATCGGTTGGAGTTACCACAGAGGTACCAAGCCATGCACGACGTCTTCCATGTATCTCAGTTGTTCCACTATCATTCAGACCCGTCTCACGTATTTCAGCTTGAGGAGGTTGAGCTTGAGGTAGATGTGTCCTTTGAGAAGCATCCGATTCGTATCGTTGATAGGAGCACGAAGGTTCTTTGAGGCCGGTCAATTCCTCTCGTACGGGTGCTATGGCAGCATGGCCGAGTGTAGGATGAAACTTAGGAGTGAGAGACCGACGTACATGCTCAGTGTCCAGAGTTGTTCTGAGATTTATCTTCGCCACCCTTGGAAGGGAAATTCGGGGATGAATTGCTTTAAGGGGGGAAGTTTGTAAGAACCCGGTTCTTATTTTTGAGCTATGAGTTTCTTCTTTTCTATTTTCCTTAAGTGTTTTTGAGAAAATAAGGAAAATGGGGAAAAATCCCAAATTTTGTGACTACACATCGTGTACTTTTCCACACACCGTGTACTTTGGCCGTGTGGAATGAATACACAGGGCGTGTAGGACGGTAGATAATGATGGGTGTAAAAACAAACTACACGCCATGTAGTGGTCATTTACATGCCGTATAGTCAGTCAGCAGGTGAATAGTAAGGCGGTGGCTAGCTGAGCAACAGTACATTCCGTGTACTCATGAAGACACACTGTGTAGTCATGTCGACAGATTAACAGTTCCACGCTGGCGAGAAGCCACCGAAGGAATAATTAAAAAATGAAAACTAAACGCCGTGTACCCAATAATACATGCCATGTAGTCTGTTTTTTTCACTTAAAATGGGCAGTAGCCTCCACTGTTGACAGGGGAGGCTTAGAACTGGAGGAGGAGTCAGGAGAGTGGGATGAACCTTTGAGGAGCTCCAGATCGCACACCGGGAATCCGTTTTCGCCTTTGTCGATCTCGTTGGAACCGTACGAGTAAGCCTCTCCTTCTCCTTAAGACGTTCTTACCAATTCCTTCTTGAGGTAAAGTTATTTACATTTAAATGTGTTTTCTTTCACCTCATATCTTCATCATTCTTGGACGATTCGAGGAGTGTAGTTCAAGTATACCGATCATGGGAGATCAAGGTAGGTGGCTTGGTGTTTAAATTCCAACTGTTGTGCATTTTTGTGTATCGTTGAGCTACGAACCCATGTGGGGTGTCGTGTGGCTGAGGCCTTAGCTATTTTAAATACCTATAATTGTATAGGTAATTAAATGTGATAATAAACTTCTGTTTGGGATCACTGCTTGGATCCAAGACCACCCAGGGGTGCGTTCCTCTGTTTAGCCATTTGGCCAGGATACCCGAGGGTATGCCATGTTTATTTTGCGCATTACTTTTTCATTGAGAGGAATTGTATCTGAATTGCTTGTTTATATGTTGGGCATGGCCCAGTTACTTGTTTATCCTGAGGGCAGTGTTTCCTTTAGCATGAGGGAAGTGGTTATTTTATCCTGAGGGCAACTTCTTTCGTGCCTGTGGGCAATAGACTCTGTGCCTGAGGGCGACACTTCATACGCCTGGGGGCAATATCTGTTATGCCTGTGGGCAATTACCCGAGGGTTTTTTTTCTGATTACCTGAGGGTAAGAGTTTACATGTCTAGTGACACTGAAGTTTTACTTAAAACATTCACCGAGGTGATGTCTTATATTAAATGGATAAAATGAATATTAAGAATGGAAATATAACTGGTAAAGTTTGTTACTTTTGAGTACTTATTAGTTTATTGCATTTTACTACTACACACTGTTGTTGCATATTTTCACATAGTTGGGAATGGGCCTTTGGTGGGAGCCTACTGGGATTTATTTCTCACACCCTGTTTGGGTCATGTCTTTAGCCCAAATAGACTATGTTCCTGCAGGTGTGGATAAGGGAAAGGGTCCATATACATGTACATGATTGTTGGTGAGGAGCAGGGGAGCTGGGACTGAGCTTAGGCTAGCGATGCTGCCAGCTTTTCTGTTTGGTTTTGCTGTACTCTGTATTGTATTGTATTGTAATGTTGTATAACATGTTCTGGCTATTTTTTTAGAAATAGAGACATGTTGCATCATTATCTATATAACTTTTGGTTATCTTTTACTATAGTCGATTATTTTAACTGTGTACGGTTTATTGTTTCTGCTGCTATTGTATGTTGTATATTTTATTCCATTGTGCTACACTTTGACAAATGAGGGCATAGTTTCCCCACTATCAGACCTAGGCCCTCGCTGCTAGTCGGCAGCCTTTGGCGTTTGGAGAAATGTGCTTAAGGTCATGTGGCCAACCGGGTTCGGGGCACCCGTTGAGTGGCACCAAAATCCGGGACGTTACAGAAGCAATCCATCCAAAAATTATAATTTTTCCCATAAAATATATTAACATTTAATAAAAGGGTTCAGGTTACCCATTAACCTAATATATATTTACATAAGACCTTAGGCGTTCTTTCTAATCACCAGATACATGTTCAATTTCGAAAGGATAATTAGATAATATTAGGAAACAATTACCCCTTTTGATAATTAACTAAAAAATAATAAATCTTATCAGAAATATAGAATGATATATTCATATATAAGACACTCTAAAAATAAATTAGTTACATGTACACTAGTCAAAATGAATCTATATATCTTAGGGGTACTTTTTCAACCTATATAATAATAAAAATCATTTTATACATGCATGAATAATCTAAGAAACCTATATATATATATATATATCAATAAATTTTCAATTAAATAAAAAATAAAATACACATATACATAAAACAAAAAATGTAAAAAGTGCTAAATAGGCGTGATCAACAACCAATGGCACAACACTAAAGGGAAGAACAAAATACTACCAAGTCCATCTCTATACAACATTATCATCTTCTATTCCAAAAATTTAAGTCCATAGTTTTTTCCTCAATTAGACCTTGTGATTAGGCACTTTCCTTTTACATGGATCATGTATAACAAGGTCTATATGTATTATAAATAAAAATGTGTAATGTGTGAGTACATCGTGTGAAGAAGGTGGTCACCACCCATATAACCACCAACCCCGCTTTACGCAAATAGTCACTGAGCTAGGTGACACCACCAACCTTAGAAGAACCACCTCATACACTAGAGTTTTCCATATAGTGGTAAGGATCTAGTCCATACAATGGGAAGAATACACAATATATATCATAACCATACAATAATAGTAAATAAAAAATACATAAACCATACATTAGGGCATAATATTTAATTACTACAAAATTCTAACCATAACAATAATATAACACATTATATATCAAATTAAACCCATACTAAATATACCTAGTCATATAATAAATAAAAAGATATAAATAAAATAAATAAAATGAAATCAGAAACACCACTACCAAACCAATCACAGACCACTCCTTGGAACTTACCACATCCCTATTGAGCTACCAAACTCCAACCTGGTCAGTTAAACATCATTTCCCTGACATGTACCTCCACATAAGGGTTATATATTAACTAAAGTACACATGTAAGGGAATAATTATGAAACTCAAAAGGGTACCATGAATGGGGAGCCTAAAATATACCATATTTCATATATATGTGTGTATATACAAAGCAATAAATATATACATAACACCCAGTATGAAATACACAACTTGAACTATCGTATGCTAACCATGAAACTAAGAAGATCAAAAATATAATATTTTAATAATACTAATAATCATGCCTATAATATATTGGAACCGTATACGAGAAGGGTGTAATATAGACAGTTCCATGGATATATTTATCACTTCATGAAAATGCATAATATATCAATCCCAAAAATAAAGTAATCACATTTTGGAATGTAATAACATTTCCCATCATAGAAATAATGGAATCAGGGTGTAACATAGAAAAGCTCATGAATAGAGGCATATAGGGGTTTTATGAAAATGAAAAATACCCATATAACTATAGAACATGAACCAAATTCAAGTAAATGTATAACATAGCTAGTCCCACTAAAATAAAACACACCGTAGTGTGCCCTATAACACCCTAAGATTTTGTAATATACTTATTCTCTAAATTAATAGCATATTTGTTAGTTTTTTTCACATACAACACCAAACTAAAATTATCCATGAAATATTAGATGAACATTATTTGAAAATTATTAGAATAATAAAACCTATAGTAATTTAAAAGATACTACTAAACTAAAATTTCTCATATTTAGAGGATAATTAATTAATTTGATTTAATATTAAAAATGATTGTTCTTTATCAAATAACTATTTTTAAGTGAAATATATTTTGTCTTAATAAAATTAAATTGAATAATTTTAAAATATTATTATATATTAAATAATATATTAAAACCCATTTAATTAGAATTTTATATGAAATAATATTAAGAACATTTAATGTTTAACATTTTATTTTTCTATAAAAATAGTTTTTATTTATATTTTTTATTCTCATTTAAAAGATAATTTTATTAATTTTATAATTTAAATTTGATAAAATGAACTTAATTTTTCAATTCACAGCTTCAAAATTATGTTAGGGATATTTTTTTGGTTTTTTCTAAAAATTTTATTTTTAATTGAATAATGAAATATGAATTTTTAATTAAAACTGTATCATTTATGACTATCTCAAGAAATATAACATAAAAAAAATCATATATTAAGTGAATTTATGCATTTAAAAATTCTATATTGAATTTGGAAAACCAATGTTTAAAATTTTTAAAATTAAGAAATATTTTTTTAAGAAAAACTATTTTTAGTCTTTCTCTTCAAATTAAGTTATATCTTAGTGAAATTAGGTTTTAGATTTTTTTAAATCCATATAAATAATATTTAGTTAATAATCAACCAATTAATTTATTTAAAAAAAAAACATTGATAATTTTTTATTAAACATAACATCTATGCTTAAAAATTGAATTTTTATAAAATTGGGTTTTATAAGTTAAATACACTAATGTTAAAATTAATTTTTATTACATTTAAAAATTTTATTTAATAAAATTGAATTCATATTTTGAATCATTTGGTCAAAATTATTTAATAAGGTCCATTTTATTTTTTTAAATTAAATGTAAATTACATAGGTAAAGATTAATTACCATGGTAAAAACCAAAAATGGTAAAAGTAAAAAATATAAGTGTAAAAGAGATAAAAATGTTTAAAACATGTGTGAAAATTAATGGTTGAGAGATGATCAACCTTACCACATCCAAAAATCCATTATGATCAACTCTGGATCCTCTTGATATGTGAAACATGTTCCCTCTTTATATTAAAAATTTATATTTTCAAAAATGGCATTCCCTTAACTAATAAAAGTATATCACATCCACCCAATTTCTATACCCATTAAAAAAAATTAGATAAAAAAAATCTTAAATAGTCTACCCTCAACCCTATCCTTAGATCCTAGAATCCATGGTATTTCCAAAAGACCAATCTAAAGAGCCTTAAGGTGTTACCCAAGAGAAAACTTTCAAAGGGAGATGAAATTTTCTCAACCGATCTTTCTTAATTATTTTCACATCTCAATTTTTCCTCATTGATATATGATACATATTCACCAATTGTTTAATTTTTATGGTGTATATATTTTATACATGTATTTATTTTATCAAAATTTTTATGAAATCTATATTATTTACAAATCCATCTCATTATCTACCTTTCATGGTTTTTCAATTCAAAAGATAATGACAATGTAAGGGGTTTTCTTAACTCAACTTCTTTTATTGAGTCATAATTTTTCCTGTTTGAAAATTGTTTTACAAGGTAGTTTTCTTATATTTTATGGTGATATTATAATTATCTTACTCCTTATTTTCTAGGTAAATAAATTGATGTATTTATTTCTTCAAAGTTTATGATGTTAAGAATGATTACCATACTCATATAATAAGCATGTCTCCCTCCTTTTCCATATTAACTCTTTCCACAAAAGTTCTCCATTCTTATATTGGAACCCAAATGTGTTTTATTTTTTGTTCTATTTTAATTTATCTATACCTATTTTTAAATAAATTATTCATCACTCAGTTTATGATGCGAGATTTCAACAATGATAATTTAAATTATTAAAAAACTGTTCCTTTCCTTATCGCATGATTTATCTTCCATCCAAAATTTATTTTGAAAAAAAATTTATGTAATTTTCAAGGCTCCATTATTTAAGATTATTTTTAAAAGTAAAATAATTCAAAAGATCTCACTTCACCTTTCTAAAAATTAGTTTTTAATGCGACGCATAACTTTATCTGTTTCTATAATGGTAAAAATGTTTTCTAAAAACTCTTTCATAGTTTCATTCACCACTATGAGAATTTTTATTTATGAAGCTTAGTTTCTATGTTTTAAAATGGTTATTACAAATGAGTTTAATTATTAATAATTTTTAAAATAAAATAAAATATTATTATATTTTCAAAAGTAAAATATTGATATTAAAAATATTTTTTTTGATTTTAAAATGTATTTTAAAGGATTCTGTTTTTTAGATAAGTCTTCAATGTTTTTTTATTCTCAAATAATGTTTTTTAAAACACATACCCTTTATAAAATTTATTATTTTAAAACTTTTTTGAATTTTATTGGTTATTTCTAAAAATATTTTATCAATCTCAATTTATTTCATTTCAAATAAAAAAATTAATAGAGTTTTTATGTATTTTAAAAAGGGATATTTTATCTTGTTTTTGGAAGGGGTTTATCCAAATTTTTTAAATGGATATTTTACATATATAAAAAAATTTCTCATATTAAGTAATTTTTTTTGAATTTAATTCGAATTTACTATTTTAAATACTCTTTTTGGGTGATTTAATGTTGGTATCAATCGATCTAATCCCAAAAGCTAGTTTATGAAATACCATTTGGAAATGATTTGAAGAAAATTTTATTTCCATGTGTTTTCATTATATGTTGAATGATTGATAACTTATGAAAACCATATATATGGATAATTCTAGGTGGGGTTCTATGTCATCCTATAATTCATTGGCTAAGGTTCTATTTCTCATGTGATACTCATGGAACACATATTTGAGAAACTTGAGTCACTTATGTATCATAGGTTTCTAAAAAATAAGTATCTTTTGAACTATAGGTTTGAAAAACCTAAGTCACTTATATACTATAGGTTTGAAATACCAACGTCACTTATGGATCATAGGTTTTTGAAAACTAAGTCACTTATGGACTATAGGTTAATAAAACCTATATCACTAATTTTCCATAGCTTTGTGATGCCGAAGACATAATATAAGGATTCCTTGTGATTATTATTGTTCCATATTTTATTATTATGCCACATTTCCATGAAATTTCATATCCTTATGCCTTTGATTATGCTCTATGGGTTCTTATTATCTCATGATTCTATAAACTTTTTCCATGGTATATGTTTGTTTATTTGAGATTATCTGTCCTTGTATCATGAATTATATTCAAATCTAATTATTATATGTTCTTATTAATAATATATTTATCCCCTACTCATGATTTATCATATTATTATGATCGAACCCTTGATTACATGATGATAAGTTTTAATTTACTGAGCATTTTATCTCACCCATTTTTTATATTTATATTCCCCAGGTTATGATGATGAGTATAACTTATAATAAGTCCAAAAAGTATTCTAGTGTGGATAAATTATGGAGAAAAGTTTATAGGTGTTTTAAAATAAGTTTCTTCTTTAGATAGCTCTCAATGACACTAAGCCTTTAATTTATGGGGTTGTGCAATTTTTGTGAGATGTAATGTTTAACTTATGTAAATGACTTAAAATAAATATATGTTTATCCTGGTTCATCTAACATTGTATCAAAACCAATGTTTGAAGAAAGTGATTTTATCACTGGACCTGGGTGTGTAGGTTTGGGGTACCTCAGTTGGTATCAGAGAAGAGTTTTTTTGAGGATTAGTTTAGTTATTTTTGGGGATTAAGAGAATATAATTCTAGTGAAAACCTTAGAGATAAGTCTAAGTATAGGATACCATCCTTGAATTTTGGTAATGTTTTGATTATGCAATTTTCCTAGAAATTACATCCCAATATCGATATTGGTAAGTGGATGAGGCTTTTTCATGGATGCACCTAGTAGTAATCACCCTAAAAAGGTTAATTAAGTATCAATTGGATCATCAATTAATACATGATGAGTGGGAATATGACTATACACCTAGATAGAAACTTTTGGGGGACATGATTTGGTTATTCTACATTCTATTTATGAACCATTATAATGGATTTAAATATAATTTTATCATGTAATAGATAAATAGTAAGGTTTTAAAACCAAATAAGAAGTTGATCATGAATAATTAAGGTTAAACTAAATGAGTTATAGGTTGATCATAGTTTGGAATAAATGTGTCATTAGAGGATACATATTAGGATTTATCTTTCAATTCATATGACCATTAAATATGATATTATTGAATATTTTCATAATATTTTTAGTTTAAATATTTTATTATAAATAAGATCTTGAAAATAAAGCTGTGGAAGGTATGTCTCTGGAAACTCTTATAGACTATCAATAAAGACATATTTGGAATAAATGTTTAAGAATATTTACATATACCTATTATATGGGAAAAATATGTTACTTAGTATTCCCTATGATAAAAAGGTTTTCTTTTATTTAGAACCCATATCTTGGGTCATGATTCTCTTTTATATACCTCTAGGTATTATAATTAGTAAGTGATAATTAAAATTATGAGGATGAAATTTATTCCAAGGGGATAATGTAACACCCTAAGTTTATTTAATTCCATTGGTTTGGAAATTGTTTGAGTGAGATGATATATAAATTTACAAAGTGTTATTGGATCCTTATTTTGATATGTATTACTATTTGGGAATGATTATTAGAGGAAGGATTTTGTTGGAGATTTAGATGTGAATTTTTCCTAGGATTAATTATTCCATGGTAATGAATGTATGGGTTACCAAGGATGGGATTTCTATTATTAGTTTTTGGATATTACAATTATTTATTTATGAGAAATATGGTGTTTGATTTATAATTTATGTTTTTATTATTGAAATGGAGTGTTAAGAGGGTTTATTTTCATGCATCATAATTGGAACATAGGACTAACAAGACATTTAAATACTTTTCTGTAATCGAGAACCTAGATTATGATATGAGGTTTATGTTAGGTTTTATATAAGATGAAACAACTATTATTTAATTAAAAAAAGTTATTAAAAACAAAAGAAAATATCTCCATGCATGGAAAAAATTAAATCATGTATAAAACTATAAATAAATAATGTTGTGAATCATGTATTCCTTACAGAGAAGCCACAACTTGTTACTATTTCCAATGTAACACCTTTGATTGAGTTTTATAGAGATAAAAAATGTAAAATCGAAAGGTATGCAACCTCCAGAGGTATCCATAGGTTTTACATGTATCATTCATCATATGGAAGAGATCCACAAACCACAACAATGTGCTAGTTCCTCATAAGGATATGGAGGAATATGAAGATAGATATGGGTTTTAGGAAGTTTTGACCAAGAAATAGAACACACTAACCATTGACCTAAAATAAAAGATGGATATTTATATGGATTCAAGCATGTTTCTAGTGTGTTTGAATATAAAATCATGCATCATAATGTATTAGTTAATACATCATCCAATGCATGAATCACATTCATTAAAATCTCACCATGTTACACCATATGTAATGATCCTTTGATAATAGATTTAACTTAAAATAAAATGATCATTGTTAATTTAAAATTATGCATACTATATAACCATCATATATTGGTTCCAATGTAATATTTAGCCTTAGCTTAAGAATAATTGGTGCTAACATATTTTCAAGATATAATTAAGATTACATGAGTGAAAACAAAATCTCAAGACCGTGGATTCCATATTGAATCACCAAAAAGATTGAATTTAGGTATATTTATTTCAATATCCCATTCAAACTAAAGCCTAACATACTTTTTTCATATTTTTTAACATAAAATATCTTATGAAATCATATATGAAACTACTTTTTTAATTTTTCCGAAACAATTTTTGAATCCTATCATTAAACACACTATATATTGCATCATATGTAATACCCTGTGAATACCCATCCAAAACTCTTTTGAAATAACTAAAATATAATTTTAGAATATCTCTCTAAGTCAAAATCAATCCCCATATAGTAAACCAAAATGTGAAACCCCACAAGACTTTATATAATTAGAAAAATATATGAATATTTAGATCCATAATTTTAATCGAATAGTGTCCTCTAAAAAATAATTAGTGATACTCAATCTATAAAGGGATCTAGCATTGTCTCTATCAAACACATGTATATTTATACCTATATCCACTATTCGTATCATATACTAGCAAGCATTGTTGTATGTTTTCTTTATGCATGACAATGAGTGACCATGGTATATGGAGTATGTCAATTACATATAGCTAAATCAAATGTTCTTGATCCACTAAGTATAGATATACTGAGATGATGAAAACACAACATGTTATTTACCTTTATGGATGAGCACATACATGAACCTCATCTAAATAGATATTTTAATCATATGTACTGTCGAGGTGTGGTTTCTCACTCCCCATTCTATCTCAATCGAGGGAACAAATGTCATACTCATCACATGAAAGGAAAAAAAATACAATATTGGTTGAGGTCCAAATGAAAAAATTATTAGAAACATACCCAAACACCCCTAATTAAGTAAGACATAACAACTAGAGATAAAAAGTATCAAATTATTAAGGTTCCCATGCTAGTTATCTCTCCAACCTCATGTAATGGTAACCCAATATGATTCATGTACCCCTAGTATACCAAATACAAAGAATATAACCCTTTATGTGACATACTTAGTGGGTCATAGAACACACACAAAGAAACTTTTCCTTTATTTTGTGCCTAATGATCTTATTATATATCTATATAAAACAATAATACTCACTAAAAACATAACATTTCATTATAAACTATAATAGTTGATGAGAAACATGAGTTATGAATAACTCAAAGTCATACTTTGAGAGGCCAATTATCATTAAACGTCATAAAATTTAAATATATATATAAATTTATACAAAAACATGAAAGAAATATAAAATTAATATTACCTTTTATATAATAAATTTTATATTCTTAAAAAACATTCAAGAATAAATAAAAAACCCAAAATAAGAATCAGTATATCACATAATATATGACAAACATCCAGATAATCCTTATGTTTTCTACACTTTCTATGATAATGTTAACTTATTAAATTTATATGTATTTTCTTCCAAATATCTACATGACCATCTAAAAAAACCATCTCACTAAAATATTTAGTGAGTAACACTTATGAAGAAATAAAGTTTGAATAATGATGAGATTTTGGAATCGTATTCCCATTTTTTCACACCTTAAATATATCAAAACCCCTAAACTTCATAACATCAAATGTTATGATGTCAGCTTCAGTTTTATATTTAAAACTCTTTATATATTTAAAATCATTACACTTGGAATCCTATCCCATCAAATGTTTTCCTTGAAATAATGTAACTATTTACATTTTTGTTTACTGTCTCTTTAACTTTTTTAAGATTAAGTAACACATACTTTTTTTGTAGTAACTATAGGAAATTTCTTAAATTCATCTTTACTACCATTCCCTAAACTCTTTTATGATATTATATGAAATTTAATTTTTTTAAAATAGAATAACCCTATAATGAATATCAATGTTCACTTTGTATTTTAATTTTTAATTTTGAACTTTTCTATTTTTAAACTTACCCCCACTAGACTCTTAGACACTATATTCACCTATTAATGTCATAATAATATCCAAAGACTCCTTTTTGATTAGAAAAAATATTTATTTCCTTTTAGTAGTAATTTTTAATAGATAAAACATATGATATTCTATGTGTTGAAAATCTCATTTTAGTCCCATATTCATTAAAACATCTTATAGAATTGAATGAATTATAAACTATGTGTAACAAATTAGTTCTTATAATATATTTTAATAATTATTTAAAATATCTTTTAAGAGAAAAATGAGAAAAATGATAAATATATTTTAAAAAATAATATAATCTTAAAGTATCCAAGAATTTTAATGCGACCACACATTTGATCCACTTTTTGAGAGAAATATTAAAGCTTCAACACTCAATTATTTCTTTCCTTATCTCCTCTCATCTATTTATAACTTTTTTAAAGTATACAGTAGGTTTCATATACCATTAAAAACATAAGAATATAATTTTATAACATTTATACCTAGAGTGGTCTGTCCACGTGGCCTCTTATTACCTTTTAGGTAACCTGGACAATTCGTTCCCCAATGAACAATCTTACCACAATAAAAACATTATCCCCATTCCTTATTCAGCTTGGATGGTAGTGTAAACTCTCCATGACTTCTTTTATTTTCTTCCAAAACCTTTACCCTTATTTTTATATACCATTAGTATGAAACTTGATCCTAGAACACCCATGTCCTACTAATCCATCCTCAATATATTGATTAGATATAGTAAGTCTTTATAGAATTAATTTATGCTAAAATTTAAAAAAAACTACCAAAACTATTTAGATAATGATTGAATATTTAAATCTATGTAAAATTCTTGGTTATGAGGTAAAACTATCCTCCCCAAATCATTTATGTATCCATTCATATTGAGAAAATTAGCTGAGAATAAAGTTCCTTATACTATTTGACATCTAAAAATATCCTTTGAAACTTTGTTCCTTTCATTCCTAACTTTATCTCGATAGAGTGTTTTAAGTTATCTATCTTTTTGTAGGAATACATAGTCTCAAATTTCTTTTGTAATGTATAATCCATGGTTACAAGCATGAGGGTGAATAACTCTAGTGATTTTTTATATTATTATCAAAGGTATCTAACTTTGTATGTTGAATGACTTCACCAGTTGGTTTATTTAGAAGTATTTTCTCCAACATAAAAAATTTTCCTTCTTTCTTGAGAACCATTCACAAGTTTCAGTACTGGTCAATAAAGTTACATCAATTTTGTTTTTCTTTGTCTAATATTAATCTCAATTTCATTCTAAATAATGATGATTCAACTTATATACAATAATCTTTTTAAGAAATGAGTATCATATTTTATTATAATTTAATAAGTCTTTTATTAAAATGTAATCCTACTAAAATGATGAACCATTTATAAATTTATCCTACAAATTAGTGGTCCAAGATCCCTATTTAACTAAGTAATGAGTTTATTTTTTCATTTATAACACTAGTTAGTTATTTAGGTTGGGAATCATACCTATCATATCATATATAACTATTGTATTGATGATAAAATAACTCTTTATCTAATCCACCATGTAGATAAATCCAACTATATTCCTCTGGAATCGTAATAGTTAAGGCTTACTAGCTATTTTTAACCCAAATAAAATGAAAATAATAAGTCCTT
Source organism: Viscum album (assembly GCA_963277665.1). NCBI lineage: Eukaryota > Viridiplantae > Streptophyta > Magnoliopsida > Santalales > Viscaceae > Viscum > Viscum album. The sequence continues at coordinate 257,542,252 of OY728143.1, read as the reverse complement.
AACTGTTAGGGTAACCTTATAAATTGCTTAACATACAAAAAATAATCCATGGGAACCTAGATTTGAAAAAAAATACCCAGCTGGATAATCAAGTTCTTTAAAATTGTAGCTTTATAAGGAATCTAATGGTTAGTATTTAAAGAGGATTTAACCCAACCATATTATCTCTAGTCATTAAATTCATGCATGCTTCTAAATATTTAGTTTTAGAATCCTATTTAATCGACTAAATTAATATATTTAATTCATATCAATGTGTAACTCTTTCCATAGCCCATAGTTTGTATTACTCACCCAAAAATACAATCCAAACATATTTACATACATCCAAATGCATCTATTGCATAAGGTACATAAAATATTTATGAAAAGGTTTATAATTATATAAGATTAAAAATATCCACACGTGTAATCCTAGATCCATATATAGCTAATCCCACCTTTCTAAAACAAGGAATAAGCCTTCTGGACACTGGGAATTTTGACCCAAATTCCCTCTACCTGGGGAAACTTTACTCAAATGAGAATCCAATTCATAAAAAATGTATCACCTAATATGTGTAAACTATATTCGACAACTAAATTCAAGCTAATAATTTCAACTATAAACCAAGGTCAAATTAGATAAAACTAAATCTTTTGTTATCATTACTAGAATATAATTAAAGGGTTGATAATTTATATGAATTATTTTAAGAAATTTAAACTATAAAATACAATCATTCAAAATATTATAAAAATGAATAAAAAAATAAGATAATAGCCTTTAAATAAATGAAAATTTCATATTTTAAAACATAAGATAAATATTTATGGAAAATTAATAAAACAATTCTTAAATATGAACACTTTATAATTTTATCTTTAGTTATTATGAATATTATATAATTTTTAACAAAAAAAACTTGATAATTTATCTATAATATGAAAATTTTATATTAACCATTATATTACATTTTACTTTAAAATATATGATATTTAATTTATTATAAACATTTTATAATCCAATTTATTATGTACACATTTTATATAATCTAAATATCATATACTTAAAAATTATTTAAATCTTGACCATATCATTAATCAAAACTCCTTTTCATGAGGTTTAAATAATTTATAAAATAAGGCCTTTTAATTTTAACAATTCAAATTAATGAATCATGAAAAATTCATAATTTAAATATTAACATTTTATACTTTTACTTATTTTTTTATTTATAAACCCTCTATGAATCATACTCAAAATTTATATATGAACCAATAATATACAAGTTATAAGTATGTCACATAACATTGAAAAATGTATTTGCTATTAACTCTATATAAAAATGAATGTTCATTTATAAAATTTTCAAAACATTTTATAATTTAATTATAAACACTAAATAATTAATTAACTTATAAAAATTTTATAATTAATGAACATATAAAATAAATTTTAATTATAATTTATAAATAATTACATATAATTTATAAAAAATTTATAAACTATAAACATTATTAAAAACAAATAATTAATAAAAGATTTTTTAAAATTATCACTTGATATTATGTTGACCCCTAAACATAGTTTCAGAATGAATAGGGATAGTGTACCACAACACCAACAAGGAAAGAATGGGGTAGTGGTAGCATGAAGAGTGTATAAAGAACACTTGGGTAGAGCACCAATGTTCAGGGTGTCATGACATCTGTGGCTATGTAGCGGGACAACTATATAGGAATTCATCAAAAGCCCCATGAAGTGCTTGAGGTTATTAAGAAATTTCTATATGAGTGAAAGTCTAATGTGAGACTCACTTAAAGTATAAATTATTAATCATTTAGGTGGGAGTCTCCCTCATATTATGTTGACACTCAACATAGCATTCAATGTTAACCAAACATTATATTACCACTAAATGTAATGTTAAATAAGAGAAAAATGATACTCTATTTTTCTATAGAAAGGTTGTAGGCTATGTTTTCTCAATAATGTAACATTGTGAACCAGTATGGGATACATTGTCACATAGGTGTATCTTCAATTGATTCTTGATATTACAATTACTCCTAATGTAGTATGAAATAGGAGAAACTCATGTTATGTTGTCACACAACATAACCATAAGTATATAACTTGACACTATGTTATGAAATAACATAATATCAAGGTATCTGGTTAAGATTACTTTGATGATGAATGTAATGTCAATCACTATTCTTCATTTACAAAAAGTATTTCAAAGAATCAAAATGCATGGTTTCTTCGATACCAATGTTAATTTTTTAAAAGATTAAAAACTCTTATTTAACCAACAAAATTAATTGAAAACTAAACCCAAGATCTCCATACATAGATAAAATTAAAATTTTCATAATAGTATAAATGAAGAATGTTTTAAATATTTTATAACTTATAAGAAAACTATAGGTTTATATTATTTCCAAACAAACACCTTCGAATGAGAATGATAGAGATCACCAAAGTTGAAACCCAAATGCATCCCACCTCTAAAGGTATCCATGGGTTTCACTTGTATCATTCATCATACAAATAAGATCCACCTACCACCGTGACATGATAATGAATCAGAAGGATAATGAGGAAGATGAAAAGAGCTATGAGTTTTAGGGAGTTTTGACTAAGAAATAGAACTCACCACTCCATACCATCACATGGAAGAGGGCTATTTATAAGGACTCGATTACATTCATTAGGTGTTTACTTATTAATTGTGGTGTTATAATGCATGAGTTAATACTTTTTTTAATTCAAGCATCATATGAATTAACATCCCACCTTTTTACACCTTATGTAATGCTCTATCGATGATAGATTTAATGTGGAAGAAAACGATCATTATCTATTGTAAATTAATCATACCTTATACCAATCATACATTAGTTTCAATGTAATATTAAGCCTTTTCTTAAAGTTTTTTTGATTCCAATGTATTTTCAAGATAATCTTAAGATTATTTTAGTGAAAATTTTATCTGAAGACCATAGTTTCCAAAATTAATCACATTTAATATCTTATTTAGCACATAGTTCTTTTTGTTCATTTATTTAGAGTGTGAGTATCAAATTATGTAGTGTTTTATATATAAATCAATGATGCCATTATAATTAATTTGGATTGTGATTTTGTTATGTTTTTTTCACTATTTATGGTTGATTATGTGAATCTTATATGTATTTCGTCCTTAAGAAGTGGTAGGTTGGGTGTATTCACAAGTTATGTGAGACTAATATATTGTTGGGTTCTTATATAACATAGTGGGATGTAATGAACAGCTCAAACTAATGATTTCATAGTAGGATGAACCAACCTTTTATTATAACTCCCAATATCATATATTCTTCCCATTCCTCCTAGCAATTTTTATGGTTTTGTTCAATAGTGATGGTGCTCCTCTAATTTATTTCCCTTTGTTTTTATTCTTTATCTCAACATTTTATTCCCCCTTCTTTCCTAGTGTTTTACCTTAGTGCAGAAGTCATCTATCTCTGATCGCCCATATATTTGGATATCCTTTCACATCTAACCACATTTTGGTCTATGGATCATTGTTTCAAGCAGTATAGGATGACATTGGTGGTGAAAACTAATGTATTTTATCCTCCTATTCCCTTTCAAGCTAACCAATCATGATCAACCCCATTTTTGGTCCATAAAAATGAGGTTTTTGTGGAATCCTAGGATGGTGTTGTAGGAGGTATGACAACGAACTCGTTTATGTTGGTGTCTAGGAGGCAAGACCTACTTTTGATTTTAGTAACGGTTTACCGTAGATTCAGTTTCTATTGTTAGTTTTATGATTTATAGTTGTTTGTGTTACCATTTTTAATCAATTATGGTTCATTATTGGTGGTTTTTAGTTCATTTGATGGTATAGTTTTTCTAGTAGTTCTTATTTGAGGAGGAAAAGTTTTTAGTTGTTTTAGTTATGATGATGGTGTCTCCCATGGGAGGAGTTGGTGGTCTTGGTGAATGTATTGTTTCACTACTGAGGACTGAGTCTATTTCAAACTCTACACTTACTTCATGTTATATTAAATCTAACCCATTTCACTCTAGTGTAGTGGTTTTCATTGAGGTTTTAATATGTGTTTTTTGGGAATCCAATGGTGTCCTAGGGGGAATTATCTTGTAAGCTTTGTTCCCTCCTTTGGGTTTCTGATGGAGTTATTTGTTTTTCCAAGTTTTCTTTTTTGGTTCGATAATGTGTCTCAAGATGATTATTCATTTAAAATGATGAAAATTTCAGTTTTCATGGTTTTTGGATTAGTGGAATACTTTTTTATGGTGGATTTGTGTAGTTTTTCCCTCTTGTTGGGTTGTAATTTTAGTAGTATCTATGGATTTGTGACCAATGATGGTTGAAAATGATTTCAATTTGGGTTTCTTTTGAAATTTATAGCGGTTATTTTATCTTTTACTATGATGGGTTTGCATCTATGTAGGCAGAGACATTTGGGAGACTTCGATATGGCATGAATTATGTGAATGAATTCAAGGTGACATTGTGTCCCATATAACAAAAACATTGGGATAGAGGCATCAATTCTTGTTCTCTCCAGTTAACCCCAGTGGTTAGAATTTTAAAAATTAAAATGGTTGTATAGGACTTTTGGTTTGAATTTTAAATTTTAATAATTGAATTTTTGGTTTTTTTGGTATTTGGTTTATCAGCTGTGTGAGTTCCCACCCAACCCTTTTAAAATTGGTTATTCTAAAAATCAAAAAATCATATTGAATGGATGGATGATTTTTAATTATTGTTATTGAACATCTTATTTATGATATTAAAGATTATTATAGACATGTTTCTAGGTGAGACTATAAAATTATAGCATCATTCCACTATAATGACCACTTGTGGGACACTAAGAGAGTGAGGATGAGCATGACCCATTGGTTCTTGAACGGGATACCCCTATTGTGTTGGAACCTCTTATTGGTTTGTAGCTTTGAGATATTTTGATCTATGTATACAATCTATGGGACCTGGAGCTATATGAGTAGTGAAAATTATTTTATATTTTACCCTGGTGTTCTAGTTCTAGTATCCACCTCTATTCACTACGAAAGGCTACTTAGTTTTTGGTTAATTATATGAATACCATATTTAAACAGATTGATAAAACCCTAGAAATGAGGGTGAATCTCTCTAGATTTATGATATGAGGATCAATGAATCACTGACGACATGTACTAGTCTAATACAATCAGTATGTGAGGATATCCTAGAATGACTTCAAGGATCATTTCTTTGATTACTTATTTTCTATGATGTCAAGGGATGAGAGATATTGATATTTTATTCATATTATTCATGAAAGTATATCAATGATGACCATGCAGCTTATTTTATTAATTTACTTCTTCTAACATTGACAATGAAATGTGTGAAATTTTTAGGGTTTATAATTTTGAGGATGGTTTGAACCATTTGATATGCATTCTGGTGAATGTTTTACTCCATAATTTTATTGTTGAGGAGGGGAACCAAGCCCTCATTTCTAATAGGAATCTAGTATATGGTATTGTACCTAGGTATTCTAGCTTTTCATTTTGTATTTGGGAGTGTATAATTGGGTATTAAGAAGTGAAAATCAATTTATTCTCACTAGAGTAGTGATTTAAAGGCTAGTCGAGGTCATGACTCGTCTTTCTCCTCATGTGAGAGTACTTATATAATGTTTTATCAATGCAGTAAAGTAGGTCATACCCAACCACAATGGTAATGATCGCCTATTGAGTATCATCCATATGGGAAGATGAAAAATTTATATTATTTTTACTAGATCTATTCTTAACCAGATAGTGGTTTTAGTAATGTCTAGGCTCATCGATTAGTGGTTGGATCAAGAACCTTACTATAGTTCAGCAACTAGAGTTCTTTTGGCTGATCTAGGTGTGAAGCAAGACGAGGTGCCTAACAACCAAGGCATTAGAGTAGTACACCTTAGGTTAGTTAGTTGATGAGAGGCTAGGTTAGAGGAATAAGCTTTGACAAGTTTCATTCTATCGAGCTAACTCCTACTGATCATAAAAAGGGACCACTAACTATTCAAGTTATGATTTTTTTAGAATTCACCCATGAATTTATTTTATTTATTATGAGGGCATTTAAATAATTTATATTTACCAAGTTTTTTGATGAATTGGGGATACTTATAGAGTACCTATATGGGGTGATTTATATTTATATGAATTTAGGGGTGTTATTTGCTGATATTTTGAGATTTATAAAGTTTTCAATCATGATTAATAGTTATAAGATTATCTAGGATTTTCTTTTATTAGAGATGCATCATTTTGCTGTGATCATTGGGATGAACTGAATAACTTAGTATTAAGAAAAAAAAAATATCATTAAATGGTATCTTTTACATATATTGAGGGTGATTTCAATACCTATTTTGGAAAGTGGTTCTTATAGGAAATCCATTTTATAATTGACCATATTTAACTTGGATGATTTTAACCTAGTTTGATAGAATTTTTTAATATGTAAAGATATATGAAGACCAAATTTTACTCCCACTATTGACTAGTTCTAGTCAATATTTCTAGATGAATTCATGAGGTTTCCCAGCAATAGATAGGTTGAGTTAATTATTAAATTAATTCTTGGTACATATCCCTTATATATTCCTCTATATAGGACAAATCTTACAGAGACTAGAGAGTTGAGGGTCCTACTAGAGGAACTTCAGGCCTAGGGATTTATTTAACGAAGAATGCCCCATCAGGGTGATCCTATTTTATTTTTCAATAAGGGTGATGGTTCATTTGGTTTATGTGTGGATTATCAGAGTTTGATCTAAGTGATTGTTATGAATTGGTAACCTATACCACATATATATGATTTTTTTGATCAGTTGGGTGGAAAAATTTGGTTCCCCAAGATTAATACGAGATCTGGATACCATTAGTTATGGTTGAGGCTAGATAATGTTTTATATACTACTTTTTTTATTAGGTATGTCTTCTATGAGTTTCTTATAATCTCATTAATATTGTTGAAGATTTTAGTAGTCTTTATAACCCCTATGAATATGGTATTCTATTATTATTTAGATTTTTTGTGGTCATATATATTTATGATATTTTGGTGTACTCCTAGATATGGGATTCTCATGATCAAAATTTTGGTATTTTCTTTATTATACTGAGATAACATCAAATTTATTCAAGTGAAGTATGCTTCCTGGGGGTATATGATATCATAGGATGACATATTTTTAGAAATTGATAAGGTTGGGGTCAAGGATTCTTGGGAGTGTCCAAATAATTTTTTTGATATTCATAGCCTCTTGGGATTTATAGTCTACTATAGAAGATTCATTTTAGGCTTCTCTTTATTTGAAAAAATAATGTTGACCTTGACCAAGAAGTAGGAGATGTTTGAGTGGCCTAATCATTATAAGAGAGCCTTTCAAGGGAGTATGTATAGGTTAATATTTTTTCTAATTCTAATATTTACCATGCTAGATAAATAATATATGCTATATTTTGATGCATTGGGGTTTTTTCTTGGAGTATTTATGATATAGGATGGGTTAGTGGATCCTTATAGGTCTAGGAAGATAAGGACACATGAATAGAACTACCTTCCGCATGATCTTGAGATGTCATAAGTAGTTCACATGATGAGATTATAACATCACTACCTATTGGGTGAGAGGTTGATCTTGTATATTGACTATAATATCCTTAAATATATTTTAATATTCTTGATCTAAACATTCAATAGATAATTTTTTCATGTATTTGAATTCCTTTGACTTGGATATGAAATATATACTTGGGAAGGGAAATGTCATGGATGACATGTTGAGTGGGAATACACAAGCTCAATTAGTTCACGAGGGCTATAATTAGTAAAATATAATGATCCTCTTCACTAAGATGCATCTCATTGTCCAGAAATATTAGGGTATAACTACCCTTATATCCATTAACTTTACCTCTTAAATACTTCAAAGGGTAAAGGAGAGTCAAATTCTTGACTAAGACTATTGAGTTATGAAGGAATCTATATATTCTTGGAATCCACCACCAGACTGGTCTCAGAATTATGATGGGAACCTATACATATGAGGTCATGTTGTTGTATCTATGAGAATGGGTGAGGAGATAATGGGGGACCGACATGCCTCAATATGTTCTGTTCACCTAGTTCTTTCCAATATATATCATGACATCAACTGGAAATATTGGCAGCGTGGGATAAAGAAGGAAATTTTAGGGTTTGTTTCATCATATTTCACCTATCAATGGGTGATAATCATCTTCCTGATAACCTTATTTCATATCTACCCATTCCTAAGTGAAAGTTGTGTATTGTGATGAGGGATTTTTTGATAGGGTTATTATGACCACACTAAGGAAGTATTATGGCATAGGTAATTATTTATCAGTTGAATAAGGTTTCACATTTCCTACTAATCAAGTAAAATATCTTTTTTATAAGTTATATCGGTTATATGTTTAGGAGACAATACATATTTGTAATGTTCCAAAGCATATCATATCTGATCAAGATGACTTATTCATGTCACAATTATAACAAGGGTTATAAAAGGTATTAAATATATAGGGGAATTTGAGTATGATATAGCATCCTTAGAGCAGTGGGAAGTCTTAGTGTACTATCTAGGTGTTGGAGGACATGAATCTGTGAGCATGTATCATTGATTTTTACAATTAATTTGAATTAATTCTCACATTAACCAGTTTCCCATCTAATAACATTTATTAGGAATAATTTTCGATGGAAACCTTCAAGGATGTATATATAATTACATTAGGATCACCTCAATAATGGATAGAGAGAGTGCAATATTTTATTTTTGGGCTGAGTCTCATATAATATATTTCAAAGAATATCTAGTTGATCCAAAAGTGGTTGGAAACTAAATAGGGTAGGTAGAAATCATATATAGATGAAATATTTCATCCTCTTGAGTTTGAAGTGGGTGACCGGGTTTTATTGCAAGTGTCTCCTTAATTGGGACACCGTCATATTTGAAGGTTGGGGATGCTGGTACCCTGATATGTAGGGCCATTTGAGTTTTTCAAGAGGATCAATATAATAGATTATTAGGAAGTTATTCCTTAGAGTTTTTGTGTGATGTTTTATGTATTCCATGTATCATAGATCATTATATACCATATAATTCCTTATAATGTTTTCAACATCAATGATTTTGAGCTAGAGGAAAATGCATCATTTTAGAAACAACTAGTTCATATAGTTCATTAGAGTGAGAATATCCTTAATAAGAAGATAATACCTATAACAGGCATGTAGTGGCATCATGGTAATATATATGTGTAGAATTTGAACCAGATGGCTGATATGAATGTGTGGTGGCCAAATAGTTTTTTATTATTGCTCAATGATGAATCTCAAGGATTAGTTGTCGTATGAACAGGAGGTTGTAACAACCCACATATTTTATGATATATTTTTATTAAAAAAATTAAAAAAAAGTGTTTTTAGATGGTTTTAGGCTATTAGAGTCCTTGGTGGAGGACAAGGGTTGATATTTGGAAAATTTTCCTTGGATTAGGATGCAATTATACTATAAACAGAAAGCTATTTTGAAATATAGATCATTATAGTGTTGTGAGGGATACTCAATATTAAACTTTGGTCTAGGTGACTGGTCTTGTTAAAATGGATGGTGGTTGTGCTATGAAGCCTTGACTAATGGAGGGTTTTTTTCCATGATGAAAGATTCATCTAACAATATAACATTGGGATATGGTGCTCATGGTTTTATTATCCTTAGAACAATGCATCGTGTTGTGACTTGAAGGTCCACACCATAATGTGATCCTGGGTGAGGGTATTGTGCTATGATCCATGTGATCATGAAACAATGGGACTACTACTCTATTTTTTATATTTTAATTTAATAGAATTATTTGATAAAACTTATAAAATGGGTTTCCTGTTTCTCCTCTTAGTAGCTGCGTGACAACGTTTTTCCTTTTGGTGATTTTTGGATCCTCCTTTCTTTCCAAATTGATTTGAGTTACATATATATAGGTGGATCACTAGTGTAAAGGATAATATTAATCTTACATATATTATTTATTTATAGTTCCATTTTTTAATTTTTCAATATCCTTTCCCTAAATGTTTATTTTTTTTAAAATAGGGAAATCCTTTGATTAAAGCTGATTTGTCTGATGATATTTAACGATAGGGGATCTACCATTTCAAGGTAGAATGTACCTAAACTTTCCCATTGATTTATATGAGTTTTAATATGATATATGATATGTGATTATGAAAAATTTGTGTGAATAACTTAAAATTAATCTGAATTCTTTCTTCAATATTTCGTGATTTAATTCCATGGTCCTCAATGATCTTGAACTTGAGATAAAGTGTGATAGACTATATACTTAGAATCTAATGATGTAATAAACCTAACTCTAGTAACCCATATCTAGTGGTGAATTTATTACATTGAAATAGATATAAGGGTTATAATCCCAAATGAATGATCAGTTCAGTAGTTTTAGAGAACCAAATACATATATGATACCCATTTTACATTAGGAATATAATATTATATGTAAAAAAATAAAATTCTTTGAATCCTTGAAAATCATTCAAAGAATTCATACTCTTATCTAGGTGAAAGGAAACAAAATAAGGGTGAGCTCAAATACCTATTAAGGCTATATATAGTTAAATATATCATGAGTAGATAAGGCATAATCAATATAGAAAGGTAAATAACTGAAAACACATTATATTTAGTCAATAAATTGAGAACAAAATGCATCCATGAATAATATAAATGCAATAAAATCATGGATAAAAATAATTGAATTATAAATGAGTGGAATTATTATTTTTGGATTTCATGTTCTTATGAATCATGATATATATACCTTCAAGACATTTATTCAAGATAGTTTAATTAATGGGTAGGTATACACAAAAAAATCGATTTAGTTTGGCCAACTGATCCATCCCATGAGACTACCAATGCATCGTGGGGATATCTATAATTTTCCCCCACCTATCACTGCATTCCCAATGAATTTCTCATATATTAAATGATAAATTCAATTTATAAACAATATTCTTTGTTAATAAATTTATATATCGAGTAAATAAAATAATTTTATCAAGATTTTCCCAATCAATCAAATAACATTTATAGTAACATATTGTATGTAAAAATGGTATATGGATTAGGAAATATTATATCCATGATACACATAATATGGATATATAATTGAAATTAATTTCTAATTATCATAAGAAAGTGAATGTTCAAGAGGATTTACGACCACAAAATTATTAAGGGATAAGAGATGACCATCAGTTCATCGAAAATATAGGTTTTATAATAAGACCATGTCCTTTATAAAAATAATGAAAATGGAATTGAAATATTAAAATAATATTTTATTAAATAGTTTTTTATAAAACAATTTAACATTTATTGAAGAAGTTAAATTTCATAAAATAGTTATGGCGGTGGGGAAGTCCGTTAATGTCGTATACGTTAAAATAACATTTCTTTTGAATTTTTATAAAGATATTCAAAAGTAAACCTTCCATAAAACATTATAAATATAATTTTAATACCATTTAAAAATTTAAGGATAAATTAAAATTTAATTAATAAATCAATTGAGTAATAAAAATGATTTTGTAGAATAATTTTGAAATATATCGATATAGAAGAAAAATATACCCGATTGAAGGGGAAACGAAACAAGTTTTTATTTTTAACATTTATTTATTTGATACAAGTTAAAAATAGTGTAAATTTTAGAATAAAATATGTAAAATCCTTAAATATTCATAGGATAAGAAAATTATTTGATCTTATAAAAGATAAATGTTAATATTCCTTCAATGAAAATATAAGAAATACCAAAAGAAAGTGGGATTGAAAAATAAATTCTTAACTCTTTGTTAAAATTTAAATTTCAACCATTTAAAATAATAAAATTGAATTTAAATATTAACCATCGTGAATAAATATTTATTAATGTTAAATATATAAAACAGATAGTATATACATGACATAAAAGTGGATTGGTTCATAATAACAAATATGTCTCAATAGAGTGTAAGTTGAGACGAAATCCATTACCTCACACTTAACTTTTATTGAACATGATTTAAAATAATATATAATGGTTTTAAAAATGTTATTAATTTATAAAAAAACCATATTAATATTTATTATATCATATATTATCCTTTATAACAACTTATCACCAATTTGGTAACAATATTTTATTATTAATATTGTATCGGGTGTTAATTGCCTTGTTTTCTCATGCATATTTCATCGTGGAAGTTATGGTTATTGTGTATAGGATATATTTAAAACATATAAATAATTATATTAATGTTATAAATATAATATTTACTCATTATATACATTTTTTTAATCATTCTTGAATGTTTTAAATGGAAAATGAATTGCATCGTTACGTGGAGATAGTAGGTCGTATGTATGCACAGATGATGTTATCATTTCCTTTGTGGGTGAAAGGGTAAGGAATTAGATGATATATTAAATTTAAATAATAAATATAATTTTATAGGTTTCATATATATTCATTATTTCCATAATTATGACTGTCCATGTGAGTTTTTTATAGAAAATAAATTACATCAGTTCGTGAGGCGATATTGCATCGTACACAGGAATAGTGATTTTGTTTCCCATTTTATAGAGAAGAAGATGTATAAATATTATAACATAAACATAATAATTTCTCAATATATGGTATATAATGTTTTTATTATAATTTAATTATTAATACATAATTGAAGGTGGTAAAATAAGAAGTAAAAAAGAAAGAGCTCGATGAAGACAATTACCTTCATTCAGAGAAACCCCCTTTGGATATCTTATTAAGGACCCTAGAGTTGGTATTTTTGGAATATAAGAACATCTAGAATAAAGAATTTTTTTTGAAGTTATTTTTTTAGATTTTTATCAAGATATATGGCATGATTTGTGTGGATAAGTGAAGGGAGGATGTTCACTTTTATAATTGAGGTGAGCGGCACACTTGTAACTTTTCAATTTTTTTCAATATTATCATGTCACTTTCTTAGAAATATGGATAAAAAATGGATAATATTATAAGGGGACATGTATAAGGTCTAACTAAAACCAACCAATAAGGTTTTAAAGTGTTTTTGGTAATTTTTACCCTTATATTTGTTGATTAACCCCTGGTAAACCTGTTTTTAGATTAACTGTGGTGATTAATTTTATTGTTTTTACTCTTTATTATGAAAAAAATTAAGTTAAAATTTTATATAGTATTAATTATTATGATTAAAAATATTCAATACATATTATTAAATTCAATTCATATAATTTTAATTGTTTAATTTTAAAATAAACCCACAAAACATGTTGAAAAATGGGTTTTCAAGAAATGCATTTTTTAAGCATAAAATGATCTTATATTAACTATATGACTAGTAATAATAATTATATGGATTTAAATTAATATAGTTATATAAATAATATATAAATTTAATTTAAATCATTCATTATTATTTTAATTAATTAAAATGGATAGATATTATGCCTTAAAAAAACAGTTTTCTAATAAAATAGTTTTCTGAAAAATATCCTCTTTTACCTCCAAATGAACTTATGATTTTTTTTTCAAATTGATAGTCAATAAATTTTTCATTATAAATATTATATAATATTACTATAAATAAATTATTAATAGTGAAATATGACATTTTCAATTATTCATAAAATATTATTTCTAATATTTTTTTTTTAAAATTCATTCTATGATTATTTTGACGAATTAATTTCAAAATAATTATTAATACAATAAAATTAGATTTTTTGTGTCATAAAATATTATAATTTCCATTTTATTATAGTTTTATCAAAATATAATGTTTACTTACTATAATTGTGGGCTGGGTGTTGCAAATGAGGTGTTCCTTGAGTTTTTGTATGGTGTTCTAGACCGTATTAGGTACCCATTTATCTCTGTTGATAAGTGGATGCATTATTACAATAGATTTTATCCCTAATATAGCCTAATTATAAACTTTTGGGTTGGAATATATATCCAATTTGTCTTTTTTATTATGTATAAGGGGGTGTGTGTCACCCTACTTTAAATTAAGTCATTCTAAGGGGATTTAAACCTTAGGGGTAAAATCATGGAATTGGTTTGGTATGATATGACCAACTTAATTTTGATTATTTGATAAATTTAATGATATTCCATCCTTATTACGATTTTACATGATTCATCAATATATTTGTTTATTATACCATGACATGATTAATTTTAAGTGATGTTATTCCCTAGAATATTGATATCGAGATGTTAGGATCAATACGCCCTAGGACTAAGATACTTTTGGACATAGAACAAAATTCCCCATGATATTTATATTCTTATAATCTAAATCAAGATACATTGTGTTGATATTTCTACAGTAATTGGGCCACTTCCCCCGTTTTCATATTATTGTTATAGTCCAAGATTGAGATGTTGAAGGGATAAGTTCATTATTAATATAGTCTATTTTTTAATTTGTCATTATATTAATATAATTATGGCTCAAGATACATGAGGGATGAAGTAATTATAAATGTGGTCCTCTTTTCCATTTATATTTATAATTATATAACAAGGGGTCGAGATTCTCATGGGATGAGATCATTATAGAAATGGGATTCTTTCCCATTTTTGTATATATTTCGTGGATTAGGTGTCAAGATTCACGAGGGGTAAGGTCATTATATATATGGGACTCTTTCCCATCTATATTTATATTTATATGAGTAGGGATAGAGATGTTTGGGGGATAATATTGGTATGGAGATGGGTCACCCTTCTTATTTGTCTTATTACTACTTCAGTAGTGGTTAATATTCCCTCTGTGCTAAGATCACTACAAGCATGGGAATGTACCACTCCACCAACTTTATGATATTAAGATAATATTTCCATACTTATTTTGGAATTAGAATGGGTAGGTATGATCACTCCTCTAGTGAATTGTTTAACATTTGAGGTTGTGAAATTTATTATTTTTGTTATCATTTTCTTATGATAACTAGGATATGACTATAGAGTGCCCTTATATATTCTTATTTTTAGGGATATTTTTGGTGGTGGCATACTAAGTTTTACTTATATACTAAATAGAAATATTAATGCACATGTATACTTTATATCTCATTACCTAAGTAAATGAAAGGGACCGCCTAATGATGGATGACTTGGAGTTCATGGTTGAATCTTGTAAGTAGGACTAGGTAGGGACATAGTTCCAATTTTGCTGTTTCCTATGGTCTTTTGTTTATGTTAGACCATGTTATGTATGATTGACCCATGATTGATCTTTTTTATTTCTATATAACTCATTTGAATTTACAATAACTCATTTGATATAACACGTGAGATGTTATCTACTTATAGTTAGCTTATATATATAATATCTATGTTTTGTTTTTATACTGTGATGACTATTATTATTATTATCACTTACACTATTATTTTTGGTTATTTTCACTAGAGGGTATAGTCTCCTCATGATAAACTTTAGGACCTTCCTATTATCCCAAAACCTCTCTCATACGAGGAGGCACACATGAGGTTACATAACACCAATAATCCAACCACCATTTGGGCAACATAGACTGGTATATTACACCAAGGATTCCCATATATAAATACCAAGACCTAGGCTCCACATATAAACTACCATAGTATATTAAATCCATGTTCTAATCAAAGTATACCATCCTAATATTATGCATTCCACTCAATTCCATCCCTTGTACTTCCTCTAAGAATCACTATCGGCCTCACCAGGATAATAACCATCTAACCCAACACACCCTAATGAAACAACCCTAAAGTGTTTCCCTATAAGGATTTAATATCATACTTAAAACCTCATACATACATTTCTCCCAAAAAATAAATCATAATTCCCATTACTAATAAAACCCCTCACATAATCTTAATAGACCACCCTTAGCCTTTTTCACCCAACCTCCTAACTTGATACCCCTTAGGTGTTTTTTACCAACCATGAACCCAAAAATATAAAGGTGAAAAAGTCTCCTGATGATTTTAAGTTCATTATATGGTGAAAAAATATTAATTTCATACCTAATTGATTCTATTTAGTAATCAGTTAATCTTATTCCCTTTTAGTTACTATTTAAGTCACTTTGACTCATATAACAACCCAAGATTAACGTATATAGACATTAAATTATTTTTTATGGAACATTTTATAAATTAAAAAAAATCATGCCAAAAAATATTAGTTTAGTGCCTTTGGAAACTTGGAACACAATATTCTAGTCTAGTGAAAGATCTTCAGTGTTTCCCACAAAGATCTTCCCTTTTACTATTACCACCTAAAACCTTTCTTTAAAACCCAAGGAAGAGAAACATATAAATTAGGTGATCTCAATTGATTAGTAAGGGTAAAAAAGGGAGATATCAATCATAAAATAATATTAAAGAATAATTATATATACAAAACATTTTGAAATCATATCCTATATATCAAAGATCATGATATAGTGTCACTAAATAAATCATAGAAGTTCATAAATAATCAAATAATATATGCCATGAGAGAATAAAATAAGACATGAAATTATTTCATACACATAATCATAGAAAATATTTTCAATATCAGTCAAGACTCATTTCAAAGACCATCATAGTGGATAAAGTCCCTTACTGAACTGAGTTTACTCCTCGTTCCAGCCCTGTGTTACTGAACTGAGTTTACTACCCATTATAGTTCTATCTATCTAATGAGATATAAATATTTAAACATTGAATTGGAGGGAGATATAGGTCCCAACCATTACATAATTAAATCCATATATATATTTTCCAAAATAACATAAACCATTCATCATATTAGAACCCATAAAAAGAAATGGGTTTCAAAAACATCATTCCATCATAACATAACCCATGTAAAAGAAATGGGTTTCATAAATATCATTCCATCATACACATAAACCAAATATAGACAGAATAGGGATAGTATCCATGAAAAATATCCCCAATAAATCATAAATAACATCAAATAATGTTATTGTAAATGAAAAATAGTTTTGAGAGATCAATTGAAAATAATTCTTGAGGAAAATATCCTTTCTGCTTTGAAATCATTTTCTTTTCTTAAAATGTCGTATGGTTTTAAAAGAAAGAAATATCTTTGAATATAACCTTATAAGATTGTAATGTAATATTCAAGGCATAAAGCATCATGAAAGTGTAAAAATCCATCCATTCTGTATAATTTAAAAAAATATACCTTTAGTAATTTTTTTAGAAAAGTCATAAAGAACTTCATTTGGAAAATGAAAAAAAATACCTTTCAAAAAATTTAGTAAAAATTCATGCATGTGTAAAAATATCATTAAACAATTGAAGAAGAATATTAAAAATATTTTCAAAAACAGTTTTAAGAAACATGGACATGGAAGATAAATATTCTTCAATAGGTACTTATGTATAAACAATCTTGAATAATGATGAGATTATGAAATTAACCCTTACCTTAGGTCTGATTTCCATTGTACGTATCTGAACCTCCTGTATAATGGTTTAAATAATATTATTAATTTATAACATAATAATATTAATACTTTTGATAGCATATATGATCCTCTTATTTCATCTTATTATCCGTCTGTTAATAATATTTCATTATTACCCTTCTTTCGGGTGTTAAGTGCTTCATTTTCCTATGGATATTTTTTCTTATAAGTCCGATATCTTGTGAATAACATATAGTTACATCATTTCCAAAATGATATTAAGTTAATATATATTATATTTCTTCACTATATACACTTATATAATCATTATTTAATGGTTAATGTGGAAAATGAAGCACACCGCATCGTAGAGACGGTAGGCCGTACACACGCACGAGCGATGATATCATTATTTTAATGGTGAAATTATAAGGACGAGGATGGTATATTAATTTTAATTATATAATTAATGTAATTTTATAACTATAATATATATATATATATATATATATTATTTACATCCTTATACCCATCTAGATGAAGTGGGGAAGAAAAAAATATTACACCACAATGTTGAAATGGTAAGTAGTACATATGCACACATGGTTTTTTTATTTTTCATAGGATGGATAAAATGTGGAATATAGTTATTCCATAATAATAATAACATTTAAAAATATATTTTATACTATATTTATTACTTTATAATGTAAATAACACATGAAAAATAAGTAGAGTAAGAAATAATCTAGAAAGAGCTGGTAAAGACGATTACCTCTTCTTTGGAGAACTTACTTTAGATCTACACTTATGTACACTAAGGTTGGTATTTTAAAAAAACTAAAAAAATATATAATCTGGATAGGGAAGTTGAAAATATAAATTTATATGTGATTTTCAATCTTGAAGTCTCAATTTGATGTTAATAAGTGAGGGATGAGATGCCCTTTTATAATTGAGGTGAGGGACCCTTTTGAATTTCTTTTTAAAATATTAATTTATAATAAATTCAATTTCAATAAAAAATACCTCAAAAGGACATTTATTTTAATATAATATTAGACAATATTTTAATATCATCAACCAATATATTTTACAAAAGTTTTGGTATTATTTTAAACCTTATCATTTTGATTCACCCTTAGTTGTCCTATTTTAATTTTAACTAATGTAACAACTATTTCAATATTAAAAGATTGTAATTTTTACTTATATGATTTAAATTAGAAAATACATGAAACATTTATAACATTTTAGACCATATTATAATTGTTTTGTATTTTTAAATACATTTTATCATTTTTAAATAATTTAATAATATATTATTTTAATAAAATATCATTAGTGTCAATTTTGAAACTATTCATCACTTAGACTTTTAAATATATCAATATAATAATTTAAATTATAAATAAATATTTTATTATATCCCTAAGAGGTCAATATAATCTATAAATTTCATTGATCACATTAATTTTTTCAAATTATTTTTATTTTTATATTTTTAGTAACATTTTTTTGATATTTCCATTAATAAAATAATTACTACATTAGTGTTGTGTAATTATTCAATGTACTTTTTTGTTCATTATAAATTAATAATAAAATACCATGATGAATATAAATATTATAAATTTTAGAATAATATTTATAGTTAAATATTTATTTTGGGTAACCCTAATTAAAAATTATATTTTATTTAAAACATTAATATGAGATATTTAAATTTTTATTAAATAAAATATTATAAAGATCATAATCACATCTAAGTGGCCCAAAAAGTCAAAAAATAAATATGTATCATGAAAATATGTTTATTAAGTAAAAAATTTACATTTTTATTCATGGATAAGATACCTTTTTCTCCATATGGACACATAAGGGATATTTAAGACAAAGAAAGTGACATTTTGCCGCTTTCTTTGATTTAAATATTATATAAGTCATTTTTAGTTAGAAGTGTCTTTTAAAAAACTTAGTTTCGATCCTTATGTGTTGAGGGTAAAATTATATTCTTTTAATAAAATTTTGGTTTTCTTAGGGTCATTTTATAGTCCTTATTATTTTATTTTTAACCTAAATTGCCCAATTTACCCTTTATCATGGTAACAAAATTTACCTATGTTACTATTCATATTGGAAAAAAATAAAAGGAAAATATTCAATAAATTTGGACCTTCTCAATACAAATTTTGAATCCATTTTTAAAATTCATTAAACATAATTTTAATAATTACGTTTAAAATAAAATTGGTAAAACCCCCTAAAAACAGTTTTTTGTAAAAATTCCCTTTTAAATCATAAAATGTTTTTACAATAAATTAACAAATAAAATAATTTTCAAAACCAATAATGAGATTATTTTAAATTAAAACAAACTATTTAAATTTTAAAACCAATCCAAAACATAATTTTACCTTGTATAGAATTTAAAATAAAATGCAGTTTTCAATAAAAATCCGTATTTTCACTATTAATCAAAAGATGAAAATTTTCAGAAAAATTGAAAAAATTCACCCAATTATAATTTTGACAAAATTATTTCAAAAATGAAGTTTATTTTCTCAAAAATAATTTATAAAATTCCAAAGTTTAGTTTTATAAGAGGTGCACCATTAAAAGGAAATAAAACCACCTTTAGAAAAATATAGCTTATTATGCATAATGTTTGATTTATTCTTATCTTATGCATATAAAATATATTAGATTAATTTCAAAACTTTTTATTAAATATATATATAAATTTTATGGTGTGGTTAATACTATTCATTCCCACCAATTTAAAGACTAGTTTATAATTGTCTTGTTTAAATAATTAGAATAATAAAAAATTGTTTCGTAGAATCTTAGTGTTTCATGAAAAGCAGTATAAGCTAATGTTGCATGTAATGAAATCTTACCAAGGTATATCATATTAAAAAATACATCAAATAAATTTATTTGATTCAGAAAAAAGAGTTTATAAAAACTCAGGGTGTTATATTCTAACCCCTTAAAATGAATTTTTCCCTCAAATTTTTTCATTCAAATACAAATAAATGAAGATAATTTTGCCTCATCGAATCCTCGAGTTCCAATGTTGCTTTTTCAAAATGGTGGTTTCTATAAAAAATTTTAATCGGGTGTTTGGTCTGGTTTTTTTATAACTTTATCTATGTGATACACAATTTCTACTTGTTTCTCTTCATAAGAAAGATATTTCTCTAGTGGTATAACCTTTGAGTTTAGTACATATAAAGGTTTAGGTATGTAATTACTCAGAATAGATAAATGTAATAAATAATGAAATTGAGATAGATTTAGTGGAAGATCCAATCGATAATCTACCATTCTAATATGATCAAGAATTTAATAAAAATTACATCCTTGTAATTTGAAATTACACTTAGAAAATCAAAGGTGGATGTTTTTTATTTTCTTTATGGGAAAAAAATATTATAAAAATGAATACTAAAAGTTACTATAAAAAAATAAAGTTGGAAACTTAACATTTATCCAAAGTAACTCATAACCAGGTTTTCATATAGGAGAACATAGGTGGAAAGTGAAAACATGTGCATAGAAGAGAAAAATAACTATCAATTTATGATAGAGAGTGATAGAAAATATGATCATTATAAATTTAACCATCAAAAAGTGATAAATTGGTGATGATCTAAGTGACAATTTTATTCATAAAAAATGAAGGTACTTGGATATTTTTTTTTCAAGAGACTTCTTGTAAATTTGAATAATTTTTATAAGATGATATACTTACTTGATTTCATTCAATTTTGTAAGAATAATCTCATCCATAGGTTGTGTCTTGATCAATTTCCTCTTCATCTATCACTCTAAGAAATAAATTTGAAGTTTAAATTCCTTCAAAACTAGTGGATCATAAGATCCATAATGGAATGAAAATTCATTCCTTCTACCTCTAGTTATCATCATAAGAAAAATGGTTTGTACAGGTTATCCAATACATGTAAATATTCATATGGTTAAGTAAAAAATTAATATATAAACCCTTCTACAAAGTTTAAAAATAATGATTACATAAATGGTTACCCTTATGAACATTCCAAAAGATTAAAATATACTACTTTTGAAATAAGGTATATAAATTTCCAAAATCGAATTATCATTTATCCCCCAAACATCTTATCATATCTCTTAATTATCACACACCAAACATGTGAATACTTTTATCATTTATTCCCTTAAAACATGGTAATATCCTAAATTACTATAAAACCTTAGTTAAAACATGCATGATTTTAAAAATTAACTCTTTCCTCATACTAGAAATCAAAATTTTTATAAAATCAATCCATGATATCATAAGCCACCTTGTCATCAGTTTCAAGTCCATAAATACCATCACAATCAAACATCTCTTTATGCACATATTAAGGATTATCTTTCCCTTAATCATCTGTTCTTAAAAAATATCACCTTATCACCTCAATAACTTTTCATGGTTACCAGAACCATTCAACATATACTTTTAAATATTTATAGAAAAACTATAGTGGAACAATCCTTAGATGTTTCATTATTCCATATTTCCATAAAATTACTTCTACAAAATTATTCTTGATTTACAATACATAAACATGTAATAATTCCACTATCTTTTTCACCAATTAACCAAGATTTGTTATTTTATTCCTTAATAATTATTTCATCTCATATGTCATTTTTTTGAAAAGGTTGGGGCCGAAGCCTCATTTATTGTTAAATTAAAGCAAATACCTCTTTAAATAGGTAGAGGGAGACCCATTACATAGCCCAAAGTCCCAGTGGGAATTTAGCCCATTACATATCCCGTAGGCCCAATTCTTTAGCCCAAGGCCCATTATATGAATAGTATTGCTATAGTACCCACCTTCTATAGTACCACACAGTACTCGCCACCGCTACAGTGACCTGCCACTAGCTATAGTGCTGCCACTGCTACATTTCACTAAAGTACTACTACAGTACCTATGCCCAATGGGTTTTGAACCACCATTTTTCATGTAGGATTTCAGGGTGCTTACCATTAAGCCAAACCCCCAACTACAAAGCGTAAGGTGCCGCGTGAATCAAAATCATCAAATTTCATCTCATATGTCATTAATAGTCTCTTAATCATCATAAATATATCCATTTATCATATAATTGTGTTGAGCTTTTTCCCCAGGGAATTAATTTTCATAATGCCCATACATTACACATTTAAAACATTTAACTGTTGTTGATGCCTTAGGAATACCATTATCCTTGTCTATTGTGTTAACTGAACCTTTTCATATTAAATTAATTTCTTTGTTTCCTTTTAGAAACCCAAATAATCTTCCAGTTCTTTTGATACATTCTCCTTGATGCCTCTTCCCATGTGATTTACTAGAGGAAAATTGAACTTTATTTCCTCTGTGGTCACCATGAAATTCCATCTTTCTCTTATTAGATAGGTTATGAAACCCCCAAAAGTTGATATAGTTGATCATATTATGAGATTGATGATTAGTCATAATAACAATGTCTCTCCTTCCAACTCCTATTTCATTTTTTTTCTCATGAGGAAGATCATTTCATTGTCCATCATATTCACCATTAACATGAATCCTCCTAGTTCCGTCTGTTCTGTAAAATGAAAAAAGAATAGCATGAGGAACACTTATCATAGAGGGAAACCAAATTATTAAGAGAAATTTACTTATAAAACTTTAATATATAAAACCTTAGTTTTAATCCTTGGTAATTTATGATAGTTACTAAAATTATAGTATTGTAACCTATACCTAGACTTATACTTAGGGATCTTAGTAATGTTTTATCATCCTAGTTTCTAAAGGTTAACTAAACCCCTTCTTCGATATAAATTATAACTACCTAAGATTGATGTACAAAGAAATTAAATCATTTTTATGGAATATATCATACATTACTCAAACACATGATGAAATCTAAAATTAGTTTAGTGCATTTGGAAACTTGGAACACAAACTTCTATTCTGGTGAAAGATATTCAATGTTTCCCACAAAGATCTTTCCTTTTAGTATTTATACCTAAAACCTTTATTTATAACATGGGGAAAAGAAACATATAAAAAGGATGATCTTAGATGACCAGTAAGGGTAAAAAAGAAAGATATCAGTCATAACATAATCATAAAGCATAAGCATATAAAAATAAAAATTGATAATCACTTCTTATATATTGAAGATCATGATATTATTTCATTGAATAAATCATATATGTTCATAAAGAATAAAAGAAAATATTACATGAGAGAATAACATAAGACATGAAATTATGGAATACTCATAAGCATAGAAAATAATTTCCATATTATTAAAGGATCATTTCTAGTACCATCATTGTGGAATTATTTTTACTGAACTGAGTTCACTCCTTGTTCCAGCCCTGTATTACTAAATCAATTTTACTACCTATTCCAGTCCTGTCAGACTTATAATATATAAATATTTACGCAATGAATTGGAGGTATATATAGGTCTCACCCATAACATAATGAAAACCATACATATGTGTTCCACAAGAAGATAAATAATTCATCATATCTCAATCCATAAAAATAAATGTGTTTCAAAAACATCATTCCATTATAACACAACCAATGTAAAAGAGATGAGTTTCATAAATATCATTCCATCATTAACATAAACCAAAAATATAAATAATATGGATATTATCCTTGAAAAATATCCCCAATAAAGCATAAGTAACATAAAATAATGTAATTGTAAATGGAAAATAGTTTTTAGAGATCACTTGAAAATAATTCTTGAGAAAAATATCATTTCTCCTTTGAAAACATCTTATTTTCTTAAAATTTTGTGTAATTTTAAAATGGATTTTTTTGAAAACAACCTTTTAATATTTTAAGTTAATATTCAAGGCATTAAAGTGCTATAAAATCATAAAAATATATTCATTCAATATAAGTTAAAAAAACATTCCTTTCATACTTTTTTTTAGAAAATCCACAAATAACCTCGTTTGTAAAATGAAAAAAATATTCATTTCAATCCATTCATTAAAAATTCAAACATATGTAAAATGAATTTAAACAACTTCAGAAGAATTTTAAAAATATTTTGGAAAATATTTTTAAGAAACATGGGCATGGAAGAAAAATATTCCCTAGAAAATACTAACACATAAACAATCCAAAATAATTATAAAATTATGAAATTAACCCTTACCTTAGGTCCAATTTCCTTTGTACGTATCCAAAACTCATATATTATGGTTTAAAAAATGTTATTAATTTTTACCAGTATCATATTCATACTTATGATAGCATATATTATCCTATTATATCCTTTTATCACCCATTTTTTAATAATATTTCATTATTAACCTTCTTTCGGGTGTTACCTACTTCATTTTCCTATGCTTTTTTTGTCGAATAAGTCCCAATTCTTGTGAATAGAATGTAGTTAAATAATATATAGAATGATATTAAGGTAATATATATATCATATTTATTCATTATATAAATTTATATAATCATTCTTGATTGTTGAACATGTAAAATGAATCGCATCCCATTGTGGAGGCAGTAGACCGTACGTACAGAGGAGCGATGATATCTTTCCTTTAATGGTGAAATGGTAAGGAATAGTTTGATATATTAATTTTATTTCTAGAATAAATATGATATTATAAACATAATATATATATATACATATATATTTTCTTCATCATTATATCCATCCATATAAAGTGGTGATGAAAAACAAATTACACCACGGCGTGAAAATGATAAGCTGTACGTACACAAGCACGATAATTTTGTTTTTTAGGATGGATAAAAGGTTGGATATGATTGTTAAAGAATAATAATAACATATCATCATAAATTTTATAATTTAGTTATTATTTTATAATGTAAAAAACACATGAATATGAAGTAGAATAAGAAATAATCTTGAAAGAGTCAGTAAAGACGATTACCTCTTCTTTGGAGAACATATTTAAGATCTCCTCTTAGGGACACTAGGGTTGGTATTTTTAGAAGACTAGAAAATCAATAATGTGTATAGGGTAGTTTAAAATAGATATTTTCAGGGGATGGTTGATCTTGATGGCTAAATGTGATATGATGAAGTGAGGGAGGCTATTTCTTTTTATAATTGAGTTGAGACTTACTTTTGGAATTTTCTCAAAATATTAATTTATAATAAATTAAATATTGATAAAAATACCTCCAAAAGGCCATATATTTGAATATAATATGAGATAATATTTTAATATCATCAACCAATATATTTTAATTAAGTTTTGGTTTTATTTTAAACCTCATCAATTTTATTGATCCTTAGTTAACATATTTTAATTTTAACTAAGGGAACAAATTTTTAAATATTAAAAGGTTTTAATTTTTTACTTATAATGATGTAAATGAGACCATAAATGAACAATTTATAAAATTTTAGACTATATTATAATTATTATTTATGATTTTTAAATAATTTAATAAAATATTATTTTAATAAAATATCATTAGTGTGAATTTTGACACTATTCATTACTTGGAATTTTTAAAATATAAATATAACAAGTTAACTTAGAAAAAAATAATTTATCATATTTATAAGAGGTCAAGGACATCTATCAATTTTTTTTATCATATTATTTATTTCAAATTATATTAATTTTAATATTTTTAGAAACATTTTGTTGATATTTCCATTAATAAAATAATTACTACATTAATGATGTGTAATTATTGAATATACTTATTTTTTCACTAAAAATTAAAAATAAAATACCATTATGAAGATAAATATTATATATTTAATAATATATTTATATTATAATATATATTTTGGTTTACCCTATATTACAAATGATATAGTATATAAAACCTAAATGTGACATCTTTAAATTTTTATTAAATAAAATATTATAAATATCATAATATCATCTAAGTGTCCCAAAAAGTGAAAAAATTATATATTAAAAAAATGTTTATTAATTTGAATATTTATATTTATATTCATTCATAACATACCTTTTCCCCCATGTGGATACATAAGTGATATTTAAAATAATGTATGTGACATTTTGTGACTTTCTCTGATTTAAATATTATATAAGTAATTTTCTTGGTCAAGTGTCTATTAAACAACTTTATTTAGATCATTATGTGTTAATATTTGAATTATATTCATCTAATAGTTTTTTTTCATGTGTTAGGGTCATTTTATAGTCCTTATTATTTTATTTTTAACCTAAATTACCCAATTTACCCTTTACCATGGTAACAAAATCAACCTAGGTTACTATTCATATTGAAAAAATAAAAGTGAAATATTCACTAAATTTGGAATTTATGAATCCAAATTTTTCATTCATTTTTCAAAATTCAAAACATATAAGTTTTAGAATTTAATTAAAAATAAAACTATAAAATTTGATGAAAAATAGTTTTTTAGAGAAATGCCCTTTTAAAACAAAAAATATTTTTATAACAAATTCATGTATAAAATCCTTTTCAAAAACTATAATTGGATTAATTTAAATTAAAGTTAACTAATTATAATTTAAAACAAATCCAATTTTTTTAAGATTTTAAATACTTTAAAAGAAAACACAGTTTCAATAAAAATTAGTATTTTCACTATTCATCAAAAGATGAAACTTTTCAAAAAAATAAAAAAATTCAACCTGATCTAATTTTGATATTAAATTTTATAAAATGAAATTTATTTTTTCAAATAGAATTTATAAAAGTTCCAAAATTTATTTCTATAATAGTTTCACCATTAAAAGGTGATACAACTGTAGTTAGAATAATATTGGTTTTATGTAGAGAATTATATTTTTTCTTATCTTATGTCTATAAAATTTGTTGCATGAGTGTAATTTTTTAATTTAATATATATATATATATATAAATTTCATGGTGTAGTTAATACTATTCATTCACTCTAATTTAATGTCAATGTTATAATTTTCTTGGTTAAACAATTAGATTAATAAAATTTGGTTTTGTAGAAACTCACTTTTGCGTGCAATGATAGCTAATACGGTTTTGCATATAACACATGCTTAACATGGTGTATCATATAACACAACAAGTCAATGAAATTTAATTTATTTTGAAGGAAAATTTTATAAAAACCTGGGGTGTTAAAACTCATGTGTTCCCCAATCACTATCAAATTATACACGTAAACACACATTATGCATGGATTAATTAATAAATGACCACTAACCTTATATTAGAGTTACCCATCAATAATGATTTCCTAAAAACCATCCAATCCCATGTTAATTACCCTTGAACACTTGATAACTTCTTTATTATAAGATCCTATCCCACTTCATATGTTTTAATTAACCAAAACAAACATTTTTAAGTAAATTATCAATATAATTTCATGATTCATAATATTAGAAAACTCAATAAATGGGTTAAAAACACCAAAACCACATCCAATAACATGTAGAGGGTCCAATGAATGTCTTTGAAACTCCCATTAACAAAATACTTATCATTTTATTCTCAAATGATATATTAATTTTAATAAATCAATGAAATCTACAAAAAAACTCACTGTGTGATTTTACTTTATCAAAATGATGAGAGAAAAAGTGAAATAATTATATTTCAGTATTATATAGCCATTAAACCAAGAATACCCATCATCCTAGTCACATTTCACTACGATTTGATGAAATTCATCAGTAGATTCATCTCCTAAGACCGTGAAAATGTTATAGATGAAAAATTGAGGAATATGAGGAAGTATTTCCTTGGTTTGGTGTAAAGAAACATGCTCGATCTACCTCAGATCGATGGAGAAATAGATGAGTTAATGAATCAGGGGAGCAGTGCTCTCCCCTATTCCAAGAAAAAAAGAGTGGGAGATCTTTAATGTGGATATTTTATTAGGTTCTTATTAAAACCCCAAAATATACCCTGAAAGGGAACTAGAAACCCCTAGGCACCGAATGGAATTATACCAGGAAACCAGTGGCTTGCTGACCATGTAGTATTGAGCCACCAACCGGATAGTTGTTCATTTTAGGTTTTTCCTCATATAAAATGACACCAGGTATCAGGTTCTATTCTATCGGGTTACTGGTGAAGTTTTTTTTTGATATGTGGCCTTAACACCACATCTAAAACCACTCAAAAATTACATCTATTGCCTCTAAATTCTACAAATTCATCCAAAATAATTCTCAATATTATTCTTAAATTCTAAATATTAACCCCCCAAAAATTTAAAATTGATCAGGCTCTAATTCCACTGAAACCTGGTTTATCTCTAGCTCACCATTCTTTAATGGTTATGGTCATTATAACTTTACCCCTACTAGGCTGTCATAATATTGAGTATTTTTATAATAGATTAAAACTAGGAAAATATTTAAGTAAATATAAAATAATTCATTAACTAAAGTGTTCAATTAGAAAACTAACCATTCTATATTATCATGTTAATAATTCTATAAAAATAATATAATAACCCTATTTTAGGAAATATTCAAAATCTATCCCCCACTTGAAACTTATTATCCATAAGATACCTATATAATCTTATCTTTTATGAATCGATTTTTATGTATACAAGTATCCATCCTCACTTAGGTGGACACTCCTCTCATAAGAAGGAATTGAAATATATATTTGTATATATCTATCCTCACATTGGAGGCCACTCTTCTAATTAGAAGGAAGATGTGCGTGTGTGTGTATCTCTATATACATATATGTACCCCTCCCCATATACGATCCTATCACCTCATAAGGAGGAATATGATGAAAAATGTATATATTTTTACATGTATCTGGTGTACATATATCAATCCACAATTTGTTTAATAAGTCCTACAATACCTACATATGTGATATACAATAATACAGAGGTTCCAGAAATCTAATACCATGTATGGAAACTTCCGACCATGTCATAAATAATGATAAACATACATGGAAACATTAAGAAATATTATAAATAATATTAAATATACACAATAGTATCTAAACATGGTATACATACCAATTAAATATATGGTACTCACTAATAATGGAATAATAAATCACTAATATAAATGTAAGGTTATAAACATGTCATAAGTATCAAAAAACATAAAATAAATCCTTTTTACATGGTTTAAATAACGATAAACATATATATAAACATATAAATAAGAATTATATTTCATGAAATGACATAAAAAAATTTACCTAAACATTTCAAGGAATAATAATCAATAAAATAAGAAATAATATCAATTTTCAAAAACAATTTTAATGGAAAACCATTTTTAGAAACATTTTTAAAGATATTTTTTTGGTTATTCATCACAGTACCCATTTTCCTTACTATCATCACTACTCCAATAATATTAAAGAAAATTAGGGGTCACATAATAAATGATTTATTGAATCCTAAATCATAGGATATGGAATAAGAATAAAAAACACTTGAGAAATTTTGGAAACCTATGATAATAGAAATTAGGGATTTACCCCTTTAACTTTGGAGGGAGATAAATAAGAAAACAAGAGTAGATAACCCCACCTCCATATTATCTAATACATTATTTTACAATATCTTAGAGAAATAAAGACCTAATAAGAAGATCCAATTCAAATCCAAGGGGAAGTAGAAGGTCACATATTTCCTATTATAATAAAAGATTATTGAAATCTAGAAAAAATATAGATGGTATCACCTTAAATCTATTAATGTATTTCATTTTTATATTCTTGGTGAAAAATTAGAATAACCTAGTTAGTGGATTCACTTATGAATAAGAAGAGAGGTATGTGAGTACACCAATGGGTGTTATAGCTCAAACCCTATAAATAAATTCAAATTTTTGGGATATTTGGATTTATTATTTCTAAAAAAATTATTTTACCACTTTTTTCTAAAAATCTATCAGAACCAATTGGAACCCTGATAGGAATCCACTAGAATTTAAATATTCACAAAACTTTCATCAGATTACCAGTGGTTAACCATCAGGATTCCAGTGCCCTATATTACACCTTACCACTTTCCTCCCACCTTACACATCTAACACCCTTCTACATAAATTCTAAATAACTTTAATATTCAATCCTCTCATTCGATAATAAAAATGAAAAAAATATTTTTTTTAATTTACCCAAATGGATAGGGTTATTACAAGATCCCCACCACTGATGGGTTTTTTAGAGAATCATTTTTTGGGTGAGTTTATTGAGAATCATAAAAAAGATTCATATGGAAACAATTCAGTCCACTAAACTTGATCCTCAGCTTCATGTTCCCATGTTTCATCATGAATATGAATATGTTACCACTACACCCAAATCAAATGAATGAAATTTCAGTAGAAAACCTTCTTTCTGCAATCAACGATACAAATAGTTCATTCTATAAAGGAAGTATTAGTTTCAATTCAATATTTCCAAATTGAATAACCAAAGTAGGATCAAGTTCATATATCATCAGTATTGAAACATGGAAAATAATGTACATAACACTAAACCAAGAAGGAAACATCAACATATAAGCTATCTCTATAATATATTCCTCGATCTCAAATAGTATATTGAATCCATAAGTTAGGTTACCTTGATTTTCAATATATGAGTGACCCAATCAAGAAGAAACTCAAATAAATATGTGATTACTAACCATAAATTATATGGGTATACCTCTTTGATTAGTGTATGAATTTTTCTAATTCTATGCCATCATTAACCATTTCTGGATCAGTTTTTTTTAAACAACCATTTCCTAAACTATTCTTAGACTATTTAAAGATAATATATAAACCATTTTTGAACACCATAGAGAATGAAAAGTCCTACCAAAGAGATGCTCATATGGATATATTTGAATAGATAACTGATATAATTGATTTTTAAAAATTCTATGAGAAATAAATTATATTCTTCTAAGTTATAAAAATAAAGGATGTAATAAGTTATAATAATCTCCAACATATCAATTTTTTGTTCCAAATGACCATATATCTATGTGTGGTAAGTTTTATTTAGTTTTACTTGAGTATTGAGTGATTTGTACAACTATTTTTAGAACTTGGAGGTAAACCTCAGGGCCTAATAAAAAATAATGACCATAAACACATTATAAAGTTTCATTATCTATCAAAAATATGATTCACCAAGATTATCCATTGAAGATGATTATTTGGTAGGTTGGAAATGAATTGTCTTAGCCAAGCTATCAATAATCACCCAAAATATATAATTACCACTTAATGATCAAGTTAATACCGTCTAGAAATCTATCACTATCTCAACCCATTTCCATACTAAAATTGGAAGTGTCTATAATTTTACCATTGTTCCTTAGTGTTTTAATTTCACCCATACACAAGTGAAATATTGATAAAAAATAATCTATCTCTTATTTTATGTCAGGACACGAAGATTTCATGTGAATATTATGATACATGTTGGATATTCCATGGTGAAAAACCCATTAAGATGAATGATATTCCTTCATAACCAATTCTCTCATGTTGTTTGAAACTACCAATCTCCCATGGGCATAATTAATAGAATTATAATCTTGATAATTTCCCTCATGGATCTCCTCACCATTAAATATCTTTTAAAGGATGATCAAATTAGGATAAGATACTTAGGATTCCTTCACACAATCCATAACTGATTATGTAAGGACATTATTATATAATTACATCATATCCCAACACTTGTAGATTATCAAATACATGACATCTAACATAGACATAAACCTCCATTAGTCTTTTTCTTCCTGCTCCATCTCAGGTTGACACTATTGACCAAGGGTATCAACTACCGCATTTTCCTTTATAGGTGTATAAAGAATCTTTAAATCAAAATATTGTAGGTATTATACCCAATGTTGCTAAATTATATTTAAATGTAATTAAGATATGATATACTTGAGGCTTTTATAGTTAGTGTACACCATAAATCACTAAAAAAATAGACAATTCCTCTACCATTTCAAAGCATGCTCCACTATTGTTAATTTACGATCATGGGTCAGAAAATTCATCTTATGAATTTAGAGTTTTCAAGAACCATAATATATCATATTATTATATTTAATGATCACACAATCTATTCCAAAAAAGAGATATCAAAATAAATTTCAAATTTCTTAACCAACTCTTGAAATATTAGGATAGTTTAGATAATAATCTTATTTTTTACCTCTTGAAAAGATGAATCATTTTTCTTGAACAAATGGACTTTTCACCCATATTTATTATAGTATCAATATGAGAGAATATTTGAGAAATTTCCTAAACAAAGAGATGATAAGATCTGATAAGTCGCAAGAAAATTTGAATTTTAAATTCATTTGTGGGAACTTCCCAATACATAATTACATCTAATTTATTTGGGTCTACTAAAATTTTAGCTTCAAATGGAAAATTTTAAAGTAATTTAACTTCTTAAATCGAAAATGAACATTTTAAAATATTAACATAGAGATTATTCTCTACAAAAGACCCCAATACAACCTAAGATACACACTATACTTTTGTCAAGTCCTTGAATGTGTTAGGATATCATCCAAAAAGACTATAATGAAATAATCTAATAATATATAAAATATTTCATTCATTAAATACATGAAAACCATTAGTGATTTTTTTTACAATAATGGAATAACTAGATACTTTAAATGACTATTTCAGCTCCAAAAATACATCTTATGAATATCTTCTTCTCTCATATAGAGTTTATGATAACCTAACCTTAATTCAATATTCAAAAAATATTTAACCCATTTCAACTAATTTAATAAATCATTAATTTAATATAAAGGATAATGAATCATAATGGTTACCTGATTTAACTTTTGATAATATATACAAATTCATAGAGATTTATTGCTTTTATTTTTGGAAAGGATGGAAGAACCTAATGGAGATATACTAAGTCTCACAAAACCCCTGGAATAATACTCCACAAGGTGAAATTTTATCACCCTCATCTATATTAATTCCATATGATATGATGGAATAGATACCAATCCCATTATTGATAATAAATAAATTTAAAATTTTTCATCTCATTTAGTAAGAAATCATGAGAAATATTCAGGGAATAAATTAGGAAATAAGATTATCATTGGAGGTAAGCCACCAACTTATGACGTCCCTTAGAAATTGTCTCAAAAAATAATACTTTATTAACTACATTACATAAAGAATAAATATTTAATAACATAACCCATGTCTCTAATGAGCCTTTCCAAAAATTCTCAAGGCATCCGACCTTTAACTCCTATTCTACACTTAGGAAGGTTTTAAAATGGAGTAGATTAATGACCTGGTAGTTTGATCTATCACATTATCTTTACCTATTTTAGTGAAATTAAATCTCATGATTTAGCTTAATGAATATTTCCAAAATACAATTTCTTAATGAAAAGTTCTTAGAAACCATTCTAGGATATAAATTATCCCGGAATTTCTTTAATTATTAAATACAACCATCTATGAGAAAACACTTCTAAAATAAATGTCTCTAATCTCACCCTATATCACCTAGGGGTCTTAATACATTCAAAGATGTGATGAATGTATGAATACCTATAAAATAATCATTTTTAAATGATAACAAAACCCCACTTTTGTTAATAAATTACAAGTATTTTGGTGTAAAAATTTAATTTTTCAATACATGTATTTATTATTCCTTTATCAAAGGGTGAAATCATTATTTTCCACTTTTAAATATTCTATGAAATATTTTTAGAGTTATAATGTGTGTCAAAGAAGGATTCCAAGGCCCGAAGACCCTCGAAATTAATAGAATAAAAATATTAAATACACTTTATTCATATGTGTCTCTGATGTTTTCCAAAAAAATGAAATAACTCTCAAATGGTACATCATATAAGAAACATGACACCATGTAAGGTCAGGAATGCTGGATTTACCCTAGGCATCCTATAAAGTATATGCACATTGGATATTTGGAAACATCACATGTGATAATACTCTCTTTATTTTTAATTATTTTTTTTCTTTTTTATAATAAATAATTAGTTTCTCATAAATTGCTTGTCGTATGAGAAATCTGAGACCACCCTTAAGTTCATAATGCATGTTTTACCCTAGACAAGGTATCACATTTGTGAACTTTGATTTTTTAGTTAGATTTCACACAAGGATAATATATTTATTATATAAATATTTTTGTTGGGCAGTTATAAATAATAATAATAATAATTTTATTATTATTATTGTTATTATTATCATTATTTGTGTGGATGACAAAAAAATGAAACTATATACGGGCAATTAATATTTATGTTATTGTTTGGCCAAATATTTTAGTGGCGATCAAAGTAATTAATGTGATATTATTAATGGTGTCAATTAAATGAAAAATTCACGGTTAATATTAATTTATTAACCATTATCCATTTTAATTGATGTTTTTATTAATTTGTTTATGGTCGTAATAATAGATGAAATTTATTAATGATAATAAAATATTGTAGTTATTATTATTATTTTTAAATTTGGGGAGATAATAATATTGTTTGTATATATATATAATGTGTGTATATATATATGAGATAAATATCTATATATATATACATGTGTAGGTGTGTGTTTGTATATATATATATATATGTATATATACAGATGTGTATATATGAGCTAAATAAATATATCTGTATATATATTCAAGTGTGTATATATATATAAATGTTTCTTAATATATTCATTTAATGAAATACTAATTGATTTAAGATGAATAAATAAATAAGTAAATATTTGAAAATATTGAATGTGGGGTATGGGGTGTGCTGCACAAGGAAAAATGTGATTCATGTACTTTCCATGAACTTAAATATCATTATAATAAATGGTATCTCTATAGAATTAAATAAAATGAAAAAAAACAACATTATAAAGACTGGATGGTGGGGTGCACACTATTCCTCATGCCACCCCTTTTCATCCCTCTCCCTCTCTCATGTATTTTTATCTACTTATATTTTATTTTATTTTTGAACTTAAATCCTTGATTTATCCTACAATATTGATCATATATATGTGTTTTCAGTGTCTTTGGGTTCATCTCGATGAGAATATTTTTAAGCATATTTGTGTTTATGAAAGAAACTTGGTTTCGAGGGTGTAGTTAAAGTCACACATCAACCCTTGTTGTCAATCTTCATTTCACCTTAGGTAGGAAGTCCTTAAATTTTTCTCATATAATATATGGGTTATTGACATGATTTTTCCTATGCATGGATAGTTATATTATTCCCTTTCCATCTTCCATTTAAATTTAATAATTCTTTAAGTGTTTCTTTGACAAATTTTATTATTCATTCTTAAATAAAATGTTTAATATGTTAAATTAATTGTTTGATAAAAAATGTAATGATTTTATAATAAAACCCCTCAGATGAGGTGCAATGTCTTCTAAACCAAAAATTATTGGTTAGTAATTTAAATCAATATTTTAATTAATGATTTGGATGGTTATCTCTATGTTTTTTCCTTGGTTAGTTAAATGTCATGTTTAGGACCTTTCCTTTCAATTTTTATTAAATAGTGGGTTTCTCTTCCATATGGAAGATGTTTAATGAACTAAGAACCTTCTAAGTACTTGGACCATTTTATAAATGGATCTACTTTTTTAATAAATGGGATTTACCATGTAGGTAAATTGACATTTGTCAAAGACACCTTCTAAGTGTCTCTTAAACCTTGATAAATGAATTGCCTTGTATTGTTTAATTAAATGGGATGAATTGAAATGAATGGATTGACATGTTGGATTTCCTTAAATGTTTTAAATGAATTAATTTAAATGTAACTTATAAGGGTGGTGTGACCACACCTCTTGTTGTGATTAAATAAACATGGTTTATGTAAAATGTTTAAATGATATAAATTGAATATATTCAATGACATGATTCCTAGTGGTGGAATTCCTTGAAAGGAATTTATGTGGGTGGTCTAAACTAAATACCTTTTTATCTGATAAAATTATTTATATTAACTGCGATATGTTCTATCACATCATTATGCAACAGACATAATAAGATAAATTGGACAATGCCTGTTAAACTATAATATTTTATCTTTAAACCTCCATTGAATCCATTTGGGTCCATAGGTAAGGATACTAAGACCTGTAGTCACCCAATAGGTGTGCTAGCCTTAGATTTTAAATTCAGCCTAGTATGTTTGAATTTTGATCCCTATAATAATTTGGATAATTCGATTGATTTTTGTCTTAGAATTTTGAATTGACATAATAATATATTGGTCTAGTTTCATTTGGAAGAATCACCTTGGAATTTTTTTGTTAATTGATATATTAACAAACTTAGGGTCAAATGATTAATTAAATAGGTTTATATAATTATGATGATAATTAGGAACCTGGATTAATAAAATAAATTGGTTTAGAAGATGATAATTTTTATAAATAGATCACTGTGTCTTGTGATAATTAATATGGTATCTTTGATACTAGACTTGTGATTTGGCTTGCTTTGATTTTGAGTTTATGTAATATCGATGTGATTGATACCTAAGGGTTTGATACTGTTGGCATGTTGAGTTTTTCTGGATACAGCTCATTATTGGTGTTGATTCCTGAGGGCTTTGTGCATGTTTTCATATTGCCCGAGGGCTTGGTACACTAGTACTGAATTCCTGAGGGTAGAGTATATGATTATGTCAAATTCCTTAGGGATAGATGCACAGTTACACAATGCCTGAGGTTAATATTATAGTTATGCATGAGGTTCAGATTTTAGTTAGCCTGAGGGTAGAGGCTGTATATTTATGGAATATTTAGAGTGATTCATCCTTAGTAGGAGAATCTACCACTGATTTGGGTGATCCATCCGGATGCAGGAGGATCTACCCATAGATATAGATACTTGGTAGGGCATCAAAGCAGGTATAACCATCAGGTATCCCCTAGGAACCTGGACGAGTGTTTGTTTATTTAATTATTTATGTTTATTACTTATCTAAAACTACACACTACTTAATTTATATTGAACGATTTGAATTTTCATAGACACCTATGGTGCTGGCCTATTGGGATTTATGTCTCACACCTTTCTCAGGACACCATTGCATTGGGGTACCCGAGATGTCCCACATGTTTTTAGGACATAGGTTGATTACTTGTCCTATTTTTAGTACATGAGAGTTACGAGAATTGGACTGAGTTGGAGCTCGAGATGATCATGGAGTACACCTTGGAGCTTTTCTTTTATATATTTTCTTTATCCTTGCATTGTACTATATCACTTCCTGCTATATGATTTTTCTTTAAATTATGTATAATCAGCAGGACATACATGCATGCTTTGTATAAATTTTCATTGGCCATTTTTATTCAGATATTATATTATTCTCCCACTTCTTGTATTTATTTTATTAACACTTATGAATTTATCTATTATTTATTATTTGATAAACCAATTTTCTACTCAGATCAATAGGGTATAGTCTACCTATCGTACCATCAATAGACCATCAATACAAGTCAGAATCCACTAGCGTATGGGGAGGCACACTTGAGGCCATGTGGTGACCGGTCGGGCCACTGTCTTAGCGACAATCCAGGTTAGGATGTTACAAAGTGGTTTGTGAGGCTTCTTTTTTCTTTTTATTACTGTTTAGGGTTGGTATATAGGATACTAGGAATGTTTCGGCACTTGGTAAATAGTAGTGCTTGGGACTGATCAACCCATGTATGAGATATGACCAAGTGACTTGGGTTGGGACTGTTGTTTATGATTTTTATTGTTATAGTTGATATGATTTCATCTTGAGTGAATGGTGTACTTTCTACTGCTTATGGATTTATGAAGTTTTTGGTATTTTACCCTCGGACAGGTATGGCAAGGATGAATTATTTCATGTTTCATAATAGGCACATAGAAATTCACATATCATGCATATGCCATGCCATGAAGTTTCATATGTAGGCTGCTTGCTGATTTGATTTATTCGCCTTGAGTAAGATGCCATGGTTGATTGTATAACATGCTTAGCTATTTTTTTTACATGTTTTCTGAATATTTATCTTTCCTTCCTTTTTAGTATGCCATTCTTTTTTGATTTCGGCATGTTGCTATGTGTTAGATGCTTGTAGCAACATGATTCAATTTTTTAAGTATGTAATTGATGGAATGGGATAAATGTAATTGGTTTCAATTAAAATGGGAGAGAGTTTTCAGTTGTAAGGTGAATGGGTGCCTTATAAATGGGAAAAGGTAACTTGTATACTTGATCCATCTTTGAGTTTTAAACATGATTAAAGGTTGTTCAACTTTTATTTGAAATGAGCTGATTAACCATCTAAATGCTCAACTGGACCCAAGTAGGTCATTTGGGTCATGTTCCTTATGGTATAAACCTTAATGGGTGTTTGTAGATTTAAATGTTAATAAAATGATATTGGGTTACATTCTGATGAACCTAGGTTGGCTTAGCGGGACCCTCATATGCCGCTTTACCTTTGATAACTTAAAAGGAATTTATTATGGAAAATTACCTAATTATAACATAATGTCAAGAAGTGTAAAATACTTAAAAAAGATTTTTTTTGAGAATTTCCTTCCCTTCTTTGATGTGTTGGTAAAATATTTTAAATGGTTAAAGTTTAAAATGTGAATAAATGAAATGGACTTAAAATGGAACCCATAAGTGGTGTCCTTTGATCAAACCATCAAGTAAGGGTATCTTGAGATTTATTTTGAGTAGCCATGGAAAAAAATGTGAGTTTTTTTTGTAGAATTTTTACCTTTTATAATTGTCTTAAATAATCGGCCCTTAAGCCTCATGTTTTTAGTTTGGTGTAACCTAGTGATAGGGTCAACGTTTGTGCCTTCTTAAGGGGCTAACCCCCAGTAGGTATCACCCTTAGAATTAAAATTCCTTTCTAAATCTTGTGAGTTTTTGAGGTTTAGTGTTGTTAGGGTATCATTCTCCCTTATTAGACTCTTATATTCTAATAACAACCTTGCTTTGATGGGTGGTCATGGTATCTTTGACCCCTTCTTTTCCTCAGTGGTGGTTGACCTAGCATAGAATTTTATGAGTTAATGGTTGTATGGGGAAATATGAATTATGGTTAAATCTATTATACAGACTATCTGATGCTTTAATTCTTAGGGGACATAACCTATGGATAGTATTCAGGATGTTTCGTCTTGCTTCTGGAACATCAGGGTAGCATGAAATCATGTACGAGGTGCGCATCGAGTGCTAAATGATGTAACAAACCAGTTGATTTTGGTGTAATCATTGAGCCTTGTGATTTTGAGTATGATCTTGGGTCATCTCCATAGTAGAGTGACCCATGAGTTAAAAATAATTAGTTCATCCCAATGCTCTATATGGCTTCCTTGAGACTCGGGTGTTTTAACACGCTGATCCATTTTGTTCTGACTTTTATATCTAATGCTTGACATATGTGAACATGGATCGAAGGAGAGTTACATGTACATTTAAGTTAAATATATTATATGATGCTTGTGAATAGATAGCTTCTGTTCTTTCAACCATTAGGACTCTCCTAAGGTGGGGAGCACCACGTTGGTTCTGGTAATCATTTCCTTCTGAGTAGAAGGAAAAAAATTGAGAGGACCATTCAGAGATAGTCGATTTTGCTTTAATTCCTTCCAGGTTTGCATGTTTTTGAATCATGTCAGTGCTTGATCAACAACACAATGCTGATGTGGTTTGTGGTGTATACAACATTTGAGAAACGCTGTTGGTCTTGTATGGACTTTGGTGGCTAATCTTGAATGATCAAGGGATGCCTCCGGTGGTAAAGGCTCAGTGATTGGTTAATGACAATGCATCCACGGGTAAAGATGAGTTTCTTCTAAGGTATTGACCAGTATTGGGTCAACCATTTTACCTTTGATAATCTCTAAAATCCTCTTAGCGTAATCTTCATTGAGATATGGGAACATACCCTATCTTGACATCTTCCTTGATACACTAAGAGATTGTTGGTCTTATGCGATGTTGTAGTTTAAAAGTTGTTGGGTGGTTTAAGTGGTCTCCAGGGTATCATGATGAACACATGGTTTTTAACGAGGCTTCATTAGTCTTGTGTGACCCTTTAATTTCCGTGTAGAAATTCCTTAGACAAACTCTTGTACACCGGTCATTTCTTTTGACTTGACCATCAGACCGATGCCACTCTAGGCTCAGTCAATGTTCTAACGTGGATGTCTTAGATTTGTGACATGATCTCACTAATCAACAAAGAGAATGTCACCAGACATTCAAAGGTGATGATTTTTAATGGAGAATGTCACCAGAAGTCAGATATGGAACTAGTACAGAAAACGTTTTTAACGTCACCATTTTTGAAGTCTGTTATATATAACCGACGTGATAATCCGGGATACGTGGTTTTTTACATCGGTTATTTTTTAACTGACATAAAAATGCGGAGAGTAAATTTTTAACATCAGTTATTTTAATAACCGATGTTAAAAATCATACGCGTTCATTTTTTACATCGGTTATAAATTAACCGACGTAAAAAACCAAAGCGCAGTGTTTTTTACGTCGGTTATAAAATATCCGACATAAAAAATGAGGTATCTATGAATTTTTTACGTCGGTTATAAAATAACCGATGTAAAAAAAGTGGCATTTGAGGCCTTTTTGACGTCGGTTATTTGATAACCTACGTAACAAACCAAACCAAAGAATCATTTACGTCGGTTATATTATAAACGATGTAAAAAACTGTGATTTATGATGTTTTTTTTACATTGGTTATTCTATAACCGACGTAAAAAACCAACACGCGTATTTTTTTATGTCGGTTATAAAATAACTGATGTAAAAAAATCCATATATGATACATTTATAACATCAGTTATTATAATAACTGACATTATAAATGTAATAAGAATAGTTTATAACGTCGGTTATTAAATAACCGATGTTATAAAACATTTAAAAAATTAACACGCCCTGTGGATTGTCATTTATGATTTTTCGATCAACAGTTCGGTGACTCGTCTCTCTCGCGCAGAAAACCCTAATCGACTCTTTGATCTCGTTGTGCTAAACTCGTTTTTCCATCATCATTTATCATCTTTACTCTCCTCGGATATATCATCTCAACTCGCAACACTCAGGTAATCCTCCCACAACTTTATTTTGTTCGTTTTTTCCCGGATAGTCTATATTTATGTTTTGCGATTTTTTTGTTTAAAATATGTAAGATTCTTCAATTTTGAACCCTATTACCTCATTTTTCCATCATCATCTTATTTATTATCCCCAGATATATTAGGTCGACTCGTAATATTCACGTAAGCCTCACCTACTTCTATTTTGTTTGTTTTTGTTTCACGAATGCCCGAAATTTATGGTAATTTTTGTTGTCATTGACAACTAATGATCTCATTCACCTATATTACTGAAATTTAGATGTAAACCATTGTGATACACCCATTCCGTGTACCAGTGTGATTTATTTTATAAGTATTTATGGTTTTTCATGGTGGAATGTTTGTTTTGGATCCTTGGTTGTTTCTATTTTGGGTATCACTTTTTGTTGTTCCATAATCTATTTACGTTGCTTATTTTCATGGACTATTATAAGTATTCATATGCTATTAAAACCCGATTCATTGCACAATGGAGAATTTTAGACTAGTAGGATATATAATTCATGGTTCTCATTTTGAATAATGTCATGATACCAAAACTAGTAGCTTGAGGTTAAAATCTATAGTTATGCCAAAACTAGTAGCTTGAGGTTAAAATACCATGGTTCTGGGGGGCTGTCAAGAGGGTTGGTGGCTATCTAGGGGGTTGGGGGCTATCCAGGGTGTCTATCGAGGTGAGGGGGGGGGGGGGGGCAGTCTAGGTGTGTGTGTGTGTGTGTGGGGGGGGGGGGGGTATCCAAGGCGGTGGGTGGGTGGGGGGGGGGGGCGTGTGGAGGTTGTCCAAGGGGGTGGGGGCTTGTCCCGAGGG
The DNA here is from genome assembly GCA_963277665.1 of Viscum album. Classification (NCBI taxonomy): domain Eukaryota; kingdom Viridiplantae; phylum Streptophyta; class Magnoliopsida; order Santalales; family Viscaceae; genus Viscum; species Viscum album. The sequence continues at coordinate 257,499,699 of OY728143.1, read as the reverse complement.
TTTGGGGGGTTGTACGGGGGGTGGGGGGCTGTCCAGAGGGTTGGGGGGTGTCCAGGGGGGATGTCCAAGGGGGTAGGGGGTGGGGGGTGTTGTCTAGGAGGGGTGGGGTGTGCTGTCTAGAGGGGTGGGGGGATGTCCAGGGGGTGGGGGGGCTGTCCAGAGGGTTGGGGGGGGGGGGGGGGTGTTCAGGGGGGTGTCTAGGGGGGGTAGGGGTGAGGGGTGGTGTCCCGGAGGGGTGGGGGGTGCTATCTAGAGGGGTGGGGGCTATCCAGGGGGGCTGTCCAGAGGGTTGGGGGGTGTCCAGGGGGGTGTCCATGGGGGTGGGTGGGTGGGTGGGTGTGGGGGGGGGGATTTCCAAGGGGGTGGGGCTGTCTAGAGGGTTTGGGGGGTTTTCCGGGGGTGGGGGGGGGGGGGGGTGGGGGGGTGGGGGGCTGTCCAGAGGGTTGGGGGGTGGTCAGGGGGGTGTCCAAGGGGGTAGGGGTGGGGGGTGGTGTCCAGGAGGGGTGGGGTGGGGGGGTGCTGTCTAGAGGGGTGGGGGCTGTCCAGGGGGTGTGGGTGCTGTCTAGAGGGTTGTGGGTGTCTAGGGGGTGTCCAAGGGGGTAGGGGGTGGGGGGTGGTGTCCAGGAGGGGTGGGGGGTGCAGTCTAGAGGGGTGGGGGGCTGTCCAGGGGCTGGGGGGGGGGGGGGGGCTGTCCAGAGGGTTGGGGGGTGTCCAGGGTGGTGTCCAAGGGGGTGGGTGGGTGTGGTGGGGGTGGGGGGGGGATGTTCAAGTGGGTGGGGTCCTGTCCAGAGGGTTTGGGGGGTTGTCCGGGGGGTGGGGGGCTATCCAGAGGGTTGGGGGGTGTCCAGGGGGTGTCCAAGGGGGTGGGGGGTGGTGTCTAGAAGGGGTGGGTGGTGCTGTCTAGAGGGGTGGGGGGCTGTCCAGGGGGTGGGGGCTATCCAGAGGGTTGGGGGGTTTCCAGGGGGTGTCCAAGGGGGTAGGGGTGGGGGGTGGTGTCCCGGAGGGGTGGGGGTGCTGTCTAGAGGAGTCAGGGGATATCCAGGGGGTGTCCAAGGGGGTAGGGGGTGGTGTTCAGGAGGGGTGGGGGGCTGTCCAGGGGGTGGGCGTTCCCAGGAGGGGTGGGGGGGGGGGGCTGTCCAAGGGTGTGTTGGTGTCCATGGGGTGTCAAAGGGGGTGGGGGGTGGTGTCCTGGGGGTGGGGGGGCTATCCAAGGGGGTGGTGGTGTCTAGGGGGTGTCCAAGGGGGTGGGGGATAAGTGTCAGTTGGGATTGACTACTGCATCATGGTTTTTGAGATTATGACATGATGATTGTGCCGTGATGACTGGGTTTGCATTGTGATTTTCCCCATCTGAGTTTTTATTTTAAATTTGATTTGATTCTCAGGTTTAATCCATTTTCTCCAATTTTCTATCAACCATTGTAGGCCCCATGGTTTTCTTTGATTAAATGGAATTTAAAACTATTATATCTAACTATATTTTGTTTTTAAAATAATATTCAAGCATATTTTTTTAAATACGCACAGATTTGTTTTATATTTCAAAATTTTTTTACATTCAAATTATGAATTTTTTTCATATAAAAAAATATTTGTCTTATCTTAAAAATATATATAATTTTGATATTTTTTATATGTAATAATGAGTTGAAATTGGATTATGGCACATCGAATGAGCAATGAATATGAGGAAGGTATTGATTCCTTTTTGTAATTTTCTAAACGAAATGTTCCAAGTAGTGACATTTTTTTCTATCCATGCTTGAAATGTTTGAATATGAAGAAGTTAAAAAGTAGAGAAATAAAAGATCATCTAATTTGTCATGGTTTTAATCCGAGTTACAACCCTTGGATGTAACATGGTGAAACTGGATGGAATGTTACTGATGATGATGATTCGTAAGATGGTAACTCCGATGGAATTGAAGAAATGATTTGCGATATTGTAGCAGAACAAATTGAGATAGAACCGACAGTTACACGTCTATATGGTGATGCTGAAAAACCATTATATCCTGGTTGTACAGATTTTACTGTTTTTTCGATGGTGTCAAGATTGATTAACCTAAAGGCGAAACATGGATGAAGTGACATAAGTTTTACAGAGCTACTACAATTGATAAAATTCATTCTTCCAAAAGATAACGATATTCCAAATTCACATTATAAGGACAATAAAATATTATGCCCGATGGGATTGGGATACAAAAAAATAAATACCTGTATGAATGAATGCATTATATATAGGATGGAATATGAATTTCTGTTAGAGTGTCTTAAATTTGGGACATCATGGTATAAGGTGAAAGAAAAATCACAGGCTGATGTAGAGATTACAAAGATCACTTCAAAGGTATTTTGGTATCTTCCTATAATTCATCATTTCAAACGTTTATTTGCTAATTCACATGATACAAAAAGGTTAAGACAACATGCTGATGAGTGGGTATGTGATGGAAAAATACGTCATCCAGCTGATTGTCCATAATTGAAGAAAATTGATGAGCAGTATTCTACATTTGGAAATGATATTAGAAATCTCAGACTAGGGTTGTGCACAGATGGAATGAATCCATACCGAACCCTCAGTAGAACACATAGTTCATGGCCTGTTTTATTGGTAATTTACAACCTCTCTCTTGAAGTTTGTATGAAGTAAAAATATGTCATGTTGAGTATAATGATATCTAGTCCAAAGCAACTCGACAATGATATTGATGTTTACTTTTCACCATTGATTGATGATTTGAAACTGTTATGGGATGATGGGATTAGGGTGTATGATTCTTATAAAATGGAATATTTTCAACTGCATGCAGTGCTTCTGTTCACTATAAATGACTTCCTAGTGTATGGAAATTTATCTGGATACAGTGTTAAAGGTCATAAGGCATGTCCAATTTGCGAACAACAGATGTCATATTGTCAATTGCATCATGGGAGGAAAACAGTGTACATGGGTCGTCAGAAGTTTTTGCCTATGGATCACCCTTATAGAAGACTAAAAAAGGCATTCAATGGATCAATAGAATTTGATACTGCTCCAAAACATTTATCCCCTGATCTGTATTTTGAGAGGGTGAGAAACCTTGATGTGACATTGGGAAAGACATATAAATCTAGTAATGATAGACATATTTGGAAGAAATGGTCAATATTTTTGGAGCTACCATATTGGAGGTATCATGAAGTTAAACATAATATTGATGTCATGAACGTGGAGAAGAATATATGTGATTATTTGATAGGAACATTGTTATATATTAAAGGAAAGACAATAGATGGGTTGAATGCAATATTAGACTTACTATCAATGGGAATACGTTTGAAGTTAGCTCCCACTTATAAAGGAAGACGAACATTTCTTCCCCTGGATTGTCATAAATTATCGAAGAGGGAGAAAATTATCTTTTTTCAGTGTCTTCATGATATCAAAGTGCCTCAAAGTTATTCTTCAAATGTAAATTTTTTTGTCTCGTTGAAGGACATGAAGTTGATAGGTATGAAATCATATGATTGTCACGTCATGATGCAACAAATTCTACCAGTTGCATTGCGTGGAATATTTCCCATCCATGTCAGAAAGACTACAATGAAGTTGTGTTATTTTTTCAATTCAATTTTAATAAGGAGATTGATGTGAATGCTTTGAACATTTTGGAAAAGGATGAAATTTTTATACTTTGTCAATTAGAAATGTATTTTCCTTCAACTTTTTTGATATAATGGTGCATTTAATGATTCATCTGGTTTGAGAAATAAAGCTTTGTGGACCTGTATATCTTCGTTGGATGTATCCTTTTGAAAGGTATATGAAAATATTAAAGGGGTATGTTAAGAATCCATATTGACTTGAGGCCTCTATTATTTAATAGTATATTTCTGAGGAGGTAGCCGAGTTTTGTACGAGATACTTGGCTGCGGCGCAACACATAGGTTTGCCTCCATCTCTCTATGAACGAGTTAATAATGAGGGAAAGGGGATTCGTGGCTTGAAAGTCAAATCATTGTCAGCTAAACAGATGAAGAAGTTAGAATCATACATCTTGAAAAACATAGTTGATGCTCAACCGTATATCACATTGCATATTAATGAGTTGAAACAATGTCATCCAAAGAAGAAAGAAATGTGGATTTTGAATGAGCACAACAAAACTTTTTTGTCTTGGTTTAAAAAGACCTTGCTTTGTAGGTCATATGTATCAGAGACATTAAAATGGATAGTGGGTGGTCCATGTTTAAATGTGATAACATGGTCCGATTATGACTTTAATGGTGATACATTTCATATGAAAGATCAGGACAACAGAAGTGTAATTCAGAATAGTGGTGTATTGGTGTTTGTAGAAGCAATGCATTTTTCGACTGCTAAGGACAAAAATCCAATTTCTGCATCAAGTGCATATTATGGAGTGATTGAAGACATATGAGAGGTTGATTACTTTAAAATTAAAGTTCCTATTTTTAACTGTAAATGGTTTATTGGTAACAACAGTGTCAGACACGATGAATTTGGAATGAAACTTTTTAATCTGAATAGATTGGAAGACACACCTGATTCTTTTATAATGGAAACACATGAATTTTTTTTTTCTATGTAGTAGATCAATCAGATATGCAGTGGGATGTTGTTTTACAAGGTAAAAACAATATGTTGCTGAGGATGAACTTGATGAAGATGCTTATTTATGTGAGATCCCTACTTCCATGGAAAGATTAATAGAACATAATGATGAGCATGTTGTAGAAATGGTTTGTGCCACAAGGAATGATCATGATGAAGGAAGTTGGAAAAAATATCCATTTATACATTCCTAAAATTACAGGTAACATATGCTTATTTCTTGTTTACATTTATTTTTTTCATAAAATGTTAGATATTGTAAGTTTTTTCTTTATTAAAACATGTATTAAAACAAAATAAGTATAAGTTTTTGTTTGTTTTAAGTTTGTTTAGTTTACTTTATCATGTTTACCATTACATGAATTATATATCTATTATTTTTGTTTAGTGACAATTACTTTACCATGTTTACCAGGTTTACCATGTTTAACAAGTTTACAATCTTGAACATCTTGACCATCTTTATCATTGTTTTACACACTTACCATATTAACAATGTTTACTATTACGTAACTTGGTACACTTTTCTATTTTCTGATTACAGTAGTATTAAAATATTTGAATTTGTATATTTGTGAACTAATGTTTGTTTTTTTGATTTGAAGGATAATGACAGATCATTCATTTGATCAACCAGATGATTCTTCAGATGAGCATATTGGTCATACCTCTGGGGAGGAACAATCACATGCTCCTCTTGATGTTCCCCAATATTCCTATTGTTCCATAAAGAGTTCAAAGGTTGGTAAACTTGGGTGCACATGTTTACCAAATTTAGCACTTTCCCATACACAGGATCAGAGGATACTTGTTGAGTTTGATGTTGATGATATTATTAGAGGTCCAAATGCAAAATATTTTAAGAGTTTTGTATCAACTCAGGCTAAGAGAAAAGTAGTCATTCTGTATGATAACTGGAGAAGTGTGGATAAAGCGATAATCTCTCAGTTTTGGGAGATGATTTTGGTAAGGTCTTTTTCTATTGTTTGACTATTCTTTAAATGTTTCTAGTATATATAATATGTTTAACCTCTTCTTTATCAGATGACATTTGATATTCTTGATACTGGAGGAGTAGGAAGAAATGCTTATCGTTGGCTGCCAGGAGATGGATGGATTTCAAATCAACCCTCTCATATGATTTCATTTATGATCATAGAAGTCATGAAAATCCATGTCGTATATATCCTTTTATAGATGAAGATACATGGAGACAGTTTTTTGAAAGTAGAAGAAAAGAGTCATTTTTGGTAAGGGCAATGTAAACTTTTATAATATTTCTTATATAAATGATCTTATTAATGTTTTGTGAATGATTTATTATTATTAATTTACAAAAAACAAGGAAAGATCATCAAGAGATCCAATCTAAAAATTTATATCCTCATAGTTTATCTCGGGGAGGGTATGCATTTTTTGAAGAACAAATGATGGCAGAAAAATTTCAACAACTAAGAGATGAGTCTTCAAGATCTGGAGAGGTGGCCTCTCCATCCCCTCCATCTAAACATGAAAAATGGAAGATAACTTGGATGGGAAAAAAAGGGAAATATCTTTCGGAAGAATCAAGAATCGTAGCTGAGAGGATTGTAAGACATCTATTTTATTTATTTAAGTTAACTATTTTCTTCATATAATTTCAATCATTATAGAAATGTTCAATTAATTAATACTGGACTCTCTTGAGGAGAAGAGTTTACTGGGGGAATTTACAGTTACTGGGAGGTAAGATATTTTATCTGTAGCATTGTGAAAGCCCGAACATCCTGGTCATGTAAGAGGATATCCGACAGGTGTATTGGTAAGAAAAGTGTTGCCACGTTCTTTAATTTCTAACATTGTGGGGGTTTATAAAAAAAATAGAATCGTTGGATGCTGATTTTCATAATATTAATGCGATTATGGAGGAAAAGATTAGAGCGTCGGTATAGTATATGTTTTCAGACATGTAAAGACAATTTCAGACTGTAACTCCCACTCCTCCACCTCCCCCTGCAGACCCCATTATTTATCCTCCACCCCTGCCAGTAGCTCCCACTCCCCCACATCAGCCCGAGGACCCCATTTTTTATCCTTCTCCTCCGCCACAACATCCTACTTATTGCGAGTTGTATGTTGATGATCCTCCACATCATATAGTTGCATATGGGTTGGTATATTGTATAGGAGATACAATTCATCATCAACAATTTGAGGTAGAGAATCAGAGGGTCACTGTACAGGATATTATAGATAGACCAGCTCGATTACCATTACCTACAGATGAGGTGATGACAATTGGACATAGTATTGGACATTTTTTAATTTGGCCATCCAGACTTCTTCGACTCATTACCATAGAGGTATGAATGTTATATATTTTATTTTATTTTTTTATTAAAGTTGTTTTATCATTTGAAAACTAATATATTTTTCTATTTATTTTTACAGGAATACTTCAAAGGTAAAGAAATACTATATATACAACAACAAAGAAAAATGTATATGACACTAGATACAGATTCTAGTAGTCTTAACAGATTTTCAGGATTTTCAAATTTGTTGGCGGGTCATTATGAGTTTCCAATGGAAGATCATGTTTGCGGACATGCAATAACTGTGGGGATTATGAAAACTGATATCATGGAGCATGTTACTAGAGATAAGTTGGGCATCAATGTGGTGAAATTATTTTCCATGTAAGTCTTAACACCTTTTCCCTGCGTTATATTTATTAAAAATGTATACTTTTGTCTATTTTGTATTAGTTATCTTTATAAAATTTGTGAGAGGAATTAGCTGACCGATGTATATGGATTCATAGACCCACAATTGATTTCCCCTGAAGCATGTGCATTGGATGAGGAACAAATAATGCTTTATATTGCTAAAAGAATTGAAAAGAATATAGTCACACAATGTTGGATGATGCCTTTTTGTAAGAGGTATGAAACACATCTCTCTCAAAGAGTTCCTTATCTTTTAACATAAAAAACCACCAACCTTAAATTTCCTTATATTAGTGATCATTGGATGTTAGGGGTTTTTTGCCCAATGGAGAAAACACTTTATTGGATATTCTCTATCCATGATGATGTGAGGGAAAGTTTTAAGAATATATTGGAAAATTAAGTTTTAATTTCTCAATAGTTTTATATATTATAATGAATTTTAAATTTACCCCATTCATATTATTTTCTAACAGGGGATGGGTCTACTTTCGAAAAAACACAAAGAAAAGGAGTGCAAAGATCAAATATGTAAATGTGAATGTAAATATCCATTTATAATTTTTAATTTTTGATTTATTACATAAAAATAATATATTAAATTTAAACTCATTCAAAGATAACTGTCATGAACAACAAGGCATCATCGAATGCGGATATTATATGTTAAGATTTATGTATGAAATAATAACAACTGGGACAGTTGTGAATTTTGACCTGGTAATATTTCATCTTAAACTTTGCCATAATATTTCAATTTGATTTATTCATTATACACATTAACTACTATCCTTTTTATTTGTAGCTTTTTGATGACCCTCAACCCTATACTGCTGAAGACATCAAACACTTACAAGTGGAGTGGTCAAATTATTTTACTGGTTTGATTGAATTTTAGTTGTTTGTAATGTAAAATGTAATTTTGAATATTGTCGTTGTAATTGTGTATTTTTTAGTCGTTTAGGTTGGATTTAGTTTTTTTTGAAATTGATAGTGTAAATTTTGAATATTATATATGTGAATGTTTAATTTTTCTCTACTTCTTATTTTGGTCTACTTATGATGTTTTTCTGGTATGGATTCTAGTCTGGGGGGAGGGGTTCCAAGGGTGTGGGGGGGGGGGGGGGTCCTGGGTGCCCCTGAGAGTGGGGGGGGGGGGTAGTCCAGGGGGTGAGAGCATTTCTAGGAGGGTGGAAGGGCTGTCCAGGGGAGTGGGAGGCTGTCCAGGGGGTGTCCAGGGGTGTGGGGGTGTCCTATGGGGTGAGAGGGGTTTCCAGGGGTGGGGGTGGGGGGGGGGTGGGGGTGTCTAGTGGGGGGGGGGGGGGGTCCAGGGTGTCCATGGGGATGGGGGGGGGGGGGCAGTCCATGGGTGTGGTGGGGGCTATCTAGTGGATTGAGGGGGTTCTGGTATATTTTTGGTAACTTTTTGGTCTCTTTTATGGGTGTGGGAGGGCTGTCCAGGGATGTGGGAGTACTGTACATGGGGTGGGGGGGTCTACAGAAGGGTGTAGGGATGTCCAGGGGGTGGTGGTGATGTCCAGGGGTGTGAGGGCAGTGTCCGGGGGTGTGGTGGTGGCAATCTAGTGGGGTGGGGGGGTTCTGGTTTGTTTTGGTAACTTTTTGGTCTGTTTCAGGGGTATGGGAGGGCTGTCTAGGGGTGTGGGAGTGCTGTCCAGGGGGTGGGGGGGGGGGTTGTCCAGGGGTGTTTGGGGATGTCCAGGGGGTCGGGGGGCAGTTCCGGGGTGTGGTGGGGGCTGTCCAGTGGGGTGGGGGAGGGCTGTCTAGGGTGTGTTGTGGGGGGGGGGGTATACATGAGGGTGGGGGGTTATCCCGGGGTGTTTGGGTCTATCCTGGGGGTCGGGGGGCAGTCCAGGGGTGTGGTGGGGGCTGTCCAGTGGGGGAGAGGGTGCTGTTCAGGAGGGTGGGGGGGGGGGGGGGTTGTCCTAGGGTGTTTGGGGTTATCCAGGGGGTCGGGGGGCAGTCCAGGGGTGTGGTGGGGGCTGTCAAGTGGGGTGAGGGGGTGTTGTTTAGGGGGTAGTGGGAGGGATGTCCAGTGGGGTAAGTTTTAAATGTTATCAATGTAAATGCTTAACTTATTTTCTCTCTTTATTTGATGTTAACGGTCATTAGGATTCATTTTTAAGCATGCCTTTGGGTTAGGGCTGGTGTGGTTTAAAGGTTGGCAGTGACATCTCAGAAAGATCGCATGACCAATTCTATTCAGAAGATCTATAATTCAACTGTTTATTTATGATGGGGTCCCTAATATAACCTCAGAAGTAATTAGGTTCATTTTTTAAAATAAAATAACCCCTGGAACATCGCTAAAATATTTAGAGGCATGATTTTTAAGGAAATTCCAATGGTGGAGGTGTTGTGGCTTGAAATTGGACCCCTTTTTTAATAGGTTGAGACCTTTGGTGGGGAGAACCACTAGTTAATTATTTCAAGAGATGACAACATGTTCATATCTATAGCTAAACGAGCTCAGATAAGCAAAATTTAATTGTTTCGGTTAGAGAAATGGGCATTGTCTTAGATCTTAATGAATCAGGTGTCACTTGTCTTATAAATTCATAAAGGTGAGTTGGGCATTTGGAAATGTAACATGACCATTTTTGCGAGACTTCACAACCCTTGTAGGTTGGGTGAAGTTTTTTTGTTCCTCAAGGATTATCAGGGATGAGAAATTCTAAGGTGAGGAGGTTTTAACTTGTTCATTTTAGATGATAACAAAACCCCACTTTTGTTAATAAATTACAATTATTTTGGTGTAAAAATTTAATTTTTCAATACTTCTGTTTATTATGGCTTCACTAAAGGGTAAAATCCTTCTTTATCACTTTCAAATATTATATGAAATATTTTCAGCATTAGATGCTGAGTCAACATGTGATTTTGAGACCTGTAAACCCTCGATATTAAAAGATTAAAAATATTAAATATATTTTATTCATACATGTGTGTGATTTTTTCCAAAAAAAAAAAGAAATAACTCCAAAAGGGTGCATTGTATAAGAAATATGATACCACCATTAGGTCCAGAACATGGTGTTTACCCTAGGCAGGGTATAACCTTTATGCTCATCAGGTATTTGGAAACATCACAGGTGATAATACCCTCTTTATTTTTAAGTAATTTATTATTATATTTTTTATATAATAAATAATTAATTTCTCACAAACAGCACATCGTATGAGAAATATGTGACCACCGTTAAGTCCATAATGTGAGGTTTACCCTATACGGGGTATAGATTTTTTGAGCGTTGAACATTTGGTCAGATCGAACACAAAGATAAGATATTTAATATATAAATATTTCTGTTGGACAGTTAGAAATAATTATAATAAATTTATTATTATTATTATTATTTGTGTGGATGAAAAAATGAAACTATATATGGTCAATTAATATTTGTGTTATTGTTTGGCCAAATATTTTAGTAGTGAACAAATTAATTAATGTGATATTTTTAATGGTGTCAATTAAATGCAAAATGTATGGTTAATATTAATTTATTAACTATTATATATTTTTAATGGATGTTTTTATTAACATGTTTATTGTGGTAATAATGGATGTGATTTATTAATGATAATTAAATATTTTTATTATTAATATTATTATTAAATTTGGGATGAACATAATATTGGTGTGTGTATATATATCTATAATGTGTGTATATATATATATGAGACAAATATCTATATGTATATATATACATGTGAGGGTGTGTGTATATATATAAATATGTATATACACGGATGAGTATATATGAGTTAAATATATATATATTTATATATATTTGGGTGTGTGTATATATATATAAATATTTCTTAATGTATTCATTTAATTAAAAACTAAATGATTTATGATGAAAATATAAATAAGTAAATATTTAAAAACATTGAATGTGGGGCGTGGGGCGTTCTGCACAAGGAACAATGAGATTCATGCACTTTCCATGAACTTAAATATCATTATAATAAATGGTATTTATATAGAATTAAATAAAATGAAAAAAACAAAAATATAAATACTGGATGGTGGGGTGCACACCATCCCTCATGCCATCCCTTTCCATACCTCTCCCTCTGTTATGTATTTTTATATATTTTATTTTATATTTTTTCAAACTTTAATCCTTGATGTCTAGTCCAATATTGATCAGATTGATGCACCTTTGGTGTCACTGGGTTCATCTCGATGAGAATATTGTTAAACATATTTGTGTTTAAGAAAGAAACTAGGTTTCAGTGGTACATTTAAGCTTGGACGTCAACCCTCATCATGAATCTTCATTGCACCTATGACAGGAAGTCCTTTAGTTTTTTCACATGTAATATACAAGTTATTGAATTGATTTTTCATGTGTGTGCATAGACATAGGATTCCCTTACTGTATGCCCTTTAAATTTAAGAATTCTCTAAGTGTTTCTTTAATAAATTTAATTACGAATTATTAAAAGAAATGTTTAATATGTTAAATGAAATATTTAATAAAAAATGTCTTGATTTTATAATAAAACCCCTCAGATGAGGTGCATTGTCTTCTAAACCAAAAAGTTTTGATTAGTGATTTAAATCATTCTCTAGATTAATGATTTGGATGGTTATATCTTTGATTTTTTCTTGGTTAGTTAAATGGTAAGTTTAGGACATTTTATTTCAGTTTTTATTAAATAGGTGGTTTATCCTCTATATGGTAGATGTTTAATGAATCAAGCACCTTCCAAATACTTTTCCCATTTTATAAATGGAATAATTTGTTTACTAAATAGGATTACCCATTTAGGTAAATGCCCATTTTTCAATGACACCTTCTAAGTGTCTCTTAAACCTTGATAAATGAACTGCCTCATATTGTTTAATTAATTGGAATAAATTAAATAGAATGGATTGTCATGGTAGCTTTCCTTCCTTAAATATTTTAAATTAATTAATTTAAATGGAACTTATTAGGGTGGTGCGACCATGCCTCTTATTGTGATCAAATAATAATGGTTTATTTAAAATGTTTCAATGATATGACTTGAATATATTAAATGAAACTATTCATGGAGGTTTCATGACTTGAAAGGAATTTATGTGTGTGGTGTAAACTAAATACCTTGTTATCTGATTTAATTATTTTTAGTAATTTTGGTATGTGCAATTACGCCGGCATACCACCAGCAGAACCAGATAAATTGGGTAATCCCTTTTAAATTATAATATTTTATCTTTAAACCACCATTAAATCCGTTTGGGTCCATATGTAAGGAGACTGAGATCTACAACCACCCTATAGGTTTTCCAGCCTTGGATTTAAAATATGACCTAGTCTGTTTGGCTTTCAAGCCCCACAATAATTTGGATAATTCGATTGATTGGTTTCTTAGACTTTTTAATTGAAATAATAATAAATTTGTGTGGTTTCTTGTGGAAGAATCAAATTTGAAAATTTTGTTTAATTGATATATTAAAGACCATATGGACGAATGATTAATTAAATAGGTTGATATAATTTTGAAGATAATTAGGAATCTGTATTAATGAAATGAATTGGTTTGACAGATGATATTTTTTTATAAATTGATCATTGTGTTTTGTGATGATAAATATGGTATTTTTTATACTAGAATTGTGATTTTCCTTCCTTAGATTTTGAGATTATGTGATGTTGATATGATTGAAACCTGTAGGTATAATGCTGATGGTGTGTTGGGTTTGTCTGGATACAACTCATTATTGGAGTTGATTCCTGAGGGCTTGGTGCATGTTTTGAAAACACCTGAGTGTTTAGTACACTGGTACTAAATTCCCGAGGGTAGATTATATGATTATATCAGATACCTGAGGTCTAGATGCATAATCACACAATAACTAAGGGAGAGATTATAGTTATTCATGAGGGAGATATTTGGTATAGCATGAGGGTAGAGGCTGTATGTTTACGACATATTATGAGTGATTCATCCTTAACAGTAGAATCTTCCACTAGTTTGGGTGATCCATCCTGATACAGAAGGATCTACCTATAGACATAGATACCTATTAGAATATCAAAATAGGTATAGCTGTCCGGTGTCCCCTAGGAACATGGATGTGTGGTTGTTTATTTAATTACTTCTATTTATTACTTCTCTATAGCTTCACACTACATAATTGATATTGAATTGTTTGAAGTGTCCTAAAGAATAGTGGTTTTGGCCTACTGAGATTTATGTCTCACACTCTATTCAGGTGGAAATTTCACTAGGGTACTCGAGTAGTCCTATATGTTTACAGAACCTAAGTTACTTGTTTTTCTATTTTCTAGTACCTGGGAGTTGAGAGCACAGGGCTGAGATGGAGCTCATGATGCTCATGGAGTTCACATTAGATCTTTTATTTTATATATTTTTTCATTCATTCATTTTGATGTATCACTACATTCTGTATGTATTTTTCTTTAGATTATGTGTAATCATCAGAACATGCGTGCATTCTTTTTATAAATTGGTGTTGGCCATTTTTATTTAGATATTATATCATTCTTTCACTGTTTGTATTTCTGTTTTTACTACTTTCATATTTACCTATTATTTTTTATTTGATAAACCGCTATGATACTCTGATCTTGAGGGTATAATCTCCCCACCATACCATCAATATACCCTCGATGCTAGTTGACAATATTTAGTGTACTAGGAGGTGCACTTGAGGCCATGTGGCGACCGGTCCAACCATTATTTTAGTGGTGAGATGGGTCAGGATGTTACAAAACCATACATTTACTTATTATGGGGAAAAAATTACCGTAAAAGGTTACAATATGATGGAAAAAATTATATATCACATTATTAATTTTAGGTTCCCATAGATTATCTTCCCTAAAATTTAAAGAACCTAAGTATTCCCCTATAGAACATGTGAGCCAACCACATTCCTAATAGAGGCTTGTGATTTTTAACCTCTTCCTACATAGATATAGGATATCATTAAGGAATCATATTCTATATCAAATTAGATAATCTTATTAGATTATCTTTCCAATAATAGGTATCTTTATCAAATTTAGGTTGAACATATCAATGGTCATGTTAAGACCCCACCCACTGTCCAAATTAATATATTTAATATAATTTTTATAAACTTTAAACATAAACCAATATGGTTTTAGAAAAAAATTTCTAGTAAAATCATAGATATCTAGTCAATAAAAATGAATAAATAGATCATTTGATGTTTTATATTAATATACCTATCACCGATAAATAATTAAAAGGAAACAATTTATTTATTGTTGAGTTTTAATTAATGTAAAAATTCAAAATATTTTCAAAAATATACTAATCAAACACATATAGGCATACAACATTTCATTTTATCCTATAAGTTCCTACCTATATACACCTACCCATGATGCATGAGTACCAAAGTACTCGGTATAAAAAAAACCAAAATCGTACCTAGAGTACCCCCAGTAACTTAAGTTTCCACCATAATTATGTTAGCCAAGCATATTAATGGTTTACTTCCCAAGACCCAATTATCATATCTCATAGTTAATATCAAACCCAAGTTCCCTAAGTGGGATCTGATATCATATTTTAACGACCCAATCTAGATCACTCATTGACCGGAGAAATATTTCCATAAGATCTTAGGAATACTTTATAAAATCTAGAGGCTAATATAAATAATGAGGGATAATTTGATAATATTGAAAATAAACTTACCCACTTTTAAAATTAACTAAAATATAATAAAACCTTATATATATATATATATATCTTATATGGCCTATTCATACATTAGTCATTCAAAAATCCAATCATATACTAATATGTTGATGGAAATGATCATGTATTATATAGGGTGTACTTATTGAACCTACATAATTCATCTTTTATATGTATATAGATTTCAATAAACCTTAATGTAAAAAAATACATATCAGTGTATAGTCAAAGAAAACCAAAAGAAAATAAAAATATAAGAGAAAAAAAACAAATGGGAAATATTTCTAAATAGGAATGTTTGATATCTCATAACATGACACTAAAGGGAATAAAAAAAATCCTCCATATACTATCTTCAAATAAGAAGGTCATCTTATGATCCCAAAACCCAAGGATTTTAAGTATTAATCCTTTCATTCCTTAAGAATATGAAATGTACTTTACCTAGATCTTGAAAAATGGTATACAAACATTATAAAGAAACACGTATAAGGTGTGAGAACATTATAACCAGTAGGCGGTCACTATATGACCCTTACCCAACCACCATATGATCAAGTGTATATAACAGTAATACAAATAATTCATGAGAAAAATAAAACTAGAAATAATCAATCAACTAAAGTGTTAAATAAGTAAACCAATAATGTTTTACTATCTTGATAATAATTCTATAACATGGATATACTAAACCTTATTTGATCCATGCACAAAATTTAAGTTTTGGTATATGTCCACTACTACAAACCTATTTTATATAGGATACCCATATATTATCATCCTATTAAGGATTCCATTTATATATATAAATGTATCCATCCTCACCAAGGAGTCCTCTCTACTCATATAGAGTAGTCCAATTGAATATATGTATGAATTCATCCTCACATTGGATGATTCTATTATTATATGAAGAAACACACACACACACACCTATGCATATATGAAACCTTAATACTCATAGATAATAATATCATTACAAATACATATATCTATACATTTAACTGGTATATTCATATTAGTCCATAACCTGAATAATAAGTCCAAAAATATCAGTATATGCAACACATAATGAAACTAAGGTTCAATATATCATGTATGAAAACATAAAACCACGTATTACAGAATGATTAAATTAGGTGGAAACATCAACAAACACCATAAACAATAATAACTATACAAGGAAGATTATAAACATGATATATATAATGATAACACATTTGGAAGCCTAATTAAGTAAGAATACCAATTTTTAAAACTTAGGTTGAAGGAAACTATTTTTAAAAATATTTTTTAAGATAATAGTTTTTTCAATTTTTCCTCTCTCTACCCCATGTTGCTTCTGTCATGACAACTACAATAATATGAGAGTAAAGGATTTACCTACCAAATTATTTATTGAGTTTTAAAACATAAGTCATGGAATAAGGATATTCCACTATATAATAAATTTATAGAACCTAGGTTAATGGTAATTATTGGTTTAACTTCCCACCTTAGGAGAAACATAAATCAGGTAATAAGAAAGGTTTACCATACCTTTAAATCACCAACTAAAACCACCACAAATATTTAGATAAATAATAACTAAATAACAATATCAAATTCAAAACCTTAAGGAATATATTGATTAGGAATTTCCTGTTATAGTAAAAGGATATTAAAATCTAGACAAAGATTAAGGGTATCACCTTGGATCCACCAATAAAAACCCATTACATAAACTTAAAAAATAATACAAGAAAACTAGGTGGTGTATTCACCAGGTAAGAATAAGATATTAAGTAAATAATACCAAGATAAGATATAACTAGCTTATTAGAAGAACATCTCAAGTTAGGGTATACTTAGATTTATAATTTCTTTCTAATTTGATATTTTCACCCTTTTTTAGAAAATGAACATGGAACCCACTAAAACTTAAGTGGGTATAAACCAAAATTTAGGTGGCTAAAAAAGTGGAACAAAATTCTTGGTAGTTATAAAGTAGGATTTTGGTTCCCTCTAGTGAACCTTTCCAACCTTTTCTTCCTGTAACATCCTCCGATAATAGTCATCCACTTCAATTAAAAATAATTCAAAACTCTAAATTCTCCATCATTCAATAATAAAAATTCTAAAAAAATATAATTAAAAGTAGAACTCACTCAAAAAACAAGTATTATTATATAAAATATAAAATATTAATATAATTAGTATAATCCACGTTGGATATACAAATTTGGGTCACAAATCCAACTTCAAAACAAAGATCACTTAGCACTTCAAACTTAAAAAAACATTAATATATCTAAAGGGTAATTCACATATTTCTCATATAATTGTTGTAAAATCATTAGTAATAATGATAGTGAGGCCCCAAGCATTTTTTTCCTAAATATAGTGCTAAATCAGTGAATAAAATTCCTTTATGATCCTTTAATAATAAATGTTCATCACTCGATAAGATGATAAAAAACAAGCTTTCTTCCAATCTTTATTATTTAGAACCAATTTTTTAAGTAATTAAATTAATTCAGTGACATATTAAACATAAAAATCCACATAATCATAGTAAACTTAGATATTTATGAGGTTTAACATTCAAAATTAATGGCTACATCCTTGGAATAGAATAGTATCATTCATTGTCATATGATCCACTGGCATCATATAATGTTTACAATGACAAAGGTTTATGCTTGAACATTTGTAAATTAGAATATCTCTAAATAATTACCATATAATCTTATACAATATACCAAAACTATTCAATGGTACTTAAAGATATAGTCTTCAAACTTTAATGAAAATATTTTAAATGATGTCAATAGAGTATCACTACCTTTTCTCTATTTGATCTCTAAAAATCCAAAATTCAATGAAAAATCACTTGTTTACCACAGAACATATTTTATACACTTATAATGAGATATATTAATGTAAATATGAGTATTATATCATAGACCAATAATTATAATCTAAATAGAGAACTAAATCATTATATTTGTATTTGAATCTTCAATTTCTAATTATTCCTCCTTCAATGAATGTAATGATAAAACTCAAATTTTAATCTTATTTATTGGGAGAATTTAATCTTATTCTACACTATTCTTTACTTATTTCTTAATCTCTAATTCATGTTACAAATTTTTGTAACCCACTTATTCATATTTACTCTTTAAATATTTATTTTTTTGGGTTAAGATTGAGTGGTACATGTGGCACACACAAATACATATCATCGAAACACTCAAATATGTCAACTTAAGTAAATCACAACATAAAGAAAAGTATTATGACATAATTATTGTAGTTACCAAATGTTTTCTCAATTTTTTTACAATTTTTTTATATTCACATTCATTATAGAACATTATCCATTGTTATAATGTAATATAATTTCTTCTAATTTTTTTCCTTCTCATCATAGTGAAATTGTAATGACCCAAACTTTTATAAATAAAATTACCCTTACATTTTAATCAAATGTATTATTATATATTATGGTTATAGAAAACACATAAAATTATTAGGTTTTATTATATCATATTGGATTTAATATACCATTAAAAATCTTTATCATTGATAATATAACCCTTTAAAAGTGATCATATTATTAGTATAAATATAGGGTTTTAGTAAATCCATTGACACAAATAAAGGAAGTGATGGCCTCAACCAGTAGAACCATACCCTATAAATTCCATTTATCCGAGCTTATAAGGGAGATAAGATCATTGCGATTTTAACTTGATCAATCCCAAGATGATATATAACTACTTAATCATGATTGAAACCATTTATGAGAGAATTCCAAGCTCATTAAGATCATTTCCCGAACCATGTATGCGAAACTACACCATGAAAGTCTCATCGTCACACACCTTTCCCTTAGGGTGTTTACTTGTGTGTAAAAGTTATATATATCAAGACCCTAGAAATATCAATATGTATACTATTATCAATATAATTATGGTTATATTTAGTTAAAATAATAATAATAATTATTTTATTAAGGATTTTGATTTTGATTCAATAAAACACAAAGCATAATTATGGGTAATATTAAAATTCAATTAAGGAATCTATTTTAATGAATTAATGGATCTTTTAAATAAATAATATTTTATTAAAATATTATTATTAAATAATTTTTTTAAATATAAATGATCATAAACTTTTTATGAAGTCAAATGTAATTTTTATAAGGGTTCGAAAACTGTTATTGTAAAAAAACCCAATATTTCTCAATAAATATAAATTATAACTTTGAAAGTAAAAATTAACATATTTAGAAAGGTATTTTGATAAAATGAATATTATTTTTTGGAATCATAATGCTGAAATTATTCAACAGTGATTTCTTCATAATTTTACGAGACGATCGAATTTTTGGGTAAAAACTGAATACCGTATAAATATAGAGTGTGTATTATGACATCATAATGACCCAAAATTGATGTAATAAATACTAAAGATGGTATACACGACTAAATATATATTTTACATTTAAAATAATGTGATTTTATATTTATTTTATTAATTTTATAAATCCTTTATGAATTCTCCAAAATCAATAATATATTTTAAGGTTTAAAAATCATTTCTTTAAGAGTATGAATCACTTCCACATCTATAAAGGCATTATTGTATTATTTTCAGCCTTTTTACTTATAAAAAATAAAAACCAATCTCATTTTCAAAAAACATGGGTAATAACAATGGTAAGTTTTTTGGATTTGGTTATTTTATTATAGAGTCCAAAACCTAAGTTTGAGAAATAATAAAGAAATCCCCACTCATTTACTTTGTAAACCCACAAAATCTCACATTTATCTCTACTAAAAATCCTTATAGAACGTCTTTACTCTACCCTAACCTCTCTAGAGTCCTCCCAAGATTCCCAAAATCTCTCAATAATCTCCTCCCATGCATTTGGAGTAACACTCTAAAGGTAAGGGACCATTTACTTCTCTCCATTATTCAAGTTTCTTTATTATATAAGGACTTCTATTTCAAATTAATATTGTTGGGATATTTTTTTATATGTAAATTTTAATTTAAATTTGATTTGAAAATTATGAGAGATCCCTTTCACTCTCATTAACCCATTTCATGATTTTTTTAGTTGATATCGTTTTGCTGCTGAAATTCCACCGCGATTTTCCATGCTAAACAATTGTGCAGTGAATACACATACCAATTTTCTATCAAGGGTGTTAAACTTTATTCACATATACTTATTTATTGGTTAATTAAATGTATTTATTAAACACTCCATTATTATGGAATAAAATGTGATGAAAAATGTGTCCATGTTTTATGATATATAGGCCACACATAAGCATGAGAATGAAATAAAAGTGAAGGGTGCGACATGAATTATATATTACTCTAATGAATTGGGTAATGTCTAGTCTCATGAGACATCACGTTTGGATATGGAATATACATAATTAATTTATGGGAATTTCTCCATCATGATTTCTTTACATTTATCCTTGACCTATGTTTATGATGTTGTGTTTTATGTTGTTACCACATTTCCCATGTTTCCTTTATGTTATCATGCGATATCATGCCTCATTGTTTATGTTTATGATTATCACTCCTTTTACAAAACATTGATCTACATATTTTCTAACATGTATTAATTTCTTAATTTTATACCATGTTTATTAGATTACCAGTCTTTATAGCTCACCCTTTTCTTATGTATGTCCCTAGGTTATCCCATGCATTTTTAAGTACGAGCATGTTAAGCAAGTTTTCTATAAAGATGATGTATTTTACTATTTTAAGTTATTATGTAATATACCTAATTCCAAAATACACTATAATTATCAATCTTCTAGGTTTTATTATGTATAATATTATGTAATGAATCATGTATTAATTTATAAGAAAGATTCATATTTTCATAATTAGAATCAAAGGAAAAGTTTAGTTATTTTTAGGATTAGGATTAGAAAACTCTAGTGAAATCCTTAGGGATAAGACTAAGTATATGAAAACAGCCCTACAATTCAGTAAGTATAGATTAATTGGTTTATTAATAAAATATATCCCAGTCTAGATATTACAAGTGGATATGTCTCTGGCACAAATATATATAGGTGCAGAACCCAAAAACACTGTGTCGAGCTAGACTCGACCGGGAACTAGTGCACAAAAATGGTCCTTTCTACACACCTAGTTTAAAACTCCCTAGGAATATTATTTGGTAAATTCATAAGATCATTATGAACCATTATTAAGAGGAAAAATAAACATAAGAACAGAAGTTAAGAAGTGGATAAGAAGCATAAAGTGGAGTTTAATTCTAGAGAACTGATGGATAAATCTAACATCACAAAGAAATTTCAACATCCCACTCATTAAAGGTGTGGAAAGAAGAACCCAAAAAATTTACTAAGGGGGATGAGGAAATTATTTAGGTATGTAAAGAAAGGGAAACTAGATAAAAATTTATGATAAGAGAAATCTTCCAATGTGATGGAGGAAAGGAATTATATGGTCATCCCTCAGAACATTGTTCATTGATTCAACTTCAAGGAACCATGGAACTTCTAAAACCAATTCACTAAGACAAGGGTTTTCAAAGATAACCAACAAACTCTGAGGTAGCAAGGGTGATCTTCTTCCATAAAAATCATTGAGGATAATCTTGATAATGAAGTGGTGATAGGTACACTAGTTATTCATTCAAGAATAGCGAGCATACTTTTTGATTCTGGTTCTACTAATTCCTTCATATAAGTAAATTTTTGAAGAACTCTTGAAACACCACCATAAAGCATTGAATTATAGGTTTCAATTAAAATAGAAAATGGGGAAATTATTACATCCCAAGTATAAAACTCCTACCCTATAAAAATTTGTGGGATGAACTTCCCAGGGAACATTATTATACTCCCTTTGTTGTAATTTGTTTCAGTTATGGGTATGGATTAGATTTCCCTTTATAGAGCCAACATAAAGTTTTTTGAAAACAAATTACTCACCGTATCACAAATCATCTTACAATTTTTTACAAGTACAATGAAGGGGATTAATCTTATTTAGAACCAAAATCTCAGGAATGGATATTATTTCCCTACATGTAAGCATATCTAGCTAAAATGATTGAGTATAAGTAAAAAATCATCCTTGAATACATTCTAATTTTGAGGGAATACACTTGTGTGTTACCCCATTAATTTATAGGTGTTCCTCCTAGTAGAGAGGTTGAATTTTCAATCAATATTATACTTGTGAAATTAATATTATTCAAGTATCTATATATAATGGATATTGTGGAACTTGAGGATCTGAATAAATAACTACATGAGAATTTGGATAAAGGGTTCATATGCCCAAGTGCTTCACCATGGGGTGCACTGGTCCACTTTATTAAGATGAAGGATTTTTCAATGCACCTTTACAGTTATTATCATGAGATAAATAAGAACATGATATGGAAAAAGTATCCTATCCCATGGATTGATTAATTGTTTGATCAGATAGATAGAGCCACATACTTCTAAAAGGAATATCTATGGTCAGGATATTACCAAGTTAGGGTGAAGAAGGAGGATATCCCAAAGTCTAATTTTTGTACAAGGTATGGGCACTATGACTTTATATTAATACCATTCAGATTCACTAGTGATCCAAAAATATTCATGGACTTGATGAATGGAGTATTTAGAGTTTACATAAACAAATTTGTGTTAGTCATTATAAATTATATTCTAATATACAAAAAAAGAAAGGAGGAGTATGAGGAGAATCTGAGCACTGTGCTAAAGACCTTACAAAAGGAGAATCATTATGCCAAGTGCAACGAATGTGAGTTTTGGTTGAAGGAAATATCATTATTTGGGAATATCATAATAATAAATAGGATATATATGGACCCTTAAAAGATAGAATCAATTTTAGGATGGTCAAGGATAACATATATGACATATATCCATAGTTTCTTTGGATTAGCTGGGTACTGTCATTAATTTTTTTGAAATTTATCATGATTTTATAACCATTTTACCAAGGTAAATTTGAAGGGATTAAAGTTTTCTTGAAATTATGAATGCGAAGAGAGATTCATGGAGTTTAAAAATTGTCTTATCACTGCACCTATAGTCACACTACCCACAAGTGGATAAATTTTCATGGTATTCGGTGATTCCATGAATAAGGGATTGGTCTATGTGTTAATGAAAAATGAAAAAGTGATAGCCTATGCTTCAAGGTAGTTGAAAGTTCATGAATAGAACTACTCAACACATGATCTATAGTTTGCTATAGTTATATTCTCTTTGAAAATATGGTCAAATTATATCTTTGGGGAGAAGTGTGAGATATATAGAGATCACAAAATCCCCATGTATTTATTATAATAGAAAGAGATGAATATGAATGAGCAAAGATACTCAGAGCTGACCAAGGACTATGACTACTGGATTCACTACCATCCTGGGAAAGTTAATAAAGTGGAAGATGATCTAAGTAGAAACGATACATCAATTTTGTATTTGATGATAATTCATAGGGATGTGATCTTATTATATTTGAATAGGATGGACATGGTAATCATAAAGGAAGGAACATCATTAATCCTTTCAAAAATTATTCTTCAAGCATCCCTTATAGAAAATATAAAGGATTCTTAAAGAGATGAAATTAGAATTCAAAAAAAGTGTAAGCTATAAGAAAAGGTAAACCCTCAGAGTTCAATGTTAATGAAGAAGGATTTAAATATTTGGGTCATGACTATGTGTACCATCAAATATTGAGTTAAAGAAATAATTATTCGACGATGCACACAGGTCAACCTTCTATATCCATCCTGGAAGCTCAAAGATGTATTGAGATATCAAAGAACACTATTGGTGAGATAATAAGAAGAATGATATCATAGAATATATATAAAGATGTATTGTATCTGAGAAAGTAAAGGAATAATGGAAAAAATACATGGGGATGATTCAACCATTAACCATACCTAGGTCTTCAGAAGACACTAAGAGGAAATAATTCTATCTGTGTTGTGGTGGATCACCTTAAAAATACTAAACACTTCATTACAGTTAAATAGGATTTCTCACTTGATCAAATTTCAAGGATATATATTAGATAAGTGGTGATGATGTACGGAACACCATTATCAATTATATCGGATGTAGATCCAATATTTACCTCCAAGTTCTAAAAGAGTCACTTATATGCTTTGAATACTAGGTTAAACTTTATCATTATTTTTAAACCTCAAACTGATGGAAAATATGATCGGAATACCCTGACACTTGAGGATATGTTGAGAGAATTCTCAATTGATTTCAAAGGAAGATGGGATCAACATCTTCCTTTGGTCAAGTTCTCAAACAATAATAGTTCCAACTAAAGAATCCAAATGGCTCCCTATGAAGCCATTCTTTCTGAGAGGTGTAGAAAACCTGCATTTTAGGATGAAGTTGGGGAATAAAAATTTCTAGGTCCAGAAATAGTTGAGGAAATGGTGGAAAATATTAAGACAATTCAACAGTACATCAAGTCTGCTCAGAGTTGACATAAGATTTATACTGAAAATTATTGAGGAGACCTAGAGTTTGATGCTGGTGAAATGATATTTCTCCACATATCTCCATGGAAAAAATTCATGAGATTTGAGAATAAGGGAAATATTTTTCCAAGATACATAATCCCCTTTGAGATCCTTCATCACATCTGAGTGATGACATATTGAATAACACTCCTACCTCACTTATATTAAGTACATAATGTGTTACAGGTATCCCTATTGAGAAAGTACATAACAGACCCCTTAGATGTAATCAATGCAGAGTTGGCACCATTGGGGAATGATCTCTCATATGAGGAGTATCTAGTGAATATATTAGATCTTAGAGACAAATTTATACAAAATAAAACAATACACCTTTTAAAGTGTTGCGGAGAAACCAAAAGTTAGAAGAAGTAATATAGGAAATGAGGGAGGTGATGAAGCATAATCACCCTCATCTATTTTAGTGTGTAAAATTAAAATTATGTGGAATTTTTTTTAAGTGGGAATATTTTAATGACACAAACTTTTATAAATAAAATTCTCCTTGAATTTTAATCAAATGTGTTATTATATATTATGGTTATGGAAAAAACATGCACTTATTTGGTTTTATTATATCCTATTAGATTTAAAATACCTTTAAGAATATTTACCACTTATAATATTACTATTTAACAATTATAACATGATTATTATAAATATATGTTTTTAATAAATCCATTAACACAGACAAAGGAAGTGATGACCTCAACTAGTTGGATCATACCTTATGAAGACCATTTATCAGAACTTTTGAGGGAGGTAAAATCATTATAATTTCCCATTGACCAATCCAAAGATAATATCTAACAAATTAAGTTTGATCAAAACTATTTAAGGGATAATTTCATGCTCATCGAGATCATGGGCCAAACCATGTATGTCAAACCACCATATAGAAGTCTCACCATTGCGTACCTTACCCTTAGGGAGTTTCCGAGTATATTAAGGGCATATATATCAAAACCCTAGAAACATCAGTATCTAAATTATTTTCAATATAATAATGGTTATATTTACTTCTTATTATTATTAATTTATAAATGATTTTGATTTTGATTCAATAAAACACAAAGTGTAATTTTGGGTAATATTAAAATTCAATTAAGGCATTTATTTAAAAGAATTAATGGATTTTTTAAATAAATAACATTTTTAATAAAATATTATCATTAAATAATTTCAATTAAAAATAAATTATCATATAATTTTTCTGAAGTCAAATTTAATTTTTATAAGGGTTAAAAAACTGTTTTTGTAAATAACCCATCATTTCTTAATAAATGTCGATTATAATTTTAAAATTAAAAATTCACATATTTAGAAAATTATTTTGATAAAATTAATGATATTTTTTAAATCAAAATGCTAAAATTATCCAATAGTCTATTTTTCATAATTTTCTGACACAATCGAATTTTCGAGTAAAAATTAAATACCGTATAAATACACGGTGTGTATTATGACATCATAATGATGAAAAATTAATGTTATAAATACTAAAATAGGTTTTCAAGACCAAATATATGTTTTTGTTTTAAAATAATGTTATTTTTTGTTTATTTTATTAATTTTATAAATCCTTTATGAATCCTCCAAAACCATTGATATATATTAAGGATTTAAAATCATTTCTTTAAGAGTATGGATCACTTACTCATCAGTAAAGGTATTATTTTATTATGTTTGGCCATTTTAATTATAAAATAATGAAAACCACCCCCTTTTAAAGAAACCATGAGAAAAAACCATGGGAAGGTTTGTGGTTTTGGTTATTTTATTATTGAGTCCAAAACCTATGTTTGAGAAATAATACAGAAATCCCCACCCATTTCCTATATAGAACCACATAATTTCCCATTTCTCTTCACTCAAAATCCTTATAGCACATCCTTAATCTCCCCTCCATTTTATAGAGTCTTCCCAAGGTTTCCCCAATATCTCAATAAGCCCCTCCCAAGTATTTTTAGTCACACTCTCAAGGTAAGGGATCCTTTCATTCTCTCCATTATTCAAGTTTATTTATTATCTTATGCCTTATATTTAAAGTTAATATTATTAGGATATGTTTTTCATGTGCCTTTTACTATAAATTTTATATCCAAATTATGATAGACCCCTTTCAATCTCATCAACCCATTTCAAGAATTTTTATGTGACGCCGTTATGCTGTTGATATTCCACTGTGATTTTCCATGACAAACAATAGTGTAGTGAATACCCATACAAATTTCCCATCAAGGGTGTTCACCTTGATGAAACTATACTTATTTATTTGGGACTTAAATATATTTATTCCAAAATAAATTATCATGGAATAAAATGTGATGATAAATGCGTCCATGTTTTATGATCTATTTGGCACTCTTAAGCATGAAAATGAAATGAAAATGAAGGGTATGCCCAAAATTATATAGCGCTCTAATGAATTGGGTAATTTTTAGTCTAATGAGATTTAATTTTGGGATAGGGAGTAAGCATGACTACTTTATGCTAATTTTTTCATCATTATGTTTTAGCAATTATCCTTAACATATTTTTATGATGCGGTGTTTTAAGTTGTTGCCACATTTTCCAAGTTCTCTTTATGTTATCATGCTATATCATGCCTCATTATTCATGTTTATGATTCTCACTCCTTTTATGAACCATTGATATCTCTATTTTATAACATGTATTAATTTATTCATGTTATACCATGTTTATTCCCTTACTGAGATTTATAGCTAAACCCGTTCTTATGGATGTCCCTAGGTTATCCCATGTAGTTTTAAGTCTGAGCATATTAAGGAATTTTTAAATAAAGATGATGTATTTTCCTCCTTTAAGTTGTTATGTAATGTAACTAATTCCAAAAGACACTATAATTATCAATCTTCTAAGTTGTATTATGTGTAAAATTATGTAATAAATCATGTAATAATGTATAATAAATAGATGGGTTGACATAGAAAGCTTATTCTAACAATGAATTGCCTTGCACCACTTTCATTTCACCATAACATTACAACATAATAACATATCATAATTCCTAGAACTTCATTTTCAATAAATCATGACCTAAGTTATTGAAACAATGATCACGCTTTATGAAATAACCACTTGATTCTTGGAATGGACATCACTTCATCACTTTATAAAGACCAATGCAAACACATGAAAATAAAAAAATTCCCTACATTTTGTGATAAATACTTCATGAAAACTAGTATAATCATCATCCAATCCACAAATATATCTTGGTGGAATATTTATTTATTGAAGATTCATTTATTATACAACATAAACACTTTAGTAAAACCTTCCCCAACTCATCCAAAGAGTCCCAAACTTCTATATGACCTTATTTAAAATGTTCTTCAAGAAATAAAAAAATATCAAAATATTTAAATCACTTGATTTATTGGTTTAAAACAAATTCCAACACAAATTATTACAAATAAAACTACTTTAACTAATTTAAATAATAATCTCCCTCTTTACATCAAACATATCTTGGGGAACAAAAATCACTCCAAATATCTTTTTACTCATAAAAAAACTCCCTTTTGTTTTTTTTTCAAAAAATGATTATAAATCTCCCTAAAACTTAGTAATGCATCATTATTCAAGTATTATAAGCCTATATGATCATAGTTATGGTAGTAGACTAGAATAATGAATAGTAAATATAAAAATACCCATTTGAGAAACTCGCATTCACTTCCACTTTTATATAAAACTTACCTTATCAAAAAATAACTATCTTTGTATATGTTTAAAAGTTATTTCTTATATGTGTAATAAATAAATAAATTTATAATAGTTCCCAAACTAACAAGTCACACTTGATAAAATCATATTTTCAGAAATATACCCATCCGTGTGTACCAAACTTACAACTTTCCCCATTTAAAAACCCCCATTTATATAATCTCCCCATTAATAAGATATTTATACCCAATTAATTAACAACATTCCTTTGGATTTATGTTTTGATTATTATCCTTGTAGAAAAAAATATAAGGAACAAGTGATATATAGGATGACTCACCATAACTTAGCCTTGGGAATGTTGAGGTTAAACTATCATCTTCAAATTTAGTTTCTGAACTATATCCTTGGGAAACAGTTTGGTAAACACATCCATGAATTGCTCATATTGTTTTGAAATATATCCCATATTTAAAAAAATCAATCTTCCTAATTTTCCTTTATAAAATGGTATTTGATATCAATTTTCCTTTATTAATAATGTTAAACTCTATTTATAGAAAGAGTGATAACACTTTAATTGTCACATCCCACAAAAAAGAGTAATTTTACTTCGATCGATAAAAAAATATTTTTTTAAATTACTCAAAAGGATAAGGCTCCACACAATGAAGATAAAAATCAAGGAGGTCTAAGGTGATGGAGACCAAGTTAATCCCCTTGTACAAAATCATTATACTCCCGATGCAATGACCCAAAGTTATAGAAAATCACCAAGGGCTCATCATGACTACTCCCCCATGAAAGGTCATCCATAGTGAAGTTGGCCTCTCATGGAATATGACGAACCACACACCCATTAGGAATCTCCATGCCGTAAATTTTAATCATTTGAGTTGTTTAATAGATTAAAATTTCAAGATCCCATATTTTTATAGGTATATCACTATTTTAATTTTTCATTAGACAACTTTTTTTGGGGCTTTCCTTTATCTTTAAAAATTAGTTGTGAAGTCTTGTTTGGAGACAAAGATATTTTTCTGGGGAAATGACCCAAATTTCAAGGGTTTTTTGTTTGAATTAATGGTTTTTGGTTATAAACATGTAAAAGGGTATTATGAAGGTTCCCTGTGAGTTTGGAAGGCTTCAGAGGTGTTTTAGGAACTTTTGTAGAGTCTAGGTTTAAATCTATCTTCAGGGCATTTACATGTCATGTAAATGTCACAAGATGTGTAGTTTTAGTCGATTAAATTCCATGAAATGGGTTCATGTTGTGAAATTAATACACACTATGTAAAAAGTTCATGTTTTTTAATGTCTGAGTAGGATTATTTTGACCTGATGTGATGCATTTTTTAGTGTAACTCGTAAAACAATAATTACACTCCATGTATATATTACACACCATTTATTTCTCAAGATCAATGATTTTTAAATCAGGATTAATATGTAATTTTATTCTTCATCATGTTTAACCCTTCTCCCTCATACCCTAAGAAATTTATAAGAAATTTTGGAGTGCCTTCTTCCATTACCGATGTCCTGATCATGTGATGAATCCTTGGTGATTTTTTTTATTAGGTTATCTCATTTCTTATGCTTGTTCTTTATTTATGGTGGTTGAATCTCTTGACCGTAGTTTTTTGGGTGATGGTGTTGATATTGTGTGATCTAGGAGTCTTATTTAAATCTTATTTTCCTTTTTTCTTTTTGTCATTACTATTCGAAAGCATTGTGTTGATCACCAGTTAAGGTAGGTGGTCTAAAACCTAACCCTATGGTCTATTTAGTCATTTATGTGTGAAAAATATTACGATTTCATTGACCTAATGTGCATGATAATTAATTAGATAATGGTTAATGATAACCATGTAATTTTATTAATCCTTAGGTCCCTTTGGATCCAATCATGTTGCGACGAGGCTTGAGGCTACCGTTGGGTGAGTGAACCCTTGAATAATAATGAATTGGTTAATGGCTTAAAGCATGTTTAGCATGACATGAGATATCAGGTGTTTTAATTTTGATAGATTCACCTTGGAACATGACTTAATTAATTATTTGTAATGGATAGTGGAACCTGATACGATATGGTTGTGTGGAATGACATGTTATTGGTTAAAGTCCCAATTTGATAAATGAAAAGGGATTTAAGGATGAAAGATTAATTGAATGAATTAACCATTGCAGATTATGATGTTGTATATTTTACACTAGCTATTATATCTTGTGATGTGTTTGATATTTTAATTCTTATAGGGATTGGACTAGTTATATTATAATTATTATAGGGCTTAGAATATTTTTGGTGAAATTGTTATATGGAGGACTCAGTTCGGTTATGCTGTAATGCTTATAGGGTTTGGATTAGTTATGATGGAATTCTTATATAGAGGGCTTGACCCAAATGATGAAATGATTATATAGAGGTATTTTCTTAGATACTGAAATTATTATACAGAGTTATTTTACTAGTTATATGATTATGCCATGGTTTGTGGTTATGGTTGCCATTGTTGTGTTACATGGTCATAGATATTCCAACATGGTGCCGAAGTTGGTTGATTGTTATATTCTATTAATTGTTTAATTAATACACCTATTTATCACTTTATTCAATGTACTTATTATCATATAGGTTTTTTAGACATGATGGTGTCCACCTACCGAGTTTTACTCACAACCTATTAGGGTCATCATTTTGTACCCCAACAAATTACATGGATGCAGGTTTGGAAAAGGGAAAGGGAACTTGTAGTTGATTGTTGCTTGCTGGATGGGTTCGAGTTTGGAGTTGGGACCGATATGGGGTTCAGGACTAGGGTCTTCATTGTTTATTTGTGTTATGTTTTTCTTTTATTTTTATTACTTTTAGATTGAAATTTAGATACATTCCATACCGACGTTACATGTTTATTTATGATTGGTTTTTTGGTTCTTCCTTTTACTTCCCAGTTGTATGTTGTATTTTTCCAATATTTCCATTACTTTGATATTTATTTAATTTTTTAATTTTATCTATATTGTAACTATGTATCATGGGGTATAGTCTCCCTACTATACTTATCACACCCCCACATCTATTTGGTAGCTTCTGGCTTATGGGGAGGTGTGATTAAGGTTTTATAACCAACATGCTTTGGCCATGTGAGAGGGTTATAGATTAGGGTAAATTACAAAGTGGTATCATAGAAGGTTTAGGTTTTTGTATTCTATTATTGTAATATTTGGGAAATGTAAAAATAAGACTATTATGTGTTAGGACTTGGTAATGATATTGTGAAAGGGATAAGACAACACATTTATGGGGGAAAATCTAAGTGCCTAGGGATGATATTGATGTTCTGCCATTCACTTGTTATGGTTTGATGTTATTTCACCTTAGGTGATTCACATGTTACATGAAATCATTATTTCTTGAGATTTATACTCGTGGCCTGGTATGGGATGATATGAGTATGCATGCATCATGATAGACACTAAGGGATATATCTTGACCTACATTGTTCATGTTAAGGACATATTTTTTTTAATATGATATATTTTACCATTTTAACTATGAAATGAGATACCTGTTATATCTGAGTAATGAAATAAAGGAACCTTTATGTCATGCTAAAACACTTTTAATCCATGTTTATAGAGACCGTGATCATGTATGTTCTCTTCTTATGTCACATATTGTGGTTAACCTTGGTGTTAGCTAGTGTTCTAAGGGGTGAATTTTTCTTTTAAAGAAATTCTTCCTCACTATCTTCAAATTGAGCATTAGGAGAGTGGAAATTAGAATTCTCCTAATACATATTAACTGGATTTTCCTATATCTGTTATGGATCATATAAATATTCAGCTTCACGACAACTTCCTAAGGGTCATGTGATCTATGGAAAAGGAGACTATTCATACCATGAATTCAATGTCTGAGATGACAAAAAAATTTAATTTATGGAAACCATATATATTCACTGGGGAGGGAAGTCCCCAATAAGTTAAGTTATGGATTGAGTCTATCTATATGATCTTCAATAACCTCGAGATACCCACAAATAGGTGGGTGAAACTTACTACATACATTCTCTTTGGAACAACCAAAATATTATGGGACATTCTAGAATAAGATGGACCACAATAATAGTTATCCTGGAAAGAATTTGAGGTGTTTTTTCTAATCCAATTCAATCTATAGACATTGAGGGATGAGAAGGATCATGAGTTTATGAACCTAACATAGAAGGACATGTCATTGATGGACTATGATGGAAGTTTCATCAAACTGAAATACTTTTCACCATATTTAGGTACTGAAGATATCTATAGGGAGAGATGTTTTCTGAATGGGATTAACTATGAGGTTAGGTCATAGGTGAACATTTTTTATTAAGTATAATTTTATATGTGATGAATTAGGAACTAATCATGGAAGAGAATTTGAGATGGGACTTGAGTAGCGACAAATCTATTTCAACAATGAAAACTGAGATCTCTTCCACTGGAGGCAAGAAGGGATGTTATGATAGTTATCACCAAAGATACAATGACCAGAACATTTAGGGAAGTGGGAATCCATCTACGGATCGTGTTATGTTTTAGTGATATTAGTGTGGAGAGTTGAGACACAAGGGGAATCAATGTTCCTACGTTGATTTAGAGTGTCATTACTGTGGTAGGCTGGGTCACCTATAGAGGTTTTCTAGAGAAATACAATAGTAGAGTAGTGGTAGAGTATTAGGATCAGTACCAAAGTCTAGGAAGAACTTAAGTACCAGTGGGTAGACTAGTAGCTGGAGTTCCACTGGATATTTAGGTTGAGGTAGGGTATGTGGTACCCTTAATGCAGAAGTGGAAATAACATGTAGGGGAAATATCCTAGGGGAGTCAGGATGGATCCTTGGGTTTAGGGGTAAGTCAAATGTATGCTATCCAGGCTACTCGAGCTAGTGTGGATGTGGGAACTTCTACTATAAAAGGTATGATTCTTGTATCATCTACCCATACTTGTGTTTTATTTGATATAATATAGTCATATTACCTATTATATTATCTTTTTGAAAATGGTTTTGGATTGGTTGTGTAAATGTTAGATGGTGTTTTGATCATCGATACACAGTTGGGAGTATTGTTAGGGAAAATAAAGTGTTGAAAGGTGTGTTTTCAAGAGATTGCTGGTCACCATTTATCTTGGGAAACATTTTTTTAGAAATCATAGGTTTTGATTTAATTATTAGTATGGATTGGTTAGTTGTATAATAGGATCATATTTACTATTACTTGATGAGACTTTCCTTTATATCCCCAGAAGGAGGAAACTATTTTCATCAGGTGAGTGGGATCTTCAGGCTGGTCATTCTAGACTAATTCAGTGCAAATTGGATTGTCTCATAGATCAGATAGAAAGCATTGTTATAGATTATGGTGTAATAGAGAATTATAGATTTCCAAAAGTGGTAGACCATATTTATTATGTATTTCATGATGAGTTATATAGATTAATTCCAGAGTGGGACATCTAGTTCATAATTGATTTGGTACTAAGAGCAAATCCAGTTTCTATTCCTCCTTATAGGATGACACCAGAAGAGATTCAGGAGTTGAAATCTTAGTTGGAATATTTGGAAGCTAAAATTTTCACATATCCTAGTATGTCTCTATGGGGTTCTCAATTTCTTTTCACCAATAAGGATTATGGGACTTTGAAATTATGTATGTATTATTATAGATTGAACCAATTGATGATCAAGAACCGATATCCCCTTCTACACATAGAGGATCTCTTCGATCAGCAGAGTGGTGATAAGATCTTATCCAAGATCAATTTGAGATTTGGATACCACCATTTGGCGGTGATACCATTGTACATACATCAAACTTATTTTAGGATAAGGTGTGGCTTTTATGAGTTTGTAGTGATGACATTCGGTTTGATGAATACTATAACTATATTCATGGAATTGATTAATTGGATCTTTCATCATTTTCTAGATTAGTTTGTGGTGGTTTTTTTCAATAAAATATTAGTGTAATCCTAGTTAGAAGATTATCACACCCAACATCTTGAAATAATCTTGAGTATATTGAGGGAGAATCATCTTTATGGTAAGCTAACCAAATGCTGTTTCTAGATTGATAAATTTCACTTCTTAGGACATGTCATCTTAGAGGTAGGAGTGTAAGTGTACCTAGAGAAGTTTGCATACATGGTATATTAGTATAAGCATAATAATTTCTTAGATATTAATAGCTTTCTAGGTTTATAATGTTATTAATAGTGTTTTATCTAGGACTTCTCCCATATGGAAGCATTGATGTCTAGGCTAACCAAAAAAGGAGTGAAGTTTTTCTGGTTGGATGCTTGTGAGATATATTTTTTAGGAGGTGAGGAGTATGATAACCTTAGAAAATATACTCAATATAGCTATTTTAGTTAAATAATATACCATTTAATGTGATCCATCAAGAGTTGGACTCAGAGTAGTTCTGATACAGGAGGATCGAGTGGTTTCTTATGGCCCGAAAATGTTGAGACCGTATAAGAGGAATTATCCTAATCATAGTCTAGAGTTATCTACGATGGAACATTCCATAATATGCAGGAGACACTATATTTTGAGTGAGAGGTTTATGCTGTACATGTACCATAATAAACTCAAATATATCTTTTCTTAGTGGGATATGAACCTTTGGTAAAGGAGGTGGATCGATTATCCTCACTATTTTGACTTTGGACCAACTTATACACTGGGAAAGTTCAAGATCATTTCCAATTCCTTGATCCAGAAAAAATAGATAGATATAGTGAGGGAGTCATTCGATGAGTCGTGTATGATGAAACTATATGAAGAAATGCATATAGATGTTTAGGAGTCCCAGGGATGAGTAGCTTTGGCTTTGACACCTGTTATAATTGTAATTATGGAATGGATAAAGAAAGATTAGTTATTTGATATGGTGGGATTATTCTTGGGATACAACTTATATGATAGGGAGACACCATTAGTATAATCTATTTATAGTGAAAATTCTATTCTTTTCGGTGGCCAAGTATGGGTTCGTACATGCATGCACACAGAGATGATTAGAGAGTTTCATGCTTCTAGATAAGTGGTACATCTATGTTTGAAAAAATGTATTGTGATCTTCGTAGACAGTACTGGTGGAAAGGAATGAATTAGGGAGTATAAAGGTTCCTGATGAGACATCTCACATGTAAGTAGGTGAAATATGAGCATTAGAGGCCTGCTAGGCTATTAAAACCCATTCCCATTCTAGATTGAAAATGGGATGATTTAACTATGGATTTTGTGATAGGATTAACTAGGAAAACACATAAGAATGATTTAGTATGGGTGATCATAGATCGATTGATGATGGCAACTCATTTATTTACTATTTAGGATACCATCACTATTGATGATCTGGGTAGTCTTTATGTGTGGGAGATTGTTCGATTGTGCAGTGTTATAAGGTGTATCATTTCTGATACAGATCCTCATTTCACATCATAGTTATTTTAGGGTATTTAGAAGGATCTATGATCACAAGTTATTCTAAGTATGATCTATCGTCCATAGGTTTATAATCAATCAGAGTAGACTATTTATATTATAGGGGATATGTTGTGATCCTGTCATTTGGATTTCAGTTCTTCATGGGAGTATCATATGACACTTATGATTTTTTTTGCATAATAACATCGATCCAGATGGAACCTTTCAAGGATTTGTATGAAAGTTCACACCGTTCACCTCTTTGTCGGTTAGAGGTAGGTGAGTCTATGCTTGTTGGACCTAACCGCATTTAGGATACATCTGAGCAACTTTAGTTTACCATGGGGTGGTTTGTTACCTTGAATATTGGGTAGAAATCATATGCTGACCCATGAAGGAAACCTCTGAAGTTTTATGTTGGTCATTGTGTTTTCTTTCAAGTGTATCCTAGGTTCTAAAAACACTGTATTAGAAAATAGGGAAAGCTAGAACCCAGGTTTATCGGGTCGTCTGAGATAGTGGAATGGGTTGGTCTATTGGCATACCAATTCGACCTTTAACTAAGCTACAATTCCTTTCATGACATGTTTCACATGCCAAAGCTTCAAAGATACCATCTCGACCCTATCATATGGTAGATGTTGATGGCACTGAGATGTGTGTAGATTCATCCTTTAAGGAGCATCCAATGCATATTGTGGACAATAGTACAATGTATCTTCAGGGTAGGACTATACCTATATTTGAGTGTAGTGGAATCATTTTCATATACAATAGTATACCTGGGAGAAGGAATTTTATATGTGATCACAATGGCCATAATTTTTTTCCAAGACCCCACAATGATGCTTAGAGAATCTAAGGGATGATATTTTATATGGTGTGGAGTTTGTAAGATCTTATATTATTTTAGGTATGTACTGATTTTAGTTATTCATTTAATGTATTTAATTTGGGCTTTCCTTTTTCTTTAAACCCTGGGGGTCAAGTCTCATTTGAATATAAGAATATTTTATTGGGTAAAATGACCTAATGTTTGGGAATGTGTATTTGTTTGAATTAATTGAGTCTGGGTATAAACATGTACAAGGGGATTAAAAATGTTCACCATGAGTTTGTAAGGATTTGGAGGTGGTTTAGATTCTATTTTAGAATCTGGGTTTAAAGATGTCTACAGGTTATTTACACACCATATAAATTTTATACAACATGTAATTATCTCTGGTAAAATTCCATGAAATGGGTTCATGATGTGAAATGAATACACAAAGTGAAAATGGTTCATGTATTCTAATGTTAGAGCTGGGTTATTTTAAAAATGAGGGGGAACATTTTCCAGCATAACACCTTAATCAAGAATTACAAGCCATGTAATTTTTATATGTTGTGTATTTCTTGAGATCAACTATTTTAAAGACATGATGCATATGTAATTTCACTCTTCATCATGTGAAACCCTTGTCCTCATACCCTGGTAGATTTTTATAAAATTTTGGAGTTCCTTATTCTATTATGGATATCTCGATCAAGTAATAAATCCCCTTTGAGTTGTTTTTCTTAGGTTATCCCCTCTCCCTTGCTTGTTCTCTGGTTTTGGTGGTGGAATCTCTTGAACACAGTTGTTTGGTTGTTGATCTTGAAATTTTGTGATCTAGGTTTCTTATTGTGATTTTATTCAGCTTCGTTCTTATTATAATTTTGAGTTGAAAGTGTTGTATTGATCACCAGTAAAGGTAGGTGGTTTAAAACCTAACCCTGTAGTCTGTTTAATCATTTTAGTATGTGAAATATTTTAATTGCGATTACCTAACACATGCACTAATTAATTAGATAATGGGTAAGGATAACCTTGTAATCTAATTAATAATTGGTTCCCTTTAGATCCAATTGTCTTGGGACTTATCTTGAGGCTACCATTAGGTGAGAGAACCCTTGAATAACAATGAATTGGTTAATGGATTAAAGAATGTTTAGAATGACATGAGACCTCATGTGATTTTCTTTTGATAGATTCACCTTGTAAAATATCGTATTGGATTATTTGGAATGGCTGGTGAAACCTAATATGATATGGTTGTGTGCACTAGAATGTTATTAGTTAAATACTTAGTTTGAAAAATGAAATGTTATTTAAGGATGAATGAGTAATTGGATGAATTAATCCATGTGGCTTATGATGTTGTATGTGTTATGCTAGCTTATATATCTTATGATGTGTTTGATGTTGTAAATATTATAGGGATTCACCCAGTTATGTTTTAAATCCTATAGGTATTGGATTGATTATGTTAAAATGATTATATAGAGGACTCATGACAGTTATGCTATAATAATTATTGGTCTTGGACTGGTAATACTGAAATGATTATATATATGGATTTAATTAGATGATGAAATGATTATATAAAGGGTTTAGACTAAATATTGAAATGCTTTTATAGAGGGATTTTCCTGGTTATATGATTATACCATAGTTTGTGGTTATCATTGGAATGGTTGTGATATATTCTCATAGATATTACAGAATGGTTCCGAAGAAGGTTGATTGTTATATTATATTAATTATTTAATTAATACACATATTTATCTTTTTTATTGAATGCACTTATTATTATAATGATTTTGTTTGTACATGGGGGTTTTGAACTACTGAGTTTTACTTGAACCCTTTTTGGACAACTATTTGGTACCTAAATAGATTACATGGATGCTGGTCTGGAAAAGGGAAAGGGACCTTATACTTAATTGTTTCTTGCTAAATGGTTTAGAGCTTGGAGTCAGTACCGATGTGGGGTTTGTTATCAAGGTCTTCTTAGTTTATTTGTTTCAGTTGTTTATTTTGTTTTTATTGATTTAACTTTGGTATTTAGATACATTCAACCTTGACATTACATGATTCTTTATTGTTAGTTAATTGTTTCCTCATTTTACTTCCAAGAAGTATGTGGTATTGTTTCCACTATTTTTTTCACTCCGATATTTATTTATATTGTTTATTTTTTTCTATATTGTTACTCTATACTAGGGGGTATAGTCTCTCCACTATACTCGTCATATCCCCACTACTAGTAGGCACCCTCTAGAATTTGGAGAGGTGTTCTTGAGTTCCTGTTACCATCCTAATTTTTCTACATGAGATAGTGCCAAATTGGGGGACGTTACAAAGATAATACATTCATATTACTATTCAATCAAGGTAATAGAGTGAAAATTATTCAAGTTCCATGTAATGAACCATTATTCTAAGAAAAAAACTCCACATGACATTGATACATGCCCATTGTGGGGAACGATGAAAGAAAATTTATAAATTGTTTCCTAGTATAGTATAGTGGCTGATCAGGGTCATATGAATTAAGGAGATCCACATTTTTCTATTGACTAATTCTATTTTTCTTAACTCTACTTGTTTTTGTTTTTTTATTATTTTATGAAATAAATGACAAATTTTTTATTTTTATTATTTTTAAAATAATTATAATATATGAATAATGAAAATTTAAACTAAAATAACATGAAATTATAAATAAAATGTGATTAGAAAGAGAGAACTTGTTCCTAGGTTTGTTTTTTAGTTATATCATTATTCTTCTTTATTTGTTCTAATTAAGTTCGATAATTCAGCTATGAAATATCTTGCATGAATTTCTAACATTTTTTAGCATTGCGAAATATAGAATACCTTAATTAATCTAAATTTCACCTCATCCTATAATAAAGGTTAATGAAACACCCCGGTAGAGAGTGTGACATATTCCTAGACCAGACTCCATCATATGTCATTTCATCTATTGATCAGATCAAATTTATTGTGTGAAGAGATAATAAATGGAATATAGGTAAAAGATATAAAATAAAATAATATAAATATATTTGAGTGGAATTTAATAGAGGAAAATCTCTACACCCATGAATTCCACTCACATATAACAGTAACATAAAATACACTTTAATAGAGAATTCAAGAACATAGAACCTTCCCTAGAAGAAGCCTCGGGTCAACCCCTCATTGTCAAGGGTAAGAGGTCACAATGGTGGATATAAATAAGGGAATAAGAAATAGGATAAAATAAAATAAAAAGAAAAACGAGGGAAGATAAAGAGAGATAAAGGGATAAATGGAAAATGAAGAAAATTAAAAAAATAAGAAAAGATAATAAAATAAATAGGTATAAATGTGAAAATAAAAAGAAGAAATTAGAAGAAGATGATGATGATGAAGAAAAATAATAGGAATGAGAAGAATAAATGAAAATTGGTATAATCACTTCTAAAAAAAATTCATAAATTGTTTCATTGATACCCTAATTAAAAATTATAGATAAATATAAACTAAAGAAAAAATAAAAATAAATGAAAAAAATAATGACAAATGAAGAAACATTGGATGGTGTCTCCCTCTCACAGGAGTAAAACCTCTACTTGATAATGGAGAAAACCTCTTTTAATAGAAATAAAAGAGTTCTCAGTAATCTTTAATCTGAATCATCACATATATTATTTTAAAACTCCCTCAAGACCCATGTGGAAGGTATTATGGAAACACCCAAATATTTTGAGTGCTTGAGTTTGGTATTTTAGAATGGGATAAATGGTGGAATTTGACCTTCTTATTTTTGAATGAGATTTAGTGTATGTCTTGATGTGGAATTTCCACATGGAAGGTGTAGTAGTGACAAGGTTCTTCTTCAACAAACAAAATGGCCATCAGAGTGGCTGGTTGGATTGATCTTATATTCCCAAGTGTGAGATCATCCTAGGTGAAGAAGGTGTTCTTTGATGATTAGAGGACTCTTTAGTGAAGATAATATCAATCATGATATTCTTCGGTGGCTTATATGGTGGTTTTCAGGTATATTAGTGGTGGCCAGGGATGTTGAGGGATTGCAATGAGTAGTGGAGGATGGAATATTCTTGTATCTGAGTGTGGGTGAGAAAACATAACATGGGATGTTGCCAAATTTTTAAAATGTGAATACTAACCATAAGTGTACATCCCAAATCAGAAACATAGGTGTATGATGCGAGTGTTTAAAATGAAATTTGCGTGTTGTGATTCCTAAAGGCCTACACTAGTGTGAGAACTTAGATACACGCACACATATGCATGGGCTAGGCCACACAGCCTGGCCCACACATGCCATGAACCAATTCCGATCCCATGGAATCTCGCTGTGGTCCTGGTCCCTCCTACACTCCACCATTCCACTAGGTTGTGCGGGCTCTCCCATGTGCTATGTTTGGAAGGTTGGCCTACTTAGTTCTGGATATGTGGATACTATCTATGATTAAGGGCGGAAAAATGTTGGTATATTTTTACCTAAAATTTATTTTAAAATATTAAATAATCAAAATATAACTTCAAGAAGATATTAAAATAAATTCCAAATTTCAAAATAATAATAAATTAGTTCATTTAAAATCATTGAAATTCCAATTCCATAATTTCCCATGTTTTAATAGAAAAATGTATTATAAGGGAATATCCACAAAAATCCATCAAAAAATTATTAGATACAACTTAAAATTATATATGAAATATGAGTGTGTCAAATACCTTATGCTTAAACCATGCTTGTCCTTAAGCATTAAATCTCAACATGGAATTCAAGGGTCACAAAAGTTACCACTATTTAAATTTCAAAGTTATAAAATCAAATTATTACCAATGGTAAATTGAATCTTTATAATTCTACCTGAAATATCAATTTAACTTCTCAATTTTCAAATAAATAATTAGATCAATAATTTTACCTTTTCCTATTGAAAAATGACGAAACATATATTGTCATTCATTCATGATCATTAATTTATTATTATTTAACATGACAAGGAATGATCTACCTCTCTTGGATATTTTCTCTCATCACTAATGATATTAATTCAATTAGAGTTATAATAAAATCATGAGAACATGATCCTTATCCATAATCTTGTAAAGTAACCACTTTATCCACTTTGTAAAGACAAAAGAAACTTGAAATCATGATATATTTTTAATTAAGGTTCATATGAATCTGAAGATTAAGGAATGTAGGAATTTATATTTAGAAATTTATGCTCAAGGGGGAGGTTAATCTCTAAAGTATTAAACATGATATCAAAAGTAAAATCTCAAGGAAATTATCTCCTTCAAAACAAAATCTCTAAATTTCCATGATCAAAGTAAATATTATGAAAAATTTTACCACAATGAATGATGTGAACCCTATTGGTTTTCTATACTCTTATATTTTTTCAAAGTATATTTTACTCATTTTTTTCTTTTTAAAAAGTTATACTTATAATGAATCTCATATCTACAACCTGAGCACATATAATAAAAATCATCGGTCTAGTAATGGTGATTTTTTTATTCTTTTATGTCGTAACCCATTATTTTTTCCTATTTTTATTCAATAGGGGAAATAATAAAGAATAATGAAGAAATAAAAAATATTTCTCAATACACACATTAATACGCCCACACCTTTTCCTTATAATGTATATTATAAATTTTACAATGAATTCCCTTACCCCCACACTTCAACTTTTAAAATGTTATGTAAATACTAATAGGATGGTAGAAATGGATAAAAATGGCCTCAAACATGGATCATTTCTAACAAGGGAATTCATGGTATCTATTGGATAAAAAAGGATTTATGTAAAGGTGGTATCAAATACAATGGATTTTCAAAATATTCATTAATAATTTTAAATTATGTTTTCCTGATTCATAACTTTGACAAGTACAAATGGAATTGATAGTGGGTGAAATGTCCCAATACCACTCAAGAAATATTCTCAAGATAAAATAGAAAGTTTTTGGTTTATAAATACTCTTGTAAATGGGTAATTTGATTTTGGATAAAAACTCAATGTATGACTTATAATAAAAAATCAATTCACATGAATTTTAAAAATTCAATGCATGAAAACTGTTAGGGAAATTTCATTTACATGAATCAACTAATTCCCTCAAATCATGTCTCATAATTTTAATATCCATGATTCACTTGAATAATTAAATTATTAATATTAATCATTAAATATCATTATCATTAAAATATAAAACATGATATCATATAGTTCCAAAAATCTATTATCTCCTAGATAAGTCAAGTAAATCAATAATTCAAGCATGGACATGTAATTTCCATTTTTAAAGCTCAAAACTTGTTTTCTAACAAAAATTTAAGAAGTTTTAAAGATAAATATTACTAGTGAAACACATTTTGAAATGAAGCTTTTTGTACACATTATTAAAAATTTTAATGGGGATTCATTGTGACATCATGGTCCTACAAAATTAAATCAATCAATTAAAACTTTAGGATCATTTCATTTTTTCTCGAAAAGAATTGGGAGAATGGGATGCAAGCTGGACTAATCGTAAGAATGAAATTAAAAGATAAATTTCTAAAAGGAATATAGAAATATAGGACTTGGTTTAATCTCCCAATTAGGTCCTGTCATTTTAATGCCACCATATGGGTATTACCAACTGTTATCTATATTCTGATGGTGGGTGATTCTTCTTGGATTTGAACCACCACATGTGGCTTTTCATAACTTTTAATTCTTCCTTCTTGTTGAGGAATAATCCTAGTATAATTTATACCAAATCCATCCCCTTCATAATTATTTATATATTTCATGGTAGGGGTAGGATGAAGTATATATCATCCTCCTTCTTGGATGCTACTTGTGTAACATCTTATTGATTTTTCAATGCTAGATCAATTTGAGCTACTGGGGTTGAATGATTAAAAGGAAAGTAAGTAGGTATTTTAACTTAAAAATAATTTAAATTTAAATAAAAATTCTCCCTTTCATAATTATTAGACCGTGTCTTGATTTCCTTAGGCTCAATTACTTTTTATTTTTTTGGGATTCCTCAAATTCATGTTATTAAAAATTTGGGAGATCAATGTGTTCCTCAATAGGTGAATGTGTGATTTCTTCATCTTACTACAAGGCATAGCAAGGATTGACAAAATATAAGAATTTCATATAGTTAATATTGGTACTCAAATAATATTGAGTAAAATAAAAAAAGAAAGAGTTCAAAATAAGATCATATCCTTATGTAGGTTATGGTTTAATATTTCTTTCAATGATGAGTGCCTCTTGAAGTTAGATCTTTGTGGATAGAGGTTGGTTGTCGGGATACTCCATATTTGTTTTTCAAATTTCACCATTTTTTTGGTGAATTTATTTAATGGTGATATCTTTTATTCTTTATAAGTAATAGGAAAATAAATTTGTTCCTCACACTCATTTCAAGA
Organism: Viscum album; assembly: GCA_963277665.1. Lineage (NCBI taxonomy): Eukaryota > Viridiplantae > Streptophyta > Magnoliopsida > Santalales > Viscaceae > Viscum > Viscum album. Next base: position 257,455,639 of record OY728143.1, on the reverse strand, counting down.
TCCATCTTGATCTTGTTGATATCCCACATGTTGCCATGTTTTTATTTCTCCATCAATGTATGAAAATATTCAAATGATATATTATTTTTTGCTCCATTTGTTATATTACTTTTCAATTTTATTTTACCTAAAAAATATCATAACCCATCTCTTTTTCTTATTGAAACTACTCCTATGAGTATCTATTCCATGGAAAAAGAAATGGTATGTTTTGATACATCATGAAAAAATAATTTTTAATATGTATTTTTTTCTTGAAGTAATGAAAAATATCTATTGCGTAAAAAAATAAAAATTAAAGAAAACATTGGTTAGATCCATAGAAACAACGTTAGTTTTGATGAAAACCATTAGTGGGGTTTGGAAAAAGAAAGTTTCTTAATGGTTTCACAGTATAGCATAGTGACTGACCATGGTTGTCTCACTTGGGGAGCTTCAAAATTATCTACTTACTAATTCCAAATCATTTAACAATATTTGTTTTTTAGTTTTTATTATTTTATTAAAAAAATGATAAATATTTGTATTTTTTTTATTTTCTAAAACAATGAGAAGACATGAAGAATGAACATTTAAACTAAACTAACATTTATTGTTAAAAATAGTGTGATTAAAAATAAATAACTTGGTCCTAGGTTAAATTTTTAATTATATTATTATTCTACTTTATTTTTTCCAATTAATTTTTATAATTCAACTAAGAAATTTCATGCATACTGTTATACCCTTTTATTTAGTTTTATGAAATCTAAAATTATTTAAATAGTAAAAATTTCACCCTATCCTATATTCAAGGTTTATGGTGCACCTCAGTTGAGAGTGTGACATATTACAGGTCCTAGCTACATCATATTATGTTTCATCCATTGATTTTATCAACACCATCATGTGAAGATCTACTTAATTGAATCGAGGGAAAATTAATAAAACAAAATAATATAAATTGATTTGAGTTCCATGTCATGGGGGAAAATATCCACACCCTTTCATGCCAATCACATCTACCAAAAACATAAATTAAATAGTAATAAAGAATTTAGGAACAACTAACCTCCCCCAGGATGATCCTCAGGTCAACCATTCATTTTTGAGGGTAAAAGGTCACAATGGTGGAGAGAAAGAAGATAAGAAGAAGAGAGGATAAAAATAAAATAAAAAGATGAATGGGGGAAGAGAGAGAGATATAAAGAGAGAAAAAAATAAAAAAATAAAATAAAATAAGAAAAGTGAATAAAATAAAAGGGAAAAAATTTGAAAATAAGAAGAGGAAAGAAGAAGAATAAGAAGAAGAATGAGAAGAATGGATGAAAAATTTGTTGAATCACATTAAAAGAATAAAAAATAATTAATTATTTTATTTATATTATTATTTAAAATAAAATGAAAATATAAACTAAAGAAAAAATAAAAATAAAAGAAAGAAAAAAATGAGCATGGAAGAAACATTGACTTGTGTCTCCCTCTCTCGGGTGTGAAAACACCTGGTAGTAGACCAAGCCTCATTTTACAGTAATAAAGGGTTCCTCATTCATTTGATATCTATATATTCACATGTCATTTTTTAAAACTCCCCCAATTCCCACGTTGGTGGTATTATGGAAACACCCAGATATTTTGGGTGTTTGAGTTTTTTCATAGTGGATTGGGATATACGGGGGAATATGACCTTATTATTTGTGCTTAGGATTAAGTGCATGGATCGAAGTGGGATTTCCACCTGGTAGGCGTGGCAGGTTGGCACCCAGTTCCTTGTCTGACGTCGGCAGGCAAGGCTTCGTGGCAGGTGTCCAGTCCTTGGAGTGGCCTTGTTTCTCCCCTCCGCGACGCTGGGTTTCCGCCTCCGGGTTTTATCTGCGAAGGCTCCAAATCTGGAGAACTTAGGAATCTTGGAGGGCTGGCGATCAGATCCTGGTCTGGCGTCGGGGGTGAGGCTTCGTGGCAGCCAATTTCCAGTCATGTTTGGTGGTATTTTCATCGGCCCAGAGTGATACAGAGGGGAGGGGGATATCTGGATTCTGGCAGTTCTGTTCAGCAGGCCCGATCTCAGTGATTTCTTCATCTTTGTTTACTACATTGATTTTCTGGATCTATTGTGGAAGATGGCTCATTTCATCATTCTTCATGGTTTCTCTCCTGTTTATTTTGGCTGTTTGCATCGGGATCTGGTGAGGGTGTGTCTGCCATCCAGTTCCGAGCAGATCCATGCCGAGAGTGGAATTTCTGGTTCAGATCATCTTGTACCCCTTCACCGGTGATGTACCCTTAGTGTGGTGTTAGAACATCCTTTCCTATGTGATGATGACCTGACTTTACATTCTTTGGATCGTCTTTCGGTTGCTCTGGCATCTGTAGTGGTGGTTAAGAGTCATGAAGGGTGCAACTGGGTTTGTTCTGATTGCATTCTTAGTGGAGAATGACTTTTGGAATGTTGAATCTCTCATCGTTTTTTGATCATGGTTTGAGGAATTGCAATTGATTTTGGTTTTATCTCGAAGGTAGAAAGTTTGTGGAGATGGATTTGACCATGTTGAAAGGGCCTCATAGGAGGTTTTAGAGCTGAAGGTTCACCTTTTCAGAGCTTTACAGATTTGGTTTTTTGAGAGGGTATGGCTTAAGCCATCGGACCGGGCCTGTGCTTTGGGTTCCTCCCTTCATCCCTTAAAAGGTGGATTTATCAATATAATAAAAAATTGAAGGCTTTCGGGCCATTGGATGGAATAAGTTGTTCTATGATAATAAAGGGCCTCAATAGTGATGACTGGTTTGAGATCAAGATTTTTTTATGGATTCCATGGTGGTTTTGGGTTTTTAAGTGGTGTTCTGAGAAATCTAGGGGAAATAGTGAGAGATAGAGGACGAAAAATCCTCGTATCTTAGTGCAAGCAAGTAAACATAATGCAGGGTGACACTATATTATTAAAATTTTAATATTAAACATAAGTGACTATCCTACTTCATAAATGCTGGTTGAAGAGGAAAGGGTTTAAAATAAAATCCATATGTTATGTTTCTCTGAATCCCAAGCCATGGTGGGAACCCAAATACACATACACATACATATGGAATAGGCCGTACTTCCTGGACCATGATAACTAAAAACCAAATATGCTCGCATAGACTCTCACTACAGGCTTAGTACCTCTTGTGTTCCACCATCCCACTGGTTTGTGATGGCTGTCCCATGCACTATACTTTTTTTTTCGGGCTTACTCAGGCCTGGCTTTGTGGATGTTATCCATGTTTGAGTGATATCCAACCTAAATATATTTTAACATAATATTGTTTAAAAAAATTAAATAATATAAATATAACTTCAAAAAATTGTTAAAATAAATTTCAGATTTCAAAATTATAAAAAAAATCATTCATTTCAAGTCATTAGAATTTCATATCCATAATTTCCCATCTTTTAATAACAAATGTATTATAATGTAATATCCACTAAAATCCATCAAAATATCATTATAAACCACTTAAAATTATGCATGAAATATGAGTGTGTCAGACATCAAATTCTAATTATCAATAATTCTAGTGAAATTCGCATTAGTATATAAAAAAATATCTAGATTTTATTTTATAAAATAAATTAATCTATTATATATGGTTACTTTGATATAACTTAATAATACATTCAATACCATAAATTAGTATTCCTTATGTGAAATTTGATATCTTAAAAACAATGTAATGACATAGAAAACATGTAGTAATGAGGATCTCAAATTCAAAAAATTCATAATAAATTTCCCAATTTTTTTGATAAAAAACTATTATATATTTATTATTTAAGAGTTTGATTCAGACTAAAGCTAGATTAGAAACTATCTTTACATACTACATTCCAAACTTCTTAAATAATTCCTAGGTATATTTTAAATGAGAAATAAAAATGTGACATCCTTATAGAGAAATTTGATGTCCTAATAAGTATTTAATATCTATAAAATTATATATCTAAACAAATCTTTGATTTGAGTGAATAATTAATTATAAAAATTTTATTCAGGAAAGATGATATAATTAACACGAATAATAACAATGATTAATACCTCATTGTTTTTTTGTTGAATAAATTGTTATCCAATCTCCTTTTTTGAAATCCAATGACTTTAAACATGATTCATGATTTTAATACCATTATATTAGATATTTACTAACCCATATATGTTTTTTCGAATAGAGAAAAACTATTTAATCATTTTTTCGAAAAATGACTTCATGTTACTTAATGTGAACTTTTATTATAAATTCACTATTGTAAAAGGATAAATTCACATCTATTTATAAAATATTGAATATTATTTGAGAAAATATGGTAGGAAATATTACTATGTTTTTGTTTTTAGAAAACATAGAACACGTCGCATCAAATTCATTATATTTAACTTGAGAATACCCTTAGTAAAAAAAATAATTTTTTGTTCCTTATCACCTCTTCCTTCTAACTAAACATAATATGGAACACCTAGTTTGTTCAAATAACATTTTTTGTTGTCTTATGAATGAACTCCCAAGTGTTTTTATTGTCTATATTATCCATTCATTTTTAATATAATAAATAAACTCTTGATACTTTAGTGATTCATTCATCACCTTATGTAATGATCAATGAACTTATTAAAATTATTGTGGACTCAATTGGGAATTTAAATGATAGAAATAGGATATTTTATGGATTTTTTATAATTGTATCAGATAATTGATCATTTTTTGTATTTTAAGAAGTTTATATTGAGGGTCTAGTGAGGGATACATGTTTATTAAATCTTGAATTTGGCGGTTTTAGATTTTATAGAGTTAAATTTTGAAGGTGGTGGTTGCAAGATCCATCATGTATGTGGGAAATTTTCACCAAATACATAGTGATAAATCCTTTGGGACTATCCACACCAGGATATCACTAAGTTTTTAGTGGGATTATCCCTTATATATAGTGGATTCTATATTATTTTTTTAATTAATGGGGGAAAATATAAATTCACATTGTATTTAATAAACTCCCTAATGGCTTCGCTCAACCTCACTTAGCTTTAGGTCGCTGGTTGAGGTGGGAGATCCTCCCATTGGTTATTCATTTAGATCTCTCACCTTTTCATTAATAAATTGAATTTTAGATAGATATCCCTTATTAAATAAAAGTATTTATCCTACCTTATTCCTATTCTTACCTCCCCCTACCCTTTTATATGATTCCATTTTTTTAGGAAATGGATTTGATTTGTGATTTCACTAGATCATGGTGGAATCAATCCCAACTAATGTAGATTTAATTTTTCATAGTCAAAGGAATATTAGTAAGGTTTTTTTCTTGTTGTTGATTAATACTTTGATATAATGAAATTATTTATTTTATTTTATTTGGGCATCCTTGGGTTTTGGTTTAAACTGAGGCTTTTTTAGGTTTAATAAATGGTGTTATTCATGTGAAGGAGTGATGGAAGTATTTTTTGAATTTCCAGCTATGGTTTAACTTATCTTTTGAGTTTTTTTATCATTTGGTTTAATTGATTAGGAAAATTGGGTTTTTAATTATTATAAACTACTTTGTGATCATTACATTTTGATGATATAATTGATGGATTAAATTTGTAGGGTATCTTAAACCTCAATTTCATTTAGTAAAGTTATGAATTTGATGTTTTTTCTCATTTATTTCCAAAATATGAATAAAATTTAAATGTTTATTTTTGAAATATGAATTTATTTTTTTTGGATTTTCTTTACACTAAACCAAATAGTTTTCGTTTTGAATATTACATAAATTTATAAGTAAACACTGGTTTTCTATTAACTATTTTACCTATTGATATGTTATCATATAAAAATTAGTTATTTATAATTCCTTTTTTACCCATTTCTTGTTCTCAATTTTCTAGATATTTTTTTTGTTTGTCTCATTCATATATTTTAAATTTTTTGTTTGAATTTTTTTTCACCTTAAAAAAACTTGAAATATTTCTATGTGAATTATTATTTTATTGATAATTTCCATTAATATGACTCATACATGGAATTACTAATATAATGGATATTTAATTATTTTATAAAAAAAGGGAAACTAATTATGCATTTTTATGGTTATATCATAATTTATACCTTTATTTATCAAGGACATTTTTCATATAAGAATAGACTAGTACTTTATCCAAGATTTTATAGAATAAACTATTATTTATTTCTATTGAATTATTTATTATGATTTAAATACTCAATAATTTATTTTTAAAGTTCCATATAGGATTTATGGTGTTATTATTGTATTTCTTGTTAATATATCCTAGCTTAGTTTTCATTGTTATTATGTTAGAGAAGTTGGTTGATGGAGTAAGTATCCGTAAAACCAAAGTAATACATGTATACTTACCATTGGATATGCACAAGAAAATTTATATGATGGTAAGGAAAATGCAAAGGAAAAGTTTCTTATTAATAATTCCAAATACCAAATGATTTAAGAGAAGTTACACATGTATAAAGAATGTGTTTATTATTATGATAAAACTATGTACATAATGTTACTGAAGTTTGAGTGAACCAAACTAAGATGGTTTCTAGAGGAGTTTATTGATGTTTTATACTAGAGAACTTATAAATATATTATTAATGGAGTTAAAAAATATCTCAAATGAGGTAATTGAAGTGTAAATATGTAGAGAAGTCATCATTGAGTTTCCAAACTTAAAGTGTGTTTTATATCATATTAATGAATATAGGGTTGTGTAATAAAGGTGGATGAGTTGGAATCTGAAATATTAGGGGAAATGTTGTTTCATAGATAAACTCCATATTAAGTTTATATGTTGAATATCCTTGGGAAAGAACTAAAGAAATTTTAATATATTTTTCTAAATTCCAAAACATGTTTAGAAAGTTGTTAAGGTTTTTAAAAGTGTTGGGGATGACCCTGAAGTGATTTGAATAGAATATGAAAAATGGAAAATTTCTCATGTAAGGGGACTCAACTATATAGAACCACATAAAGGGATTTAAAGGCAGAGACACCCATGTAAGGGTGATCCCACATAAGGGGGTTCATGTAGATGGATCTTTATAAAGGGACCCATGTCAATCATCACTGTAAGGGGACCTAGATTATATTAGGTGACTAACAAAAGGGTTTTGAGACACTATATAAAGGTATTCATAACATGTACCACCATATAAAGGGATTTAAAGATAAGTGATCAATGTAAATGGATTCCAGAAATAAATATCGATATATGGAGATCCAAGTAATGAGATATATACTTATATTTAGGTAGAAAATATAATTTTTTATAGAATTTATTTTCTTTAGAATAAATTTAAAATGGAATGATGATTAAGCTAATTTTTAATGTTCTAAACATTATAAATACCAAAAAGGGTGTGCGACTCAAACCAAAGATTTACGTGTATCCAATCTTCACCTTATGGAATAGATGACTTATGTTGAGATGATTTTATGAGAATAAAATGAGATGAAAGCAGGTACTTCTAAATTGTAAAATTTAAAAAAGAAGATAAATATAATGATGCAAGTGTTGTTCTATTGTGGAATTAAATATCAAAAACTGATTTATTATTCTATTTAGAAACTAAAATGATATAGAGTTGTTATGTATATAAGAAATCAGATAGTAAAGTTAAATCTTACAAAACTATCCTCAGATATTTTTAGGTAATAATTGTGTGTTGTATATATTATATAGTATTGAAATATTATCCAAGTAAAAATTCTCATGATATACCTTTGAGAAAAATATTTATCAATGTTGTATTTTAATTAATTAAAGTAATATTTAAATGATTGAGAAAATGAGGATAAAAGAAAAATATTGTAAATTCTATTATTTTATTAGAGATAACTGTCGAGGAGACAAAAATAAAGGTGATCATGGGAGAAATCCCACATTCAATCCATTATGAAAATAAGGTTTTGGAACTGAGATTCAAATATAATTTTCTATATTCTAAATATAGAAAAAAAATATAGGTAAACTATGTTTAAAAAGAAAAATTACAGTAAAGTTAAGTGTTAGATAGACTAAGATATTGAGACTAGTGTGAAGAATTTTGAACTCTCAAAGAAGAAAAAGAACAAGGTGATACCAATCCTATCCTATTGATATTTGATCATCTATGTCTTAAAGCTTTTTTCAGAAGAGGATCCTGCGACACTCATTATTTAAAAATATTGAGAACAAGAAATAATAATATGAGGAATGACTTCCACTAAAATGAATTTATCTAATTTTTATATCAATAATTTTAGAGATTGAGGAGATAATAAATTTATAAACATCATTAGAGGTCAAATTTGAGTTGAGAAATCTAGGTGAGTAGTTTTTATAAAATATCTAAGAAACTGAGCTGATAAAAGTGATAGATTCATAGGAGGTTCAATGTCTTATCAAAAGGAACTAAAAGACTCTACCGAGAGGAAGAAGATATATTATGTGGATGTGTTGATATCCTTATTTGTATGAAATATTTTGTTGTAAAGGGGATGGAAATAAACACTTGTATATACATGGTTGGAAGCTATGGAACCATTGAGACTCTAGGTATGAAAGGTGTTTCTTCTAAGGTTGTGTAGTGCTCCCCTTTAATTTCTGATAGGGTGTAACCACCCTACTGTCAGGTGTAACCACCCCACTTTAGGGTGTGATATTTTAGAAATATGTGAGTCCAAAATGGGTTTAGGGAGTATTTTTATGATATTAATAAGTCATTTTAGATATCTCCTTTTACATGAGGTTTTTTCTAGATGGGTGGGATTTTTAATAAAGAAAAAAATCATGAAGGGTAATTCCCAGATCTGAAAAAAACCACGTACAACATTGTAGTGGGTGTATTTACACTTTACTGATTTGGTAAAGAATCCCCAAGGTAGTTCAAAATCCAATTACCAGTGTTAAGGGGGATTATATTACTTATAATGTTTTTTAGTAATCCTATCTCATTACTGGAAGGGTTTACCCACCCTGATATTAGGTGTGATTTGGTATCATGAAGCAAGTGTTATATGGTGGAGGGTGTTGTTCCTAATGTGATTAATATTCCAAGTTAGATAACCATGCCAAAACAAGACATTTTTTATGGGTTAGACTCTTAGGAAATAAAAAAACATGTGGGGTGGTTCCTAGAGTTGAAAAAATTATGTTCATCAGTGTTGGTGGGAAGATTCACCCTTCCCCAATGATCTTCCTGATATTTTGATCTTAAATTTAGAAATTTCATCATATTGAAATATCATCACAATTAATATATTATATAGGCATGGACATTTCCCTTACATAGTTCCGGATAAACTTTATGCAACTCTTTTTTACTTTTGAATTACCTTTCTATAAGTGATGGTTAGCTTTATGTAGTTTTTGAAGAACTTTACACAACCTTTCAAATTTTTGAGTCACCCTTTCAAAGATCCCCTTTCATCCAATAGTATTTTGAAATTTTTAAAAACCGTTGAAGTCTTACGCTGGGGACTTCCAAGGATTACATTTTCCAAGGTTTATGATGAAGAAATACACTCAACTCTTTAGATAACTTTACATTACTCAGTATTAAAAATAATTACACTATGGATGAAGTCTTATGATCAAGACTTACATTTTGGATAAAGTATGAAAATCGTTCATTTATTAATTTCTAGAAGAATACAAATCCACATGTTGAATGGGGAAGTCATATAATGAAGTATTATAGTCAAAAAAATATTATGATCAGACAAATTCATATAGAAACTAAAAGTATTATGATCACCTAAAATTCTTATGTTCAGTACCTAAATACCTATGTTCCTAGTGAAGTGATACAATACAGTAGGAAAAGTATTAGGTTTTGGGCTTAACCATTTTTTAATGAACTCAAAAATTCCAATTTTTTATAAATTACATAAAATATAATTCATATTTCTATAGGGTCTCTCAAACGTCTTCAAATAATCACATTATGTATTCAAATGATTATTATAATTATTAAAATAATTATAAACTCCTTTTATAATTATTCCAAGGTGTTGCATCATATAAAATTCTCAATATTAGAGTATTCTATACAACTCAATTTCTATCTTAGGTGAAACTCTTATTCAATAAATCTTGAGACATCACTATTCAAATCAGCCCTACTGTATCCTTCAAAAACATAAAACTTGGTAAAAACATCATAAATTATATCTTATTCAAGTTGTACAGTACATGTGTAGTGAATGATTCCTTATAAATTTATCTTATTTTAAATTTATAACTAAGTATTTCTAGAAATGATTCTCTATCATTTGGAATATATCTTTTACATGAAGATCAATTAAATAATCATAAAATATATTTGGTATAAGGAATCTTTCCATCTATCTATTCTAAGGACTTATGTTCTTTTCCATTGATATATATATAATGGAAGTAGCTTGAGCACCTTTCATTAATGGATACACACATCTTCACCAAAGTCAACTCTTTTTTCATTCATATATTGACAAGATTTAATTAGAAAAATATTAGATAATAAATACAAACAAGAATCCTTGGACATAACATAATTACGTCACAATTAAACTCCAAGACACTAGTAAGAAGTTGGAAATTCTATATTCATTGTGAGAAGTAGTTTAGTGTGTGAATAACTATGGGATCGAGAAAACTCCTTATATTCATTTTCAGTTTATAGTAGATAATGGAATCTATTATTTGAGTGAATAAATAATCACAAATGGTAGTATATTTACTATTAATTGTTCAAACATTATAAAAATACCAGGTTCCATCTTTAATTTATTCCCTTACACTGCATGTGGTTGTATCATGTTGGGTAATAGATTATTTAGATTCATTCATAAACTAAATAGTAACAGAGGTTAAGGTATGAAGGGGGAACAGATTTTGAAGGATAAATTAGAATTTTATAAAAATAAGAAACCATTTATTCAACCCCTTTGGGTGTATGCACTCAATCCTTAGGGTCTTCTCATTTTCCACTAATAAGCTGAATGAATTATAAGTCAATTAATAATACTTTAAACTTCAATTAATACATTGAATCCATGATGATGCAATGGTTGGGTATGATGGGGGGGGGGGGGGGTGATTGGATTAATTATCCTTGATGGAACTCCCAAAAATAAATTAATTCTTAAATAAAAATGGTTTAATGTGTAAAACCTTCTTCATTTCAATATTATTAACTTTAGTGACTCTTTAGGAAAGGATGAGTTGTTTAAGGATTTATCTTACTTGGTTATATTGGTTAATAAATATGTGATATATTTTTTTGGAGTTTTTTAAGTTTTATATCCTTTTTATACTTTGTTATTTTCATTACTTATCAAGTATTTGAAACTTTTATACATTACCCTTGGTAACTCATGGGTAGAGTATTTTATGTCACTTAATAATTTATTTATTATTATTCTTTAAGATCCTACTTTGATTCCATCTTATATTAGGTTATTTACTTGATGGTATTACTGATTTGGTATGTATATTGATTTGAGTTTGTGAGTTACCTTATCAACATTTGATCAGGATAATATTTAGATAAGTCAAAAAGTGTGTGATACCATGGTGGTAGCAACATTGATAGGATAACTTGGGTGACACTATAGGTGGTCAATGTGTGTTTTTTCTAGGTTTGGTAAGGTGGTGTAACCATTCATTTATTTATTATTATAATGTACTTATCATATTCCTTGAGATAGATTGAGATATATCTAGAATTTAATTTCATTATATAATCATTTCTTAAATTCTTATTTTCTAATTCAGTTCCATAAAATGGATTTCACACACATAGTAAAAGATTTATTCCAATTTTTTATGAATATTTTAGCTAAATAATTTTTTTTCACCATATTCATACTCTATTTTGAGAGATTTTTATTTCTATAAATTTTTTATATTGTGTCGTGGAAGGAGTAGAAACAATCTATAAGTGCAGTATGGTTTTTGTTATTGTTATGCATTTTATATACATCTGATCAATCGATTATAAATGAAACCTATGCCTTATATTGATATTCCAGATATTTATTGTGATTATTATTAAGCGTATTGTATTGTAACATTTTAATCATGTCTTATATGAACATGAATTTTATAGGAAATTCTATGATGAAAGGGTTTTCAATGAGTTATAAAGGTGCATATAGAAATTGATATATTTTTATAGTTATGCCAAGCACACTCAATATATTACCCCCTCTCCTTACGAGTGTGAATATTGAAACATGAAAATTTTATCCCTTTTCCAATATATTTTTGACTTGTGCACATGATTAATATTGATTATATGTCTGTATAAGTGGTATAGTTTCCATTGGTGTACATGTTCCTATTTTAGGGATTATGAGTATGGATCATAGTATATTTATATCCTCCTTGAGGTGGGGGAGTTATTCCTTATTAATTATTATTTTATGATTTTTTATTTTATTTATTAATAAAATGTTTTTTTCTATATATTATATATATGTATATATATATATGAAAATGTTTTAGGCATGTTCCCATGAATATACCAAGATTTTATATATGGGAGTTGAGGACTCTTGTTGGTTTTTTCTAAGCATGCATACTCACACCCTACATGTGAATCTATATGGACATACATTTTTAATATTTCTATTTTAGGTATGATTTGGTACACTTATATTCAATTAGATTCCTTGTAAATTAGAAAGGTACTGATGTCATATTAGTATGCTGTAGAGTGATAGTGTCCAGTTTGATAGGAGGAGTCTATAGAATGTTACCACATTTTTTAGTTTATTATTGCTTTCAATCTATCATTTTTTTCATATTTATATTGTTTTATGATTTTATGTTTGGACTACAGTTTTTATTTTTCTTTGGAAACATACAATTTTCTAAATTATATCATTATGATGGAATAAGTGGTACCCCCTAAAACATTGGTTACTGTTTTATTTTCTTGAATATTTAATATATGGACAAGACATACACAATTTTTGACAGAACCTGATATTGTACCAGATTTATTTCAGGAGAGGCTAAATAACTCCCAAGTAATAAACATAAAACCTTGGTGATATTTTAAAACCCTCGGTGATCAAGAAACAACCTTGGGGTATGTGATCATTGGGTTTAGGTCAATGAAATATCTTGGTTAGTTTATTAGAAAGTTCTGTCATAGCTAAGTTTCATTTTTATAGGATTTTCTAGATTAGATATAGGATTTTGGGGATTGAGGGTCACAAAATGTGAATATATAGATAACATGGATATAATGGAATACTAAGTAATCAGGTATGTATGGATATTCAGTCTAGAAACCTTGAGTATGAGTGATTTATTGGTTTTAAGTTTCTTAAGTATAAAATGATGGAACTCAAAATGCATAATAAGGATAAACTATGATCCACCGTTTAAATTTATTCATGCATAAATAGATAGTGGAACGTAAGACATGAAAATTCCATTTTTTATGATTATTATACGTAAATATATTTAATTAACTATAAGAAGCTAATAAAGTAATCCACATTTTCTTATATACCTTGTTAAGGTTGGTGTAATTAGTTGAATCCTTTCACATATATGTAGCTACTATTTTTGATGATATCATCTCTATAAGTGATGAAATAATAGAAATTATTTATTATTTTGATCATTGAGTATCCAAGTAAAACATTCTGTAATTTTGAAAGTAAATAATTTGATTTTGAAAATGAAATGTTTTAAATTAAATGAATTTTAAAAGGTGATTTGAATTTTATTAAGGGTTTATCATTTTTAAAATTAATTGGGTAATATTTTTTGTAATAATATTTATAAATTAAATCGGTTTTATGAAATTAAGGTTGTTTTGAAAAAGAAATTGGGTGGTGATTTTTGAAATGAAACTGAATTTTAGGGAAAAAATAGCATTGATAAATAAATGTATTTAGTAGTGTAGAGATATAGTGGTTGAATTAAAAAACCCTATGTGGTTATTGTGATATTGAGTAATAAAGGTTATGTTTAGGAGGATTGTTAATATTTTTGGAATCATAAACATGTTAGAATGGCTTTTAGTGATAGAACCACGGGTATTGAGTATTATATTCGAGTTTTAGGAGTTCTATATCAAAAGAATGATGAATTTTATGGAAAATGATTTGTTATCTTAGTATTGAAATGGTTTTTGGTATAGGTACAATATATTATGTGAGATAATGGTTCATCTTTTTATGTAAGAAAATTTTTATGGTGGGTATTTTGTAATGAACCATGACTTTATTAAGACAATTTAGTTATTTTTAAGGTATTATTTTGGTAATTTTAATGATGAAAATAAGATATTATTTTATTTTTTAGAATTTAATCAAAATAGATACAATTTATGGGTTTTTAGGAGGTTTATAATAAGGTTATAATGGAATTTATATGATATAAAAAGATCAAAGTTGGTGGATTTGGAGTTTTTGGAGTTGAATTTTAAAATAGATAGCTTCACGTGGCCACTGGGTACATAGTAAATTATCACTAGTCACCTTGTGATTGATCTACTAGGACAATCCCTAGTATACTATAACCAGGTGATCGGTAGGAATCCACTAGGTACTCAATGGGGTCCAAATGTTTTTCAATAAATGGACTGAATGTATCTTTTCTTATTTTTTATCAAACCCCCTAAGGGGTTTCCCATGACCTCACTCCACTCCAAAACATTTATTGATAGTTGAGACATTCTATAAGGCCCCAACCTTAAACCTTACTTAATCTTGAGTTATTACAAGATTACACATTGAGGATCTTTTCGGGTTTAGAGTTTTTAGAGAATTAGATCATAAAAATTGAATTACATTCCACATTTAAACAAAGTGGTTACATAAAGATATTATTCATTTTTTCCATCAACGACAACATATTTAAAATAAAACATGGATTCTTTCTTGACACTTTCTTGACACTATCATCATATCATGTACCTTTCCCTTGACCTGTGAAAAACATTTCAAAAAAACTTGGGATGAGCATAAAAATCTCAGTAAGGGATATAAAAATTTGGAAAGGAAACATGAGTACATATATACATAAGAATGAAATCATACTTTACCCATAAAACATAAGCACTTTAACATACCTCATCAAATCATGAATAAATCATAGAAATCATAAGACATAAAGGTAACTTGAGGCATTCATAACTTTCTTACGTAGGGAGTAACCCTCTTGGTTACGTTTGGAATACCCATCACAGTATATTCCGTAAATCTCTTTGGAGAAACCATAAAGTTTAACTCCTTAGCGTTAACCAATGCATTGGAGAGCAATATCGGGCTCACCCGCCCTTAGTTTATCATGGAACCACCCGTCTTCATAGTAATGGCCAAGAACCACAACATAATCGTATCACATAAAAAATGCATAAAGGAAACATAACATTTCCACATTTCAGTGACAAGATATCAATACAACACATTGATATAAAAACATAATGAAAACCATTTTCAATACCAAAATAAAAGAAAAGTAAAACATGGTATTTATTTTTCTTAAAAAAAAGTAGGGATTGTAGAGGAAGCCGAAACTCCAATAATGGTAACGGCGGTGGAGAAGTCGTTGTCACCGCATACGTACGAAAAAAACATTCCCTTTTTTCGTTTAGTAAAATGCTTCATATAAAAAAGATTCATTTTGGATAAATGTAAAAGTCAAAGGGGTTTACACACCGTATAAAAGAAGGTTGTGTATAAAACAAAATATGCCTCAATGAATGGAGATTGAGACGAAGTCCCTTACCTAGGGTACGACTTGACTCGATTGTTCTTCAACCTCCTAAATAATAAACTTTAGTTAATTTATACTTGCTTAAGGACCTTTTTCAAGTTCATTATTCCTTTTATATCACTTATTACCATGTCATTAACACTATGCAATTATTTAAGTTAATAACGGTCGTTTTAACGATCATTGGTACTTGAGTAAAAAATATGCTCTTTATAATTACAGGTTGTTCATGTATCCATTATATCCAGAGTTATACTCATGATTTATATATCATATATATCATATATATCTAGTATATACATGCATTTATAATATTACATAATGTTTAGAGGTAAGAAATGAAATAAACCGTTCATGGAGACGGTAAGCCGTATGTACGCATGAACGCTACTTTCATTTCTATTTCATATTTTATGGAATGGAATCATAATTATATAAAGTTATATTATAATTCCAGTATAATATCATATATAATACAATTAATTAAATCCTTTATACATCCCAGATATGGCATTAACGAAATCAAATCACTTTGAGGGGGCGGTAGTCCGCACTTCCTAAAATGAAGATATCACGTATACCCATAATGGAAGCCATAAAGGTATGCCATAAATGAAAAATAAAGAAGCTTAAGGAAAACATAAACATATTATATATCATATATAATTATAGTGACATCTTAATGTCCACCTTTGAAGGTGTTAGAAGAATATTGAACAATCATCGTTTAGTGAGGCAGAAATTCTCCATCCATGGAAATAGTATGTTCTTTATCCATTAGATGTAGGTGTGTGTAAGTGTATATCGAATCCTTCTTATAAAAACATACTAGTATATGTTAGATACTGGTGTTTTTACAAAAGAAATGAATAAAAAGAGTTTAGGGGGTTGGAGAAGCAAAATAAAACAAAAGAACACAAGTGAAGACATTACCTTAAAATGGGTAACCCTTTTTGATTTGAGCTCAAAGGCTTCCTTGGGAAGCCCTCGGCCCAACGTGAGGCTTCTAAGAGTTATAGAGGGATGTGGAGAGACAAAATGGTCAGGGGTTGGCCGAGCCAAAGGCTTAGTAAGTGTGGGTAAGGTGGTAGAGGTGGGGGCCTTTTATAAGAGGAGAGGAGGGGCACTCTTGGAAAGTAAAGAAATGTTACTTTATTTTAAAATTATTTTCGGATTTAAAAGGTCCCAAATTGATATAATTCAAGGATAAGGTGATAAGGGTTCTAAATATACCCATACAATAGGTTTTTGACAAGTTTAGGTCTTATATTTTACATTATCTTTTCATTTTTTTAAATCGTTAAATAACGAGGTAATCGCTGCATCATCATGATGTCATAAATAATTTAATTTATTTAATGTCTAAAAATTATAAAAAAAATACTATGATGTATGAAATCTTTTTAGATTTACAATTACTATTTATAGTAAAAAATATGACTTGTATAACCCCATTTAAAAATTGTTTTAGTAAAACAACTCATGTTTGTGTCATTTTTACTTTTACATTAAATAAAAAGATATTAATGCCATTTTCCTTCCAAAGTGGCTCCATGGGGTCCCCCAAGTTGACCAATGGATTGTATTGGTTGTCCATGACACATCCAATAAGGGTTGGACATGTGTCAAGCTCATATCATATTATTAAAACATTATTTTTACATTAAACTACACTAATCACCTCTAATCGCGATTAAAAACTTAAAAGTTACTACTCACCAAAAAATTATTTTAATCCCATTGAACCACATTTTAATTCTTAATGACAACCATGTATGTCAGATTTTAGAAATTCAAAACACAAAAGTGGTAAAGTTACATTTAAACGAAAAATCAGTTTTTTAAGTACCACTTAGTGGTTTCACTATTCATCAAAAATTGAAGTTTTTCAGAAAAATACCAAAACTTCACCCTAAGATATATTTGATATTCCAAATTCAAAAATGATGTCTATTTTAAAAAATTCAAAACATATAAGTTACATTAATTAATTTAATAATTAATTCGCGCTCTCTAAGCAAATAGCGTGTTTTTATGAAACAATAAGTAGCAAAACATTGACACTAGTTTAAGTCCAATTTCAAAGTGAAATTAATTCCAACGAACACTATTGAATTAAATGGTAAAAATATATTCTAATTGAACTTTAAAACCAATTCAAAAGATAATCTATCCATATAATTTAATTAGATGAAAAAGCAGTTTTGATGTAAAATGCAGTATTTTTTCACTATTTATTAAAAAATGAACATTGTCAGAAAAATACCAAAAATTTATCCAATGTAAATTTCAATGTACCAATCATAAATAATATGTTTATTTTGAAAAATAGAGCTTATAAAATTTTCAAAAGGTTGATTTAAAAAATGGTTTTCCATCAAAAGACAGTAAAACAATCTTTTAAAAATATTAGTGTATTCCATGCTTAAGATTGGATTTATTCTCATTTTAAGCCTCTAAAACACTATCTAATTCATAAATAGACATAGATAAAAATATATATTATTCATTACTTACTTGGGATGTTACATCCTTCCCCCCTTTTGAAAATTGCATCCCCGCAATTTATTTACTTATCGAATAAGTGGGGGTATTTAGCCCTCATTGCATTTGCAGATTCCCATGTTGCCTCTTCAACCATGTGGTTTTTACACAAAACCTTTAACTGATGAATCACCTTATTCCGTAACACTTGCTCCCTGTGGTCAAGAATCTGGACCGGTTGTTCCTCATAAGATAGGTTCTCTTCCAGCTGAACTACCTCTGGACTCAAAACATGAGATGGATCTGGCATATACTTTATCAACATCGAAACATGAAAAACATTGTGTACCTGAGATAAACTCGGAGGTAAGGCCACTCGGTATGCAACTGATCCAACTCTCTCCAGAATTTCATATGATCCAATGAAACTTGGACTCAACTTTCCTTTCTTACCAAATCGCATCACACTTTTCCATGGCGATACTTTGAGAAAAACATGATCACCTACCTCAAAAGAGAGATCCTTCCTCCTATTGTCCGCATAACTCTTCTGCCTGCTCTGAGCTGTTCTCATGTGTTTCTGTATCAGCTGAACTTTTTCTGCCAACTCTTCTACCAATTCTGGTCCCATGAGCTTCCTTTCACCCACTTCATCCCAGAAAGCTGGAGTTCGACACCGCTTCCCATATAACGCCTCAAATGGTGCCATCTATATACTGGAATGAAAACTGTTATTATATGAAAATTCAAGCAAGGAAAGTTGTTGGTCCCAACTTCTTTGATAATCCATCAAACAAGCACGTAGCATATCCTCCAATGTCTGAATTGTTCACTCTGACTTCCCATTTGACTGAGGATGAAAAGCTGTACTAAAATTTAATTCAGTACCCAACGACTTCTGAAGGCCTTTCCAAAAGTTAGAAGTAAACCTAGGATCACAATCAGATACAATGGAGAGAGGAACTCCATGTAACCTGAATATCTCTTTAAGATACAAACAGGAAAGTTGATCTAGGAAAAAAGTATCTCGTATAGCAAGGAAATGAGCAGATTTAGTCAAGCGATCAACAATAAGCTAGATTGAATTATTATCTCGGGATGTATTCGGTAATCCCACAACAAAGTCCATGGATATATTCTCCCATTTCCACTCTGGCACTGGTAAAGGCTGAAGCATCCCTTTCGGTAACTGCCGCTCTGCTTTAACCTGCTGAAAAGTCAAACACTTCACAGTAAAATCAGCAATATCTCTTTTCATTCCATCCCACCAGTAATACTCCCTCAGATCTCTGTACATCTTAGTACTGCCAGGATGAACTGAAAATGGAGAACTATGAGCTTCACACAACAACTCTCTCTTCAACTGTAAATCACAAGGCACACACAATCTCTTCCCAAATCTCAAAACACATTCGTTATCAATGTTGTATTCAGGTAACTTACCCTTCTGAACCAGATCTACCTTTTTCTGCAACTCACTATCTTGCTTCTGTGCTTGCTTGATTCTGTATGATAGAGAAGATTTCACTGATACCTGAAACAAAACAGAAGACCATCCTGCACCAAAAACTTCAATGCCAAAGTTCATCAAATCCTTAACCAAAGGATCACATTCCAAACGCAACATTGTTAATGAAGCATTACTTTTTCGACTCAAAGCATCTTCCACTTTATTTGCTTTTCCCGGATGGTAATGAATTGTACAATCAAAATCCTTGATTAATTCCAGCCATCTCCTCTGTCTCATGTTAAATTCTTTCTGAGTGAATATATACTTTAAATTTTGATGATGGGTATATATTTCACACTTTACTCCATACAAATGATGCCTCCAAATTTTTAAAGCGAAAACAACAGTAGCTAATTCCAAATCATGAGTAGGGTAATTTACCTCATGAGTTTTCAACTGTCGTGAAGCATAAGCAATTACCTGATCATTATGAATTAGTACACAACCAAGTCCTTTCAATGAAGCATCACTGTAGATAAAAAACTCACCATTCCTGGAAGGTAGTGCCAAAACTGGAGAATTCACTAATCTTCTTTTTAGTTCCTGAAAACAATAATCACATTCTTTTGTCTAGATAAACTTAACACCCTTCCGTGTTAGCTTAGTCATTGGACTATATAACCATGAAAAATTTCTAACAGACCTTCGGTAATAGCCTGCCAATCCAAGGAAGCTACGAATCTCAGTTACATTTGTGGGTCTTGGCCATTCTTCAACAACCTTTTTTTTTGCAGGATCAACGGTTATCCCCTCTTTAGAAACAATGTGACCAAGGAAAGAAATTTTTTGCAACCAAAACTCACACTTTCTGAATTTCCCATACAATTTATTTTCTTTTAAGGTTTTCAAAATAAACCTTAAATGTCTTTCATACTCCTATTTACTTTTAAAAATCACCAAAATATCATCAATGAAAACAACCATAAACTTATCCAAGAACTCAAGGAAAATTCTATTCATTAAGTACATGAATACAGAAGGTTCATTGCTTAGCCCAAAAGGTATTAATACAAATTCATAATGGACATATCTTGTACGAAATGCGGTATTTAGAATATCTTCTTCCTTTACCTTCAACTGATGGTACCCCGATCTCTGGTCAATCTTTGAAAAATAATGAGCTCCCTGGAGCTGATCAAACAAATCATCGATATGAGGCAAAGGATATTTGTTCTTAATAGTGATGTTATTCAAGGCTCTATAATCAATGAAAAGTCTCATAGAACCATCTTTCTTTTTAACAAATAAAACAGGATCACCCCATGGTGATGTGCTAGGTCGAATGAAACCTTTCTCTAATAAATCTTGCAATTTCTCTTTCAACTCTAAATGTTCAATTTGATCCATTCGATAAGGGGGTTTTGAAATTGGCTTAGCATCATGAACTAAGTCAACAGTAAATTCAACTTCTTGATCTGGTATTACTCTAGCCAACTCATCAGGAAAAACATCAGGATAATCATTTACCACTGGCACATCATTAATATGAACAGTTCCTTTGTTTTCAACAATGTGTGCAAGGTAACATTCATTTCCATCTTTTACAAGTTTCTCGGCCTCTTGATAAGTTATCAACTAAAAGGGTTCATTCTTATACACAAACTGAAAGTCTTTCTGAAAAGAAACTTCTTTAGCTCTACAACCAATCTTAGCATGGTAAATAGAGAGCCAATACATATCCAGGATAACATCAAACTCTACTAGAGGTAAAACAATAAGGTTTGCAAGTAGGTTCTTTCCACGAATAAGGATAGGAAGATTCTTATATATTCTTTTTGCCTCAACATTTCCACCAGGTGTTTTTACCAAAAGTTCAGGAGTAATTTCTTGAGATGGTATTCCCATTTTACTAGAAAAGGTTTCAGTGATGAAAGAATGTGTAGACCCCGAATCAAAAAAGACACTAGCATAATCTGAAAAAACAAACAAAGTACCTGATACAACTTCATTTGATGGCCCGACATCTGCTGAAGTAGTTTAAAAGTATTTCACCACCCCTTTCTGCTTGTAGTCTAACTGCTTCCCATCACTCAAGATCTTTGTCAGACACTCGCTTGCATAGTGACCCATCTCATTGCACTTAAAACATTTCACTAACTCTAAATCAAATTTGGTCTTACCATCACCCTGATATTTTTCAGTGAAATCACAAGCCTTATGTCCCATCTTACCACATAGGTAGCACTTTCCAGAATTCAGAAGACATTCCCCAGCATGACTTTTAGCTTATTTATCACAAACTGAAAACTTAGTTTTCTTACCGTTATACCTTTTTAAAGAATTCTTTCCTTTCTCCTTCCACCTCAGTCTCTTCTTCTGCTGGTTGTTATAAAACACTTGATCATCTGAAAACTCCATTTCCACCTTCTCAGCACATCAAACAAGATTTTCATAACTTTTAAACTCATGAGAATCCAATTCCCTTCGATATTTTGGCTTTAATCCTGAGTAAAAACGATGGATTTTAGTATCAAGGTCTCAGATAAAATTTTGACCATACCTTGCCAATCGAGTGAGCCTTTCTTCATAGGCAGCCACTGAGTCTTACTCTTGCCTCAATTCTAGGAATTGTTTTTCCATCCTAAGTCGAACATCCTTAGGAAAATACTTCTCAAGAAACATACCTTTGAATTCATCCCAGTTGAGAGCATCAATCTCATCAGCGTCCCTGATATTTTTAACCATCGACCACCACTGATCTGCTTCACCCTCCAAATGGTAAATAGTAAGACTAACCTTCTGATTGTCTGAACACCCCATGACATCGAAAATATTCTTCAGTTCTTTAATCGACCCTTCAGCTAGCACAGGGTCAGATGATCCTCTGAATGATGGGGGATGTTGCCTCATGAAATGTTCCACCACTGACATGTTCCTCTACAGTTGATCTGGCTGATCACGTGTATGGATACCACCACCATTTATCGCTTGTGTCAATTGTTCCATTACTACAACAAACTGTTTAGTTCTAATTCCGACCATCTCAGGATGCTGATTTGGAAGGTTATTTCCTTCTGTATGCCTTCTTAGCACTGCTTCCCTGTTTCCTCTGCGGAAAACCATTCTGAACAAACATGTCTTAGATGAAGCAACATGGTAATCTTCAAATTCTATATCATTTAAATTTTTCCATATTAAAAAAAAATTGGATAATCATTTAATAAAATTCTAAATCCTAAAGTTATCTAAACCGACCTCTAATACCAACTATAAGGCCCTAGCCTTAAACCTTACTTAATCTTGAGTTATTAAAAGATTACACATTGAGGATCTTTTTGGGTTTATAGTTTTAGAGAATTAGATCATAAAAAATGTATTACATTCCACATTTAAACAAAGTGGTTACATAAAGATAATATTCATTTTTTTCCATCAACGATAACATATTTAAAATAAAACATGGATTCTTTCTTGACACTTCCTTGACACTATCATCATATCATGTACCTTTCCCTTGACCTATGAAAAACATTTCAAAAAAACTTTGGATGAGCATAAAAATCTCAGTAAGGGATATAAAAATATGGAAAGGAAACATGAGTACATATATAAATAAGAATGAAATCATAATTTACCCATAAAACATATGCACTTTAACATACCTCATCAAATCATGAATAAATCATAGAAATCATAAGACATAAAGGTAACTTGAGGCATTCATAACATTCTTACGTAGGGAGTAACCCTCTTGGTTACGTTTGGAATACCCATCACAGTATATTCCCTAAATCTCTTCGAAGAAACCTTAACGTTTAACTCCTTCGCGTTACCCAATGCATTGGAGAGCTATATCGGGCTCACCCTCCCTTAGTTTATCACGGAACCACCCATATTCATAATAATTCCCAAGAACCACAACATAATCATATCACATAAAACATGCATAAAAGAAACATAAAATTTCCACCTTTTAATCACAAGATATCAATACAACACATTGATTTAAAAACATAATGAAAACCATTTTCAAAACCAAAATAAAAGAAAAGTAAAACATGGTATTTATTTTTCTTTTTTTAAAAAAAGTATGGCTTGTAGAGGAAGCCGAAACTCAAATAATGGTCACGGCGGCGAAGAAGTCGTTGTCACCACATACGTACGACAAAAACATTCCCTTTTGTCGTTTAGTAAAACACTTCATATAAAAAATTTTCATTTTGGATAAACGTAAAAGTCAAAGGGGTTTATACACCGTATAAAATAAGGTTGTGTATAAAACAAAATATGCCTCAATGAATGGAGATTGAGACGAAGTCCCTTACCTCGGGTCCGACTTGACTCGATCGTTCTTTAACCTCCTGAATAATAAACTTGAGTTAATTTCTACTTGCTTAAGAACCTTTTTCAAGTTCATTATTCCTTTTATATCAATTATTACCATGTCATGAACACTATGCAATTATTTAAGTTAATTACAATCGTTTTAACGATCATTGGTACTTGAGTCAAAAATATGCTCTTTATAACTACAAGTTGTTCATGTATCCATTATATCCAAAGTTATACTCATGATTTATATATCATATATATCATATATATCATATATATCCAGTATATACATGCATTTATAATATTACATAACGTTTAGAGGTAAGAAATGAAATGCACCGTTCATGGAGACGGTAAGCCGTACGTACGCATGAACGCTACTTTCATTTCTATTTCGTATTTTATGGAATGGAATCACAATGATATAAAGGTATATTATAATTACAGTATAATATAATCTATAATAACATTAATTAAATCCTTTATACGTCCCACATATGGCATTAATGAAATCAAATCACTTTGAGGGGGCGGTAGTCCGCACTTCCTAAAATGAAGATATCACGTATACCCATAATGGAAGCCATAAAGGTATTCCATAAATGAAAAATAAAGAATATTAAGGAAAAAATAAACATATTATATATCATATATAAATATAGTGACATCTTAATTTCCAACTTTGAAGGTGTTAGAAGAATATTGAACAATCATCGTTTCGTGAGGTAGAAATTCGCCATCCACGGAAACAGTATGTTCTTTAACCATTGGATGTAGGTGTGTGTAAGTGTAGCTCTAATACTTCTTATAAAAACATCCTAGTATATTATAGATACTGGTGTTGTTACAAAAGAAATGAATAAAAAGAGTTTAGGGGGTTGGAGAAGCAAAATAAAACAAAAGAACACAAGTGAAGACATTACCTTAAAACGGGTAACCCTTTTTGATTTGAGCTCAAAGGCTTCCATGGGAAGACTTCTGCCCAAAGTGAGGCTTCTAAGAGTTAGAGAGGGATTCAGAGAGACAAAATGGGCAGGGGTTGGACGAGACAAAGGCTTTGGAAGTGTGGGTATGGTGGTAGAGGTGGGGGCCTTTTATAAGAAGAGAGGAGTGGCACTCTTGGAAAGTAAAGAAATGTTACTTTATTTTAAAATGAGTTTCAGATTTAAAAGGTCCCAAATTGATATAATTCAAAGATAATGTGATAATCGTTTTAAATATACCCATCCAATAGGTTTTTGAAAAGTGTAGGCCTTAGAATTTACATTATCTTTTCATTTTTTTAAATAGTTAAATAATGAGGTAATCGCTACATCATCATGATGTCATAAATAATTTAATTTATTTAATGTCTAAAAATTATAAAAAAATACTATGATGTAGGAAATATTTTTATCTTTCCAATTAATATTTATAGTAAAAAATATGACTTGTATGACCCCATTTAAAAATTGTTTTAGTAAAACAACTCATGTTTGTGTCATTTTTACTTTTACATTAAATAAAAAGATATTAATATCATTTTCCTTCCAAAGTTGCTCCATGGGGTCCCCCAAGTTGACCCATGTATTTTTTTGGTCGGCCATGACACATCCAATATGGGTAGGACATGTGTCAAGCTCATCTCATATTATCAAAACTTTATTTTTACCTTAAACTACACTAATTACCTCTAATCGCAATTAAAAACATAAAAGTTACTATTCACCAAAAAATTATTTTAATCCCATTGAACCAAATTTTACTTCTTAATGAAAACCATGTATGTTGGATTTTTGAAATTCAAAACACAAAAGTGGTAAAGTTTCATTTAAACGAAAAATCAGTTTTTTAAGTACCACTTAGTGGTTTCACTATTCATCAAAAATTGATGTTTTTCAGAAAAATACCAAAACTTCACCCTAAGATATATTTGATATTCTGATTTCAAAAATGATGTCTATTTTACAAAATTAAAAACATATAAGTTACATTAAATAATTTAATAATTAATTCCCGCTGTCTGAGCAAATAGCGTGTTTTTAAGAAACAATAAGTAACAAAAGATTGACACTAGTTTAAGTCCAATTTCAAAGTGAAATTAATTCCAATGACTAATATTGAATTAAATGGTAAAAATATATTCTAATTGAACCTTAAAAACAATTCAAAATATAATCTGACCATATAATTTAATTAGATGAAAAAGCAGTTTTGTTGTAAAATGCAGTATTTTTTCACTATTCATTAAAAAATGAACATTGTCAGAAAAATACCAAACAAATTTATCCAATGTAAATTTCAATGTACAAATCATAAATAATATGTTAGTTTGACAAATATAGCTTATAAAATTGTCAAAAGTTTTATTTAAAAAATGGTTTTCCATCAAAAGGCAGTAAAACAATTTTTTAAAAATATTAGTGTATTCCATGCTTAAGATTGGATTTATCCTCATTTTAAGCCTCTAAACACTATCTAATTCATAAATAGACATAGATAAAAATGTATATTATTCATTACTTACTTGAGATGTTACACATTCTCTTGGTTATTGATTTCCATCAATCCATTATTCTTTAATAAAAGAAATCTATAAAGGATCTACCTCACTAAATCCTCATATTCCTCCTCTCTTCCTCCACCTTTTCCTTAATCTCCAATTTTATTATGATTTATTTTTGTTTTGTAGGGTTTTTATTTGTGATTCCACAAAGTCATGGTGTAATCACTCTTGATTGATGGATATATTTTGTTTATTGTTTAGAAAATGTTTAAAAAGTTGTTTTCATTTTTTTGATGGTTGTTTTTACATAAGGTAGTTTTTTGGTTTCTTTTTTAGTGTTTACTTTGGTTTTAGTTTAAATTTTGGCTTATTAGGTCTGAAAAATTAAGTATCTTATATATGGGAGTGTTTATGTCCCTTGTGAGCGGACTATTGTGGTTTAGCTTAGTTATTAAGATTTTTTATTTATAGTTCTTTTTTCTGTGTGTTTAATTGCTTATGAGTTTTTTTGTAAGTTATAGGATTCTTCTTGGTGTCAAATAAGTTAGATGATCTCACTAATTTATTATGATTTAAATGGTAAATCATGTTTTAACTAATAACTTTATTAAATTACAATTCAATGAACATAAATTAACCTTCAGTTAAAATTTTTAATTAGTGTTGATATAATTATTGGGTTTGATAGAGTGGTAAGGAATGATTTAACTAATTAACCTTGACAGTGCTCCCATAAATAAACTTATTCTTAAAAAGAAATAGTTCAATGTTTAATTTCTCATCCCTTTAGGAATTAATAACATTAGATAACCCTAAGATAAATATGAATAGTTTATGATATTGTTCTACTTGGTGGATTTGATTAATCTATATGTGATATATTGTTTAGTGATTATTGAGGTTAATATTTTTCTTATACTTTATGATTTTATTCATTTTTTCTATCTTCTATCATATATTTATGAATTTTATAGTTTAATATTTGTTACTCTTGGGTTATGTACTTTGTAGCACTTAAGTCTTTATTTCATAATTTATTTATGTTTTTTACTTGGTCTCCTTCTTCTTTTGAGTTATTTTTACCTTGGTTTTCTTATTTTATGATATATTAAGACATGAATATGTGAGTTACCTTATTTGTAGGTGATATTTATAGTGATCTAGATAATTTATAATGTGTGTTATTTCATGGTGGTAATTAAGTAAAGAGGAGTTCTTATGGGGCATTAGACTTTTTAATGTTTTTGTGTTCAAGGGGTTAAGTTAGGTGGTGCAACCCTTCCATTATTTTTGATTCTAAATTTTTTATCTTTTGTATTGAGATAGTGTCTGATATATTTTTAATTTATCTTTTCAATATGAAATTTATATAAATTATTCATTTTTGTATTACTTTCATCAAATTAATTTCATACTTTGGTTAAAAAGAGTAGTTCAGTTTTGATATGATTCTTTGAGATAAAGAATGATGTTCATAAAAGAGTTTTTTATTTACATTAATTGTTGATTTCATGATATGGTAGGATTTGTAGCACCACATGAGAGTAGTATGGTTGTTGGTATTGTTATAAAATTTTTATATAGTTTTGCTGGCCTCTGAAAATACTACCAACACATTATATTGTTATTCTTTTCAGTTATTGTGATTATTGTAATGCTTACGATGTTATAACTTTTCAAGAAGTCCTTATATGAATATGTTATGTAAAATTTGATCTTAAATAAAGAATTATTTAACGTATGTGTCTATGAATAATGAGTCTTAAGTGAGTTATTGGGTTTTCCAAGGTAATCGATATATTTATATGGGGATACATAGAGCACTTCATATGTTTTCCCCCTCCCTGTATGTGTCTGAAAATCCAAACATCATATGATTATCCATTTCCTTATATAGATGTGCCTCATGTACATGATTAATATTGTTTATAGGTTTTAAAATTTGTACAAGTTTCCATTGGTGAAAAACTTTCCACTCGGATAAGAGTTATGTTATAACCCCGATATTTTAGAATATATTACTTTAAATAAGGTATGAAAATTCAATTATGAAAACACCATTTATTATAAAGGAATAGTTTTTATAAAATATAATTTTTTATTAAAGTTATTACTTTTGAATATTCATATCAAAAAAATTTATTGATTATATTTAAGGGATGATAAGTTATTAAAATTCAATAAATAATTAAGAAATTATAAGAAATTTTAATTTAATTATTCATGGATAAATAATTTTTAATTTTTTTTATTATGTGTTATATACTTTTTATTTTAAAATTATATTTTATAAGTTTTCTAGCTTTTATTTTTTAAAATGAACTTATTTTTTAAAATTATCATATCAAAATTATATTATAGGGAATTTTTATAAATTTTATCAAATGGATGTGTTTTTTGGTGAATAGTCTTATTTTAAGAAAACTATCACTTTTATGACATCGTTATGATGTAAGAATTATATGTTTGACAATTAAAAAACCTAATTGATGTTTTAGGATAATAGATGAATCATTTTTTAACCATTTTATTTAATTAAATATCTACAAGGTTAAATTTGGTTTTGTAATGGTATTAAAACCACATTAATTTCTTTTTAATAATAAACCAGAAAAAATCAAGTTGATGAATCCTACATATTATTTGGGTGTAAAATCATTTTTAGGCTTAAAAAAGTCATTTTCAAAAAATAGTTTTCATTCTATTTTTTTTACTTATATTAAATGAAATTATTACCAAATATAGAGATTTAATCTTGAATTTTTTTCCATATTTAGAAACATAATATTTAAATTAGGTTATAAGTCTAATTTTTTAGTCATAATGAATAGTTACCATAGTAAAATGTTTTCATCAAAGTAAAGAGTAAAAGGGACAAAAAGGATGTTAAACTAAAATATATGGTCACAAATATCAAAAAATCATATATATATATATATATTTAATTTTATAAGTTTATTTTGAACCAAACTCTTATTATCTTATAATTTAGATTATTTTGTTCCATATTCTGTTAAAATGACTTTATTTTATTTAAAATTTAATAGTATTTACAGGAGTGTTTCTCACCTCACTTATAAAAAGAAGGATTCAATACCTAACTTAACCATCTAATTTGAGCACATTATCTCAACCAATATTTTCAAAAATCACTTCCCAACAACCTTATCCATGACCTGGATTTTTTCCCCAAAATACAAACCTAAAATTATTTATATAGAGATACAATGGACTATACCCAAGGAAGAGAAGATTATCATAGTTGAGTACGTTTAGGTTTCTGTCTTCTTAAATCACTTAAAAATATTCTATAACCATATTAAAATAATATAATAATTATTATTTTCCTAAAATGTTACTATGTTGATGGAATGTACATAATATTCATTCTTTACATATATTGGAATATGAAAACATCTCTCATGTGTATGTGCAGCCTACCGCCTCCATGAGCGACATATTTCATTTTTGATCACCACCTCACATGGATATTTATAAAGATAGTTTTAATGAATAAATATAATATATATGAAATTATTTTTGATATATAAAGATAAATAATTATCTAATTTCTTTCCCTTAAAGCTATTTAATAATGAAAATTTCACCCATTTGTATGTGTGGACTACCACATCCATAAATAACATGTTTAATTTTTCATTACCAAATTACATGGATGGTTATAAAAATGAATTTAATATACATATATTTTATTTATAAATTGATTTATCTTCTTTAAATGTGATATTATCATTATAAAAAACATTTTATTACCCATTTAACTATAATAACATGTTCTCCTTTTGGTCAGTTTGACCACCTATATGAACATTGTTATAATGTTCATGTCATGAGTGATTAAGGAATATTAATTAATTATAATATTATGTAATAATTATAAATTTATTATGTTTTAAAATTATATAGTTTTAATATATGTATAATTTTTTAATAAAAATATTTCAATCTATGAATTAATAGTTATAAAAAATGGGGGTTTTAAGTTTCCTATGAGAATCATCACTATAAGTTCCATGAAATATCCATGGAACACAAAATTCATATCTTCTTCATATCATTCCAATTTTATTTAGTGCATCTATAGAGAAATCTTAAAATTCATTTTAAATACATATATAAAGTCATAATGAATATTGTGGATATTATGAAACCATGATCAAGGTATAGGGACCAAAATTTTGAAACTGAAACACACATGGGAAACAAGACAGTTAACACATGAACATTAAATTTTAAAAAATTCTTATTAATTAGGTAATATGAAATTATAATTATATGTTATCAATTAATAATTTTTTCTAATATATACATATAATAAATCTAAAAGTATTATTGAAAGAAGTTAGGGTGCTTTAGACTAAGCAAGAATCTAAGGTAAGGTATTCTCCTATCAAATTTCCTTCTTTGAGGAATGATTTGAATTTCACACTTATTTCCATTATATGGTGTTTATGATACCTATTTGATATATCATATCATGGTACACACTTTAACCATGGTAATTAATGTTCTATTTGAAGTTATCTCTTTTAATAGATTTGATTCATGTGTTTGTGTTTGAATTTTAATTTATTGAGACATGTTTCGTGTTGTGCACCATGATTTCCTTTTAAATTGTGCAAATAATGATCCATAAATATATTTTGACATATTATTTAATTTAATTCGTGGTATTTAAAAAACCATATCATGTTTTAACTTTTTTATGTCTTCTGATTCAAATGTTACCGAAGTTGTATGAGTTTATTTTATAATCTCAATATTATCAAGATTTTTTATATTTTAATTTAAATTAGGGAAATTGTTTGTTTATTTAATAAAAAATACAAATATTTTCTTATATTTTGGTTATTTCTAGGAATTTTACATATTATTTTCATTTTCCTCTCATTTGTACTCAAAACCTTTAAATGGATGTTTTTAAGAAAAACTAAACTTATTTGCCCTTTTTGGTTGGGAATATTACTCTTCCATATCCATATGGTTTATTTTGTTTCAAATTTTTTTTCTGAATCAATTATTTTGAAATAAAAATTTCTATAAAATTTAACTTTACTTTCAATAGTTTAAAAGGAAATTTTTAACCTTTTCCATACTTGTACTTTTTTTACATTACTTATAAAAGTGTGAAAAGAATGTCTTTTCAAATTTTTTCTACATAAATGGATTTTCCCATCATTATAAATTTTTTTATTATTTATATCCATTTTCATGCTTTTATGGTTTTCCAATTTAATATAAATTCCCATTATTCTATGAATTTTTCATTTTTATATTAAAATAGACAATTATTTACTTTATAGTTTTAAAAAGGGATTTCATGTCACTTATATATATTTTTATGTTCCACTACACATTTTATTACCTAATAATTGTTTCTTTTTAAGATTTTTTCAGCGTTTTTTTTCATATAATTTTTTGAAAGGCTCTTTTACACCTCAATAAAAGAGTTTGGAAGTTATTTATAACTTTTATTTTTCATCATTGTAAAAAAATATTTAAGTAAATTCTTTTTAAAAATTTAACTTCTATTTTCCTCTCTACCTCCATAAATACTTTACATTAAATTAAAAAATTATTTTATAATTAATTTATGGAATCCTTTCATTCCATACTAATTTAGATTTTATATTTTAATTGGTTTTAATGGATTATTTTCACTGCACTCACTTATTTGTAGTTTTTTTCTTTATTATTATCCATCTTCCACTTTACTTCATTGTTCTCCTTCATGTAAATTTTTCCTATTATCTTGGATTTGTTATACATCATTTTATTATTGAAATATTTGTATACACATTACTATATATGATTTTTATAACATATCATACATGAATCATATTGGAGGGTGTTCATCGAGAAATATAGTTCAGTTATTAACTACAAAAATATTGATAATCAGTATGCCTATTAATCCCACATTGACGAGTATTGATTTCTAAAGAAGGATTGATTATGTACTAAGAAACATTTACAATATTTTATCTCTATAAAATTGATTATTTACGATTAATATTTGTGTCTTATGTATTTTGTTATTTAATTCATTATATAATGAATACATTAGAAATTGTTTTCTAATGAGCATGTACCTGAATTTTATAGCCCCTCGATGCATCTGGTAGGTATCATTAGACAAATAATAATGGTTATTTCTTAATGTATGTAAGAAAATAAAATGATAATATGTTGTTTGACAATTATTAATTGTATATAAGATGTTTTGGTTGAGATGCATTAATGGTATGTAAGATGTCTTGGCTAAAAGGCCTTGATGGTATATAAGATTTCTTGGAAGAGAGGACGCGGAAATATGTAATATGTATTGGGTGAGAGGTATTAATTGTAATATTTTGATGTATAATATTATGCATTAAATCACCATGTAATTATTTATTTTTCCTATGTTATTATTTACATTAATGTGTTATATATGGATATATTTTATGTTCATGTCAGAAGATACATGAAATTGTTTGATTATTATTTATTTTTAAATTATTTATTTCATAGGTTATGAAGAACAATAATATATTTGATATGTGTATAAGGGTATCACATATGGATAATTTTTTTAAGAGATGTTAAAGACTTATTATGGAATTAGAAAATATGGCTGTAGTGGAAAAAATTTCCATTGGTTTGAGAAAGATACGGGGTTTCAAAAGTAATTTTTTTCTTATTATCTGAATCTATAAACTATAAAATGTCTTAGATATGTAAATAATAAATAATTTATTTTGATGTTGTAATTTTTTGCGGTTAAAATTGGGTCATTTGAATTGGTATCAAATCTAGTATATATAGATTATGTTTTTATAACCAGATTTGGGAGTATGGGTCTATGTTACCTTACTTGGTATTAGAGTAGGGTTTAAATTAATTTATTGGTTATGAAGTTATTGAATAAGGATAATATAAGAGTTTTGGATACTTTTAGGGGTTAATAAGTTTAATTTTTCTCATAAGTTCAAAGGTATAGATACCCTTTTGAGGTTGTATGTCATTTGATTCTGTGGTGTTTAATAATATACATAGAAATAATTTTTTAATTTTAAAGGAATACATGATTGTGGTATAGTCTATCATTTGAGTTGGAACATGATTTTATTATGGTTAATTTGGAAGTGAGATAATTTATTTTTGGTAATATAAGTTGAAAAGTATTGATAACCATAGGAATTAATGATTAATTTGATGTCAATGTGATTTAGGTTATTTTGGGGATGATTAATATATTTATGGGGTCATATATTTCTATGATTATTTTGTTTAGAATATAATATAGAATATTTTTATTGATTTTTGAGTTTCAACAATTATTTAGGTAAAAGGTAAGTTGATTTTGGAAAAATTTGTTATAAAATATTTTTAATTTTTAGGTTTTTGAATTTATTCCAGAATATTTTGAAGAGTTTTATGATTTTGGTATTTTTGAAATTATTTAATAGGAAATTTGAGTGTTATTATTTAATTTATGGAGATTATTGTATTATAAATCCACAATATAGTTTTTTTTAAATTGAGTATTATCATAGATTATGCTGACAATTTTGGTTTTATTAAATGGCTGGAGATAGGAAGAATAAATGTCCTTTTATATGGATGTTATGATTAATTACAATTTGATTTTCATACTTCAATCATGAAACATTTATCATGATTATTTATATAACAAAATATTATGTGAAGTATAGTTGGAAAATGGATTGATAAGAATCCAAAGGATGAAATTACACTTATAAAATGTAAGTAAATCAAGTAAGTATTTTTTATCATATTCTCTATCTCAATGGTAAAAGTATTCTAAAAAATTCACACAGGAGGATGATAAATCTATTGAGTCTTATGAAGAAAATATCACATAGATATTAAATAGTTATTTTAGAAATTCATTATTAAGTATAAGTATATTAATGGTATATAAATGGTTTTAGAAATATTTGACTAAGAAATTTTAAATTTCCTAGTAGTAACTTAGAAGTTATTTATCATGATAAAATATACATTTGAGAGTGCACCTTTTTCCAGATACACTTATTTTGATAATAAAAAATTAAAATTATTAGGAAATTTTTTATTTAATTGGGGGGGGGGGTGTGTATTTCAAACAATGATATTTTATATTGTATTACCTTAAATAAATTATTACATTCAATTGTTACGACACTATTTATTTTAAAGGAATTGTTCTTATAAAATTTTCTTACTTATTAATGTTATTTGTGAGATCCGATCTTTTCTAGGAACCTTTCTATTTAAGTTTTTGGGTAAAATTCCTTATATTCACTTACTTATGGTTTATTTGTTAGTAATAATACCTTTTTTCTAGATGGTTTAGTTCTTGGAGGAAGTAGAAATGGGAGATTATTTCTATCTATAGAATTAATTTGTGATTGGAATATTCAATTCAAAACATGAATTAATCTTAGAAGACCCTAGGAACCCCATACAAGGTGTGAATGGTTCTAGGTAGACCCCATGTACTATATTCATGACCTAAATGGATATGGGAAGACCCTTTAAATGCAAACTCATGGCATGAATTTGGTTTATGATGCGATTTTTTTTTCTGGATTTTAAATCAGTGGTGAAGGATTTCTTGGAATAAGTTGGAACCAAGGAATTAAAAACATGAATCCCATATTGACATATTGAATGTGGTGTGATCACCACTCCTTTTTAAATCTATGGTGTATTTCATTTCTCAGAACCCTTCCCCCTTCTCTTGAACCACAAACTTTTCCCCTTTGATCTCTGGGAGTCTTTTTGAAACCATAAGCTAGATCAGTTAGCTCTTAGTTTATCCAACCTAGAGATCAGAGGAAAGACTATTCTTCTTCATCTTGAACCATTGTATTTTCCTTGGATAACCCTATTTTGGATTGACCAAGCTGTACCTATATATGATTTCTAGTGTTGATAGAGTTCTTGGTCTTCATTGAAGAGAAGGAAGGAGAAACCCAATCACTACCTTGGATGTTGAGGAAAATATATATATACTCTACTTTTGAGATGGGTGGTATAGAAAAAATCCCTAATGTTTATTTAGTTTCCTCTAGCATGTTAAATAAGTGTGATCGCACCAAAACAGCATGCACATAAATAATCAAAATCAGTAACCCACTGGTTTCATGAAAATTTATATGCTTAAACATTCCAAGGATCCCATTGGGTCTATTGGCATTGAGACCATAACTTGTGGCCACATGAGAGGTTTTACAAACTTGAACCTAGGATGGAACTTTGATTGTATGAATTTATATATCTTTTTACTAAAGGATGTTGATTCAAATTGTCTTAAAATTATCAACTTAGCATAACACATGAATTATTGTAATTGGTAGCTTGGCATGATGTGACATTAATGATTCGTCCTATATAGAATAATCCACCAACTAAAACTAAATGGATTGTGAATTTAGTAGTTAGAATAATTTAAAAATATGGATTATGATAAATTGATAACATGTTGATGTTTGGTTACTTGATGAATACCATATGCGGTTCATCCTAGGCAGGATAATCCACCAATTGATAGAGATATGTTTTTGGCATGCTTCTACTTGATGTTTCTTAAATATTTCATGATGGAGTTCATCACTTTATCATAATATGTGATACTAGTGATTCATTCTATCAATTAGAATACACTAATTGATATAGTTATCCCCCACCCCCTCAATATAGTTTTTCCCCATGGGATGACGTAAGCGACCCTAGTATGGGAAATTCACATATATCCCAATGTGATTGGTTACATTTACCCTAGTACGACATTGATCCATGGGAATACATAACCAAATATAATATGGGAAATATTGTATGAGCCTATAATGAGATGGTTACTTTCCAATTGGTATGATCTTGTGCGTTGTAAATATGTAAGTGACTCTAGTATGGGAAATTCATATGGTGTCAAGTGTTTCTTGGTTACTTGCTTTAAGATTTGGGTGATAAATCTTATATAAGATATTTATCCATCACTATGTGTGATACATGTTATATAGGAGGTTCCAACACTTGATTGAGATATCCAACATATAACCAAAAAAGTTTTATCTGACCTAGGGTGTCAACTCGAAGCCCATGGGTTGACATATTTATTTTATGTTTCACATTAATTTATGAATTAATACCCCTATTTATCATAATGTTTCTTGAACTATATACTCATATTTATTTTTTATACACCAAGGGTATCAGCCTATTGAGTGGTACTTATACCCTGTTGGGGCACCGTTTATTACTTGGTAATATTTCATGGATGAAGGTATAGATAAGGGCAAGTGTACCTGCACTAGATTGTGTACTTTTTAAATGGGTTGGATCTTAGTGACATGAAGAATTTGGGATTTAGGACAAGTGCCTTTGTATTTTTGTTCATCAAGTATATTTAGTCCTTTACTTTAATTAATTTCATCATATCTTTTAGTTACATTCATCCTATCATTACATGAAATTTTTTATTATTTGAATTTCTTACTTTCCACCCTTTATTATACTTGGGTGTATGATTGATAATTTATGTTATTTCCATTTTGATTTATACTCTATTCCAGTGGGTATAATATCCTCACTACATTCCTCAAACCCCTGCTACTAAGAAGTAGCCTCTGGAGTACGGTGAGGCATACCTAAGGTTTAGTAGTGACTTGACTTGGTCATGTAATGGAGTGATAGGTCAAGGATGTTACAAAGTGGTATTAGAGCTTGAACCTTTTATATTACCATAATATTTGGTAAAGGTACATAGGATACTATAATATGTTGTGACATGTTAACGGGATCATGCATGGAAGTATCCTAATCAAATGTGAGGGAAAAACCTGAGTGCACAGGGATGAGATTTTTTTCCATGCTGTTTAGTTGTTATAATTTTGATGTTATTTCACCTTGGGAGACTCACTTATTGTGTGATGTTACTATTTTTTGAAATTTTACTGATGGGATGACATTAAATGAGACGATTATGCATTCATCATGGTAGGAATGTAGAGATATTTTTTTCATGATTTTTTTATCTTGGGGAAATATTAAAAAAAATGTGACATAACAACCTATTTAATTTATGAAAAGTAACCCCATGTTTTATCTAATGTAAATAAATGAATGAAAATGATATGTTATATCAATTATCTTATTTATACAAGTGTAGAGGAACCTTAAGCCAGTGGGTCTCTATTGTTTTCACAAGTTAAGGTTGATCTTTTTGTGTATCATGTATTTTAAGGAGTGTGTTAAGCCTTTTAGACAAAATAACTCCTTTTCATATTTGGGTTGATAACCAGGAGAGTGGTAACCCAAAAAATAAAAAATACAATTGAGCTTGAAATTATTATGGCTCTAGATAATCATAAAGTTTATCATATTCGCAACATATTCCTATGGGTCATGTGATCCATAAAGAGGGATACTGCTCATATTGTACCTTTGATGTTGGATCTAACAAAAAATTTCTAATAATAGGATCCACCTACATTCACCATGGAGGGAGGCCCCAAGATAGATGATTTATGGATTGAGTTAGTCCAGATGATCTTTAAGCACCTTGAGACACCCACAAATAGAAGGGTGAATATTTCTACCTATATGTTATGAGGACCAAGAAAGAGTTTTTGGGAAATTACAGATAAATATAGTTAGAAAAAGGATCTAATCTAGATGAAATTCGAGGTGAATTTCCTGAGCGAGTTAAATCTAGAGACTTTAAGGGATGATAAGGATTGTGAGTTCATGAACTTGATGTAAGGAAGCATGTTAGTGATGGATTATAGTGGAACTTTCAAAAACCTATAACGTTTTTCTCTATCTTTGATAGTTGATGAGGTATCCAGGAAAAAATGATTCTCAGAGGGGATTTTCTATGAGGTAAGGCTACAGGTGAATGTCTTACACCTGAGAAAATTTGAAGATGCGATGAATGAGGATATCATAAATAAAGGGAACCTAAGCAAGGCCCTAAGAAGTAGCCACGAATTATTATCTAGGTGATCAATGATCTCTTCTTCCTACAATAAGAATCACTATTACAATGGTTACCGCCTGGGCAGTTTCTCGCGGTATAGACAATGGAGTAAAAATTCATCTCCAAATTACGACCGAGTGGAGTGCTTTTAGTGTGGAAGATTTGGCCACAAGTACCTCTTGTGTTCTTACCCCACTATGGAGTTCTTCACTTGTGGGAGGATAGATCATTTACAAATATTTTACAGGATACCACAATAACAGAGTTATAATAAGGGATCTGGACAAACACCCGAGTTTGGGAGGTACTCAGCTACCCCTCAGTTGATAGGTAGCTAGAGTTCCACCGCATGTTAAGGGTGAGGTAGGTGATATAGTACCCTAGCTCATGAGCAATAATACGATCCAGAGAGTGTTATACAAGGGATTCATACAAGATCCTAGGGTAGAGGGGTGAGTTAGCAACATGCCATGCAGTCTACTCTGACTAGTCTGGGTGTGGGACCATCTACCATTAGAGCTATGATTGTTGTATCTTATAACATCGATAGTTATTTTTTAACTAAGGGGAATCACATTCGTTTTTATTTGATCAATTTATAAATGGTTTGGGTTTGTATATGACGATCTTGTTTGGGGTTATGACCATAGATACACTGTTATGAGTGCAATCATAGGGTATCAAACATTGTAAGGAATGTATTCTTGAAATTGGTGGATACTATTTCCTTTGGGAGATGTTTGTACTGCAAATGAAAAAATTTAATTTGATTACATGTATTGATTTTATACTCATGCACTAGTCTCATATCAATTTTTATAAAAGGAGATTTTCATTTTTATCACCTGAAGTGGGAAACTATCATCTACAAGGAGAGTGTGATATTCAAGCTAGTCATATAGGACTAATTTAGTGTATAATAGACTGTCTCATGGATTAGATAATGGGATTTGTTTCTAGATAATGGTGAAATATAGTAGGTTATTTTTCCTCTAGTGGTGGACCATTTTAAGAAGTTTTTATTGAAGAGTTCTATAGCTTACCACCCTAGTGGTAGATTGATTTTAAGATCAAGTTGGTGCCGAGAGTTGATCCATTTTCTATATCACCTTATAGGAATGCACTGGTAGTGCTACATGATTTGAAAATTTATATATAAGATATAGATTACAAGGGATTTATATAGACAAGTAATTATCCATGGTGTTCTTCCATTATTTTCTCTAAGAGGGACGATGATGCTTTTCTCTTATGTTTGCATAATCGAAGATTGAACCATATTATGGTTAAGAATTAGTGCCCACTTTCATATATCGATGATCTATTTAGTCAAATAAGTGGTTCCAAGATCTTATTCACGATCTATTTGAGGTTAGGGTTCCATAAGTTGAGGGTGATACTATCTAATGCACCCCAAACTACTTGTTGGACAATTCATCTATTGTATGAGTTCCTGGTGATGTCATTCGATCAAAAAATGAATTGAAATTATTCTTGGATATGATGAACTGGGTCTTGAATCCATTCTTGGATTAGTTTCTAGTGTTTTTCATCGATGAAATATTTGTGTACTCCCAATTTTTGGATAATCATCACCAACATCCTGATATTTTTGTAAGTACACTAAAAAAGAATCTAATTTACAACAAGATATATAAATACAATTTCTGGATTGATAGAGTGCATTTCCTAGGTCATGTTAACTTAAAGTCTAGAGTGTCAGAGTACCCATAGAAGGTTTCATCCATGGTCTCTTGGGAATGATCCAATAATTTATTCAAAATTCAATGATTTCTGTGTCTAAAAGGATATTATCAGTTTTTTATCAAGAACTTCTCCCATCTAGTGGCATCTATATCCAGGATAATCAAAAAAGGAATGATTTTTTTGTCTAGATTCTTGTGAGTGGGAGTTTTAGGATTTAAAGAGAAATTTGACCTCATCACTAATTTTATCCTTACATAGGTCTGGTAAGGAATATACCAAGTACTATTATGATTATCGAGTTAGAATTAGGGAAGTTATAATATAGGATAATTGATTAGTTACTCATGGATTCCGAAATATGAGACTTCATGAGAGGATCTACCCAACTATTGATTTATAGTTAGTCATAATCGTACATTCTCAGAGATACCGGAGACACTATCTCTTGGGTGAGAGGTTTGTGGTGTACACGGACAAAAAGATCCTCAGGTAAATATTTTCTTAGAAATACCTATTTCTTTGATAGATGAGATCGGCTGAGTATCTACTATATTTTTATTTATAGATGGATTACACCCCAGGAAAGGGGAATTTCATTATTTTTTCCTTGATCTAGAAGACACAGATAGAGGCTATACAATAGTCTTATGAGTATTGGCAGCTAAGGGAAATCTTTGAGGACATGAATATATATGTCCAAGAGTCCCTATGATGATTATTTATGACTTCAGCATTTGTTATAACCATGCTTCTAGACTAGATCAAGAGATGTAAGTTTCTGATCTGGATGTCTTGGCTATGAGGATAACTTATTTTTTGGGAAACCACCATTAGTATGGTCTATTAAAAACAATTATTTTCGTCTTGTAAATTGAAATGAATTGGTTTCTATAGGATTGCATGAGGATAATATGGGGGAGTTTCATGTTTATAGAGGGACATTACATCTGATTTTAACAAATATCTATCATAATCTTCATAGGTTGTACTCATGATCAAGGATGAAGAATGAGTTGGCAGGATTCATGGATATATGTTTAAACAATCAGAAAGTGAATACTAATCATCATAGGCCTTCTTAGCTATTGTTACTATAAAAAACCAACCCGAGTCAACAAGAAAAGCCACCCGATCCAGTCCATATTAGATGTGAGGTAAAACTAAGATATCATAAAAATCGTTATGTATAAAAAACTAGACAAAATACTAGATTAAAAAATGAAATAAAGAGATACATATAAGATCTATATAACCCAATCCAAACAGAATAAAACTAAAATCTATAAATGAAAAAAACCAACAAGTCTCCATGTGACCAATCTAGAAAACCATTCCATTCTACTATAAAGGTTGTGACAATAGGTTAAAAAGGCATGCTACAGAATGCCCTTCCCTTTTCTTGGATTGTGGAATAAAACATCTAAAACCCCATAGTGGAAAAAAGTAGGTTTTAATAAAAAATAATAGTATGATACCCCCATAAAGTCTATAAAAGTATTATAACAAGAATGTGATAGTTCTGACCTATAAAACGAAAATTGTTTTCTAGGATTTTTCATAAATACAAATAGCTTTGTAAATTATTTCCTTTAGTTTTCATAAAATCCTTTTATATTAAAAAAACTAAGAATGTTAAAATTATAAGTGATAAAATAAAAATGAATATCTATACACCATAAGTTAAGCAAGTAAACACATATCCATGAAATAATCCATCATGTTAAACCATGTGATATAACCGCATGTGAAAACTTGTGAGAAAAAATCCATGAAAAAATACATCATGTGATAAGAAAACCATAAATTAAAAATCACAACTTTTTGGGACCTATCCTATGGGAATATGTACTTATCATAAAAGAATCCTAAACTCGGTATATGTTGCTACCAAATGTTATCAAGTTCTTCCAAAGTTTTTCGATATCAAAATAGTAACCCTTAGTCGTGCCACACACACTAGGCCTACCTATGTCCATTTCTCAATGCACCCAAGGTTCCAAATGTTCCAAGTTTGTCAAAATCTATTTCAAAACAATTATCATAATTTATAAAAAATTTAAAATCCAATACAATCCACCTTAGTGTTTGGAAAACACATTTTCAAATCAAACCACCATTCAAGCATTTAATAAAAAACATGGTGCATCAAAACCCATTAAAAAACTAGTTAAAAACACGATTCCCTTCCAAAAAACCATTTTAATCACAAACAATTTCAATTTAATGAACAATACAAAGTAATTTACATGAATAACAAGAAATTTATAGAATTGTCTATTTGTATATAAACACCTATCTCAAGAACAGAGGTAGAACTATTTTCCTTCGAAAATGGCGACCAGGGAAGAGTATATCGGGTCCTCACGATTCTAAATCCATAAGATATACATAAATACTTTTAAACACCTTTTATCTAGAATAAAAAGTCCCTTTGTGTTCCAAAAAGATAACAGGAGAAGATATCTAGTGAGGATATACAAAGAAGAAGGTAAACCAGACAAAGAACGTAACATACCTTGATATAATCCATCACGAATGAAGGAAATACACCTAGAACCCCTCTAGAGAAGCCTATTGACCACAAGGAAATGATTAGGTAACAAAAATATGGGATTTAGGTAGGGGTTAATACAGTGTCCCATGAATTTTAAATTTTTTTTATGGTATTAAATACCACACGCTTGGTTTTCTAGTTTGTGTCATATAGTCAAATAAACTGTAAAACTCAAATGGCCTTATGTTTGGGGTGTATGGTTTGGTCGAAAAGTTTTTTTAATCATGAGCCAACCATAAAAATCCCCTCAGTCCTAGAGGGAATAATTTTCATTAGGTTTCCTCATAGTTTGGATAAACTGTGAACCCCCTTCTAGTGGTTCAACATAGGCCATAGAATTTTCTTGTTTAACCGCACATGTTTTGTTAACCATGCGATAAACATGAAAATCACCACAGACCTCCAAAACTTTTGAAAATTT
This sequence comes from Viscum album, assembly GCA_963277665.1. Taxonomy (NCBI): domain Eukaryota; kingdom Viridiplantae; phylum Streptophyta; class Magnoliopsida; order Santalales; family Viscaceae; genus Viscum; species Viscum album. The sequence goes on along the minus strand of OY728143.1, from coordinate 257,412,501 downwards.
CCTAAAATGACCCCAAAAATAATAACCAACTTAAATGATACTAAAAAAGGGTCAAGAAGTACCTATATAAAAGTGAAATAATGTTATAATCTCCCCACCATAAAGGATTTATATCAACATAAAGTGTGCAAGATTTTGGACTCACAAAAAGAGAAGGACACTGATGAATCATTAACAATTTCATATCCCGCATACCATTGACATCCCAAACACAATTCCATAGTACCTAGACCAAGGGAATCATTTTAACATGTAGTCCCTTATCTCAAAGATCTATAATTTGAATTGGTTGCTCAAAAAATGGTGGTATCGGGTTCAAGATCATCGTTCCCTCATTAAATAACCTGGGAAGGGTCTAGTTGATACCTCCTTAGTTATGAAGCATGAAACACGTAGTGGATAAATGTAAAATGAGATGGTAATTCCAACTGATATTCCACCTTTTCATTTCACTCCATGATCTCAAAGGGGCCAATAAACCTCTGTGCTAACTTACCCTTCTTAAACAACTGAATATGTACCAAGAAAGGTGAAACTCTAAGAAAAACCTGATCACCAATATCAAAATATAGTGGCCAATGAATATGGTCTACATAAAATTTATGACAGCTCTGTGGTGTGACCGACCTCTTTTGGATCAAATGTACCTATTCCATCATCTCTTGAATGATAATCGACCCAAATAAAGACCACTATGCCAAATATACTCAACACAAGGGATATCTACATTTTTTCCCACATAATGCTTCAAATGGTACCATATTTGTCGAAGAATGATAAATATTTTTATAGAAAATTTACTGAAGGAAATTGATTTTCCCAATTTCCACCAAAATAATGAATGAAAGCCCAAAGTATATCCTTAAAAACCTAGATAACACTATCTATCTCTCAATATTTCTATAAATGACAAGTTGTGTGAAATTTCAATTGGGAACTCATCACCAACTGAAAACCTTTCTAGAACCTAGATGTGAACATCCACTCCCTATAAGAAACAATCAAATAGTAAACCCCATGAAGTCTCACATTATCTTGAACGTACAAGTCTATGACCTGTTCCATTTTCGTCATCTCCTTGATCGGTAAGAAATGCACTGATATCATACGTCAATTAATTATCACCGAAATAACATCCTTCACACTAGGAGTCTATGGGAAACCAAAAATGATGAAAATAAAAATCTCATCCTACTTATATATCGAAAGTTTTAAAGGTTGTAACAGACTAGTAGGTCTCAGGTTCTCCCCTTTAATTTTCCAACATGTGAGACACCATGATACAAAATCTATAGTGGATTGACTCATCCATGGATGCCAATACCGACATCTCAAGCCATGATACATCTTTGTATCCCTATAGTGTATAGACCAACAAGACTGGTGTCCACTATCCATCAACTACTACCTTAGAGAAAACAAAACAACCAACCTATTATAGAGGAAAAAACTCTACTAGGATACCAAGATCACTAACTCAAGGTCTCCCAACCATAAAAGATTTAACTAAAGTGTTAGTACTCAATTTATATCACTAGATAAATACAAACACATTCATCAAAAATAAAAGTCAAATTTCATGGAAGCCAAGAACACTTTTCCACCAACCTCTTCCACTCCCAACCTCATCTCAGAAAATAAACTCATCCGAGACCAGTCCTTAACTAATTCCTTTACGGATTGTGTCAAAAATTTTATGCTCAAGACATCAATAACCACATTTGTTTTCCTAGTATTGCATGAAATTTCAAAATAAAAAGTCTTAATATACTTCACTAAGTTATCTATCACAATTTCAGATCCCTCTAACTAAAAATATATGTTAGCCTCTTATGATTAGAATACACTATAAAATGCTCCCCAAAGAGAATATGAGGCTATTTTTCGAGTACATGTATAACTGTTACCAACTCAAGATCATGGTTAGGTTAGTTCTTATCACGAGTGAATAAATGGTGAGATCTATAGGCCGCCACTATTTTTTCACATTAAGACACATTCCAAACTTGTACAAGAAGAATTGTAGAAAACATCACATCTCAAGCCAAGTTTTGGATGAGTTAAAACTGGTGTTGAATTAAACCTCACCTTTATCTCCTCAAAATATTGATTAATTTTTTATTCCATTAAATCTTTAAACCCTTATGGGTTAAAGCTATCATCAAAGATGCAATATTAGAGAAATCCTAAAAAAAACGTCTGTTGTAACAATCCAAACATGAGAATCTCTAGATCCCAAACACATTTTTGGTCTTCTACTCGGAAATAACAACCTGTAATTTTTCCAGATCCACTGAGACTCTCCTCTAATATATGAAATTACCTATAAATTTCACTTCCTAGATCCAAAAATTAATTTTGGAAAACTTAACATATAAATGATGTTATTTTCAAGCTTGAAGAATGATATCAAATGGTCCATATGCTTCTACTTTGACTTGGGGTACACCAAAATATCATTCATGAACACAAGAAAATAATTTCATGAACCGATGAAAAATTATATACATCAAATATATAAATTCTATAGGAGAATTAGTGAGACTGAATGTCATATCTAGAAACTAAAAATATCCATACTAGCTCCTAAATACCATCTTAGGTATATAATATTCTCAGACTCTCAAATAGTGGTACCCTAACTAAAGGAAAATATTTGAAAACCAACATTCCCTTCTATGTTGTTCCAAAATATCATCAATCCTAGGAAAAAGATATTTGTTGTTAACTGTCACCCGATTCAACTTTTGAAAATCTATGAAAATTTTGAGACTCCCTTCTACCTTCACAAAAAAGTGGATAGGTGAAGGCCTTCATGACATGCTAGGATGAATAAATCAATTTTCCTATAGGTATTGAAGATGGACTATAAGGTCAATTAAATCAGAAGGTTCAATTCAATAAGACGACATAAAAATGTGAATCATACCAATGAGAAGGTCAATAGTAAACTTAACCTCTCTATTTGGTGGTAAACCATAAAAATCATATGAAAAGACCTTGAGGCACACACTCACAACTTCAAGAAGCATTCTTCCCATAAAACATTCAATGAAATTGAGAGACATATCTGGAAATCGGCATAAGATTACCCCATCATATGGAACAACATGCCCCTCCCTTCCTGATCTAGAGTCCCAATCACCCTGAAAAACATGAGTTACCACATCAGAAGATAAAAAATAAACTTAATGATGATAAATGTATATCTAGGCCTTTACACTAACCATACAATCCATTCTAAGTACCATGTTAAAGATGTCAATATCAAGAAATGAAAATTCGCATGCCACCTCATAGTCGATGTCATCACCTGACAGATGGGACACTTGAAACCTAGTTTTAACCTCTTTTCAAAAGGTGTGGAAATATACAAGAGGAATGGCATAAGTTCTGAACCTAATCCCAACACGTCAACTAAATTTGATGATATAAAGGAATTGATAACACCTGTATTAAACAAATATATCACTATATAAGATTAAATAAATATTGTACCTCTAATAATAGCTGGGCCTACTTCAAATTAGTTTGGAGCATACTCTGCAGTATAAATTCATATGGTATTAGCCACATGAACAACCCCTTGGCCTAAGGATTAGAACCACTTCACTTAGAAGCCTCAATATAAACCTTCGAAACCTTGGTGAGAATTTATAAAACCTTACTTCCCTGGGATATCCTTTCACAAAAAATAATTAAGTGACCGAATTATACATAATGATGAAAAGTATTAAGAGAATTCACATAGTTTGCCTTAGTATGACCACAACTTCCACACTTTTAGAAGAAAAATGGTTTCTGTCTTGATCAAGCCCTTGAAAGGGGTCTTCTGTACACTCGTGCTTCCTTTTCTAGCCAGAAATTACACCCTAGAAAATAACTACACCAGCTGAAGCTCCACCCAAAATCTTCCTTTCTGGATCTATCTACCTCAACCAAAGTTTATTTGTCAACTACCTACATGAATGTTATAAGACACATGAGAATCAACATGGAATAATTATCTGGAATCAATCCTAACACAAATGTCTTATCCTTTAAATAATCATCAGTGACTAGGTCTGGTACCAAATGAACCAACTCAAAAAATGGGTGGAATACTCTAGAACAATACACTCCCCTTTCTCCAAGGTTAGAAACTCCCTGGTCTTCACTCCCCAAAACTTATCTGGGTAACACTTCCGATTGAAAATTTTATTGAAATAATTCTTAGTAAGATCCTTATGCAACTTATCTTGCACAATAGAGCTACACCATATTCTTTTCGATCCCTTGAGGATGTATGTGAAAAAAAACACCTTATATTCCTTAGAAGTCTTTACGAATTTGAAGATCCTATCAATTCTCTCAATCCACTCCCCAGATTCCCCGTGTCCATTTTCACCATGGAATATGGGTGGATGATACTTAGTGAATTTAGAGACACTATCCACTCATCATCTCAGGTTCCTGAAACCCACTTAACCCATAGTTTGAATTGTACAGATTACAACTTCAACCAAAGAAGGGTCAACTGGATTATTTTCCTATAGATCCTATGTCATAACTTTCTCCCTCATATTTGGAATATAACTTCTTAGATTAATTTTCTATTAAGTACATGAATATAACCAATAAATTTTAGTTCTTGTTCCAAACTCTTGGGACCAAATTCAATAATTTATATTATTTATTTAAAAAATTAAGAATTTTAAGTGATTATAAATTTTATGAATGAAAAAATATTGTTTAAGAAGAAATAGTTTAATTTAAATAAAATTTACATTCAATTATTTCACATGACCTCAAAAACTAAGTCTTAAAACTATTAAAAACATTCCAACCACCCATGGTAACTTTAGTTCAGACCAAAAAAGTGAGATGGAAGGAACCATACCACACTAACTAACAAAATTATGATGATACTAACTACTGTAACCCAATATATAGAACCAAACTCAGGATATATTAGTACACTTTAGGCTGTAAATTCTATATGATACCAAATATAATGAACTGACCTGAGTTAACTAGACAAGCCACCCAAGATGATCCATTAAATTGGTGAGGTAAAACCAAGAGAGATAAAAAAAGTCTTCAGTATAAACAAAACAAGACAAACAATAAGAGTACAACTCAGAAGAAAGAGATACATACCATATCTATACAACCTAATAAAAATTGTCCAAACCAGAAAATTATAACAAAAAAAAAAACAAAAAATTCTCCATGTGACCAATAATCACCACTTACCCATACCACTATGAAGTTTGTGACAATGAGAGAAACCGACATGATATAGGATTCCCTTCCCTTTACCTATATCCTAAGATGCAACATCTACTACCACCCAAAGGAAAAATTATGGTGTGAGTATAAATCCTAGTAGGATACCACCACATAGTGTATACATGGTCTAATAATAAGAATGTAACAGTTCTAGTATTTAAAAGGGAAAAAGTTTTACAAATAATTTTCATAAATCCAAAACCCATTTCTTAATAATTTCCTTTGGTTTTCATAAAATTATTTCATATTAAAAAATCTAAGAATATGAAAATCATATGTGATAAATTTAGAGTTCATATTCATACATAATAAGGTAAGAATGAAAACACATATCCATTAAATAATATATCATGTGAAACCATGTGATATAACCTCATATGAAAACATGTGAGTAAAAATCCCTTAAAAAAATCCATTATGCGATAAACAAACCATAAATGATAAATAGCACCATATTGGTCTGTTGACTATGGGAATATGTACCAGACATAAAATAATTCTAAGTTAGGAATATGTGGATACTAAATGATATCGATTACGGTCACATTCTCTCGATATCACAAAAGTAACCCCTATTGGTGCCACACATAATAGGGTACCTATTTCCATTTTTTGACACACCCAAGGTTCCTATTGTGTCACGTTTGTCAAAATATATTTCAAAACCATGCTCATAATTTATAGTTTTTTTAAAATATAGTTCAATCCACTTTAGTTTTTGAAAAACCCATTTACAAATAAAAACAACTATTCAAGAATATAATGAAACACATGGTGTGAAAACAACCATTTTAATGAAAAACTCTTTAAAAATGATACATTTAAAACAAACCCATTATAACCACAAATAAATTCAATTGAATGAACAAAATAAGTAAATTTACAATAATAATAAGAAATTCATATAATTATCCCTTTGTATAGAAACACTCATCTCATGAATAGAGGTAGAACTATTTTCCTTTGATAATGGCGACCAGGGAAGAGTATATCGGGTCCTCACAATCCTAGATACATAATAAATACATGAATACTCTGTAAAAACCCTTATATCTGGAATAAATATCCCTTTTGGGTTCAAGATGACAGGAGGGGAAAAAATCTAGTGAGCATCTATAAAGAAGAAGGTAAACTGGACCAAGAACACAACATACCTTGAAATGATCCATCAAAAATGAAGGAAATCATCCTAGAATCCAAATAAAGAAGTCTCTATACCACTAGGGGACGATAAGGTCAAGCCAATATGAAATTGGGGTGGGGGTGGGGGTGGGATGTTCTTATGGGTTAAATTGGGATAGTTAGATAATTTTAACCAAATTTTCGGGGTATTGAAAATCACGTGCATTGTTTTTTGGATTAGGATACATGGTTACAAAACCATGAAAATACAGTGGTCTTATATTTGGGGTGAATGATTTAGATATATAGTTTTTTTAAGAATACACCAGCTATATAAACCCCCTCAATCCAAGGGTGAACAATTTTCACTCGGTGGCCTCATGGTGTAGAAAAACCATGCGCCCCCTTTCTGTGGATCAACATTGGCTGAACTATTTTTAGTCCAAATACATACATTTTCTCAAATAATACATAGCTCCATGGGCCACCAAAACGACAAAAAATTTCCAAAAAATGACCCCAAAAAAAGACCCAACTCAAAGTAGAATAAATAAGGGTCAATATGTACCTGTAAAAAAGTAAATAATCTTTACAATAGTCATTAATCATTCCATAATAGAAGTGGGATGATGTAACTATAGATTTTATAATAGGATTATAAAGGACACCACAAAATATTTACATAGTTTGGGTGATCATGAATTGACTAATGAAGGTATCCCACTTCTTAGATACCAGGGAGACCTTAAACATTAACGATCTGAGTAATATTTATGTAAAAGTGGAAGTTTAATTTCATGATGTTCCAAGGAACATCATTTATGATAAAGATACCTATTTAAAATCTTGGTTTTGGAAGGTCCTTCATAAGTAATTGGAATCATAGATTATTCTATGTATAGAATTTCATCTTTAAATTAATGGCCAATCTGAATAGATGATTCAGATTATGGAGGATATGTTATAACCCCATTTATTGTATTTTAGTGGTCATTGAGAGTAGCATCTGTGACTCATGGAGTTTACCTATATTAATTGTTTGCTGGTAAAAGTCTATATGGATCATTTTTCATATTTTTATATAATCCTATGTTATTTTCCTCTTTTATAGTTAGAAGGTAGTATAGTCGTCTCTCGTTGGACCTAGTCTCACACAAGAGATATTCAGGAAGCTTTAGTCGATTAGAAAGTGTTTAGTAACCATGATAAGCTAGAATAAATTGTATACCAAACACCCTAAATTACATTTAGAGTTTGAGGGTTTTCATCATATTATTATTATTGTGTTACCTAGGATAAGGAAACATGTAATCAGGAAGTAAGGGAAGCTTTCACCAAGTTTTTTGGGTCCTTTGAAATTGTAATAAGGGTCGGTCCATTGGTATACCATTTGACCATTAAAAAATACTAAAAAACCATGAATGATCAATTTAACATGTTACATCTTCAGAGATATCATCCATACCCTTCTCAAATTAAAGAATTTGATGATGTCTATATAGATGTTAATGCATCATTTGGGGTTCATCTAATCTATATCATGGACTGTAGTGAGAATACTCTTTGTGGGGGAGACTATGCCTCTAGTGTGTGTATAGTTGAAGAATGGGTTTGTTAAAGAGTATACCAAAGAGATAAAATATGATATGAGAACACAGTGTCCAAATATGTTCACTGATTTCCTTAGAGCCTCTTTGAAGTATAGCTTAGGGGGAGTGATGTTCAATTGTGGGGAGGTTATGAGATCCCATTTTTCCATGTACATCCCTCTTTATCATTTTTGTTATTTTTTTTGAGTTTTTAGCTTCCAGTTTATTCCCTTATAACCAATATTTTTTTCAAGAGGGTTTAGTTTTGGGAGGAAGTAGAAAGGGGAGGTCAAGTTTGGCTACAAAATTAATTCACACCATGAATTAATCTAGGTAGGCCACAAGAACCCCATAAAAGGAATGATTGGTTATAGTAAGACCCCATAAACCTCATTCAAAAATTGAATGTATATGGTAAGTCCCATGAAATTTAAAATATTGATGTGAATTGGGTTTATGATGTGAAATGGTTTTTCTGTCTTTTAAATTAGAGGTGAAAGATTTATCAGTGTATGAAACAACTAAGGAACTCACTATAGGAATCCCTTGTTCCCATAATAAATGTGTCATACCCACCAATCATTTTTAAATATAAATTTTAATTAATTTTTTATATCACACACCACTTATCTCAAACTATGACCTTTACCTTGTCAATCTTTTGGATTCTTCATCAATCTTGAAGTAAGACATGTTGGATCTTTGAAATCCAAACCTAGAGATTGGAAGTAAGCCTTTCAGTTCTTCTTCTCCATCTTGATCCATTGGATTTTAATTGTGTAACCCTAGTTCAAGTCAGAAAATTTGTACCTATATCTAATGTATGGTGTTGGTATAGTTCTTGATCTTCATTTAAGGGAAGTAAAGAGGAACCTAATTACTACCCTGGACATCAATAAATTTCTACATGCACTCTGATTTTGAGATCAGTGGTGCAGAATAACTCCCTAACGACTATTTAATTTCCTCTAGTATGTGAAATAAGTGTGATAATGTTATAACACCATGTTCCCAAGATAACAATAGTAGTAACCCACTTCTTTCACGAACATTTATATTCTTAGACCTCCCAAGGATCTTATTGGTGTTGAGATCAGAACTTGCAGCCACCTGAGAGGTGTTCCAACCTTCAACCTAGAATGGAACTTGTTTTAGATGAATCTAGCGCACATTTTTATAAAAAAGAATCATTTATTGTTGGATTAACCTTGTAAAATAGTAATAATATGTGAATTATGATAATCAATAACTTTCCATGATACAGATTCACTAATTCTTCTTATATAATAGAATCCACCAAATTAAAATAAATGTCTTGTTAATTTGGTAATTTTGTGAATTGAACGATATGGATTATAATAACCTAATAAAATATTGATGTTTGGTAAATTCATGTATACTATTAGTTATTAATCCTAGGATGGAGAATCCACCAATTGGAAGAGATATGTTTTTGGATTGCCTGTATTTTATCTTGTTGAAATGTTTTCTAAGGGTGTGTAATTTCCCAGTTAGGATTGTTGTATCACTGAGAGGAGGAGGGGGAGATTCAGTGATATATTTTTATTTTAGGTTTCCTTAAGTTTTAAAATAAAATTCACCTCTTATTAAATATTTCTTTCTTTATTTAAAACAAATCAAACACACATCCAAAAAAAAAAAGAATTTACAAGGTTCACTATTGAATAAGAGTAGCTACATCCTTGGTATGGTTTGGAAACAATCCATTACCACAAAATACATTAGAAAACAATTCTTTTGAATGTAATACAATGAGTAAGATGTTCCCTTACACTAATGTAACATTATGTTCAATACAAAAGTGCATGTTCTTTAAATAGAAAAACGTGATGTAATACAATTTTCTGATTCCTGATCAACTGTCACAAAACATAATCTTTTAACACAATTATTCACTTTATTACCCAGGAGAAGGTAATAACTTCCTTGAATTTTTAATGACACTCAATTAAATTTCTCAATCCAATTCACATGTTTTATTACTCAATACTAAAATATAAATTTATTAGAATACTGTTTAAACAAATCAGAACTGCTTCTACCTTAGTCCAGAAATCCAAATCCGATTGATCGATTTGATTCCAGAAACTAAACATGATCTCATCTCTTCTTATTTCTTTCCTCAATCCAGAAATATTATTCAAGAAAAAAATAAGAATATTAAAACCACTTCTTACTAAAGTTGAAAAGATTCTATCTCCTCTTTCATGAGTGATGTAAGTAATATAATACACAAAGTATTATACACCTTTTATAAAAAAATGCCAAAATGGTTTAAGCGATATTCTAAAAAGGTTTTCATGATTTACTTAATTTTTTGAATCTCCAATATTCCTTAAAAATTAGATATTTCTTTAACTTGATCATCACCTTTACTTTCCCATTAATTTCATATATCTCTTTGAATTTTCAACTCTTTATACTTACTAACATATACTTAGTCCAAATCTGATTCATGATTCAGATTTTCCAATACAATTTCTTCATTATGATAAAAATATTTGGTCTCTTAAATCTTTCAGATACACTTGAAAACAAATTAGAATTGACGACATCTCATAATGTTTCTCTTCACCAATTGAAAAACTAATCCTCCCATTCCAATTTCCTTATTATTATGAAGAAAACTGATTCTTCAATACATTGTTTTATATCAATTGTGAAATATGTAAAATATATGTCTTCCCATTATTATGATCCATATAAATTGATAAAAAAAGGAAAAATTTCTTAGAACTTCATGTAATCTTCCTTTTCCCATTTTGAAACACTTTCAAAAAGTATTCAAAGAAGAATCTTCTTCTTCTTATTTTATCTTGAACCAATTTTTAGAGATATTCAAAACATTATTTATCACTTGACTCAATCAACAAATCACATTAATGAGAAATGTTTGACTATATTTTTGATTGGTATCAATATCAACAAAATTTTCTTATCCAATTGTCCCAATATCTCCTAGTACAATTCCTCATTAAAGAATTTATTCTTCAAAAAAAATTTCTTATCAATATACATTAAATTTCATAAGGATACCAAGTAAATGTAACAATTAATTAGTGTCATAGTAAATTTGATTATCGATGGCACACTAATTCCGATGGATTGGTTCTGATGGATTTGAATTCAGAAACTTGTTTTCTTTTCTACTTACAATACTAATGAACTATCCATCACCACTAACTTCTTTCTCTAAAGATTTATATATTATGGATTATTGGGTTGACTGAAAACTAGAATCTTTGTATTGTCACATTTCCAACAATCCTTCCTATACTTCATACACTTCAATATATGATGTTCTTACTCCGTTGTGTTGAGACCAAAAGTCATCAACTTATGCAACTTCCTTCTTTTAAAAGCTTCTAATTGTAAGTATTACTTATTTAATGACTTTAAAAATGTTGATGATTATATTTACCAGCATCTAAATTACAATGGAAAATATTGTATCTTCTTATTATCCCAACAATATATTTCTTTCCAACCACTTGAATATGATTGGAAGCACTAACCATTTCTTTCATCAAGATAGTAAAAAATGATTTTAGACAACTTATGTTTTTTGTAAATAAAAAAAATGCATCATCAGGTTTTCATCAAAGGAAGGACGACTCTGAAGTAAAACCTCATTATGATCTTCCATTCATCACATACACAAGGTGATTCCGATGGACCTTTTATTCTAGGAAACATATCACCATTCCAAGGTACTTTATTAATATTTGTGAGTCCTATTTTCAGAATACAATGGTCAGTACAATTGTAAAGTTTTAAAAATTGAATTGATTTATCTTCTTTGACAAAAAATTCAACACTCTTTCTAGAAAACTTCTTCTAACTTACAAATAACTTCTCCATCCAACTTATTTCCAAAAATCCCCCCCTTAGATTTTGTTTTCAACCAAGATTCATAAATCACTGAAATTTGTAACCTCAAACTATGGATTAATTATCAAAAATTCTATTCCTATGTGAGCTAACTCATTGTAAAAAATATGAATTACTGAAAACAAATCCATGGTGTCCAAAAGTAGTGATCATGAAACTTACTCAGATTTTCTTCACATATTTATTTTCTTATTTTATTTTCCTATAAACTAAATTTTTCTATAACCACTCCAAAAAATAGTTAGAATAGTTCACACACTTACATTATGAAATTACAACATTCCCATAAATCTCTCTATTTACATACTGTTGGTCGGATTAGAGTACTCAAGAGGGGGGGGGGGGGTGGATTGAGAATCTATTAAATTTTTTTGTTTAAAAATGTATTCTTAAAAGATTCACCAATAGTTAAATACATACCAGTTAATCAAGGTTATACTGTTATGAAAGTTTTACTGTTTAAATAATAACTTAGAATATTGATTAATTCATAGTAATATTAATATTGGCTATTAAAAATACTTTTGAAGCATTTATAATAAGGAAATACAATTATAACTTATTTCCAAGATTAACTATCAAAGTATGTTTAGTGATTTCTAAATTAAATTACAAAATAGAGAAAACTAAAATAGACAGCACAACAGATATAAAATAAGTGGTTCAGTCTCAAGTCAAGACTTAATCCAATCCACTTGGTGATCACCTACCACCAAGTAGTTTATATAAATAAACTTGATACACAACCTGTATCAAGCTTTACAAAAGTACACTAGACTGTCCAGGTCCCATGACCACTTCCATAGTTCTTTTTGGGTTTGAACAATAGGTTACATACAACCTCTTCCACACTTATCTGTGGGTATATACAAGTGTAAAATGGTGTTTGATAATGGATATATTATATCCTTCAGTTTAATGCAGGAGACAATGTGTGTTTTTATATAGACACACAAACACACTACTCGAAAGCTCAAAAATAGTACACAACAGAGCAGAAGTATATAGATAAGGTTAAAAGTGATCTGAGTGTTAGTCTATGTAGTTCTAGACTTTTTAGATGAAATAGATTCATAAATCGAGTCCTCTCATGGAAAATAGGGTTTCGTAAATTAGGTAGATCTGGCTCATGTTCTTCGCGGTATTAACAATGCAAAGAAGTTCTCAATGATTCTGATCTATAGTGTTCAAATTATTGATTCAATAATCCTTCGTGTGTTCTTTAGGAATGTTGAGTTGCATGTGTCGGTTCTTTTATCAGGAAAGCTCATATTTTATTTGTTGTTACGATCTCTGTGTATCATGCTATATTGTTTCAAGTCCGCACTTTTTCTTTTATTCTTGGAGTGCATGTGTTGGAGGTTGTATGTATTTTACACCTCGTACCTCGTACTTTCAGATAATATGTCTACAAAGAAAAATTAATTATGTCAGTGCATTTAAAAGCTTAAAGTATGACCATTAGAAATTATATGAAAAACAACAAAACAGATTTAGAAATGGTGTCACAGTTTGTCTGTAAACTGTGTCTCCATGAAACAGTGTCACCTTGAAACAGTGTCTGAATGGTCCGGTTTTCTAGATGGTTAGGGTGTGTGGATGGTCACAGTGTCTGGATAGTCAGGGTTTCTTGATGGTCACAGCGTCTGGATGGTCACGTTTTCTGGATGGTCATGCTGTCTAGATGGTTACGGTGTCTGGATAGTCACAGTGTCTGGATAGTCATGGTGTCTGGATAGTCACAGTGTCTGAATGGTCACTATGTCTAGCTAGTCACGAGGTCTAGATATTCACAGTGTCTAGATAGTCACGATGTCTGGTCACTGTGTCTGGTCACGGTGTTTGGTTCCTTTTCCAAAAAAATATAACCAATCACAAACTCACAATGTCTCAGACTTAGCCAAATATATGTATTTAGACTTAAGCAGTGATATTCATAGAATGGATTAGACTTAATCATTCATCATAGAAATCATTATAAAGTAAATCAAATATAGTGGACAATAATCATACTTAATGTATAACAATGAAGATGTTGGATAGATTTTCTTAAAGAATAATGATACTAATCATCTGTACATCATTTAAGATAGATAACACAGGATTACCAGGCTTTATAGAATATATATGATTTGTGGTCATTAAAACATGATTAATACATGAGGAGTCCAACGATATCCCCTGTTTTGATGATCAAACATCATGTGAGTGAGAGAATACATAACTCTCTAGTGTATATATAAAATACACATTCCTCTATTATTTCTTTAATGGGAATATTTCCTCCCCCTTTTGGGATTATCAAAAAGTGTGAATAAGAAATGGAAAGAAAAGATCACAATGTATTAGATAAAAAGAGTGTCATTAAAAATAGTAGATATCAAAACAAATTCAAAACATCTCTATCAAAAGATATTAGTCACTGTTCTTCATCGTTGGATGGTCTTCTCTTTTCCCTTAGAAGCAAAATCAGAAGAAGAAGCCATAGGAGCAGAGGTTGAAGTAGAAGAAGGGAGTGAACTGGTTGACAAGGAAGGTAAAAGAAGACCTTCAAAGATAGAAGGATACAAGGTAGGGTTAGTAGAAGACATAGGAAATTGTTGATCAAGGATTACATGCCTGATCTGACTTAGGGATTGGCTGATAGACATAGATGTAGAGGTTTGGGTAGAGGTGAAGGTAGGAAAACTAGATCTCATAGGTGTATCTACAGGAGCAACAATGGCAGTACTCTGAACATGAATATAAGGCCTTAAAAGATTGATAAAATCAAAAATGATCTCTCCACCATATAACATGGATTTTTCAAAGTCATCATTGTTCTCCATAAACTTGTCCAACAAACGAGTGAAATCTGTGAGCTTTTGGACTTCAGTTTTGAAAGCTTGAGTAATAAGAAGAATCCTCATATTTTTCTCAAGATATTTGAATTGATTTGTCGTGTCATTATTAGAGAAGATCCAATTGAAGTAGAAGTCCAATTTCTTGAAAATTGCTTGTTGAGAATCATTGGAAATCTTGGAATGGATTCTCACCAAATCAAGAACTCTGTCATTTTTCATGATAACTTCAGATAGAGATTCTTTATTAAAACCACTAAGCATAGATTAAAGTTCTTCTATGATAATAGTTATGAGTAGAACACTGTCTAATGTAGGTTGAGAAGATTGTCTAGTAGTACAAGAAGTAGCGATAGTTGAGGTTAGAGATTTCAGTTTATTTAGAACTTTTTTAAGGCACCCCTTATACTTATCAGTCAACTTGTTAAGTCCAATAAAAAGTTCATGAATCTCTTGAACTATTTGCTTGTTTCTTTTAGCCACTTTTTCAGCTAAATAGGTTAAATGAGGTTGAATCAGTGAGGCTACTTCCTGTGGGGTCTGAGTAACAATATTCTCAACAGGATGAGAAACAGGTTCCAGTATCGAGTTCAACACTCCCTACATATCTTCAACCAAACCTCTTAGAGTCTTTTCTTCATCACTAAACAGTTTATTCTCAATTATGATTTCTTGAATCTCATGAAGCATTTTGGGTTGAATATTCCATATGACTTTTTTTTCAATAAAAGGGAAGCATATCTCTCACTCAGATTGGTTACAAGAGCCAATTGATTATTCATAATCTTTTCAACCCCATATAATTGGGTACTGCAAATTATTTCAGATCATCCTTATTCACCAAGATTAAAGGTTCTCGTGAAGGCTCAGAGACAGAATCTAAGACATGATCAGGTTCTTTTGAAGAGATAACTTCAGGATCAGATGTCATTTTCAATTGAAACACAGTAGATAGATCAAGACGTTTGACTGTGACTTCTTGTGAATCATTCACATCAGAATAACTTGGAAATTTATACCATGTATGCAGTGAACTAGGATCAAGTGGATTAGGAACTTCAACAGATTCCAGACTGGGGGGATACTCCCCCTCAATAGGTTCATCCTTTTCAGGGTTGATATAATTAGATCCTTGATCTATTTCCATTATTTCATCCCTTATTTCCTCATCCATTTCCTATATAGACAACTGAAAGGCTAGCTCCATTCTATCTTTAGAAGAAATAATAACTTCAAGAGCAGTTTGTTCCTCTACATGTTCCTCACCAGTAGCTTCTTTCACAAGAGACAAATCTGCTTCTATATGCTCTTCTATAACTTCCTCTTCTCTTTTAACATCAACATAATCTTATTTTTAGGAAGGTTGTTCTTCCAAATCAACAAACATTTTAGGAAAAAACACTTCTTTCTCAGTTAAGTCTTAAAGAAGAGGTTCACTTTCCTCCTCATTTAGAAAAGTTTCTGTTGCAGGTGCAATAACCTCTTCTTCTTCTTATTCTTCTTCTTCAATATACTCAAAAAATTCGTCTGGTTCTAAACCAGGATCAGAAACATCTTTAGGTCTTGAAGGGTGTTCCACTGGATTATACTTTTCATAGATCCTATCATTGTCTTCCACCCATGATTTTCTCCAAGGATTCCTATTTATTTTCATCATATTTACTGTAACCTTTGAGAGACAAAACTATAATCCCTGATAAATTCATCATTTCGTCCAACCAATCCTTTAGAATGAAGAATGGTTGAGATAAGCCTAGAATAAAATAGGGATGTTTACTTAGAGGTTTTTTTGATCAACTGACACATATGGTGTATAATATATTTGAAAAGGTTGATTATATGCCCATTTTTCATTATATGTATCAAAAATACATCCAAATACTTTACTACAGTGAAATTACCTTTTCTAAGGCTAATCTGATTCTGAATAAATTTAAACAAGAGTCTGGTTTCTCCATACAACTCTACAGCTATGACTCTCCTCTTGGTTCTATTTCAAGTTAAACTTCTCAATGCTTCTTTAAAGACAAAAATCTCACTTGGAGGTGGCATGCCTCTCTAATAGTCCTAAAAAATACCCTCATGAGGTATTCTAAGGCATCCATCCCATAACCATGAGGAAAATGTGCATCTATGTGTATTTATCCAGCTTTTCACAACATATCCATCTTCTTTATAAAAAGAAAATTGAACATACTGGTAAACTTTTGTAGAAATTTTTTGTAAATTGGCCTATCCTTCTTTGAAAACCAATCTAACCATCCATTATCTTTAAAAAATTTCAAAACCAAAGACTTACTCTACAAAAGCCAGTTATGGGAAATATCCTTTTTAGGTACCACTACTATGTTCACTAGGTTTGGATTTAGAGGGCCCTTGGCATTATCTTCAGCACAATTTTCCTCTACTTCTTTGAAATGCGTTTCTTAAGAGTGGACGATGAAGGGAATTTCATCCTGGGAATTCACTGAAGGTTCGAGAGAGAGAAGGGTTGAAGAAGGGTTACAGTTTGAGAGAAGAGAAGAGAGATCAATTGAAGAACGAGTAAAACTTATTTTATTTTATCATTTAGGAATGCCACTTGTCGCAAAAAAAAAAAGCATGTGAAAGTGGAAGGGTAAAATAAGTAATTACCGCGATATGGGATATGATGTATAAATAAAATGATAAGGCATATTTACAGTGAGACAGTAACTAAACCACTTGGTGAGACTGTAATAGGCATTCACAGTGAGACTGTAACATGCGTTCACGGTGAGACCATAACTATGTGATTTATAAACTGTGCGACCATATTGTTTGAGACAGTAAGTGTCTGGCAGTAAAAAAGAAATAGTAATTGTGAGAATATAAACATGAAATAGTATGTTTTAAGATAGTAAAACTATAGTACTATTAAAGTTAAACAGTAATCACAAGATAGTTTTTTGTGAAACCATAAAGTGTGAAACAATAAGATATGAAATAGTAAGATAACTACTTCAGATTTATCATACCCAATTCATGTATGATGTAATCTATTCTTTTAGAATTTAGTGGTTTGGTGAATATATCATCAAGCTGATATTCAATTCCAATGAATTCCAAAGATATGTCACCTTTTTTATAATGATCTCTCAAAAAGTGATGTCTTATATCAATATGTTTTGTCCTATAGTTTGAAAAATGATTTTTTGAGATAGCACTTGTATTGTCACAATTTATAGGTACTTGCTTGAATTGATATCCATAATCTAGTGATGTGTATTTAATCAACAAAATTTGTGCACAACAACTGCCAACAACTATGTATTCAGCTTCTACAGTAGATAATACCACAAAATTTTTTTTCTTACTACACCGTGATACTAGTGACTTTCCTAAAAATTGACTTGTTCTAGATGTACTTTTTCTATGAACCATACAACCACCGATGTCAGCATCAGAATAACTAACTAATTAAAATGATTGTACTCTGGGATAAAATAGTCCTAGATTGGGTGTATGCTTGAGGTATTTGAAAATTATCTTAACAACATTTAAATGATATTCCTTAGGGTTTACATGGAAACAAGCACAGATACACACACTAAACATAATGTCAGGTCAGCTAGTAGTTAAGTAGAGTAAACTTACAATAATTCCTCTATAACTGGTTTGATGAATAGATTTTTCATCTTCATCAAGATCTAACTTACAAGTTTTACTCATTGGAGTTTCACCATTTTTATTACTATCAAATCCAAAACATTTTTAAAGGTATCCAGTATATTTACTTTGATTTAAAATAATACCATCATTATTTTGAAAAATTTGAAATTAAAGAAATAATTTTTCTCACCCATTAAACCTCATTTCGAATTCATTTTGCATCAATTTAGAAAAATCAATACATAAATAATTTTCTAAAGATCCAAAGATAATATCATCTATATATATTTTAATAACTAAAACATCATTGGAAATTCATTTTATAAAAAGGGTGGTATTGGCTATTTCTTTTGTAAAACCTTTGGAAATAAGAAAGTACTTAATCTATCATACCAATATCTTTGCGCTTATTTTAGACCATAAAAATCTTTTGATAACTTAAAATTTTGATTTGGAGAATGAGGGTTTGTAAAACTAGGGGGTTTCTCAACAAAGACATCCTTAGCTATTTACCCATTTAGAAATACATTTTTTACATCCATTTGATATAGTTTGAAATTCAGATGTGTAGCATAAGCAAGCATAATTCTGATAGCTTCATGTCTAGCTACTGGTGTAAAGGTCTCTTCATAGTCAATTCATTGTTCTTGAATATAGCCTTGTGCAACCAATCTAGCCTTGTTTCAAAATATATTACCCGCTTCATCTACCTTATTTCTAAACACCCAGTTAGTGCATATGGTGAATGTGTCTTTGGGTATTTCAACAAGTTTTTAAACTTTGTTTCGTTCAAACTGATTAAGTTCTTCTTGTATAACCATCACACAAAATTCATCATTGAAAGCATCATTAACATTTTTAGGTTCAAGTTGTGACAAGAAGACTTGATGTTCAAATTGATAACTAAGAGAAACTCTAGTCTGAGTTCCCTTATCTAAGTATCCAACAACAACATCTAAAATATGGTTCTTAAGAGTTCTAGCAGCTCTAGAAAAAGAAGGACTAGTAGGTTCATAATTTTGTTCAGGCTCATTGTGACTTGAGTCTAAAGAATTTCCTAAACTAGAAGTTTTCATAGATTCTTTCATATGATGGTTAGGGGATTTAGAATTAATGTCTAGATTTGATAGATCATCCTTTAGGTTCTCTTGAGTGGTCTTAGGCTCATGTGGATCTGTTTCATCAAATTTGACACGGACAAATTCTTCCACACATTTATTTCTTTTATTAAACACTCTATAGTCTTTAATAAAAATTAAATATCCTAAAAATATTCCTTCATAACTCTTGGATGAAAATTTGTTAATATTTTCCTTTGTATTAAGGATATAGACATTGCAACCAAAAAATCTGAAGTAACTAACTTTGGATTTTCTATTGATCCATAACTCATAAGGATTCCTTTTAGGAATAGGTCTAATCAATACTCTATATATTATGTAGCATGATGTATTTACAACTTCAGCCCAAAAATAAATACATAGGTCATATTCACTAAGCATGGTTCTAGCAACCTCTTGAAGGGTTCTATTTTTTCTTTCTATAAATCCATTCTGTTGAGGTGTTCTAGGGGAAGATAAATTATGAATATTTCTATTTTGTGAGAAAAAAGATTCAAACTCTTGATTTTCAAACTCACGAACATGATCACTTCTTAAGGATTTAATTTTATATCCACAAATATTTTCTACAGTTTTGGAATATTTGGTAAAATAATAGTAGGCTTCACTTTTTTTTATCCAAAAAGAATGTCCAGGTATATCTAGAAAAGTCATTTACATGAACAAAAACATAGTGCTTCCCATTTAAGCTAGATACTCTAGATGGTCCAAACAAATCAATGTGAACCAATTCGAGAGTTTGAGAAGTTGACACTTATTTCTTTGTTTTGAAGGAAATTTTGTGTTGATTTCCCTTTTGCTAAGGTTTACACACTTTACCATTTGGAAACTCAAGCTTGGGTAGGTCTTTGACTAAGATTTTTCTAGTTAACTTTATAAGGGTGTGACTGTTACAGTTTCCTATTTTCCTATGCCAAATACAATACTCTTTGTGAAACACACTTAAACAAGAAGCATTTTGAGAATCTAAAGAATCTAAGTTAACAAAATCAACATTTTTATTTCTTAATGCAAAAAAACACTAATTCATCTTTAGAATTAAAAACATTGGAAGCATCATTTTCGAATTTAACATGAAATCCTTCATCACATATCTATGATATACTAAGTAGATTATATTTCAATCCATCAACAAACAATACTTTAGAAATCAAAACTGAGTTAGAGTTACCGATTTGGACAAGGCCAATAATATTTCCTCTAGCATTGTCACCAAAGGTGACATGACCTATTTTATTTTTTATTAAATTCTTGAATCATGAGTAGTCTCCTATGATGTGTCTTGAACACCCTCTTTCCAAGTACCGTATTCTCTTATATGAACTCTTTAAGAAGCTTTCCTACAAAATAGTCAAATAAAAATAGATTTTAGTACCCACACTTGTTTGGGTCCAGTAATATTAGTGATAAGTGTTTTAGGAACCCATATCTTCCTCGTAGGTTTCCTATAAGCATTATGTAAAGTATTTGAAAAATAAACTATATTTGGTCCAGAAAATCTTGAAATAGTAGAGAGAGTATCATAACTTGAACTAGCTGAATATTTTACAGAATTGGGAGTAAATCTTTATGTCCTAGATTTTGAAACAAAACCGGTTCTCCCAAAATTTCTTTTACCAGGTTGATATACAATTCCAGTAGTATATTTAGGAGCAATTTTTTTCCTAGAATTTGAGTAAGGGTATTTTTCCCATTGGAAAACTTTTATAAGTCTTTTTTCAGTTGATCATTATATAGTTTTAGTTCATTTTTCTCTTTAAGTAGTTGATAATTTTTCTCCCTTTCTAGAGTGAGTTCAATTTTAATAGTTGATGTAAGAGGATGCTATTTCTTCAAAGATTTGTATTCGTCCTTTAGTTCATTTCATGTCTCTTCAAGAATATTAAAATATTCAAACATTTATTCATTAAACATATTTTTAGAGTCACTCTGATCTATAGAATAGTATGAATTGTGTACATGATATTCTAGTGTTACCTCAGATGTGTTTTACATAAAACATATATTGGATTTTTATCCTTATCATCATGTGATGATTCTGATTCACTTGAAATGTCTTCAGAAGCACTCCACGTTTCTTTCATTTCCTTTTTATACTTTATATCTTTGTCCTCATATTTATTTTTGTACTTGATCTCTAGACAATCATCCTTGATATGTCCTTTTTTTCTTACATTCATAGAAGACAATATCATCGGACTTGTCACTTATTTTACAATCTTTCTTCCAACTTACTTTGTGATCATATTTTCCTTTGAAGTTTCGATTTCTGAAAATTTTCTTCTTCTTATAAAATATATTGATCCTTTTGGATAATTGATCTATCTCCTCAGCACTGCCAGCTGATGATTTTTCAATGTTGTAACTTTCTATAGAAACATCAAATTTCCCTTTGTCTTTGTGTTTAGAGGTGGTGGTCTTGAATGCAATAGATTTTGTTTTCGATTCATCCTCCTCTTCCTTGTAGACATTTATCTCCTCTTCACAGGTCATCAGTTTCCCAATGAGTTCTTTTAAAGGTATCTTACTGATATAAAATGATTCTCTAATAGAGATAGAGGTTCCTCTCCATTTATCAGGTAGGAATATGAGAATTATCATGATCTTTTCCTTTGTAGCGACTTCTCTTCCAAGAGAAATCCCTGTGTTAACAATTTTGTTGAACCTGAGATACATGTCAGAAATTGGCTCATCATGTTTCATTTTAAAGTTATCATATTTAATAATATAGGTATTAAGTCTCATTTATTTCACACTAAATGTTCCTTATGTGAAACAGATAAGGTATCCCAAATTTATGGGTATTTTTACAAGAAGGAATTATATTAAATTCCTCATCTCCTAAAGAGCAGTATAAAGCATTCTTATCTTTGCAATTTTTATTGTAAGTTGTTTTGGTGGATTTATACCAAGTGATTCTATTAGTAGTAGGAATCTTATATTCATCTATAATTGAAGACCATATTTCAAACCTTATACTTTCTAAATGCATTTTCATTTTAATTTTACATTGAGCATAGTTGGTTCCATTAAAGAATGGTGTTCTATTTGTTACAGTACCTTCCAATATATTATCTATGATAAAGAAATAACTTAAAAGATCTAGAAATTTAGAATTGACATAAATTTATAGATATTTAAAGTACAACTATAGTCACAGTTGAATAAGGTTAAAAAATAGAGTCTGAATAAGATTAAAAAACACTCATCTAATACCAAATGTCGGTTGGAGTAGACTACTCCAGAGGGGGTGTGAATTGAGTATCTATTAAAAATTTATTATTAAAGATGTACTTTTATAAAGTTCCCCAATAGTTAAATACAACCTAGTTAATCAAGGCTATACTATGATGAAAGTTTGACTATTTAAATAACTTTTAGAAGATTGATTAATTCTCAGTAATCTTAATATTGGTTATTAACATTAATTTTGAAGCTATTATAATAAGGTAATACAATTATAACTTCTTTCCATGATTAAATATCAAATAATATTTAGTGAATTCTAAATTAAATAGTAAAATAGAGAAAACTAGAATAGACAACAAAACAGATATAAAACAAGCGGTTTAGTCTCAAGCCGAGACCTAATTCACTCCACTTGGTGATCACCTGCCACCAAGAAGTTTATATAAATAAAGTTGATACACAGCCTGTATCAGGCTTTACAACAATACACAAGACTGTCCAGGTCACATGACCTCTTCCACAGTTCTTCGTGGGTTTAAAAAACAGGTTACATAGAAAGTATTCCACACTTATCCATGGGTATACACAAGTGTAAAAAGGTGTTTGATAAAGGATATATTGTATACTTCAGTTTAATGTAGGATAAAATGTGTGTTTTTATACAGACACACACACACACTACTTGAAATATGAAAAATAGTACACAACATAGTAGAAGTATAGAGATATTGTTAGAAGTGCTCTGAGTGTTAATCTATGCAGCTCTGGACTTATGAGATGAAACAGATGTAGAAATCGAGTCCTCTTGTGGAAAATAGAGTATCCTAAGTCAGCAAGATATGGCTTGTGTTTTTCATGGTATTGACAATGAGAATGTGTTCTCAACAATTCTGATCTATAGTTTCCAGCATGTTGATTCAAGAATCCTTCATGCGTTCTTCAGGAATATTGAGTTTCATGTGTCAGTTCTTGTCTCAGGAAAGATCATGTTTTCTTTGTTGTTACACTCTCTGTGTATCACACTATATTGTTTCTGGGCCACACTTTTTCTTTTATTCTTGGAGTGCATGTGTTGGAGCCGACATGTTGCATGTATTCTATACCTCATACCTCGTACTGTC
The DNA here is from genome assembly GCA_963277665.1 of Viscum album. Lineage (NCBI taxonomy): Eukaryota > Viridiplantae > Streptophyta > Magnoliopsida > Santalales > Viscaceae > Viscum > Viscum album. Next base: position 257,388,706 of record OY728143.1, on the reverse strand, counting down.
AAATGATATGTATACAAAGAAACATTAATTATGTTAGCGCATTTAAAAGCTTCAAATATGACTGCTAGAAATTAAATTAAAAAACAACAAAATAGATTTATAAACGCTATCCCAGTTTGTCTCTAAATGGTGTCTCCATGAAATGGTGTCTCCTTGAAATAGTGTTTGAATGGTCACAATGTATTGATGGTCATGGTGTCTGGATGGTCACAGTGTATGAATGGTCACGGTGTCTAGATAGTCATTGTATCTAGATGGTCATAGTGTCTGGATGGTCAAGGTGTCTATATGGTCACAATGTCTAGATAATCATGGTGTCTGGATAGTCACAATGTCTGGATGGTCACGGTGTCTGGATTGTCACAGTGTTTGGTCACAGTGTTTGGATAGTCACTGTGTTTGGTCACGGTGTCTGGTCACGACGTCAGGTAATGGTGTCTGGTTCATTTTCCAGAAAAACATAACCAGTTGCAGACTCACGGAGTCTTAGACTTAGCCAAATATCTATATTCTGACTTAAGTCGTGATATTCATAGAATGGATTATACTTAATAATTCATCAAAGAAATTAATATAAAGTAAATCCAATATAGTGTATAACAATAAGACTTAATGTATAGTAATTAATATCTTGGATTATTTTACTTAGAGAATAAGGATACTAATCATCTATACACAATTTAAGACAGATTAAACAGGATTACTAGGATTTATAAAATATATATAATTTTTGATCATTAAAACATGATTAATACATGAGGAGTCCAACACATACTTCCTTTAAAGGTTTGGCACATAATTATGGACAGATTTATGAATCAATCCCCCCTAGAAAACACTATCCATATAAATGATGATATAGGGGAGAAAAGCATAACTTAACAATGATGAGAAGGAGGTTGGTTGCCCATGTTTAACCTCATTTTATAAAAAGTTTCCTTCAGTAATGGTTTTGTGAAAAGGTCATCAACTTGTTCCAATATAGGAACATACTCTAGATTCAATTTATTCTTCTTCATAAGATCTTTGATGAAATGATATTTGATATCAATATGTTTTTAATGATAATGTTTTACTGAATTTCAAGTAATGTTGATCAGAATTTGATTATCACAACCTAAGATCAACGATAACTTCACTTCAATAAGTTTGTGTTATAACTGAGTCTTCATCCATATTAGTTGGGTAACAACTTGAGTGGAATCAATATACTCAGCTTCATCCATACTAAGTGCTACTAAATTTTGTTTCTTTGTTTGAAAACTATGACAATTTTCCAAGAAACAAAACCCCCTATATTTGGATCTTATATCATAATTTTTTTTTACCAAATTCGCACCAAAATATCTAAAAATGTCAACACATTCTCATCTATCATACTCGATTCTGAAATTTTTTTCTGCCTTTGATTTATTTAAGATTTTTTTAGAAAGTAGTTGTGATTATTTAGGATCACTTTAAAATCTTCCACATGAGTTATGAACATAAACATTGTCAAATATAAAAATCTTCCAACAATATTCTGAAACTCTTTCTGATCAACTTCATCTCCTTCTCTATCTTTGGAAAACTTGGTTCCCCTTGAAATTCTTTTGGAAACTGGTTTCAAATTTTCCATGCTGAAATTTTTAAGAAGTTCCTTAGCATACTTTTATTGAAAAATAAAAACATGTTTCTTCTTTTGTATGATTTGTAACCCAAGAATGTATTTTATTTCTCCCAGTATAGAAATCTCATTTTTTTATCTCTCTATCAAATCTTTCACAAGTTCTTTCATCATTCCAAGTAAAGATAATGTAATCAACGTAAACAATTATGATAAGTGATAACTATTGAAATTATTTAATGTAAATATTACTATCAACTATTTATGTCTTAAAACTCATCTTTCTTAAGCCACTAGACAATTTGGAATATCATGAACTCAGAGCTTGTTTTATCCCATACATGGATTTCTTCATCTTACACACATAAATTTCATCTTTTCCAACAAAAAATCCACATGGTTTTTCAATTTAAACATATTAATAAAGATCCCCATTCTGAAATGTGGACTTTACATCCTTTAGAAAATTTTTATAACTTATTTGAGTAAGAATAACAAGAATGATTCAGATGGTTTCTAATGTTACTATGAGAGAAAAGTTCTAATTAAAACCAACACCTTCAATTTGTGAGTAAAATTTTCACACTTATCTTTCTTTGTTCCTTATCATTTCACGTTCTTGATTCTACTTCTTCGGAAAAATCCAATTTGTACTGATAATATTTTTGTTATCTGGATTAGGTAAAAGTTACCAATTATCATTTTTTTAATCTAATCAAACTAATAATTCATAGCCCGAACCCATTCTAGATGATCAAAAGCTCCATTCACATCTTTCAACTCCACTTTTGAATAAAAATATGTATCTGTAACAACTTTTGATGTTCTTCTATTTTGAACCTTTTTATTGATCAAAAATAATATTCCGAGCCACTACCTTTTTCCTTAGAACAAGACGATATTTTCATGTTTCTTCATAATCATTTTAAATAACTGAGTTGGATTATTCTTTTTGAGTATGATCATTATTGTTAGTATCCTTATCAGAACCATTAACATTTTTTTATCCCACTCATCTTCCTTATCAGCCTGAGTTTGTTTGTCTTCCTCAGTGTTTTCAATAACCTTGACATCAATAGAATTAACTATTCCTCCTATTTATTTATTGAAACACATATATCCTCTTTCTTCTGCAGTATAGACAATAAAAATTCCATCTGCACCTCTTTGCTCAAACATTCTAGGGTTTCCACGATTCTTATTTATGATGCATGGAATCCCAAAAACTATTAAGTGTGTCAAACTTAGAGTTTTATCACAATAGTAATCATGGTTTAAAGACCATGTTAAAGTAACATAGTACTCCCCATTTTCAATAGTAATCAGTTTTAGATATATACAATAGTAATCATGGTTTTCCTCCAAAAGTAATTATACAGACCATGTTCAAGTAACATAGTTCTCCCCATTTTCGCCAAAATACTGTTTTTACATTTAGCAACCCTATTTTTTAGGAGTTCATGGCGAACTTAACTAATGATGAATTCCATGCTTCTCAAGATGAATTTTAATTTATTTATTTTTGTACTTACCACTATTATGATTTCTGAACTTGTTTATTGAATACTCACATTCCTTCTCTGCTTTCCTATTGAAACTTTTAAACATTTTCAAAGTATTTTAATTATTTTTGATATAAATAATACAAGTAATGTGAGTAAATTAATAAATTAAATTAATAAAGTACTTATCTCCATTAGAAGATTTTTTTATCATTTTACCTTAGGTATTGGAATGAATAAGTTCCAGGGTTTGTTTTGAACAAATCTCAACTTTCTAGTACAGTGAATTAGTAATTATTCCTTTCTTAAAAAAAGTGTAACCTCAATATCTTATTCTCGACATGTCAAGAATACCAAAAACACTATCTATTTTTGATAAATTTCTCATGTTTCTTTAAAAAATATGTCCCAGCCTTTTCTGACACAAATCATTCTCTTACACCATACCTAATTTACAAGAGTTATGTATTTAACGAACTTGAAATAAATATCTTTTTGTATGTTGGCCTCATATAACTATCTTTATATCTTCAAAAATCTTTAAAAAAAACCATATTTTCTAAAAGTAACATTGTTTCCTTCATAATAGAGTTTTTAAAAACATATCAGGTTATGTTTCATCACATCAACATACAAATCTTTCTAGGACTTAAATTTAATTTTCCAATGATGGATGATCCAAAACCTTTGATTCTCATATATTTATCATTACTAAATGTCACCATTTCATCTTTTAAGTCTTTCAAATTCTTTAAAAACTTTAAGTATCCTTTCAAATGAGAAGAACACCCACTATCCAGGAACTGAGGTTATTCTCCTTTTGTATCTTTCAAAGCTGTTTCAACAACAAAATATTTTTATTTTCTGTTTTATTTCTTTATATATTGATTTTGAGAGTTGTTAACAAAATTTTTTACAATGTTGAAAAAACAAGACATCCTATAGAAAGATGTCTAGGATTTTCACATCTTTCTAAAATAGTTTCCAAAGGTTGGGGCCAATTTTTATTTTTCCCACCAACCTTTTCAGTTTTCTTCTTAAAATCATTCTCAGAATTCTTCCTTTGAGGAGATTATATCCCCTAAAACTTTTTCTTATAAATTTTTTAGAATAGTAATAAGGTTGTTTATTGAACCAAAACATCTTTATTATGTGTCAGAATCCACCATAATACCATAAGTATCCTTATAAATAATATTTTCCTCTGAAACTTCCATACTGACTAGAGTTGTGAACTTGTTTCTCCAAAACCTTCTTGTATTTCTTGTAAAAATTTACTCAACAAAAACCTTTATGTTTTCAACCTATATCTTCTTTTTTAACCTAGTTTTATTTTTAGCCTTATCAAAACCAGAAGTAATAGAAACTTTTTATGAATTAAAATATTTAGAAACTTCAAACTTCTCAAATTTATTGGTCTTGGTTAAATACATAACTTTCCAACTTTTTTCTTTTTAGAAAAATTATAAATATTTCTTATAAAGAAAAAAAAATTCTTCTCAACCTTAGAAGGAAAATTTTGATCCCTCTTAAGTTCCTCTTTATAATAAATTTCACTGACTTCAGAGACAGACTTTTTAAAAATTTTACATCTCTGTTCATATTTAGAAAATGTTTGTTAAAAAAATTCCAACTCTTCTTATTTTCATTTATATTTACATCCATATGTTCATTATGATTCTTTTGTTTATCAATATATTTCATCAAATCATAAATATCTTTTAACAACTTTACTTTCTCATGAGGAAAAATTTCTTGAATGTTTGATGAGGGATTCTCCATTTTCTGCTTCTAGATTTCTTTTTCAAGCCTCACGATCTTCCTTATATATTCTTTTAATTCTTCTTTAAGATAAAATTGTAATTGGGTTTCCTATTCTTTAGAAGTGATACTTCTGAATTCTTCATTTTTCAATATTTCAATAAAATAATTCTCAATAACATGCTCAGTAGATTTTTGATATTCAACTTCACTATCTTCTTCTTCACCATCTTCAGATAAGAACCTTCTCCTTTTATATTTGGAGAAATTTTTATCTTTCCCTCTGGAAAAATATTTACACTTATGACCTTGTTTCTTCTATGACATCATTGGAATTTTTTCTTCTTCATCACTATCCTATTATGTCTTTATTTGAGGAAATTTAGCCACAAAGTTCCCAATGAATTCACATTCAAAATACTTAAAGGGAAATTTACAACTGTATTTTCTTATACATCTTCTCAGATTTTTAGAATGTAAGGATAAAATATCATCAATATTTTTCATATCTAATTTTCAGTGTCATGGTTAGAAACATCTTCTTCCCCAAGAAATATATTTGAATTTTCTTTCTTGGATGACTTGGAAAAATTTGATGATAATATTTTTTTCCTTTTACAAAATTCTCCTTTCTCATCTCATATGAGTTGACACATCTATGAAAATAATCCATAGATAATGATTTATGATCTCTATCTTCAAATGAATAATGTTTTTTATCAAACTTATTAAGAAGAATTATTAATATATTCTTAACAAAGGTTGAGTCCTCCAAATTCTCACTAATAAATCTGATAGTACTAATAATGTCATTCACCTGGGTAAAGAAGTCACAAACTGTTTCATATTCACTCATCATGATATCTTCATACTTCCATCTCCAAATTTTTAATTTTTCCTTCTTCACTTTTGTATTACCTTCATAAATTTTTTTCAACTTATCTCATATACCTTTGGTAGTGGAAACACGTTTCACTCTTAAAAACCCACTTTCAAAAAGTGATAAGTGTAATTTTTTATCTTCCCTTATTCTCAGGATTCTTTTTATCAATAGGTGTAAGAGGAACATTATCATCAATAGGATGAAATTAATCTGCTATAGCTTCAAGAACATCATACCCAAGAGATATATAATAAATAATCATTATATCTCCCAAGATAAGATAGTTCTTTCCATTGATGTTTGGAATATCCTTACAGTTCACACAATTCAAATTTTCCCTCAAAATTCTCTTTAAAACCTATGAAAAGTGTAAAAAATTGAACCTTCTCCCGAACACTGTTTGTAATTTCCTAGTTTGGATTATTATATCATTGAGAGGGGGAGGGGTGAATCAGTGATATATTTTTCTTTTTCATTTCCTTACTTTTCAAACAACCTTCACATAATATTAAATATTTCTTTCTCTACTAAAAACAAATAAAAAACTAAGCCGTAGGAAAATAAGAATTTACAAGGTTCTCTACTCTATTATAGTAGCTATGTATTTGGTATGGTTTGTAAACAATCCAATACCACACAATCTACTAGAAAAAAAAATCATTTTTTGTGGAATATAATGAGTAGGATATGTCTTTACACTCATGTAGAACTATTTTCAATACAATAGTGTATGTGATTCAAATATATTGAAATGATGTAATAAAATTTTAGGCTTTCTGGTCAAATTTCACAAAAGTTAGCATTTCAAAATAGTTATTCACTTTCTTACGCAAGACCAATTAATTATTTCCTAAACTTCACAATGATACTCAATACGATTTACTAATAAGATTCTCAAGTCAAATTACTCAATACAGAAATATAACTTCATTAGAATATCGATGGAATAAATCAAAACTGCTTCTTCCTTAGTCCAAAAATCCCAATATGATTGATCGGTCTGATTCAAAAAATCAAATACAATCTTTTATCTTCTCCTTTATTTATTCTACCAAGCAATATTCTTCAAGAAAACAAAATCTAGAGACATATTATTACTATTATTTTTGAGCTTCTCAATCCTAATTCATGAGTGATGCAATTCATAGAATACAAAAAGTATTATATTCCTTTTATAGACAACTAAAATAGTTTAACAAGGATTCTAAAAAGGTTTTCCAATTTTCCAAATTTCATAAATATTCAATTCTCCTTAAATATTTAATCTATATTCTTTCATATGGGTTGGATGTGCCTGTAAAGGGATTCCCTACGCTAGGGTTTCCCCATACCTGCCATCTCCTCTACCTTGGGAGACTGAAATTATGATCCTCATCTCTTCATAGTGGGATTGTGGATTGATCCTAGTTCTATGGTAGTGTCAGTTTAAGATCTAGTATTCATGGGAATCAAAGGTTTGTGTCCCTTCGTCTCAAGGGTTCGCGGGTTCTAGTGGCGTTGTGGGTAGTAGCCTACCAAAAGGCTTCTACGATGTCGACTTTCATGTTTTTCGGTGGGATTGGATGTTAATGGAGGTGCAGTGTTTGTCAGAGGTCATGTTTCGGTCTGCTATGGGCTGAGTTTGTTATGACATATTATTCCCCTCCTTTGAGTTCTTTGGGTGGCTCTGTGGCCTCCTTGTATGAGCGTGACGGTGGAGAAGGGAATTTTTTAGTTTCGGTTCAGTTTGTAGTGAAGCTCCCTTCGGTATCGCCTCTGATATTCGAAATCTTGGTGGTGGGTTTTAACCTTTGATTTCAGGATTTTTATTGGGTGATTTCTATTCGTGCTTTGAATTCTATTTCTTTGTGAATCTCTTTTGGTGTAGGTTTTTGGTCTGTAGAGTGTCAATTGGTTCATGGTTGTGCTACGGTGTCTGCAGAGTACGGTGTGGTGTCCAAAAGTCCTAGCCTTCCTCATTTTGATTTATTCATCACCCTTTGTGGATGATATATTTGGGTCATCTCACATCACTGGTGGGTTCGGTCAAACTCCGACCGGAGTCTGCCGATGGGTTTGTGGACTTGGCCTGGTGTCGTCGGTCGCACTAGTGGACGCTCGAGGAGACCAGTTCTGTGGTTTTTCTAGTTTTTTTGATTTTTGGGTTCCCTAGTTCATGGTATATTGATCTTCTCTTGACGATTTTAGCTCCAGATATGAAGGTATGTCAGTTTGAATGCTTGAATGGATTGTCCATCCATTATCCTTGAATGGTTTTTGTTGTAAAGCCTTGTATTATTTTTAGTGGTGAAGTGGGGAAGTGGGGAAGTGGGGATGTGGTGAAGTGGTGAAATTGTGAAGTCATGTATGGTTTCTCACTTTTTCCAAAAAATTGTTTTGATAATAATAAAAACAATTTTCATATATTCTTAAATCTGGGATCTATCTTTGACTTATTGAACACCATCACCCTCCATTCAATTTCAGATCTCTCTTTAAATTATTCAATTATTTAAACTTAAAAAACATTATTCAGTATAAATATGATTCCTGATTCCAATTTTCAAATACAATTTATTCATTAGAGTAAAGGAATTTGGTCACTCTAATTTATTAACCCACTTGAAATGAAATCAGAACTGAAGACATCTCATAACGTTGCTCTGCACCAATTGAAAAAACTATCTACCCATTTTTATTTCCTCATTATAAAAAAGACAACAAATTCTATAATACATTGCTTCATATAAATTGTTAAAAATATAAAACACATGTCTTCCCATTGGGTTCTTCTGTACCAACTGCTAAAAACAAAGTAAACAAAATCTTGGAAATTCTAGAAAGATTCTTGATCCCCTTTGAAAACACTATAAAAAATTATTCTAATAAGACTCTTCTTGTTCTTATTTTTTCTTGAACCACTTTTTAGGGATATTAAAAACATTCCTTATCACGTGAATTAATAAAAAAATCATCTTGATTAGAAATGGTTGACTATATTTTTGATTAAACTCTGTCTCAACAAACTTTTCTTATTGAATTGTCCCAACATCTCCCAAAACAATTCTTAATAAAAAAATTTACTCTTTAACAAAAATTTCTTATCAATATGCCTATGAATTCATAAGGATACCAAACAAATGTAATGACTAATAGATGATACAATAACATTAATTATCGGTGGCACACCGATTCCATTGGACCGGTTCCAAAATATTCAACTTTTACAACTTCTTTTATTTTCTGACTATGATACCAATTAACTATCTGTAACCAGTAAATTGTTTATATAAAGATTTGTATATATTTTCCTTTTGATCTATCTGGATACTAGTATATTTATATTTTCACATTTCCAAAAATTATTCCTAGCCTTCATGCACTTCTACATCCAATGTCCTTACACTGATGTGATGAGACCAAAAATTCTGAGCTTTTATAACTTCATTCTTTCAAACACTTCTAGTTATAAGCAGGACTTACTTAATTGATTTGAAAACATTGAAGATCAGCTTTAGAATTAAATGAACTACAATGTAAAGTATTGTAACTTATCATCATTCCATAACTATATTTCTTTATAACCACTTGGATACAATTGGAATCACTCCCCTTTCTTTCACCAAGCTAGTACACAAGTTTTTAGACATGTTATGATTTTTTTTTGAATTACAAAACAAAAGAGCAGCATCTGGTTTTCATCAAAGCCAGACATAATCTGAAGTAGAACCTCATTATGACCTTAATTTTGTTCCAGACCCAACGTGAGTCCGATGATCCTTATCTTCCAGAATACATCTTCCCATTTAATGGAATTTCATAAGCTTTATATGTTTGGTTTTTTGAATATGATGGTCAGTTTAATTGTCAACTTTTAAAAACTAAATTTATTTTTTTATTTGACAAAAAATGACAAAACACTTTTAAAACAAACTTTTTATAACTTCCAAAAACCTTCTCCATCCATCTTGGTTCCAATAGAGTGTGGTTCACTGTCTTATGAGACATGATACCAATGATTCATCCTAGGCAATAGAATCCACCAATTAATATGGTTACCTTCTATCTTGGCATGGTATTACACCCTAGGATGACATAAGAGACTCTAAAATGGGAAATTTTCATGGATACTAGTGTGATTTATCATATTTTAACTAGAAATAAGCTTCTATATAGGAAATCATAAGAAAACACATAATGAGAAATATATATCGAGCCCATTATGAGATGGTTACTTTCTCCTTGGTATGACCATGCTCCCTGGAAAGAAGTATGCGACTAGAGAATGGGAAATTCACATGGAGAAAAGTGTTTCTTAGTTCATTGAGGTATTATATGTGAGATTCACCCTATATAAAAGAATACACCATTAGTATTGGTGATCCATCTCATGCATGAGGATTCAATTCTAGATAGAGATATTTGGTATAGAGTAGAAGTAGGTTTTTATTACCCAGGGTGTCAGACCAGAGTCCTAGGGTCAGAAGGTTTATTTTTTGTTCCATATTAATTTATTAATTTATATCCTTATTTACCAAACTATTTCATTCACAATATATTCAAACTATATTGTTCATACACTGCGGGTGTTGGCCTATTGAGTTTCAGTCACAACCTATTCGGGCACCGTTTTGTACCCAGGTAGATTTCTTGGATATAGGTATGGACAAGAGAAATGAGACCTATACTTGATTATTTTATTCCTAGATGGGTTAGAGGCTAGAGATATGACAAGATTGGGGTTCAAACTGGGGCCTTTGGAGTATTATTTATCATGTATATTTAGTCCTTTACTTGTATATCTTTTTGTATGTCATTTTGTTACATTCAACAAGTCATTACATGGTATTTATTATTATTTGGATTTTCATATTTCCCCTTTATTATACATGGCCACATGATTGAAAATTACTACTCTTTATACTATGATAAATACCTAGTACTAGATGGTATAGTCTCTCCACTCTATTCCTTGCATGATTTCTTCTAATCAGTAGCCTATGGCATACGTGGAGGAGCGCCTGAAGTTAGGTTGCAACCTCACTTGGTCAAGTAGGGGAGTGCCAAGGCAAGAAATTTACATGTTACTTTTGAAGAATTATATTAATATAGTTTATTGAATAAATTCAAGGAATGGTATGTTAGTGACATTAATTAAATAATTAATCAAATATAATAAATGTTTATTTAGTTTTTTGGGCAAACAACAATGTTTTTTTTGAAATAATTGTTTTTATTGTTTATTATATATGTTTTATTTAAAATTTAAATTTATAAATTTTAAAATTTGAATTCGATTTGATGAAATTATTTTTTTAACTCATCATGTAAAAAATATATTAGGGTCAATTTATTTTATTTTTACTTAAATGGTTGATTTTTGGGTGAATAATAAAAAATAGAGTTTTTAAAAATACACTCACTTTTATGAGATAATCATGATATAAAAATAGATAAAACCTAAAAGAAACCTTTTTTAAGAACAAATACATGTTTAAGGATTAAAATATAACATTTAGAAATATTATATTGAATTTAAAAATCTATATTTTACATTTTTAAACTTAAGGTATGTTTTTTTCTAATAAGAGAACTATTTTTTACCCCATTATTTAATTAAGTATTTAAATGGTTAAATTATGCTTTATATAGGTTTTAATGTCACATTATAATATTGTTTTAGTAATAATCCAATAAAGATTAATAGGATGACCACTACATGTTATTTCTTTTGTAAAATCATTTATATGATTAAAAAAGACATTTCTATAACAATTTTTTTCTTTGCATTTTTCAAAGTTATATTAAAAGTAATTTTTCAACCTCTAGATGTTGAATATTTAAAAAATTGATTCAATATTTGGAATCAACTTATTTAAATTGATTAATAATTCTAATTTTATTTGTCTTCATAAAGAATAGTTACCATGACAAAAGTTTGTCATCACGATAAAGGGTATATGAGTTATAAAGGGTGTTAAACTAAGGGATAAGGAAAAAATATCTCAAAATCATATAAAATTTTTATTTATTAGTGTATTTATACCATACCTAATATTAAAATTTAATTTTAAATTATTTTGGGCTACCTTCCATTTAAAATGACTTTATCTTATTTTAAAGTTAAGAGTATTTATAGGAGTGCCACCCCCAGACTTATAATAAGATATGTCACCCCTCACTTATCCAGCATCTTTTAGAACATTATATCAACAAATATATTCCAAAATAACTTTACAAAACCATTATACACTACTTGAAGGTTTTTGTATCAAAAAAATACCAACAAAAAAGTCTCAATGAGAGATCCAAAGGATTATACCCAATGCAGAGGTGATCATATTAACTATGTTATTTCACGATTATTTCTTCTTAAATCACCTAAACATATTATATAACCATATTAAAAAAATAAAATAATTGTAATTATTTTTCCAAAATTATATTTTTTTATGGAACAACAATCTTTTACCTCTTTTCCATCCATTGTAAAATGAAAAAGTCAGTTGTGTGTATGTACAAAATACCACATCCTTAAACAACATATTTCATTTTTCATCACCGCCTCACATAGCTGGTTATAAATATAGATTTAATAAATAATATGGTATCTATGAAATAATTATTATTCTCTAAAGACAAATCATTATATATTTTATTTCCCTTCCATCCATTTACAAATGAAAGCACCACTTATGTGTACGTGCGAACTACCACTTTCATGAACAATGTATTTCATTTTTCATTACCAATTTACATGGATAGATCTAAAAATTAATATTATGAATAAATATTTTATTTATAACATTATTAAGATTATATGAAACTGATATTATCATTATAAAATAACATGTTATTACCCATTCAACTGTTACAACCTATTCCCATTTTGGCCAGTTTTAACACTACTTTAAAATTATAATAATGTTTATATCATTATTTATTAGTTAATTTTATATTTTTTTTAATATTATATAATAATGATGAATTTATTATCTTTTTATAATTCAGAAATGGCAATATATATATATATATATTTAATTAAATCAATTCTTTCAATAAAATCAAAACATCTAAAAAAGACCATTTTTTATATTTCCATATGAATCATCACAATAAGTTCTATGAAATATCCATGGAACTCTAGAATAATATAAAATAAATATATAAAATCATCATGAACATTATGGAGATGGTTAAACCATGATCAATGTGTAAGGACCAGAACTGCTAAATTGAAACATGCATGGGAAATGAAATAGTTAACACATAAACATTTATTTTAACGAATCATTATTACAATGTGGGAAATAAGAAATTATAAGTGAATGGTTTTTAGAAATATAAATATAAATATACTTATGATATAAATGTATAATAAATATATATTTATTATACATAGAAGTTATGGAATGTTATACCACGCCCGAATCCAAGGTAATGGTTTCTCATCACAAAATTCCTTCTTTGAGATATGTTTTTAGTTAGGCACATAGTTAAATTATATGGTGTATATGATACATATTTGAAATATCATATCATTATAAATTCTTTAATAATGGTAATTTATGTTTCATTTCATGTTCCATCTTTCACAATATTTGACTCAAGTGTTCTTGTCTCAATTTCAATTTCTCGAGACATGTTTCATATTATGCCCTGTGATTTACTTTATATTATATAATTAATTCCATAGGAATATATTTTTAAATATTATTTCATCTAATTAATTATATTTATAGAACCATATCATGTCATAATTTTGGGTGTCTTTAGATTTAAAAGTTACCATAGTCATAATGGTTTATTATACAATCTCACTTTTATCAGGATTGTTTATGTTTCAATTTCAATTGGGAGAATAATATGTTTATTATTTTATAAACCTCATATATTTTATTATCATATGGGTTTTCTAGGGTTTTATGTATAATTTGAATTTTACCTCTCATTGGTGCTCAAAACCACCAAAATAGTTTTTATAAGAAAGGTCAACCTTGTTTCTCATTTTCAGTAAGTGATATTTCTCTTTCATATCTATATTCTTGATTTCATTTAAACATTATTATTTTATATAATTTAGTGAATTATAAAGGTTAATTTATATAAATATTTTATTTTATTTCAATTTTTAAGTAAAATTGTTAATTATTTCGATACAAGTCAGTTTTGACTTTCCTTAAAAGATTTAAAAAGTATCATTTTAAAAATTTTACTCATTAACACATTTTCCCACCATCATGACCATTATCCATTATTCAACTTAATTTACATGTTTTTATGGTTTTGAAATGTAATTTCTATTACCATTACTCTATTAATTTTTCTTTTTTTACATTAAAAATGATATTATTTTATTAAAATTTTTATAAAGGGATTTCATTTCACCTATGCGTATTTTTATCTTCCACTACATGTTTTCTTAAATAAGAGTAATTTATTTTTAAGTTCAAATTATTTTACATTATTTTAAAAATATTGATTTAAATTAATATTTTTCACCTATTGAAGAGATTTTAAGATACTTATAACTTTAGTTTTTCAACAATGTTTCATATGATTTAAGTAAATTATTTTTATAAGTTTTTCTTTAATTTTCCTCCCTATATAGCCAAGAAAATTACATTAATATAATTCCTTCCCATTTAATAAATTTATAGTATCCTTTGATCCCCTAATAATTCATATTTATACCTTATTTGGTGTGTAAGGATTATTCTTTGTTCACTCCCTTGGGATTATGTTATTTATCACTCTCTATATTATACTTATCTTTATTTTTCTATTTGATATCCATGTTCCTTATTATCAGGGATATATAATACATCATTTGCAATATTTACTTAGCTATATATGCATTACTCTTTACAATGTGAATACCCTTTCCTACATAAATCCGATTTGAGGGTGTTATTAAAGAAAGATAGTTCATTTATTGACTATAAAAATATTAATAATCTATTTACATGTCAATTCCATATAGTTAAATGACGATTAATAAATCAAAATTGATTATATATAGAGAAACGTGAGTAATATGTTATCCCAATAAAGATGATTATTGATTATCAATATTGGTTGATTATGTATTGAATCGATCATCTCTATATATAATGAATTTATTGAAAATATTTTAGTGATGTGTGGGGACCCAAATTATATATTACCTTGATGCATCAAGTAGGTATCACAAGGTAACCCAGAATATATATTGATTGGTGCATGTTGGCACATAAAATGATAATTTCTTGGATAAGAGGACTTGATGGTATGTAAGATGTATTGGTATAGAGGTCTTGATGGAATATAAGATATCTTGGCTGGGAGTCCTTAATGGTATGTAAGGTTTCTTGGATGGGAGGACATGATAATATATAATATTACTGGGATGAGATACCTTGATGGTAAGATTAAGATATTTGGTATTAAGCACTCAATAAATATATAATAATCTATTATTTTACATGTCATTATTTAAATTTTTATGTTATACATGAATATATTTCAGGATTATATTAAAATTTATATGGAATTATTTATTTATTGTTTAGTCCTACCATATTAATCATATTTTTTCACTACGATAGTTTCTACAATATGTTACCCTTACTAAGAATTTGATCTCACCCTTTACATATATCCATTTTACAATGTTATGAAGAAGAGTAATATATGAGATATTTATATAAGGATATATTGTGTAGAAATTTTTTTGGGGTATGTTGAATACTTTTTATCTAATAATAAAATATTAGTATAATGGTAAAATTTCACATTAAGAAAGAAAAATATAGGTTTTGAAAATTAATGGTTTTATAATTATCTAATGGTATAAACCTAAAATGTATTGGGTATACAAGTGACTCAATAATTTCTATTTTTTTTGTAATTATAAACTATTAAAATTAGGTCAATTTAGTTAGTATCAAAGCCAGTATGTAATGATTGTGTTTTTAGAACTAGTTCTAGGAGTATGGGTCTAGGGAATCTTAGTTAGTATTAATGAAAGGTTTAAATAATAGTAGGGAATATAAATTTATATTATGAGGATAATTAAAGAGTTTTGGATACCATTATGGGTTATTAAGTTTAATATTGACCACATGTTCAAAGGAATAAATACCTTTTTGAGGCAATATATTAATATATTCAATGGTGATTAATGATATTTTGGGAAATATTAATTTAGTATTTCGAATAATTCATGGTTTTGGTATAGATTAAAATTTGAGTGGGTATGTGATTTGATTATGGTTAATTGGTATAATGGTATAATTGGTTTTTGGAATATTAGTTGAGTAGTAGAGATAACCCTATGAAGTGCAGAGTAAATTGATGTCTTAGAGATTCAAGTTATTTTGGGGTTGATTAATATTTTTCTATGAGTATATATTTACATGATGTTTGTGTATAGAATATAATTTGAATGTTTTTAATTACTATTAAGGTTCAATAACTCTTGAAGAAAAAAGTTATGTTCATTTTGGAAGAACATGTGATCAAATATTTCTGATTTTTGGGTTTTTGAATTTATTCCAGAATATTTTCAAGAGGTTTAGGATTTTGTTATTTGCGTATTGATTTAATTTTAACTTTGGGTGTTATTTTTGAAGCTTTTGAGAATAATTTATTACTTCATTATAATAAGGATTATTCATATTAAGTATTATCATAACTTGTGCTAACCGTTTTAGTTTTAGTAAGTGGATAGAGAGAAGAAGTTTATACTGATTAAGACACAGAAGAAGTTTGAAATTACTCTTATATGATGAAAATAAATAATGTAAGTATATTTTTTCATATTCACTATAATAATGGTATCCATATTCCTAAAAACTCAGGTAAGAGGAAGATAAATATATTGATTCTTATGTAGAAGATATCTCTTAACTATTAAGGAATTCTTTTGGAAACTCATTCACATGTATGATTCTTATACAGATGTATACATGGTTTTAGAAACATTTAACTATTAAGTACTAATTTTCCTAGTTGTAACATGGAAATTATCTTTCATTATAGAATCTATATCTATGAATATATATTTTTCAAGAAACATTACTTTTCATAAGAAAAATTTAATATTGTAAGGATTTATTTTACTTGGGGGGGTGTAACAAGATGAAATTTTAGAATGTATTACTTTAAAAAATGCATACAAATTTAATTTTGAAAACACAATTTATTTTGAAAGAATTATTTTTATAAAATACATATTTTTATTAAGGTTTTTAGTTTTTAATAATGATATCAATAGCATGTATTGGTAAAATTCAAGGGATGATAAATTTTTAACATCTAATAAATAATTAAGTAATTATAATAAATGTTAATTTAATTATTCATGGACAAATAAAAATATTTTATTTAAAAATATCATTTTTCTTGATTATTATAGATGTTTTAACATATGATAAATTTATAAATTTTGAAATTTTAATTTTATGAAATGAACTTCATTTTTTAATTAATCATGTTCAAATTAGATTAGGGTTAATTTTTGAGATTTTTTTAAATGGTTTATTTTTGGCTGAATTGTGAAAAATATAGTTTTTACAAATATTGTCACTTTTATGACATCATAATGACATAATAAATAATTAAAAGTTTATGAAACCTTTTTCTGTCCAATTTTTTTTTTTAATTTTAGAATAAAACATTTATAAATTTTATTTTTAATTTATAAACCTTGTTTAACATTTTAAAACCCAAGTGGTGTTTTATACTAATAAAAAAACCATATTGAACCTTTTCTTTAATTAAGTATTTAAAAGGATAAATTTGGTTTTTCGATTGGATTTAATGTAAAATAAATATATTTTATCTATAAATAAACCAATAAATTACTAGATGATCAACATTATACATTTTTTGTGTAAAATCATTTTTATTCTTAATAAATTCATTTATCAAAAAACTATTTTTCACTATATTTCCATACTAATGTTTAATGTAATTTTCACATCCTATAAAAACTAAATTTTGAAAAATTGATTTAATATTATGAGCCATTATATTCTAATTAATCATTAAGTCTAATTTTTTAATGACCTAGATTTTATAAGTTATATTTTTTCAAGAATAAATGCGTGTTATATTATATTATATAGTATTATACACATAAAAAACATATAGAAACTAAAAAACATTATTTAATTAATGGATACCATTACATTATTGATAAAGCAAACCCATTAAAAGTAAAAACATTACAATGGGATAAAACATAAAAAATAAGAAAAATATAATGGGGAATTTTGGATCCTTATAATATGTTAGAATCATCACCCCCATGAACAACCCTATGGAAAAGAAACATAATATTAGTAAATCAATCGACATTTTAGAAAAATGAAAACATAGAAACTTAGAAGGAATTTTAGTGAAAGTTGAATGAAATAATTCAGTGGCATTTATAAGAGGTAAGGTGATAATTGTATTGGTAATGTGATCATTGGAATAATAATGTGACTATTATAACAGTAACCTAACCATTAGGAATAGTAACTCGACCATTGGGAATAATTACCTGATCATTAGAATGGTATTTTGGCATAAAAAATAATTAAATTTAAATTTAAATAAATTTATTGTGATTAATTTTGTAAAATATAAATATTATAAGGATTAACAACTCAAAGAAATTATAAGCACATTTTTAATAACATGCATTCTAACGTATTTAATAAAAATCATAATATTTATATTTAAAATTAAAAACACCTATGTTGGAAATTATTTTGATAAAATTAATTTAATTTTTAGAAACTTAATGTCTTAATTATCCAAGGGTTATTTTTTGGTAATTTGTTTGGTAATAGTTCAATTTTTATGTGAATAGTAAGAATACTATTTTTCAAATACTGGATGTTTTATGACATGATGATGATTAAGTAAGGACTTAATAAATGATAGATTTTTTATTTAATCTCAAAATAAATTCAGTATGATAAATGTGCCATTTAAAATCAAGAAAAATACTTTCAAAACCTTAAAATTATTTTCCAATGTTTAAAGTCAAAAGTATTCCATTAATTTTTTTTCTACTTTACTTTTTAATAAACTAATGAATTTAGTTTATTAATGGGTTTAATTTATTAGATATATTTTATTTTATTTATATATGATTCATAATTTAATTTATATCAATATAGACAGGTTTACAATATATATAGTATTTTATTCAATATTTTATCCTCAAAATACTGCTCTTCTCAAGTATAAATAACCCCTCACCCCTTCCTTGGAAACCCACTCCTCCCTCACTTATAAAAGAAAAAAAATATACACAATTTATTTTATCTTAATACACTTATAATCTTTACAGATGTTTTTTGGAGTCATTTGAATCCATAAATTTAAGGATTTTAGTGTCATAGATAAGAAGCACCACCAAGAAGCGAGTAAGTTTTCATCAACTATTCTTCAAATTTTCCTCTTATCTTCCTTATTTTATCTATCCCTTTCAAAACCCAAATCTTCTAAGATAAATTTATTTATTTGTTAACATTATATTAAGAATTTTGAACTACTATTATGACTATATTTACTATGTATTTACATGTTAAGATCCTATTTTATTCACTTTTGGAAATGCTTTGACAATGGTCGGTTAACCACCTATGAAGACATTTCCAATTCATTCACCACCACCAACTTCATGGATAGATGTTACAGATTAATTATAATATATATAAATTTAATTACATGTCTTCTAATATTATGGTATTAAATTTACTTCTATATGAATAACCTTCTATAAAAATAGTGAAATCTATAAAAGATTGGATAATTTAATAAAAACATGATATCAAACCAATTTATGTTTCGCAAATAATATTAAAAAATAGAATCCAATAATTATAATGGATCAATAGAAACATAAATTATTATAATTCTACTATTTTTCCCTATTATAAAAAATCCAATTTTACTATTCATGAGGCGTAAAAGTGATGAAATAGAGAGAAATTTAAGGTAAATGTATTCTCAAGCCCAATTCCTTATTTTCAAGTTATCTCCCATTTCATTTTTTTATCCTATATATATGTTCTTATAATGTACTTAAAATTTCCTTCATCTATCATTTACCTTTTATTTTTAGGGTAATTAATGTTTCTACCCTTGTGAAATGTTTTCTAATACATTTACAATTATTTTAAACAGATACCTTAATTTCTAAAACATCTCATTAACTCAACTTTATTATTTCTTATACAATCAAGAATGGTGATTTTTTTAAAAAAATTATTTGATTTCCATTATTCATTTGAATACCATAGATTTCATTCATGAAATAATGTTTTATGAAAACTTTATAAAATCCATTATTTTCTGAGATTTTATTTCATGACTATGAATGTTTTATGTTCTACAAGGCAATAATTTTACTCATGTATGTGGGGATCTGACATCATATAAAAGTAACAGGAGATGAAAAGCTCAGAGACATCAGAAAGGATTCGATTCCTATAATCCTTCCAAACAACTATGTTTTTAAAAATGATAAAATCATAAAGCCTCCTATTGCTAGTGAATTTTAGGAGTTGAAAAAAATAAGCTACACAAAGGTCACCTGCTTCGGTGGCTTCTTGAACTTTTTCTATAGCTGGATATCTTTCAAATACGGTAAAATATTTCAAGAGTCCCTCCAAATAACTTCCTCATCGTGTATGGAATCCAAGTTGTTCATAGACTAAGAATAAATAAACAAAACCCAATCCCTGAAAGAATCAAAGCATATTTGATGTGTTGGATAACTCATAAAAATATTTGTATGATAACCATTGATTTTTGAGAGGTCCAAATTCATTCGAACATGTCTTTAGCACTATTTTTTCTAGTATCAAATTTGGTTGAGACAAAAGGTTAGTTGGTTACCTTTTGTCCCCCATCTGAAAATTTAAGAAAAAGGTCTATTCTTTAAAGCATAACCATATTAAAACAAAGGTTTTATTTTTCAAAAACACAATAAATTATCAAATCATAAAATATAACATCATTCATTTAAAAAAAGGTTCATGAAACTTGGGGTCCTATACATTAATATTTTCCCTAAAAACTCACAGGAATGGACCTCCTGACATCCACCATGACATCGTTTCACAAGTACCACCTATGTTTATGATTTCCCCAATTTCCAGTCAAATGGATTCCTAAAGCAGTTCCAAAGTCATCAATATCTTTGGTCTAGATGCAACACATGCAACTTGGATCAACCATATGTGGGCATATAAAGTTCTATGAGAGTAAAACATGATGTGTATGAAGTTGGATGACATCAGCATAAACTTGATGTCTATAAAACCAATGGTAAGGCTTGTCCCCAAAAATTTCGAAGTCCCTAACATCACCATTGAGACCGTAGGTCAAGATCTGACAATGATATGTTGCTCGGAGGACACCCTATTGTGAAAACTTTTGTAAGTACTCTAGGCATGAGAAATTCTCATCTACAGGGAAGCATTTAAACATACCCTCAAAGTACTTTCACTTACGTGCAGAGAATAAAAGTTAAGCATGGATCATAAGGAAATATTTAAATCCTGATCCTTTATGGAGTTGAAGTAGATAAGGAGAGTTTAATACATAGTGGAGTTGTTTACAAGATAGACGAATGTTTTAAAACATATCATAGACTTCTAAATAGGGCTTGTAAATGATAGTATCTAGTATTTCGGTCTAAAGAGACAAAAGGCTTATTTTGTTTTATGTCTGAAATTTAATTTTTTCTACTTAGTAAGACATTATCAAATTTTTAGTGTTGTTCTAATTTTCCAGAGTTGTCTAAACCTCCCTTTAATACCAACTATAATGACCCATACCCACGAATCCATGAGTCGGTTCATGAAACATGGTGTTTAATTTTTTTTATAAAAACATGAATACAAAAAATTATACATCTGGTTCTATTATATAGGGTTATTTCGGTTTAGGTTCTGGAGAAACTAGGATGATGCTAATACACTTAATTCAAAAACATGACAAAGTTAATCTTGATATTGATGCGATCATATAACAGTACTCATAGATTATAATAATCTAATAACCCTATAAATAAATTGAAAATGATGGGTGATCATGAGAATCCATAGTTAGGTGTTTTAAAACATTTCGAAGAAATTACTTTAAAAAAACAACAACCTTTGAAATATTCCCAAAACATTTTACTAAGGTACATCATCATTATTTTTCAAACATTACTTGATAATATTTTTAGAAAAACCTTTTACACAACAATTATATGTGTTTATTTAAAAACTACAGGTAAATCATAAATCATAGTGCACATATATGTTCAAGAATGCATGAAAGATACATAACTCATAAATTGATCAAAACATCTCAAAAGAGATACGACAAATTTTAAATATAATTACACAAGTAATCATGTAATGATTCATTATCACTTGATAAGAAATTCTTGTAAACTTAACTTTAGATACCGTTTCCCAATACGACTTTCCATTAACATACTTAATTATGCCTTTTGTATTCATCACCATTATCATAGAAGATTCTTTGCCAAGGGATATTCATTTAGTCAAATAATCCCTTGGTTGGTTATATACCAATACATAATGATGGGAATGTATAATTTCAGACTTTTTCAAGGCCGTGTGCCAAGACTATACATAAAACATGACTTAGTACAAGTTAAGTCTAACCACAAATATTATTTCCCAAAGTAGCACAAGTCAAGGGTGACCGCCAAGACCATCACACATAACGTCTCCTAAGACTCAACTTTACCAAATGCATTGGAGCTCTATCTGGGTGCACTTATCTTATCATTTAAGTCCAATACATTCCTCATATGTCTAGTAAGGTCTTTTATTCATAGTGTTCCATATGACATTGAATACTTACATCCTTATTCCATATTCCTTTCTCATTCATACTCATAACTAAAGAGAATTATGCCATAAATGTAAAGAGGACTAGACTCATTAGTTTCATATTTAATAGTGACATGCATGGACTAAAATGATATACTATTTCACATTTAGTAAGAACTAGTGAAAATAATGGGTTGTCACATAAAATAACAACTCTTGCATTAAAACCTTATGAATGTGACCCTTTTAAAGCCATGCTTTACATGTTTTGAATTTGAGATACTAATTTTATGCATTCCATGTTAATTTTTATAGATTAAAATGTAAACTTAAATAATCAAATCATTTCTCATGATAATTGGAATATAATGAATGAATGAAAAATCATTATCGCAGGTGGATTATTCATGTATAAAAAAGTGATTAATCACATGTTCTCATGCATGTATATATATATTTTGTGCTTAAGTATGAAAACAATTATATCACTAATTAACATAACTAGTGTTATTTAAAACTTGATAAGTCAAAAATTGAAATACATATATGGGTACATGTGGGTTTTGAAAATTATATAAAACCCTATATACAAAAGGTGTATACATGGGATTTTCATAACCCAGAACAAGGTTTAATAAATTCTTGTAATTAATGTACCCATCATAAAATAATTTTATTAATAAGGATTGGTTTCTTGAAAACCCAATTCAGATTTGTTACAAAAAATATCAAACTTATATATATATATATATACTTTTATACATAACCAAATCTATATAAGTTGTAAATAAGGGATTTTCATATTAAAAACATGATGATATGAACCCCTACATGTATTTAATGTTTTAAGAAACATCACTTAAAAAATGATCACCATTCAAAGATCATAAACCTTTCATGGTTTGTTATATTAAGAAATCGAATAAAAGTATACATATATACACATAGCTTTAAACAAAAAGAAAATTTTACCCTTATGTGTAGTTCATACCTTCAAAACATCAGTGCAACACCGATGATAATTTTTGTTTGAAATTCCAAAATGGGTTAGGAAAAAATTATTTACATATACATATAAAAGTAAAATATATAAAAAGGGTTTTTAAATTGAAAGTGAAACAAACATGATCCCTTACCTGGCTTCAAGAGAGAGGGAGGTTCGATGATGGTCTTTCGCACGTTGAGGAGGGAAAACCGGGTAGAACACAAGTGTAAACTAGGGTCTATATAGTTGATACACATATATATTTTATATACAAAGTTTCATACATAAATTAAAAATAGAGACTCAAAATATGACTTAAACATACTAAATCCAGAATCTTACTTATAATAAATCCAAAACCAAATGGTGATTATATTATTTATATATAAACACATAAATCTTATGGAAACTTGAAAGTGGATGAAGGAAAATAATAAAAAAGAAGATCAATTGAGAATTATGTTAGAAATCGATGCCATATCCGAAGAGAAAGGTGGAGGATATCGAGGGAGAAGAAAAAAAAGAAGATGGGAAGAAAACTGTGGGTGCCCACTAGTTTGGCATGAGAAGGAAGAAGAATCATAGAGAAGAAAAACAGAAATGAAATGGATGATCCTGATCATATGAGATCTTATGGGATGACCAAGGCTGATTTTGCGGTTTTTAAAAAAGATGGAGGGATGATATTAAATCTCGGTTTGATCAGATAGCTTAGGCATGAATTGGGATTTAAAATGGATTGAAAAGTGGAGATCAATTGATTATGTGATTGGAAGGTCCAGAGAAAACACTGTATTAATACCCCAACAGTGGATTTCGAAGGGCGGACTGATCAAATGGTCTAGATCCGATGCGGCCGGATCAGATGACAAATATTTCATCTTTGTTAAAAAAGTTCGTCCCACATCAAAACGAAGCACCTCCTAGGCCGTCTTTATAAGCCTCGCGCTCCCAGAATTTCGTTAGAATTCCATCTCCCCCTCCCCTATAGCCTTGTACCGGTTCTCTATGGGTGTGCTTATGTGCCCACCCCTGCTACCATGCATACGCGCACAATGGTGTGCTGTTTGGTTACTCTGTTCGTGCCTATAGGCGCGCACAGACACACATGTGGGCTGGAAAGTGCTATGGATGAGGGTCTGGGCTTTGGCGCCTACTCTTATAGTAGGGTGAGATACCTACTTCAACCCTGCTAGATGGTTGTCCCAATAGGTAATATATTTTTTGATAATTCCAACATTCAAATAAACCATATGTAAAACCATATAAAAAGAAATGAAAAATTACAAACAATCAGTTTTTTTTAAAAAAATAATATCTTTAATTTTATAAAACACGATTCCTACTTTATTTTAAACTTTGGAAAATTAAAGTACATAAATAAAAATATAAATTATACCTTGTCATCACACAACCATGATTATAAATTTTGATTAATAAAAGTAATAGTAAACATGTTTTTAAATTCAAATACATAGTTTTTTTACCATAAAAAAATTCATACATCTCTTTGAAATAATTGAAATAAACATATTTATTTCTCATTATATTTTCACTAAAACCCTAAATTCATGGTTTCAAATTCATTTTAGGTTTTTTAGAACATTATTCTTCCAAAATATAAAGAAAAGTTCAATTAAATAATTTCAAAGGTACAACTTTAAAGTAATCTAATACTTAGAAAATTCAATGTTCTTTTATACTTAAGATACTTAGTAAAATTAATATTTGTTATGTTTAAAAAGGAATATTTATAATAACTATACAAAAAATTAATTTATAAAAACTGAATATTTATATTAACTAAACTATTATTTAAAAATATATTTAAAATACCAGTACAACACTAAAATATTTGAAAAAATTAAAAAGTATTTGAAATACCTACCTAAATTTTGAAATCATACTAAGTTTCATAAAATAATATTTTAAATTTAAAACTATAATGTTAAAGATAAAACATTTGATATTTAAAACATATCAAAACAATTAACATGCTTAAGGAAATTTGATAGGTTTTATAATAATTATACAATAAATCATAAAATTTTTTCTTAAATTATTTTGGTTTTAAAAAGACACTAGTAGTCACTTCACTTTAAACATCAACGACCCTAAAAAAGAGAAATAAAGTTTATATGTATTTCCAACAGTCAAAAAGACCCTTATAAATACATGTTTTGGGTATTTCATATCTTTAAATCAGTTTGTATTATAAATATGGTTCTCTACATTCCTCTCATGCTTAGAACTTGTGCCATTCTTATAGAAATTTTATTCTTTACTACTATTGGTCCAAGGGATGAGGGCTACCTTCTTTGTCTAGTTGTGATGGTAGGAGGTCTCTTAGTGGTGCTTCTCATATTTTCCATTAGTTTACTAGGATAAAAATGGTCTTTTAGCCTTTTTGTAATGTAACGTTCTAGTGTTTTATTGAATAAAAAGGTCTTGTGTTTATTCTACAAACATTGTTTTGGATAAAATGAACATTAAGCCAAGTAAAATAATTAAAACTACTATTATTACACAAAGTATGTTCAAGGTATCACAATAGTAAAATTAAGAACTTTATGGAAATGATTACCTAGATGTATCAGCCTATGAACAATAACCAAAACCATGGGGAAAGTCTTACTTCACCCAAGAAAGAGAAATTAGATATTAAGTCTTTTATGCAGTAATAACCACTGAAATTTAGTGGGCCATCAAATCCACTTGTCACAGAATAGTGGATTAACTCAATGGAGATGATATTTTCTATGCTTCAATAGTTTAATAATGATAAGGCTACTCTATCTATCTATCATTTAGATAGATAGGCTGATCAATTTTGGTTTTCGATAAAGAATACCATGTTGAAAGAATAAATAAAAGAAATGGAATAGGAAGGCTTTAAGAAATTATTTCTTAATAACTATTTCTATAAAATTATTTGAACAATAATGGAAATCTAATTTAAAGAAATTAAGAAAATAGAGGGTGAATCTATCATGGATTATGAGGAAACTTTCAAAATGATTTTAAGATATTTCTTTTGTTTTGTTATCAACAATGATAAAAAATAGATATTTTATTTATTGGATTAAAACCATAAATTTGAAAGGTTCTAGATATCTGAGACTTTGGTAGTTATAAATAAGTAGTATTATGCCCTCTCAAAATAGAGATGAAGTTTTGATAATGTTTACATGGTTGTGGAGATAAGAAATGAAATATGATGTTTCAGGAAGAGGGGTCAAATGAAAAATTAAGAAATAATATCAAACCACCCATATGTCAAAAATATGGGAAGAATCATCATGGTAAATTCCTAAAAGGGATAAGGAAATTATTTTTGTGTGGGGGATAAGAACACCAAGATCATGAATCTTAAATATACATGAATATTTATACAAATTTGATGGAGGAAAGGAAGACCCCGCCCATGGTTCTATGTTTAAACTATTGGAAGAATGGTAACTATTCAAGATAGTGCATTAAACCTTGATTCATTGAGGGTAATCAACATTATCAACTACCTAAGTAAATGAAGGGAAATTTTATGCCATCTTTTCCATTGAGGCGGAACATAAAAGTTAAGTTGTTCAAGGTATAGTTACTATTTACTCAATAATGTAAAATGTTTTATTTGATTTTGGTTCTACATATTCCTTTATATCATATAATTTTACTTGAAATGTTATATCATAACCCCGATACCTTGAATAATAGGTATCCATAAAAACAAATAGTTATATGATCAATGTAAACCTAGTATTGTACTATTAGATAATTAGTATCTATGAAAAGATTCTTCTATCTAATATTGTAATCATTCCCTTGGTGGAATTTAATGATATATTGGGAAATGATTGGATCTCATTCTGTAGATCTCACATCGACTTTTGGTAAAAAGAAATATCCCTCTATATTTAGAACCATCACATTATCCTTTACAAATACAAGGGTGATCATGAATATCCTTTTGAAAATACCACAACAGTTGGGTGTTGATACCTAGTGAATAATCATTTGTTTCCCAAATGGTTTAGTTGAAGGAAAGAATTAAACTTGAGGAAATTATCCATGTGAGGGAATAAATTGATGGATTTCCTATTGAGTTACACAAACTTCCCTAGATAATGAGGTATATTTCTCACAAGATATTATACACAAATCCTATACTATCTCTAAATTCCCTTATGGGATATCCTTGATTAAACTATAGGAGTTAAATAAGGAGTTACAAGAGAATTGGAAAAATTGTTTATACACCCTAGTGCATCACTTTGGGGTGAACCTTGGATCTTTTTAATGAAAAAGGACTGGTAAATATTGTTGTGTATCAATACTATGAGATCAATTGGATAAATATAAAGAAAAATTACCCCCTAACAAGGATTTGATACTTTTTTTCTCATCTTTGAGTAGATCATTACTTCTCAAAAGGAGAATTTTCATTCCGTATATCATCACATGATGTTATAGAAGTTTTATATTTAGAATACAACCTTCCGTACAAGATACGAAAACTATGAGTTCATAGTTATTAACTTTAGACATAATAACTCCCTTAATACATTAATATATTTAATGAATAGAATCTATAGAGACTATGTTGACAAATTTCTTCTAGTATTTATTGATGTTATTATCATTTACTTCAAGAGGAAGTAGGAATATGAAGAGAATCTAAGGATTGTTCTAGGGACATTAAGAAAGGAGAAAATGTTTGATATGTTCAAAAATTGTGTTTCATAGAAAGCCACATTATTGGGGTACCTGATTTCAATAGTGGTATTTTTTGTGGACCCTTCAAATACAGAGGCAATTGATGAATGGACTATGAACTAAACTGCTATAGAAATCCATACTTTTCCTTAGCTTATCTAGTTACTACCTACATTTTGTGAGAAATTTGTCATGATTTTCTATCCCTATAATTCTGTTAACATATAAAGTGGTAAATAATGTATAGATTGAGGAATATGAGGAAATATTTAAGGATCTAAAGAAGAGGCTAATTATTATGCCTGTACACACAATAATATCAAGTAGATAAGGTTTAGTGATACTCATCTATGCTTAATTGAAAGGCTTGGGTTTGGTACTCATATAAAGTGGTAAAGTGATATACCATTACTCATAAAATTTAAATATCCATAAAAAGGACTACCCAACACATGATCTAGAGTTAGAAACAATGATCTCATCCCTGAATATTTGGTGGCACTACCTATATGATGAGAAGTTTGACGTATATAAAAATAAAATTATTATAATGTATATATTCACATAAAAATAGTTGAACATGAACCAATGATGATGGTTAGATTTGTTAAGTTACTATGATTTATCTACTAATTACCATCATAGAAATGAGAATAAGGTAGCTGATCATTTGAGATAAGTAAACAACTATTGGATAATTTACACATCTCATCTTTCTCTATTCATCCTCAAAGTACCAAGTTGTACCATGATCTTTGAGAGCACTTCTAATGGGAAAAAATTATGAGATGGCTGAGTACACCCCAAATTTTTTGTTATGTCATGAAGTTAAAGTAGAGTGATTAAATTACAATGGTAGGATGAAACCATTTCACATACCCCCATGAAAATGGGAGAACATCACCATGAACTTGTTATATAGTCTCTTGATGACATCCAAAGGATGAAATGTGACATGGGTTGTAGTGGATCGAATCACCAAGTCTACTTACTTCATCACTACTCAGGAAGAATTCTCTATTAAGAAACTTACTAAGATATAAGTAAAGGATGTGAGAAGGGTGTATATGCCCCCAATTTCAATCCGCACTGATCGTCATAGAATGTTCTCTTCTAAATTTTTCAAAATTAATCAACATGATTTGAATATTTAATTGAATTTCCATACAAACTATCATTCCAAAACCGATGACCAATATGAAAGGACCATTCAAACACTCAAGTACATGATGAGAGATTGATCAATAGAATTTAAAGGAGGATGGGATCAACATCTCCCATAATATGAGTTTTCATACAACAACATATTCCACTTAAGTATACAAATGGATCTATATGGATCTCTATTTTGGAAGTAATGAAAAACTAC
Source organism: Viscum album (assembly GCA_963277665.1). Taxonomy (NCBI): domain Eukaryota; kingdom Viridiplantae; phylum Streptophyta; class Magnoliopsida; order Santalales; family Viscaceae; genus Viscum; species Viscum album. Next base: position 257,359,073 of record OY728143.1, on the reverse strand, counting down.
TATTTTTTGGGATGAAGTTAGTGAATGAAATATACATGGACTTGATCTTGTAAAAAAGAATAAAAAAGTATAAATCCATGCCACAACATATAAATGATGCTCAGATTTAGCAGTAGAGCTATGTTCAAAAATATCAAAGGTACTTGGATTCTAATGTTGGAGATAAAGTTTTTAGTTAGATATCCCAATGGAATAGATTCTTGTGGTTTGGAAAGAAAGGGAAGCTTATACCTAGGTAAATTTCCCCATTTAAGATCATTGAACACAAAGGAGCAAGGGCCTATCAACTAGAACTTCCACTAAACATTTACCAAGTTCATGATGTGTTCCATATATCTATCCCATGGAATTACATACCAGATCCATCACATGTAGTGAATCCGTAGGTGGTATAACTAGATCATGACCTCTATTATGGGGAGAATCCAATAAATATCTGGGACCATAGAGATAAGGTTATACAAAATAAAATGACCTACCTTACCAAAGTACTATAGAATAACCATGAGGAGGAAGCATAGAAACTAGAGGAATTGATGAAACATAAGTACTGTCATCTATTCTCAATTGAGAATATGAGTTGAAATTTTAGGGATGAAATTTCAAAATGGGGGAATAATGTATTAACAAAGAGATTGTTAGTTATTTTTTTTCCTAAATAAATTTGTGTTGAATTATATTATATAGTATTTTACATAGAAAACACATAGAAAAACTAACAATGTTTTATTTCATTAATAAGGATCATTACATTAATACATAACTAAACCCATGAAAATTTGAAACATTAAACTGTGATGAAAAATATAAAATATTAAAATTATAATGTAAAAAATTTGGATCCTTCTAATATTCTATAATCTTCACCCCCATGAACAACACTAAAAAAATATAATATCAGTAAACCAATTGATCTTTTTGAAAATGAAAATATAGAACCTTGGGAGGAATTTTAGTGTTCATTGAATTAAATAATAAAGAAATAATTATAGGATTCAATGAGACTATTGGTGTAGTAATGCAATTTCTTGATAGTATGTGACTGTCGGAATAGAAACCTAACTATTAGGAATAGTAACCTGACCATTGGGAATAACAACCTTGCTGTTAGAGTAGTAATTTGACATAAAAATAAAATATATTTAATATAAATAACGTTTATCAATACCATTTTAAAAAATTTAAATATTAAAATTCCACAAAATAAATATCAAGACTAAAAACTCAAAGAAAATATATGTACATTTTTAATATACTATATTTTAATATATTTTATAAAAATCAATATTTTTATATTAAAAATTTAAAATAATTATGTTAGAAAATTATATTGATAATATGAATTTCATCTTTATAATCCACACATCAAAATTATCCACTGGTAATTTTTTTGGGTAACTTTTTGAATGACTTCAATTTTTATGTTAATAGTAAAAATCATGTTTTTTCAAACGTAACAGGTTTTGCAAAATAGTGATGAATAAATAATGATATAATAAATGATATATTGGTTTTATAAACCCAAAATAAAATTTATAAGATAAAATAGTAATTTAATAATAATAAATATAATTTTAAAACCTTAAAAGTATTTTCCAAAGTCTAAAGTCAATAGTATTACATTAAAATGAGAATTTTTATTCTTTTATACTTTTATTTTTATTAAACTAGATAATTTGATTTATAAAGGGGTTTAATGTTATAAATACAAATTATTTTATTGATATATGATTCATAATTTCCAATATACCTCTATTTAATGGTTTACCTTGGATATAATATCTTATTCAATATTTTTTCCTTAATATACTCGTATTCTCATGTATAAATAACCCCTGAACCATCCCATGTAAAACCACCCCCTCACATATTGTTTTTGAAAATTTTCTAATATTTATTCCCTTAATACCATTAGAATATTTAGGTAAGTTCTTTGTTCAATAAAATCTAATAATTCAAGGATTTTATTTTCATAGATAAGAAGAAACACTGATAAGAGGGTAAGTTTTCATCAACCATTTTTTTTTGCATTGTCCTCTTCTCTTCCTATTTTTATCTATTCATTTAAAAATAAAAATATTATATGATTAATTTAGTAGTATATTAAAATTACGTTAAAAATTTTAAACTACTATAATTATTATATTTATGACTTATTTACATTTCATGATTCTATTTTCTTTATTTTTGACAATGTATCATCAATGGCCAGTTAACCGCCAATGAATACATTCTACCACAACCTATTTAGATGAATGGAATAAATTATATATAAAATATAAATATAAAATTACATTTTTTATAATCTTTTATAATTAATTTTACCTATTTTTTATTATCCTTCAATAAAAATAGCGACATCGAGATAAGATGGGATAATTTAATGAAAACAAGATATCAAAAAAATTTATGTTTAACAAAGTATAGTATAAAATAGAATATAGTAATTATAATGGATCAATAGTAACATAAATGAACATAATAACCTTTATTTTTACAAGTTTTAATAAAACTAAGTTTATTATTCTAGTGGTGGAAGAGAGATGAAAACAAGTTTGATTTAAGGTAATGAGATTCTCAAACCCAATTCTTTTTTTAATTTTATCATCTTTTACATTTTTTTCTGTCTATATATTCTTATAATGCCATTAAATTATTCTTCCACTATCCGTTCCATTTTTATATTTAGGTTTATAGATGTTTCTACCCTTTTTAAATGTTATCTAATCCATTTATAAATTTTCTTCAAAAAGAATTTAATTTCTAAAACATTGCATTGAATGGGGTTGAGTTTTTTCTTATTTGTTAAAAATGATGATGTTTTGTGAAGAAAAAGATTTACCTTATCCATTTGAGAACCTTATAGGTTATTCATGAAAGTATTATTGAAAAAACATTTATAAAAATAATTCATTTCCAAAATTTTATTTCATGACTATGATTGTCTTACATTCTGTGCAGTGTGCATGATAATGATCATTTCATGATGTGACTGGAAGGCCTTAAATTATACATCCTTCTTATATATTTGGTAATGTTATATATATCCAAAAATTATGTGTCTTATGTATCAACATGAATATATGTTTGTTCAAAATTATGATATTATGATCTATCCACGTATTTTATGCGTGAACATGATGCAAACTTTGTTAACAACTATGTAGGGATATTTGAGCTCTATTTTATGATGTTTAATTACTATGAATATTCCACAACAAACGAATTTTAAATTTTTTCCTCATATTTATGATGATGACCCTATTTTTATGATTTGACGATGTTGATTATGCTCACCCTTGCACTGTTGATTCATGTCCCTTGTTCTACCCCTTACAAGTTTTTTAGATCACCCCTTTTTTGATGTATATCATTAAGTGATTAAACATACTAAGTATAATTTGAGAACCTTTATGAGGATAAATAATAAGAACTTAAATAATTTTAATTTTTATTATGTACAAGTGAGGTATAAACCTAATTTTCCTAGGATACTAAACCTCTGGATCTTGGATTATGTCAATATTATGTTGTTTATTTTAAAATTTATGTGATTTTAATGTAAGAAAAATTTAGGTCATGTTAAATTTTATTTTTGGTCATAAATAATAGTTTCTTTTATAAACGATTCTCATCATAGTAAATAGTTAAACTGTTATAAAGGGGGTCAAACTAAAGGATATAAACAAAAATATCACAAAATCAAGTCTAAATTTGATTTTATGAGTTGATTTATAACCAAAATAAAGATATATTATAATTTTGAATTATTTTGTGGCACTTTCCATTTAAAATAGGTTTATTTTATTTTTATGTTAAGAGTACTTATTGGAGTTCCAATCCTATCACTTATAAAAGGATCACTTAACCCCCTCACTTATCCACCCAGTTTGATCATTTTATATCATCTATGATCTACCCATTCACTTACCAACACACTTATCCACAACTTTTAGGTTTTTTTCTCACCAAAAGACTAGATAAAGAAGTCTTAAAGAGATATCTAAACGAGGAAACCTAAGGAATAGGTGATCTTCTTAAATGTGTTTTTCAAATTTCTTTCTTCTTATATCACCTCCAAATATTCTATAACTATATTAAAGTTATTACATAAATATCATTATTTTACCAAACATTTATTATAAATATGTAACAAACATCATATAACTTATTTCCATACTTTAGAAAATGAATCAGTTGCTTGTGTGTATGTCTGAACTACGACATCCATGAACATTGTATTCCATTTTTCATAACTGCATCACATAGATTTTTATAAAGTTATATTTATTAAATAATAATGATATATATGACATACTTGTTATTTTTAAATATAAAGAATAATTTTTTCCCCTTTATCCATTTAAGAATAAAAACGTCACCCATGTTTATATGTAGACTACCAGAATGGCCCAAAGACCTTTAATTTTATTGATTTTTGATAACCCCCTTTAAAGGGATGAGGGGGAACCATTACAAGGCCCATAGGATTAGTGATTAAAAGTTCCATAGGCTTAAGAGGCAATACATGACCCAAAGGTCTTAGAGAATTAAACCAAACTATAACTACAGGGAACTGCCTCTCCCCAACATCTTCATCATGATGGTAGCACTCCACCTTCACTTTCCTATATGGAAAAGCTTCCCATGAAAGCATAGATTGGTCTCGATGGCATAACCATACCCTCTCATTCTTCCAAATCCATTGGTTCTGCTCTGGTGAGTGCGCCTACTCTCAATCCTCCTCTAAGGATACTCTTTTTTTTGTAGAGTCTATATGGGGCCACTGCATGTGTCCCAAAGGCCTTTAGGTGCCCCGATGGCCTTAAAAGAGGCCCGAAATCCCTACTGACCCAAAGGCCTTGGTGGTACGAAGGCCTTAAAGTCTCCAAGACCAAACCGGTGGCCCAAGGTGAATAGATCTAGCTGTTACAGTACTTCTACAGTAACTAGAAATAGGCCTCTACCTGGTTTTGAACCTCGGCCTTATGGATACACTTAAGGATACCTCACCAACTGGGCTAAGGATCATGTGCGTATATATACAGACTACAATTTCTATGAATGATGTATTTAATTTTTCATTACCACTTTACATGAATGGTAATAAATATTAATTTAATGAATAAATATTATTTTATTAAAATGATTAGTATTATATGAAAGTGATATTATCAATATAAAATATCACATCCTCACTCATTCATCCATTATAACATGTTTTCATTTTGTTCAATTTTACCAGCTACTTGAACATGATTATAGTTTTTATGTTATGAATGATCAAAGACTGGAATATAATGGTAATATTATGCAATAATTATTAATTTTTTACAGTTGAAAATTTAATCAATTTTAATATATATATATATATTAATGAAGTCAATTTTTTCTATGAAATCAAATCTTATAAAAAATATATTTTTTTAATATTAATAAGAAAATCATCACAATAATCTCCATAAAATATTCAAGGAAATATAAAATAATATAAAATACATATATAAAGTCATCTTTAACATTTTTTATATGATGAAAACATGACCAAGATTTAATGATCAGATCCACCAATTTGAAATGTGCATGGGAAATATGACATTTAACACATAAACATTGATTTTATCAAAGAATTATTAATATGGGGTTATAATAAATTATAAGTGAGTGAAATCTAGTAATATAAATTTAAATATAGTTATTATATAAATTTATAATAAATTAAAATTTATTATATAAGGAATTTAGTAAAAGTTCAACTAATCTTGAATCTAAGGTATCTGTTTCTCATCTTAGATTTCCTTATTTGAGATAGGTTTTTAATTACACACATATTTCATGTTGTGCACCATGATTTATTTTAAATAGTGTAATTAGTAACCAATTAAAATATTTTGACATATTATATAATGTAATTTATGTTATTTACATATTCAAATCATGTTAAATCTTTTGATATATTTTTATTCTAAACATACCATTGTTGTAATGGTTTATTCTAAAATCTCACTTTTTTTAGGATTGTTTATGTTTCAATTTACTTTGATGGAATTTTATATAATTTCTCTACTATACGCCATTTATTTTCTTATAAAATGGATATTTTTTGTGTTTTACATTATTCTTTTTATTTTACAAATCTTTGGTACTCAAAACCACTATAATAATGTTTATATGAAAAGTTGAACTTATTTCTACTTTTTTGTCTGGAATATTAATTTTTCATATTGATATTATTTATTTTGTTTAAAAAACATTCCTATATATATTTAAATTATTTAGAAAGTTAAATTTATTTAAAAATGTAATTTCTTTTCAAATATTAAAAGGTAAATTTTTATTGTTTTTTATATAAGTTATTTTTGACTTTGCAAACAAAGGTGTGAAAGGAATATATTTTAATTTTTTTTTCTATATGAAAGAATTTCCCCCCCCGTTAAAACCATTATTTATTATTTTTCTTAATTTACAAGTTTTTATGATTATAAAATTTAGAACCTATTCACATTATTCTATTATTTTTTTCTTTTTTTATATTAAAAAATGACATTATTTTCTTAAAAGTTTTGAAAATGGATTTCATTTCACTTATGTATTTTTTTATCTTTCAATAAACATTTTATTTCAAAACCATAATTTATATTGAATATTACATCATTATAAATTATTTTACTTATATGTATTTAAAATTATCATTGAAGCCCCTTTATTTTTTTAATAGTTTTTTAACTTTGATTTATAGTAATTTTAAAAAATATTTAATAAAATTATTTTTAAAAGTATTAATTCTATTTTATACTCTACCTTGAAAAAGATTTTAATTTACTATAACAAATTATTTTATACTGAATTAATGGTATCCTTTTATTCCCTATTAAATTATATTTTATACCTTAATTTTTGTGCATGGGTTAGTCTTAGTTAACACTCTTCATTCTGATTTTATTATTTATCCCTGTCTATTACCCACTCGAATTCATTTTTCTCCTTTATGTATATGTTCCTTATTATCATAGATGCATGCATTATCATTTCCATTATTGAATAATCCATATAATCATTACTCATTATGGTTTGAATATCCTATCATACATAAATTATATTTTCGATTTTTTCATGTAGAAATATAGTAATTTTTTAACTATGAAAATATTGAGAATTCCAATAATAGATGAGTATAATTTAGTTTAATTGTGAAAATATTGTGAAATATAGTTTAGTTTAATTCCATATGGATGACTATAGATTTCTAAAAAAATTAATTATGTTTCTAAAACCATTGAATTCTTGTAATCTTAATGGGGATGATTATTTAATGTTAAGAAATTTTGATTAAATATTTTTCTATTTATTTCAATATATGATAAATGTATTGGATTTTTTTAGTGATGAGTGGGGCTTGAAATTATATTGCCCCTCGATATATTGGGTAGGCCTCACGAGATAAATCAAAATGGGTATTTCTGGGAATATGTCATCATATATAATGATAATTTCTTTTCTAAGATTACTTAAAGGTATGTAAGGTGTCTTGATTGGGAGGACTCGATGGTATGTAATCTGTCTTGACTAAAAGGCCGAAATGGTATGGAATTTTTCATGGTAGAGAGGACTTGGTTTTAAAATTAAGATGTTCATTATTATCTATTCAATCACCATGTATTTATTTATTGAGGTATATTTGGTTACTTACATTGTTATAATATCCATTGATATATTTCATGCTCATGTTAACAGATACAAGTAATTATTTGGTTATAATTTAATCCTTCCATTTTACTTAATTTTGTTTTCACTATGATAGTTTCCCCAGTATGCTAGCCTCATTGAGTGTTTGATATCACCATTATTATGTTTCAATTTCCCTTGATTATGAAGAAGATTAATATGTTTGATATTTCTAGACATGTATCATATGAGGATAATTTTTTTTATAGTTGTTGGATAGATATTATGGAATAATAAAATATGGGTCTAACAGAAAAAATGCTAATTGGATGAGAAATGGACATGGTTTAATGTGCAATGTATCTTATTCTCTAATCCTCTAGTCCTAAAAAATTCTTGGTTATATTATTGAATCAATAATTTCTATTGATTTCTTAATTATGGATGGTTAAAATTGGGGCACTTTATTCTTTATCAATAGAGTATATAAAAAATTATGTTTTTAGCACTAGATCCAGGTGTATGAGTATGAGATATCCCAAGTTATCCATTATTACTATTTCTCTATGATTTTTCATTAATTAACCTACAATATGTTTTAATTATTTTTTATAGATTTTATAAATTAGTATATTTTTGAATTATTTTGGAATGTTCAAATCTATTCACCTAACTGTCATATGTGTGATATTAGTTCTCTTTGTGGTTCATACTGAAGCTTTGTACTCACACCTTGAATGTGAACTTTTGTGGATATACAATTTAATTATTATCATTTTTGGTGTTAGAAAGAACACATATATCCATTTAGATATTTCAAGGATTATTTGGGTGGTGATACTTCATTATGAGGTTATAGAGTTTTGGTGTCCAATTTTTAAGGATGAGTTTATGACATCACACAATATTTGTTTTAGTTTATTATTAGTGTCTAGTTGTAATTCTATTTTTATATTTAAGTATTTCTTTGATTTTATGTGTATATTATTCCCATTTTTTTTTATTTTGATACATATAGATGATTAGTTTATACTAATATATAGGTATAAAATATTTCCATAGAATCAATATATTATTATATTTTTGGAAATGTCCGATATGTCGATTGGTCATTCTATATTTTTAGTAAAATTCTGTATTGACTTGGATTTGCATAAATAAAATTTAAATAGATACCCAATGGTAAAATTAAACTATTTATGTGAGGAACTATCCCTTAGAAATTTGGAAACATGCTTAGTGTATGTTTGGTTCATGTTGATATTAATGAAATATTTAGGTCGTGTTGTTACACTACAGTTCAATGTGAGAAATCATTGAGGAATGGGATGTTTTTCTAAAAATTCTCCTTGTTTGAACTGATTTTCCATGATCACCAATGATTTTATATACCTTCAGTTATTTTTTCAACCCTTACTGACTATATTTTATCATTCTACATCGCTAGGTTAGGTTAAATAATCATTTCCTTCATACCCATCACCCGAATCTTCCACATTTTCATAAATTACATACCTTCATTCAACCAAGTATTCATTATATCAATCAAGTTATAATATTTTATTTATTCTTCACCCTAATTAAATATGAATTCCAAGAACTTCATGTCAACACAATTAATAACATTAATTGAATCTCTGTTATTATAGTAACACCACTTTCTATTTGTTGAGTATTTAAGAAAAATTCTATCACTCCTATTTTATCAAACATAATCATATTTGATCCTTTTACTTTGATGATACAAGGTATTTAAAACACTCTTATGTAATTAATTCTTGGGGAATTATTATAATACATATCATAAAAAGACACATCCAAGTTTGAATGAAAAGATGATAAAATTGAATGCGAATAGATTGAAGAATCCAAGTGGTTTATTATGGTTATGCTAAAGTTGAATTTGTTTTCCATAATTTGGGAAGATAAAAGGTAAATTTGTTTTAATTGTAATGATTTCTGAACCAATATTATTTTGAAAGACATGTGTAAGAGATGATTAGAGACTGTATATTTTTAAATAATTTGAAGTTTTTGATTATAAATGGTGAATTTAATGTGATAAATGATGTTTTGAAATTGACATGATTTAAAAAATAAAAAGGGAGATTACACATGGAGGTGTTGAGAATTATGTCCTTGAATTTGATATTGATAATTCTATATTATATCTAACTCTTTTTATAGGAGATAACATATTTGTTTTCCAAGTATAGCCAAACATGTTTAGCCAGCCCAAACACACATGTGAGAGGAAAACTCAATCATATGGGAGAGATCCTAAAAAGAAAATTTGTGATGGAAAAGGGAATAATAGATATGTTCAACCCTACCTGGAGGTATGGATGAATTATATTTTACTTGGTAAATTATGGTGGACACATAGCACCCATAAGATGTGCGAGGGTAGCACACATGGGGAAAGAAAGTGTGATCACCCCATATAGAGTGGGAAGTGTGTCCGATTTCCAACAAATTTTTTGGATAAGATGGGTTGTCTTATTAACAAGAGGGAAGGTGGATTTTTTTTTCTATGTGGGATTAATCTTTATGGGGGAACTATAGATTCATTTAAATTATTACATAAAGAACAAGAGTCATCTGATCTGATCTGTATGTGTTTTCTGATCAATCTAAGTGATCATATTCTACCTTCAGTATATTGAGGGTCTCTTTTATATGTTGGTGTATCATGTCATATAATTTAGAGATTAAACTGACTTGTGATAGTATTATGTATAATCATTCAAAGACTCTATATATTTGAAGTTGCAGTATGGTCTGATATGAAGGCTGAATCACATGGAAGATGTTCAGACACATTAAGAAATTTTTCAGAGGTTTAATGGTGATTTTAAGATTCCTCATACCAAGAAATAAGTTGGTTTGTATAGGAGTTTGAGTTAGTGGAGTAATTTAGTGGTTTTCATCAATAAATACATTGACCCTCTCCATTTTAAAACATATGTTTAACAGAAATCTATGAGAGTTTTGTGAGGCTAAAATAGAGGGAAACAACTATCAGTATTCACATAAGGATTCAATGAATTCGTGGTGAGTTTTTCTAGGACTTCATGATAACATGATGATGATCAATGTTTTATGTACCTTTTCCTGTGATTCTTACATCTGAAGTAGTTTCATGATGAAACTGTGAACTTGTTCCATGAGCATCAAAGTATGTGAAGTAAAGATACATCATATACCCATTTGAAAAGAGGAAGTTAGAATAGAGAAATTTTATAACCTTACTTTTGTGATGATATTGAGTAAAACCGTGAATGAAATAGTTAAATATAAGGAATTTGTTATGTGAGTTATGTGAAGAAGCATAAGTATCATGAAATACACTTTCCCAAAGGAATCTGAGAATCTACTATGTGAAGCACATGAAATGCTATATGCATGCATGTTGGAAATATATTAAGAAAATTTATGCCTTAGGAATAATCATTAAGGTGTTATGGTTTTTGTGTGAAATATTTTTCGCAAAATCAGTATGTTTTACATAAAATATTATCATCATGAGGTTGTAAAAGTATAAAAAATTCATTAATAAATTATAATATTGTTTCATGAAGACACTATTATAAATATAGAGTTATGTAAAATTTATTATCTCATAAATAATATTTGGAATTGATTTGAGACTGAAGCTGTGAAGTGTTTTTGAAGCAATTTATACTTTATTAATTAGTGTTTTGAGATAAATCTAGATCATTAGAATAATAGTTTATTGTGGGAATGATCAGGAAGACATGATCATCAGTTTATGATGTTCCTGAAGAATAGTACATGAGAAAATAGTTGATCAATTTTTTATGAAGAATGATTACATCTTGAGGAAGTGAAAATGAAGTCATAATATGAAAAATATATTTTGATCAATGGATCATATTTGAATAATTTTAAGAATTTATTGAGACTTTTATGTATGTTAATTATAGTGGGATGTTGGTAACACTGTGGTATGTAGTATAAAGATCCTCTTGTTGGATATAAGAGTTATAAAAATCCATAATAGTACTCTTTGTCAATCACTGGTGTTGGTGAGAACTTGTATTCTATAGTGGTCATAGAGAGTAGTAATAATGTTGGGATCAATTTTGATTGGAACAATAGTTTCCCTAGATGTAACCACCTATATATTGTAAAGAATCTTTAACTAAAATAAATAGTATATCTTTTGACTGAACCTTATAAATAAGATGTGCTGAGATTCATTTACTTTCTACATTTCATTTATGATACCCCCATTTTAATAGTTTATAGATATTTAAATTTAAAGGGATTAAAATAAGAAGAGAAGAACTCAATAAAAAAAGTCACACCTACTTCACCCCCTCTCAAAGTGGCTGCACGATCTTTTGGGTACATCACAACTATCCTGGTCACCTGCCTCCAAAGGAAATATAAATTTCATTTTAATCCAATATGGATCAATCAATATCAATAAAATTATAATTCTTTCTCTCAGGTACACCATTTTATTGGGTATATCGGGTAATTTACTCTTGATCAAATTCACATGTCTCCAAATATGCCTCATACTTTTCACTACTATTTTTATATCCATTATCTAAATGTTACCTCTTTAAGGTATGAACATAATAAATTTCATAAAATTGATTAAATATTTTAAACATATAAAATTACTTAAAATTATTCTTCAGTTACATAATTCAAGTAACATAGGTAAATTCATCAATAAATGAGAAAAAATATTTTTCAAAAATTCACTATTTTTCTTCATAATAAATCCATAAATATCAGAATGGATAAGTTACAAGGGATGAGATATTTTAATATACATTATTTTATGATATGAATTTATAAATTTTAAATTTTGAGGTTTAGAATATTCTCACTTCATATCTCTATTAAAAAATTAAACATCACAAACATTGTCTGCATGAGTCAACTTGTGCATGCTCTTTTAGATATTATTATTAAGTCTTATATTCCATAACTCATTATCCCCCTTCATTCTAAAGTAACATAAATTTTTAGTTTATACAGCTTGAAATAGATTTTTTCTAATTTTATATACCTAATTCCTGACATATTTATCTTTCAGCCTCTCACCAAACATTTATCCTTCTAAAATATCACTTCATTAAAATTTACACAAGGTTATGAAAAAATAAACAATTTATTTTTCAAACCATTAATAAAGATATTTCTCTTTAAATTAAATAAATAATGTCCAATTTACATTAAGGAAAATATTTTTATTTTTAGTGATCTATAATTTATAAATGAGATTGATCATTCTTTACACTTTTCAAAGACATTGAGAAACCTCATATCTTCAATCATATGTTTTGAAAACACACTATTTAGTATCCATGTTTGAATATTTTGAGATTCCTTCAAATATATGTATGTAATAAGAGATTTATCTTTTCATATTTATTTATTTTTCTAAAATATTTGAGCATTATTCATACTCAATTTTTTTAAATGGAAAGGAACTATTTATCTAAGTGAGCTAGAAAATCACCTCTTTTATAGACTTCATTCAAAACTTGAACTTGTTTCTTTACATTAACTCCTGTATTTTTAGTCTCCCTCTGAACTTTTATCCTTTCAGTGGGTTGTATTACCCAAAAATAATACCTTTTATGCAATAACTGGAACCCTAAAAAATACATAAACCCCTTTCATCCCATATATCCATATGGTGCTGACCAACCAAGCACCACTGGTTACCCTATAAACACATGACATCCCATATATCAACCCACCCATGTGTTAGAATGGTCATATATTAGACTAATGAATGTCCCCATAGGCTGACACATATTCTTTTGGAGTGTTTTTCTATCACTCAAATACATTATGGTAAAATTCATAGTATTCCACCTGTAGCACCAAATAAATTTAAAAGGTTAAAATACTAAATGTTACTACCCATTTCAACAAGTCACACATTTCTTTTCTAGAGCCTACCCAATGAGAACTCAACATTTAAAGAGGTTTTTCCTGGAGTAGTGATCAATATGGGTGATAATTTATGATGTTTTCCTCAGTTTTTGTGAGATAGGAAAAAACATACAAATAGAACATGTGTGCTTTTGTGGAGATAGTCATTAGTTTGATGACCTATTTGGAAATGTGGGTGGGCCCTAAGGAGGGGACAACATGTTTATGTGGGGACACTAGGGTTCCTAGGGGGACAATTGTTACATTGATATCAGAGTTAGGTTTTGATCCTATGATCTATGGGTTATAAAAACCTGGATCTGATACCATTTTATGACATCTCAACCCAAATCATCTGATTAGAACTAGAAATCTACATGAACTCAGGTGCGCCTCCCTGTATGCTAGAGGTTTCCACCTACAAGTGAGGGTTTTGAGTAGAACCATGGCTATACTATACCCTCATTCGGAGTTAACAATAATAAATAAAGAACCAAATGCTTAATAATATATAATTAGAGTACATATATACCAAAAAAATACCAATAGTATGAATGAATATAGAAATAATAGACATTAAATCTAAGTAATGATATAATAGTCGATCTCATTCTGGGAAATCTTGTATACAAATAAGGAAAGGTAAAAAAGTATAATAAATAATTTCAACACTAAGACTCATATCATATTGGATTCTTACTTGTATAAAGATACCCCACTAGATAACCAACCTAGTACTCATCCCAAATTGTACTTATAATAAGTGAGGGATGCTTAGGTTCCCAAGTGTCATGGCCACTCTAGGTTGTTGTGAGCCTAACTCAGTAAGAAATGAAAAACACATTATAGTCCCCAACAAATAATATGAAATTTAAATTCATGTGATAATATCAAAATGATGTAAATATTTAATACATAACTTCACAACATAGATTAATATCACAATGAACACACTAGTAGTAAACAACCATGTGTCGAGTGATCATGCATTTACCAAGACAACTAAAACCCCTAGTTATACACACTTAGGTTTTCCACAAGTTTTGTTCCATACTCCATGACATTATCAAGGCATGAAGTCTAAGTATGGACATAGTTACGACTAGTGAACTTATACTCAGAATACAAAGGGTATTGAAAAATGTGTCAGGACATAGGTCTGACTGGCCACCCAGCTTAGAGCCATGTATCTTAGAATCCTCAAGGAATAAATATTTCATGTTTCTCAGAATCCACAAGGCATCGAGTACTAACGCGTTCTTAGAATCCTCACGATATCGAGCTACGACTAGGCCATCGGGCTATCATTCTCCCACTCCTCGTGAAAGTCCATCATCTTCAACAATGCACACTGTATGAACTCCCCATCAAAGCGTAAACATACCATGATGGTCCAAATTTCATATATACCAAATAAATATCTAAAGAAAATATAACACCCAACATGGCAGAGAATGGTATGGAATGTATTACACAACATAACATATCATCATGATTATAAGTAACAATGATATATCAATATGTAATCATCACCAACATGAAACTACTATCTATAAAAGTATACAAAAAGATTATGGAATCATATGGGTCTCATGGAATGCTCAAGTACCCACATGAGATCACTATCTATCATGGTCAACGAGTTATTCCAGTTCATATATCATATTAAGGCAACCAAGGGTGTAGATATAAACCAAGCATGAAATAATCATGTTTCATAGCAGATAAAAATGCTGAAAATCAAAAATTGTGAAATATAAAGTCAAAGCATAATCATGGATTTATCATCATAAACAGTTTCATGGTTTATACATCCAAACACATCACACCTCAATGTTTCTATTTAAATTAAGAACTCTACAGTGATCAATCCCCAAACAACAGTGTCCGAAATCAAGCTAGTGCACATGGTTCCATCGCGGTCCTTGTAAATTGTTTATTTACATCAGGAATGTTCTTTTAATTAATTAATACTTAAAATATATTTAATTAATTAATTATTTTTAGTTATTCATAACACAATATAAATATAATGGTTATTCACCCAAAGTGATGAAAATCATATATGATTCCAATAAACCTGCATAATAACACATGATATAGTATATGGGACAACCTAACTCAAGGTTATTGATTTAAAATTCAAGGTTCATCACTTGTAACACACTCACTTATCAATCGTTTCAATAGGATCACCCAGAATTCTAAGAATCAATTCCAATATTTTATTTAACAAGATATATAAAAACAGAACATATGTTAATAAATTTCTCTCTCTTTAATAATTCTAAGATTATCGATTTAATCTAGAATATGAGTTAACTAGTTTTTTTCTTAGGAATAATTATAATTTCTCATGAGATACGATTTTATTTATCTAGAATAATCTATGATCCGGATGATAAATATTATTTATCCTTATTTGTTGAATACAAGTTATTATCATTTAATAATTCTTTATCCCTTTTCTATTATGTTTCAAAAATCTAAACTTTAGAAATATCTCCTGAAAAATTTGAATCTGAATACATGTTACGACCTAGAATTATCTATGTAAAAAACTGAACTCAAGAATAGAGGTGTGAGGGTGAGGGTTATGGCATGACTAGATCCCAAAATAAGAACTAACATTGATCAAATATATCTTCACCAATCTAGAAAAAAGGAATTTTTGGAATTCTTGAACTAAACATAATAATAAAAAATAATTTTAGAAATTTTTGGGTATTTTTCAAGAAGAATGATGTGTATAGGTTCACAACATTAAACCACAAAAATTAAATTCACTATTTAATTTTTCTTTTTTCCCAAATATATAATGTTTAGAGTTTTAAATAATTAATAAATGTATTATAAACTACAAACAAGTCAAAATAATCCATTCACAAGATTTAATGCCTTTAAAATATTCTAAACATGATTTAGGTTCCTACTACGTAATGAAAAAACTGAAAAATAGGTTTAAAAACATTTTTCCTCAAAAAAGAGCCATGAAAGTGTAAAAACCCAAAGTATAATAACCCAAAAGATGATGTATAATTTATTAAATTGAAATAAGATATAAGGGATCTCAATACAAGGGACTAATTATTTTAGTATTCTTCACAAACCTGATATATACATTATTCCCATTTTATATTGGAAATAAAATAAAAGACATAACAAAAGAAATTGTTCGGCATCCTTGAAAGTCATTCAAATAATTCTTTATCATATCCTTGGGAAAGAAAAAAATAAGGGTGATCTCAAATGCTCAGTAACGATAAATTATAATTAAAGATATTATGATTAAATAAGACCAATTAGTATGGAAATGTAAATTACTAAAAGAAAATGCCATTTAATCAATATATTGAGCACAAAGTGTATATATGAATAATATCAGAAGAAAAACTATAATGGGTAATACTTACTAAATTATAATTTAAGGAAATTCATAATATTGGACATCATTATCTCATATATAATGATATCTTTACCCCCCAAGTCCTTACACCAAGACACTTTAAACTATAGGAAGACATACACAAGAAAACCATTTATTAAGGCTAGCCAACTAGTTTGTCTCATGAGAACAGTCGATACATCTCTACGATATATAATTATAGGATCTACCCATCATTGAATGTCCAATTCATTGCTCATATATTTAATGATAAAATTAGTTCATAAATAATATGTCTTTTCAAGAAATGTCTATATTAAATAAAGAATAAATAATATCAATATTTCTTATACCAAAAAATTAAAGTTCAAACTAAAAAACCTTATGTAGAAATGGTATAGGGTTTAACCAATAGTGATTTCCATAATATAAATAATATGGGTATTTAAAATAAATTTAATTTTTAATTATCAAAATAAAGTGAATGTTTCAATGGAAATTTAACGAACACAAAATTAATAAGAGAGAAAAGATTACCATCAATTCATTGAAATTATAGGTTTTATGATAAAATCATGTCCTTTGGAGAAATAAATAAAATGAAATATAAAAATTAAAATAAACAGTTTTTAATTATTTTTCTTTGTAAAACCATTTAAAACTTGTAGAATAATATAATATCATAAAACAATTATGGAAGTGGGAAAATTTGTTAACGCCATATATAAAAATGAAAAAATTTATTTTGAATTTTTGTAAAGAAAGTTGAAAGTGAACCTTTAGGCAAAGAATAGAAAGATTGATTTAAAATCATTTAAAAATATAAGGACTAATTAGAATTTACATTGAGTAAATAAACAATTTTTATAATTTTTTTTTGAAAAATATATACTTGGAAGAAACATATACTCGATCAAAATGAGAAATATTATTGGATTTTATTTTAAATATTTCTTTTCTTTATTCAAGTTAAAAGGTGGGAAAAGTTACAATAGACATGTATAATCTCTATATATTTAGATCATATAAAAATTATTGGAATTTATTCCGGGTATATTATAATATTTCTTCAATGAAAATAAGATAAATTGCATAAAAAATAGATTATAAAATAAATTCTCACCTCTTTGGTAACCATAAATCATTACCACTTGAAAGAGTAAACTTTAATTTAAAAATTAATAATCATGAATAAATATATATCCCTATTAAATACCTAAATGGGGTAGTATGTACATCATATAATAATAAATATGTACACAATACTAGTTATATCTCAATAGAGTGGAAATTGAAAGGAAAACCCTTGCTATGTGTTTTTGCCTTAGATGGACATGCCTTAACATTATAAGTAATGTTTTAGATAATTTTATTAATTTATACCAGAACCATATTCATATTCATAATATCATACATGATCCTTTTATAATATCTTATCACCTATTCATTAAAAATATTTCATTAGTATCATTATTTTGGGTTTTAATTACTTTATTTTATAATGAATGTTTTGTCGTGTAATTTCTAATTGGTTCTATAATCTTTATAATGTTAATAATGATATAAATTTTATATAAATTCATTAATTCTATCCTCATTACCATCCATGTAAAGTGGAAATGAAAAATGGATCACATCACTTTGTGGAGGTGTTTGTCCACACGTATGCATGAGCAGAGTAATCATTTTCCATTAGATTTGTAGGTAAGAAGGTATATATGATATTATAATTTTAGAATCATAATTATTTCATACATATAATATATAATCTTTTGTTGTTTATTTATAACTATAACAACCTTGCTCTTTATAACACACTTAAACATGATTTATTACATAAAATTGCACTTAAGACAACTCTGAGTATCGATAGGTCTAGTGTCTTGGGAAATTAGGAATATTACATAACAACTTAGAATATAAAACCCAATATCTTTATTAAAAAATTATTTCACATGACCAAAACATTCCTTTATACTTATAATTGCATGGTATAACGTGAGGACATGCAGAAGAAAAGGGTGAGCTATGAAGCCCAGTAAGGGAGTAAACAAGGAATAATATGTAGAATATAGTACATGTTAGGAAATAGGCATATCAACGGAGCACAAGAGAAACCTGAATATAATGGCATGATATAACATTATTATCATAACATGGAAATGTGGAAACAACATTTAACATGATATTTGTATGATCTAAGGTTCATTGAATATGAATCACAAGGGAACCCTCATTGCACTTGAATTAGAATGAGTAAACCCTCATTGCACTTGACATATCATGATACTAATCTTTACCCAATTCATTGGAATGCTATCAGAGCACACCCTTCGTAATCATTTCATTTCATGTATAAGTGTGCCACATAGATCATACAACATGGATTCATTAAAAATAATCATTTATTCCATGATAAAGTAATATGAAATTCATACATGAAACTCTATAATCAATAAGGAAATGTGCACAAGGGTGAATACCCTTGATAGAGAAATGGGCATGGTATTCACTACATAATGACTCTGGCTTGCAAAATCGATGTGCTATTTTGGCAGCATAACGATGTGAAATAAGAATTCATAAAAATGGTTGATGGGAGATAAATTGTCATATCGTCATATTTACATGAAATGGATAGTAAGGGGGTCATATAGATACATTTCCCAATATATTTAATGGAATTAAGATTCATAAAATAAACGAATTGCATTAATGTAAATGATGAGAGAGAAATCCCTTATGGAATTTGGACATAGTAATGGGTGTAAATGGGAGTAATTAATGGGAGAGAAAGGAGTCTCTCATTATTAAAACATAAGTAGGCAAGTATGGGAGAGGTTGAAAATTGTACAACAATATTTTAAATTGAAAATAAAAGGGTATAACAACATAATGAAATTGAGACAAAAATGAGAAAAGAAGAAATCCCTTACTTGGAAGTGTGATACCAAAGGATTAGAAGAGTCTTGAGAGGGTATTATTGGGATATTAGGGAACCTTGGGAGGATTATTGATGTAGGTTAAGGGTTTATCAATCTCCAAATTATTTTAGTTAAGAGGAATGGGAGATTGAGTGGGTTTATATAGGAAATGATAGGGAATTATTTATTATTTAGGTTTTTGGATACCACACATTAAACTAATCAAAACACGAAAAACTCCATTGGTTTTTGACCATGGTTTCTTACAAAGTGGAGTGGAAAATATTATTTTATAAGTCCAGTTTCCAAAAATTTTAAAATATTTGGCTTTCTTTTATAGAAGTGAGTCACACTCCCAAGGAAATAATTTTAAAATGTTAAAATACTTTATAAGCCTTCGAGGGCCCACTATTGATTTGTAAAATAAGTAAAAAAAACCTAAAATGAAATTATTTTAAAGGTAAAACATATATTGGCCGAAAATTACATTTATTGTATTTTATTAAATCACTCTTGGGTCATTATGATGTCATAAAACACATTATATATTAAAATGATATTTAATTTTTACCCAAAAATTCGATTGTCTCAGAAAATTATGAAAAATTCACCATTAGATAATATTGACATCCAGATTTTAAAAATTATATTCATTTTATCAAAATAATTTTCTAAATATGTGAATTTTTAATATTAATATAAAAATTGACATTTATCGAAAATTTATGAGTTTTGACAAACCAACTCTGAAACCTTAATAAAAATTACAATTGTATTCATAAAAATAATACGATCAGTTATATTTCATAAATAGTAATTTAGTAATAATATTTTATTAAAATATTATTTAATATAGAAATCTATTAATTCATCAAAATATATTTCTTAATTTAATATTAACTAAAATACTGTTTGTTCTTTCAAAACTATTTACAAAGTAACAATAATAAAATGAATTCACATTATTTATTCTATAAAAAAATAATGAACATAATCATAGTGATAGGGTCTTGTTTCATAACCCCTTATAACACCCGCCTATGACCTAAGGGTATGGTGTGCAATTGTGAAAGACTCTTGGGGTGGCTCAGATAATATTGGCAGAGTGGTAAACTCTATAAACTTTTACTTCTCCCATAGGCGGTTCCATTCAAGATTAACTTGTTGAAGCTCATCTTGGTCTTGGTCAAGAGTGAAGCCCCGTGATACCACCTACTTTCTGAGCTCTAACAAATGGGCTTCATATGGAGAAATTCTATATATGAGGCCATCAATTCCTTTGTCCGAGTAAATTGGATTTGTTAAATCCCTATATTTATATTAATATTGTCATCACTATTCTAGGGATATATTAGAAATAGTAAAAATTCTTAACTCTATTTTAAAATCCATAAAAATTAAACCAAGTAATTGGATAAGTTTTATATAACCACTCTACATAATAATACATTTAATCAGATCAAGATGAATTTTCATTAGTAAAAGTTTGTGTCGTTACAATCTTCTACACTTAAGAAATTTCACCATTAAAATTTCCTTTTTCCACACTAAAATAGATGAGGGTAACTCTACTTCATCACTTCCTATGATTCCTACATTTCCTCTTCAAACTTTTGGTTTCACCACAACACCTTTACGGGGGGTATTTTCTTATTTTGTAGAACTTTTTACCTATGATCTAAGATCTTTATCGGTTTCTCTTCAGAGGAGAGTTCACTCTCCAATGGTACCATATATGGATTGAGTACCTGTGATGGGTCAGGTATGTACTTTCTTAAGATTGATACATAGAATACATCATGTACTTGAGATAGGTTCAGTGGGAGTGCTAGTCAATAGGCCACCAGTCCAATGCGATCAAGGATCTCAAAAGGGCCGATGTACCCTGGACTATGCTTTCCCTTCTTCCAAAATCTCACAACTCTCTTCTATGATAGTATTCAAAGGAATTACATGTTTCCAACATAAAACTCTAGGTCTCGTCGATGATTATCAGTATAACTCTTTTGTCAAATCTGAGCTGCTTTAATGTGTTGCTGGATGGTCTTAACCTTAGCCACCATTTCTTTGACCATTTATGGACCTAGGAGTTTTCACTCCCCAAATTCATCCCAAGATGCCGGTGTTCTATACCTCTTCCCATAAAGGGATTCATAAGGATCCATTTGAATTTTGAGTGGAAACTGTTATAGTAATAGAACTTAAATAGAGGAATATGATGATCCCATTCTCCTTTGAAGTCCTTTGAGTTTGCTTTCAACATGTCCTCAAGTTTTTTGATAGTCCGCTCAGATTGACCATTATTTTGAGGATAATAATCCATACTGAAGTTCCACTCTGTATTCAGAGCATGTTAGAGACTCTTCCTGAACTTATAGGTGAATCTTTGATCTCAATCAGACATAATAGATAGTGGTACTCCATGCATCGTAACCACTTCCCTGATGCATATCTATGCTAGTTGATTCAATGAGAAATACTCTCTAATTTCAATGAAGTGTGCAATATTTTTAAGACGATCCAAAACATCCCAAAAAACATTGTTTCCTTTGGATATCTTTTGATGTTTGGTGACAATGTCTATGGTGATGTTCTCCCATTTCCATGTTGGTAGGGGTAATGGTTGCATCATCCCCTTAGAATTCTTTCTATCAGCCTTCACTTACTGACATACTAGGAACATTGACGTATACTCAACGATCTACTTCTTCATGTTATCCCACTAATAATTCTCTTCGAGATCTCAATATATCTTTGTGTTTCCTAGGTGAATGAAGAAATTAGAACGATGTGAATCATCCAAAAGTTTTTTATTTAACTTCTAATTTGACGTAATGCATAGTTGTGACCCAAATATCACAATTCCTTTTTCATTAACAATGATCTCTAAGGATTTCCCTTTTCTGATAGTTTCCACTCTCTTATGAATTCTCCCATCATCCATTTGAGCATCCTTTAACCATTCCAAAAGATATGGTTGAGCAATCATTTGGGAAAGGATTGATGATGTTCCCTACTTTATGATTCCCATTTCTGTCTTCATAAAATCTAAGAATATTGGATCCTTTCCAATTCTGATCAATGATAGAATCACTAGGTACCTTCTACTTAGAGCATCCTCCCCCTTATTCACTTTCCCAGGGTGGTAATGGATTAAGGAGTTATAGTCTTTGATCAGCTCTAACCATATTCATTGGAACATGTTCAAATATTTCTATGTGAATATATACTTGAGCCTTTTGTGATCCGTGTATATTTCACACTTCTCCCTAAAGAGGTAATGTTGCCAAATTTTTAAAGATAAGATTACTACAACCAACTCCAAATCATGTGTTGGATAGTTTTTATCATGAACTATCAATTTCCTTGAAGCATAGGAAATGATTTTTTCATTTTTCATCAACACATATCCAAGGACCTTATTCAAAGCATTAATAAATACCACAAAAAAGTTCTCCACTTGTGGGATGTGTGAGAATGAGAATAGTGAATATCATCCTTTCAAACTCCTTGAATCTCTCTTCACATTCAGCACTCCAAAAAAACTTGACTCACTTCCAAGTTAGCTTAGTAAGAGGGTTTGAAAATAGTGATAAATTTATCAAAAATTGGTGATAATATCGAGCTAACCCTAGGAAGCTACAGATATCTGTCACTGATGTTGGCCTCAACCATCCCTCTATTGCAGTATTCTTGGATGGATCTATAGATATTCCATTGCTTGTGATGATATGAACCAAGAATAAGACTTCCTTCAACTAGAAGTCACACTTGTTGTACTTTTCATAGAGCTTCTCCGATCGCAAGGTCTCTAGTACAATTATTAGATTATCCTCATGCTCCTCCTTGGTCTTGGAGTATATTAGAATATATTCTATAAATACTACCACAAAATTTTCCACATAATATCTAAGGAATACATTAATCGAGTCCATAAATATTGCTAGAGAATTAGTGAGTCCAAAAGGAATTACTGTGATTTCATTGTGCATGTACCTTATACGAAAATCAGTATTGGGGATATACTCCTTCTTCACCCTTACGTGGTAATATCCCAACCACAAATCCACCTTGGAGAGGTATTTTTCTCCACATAGATGATTGAACAAGTCCTCAATCTGAGGAAGAGGATACTTGTTCTTTATCGTGATTTTTTGAGCTCATAGAAACTACTGCAAAAATGTATTGAACCATCCTTCTTATTGACTAAGAGTAATGGTTCACCCCATGGGGAAGCACTTGGGTGTATGAACCCTTTATCCATATTCTTCTGTAGTTATCTCTTCAGATCCTCAAGCCCTACAATAGTCATTCTATACATAGTCTTGGATATTGGCAACATCCCAGGTATAAGATCAATTGATAATTAAACATCACTTATAGGAGGAAGACTAATAAATTCATCAAGAAACACATCAGTGTATTCCTTTAAAATAGTTATGTCTTCAAGGATGGTTGCTTCCTAAGAATCAATCATCTGAGAAAGATACACATGATAATATGGTTGTAATATCCATGCTTGGGATGATGGTGCTAAGGCAGATTCATCCCCCTCCTTTATTTTATACTGAATAGGGGGGCGATTCGTCATTTGGGGAGTGATTTTACTCTCAATGAAATTTATGTTGGGTCTATATTGGGAAAGCCAATCCATTCTAAGATTTGTATCAACTTTCACTATAGGGAGTATGACAAGGTTGTCTGGGAAGTTCAAACCAAAAATTGTGATAGGGGGGAGTTATATTCATGGGATGAAATGATTTACCCATTTTCCATTCTCACTGACATCTTTACTTCCATAATTTGTGGTAGTGTTGGGATTGTTATAAAAATATTTCGGGATATAAAAGAATGCGTAGAGCTAGAATAAAAAATTATGTTATCTATTCTTGAATGAATAACTAGAGTACCTATCACCACTTCATTGTCGAGGTTTTCATCGACAGTAGTGATGATAAAAGATTGCCCTTTATTCCTTGGAGGTTTTTTGTTGCCATCGAAAAGCCATGGATTAGGGAACTAGTTTGAAAAGTGCCCTCATTCTTTGTAGTTGTAGTAATGAAAAATTAGTTGATGGTCGACAAGAGAATTCCTCTCCTCTGTTGTAGCAGCATGTTTTTCTTGTCGACAACAAATAGCCAGGTGCCCTTATATTCCACACCTAAAGCATTTCCTCTTCCCCTTCAGGAAATTTCTAGGGTTCTTCTTTACACACCTTTGGAAATCGGGGTGATAGAATTTCTTATCACCATTGCATTTATCCTTAAGACTAGAAAAATTAAATTCAACCTTACGCTTATTATCCCCATGATACCCCTGAGATTATCCAATCTCTATTTAGACTTTGTGGGAAAATCGAACAATTTCCTCATAACTCCCAATGTCACGAATCGCTTGGGATTTCCATATTCTAGGTTTTATCCCACCAAAGAAGCGGTCAACCTTGAATTAGGGTGTAATGATAAAGCCAGAGGCATATTATACAAGCCTTGTAAAGTTTTACTCATACGCTCTGATGAATTTGTTATATTTTTTCTTGAGGGAAAAGAAGTCCCTTTCCATCTTAAGTCAGAGGGTGTGAGGAAAATATTTATCAAAAATCATTTTCTGGAAATCCTTTTATTCCAACACTTTTATCTCCTCCCTAGGATTCATATTTTTGATCAATGTCTCCCATTTATCCGCTTCACCCTGCATATGATAAATAATAAGAATTAAATTCTCTTGTTTAGAACATTAAAGATAGAGACTATCTTCTCAATGTAGTTGATTCATTATTCGATGATTGAGGGATCAGATGATCCATTAACAGTAGGAGGAATTTTTCTCTTGAAGCTCTCAATTGCGGCTCATTATTTCTTGGGGGGGGGGGTTGAAAGTTTCTCTTGACCCAAGTTTTTATTCAAAACATGAGTTAACTGAGAGAGTATCTGAAAATATTTTGTGATTCCCACTCCCATCGGATAGGGCTTCTCATTAGAACAATCATCACAGTGATCTTCGCATGTGTTGTTAGTCCGAGTCCTCTAATTACTAGCCATTAGATGAAATAAAAGGAAATTTTGGGGTAACACATAAAGGGTAATCTAATAACAAAAAGGGATAACTTATAAATTACATTTATTTCCATAACTTATCTAGGTTATCCACGATCTAATTCCCAAAATAAATTAATAGGCACATTTTTTTAATTCCATTAATAATGGTTCATAGTAATCTTATGAATTTACAGAAGCATATCCCCCAGGAGTGTCATAACTAAGAGTGAAGCAGTTCCTATTTTCATTCACCAGTTCCCGTTCAAGTCTAGCTCAAAGAGTTATTTTCAGTTTTTACCCTTAGATACATCTATGCCAGAGCCGCCTCTACATTCCCTTATCCATACATGGATTTATTGGATGATAAACCACTTACCCAATACTCCCCAAAATTTAGGGATGCTTTTATTATAATTAGTATTATCCCTAAGGCTTTCACTAGGTTTTTCTAATCCCAATCCACCAAATAACTAAACCTATCCTCTGATACCAACTATAACAAACCTTCCCTTTATTACATACTTATACATGATTTATTACTTAAAATTTCAATTAAGGAAAATATAAGGATCGAGAGGTCTAGTGTCTTGGGAAATTAAGAATATTACATGACAACTTAGAATATGAAACCAAACATCTTTATTGAAACTTTCTTTTACATGACCACAACATTCCTTCTTACTTAGCATTGAATGAGATAACCTGAGGACATGCATAAGAACTGGGTGTGATATAAAGTATAAAAAGGGAATAAACAAGGCATAACATGAAAAATATAGTACATGTTAGGAAATAAGAATATCAATGGAGCACAAAAGAAATGTGAACATAATGGCATGATATAGCATGATTATAATAACATAGAAATGTGGCGACAACATTTGACATGATATTTGAATGATCTAAGGATAATTGCCCATGGAGCATGAGTAAACCCTCATTGGAATTGAATTAGAATCAGTAAATCCTAATTTCAATTAAAGTATCATGATATTAATCTTTACCTAATGCATTGGAGTGCTATCCGAGAACACCCTTCTTAATCATTTCATTTCATGCATTAGTGTGCCACATAGATCATACAACATGGATTCATTAAACATCATCATTTTTTACACAATAAAGGAATGTTAAATTAATTAATGAAACTATATAATAAATAAGTAAATTTGAATAATAGTTAATATCATTGATAGAGAAATGAGTTTGGTATTCACTACACAATGACTTTGGCTTGGAAAATCGCGGAGCAATTTCAGCAGCATAAGGACGCGACATAAGAATTCATTAAAATGGTTGATGAGAGGTAAAATGATATCTCATCAAATTTACATGAAATTGAAAGTAAGGGGGTCATATATATACATGTTACAATATATATAATTGAATTTATATTCATAAAATTAAATAATTTCTTGAATGTAAATGAGGAGAGAGAAATCCCTTACAGAATTTTGGTATAGTAACAGGTGTACATGAGAGGCATTAATGAGAGTGAAAGGGATATATAATCATTAAAAAATAAGGAGGACAGTATGGGGGACATTCTAAATCATACCCCAACATTTTTAATTTAAAATAAAATGGCATAACAACATAATAAAATTGAGACAAAAATGAGAAAGGAAAAAATCCCTTACTTGGAAGTGTGATCCCATGGGTTTGGGAGAGGCTTGAGAGTGGCTTTTTTGGAGCATGGGGTGCCTTGGGAGGATTTTATATAGAGAGGAGGGAAGGGTTTTGTCGAGATCCAAATGGTCTGAGTGAAGTCTAATGGGAGATTGAGTGGACTTATATAAGAAAAGAGAGGGAATTCTTTATTATTTAGGTTTTGGATACCACACATTAAACGAATCAAAACCACAAACCATACCATGGTTTTTGCCCATGGTTTTTGCCAAAGTAGAGTGGGAAAAGTTATTTTATAAGTCCAGTGGCAGAAATTATTAAAATATTAGGCTTTCTTATGTGGATGTGAGTCACACTTTCAAGGAAATCATTTTAAAATGTTAAAAAGTATTATAAGTCTTTGAGGGTCCACTAAGTCTTTGTAAAATAAATCAAGAAAACCTAAAATCACATTATTTTGAAGTTAAAAAATATATTTTCTGAACATACCATTTATAGCCTTTTATTAGATCACTATTTGGTCATTATTATATCATAAATCACATTATATATTTATAAATTATTTAATTTTTATACAAAAAATTGACTTAGAAAATTATGAAAAATTCACCAATGGATAATTTCAATGTCATGATTCCAAAAGTAATACTAATTTTATCCAAATACTTTTATAATTATTTGAATTTTTACTTTCAAAATAAAAACCAACATTTATCGAAAATTCATGGGTTTTGACAAAAATAGCTTTCAAACCTTAATAAAAATTATAATTGTATTAAGAAAAATTATACGAAAAATGATATTTAGTAAAAAGTAATTTAGTAATAATATTTTATTAAAGTATTATTTAATTTAAAATAAATTAATTCATCAAAATAAATTTCTTATTTAAATATTAACTAAAAATATTATTTTTTCTTTAAAAACTATTTACAAAGTAACAATAACAAAATGAATGTATATTCATTATTCTATACAAAAATAATGTACATAATCATAGTGCTAGGGTATTGTTACATAACCCCTTATAATACCCAAATATGACCTGAGGTTTAGGTGTGCGATTGTGACAGACGCTTGGGGTTGCTCGGATAACATCGCTCGGGTGATTGTCTCTATCAACTTCTACTTTTCATTTAGGCGGTTCTATTTTTGATTAACGTGTTGAAGCTCAGCTTGGGCTTAGTCAAGAGAAAATACCAGTGATGCCACCTCCTTTTCAGAGCTCTGAAAAATGAGATTCATATGATGAAATTCTAATGGATGAGGCCATGAATACCTTTTTCTGAGTAATTTGTTTTTGTTAAAACTCTATATCTATACTAATTATGTGATCAATGTTCAATGACTATATTAGCAACGGTAATAATTCTTAACAATATTTTAAAATCCAAAAACATAAAACAAAGGAAGTTTATATGTTTTATATAAAAAATTTACAAAATAATACATTTAATCAGATCAAGAGGAATTTTCATTAGTGAATGTTTGGTTCATTACAATTACCATCCAAGTAAAATGGTGATGAAAAACAATTTGTACCGCTTTGTGGAGACGGTAAACCGTACATAAACCTGATAGATGTTTTCCATTTATGTAGGATGGAAAAGCGGTGGAAAATGGTTGTTCCATAATAATAATAGAATATTAGAATATTACTTATACTATATTAATTATTTTATAATGGGTACAATAGATTTATAGAAAGTATAACAAGAAATAAATTTTAAAGAGTTGATAAATATGATTAAATCTTCTTCAGTTGACTTCCATTTGATCTCCTCTTAGGGGACCTAGGGTTCGTATTTTTAAAATACCAGAAACTCTATAACTTATATTAATATTTTAAGAAGATAAATTGGATGGATTTGGGAAAGATAGGTTACTCATTGTGGTGTAACATAAAGAGAGAAGTTGTGTCATTTTATAAGTGAGGGGAGGAGAATTATTGAAATTTCTTAAAGTATTAAATTAATATAAATTATTTTCATGTATAAATGTCTCAAAATTAATATAATTACAATAAAATTTTAGGAAGATTTTATATAACCTAAAATAATAAAATTTTGACAAGTTCGAATGAATTTTTCACCCTAATCTCTTTTTTTACCCATGTTAACCACTTTGACAATTATCGCAATAATATTTTTTTACAATATAAGAGACAAGAAAGTTACCATGAAAGAAAAATTGGACCATAAATGGACAATGGATGAAATTTTAGACCATATATTACCCTATTTTCCTAGTTAATTTTTTTTGTATTTTTAAATAATTTAATAAAATAAATGTTTCATAAAATATAATTAATGTCATTTTTGAGAGTATTCATCTAATTTGACTTTAAAAACATCAAGGTAAAGATTGAATTTAAATATTATCCCTTAACACATCACTAATATGTTATATGTATCTATAAAATTTATGGAACACAATAATTAATCTAAATTATATTACTTTTAATATTTTTTTATTTTTTATTTTTCTATAAATTTAATAAATATTATTTCAACATTGCATAAGAATTTAAGCTAATTATTAAATCACTAAATTTTTAAAATAAATTAACATGATAAAAATAATTTAATTCTGTTTAAAACAATCTTTTATATTCATTCATTACATATTTTTATCCTCATGTGATCATATATAAGAAATTACAATCAAGAGAGGGACATTTTGTAATTTTCATTACTTAAAATAATTAAATGTCATTAACAAGGTCAAAAGGTTCGAAAATTCCATATATTTGAATTTGGGAAGTATATGGAAGAATGAACCCAATACATGATATAATTTCATGTTTTGGGTTGATTTTAATGTCTGATCAAATTATTTTAAACCTCAAATACCTAATTTTTCCTTTACAAACGTGATAAATTTTACTACGGTTACTATTCATAATGCCTAAAATAAAAGTGACATACTTACAAAATCTGAACTTCATAATTCCAAATATGGTATTAATTTTTTAATAGTCATTTTATAGTGGTGTAATTAGTTAGTTTTAATATAAATTTAAAAACATCAATGAAAAACCATTTTTATAAAAATGTGTTTTAAGCATAAAAATTAACTTATATCAAAATCATGAAGTTTTTCGATTAAATTAAATTTTTATAAATAAAATGGATAATATCTTACTTTATTACCAAATTCAAAATATAATGGGTCTTTTAAATTAGTTTATTTGTTGAAAATAAATCACAACAGTTGAAAAGTCAATATTTTTTTCACTATTCACAAAAAACAACAATTTTAAAAAATCTCAAAATTTCATCTTAAGTAAATTTTGATATTATGATTTAAAAATGAAATGAATTTAGTAAAATTCCATATTTAAAATTTTGAATTTATTTTTGAATTTTATTCTTGAATAAAACCATGTGTATTTTGCTATTATTTCTTTAAAAAGAAAAGATTACTATATTTGAAACTTGAGTGTTACATTCCTCCCCACATAAAAAATATATTCCCTAAAATTTCTGTATTTTCACCTCATGAATATATTTAAGTAGTTAATCATCTTTATTTATCCAGGCTCCCACATCACCTCTTCTATCATATGATTTCTCCAAAGTTACTTTACCAACCGAGTCATCTCATTCATCAACACTTGTTCTCTAGTGTCCATAATTTCGATAGTATCTTCATTAAAAGATGAATACTGTTTCAATTATACTTACTTATATTTGAAAGAACATGTTAGGAATGGCATTTACTTCCTTAATAATGAAATGTGGAACAGATTATATACTTTAGAGATTCTTGGTGGTATTTTGAAATGGTAATTCATAACACAAATTATTTCTAAAATTTAAAAAGGTATGATGCAACGAGGTCTATGTTTTCCTTTATTACCGAACATTATGACACCATTCCATGGATATACCTTTAATAAAATATGATCACTCACATGAGATTAGAAATATTTCATTTAGTTTTTAGAATAAATCATTTTCCTCAATTTAAAGAGTTTAATACGGGTTTGAATTGTCTTTACCTTCACCATTTTATCCTCAAAACGTTTTGATCCAACAATCATTCTTTCACCAACTTAATCCCAAAAAGTTGGAGTATGACATCTCTCTCCTTAAAATGATTTATAAAGATCCATTTGAGTACTTACATAATTATCCCAGATAACTTTAAAGTTAAATGAGAACAACTTCAAAATGACTTCCAAAGTTTGAATAGTCCTTTCATACTTTATATTGATTTGAGGGTGATAGATAGTGCTTAAATGAAGCTTAGTTTCCCGATAATTCTAAATCATTTTCTATATTTTGAAGTAAATAATGGGTCATGATCAGAGATGATTGAAATTGGGGCACCATTATGTCTTAAGTATTTATTAATACAGAGTCTTGTATGGTTATAATGATATAAATCTTCTCTTATATGGAGTAAATTTCAGATTTGTTATGAAGCTGGACAATAACACATATTATATCATCCATTCTAGGTGTCTTTGGTAATATAGTAATAAAGTCTATAATAATATTATTCCAT
Organism: Viscum album; assembly: GCA_963277665.1. NCBI lineage: Eukaryota > Viridiplantae > Streptophyta > Magnoliopsida > Santalales > Viscaceae > Viscum > Viscum album. The sequence continues at coordinate 257,326,995 of OY728143.1, read as the reverse complement.
TTTTATATAACAATAGGTATAGGTTTTATGAACCCTATAAGATCTTACCTCACATCATTAACCTGTTGAAAAATAAAAAATCTTAATACATAATCTATTATTTTTCGATTCATATTACCCCACTAAATATGTTCATTTAAATATATATACATCTTGGTGCTAATAGGGTGTATAGAGAAATTTGAGCTATAATAATCATTTAATTATTTCAAAATTAGATTATGTATATATGGAGCACATATCCTCTTTCAAAATCTACAAAAACCATCTTTATATATGACACCAGCTAATTTCCCATCATTCCCAACATTAATTTTCTTTTGAAAATTATCATCATCAATCTTAGAACTTTTTATATATTCCAATAAATATGGTTGGAAAATCATTTGAAAAAGTTGTGATGTTTCCCATTCCTTAATAATTTCCATTTAAATATTTACTAAATATGGTATCTCCCAAATTTACACTAATGTATAAGCAGTCTCTTACAGCACAAAAGGGTCGTCAAATTCTCAGAGACATAAGAACCTATGGACACACAATCTATAGAGTTGAATTTTTGGCCATGAAGTGGACAACATTGGTTTGTTTTTATATAGTTTAAATTGAAACGATGTTTCCTAAGTGAATTTAATTTAGGATTAAGGGTTGATCCTAGATTATTATAAGGGATGAAATGAATGAATTTCTTATTAATGATTTCAATTTCGGAGACTCTATAGTGATTAATTTAGAGTGATCAAAAAACATTTATCATTTATTAGTTTAATACTTATAAAAAATGATAATAACCTATATACTTTTAGAATAGTTTTTATGATCACTCCAAGGTAGATGTTCATATTAGAACAAGAACTATGTGGACTGAAAAATCAATAAGGTTGAGGGCAGATTATAATTATTAAATGAAATTTTCAAAAAAAAATGAAGTAATTAAAAATTCACAGAGTGATAAATAACACCCAATAAAATCCTTTTTAATCTCTAGGATCATCCCATAAGAGGTTTATACTTCTATTAATTCCATTCTCTTAATAGAATATAGGAGTATATTTATGAGGGTGGAATTGGAGAAGTAAAAAAAATAAAATAAAGAACACCCCACCATTGTGTGGAGGATTTATATCTTCACTATGTGAATAAGTTCATATCTAAATGAAATTATATCAATATGTTAATAATAGTAACAGATGATGAGAATCATAATATCTTTTACCAATAAACTAATGTGATTTGAGAAAATTTCAATTGAAGAAATGTAATTACAACATCAAATTGGAAGCATAACATTAAAATTAAATAAACCAAAGAATCCGCAAACTCATTCACCACCACTATGTTAAATAGTAATTTAAATAGGTTTGGGTTTATCTCCCAATATTCTATGTCTTCCCACTTAATTATGGTAGGCTTAGTATTGTGTAAGGTTTTTGGGAAGTGTAATTTTCCACCCTTGACCTGAAATGCGAGCCAACTTGCATGCCTTTGATAGATATGCCCAAAAGAGCCTCCATATGGAAGAATTATAATGTTATATAGAGGAATAACTTGAATATACTATGGTCCTCTAACACCTTCCAATATTTCTACCCATTTGGCATCATATCCAAAGAGTTATGTTAAAAATGGAGGGCTATTATTATGGGCCACTGAATCTTGTCTGAAATTTCATCTTTTAGTTGGGCCACCTGGATCACCACTTAAACCTAAAAACTAGCTTTAAAAAAAGTTTAATAAAATTATATCCATAATTTAAAATTTTGTTAGTTAAAATTTTAGATTCATTGGGATTAGATCATGGCTGCTACAATCATTTAATTGGGATGATGTCCAGTTCACCTCAGCCATAATTTTATGGTTCGAATATCTAAAACGATGATCCTTCAATGTGAATATCGAAGTGATCTAAAATTTTGAATTATTCTTAATGGAATGGGAAACATGATAATGTAATATTTAATTCAAATCAATACCAATGGTTGATTTAATTTTTTTCTCAAAATGTACCAAGTAAAAGTGGAATTTAAGGAAGAATTACAATCATAATGTGAAATAATGTTTAAATTGTAAAATTCACTAAAAACGGTGTTTATAAATAAGTAATAAATAAATATTATATTATAAAAAATGAATATTAGCCTCATTAAGTGGCTAATCACACCCCAAAATATATTTTTTCTACTCTAGAGTAAAAAGTATCTTAAAAAATGTGAAATTGAATTCCACTTTCCAAATTTTTTTAATATATAATTCCCACTCAAAAATTTATGAAACCTATAAAATAATTGATTAAACTATAGGTTCATAACCATATCCCAATCCCAATCCTGTTCCTTTGTTCAAATTCCGCAAAAAACATTATCCAATTTCAATTAATCACGATGATGTGTGGTGAATCACAATAGACATGCGGGTTTATTTTTATTTAATGGGGAAAAGATGGATGTGATTGGTGGAGTGAAATTCTAACCTTATGATGAGTATTAATTTTTTTTGTGTTTTTTGTTTGTTTTTATTTTTCATTTGATGCATGGTAATTGAAATTATAATCAATCAAGTCAACCGTTTTGGAGAGACTTTACTCATGACTCCCATTATTAATGGCCTTGGGGAACCAAATAAATATCCCATAATTGGGAATAATCTAGAGTTAAATTAATTAAAATCAATTTACAATTACAAAAATTTGAGATAAAATGAAAAATTATGGTCTAGAAAACTATGGATTCAAGTCCCCCAAGTGCCGAAAGCAACACACTAGGTTAATCCATTTCTCTACGTACAATTGTATTATTATTATTATTATTATTATTTTGATTTGTTTTGTTGTTTTTTGAGTCCTAATGTTAAAATTACTTTGATAATAAAACATATTCTATTTACTATGGTACCCCAAGAACTCAAATAATACCCTGCATTCCAAAGGATATGTGTTGTGATTTTTTTATTTAATAGATGAAAATGTAAACAGTGAAAAATAACATTAGACAAGTACACATTCCAAAATATATGATTGTGAACAAAAAAGTTGATTAAAATCAGAATAAAGTCATAAAATATTAGTTGTTATTAATTTTCAATGTTTTCAATGTTTATAATCATGTTCAAGTTTAAATAAAATATTCCTTCCATTTATAAAAAAAAGTTCTTAGAAATATAATTTTTTCCTTTCTTTTCACCATCCAACTTATAATAACATTGTCCCCATTTTTTAAATAATATAATATATAGAAGGGGAATTAAGTGTAGGATAGGTGTTTCAAAAGTTAAATTTGAAATAAAAAAAATTCAATAATGTCACATGATATATGAAAGAGAAAATTAATGTTGAAACCAATTAAAACTTTGATTTCCATGCCACTCATAAATGCCTCATCAATTACCAAATATTGTGTTTGGAATCTTGGAAGAAATATTATTTTCCAAAAAATACATCAGCCTAAATATCCTCTGTATCTTACACACCAACGAAATTAGAACAAGTTGGAAACCCCTTGAGGTTCCTTAAACTAAAAACATATAAATACAAAAGGAAAGGGTAAAAATGTAACTATTTAATTTGGAACTCTAAAAAGCAAGTGAATTTATTTGTAAAAGTTGGTTTGACTCGAAAAAAGATCTTTTTTTAATATTATTAGCTCAACATAAACCCCCCAACTTACCTAATAAATAATTTCAATATCTAATGTGTTTTTTATTTAACTTCTATCATTATATTTTTATATATTCTTCACTCAGGCTAAAAACATGTCATGGAATTGGTTTCATAATCAATCCTATGTATCCCTATGAATGGGATAATGATAGATATATCAAATAGGTTCCATAAAAACTCTCTCTTATGCCTACTCACAAAATCTAAAATAATTATCTATCCTTTGAATTCAATAGAAGAAGATATGAAATATGAGGAGGTTTTATTTTACACTATGAATTCATACTTAAATGTGACTGGTGAGATTTTGAGTTCAAGATTTAGTTGGTTAAAACTTATAGAAGGATGTTAGAGATCTAATTCGAAAACAAATTCTTTTTCTATAATTCCAGATACAATTGGTTCCTTTATAGGATATTTTTTTGTCACCACATTGTCTATATACTTGTCTAGAATGGGCATGGAATCAAAGTTTGTGATTTCTTAGAAGGTTCTATTGAGTGGTGATATTAAAAAATCTATATTGGAGATATTTAAAATAGATTCAATCCATGGATAAAAGTTTAATTCATATGAATTTAAAAAATTTATTTCCTCGTGGATTAAACATCCATTAACTATTCTATAATCATCTTTAGCTTAATTTTCAATTCTATCTATCTAATTTACCTCATGAACATCATCATATTCACTAAATTGATAGCTTGGGTTATATATATTGAAGTAAAGGCCCATGTTTTCAAAGGTTATTTTTGCGTTCCCATTATAAAATTGGATAACTGATTGAATTGTTCCAAAGAAGGGGAAATCAAGGATGATGGGGGGGGGGGGGGTTTCTCCTTTGGACCTATACTAGAGTTATTTTCAAGGGAAATGAAATAATCATGGTAACTAGAATTTTCAAATTTCACCAAAAAATACTTTAATATCCCCTTAGGAACTCAAACAATATGATCAGTAAGTTGAAGAGTAAAAAATGTGTGTGGGAATTCATCATTCCCTAACTGAAAATACAATGCCTGTGGAATGGTGTTCACACTAGCTCCTAGATCACATATGGCCTTGATAACATTTTTTCTCAAGAATTTCTGCATTGATGTAGGGGAAGCTGGTTCCCTTAACTTAGGTGGAATGGTTCCTTGGATAGTGGTTCTCACATTAACATCCAAAAAGACTTGTTTTTTGTGTGATAACTTCCTTTTGAATGTACACAGGTCCTCCAGGTGCTTGTAGTATAATTTTATGGTTTGGATTGCATCGATAGGGGGTATTTTTAACTTAACTTGTGATAATATTTCCCTTAATTTTTCATTCAATTTGGGTTTAGATTTTCCTCTCATACATTTAGGGAATATAGTAAGTTACATGATTGTTTTATAAGGTTGGGGTTCCTCTAGATTATCATCATAATATTTAGATTGTATTAATAACTCTTCATTAATTTCATGAGATATTAAAACTTTATAGGGATTAAAAATGGTTGGTTCAAGTATCTCAATTGTTTTTAGTCTCCTTAAAACTTTCACAAAATCGAGTTTTTCATGAGGGGTTTGTATGTAACTAGATTATACCCTTATTGTTTGTGGTGGGACTACCCAATTTGACATGAGTTCCATTTAAATTTTAATGGTTTAAAATTACGTTTTAATGGATTACACTTCCTAATGGGAGAGGAATTTCTTTGGAAGCAGTTTGAGATGGTTGGTTTAACCCATGTGGATATTTAGGTTGTTAGGTTGGTTATTGGAATTGGACATGGAGTTTTGTTATTGGACCAGTTGTGGTTATAACTTATTAAGGGTTGAAAAATTTTGTTGAGGGTAGGGGTTTGGTCATTTTGGATGAATTGGTTGTTGGTTATATTTCCAATGGAATCCAAGATGGTCATTGTACATTTGATTGAAATTGTTTTGGTATTGTGGATTTTAAAATTTCAAATAATTAACCTCTACTATTGGTACTCCAAAAAAACAACCTTTATATAATGTATGGTTATGAATTTTTTAGTATTGTTATCTTTTTTGTCACAAATTGTGCAGACATTATCAACCGTTTGGATTTATTGGACCTTTATTAGATTGATCTCCTTAAAATTCCCTATGAGTGAATAAATTTTTTACCTAATATATTGTTCATTCCCAAGAGTTTTCATTCCACTATATTTGATTGGATTCTCATAGTAAGGTGACGTTACCCATGTTTGGTTATATTCATCTAGGCCTTCCAGATACTCGTAAGCATCATTTGGGTCTTTGTTTTTGAAAGCATGATTACACAACGTCAATGAATTGTGTTTTCCTGGATTCAAATCATCATAAAAGATTCGATAATGTTATAGAATTTAAAATCTATGGTGAGGTACCATGTTGATTCTGACTTTGAAACATTCCCATTTTTCATAAAATGAACCCCCTTCTATTTTAAATAAGTTTTGGATACTCTTTTTATGTGCATTTTTTATGATATGAGAAGTTTTGTTTATAGAATTATCTTTGAAATTGGTCCTAGGAGTGGATTGATGCAGGTATCATATTTTTAACCAATTATTTTCATGATTATTCTGTGATAAAGGAAATAACCTCATATTATCTGACTAAATTTGATGTGGGGGAACTTGGTTTTAACAATGTCATTAAATTTCCGAACATGAAGGTATGTAATTACTGAATCCATCCCACGAAAGGTTGGAAGGTGGTGTAGGACATGAGGTTTGAAGACATATTGGTATTATCATTGGGAATCATGTCTAATATAAGAGGGTTTATTTTTCTAGGGAGGTTTGAGATAGTTAGTCAATATTTTATCAACAAAATTCCCCAAGTTTTGGTTAGCCTTATTTGGATTCCCATTTTGTTTCTCTCCTGGGGTTATGTATTGTTTTCATTGAAGACCCTACTTTTTAATTGGATAAATTTTTGAATATGGAGTATTAGGAAGATTAGGATCTAATGGAAATATACTCTTTGGTGTTATTATCTCCCAAACCCCTAGACTATCCACCCAAACTAGATGATTTGATTGGTTATGGGTATAGAATAACAAGCACAAAGGAAAGTGAAAAAAAGAAAGGGGAAAAGATAAGATAAATTAATGTAATAATAGATAAATGGGGGTTAATAGAATGAATATCAATATAAATTACCAGGGTCCTTGTAAATGACACAAAATTTTGGTCTTTCCCATGTTTATCCTAAGGTTAAAGCAGTCGCTTGCAATATAGAAGTGTTCTTGAATCCTTAGAGACCTAAGAAGAACCTATAGAAAAAAATTCTAAAGATATGGATTTTGGATATGAAGCTGAAAGCTTTTTTTTATTTTTAAATGTTTAAATAGACACTAAGATGACAAAGTGAATTCAATTTATAAAGAAGGGTTGATCCTAGGTTATTACAAGGGATGAAATTGATGAATTTATTTTTAATGATTTTAATTTATTAAACTCAAGATTGATTCTTTCGGTGAGACCAAAACACCTTCATTAGTTATTGGCTAAAAAAACTAATTATAATAACCTATACAATTATAGGACCATTTTTATAATCACTTCAACTTAAAGGTTTATATTAGTACTTGAAGTGTGCAACCTTATAATTCAACAAGGATGAAGAAAGAGCATGATTATCAAATGAAATTATCTATTAAAAGAAGTGATTAAAAATTCATTGAGGGAGAAATAATATCCAATCCATCCCCTTGGTATTACCTTAGATCATCCCATAAGTGGTTTATCCTTTCATTAATTCTATTCTCTTAGTGAAATATTGGATTATACTCCTGAGGTTGGAATTAAAAAAGTAAAAACAACAAAATAAAGAAAACTCCACTACTGTGTGAAGGATTTCTCTCTTCATTGTGTGAACATGTTCACAAATTAATGTAAAAGTATCACCTTGTTAAAACTAATTACATAAAATAATAATAATAATAACGTTTTTCAAGAACTAAGTTTATTATATAAACTTACAATTGAAGAAATGCTATTAAAACATAAAATTTAAAGCATAAAATTATAATAAAATAAACTAAATAATACCCAAAATCCGTCAATAAAACGTCCTTATGTAAATCATTAAATAGGATTGGTTAGAGACCCCAATATTCTAAGACTTCACACTTGATTATGGTAATCCTAGGGTGGTGGAAAATTTAGGGAATGCAAAGTATTCCACCCTTGACTCGATATTTGTGCCAGCTTACATGCCTCTAATAGATGTGTCCAAAAGTGCTTATATATGTCTTAATTTTAGTGGGAAATATATTAAGAACTCTAATATACCTAATTTATATAACATATTTCAAACTTTTATCCCATTTATCCTCATATCATAGTATTTAGGTTAAAAATGGTGGGCTGTTATTTTGGGATACCAAATCTAGTAAAACATTTGATCTTCCCATTAAGATTCCTAGATCACCACTTAAACATCATAATTTGATATGAAAAATGTTTAATAAAATTATCTAAAATATTTAATCTATATTAATATAAAATATTAGATACATTGGGATTATATTATGGACGATATGTTCATTTTATTAGGATACACTCTAGTTCACTTCACACAAATTTTTTTGGGTTGAATGTACAAAATGGCGGCCTTCCAATGTGAATCTCCTAGTGCTCCAAAATTACAAATTTTTACCATTGGAATGGGAAACAAGATAATAAAATTTTAATTTAAAATGAATTCCTATGGGTGATTCACAATGTGACATGAAATATACCACGTAATAGAAACTTTAAGTAAAAATTATGAACATGGTGTGAAATAATGTTGAATTGGTAAAATGCACTTAAAATGGAGTTTTTGAATAAATAATCACATTAATATTATAATATACACAATTAAAATTGTCCTAATTTATTGGATAATGAAAATACATGAAAATAGGATACATATAAATCCTCATTTTGGTTAGGACTCTATGATCTGCCCAACTTAATACATATATTACCTTATTTTCATTCCTTAAGTTGGAGTGTATTGAGAAATGATAATCCTTGAGTAAATTGATATATAGAATTTTCCTCATGTGAAAAGTTTCTGTGAAAATTTTTATTTTATGCTCTTATGGTCTGTATACATATCACATCTCTCACTATTGAGCTAATGTATCTATATATTCAAAGAAAATATTATGGCTTCCAAATCAAGATCATGAGTTAGATATTTCTATTCACAATTCATTAACAACCTCTATATGTAGGGAATAATTTTATCCTTCTATATAAGGACACAACTAGCTCTCTTATTCAATGAATCACTATATATAAAAAATATATCATTTCTTGATGGTAGAGTCAAAATCAGAGAATTAACAAATATCTTCTTTAATTCTTTATAAAATTATTCAAATTCCTTTATTAATGTGAACTAAACCCCTTTACGTGTATTTTTGGTTAACGGGGTATAAAATCTGGGAAAATTATAAAAAAATCACTTATAGTAAACTTCCCATCCAATGAAACAATATACCACGTTTAAATTCATTGGTGTTGGTAATTATATGACTACCTTTGTCTTTTTATAATCTACTGAGATTCCATCTTTCAAGGAAAAATGGCCAATAAAAGAAACTTTTTGAATCTTGAATTCAAACATGCTAAATTTAAATATTACTATTTTTCTTTAAGATTCTAAAGAATTACCCAAAATTGATTCTCATGGTTTTCATAGATTTTAAAGAACACCAAGATATCATAAATAAATAAAACAAAAAATAATCAAAATGTTCATTAAATACCTTAGTGATTCTCATTATTCTCATGGTTTTCATAGATTTTAAAGAACACCAAGATACAACTCCTGTAGTTGTTTCTACAACTCCACTAATTCCATATAGATCCTTCTATAGGTGTCCTTTGATATAGTTCTTAGATCATGGGTTAAATCAATAGAAAACTGCACTTCATGATCTAGTGAATTTTTAGGCAAATATCAGGAAATACATCATTATATTCCTATACAATAGGTATATCCTTAATTTTAATGTTACCCTTTCCATAAATATATTATTATTTATCTACTTCCCCATGGATTTCATTCATAAGAGATATTAGGGTTGGATCGATAAATGACTCAAATGATTATGTTTTCCCTATGAAGAAAAGTTATTTTACATCTTCATCATGAATCATAATTTCCTTTTATTAAAAATAATTTTTTTGAATCATATTTTAAAATAAAATCCATACCAAGGATTATATCAAAAGAAACTATAAGTATAATAATCAAGTATGAATATAGGGAATTCTTATGTGTTATAATGGGAAATAAATGACACATCCATAATGCTGTGATATTTCTACAAGGAGATTTGACTAACAAATCCCTTCTTAATATGTGAGGAAAATATCTAATTTTCTTAGAAAATATGGAAGATATTATAGAGTTAAGACATATAGAATATTATAATTCATTGCATAAATTTGAGTCTATGATTTAGGTACCATATACCACATATTTATTTATGTCAACCTCATTTATAATGATCCTATAAGCTTGGTCTTCTCCTATCAACCAGTTTTATGGGTTCCATTAATTCTTGGAAAATTAGTGTGAATAATGAATCAGTTATCTATAGTTTAAGCACTAGATTTTTTTTATTTCTTCCCCTTTAATTCATTAGACATATGAACCTTATCTCCACACTAGTAACAAAATACCCTTCCCTTCAAGTATTTCTAGGATGTTTCTTTCCCTAGTTTTTATATGATGGACATTACTTAGTCCCCCTTTCTTCTATGATTATTAACATTTTTTGGTGGTAAACCAACCTCTTATTCTCTATATTTCCATTGAAGATATAATATCTAGAAAATTACGTATCAGTTTTGACGGAACATAATGCTATTTTATTATATGATGAAAAATTTTGTGAGACCAGTTCACTTCAGATACTTGGCTTAAGGACTTAAAATAAATGGTCAATATTTCTCATTGGATTATGTATTTAATCCATAAAATACCTAGATAGTCTTATAAGTGAATCCTATAATCTATAACACTTTTTTTCCTTTTTCTTTAAACTTATTAACTTTCTATTTATTTCGGTTTATTGCTCAAGCTTGAAAAAATTATGAAAGATTATTTTTTTTAAGAGATATCAATTCCATATATTCTATTTATTATTATTCCTAGGCATTCTAGATCATAAACCACTATTAATCAAAATAATATTTAAGGTAATACATTTCTAGCATATTCTTTTCCCTTTAATTACATCCAAAGTATAGAAATATCATTTCAAGAGACTTAGTCCATTACTTAGCTACCATTGGATTAGTAGTTTCACTAAAATATTGAGGCATATGTCACTTGAAACCATCCAATATAGTTATATCATTCCACAGAACATCATGTTACTCTATATTTTCAAGGTCATTAGATATAACCTATGTCATTTTTCCTAATTTATCCTTTATCTGCTCATCTCAAACACTAATTGTATTGGATTTATCAGCAGGGCAATACCTATATTGACCATAGGTGTTGAATCCCTATATTCTATTAGGAAACATCACTAAATAAGGGTACATGATGATTTATTTCATAATCATCATGAATATTGATCCATAAAATAAAAAACCCTATAATGGTAAAAGTTCTCATATACTATAATGTATTATCTTTATTCTAATGTTATCTATGTTCATTAAAAATCTAGTTCCCAAGATTTCTATTCAACTTCCTCAGATACCAACTGTAATGAACCAAACTCTAGAAACCCAGAGATAGTTTATACTTCATTAAATTAGAAAAATATACAAGGTATATCATCCCAGAGGGTCGATCAGTTTAGTATTCTAGGAGAATCAGATAGATAATTGATCGCCATTTTATATTGGGAAAATGTATAAAACAAAACAAATTTTTTTTAGTAAACATGAAACTTATTAAAATATTTCTTCTTCGTATCTAGAGGAAATAATAAAAAATAATGGTTAATGAAAATAATCATTAGTGTTTAAGTACAATGGAATTAATTAGAAGTAAATAAGTTATAATAAATATGGAAAGGTAAATAACTTAAAACACATTCCATTTATTCAATAAATTTAGAACAAATGGTAGGAATAAATCGAAAACCTATTTAATAAAGATAATCCACTTGTTTATCTCACAAGACCCATCGATTCATCGAGGCAATAAATAATTATGCCCCCCTTAACTTGATTTATAGATAATTCCTCATATATTTAATGTTAATTTTATTTATAATCAATATTCCCTATCAATAGATGTCTGTATTTAAAAAATAGTTCAAAATACCAATATTTCCCCAATCATTGAAACAAAATTTAGACTAAAATACCATATATAGAAATGATATATAGTATAGAAAATAATAATATCCATGATACAAGTAATGTGGATACTTTAGATAAATGTAATTTCTATTGATTATAAGAAACTGAATGTTTAAAGAGAAATTTAACAAACACAGAGTTAATATGAGATAAAAGATGACCATCTACTTATCTGAAATATAGGCTTTGTAATAAAATAATTTCCCTTTTAGAAATAAATAATATGTATGTGGAATATTAAAATAATATATCATGAAATATTTTCTTTTTAAAACTATTTAATACTACGATAATATGCTAAGATCATAAAAGAGTTATGGTGACGAGACAACCGGTTAACATCGTATAAGATAAAAAAATCATTTTGACTTTTTATAAAAAAATTATAAAACAAAAAATTGGGTAAAAATTATAAATATTCCATTTAAACTTTTAAAAAATTAAATTATGGCTTCAAATTTCCTTTGAGTAAATAAAAATTACTTTTGCAATATAATTTTGAAAAAAATTTACATGAAAGAAAAATGTACCTCATCAAAAAGAGAAACAATAGAAGCTTTTCTTTTAAATGTTTCTTTTACCTTTCATGTGAAAATAGGTTAAAATTTAAAATAAAATATTTAAAATCTTTAATTATTTTTAAGTTAAGAAAATTATTGGAGTTCATGGTGGATATATTATAATATTTCTTCAATTAAAATATGTGTAATCCAAAACAAAATTAGATTATAAAATAAATTCTTATGTCTTTGGAAACCTTTAAATTGTAACCCCCTAAAAGAGTAAACATGAATTTAAAATTTAATTATACATAATATATAGATATATTTGATATATATCTAATAGGTATAGTATATACACCACATAAAAATAAACAGCTGTATAATACAAAATATGTCTCAATAGAGTGGGGATTGAGATGAAATCCATTACCTCATGTTTTACCTTAGATGAAAATGGTTTAAAATCTGATATAATGGGTTAAATGATTTATTATTTTATACCATATCATTATTAATATTTGTAATTTAATATATGATGTTATTACAATATCTTATCACCTATACTTTAAAAATATTTCCTTATTATCATTGTTTCAGGTGTAAACTGCTTTATTTTCTCTCACTTATTTTATAATTGAAGTTATGATCATTGTAAATTTATTATGGTTATATCATCAATTGAATGTTAATAATGATATAAATATCATATGTATTCATTAAATATATTCTTATTAACATCGACATAAAGTTTAAATGAGAAATGTATCACATCACTTCATGGAGGTTGTAGTGAAAATATAGGCACAAGCGACATTATATTTTTAGAACAGATTAAAAGGTAAATTTTTAGATATGTTATTATAATTACTTAAGAATAATTATGTCTTAAAATAAAATATATAATAATTATTTTCATATTTATAACCATCCAAGTAAAATGGTGATTGATAAAATTACATGGCTTCATGGAGACGGTAAGTCATATATACGCATGAGAAATGTTTTTCCATTATGCAGGATAAAAAAGTGGTTTACAAGGGATATCACATAATTATAATGAAATATAATTTTTTTTATGATAATATATTTATTGTTTTATAATGGGTATTATAGATTTATAGGAATTATAAGATGAAATAGATTAGATAATGTCCGTAAAGACGATGACCTCTTTATCAGAAGACTTACTTTTGATCTCCTCTTAAGGTACCAAGGGTGTGTATTTTGTAAGTACCAGAGCCTATAGAAAATAGATAAGGATGTTTATAATAGAAATTAGTAGTTTTTGGTCAATCTTGTTTGCTCAATGTTGTGTAAAAAATATATATGGGGTTTCCTTTTACAAGTGAGGGGAGGGGTGTTCTTGCAATTTCATAAAGTATTAAAATAATATAAATTATTTTTCTTCTGAAAAATGGTTAAAATTGATATAATTAGAATATAACATGAGGGTAATTATAAAATCTAACATATAATAAAATTTAGATATGTTTAGGTGATGTTTTCACCCTTATCTATTTGTTTTGACCTCTTATTAACCCATTTGACAATCACCATAATAATAATGTTTTTTACACTATAGGAACCAAGAAAGTTTCTACAAAAAGAAAATTGTCACATAAATGGAAAAGGGATGAAATTTTAGTCTATATATTGTCCCAATTTCTATATTTAAATATTTTAATGATATTTAAATATTTTAATAAAATATTATTTCCATCATATATCATTAATGTCATTTTAAAACCACTAATTTAATTTACTTTTAAAACATCAAGACAAAGATTAAATTAGAATATAATCGCTTAAAATATAATTAATATGATTTATTTATCTATAAAATTAACGGTAAATAGTAATTAATCCAAATTAAATTACTTTTAATATTTATAAAATTATTTATTTTAATTTTTATTAATTGAATAAATATTATGTTAGCGTTGCATAAGAATTTAATCTAATTGGTCAAACATTGACAATTAAAAATAAATTAACGTGATAAAAATTAATAAATTATGTTCAAATTAAAATTTTATACTCATTAATAGTATATTATTATCCATGTGTTAAGATATAAAATAAATTGAATATAAGAGAGGGACATTTTAAAATTTTCTTTATTTAAAATAATATATTTGTCATTACAAAGATCAAATATATTAGAAAAACCCTGTATTATAATTATGTATTTATATAGATGAATTAATACCATAAAATTAAATAAATTCAAGTTTTGGGTTGATTTTTAATGCCTTATCATATAATGTTTAACCTTAATTACTTTATTTTCTGTTTACTAATGTAATAAATTTTACCAGAATCACTATCCATAATGACTAAACATAAAATGGAACTATTTTACAAATTTGAATCTCCAGATTCCAAAGATGGTATAAATTTATAAAAATTAATTTTATAGATGTGTAATAATTTTTTTAATATAAATGTGTAACATTGAAATGAGAAACATTTTTAGAAACATGTGTTTTTGAGCATAAAAATTAACATATATAAAAATCATGAAGTTTGTTGATTCAAATTAGATTATTCTAAATAAAATGGATCATATATTTCATTAATACCAAATATAAAAATATAATTGGAATTTAAATTACATGAATTAATGAAAATAAATGATAGTATTGGAAAAATTTATATTTTTTCACTATTCACTAAAAAATCAATCATCTGAGAAAATTAGAAACAATTAAACCTATTTTAATTTGGATATGATGATTTCAAAAATGAAATTAATTTGAGTAAATAAAATTTATATAATTTTATAATTTAAGTTTTAATCACATTATTTAATAAAACTATGTGTATTGTTCTTTTTATTCTTTTAAAAAAATCTTATTATATTTGATGTTCAAGTGTTGCAGTAAGGGTTGCCTAGGTTTAACCTTTTTTAGATCATAGTTTTCAAATGGGTGTAAGGGGTTTTACCCTTATGTGGGTCTCCTACATTATGTACCTCATGAAAACTTCTACCTAACCATATGCAGCTCAAATGTAACCTTACACAACCCATAAAACCTATGAGACACCCATAAACGAGAAGAAAAAACCTCAGGTTACCCATTCACAACTCCAAATTTACCCTAACAGGGTGTATAATAATTCTATATTACAAGTATGTAGAACATAGGTACCCTTACACAAAACAAAAGTTAATATTATGAAATGTATAATAATTCCTGATTACCCATACACAACATGGGGTTAACTTTATATAATTAGAGGGTTTCTCAACTAACCCTTTTATAGACCAATGACACCCTTACACAACCCCTGGAAACGTAGGAAACCTATAAATAGTGCATGAATAACCAAAATACCCTTACACAATAGTTTATTTAACCTTACTTAACTCTTATAAAGACAAATTTACCCTAAAAAAACCAAGGGAACACACTTATTACCTTTATGTAGCCTTTTTTAAATAATGATTCAGCCTTACAAAAATCATAGTTCCTATATAAGGGTAAATATTTAATTGATTTTTTTAATTTTTCAAAAAAAAGATTTATGAAATTAAAACCAAAATGGGTTATAAAAACAAGGATTTTACCAAACTTAAAGTGTGGTGGCACTGTCTAGGTTGATATGTATTGTATTCAATGAGGACATTGTACTCTAAATGGATGAGTGGTAAATTTAAAACCTCAAAATGTTAATGGGTTAAAATACTAAATGTTACTACCAATGTCAACAAGGTGCACCTTTATTTTCTGGGGACTACCAAATTATAACTTCAAAGTTTAACAGGTTTGGAATGGAGTTGTGTTCAGAATGGGTGACCTTCTGGGAAATATATTGGGGTATGTGTGAGTGAGTAAAAAACACAATTAAAGAACATATTTTGTCTTTTGAGTATATTGATTAGTTTGATGACCCATTTGACCACTTATTGGGCCCCAGGGAGGGGATAACATGAATCTATAGGGAAACTAGAGTTCCTGTATATCCCAATAGTTACATCACCCATAACACCACTAATCTAAGCCATGCATGTTTTAAAAAGGAGTTTTAATCTAGTAGGCCTATTGAAAAGAATATTTTTTGAATTTTAACTCTAACTTTCCTAGGGGTGTTAAAAAAATCCCCATTAAAGTAAAACACCCTTTTTATAGACCCCAAATATTAAACCTAGGTGGTTCCTCTACACTTCTCAATGGGTATTAGCTCTAATAGCACAATAAAAAGGCACAAACAACCATGGACCCACACCGAGTGGAAGTCTTTGAAATGATATGAAACACATGAAAAATATATTTGTGATGTGGGACTAACTGCCCTATCAAGAAAAAATGGGATGTATCATACACCTATTTCATAATTCCCACATGGAGAATGAGTAGGATATTGAGTACAACATAT
This sequence comes from Viscum album, assembly GCA_963277665.1. Taxonomy (NCBI): domain Eukaryota; kingdom Viridiplantae; phylum Streptophyta; class Magnoliopsida; order Santalales; family Viscaceae; genus Viscum; species Viscum album. The sequence continues at coordinate 257,310,146 of OY728143.1, read as the reverse complement.
AATAATAATTGAAATTATCTCCCTACATAAGGTATTTTTTGATTAAAGGGGATACACCCTAGGGTAAAAACCATTTTATGGGTTCCAAAGTGAACAATAACACAAATGAGTAATAATTGGGGTTGGAGTATATGTATATTACATGGAATATGATAAATGATTCAATTTTGGAACCATTAGTCATTTTATAAGGTGGGTATTTTTGGAACTATATATGGTGTTTTCTAAATGGATTTTTGACAGGAGTATAACTGATTTACCATAGACAATTGGAGAAGAATCACATGTTTGTATCACAAGTCCTAAGTGGGGGTTTGAGTATAATTTTATGTGAACCTTATAATAAGGTTTGAAATCATCTCCCAGTAAGAGGCCTTTTCTGGTTATAGGGGGATATTCCCAAATAAAAAAAACCATGTGGGTGGTACAAAATCATAAAATATCATACATGAATGATATATGGGGACAACATACACATATATTTTTTAGGGTTCATTAATAATGTGATTAACACTAGGGGTGGGGGTAAATTAGTATTGATAAATTTTCCTTTTTAAATTTATATCTTTCTTGTTCAGTATAAACCTTTATAATGTTTTTGGTGTAGGAATTAAAATAAGGAAATAAATAGATTTATTAAAATAGATCACCTCCAAAATGGATAACTATACCCCCATGTATGGTTATTTTTATCCCACACACATTTATTCACTTTCATCATTAAATTAAATCTATGGACTAGGGTATATCCTTAAACCTGCTACAATTCTAGCATTGACCTGTTTTAAACAAGCACCCACTATTTGTACAATTATAAAAAACATCCTTATTGAAGAATAATCACTAGGAAAGATGAAGTCACCAATTGGATGGAAAATCATGATATTATTACATCTAAAAATAATAAAAATAACATGGTTGATTATATTATTCATAGTTTTTTCACACAAATTTCAACAAATTCTCAATGTAAATCTCAAAATCAAATCCTTACTACACTCTCTTCTCAATCTTTTGATTTTTTGGTTGCCTTACAATGTTTCATCATTATTATTCAATAGATTTATAATTCTTACCAGATTAATAATTCCATAATTTATATATAGAAATCATATTAAAATAGGCACTACAATCTCCAATATTGAAAACTAGTCAAATGATGTCTTTTAAACCCTATAAATTTCATTATTAACAAATGAATTCTAGAAATTCACTTTGAATATCCAAAAAACATTACAAAAAAATTCTTCTTAATAAATCATTTAAAATTTTATGAATTATACTCATTTAATTAACTATGAATCCTTCTCATAATTTATCATTTAATTCTCTATAGTTTAATCCTAATTTAAATCCTCTATAAAACACAGCCTCCAATCATTTGAATTTCCAAAAAACCGATAAGAAAATTTCTATGGAACCCATATTATGTTATTCCATAAGTGCATGATATTATATACACAAATATTGAAATGTGAATACTAAATTATTGGAACTATATTATCATCTATATAATAGAATCATTTTAGTTTGTATATTAATTGTTTTTAATTATTTTAATGTTTATTTCTTCATGAATATCTTCAGCATCGTTAGTTTTAATATCCATATTATTCAACTATTAAAACCCACATAACTTTATAAAAGATATTAAATATTAGTTGAGAATGTAGTTAAACCTTAGTATTCCATGTCATTTTTTGGATGTGACATATAATCAGTTGACCGTTACTTATCACTTGGTAAATCTTTTATATACTCTAAATTTTATTACGCAGTATAATACTTTTCAAATTTTTATCTATGGGATGTTATATATTATTTATAAATTATTATATATTACTTGGTAAATATTATGTGTCATTTTATAGATGTTAGATATCTTAGTTTATGTTTTCTATTATTTGGAATCTGTCAGATATTTGTAATGCCTTTGAGATTTTTTTGAAACTAAAAAATGTTATGTCTAAACTCAAAAATTATTTAAATCTTCTTAAAAAATTTATTTCTCATATCTAGAATTATAATAGAAACTTCAACAAACCTTTAACACTTAAAATCATCCCAAATAAATTAATTTAACTCATAAATTCATTGAAAATAAATACAACATCACCCTTATAGATTTAAAAATGTTTCCCTTTATATTTGTCTTCAATAATATACATTTTAGTTTTAATTTAATTTTAAAATATAATATTATCATGTATTTAAAAATCCCCTTAAATTAGTGAAAATGACATAAATATATTTTCACCCCTATTGAAAATTAATAAAAATTAATTTTGAAAAGGGTGGTATCATTCATTATAATGTAATGATTTATTAAGTAATTAACTCTAATCCTATTTGAGCTAACTTAATGTACAGAAAAAGAGATAAATCCAACCATAAAATCCATATATAAGACAGTTCATAATGAGATACCCATAAATAGTTTTCTATTAGTATTTTCTAAATATATTTCCTTCAAGTTTCCTAAACTCATCTCAACAATAATTTTAAAAATATCCATGTATAATAAGATTTCACCCCCTAAAAATTATTTTATCACATTATTTCCAAAAAACATGATTAAATAAATTGGGTAACTAAAATTCATACCACAATGTTAGTAAATAGACTTCACTCCCATTTATATTCTCAATTATTAAAATAATTAGTTTGAAGTGTTTTTTTGAGAATATAAAAAATATTCTCATTTCATGGAATAAATTCTAGTTTCAATATGCCTTTATCCACATTCTATTTCAATAAGTAAAATTTGACGACAATTCCTTTGGATATTAAATATCTCACAATATTCATAGATATATTTATGCCAATTTGTTATTTCAACCAATGACCGATACACACTCAATAAAAAAAATCCATATTCTCAATTTGAGCCTTCATCCAAACCTTTTTTGTCACAACCTATGATTCAACAATTTACTCAAATTTAGTTGAACTAAAACTGAACAGTGATTTCATATTATAATTTCATGCCACACATCTTCCACCTATATGTAATTTTACACCTGATATGGGATTTCAATAATTAATATAACTATCATAGCTATTGTATGTGAAACTCTATAAATTATATCATAACCTTATTATCATATTAGAGGCCATATTTGGAAATATTTTTAACACATATCATAATTTTATTGTCTTATAGAAGATGCGATTTCTTTATATTATTTTGATACCTAGCACAACGAGTAAAATTAATAATATTTATCATTATGGTAATCAAGTATAAAATACTTCAAATTAAATTCCCAAATTATTTCTCATTGATATCCTTTCCTTCATCATCTTTTCTCAAGTTTATGCCTTTTGAATTGGTGTAGACACTATAGATTCTTCATTTCAAAAACTGTAAAATAAATAATTTAAATATATTTCTTGATTGATGAAAATGTGACCATCATCTTGGGTAATTTTCAAACCCAAAAAAAATTCATCTCACTAAGAATGGACATCTCAAATATTTTATTCATTTGAGTGGAAAATTCTTCACAAAATTTATCCTCATGACTAGTATAGATAATGTCATCAATACACATAATAAAAATGAGTGATGTGTTATTTATCTTCTCTAAACAAATGTTTCTTTCCACCTATCCTATTTTAAAATAAATACTTCTTATGTAGTCATCTTACTAGAAAGACCAAGATCTCTAAGATTTTTTTAACCCATATATACATTTCATCAATTTTTACACCTCATTTCCACCTTCATCAAGCATAAAAACCATAAAAATTAAAAGTTATTTGTGTTATAATGGAAATGAACATTATAATAGTTTTATGTTTATATATATGTGAAAATGTTTCATAAATTTTAATTTTTTCAATTTGTGAGTACCATATGCAAGCCGACATATCTTTATTTCCTTAACTTTATCCTTTTATAATAATTATTTTTATAAAAATACATTTTATCCAATGATATTGTTTTATTTATTCCTAGATATATGCTCCCATATTTTATTTTATTTTAAATTTTACTTAACATTATGTTCAAAGCTTCAATTCATTCTTTTTTCTCAAAACTCTCATCAATAGTTTGGGATTAAAAATTTAAAATCAGACTAGAATGATTATATATTTTGTTTTTTATTAATTTTTATGCAGTATAATTTTGATCTATAATGATATTCATAGAATAAACATGTTTTTTAAGTATTGATTTTTTCTTGTGGAACTCATGTCCATAGTTTCATCACATAAATAAGTTGAATCCACATAATCATCTATAATTTTTTTCATTTTCATTAATATATATAGTGGGTTTAATAGTTATTAGTTCTTCTTCATCATAATTTTGGGTTTATTTATTAATCTCATATGAATTTTCATATATTTTCACCTCATCACAGTCAAATATCTTCTCAGATTTGTTTTCAGGGCATATACATGAACTTTCTTTTAGAGAATAACCATTAAAAATCTCATTTCACACTTTCAAATTTGTTTTTCCATTACTTTTTAACTTTCTTACCGATTATGAATGGACTATGAAACACACTAAAGTTTTTTATATTTTAATTCATTTAAAACTTTATCTAAATTAGAGTCATATACAAATAAGAACTCAATAATAATATGTTTTAAATAATTCTAGCAGTAGTGATAGCATGTGGAAAGAAATATATTAAAGTTTCATACTCTATTTTCATGGTTTTGGACATATTAAAAATGCTCATATTTTTCATTTTAGCTACTCTATTATTTTTTATGTATAAGGTGTACTAAAATCATGTATTAGTTCATGTTTACCAAAATTTCTGAAAACATTGTTGGAATACTCACTTAAAATATTAGATCTTAGTTTCATGAACTGGTCTAGGTAATCTCTATTCCAGACACATGAGGAGGCCCGTGGTTGGGACCAAAGGGAATTATCGATCCCCAAGGGTTGGTGACAAGAACATGGGTATCAAGAACTACCTTTGGATATGATTTATCCCACATTAAACAAAAAAATAATAATTTTCATATATAAAAGAAATACAATGTTCCCATATAAATCCAAATAGAGGAAGATAAAGAGTACAAGGAAATATAAGTTCCAAACCAAATAGGGAAACTAAACTAGTGAGATTAATAATAACCCATCTCCATCTGATATGAGGGAAAAAATCCAACTATGTCACCACCAAACTCCCACACCCCACTAATAAGGATACTTGCTGCCACCTTAGGACACCTTGTATTTAACCAAGCCAAAGAAAAAAGGATCTACACACACACATAGGTTTGTGCAAGGTGTTATAGAAACAAGCCTGGTTGTGTCTTTCTATTTTTTTCATAATTATTATTTATAAGGAAAACCAATTACGATCACATAAATAAAAACCAAGCCATGAAATTTAGATTTCACATTATATGGAGAATCATGTAAATCCATCCCTTTTAAAATAGTCCAAAAAGCATTTATAAAAAAATAGTTTTCGAATCACTTTTAGGTAAATCATTTTTCCTTAAAAGGATATTTCAATGTGATACATTTCATTTTAAATCCAATCATTTCATCATTCATCAATGATTAAAAAATTGGAAATATATCATAGATTAGTTTAGGTCCAAAATATATATGATCCACACACAATATTAGATGTCAAAGGCCACCTAGCAAGCATATTACCCTAAGATGTAAATCTTAGGGGGTAATATCCCACTCCTAGAAATATTTTCGAACCATAATAATATAATCCCACGTGGTGCTCATATTACCCTAGGACACTAGGCCATGGGGGTAAGATTAGAATCCTTAGACTGTCACTATACCTCAATAATGACCATACTTAGGTCTCTCAATTTTTCACAGCTAAAATAATTCAAAGGTAATTTCACATATAAATAGTCACATAACCTTTGCAACTGTATAAAACAATGTTTAAAATCAATTTTCACTATAAATAGCAAAGGTAAAATCCATTTCAAACAAATAAACAAAACATTCGTATTTCAACCAATCATAAATCATGCCTATGAAAAATTTAAACACCATTTTAAAATGGGAGGGAAAACAACATTCTTGGATAAAATCATTTTTATGAAACCACTTACCTCTGAACACTAGGCAATTCCACTAATTACATGGAATTCAAAATCTTGGAAAAAGTAACCTCTACAGTTGTGAGATAAGATCTGAATCCAAGGAATTAAGATAAAAAATTCTAGATTCAATTGTCCCTTAGAAAAATAAATAGAATAGGAAAAATTTACCAAAATGATTCCCTAAGAAATGCACAGTGATAAAAGAAGAACTGGCCTCTATCACCCTTGAACTAATCTCCTAGAAATGTTGAATGGGAAACATCCTTAATGATTGAGATCACCCTAGATAATAACATTAATGAAGATAGGTTGACTGACACTCTCTATAAAATAGATTGGATAAAAAAACCTTGAAATGGAATGAATCCGAGTGGTTTAATAATGGTAAAATCAATCCAAAATGCATTAATCATTTATGATCGATCCCAAGTTCCATAATTAATGGGTGATTCCTCTTTTAGAAGACCTGATAACTAATTTAACCATCTAAAATTATGAAACCAAGGACACAATTAAATGGTGTGTGATCACCACCCCTTTTGTAGTCTTAATCACACCACACTAGGGAGAATTACACATTAGTTAACCATGGCATTGTGCATTAACATTGGATATTTTGGAGTCACCAAGCCCTTCAGTATGATGTGGTGAGGGTAAAACTAGCTATAACACATAGGGGAACTCCCTACACACCACGCCTAAGACTAAGCCTCGTAATAGGCATGTTAGTCTAGTCCATGGTATACACTTGATTCCAAAGCTCATAAAATCTTTCACCATGATGTGGTCTAACCCATATTTCATTGATAAATTCAACAAAACCATTTTAAGACACAAGAAACAATCCAAAACTTCCCAAACCCAAAAATAACTATCCCAAATGCCAAAAAATAATATACCTCAAACTAAAATGTAAAAATATCCCCACCATAGCATCATCTATCCTGAGAAATTCATGTTGAATAGGGTTGTTCCATAAAGAGAAGAGGTCATTGGTCCCTCATAATGAATTCTCATTAATATATTTCATGAGAATGTGTTACACACTACAAAAGTACATGGACCAATGAAATAGACTTCCCACACAATAAATTCTCCAAATAATCGATAACAAAAACCAATTATTCGACCATAGACATGTCTGGATACAAATAAATCTCTTTCTAGTTTAGAGCATGAAAATGATTATGATTATACTTTTGAAACTGAGATATATAGAAAAATTCATCGATAGAAGTCTAAAGATATAAAATGTCTAATAGACAATCCACCTCCCCCTTTTAGTGATCTATAATTGTCCCATGTATCTTAGAGATAAATTTCCCTGCTTACCATGTTAATGATGATCCAATTGAGGAAAAAAATTCATGAACACCCATTCATCCCCAATAAATCAAGAGGATGATACCAATGATCTAGATAATATTTTTACTAGCTATGACCTGTTACCAACCATTAATGAATTTTATGGAAATTCGCTGACTTCTCTTAGACAATTCTTGTCCTAATAAGAATTGATTCAACCACCACTTACTAAAAAAGAGGCGATTTATAAAGGTATCCTATAAAATATTCAAAGGGATCCATCCTGATGGGTAACTAATTACTTTTATTGTAAGAAAATTTAACCATTTCAAAAGATCTATCCTAGGATCTTATAAAGTATATGATTCAAGAAAAAAACACATCTTCTAGAATTTTAATAGCTCTCTCTATCTATCCATCTGTTTGAGTATGGAAAAATGATGGTCAACTTAACATGTTAACCCACTGCATCCTAGATTCCTTTTAAAATGAAATAGGAAAACTGGGGATACCAATTTGAAATAATTGTAGACATAACCCCATAAAACATCTCTGTTTCCTAAATTTATATCTTTCCCAAAAATTTAACCTTAGTACTTCAATGAATAATAATAAAATTTGGTGACTTGGTTATTTGATCAATCACCACCCATATAACATTCTTCCCTCTATGAGTCCATAGTAACTGAATGATGAAATCCATAGACACCTCATTCTATTTTGAGGCATTCACCATAAGTGGTCTAAGAAAGAAATAATTCTTTTGGTGTTTATAATTAATCTATTTACAAGTATGGAAATTATTTACACAATCAACTATTTCATGATTCAAACCTAGACACCAAAATCAATGCTTCATGTCATACTACATCTTTGTTGAAACATAATGTACTTCCCATTACTAACAATAAAAAATTTCTATCACTGTATTCCTCCAAAATAAAGGAATAATTTTTTTTTTCTGAAATAAAGAATGACTTACAGTTAGAAAGACCATTCAATAGTGGGATCCCACCATATAAAGAGTTCCTAATGATCCAAAAATCTTCATCCCATTGTTTTTATTGAAAATAAGTAGAATAAAATATGATATTAACTAATAACTAGTATTAACAATACCCATCTCCTCCTTCATCATATCTAGGTGCAACTAAAACAAGATTCAAATATTATTCTATTAATTAATAAACTTAATAACAACTTGAGAAGGTAAATTTCTACTCAAAGTGTTTTTAACAAAATTACCCTTTCCCACTGTATAATAAATGTCAACATTGAAAGGATGAAGTTACTCAACCCATAATCTTTTCCTAATATTTAGGTTCTTTTTGGAACATAGATAACATAAAATCTTTTGGTCATAATTGATATATAACCTTTCTCTAATGTGGAAATGTATCTAAATCTCAAGAGAATGGATAACTATTGTAAGTTCTAGATCATGAGTGGGGTAATTATTTTCATGTGGTTGAAGTTGAAAAGATTTTTATGCCACTACATAATCTTATTGTATAGGAATACAACCCAGAATAGAATTTAAGGAATCACAAATAACCACATATATCTTTCCTACTTATTTTAAAATTTGAATAGGTGTTGATGTCAAACTTTACGTAAAATAATTAAAAGAAGTATGACACTTATAATCCATATTAATTTTACACATCTCTTTTTAATAGTTTTTATTTGAGATAAAAGCTTCAATAATTCCTTCATAAATAGATGACAATACCCTATCAAACCTAATAACCTTCAAATATAAAAAATTATTGATATTACCAAGAAAAGAAATGTTTCACATTCTCAGAATCTAATGAGATTCTACGTTTTGAAACCACATGTACCAAGAACATAACTTCTCAAATCCATAAATATATTTTTGATAACTTAGTATAAAGGATTTTATCCTTTAATATTCCCAAAATATATTTCAGGTGATTCTCAAAATCTTCCTTATAATTTGAATAAAACCACATATAATCATTGAATTCCATAATAAAGGAATCAAGGTTCTTGTCAAAAATCTGATTGATTAGGGCCATGTAAATAGTTGGATCATTTTTTAAACCAAAAAAAATCAAAATAAATTCAAATAGTTTATAAATACTCTTGAATAATGCATTTGGAATATACTAATAATTTACTATAAGTTTCCGATACCTCAAATGAAGGTTAATTTTCAAGAACAACTTGAATTCTTCAAATTGGTCAAAAAAATTATTGATATAGCATAAAGGATACTTGTTATTAATAATCAGCTGATTAATATTTCAATAATAAGTAGATAATAATAGAGGTCCATTATTGTTTTTGGATAAATGAACTGGGGTAGCCTAAAGTGATACACTTGGATGAATAAAACCTTTCGCTTTAAAATCAACCAAATGAATCATAAATTCCTTTAATTCCATCAGATCCATATTGTATGAATGAATCGATATTAGATAGGTTCCTAGAACCAAATATATTTTAAGATCATGTTTTATATTTAATGGAAGAATAGAGAAATAAGCTGGAAATTCATCAAGAAATTCCTTAACTCCTAAAGTAAGATCACAAAGTTCTCGTTAATTCCAAATTTTAACATCAAAATATGAAATCATCTTTCCAAGTTATGATAAAGGATGTCCTACTCAACTAGATCCTAGAACCCAGTCAACATGAAATGCTGGGGGGTTCCCATTACAGGAAGTAAATAATACCCACCAATAATAGTTTTCAAAACAATCCGTCCTAAGGATAAAATCAAATAGATCTATGTCGAGAACAATAAAACCCAAACTATATTGACTTATGATATCAAATGAGAACATAAGGTATGTTAAAAACCCTTCTACTTATTTTCAAGAGGCATCTTCAACTTCATAGAAATTTCTATGAGTTCCATTGGAAGTTATGAAAGGTCCAATAAGAGGGAATATATAAAGGAATGAGAGGCACTAGTCTCAAATAAAGTAGTAGATAAATATTAAGTAATAAAGATAATACCTCTCACAATTACGGGTCCCCCATCAAATTCCACCTGGGACTCGTCCACTGTGATAAACTGCTTTATTTTAGAAGCTGATGGTTGAAAACTAGTAGTCATTGAAGTACCGGATTTCACCATAGGCCCTTTAGGCGCTGATTTTCCCATACTATAACTTAGATTATAAATAACCTAACATAAATTCTGAAAGTTAACGTGACATCCAAATGAGTCACAAAATATTTTAGGTTTGAGGTTATCAGATTTCTTATATCCCATATTTTCAAAATTATAGAAAATATAAGGACCACCACTATCTATTTCCAGATGTGAGGTGTATGCCCGCAGCTGGGATCCACTGTCACCACCTTTACGAGTCTCAATCCACTTTCTATTATTTCTAGAGGTTACACATAAACTAATACAAGTAAAAAAGAAGAATTTCTAATAATCCTAACTTTCATATTAAGTCAACAGATGGAATTGAAGATCTCTTAACGAGTTTGGAAGGATAGGTAAGATTAAACATATAATCCGAATATTGAATATATGATCATAATTTCATTCGATTCCTTTGAGATTTCAAATTATAACTTGATAAAATATTTGGAGTTAAATGAACCGGTTTAGTGAATTAGTTTTCATACTATATTCTATTCTAGTCACCTTTTTAAAGGGTTAGAAACTCTATTAATTTATCCATCATCAATGATTTAGGGGAACAAATACAAGAAAAATATGTTCTTGAAGTCCACCCACTACAAACATTCATATTATGTTTCCTAAAAAATCATTTCCCATTATTTCCTACCAGATCCTTCAACATTAAAATTAGAACATTTCACTTTGAAAGAATTTGGAGTTTAAAAGAAGTTGAAAATACACACAATCTAACCCACCTAGTTATCCACCAAACTCCCACACCCCACTAACACGTATTACCTTCACCACCATGACGTTACATGCATTTAAATTTATAAGAAAAAATCAGATCAACACAGACCCAAAGGTGTGTGAATGGTGTGAGAATACAATCCCAGTATGATCCCACAAAGTGTATCAGAATCAGAATTTATAAGGAAAACCAATTATACCCATTTAAATAAAAATCAAGGAATGAAATTTATATTTTCACATTATATGATAAAGTATAAAAATATACATTTTAAAAAAATTAATCAGTCATTTATAAACATGTTAGTTTTTAAAGGATGTTTAGACAAATTCATTTTACTTCCAAGAACATTTCAAAGAGATCCGTTTCCTTTCAAATCCAACCATTTCAATAGTCATAAATGTGTAACAAAATGGAAATGTATCCTTGGGTAGTTTAGTTCCGCCCTATCTAGGATCCTTGGACAACCTATGAATTCAAAGGCCTTATGGTGTGAAAATTACCCTAAGGTATTGGACCAAGGGGAAAGAGAACACTCCTTGGAGTGTCTCCCTACCACAATAATAATAGTCCACTTGGGACACACATTACCTTATGAAACTTGGATTAGGGGGTAAGATTACACTTTTAAGAGTGTCTTCCTACCTAAAAAATGACCACACTAGGGGGTGGAAATTGTTCATTACAAAAAACATTCAAAGGAAATTTAAGATATAAATATTCATGAAATATTTAGAACTATATAAAACATAAATTTAAATATATTTTCATCAAAATCACTAAAGGGAAAATCTAATATATAAAAATGAAATTAAATTTGAACATTTCTACATATTATAAATCTTTCCTTCAACAAATTTAAAACCATTTTTAAATGAGCAAGTAAGAAAGGTTCATAGAGAAAATCTATTTCTTGAAAAGACTCCCCTCAAAACACTTTATATTTACAATAATTGAACAAAATCTACAATACACGGGAAATATGTCTATAGAATACTGATTGGAGATCCTAAAATAATAAACCCACACCATGAATTCTAAATTCTTCCATCCCATAGACCAACAAAGAAAAGGAAAAAACATACCACAATTATTCCAAAATAAACACAAAATGAGCAAAGAAGAACCACTATCCATCTCCCTTATATTTATATACTAGTAAGGTTGATTGGAAGCATGAACTTTAGGGTCAATATCACTTAAGTATATAACATTAATAAAGATAGGTCAACCAAAACTCTTCCTATAACTAGTTGATATGAAGAAACAAAAAATGGAACAAATAAGTGAGTTTTTAATAGAGAGAAAACCAATCCAAAATGAATATTCATCTTTCCCTAATGATCTCATGTGCACTAGTCAATGGGTGTAACCTTCTTTATATGAACATGTGGTCAATTAATCCATTCAAAATTACAAAATCAGTGACACCACAAAGTGGTGGGTGTTCCTTAAACCCATGGTTGTATTGATCAGGCCACACCAAGGATCCCAAAACACTGATGGACCCATACATAGTGAAGTAACATTGGATATTTTGAGTACATCAAACCCAAAACCACATTGTGTTGGAGTCCAACTGAGTTATGATTCATAATGGGACTCCCCATGATTGAGACCAGACCTTGCACCAGGTGTGTTGGTCCAACCCATGCCACACTCGATATTCCCTAGCTCAAAATAGATTAGACCATAACATGGCCTAGACCGTTTTTCATCGAGAATTAATAAGACCCATATTTAAGTCATTGAGTACCCACTAAAACACCCTAAATCCAAGAAAGAACCATCCTAAAGTACAAAATAATAATAATATACCTCAAAATAGGATGTAACACTCAACCAATTTAAAGTAAAACTAGTTTTATTCTTTATTGTTCTCCAAAAATCTTTAAAACATGCTTAAAGCTTGATATTTTTGAGGCCTAAATAAATTATGTGTAATTTCTAAGAACTTACAAATTAATGTGATGTAATAATTATATGAAAATATTTACTTATTATTCATGGTCCTACAAACATTAGAGCGAACCAACTCCAAGGGTCTTTTAGTTTAGATCTGAACTCCCATCTAACTTTAATTCCCAATCTTCCCTTTTTAACATGTTCTTTAAATAGGGATGATGAGTTATTTGAAAAATTGAATGTTTATCATAGCCTCTTTTTTTATCAATATTTTTTTATCTTTTACCCAACTACACAAAGACTTCTATTCAACACATTAATTTTATCTTGAATACTCATGTATAAAACAACTTTGTCTTATCTAGCATGAAACCAGTTCCCTTTGGTTCTTAACACTCTTGATTTCATTGCTCTATTTTTATGCAGTTTACTAAATAATAATTATTATTTGAAAATAAATTCATTACCATCAATAAAAAGTTTTTATTTACTTAAAATGTTATGGTTCGACCCATTATCAAATAGAAAATTATTGAAGTTTAACCTCGTTTTTACTAATTTTATATACATAAAAAACTTTTATTTACTTTGATCTATCATTTATAGTGCATTAAATATCACACACGTATATATATTCATATTAATTAGGTAATTTAAATAACCTTTCATGTGGTAAGAGTAAAAAGTATTCATAATCTATGGTTTGTCAGAATTTCCTTCCTTGAATGTAACTTCAACATTATTTTCCTGTTGTTTGCATTTATTTCTTTTCTAAATATTATTAGATCTAAAATTTATATTTAATCAAGATAGTATGATTATAATAAATTTATTTTAGTTGTTTTATTCTTGATCATACCTTCTTTAAACTTACTTTTACCTTTAAAACTATTTTTAACTTCAATATTCTTATCAAGATGTTGTAGTTAATGGTGTATTCTATGTTGTTATTGTATCCTAATTGGTTCATGCTCCCTACATTTTCTAAATAGTGAAACCTTATACTTGAAGCTATAATATTTATGTACAAATTCACCAAAACCCCATTAGCATTATTGAAATCAATTTTGTTGATAAAAATTTGGTTATTGAATGGGTTGTTTTCCAACCTCATTTTTAGACCTTCAATGAGATTATTTCACTAAATCCTTTTCAGGATATTTTTTTTGGATACTTGGGGATGTTGAGGAAAGTTTTTTAGAATTTTTATCCTTCTATACATGAGTAGTATTTTCCCTTTATTTATACATTCCTACTAACCAACAATATAAATTTTCGTTGAATTCTCTAAAAAATTAGATTTTTTAGTTATTTCATTTGCAGGATTACATTTTTATTTAACCACATATTTTGCATCAAGGGTGATTGGATTTTATTAATGTGTTAATTAACTTAACAACTGATTTGATTTTATTTACACCTTATATTTATTATATATGTCACCATCTTCTATGTCATCATCTTTTTTAAATTTTTCATACATTCATCTTTAAGGATGATAGTGGAAGTAATATGATATATAATCTTCCTTTTCACTACATTATGAATTTATAACTTCTCAAATTCTTTAACAAAACATTATTTTTCAATATAGATTTATTTTTTTGTTTTTTTCCTCCCAATGTCCTATTGATACATCATGATCTCAATTCATATGGGGTATTAATTATCTATTTCTCCCTTTTAAATTGTAAAATCACCACAAATTTTTGTTCATCCTTTGAGATTTACTCTCATCATCTTCTTAATCTATGAGGATTTTTTGTGAAGTTACTTTCTTAGTTTCCTTATCATTATAACTTTATTCACTGTCTAAAACTACTTTTTAATAAATAAGATGATAATTATGAAATAATTTGATGGAATAATATTCTTACCTTTTGATTAATATTTATTTCCCTTAAAGTTATACCCTTTATTGAAGGATGTCTTAGTTTCTTCATTATATTCATCTTAATTTTTGATTCCCAAAGGAAAATTTTACAATAGCCAAAATATTTTAAAGGAAATTTACAATGATATTCATCACTCCCCCTTTTTAGGATTCTTGAAATTTGGGGGAATATTTTATCAAATCATTCCAAATTCTTTTCTTAATTAGAGGTAATAAGCTCATATTTTATTATGAAATTCTTGAATACTTTAAATGAAATTTCTTTCTTATTATTGAACTATATTTTGAGAGTAGGTACTATTATCATCTCACAGTTTATTAAAGTGTAATTTCATTGATCAATTATATATTCATTAATATCTCTATTTCAAAAAGATTATATTTTTTCATCAAATTTATTTTGAATAATTATTCCATGTTTCTTCACAAATTTAAAGTCCTGAATAGTTTCTCTATATCCTTAGATAATACTAAAAATAATTTTATCCCAAGAAAGGAAATCATAAATAGATTAATAATTTTATATTTTCACATAATTAAAAAATCTTATACAAAGATAATGCTTTGTTTACTTTAAATGTTTATCTTTTTAAAAAATGTTTTGACTCCTGGACTAAATTTCCTTGGTGGTTTTAAAAAGAATAACTTTTTTTAATTTCTTACTCGATAAAGAACAAAAAATTAGTTTCTATTATTTACACAATTTTTAAAATTATTATTATGAAAAATATATATGAAAGTAATCTCAATCATTATAGTAAATTCATTTAGATAATAGAGGACTTAAATTCTATGATTGAGATAATACATGGTACTATTTGTTCCTTAAAAATATAAAAAACATTACCATTAATGTTTGGAATATATTTATTGTCGATGGAGTTAATATAATTCATTGTAAAGTCAATAGACATATCATCGGTATATATTGGATTTGATTACAATTTTTTGGATCACTTGATAATGTGATCAACACTGGGGGGTGCGGTGGGGTGAATCAGTGTTGATAATTTTTTTCATTTAAAAATTATCTCTTTCTTGTTTAACACAATCCTCTCAAAATGTCTTGGTACAAAAATATAGATATATAAAATATTAGATTTTATAATGCAGTTTGCAATGAAAATGAATTACTATATCCCTTATTTATTATGGTAATTAACCCCTCCATAACATAACTTTTATTAATAAGATGAAGCAATATGAAACGGTATATCCTTGGACCTGCTATACTACTGGCACCAACTAGTTTTGGAAAATAACCCTCATGTCCTAGAATGATAAAAAAATTTATTATTGAATAATATCTACTCCGGAATATTGAATTACCAATTGACTGTATAATTGTGATCTTATTTATTCTAAATTTCACTAAAATCTAGTGAGTTATTCTCTTATTATAAATTTTTCTCAGAATAATTGCATAAAGTTATCATGGTAAATATCACCACTAAATCCTTAAAACACTCTCTTTTCTTTGTTATTAATTTTTTTGTGGCTACATCCCAAAATTTTATAATTATTATTAAAAAAAATTAAAAATTCTTACTATATTAACAATTCCATAATTTGAATATGTAAATCTCATTAAAATTAAAACTATAATCTATAGAATTTAAAAGTGATCAAATGATGGATATGAAATACTCCAATATTCAGTATTTATAAATGAATAATAATGATTCACTTTTAATTATAGAAAATATCACACCAAAGTTTTATTAATTTTTTCTAAACTTTCACAAATTATCCTCATTTAATTCTTTATGAATTCTCATCATTATTTCTCATTTGGTTCCCCATGATTTTCATCCCATTTGATTCCTCAATAAAAACTATCTTATATCTCCATTAAATTTATAAAATAACTAAAATAATATTTCCTTCAAACAAAATTGTATTATTCCCTGAGTGCATGCTCTAATTTATATAATTGTTATAATAAGATGCCAAAATTCCTAGTGAAAATTATCATTAATTACATAAAATTATATCATATTTAATTAAAATTAATCTAAATATTTTCTTGAAGAACACTTTTAAAATTGCTTTTTTTAATATCCTTATGATTATCAAATTAAAAATTTCATAACATTTGATAAGTTAAAATATATCAGTCAAGGATATAGTTAATTATTAGTATTCCATATCATTATTAAGATTTTATGTATAATGAGTTGAATGTTATGTATCACATGGAACATATTTTTTTATTCTTTGAATTTTTATGAGTGAAAGAAATTTCCCAATTTTTATTTATAGGATTTTACATATGCTTTGGAAAATAATAATTATTACTTTTTATGTTTTATATTTCATCAAAAAAGTTATTACATGTATTAGTGTAATAATTCCAAGATTTTTTCAATTAAGTGTTTGTGAGATAGTTTTAAAACCTTATCCATTTTTCTAGAATCTTGAAGTTATTATATATGTACTCCATCCTTCTTAAAATCACTTGGCAACTTCTAGATCTCATCCTTGTACATCTTAACACAACTCTAACCAATGATTTAAATAATCTAAAATGAATTAACACAACTCATAAATTTATTTATAATAAATATAAAATCATCCTTAATGTGTTTAATAGTTTTAAGATGACTATGACACCCCAAGACTTTCTATAATTAGCTAGGTGATGGTGACTGACATCATTTTGGAATATCACAAAAAATGGGAGACCTTATGCTAAAGTACTAACACATAAACATGAAACACTATATAAGATAAAAATAATGTAATACCTGATAAATATCAAATTGGAAGATGTATAAATTCATGTGATATGATATAATACAGAAAGCTGTAAAAAGTTCATAAAACATAATGTAAAGTGGGGAAATACATTCCCATCAAACCAAAGGTAAAACAAAATAAAGAAAATAGGGTGAAGGGAACTTCACTATGAACTAACTTAGACACAAAATACATATGCAATTATCACCTCTAAGTACCACTAAGATTTTACTCCTCTGAAACTATGTCTACCAATATTAGTTTAAAACTAAATCACATCTGTATAATATATGACACATGTGGGTGAAACACCAGTGAATGGGTGAGTGTTTACATACCCAATAAGATAACTTAAAAATTAAAAATGATAGACTGGAAGATCAATCATCTGAAAACTATAAAGTAAATAATATAAACCTATATATTATTATAAGTATAATAACGAAGACATATGAGAGATACATTCTCTGTATTGCCCACCTAAAGAAGAAACATACCCAAAAATTAACCCAATATTACAAAAACACCCAAATTTAAGTCCCACATCAGCTATCAAAAAATTTAACGAGGAATCTGTGCCTTGACAAGTAGGTATTGGTTGATGGAGAAAAATACCCAGGTGGAGGACCCATGCCACATTCAGTAGAACATGTTTAAAGAGGGATCACCCAACTCTATGGATAGAGGACACACATCCTGAGAATATGGGAGAGTATTGAAATCTAACTATAATTTTAGGGACTCGATCCATATCACATTTTAATAAATAAGGGAGTTTCAAACCTCATTTACACTCCAATCACTATGCTTAATTTCAGTTTATATTTCTAGAGAGCTAAGGAACAAAACAACTTAAACCATCGTAAGCCTCTTATCTAATACCTAAGAGGGATGAAAAATCATGTTCTATGTGAAAAAAACTCAGGATGGAAAAAATCCATGCCCAAATAAAAGTTATAGAAAAGAAAATTTGAAATTCTAAAAGTTTGGAAAAGTACATTTTGTGTTCTTGGTATGACCATGCTCCCTGGAAAGGAGTATGCAACTAGAGAATGGGAAATTCACATGGAGAAAAGTTTTTCTTAGTTCATTGAGGTATTATATGTGAGATTCACCCTATATAAAAGAATACACCATTAGTATTGGTGATCCATCTCATGCATGAGGATTAAATTCTAGATAGAGATATTTGGTATGGAGTAGAAGTTGGTTTTTATTACCCAGGGTGTCAGACCAGAGTCCTAGGGTCAGAAGGTTTATTTTTTGTTCCATATTAATTTATTAATTTATATCCTTATTTACCAAACTATTTCATGTACTATATATTCAAACTATATTGTTCATACACTGTGGGTGTTGGCCTACTGAGTTTCAGTCACAACCTATTTGGGCACCGTTTTGTACCCAGGTAGATTTCTTGGATGTAGGTATGGACAAGAGAAATGAGACCTATACTTGATTTTTTTATTCCTAGATGGGTTAGAGGTTATAGATATGACATGATTGGGGTTAAAACTGGGGCATTTATAGTATTATTTATCATGTATATTTAGTCCTTTACTTGTATATCTTTTTGTATGTCATTTTGTTACATTCAACAAGTCATTACATGGTATTTATTATTATTTGGATTTTCATATTTCCCCTTTATTATACATGGCCAAATGATTGAAAATTACTACTATTTATACTATGATTAATACCCAGTACTGGATGGTATAGCCTCTCCACTCTATTCCTTGTATGCTTTCTTCTAATCAGTAGCCTATGGCATACGTGGAGGAGCGCCTGAAGTTAGGTTGCAACCTCACTTGGTCAAGTAGGGGAGTGCCAAGCCAGGAAATTTACACGTTACTTTTGAAGAATTATATTAATATAGTTTATTGAATAAATTCAAGGAATGGTAAGTTAGTGACATTCATTAAATAATTAATCAAATATAATAAATGTTTATTTAATTTTTTGGCCAAAAAACAATGTTTTGTTTGAAATAATTCTTTTTATTGTTTATTATATATGTTTTATTTAAAATTTAAATTTATAAATTTTAAAATTTGAATTCGATTTAATGAAATTATTTTTTTAACTCATCATTTAAAAAATATATTAGGGTCAATTAATTTTATTTTTACTTAAATGGTTGATTTGTGGGTGAATAATAAAAAATAGAGTTTTTAAAAATACAGTCACTTTTATGAGATAATCATGATATAAAAATAGATAAAACCTCAATGAAACCTTTTTTAAGAACAAATAAATGTTTAAGGATTAAAATATAACTTTTAGAAATATTATATTGAATTTAAAAACCTATATTTTACATTTTTAAACTTAAGTGATGTTTTTTTCTAATAAGAGAACTATTTTTTACCCCATTATTTAATTAAGTATTTAAATGGTTAAATTATGCTTTATATAGGTTTTAATGTAACATTATAATATTTTTTTAGTAATAATCCAATAAAGATTAACAGGATCACCACTATATGTTATTTCTTTTGTAAAATCATTTATATGATTAAAAAAGACATTTCTATAACAATTGTTTTCTTTGCATTTTTCAAAGTTACATTAAAAGTAATTTTTCAACCTCTAGATGTTGAATATTTAAAAAATTGATTCAATATTTGGAATCAACTTATTTAAATTGATTAATAATTCTAATTTTATTTGTGTTCATAAAGAATAGTTACCATGACAAAAGTTTTTCATCACGATAAAGGGTATATGAGTTATAAAGGGTGTTAAACTAAGGGATAAGGAAAAAATTTCTCAAAATCATATATAAATTTTATTTATTAGTGTATTTATACCATACCTCATATTAAAATTTAATTTGCAATTATTTTGGGCTACCTTCCATTTAAAATGACTTTATCTTATTTTAAAGTTAAGAGTATTTATAGGAGTGCCACCCCCAGACTTATAATAAGATATGTCACCCCTCACTTATCCATCATCTTTTAAAACATTATATCAACAAATATATTCCAAAATAACTTTCCAAAACCATTATCCATTACTTGAAGGTTTTTTTATCAAAAAAATACCAACAAAAAAGTCTCAATGAGAGATCCAAAGGATTATACCCAATGCAGAGGTGATCATATTAACTTTGTTATTTCACGATTATTTCTTCTTAAATCACTTAAACATATTATATAACCATATTAAAAAAAATAAAATCATTGTAATTATTTTTCCAAAATTATATTTTGTTTATGGAACAACTATCTTTTACCTCTTTTCCATCCATTGTAAAATGAAAAAGTCAGTTGTGTGTATGTACAAAATACCACATCCTTAAACAACATATTTCAATTTTCATCAACGCCTCACATAGCTGGTTATAAATATGGATTTAATAAATAATATGGTATCTATGAAATAATTATTATTCTCTAAAGACAAATCATTATATATTTTATTTCCCTTCCATCCATTTACAAATGAAAGCACCACTTATGTGTACGTGTGAACTACCACTTTCATGAACAATGTATTTCATTTTTCATTACCAATTTACATGGATAGATCTAAAAATTAATATTATGAATAAATATTTTATTTATAAAATTATTAGGATTATAGGAAACTGATATTATCATTATAAATTAACATGTTATTACCCATTCAACTGTTACAACCTATTCCCATTTTGGCCTGTTTTAACACTACTTTAAAATTATAATAATGTTTATATCATTATTTATTAGTTAATTTTTTATTTTTGTAATATTATATAATAATGATGAATTTATTATCTTTTTATAATTCAGAAATGGTAATATATATATATATATATATTTAATTAAATCAATTCTTTCAATAAAATCAAAACATCTAAAAAAGACTATTTTTTATATTTCCATATGAATCATCACAATAAGTTCTATGAAATATCCATGGAACTCTAGAATAATATAAAATAAATATATAAAATCATCATGAACATTATGGAGATGGTTAAACCATGATCAATGTGTAAGGACCAGAACTGCTAAATTGAAACATGTATGGGAAATGAAATAGTTAACACATAAACATTTATTTTAACGAATCATTATTAAAATGTGGGAAATAAGAAATTATAAGTGAATGGTTTTTAGAAATATAAATATAAATATACTTATGATATAAATGTATAATAAATATATATTTATTATACATAGAAGTTATGGAATGTTATACCACGCCCGAATCCAAGGTAATGGTTTCTCATCACAAAATTCCTTCTTTGAGATATGTTTTTAGTTAGGCACATAGTTAAATTATATGGTGTATATGATACCTATTTGAAATATTATATCATTATAAATTCTTTAATAATGTTAATTTATGTTTCATTTCATGTTCCATCGTTCACAATATTTGACTCAAGTGTTCTTGTCTCAATTTCAATTTCTCGAGACATGTTTCATATTATGCCCTGTGATTTACTTTATATTATATAATTAATTCCATAGGAACATATTTTGAAATATTATTTCATCTAATTAATTATATTTATAGAACCATATTATTTTATAATTTTGGGTGTCTTTATATTTAAAATTTACCATAGTCATAAGGGTTTATTATAGAATCTCACTTTTATCAGGATTTTTTATGTTTCAATTTCAATTGGGAGAATGATATGTTTATTATTTTATAAACCTCATATATTTTATTATCATATGGTTTTTCTAGGGTTTTATGTATAATTTTTATTTTACCTCTCATTGGTGCTCAAAACCACCAAAATAGTTTTTATAAGAAAGGTCAACCTTGTTTCTAATTTTCAGTAAGTGATATTTCTCTTTCATATCTATATTCTTGATTTCATTTAAACATTATTATTTTATATAATTTAGTGAATTATAAAGGGTAATTTATATAAATATTTTATTTTATTTTAATTTTTAAGTAAAATTTTTAATGATTTAGATACAAGTCAGTTTTGACTTTCCTTAAAAGAGTGAAAAAATATCATTTTAAAAATTTTACTCATTAACACATTTTCCCACCATCACGACCATTATACATTATTCAACTTAATTTACATGTTTTTATGGTTTTAAAATTTAATTTCTATTACCATTACTCTATTAATTTTTCTTTTTTTACATTAAAAATGATATTATTTTCTTAAAAGTTTTATAAAGGGATTTCATTTCACCTATGCGTATTTTTATCTTCCACTACATGTTTTCTTAAATAAGAATAATTTATTTTCAAGTTCAAATTATTTTACATTATTTTAAAAATATTTATTTAAATTAATATTTTTCACCTATTGAAGATATTTTAAGATACTTATAACTTTAGTTTTTCAACAATGTTTCATATGATTTAAGTAAATTATTTTTATAAGTTTTTCTTCAATTTTCCTCTCTATATAGCCAAAAAATTACATTAATATAATTCCTTCCCATTTAATAAATTGATAGTATCCTTTTATCCCCGAATAATTCATATTTATACCTTATTTGGTGTGTAAGGATTATTCTTTGTTCACTCCCTTGGGATTATATTATTTATCACTCTCTATATTATACTTATCTTTATTTTTCTATTCCATATCCATGTTCCTTATTATTAGGGATGTATAATACATCATTTGTAATATTTACCTAGCTATATATGCATTAATCTTTACAATGTGAATACCCTTTCCTACATAAATCTGATTTGAGGGTGTTATTAAAGAAAGATAGTTGATTTATTGAGTAGGAAAATATTAATGATCTATTTACATGTTAATTCCATATAGTTAAATGACGATTAATAAATAAAAATTGATTATATATAGAGAAACATGAGTAATATGTTATCTCAATAAAGATGAGTATTGATTATCAATATTGGTTGATTATGTATTGAATCGATCATTTCAATATATAATGAATTTATTTCAAATATTTTAGTGATGGGTGGGGACCTAAATTATATATTACCTTGATGCATCAAGTAGGTATCACAAGGTAACCCAGAATATATATTTATTAGTGTATGTTGGCACATACAATGATAATTTCTTGGATAATAGGCCTTTATGGTATGTAAGATGTATTGGTATAGAGGTCTTGATGGAATACAAGATATCTTGGCTGAGAGTCCTTAATGGTATGTAAGGTGTCTTGGATGGGAGGACAAGATAATATATAATATTACTGGGATGAGAGACCTTGATGGTATGATTAAGATATTTGGTATTAAGCACTCAATAAATATATAATAATCTATTATTTTACATGTCATTATTTAAATTTTTATGTTATTCATGAATATATTTCAGGATTATATTAAAATTTATATGGAATTATTTATTTATTATTTAGTCTTACCATATTAATCCTATTTTTTCACTACGATAGTTTCCACAATATGTTACCCTTACTAAGAATTTGATCTCACCCTTCACATATATCCATTTTACAATGTTATGAAGAAGAGTAATATATGAGATATTTATATAAGGATATATTGTGTAGAAATTTTTTTGGGGTATGTTGAATAGTTTTTATCTAATAATAAAATATTAGTATAATGGTAAAATTTCACATTAAGAAAGAAAAATATAGGTTTTGAAAATTAATGATTTTATAATTATCTAATGGTCTAAACCTAAAATGTATTGGGTATACAAGTGACTCAATAATTTCTATTTTTTTTGTAATTATAAACTATTAAAATTAGGTCACTTTAGTTAGTATCAAAGCTAGTATGTAATGATTGTGTTTTTAGAACTAGTTCTAGGAGTATGGGTCTAGGGAATCTTAGTTAGTATTAATGAAAGGTTTAAATAATAGTAGGGAATATAAATTTATCTTATGAGGATAATTTAAGAGTTTTGGATACCATTATGGGTTATTAAGTTTAATATTGACCACATGTTCAAAGGAATAAATACCTTTTTGAGGTAATATATTAATATATTCAATGGTGATTAATGATATTTTGGGAAATATTAAATTAGTTTTTCGAATAATTCATGGTTTTGGTATAGATTAAAATTTGAGTGGGTATGTGATTTGATTATGGTTAATTGGTATAATGGGATAATTGGTTTTTGGAATATTAGTTGAGTAGTACAGATAACCCTATGAAGTGCAGAGTAAATTGATGTCTTAGAGATTCAAGTTATTTTGGGGTTGATTAATATTTTTCTGTGAGTATAGATTTACATGATGTTTGTGTACAGAATATAATTTGAATGTTTTTAATTACTATTAAGGTTCAATAACTCTTGAAGAAAAAAGTTATGTTCATTTTGGAAGAACATGTGATCAAATATTTCTGATTTTTGGGTTTTTGAATTTATTCCAGAATATTTTCAAGAGGTTTAGGATTTTGTTATTTGCGTATTGATTTAATTTTAACTTTGGGTGTTATTTTTGAAGCTTTTAAGAATAATTTATTACTTCATGATAATAAGGATTATTCATATTAAGTATTATCATAACTTGTTCTAACCATTTTAGTTTTAGTAAGTGGATAGAGAGAAGAAGTTTATACTGATTAAGACACAGAAGAAGTTTGAAATTACTCTTATATGATGAAAATAAATAATGTAAGTATATTTTTTCATATTCACTATAATAATAGTATCCATATTCCTAAAAACTCAGGTAAGAGGAAGATAAATATATTGATTCTTATGTAGAAGATATCTCTTAACTATTAAGGAATTCTTTTGGAAACTCATTCACATGTATGATTCTTATACAGATGTATACATGGTTTTAGAAACATTTAACTAATAAGTACTAAGTTTCCTAGTTGTAACATGGAAATTATCTTTCATTATAGAATCTATATCTATGAATATATATTTTTCGAGAAACATTACTTTTTATAAGAAAAATTTAATATTGTAAGGATCAATTTTACTTGGTGGGGTGTAACAAGATGAAATTTTAGAATGTATTACTTTAAAAAATGCATACAAATTTAATTTTGAAAACACAATTTATTTTGAAAGAATTATTTTTATAGAATACATATTTTTATTAAGGTTTTTAGTTTTTAATAATGATATCAATAGCATGTATTGGTAAAATTCAAGGGATGATAAATTTTTAACATCTAATAAATAATTAAGTAATTATAATAAATGTTAATTTAATTATTCATGGACAAATTAAAATATTTTATTTAAAAATATCATTTTTCTTGATTATTATAGATGTTTTAACATATGATAAATTTATAAATTTTGAAATTTTAATTTTATGAAATTAACTTCATTTTTTAATTCAACATGTTCAAATTAGATTAGGGTTAATTTTTGGGATTTTTTTAAATGGTTGATTTTTGGCTGAATTGTGAAAAATATAATTTTTACAAATATTGTCACTTTTATGACATCATAAATAATTAAAAGTTTATGAAACCTTTTTTGTCCAATTTTTTTTTTTAATTTTAAAATAAAACATTTATAAATTTTATTTTTAATTTATAAACCTTGGTTATCATTTTAAAACCCAAGTGGTGTTTTATATTAAAAAAAGAACCATATTGAACCTTTTCTTTAATTAAGTATTTAAAAGGATATATTTGGTTTTTCGATTAGATTTAATGTAAAATAAATATATTTTATTTATAAATAAACCAATAAATTTATAGATGATCAACATTATACATTTTTTGGGTAAAATCATTTTTATTCTTAATAAATTCATTTATCAAAAAACTATTTTTCACTCTATTTCCATACTAATGTTTAATGTAATTTTCACATCCTATAAAAACTAAATTTTGAAAAATTGATTCAATATTATGAGCCATCATATTCTAATTAATCAATAAGTCTAATTTTTTAATGACCTAGATTTTATAAGTTATATTTTTTCAAGAATAAATGTGTGTTATATTATATTATATAGTATTATACACATACAACACATAGAGAAACTAAAAAACATTATTTAATTAATGGAGACCACTACATTGTTGATAAAGCAAACCCATTAAAAGTAAAAACATTACAATGGGATAAAAAATATAAAATAAAAAAAATATAATGGGGAATTTTTTATCCTTATAATATGTTAGAATCATCACCCCCATGAACAACCCTATGGAAAAGAAACATAATATTAGTTAATCAATCGACATTTTAGAAAAATGAAAACATAGAAACTTAGAAGTAATTTTAGTGAAAGTTGAATGAAATAATTCAGTGGTATTTATAATAGGTAAGGTACTAATTGTATTGGTAATGTGATCATTGGAATAATAATGTGACCATTATAATAGTAACCTAACCGTTATGAATAGTAACTCGACCATTGGGAATAATTACCTGATCATTAGAATGGTAGTTTGGCATAAAAAATAATTAAATTTAATTTTAATTATATTTATCATGATTAATTTTGTAAAATATAAATATTATAAGGATTAACATCTCAAAGAAATTATAAGCACATTTTTAATAACTTGCATTCTAACGTATTTAATAAAAATCATAATACTAATATTTAAAATTAAAAACACCTATGTTGGAAATTATTTTGATAAAATTAATTTAATTTTTAGAAACTTAATGTCTTAATTATCCAAGGGTTATTTTTTTGGTAATTTTTTTGGAAATAGTTCAATTTTTATGTGAATAGTAAGAATACTATTTTTCAAATACTGGATGTTTTATGACATGATGATGATTAAGTAAGGACTTAATAAATGATAGATTTTTTATTTAATCTAAAAATAAATTTAGTATGATAAATGAGCCATTTAAAATCAAGAAAAATATTTTCAAAACCTTAAAATTATTTTCCAATGTTTAAAGTCAAAAGTATTCCATTAAAATAATTTTTTCTAATTTTCTACTTTACTTTTTAATAAACTAATGAATTTAGTTTATTAATGGGTTTAAATTATTAGATATATTTTATTTTATTTATATCTGATTCATAATTTAATTTATATCAATATGGGCAGGTTTACATTATATATAGTATTTAATTCAATATTTTATCCTCAAAATACTGCTCTTCTCAAGTATAAATAACCCCTCACCCCTTCCTTGGAAAACCAATCCTCCCTCACTTATAAAAGAAAAAAAATATACACAATTTATTTTATCTTAATACCCTTATAATCCTTACGGATGTTTTTTAGAGTCATTTGACTCCATAAATTTAAGGATTTTAGTGTCATAGATAAGAAGCACCACCAAGAAGCGAGTAAGTTTTCATCAACTATTATTCACATTTTCCTCTTATCTTCCTTATTTTATCTATCCCTTTCAAAACCCAAATCTTATAAGATAAATTTATTTGTATGTTAACATTATATTAAGAATTTTGAACTACTATTATGACTATATTTACTATGTATTTACATGTTAAGATCCTATTTTCTTCACTTTTGGCAATGCTTTGACAATGGTCGGTTAACCACCTATGAAGACATTTCCAATTCATTCACCACCACCAACTTCATGGATAGATGCTACAGATTAATTATAATATATATAAATTTAATTACATGTCTTCTAATATTATGGAATTAAATTTACTTCTATATGAATAACCTTCTATAAAAATAGTGAAATCTAAACAAGATTGGATAATTTAATAAAAACATGATATCAAACCAATTTATGTTCCGCAAATAATATTAAAAAATAGAATCCAATAATTATAATGGATCAATAGCAACATAAATTATTATAATTCTACTATTTTTCCCGATTATAAAAAATCCATTTTTTACTATTCATGAGGCGTAAAAGTGATGAAATAGAGAGAAATTTAAGGTAAATGTATTCTCAAGCCCAATTCCTTCTTTTCAAGTTATCTCCCATTTCATATTTTTATCCTATATATATGTTCTTATAATGTACTTAAAATTTCCTTCCTCTATCATTTACCTTTTATTTTTAGGGTAGTTAATGTTTCTACCCTTGTGAAATGTTTTCTAATACATTTACAATTATTTTAAACAGATACCTTAATTTATAAAACATCTCATTAACTCAACTTGATTTTTTCTTATACAATCAATAATGGTGATTTTTTTTAAAAATTATTTGATTTCCATTATTCATTTGAGAACCATAGTTTTCATTCATGAAATTATGTTTTATGAAAACTTTATAAAAGCCATTCTTTTATGAGATTTTATTTCTTGACTATGATTGTTTTATGTTCTACAAGGCAAATATTTTACTCATGTATGTGGCAATCTGACATCATATAAAAGTAACAGGAGATGAAAATCTCAGAGACATCAGAAAGGATTCGATTCCTATAATCCTTCCAAACAACTATGTTTTTAAAAATGATAAAATCATAAAGCCTCCTATTGCTAGTGAATTTTAGGAGTTGAAAAAAATAAGCTACGCAAAGGTCACCCGCTTTCGTGGCCTCTTGAACTTTTTCTACAGCTGGATATCTTTAAAATACGGTAAAATATTTGAAGAGTCCCTCAAAATAACTTCCTCATCGTCTATGGAATCTAAGTTGTTCATAGACTAAGAAGAAATAAACAAAACCCAATCCCTGAAAGAATCAAAGCATATTTGATGTGTTGGATAACTCATAAAAATATTTGTATGATAACCATTGATTTTTGAGAGGTCTAAATTCATTCGAACATGTCTTTAGCACTATTTTTTCCAGTATCAAATTTGGCTGAGACAAAAGGTTAGTTGGTTACCTTTTGTCTCCCATCTGAAAATTTAAGAAAAAGGTCTATTTTGTAAAGCATAACCACACTAAAACAAAGGTTTTATTTTTCAAATACACAATAAATTATCAAATCATAAAATATAACATCATTCATTTAAAAAAGTTTAATGAAACTTGGGGTCCTATACATTAATTTTTTCCCTAATAACTCACAGGAACTCACCTCCTGACATCCACCGTGACATCCTTTCACAAGTACCACCTATGTTTATGATTTCCCCAATTTCCAGTCAAATGGATTCCTAAAGCAGTTCCAAAGTCATCAATATCTTTGGTCTAGATGGAACACATGCAACTTGGATCAACCATATGTGGGCATATAAAGTTCCATGAGAGAAAAACATGATGTGTATGATGTTGGATGACATCAGCATAAACTTGATGTCTATAAAACCAATGGAAGGCTTGTCCCCAAAAATTTCGAAGTCCCTAACATCACCATTGAGACCGTAGGTCAAGAGCTGACAATGATATGTTGCTCGGAGGACACCCTATTGTGAAAACTTTTGGAAGTCATCTAGGCATGAGAAATTCTCATCTACAGTGAAGCATTTAAATATACCCTCAAAGTACTTTCCCTTATGTGAAGAGAATATAAGTTAAGCATGGATCATAAGGAAATATTCAAATCCTGATCCTTTTTGGAGTTGAAGTAGACAAGGAGAGTTTAATACATAGTGGAGATGTTTACATGATAGACGAAGGTTTTCAAACATATCATAGACTTCTAAATAGGGCTTGTAAATGATAGTATCTAGTATTTCGGTCTGAAGAGACAAAAGAATTGTTTTTTTATGTCTGAAATTTAATTTTTTTTACTTAGTAAGACATTATCAAATTTTTAGTGTTGATCTAATTTTCCAGAGTTGTCTAAACCTCCATTTAATACTAACTATAATGACCCAGACCCAAGAATCCATGAGTCGGTGCTTGAAACATGGTGTTTAATTTTTTTTATAAAAACATGAATACAAAAAATTATACATCTGGTTCTATTGTATAGGGTTATTTCGGTTTAGGTTCTGGTGAAACTACGATACTGCTAATACACTTAATTCAAAAACATGACAAAGTTAAGCTTGATATTGATTCCATCACATAACAGTACTCATAGATTATAATAATCTACTAACCCTATAAAATAAATTGAAAATGTTGGGTGATCATGAGAATCCCCAGTTATGTGTTTTAAAACATTTCAATGAAATTCCTTTAAAAAACAACAACCTTTGAAATATTCCCAAAACATTTTACTAAGGTACATCATCATTATTTTTCAAAGATTACTTGATTATATTTTTAGAAAAACCTTTTACACAACAATTATATGTGTTTATTTAAAAACTACAGGTAAAACATAAATCATAGTGCGCATATATGTTCAAGAATGCATGAATGATACATAACTCATAAATTGATCAAAACATCTCAAAAGAGATATAAAAAATTTTAAATATAATTACACAAGTAATCATGTCATGATTCATTATCACTTGATATGAAATTCTTGTAAACTTAAATTTAGATAGCGTTTCCCAATATAACTTTCCATTAACATACTTAATTATGCCTTATGTATTCATCACCATTATCATAGAAGATTCTTTGCCAAGGGATATTCTTTTAGTCAAATAATCCCTTGGTTGGTTATATACTAATACATAATGAGGGGAATGTATAATTTCATACTTTTTCAAGGCCGTGTGCCAAGAATATACATAAAACATGACTTAGTACAAGTTAAGGCTAACCACAAATATTATTTTCCAAAGTAGCACAAGCCAAGGGTGACCGCTAAGACCATCACTCATAACGTCTCCTGAGACTCTACTTTACCCAATGCATTGGAGCTCTATCTGGGTGCACCTATCTTATCATTTAAGTCCAATACCTTCCTCATATGTCTAGTAAGGTCTTTTATTCATAGTGTTCCATATGACATTGAATACTTACATCCTTATTCCATATTTCTTTTTCAATCATACTCATAACTAAAGTGAATTATGCCATAAATGTAAATAGGACTAGACTCATTAGTTTCATATTTAATAGTGACATGAATGGACTAAAATGATATAATATTTCACATTTAGTAAGAACTATTGAAAATAATGGGTTGTCACATAAAATAACAACTCTTGCATTAAAACCTTATGAATGTGACCCTTTTAAAGCCATGATTTACATGTTTTGACTTTGAGATAATAATTTTATGCATTCCATGTTTATTTTTATAGATTAAAATGTAAACTTAAATAATCAAATCATTTCTCATGATAATTGGAATATAATGAATGGATGAAAAATCATTATCGCAGGTGGATTATTCATGTATAAAAAAGTGATTAATCACATGTTCTCATGCATGTATATATATATATTTTTCTTAAGTATGAAAACAATTATATCACTAATTAACATAACTAGTGTTATTTAAAACTTGAGAAGTCAAAAATTGAAATACATATATGGGTACATGTGGGTTTTGAAAATTATATAAAACCCTATATACAAAAGGTGTATACATGGGATTTTCATAACCCAGAACAAGGTTTAATAAATTCTTCTAATTAATGTACCCATCATAATATAATTTTATTAATAAGGATTGGTTTCTTGAAAAACCAATTCAGATTTGTTACAAAAAAATATCAAACTTATATATATATATATATATATATACTTTTATACATAACCATATATACAAAAGTTGTAAATAAGGGATTCTCATATTAAAAACATGATGATATGAACCCCTACATGTATTTAATGTTATAAGAATCATCACTTAAAAAATGATCACCATTCAAAGATCATAAACCTTAAATGGTTTGTTATATTAAGAAATCGAATACAGGTATACATATATACACATAGCTTTAAACAAAAAGAAAATTTTACCCTTACGTGTAGTTTATACCTTCAAAACATCAGTGCAACACCGATGATAATTTTTTTTTGAAATTCCAAAATGGGTTAGGAAAAAATTATCTACATATACATATAAAAGTAAAATATATAAAAAGTGTTTTTAAATTGAAAGTGAAACAAACATGATCCCTTACCTGGCTTCAAGAGAGAGGGTGGTTCGATGATGGTCTTTCGCACGTTGAGGAGGGAAAACCGGGCAGAACACAAGTGTAAACTAGGGTCTATATAGTTGATACACACATATATTTTATATACAAAGTTTCATACATAAATTAAAAACAAAGACTCAAAATATGACTTAAACAAACTAAATCCAGCATCTTACTTAGAATAAATCCAAAACCAAATGGTGATTATATTATTTATATATAAACACATAAATCTTATGGAAACTTGAAAGTGGATGAAGGAAAATAATAAAAAAGAAGATCAATCGAGAATTATGTTAGAAATCGATGCCTGATCTAAAGAGAAAGGTGGAGGATATCAAGGGAGAAGAAAAAAAAAGAAGATGGGAAGAAAACTGTGGGTGCCCACTAGTTTGGCGGGAGAAGGAAGAAGAATCCTAGAGAAGAAAAACAGAAATGAAATGGATGGTCCTGATCATATGAGATCTTATGGGATGACCAAGGGTGATTCTGCGGTTTTTAAAAAAGATGGAGGGATGATATTGAATCTCGGTTTGATCAGATATCTTAGGCATGAATTGGGATTTAAAATGGATTGAAAAGTGGAGATCAATTGATTATGTGATTGGAAGGTCCAGAGAAAACGCTGTATTAATACCCCAATAGTGGATTTTGAAGGGCGGACTGATCAAATGGTCTAGATCCGATGCGGCGGTATAAGACGACAAATATTTGATCTTTGTAAAAAAAGTTCATCCCACATCAAAACGAAGCACCTCCTAGGCCATCATTATAAGCCTCGCGCTCCCAGAATTTCATTAGAATTCTATCTACCCCTCCCTATATACTTGTACCGGTTCTCTATGGGTGCGCTTCTGTGCCCACCCCTACTACCATGCATACGCGCACAATGGTGTGCGGATTGGTTACTCTATGCATACCTATAGGCACGCACAAACACACACGTGGGCTGGAAAGTGCTATGGCTGAGGGTCTGGGCTTTGGCGCCTACTCCTATAGTAGGGTGAGCTACCTCCTTCAAACCTGCTAGAGGGTTGTCCCAATAGGTAATATATTTTTTGATAATTCCAACATTCAAATAAACCATATGTAAAACCATATAAAAAGAAATGAAAAATTACAAACAATCAGTTTTTTAAAAAAAATAATATCTTTAATTTTATGAAACATGATTCCTAATTTATTTTAAACTTTGGAAAATTAAAGTATATAAATCAAAATATAAATTATACCTTTTCATCACACAACCAAGATTATAACTTTTGATTAATAAAATTATTAGTAAACATGTTTTTATATTCAAATACATAGTTATTTTACCATAAAAAAATTCATACATCTCTTTGAATTAATTGAAGTAAACATATTTATTTCTAATTATATTTTCACTAAAACCCCAAAGTCATGATTTCAAATTCATTTTAGGTTTTTTAGAACATTATACTTCCAAAATATAAAGAAAAGTTCAATTAAATAATTTCAAAGGTACAACTTTAAAGTAATCTAATACGTAGAAAATTCAACGTTCTTTTATACTTATGATACTTAGTAAAATTAATATTTTTTATGTTTAAAAAGGAATTTTTATAATAACTATACAAAAAATTAATTTATAAAAACCGAATATTTATATTTACTAAACTATTATTTAAAAATATATTTAAAATACCATTATGACACTAAAATATTTGAAAAAATTAAAAAGTATTTGAAATACCTACCTAAATTTTGAAATCATACTAAGTTTCATAAAATAATATTTTAAATTTAAAACCATAATGTTAAAGATAAAAAATTTGATATGTAAAACATATCGAAACAATTAACATGCTTAAGGAAATTTGATAGGTTTTATAATAATTATACAATAAATCATAAAATTTTCTCTTAAATTATTTTGGTTTTAAAAAGACACTAGTAGTCACTTCACTTTAAACATCAACGACCCTAAAAAAGATAAATAAAGGTTATATGTATTTCCAACAGTCAAAAAGACCCTTATAAATACATGTTTTGGGTATTTCATATCTTTAAATCAGTTTGTCTTATAAATATGGTTCTCTACATTCCTCTCATGCTTAGAACTTGTGCCATTCTTATAGAAATTTTATACTTTACTACTATTGGTCCAAGGGATGAGGGCTACCTTCTTTGTCTAGTTGTGATGGTAGGAGGTCTCTTAGTGGTGCTTCTCATATTTTCCATTAGTTTACTAGGATAGTAATGGTATTTTGGCCTTTTTGTAATATAAAATTCTAGTGTTTTATTGAATAAAAAGGTCTTGTGTTTATTCTACAAACATTGTTTTGGATAAAATGAACATTAAGCCAAGTAAAATAACTAAAACTACTATTATTACACAAAGTATGTTCAAGGTATCACAATAGTAAAATTAAGAACTTTATGGAAATGATTACCTAGATGTATCAGCCTATGAACAATAACCAAAACCATGGGGAAAGTCTTACTTCAACCAAGAAAGAGAAATTAGATATTAAGTCTTTTATGCAGTAATGACCACTGAAATTTAGTGGGCCATCAGGTCCACTTGTCACAGAATAGTGGATTAACTCAATAGAGATGATATTTTCTATGCTTCAATAGTTTAATAATGATAAGTCTACTCTATATGTCTATCATTTAGATAGATAGGCTGATCAATTTTGGTTTTCGATAAAGAATACCATGTTGAAAGAATAAATAAAAGAAATGGAATAGGAAGGCTTTAAGAAATTATTTCTTAATAACTATTTCTATAAAATTATTTGAACAATAATGGAAATCTAATTTAAAGAAATTAAGAAAATAGAGGGTGAATCTATCATGGATTATGAGGAAACCTTCAAAATTATTTCAAGATATTTCTTTTGTTTTGTTATCAACAATGATAAAAAATAGATATTTTCTCTATTGGCTTAAAACCATAAATTTGAAAGGTTCTAGATATCTGAGACTTTGGTAGTTATAAATAAGTAGTATTATGCCCTCTCAAAGTAGAGATGATGTTTTGAGAATGTTTACATGGTTGTGGAGATAAGAAATGAAATATGATGTTTCAGGAAGAGGGGTCAAATGAAAAATTAAGAAATAATATCAAACCACCCATATGTCAAAAATATGGGAAGAATCATCATGGTAAATTCCTAAAAGGGATAAGGAAATTATTTTTGTGTGGGTGAGAAGAACACCAAGATCATGAATCTTAAATATACATGAATATTTATAAAAATTTGATGGAGTAAAGGAAGACCCCACCCATGGTTCTATGTTTAAACTATTGGAAGAATGGTAACTATTCAAGATAGTGCATTAAACCATGATTCATTGAGGGTAATCAACATTCTCAACCACCTAAGTAAATGAAGGGAAATATTATGCCATCTCTTCCATTGAGGCGTAACATGAAAGTTAAGTTATTCAAGGTATAGTTCATATTTACTCAATAATGTAAAATGTTTTATTTGATTTTGGTTCTACATATTCCTTTATATCATATAATTTTACTTGAAATGTTAAATCATAACCCCGATACCTTGAATAATAGGTATCCATAAAAACAAATAGTTTTATGATCAATGTAAACCAAGTATTGTACTATTAAATAATTAGTATATATGAAAAGATTCTTCTATCTAATATTGTAATCGTTCCCTTGGTGGAATTTAATGATATATTGGGAAATGATTGGATCTCATTCTGTAGATCTCACATCGACTTTTGGTAAAAAGAAATATCCCTCTATATTTAGAACCATCACATTATCCTTTACAAATACAAGGGTGATCATTAATATCCTTTTGAAAATACCACAACAGTTGGGTGTTGATACCTAGTGAATAATCATTTGTTTCCCAAATGGTTTAGTTGAAGGAAAGAATTAAACTTGAGGAAATTATGCATGTGAGGGAATAAATTGATGGATTTCCTATTGAGTTACACAAACTTCCCTAGATAATGAGGTATATTTCTCACAATATATTATACAAGAATCCTATACTATCTCTAAATTCCCTTATGGTATATCCTTGATTAAACTATAGGAGTTAAATAAGGAGTTACAAGAGAATTGGAAAAATTGTTTATACACCCTAGTGCATCTCTTTGGGGTGAACCCTGGATCTTTTTAATGAAAAAGGACTGGTAAATATAGTTGTGTATCAATAATATGAGATCAATAGGATAAATATAAAGAAAAATTACCCCCTACCAAGGATTTGATACTTTTTTTTCTCATCTTTGAGTAGATCATTACTTCTCAAAAGGAGAATTTTCATTCCGTATATCATCACATGATGTTATAGAAGTAATATATTTGGAATACAACCTTTCGTACAAGATACGAAAACTATGAGTTCATAGTTATTAACTTTAGACATACTAACTCCCTTAATACATTAATATAATTAATGAATATAGTCTATAGATACTATATTGACAAATTTGTTCTAGTATTTATTGATGTTATTATCATTTACTTCAAGAGGAAGTAGGAATATGAAAAGAATCTAAGGATTTTTCTAGGGACATTAAGAAAGGAGAAAATGTTTGATATGTTCAAAAAGTGTGTTTCATAGAAAGCCACATTATTGGAGTACCTGATTTCAAGAGTGGTATTTTTTGTGGACCCTTCAAATACAAAGGCAATTGATGAATGGACTATGAACTAAACTACTATAGAAATCCATACTTTTCCTTAGCTTATCTAGTTACTACCAACATATTGTGAGAAATTTGTCATGATTTTCTATCCCTATAATTCTGTTAATATATAAAGTGGTAAATAATGTATAAATTGAGGAATATGAGGAAATATTTAAGGATCTAAAGAAGAGGCTAATTATTATGCCTGTACACACAATAATATCAAGTAGATAAGGTTTAGTGATACTCATCTATGCTTAATTGAAAGGCTTGGGTTTGGTACTCATATAAAATAGTAAAGTGATATACCATTACTCATAAAATTTAAATATCCATAAAAAGGACTACCCGACACATGATCTAGAGTTAGAAACAATGATCTCATCCATGAAGATTTGGTGGCACTACCTATATGATGAGAAGTTTGACGTATATAAAAATAAAATGATTATAATGTATATATTCACATAAAAATAGTTGAACATGCACCAATGATGATGGTTATATTTGTTAAGTTACTATGATTTATCTACTAATTACCATCACAGAAAGGATAATAAGGTAGCTGATCATTTGAGATAAGTAAACAGCTATTGGATAATTTACATATCTCATCTTTCTCTATTCATCCTGAAAGTACAAAGTTGTACCATGATCTTTGAGAGCACTTCTAATGGGAAAAAAGATCATTAGATGGCTAAGTACACCCCAAATTTTTTCTTATGTCATGAAGTTAAAGTAGAGTGATAAAAGTACAATGGTAGGATGAAACCATTTCACATACCCCCATGAAAATGGGAGAACATCACCATGAACTTGTTCTATAGTCTCTTGATGACATCCAAAGGATGAAATGTGACATGGGTTATAGTGGATCGAATCACCAAGTCTGCTTAATTCATCACTGCTCAGGAAGAATTATCTATTAAGAAAATTACTAAGATATATGTAAAGGATGTGAGAAGGGTGTATATGCCCCCAATTTCAATCTGCACTGATCGTCATAGAATGTTATCTTCTAAATTTTTCAAAATTAATCAACATGATTTGAATATTGAATTGAATTTTCATACAAAATATCATTCCAAAACCGATGACCAATATGAAAGGACCATTCAAACACTCAAGTACATGATGAGAGATTGATCAGTATAATTTAAAGGAGGATGGGATCAACATCTCCCATAATATAAGTTTTTATACAACAACATATTCCACTTAAGTATACAAATGGATCTATATGGATCTCTATATTGGAAGTAATGAAAAACTACTATTTTTTGGGATGAAGTTAGTGAATGAAATATACATGGACTTGATCTTGTAAAAAAGAATAAAAAAATATAAATCCATCCCACAAAATATAAATGATGCTCAGATTTAGCAGTAGAGATATGTTCAAAAATATCAAAGGTACTTGGATTCTAATGTTGGAGATAAAGTTTTTAGTTAGATATCCCAATGGAATAGATTCTTGTGGTTTGGAAAGAAAGGGAAGATTATACCTAGGTAAATTTCCCCCTTTAAGATCATTGAACACAAAGGAGCAAGGGACTATCAACTAGAACTTCCACTAAACATGTACCAAGTTCATGATGTGTTCCATATATCTATCCCATGGAATTACATACCAGATCCATCACATGTTGTGAATCCGTAGGTGGTATAACTAGATCATGACCTCTATTATGGGTAGAATCTAATAAATATCTGGGACCATAGAGATAAGGTTATACAAAATAAGATGACCTACCTTACCAAAGTACTATAGAATAACCATGAGGAGGAAAAATAGAAACTAGAGGAATTGCTGAAACATAAGTACCGTCATCTATTCTCAACTGAGAATATGAGTTGAAATTTTAGGGATGAAATTTCAAAATGGGGGAATAATGTATTAACAAAGAGATTGTTAGTTATTTTTTTTCCTGAATAAATTTGTGTTAAATTATATTATATAGTATTTTACATAGAAAACACATAGAAAAACTAACAATGTTTTATTTCATTAATAAGGATCATTACCTTAATAAATAACTAAACCCATGAAAATTTGAAACATTAACCTGTGATGAAAAATAGAAAATATTAAAATTATAATGTAAAAATTTGGATCCCTCTAATATTCTATAATCTTCACCCCCATGAACAACACTAAAAAAATAGAATATCAGTAAACCAATTGATCTTTTTGAAAATGAAAATATAGAAACTTGGGAGGAATTTTAGTGTTCATTGAATTAAATAATAAAGAAATAATTATAGGATGCAATGAGACTATTGGTGTAGTAATGCAATTTCTTGATAGTACGTGACTGTCAGAATAGAAACCTAAATGTTAGGAATAGTAACCTGACCATTGGGAATAACAACCTTGCTGTTAGAGTAGTAATTTGACATAAAAATAAATATATTTAATATAAATAACGTTTATCAATACAATTTTAAAAAATTTAAATATTAAAATTCCACAAAATAAATATCAAGACTAAAAACTCAAAGAAAATATATGTACATTTTTAATATACTATATTTTAATATATTTCATAAAAATCAATATTTTTATTCTAAAAATTTAAAATAATTATGTTAGAAAATTATATTGATATTATGAATTTCATCTTTATAACCCACACATCAAAATTATCCACTGGTAATTTTTTGGGTAACTTTTTGAATGACTTCAATTTTTATGTTAATAGTAAAAATCATGTTTTTTCAAACGTAACATGTTTTGCAAAATAGTGATAAAGAAATAATGATATAATAAGTGATATATTGGTTTTATCTACCCAAAATAAAATGTATAAGATAAAATAGTAATTTAATAATAATAAATATAATTTTAAAACCTTAAAAGTATTTTCCAAAGTCTAAAGTCAATAGTATTACATTAAAATGAGAATTTTTTTCTTTTATACTTTTATTTTGTTTAAACTAGATAATTTGATTTATAAAGGGGTTTAATGTTCTAAATAAAAATTATTTAATTGATATATGATTCATAATTTCCAATATACCTCTATCTAATGGTTTACCTTGGATATAATATCTTATTCAATATTTTTTCCTTAAAATACCCGTATTCTCATGTATAAATAACCCCTGAACCATCCCATGTAAAACCACCCCCTCACATATTTTTTTTGAAAACTTTCAAATATTTATTCCCTTAATACTATTAGAATATTTAGGTAAGTTCTTTGTTCAATAAAATCTAATAATTCAAGGATTTTACTGTCATAGATAAGAAGAAACACTGATAAGAGGGTAAGTTTTCATCAACCATTTTTTTTTGCATTTTCCTCTTCTCTTCCTATTTTTATCTATTTATTTAAAAATAAAAATATTCTATGATTAATTTAGTAGTATATTAAAATTATTTTAAAATTTTTAAAATACTATAATTATTATATTTATGACT
This sequence comes from Viscum album, assembly GCA_963277665.1. Lineage (NCBI taxonomy): Eukaryota > Viridiplantae > Streptophyta > Magnoliopsida > Santalales > Viscaceae > Viscum > Viscum album. The sequence continues at coordinate 257,269,560 of OY728143.1, read as the reverse complement.
TATTTACATTTCATGATTCTCTTTTCTTTATTTTTGACAATGTATCATCAATGGCCATTTAACCGCCAATGAAGACATTCTACCACAACCTATATAGACGAATGGAATAAATTATATATAAAATATAAATATTAAATTACATTTTTTATAATCTTCTAGAATTAATTTTACCTATTTTTTATTATCCTTTAATAAAAATAGCGACATCGAGATAAGATGGGATAATTTAATGAAAACAAGATATCGAAAAAATTTATGTTTAACAAAGTATAGTATAAAATAGAATATAGTAATTATAATGGATCAATAGTAACATAAATGAACATAATACCCTTTATTTTTACAAGTTTTAATAAAACTAAGTTTATTATTCTAGTGGTGGAAGAGAGATGAAAACAAGTTTGATTTAAGGTAATGAGATTCTCAAACCCAATTCTTTTTTTTAATTTTAGCATCTTTTACATTTTTTTCTATCTATATATTCTTATAATGCCATTAAATTATTCTTCCACTATCCGTTCCATTTTTATTTTTAGGTTTATAGATGTTTCTACCCTTTTTAAATGTTATCTAATCCATTTATAAATTTTCTTAAAAAAGAATTTAATTTCTAAAACATTGCATTGAATGGGGTTGATTTTTTTCTTATTCGTTAAAAAATGATGATTTTTTGTGAAGAAAAAGATTTACCTTATCCACTTGAGAACCTTAGAGGTTATTCATGAAAGTATTATTTACAAAACATTTATAAAAATAATTAATTTCCACAATTTTATTTCATGATTATGATTGTCTTACATTCTGTGCAGCGTGCATGATAATGATCATTTCATGATGTGACTGGAAGGCCTTAAATTATACATCCCTCTTATATATTTGGTAATGTTATATATATCCAAAAATTATGTGTCTTATGTATCAACATGAAGATATTTTTGTTCAAAATTATGATATTATGATCTATCCACGTATGTTATGCGTGAACATGATGAAAACTTTGTTAACAACTATGTGGGGATATTTGAGCTCTATTTTATGATGTTTAATTACTATGAATATTCCACATCAAACGAATTTATAAATTTTTTCCTCATATTTATGATGATGACCCTATTTTTATGATTTGACGATGTTGATTATGCTCACCCTTTCACTGTTGATTCATGTCCCTTGTTCTACCCCTTACAAGTTTTTTAGATCACCCCTTTTTGATGTATATCATTAAGTTATTAAACATACTAAGTAGAATTTGAGAACCTTTATGAGGATAAATAATAATAACTTAAATAATTTTAATTTTTATTATGTACAAGTGAGGTATAAGCCTAATTTTCCTAGGATACTAAACCTCTGGATCTTGGATTATGTCAATATTATGTTGTTTATTTTAAAATTGATGTGATTGTAATGTAAGAAAAATTTAGGTCATGGTAAATTTTATTTTTGGTCATAAATAATAGTTTCTTTTATAAATGATTCTCATCATAGTAAATAGTTAAACTGTTATAAAGGGGGTCAAAGTAATGGATATAAAAAAATATATCACAAAATCAAGTCTAATTTTGATTTTATGAGTGGATTTATAACCTAACTGAAGATATATTATAATTTTGATTTATTTTGTGGCACTTTCCATTGAAAATGGGTTTATTTTATTTTTATGTTAAGAGTACTTATTGGAGTTCCAATCCTGTCACATATAAAAGGATCACTTAACCCCCTCACTTATCCACCCAGTTTGATCATTTTATATCATCTATGATCTACCCATTCACTTCCCAACAAACTTATCCACAACTTGTAGGTTTTTTTCTCACCAAAAGACTAGTTAAAGAAGTCTTAAAGAGATATCTAAACGAGGAAACCTAAGGAATAGGTGATCTTCTTAAATGTGTTTTTCAAATTTCTTTATTCTTATATCACCTCCAAATATTCTATAACTATATTAAAGTTATTAGATAAATATCATTATTTTAACAAACATTTATTATAAATATGTAACAAAAATCATATACCTTATTTCCATACTTTAGAAAATGAATCAGTTGCTTTTGTGTATGTCTGAACTACAACATCCATGAACAATGTATTTCATTTTTCATAACTGCATCACATAGATTTTTATAAAGTTATATTTAATAAATAATAATGATATATATGACATAATTGTTATTTTTAAATATAAATAATAATTTTTTCCCTTTATCCATTTAAGAATCAAAAAGTCACCCATGTTTATATGTAGACTACCAGAATGGCCCAAAGACCTTTAATTTTATTGATTTTTGATAACCCCCTTTAAAGGGATGAGGGGGAACCATTACAAGGCCCATAAGATTAGTGATTAAATGTTCCATAGGCTTAAGATACAATACATGACCCAAAGGTCTTAGGAAATTCAACTAAACTATAACTACATGGAACTGCCTCTCCCCAACGTCTTCATCGTGATGGTAGCACTCCACCTTCACTTGGCTATATGGAAAAGCTTCCCATGAAAGAATATATTGGTCTCGATGGCATAACCATACCCTCTCATTCTTCCAAATCAATTGGTTCTGCTCAGGTGAGTGCGCATACTCTGAATCCTCCTCTAAGGATACTCTTTTTTTTTGTAGAGTCTGTATGGGGCCACTGCATGTGTCCCAAAGGCCTTTAGGTGGCCCGATGGCCTTAAAGGAGGCCCGAAATCCCTACTGACCCAAAGGCCTTGGTGGTATGAAGGCCTTAAAGTCTCCAAGCCCAAACCGGTGGCCCAAGGTGAATAGATATAGCTGTTACAGTACTTCTATAGTACCTAGAAATAGGCCTCTACCTGGTTTTGAACCTCGGACTTATGGATACACTTAAGGATACCTCACCAACTAGGCTAAGGATCACGTGCGTATATATACAGACTAAAATTTCTATGAATGATGTATTTAATTTTTCATTACCACTTTACATGAATGGTAATAAAAATTAATTTAATGAATAAATATGATTTTATTAAAATGATTAGTATTATATGAAAGTGATATTATCAATATAAAATATCACATCCTCACTCATTCATCCATTATAACGTGTTGTCATTTTGTTCAATTTTACCAGCTACGTGAACATGATTATAAATTTTATGTTATGAATGATCAACGACTGGAATATAATGGTAATATTATGTAATAATTATTAATTTTTTACAGTTGAAAATTTAATCAATTTTAATATATATATATATATATTAATGAATTCAATTTTTTCTATGAAATCAATGCTTATAAAAAATAATTTTTTTTAATATTAATAAGAAAATCATCACAATATGCTCCATGAAATATTCATGGAAATATAAAATAATATAAAATACATATATAAAATCATCTTTAACATTTTTTATATGATGAAAACCTGACCAAGATTTAATGATCAGATCCACCAATTTGAAATGTGCATAAGAAACCTGACATTTAACACATAAAAATTTATTTTAACAAATAATTATTAATATGGGGTTATAATAAATTATAAGTGAATGAAATATAGTAATATAAATTTAAATATAGTTATTATATAAATTTATATTAAATTAAAATTTATTATATAAGGAATTTAGTAAATGTTCAACTAATCTTGAATCTAAGGTATCTATTTCTCATCTTAGATTTCCTTATTTGAGACAGGTTTTTAATTACACACATATTTCATGTTGTGCAACATGATTTATTTTAAATAGTGTAATTAGTAACCAATTAAAATATTTTGACATATTATATAATGTAATTTATGTTATTTACATATTCAAATCATGTTATATCTTTTGATATATTTTTATTCTAAACATACCATTGTTGTAATGGTTTATTCTAAAATCTCACTTTTTTTAGGATTGTTTATGTTTCAATTTACTTTGATGGAATTTTATATAATTTCTCTACTGTACACCATTTATTTTCTTATAAAATGGATATTTTTGGGGGTTTACATTATTATTTTTATTTTATAAATCTTTGGTACTCAAAACCACTGTAATAATGTTTATATGAAAAGTTGAACTTATTTCTAATTTTTTGTCTGGAATATTAATTTTTCATATTGATATTATTTATTTTGTATAAAAAAATTCCTATATATATTTAAATTATTTATAAAGTTAAATTTATTTAAAAATTTAATTTCTTTTCAAATATTAAAAGGAAAATTTTTATTGTTTTTTATATAAGTTATTTTTGTCTTTGCAAACAAAGGTGTGAAAGGAATCTATTTTAATTTTTTTTCTGTATGAAAGAATTTTCCCCCCCATTAAAGCCATTATTTATTATTTTTCTTAATTTACAAGTTTTTATGATCATAATATTTAGAACCTATTCACATTATTCTATTATTTTTTTCTTTTTTATATTAAAAAATGACATTATTTTCTTAAAAGTTTTGAAAATGGATTTCATTTCACTTATGTATTTTTTTATCTTTCAATAAAAATTTTATTTCAATACCATAATTTATATTGAATATTACATAATTATAAATTATTTTACTAGTATGTATTTAAAATTATCATTGAAACCCCCTTATTTTTTTAATAGATTTTTGACTTTGATTTATAGTAATGCTAAAAAATATTAAATAAAATTATTTTTAAAAGGATTAATTCTATTTTATACTCTACCTTGAAGAAGATTTTAATTTACTATAAAAACTTATTTTATACTGAATTAATGGTATCCTTTTATTCCCTATTAAATTATATTTTATACCTTAATTTTTGTGCATGGGTTAGTCTCAGTTAAAACTCTTAATTCTGATTTTATTATTTATCCCTGTCTATTACCCACTCGCCTTTATTTTTCTCCTTTATGTATATGTTCCTTATTATCATAGATGCATTCATTATCATTTCCATTATTGAATAATCTATATAATCATTACTCCTTATGGTTTTAATATCCTATCATACATAAATTATATTTTCGATTTTTTCATGTAGAAATATAGTAATTTTTTAACTGTGAAAATATTGAGAATTCCAATAATAGATGAGTATAATTTAGTTTAATTGTAAAAATATTGTGAAATATAGTTTAGTTTAATTCCATATGGATGACTATTGATTTCTAAAAAAATTAATTATGTTTCAAAAACCATTGAATTCTTGTAATCTTAATAGAGATGATTATTTAATGTTAAGAAAGTTTGATTAAATATTTTTCTATTTATTTCAATATATGATAAATGTATTGGATTTTTTTAGTGATGAGTGGGGCTTGAAATTATATTTCCCCTCCATATATTGGGTAGGCCTCACGAGATAAATCAAAATGGGTATTTCTTGGAATATGTCATCATATATAATGATAATTTCTTTTCTGAGAGTCCTTAAAGGTATTTAAGGTGTCTTGATTGGGAGGACTCGATGATATGTAATCTGTCTTGACTAAAAGGCCGAAATGGTATGGAATTTTTCATGGTAGAGAGGACTTGGTTGTAAAATTAATATGTTCATTATTATCTATTCAATCACCATGTATTTAGTTATTGAGGTATATTTGGTTACTTACATTGTTATAATATCCATTGATATATTTCATGGTCATGTTAAAAGATACAAGTAATTATTTGGTTATAATTTGATCCTGCCATATTACTTAATTTTTTTTTCACTATGATAGTTACCCCAGTATGCTAGCCTCACTGAGTGTCTGATATCACCATTATTATGTTTCAATTTCCCTTGATTATGAAGAAGAGTAATATGTTTGATATTTGTAGACATGTATCATATGAGGACAATTTTTTTATAGTTGTTGGATAGATATTGTGGAATAATAAAATATGGGTCTAATAGAAAAAATGCTAATTGGATGAGAAAGGGACATGGTTTAATGTGCAATGTATCTAATTATCTAATCCTCTAGTCCTAAGAAATTCTTGGTTATATTATTGAATCAATAATTTCTATTGATTTCTTAATTATGGATGGTTAAAATTGGGGCACTTGATTCTTTATCAATAGGGTATATAAAAAATTATGTTTTTAGCACTTGATCCAGGTGTATGGGTCTGAGATATCTCAAGTTATCCATTATTACTATTTCTCTATGATTTTTAATTAATTAACCTACAATATGTTTTAATTATTTTTTATAGATTTTATAAATTAGTATATTTGTGAATTATTTTGGAATGCTCAAATCTGTTCACCTAACTGTTATATGTGGGATATTAGTTCTCTTAGTGGTTTATACTGAAGCTTTGTACTCTCACCTTGAATGTGAACTTTTGTGGATATACAATTTAATTATTATCATTTTTGGTGTTAGAAAGAACATATATATCCATTTAGATATTTCAAGGATTATTTGGGTGGTGATACTTCATTATGAGGTTATAGAGTTTTGGTCTCCAATTTTTAAGGATTAGTTTATGACATCACACTACATTTGTTTTAGTTTATTATTAGTGTCTAGTTGTAATTCTATTTTTATATTTATGCATTTCTTTGATTTTATGTGTATATTATTTCCATTTTTTTTATTTTGATACATATAGATGATCAGTTTATACTAATATATATGTATAAAATATTTCCATAGAATCAATATATTATTATATTTTTGGAAATGTCCGATATGTCGATTGGTCATTCTATAGTTTTTAGTAAAATTCTGTATTGACTTGGATTTGCATAAATAAAATTTAAATAGATACCCAATGCTAAAATTAAACTCTTTATGTGAGGAACTATCCCTTAGAAATTTGGAAACATGCTTAGTGTATGTTTGGTTCATGTTGAGATTAATGAAAGATTTAGGTCGTGTTGTTACACTACAGTTCAATGTGAGAAATCATTGAGGCATGGAATGTTTTTCTAAAACTTCTCCTTGTTTGAACTGATTTTCCATGATCACCAATGATTTTATATACCTTCAATTATTTTTTCAACCCTTACTGGCTATATTTTATCATTCTACATCGCTAGATTAGGTTAAGTAATCATTTCCTTCATACCCATCACCCGAATCTTCCACATTTTCATAAATTACATACCTTCATTCAACCAAGTATTCATTATATCAATCAATTTATAATTTTTTATTTATTTTTCACCCCAATTAAATATGAATTCCAAGACCTTCATGTCAACACAATCAATAACATTAATTGAATCTCTGTTATTATAGTAACACCACTTTTTATTTGTTGAGTATTTAAGAAAAATTCTATCACTCCTATTTTATCAAACATAATCATATTTGATCCTTTTACTTTGATGATAAAAGGTATTTAAAACACTATTATATAATTAATTCTTGGGGAATTATTATAATACATATCATAATAAGACACATCCAAGTTTGAATGAAAAGATGATAACATTGAATGCGAATAGATTGAAGAATCCAAGTGATTTATTATGGTTATGCTAAAGTTGAATTTGTTTTCCATAATTTGGGAAGATAAAAAGAAAATTTGTTTTAATTGTAATGATTTCTGAACCAATATTAATTCCAAAGACATGTGTAAGAGATGATTAGAGACTGTATATTTTTAAATCATTTGAAGTTGTTGATTAGAAATGGTGAATTTAATGTGATAAATGATGTTTCGAAATTGACATGATTTAAAAAATAAAAAGGGAGATTAGACATGGAGGTGTTGAGAATTATGTACTTGAATTTGATATTGATAATTCTATATTATATCTAACTCTTTTTATAGGAATAACATATTTTTTTCCAAGTATAGCCAACCGTGTTTAGCCAGCCCAAACACACATGTGAGAGGACAACTCAATCATATGGGAGAGATCCTAAAAAGAAAATTTGTGATGGAAATGGGAATAATAGATATGTTCAACCCTACCTAGAGGTATGGATGAATTATCTTTTACTTGGTAAATTATGGTGGACACATAGCACCCATAAGATGTGCGATGGTAGCACACATGGGGAAAGCAAGTGTGATCACCCCATATAGAGTGGGAAGTGCGTCCGATTTCCAACAATTTTTTTGGATAAGATGGGTTGTCTTATTAACAAGAGGGAAGGTGGATTTTTTTTTCTATTTGGGATTAATATTTATGGGGGAACTATAGATTCATTTAAATTATTACATAAAGAACAAGAGTCATCTGATCTGATCTGTATGTGTTGTCTGATCAATCTAAATGAATATATTCTACCTTCAGTATATTGAGGGTATCTTTTATATATTGGTGTATCATGTCATATAATATAGAGATTAAACTGATCTTGTGATAGTATTATGTATAATCATTCAAAGACTTTATATATTTGAAGTTGCAGTATGATCTGATATGAAGGCTGAATCACATGGAAGATGTTCATACACAGTAAGAAATTTTTCAGAGGTTTAATGGTGATTTTAAGATTCCTCATACCAAGAAATAAGTTGGTTTGTATAGGAGTTTGAGTTAGTGGAGTAAGTTAGTGGTTTTCATCAATAAATACATTGACCCTCTCCATTTTAAAACATATGTTTAAGAGAAATCTAAGAGAGTTTTGTGAGGCTAAAATAGAGGGAAACAACTATCAGTATTCACATAAGGATTCCATGAATTCGTGGTGAGTTTTTCTAGGACATCATGATTACATGATGATGATCAATATTTTATGTACCTTTTCTTGTGATTCTTACATCTGAAGTAGTTTCATGATGAAACTGTGAACTTGTTCCATGAGCATCAAAGCATGTGAAGTAAAGATATATCATATACCCATTTGAAAAGAGGAAGCTAGAATAGAGAAATTTTATAACCTTACTTTTGTGATGATATTGAGTAAAACCATGAATGAAATAGTTAAATATAAGGAATATGTTAAGTGAGTTATGTGAAGAAGCATAAGTATCATGCAATACACTTTCCCAAAGGAATCTGAGAATCTACTATGTGAAGCACATGAAATGCTATATGCATGCATGATGGAAATATATTAAGAAAATTTATGCCTCAGGAATAATCATTAAGGTGTTATGGTTTTTGTGTGAAATATTTTTCTCAAAATCAGTATGTTTTACATAAAATATTATCATCATGAGGTTGTAAAAGTATTAAAAATTCATTAATAAATTATAATATTGTTTCATGAAGACACTATTATAAATATTGAGTTATGCAAAATTTATTATCTCATAAATAATATTTGTAATTGATTTGAGACCGAAGCTGTGAAGTGTTTTAGAAGCAATTTATACTTGATTAATTAGTGTTTTGAGATAAATCTAGATCATTAGAATAATAGTTTATTGTGGGAATGATCAGGAAGACATGATCATCAGTTTATGATGTTCCTGAAGAATAGTACATGAGAAAATCAGTTGATCAATTTTTTATGAAGAATTATTACATCTTGAGGAAGTGAAAATGAAGTCATAATATGAAAAATATATTTTGATCAATGGATCATATTTAAAAAATTTCAATAATTTATTGAGACTTTTATGTATGTTAATTATAGTGGGATGTTGGTAACACTATGGTATGTAGTATAAAGATCCTCTTGTGGGATATAAGAGTCATAAAAATCCATAATAGTACTCTTTTTCAATCAATGGTGTTGGTGAGAACTTGTATTCTATAGTGGGCATAGAGAGTAGTAATAATTTTGGGATCAATTTTGATTGGAACAATAGTTTCCCTAGACGTAACCACCTATATATTCTAAAGAATCTCTAACTAAAATAAATAGTATATCTTTTGACTGAACCTTATAAATAGGATGTGCTGAGATTCATTTACTTTCTACATTTCATTTATGATACCCCCATTTTAATAGGTTATAGAGATTTAAATTTAAAGGGATTTAAATAAGAAGAGAAGAACTCAATAAAAAAAGTCACACCTACTTCACCCCCCTCTCAAAGTGGCTACATGATCTTTTAGGTACATCACAACTATCCTGGTAACCTACCTCCAAAAGAAATATAAATTTCATTTTAAACCAATATGTATCAATAAATATAAATAAAATTCTAATTCTTTCTCTCAGGTACACCATTTTATTGGGTATATAGGGTAATTTACTCTTGATTAAATTCACATGTCTCCAAATATGCCTCATACTTTTCACTACTATTTTTATATCCATTATCTAAATGTTACCTCTTTAAGGTATGAACATAATAAATTTCATAAAATTGATTAAATATTTTAAACATATAAAATTACTTAAAATTATTCTTCAGTTACATAATTCAAGTAACATAGGTAAATTCATCAATAAATGAGAAAAAATATTTTTCAAAAATTCACTAATTTTTTTCATAATCAATCCATAAATATCAGAATGGATAAGTTACAAGGGATGAGATATTTTAATATACATTATTTTATGATATTAATTTATAAAATTTAACATTTGAGGTTTAGAATATTCTCACTTCATATCTCTATTAAAAAATTAAACATCACAAACATTGTCTGCATGAGTCAACTTGTGTATGCTCTTTTAGATGTTATTATTAACTCTTATATTCCATAACTCATTATCCCCCTTCATTCTAAAGTAACCTAAATTTTTAGTTTATACCACTTGAAATAGATTTTATCTAATTTTATATACCTAATTCCTGACATATTTATCCTTCATCCTCTCACCAAACATTTCTCCTTCTAAAATATCACTTCATTACAATTTACACAAGGTTATGAAAAAATAAACAATTTATTTTTCAAACCATTAATATAGATATTTCTCTTTAAATTAAATAAATAATATCCAATTTACATTAAGGAAAATATTTTTATTTTGAGTGATATATAATTTATAAATGAGATTGATCATTCTTTACACTTTTCAAAGACATTGAGAAACCTCATATCTTCAATCATATGTTTTGAAAACACACTATTTAGTATCCATGTATGAATATTTTGAGATTAATTCAAATATATGTATGTAAGAAGAGATTTATCTTTTCATATTTATTTATTTTTCTAAAATATTTGAGCATTATTCATACTCAATTTTTTTGAATGGCAAGGAACTATTTATCTAAGTGAGCTAGAAAATCACCTCTTTTATAGACTTCATTCAAAACTTGAACTTGTTTCTTTACATGAACTCCTCTATTTTTAGTCTCCCTCTAAACTTTTATCCTTTCAGTGGGTTGTATTACCCTAAAATAATACCTTTTATGCAATAACTGGAACCCTAAACAATACATAAACCCCTTTCATCCCATATATCCATATGGTGTTGACCAACCAAGCACCACTGGTTACCCTATAAACAAATGACATCCCATATATCAACCCACCCATGTGTTATAATGGTCATATATTAGACTAATGAATGTCCCCATAGGCTGACACATATTCTTTTGGAGTGTTTTTCTATCACTCAAATACATTATGGTAAAATTCATAGTATTCCACCAGTAGCACCAAATAAATTTAAAAGGTTAAAATACTAAATGTTACTACCCATTTCAACAAGTCACACATTTCTTTTCTAGAGCCTACCCAATGAGAACTCAACATTTAAAGAGGTTTTTCCTGGAGTAGTGATCAACATGGGTGATAATTTAGGATGTTTTCCTTAGTTTGTGTGAGACAGGAAAAAACATACAAATAGAACATGTGTGCTTTTGTGGAGATAGTCATTAGTTTGATGACCTATTTGAAAATGTGGGTGGGCCCTAAAGAGGGGACAACATGTGTATGTGGGGACACTAGGGTGCCTAGGGGGCCAATTGTTACATTGATATCTGAGTTAGGTTTTGATCCTATGATCTATGGGTTATAAAAACCTAGATCTGATACCATTTTATGACATCTCAACCCAAATAATCTGATTAGAACCAGAAATCTACATGACCTCAGGCGTGCCTCCCTGTATGCTAGGGGTTTCCACCTACAAGTGAGGGTTTTGAGTGGAATCATGGATATACTATACCCTCATTCGGAGTTAACAATAATAAATAAAGATCCAAATGTTTAATAATATATAATTAGAGTACATATATACCAAAAACATACCAATAGTATGAATGAATATAGAAATAATAGACATAAAATCCAAGTAATGATATAATAGTCGATCTCATTCTGGGAAATCATGTATACAAATAAGGAAAGGTAAAAAGGTATAATAAATTTTTTCAACACTAAGACTCATATCATATTGTATTCTTACTTGTATAAAGATAACCCACTAGATAACCAACCTAGTACTCATCCCAAATTGTACTTATAATAAGTGAGGGATGCTTAGGTTCCCAAGTGTCATGGCCACTCTAGGTTGTTGTGAGCACAACTCAGTAAGAAATGAACAACACATTATAGTACCCACCAAATAATATGAAATTTAAATTCATGTGACAATATCAAAATGATGTAAATATTTAATACATAACTTCACAACATAGATTAATATCACAATGAACACACTAGTAGTAAACAACCATGTGTCGAGTGATCATGCATTTACCAAGCCAACTAAAACCCCTAGTCATACACACTTAGGTTTTCCACAAGTGTTGTTACATACTCCATGACATTCTCAAGGCATGAAGTCTAAGTATGGACATAGTTATGACTAGTGAACTTATACTCAGAATACAAAGGGTATTGAATGTTGTGTCAGGACATAGGTCTGACTTGCCACCCAGCTTAGAGCCATGTATCTTAGAATCCTCAAGGCATAAATAAATCATGTTTCTCCGAATCCACAATGCATCGAGTACTAACACGTTCTTAGAATCCTCAAGGCATCGAGCTACGACTGGGCCATCGGGCTATCATTCTCCCACTCCCCGTGAAAGTCCATGATCTTTAACAATGCACACTGTATGAAGTCCCCATCAAAGAGTAAACATACCATGATGGTCCACATTTAATATATACCAAATAAATATCTAAAGGAAAGATAACACCCAACATGGCAGTGCATGGTATGGAATGTATTACACAACATAACATATCATCATGATTATAAGTAACAATGATATATCAATAAGTAATCATCACCAACATGAAACTACTATCTATGAAAGTATACTAAAAGATTATGGAATCATATGGGTCACATGGAATGCTCAAGTACCCACATGAGATCACTATCTATCATGGTCAACAAGTTATTCCAGTTTAGATATCATATTAAGGCAACTAAGGGTGTCGATATAAACCAAGCATGAAATAATCATGTTTCATAGTAGATAAAAATGCTCAAAATCAAAAGTTGTCAAATAGAAAATCAAAGCATAATAATGGATTTATCATCATAAAGGGTTTCATGGTTTATACATCCACACACATCACACCTCAATGTTTCTCTTTAAATTAAGAACTCTACAGTGATCAATCCCCAAACGACAGTGTCTGAAATCAAGCTAGTGCGCATGGTTCCATCGTGGTCCTTGTAAATTGTTTATTTACATCAGGAATGTTCTTTTAATTAATTAATACTTAAAATATATTTAATTAATTAATCATATTTAGTTATTAATAACACAATATAAATATAATGGTTATTCACCCAAAGTGATGAACATCATATATGATTCCAATAAACCTGTATAATAAAACATGATATAGTATATGGGACAACCTAACTCAAGGTTATTGATTTAAAATTCAAGGTTCATCACTTGTAACACACTCACTTATCAATCGTTTCAATAGGATCACCCAGAATTCTAAGAATCAATTCCAATATTTTATTTAACAAAATATATAAAAACACAACATATGTTAATAAATTTCTCTCTCTTTAATAATTCTAAGATTATCTATTTAATTTAGAACACGAGTTAACTAGTTTTTTTCTTAGGAATAATTATAATTTCTCATGAGATAATATTTTATTTATCTAGAATAATCTACGATCAGGATGATAAATATTATTTATCCTTATTTGTTGAATACAAGTTATTATCATTTAATAATTCTTTATCCCTTTTCTATTATGTTTCAAAAAACTAAACTTTAGAAATATCTCCTGAAAAATTTGAATCTGAATACATGTTACGACCTAGAATTATCTATGTTAAAAACTGCACTCAAGAATAGAGGTGTGGGGTTGAGGGTTATGCCATGCCTAGATCCCAAAATAAGAACTAACATTGATCAAATATATCTTCACCAATCTAGAAAAAGGTAATTTTTGGACTTCTTGAACTAAACATAATAATAAAAAATAATTTTAGAAATGTTTGGGTATTTTTCAAGAAGAATGACGTGTATAGGTTCACAACATTAAACCACAAAAATTGAATTCACAATTTAATTTTTCTTTTTTCCCAAATATATAATGTTTAGAATTTTAAATAATTAATAAATGTATTACAAACTACAAACAAGTCAAAATAATCCATTCACAAGATTTAATTCTTTTAAAATATTCTAAACATGATTTAGGTTCCTACTACGTAATGAAAAAGCTGAAAAATAGGTTTAAAAACATTTTTCCTCAACAAAGAGCTATGTAAGTGTAAAAACCCAAAGTACAATAACCCAAAAGATGATGTATAATTTATTAAATTGAAATAAGATATAAGAGATCTCAATACAAGGGACTACTTATTTTATTATTCTTCACAAACCTGATATATACATTTTTCCCATTTTACATTGGAAATAAAATACAAGACATAACAAAAGAAAATGTTCGGCATCCTTGAAAGTCATTCAAATAATTCTTTATCATATCCTTGGGAAAGAAAAAAATAAGGGTGATCTCAAATGCTCAGTAACGATAAATTATAATTGAAGATATTATGATTAAATAAGACTAATTAGTATGGAAATGTAAATTACTAAAAGAACATGACATTTAATCAATATATTGAGAACAAAGTGTATATATGAATAATATCAGAAGAAAAACTATGATGGGTAATACTTACTAAATTATAATTTAAGGAAATTCATAATATTGGACATCATTATCTCGTATATAATGATATCTTTACCCCCCAAGTCCTTACACCAAGACAATTTAAACTATAGGAAGACATACACAAGAAAACCATTTATTAAGTCTAGACAACTAGTTTGTGTCATGAGAACAGTCGATACATCTCTACGATATAAAATTCTAGGATCTACCCATCATTGAATGTCCAATTCATTTCTCATATATTTAATGATAAAATTAGTTCATAAATAATATGTCTTTTCAAGAAATGTCCATATTAAATAAAGAATAAAGAATATAAATATTTCTTATACCAAATAATTAAAGTTCAAACTAAAAAACCTTATGTAGTAATGGTATATGGTTTATCCAATAGTAATTTCCATAATATAAATAATATGGGTATTTAAGATAAATTTAATTTCTAATTATTAAAATAAAGTGAATGTTTCAAGGGAAATTTAACGAACACAAAATTAATAAGAGAGAAAAGATTACCATCAATTCATTGAAATTATAGGTTTTATGATAAAATCATATCCTTTGGAGAAATAAATAAAATGAAATATAAAAATTAAAATAAACAATTTTTAATTATTTTTCTTTGTAAAACCATTTAAAACTTGTAGAAGAATATAATAGCATAAAACAATTATGGAAGTGGGAAAATTTGTTAACGCCATATATAAAAATGAAAAAATTCATTTTTAATTTTTGTAAAGAAAGTTGAAAGTGAACCTTTAGGTAAAGAAGAGAAAGATTGATTTAAAACCATTTAAAAATACAAGGATTAATTAAAATTTACACTGAGTAAATAAAAAATTATTATAATTTTTAAAAAAAATATATACTTGGAAGAAACATATACTCGATCAAAATGAGAAATATGATTGGATTTTATTTTAAATATTTCTTTTCTTTATTCAAGTTAAAAGGTGGGAAAAGTTACAATAGACATGTATAATCTCTAAATATTCAGATCATATGAAAATTATTGGAATTTATTCAGGGTATATTATAATATTTCTTCAATGAAAATAAGATAAATTGCATAAAAAATAGATTATAAAATAAATTCTCACCTCTTTGGTAACCATAAATCATTACCACTAGAAAGAGTAAACTTTAATTTAAAAATTAATAATCATGAATAAATACATATACCTATTAAATACCTAAATGGGGTAGTATGTACATCATATAAAAATAAATATGTACACAATACCAGTTATATCTCAATAGAATAGAAATTGAAAGGAAAACCCTTGCTATGTGTTTTTGCGTTAGATGGACATGCCTTAACCTTATGAGTAATGGTTTAGATAATTTTATTAATTTATACCAGAACCATATTCATATTCATAATATCATACATGATCCTATTATAACATCTTATCACCTATTCATTAAAAATATTTCATTAGTATCATTATTTGGGGTTTTAATTACTTTATTTTATAATGTATGTTTTGTCGTGTAATTTCTAATTGGTTCTATAATATTCATAATGTTGATAATGATATAAATTTCATATAAATTCATTAATTCTATCCTTATTACCATCCATGTAAAGTGGAAATAAAAAATGGATCACATCACTTTGTGGAGGCGTTTGTCCACACGTATGCATGTGCGGAGTAATCATTTTCCAATAGATTTGTAGGTAAGAAGGTATATATGATATTATAATTTGAGAATCATAATTATTGCATACATATAATATATAATCATTTGTTGTTTATTTATAACTATAACAACCTTTCTCTTTATAACACACTTAAACATGATTTATTACATAAAATTGTACTTAAGACAACTCTGAGTATCGATAGGTCTAGTGTCTTGGGAAATTAGTAATATTACATAACAAGTTAGAATATAAAACCCAACATCTTTATTAAAAACTTCTTTCACATGACCATAACATTCCTTTATACTTATAATTTCATGGTATAACGTGAGTACATGCATAAGAAAAGGGTGAGATATGAAGCCCTGTAAGGGAGTAAACAAGGAATAATATGTAGAATATAGTACATGTTAGGAAATAGGCATATCAATGGAGCACAAGAGAAACCTGAACATAATGGCATGATATAACATTATTATCATAACATGGAAATGTGGCAACAACATTTAACATGATATTTGTATGATCCAAGGCTCATTGAATATGAAGAACAAGGGAACCCTCATTTCACTTGAATTAGAATGAGTAAACCCTCATTGCACTTGACATATCATGATACTAATATTTACCCAATTCATTGGAATGCTATCAGAGCACACCCTTCGTAATCATTTCATTTCATGTATAAGTGTGCCACATAGATCATACAACATGGATTCATTAAAAATAATCATTTATTCCATGATAAAGAAATATGGAATTCATACATGACACTCTATAATAAATAAGTAAATGTGCACAAGGGTGAATATCCTTGATAGAGAAATGGGCATGGTATTCACTACATAATGACTTTGGCTTGCAAAATCGCTGTGCTATTTTGGCAGCATAACGATGTGACATAAGAATTCATAAAAATGGTTGATGGGAGATAAATTGGTATATCGTCATATTTACATGAAATGGATAGTAAGGGGGTCATATAGATACATTTCCTAATATATTTAATGGAATTAAGATTCATAAAATAAACGAATTTCTTTAATGTAAATGATGAGAGAGAAATCCCTTATGAAATTTGGACATAGTAATGGGTGTAAATGGGATTAATTAATGGGAGATAAAGGAGTCTCTCATTATTAAAACATAAGTAGGCAAGTATGGGAGAGGTTGAAAATTGTACAACAATATTTTAAATTGAAAATAAAAGGGTATAACAACATAATGAAATTGAGACAAAAATGAGAAAAGAAGAAATCCCTTACTTGGAAGTGTGATCCCAAAGGATTAGAAGAGGATTGAGAGGGTATTATTGGGATATTGGGGCACCTTGGGAGGATTATAGATGTAGGTTAAGGGTTTATCAATCTCCAAGTTATTTTAGTGAAGAGGAATGGGAGATTGAGTGGGTTTATATAGGAAATAATAGGGGATTATTTATTATTTAGGTTTTTGGATACCACACATTAAACTAATCAAAACACCAAAAAATCCATTGGTTTTTTACCATGGTTTCTTACAAAGTGGAGTGGAAAATATTATTTTATAAGTCCAGTTTCCAAAAATTTTAAAATATTTGTCTTTATTTTATAGAAGTGAGTCACACTCTCAAGGAAATAATTTTAAAATGTTAAAATACTTTATAAGCCTTCGAGGGCCCACTATTGATTTGTAAAATAAGTAAAAAAACCTAAAATGAAATTATTTTAAAGCTAAAACATATATTGGCCGAAAATTACATTTATAGTATTTTATTAAATCACTCTTGGGTCATTATAATGTCATAAAACACATTATATATTAAAATGATATTTAATTTTTACCCAAAAATTCGATTGTCTCAGAAAATTATGAAAAATTCACCATTAGATACTATTGACATCCAGATTTCAAAAATTATACTCATTTTATCCAAATAATTTTCTAAATATGTGAATTTTTACTATTAATATAAAAATTGACATTTATCGAAAATTTATGAGTTTTGACAAAACAACTCTGAAACCTTAATAAAAATTACAATAGTATTCATAAAAATAATACAATCAGTTATATTTCATAAAAAGTAATTTAGTAATAATATTTTATTAAAATATTATTTAATATAGAAATCAATTAATTCATCAAAATATATTTCTTAATTTAATATTAACTAAAATACCGTTTTTTCTTTAAAAACAATTTACAATGTAACAATAATAAAATGAATTCACATTATTTATTCTATAAAAAAATAATGAACATAATCATAGTGATAGGGTCTTGTTTCATAACCCCTTATAACACTCGCCTATGACCAAAGGGTATGGTGTGCGATTGTGACAGACTCTTGGGATGGCTCAGATAATATCGACCGAGTAGTAAACTCTATCAACTTCCACTTCTCCCATAGGCGGTTCCATTCAAGATTAACTTGTTGAAGCTCATCTTGCTCTTGGTCAAGAGTGAAGCCCCGTGATACCACCTACTTTCTGAGCTCTAACAAATGAGCTTCATATGGAGAAATTCTATATATGAGGCTATCACTTCCTTTGTCTGAGTAAATTGGATTTGTTAAATCCCTATATTTATATTAATATTGTCATCACTATTCTAGGGATATATTAGAAATAGTAAAAATTCTTAACTCTATTTTAAAATCCATAAAAATTAAACCAAGTAATTGTATACGTTTTATATTACCACCCTACATAATAATACATTTAATCAGATCAAGAGGAATTTTCATTAGTAAAAGTTTGCGTCGTTACAATCTTCTACACTTAAGAAATTTCACCATTGAAATTTCCTTTTACCACACTAAAATAGATGAGGGTAACTCTACTTTTTCACTTCCTCTGATTCCTACATTTCCTCTTGAAACTTTTGGTTTCACCACAACACCTTTACGGGGGGTATTTTCTTATTTTGTAGATCTTTTTACCTATGATCTAAGATCTTTATCGGTTTCTCTTCAGAGGAGAGTTCACTCTCCAATGGTACCATATATGGATTGAGTACATGTGATGGGTCAAGTATGTACTTTCTTAATATTGATACATAGAATACATCATGTACTTGAGATAGGTTCGGTGGGAGTGCTAGTCAATAGCCTACTGGTCCAATGCGATCAAGGATCTCAAAAGGGCCGATGTACCTTGGACTATGCTTTCCCTTCTTCCAAAATCTCACAACTCTCTTCTATGATAGTATTCAAAGGAATTCTATGTTTCCAACATCAAACTCTAGGTCTCGTCGATGATTATCAGTATAACTCTTTTGTCAAATCTGAGCTGCTTTAATGTGTTGCTGGATGGTCTTAACCTTATCCACCATTTCTTTGACCATTTATGGACCTATGAGTTTTCGCTGCCCAAATTCATCCCAAGATGCCGGTGTTCTATACCTCTTCCCTTAAAGGGCTTCATAAGGATCCATTTGAATTTTGAGTGGAAACTGTTATAGTAAGAGAACTTAAATAGAGGAAGATGTTGATCCCATTCTCCTTTGAAGTCCTTTGAGTTTGCTTTCAACATGTCCTCAAGTTTTTAGGTAGTCCGCTCAGATTGACCATTATTTTGAGGATAATAATCCATACTGAAGTTCCACTCTGTATTCAGAGCATGTTGGAGACTCTTCCCGAACTTATAGGTGAATCTTTGATCTCAATCAGACACAATAGATAGTGGTACTCCATGCATCCTAACCACATCCCTGATGCATATCTATGCTAGTTGATTCAATGAGAAATACTCTCTAATTTCAATGAAGTGTGCAATATTTTTAAGATGATCCAAAACATCCCAAATAACATTGTTTCCTTTGGATATCTTTCGATGTTTGGTGACAATGTCTATGGTGATGTTCTCCCATTTCCATGTTGGTAGGGGTAATGGTTGCATCGTCCCCTTAGAATTTTTCCTATCAGCCTTCACTTGCTGACATACCAGGAACATTGATGTATACTCAACGATCTCCTTCTTCATGTTATCCCACTAATAATTCTCTTCGAGATCTCAATATATCTTTGTGTTTCCTAGGTGAATGAAGAAATTAGAATGATGTGAATCATCTAAAAGTTTTTTATTTAACTTCTAATTTGATGTAATGCATAGTTGTGACCCAAATATCACAATTCCTTTTTCATTAAAAATGATCTCTAAGGATTTCCCTTTTCTGATAGTTTCCACTCTCTTATGAATTCTCCCATCATCCATTTGAGAATCCGTTAACCTTTCCAAAAGAGATGGTTGAGCAATCATTTGTGAAAGGATTGATGATGTTCCCTACTTTATGATTCCCATTTCCATCTTCATAAAATCTAAGAAGATTGGATCCTTTTCAATTCTGATCAATGATAGAATCACTAGGACCCTTCTACTTAGAGCATCCTCCCCCTTATTCACTTTCCCAGGGTGGTAATGGATTAAGGAGTTATAGTCTTTGATCATCTCTAACAATATTCATTGGTACATGTTCAAATATTTCTATGTGAATATATACTTGAGGATTTTGTGATCCGTGTATATTTCACACTTCTCCCTAAAGAGGTAATATTGCCAAATTTTTAAAGAGAAGATTACTACAGCCAACTCCAAATCATGTGTTGGATAGTTTTTATCATGAACTATCAATTGCCTTGAATCATAGGAAATGAGTTTTTCATTTTTCATCAACACATATCCAAGGACCTTATTAAAAGCATCAATAAATACCACAAAAAAGTTCACCACTTGTGGGATGTGTGAGAATGAGAATAGTGAATATCATCCTTTTAAACTCCTTAAATCTCTCTTAACATTCAGCACTCCAAAAAAACTTGACTCACTTCCAAGTTAGCTTAGTAAGAGGGTTTGAAAATAGTGATAAATTTATCAACAATTGGTGATAATATCGAGATAACCCTAGGAAGATACATATATCTATCACTGATGTTGGCCTCAACCATCCCTCTATTGCAGTAGTCTTGGATGGATCCATAGATATTCCATTGCTTGTGATGATATGAACCAAGAATAAGACTTCCTTCAACTAGAAGTCACACTTGCTGTAATTTTCATAGAGCTTCTCCATTCGCAAGGTCTCTAGTACAATTAGTATATTATCCTCTTGCTCCTCCTTGATCTTGGAGTATATTAGAATATATTCTATAAATACTACCACAAAATTTTCAACGTAATATCTAAAGAATTCATTAATCGAGTCCATGAAGATTGCTAGAGAATTAGTGAGTCCAAAAGGAATTACTGTGAATTCATAGTGCCTGTACCTTATACGAAAATCAGTATTGGGGATATAATCCTTCTTCAACCTTACATGGTAATATCCCAACCAAAAATCCACCTTGGAGAGGTATTTTTCTCCACATAGCTGATTGAACAAGTCCTCAATTCGAGGAAGAGGATACTTGTTCTTTATCGTGATTTTTTGAGCTCACAGAAACTACTATAAAAATGCATTGAACCATCCTTCTTCTTGACTAAGAGTAATTGTTCAACCCATGGGGAAGAACTTGGGTGTATGAACCCTTTATCCATATTTTTCTGTAGTTTTCTCTTCATATCCTCAAGCCCTACAGTATTCATTCTATACATAGTCTTGGATATTGGCAACATCCCAGGTATAAGATCAATTGATAATTCAACATCACTTATAGGAGGAAGACTAATAAATTCCTCAAGAAACACATCAGTGTATTCCTTTAAAATAGTTATGTCTTCAAGGATGGTTTCTTCCTTAGAATCAATCATCTGAGAAAGATACACATGATAATATGGTTGTAATATCCATGCTTGAGATGATGGTGCTAAGGCAGATTCATCCCCCTCCTTTAATTTATACTGAATAGGGGGCCGATTCGTCATTTGGGGAGTGATTTTCCTCTCAATGAAATTTATGTTGGGTCTATATAGGGAAAGCCAATCCATTCTAAGATTTGTATCAACTTTCACTATAGGGAGTATGACAAGGTTGTTTGGGAAGTTCAAACCAAAAATTGTGATAGAGGGGGAGTTATATTCATGGGATGAAATGATTTACCCATTTTCCATTGTCACTGACATCTTTACTTCCATGATTTGTGGTAGTGTGGGGATTGTTATAAAAATATTTCGGGATATAAAAGAATGCGTAGAGATAGAATAAAAAATTATGTTATCTATTCTTGAATGAATAACTAGCATACCTATCAGCACTTCATTGTCGAGGCTTTCATCGACAGTAGTGATGAAAAAAGATTTCCCTTTATGCCTTGGAGGTTTTTTGTTGCCATCGAAAAGCCATGGATTAGGGAACTAGTTTGAAAAGTGCCCTCATTCTTTGTAGTTGTAGTAATGAAAAATTAGTTGATGGTCGACAAGAGAATTCCTCTCCTCTGTTGTAGCATCATGTTTTTCTTGTCGACAACAAATAGCCAGGTGCCCTTATATTCCACACCTAAAACATTTCCTCTTCCCCTTCAGGAAATTTCTAGGTTTCTTCTTTACACACCTTTGGAAATCGGGGTGCTAGAATTTCTTATCACCATTGCATTTATCCTTAAGACTAGAAAAATTAAATTCAACCTTACTCTTATTATCCCCATGATACCACTGAGATTCTCCAATCTATATTTAGACTTTGTGGGAAAATCGAACAATTTCATCATAACTCCCAATGTCACGAATCTCTTGGGATATCCGTATTCTAGGTTTTATCCCACCAAAGAAGCGGTTAACCTTGAATTAGGGTGTAATGATAAAGCCAGAGGCATATTATACAAGCCTTGTAAAGTTTTACTCATATGCTCTGATGAATTTATTATATTTTTTCTTGAGGGAAAAGAAGTCCCTTTCCATCTTAAGTTAGAGGGTGTGAGGAAAATATTTATCAAAAATAATTTTCTGGAAATCCTTTTATTCCAACGCTTTTATTTCCTCCTTAGGATTCATATTTTTGATCAATGTCTCCCATTTATCTGCTTCACCCTGCATATGATAAATAATAAGAATTAAATTCTCTTATTTAGAACATTAAAGATGGATACTATCTTCTCAATGTAGTTGATTCATTATTCGATGATTGAGGGATCAGATGATCCATTAACAGTAGGAGGACTTTTTCTCTTGAAGCTCTCAATTGCGGCTCATTATTTCTTTGGGGGAGGGGGTTGAAAGTTTCTCTTGACCCAAGTTTTTATTCAAAACATGAGTTAAATGAGAGAGTATCTGAAAAAATTTTGTGATTCCGACTCCCATCAGATAGGGCTTCTCATTAGAACAATCATCACAGTGATCTTCGCATGTGTTGTTAGTCCGAGTCCTCTAATTACTAGCCATTAGATGAAATAAAAGGAAATTTTGGGGGTAACACATAAAGGGTAATCTAATGACAAAAAGGGATAACTAATAAATTACATTTATTTCCGTAACTTATCTAGGTTATCCACGATATAATTACCAAAATAACTTATTAGGAACATTTTTTTAATTCCATTAATAATGGTTCATAGTAATCTTATGAATTTACAAAAGCATATCCCCTAGGAGTGTCATAACCAAGAGTGAAGCAGTTCCTATTTTCATGCACCAGTTCCCGTTCAAGTCTAGCTCAAAGAGTTATTTTCAGTTTTTACCCTTAGATACATCTATTCCAGAGCCGCCTCTACATTCCCTTATCCAGACATTGATTTATTGGATGATAAAGCACTTACCCAATCCTCCCCAAAATTTAGGGATGTTTTTATTATAATTAGTATTATCCCTAAGGCATTCACTAGGTTTTTCTAATCCTAATCCCCCAAATAACTAAACCAATCCTCTGATACCAACTATAACAACCCTTCCCTTTATTACATACTTATACATGATTTATTACATAAAATTTCACTTAAGGAAAATATAAGGAACGAGAGGTCTAGTGTCCTGGGAAATTAAGAATATTACATGACAAATTAGAATATAAAACCAAACATCTTTATTGAAAACTTCTTTTACATGACCACAACATTCCTTCTTACTTAGCATTGAATGGGATAACCTGAGGACATGCATAAGAACTGGGTGTGATATAAAGTATAAAAAGGGAATAAACAAGGAATAACATGAAAAATATAGTACATGTTAGGAAATAAGAATATCAATGGAGCACAAAAGAAATGTGAACATAATGGCATGATATAGCATGATTATAATAACATAGAAATGTGGCGACAACGTTTGACATGATATTTGAATGATCCAAGGATAATTGCACATGGAGCATGAGTAAACCCTCATTGGAATTGAATTAGAATCAGTAAAACCTAATTTAAATTAAAGTATCATGATATTAATCTTTACCTAATGCATTGGAGTGCTATCAGAGAACACCCTTCTTAATCATTTCATTTCATGCATTAGTGTGCCACATAGATCAAACAATATGGATTCATTAAACATCATCATTTTTTACACAATAAAGGAATGTTAAATTAATTCATGAAACTATATAATAAATAAGTAAATGTGAATAATAGTTAATATCATTGATAGAGAAATGAGTTTGGTATTCACTACACAGTGACTTTGGCTTGGAAAATCGCGGAGCAATTTTAGCAGCATAAGGACATGACATAAGAATTCATTAAAATGGTTGATGAGAGGGAAAATGATATCTCATCACATTTACATGAAATTGAAAGTAAGGGGGTCATATATATACATGTTCCAATATATATAATTGAATTTATATTCATAAAATTAAATAATTTCTTGAATGGAAATGAGGAGAGAGAAATCCCTTAAAGAATTTTGGTATAGTAACAGGTGTACATGAGAGGCATTAATGAGAGTGAAAGGGATATATAATCCTTAAAAAATAATTACGACAGTATGGGGGACATTCTAAATCATACCTTAACATTTTTAATTTAAAATAAAATGTCATAACAACATAATAAAATTGAGACAAAAATGAGAAAGGAAAAAATCCCTTACTTGGAAGTGTGATCCCATGGGCTTGGGAGAGGCTTGAGAGTGGCTTTTTTGGAGCATGGGGTGCCTTGGGAGGATTTTATATAGAGAGTAGGGAAGGGTTTTGTCGAGATCCAAATGGTCTGAGTGAAGTCTAATGGGAGATTGAGTGGACTTATATAAGAAAGGAGAGAGAATTCTTTATTATTTAGGTTTTGGATACCACACATTAAACGAATCAAAACCACAAACCATACCATGGTTTTTGCCCATGTTTTTTGCCAAAGTAGAGTGGGAAAAGTTATTTTATAAGTCCAGTGGCAGAAATTATAAAAATATTAGGCTTTCTTATGTGGATGTGAGTCACACTCTCAAGGAAATAATTTTAAAATATTAAAAAGTATTATAAGTCTTTGAGGGTCCACTAAGGCTTTGTAAAATAAATCAAGAAAACCTAAAATCACATTATTTTGAAGTTAAAAAATATATTTTCTGAACATACCATTTATATCCTTTTATTAGATCACTATTGGGTCATTATTATATGAGAAATCACATTATATATTTATAAATTATTTAATTTTTATACAAAAAATTGTCTTTCTTAGAAAATTATGAAAAATTCACCATTGGATAATTTCAATGTCCTGATTCCAAAAATAATACTAATTTTATCCAAATACTTTTATAATTATTTGAATTTTATACTTTCAAAATAAAAACCAACATTTATCGAAAATTCATGGGTTTTGACAAAAATAGCTTTCAAACCTTAATAAAAATTATAATTGTATTAAGAAAAATTATACGAAAAATTATATTTAGTAAAAAGTAATTTAGTAATAATATTTTATTAAATTATTATTTAATTTAAAAATAAATTAATTCATCAAAATAAATTTCTTATTTAAATATTAACTAAAAATATTATTTTTTCTTTAAAAACTATTTACAAAGTAACAATAATAAAATGAATGTATATTATTTATTCTATACAAAAATAATGCACATAATCATAGTGCTAGGGTATTGTTACATAACCCCCTATAACACCCAAATATGACCTGAGGTTTAGGTGTGCGATTGTGACAGACGCTTGGGGTTGCTCGGATAACATCGCTCGGGTGGTTGTCTCTATCAACTTCTACTTTTCATGTAGGCGGTTCTATTTTTGATTAACGTGTTTAAGCTCAGCTTGGGCTTAGTCAAGAGAAAATACCAGTGATGCCACCTCCTTTTCAGAGCTCTGAAAAATGAGATTCATATGATGAAATTCTAATGGATGAGGCCATGAATACCTTTTTCTGAGTAATTTTTTTTTGTTAAAACTCTATATCTATACTAATTATGTGATCAATGTTCAATGACTATATTAGCAACGGTAATAATTCTTAACAATATTTTAAAATCCAAAAACATAAAACAAAGGAAGTTTATATGTTTTATATAAAAAATTTACAAAATAATACATTTAATCAGATCAAGAGGAATTTTCATTAGTGAATGTTTGGTTCATTACAATTACCATCCAAGTAAAATGGTGATGAAAAACAATTTGTACCGCTTTGTGGAGACGGTAAACCGTACATAAACCTGATAGATGTTTTCCATTTATGTAGGATGGAAAAGCGGTGGAAAATGGTTGTTATATTATAATAATAGAATATTAGTATATTACCTATACTATATTAATTATTTTATAATGGGTACAATAGATTTATAGAAAGTATAACAAGAAATAAATTTTAAAGAGTTGATAAATATGTTTAACTCTTCTTTAGTTGACTTCCATTTGATCTCCTCGTAGGGGATCTTGGGTTCGTATTTTCAAAATACCAGAAACTCTATAACTTATATTAATATTTTAAGAAGATAAATTGGATGGATTTGGGAAAGATAGGTTACTCATTGTGGTGTAACATGAAGAGAGAAGATGTGTCATTTTATAAGTGAGGGGAGGAGAATTATTGAAATTTATTAAAGTATTAAATTAATATAAATTATTTTCATGTATAAATGTCTCAAAATTAATATAATTACAATAAAATTTTAGGAAGATTTTATATAACCTCAAATAATAAGATTTTGACAAGTTCGAATGATTTTTTCACCCTAATCTCTTTTTACCCATGTTAACCACTTCGACAATTACCACAATAATATTTTTTTACAATATAAGAGACAAGAAAGTTACCATGAAAGAAAAATTGGACCATAAATGGACAATGGATGAAATTTTAGACCATATATTACCCTATTTTCCTAGTTAATTTTTTTTGTATTTTTAAATAATTTAATAAAATAAATGTTTCATAAAATATAATTAATGTCATTTTTGAGAGTATTCATCTAATTTCACTTTAAAAACATCAAGGTAAAGATTGAATTTAAATATTATCCCTTAACACATCACTAATATGTTATATGTATCTATAAAATTTATGGAACACAATAATTAATATAAATTATATTACTTTTAATTTTTTTTTATTTTTTTATTTTTCTAAAAATTTAATAAATATTATTTCAACATTGCATAAGAATTTAAGCTAATTATTCAATCACTAAATTTTTAAAATAAATTAACATGATAAAAATAATTTAATTTTGTTTAAAATAATCTTTTATATTCATTCATTACATATTTTTATCCTCATGTGATCATATATAAGAAATTACAAGCAAGAGAGGGACATTTTGTAATTTTAATTACTTAAAATAATTAAATGTCATTAACAAGGTCAAAAGGTTTGAAAATTCCATATATTTGAATTTGGGAAGTATATGGAAGAATGAACCCAATACATGATATAATTTCATGTTTTGGGTTGATTTTAATGCTTGATCAAATTATTTTAAACCTCAAATACCTAATTTTTCCTTTACAAACGTGATAAATTTTACTACGGTTACTATTCATAATGCCTAAAATAAAAGTGACATACTTACAAAATCTGAACTTCATAATTCCAAATATGGTATTAATTTTTTAATAGTGATTTTATAGTGGTGTAATTAGTTAGTTTTAATATAAATGTAAAAACACCAATGAAAACCCATTTTTATAAAAATGTGTTTTAAGCATAAAAATTAACTTATATCAAAATAATGAAGCTTTTCGATTAAATTAAATTTTTATAAATAAAATGAATAATATCTTACTTTATTACCAAATTAAAAATATAATGGGTCTTTTAAATTAGTTTATTTATTGAAAATAAATCACAACAGTTGAAAAATGAATATTTTTTTTCACTATTCACAAAAAACAACAATTTTAAAAAATCTCAAAATTTCATCTTAAGTTAATTTTGATATTATGATTTAAAAATGAAATGAATTTAGTAAAATTCCATATTTAAACTTTTTAATTTATTTTTGAATTTTATTCTTGAATAAAACCATGTGTATTTTGCTATTATTTCTTTAAAAAGAAAAGATTACTATATTTGAAACTTGAGTGTTACATTCCTCCCCACATAAAAAATATATTCTCTGAAATTTCTGTATTTTCACCTCATGAATAGATTTAAGTAGTTAATCATATTTATTTATCCAGGCTCCCACATCACCTCTTCTATCATATGATTTCTCCAAAGTTACTTTACCAACCAAGTCATCTCATTCATCAACACTTGTTCTCTAGTGTCCATAATTTCGATAGTATCTTCATTGAAAGATAAATACTGTTTCAATTATACTTACTCATATGTGAAACCACATGTTAGGAATGGAATTTACTTCCTTAATAATGAAATGTGGAACAGATTATATACTTTATAGTCTTGGTGGTATTTTGAAATGGTAAGTCATAACACAAATTATTTCTAAAATTTAAAAAGGTATGATGCAACTAGGTCTAAGTTTTCCTTTATTACCAAACATTATGACACCATTCCATGGATATAACTTTAATAAAATATGATCACTCACATGAGATTAGAAATATTTCATTTAGTTTTTAGAATAAATCATTTTCCTCAATTTAAACAGTTTAACATGGGTTTGAATTGTCTTTACCTTCCCCATTTTATCCTCAAAAAGTTTTGATCCAACAATCATTCTTTCACCAACTTAATCCCAAAAAGTTGGAGTATGAAATCTCTCTCCTTAAAATGATTTATAAAGATCCATTTGAGTACTTACATAATTATCCCAGATAACTTTAAAGTTAAGTGAGAACAACTTCAAAATGTCTTCCAAAGTTTGAATAGTCCTTTCATACTTTATATTGATTTGAGGGTGATAGATAGTGATTAAATGAAGCTTAGTTTCCCGATAATTCTAAATCATTTTCTATATTTTGAAGTAAATAATGGGTCATGATCAGAGATGATTGAAATTGTGGTAACATTATGTCTTAAATATTTATTAATACAGAGTCTTGTATGGTTATAATGATGTAAATCTTCTCTTATATGGAGTAAATTTCAGATTTGTTATGAAGGTGCACAATAACACATATTATATCATCCATTCTAGGTGTCTTTGGTAATATAGTAATAAAGTCTATAATAATATTATTCCATTTCCATATAACAATAGGTATAGGTTTTATGAACCCTATAAGATCTTACCTCACATCATTAACCCATTGAAAAATAAAAAATCTTAATACATAATCTATTATTTTTCGATTCATATTACCCCACTAAAAATGTTCATTTAAATATATATACATCTTGGTGCTACTAGGGTGTATAGAGAAATTTGAGCTATAATAATCATTTAATTATTTCATATTTAGATTAGGTATATATGGAGAAAATATCCTCTTTCAAAATCTACAAAAACCATCTTTATATATGACACCAGCTAATTTCCCATCATTCCCAACATTAATTTTCTTTTGAAAATTATCATCATCAATCTTAGAACTTTTTATATATTCCAATAAATATGGTTTGAAAATCATTTGAAAAATTTCTGATGTTTCCCATTCCTTAATAATTTCCATTTAAATATTTACTAAATATGGTATCTCCCAAATTTACACTAATGTATAAGCAGTCTCTTACAGCACAGAAGGGTCGTCAAATTCTCAGAGACATAAGAACCTATGGACACACAATCTATAGAGATGAATTTTTGGCCATGAAGTGGACAACATTGGTTTGTTTTTATATAGTTTAAATTGAAACTATGTTTCCTAAGTGAATTTAATTTAGGATTAAGGGTTGATCCTAGATTATTATAAGGGATGAAATGAATGAATTTCTTATTAACAATTTCAATTTCTTAGACTCTATAGTGATTAATTTGGAGTGATCAAAAAACATTTATCATTTATTAGTTTAATACCTATAAAAAAATGATAAGAACCTATATACTTTTAGAATCGTTTTTATGATCACTCCAATGTAGATGTTCATATTAGAACAAGAAGTGTGTGAACTGAAAATTCAATAAGGTTAAGGATAGATTATAATTATCAGATGAAATTTTCAAAAAAAAAAAATAAATTAATTAAAAATTCACAGAGTGATAAATAACACCCAATAAAATCCTTTTTAATCTATAGGATCATCCCATAAGAGGTTTATACTTCCATTAATTCCATTCTTTTAATAGAATATAGGAGTAGATTTATGAGGGTGGAATTAGAGAGGTAAAGAAAAAATAAAGAACACCCCACCATTGTGTGGAGGATTTATATCTTCACTATGTGAATAAGTTTATATCTAAATGAAATGATATCAATATGTTAATAATAGAAACAGAATATGATAATCATAATATCTTTAACCAATAAACTAATGTGATTTGAGCAACTTTCAATTGAAGAAATGTAATTATAACATCAAATTGGAATCATAACATTAAAATGAAATAAACCAAATAATCCCCAAACTCATTCACCACCACTATGTTAAATAAATATTTAAAGAGGTTTGGGTTTATCCCCCAATATTTTATGTCTTCCCACTTAATTATGGTAGGCCTAGTATTGTGTAAGGTTTTTGGGAAGTGTAATTTTGCACCCTTGACCTGAAATGCGAGCCAACTTGCATGCCTTTGATAGATATGCCCAAAAGATCCTCCATATGGAAGAATCATAATGTTCTATAGAAGAATAACTTGAATATACTATGGTCCTCTAACACCTTCCAATATTTCTACCCATTTGGCATCATATCCAAGGAGTTATGTTAGAAATGGAGGGCTATTATTATGGGCCACTGAATCTGGTCTGAAATTTCATCTTTTAGTTGGGCCACCTGGATCACCACTTAAACCCAAAAACTAGCTTTGAAAAAAGTTTAATAAAATTATATCCATAATTTACAATTTTTTTAGTTAAAATTTTAGATTCATTGGGATTAGATCATGGCCGCTATAATCATTTAATTGGGATGATGTCCAGTTCACTTCAGCCAGAATTTTATGGTTCGAATATCTAAAACAACGATCTTTCAAAGTGAATATCAAAGTGCTCCAAAATTTTGAATTATTCCTAATGGAATGGGAAACATGATACTGTAATATTTAATTAAAATCAATACCAATGGTTGATTTAATTTTTTTCTCAAAATGTACCAAGTAAAAGTGGAATTTAAGTAAGAATTACAATCATAATGTGAAATAATGTTTAAATTGTAAAATTCACTAAAAAAGTGTTTATAAATAAGTAATAAATAAATATTATATTATAAAAAATGAATATTAGCCTCATTAAGTGGCTAATAACAGCCCAAAATATATTTTTTCTACTCTAGAGTAAAAAGTATCTTAAAAAATGTGAAATTTAATTCCACTTTCCAAATTTTTTTAATATATAATTCCCACTCAAAAATTTATGAATCCTATAAAATAATTGATTAAACTATAGGTTCATAACCATATCCCAATCCCAATCCTGTTCCTTTGTTCAAATTCAGAAATTTTTTTTATCCAATTTCAATTAATCACGATGATGTGTGGTGAATCACAATAGACATGGGGGTTTATTTTTATTTAAGGGGGAAAAGATGGATGTGATTGGTGGAGTGAAATTCTGACCTTATGATGAGTATTAATTTATTTTTGTTTTTTGTTTGTTTTTATTTTTCATTTGATGCATGGTAATTGAAATTATAATCAATCATGTAAACTGTTTTGGAGAGACTTTACTCATGACTCCCATTATTAATGAGCTAGGGGAACACAATAAATATCCAATAATTGGGAATAATCTAGAGTTAAATTAATTAAAATCAATTTACGATTACAAAAATTTGAGATAAAATGAAAAATTATGGTCTAGGAAACTATGGAGTCAGGTCCCCCAAGTGCCGAAAGCGACACACTAGGTTAATCCATTTCTCTACATACAATTGTATTATTATTATTATTATTATTTTGATTTGTTTTTTTTGAGTCCTCATGTTAAAATTACTTTGATAATAAAACATATTCTATTTACTATGGTACCCCAAGAACTCAAATAATACCCTGCATTCCAAAGGATATGTGTTGTGATTTTTTTTATTTAATTGATGAAAATGTAAACAGTGAAAAATAACATTAGATAACTACACATTCCAAAATATATGCTTGTGAACAAAAAAGTTTATTAAAATCAGAATAAAGGCATAAAAAATTAATTGATATTAATTTTCAATGTTTTCAATGTTTATAATCATGTTCAAGTTTAAATAAAATATTCCTTCCATTTATAAAAAAAGTTCTTAAAAATATAATTTTTTCCTTTCTTTTCACCTTCCAACTTATAATAACATTGTCCCCATTTTTTAAATAATATAATATATAGATGGGGAATTAAGTGTAGGATAGGTGTTTCAAAAGTTAAATTTGAAATAAAAAAAATTCAATAATGTCACATGATATATAAAAGAGAAAATTAATGTTGAAACCAATTAAAACTTTGATTTCCATGCCACTCATATATGCCTCATCAATTACCAAAGATTATGTTTGGAATCTTGGAAGAAATATTATTTTCCAAAAAATACATCAACCAAAATATCCTCTGTATCTTACACACCAATTAAATTAGAACAAGATGGAAACCCCTTGAGGTTCCTTAAACTAAAAACATATAAATACAGAAGGAAAGGGTAAAAATGTAACTATTTAATTTGGAACTGTAAACAACGAGTGAATTTATTTGTAAAAGTTGGTTTGACTCGAAAAAAGATCTTTTTTTAATATTATTAGCTCAACATAAACCCCCCAACTTACCCAATAAATAATTTCAATATCTAATGTATTTTTTATTTAACTTCTATCTTTATATTTTTATATATTCTTCACTCAGGCTAGAAACATGTCATGGAATTGGTTTCATAAACAATCCTATGAATCCCTGTGAATGGGATAATGATAGATATATCAAATAGGGTCCATAAAAACTCTCTATTATGCCTACTCAAAAAATCTAAAATAATTATCTATCCTTTGAATTCAAGAGAAGAAGATATGAAATATAAGGAGGTTTTATTTTACACTATGAATTCATACTTAAATGTGACTGGTGAGATTTTGAGTTCAAGATTTAGTTGGTTAAAACTTATAGAAGGATGTTAGAGATCTAATTCAAAAACAAATTCTTTTTCTATAATTCCAGATATAATTGGTTCCTTTATAGGATATTTTTTTGTCACCACATTGTCTATATCCTTGTCTAGAATGGGAATGGAATCAAAGTTTGTGATTTCTTAGAAGGTTCTATTGAGTGATGATATTAAAAAATCTATATTGGAGATATTTAAAATAAATTCAATCTGTAGAGACCCGAAGCTTGACGTACATTGAAATTACATTACATTTGCAGAATACTTAGTACATAACAAAAACACACACACAAGGATCGTAATAGTTTAGTGTCTTTGGAAACTCGGAATATAATCTTCTAATCCTGGTGAAAGATCTTCAACATCACCCATAAAGATCTTTTTTTTATACCTAAAACCTTTCTTTATATCCTGGGGAAAAGAAAACATAAAAGGGTGAGCTCAAATGCTCAGTAAGGGTAAACAAAAGAAATATCAGTCACATCATTTACATAAGCACATAAATTTTGGAAATCTTAACCTGTAAAAGAGATTATAATTTCATAACCTGGGATAACTCATGGCAGTGAAATGTAATCACAATAATCATAACTTAAAACATTAAACTTTGTGTCATGCACACATAATCATAGAGAAACATTTCTTGTTAGTCAAGACTCATTTCCAAGACTATCTTAGTGGAGAAAGTCCCTTTCTGAACCGAGTCACCCTCGTTTCAGTCCTATTTCACTGAACCGGTATAACCTACCATTCCAGCCATGTCTATCTCATGAGATATAAAATCTTTACCCAATGCATTTGAGGGAGATATAGGTCCCACCTATCTCATAATGATACCATTCTTATGTGTGCCACAAAATCATAAATCATACATCGTTGCATAACCCATGTAGTAAAAATGGGATTCTTAAACAACATGACATCATAAAACATTTCATATAAGATAAAGGAATTCATAAAAATATTTCCATCACAACATAATCAAATCCATGTAATAATAGGGATAGAAACAGAACCCTATATTATCTTAGATGGAAAATAATTTTGATAAAACACTTGAACTCCATTCTTGAGGAAAATATCTTTTCTGCTTCAAAAACACTTTTCCTTTCTTAACATGTCATACAACTTTAAACTAAAAGAAGTTGATTAAAAATAAACTTGAAAACTTGTAAATGAAGCTTCTTGGAAATGATGTTTTAAAAATCCATTCATGCTGTATCAGTTAAAAAAACATTCTTCGTACTTTTGTCGGAAAAGTCAAAAAGTATCTCGTACGAAAAACGACAAAAGATTCCTTTCATATCTTTTACTAAAAAGTAACCTAAGGGTAAAATTGGATATAAACTATTGTAGAATGATGTAAATATTACATATTGAGGAAACATGGATGTGGATGATAAAATACACCCCAGTAAATTTCAAAGTATAAACAATCTCGGATAAAAATGAGATTGTGATATTTCCCTTACCTTAGGTACGATTTGCTTCGTAAGTGTCCGAACCTCTTGTATAATGATTTAAATAATGTCATTGACTTATTACAGAATCATATTCATTGTTTTTATATCATATATGGTTCACTTATGACTTTATATTACCCGTTCTTTTGTAAATTCATGTTAAAGTATCGTTTTGTGTAAAATCATCTCATTTGTCGTTCGTGTTTTAACTTGTAATTATTCATATGATTACTTAGATCATTATTACTTAATTATAGAATATAAAACATGATTTATATAAAATATATATTCAGGATATTCATATATATAATGGATCGATAAATGGAAAGAAATACACTGTTCATGGAGACGGTAGGCCGTACATACGCATGAACGCTGTTTTCGTTTCCTTATTGAATTGTTTGGAATCATGTAGATGAAATAAATATATATACACATAAATCCAGTAGCTTTATAATTTCATATATTTCATTATTATTGCTTATATATACTTTATAATAATTCTTAAATGGTTAACATGGAGAATGAATCTCATCGCGTCGTGGAGACGGTAGTCCGTACGTACGCACGAGCGATGATATCATTTCCATAATTATTAAATTGAATTGGAGTGGATGATACAATATATCAGAATAATTATGATGTTATAATAACTATTTATAGTTATTCTTTACACCATAATACCCATCCATGTAAGGTGTTGGTGGAAAAAACAGATTACACCACGGCGTGGAGACGGTATTCCGTACGTACGCACGCACGGTGATTTCATTTTCTGTAGGATGGATAGATGGTGAATTATGATTGTTTCATACTTATAATAACATATCATTATATGAGTGATACTGATGTTATTACTTCATAATGAAACAACCTAAGAAGAAGAAGTGGAAGAAGAAATAAAGTTGAAAGAATCGGTAATAGAAATTACCTCTTCTTTGAAGCACCTCTTGGAGATCTTCTTTTAGGGCACTAAAATTGGTCTTTGAGGAAGACCAGAACCTCTAGGATGTTTTTAGGGAAGTGGAGGAGAGAATATTTCAGGGGTTTTCTGAGCTTGAAGGCTCAAAGTTGTGTGAGGAAGAGAGGGAGGAGGTTCCCTTTTATAAGGGAGGAGAGGGGCTCCTTTGGAAAACTAAAAATATTATTTTATTATAAAGCCAAATTCGGTTTTAAATAGCTCAAAATTGATTTATTTAGAATCTAAGGTGGGGATGGGTATAAATACTCTCATCCAATAAAATTTAGACAAGTTTAGGTTCCTATTTTAACCTTATTATTTAGATTTAACATTAAGTTAAATAATTTTACTTTTACCATGTCTTCCTGTGTTCTTACACTATAAGGTTAATAAACTTAGTATAACAAGACAAACGAACCCCATGTTGTTTATTATTAATATATATAAGCTTATCTAAGTCATTTTTCCGAACCTTAGATTTTTAGGAATAAAATAACAATTAATAATATAATATTTGTTTTAAAAACTATTTTATGTCCATTTTGACACTATTTAGTAATTGATGTTTGTGAAAATCATAACAGAATGATTAGTTCAAATAAAGTTACTTAAATAAATACTAACATGTCATATTAACCAATAAAATTAGTGTAATTCATAAAAAGTCTTAAATTATATTTATTTGGGTATTTATAATATCAATTATTATAATTTTTCACTATTATGGTAATTACTGCATCATCATTGTGTCATAAATAAATTAATTTATTTAATGTCTAAATATTATAAATAAAATATCATTATGTATTAAATCTTATTATCTTTCTAATGAATATTTACAGTCGAATTTATCTTATGTATAACCCTATATTAAAAATGTTTTACTAAATAAACTTTGATTTTAACTCTTTTAACTCTTCTTTGAATTAAATAATAATAAATGTCCTAATCTAATCCAAGTGGGCCTAAATGATCATATTCTATTCCTAAGGTTGTTTTTGGTAGAATTAAACTTATCCAATAGAATTAGGACATGTGTTAGGTAATAATAATAACATTTTTAACCTTAATTACCCTATTTACTTTTAACCGTGGTAAAAAAAAAGTAAAAAGTTACTATTCACCAAAAATTATTTTCATCTCATTGAACCACATTTTATTTACTGACATCAACCATCTCTCTCGGATTTTTGAAATTCCACTCACAGAAGCGGTATAATTATGTTTTATGAAAAATTCATTTTTTTAATACCACTTAGTGGTTTCACTATTCATCAAAAAATGAAAGTTTCCAGAAAAATACCAAAAATTAGGCCTAAGATATATTTGATATTATGAACTCAAAAATGATGTCTATTTTACCAAATTCAAAATATATCAGTTACATTAACTAATTTAAAAATTAATTCCCGTCGTCAAAACAAATGGCGTGTTTTTAAGAGATAATAACTATCAAAAGATTGACATTTGTTTATAACTGGTTTAAATGTGAAATTACATCTAATGACCAACATTGTATTATATTGTAAAAATATATTCTAAATATACTTTAAAACCACTCATGTTAATAATTTATCACTATTAATTATTCCGATTGAAAAAGTTGTTTTTAATTAAAATTTAGTAATTTTCACTATTCATCAAAATATGAAAGTTATCCGAAAATTACCAAAATTTCACCCTAAGCTAATTTCGATATTCCGAATCCAAAAATGAAGTCTATTTTGAAAAATAAAATTTACAAAATTTCAAAAAGTGGTTATTACTATTCATAACTACTAATTTTAATAATATTTTAATAGCATATCATTCTTTAGCGAAACTTGGTGTTGCGTACAACACACGCTATCGTGGAAGGTCGCGATTACGTGTAATTTAAGCCAGGTCAGAGATGTGTGTTGTGAAATATCCTTTTGGTGTAGCGTATAACACAAGACATTAATGAAATTAAAAAGAATATTTTTCATAAAATCTCGGGGTGTTACATTCTACCCCCCTTAAAATAAATTTCACCCTCGAAATTCGTCGGGGTTATAAATGGCTTAATACTTGAAAGTTTCTTTAATAGAAACCCACATCGTAAAAAGGAATACCAAAACCAATCTTTAAAAACAAAAGTATGAAATGTAACGGTTACCCAAATAAACTAATCACTGGGTTTCCACATAGGTGAAAATATGGATATGGAAGAAAAATCTAACCATCATGTTCTGATGGAGAGTGGTAGAGAACATGGCTATAAAAAAGCCAACAATCACAAATCCATAAATTTGTGACGATCTAAGGTACCATCTGATTAATCAGATATAAGAGCACTAGGACAACATTTTTGGTTTTCAAGATCGTTTCCTTAAAGTTGAAGAATTTGAATTAGAATAAATACTTACTTTATTTTGGTACAATATCACTGTTGTTCGTGCCTTGAACAATTTCCACTTCATCTCTTAAATAAATGAATTTGAATTTGTTATTCTTGAAGTGTCAGCAGATCATGTGATAGAATGACAGGTCATTCCATCTGTCTCAAACAAAAGGTTAGCAAAAGTTATTAAATATACACAAGACATTCTATAGTGAGATTAATCATATATAGTTCCTAAAATGGACTTATACTTCCTATATCATACTTCTTAATATAATAAAACTAGTTTCTACTAAACAGGGACTTCATGTAGGCCAGTTTTAGGCGATAAAGGCCAGTCGCACTTCGGTTGTGGGTTTGATTCCCATAGCCTTGTCCGACGCGATGGGCTGTCGCCCGTCCTGCAGGTTGTCCTTTTTCTAAAGCCATATTACTATAACATCCCATCAATAATATCGAAAAACGTTTTATCCTAACTTATGTCCAACATAATCCATTCTAATCTTTAGTCTTATCTAAAATACTTCGGTCCAAGCACATAGTATAAAGAAAATGATTACTTGAAATGTCACAGAATAATCACGTGAATGCCATCATTTATCCCCCATATATCATAAGATATATCTTGTTGGTCAAATTACAAACATGCGAATACCTTAATCATGTATTCTCTTAAAGAATGAATACCCATTGAACCTTAGTGAAAACATGAATGCAGTTAAAAGTTAACACTTTCCACATACCAAAATCCTCAAAATTCTATATACTCAAACCATGATATCACTTAGTCCTTATATCAATCATGAGCTCATGAATACTGTCAAATATTTCATTTTCTCATTTCCCTTCATTATGCGCATATCATTCTTTTTCCAAAAATATCTCAATCACTTTCCATGGTTACTGGTACCATAAAATTATTGAAAACCACAATAGACCAATACATAAATATTCCAATATTCCACGATACTATATACAACACTATTTTGGAATCCCATTACATAAACACTTAATCATTCCACCACATCGTTGTCATATTCAACATCACCAATAGTGATTGCATGTGACTTCCCTTTGTCCTTTGCCTTAAGTGGTTGCTCATGTTGATCATCACTAACCCTTGGATTAGGGCATTTATTAGCATAATGCCCCATTTCCTTACACTTGAAGCATTGAAGTGTTGGTGGTGCGTTCTCTGCAGTGTTTGCTTTATTCACATCATTAGAAACCCTTTATCCATTACCTCGACACTCAACTGCTCGATGACCTTCTTTTCCACACTTAAAACATTTTCTAGTCCCTTTAAGACAATCTCCACCATGATTCTTTCCACACTTTGAGCATAAGGAAACATTCATCTTCTTTTCACCATTATTATGAGATTTCTCCTTGAACTCCATCTTTTGTTTCTTGTCAAAACCATGAGATGGATATGTAACACCAAATTCCGTTTCTACCTTGATAGCACAACGTACAATTTCTTCATAGCTTCTGAAGTCTCTTATAGCTAATGCCCATCGAAGACTTGGTTTTAAGCCACTGAAAAATCGATCAACTTTACTTTTAGGTTGGATAATAATGCCAGATGCATACCTTGCAAGTATTGTAAAATTCGCTTCGTATATACCAACAGATTCATCATCCTTTTTCTTTAGTTCAAGAAACTCCTTCTCCATCTTTGTTCGAAGAATACGAGGGAAGTACTTATTGAAAAATAAGTTCTTGAACTCATCCCATTCCATGGAATCAATTTCATCTCTTGGCCTCGTATTCTTGATAAGATTCCACCATTGATCAGCTTCACCTTCCAAATGATATACTGCTAAGATGACTTTATCATGTTCAGAACATTGAAGAACTGAAAATATATTTTCAGTGGTACTGATCCATTGTTCAGCAACAAGTGGATCGGAAGTCCCACTGAAAGAAGGTGGACGTTGCCTCATGAAGGACTAAATAGAATATTGTTCCCTTCTCTGCTCATTTGGAAGTCTAGAATTATTCATAGCTAGTGTAAGTATAGCAATAACATTTTTCACTCCATCTCCCATAACATTTGTTTGTTCAGGAGGACAATCATTGCATTGTCCATTGCATTGATCAACACGGTTCCTTCGGGTTCCAGCCATCGTCTAAAACCCAAAAAGAATAGTGTGAGAGGCAAAAATCATGCTAGGGAAAACAACATTATAAATGGGGAGTATCCTAAATATCTAACTTCTTAGGTTAAATTCTATGATCGTTAACGTAGTTCTAGGACTGTATCTTATACGTTTACTTATCCTTAGGGACATCCCTAGACATACCTTAGAAATATCTCTAGGGATCTCACTAACGCTTTCGCATCCTAGTTTCCAAAGGTTGACTAAACCATTCCTCTAATACCAACTGTAGAGACCCAAAGCTTGACGTACATTGAAATTACATTACATTTGCGGAATACTTAGTACATAACAAAAACACACACACAAGGATCGTAATAGTTTAGTGTATTTGGAAACTCGGAATATAATCTTCTAATCCTAGTGAAAGATCTTCAACATCTCCCATAAAGATCTTTTTTTTATACCTAAAACCTTTTTTTATATCCTGGGGAAAAGAAAACATAAAAGGGTGAGATCAAATGCTCAGTAAGGGTAAACAAAAGAAATATCAATCACATCATTTACATAAGCACATAACTTTTGGAAATCTTAACCTGTAAAATAGATCATAATTTCATAACCTGGGATAACTCATGACAGTGAAATGCAATCACAATAATCATAACTTAAAACATTAAACATTATGGCATGCACACATAATCATAGAGAATCATTTCTTGTTAGTCAAGACTCATTGACAAGACTATCTTAGTGGACAAAGTCCCTTTCTGAACCGAGTCACCCTCGTTTCAGTCCTGTTTCACTGAACCGGTATAACCTACCATTCCAGCCATGTCTATCTCATGAGATATAAAATCTTTACCCAATGCATTGGAGGGAGATATAGGTCCCACCAATCTCATAATGATACCATTCTTATGTGTTCCACAAAATCATAAATCATACATCATTGCATAACCCATGTAGTAAAAATGGGATTCTTAAACAACATGACATCATAAAACATTTCATATAAGATAAAGGAATTCATAAAAATATTTCCATCACAACATAATCAAATCCATGTAATAATAGGGATAGGAACATAACCCTATATTATCTTAGATGGAAAATAATTTTGATAAAACACTTGAACTCCATTCTTGAGGAAAACATCCTTTGTGCTTCAAAAACACTTTTTCTTTCTTAACATGTCATACAACATTAAACAAAAAGAAGTTGATTAAAAATAAACTTGAAAACTTGTAAAGGAAGCTTCTTGGAAATAATGTTTTAAAAATCCATTCATGCCGTATAAGTTAAAAAAAACATTCTTCGTACTTTTTTCGGAAAAGTCAAAAAGTACCTCGTACGAAAAACGACAAAAGATTCCTTTCATAATTTTTACTAAAAAGTCACCTAAGGGTAAAATTGGATATAAACTATTGTAGAATGATGTGAATATTACATATTGAGGAAACATGGATGTGGATGATAAAATACACCCCAGTAAATTTCAAAGTATAAACAATCTCGGATAAAAATGAGATTGTGATATTTCCCTTACCTTAGGTCCAATTTGCTTCATAAGTGTCCGAACCTCCTGTATAATGATTTAAATAATGTCATTGAATTATTACAGAATCATATTCATTATTATTATATCATATATGGTTCACTTATGACTTTATATATTACCCGTTCTTTTGTAAATTCATGTTAAAGTAGCGTTTTGGGTAAAATCGTCTCATTTTTCATTTGTGTTTTAACTTGTAATTATTCATATGATTACTTAGATTATTATTACTTAATTATA
The DNA here is from genome assembly GCA_963277665.1 of Viscum album. Taxonomy (NCBI): domain Eukaryota; kingdom Viridiplantae; phylum Streptophyta; class Magnoliopsida; order Santalales; family Viscaceae; genus Viscum; species Viscum album. Next base: position 257,226,961 of record OY728143.1, on the reverse strand, counting down.
GAATATAAAACATGATTTATATATAATATATATTTAGAATATACATATATATAATGGATCGATAAATGGAAAGAAATACACCGTTCATGGAGACGGTAGGTCGTACGTACGCATGAACGCTGTTTTCGTTTCATTATTGAATTGAGTGGAATTAAGTAGATGACATACATATATGTACACATAAATACAGTAGCTTTATAATTTCATATATTTCATTATTATTTCTTATATATAATTTATAATCATTCTTAAATGGTTAACATGGAGAATGAATCTCATCGCGTCGTGGAGACGGTAGTCCGTACGTACGCACGAGCGATGATATCATTTCCATAATTATTGAATTGAATTGGAGTGGATGATACAATATATCAGAATCATTATGATGTTATAATAACTATGCATAGTTATTCCTTACACCATAATACCCATCCATGTAAGGTGTTGGTGGAAAAACAGATTACACCACGGCGTGGAGACGGTATTCCGTACGTACACACGCGCGAAGATTTCGTTTTCTGTAGGATGGATAGATGGTGAATTAGGATTGTTTCATAATTATAATAACATAGCAGTATATGAGTTATACTGATTTTATTACTTCATAATGAAACATCCTAAGAAGAAGAAGTGGAAGAAGAAATAAGTTGAAAGAATCGGTAACGGAAAATTACCTCTTCTTTGAAGCACCTCTTGGAGATCTTATTTTAGGGCACTAAAATTGGTCTTTGAGGAAGACCAGAACATATAGGATGTTTTTAGGGAAGTGGAGAAGAAAATTTTTCAGGGGTTTTCCAAGCTTGAAGGCTCAAAGTTGTGTGAGGAAGAGAGGGAGGAGGTGCCCTTTTATAAGGGAGGAGGGGGGCTCCTTTGGAAAACTCAAAATATTATTTTATTATAAAGCCAAATTCGGTTTTAAATAGCTCCAAATTGATTTATTTCGAATCTAAGGTGGGGATGGGTCGCAATCCTCTCATCCAATAGAATTTATACAAGTTTAGGTTCATATTGTAACCTTATCATTTAGATTTAACATTAAGTTAAATAAATTTACTTTTACCGTGTCTTCTTGTGTTCTTACACTATAAGGTTAATAAACTTACTATAACAAGCCAAACGAACCCCATGTTGTTTATTATTAATATATATAACCTTATCTAAGTCATTTGGCCAAACCTTATATTTTTAGGAATAAAATAACAATTAATAATATAATATTTGTTTTAAAAACTATTTTATGTCAATTTTGACGATATTTAGTAATTGATTTTTGTGAAAATCATAACAGAATGAATAGTTCAAAAAAAGTTAATTAAATCAATACTAACATGTCATATTAACCTATAAAATTAGTGGAATTCATAAAAAGTCAAAAAAATATATTTATTTGGGTATTTATAATATCAATTATTATAATTTTTCACTATTATGGTAATTACTGCATCATCATTGTGTCATAAATAAATTAATTTATTTAATGTCTAAAAATTATAAATAAAATACCATTATGAATTAATTCTTATTAGATTTCTAATGAATATTTACAGTCGAATTTATCTTATGTAGAACCCTATATTAAAAATGTTTTAGTAAATAAACTTTGATTTTAACTCTTTTAACTCTTCTTTGAATTAAATAATAATAAATGTCCTAATCTAATCCAAGTGGGCATAAATGATCATATTCTATTCCTAAGGTTTTTTGGTCGAATTACACTTATCCAATAGAATTAGGACATGTGTTATGTAATAATAATAACATTTTTACCCTTAATTACCCTATTTACTTTTAACCGTGGTAAAAAAAAGTAAAATGTTACTATTCACCAAAAATTATTTTCATCTCATTGAACCACATTTTATTTGCTGACATCAACCTTGTCTCTCAGATTTTTGAAATTCCACTCACAGAAGCGGTAAAATTAAGTTTTATGAAAAATTCATTTTTTTACTACCACTTAGTGGTTTCACTATTCATCAAAAAATGAAAGTTTCCAGAAAAATACAAAAAATTAGGCCTAAGCTATATTTTATATTATGAACTCAAAAATTATGTCTATTTTACCAAATTCAAAATATATCAGTTACATTAACTAATTTAAAAATTAATTCCCGTCGTCAAAACAAATGGCGTGTTTTTAAGAGATAATAAATATCAAAAGATTGACATTTGTTTATAACTGGTTGAAATGTGAAATTACATCCAATGACCAAAATTGTATTAAATTGTAAAAATATATTCTAAATATACTTTAAAACCACTCATGTTAATAATTTATCACTATTAATTATTCTGATTGAAAAAGTTGTTTTTAATTAAAATTTAGTAATTTTCACTATTCATCAAAATATGAAAGTTATCCGAAAATTACCAAAATTTCACCCTAAGCTAATTTCGATATTCCGAATCCAAAAATGAAGTCTATTTTAAAAAATAAAATTTAAAAAATTTTAAAAAGTGGTTATTACTATTCATAACGGCTAGTTTTAATAATATTTTAATAGCATATCGTTGTTTAGTGAAACTTGGTGTTGCGTACAACACACGCTATCATGGAAGGTCGCGATTGCGTGTAATTTAAGCTAGGTCAGAGATGTGTGTTGTGAAATCTCCTTTTGGTGTAGTGTATAACACAAGACATTAATGAAATTAAAAAGAATATTTTTCATAAAATCTCGGGGTGTTACACAGTCCATGGATAAAAGTTTAATTCATATGAATTTAAAAAATTTATTTCCTCGTGGATTAAACATCCATTGACTATTCCATAACCATCTTTAGCTTCATTTTTAATTCTATCTTTATAATCTACCTCATGAGAATCATCATATTCACTAAATTGATAGCTTGGGTATATATATTGAAGTAAAGGCCCATGTTTTCAAAGGTTATTTTTGTGTTCCCATTATAAAATTGGATAACTGATTGAATTGTTCCAAAGAAGGGGAAATCAAGGATGATGGGGGGGTTTTCTCCTTTGGACCTACACTAGAGTTATTTTCAAGGGAAATGAAGTAATCATGGTAACTAGAATTTTCAAATTTCACCAAAAAATACTTTAATATCCCCTTAGGAACTCAAACAATATGATCAGTAAGTTGAAGAGTGAAAAATGTGTGTTGGAATTCATCATTCCCTAACTGAAAATACAATGCCTATGGAATGGTGTTCACACTAGCTCCTAGTTCACATATGGCCTTGATAACCTTTTTTCTCAAGAATTTCTGCATTGATGTAGAGGAAGTTGGTTCCCTTAACTTAGGTGGAATGGTTCCTTGGATAGTGGTTCTCACATTAACATCCAAAAAGACTTGTTTTTTGTGTGATAACCTTCTTTTGAATGTACACAGGTCCTCCCGGTGCTTGTAGTATAATTTTATGGTTTGGATTGCATTGAGAGGGGGTATTTTGAACTTAACTTGTTAGAATATTTCCCTTAATGTTTCATTCAATTTGGGTTTAGATTTTCCTCTCATACGTTTAGGGAATATAGTAAGTTACAGGATTGTTTTATAAGGTGGGGGTTCCTCTAGATTATCATCATAATATTTAGATTGATTGAATAACTCTTCATTAATTTCATGAGATATTAAAACATTATAGGGATTAAAAATGGTTGGTTCAAGTATCTCAACGGTTTTTAGTCTCCTTAAAACTTTCACAAAATCGAGTTTTTCATGAGGGTTTTGTATGTAACTAGATTATCCCCTTATTGTTTGGGGTGGGACTACCCAATTAGACACGAGTTCCATTTAAATTTTAATGGTTTAAAATTACATTTTAATGGATTACACTTCCTAATGGGAGAGGAATTTCTTTGGAAGCAGTTTTAGATGGTTAGTTTAACCCATGTGGATATTTAGGTTGTTAGGTTGGTTATTGGAATTGGACATGGAGTTTTTTTATTGGACCAGTTGTGGTTATAACTTATTATGGGTTGAAATTTTTTTCCGAGGGTATGGGTTTGGTCATTTTGGATGAATTGGTTGTTGGTTATATTTCCAATGGAATCCTAGATGGTCATTGTACCTTTGATTGAAATTGTTTTGGTATTGTGGATTTTAAAATTTCAAATAATTAACCTCTACTATTGGTACTCCAAAAAAACAACCTTTATATAATGTACGGTTATGAATTTTTTAGTATTGTTATCTTTTTTGTCACAAATTGTGCAAACATTCTCAACCGTTTGGATTTGTTGGACCTTTATCAGATTGATCTCCTTAAAATTCCCTATGAGTGAATAAAATTTTTACCTAAGATATTGTTCATGACCAAGAGTTTTCCTTCCACTATATTTTATTGGATTCTCATAGTAAGGTGACATTTCCCATGTTTGGTTATATTCATCCAGGACTTCCAGATACTCGTAACCATCATTTGTGTCTTTGTTTTTGAAAGCATGATTACACAAGGTCAATGAATTGTGTTTTCCAGGATTCAAACCATCGTAAAAGATTCGATAATGTTATAGTATTTAAAATCTATGGTGAGGTACCATGTTGAGTCTAACTTTGAAACATTCCCATTTTTCATAAAATGAACCCCCTTATATTTTAAATAAGTTTTGGATACTCTTTTTATGTGCATTTTTTATGATATGAGAAGTTTTGTTTATAGAATTCTCTTTGAAATTGGTCCTACGAGTGGATTGATGCTGGTATCATATTTTTTAACCAATTATTTTCATGATTATTCTGTGATAAAGGAAATAACCTCATATTATCTGACTAAATTTGATGTGGGGGAACTTGGTTTTAACAATGTCGTTAAATTTCCAAACATGAAGATATGTAATTACTGAATCCATCCCACGAAAGGTTGGAAGGTGGTATAGGACATGAGGTTTGAAGAAATATTGGTATTATCATAGGGAATCATGTCTAATATAAGAGGGTTTATTTTTCTAGTGAGATTTGAGATAGTTTGTCAATATTTGATCAACAAAATTCCCCATGTTTGGGTTAGCCTTATTTGGATTCCCATTTTGTTTCTCTCCCGGGGTTATGTATTGTTTTCATTGAAGACCCTACTTTTTAATTGGATAAATTTTTGAATATGGAGTATTAGGAAGATTAGGATCTAATGGAAATATACTCTTTGGTGTTCTTATTTCCCCAACCCCTAGACTATCCACCCAAACTAGATGATTTGATTGGTTATGGGTATAGAAGAACAAGCAAAAAGGAAAGTGAAAAAATGAAAGGGGAAAAGATAAGATAAAATTAATGTAATAATAGATAAATGAGGGATAATAGAATAAATATTAATATAAATTACTAGGGTCCTTGTAAATGACAAAAATTTTTGGTCTTTCCCAAGTTTATCCTAAGGTTAAAGCAGTCGCTTGCAATATAGAAGTGTTCTTGAATCCGTAGAGACCTAAGAAGAACCTATAGACAAAAATTCTAAAGATATGGATTTTGGATATGAAGTTGAAATATTTTTTTTTATTTTTAAATGTTTAAATAGACACTAAGAGGACAAAGTGAATTCAATTTATAAATAATGGATGATCCCAGGTTATTACAAGGGATGAATTTGATGAATTTATTTTTAATGATTTTAATTTATTAAACTCAAGATTGATTCTTTCGGTGAGATCAAAACACCTTCATTAGTTATTGGTTAAAAAAACTAATTATAATAACCTATACACATATAGGACCATTTTTATAATCACTTCAACTTAAAGGTTCATATTAGTACTTGAAGTGTGCGACCTTATAATTCAACAAGGATGAAGAAAGAGTATGATTATCAAATGAAATTATATATTAAAAGAAGTGATTAAAAATTCATTGAGGGAGAAATAATATCCAATCCACACCCTTGATATTACCTTAGATCGTCCCTTAAGTGGTTTATCCTTTCATTAATTCTATTCTCTTAGTGAAATATTGGATTATACTACTGAGGTTGGAATTAAAAAAGTAAAAACAACAAAATAAAAAAAACTCCACTACTGTGTGAAGGATTTCTCTCTTCATTGTGTGAACATGTTCACACATTAATGTAAAAGTATCACCATGTTTAAACTAATTACATAAAATAATAATAATAATAACGTTTTCAAGAACTAAGTTTATTATATAAACTTACAATTGAAGAAATTCTATTAAAACATCAAATTTAAAGCATAAAATTAAAATAAAATAAACTAAATAATACCCAAAATCTGTCAATAAAACATCCTTAAGTAAAACATTCAATAGGATTGGTTAGAGACCCCAATATTCTAATACTTCACACTTGATTATGGTATTCCTAGGGTGGTGGAAAATTTAGGGAATGCAAAGTATTCCACCCTTGACTCGATATTTGTGCCAGCTCACATGCCTCTAATAGATGTGTCCAAAAGTGCTTATATATGTCTTAATTTTAGTGGGAAATATATTAAGAACTCTAATATACCTAATTTATATAACATATTTCAAACTTTTATCCCATTTATCCTCATATCATAGTATTTAGGTTAAAAGTGGTGGGCTATTATTTTGGGATACCAAATCTAGTAAAACATTTGATCTTCCCATTAAGATTCTTAGATCACCACTTAAACATCATAATTTGATATAAAAAATATTTAATAAAATTATCTAAAATATTTAATCTATATTAATATAAAATTTTAGATAAATTGGTATTATATTATGGATGATATGTTCATTTTATTAGGATACATTCTAGTTCGATTCACACATAATTTTTTGGGTTGAATGTACAAAATGGTGGCCTTCCAATGTGAATCTCCTAGTGCTCCAAAATTACAAATTTTTACCATTGGAATGGGAAACAAGATAATAAAATTTTAATTTAAAATGAATTCCTAGGGGTGATTCACAATGTGACGTGAAATATACCAAGTAATAGTTCACTTTAAGTAAAAATTATGAACATGGTGTGAAATAATGTTGAATTGATAAAATGCACTTAAAAAGGAGTTTTTGAATAAAAAATCACATTAATATTATAATATCCCAATTAAAATTATCCTAATTTATTGGATAATGAAAATACATGAACATATGATACATATAAATCCTCATTTTGGTTTGGACTCTATGATCTGCCCTACTTAATACATATACTACCTTATTTTCCTTCCTTGAGTTAGAGTGTATTGAGAAATGATAATCCTTGAGTAAATTGATATATAGAATTTTCCTCATGTGAAAATATTCTGTGAAAATTTTTATTTTATGCTCTTATGGTCTGTATACATATCACATCTCTCACTATTGAGCTAATGTATCTATATATTCAAAGAAAATATTATGGATTCCAAATCCAGATCATGAGTTAGATATTTCTATTCACAAGTCATTAACAACCTTTATACGTAGGGAATAATTTTTTCCTTCTATATAAGGACACAACCAGCTCTCTTATTCAATGAATCAATATATAAAAAAATATATCATTTCTTGATGGTAGAGTCAAAATCAGAGAATTAACTAATATCTTCTTTAATTCTTAAAAAATTATTCAAATTCCTTTATTAATGTGAACTAAACCTCTTTACGTGTATTTTTGGTTAACAGGTTATAAAATCTGGGAAAATTATAAAAAAATCACTTATAGTAAACTTCCCATCCAATGAAACAATATACCACGTTTAAATTCATTGGTGTTGGTAATTATATGAATACCTTTGTCTTTTTATAATCTACTGAGATTCCATCTTTCAAGAAAAAGTGGCCAATAAAAGAAACTTTTTGAATCTTGAATTCAAACATGCTAAATTTTAATATTACTATTTTTCTTTAAGATTCTAAAGAATGACCCAAAAGTGATTCTCATGGTTTTTATAGATTTTAAAGAACTCCAAGATATCATAAATAAATAATAAAAATAATAATCAAAATGTTTATTAAATACCTTAGTTATTAGATCTATAAAAATGGAAAACTAGTCAATCAAAATGGAATTATTATAAACCTATACTGTACATACCTCATTCGAAAAGTTTTCATTGCAATCGATGATACCGAAAATAAGGTAGATCTTTGATAAATACTGATCTCTATAAGTTTAATCTATCAATTCATCATTGATAGAAATATGATACTTGCTCTCTATTAAATTACATTGATATAAATATAATTAATGAACTACCACATAGATCCATCATTCTTTTAAAAAATAATATGGGTTCCCCAACGCGGAACACTAAAGATTATAAATCCCTTATCAAACAACTCTTGTAGTTGTTTTTACAACTCCACTAATTCCATATCTATCCTTCTATAGGTGTTCTTTGATATAGTTCTTACATCATGGGTTAAATCAATAGAAAACTCCACTTCATGTTCTAGTGAATTTTTAGGCAAATATCAGGAAATACATCATTATATTCCTATACAATAGGTATATCATTAATTTTAATGTTACCCTTTCTATAAATAAATTATTATTTATGTACTTCCCCATGATTTCATTCATAAGAGATATTAGGGTTGGATCGATAAATGACCCAAATGATTATGTTTTCCCTATGAAGACATGTTATTTTACATCTTCATCATGAATCATAATTTCCTTTTATTAAAAATATTTTTTTTGCATCATATTTTAAAATACAATCCATACCAAGGATTATATAAAAAGACACTATAAGTATAATAATCAAGTATGAATATAGGGAATGCTTATGTGTTATAATGGGAACTAAATGACACATCCATGTTGCTGTGATATTTCTACAAGGAGATTTGACTAACAAAACCCTTCTTAATATGTGAGGAAAATATCTAATTTTCTTAGAAAATATGGAATAAATTAGAGAGTTAAGACATATAGAATATTATAATTCATTTCATAAATTTGAGTCTATGATTTAGGTACCATATACCACATATTTATTAATGTCAACCTCATTTATAATGATCCTATAAGCTTGGTCTTCTCCTATCAGCCCGTTTTATGGGTTCCATTAATGCTTGGAAAATTAGTGTGAATAATGAATCAGTTATCTATAGTTTAAGAACTCGAATTTTTTTATTTCTTCCCCTTTAATTCATTAGACATATGAACCTTATCTCCACACTAGTAACAAAATACCCTTCCCTTCAAGCATTTCTAGGATGTTTCTTTCCCTAGTTTTTATATGATGGACATTACTTAGTCCCCCTTTCTTATATGATTCTTAAATTTTTTTTGGTGGTAAACCAACCTCTTATTCTCTATATTTCCATTGAAGATATAATATCTAGAAAATTACGTATCAGTTTTGATGGAACATAATTCTATTTTATTATATGATGAAAAATTTTGTGAGACCAGTTCACTTCAGATACTTTGCTTAAGGACTTAAAATAAATGGTCAATATTTCTCATTGGATTATGTATTTAATCCATAAAATACCTAGATAGTCTTATAAGTGAATCCTATAATCTATAACAATTTTTTTCCTTTTTCTTTAAACTTATTAACTTTCTATTTATTTCGTTTTATTTCTCAAGCTTGAAAAAATTATGAAAGATTATTTTTTTAAGAGATCTCAATTCTATATATTCTATTTATTATTACTTCTAGGCATTCTAGATCAGAAACCACTATTAATCAAAATAATATTTAAGGTAATACATGTCTAGCATATACTTTTCCCTTTAATTACATCCAAAGGATAGAAATATCATTTCAAGAGACTTAGTCCATTACTTAGCTACCATTGGATTAGTAGTTTTACTAAAATATAGAGGCATATGTCACTTGAAACCATCCAATATAGTTATATCATTCCACAGAACATCATGTTACTCTATATTTTCAAGGCCATTAGATATAACCTATGTCATTTTTCCTAATTTATCCTTGATTTTCTCATCTCAAACACTAATTGTATTGGATTTATCAGCAGGGCAATACCTATATTGACCATAGGTGTTGAATCCCTATATTCTATTAGGAAACATCACTAAATAAGGGTACATGATGATTTATCTCATAATCATCATGAATATTGATCCAAAAAATAAAAAACCCTATAATGGTAAAAGTTATCATATACTATAATGTATTATCATTATTATAATGTTATCTATGTTCATTAAAAATCTAGTTCCCAAGATTTCTATTCAACTTCCTCAGATACCAACTGTAATGAACCAAACTCTAGAAACCCAAAGATAGTTTATACTTCATTAAATTAGAAAAATATACAAGGTATATCATCCCATGGGGCCGATCATTTTAGTATTCTAGGAGAATCAGATAGATAATTTATCAGCATTTTATATTGGAAAAATGTATAAAACAAAACAATTTTTTTTAGTAAACATGAAACTTATTAAAATATTTCTTCTTCGTATCTAGAGGAAATAATAAAAAATAATGGTTAATGAAAATAATGATTAATTTTTAAGTAAAATAGAATTAATTAGAAGTAAATAAGTTATAATAAATATGGAAAGGTAAATAACTTAAAACACATTCCATTTATTCAATAAATTTAGAACAAATGGTAGGAATAAATTGAAAACCTATTTAATAATGATAATCCACTTGTTTACCTCACAAGACCTATCGATTCATCGAGGCAATAAATAATTATGGCCCCCTTAACTTCATTTATAGATAATTCCTCATATATTTAATGTTAATTTAATTTATAATCAATATTCCGTATCAATAGATGTCTGTATTTAAAAAATAGTTCAAAATACCAATATTTTCCCAATCATTGAAATAAAATTCAGACTAAAATACCATATATAGAAATGATATATAGTATAGAAAATAATAATATCCATGATACAAGTAATGTGGATACTTTAGATAAATGTAATTTCTAATGATTATAATAAACTGAATGTTTCAAGAGAAATTTAACAAACACAAAGTTAATATGAGATAAAATATGACCATCTATTTATCTGAAATATAGGATTTGTAATAAAATAATTTCCTTTTTAGAAATAAATAATATGTATGTGGAATATTCAAATAACATATCATGAAATATTTTCTTTTTAAAACTATTTAATACTACGATAATATGCTAAGATCATAAAAGAGTTATGGTGACGAGAAAACCGGTTAACATCGTATAAGTTAAAAAAAATAATTTTGACTTTTTATAAAAAAATTATAAAACAAAAAATTGGGTAAAAATTATAAATATTCCATTTAAAGTTTTAAAAAATTCAATTATGGCTTCAAATTTCCTTTGAGTAAATAAACAGTACTTTTGCAATATAATTTTGAAAAAAATTTACATCAAAGAAAAATGTACCTCATCAAAAAGAGAAACAATAGAATCTTTTCTTTTAAATGTTTCTTTTACCTTTTCATGTGAAAATAGGGTAAAATTTACAATAAAAAATTTAAAATCTTTAATTATTTATAATTTAAGAAAATTATTGGAGTTTATGGTGGATATATTATAAGATTCCTTCAATTAAAATAAGTGTAATCCAAAATAAAATTAGATTATAAAATAAATTCTTATCTCTTTGGAAAACATTAAATTGTAACCCTCTAAAAGAGTAAACATGAATTTAAAATTTAATTATACATAATATATTGATATATATGATATATATCTAATAGGTATATTTTATACACCACATAAAAATAAACAGCTGTATAATACAAAATATGTCTCAATAGAGTGGGGATTGAGATGAAATCCATTACCTCATGTTTTACCTTAGATGAAAATGGTTTAAAATACGATATAATGGTTTAAATGATTTATTATTTTATACCATATCATTATTCATATTTGTAATTTAATATATGATCCTATTACAATATCTTATCACCTGTACTTTAAAAATCATTCCTTATTATCATTGTTTCAGGTGTAAACTGCTTTATTTTCTCTCACTTATGTTATAATTGAAGTTATGATCATTGTAAATTTATTATGGTTACATAATCAATTTAATGTTAATAATGATATAAATATAATATGTATTCATTAAATATATTCTTATTAACATCGACATAAAGTTGAAATGTGAAATGGATCACATCACTTCATGGAGGTTGTAGTGAAAATATAGGCACAAGCGACATTATCTTTTTAGAACATATTAAAAGGTAAATTTTTAGATATGTTATTATAATTACTTAAGAATAATTATTTTTTAAAATAAAATATATAATAATTAGTTTCATATTTATAACCATCCAAGTAAAATGGTGATTGAAAAAATTACATGGCTTCGTGGAGACGGTAAGTCATATATACGCATGAGAAATCTTTTTTCCATTATGCAGGATAAAAAAGTTCTTTACAATGGATATCGCATAATTATAATGAAATATAATTTTATTTATGATAATATATTTATTGTTTTATAATGGGTATTATAGATTTATAGGAATTATAAGATGAAATAAATTAGATAATGTCAGTAAAGATGATGGCCTCTTTATCAGTAGACTTTCTTTTGATCTCCTCTTAAGGTACCAAGGGTTTGTATTTTGTAAGTACCAGAGCCTATAGAAAATAGATAAGGATTTTTACAATAGAAATTAGTCGTTTTTAGTCAATCTTGGTTTCTCAATGTTGTGTAAAAAAATATATATGGGGTTTTCTTTTACAAGTGAGGGGAGGGGTGTTCTTGCAATTTCATAAAGTATTAAAATAATTTAAATTATTGTTCTTCTGAAAAATGGTTAAAAATTGATATAATTAGTATATAACATGAGGTTAATTATAAAATCTAACATATAATAAAATTTAGATATGTTTAGGTGATGTTTTCACCCTTATCTATTTTTTTGACCTCCTATTAACCCATTTGACAATCACCATAATAACAATGTTTTTTACACAATAGGAACCAAGAAAGTTTCCACAAAAGGAAAATTGTCACATAAATGGAAAAGGGATAAAATTTTAGGCTATATATTGTCCCAATTTCTATATTTAAATATTTTAATGATATTTAAATATTTTAATAAAATATTATTTCCATCAAATATCATTAATGTCATTTTAAAACTACTCATTTAATTTACTTTTAAAACATCAAGACAAAGATTGAATTAGAATATAATCGCTTAAAATATAATTAATATGATTTATTTATCTATAAAATTAATGGTAAATAGTAATTAATCCAAATTAAATTACTTTTAATATTTCTAAAATTATTTATTTTAATTTTTATTAATTGAATAAATATTATGTCAGTGTTGCCTAAGAATTTAATCTAATTGGTCAAACATTGAAAATTAAAAATAAATTAATGTGATAAAAATAAATAAATTATGTTCAAATTAAAATTTTATATTCAATAATAGTATATTATTATCCATGTGTTAAGATATAAAATAAATTGAATACAATAGAGGGATATTTTAAAATTTTCTTTATTTAAAATAATATATTTGTCATTACAAAGATAAAATATATTAGAAAAACCCTGTATTATAATTATGTATTTATATAGATGAATTAATACCATAAAATTAAATAAATTCAAGTTTAGGGTTGATTTTTAATGCCTTATCATATAATGTTTAACCTTAATTACTTTATTTTTCATTTACTAATGTAATAAATTTTACCACAATCACTATCCATAATGCCTAAACATAAAATGGAACTATTTTAAAAATTTGAATCTCCAGATTCCAAAGATGGTATAAATTTATAAAAATTAATTTTATATATGTGTAATAATTTTTTTAATGTAAATGTGTAACATTGAAATGAGAAACATTTTTAGAAACATGTGTTTTTAAGCATAAAAATTATCATATATAAAAATCATGAAGTTTGTTGATTCAAATTAGATTATTCTAAATAAAATGGATCATATATTTATTTAATACCAAATAAAAAATATAATTGGAATTTAAATTACATGAATTAATGAAAATAAATGATAGTATTGCAAAAATTTATATTTTTTCACTATTCACTAAAAAATCAATCATCTGAGAAAATTAGAAACAATTCACCCTATTTTAATTTGGATATGATGATTTCAAAAATGAAATTAATTTGAGTAAATAAAATTTATATAATTTTATAATTTAAGTTTTAATCACATTATTTAATAAAACTATGTGTATTGTTCTATTTATTCTTTTAAAAAAATCTTATTATATTTGATGTTCAAGTGTTGTAGTAAGGGTTGCCTAGGTTTAACCTTTTTTAGATCATAGTTTTCAAATGGGTGTAAGGGGTTTTCCCCTTATGTGGGTCTCCTACATTATGTACCTCATGAAAAATTCTACTTAACCTTATGCAACTCAAATGTAACCTTACACAACCCATAAAACCTATGAGACACCCATAAACGAGAAGAAAATACCTCAGGTTACCCATTCACAACTCCAAATTTACCCTAACAGGGTGTATAATAATTCTATATTACAAGTATGTAGAACATAGGTACCCTTACACAAAACAAAATTTAATATTATGAAATGTATAATAATTCCTGATTACCCTTACACAACATGGGGTTAACTTTATATAATTAGAGGGTTTCTCAACTAACCCTTATATAGACCAATGACACCCTTACACAACCCTTGGAAACCTAGGAAACCTATAAATAGTGCATGAATAACCAAACTACCCTTACACAATAGTTTATTTAACCTTACTTAACTCTTATAAAGACAAATTTACCCTAAAAAAACCAAGGGAACACACTTATTACCTTTATGTAGCCTTTTTTAAATCATGAGTCAGCCTTACAAAAATCATAGTTCCTATATAAGGGTAAATATTTAATTGATTTTTTTTAATTTTTCAAAAAAACGATTTTTGAAATTAAAACCAAAATGGGTTATAAAAACAAGGATTTTACCAAAATTAAAGTGTGGTGGCACTGTCTAGGTTGATATGTAGTGTATTAAATGAGGACATTGTACTCTAAATGGATGAGTGGTAAATTTAAAACCTCAAAATGTTAAAGGGTCAAAATACTAAATTATACTACCAATGTCAAGAAGGTGCACCTTTATTTTCTGGGGACTACCAAATTATAACTTCAAAGTTTAAGAGGTTTGGAATGGAGTTGTATTCAAAATGGGTGACCTTCTGGGAAATATATTGGGGTATGTGTGAGTGAGTAAAAAACACAATTAAAGAACATATTTTGTCTTTTGAGTATATTGATTAGTTTGATGACCCATTCGACCACTTATTGGGACCCAGGGAGGGGATAACATGAATCTACAGGGAAACTAGAGTTCCTGTATATCCCAATAGTTACATCACCCATAACACCAGTAATCTAATCCATGCATGTTTTAAAAAGGAGTTTTAATCTAGTAGGCCTATTTAAAAGAATATTTTTTATATTTTAACTCTAACTTTCCTAGGGGTGTTAAAAAAATACCCATTAAAGTAAAACACCCTTTTTATAGACCCCACATATTAAACCTAGGTGGTTCCTCTACACTAATCAATGGGTATTAGCTCTAATAGCACAATAAAAAGGCACAGACAACCATGGACCCACACCGAGTGGAAGCCTTTGAAATGATATGAAACACATTAAAAATATATTTGTGATGTGGGACTAACTACCCTATCAAGAAAAAATGGGATGTATCGTACACCCATTTCATAATTCCCACATGGGGAATGAGTAGGATATTGAGTACAACATATAATAATAATTGAAATTATCTCCCTATATAAGGTATTTTTTTGATTAAAGGGGATACACCCTAGGGTAAAAACCATGTTATGGGTTCCAAAGTGAACAATAACACACATGAGTAATAATTGGGGTTGGAGTATATGTATATTACATGGAATCTGAGAAATGATTCAATTTCGGAACCATTAGTCATTTTATAAGGTGGGTATTTTTGGAACCATATATGGTGTTTTCTAAATGGATTTTTGACAGGGGTATAACTGATTTACCATAGACAATTGGAGAAGAATCACATGTTTGTATCACAAGTCCTAAGTGGGGGTTTGAGTATAATTTTATGTGCACCTTATAATAAGGTTTAAAATCATCTCCCAGTAAGAGGCCTTTTCTGGTTATAGGGGGATATTCCCAAATAAAAAAAAACCATGTGGGTGGTACAAAATCATAAAATATCATACATGAATGATATATGGGGCCAACATACACATATATTTTTTAGGATTCATTAATTATGTGATTAACACTAGGGGTGGGGGTAAATTAGTATTGATAAATTTCCCTTTTTAAATTTATATCTTTCTTGTTCAGTATAAACATTTATAATGTTTTTGGTGTTGGAATTAAAATAAGGAAATAAATAGATTTATTAAAATAGATCACCTCCAAAATGGATAACTATACCCCCATGTATGGTTATTTTTATCCCACACACATTTATTCACTTTCATCATTAAATTAAAGCTATGGACTAGGGTATATCCTTAAACCTTCTACAATTCTAGCATTGACCTGTTTTAAACAAGCACCCACTATTTATACAATTATAAAAAACATCCTTATTGAAGAATAATCACTAGGAAAGATGAAGTCACCAATTGGATGGAAAATAATGATATTATTACATCTAAAAATAATAAAAATAACATGGTTGATTATATTATTCATAGTTTTTTCACACAAATTTCAACAAATTCTCATTTTAAATCTCAAAATCAAATCCTTAAAACACTCTCTTCTCAATCTTTTGATTTTTTTATTTCCTTACAATTTTTTATCATTATTATTCAATATATTTATAATTCTTACCAAATTAAAAATTCCATAATTTATATATAGAAATCATATTAAAATAGGCACTTCAATCTCCAATATTGAAAACTAGTCCAATGATGCCTTTTAAACCCTATAAATTTAACTATTAACAAATGAATTATAGAAATTCACTTTGAATATCCAAAAAAAATTACAAAAAAATTATTCTTAATAAATCATTTAAAATTTTATGAATTATACTCATTTAATTAACTATGAATCATTGTCATAATTTATCATTTAATTCTCTATAGTTTAATCCTAATTTAAATCCTCTATAAAACGCAACCTCCAATCATTTGAATTTCCAAAAAACCAATAAGAAAATTTCTATGAAACCCATATTATGTTATTCCATAAGTGAATGATATTATATACACAAATATTGAAATGTTAATACTAAATTATTGGAACAATATTATCATCTATATAATAGAATCATTTTAGTTTGTATATTAATTGTTTTTAATTATTTTAATGTTTATTTCTTGATGAATATCTTCAGCATCGTTAGTTTTAATATCCATATTATTCAACTATTAAAGCCCACATAACTTAATAAAAGATATTAAATATTATTTGAGAATGTAGGTAAACCTTAGTATTCCGTGTCATTTTTTGGATGTGACATATAATCAGTTGACCGTTACTTATCACTTGGTAATTCTTTTATATACTCTAAATTTTATTACGCAGTATAATACTTTTCCAATTTTTATCTATGGGATGTTATATATTATTGAGAAATTATTATATATTACTTGGTAAATATTATGTGTCATTTTATAGATGTTAGATATCTTATTTTATGTTTTCTATTATTTGGAATCTGTCAGATATTTTTAATGCCTTTGAGATTTTTTTGAAAATAAAAAATGTTATGTCTAAACTCCAAAATTATTTAAATCTTCTTAAAAAATTTATTTCTCATATCCATAATTATAATAGAAACTTCAAAAAACCTTGAACACTTAAAATCATCCCAAATAAATTAATTTAACTCATAAATTCATTGAAAATAAATACAACATCACCCTTATAGATTTAAAAATGTTTCCCTTTATATTTGTCTTCAATACAATACATTTTAGTTTTAATTTAATTTTAAAATATAATATTATCATGTATTTAAAAATCCCCTTAAATTAGTGAAAATGACATAAATATATTTTCACCCCTATTGAAAACTAATAAAAATTAATTTTGAAAAGGGTGGTATCATTCATTATAATGTAATGACTTATTAAATAATTAACTCTAATCCTATTTGAGCTAACTAAATGTACAGAAAAAGAGATCAATCCAACCATAAAATCCATATATAAGATAGTTCATAATGAGATACCCATAAATAGTTTTCTATTAGTTTTTTCTAAATATATTTCCTTCAAGTTTCCTAAACTCATATCAACAATAATTTTTAAAATATCCATGTATAATAAGATTTCACCCCCTAAAAATTATTTCATCACATTATTTCCAAAAAACATGATTAAATAAATTGGGTAAATAAAATGCCTACCACAGTGTTAGTAAGTAGACTTCACTCCCATTTATAGACTCAATTATTAAAATAATCAGTTTGAAGTGTTTTTTTGAGAATATAAAAAATATTCTCATTGCATGGAATAAATTCGAGTCTCAATATGCCTTTATCCACATTCTCTTTCAATAAGTAAAACTTGACGACAATTCCTTTGGATATTAAATATCTCACAAGATTCATAGATATATTTATACCAATTTGTTATTTCAACCAATGACCAATACACACTCAATAACAAAATCCATATTCTCAATTTGAGTCTTCATCCAAACATTTTTTGTCACAACCTATGATTCAACAATTTACTCAAATTTAGTTGAACTAAAAGTGAACAGTGATTTCATATTATAATTTCATGCCACACATCTTCCACCTATATGTAATTTTACACCTGATGTGGGATTTAAATAATTAATATAACTATCATACCTATTGTATGTGAAACTATATAAATTATATCATAACCTTATTATCATATTAGAGGCCATATTTGCAAATATTTTTAACACATATCACAATTTTATTGGCTTATAGAAGATGCGATTTCTTTATATTATTTTTATACCTAGCACAATGAGTAAAAATAATAATATCTATCATTATGGTAATCAAGTATAAAATACTTCAAATTAACTTCCCAAATTATTTCTCATTGATATCCTTTCCTTCATCATATTTTCTCAAGTTTATGCCTTTTGAATTGGTGTAGACACTATAGATTCTTCATTTCAAAAACTGTAAAATAAATAATTTGAATATATTTCTTGATTGATGAAAATGTGACCATCATCTTGGGTAATTTTCAAACCCAAAAAAAATTTCATCTCACCAAGAAAGGACATATCAAATATTTTATTCATTTGTGTGGAAACTTCTTCACAAAATTTATCCTCATGACTAGTATAGATAATGTCATCAATACACATAATAAAAATGAGTGATGTGTTATTTTTCTTTTCTAAACACATGTTTCTTTCCACCTATCCTATTTTAAAATAAATTCTTCTTAAGTAGTAATATTACTAGAAAGACCAAGATCTCTAAGATTTTTTTAACCCATATATACATTTCCTCAATTTTTACACCTCATTTCCACCTTCATCAAGCATAAAAACCATAAAAATTAAAATTTATATGTGTTATAATGGAAATAAACATTATAATAGTTTTATGTTTATATATATGTGAAAATGTTTCATAAATTTTAATTTTTTCAATTTTTGAGTACCATATGCAAGCCAACATATCTTTATTTCCCTAACATTAACCTTTTATAATAATTATTTTTATAAAAATACATTTTATCCCATGATATTGTTTTATTTATGCCCAGATATAAGCTCCCATATTTTATTATATTTTAAATTTTACTTAACATTATATTCAAATCTTAAATTAATTCTTTTTTCCCAAAAATCTCATCAATAGTTTGGGATTAAAAATTTAAAATCAAACTAGAATGATTATATATTTTGTTTTTTATTAATTTTTATGTACTATAATTTTGATCTATAATGATATTCATAGAATAAACATGTTTTTTAAGTGTTGAATTTTTTCTTGTGGAACTCATTTCCATAGTTTCATCACATAAATATGTTGAATCCACATAATCATCTATAATTTTTTTCATTTTCTTTAATATATATAGTGGGTTTAATAGTTATTAGTTCTTCATCATCATCATTTAGGGTTTATTTATTAATCTCAATTGAATTTTCATATATTTTCACCTCATCGCAGTCAAATATCTTCTCATATTTGTTTTCAGGGCATATACATGAACATTATTTTAGAGAATAACCATTAAAAATCTCATTTCACACTTTCAAATTTGTTTTTCCATTACTTTTTAACTTTCTTACCGATTATGAATGGACTATGAAACACACTAAAGTTTTTTATATTTTAATTCATTTAAAAATTTATCTAAATTAGAGTCATATACAAATAAGAACTCAATAATAATATGTTTTAAATAATTCTAGCATCAGTGATAGCCTGTGGAACGAAATATATTAAAGTTTCATACTCTATTTTCATGGTTTTGGACATATAAAAAATGCTCATATTTTTCATTTTAGCTACTCTATTATTTGTTATGTATAAGGTGTACTAAAATCACGTATTAGTTCATGTTTACCAAAATTTCTAAAGACATTGTTGGAATACTCACTTAAAATATTAGATCTTAGTTTCATGAACTGGTCTAGGTAATCTCTATTCCAGACACATGAGTAGGCCCGTGGTTGGGACCAAAGGGAATTATCGATCCCCAAGGGTTGGTGACAAGAACATGGGTATCAAGAACTACCTTTGGATATGATTTATCCCACATTAAACAAAATAATAATAATTTTCATATATAAAAGAAATAAAATGTTCCCATATAAATCCAAATAGAGGAAGATAAAGAGTACAAGGAAATATAAGTTCCAAACCAAATAGGGAAACTAAACTAGTGAGATTAATAATAACCCATCTCCATCTGATATGAGGGAAAAAATCCAACTATGTCACCACCAAACTCCCACACCCCACTAATAAGGATACTTTCTGCCACCTTAGGACACCTTGTCTTTACCCAAGCCAAATAAAAAAGGATCTACACACACACATAAGTTTGTGCAAGGTGTTATAAAAACAAGCCTGGTTGTGTCTTTCTATTTTTTTCATTATTATTATTTATAAGGAAAACCAATTACGATCACATAAATAAAAACCATGGCATGAAATTTAGCTTTCACATTATATGGTGAATCATGTAAATCTATCCCTTTTAAAATAGTCCAAAAAACATTTATAAGAAAATAGTTTTTGAATCACTTTTAGGTAAATCATTTTTCCTTAAAAGGATATTTCAAAGTGATACATTTCATTTTAAATCCAATCATTTCATCATTCATCAATGATTAAAAAATTATAAATGTATCATAGATTAGTTTAGGTCCAAAATATATATGATCCACACACAATATTAGATGTCAAAGTCCACGTAGCAAGCATATTACCCTAAGATGTCAATATTAGGGGGTAAGATCCCACTCCTAGAAATATTTTCAGACCATAATAATATTATCCCACATGGTGCTCATATTACCCTAGGACACTAGGCCATGAGGGTAAGATTAGAATCCTTAGACTGTCACTATACCTCAATAATGACCATACTTAGGTCTCTCAATTTTTCACAGCTAAAAAATTCAAAGGTAATTTCACATATAAATAGTCACATAACCATTGAAACTGTATAAAATAATGTTTAAAATCAATTTTCACTATAAATAGCAAAGGTAAAATCTATTTCAAACAAATGAACAAAACATTCGTATTTTAACCAATCATAAATCATTCCAATGAAAAATTTAAAACCATTTTAAAATGGGAGAGAAAACAATTTTCAAGGTTAAAATCATTTTTATGAAAACACCTACCTCTGAACACTAGGTAATTCCAATAATTACATGGAATTCAAAATCTTGGAAAAAGTGACCTCTACAGTTGTGAGATAAGATCCGAATCCAAGGAATTAAGATCAAAAATTCTAAATTCAGTTTTCCCTTAGAAGAATAAATAGAATAGGAAAAATTTACCAAAATGATTCCCTAAGAAATTCACAGTGATAAAAGAAGAACTGGCCTCTATCACCCTTGAAATAATCTCCTAGAAATGTTGAATGGGAAACATCCTTAATGATTGAGATCACCATAGATAATAACATTAATGAAGATAGGTTGACTGACACTCTCTATAAAATAGATTGAATAAAAAAACCTTGAAACGGAATGAATGCGAGTGGTTTAATAATGGTAAAATCAATCCAAAATGCATTAATCATTCATGATCGATCCCATGTTCCATAATTAATGGGTGATTCATCTTTTAGAAGACCTGATAACTAATTTAACCACCTAAAATTATTAAACCAATGACACAATTAAATGGTGTGTGATCACCACCCCTTTAGTAGTCTTAATCACACTACACTAGGGAGAATTACACATTAGTTAACCATGGCATTGTGCATTAACATTGGATATTTTGGAGTCACCACGCCCTTCAGTATGATGTGGTGAGGGTAAAACTAGCTATAACACATAGGGGAACTCCCCACACACCACGCCTAAGACTAAGCCTCGTAATAGGCATGTTAGTCTAGTCCATGGTATACATTTGATTCCAAAGCTCATAAAATATTTCACCATGATGTAGTCTAACCTATATTTCATTGAGAAATTCAACAAAACCATTTTAAGACACAAGACACAAACCAACACTTCCCAAGCCCAAAAATAACTATCCCAAATTCCAAAAAATAATATACCTCATACTAAAATGCAAAAATATCCCCACCATAGCATCATCTATCCCAAGAAATTCATGTTGAATAGGATTGTTCCATAAAGTTAAGAGGTCATTGGTCCCTCATCATAAATTCTCATTACTATATCTCATGAGAATATGTTACACACTACAAAAGTTCATGGACCAATGAAATAGACTTCCCACACAATAAATTCTCCAAATAATCGACAATAAAAACCAATTATTCGACCATAGACATGTCTGGATACAAATTAATCTCTTTCTAGTTTAGAACATGAAAATGATTATGATGATACTTTTGAAACTGAGATACATATAAAAATTCATCGATAGAAGTCAAAATATATAAAACGTCTAATAGACAATCTACCTTCCCCTCTTAGTGATCTATAATTGTCCCATGTATCTTAGAGATAAATTTCCCGGCTTACCAAGTTAATGATGATCCAATTGAGGAAAAAAATTCATGAACACCCATTCATCCCCAACAAGTCAAGAGGATGATACCAATGATCTAGATAATATTTTTACTAGCTATGACCTGTTACCAACCATTAATGAATTTTCTGGAAATTCACTGACTTCTCTTAGACGATTCTTGTCCAAATAAGGATTGATTCACCCACCACTTACTAAAAAAGAGGTGATTTATAAAGGTATCCTATAAAATATGCAAAGGGATCCATCCTGATGGGTAACTAATTACTTTTATTGTAAGAAAATTTAACCATTTCAAAAGATCTATCCTAGGATCTTGTAAAGTATATTATTCAAGAAAAAACACATCTTCTAGAATTTTAATAGCTATCTCTATCTATCCATCTGTTTGAGTATGGAAAAATGATGGTCAACTTAACATGTTAACCCACTGCATCCTAGATTACTTTTAAAACCAAATAGGAAAAATGGGGATACCAATTTCAAATAATTGTAGGCATAACCCCATAAAACATCTCTGTTTCCTAAATTTATATCTTTACCAAGAATTTAACCTTAGTACTTCCATGAATAATAATATAATTTGGTGACTTGGTTATTTGATCAATCACCACCCATATAACATTCTTCCCTCTATGAGTCCATAGTAACTAAATTATGAAATCCATAGACACCTCATTCTATTTCCAGGCATTCACCATAAGTGGTCTATGAAAGAAATAATTTTTTTGGTGTTTATAATTAATCTATTTAAAAGTATGGAAATAATACACACAATCAACTATTTCATGATTCAAACCTGGACACCAAAATCAATGCTTCATGTCATACTACATCTTTGTTGAAACATGATGTACTTCCCATTACTAACAATAAAAAATTTCTATCACTGTATTCCTCCAAAATAAATGAATAATTTTTTTTTTCTGAAATAAAGAATGACTTACAGTTAGAAATACCATTCAATAGTGGGATCCCACCATATAAAGAGTTCCTAATGATCCAAAAATATTCATCCCATTGTTTATATTGAAAATAAATAGAATAAAATATGATCTAAACTAATAACTAGTATGAACAATACCCATCTCCTCCTTCATCATATCTAGGTGCAACTAAAAAAAGATTCAAATATTATTCCATTAATTAATAAACTTAATAACAACTTGAGAAGGTAAATTTATACTCAAAGTGTCTTTAACAAAATTACCCTTTCCCACTGTATAATAAATGTCAACATTGAAAGGATGAAGTTACTCCACCCATAATCTTTTCCCAATATTTAGGTTCTTTTTGGAAAATAGATAACATAAAATCTTTTGGTCATAATTGATAGATAACCTTTATCTAATGTGGAAATGTATCTAAATCTCAAGAGAATGGATAACTATTGTAAGTTCTAGATCATGAGTGGGGTAATTATTTTCATGTGGTTGAAGTTGAAAAGATTTTTATGCCACTACATATTCTTATTGTATAGGAATACAACCCAAAATAGAATTTAAGGAATCACAAATAACCACATATATCATTCCTACTTATTTTAAAATTTGAATAGGTGTTGATGTCAAACTTTACGTAAAATAATTAAAAGAAGTATGAAACTTATAATCCATATGAATTTTACACCTCGCTTTTTAATAGTTTTTATTTGAGATAAAAGCTTCAATAATTCCTTCATAAATAGATGACAATACCCTATCAAACCTAATAACCTTCAAATATAAAAAATTGTTGATATTACCAAGAAAATAAATGTTTCACATTCTCAGAATCTAATGAGATTCTACGTTTTGAAACCACATATACCAAGAACATAAGTTCTATAATCCATAAATATGTTTTTGATAACTTAGTATAAAGGATTTTATCCTTTAATATTCCCAAAATATATTTCAGGTGATTCTCAAACTCTTCTTTATAATTTGAATAAAACCACATATAATCATTGAATTCCATAATAAAGGAATCAAGGTTCTTGTCAAAAATCTGATTGATTAGGGCCATGTAAATAGTTGGATCATTTTTTAAACCCAAAAAAAAACAAAATAAATTCAAATAGGTTATAACTACTCTTGAATAATGAATTTGGAATATACTAATAATTTACTATAAGTTTCTGATACCTCAAATGAAGGTCAATTTTCAAGAACAACTTGAATTTTTCAAATTGGTCAAAAAAATTATTGATATAGCATAAAGGATACTTGTTATTAATCATCAACTGATTAATATTTCAATAATCAACAAATAATCATAGAGTTCCATTGTTTTTTTGGATAAATGAACTGGGGTAGCCTAAAGTGATACACTTGGATGAATGAAACCTTTAGCTTTAAAATCAACCAAATGAATCATCAATTCCTTTAATTACATCAGATCCATATTGTATGAATGAATCGATATTAGATAGGTTCCTAGAACCAAATATAGCTTAAGATCATGTTTTATATTTAATGGAAGAATAGAGAAATAAGCTGGAAATTCATCAAGAAATTACTTAAATCCTAATGGAAGATCACAAAGTTCTCGTTAATTTAAAATTTTAACTTCAAAATATGAAATCATCTTTCCAAGTTATGATAAAGGAGGTCCTACTCAACTAGATCTTAGAACCCAGTCAACATGAAATGCTTGGGGGTTCCCATTACAGGAAGTAAAGAATACCCACCAATAATAGTTTTCAATATCTGCTTTATGGGTGACTCAACAATCCGTCCAAAGGATAAAATAAAATAGATCTATGTCGAGAACAATAAAACCAAAACTATATTGACTTATGATATCAAATGAGAACATAAGGGATGTTGAAAACCCTTTTACTTCTTTTCAAGAGGCTTCTTCAACTTCATAGAAAATTCTATGAGTTCCATTGGAAGTTATGAAAGGTCCAATAAGAGGGAATATATAAAGGAATGAGAGGCCCTAGTCCAAAATAAAGTAGTTGATAAATATTAAGTAATAAAGATAATACCTCTCACAATTACGTGTCCCCCATCAACTTCCGCCTGGGACTCGTCCACTATGATAAACTACTTTATTTTAGAAGCTGATGGTTGAAAACTAGTAGTCATTGAAGTACCAGATTTCACCATAGGCCCTTTAGGTGCTGATTTTCCAATACTATAACTTAGATTATAAATAACCTAACATAAATTCTGCAAGTGAATGTGACATCCAAATGAGTCACAAAATATTTTAGGTTTGAGGTTATCATATTTCTTATTTCCCATATTTTCAAAATTATAGAAAATATAAGGACCACCACTATCTATTTCCAGATGCGAGGTGTAAGCCCGCAGCTGGGATATAAGGCCCCAGCCTTAAACCTTACTTAATCTTGAGTTATTACAAGATTACACGTTGAGGATCTTTTCGGGTTTAGAGTTTTAGTGAATTAGATCATAAAACTTGGATTACATTCCACATATAAACAAAGTGGTTACATAAAGATAGTATTCTTCATTCCCATCAATGGAAACACATTTAAAATAAAACATGGATTATTTCTTGACACATCCTTGACTCTATCATCTTATCATGTACCTTTCCCTTGACCTGTGAAAAACATTTCAAAAACATGGGATGAGCATAAAAACTCAATATGGGTTATAAAAAAAACAACATGGAAAGGAAACATGAGTTCATATATACATAAGAATGAAATCATACTTTACCCATAAAACATAGGCACTTTAACATACCTCATAAAATCATGAATAAATCATAGAAATCATAAGACATAAAGGTAACTTGAGGCATTCATAACATTCTTACGTAGGGAGTAACCCTCTTGGTTACGTTCGGAATACCCATCACAGTATATTCCCTAAAATATCTTCGGAGAAACCTTAACGTTTCACTCCTTCGCGTTACCCAATGCATTGGAGAGCTATAACGGGCTCACCCGCCCTTAGTTTATCACGGAACCACCCGTCTTCATAATAATGCCCAAGAACCATAACATAATCATATCACATAAAACATGCATAAAGGAAACATAAAATTTCCATATTTCAATCACGAGATATCAATACAACACATTGATATAATAAAAACATTATGAAAACCATTTTTAATACCAAAGTAAAACATGGTATTTATTTTTCTTTAAAAAAAAGAAGGCATGGATTGTAGAGGAAGCCGAAACTCAAATAACGGTTACGACGGCGGAGAAGTCGTTGTTGCCGCATACGTACGAAAAAAACATTCCCTTTTGTCGTTTAGTAAACGCTTCGTATAAAAAAGATTCCTTTTGAATAAATGTAAAAGTCAAAGGGGTTTATACACCGTACAAAAGAAAGTTGTGTATAAAATAAAATATGCCTCAACGAAAGGAGATTGAGACGAAGTCCCATACCTCGTATCCGACTTGACCCGACCGTTCTTTAAACTCCTGAATAATAAACTTGAGTTAATCTCTACTTGATTATGAATCTTTTTCATGTTCATTATTCCTTTTATACCATGTTATGAACATCATGTAATCATTTAAGTTAATAAAGTTCATTTTGTCGGTATTTGGTTCTTAAGTCAAAAATAGACTTCTTATACTTACATGTTGTTAATTTGGTCAAAGGTTCATTATACCAGAATGATATTCATGATTTAGATATCATATATGTCATATATATCCAGTACCTGCATTCATTTATAATATTACATCACATTTAGAGGTAAGAAATGAAATGCACCGTTCATGGAGACGGTAAGCCGTACGTACGCATGAACGTTACTTCCATTTCTATTTCATATTTTCTGGAATGGAATCATAATGATATAAGAGTATATTATAATTCCAGTATAATAACATATATAATATCATTAACTTTATCCTTTACACATCCCACATATGGTATTAACGAATCAAATCACTTTCAGGGGGCGGTAGTCCGCACTTCCTTAAATGAAGATATCGCGTATACCCATAATGGAATCCATAAAGGTAAGACACAAATGAAAAATACAGAAGAATAAGTAAAAAATAAACATATTACATATCATATATAAAAATAGTGACATCATAATGGCCACCTTTGAAGGTGTTAAATGAGTATTGAACAATCATCGTTTCGGGAGGCAGAATTTCGCCATCCACAGAAACCGTATGTTCTTTAACCATTTGATGTAGTTGTGTGAGAGTGTAGATCAAATAAATCTTATAACAACATCCTAGTATATTTATGATACTGGTGTTGTTACAAAAGAAGTATATAAAAAGAGTTTAGGGGGTTGGAGAAGCAAAATAAAACAAATGAACTTGAGAGAATGAATTACCTTTAAAAAGTGTAACTCCTTTTGAGTTGAGCCTAAAGGCTTCCTTTGAAAGGATTCTGCCCCAAGGGAATCCTCTAGTATGAGGATAGGGATGTGGAGAGAGCAAATGGGCAGGGTTTGGCCGAGCCAAAGGCTTGAAGAGTGTGTGAAATGAGGTAGAGGTGGGGGCCTTTTATAAGAGGAGAGGAGGGGCACTTTTGGAAAGTAAAGAAACATTACTTTATTTGAAAATGTGTTTCGGTTTTAAAAGGTCCCACATTGATAGAATTCGTGGATAAGGTTATAAGGCATCGAAATCCACTCATCCAATTGGTTTTGGCCATGTGTAGTTCATAGATTTTATATTATCTTTCCATTTTATTTAAATCGTCAAATAATGATGTCATCGCTGCATCATTATTATGTCATAAATAATTAAATTTATTTAATGTCTAAAAATTATAAAAAAATTACTATGATGTAGGAAATCTTTTTAGATTTCCATTGAATATTTATAATCAAAATTTGGACTTGTATAACCCCACTTAAAAATTGTTTTCGCAAAACATATTATGTTTGTGTCATTTTCACTTTAACATTTAATAAAAAGTAATTTATGTCATTTCCCAACAAAAGTGGATCCATGGGGTCCCCAAGTTGACCCATGGCTTGTCTTGGTCGGCCATGACACAACCAATAAGGTTGGGACATGTGTCTAGGTCATTTTATATTATTAAAGCATTATTTATTCCTTAAACTACACTAATTACCACTAATCGCGATTAAAAACTTAATAAGTTACTATTCACCAAAAAATTATTTTAATCTCATTGAACCACATTTTACTTCTTAATGACAACTATGTATGTCGTATTTTCAAAATTCAATACACATTAGTGGTAAACTTTCATTTAACTGAAAAATCAGTTTTCTTGATTACCACTTAGTGGTTTCACTATTCATCAAAAATTGAAGTTTTTCAGAAAATTACCAAAAATTCACTCTAAGCTATATTTGATATTCCAAATTCAAAAATGAAGTCTATTTTACAAAATTCAAATCATATAAGTCACATTAATTAATTCAATAATTAATTCCTGCTGCCAGAGCAAATAGCGTGTTTTTACAAAACAATAAGTATCAAAAGATTGACACCAGTTTAAGTCTAATTTCAAAGTGAAATTGATTCCAATGACCACCATTGGATAAAATGGTAAAAATAGATTCTAATTTTACTTAAAAACCAATTCAAAACATAATCTAATCATATAAATAAATTAGATCAAAAAGAGGTTTTGAATTAAAATGCAACATTTTACACTATTCATAAAAAAATGAACTTTATCAGAAAGGTACCAAAAATTACACAAAGTAAAATTTGATGTCCCGATTCTTAATAAAAGTTTTATTTGGTCCAAAAGAATGTATAAGAGTGATCAAAACTATATTTAATGACGGTTCACCATTAAAAGGTGATAAGTGAACCTTTAGTGAAAATTAGAGTATAAAAGCCTAAAATTGAACTCTTTCCGTATTTTAAGCCTTTATCTTTTATTGGGTAAATGTAAAAACATCTAAAAACATATCTATTCATATTTTAGTTATTTCTATTCATTCCCGCCAGTACAACGACTACTTGTTAACTAACATAATATTATTATATTACTAGTGTGCTACGTAAGTTTCAAAGAAACTCATCGTTGCGTATCGGGTACGCTATCGAACATAGCAACCCCTTTTAATTAAAATTCATATTTAATTCTCTAATATTAATAAATATGAAAATTATTTATTCTTTAATTACCTGGGATGTTACATCCTTCCCCCCTTTTGGGAATTGCGTCCTCGCAATTTTATTCACTTATCAAAATAAGTGGGGGTATTTATCCCTCATAGCATTTTCAGATTCCCACGTTGCCTCTTCAATCACATGGTTTTTCCAAAAAACCTTTACCTGATGAATCACCTTATTCCGTAACACTTGCTCCTTATGGTCAAGAATCTGGACCGGTTGTTCCTCATAAGATAGGTTCTCTTCCAGCTGAACTACCTCTGGACTCAAAACATGAGATGGATCTGGCATATACTTTATCAACATCGAAACGTGAAAAACATTGTGTACCTGAGATAAAATCGGAGGTAAAGCCACTCGGTAAGCAACTGATCCAACTCTCTCCAGAATTTCGTATGGTCCAATGAACCTTGGACTCAACTTTCCTTTCTTACCAAATCTCATCACACTTTTCCAAGGAGAAACCTTGAGAAAAACATGATCACCTACCTCGAAAGATAGATCCTTCCTCCGGTTATCCGCATAACTCTTCTGCCTGCTCTGAGCTGTTCTCATGTGTTTCTGAATCAACTGAACTTTTTCTGCCATCTCTTCTACCAATTCTGGTCCCATCAACTTCCTTTCACCCACTTCATCCCAGAAAGCTGGAGTTCGACACCGCTTCCCATATAATGCCTGAAATGGTGCCATCTGTATACTGGAATGAAAACTGTTATTATATGAAAACTCAACCAAAGAAAGATGTTGGTCCCAACTTCCCTGATAATCCATAGAACAAGCTCGTAGCATATCCTCCAACGTCTGAATTGTTCGTTCTGACTGCCCATCTGATTGAGGATGAAAAGCTGTACTAAAATTTAATTCAGTACCCAACGACTTCTGAAGGCCTTTCCAAAAGTTAGAAGTAAACCTGGGATCACGATCCGATACAATGGAGAGAGGAACTCCATGTAACCTGACTATCTCTTTAAGATAGAAACGGGAAAGTTGATCAAGAGAGAAAGTATCTCGTATAGCAAGGAAATGAGTAGATTTAGTCAAGCGATCAACAATAACCCAGATTGCATTATTACCTCGAGATGTCTTCGGTAATCCAACAACAAAGTCCATGGATATATTCTCCCATTCCCACTCTGGAACTGGTAAAGGCTGAAGCATCCCTTTCGGTAACTACCGCTCTGCTTTAACCTGTTGACAAGTCAAACACTTCACAGTAAAATCAACAATATCTCTTTTCATTCCATCCCACCAGTAATACTCCCGTAGATCTCTATACATCTTAGTACTGCCCGGATGAACTGAAAACGGAGAACTATGAGCTTCACATAACAACTCTCTCTTCAACTGTGAATCACAAGGCACACATAACCTCTTCACAAACCTCAAAACACAAACACAAACTTATCCAAGAACTCATGGAAAATTTTATTCATAAGGTCCATGAATACAGCAGGTGCATTGGTTAACCCAAAAGGCATAACTACAAATTCATAATGGCCATATCTAGTACGGAACGCAGTCGTCTGCTTCTTTTACTTTCAACTGATGGTACCCCGACCTCAAGTCAATCTTCGAAAAATACTGAGCTCCCTGGAGCTGACACCACTTCATTCGATGGCCCAACATCTGCTGAAGTAGTTGCAAAGGATTTCACCACCCCTTTCTGCTTGTAGTCTAACTGCTTCCCATCACTCAAGCTCCTTGTCGGACACTCGTTTGCATAGTGACCCATCTCATTGCACTTATAACATTTCACTAACTGTAAATCAAATTTGTTTTTACCTTCACCTTGATCCTTTTCAGTGCAATCACGAGCCTTATGTCCCATCTTACCACATCGGTAGCACTTCCCAGAATTCAGAAGACATTCCCCAGCATGCCTTTTGCCACATTTATCACAAACTGGAAACTTAGTTCTCTTACCATCAGACTTTTTTGAAGAATTCTTACCTTTCTCCTGCCACCTCGGTCTCTTCTTCTGCTGGTTGTTATAGAACACTTGATCATCGGCAAACTACATTTCCACCTTCTCAGCACATCGAACAAGCTTTTCATAACTTTTAAACTCTCGAGAAGCTAATGCCCTTCGATACTTTGGCTTTAATCCTGAGTAAAAACGATTGATTTTACTATCAAGGTCCCGGATAAAATTGGGAGCATACCTTGCCAATCGAGTGAACCTTTCTTCATAGGCAGCCACTGAGTCTTCCTCTTGCCTCAATTCCAAGAATTGCTTTTCCATCCTATGTCGAACAGCCTTAGGAAAATACTTCTCAAGAAACATACCTTTGAATTCATCCCAGTCAAGAGCATCAATCTCATCGGCATCCCTGATATTTTTAACCATAGACCACCACTGATCTGCTTCACCCTCCAAACGGTAAATAGAAAGACTAACCTTTTGATTGTCTGAACACCCCATGACATCAAAAATCTTCTCCAGTGCTTTAATCCACCCTTCAGCTAGCACAGGGTCAGATGATCCTCTGAATGATGGGGGATGTTGCCTCATGAAATGTTCCACCACTGACATGTTCCTCTGCGGTTGATCTGGCTGATCTCGTGCACGGATACCACCACCATTTATAGCCTGAGTCAACTGTGCCATCACTGCAACAAACTGTTCAGTTCCGATTCCGACCATCTCAGGTTGCTGATTTGGAAGGTTGTCTTCCTCCTGATGTCGTCCCAACATAGCTGCTTTATTTCCTCTGCGGAAAACCATTCTGAACACCGAAATATCTTAGGCGAAGCAACATGGTAATCTGTAAATGCTATATCATTTAAATCATATTATAATTTAACACTTTTCTAACTCCTAAAGTTGTCTAAACCGACCTTTGATACCAACTATAAGGCCCCAGCCTTAAACCTTACTTAATCTTGAGTTATTACAAGATTACACGTTGAGGATCTTTTCGGGTTTAGAGTTTTAGTGAATTAGATCATAAAACTTGGATTACATTCCACATATAAACAAAGTGGTTACATAAAGATAGTATTCTTCATTCCCATCAATGGAAACACATTTAAAATAAAACATGGATTATTTCTTGACACATCCTTGACTCTATCATCTTATCATGTACCTTTCCCTTGACCTGTGAAAAACATTTCAAAAACTTGGGATGTGCATAAAAACTCAGTATGGGTTATAAAAAAAACAACATGGAAAGGAAACATGAGTTCATATATACATAAGAATGAAATCATACTTTACCCATAAAACATAGGCACTTTAACATACCTCATAAAATCATGAATAAATCATAGAAATCATAAGACATAAAGGTAACTTGAGGCATTCATAACATTCTTACGTAGGGAGTAACCCTCTTGGTTACGTTTGGAATACCCATCACAGTATATTCCCTAAAATATCTTCGGAGAAACCTTAACGTTTCACTCCTTCGCGTTACCCAATGCATTGGAGAGCTATAACGGGCTCACCCGCCCTTAGTTTATCACGGAACCACCCGTCTTCATAATAATGCCCAAGAACCATAACATAATCATATCACATAAAACATGCATAAAGGAAACATAAAATTTCCACATTTCAATCACGAGATATCAATACAACACATTGATATAATAAAAACATTATGAAAACCATTTTCAATACCAAAGTAAAACATGGTATTTATTTTTCTTTAAAAAAAAGAAGGTATGGCTTGTAGAGGAAGCCGAAACTCAAATAACGGTTACGACGGCGGAGAAGTCGTTGTTGCCGCATACGTACGAAAAAAACATTCCCTTTTGTCGTTTAGTAAACGCTTCGTATAAAAAAGATTCCTTTTGAATAAATGTAAAAGTCAAAGGGGTTTATACACCGTACAAAAGAAAGTTGTGTATAAAATAAAATATGCCTCAACGAAAGGAGATTGAGACGAAGTCCCATACCTCGTATCCGACTTGACCCGACCGTTCTTTAAACTCCTGAATAATAAACTTGAGTTAATCTCTACTTGATTATGAATCTTTTTCAAGTTCATTATTCCTTTTATACCATGTTATGAACATCATGTAATCATTTAAGTTAATAAAGTTCATTTTGTCGGTATTTGGTTCTTAAGTCAAAAATAGACTTCTTATACTTACATGTTGTTAATTTGGTCAAAGGTTCATTATACCAGAATGATATTCATGATGTAGATATCATATATGTCATATATATCCAGTACCTGCATTCATTTATAATATTACATCACATTTAGAGGTAAGAAATGAAATGCACCGTTCATGGAGACGGTAAGCCGTACGTACGCATGAACGCTACTTCCATTTCTATTTCATATTTTCTGGAATGGAATCATAATGATATAAGAGTATATTATAATTCCAGTATAATAACATATATAATATCATTAACTTTATCCTTTACACATCCCACATATGGTATTAACGAATCAAATCACTTTCAGGGGGCGGTAGTCCGCACTTCCTTAAATGAAGATATCGCGTATACCCATAATGGAAGCCATAAAGGTAAGACACAAATGAAAAATACAGAAGCATAAGTAAAACATAAACATATTACATATCATATATAAAAATAGTGACATCATAATGGCCACCTTTGAAGGTGTTAAATGAGTATTGAACAATCATCGTTTCGGGAGGCAGAATTTCACCATCCACAGAAACCGTATGTTCTTTAACCATTTGATGTAGTTGTGTGAGAGTGTAGATCAAATAAATCTTATAACAACATCCTAGTATATTGATGATACTGGTGTTGTTACAAAAGAAGTATATAAAAAGAGTTTAGGGGGTTGGAGAAGCAAAATAAAACAAATGAACTTGAGAGAATGAATTACCTTTAAAAAGTGTAACTCCTTTTGAGTTGAGCCTAAAGGCTTCCTTTGAAAGGATTCTGCCCAAAGGGAATCCTCTAGGATTAGGAGAGGGATGTGGAAAGAGCAAATGGGCAGGGGTTGGCCGAGCCAAAGGCTTGAAGAGTGTGTGAAATGAGGTAGAGGTGGGGGCCTTTTATAAGAGGAGAGGAGGGGCACTTTTGGAAAGTAAAGAAACATTACTTTATTTGAAACTGTGTTTCGGTTTTAAAAGGTCCCACATTGATAGAATTCGTGGATAAGGTTATAAGGCATCGAAATACACTCATCCAATTGGTTTTGGCCATGTGTAGTTCATAGATTTTATATTATCTTTCCATTTTATTTAAATCGTCAAATAATGATGTCATCGCTGCATCATTATTATGTCATACATAATTAAATTTATTTAATGTCTAAAAATTATAAAAAAATTACTATGATGTAGGAAATCGTTTTATCTTTCCATTTAATATTTATAATCAAAATTTGGACTTGTATAACCCCACTTAAAAATTGTTTTCGCAAAACATATTATGTTTGTGTCATTTTCACTTTAACATTTAATAAAAAGTAATTTATGTCATTTCCCAACAAAAGTGGATCCATGGGGTCCCCAAGTTGACCCATGGCTTGTCTTGGTCGGCCATGACACAAACAATAAGGTTGGGACATGTGTCTAGGTCATTTTATATTATTAAAGCATTATTTATTCCTTAAACTACACTAATTACCACTAATCGCGATTAAAAACTTAATAAGTTACTATTCACCAAAAAATTATTTTAATCTCATTGAACCACATTTTACTTCTTAATGACAACTATGTATGTCGGATTTTCAAAATTCAATACACATTAGTGGTAAACTTTCATTTAATTGAAAAATCAGTTTGCTTGATTACCACTTAGTGGTTTCACTATTCATCAAAAATTGAAGTTTTTCAGAAAATTACCAAAAATTCACTCTAAGCTATATTTGATATTCCGAATTCAAAAATGAAGTCTATTTTACAAAATTCAAATCATATAAGTCACATTAATTAATTCAATAATTAATTCCCGCTGCCAGAGCAAATAGCGTGTTTTTACAAAACAATAAGTATCAAAAGATTGACACCAGTTTAAGTCTAATTTCAAAGTGAAATTGATTCCAATGACCACCATTGGATAAAATGGTAAAAATAGATTCTAATTTTACTTAAAAACCAATTCAAAACATAATCTAATCATATAAATAAATTAGATCAAAAAGAGGTTTTGAATTAAAATGCAACATTTTACACTATTCATAAAAAAATGAACTTTATCAGAAAGGTACCAAAAATTACACAAAGTAAAATTTGATGTCCCGATTCTTAATAAAAGTTTTATTTGGTCCAAAAGAATGTATAAGAGTGATCAAAACTATATTTAATGACGGTTCACCATTAAAAGGTGATAAGTGAACCTTTAGTGAAAATTAGAGTATAAAAGCCTAAAATTGAACTCTTTCCGTATTTTAAGCCTTTATCTTTTATTGGGTAAATGTAAAAACATCTAAAAACATATCTATTCATATTTTAGTTATTTCTATTCATTCCCGCCAGTACAACGACTACTTGTTAACTAACATAATATTATTATATTACTAGTGTGCTACGTAAGTTTCAAAGAAACTCATCGTTGCGTATCGGGTACGCTATCGAACATAGCAACCCCTTTTAATTAAAATTAATATTTAATTCTCTAATATTAATAAATATGAAAATTATTTATTCTTTAATTACCTGGGATGTTACATCCTTCCCCCCTTTTGGGAATTGCGTCCTCGCAATTTTATTCACTTATCAAAATAAGTGGGGGTATTTATCCCTCATAGCATTTTCAGATTCCCACGTTGCCTCTTCAATCACATGGTTTTTCCAAAAAACCTTTACCTGATGAATCACCTTATTCCGTAACACTTGCTCCTTATGGTCAAGAATATGGACCGGTTGTTCCTCATAAGATAGGTTCTCTTCCAGCTGAACTACCTCTGGACTCAAAACATGAGATGGATCTGGCATATACTTTATCAACATCGAAACGTGAAAAACATTGTGTACCTGAGATAAAATCGGAGGTAAAGCCACTCGGTAAGCAACTGATCCAACTCTCTCTAGAATTTCGTATGGTCCAATGAACCTTGGACTCAATATTTATCTCCTATAGTCCTTGGTTTATGGAGGAGAAACTGTTGAGCTCAATATTTATCTCCTATAGTCCTTGGTTTCAATTCCATATATTTATCCAAGGTGGAGATAAAACCTTAGTCCATAGCATGGATAACATTCACTATAACTTCATAAATATTCTAATAGATTGGAGAGTTTCCTCCTGAAGAATAATCTAAAATACCCTGTCAAGGAACTCTTGGAAACCTTCTTGGGGTTCTGGTACTACCTTATTTAAATAAGTAATACCATCAAATAAGTGTTTCAACTTAGTTTGAGTCATGAAAAAAATAAGTAAATAATTTTAATTACATCAGAACTAAAGAAGAGAGACGTAATTCCCAGTATCCCATGATAACTCAAGGTTCATTATATGAGATTAGACCAACAACTAACTTGTAACCTACCCCTAAGGCTCAAAATTCCTACCTAAACTATAAAAAAACATCATAAGACATGTAGAACATTAAAAAAAATCCTCCTTTGATACCAACTTTTCATTCCGGATCATCTATAAACTAGACAACCAATCTGGCCTATGGTAAGGCGTGAATGGTGTTTATGGTCCCCATGGGATGAAGAAAGGTGACTGGGGATGAAGAAATACCATTGGGAACAATTTATCCCGTAAAAAATAAAAAAATAACTATCCAATATAAAAGTAATAAAACATGCTGAAATAATTTTAGATAGTGGAAGACAAAGAGTAAAAGGAAATACATGTTCCAAACCAAAACAGAGAATCCAATGTAACTAAGACCAATAATATCCCATCTCTATGTGATATGAGGGAAAAAAACGTTCCATGTCACCACCAAACTCCCACACCCCACTAACACATATTACCTCCACCACCATGAAGTTACATGCATTTAAATTTATAAGATAAAATCAGATCTACACAGACCCAAAGGTGTGTGAATGGTGTGAGAATACAATCCCAGTATGATCCCACAAAGTGTATCATAATCAGCATTTATAAGGAAAACCAATTATACCCATTTAAATAAAAATCAAGGAATGAAATCTATATTTTCACATTATATGATAAAGTATAAAAATATACATTTTAAAAAAATTAATCAGTCATTTATAAACATGTTAGTTTTTAAAGGACGTTTAGACAAATCCATTTTACTTCCAAGAACATTTCAAAGAGATCTGTTTCCTTTCAAATCCAACCATTACAATAGTCATAAATGTGTAACAAAACGGAAATGTATCCTTGGGTAGTTTAGTTCCACCCTATCTAGGATCCTTGGACAACCTATGAATTCAAAGGCCTTATGGTGTGAAAATTACCCTAAGGTATTGGACCAAGGGGAAAGAGAACACTCCTTGGAGTGTCTCCCTACCACAATAATAATAGTCTACTTGGGACACACATTACCTTATGAAACTTGGATTAGGGGGTAATATTACACTTTTAAGAGTGTCTTCCTACCTAAAAAGTGACCACACTAGGGGGTGGAAATTTTTCATTACAAAAAACATTCAAAGGAAATTTAAGATATAAATATTCATGAAATCTTTAGAACTATATAAAACATAAATTTAAATATATTTTCATCAAAATCACTAAAGGGAAACTCTAATTTATAAAAATGAAATTAAATTTGAACATTTCTACATATTATAAATCTTTCCTTCAACAAATTTAAAACCATTTTTAAATGAGCAAGTAAGAAAGGTTCATAGAGAAAATCTATTTCTTGAAAAGACTCCCCTCAAAACACTTTATATTTCCAATAACTGAACAAAATCTACAATACACGGGAAATATGTCTATAGAATTCTGATAGGAGATCCTAAACTAATAAACCCACATCATGAATTCTAAATTCAACCATCCCATAGACCAAAAAAGGAAAGGAAAAAACATACCACAATGATTCCTAAATAAACACAAAATGAGCAAAGAAGAACCATTAACCATCTCCCTTATATTTATATACTAGTAAGGTCGATTGGAAGCATGAACTTTAGGGTCAATATCACTTAAGTATATATGATTAATAAAGATAGGTCAACCAACACTCTTCCTATGACTAGTTGATATGAAAAAACAAAAAATGGAACAAATAAGTGAGTTTTTAATAGAGAGAAAACCAAGCCAAAATGAATATTAATCTTTCCCTAATGATCTCATGAACACTAGTCAATGGGTGTAACCTTCTTTATATGAACATGTGGTCAATTAATCCATTAAAAATTACAAAATCAGTGAAACCACAAAGTGGTGGGTGTTCCTTAAACCCATGGTTGTATTGATCAGGCCACACCAAGGATCCCAAAAAACTGATGGACCCATACATAGTGAAGTAAAATTGGCTATTTTGAGTACATCAAACACAAAAAACATTGTGTTGGAGTCCAACTGAGTTATGATTCATAATGGGACTCCCCATGATTGAGACCATACCTTGAAACAGGTGTGTTGGTCCAACCCGTGCCACACTCGATATTCCCTAGCTCAAAACAGATTAGACCATAACATGGCCTAGACTGGTTTTCATCGAGAATTAATAAGAACCATATTTAAGTCACTGAGTACCCACTAAAACAACCTGAACCTAAGAAAGAACCATCCTAAAGTACATAAAAATAATAATATACCTCAAAATAGGATGTAACACTCAACCAATTTAAAGTAAAACTAGTTTTATTCTTTATTGTTCTCCAAAAATCTTTAAAACATGCTTGAAGGTTGATATTTTTGAGGCCTAAATAAATTATGTGTAATTTCTATGAACTTACAAATTAATGTGATGTAATAATTATCTCAAAATATTTACTTATTATTCATGGTCCTACAAACATTAGAGAGAACCAACTCCAAGGGTCTTTTAGTTTAGATCTGAACTCTTATCTAACTTTAATTCCCAATCTTCCCTTTTTAACATGTTCTTCAAATAGGGATGATGAGTTATTTGAAAAATTGAATGTTTATCATAGCCTATTTTTTTATCAATATTTTTTATCTTTTACCCAACTTGACAAAGATTCTATTCAACACATTAATTTTATCTTGAATACTCATGTATAAAACAACTTGTGTCTTATCTAGCATGAAACAAGTTCCCTTTGGTTCTTAACACTCTTGATTTCATTGCTCTATTTTTATGATGTTTACTAAAGAATAATTATTATTTGAAAATAAATTCATTACCATCAATAAAATGTTTTGATTTACTTAAAATGTTATGGTTCAACCCATTATCAAAAATAAAATTATTGAAGTTTAACCTCGTTTTTACTAATTTTATATACATCAAAAACTTTTATTTACTTTGATCTATCATTTATAGTGAATTAAATATCACACACATATATATTCATATTAATTAGGTAATTTAAATAACCTTTCATGTGGTAAGAGTAAAAAGTATTCATAATCTATGGTTTGTCAGGATTTCCTTCCTTGAATGTAACTTCAACATTATTTTCCTGTTGTTTGTATTTATTTCTTTTCTAAATATTATTAGATCTAAAATTTATATTTAATCAAGATAGTATGATTATAATAAATTTATTTTAGTTGTTTTATTCTTGATCATACCTTATTTAAACTTAATTTTATCTTTAAAACTATTTTTAACATCAATATTCTTATCAATATGTTGTAGTTAATGGTGTATTCTATGCTGTTATTGTATCCTAATTGGTCCATGCTCCCTACGTTTTCTAAATAGTTAAACCTTATACTTGAATCTATAATATTTATGTCCAAATTCACCAAAACCCCATTAGCATTATTGAAATCAATTTTGTTGACAAAAATTTGGTTATTGAATGGGTTGTTTTCCAACCTCATTTTTAGACCTTCAATGAGATTATTTCACTAAATCCGTTTCAGGATATTTTTTTGGATACTTGGGGATGTTGAGGAAAGTTTTTTAGAATTTTTATCCTTCTATACATGAGTAGTATTTTCCCTTTCTTTCTACATTCCTACTAACCAATAATATAAATTTACGTTGAATTCTCTAAAAAATTAGATTTTTTTAGATATTTCATTTACAGGATTACATTTTTATTTAACCACATATTTTGCATCAAGGGTGATTGGATTTTATTAATGTGTTAATTAACTTAACAACTGATTTGATTTGATTTACACCTTATATTTATTATATATGTCATCATCTTCCGTGTCATCATCTTCTTTAAATTTTTCACACATTCATCTTTAAGGATGATAGTGGAAGTAATATAATATATAATCTTCCGTTTCACTACATTATGAATTTATAAATTCTCAAATTCTTTAACAAAAAATTATTTTTCAATATAGATTTATTTTTTTTGATTTTTTGTCCTCCCAATGTCCTATTGATACATCATGATCTCAATTCATATGGGGTATTAATTATCTGTTTCTCCCTTTTAAATTGTAAAATCACCACAAATTTTTGTTCATCCTTTGAGATTTAATCTCATCATCTTCTTAATGTATGAGGATTTTTTGTGAAGTTACTTTCTTATTTTCCTTATCATTATAACTTTATTCACTGTCTAAAACTACTTTTTAATAAATAAGATGATAATTATGAAATAATTTGATGGAATAATATTCTTACCTTTTGATTAATATTTATTTCCCTTAAAGTTATACCCTTTATTGAAGGATGTCTTAGTTTCTTCATTATATTCATCTTAATTTTTGATTCCCAAGGGCAAATTTTACAATAGCCAAAATATTTTAAAGGAAATTTACAATGATATTCATCACTCCCCCTTTTTAGGATTCTTGAAATTTGGGGGAATATTTTATCAAATCCTTCCAAATTCTCTTCTTAATTAGAGGTAATAAGCTCATATTTTATTATGAAATTCTTGAGTACTTTAAATGAAATTTATTTCTTATTATTGACCTATATTTTGAGAGTAGGTACTATTATCATCTCAAAGTTTATTAAAGTGTAATTTCATTGATCAATTATATATTCATTAATATCTCTATTTCAAAAAGATTATATTTTTTCATCAAATTTATTTGGAATAATTATTCCATGTTTCTTCACAAATTTAAAGTCTTGAATAGTTTATCTATATCCTTAGATAATACTAAAAATCATTTTTTCCCAAGAAAGGAAATCATAAATAGATTAATCACTTTACATTTTCACATAATTAAAAAATCGTATACAAAGATAATGATTTGTTTCCTTTAAATTTTTATCTTTTTAAAAAATGTTTTGAAGCCTGGACCAAATTTCCTTGGTGGTTTTAAAAAGCATAACATTTTTTTTAATTTCTTACTAGATAATGAACAAAAAATTAGTTTCTATTATTTACACAATTTTTAAAATTATTATTATGAAAAATATATACGAAATTAATCTCAATCAGTATAGTAAATTCATTTAGATAATAGAGGACTTAAATTCTATGATTGAGATAATACATGGTACTATTTGTTCCTTAAAAATATAAAAAACATTACCATTAATGTTTGGAATATATTTATTGTCGATGGAGTTAAGATAATTCATTGTAAAGTCAATAGACATATCATCGATATATATTGGATTTGATTACAATTTTTTGGATCACTTGATAATGTGATCAACACTGGGGGTGCGGTGGGGTGAATTGGTGTTGATAATTTTTTTCATTTCAAAATTATCTCTTTCTTGTTTAACACAATCCTCTCAAAATGTCTTGGTACAAAAATATAGATATATAAAATATTAGATTTTATAATGCAGTTGGCAATGAAAATGAATTACTATATCCCTTATTTATTATGGTAATTAACCCCTCCATAACATAACTTTTATTACTAAGATGAAGCAATATGAAAGGGTTTATCCTTGGACCTTCTATACTACTGACACCAACTAGTTTTGGAAAATAACCCTCATGTCCTAGAATGATAAAAAAATTTATTATTGAATAATATCTACTCAGGAATATTGAATTACCAATTGACTGTATAATTGTGATCTTATTTATTCTAAATTTTACTAAAATCTAGTGAGTTATTCTCTTATTATAAATTTTTCTCAGAATAATTTCATAAAGTTATCATGGTAAATATCACCACTAAATCCTTAAAACACTCTCTTTTCTTTGTTATTAATTTTTTGTGGCTACATCCCAAAATTTTATAATTATTATTAAAAAAAATTAAAAATTCTTACTATATTAAAAATTCCATAATTTGAATATGTAAATCTCATTAAAATTAAAACTATAATCTATAGAATTTAAAAGTGATCAAATGATGGATATGAAATACTCCAATATTCAGTCTTTATAAATGAATAATAATGATTCACTTTTAATTATAGAAAATACCACACCAAGTTTTATTAATTTTTTCTAAACTTTCCCAAATTATCCTCATTTAATTCTTTATGAATTCTCATCATTATTTCTCATTTGATTCCCCATGATTTTCATCCCATTTAATTCCTCAATAAAAACTATCTTATCTCTGCATTAAATTTATAAAATAACTAAAATAATATTTCCTTCAAACGAAATTGTATTATTCCCTGATTGCATGCTCTAATTTATATAATTGTTATAATAATATGACAAAATGCCTAGTGAAAATTATCATTAATTACATAAAATTATATCATATTTAATTAAAATTAATCTAATTTTTTTCATGAATAACACTTTTAAATTTTCTTTTTTTAATATCCTTATGATTATCAAATTAAAAATTTCATAACATTTGATAAGTTAAAATATATCAGTCAAGGATATAGGTAATTATTAGTATTCCATATCATTATTAATATTTTATGTATAATGAGTTGAATGTTATGTATCACATGGAACATATTTTTTTATTCTTTGATTTTTTATGAGTCAAAGAAATTTCCCAATTTTTATTTATAGGATTTTACATATGGTTTGGAAAATAATAATTATTACTTTTTAAGTTTTATATGTCATCAAAAAGTTATTACATTTATTAGTGTAATAATTCCAAGATTTTTTCAATTAAGTGTTTGTGAGATATTTTTAAAACCTTATCCATTTTTCTAGAATCTTGAAGTTATTATATATGTACTCCATCCTTCTTAAAATCACCTGGTAACTTCTAGATATCATCATTGTACATCTTAACACAAATATAACCAATGCTTTAAATAATCTAAAATGAATTAACACAACTCATAAATTTATTTATAATAAATATAAAATCATCATTAATGTGTTTAATAGTTGTAAGATGACTATGACACCCCAAGAATTTCTATAATTAGCTAGGTGATGGTGACTGACATCATTTTGGAATATCACAAAAATGGGAGACCTTATCCTAAAGTACTAACACATAAACATGAAACACTATATAAGATAAAAATAATGTAATACCTGATAAATATCAAATTAGAATATGTATAAATTCATGTGATATGATATAATACAAGAAGCTGTAAAAAGTTCATAAAACCTAATGTAAAGTGGGGAAATACATTCCCCTCAAACCAGAGGTAAAAGAAAATAAAGAAAATAGGGTGAAGGGAACTTCACTATGAACTAACTTAGACACAAAATCCATATGCAATTATCACCTCTAAGTACCACTAAGATTTTACTCCTCTGAAACTATGTCCACTAATATTAGTTTAAAACTAACTCACATCTGTATAATATATGACACTTGTGGGTGAAACGCCAATGAAAGGGTGAGTGTTTACATACCCAATAAGATAACTTAAAAATTAAAAATGATAGACTGGAAGATAAATCATCTGAAAACTATAAAGTAAATAATATAAACCTATATATTATTATAAGTATAATAACGAAGACATATGAGAGATACATTCTCTGTATAACCCACCTAAAGAAAAAACATACCCAAAAAGTAACACAATATTACAAAAACAACCATCTTTAAGCCCCACATCACCTATCAAAAAATTTAACGAGGAATATGTGC
The DNA here is from genome assembly GCA_963277665.1 of Viscum album. NCBI lineage: Eukaryota > Viridiplantae > Streptophyta > Magnoliopsida > Santalales > Viscaceae > Viscum > Viscum album. The sequence goes on along the minus strand of OY728143.1, from coordinate 257,181,985 downwards.
CTTGACAAGTAGGTATTGGTTGATAGAGAAAAATACCCAGGTGGAGGACCCATGCCACATTCAGTAGAACATGTTTAAAGAGGGATCACCCAACTCTATGGATAGAGGACACAAATCCTGAGAATATGGGAGAGTATTTAAATCTAACTATATTGTGAGGGACCCGATCCATATCACATTTTAATAAATAAGGGAGTTTCAAATCTCATTTACACTCCAATCACTATGCTTAATTTCAGTTTATATTTCTAGAGAGCTAAGGAACAAAACTACTTAAACTACCGTAATCCTCTTATCTAATACCTAAGAGGTATGAAAAATCATGTTCTATGTGAAAAAAAACTCAAGATGTGAAAAATCCATGCCCAAATCCAATTTATAGAAAAGAAAATTTGAAATTCTAAAAGTTTGGAAAAGTACATGTTGTGTTCTTTAGGGTTACACAACCTGTAACCATTTAGCCAGAATTTCTTAGATAAGGATTCCACATATCAGTTATAAGTTATCTTATATGATGTGTTCGATAAGGTAAACAACATTTGAGACTCCCATGGTTACTTAGAACATACCACCAAAATCCAAGATGTGTGGGTCTGAGTTTCTGGGAATGTGGGATCTCCCACATGGTGTGTGAGGGTAGAATTCCAACTAGGAATATACTACTACCCACATGGTTTAATCTTACATACATAGAATAAAATCAATGTTATTTACGTGGTGGATACCTAGTTCATGATAATTTGTAAACCCTAATCCCTAAGAGAGGGTAGTGCACGGTGTGTATTTGAATAATTACAGATTTTGTGGTCACAAAAACATAGTCTATAAAATCAAAAAATGAATGAATAAAAAACTCCTCACTATTATTACTAGTGGTCAGGCCTAAATCGCCACCAAAATTACAATTCAATACTATTTCACCTTCAGTGGTCCTTTTATAATCATCCAACCTAGAAAAAACTACCTTAACGATGTTCAAACCACAAAAAACACTTGGAACACAACTTACCTTTACATTTTCACCTCTCCTAATGGTCCTTTATTGTCAATCATAGATATCACATGTTATGATCCCCATATCCAAACTTTATTTCATCACTCATAAGGCTATATTGAAAATAATTCATAAATTTTACCCAATTACATCATACTGTTAGGAAAAATGAAGGCTAGTGGGGAATAAAAAAATAAAAAGAGTTGAAATTGCATGAGAATTGTAGACATTAATTTTTGGTGGCTTTTGAGAAAGTCTGACTATCGGTTATCAGACATATATTCTTCGATGCTAATGAATTCATGGAGTAATTTGATTTTTCAGTAAAATAAATATTTAACAAAAAATATATGGAGATGAAGAATTTAACAATGAGGATAAATTCATGAAATCATATACAAAGAAATTACAAATGGGGAAGTAAAATATAAAAACTCTTCCTTAGAGATGAAAATAATTTTCTGTGAAGAAGACGTCTCTATCATATTCCTTTTGAAATTAATCAAAGGAAAAATTCACCAAATCTCCCAAATCTCTCTCAATCTATATCTAATATTTTAGGGTTTATGGAGGCTAATAAAAAAATATAGAGATTAAGAGACCTTCAATATGGGAATATATAGGGAAAATAGATATCATTAATTAATTAATTAATTAAATTAATTAATTACTCTCATTATGAACCCATCAAATGCGTACCTCTGTTCTAGATATTTATCATCATATCAATCTGATTATGAACAGTGAAAGTGCATGGTTGCTAGTTTTCTGCATGAAAGACACATGCTCATATAGATCTTCTATGAAGCCAATTTTTAAAGGGCATGGTCTCAAGTCCCTCTAATGTTTTAGTCATTTCACTTTATTTTGTGAAAGTGGTCATTTTATTATCTTTGGAGAACAATCCACCAATATCAGCTATCTGGATCAGGTTACCCCTTCTTCCATTACAGTTCCATAATTTACCAGTATAAAATCTTCTTATAAATTCTCTAGGGTATTTCATTTGTTATTATTCTAAAAAATAAACATTGAAACATATAATTGTGTCTTGGATTTACATCAAGGTAAATATCGGTAAACCACTTCCTGAGTCTATTTGTATTTTTATTAGGGTAGAACATAGATATATGCAATATATAATTTATGAATCATCTTTAGGCTACTGTAATAGGTGAATTTATCAAGGGAATGATATAAACACCTTAAAAAAATAGTGATTCTCAAAAAATAGATCCATGGAGTAACAACTAATATATTATGGGAGGTTGTTTTTATGTAAAGATTCCATGAAAATTGAATAATAGGAACCTAGGGATTTCATCTTCCCTTACAATTTCTCAAAAATGATGAATGTGATCTCTGATAAGGTTGGAAGGGATTTTTTTGAAGTGAATAATAGGGAATATAACACTATTATATAGTTGTCTTAGGAGTAGGATCTATAATTGAATGGTGAAATATGCCCCCATGGTCTCACTGATGAAAAAATCAATGGTTTGTCTTCTAAATAGATGTTCATGAATTTGAATTAGAGAATTAAAGTTTCCTCACTGATGAATTCCTTATGGTTTTAGAATTCATACCCAATATTATTGTAGATAACCTAAAAATTTATTCCAACCTTGATTTAATGGATCTCTATTGAAAATTATAAAATTTCACCAACTGATAATAAATTAGCTTAGGTGTTATTGGGTTTCTAATTTCTCTGAAGTTTTTTTTTCTTGTGGCTGGAATTGGATTATTCTAAATAGGTGATTTCTAATAATATAAAAAAATATAGATGGTTAGAAATTAAAGACCATCAAGTGAGATCCCTATGAAGATGATCAATATCATTGGTCTATGTTTTGTTGTTCTAACATATTGACTTGGAGAGCTTATTGGAGTGAGAGAGAGAGAGAGATGGGGACTCAATACACCAATTTTTTTGAATTGGTTGATATTTATGGGATGAAAAGTATTAAAGGTGGGGAGAATTTATTAACATGTATATTTTTGTTCAAACCATTTAAATATTTTAGATTATATTTTTAAAGTAAGTTACTAATAATTTTTTTTTAATTTTAGTGTTATAAATCCTAAATAATAATATATGAAAATTAATATATTATTTTTATTTCTCAATAAAATTAGTATAGGAAAGTGAAATTACCTGTATATTAAGGAATGAAATAGAAAAATGGGTTTTGTTGGTTCATATGGAATTGGGGTTTTCCCATAGGGGTGGTGAAATTTTTGTTCACATCTAGAACCCTTAGGATTGTGTCATAAAAATTGTAATTAAAAAATCAATCAACTATATATTCAGCATAATACTTCCAATATTCAATCCCAATTAATCTGTAAAATTGAATATGAGATACCATAAACCTAAATTTTTTTGAGATAGGTTAAGAGATATTTGGTATATCTGAAGAATGTATCATTCAAGAAAACATTAAGATAATCTAACATAGACATGGTCTTCACCAACTATTGATTAAATTTTTGAGGTAGGGATTTGTAAGTTTTTTACATTGTTGTTCATAAAGTTATTTGTGTAATTTATGAATTAAAACCCATTATTTAATTATTTATTCCTTAAATTTAATGTTTAATATATTTTTAAATATTTTTCCTCCATGAATTCATCAATGTTGGTGAATCTATGCATGATGATCGGTGGCTGAACCTTCACACTCTCCACCAATATTTCCTATCCATGATTATATTTTTATTATTCACATTTTCTTAACATATTCACCACAAAAATTAGTTTGGACTGATGGTTTGTAGGAATTGGTATGTAATGAAGAATAATTAGAATTTGGTTCTATGAGTGATGGAATGGTGTACCAAATACATGATTAGGGAACATGGGATCTGTGATTGGTGCAGAAGGATTGTTGAAAGTGGTGATGGAATTGGATATTGAAGGGAAGAAATGTTTTGGGAGATGAGTGGGATGAAAAGAATATACATGTATCTTCTTTAGCGAAGTAAGACAAAAGAAACCACTAAAGGTGTAGAAAAATGGAAAACGAACTTTAATAGTGATTTTAGTGTGATTGGAGGGATGAATGGTGACAAATTCATTATTACTAAGCAGATAGAGTTTCTTGGTTGTATTTCAGGACTATAGTTGATGTAGTTCCTCAGGAACACACCATATAGTCCCCTCTAGTAGTGGATAGGTTTCATGAAGTATCATATGACATGTGAATATATGTCACAAGCCATATAGTTGGTGTAAAAATAACTTTGAGTTTCATTTTTATATATGATATTTAACTTTGTGGGAAGAATTTCATGACCAATTGGTCGTTTGGCCTCACAAACCTTATGGGATATCCCATACACTATGTAACTTGAACCCACACGAACCATCCTTAATACATTTCAAGTATACCTGTGAGTCCCACACAATAAGTACCTTATCAGACATGCTGTTTAGGGAATGCTTTCTATGACATGTGGTAGAAATACATGACTAGGATTTGGTTTAGGGGAAATATTCTTTTTTCCCCAAATGAATTTTGGATTATTTTATAAAAACATGTATGATTTCATCCTTTATATCTTAGTACTCATATTTGGAAACATTAGTGGCCCATCCTAAGAGTTTTTCAATTTATAAAACTATAATGGATTCCTCTTCGATATCATAGATGAGATCAATACGATTTTGGTGGTTTAGTTCGATAGCTATAATGTGTTGTTATAGGTTTTCAGTGTGACTATTAAGAAAAAATAGGGTTAAGAACCCCTTTAATGATGAGATAGTGATACAGTGTGGGTCCCCTATATTTTTCCTATATTTCAAAACGACCCCATATTTTTTGGGTGTGGATCCTCTATCCATGGACCTGAGTGATCCATCGTCTAATGTGTTCTACTTGATGTCCATGCATCTTACCCCATGGTAGGTTACTCCCTTGAATGATACTTATTAGTGAGGTTTGTGTCTCCCATTTAAGTTTCTAAGAGGGGACACGTGTTGTGAATCTGGGTAGTTTAGATTCTTAGGTTTCTTATTGTGGGTGTTTCCACTATTATTGTGTGGTATAAAGTAAGATTTTATTAAATGTATATATTGTAATAATTATTACTAAATATTGGATTTTATTCTAATATTTTTTGAATTTGAGATGACTGGTTGTCTTTGTTTTCCATTTTGGATTCCAAGACATCCTACTAGGTATGTAAATACTTACAATTTCCTAGGGGTTTCTCCTGAACATGTTGTTTATTATAAAAACAATATATAGTTTGATGGTAATATACATGGATATGGGATTATTGGATAAGGATTGTCATGGTACCTATAGGTAATAGTGTTAGATGAATTTTAGGTTTAGTTATAGTTTATCATGAAGTCCCCCACCCCAGTTTCTTTTGGTTATTTTTTTCCTTTGGTTTTGTTGGGTGTTTATTTCCCACATTTAATTTATTTTTTATCCACATGTTACTCTTTTATAGATCTTAACATGTCACATGTATTTATAATTATTTTAGTTGTATATTTATATGTTATTTCATTATTTTTATATTGAGTGGAGTTTGGTTGTTATATATAGGTACTTTAGTCTAATGACTCCCATATTGTGTGGTATGCTTACCCGATGCTAGGAATATTTCCCTAGGTTATTAGAGGATACATTGGGATACACACTCATCTTACTATTGATATTATTGGGATCATTTTTGTTCATGTTTTATCATTAAAAATATTCTATAATTCTTGAAATATATGGAATTGAACTAAAATTTACTGGGCACATTATCAAAGCCACAAAACAACCAGCAATAGTTGTAAAATGAAAATATTTTAGTACAACCTACTTACTATCCTGATAGTGATACTGATTATTCCTCAAATTTTTGACTATTGATCCCAAATCCTTAGTTCTAACCCAAATTATGTGGTGTTCTTAACATGTTCTCCTATATTTAAAACCCATTTTTTGAATTTTTCACCTTTATGTTTATATAAGTTTTATTATTCCTCTCACAATTTCTTTACTTTTTTAAATTCTCAAATTCTTTTTAGGTAACATTATTTTTCTAATTTTCATTACATTTGTATTTATCCTTATTATAAATGAATTCATATCTTTTTGAATCTCTATAATGATGTTATTGATGACTAAATTTATCACCAATATTCTTTGATTCTTCAAAAGTCTTCTCACTTTTATTTGAGATTTCACCAGAATATTTCATATAGTATTCAAAGGCTAACTTGATCTTCTTCAATTAATCTTTAATCATTGACCCATTTTTTTGAAATCAATAAGTTCACATTCTTTTACTTTTATATTTAATAGTAATTTATGTATTTTATTTTTCTATATGGTAAGTGAGACATTCACACTATTACATTATTTCACCAACTCCGAATTTATTCATATTTTAACCTCTCAACCTAATTTTCTACTTGAGGTACTTATCACACCATATTATTCTCCCTATATATTTTATAGATATTTTTGTGATATTCCTTGAAATATAACTTCTGTAAGAACTCCATATATATTTTTTCTTCCTCCCCTTCAATAGGGAACTCTTATTAATTCACCATATTAATCTACAACTTCGCACCATAAACAATTTTGATGAGTCTTCTTCACTTTTAAAATCACCTCACCCTTATTCCTCTATATTTTTAAATTAAATGTTTTTTAATTTAGAAAAATTATTTTCCTTTTAGTTTTCCTTTAAAGGAAAATTAATCTTTTAAAATTTTAAAAAAATTCTTCAATGAAATCATATCTGGGGGCCCATATTCATATTCACTCTACTCTTCCTTCAACTTTATACAATTCACAACAAAATTTATAATACCTCCATATATAAAACACTTAAAATTTATGTTATGATGAAATCTAACTTTTTATTTTCAGTCACTTATTAAGATTATTTATATGATTTTTTAAAGTATACATCAATATCTCTATTAAAAAATAAATTTTCATCATCTTTACTGACCTATTTAGAAGTATTCTCACAATTTAAGGATTTAAAATATATTTACTTATTTCCCTTAATTACCTTCTTAAAAGTATCATATTTTCACATGTCATATGCAACTGAAATACATTAAAATTCATCTAGTGTAAATTAATTTAGATTAAAATCTTCAAATCGAGAAACCTTCACATCTAAATTGTGTGGGAATATATTTTTAAAATGATTTACAATAATTAAATTTTATAAAATTTCCAAAAAAATTATTATATAGCACAAAATTTCATTCACTCTAGTTATTAAATCTTATAATATTAATCTATCATGTATATGAATTTCTTAAAATTTAAAATACCAATTTTGATGTATTATATCCTTCACTCTAGCTTCACCTTAATGAATATTATATCACTTTTCCCTAATTAATTTTAATATTTTGATCCTCATAAAAATTTTGAATTAATTATTTGAAATTTAGGATAATATAGCACTCCTTTCATATCCATTAGTCTTAATATTATTTATATCAGTCTGAGTCATTATTATACCCTCTATAAATAGATTAAAACTTCCTATTACAATTCTTGCATCATCCGCACCCAATAGGTGAATGTATGAAAAAAAATTATTTCCTTTTAAATATTATATCTATTAACATTAAATTTAGGAATAAATTTTTTGATTTAATGAATTAATATAATACATGATGGATATAAAAATTTAGACCAAAAATTCTAATTGAAATGGAGAGCACTTAACAAATACAACTTCAAACAATTTAATATATTTGATGGGTAATTGGAATATTTTTTCAATACTAATTATGTAATCACCAGCACATATTATAATGACATATGACACAAATTATTTACTAAGTGTAGGAAAATCACTGAATAGAAATCATTTAGGATCCTAGGCTAATAAACCTTTTCACCATTTGATATGATAAAAAAAGTTTCCTTCCAATATTTCTTTCTCAACAGTGAATTTGATGAAATAATTCAATTTATTAATTGAAAATATTGATCATATACATACAAACAGACATAGTGAAAACAAATATTTATGTGGATATCCATTAAAAAAATGGTTATATCCTTTTCATTGATTTATATCATCCATTACTAAATGATCCACTAGTGTCATATAATGGTTACCATGAGCAGGGTTTATCTACGAAATCCTACGATTAAAAATGTTTCATGATACATTTTATGAACTCATATATAATAAAGTATAAATTTTAAATGTTATATAAAAATAGATTTTTTAAACTCTAATGATAATATTTAAAATACTTTGAATAGAGTATCTACTATTCTCACTTTTCATCCCCAGAACTCTAAAATTTAATGAAAAGAATGATTAATACAGATTAATCAACATATTATTTTCTCTTCCAATAAGATATCTTAATGTGTAAATGATTTTTATATCATAAAAAAATAAGTAAAAACTTAATAGACATCTATATAACAAAAAAAATCAGTTTATATTAAAATTCAGTATCTAATCATCACTTTTTAAGGATTCCTCCTTAAAAAATTTAATTGACAGGACCTAGAATTCTACTTCACTAACTATTGTGTATTATATATTCCTATGAACCCTTCTTCAATTAATTTTTACTCTCTAATATTTTCTACACACATCTACTACCACAATTCTATATATTATCTTCGTTAATTATAAATTTCAAAATCTTAATCTAAATAAATTATAAAATTCCATATTCTTAAATAATTGTTATAGATAATGAATTATTTTTCTTAAATTATTTTGAAACCAATATTTTCTCTAAATTCATAGAATCATTGAATAATTAATTATATTCCACTATTTTCTCTTCTAATCCTGGTGAAACCTTCGTACAATAATAAATTTACTTTCATTACTTTCATTCCACTAAAAAATTATAGTATAATCACATACAATAATTCTTGGAACTTCACCTTCTTGAAATAAAAGACTAAGTTCATGGTAAGATGATCCCCCATCATGATTCAACCAATTTATTTATTGTACATCCAACACCTAATATTTAATAGTGTGATCACATGAAAATAATGACCTTTCCCTTATGGTGTGACACATATATCATGAATACTAGTATAAGCATCATCACCTATAGTAGAAAATCAGAAACAAATATTTATGTGGTTTTGTGTGATTTCTTTTACTGTAAAATAACTTTTCCAAAAACTCTCCACGTCATCTAAATAGTACCAATCCTCCACAACACATTTTTTAACATTCTCTTTAAGAAATAAAAACCACTCAATTCCGATGAATCACTTTATTGATGGGTTGAAAAAAAATAATTCAACAATAAAAATTCAAAAAACAATAAATTTGAATACTTTAAAAAATAATCTCCCACTATTCATTAAACATACATTAGGGTAAAAAATATTCCAAAACATATTCTTGGTCATGTAAAATACAATGCCTCAAAATGTGTCACACTATTGGATGGATGACAATAATTATGGGAGGAAAACTAAATCAAAATTAAATTCTTTACCCAAGATCCCCCTAAGTCAAGGAAATATTCATTAAACATACCCACCATATTTTGAATCATCTACTCCAGCTTCCTATCAATCAGAGGATGAAATGTTGTTTTAAGTTACATTTAATGACAAAAGTACACTTTAATATATTCCAAAATTACAAGGTGATGAGAGGATATCAATTAGAAATTATTATACTTAAAATCCATGGACCTCAAAATATTGATAAAATAAATCCTTGTTGATGTATACACTACACTTTAATTGTTAATGTTTATAAATTGATATAATTTTTTCAAGAAATTACCAAAAAAAAATGAAATCATATCCACCCAAAAACAGAAAGAATGAATATCAAAAAAATCCTTCAATATATTCTCTGATTTACTCCAGTTCACTATAACTAGTCCTTAAAGGAATGATACATCATATAAATACCAATTTGTATAGCTAGTGTGAGATATTTAACTTAAAAAATATAGATTCTCCCAAAACCTATGGATAAAATGGGTTTCCATGGGGAAACAGCAAATGTTCTCCACCCTTTAACCATATATAAAGAACATCACCATAAATAATACAATATCTACAAATCTTCACCTTGGGATCTCCCAAGAGAGTCTCCTCCACTTAATATAACAAGGATGAATACACTATCATCTTATATAATCAAGCTTCACCAAAAAATCTTTTAAAATTTAAATGTTATGTCATGATATACTCCATCATCTTTTATTCATCACCTATATCTTAGAAAACATCTTTATTATCTCTAATTCTCAAATGATCAACTACTATATTTTATTTTCTTGGAGTATATGAAATATCAAGATAATAGTATGGAAGAAAATTAATCTATATCTATTTAAAATTGATCAAATATCTCTAATAGAATATATAGAGTAAGATCTTGTGTTGAGAAGATACTGTAATGTGTTTCCTAAGTAGTCAATGCCTCAATTGCTTCAGTACAAACACCAACATGCCTAACTAAAGATCTGAAAATGTGTAATTATATTTTTTTTGTTTGAACTACCAAAAACTATTTAATATAACTTCACTCTCCTTTACCAATACACAACCAAAAACATTATGTGAAACATTATTATAAGCCTATGACATGTCTCTTTTCTCATGAAAATAAAGGATACGTGTTCAAGTCAACCTCTTCTTCAAGTACTCAAAACCTAAAAAACATTATGGCATTTAAATGAAATATCTACATTTTTTGTTCAATAATGATAATGTAGTTTAGGTATAATAGATATTTTATACAAAAATACATTAATATCCATCTAATTTAATAAATACACACACACACCTAAAAGTCATTCATCAAAATTTTTCATGAAACACCACCTTCAATCTTATACGAGTTCATAACTTTAAAATCCTGAGAAACAAAATTACCAAGAACTAATATTCTTATGAACATATCTTACCTTTAAATATTTTTTTTATAGATTGTTTTAGTGAATAATATCTAAAAAGGTCTATAAATTCTCTATATTATCCTATCTGTTTCTCAAGAAAACCAAAATAACATCAATAAACACCATGAAAAAGTAATCCTGATAGGGCCTAAACACCCAATGCATTAATACCATGAACAGAACTGGAACATTTGTAAGTACAAATAGTATTATGATGAAATAAAAATATCTATAGTGATATTAAATACTAGTGTTCTTAATATTCCTCTCCTTAACACTCTTCTGATGGTACCCTAATCATAGGTATATCTATGAAAACCAACTTGATTCCTTAGATGATAAAAAATATCATCAATTTTCAACAATTAATTCTAATTCATCAACATGACTTGATTGAAATATTGATAATATACGTATAACCTAATATTAAATCACCTTTCTTCATGAATAACACTAGAGAACCCCATAAAGACATAATTTTGTAGATAAAATTCATTTCAACTTGTCATCATATTGAATGAAAAATTTCAGAATCTCAGTGGGTGCAGTCCAATAAGAAAACATTGATATTAGATGTATGTATATATATAGATCTATACCAAACTCAATATCCATCCCTAGTGGTAGAATCATAATATTTTTATGGATTATATTGATAAAATCTATTCCCACTCTGGGAAACTCCTTCAATGCCACCTCTGATGCATAAAGTATTAAAATTGAATTCTGAGAGGTAATTATTTATGTCTCAACATGTCATAACCCATTACTTTGATCTACTTCCTCCAAGATCACTATAATACCTCTATAAACACTATATTATTCTACCCTCATCTATAATAATCAATTTAGACTCACATATTATAAAATTTATCAATTCTAAGATTATAATTTTCTGGTTTTACATACACTAAATATATATCCCACCTAATATTATATTCTCTAATTAGAAATTCACACCAATAGATTACCTCCACCAAATTTTATAGATACCCCATTTTGATAGATAATAATAGTAGTTAATGAACTATATTAGTAAATATATTTGACCCTCTTACCTAGTCATGTGTAATAAAAGAATTTGATTTATGAAAGTAAAATATAATATAGGAAATATTCTAGAAGATTTGTATTGTATCTTCCATGACCTTAGATCCACCCAGTATGTTAACTCTTAGTTTCTGAAGTCATCCAGGACAAACCCTTATAACGTTTTTCACTACTTTCCTGCCTCCCAATCATCACCAATCATTACCTTATCATAAATAATGATAAATATTCCTAGTAAAACCAATAATTTATTCACCATTCATTTAGGGTTTATCTATTCAATGATCCATTTACTACTGAAACTATCAATGATGATGTTGTGGTTGACAAGGTGATCCATTTATCATCATACTATAATCTAGACCATTGTTTACTCTCTGATAATATGGATACATATACTATAAATGTACTATACATCAAAATAATTAATCAATAATGTAAACATCTATAATTGAAGTACATGAATTACTAGCTCCTAAGAATTGGGAATTGGGGGTCCTATGTTGATAGCCTCACATAATTGAAATAATAAAGCTCACTCATACTTATTCTTTGTACACAACACCTTTTTTATATACACATATAACTCTTAATTTTCTTATTTTAAAGTATTTTTAATAAGCTCTTTATTCATGATAATGTTAGTATATATATTCAAAGAAAAACTAGTAACTTTTTTCTAAACTTCAATTATAGTCCTCTCTAAATGTGGAAGGATCTCAACTACTTGTAAACTAGAAATTCAGAGGGATATCATACAAAAATCATGAAATTCACTCCACACTATTGAATGTTGTATATCCCCTAAAGATTTGATAATATATATTTATAATTCTTTGAATTATGGTAATTAATTAAGAATTCCACCCAAAACATAGTAGACTTATCTTTAGACACTTCATGATCTCTTAGATATAGGGGAAACCACTTTCATGCCACTATATACAACAAACTCACCAGTAATTAATTCCATTATATCCCAAATCATTGAATAAGATAAAGTGTTATATCTAATTCGTCCATCCACTACTCAATTTCATTATCAAAAATAGATGGTACGTACTTTAGTGGTTTCTATCACTATAAATACCATAATGTAACACCCTACACCTTTACTACCATTGGGTCTACCCTATAATGAACAACCACATGTTCCCTATGAAACCTCTTTTCCTCAATCCAAAATTTTCCTCCTATAATTGAAATGACCAAAATAAAAAAAACATACTAGACTAAGTAGTATATAGGTATAAACACTTACAATACTTCATGATTAATACAAATCAAACATTTAATTCAAAACTCATGAAATACTTATGTTGTAATACTATATGACTCATGATGTTAATGTAACATAAGAAAAATTTTAGCAATATATTATAACACTAATAATGATTCTTAGATAATTAGAGTCCATACTTTGAATCACATGGGTCCTCTATGTTCGTTAATCATTAATCTGGTCTATTTCACAAACTAACTTCAAATTTTATGTTTACTTTACCAACCCATGAAAACCTAATTTGTTTCTAGTCCTAAATCTATCATAAAAATGCCACTTTAAAAATCTTATGTCACATCTTGACCCTATCTGGAATCCTTTTAAGATTGTAATGAGATTTAGAGTAACCGATGAAACATATATCCAAAAGGTATTGAGTTAGAAACTATATTTAAAGAAAATGAAGAAGAAATATAAAACACATTAACCTTTTTATCTATTATAAACAACACCACAATAATAATAACATCATTATTTTTTTCCTCAATATAATATATTGAATACAAGTATGAGTATGTATATAAGATAAAAAATAGAACACAATCTTTCAACTGTAAAAAAAGAAAAAAAAAGTGATTTCACCTACTCCCAACTAGTTTATCATTCTCTCAAACCATCAGTTCTAGATACAACTATCAACATTATTACATAAGTTTGAATAGAATCATATATTATAATATGATAAGAATATAATTAAACTCAGTAGTTTCCTCTCACAATTCCTCCCATGTTATGTGAATAGGCATAATAAATTATTAGTTAATAACACACATAAATATATATTATATTTAATATATAAGTTATATATAACATCTACACTAAAAAATCAAATTATATGTAATTTATTTTACTATACCCATTATTATCACATCATCTTTTTATCCAACACATTAATTTCTACACCTATAGTGAATGTTTCTTCATATATAAAAACTACCCAACACCAAGAAAAGTACCACAAATCATTACAAATAATTATAACTTCATAGTGATAAAATAATTTTATCTATGGTGGGAATACAATATCTCCCCTTTGTATTATCCATTTTTAATACCACATACCTTAAAATCACATTAATCTAAGGGAATACCACACCCCTCCTCAGACATAATATAACATACCAAATAAGTTTAATGTAATTATATAACACAAAATCAACATCATATAATATTGAAATATATCAAATAATGACATTAATATATACATAACAAAAATTTGTTTCACTAACATTATCAGAATTCATCAATCATAATGGATTTTTCATTCCTACACTCTTTATTAAACCATATACACTATATCAACATAAAAAATAAGATATCTAATCCAACCAACAACATGTAAACCTCTAATATAAATCAAGAAACTATCACCTATTTACCATATATGTTCAATTCTATATCAATTTTCATATTAATGAAAAATATTAAATAAAATAAAAATAACTAATAATAATAGAATTTATATTCAACAAGGATTCACTTCATAAAATGAAAAAAAATTCCATAATTATAAATTGTGTTTACTCTTTAAAATCCATATATTTTATCAATGTTTGTTACCTAAACTTTTTTCATTGCAATTACCATATGTTCTATTAAATTTGTTTTTAATATCAATTACACTTTAAGTATTCTTAATATCCCATCATTTATATTTATCATTATTAAATCCCAAGATAATAATAGATTTTTTTATCATTAAATCAACCAAATTATACAATCACATTTAAAAAACACAAATTAGAAGTTAAAATACTCTACCAAAATCTATATTTTCAGAATAATACAAGAATATCAAAAATCCCATATCTTTAAATAGAATTTTCTATGAACTTATGTTCCATTAATTCCATTTTAATTTTCCATAGAGTCCATCCATCTATAATTTCCCACATATCTAAGAAGTTTAAGGAATTTGGTATTGAAAAAGTATTACCTTAACTTACATTGATTTGATTCCATGAGAGAAAGAACTCCAAAATCCTTCCAATAGAACTAAAGATTACTAAGTCTCTCATGAATTCTAGGATCACCATATTCAAGTTAAAAATAAGGGATAATATATATATCATCTAAATTTATAATTATACCTTTTTGGGAAAAACCATAATGTGGTACCTTAACCCATAATGCAGTTTGGGTCAGTCAAACTTGATGCAAAACAAAATCCTTGAAACCGTGACCCTATAATGATCTCCAATAATTTTCTTATTCACTTATTATATTTTGATAAAAATGATATTTTGGATAATATAAAAACTAATATAAATTCTAACTATAATTTATTCTTCATTATTACCAAATAAATCTCTAAGGACACAAACCAAAATCGATAAGGAAAACCATGATGTTGTGAGAGTGAGAATATAACATGGTTTTATTTAGGAAATCAAATTTCTTCCTAAGTCCTATAACACACATAAAATCTATTTTCTTCTTTATTTAATAACTCAAAACTCAAAAATTAATGAATATAACAAATTCAGGCCTTCTTACCGGAGGCTGATAAATATGTCATTGAGGGTTTCGCAAACACTATTGGGGGATGAATACCCTCATTATCAACCCTAAAACCATATACCGATAATATTAATAAGTAGTGAGGCCATGAAGGTAAATGAATATATATATATATACAGATATTTAAATATCTCAATAGATATATAAAATAATATATAATAATTAAAATATACAATAACTCTTCTACTAGTTTAGACTAATCTTATCAAGGCCATCATTCCATGAAATTAAGTACATGTGACCCAAATGGAAAAAACAAAATTTTTATACACCAAAATGTAGATATAGGGGATGTGTATAAAAACTCATAAGACTTCACCAAAGACTCTCCATGGTAACCATACCCTATAAATTATGCTATCTTGTGTGGGAAATTTTAAATTCATGAAAAACCATTAATGGATTTAAAAAAAATTCAAAAAACATAACAAAAAAACTCACACTAGGACCACCAACACACATGAACAAATTTACTTTTAAATCTATTGACACCCACAGTTAATCACACTAATAAATTTTTCTAATGTAAATAATTTCCAAATTTAGGCATTATTCATGATATCCATTTCCAAAACCAATTAATTTTTCCATGAAAACTATTTTCCAAAATAATTTGAGTGAAAAAATAACTAGACCAAGACATAACACTTGGGTAATACTACTCACAAGAATATAATAATACCACGATTACATCCTTTTATAAATCAATGATTTACCCACACAATCAGTTTGTGGTGTAACTGAGTTTTAGACCCATGTGATCGTATATCAAAATTCATGGGTTAAAAACCGGTAAGGGGGATAATTTCCAATTTATTGCAGTAGGTAATATAGTAGTGGAACTATTCACCTGAATTTTTTTATTTGATCCACATTATTATAAATATGGGATGCAGGTTTTTTGTTCCATCAAAATCCTATGAACCATAGGGACTCTGGGTGATCGATGGAATGAATCCTGGATTTTAGTTGGTTTGGTTCCTGATTGGTGGAGAGTATGAAGGTGTGAAGGTTGTATCTGGTGATTAGTTAGACAAGGGGTCTCATTTTTAGAGTGTCTAAGATGATACTTTTATGGAACCCAATCAGGGAGGAAATAATAATAATCTATGAATGCAAAGTCAGGATGTTAAGCTAGAGTAGATAGATGTCTAAAGACTAGACGAGCTGTGTTATTCCGGGGTCTTGGGATGTGCCTTCTATATTGTATTGAACTTTAATCTACTAGGCCTTTGGGACATGGAATTTAGGACCTTTAGGCCATGTAATTTTTCCCACTCAACAAGATTATTTAGTGAATTTTTTAGGAAATAAACAACATATAACTATTCATTAGATCCCCATAGTGAATTGAAATTTCTATCCATCCTCATGTTAATTTATGAGGCACCCACACCAAAGTAGGATTATATTTGTATAATTCATATACCATGTACCCAAACCAAAATCATTATTAAAAAACACAAAAAAACTCTATCAGGTTATTTTGTATCTCCAATGATATCACATACACCAAGATATCACATCTTCAATAAATCAAAATACTTATTTAGAAAAACCCAAAAACAAACAAACCACTCTCACTAAGAAACATTTATCAATAAAGGAAATGTCATTAATTTCAAAAAACATTTCAATGAAATTATTCAAACCAAATAAATATCCAAATAATTCATATTGATCCAAAAAAATGGTGAAATTATCATCATGTGAAGTAACTATTATAATAAACAGCCTAATGAAATGAGTAATCCTCATCCAAGAATAATATATAATCTTGAGAAAAATGTCTATCAATCATGAGGCTTTCTCTAGGATATTTGGAAGCCACCAAATCAAATTCATAAAACCATTCACTAAAAATTAAAAAATTTATATATTGATATTAAATAAGGGAGATTTCAATGGTTTATTTTATATATATTATCCTTAAATAGAAAAAAGAATCTCTAAAACCATTAAAACGTCATTAAGAATATCCTCTCCCATGCTAGGGATAAAATGAGTAATATATGAGAGTGTAATTTTAAAATTAAATATTTTTAGTTTAATTTTTAACAAATTAATGGTTTTATAAAAAACATGACAAAATATGTAACAAACCATACCTGTGTTTGTCTATTGAAATATGAAAATAGTTAGTTTGATGCACGATTTACCAAACTATGGAGCTAACTGTGCATATGAATATTCTTTATTATTACTATCATTTTCATGTCAAAAAAATTATAAAAATTATACTAACCTCAAAACCTCATTCTTTTTTTAAATTTATCCGCATCAACTAAAACCAACCCTCACAATGGATCCACCCAATCTAACCAAATATTTGAAATTTCAACCAAAACTGGGGTACCATTAATCTTCACCCACTTTTTTATATAAATATATATTTCAATTTAATTAAAAAAAATTTAAGGTTCAAGTGAGACCCTGAAATATACACTACTTAAAAAAATTATCCAAGAAAAACTACAGACAATTTAATATTCCAACCACTAACTGAAAAGGGGGATACCAATACTCACCTAAAAAATCATTGTTTTAATCCTAAAATACCTAGGTCATATATATATTGCATTATAATTTTATTAGAGAAATAATGATCATCTACACATTCCACACTATAAAAAATTTACATTCACTAACAAAGAATACATGATGATGAAAAAATATAGTCCTATTACCCAAAACATTTATAGGAAGATAAATTTAATCATTATAAGCTTATTTTCTACACAAAAATTTAGATTAAATTGTATCATCATTAGCTACAAAAAATGAGCATTGAATAAAGAAACAGAGTCTTAAAACAAGGTTATATAGAACCAACCCTCATAAATCAACTAAATAACTCATTTCCTAAACAATTATCAAGGATGGCTTCCAAAAAAAAAATTATCCAAAGAGAATTAATTTCTATTTCAAAATTATTTAGAATGAATTCTCTAATTTTAACCTGCTCTTTCTTTAAAATAATAAATAATAACAAAAAATTTCACATAATCCAAACCCATAACCATATATGTTTTCCAAAAAATACACGTATTGAAATCATTAAAATCACGGAAAATATTTCTAAAAAAAGAATTTTTTTCCAATTCATTTAAAATTGAATTCTAAAATACACCTACCATTAACTCATTCTAACCATGATTTTCCCTTAACAAAAATTAAATATGAATTATAAATTTATGAAAAATGTTTATTTTCTATTTTCTTTTGAAATCATTTTGTTCGTATGCATTCCCAAAAAACAAAATATTTACTCAATGTGACATAATTTTAAAATTTATTTTTATCCCTGAAACAACAACTATAAGAACGTTTCCCATAGGCACGGTTTTATAAAATCATACATGAAACTATATTTTTATGTTATAAACTATTTTTTTTATTTCTATGTTTGAAGTAAATTTTCAACAATTCTCTCACATAATTCCCCTAGAGGATTTCCTTTACTTAAACCCATTTAATTAGGTTATGTTGCAACATTTTAACCAATAAAATGTGAAAAATATTCACTATACAATAAGTATCTACCCCCCAAGCTAGATACTTATAGAAAATAACAAATCAATGACTTAAGCTATCATGAAGTTATTTTCAAAATATGAAAACTATCCTTCCATGCTATAAAAATAAAAGAAACAGTTAATCTATACTATAAATGATTCTAGGGTACCAAAAGGTTATAATTTACATAATTTTTACCAAAGAACCCAAAACAAAATAATTAAAAATGAATATAGTACTATAGTTTTATAAATCATTAGGTACATTACAAAGATTTCATAGACCATACCCAAAAAATAAACATGAAACCTATCATTAGAGTTACTCCTCAAAATATTAAATAATATTACACACTTCGATCATATAATAGAATCAAAATTTATTCATTATTGTATTAACACCCAAAATCTTATCTATAATCACATTTAGCATGAAGTAACATTGATTATGAGTGAATAATAGATTATCAATCTTGTTCAATCATTATCATTAATGTAACGACCCAATGTTTATCAATGGAACATTCCTTCTTATAATTATTTCATATAATCAAAAGAAATCACAACATAATGAACTAATAAGGGCTGTGTGACCTATAAACCTAAGTTTGTAAATTCTGTGATTTGAATTTCAAAAATATGGCATACACTGTTCCACTTAGTAAGTTATTTGTCGTCTAATAAGTCTAACTTAATTTCTGGAGAATAGTAACATACTCTTAAGAAGAGTAATGCAACCCTTATGAATAGTGAAATACCCTTATGAATAGTAAACTTACCCATGATAGAATATAAATAATAATTAAGTGGGAGTATGATATACTTATATCTTCAAATAAGAAAATAAATGTTTTAAAATTGTTATTTTTCAAGTAAATTGTGATTTTAATTAAATATTAAATTAATAATATTTTTCTGATTATTTTTAAAAAATGGATTTCATTTTTGGATTCTATATGTTGAAAAATAGTTTAGGTGAAGTTTTGAGATTTTTCTAAAATTCTTGAATTTTTTATGAATACTAAAATACTGTAATTTACCATATAAATACATTATAAGAAAAACAGACTATTCCTAGCATCATGGATGATTTCACCAACCTTGGTTCTAGTTCAAATGACCCATTTACCATTTTTGGTCATGTAATCATCACTATTTCTTGTCTTGAGGGAAATTAATAAACTAATGATTAAACATTTATGAAAACCCCCTCTCCTCCACTATAACCCCCCTCACTCCATCTTCTCTTTACTCCTCTCTAGCCTTGTACCTTGCCAATATTCTTCCCAAATCTACTCCCAAGATCCTTATCCATGTCCAACAGACCCTAGACTCCTAAAAACACCCAATCCTCTCCTCTTAAGAGGCTCTCAAAGGAGATAAACTCTAGAGGTAAATTCCTTTTTCCAATTCTTTTATTTCTTTTAAGTTCTTTTATTTTCTTGTTTCTTTCCTCGCCTCCCTTAACTAAAATGGCATGATAACTCTAGTAACATAAATTTAATGGAATTATATTTGTATAATGGTATAATTCATTATCCTCTATCCTTCCCCATCTTTTATTTGAAAGAAATGGATACACCTTTTGAGATGTGTTAATTTTACACAATCAAGGATGACATGTTATCAATATCCATTACCATCTTAAATTATGGTCATGAACCCATTTTAATGGTTGAAACAAACCATAATATATGTTTTATTCCTCATATATGGTGCTAAAATCCTTTTTTAAACATGGTTTTGGTTTATAAAACAAAATCTGTTCTATGTGGTCAAAAACTGCTACGTAACTCAAAAGGTTGTCACTAAAGTTTTATATAATGATTCAACTTCACTATGAGTAAAAAAATTATGTTTTCAACCATATAAAATTATGGATGTTCAATAATTAAATAAAACTTCAATTATGGACAACCACCTTCATTATACATGTTTATATGAACATGAACCGATCATTAAAACCAAGGAAGCAAACAAACCCGAACAATGAAATTGAACCTTATAACCAATAAAAAAGGTCCTGAATGAACTTAAAAAGTTTATAATAAATATTTTACATATATAATTGGTTTTGAATTTATTAATTAGGAAACCTAATTTGTTTATTCATGTCATTAATGACAAGTGGATAACCCCAACGTACTTAAGGTAAGGGATGCTATCCATTTCACTTTTATTCAGGATTTTCCTCTATGTTATTCCCTTTTATGTGTAATTAATTGTGTTGGAGTACAATTACGCATCAACCTATAATTTCCTCATGATTTATAAAATATTATAAATCCCTTTCTCTCTCATTAATCCCTCTTAATTACTCCTGATATCATGTCGATAATTCGTAAGGAATTCAACCTGAACCGCCTTTATTACTTCGGGTTCCTCTATATTTCTTTTTATACAAATGAAGATGTATTTATTTTTATGTAAAAATTATAAATTATGTTTATATGATCCAGAATCATGTTTCAAGATCCACCCCTCATTATATTATGGGGATATACATTCTTTTAAGTGATTCCCTCCTCGATACTTCCCATTAAGCAAACATGTTTTAAATGAAATTACCAATATTTTTACCCAATTTAAATTGCACTCTATACTTTGTTTCAATACACCATTATCTTTTTAAAATAACCCTTTTAATTATTAAAACCCTCTATGTTCACTTCTGGTTTTATATAAAATATTTTTCCTTTTTCTATTTTTAAATTTCTTTTGTATTTTCCTTAAAACCTCATTAAAAGGTATTAATGCTAATAATTTACCAAATACTCTTATTACATGTTGTAAATTATTTTTTACAACACTTACCATGATATATGACTATTTTAAATTATTAATGTGTACATATGTCTTAATTACATTATCTCATGGAAACTTTTATGATACACATATTCATTATGCTTTATGTCATGAATGTGATACTAATTTCTCTCCATAGGTTTCCTTATATTTATGTATGATTGATTATGTATGATTATTTATGTATGATTATTTATGTGGAAATAATATTCATGAACATGTTAATATGGGTGTGCCCAGATAGTGCTCCAATGGATTGGGTAAAGTTAAATCAAATGAGATGTTATGTGCGACTGTCTTAATAGTTAGCCTTAGATTGTGCTACTATGGGAAACGACCTTGGCGGTTAGCATTTGACTCGTAATATAGTCCTGTTTTAAGTTTCTATCACATTTTTTTGATTACATGTTTATATGAATCTCTGTTAATATGTTATGATCCATTATGTTACATTTCTTTTTATTTATTTATGTCATGTTCTTAATCCATGTGATATGGATTTATTTTTATTCTTATTCCCTTACTGGGCTTTTAGATCATCCCTTGGTACAAGTTATCCTTAGGTTATCTTATGAAGATGTATTATCACAAAATAAGTTAGGGTATAATTATGAATAATTAATAAACATATATTTTATTTAGTTCCATGTTTTTAGTTTTATGTGCCTAGTCTTCCAAGACACTAGACTTCACAATCCTTGTCTTGTACTTTGATGTATAATTATTCTTAAAATCATTTATTCTTACATATAAAAGGATTGTATCACTATATTTGGTATCATGGGATGGTCTATTTATTTTTGGAGATTAGGAATAGAGAATATTAGTGAGAACCTTAAGGATGAGACTATGCATAAGAAAACACCCCTTTGTTTTGGTAAGTATAGAGTAAGTGGTTTATCAAAAAAATACTTCCCTGTCTGGATACAAACATGTAGAGGTGGATTTGGCACATATGTACCTAGGATTGAAAACTCTGACAAGGAGTTTTTTGGATTGACTCAAGGTATCCTGGTAAATGACGATTGGCCTTGAGACACTCTTGGTATTGACCCTCATGTGTGATATTCTTTGGTAATCAATGGTGGAATATTGATGGATTCTACTTTTCCATGAGGCACACTTGCTTGATTTTGGTTTTTCTGATTTGTTTATTACTGTCTTGATGGGATATGATGCCATCGTGTGATCAAGATTTGTTTCTTGTTTGGAGTTGATTTTGATCTGTGCTTTTGGTTTTGGTGATGGGTATTTCTAGATGTTGTGGTGGCTGTCGGCGTTTGGTGGCCATTGCGATGAGCTCCTAGCCGAGGCCTAAGTCTGATTTCTATGCTCTTGCTCTAGGATTCTACCATTATCTCCTATTTGGATATGAGAGTTGGTTTCTCCGGTGTTTTGGGTTGTGAGTTCAAGCGGTCTTCGGTGCTCTAGGTGGTGTCTCGCAATGGGTTTTTCTCTATCTTCAGGTTCAGCCAGTGGGATGAGGTCGATTGGCTCATTCTGATGGTTGGAGATGATGTAGAAAGCTAGTGACGATAATGATGCTTTTTATGGAGATGTTGACTGCAGTGTCTGAGAATGAAAGCAATGCAACTTTGGTGATGCACGCGTATCTCAGTTTCAGATCTCCTCAGTTTTTGTGAATTTTTTAATCTTTATTTTGAATTGGTTTCATGCTGTTGTTCCCGAAGGATGGTTTGAATTTTCTATTTTAGTTACCGCTCTGCCACAAAGTGGTCATTTTGAAAATCCAAAAAAAAAAGAAAATTTTTAGTCAGTAATGGAGGTAAATAGAAGAACATGTTCCAACAACCAATGTGATAGGCAATGTGAATATTTCCCTAATGATATGCCTAATATGATGGGAATGGGTGCTCAAACTTCATGATAGTACCTTCTCATCTATCTCAAGTTATGAATAATAACATGAATATTATGGAACACCCTCATCCTCTAAGGAACGAGAATGTTTTCATATAATACTTCAAGCGGAAAAGGCCTCTCATTTTTTATGGATCTTTTGATTCCCTCTATGAGGAACAGTAGATTAACTCCATTGAAAGGATATTATCTATCCTCCATTACTCGAAAGAATAGATACTCGTACTGGCAGTTTATCATTTTGATGGGGAAGTTGATCAGTGGTGGACACTGATCAAGAATACGAAGCCCCAGGAAGAAATTGATTCCGTGGATTGGGAGGAATTCAAGAGGATGTTTTTCAATAAATATTTTCCTCAAACCCTCCATCTCAAGATAGAAATAGAGTTCCTTGGTCTCAAGTACAATGATGATGAGTCTATCTAGGTGTGTGAAGCAAACTTCAGAAGTCTTGCAAGTTACGCCTCTGGTTTTGTCATGAACACCAAAAGTAAGGTGGATCACTTCTTTAGTGGGCTAATGTCGGGCATAAAAAAGGTATTGGTGATTTGAGACTTCGACAGTTATGAGTAGATTGTTTATTTTTCCCTGAATGTTGAAATGGAGATTGGAGACTCTCAGTGGTATCGTGGGCCCAATGACAAGAAGTGGAAAAAGTAGAACAACTTGGGTGGTTCAACAAATAAATCCCATGATGGAAAGATGCCTGAATATACCACTTGTAAAGGTTGTGGGAGGAAGAAACCTAGGAAATCTCTAAAGATAACTAGGAATTGCTTCCAATGTGGAAACCTAGGACATTTGGAAAAGAACTACCGAAGGGATAAAAAAAATCTCACTATTGTGGAAGAAGAAAATAAGGATCACATCAATGCTCATCTAGTGATGTAGTGTTATAACTGCAAGGAGAATGGGAATTATGTGAACAATTACCCTAAGTCTAGGGTTTTCAATGGTAATAAACAAAAACCATTAAGGAATTAAGGAAAGGATTATTCTATCACTAATACTGCGGTGGAGCTGGACAACTATGTGGTCATAGGTGTTCTAGTTATTCATTCACGAATAATGAACAAACTATTTGAATCTAGTTATATTCATTCTTTCATATCCTTCATGTTTAGTATAACTATTCAAAAACCACCTAAAAATTTAGAGAACAAGTTATCTGTGAGAACAATGAATGGGGAAATTATTGTATCCATGGTTTAAAACTCCTCCCCGATTTATGTTTGTGGACTAAACCTACCAAAAAATCTTGTCGTACTTCCTTTAGTGGAGTTCAACACTATCTTGGGCATGGATTGAATATCTTTATACAAATAAAACATCAACTGTCAAGAAAGGGAGATGACTCTTCACATCCCGAATCATCCTCAAATTATTTACAAGTTTAAGGAGGAAGATGAATCTCTTTTAGAATCATAATCTCAAGTGTGGATATTTCTGCCTTATAATCATGCATATCTAGCTCAAATGATTGAGACAAGGAAGAGAATCATGCTTGAAGACATTTCTATCATGAGGGATTACACTGATGTATTCCATAAAGTAGTTTTTGGCCTTCCTCATGATTGAGAGGTTGAGTTCTCAATTAAACTTATTCTTGGATCTCAGCCTCTATCAAAGACTCCTTATAGAATGGACACTGTAGAGCCGAGAGAGATGACGAAACAGTTACAGAAGAATATAGATAAGGTTTTTATATTCCTGACTGCTTCAATATGGGGTGTGAAAGTCCTCTTCATCAAGAATATAGATCGATCAATGCACCTCCACATTGATTATTATGAGCTTAATAAAATCTAATTAAAGAACAAGTATCCCCTTACATAAATATATGACTAGTTCGATAATATTTGTGGTGCCTATTATTTCTCTAAGGAGGACCTTTGGTTGGGATGACACCAATTAAAGGTGAGGAAGGAAGATATTCCCAATATTTCCTTTCGAATGAGGTATGGACATTATGAGTTATATTGATTCCCTTTAGACTCACTAATACTCTATCAATTATCATTAATTTAATAAATAGAGTCTTAAGACATTACCTCAATAAATTTGTCATAGTATTTATTGACAATATTTGGATATACTCCAAGACTAAGGATAAACATGTGGAGAATTTGAATACTATGTTAAAGACATTATAAAGGGATAATTTGTATTCAAAGTATAGTAAGTGTGAGTTCTGGATGGAGGAAGTATCATTCTTGGGGCATGTTATCACCAAAAGGGATATCTGTGAACCCTCCCAAGATAAATCCAATTGAAGAGTGTCCCATGCCAATATATGTAACAGAGATCTATAGTATTTTGGGTCTAGCTGGGTATTATCGACGATCTGTGACTTTTTTTTCACAATTATCAAACTCAATGACCAAGCTTACATGGAAGGGAGTAATGTTTGTCTATACTTCAGAATGTTAAGACAGTTTTAAGGAGTTAAAACAGAGGCTTATCACTACACCAATACTCACACTCGCAACAAGTGGATAAATCTTTGTGGTGTACAATGATGCTTCAAAGAAGGGATTAAGATGTGTGCTAATGAAAAATGATAAATTGATAGCGTACACCTCAAGGAAACTAGAATTTAATGAGAAAAACTATCATATGCATGATTCAGAGTTGGTGGTAGTGATATTTTCATTGAAAATCTTGTGGTATTATCTCTATAGGAAGAAGTGTGAGATATATACTGAAAACAGGAGTCTCAAATATATATTAACCCAAAAAGAGATTAAAATGCTCTAGTGAAGATATATAGATCTCATCAAGGATTATGACTACTCAATCCAATATCATCCTAGTAATGCAAATAAGGTGGAAAATTCCTTAAATAGAAAGGATCCGACATCTTTATCAATGATTAGAATTGAAAAGGATCCAATTTTCTTAGTTTTAAAATGGATGGACTTAAGAATCATTAAGGGAGGAACATCATCAATCCATTCTATAATGATTTCTTAACCATACCTCATGGAGAAAATATAGGATTCTCAAAGAAAAGAGATGGAAGTTCTAAAAAGGGTGGAAGCTATTAGAAATGGGAAATCCTCAGAGTTCAAGATTGATGAGGAAGGATTTGTAAGATTTGGTTCACGATTATGTGTACAATCTGATCCAGAGATAAAGAAGGAGCTTCTGATTGACGCACATAGCTAAACCTTATTTATCCACCCAGGGAGCCCAAATATGTATCGAGATCTTTGAGAAAACTTTTGGTGGGACAATATGAAAAGGGAGATTAATGAATATACATCAAAGTCCCTGGTATATCAATAAGTAAAGGTTGAGAGGAAAACATATAAGTGGATGATGAAACCACAACCCATACCAACATGGAATTGGGAGAACATTACTATGTAATTTTTCACTAGAATAATAAGGACAACTAGAGGAAATAATGCTACATGGGTCATTGTGGACCGTATTACAAAGAACTATCACTTTATCACAATTTTAGAGGACTTATGATTGGACCAACTTGCACAGATTTACAGTAAAAAAGTTGTAAGGATGCATGGAGTACAAGTATCTATTGTATCTGATCATGATCCAAGATTCACCTTGAAGTTATGGAAAGTCTCCAACAGGTTCTAAAAACTAAACTGAACTTCAGTATGACATATCATCCTAAAACTGATGGCCGATTTTAGCGACTAATTTAGAAACTGTAAGATATGTTGAGAGCATGTTCTATAGAATTCAAAGGAGGATGCGAACAATGTAACACCCCGAGATTTTATGAAAAATGTTCTTTTTAATTTCATTGATGTCTTGTGTTGTACTCTACACCAAAAGGAGCTTGCACTACATGCATCCCTAAGTTGGCTTGCATCACATGCAATTGCGGCCTTTCACGATAGCGTATGTTGTACGCAATACCGAGTTTTACTAAACAACGATATGTTATATAAACTAGCCGTTATGAATAGTAATACCCACTTTTTGAAATTTTATTTTTCAAAATGGACTTCATTTTTGGATTCAGAATATCGAAATTAGCCTAGGGTGAATTTTTGGTATTTTTCTGAAAACTTTCAATTTTTGATGAATAGTGAAAACACCGGGTTACTATTTAAAAACTGAATTTTTATATAAATAATTATTTATTTTATTTAAATTTATTTTAGGTCGAAATTGATACGTAATACCTATATAAGTTCAACGTAATTCATTGTAGTCATTTTATAATAATTTTAGACATATATAAATTTTATTGAAATTTTCACCGTCTTTTACCCACCTCTTATGAGAGTTAGAAAATTTACATAAAAATTAATTTTACTGCTTCTATGAGTGGAATTTTGAAAATCCGAGAGACACGGTAATATCAAGGAGTAAAATGTGGTTCAATAAGATAAAAATAATTTTGGTGAATAGTAACTTTTTACTTTTATTTACCACGGTTAAAAGTAAATAGGGTAATTAAGGGTAAAAATGATATTATTGTTACCCTAACACATGTACTAATTCTATTGGATAAGTTTAGTTCATCCGAAAAAAACCTTAGGGATAAAATATTACCCTTTAGGTTCACTTAGATTAGATTAGGACATTTATTATTATTTTATTTAAAGAAGAATTAAAATAGTTAAAATCAAAGTTTAATAACTAAAAAAAATTTAATATAGGGTTATACATAAGATAAATTAGACTATAAATATTCATTAGAAAGATAAAAATATTTCATACATAATGGTATTTTATTTATAATTTTTAGACATTAGATAATTTAATTTATTTATGACACAATGATGATGTAGTAATTACCTTATTAATGAAATATTAACATAATTGATGTTATAAATACCCAGATAAATTTAATTTTAGAATTTTTATGAATTAAAAAAAATTTATAGGTTAATATGACATGTTATTATTGATTAAATTATCTTTTTTTGAACTAATAACGATTTTTTGATTTTCACAAAAATTAATTACCAAATAGTGTCAAAATTGACATAAAATTGTTTTTAAAACAAATATTATATTATTAATTGTTATTATATTCCTAAAAATCTAAGGTTCGGAAAAAATACTTAGATATGGTTATATATTTTAATAATGAACCACTTGGTGTTCTTGTGGCTTGTTATAGTAATTTTATTAACCATATAGTGTAAAAAAAAAGAAGACACGGTAAAAGTTAAATTATTTAACTTAGAGTTAAATCTAAATGATAAGTATAAAATAGTAACATAAACTTGTCTAAATCCTATTGGATGAGAGTATTTCAACCCATACCCACCTTATCTTTTAAATAAATCAATTTGGATCTATTAAAAACCTAATATGACTTTATTATAAAATAATATTTTAAGTTTTTCCTAAGGTGCCCTCTCCTCCCTTATAAAAAGGGCACCCCTTCCCCTCTTCTCTTCACACCCTTTTGAGCCTTGAAGCTCATCCATCCCCTTCCAATTAATCTTATAAACCTATCTAGTTATATCATAGAGGTTCTGGTATTCTCAAAATACTAACTATTGTGCCCTAAGAATAATTTTGAAGGAGGTGCGTCAAGGAAGAGGTAATCTCTTCTACCGACTCTTTCAAGTTTCTTTCTTCTTGTACTTCATCTTCATTAGTTGTTTAATTATAAATTAACAACATCAGTATTACATATATACTGATATGTTATTATAAATATGAAACAACCCCATTTCACATGCTATCCATCCTACGGAAAACGAAATCACCGCGCGTGCGTACGTACGAAATACCGTCTCCACGCCGTGGTGTAATCTATTTTTCACCACCACCTTACTTAGATGGGTATAGTGGTGCAAATAAATAAATATATATGATTATTTTAAAGTGATATTTATTCTGAAATATTATACATACAGTTCAATTCAATTCCACGATTATGCGATGATATCATCGCTCGTGCGTACGTACGGACTACCGTCTCCACGAACGTGATGAGATTCATTTTCCATGATTAAACATTCAAGTATGATTATAAAGTATTTATAATAAACAATCATGAAATATATTACATAATAATGATACTAGATTTATTTAAATATATGTTTCATTTACTTAATTCCATTTAATTCAATAAGGAAACATAAACAGCGTTCATGCATACGCACGACCTACAGTCTCCATGAACGATGTATTTTATTCCATTTATTGATCTATCATATATATTTATATACTGAATATATATTAAATATAAATCATCTTTTACATTATGGAATTAAGTAAATCAGGATATAAGTAATAATATCGAGACCAACATGTCGAAACACGTACGATAAATGAAACGATTTTACCCAAAACGCTGCTTTAACATGGAATTTACAAAAGAATGGGTAATATAAATTCATAAGTGAACCATATATGATATCATAATAAGAAAAATGATTCTTTAATAAGTCAATTAAATTATTTAAATCATTATACATGAGGTTATGATACGTACGAAGCATATCAGTCCTAAGGTAAGGGATAACTATTCCAATCTCATTCTTATCCGAGATTGTTATTCATAAGTATTTACTGTGGTTATTGTTATCATCCATGCCCATGTTTTCTAAAAATGTTTTCATGTATTTTTAAAGTCCTTTTTACCCATTTTTGAAATTTACCACATGTTATGAAAGGAATATTAGTTTTGTT
Source organism: Viscum album (assembly GCA_963277665.1). Lineage (NCBI taxonomy): Eukaryota > Viridiplantae > Streptophyta > Magnoliopsida > Santalales > Viscaceae > Viscum > Viscum album. The sequence goes on along the minus strand of OY728143.1, from coordinate 257,151,407 downwards.
TACCACACATGGAACGTTTTGACTTTTCTGAAAAAAGTACGAGAAGAATGTTATTTTTAACTTATATGGCGTGAACGGATTTTTACGGTTTAATAACGCCTCATTTTCATGAAACTTACTATACAAGATTTTATGACTATTTTCAACAAAATAATTTTCTTTTAAAAGTGCATGGAATTTTGTGAAAAGAAAATGATTTTGAAGAAGAAAGGATATTTTCCTCAAGAATTCATTTCAATTCTTTCATCAAAACCGTTTTCCATATAAGATGAAATTATTTCATTTGTTTATGTTTCAAGTATAATGAATCTATGATTTACATGATTTATATTTTCTTATGATGAAATATCCATTTGTTTTATATGGATTATGTGATGATGGGATGATGTTTATGAAACCCATTTTATTCTTTGGGTTATGATGAATGTTTTAAGTTTATTTTGTGGAACTAGTAAGAATGATTTCATTATGAGATGTGTGGGACCTATATCTACCTCTAATGAATTAGGTAAAGATTTATATCTCATGACATAGACATGGCTAGAATGGTAAGTTACGCTGGTTCAGTTATACTAGACTGGAACGAGGAGTGAACTTGATTCAGAAAGGGACTTTGTCCACTAAGATGGCCTTGGCAGAAATGTCTTGGCGACTATGGAAGTCATATCACGTGCTTAATGGTTTGAAACAATTACATGTTTTATTACCATGCTATTTTATCATTATTGATGTTCCCTTATGATATATTCCTTACTTACTTCCAAGATTCATGTCTTTGCTCAAGATTTTGATGTTTAGATTTTATGTTAATGTTTTTGGCAATCAAATGTTTATGGATTTTTTTATATTATCTATGTTTACCCTTACTAGGCATTTGAGCTCACCCTTTATATGTTTTCTTTTCCCCAGGATTTAAAGAAAGGTTTTAGGTAAGAAAATAAATGGGAATGATCTTTATGGGAGATGTTGAATATCTTTCACCAACATTAGAAGATTATATTCAGAGTTTCCAAAGACACTAAACTATTACGGTCCTTTGGTGTCTGTTTTTGTTATGTATTAAGTATTCTGAAAAAGTAATGTAATGTCCATGTACGTTAGGTTTGGGGCCTCTACAACCAACATATTCCACTAGTCGAATTCTCCAACACCAATAATTTTCACTTGAGCATCTGAATGGATCCATACGAATCCATTTATGGGAAAAAGTACAGAACACTGACATGTTTGGATGAAGTCAGTGAGCGTAAGATTCTAGGACATGAAATGTTTAATGAAATGGTGGATAAGGTTAAAACCATTCGGCAACATATCTAGGAATCCCAAATTCGATAGAAGAGTTATGAAGACAATCATCGACGAGACCTTCAGTTTGAAGTTGGAGACATGGTATTTCTATGAATATCTCTATGGAAGAAAGTCATGAGGTTTGGGAAGAAAGGGAAGCTAATTCCCAGGCACATCAGCCCCTTGGAGAACCTTGATCGAGTCAGAGCTGTGTCCTATCGACAGATAGTTCCAACTACCTTGTCCAATGTACATGATTTTTTCCATGTATCTCTCATAAAGAAGTATATACCAGATCCTTTACATATACTATCGTCAAAGGTTGTTAAGTTTGAGGATGATATTTCTTATGAGGATCAGCCGGTGAAGTTCTAAGATCTTATAGATAAAGTTATATGTAAAAGGAATACTCATGTGTTCAAGGTACTATGGTGGAACCATATGTACGAAGAGGCACAATGGGAACTAGAGGAGGAAATGAAGGAAATGTACATGCACCTATTTATTGCTTAGATTGTAAGAACAAATTTTGAGGGAAAAATTTAATAAGGGGGGAAGAATGTAATGAAACGATGTTTTTCAATGTAAATTTACTTCTTATAATTATGTCATATAATCACACGAAGTCACAACATAATGAACATCTAAGTGTTATGTGAACTTTAAGCAAATGTTTGTAACTTCTATGATTTGAATTTTGAAAATCTGGCATACACAGTAGCTATCAGTAAGTTATTTAGAGTCAAATATGACCAACTTAATTATTGGTGAATAGTAACAGACCCTTATGAATATTAATGTTACCCTTATGAATAGTGACCTACCCTAATAAATAGTAACCTTACCTATGATAGTATATAAATAATATTCATGTGGGAGTACGATATTACTATATCTTGGAATAAGAAAATAAATATCTTAAAAATGTGATTTCTTGTGTAAAATGTGATTTTAATTAAATATTAAATTTTAAATATTTAGAAGGTTATTTTTGAAAAATAGGTTTTTTTGGATTCTACATGTAAAAAAATGGTTAGGGTGAATTTTTAAAATTTTTCTAAAATACTTGAATTTTTTGATGAATAGTAAAATACAATAATTTACCATATATATACATTTTAAGCTAAATAGAATATTCTTAGAATCAGGGATGCTTTCACTACCCTTGTTTCAAATTAACATAACCTATTTACTATTTTTTCTTGGAATCATCACTATTTTGGGTCTTGAGGGAAATTATTAAAATAATGATTAAAATTTTATTAAAACCCTCCCCTCCTCCACTATAAACCCCCCTCACCCCCTCTTCTCTTAACTCCTATAAAGCCTTGTGCCTCACCAATATTATGCCTAGTTCTTTTCCCAGGATCCTTCCCCATGTCAAAAACCCCACAGTCTCTTCAACATACCAAAGCTTCTCCTCTTAAGAGGCTCTCAAAAGAGTTAAACTCAAGTGGCAAATTCCTCTCTCAAATTATTATTTTTAATTCTTTTCTTTTCTTGTATATTTCCTCAAATCACTTCACCCAAATGGTATGATAACTCCAATAACCTACATTTATTGGAACTTTATTTTTATAATGGGGTAATTCATTATCCTCTTTCCTTTCACCATCTTTTATTTGAAAGAAATGGAAACAACGTTTGAGATGTGTTAATTTAGCAGAATCAAGAACGTCAGGTTATCAATTTACATTACTGTCTTAAATTATGGTCTTGAAACCATTTTCATGGTTGAACCAGACCATAATATATTTATTATTCCTCATATATGGTTTTGGAATCCTTTTGTAATCACGTTTTTGGTTTATAAAACAAAATCTGTTCTTTGTGGTCAAAAACCACTAATTAACCCAAAAGGATGTCGCTAATGTTTCATTTAATGATTCAAATTCACCTTAAGTAACCAAATTAATTTTTAAACCATATAATATTATGTGTTTTCAATAATAAAATATAAATTCAATTCTGTACAACCACCTTCATCATACATGTTTTTTCAAACATGAATCGATCATTAAAACCAAGGAAGCAAACAAACCCAAATAATGAAATTGAAACATATAACAAATCAAAAAAGTCTTGAATGAACTTAAAAATGTTATATTAAATATTTCACTTATAGAATAGGTTATTTAATTAGTAATTAATAAACCTAATTTTTTTTCGGGTCACTAATAACAAGTGGAGAACACCAACAGACTTAAGGTAATGGATCCTCTCTATTTCACTTTTATTCTAGATTGTTATCTATGTTATAATATTTTATACATAATTATGAGTGATGGGGTATCATTATAGAACTCCCCATACTATCCTCGTGATGTATAAAATATGATAAATCTATTTATCACTCGTTAATCCCTCTTATGTACACCTGATATCATGATGATAATCCGTAAGGAATTCTAGCGAAACCACCTTTATTCATTCAAGTCCCTCTATCTTTCTTTTTATCCAAATGAATTTGTCTTTTATTTTTTATGTAAAACATATACATGATATTTGTATGATCCAAACTCATGTTTCAAGATATACCCCTCATTCTATTAAGCTTATATACATTCTTTTATGTGATTCCCTCCTCGATACTTCCCAGTAAGTAAACTCGTTTTAAGGGAACTTCCCAAATTTTTACCCAATTTCAGGTGCACTCTATCCTATATTTTCATCCCTAAAAGTATTTATAAAATTAGTCTTTTTGTTATTAAAAAAATCTTATTTCACTTCTGTTTTTATATAAAATATTTTTCTCTTTTCTATTTTAAAATCTCTTTAGTGTTTTCCTTAAAACCACACTAAAAGGTTTTTGATGCAAACAATTTCCTAAACACTCTTATTACATGTTTTTACTTCTATTTTACATCACATATTATTATATATGACTATTTTACCTTATTAATTTTAATGTATGTTTTAATTCCTTTCCCTTACAGACACTTTTATTATAGGCCCATGCATTATGCTTTATGTCATGAATGTGATACCCATTTCCTCCATGGGTTCCCTTATGTTTATGTATGATTGATTATGTATGATTATTTATATGAAAATAATATTCATGAATAAGTTAATATGGGTTCGACTAGATAGTTCTCCAATGAATTGGGTAAATTTATGTCTCATGAGACGTTATGTGCGACGGTCTTGGTGGTTAGCCTTAGCTTGTGCTACTATGGGAAATGATCTTGGCAGTTAGCCTTGACACTTATTAAAGTCATTTTTAAGTTCCTGACACATTTATATGATTCCTTTTTCATATGAATCCATATTTATATGTTATGATCCCTTATGTTACATACCTTTTTATTTCTTTATTTCATGTTCTTAACCCACGTGCTAGTTATTTCTTCTTATTATTATTCCTTTACTGGGATTTTAGCTCATCCTTTGTTCATGTTATCCCCAGGTTATCCTATGATGATGTACGATCAAAATGGAAGTTAGGTTCTATTTATGAATACTAAATAATGAAATGTTTTATTTAGTTCCAAGTTTTTAGTTTTATGAACCTAGTCTTCCAAGAAACTAGACTTCACGATCCTTGGCTTGTACACTTATGCATAATTATTCTTAAAATCATGTAACGTTATATGTTAAAGGCTGGGGTCTATACAATTAAAACCTAATTAACCCATTTAAAATTAAATTCCCCCTATGGTAGTTGAACCATCTCAACATGTAAAATTCATACCCACACTCATTAAATAAATGTATCAATAAATATATAAAAAATCAAAATCTATATACGCTTCCCCTTGATCCTAATATTAATGTCTACATGAAATTGTAAATTTCACATTCCACTATCACTTCCCATTTACTAACTAATAAACCCTCTTGAGATTTCCAAAATACTCCACCCTAGCTACCTATGTTTAAAAAAATCACTTTTTAAAACCGTTTTTATATCAAGTACTGTAAAATATTTCGCATTTTCACAATACAAAATTAAAGATAACCATTATTAAATTTTATTTCAATTTTAAAATAAATTCAAATCCCAGTAACTGTATGAAGACTCACCTATTTAAATTCATTCAAAAAAATAAAATATATGGGACACACATTATAGTAGTTTCCCAAAAAGAAACAAACTTTAACACCATGAAACTTCAAATAAAATAAACCAATTTCATAACCTCATTAAAAAAAATCACAACCATTTAAAAAAACAAATTGATTAGATGATTTTACCATAAATAATAAATTATTAAATATCCAATTTTAAAATTTACATAGATTCCAAAGGCTGATGAATATGTCACAGAGTGTTTACCAAAAACTATTATGGGATAAATACCCTAATTACCCACAATAAAATTACCTACATATAAGTTAAATATAGAAGTGAACCATTATGTAAATTCATAAAATCATATATAAAAATATTTTAAGAACTAAATAATATAGATATTATATAATGCATTGAATTAAAATAAAATATGAAATAACTTCTCCAAAATTATCAACTAAATATAGAAAAATTCCTTATCCAATCCATCATAAAAAGAACTCAAAATACTCACAATAAAAACGATTTATAATGACATATTAATATGTACTAATATTAACATGCATACAATGACTATAATAACTTAGTATAACTTCCCTAATAATACCCCTTGGTTACCATTCCATGTATACAATGCTATATTGTGTGAGTAATTTAAAATTGATGAACAAAATGTAATGGATTTAAAAAAAAATCTAAAAAACTCACACTAATGAACTCACAACATGATCAATAACATACACACAAACAATTCCTTTGAAAGCTAATGAAAAGAACCGTTACTCACACTAAAGAGTTATTTTGTGGTAAAAAATTTCCAAACTCAATAATTACACACACAAACCATTTCCAAAACCAATGAATTTACCTATTCAACCCATTTTTTCAAAATATTATAGTGGAACACATAAGAAGACAAAGAAAAACTACATAGTAAAACATTATCACAAGTAGAATGTATAATTATATTTTCTTACCAATCTAAAAAAACAATTCCATGAAATTGAAGCATGATTTAAAACCATCCTCATCTGAATTGAAGATTCCCTTATATTTATGGGAGAAATAAGTAGTTTGAATCTTATTCCCCCAACCCACAAAACAATTATGAATATTAAAAGAGATTCTCAAGTCATTTTTGGCCTCTCATTAAGTCACACATGTCAATCTGAACCATTTTCCTTATACCAAAATCCACAATTATGAAAACACCGTTAAATATAAAACTATTACCAAGTAACATTTATCAGTCCAGAAAATAGATTTTCATTAAGAAATATCTCAATATATTTTTTGAATCCAAAAAAATATCCAAAAAATCCTTAAAAACATTTAAAAGTCTCTATAATATATTGGAATACTATATAATTTTAAATAATTAATTTCTAATCACATTTAATCATGTAAAAGTAGTTTAACATAAAATTGGAAATGTATTTATATACCTAAATTGTATCAATTAAATTATTTTATTCATGTTCATACTAAGTATGATAGATACCACAAAATATCATACATCGAAAAATCTGAAATTTTCACGGGTCGAATACCAATAAAAACCATAAAAATTATAAACAAAATAAAATATTTACTGTGTAAAATAAAAATTTCAATTAATTATCCAAAGGCCTTAATAATACTAAATTATTATTCATCTAGAATCCACATCCTAAGACCTATTAGTCATTAATGTTTCACCATTAGATGGAAAAACCACTGAACCAAATCCCAAAAACTGTTCACTACGAACAATAAAAAATATGTTATGATGAAAACGAAGTGAAGAATTGTTTCTTTTAGATTCACACATATTATAAGGGAATGAAAACCCACATAATCCCCAAAAAACTAATCAAATAATAGGAGTAGACATTTGTGATCTGAAACATGAACACAACAAAAACATGAAACAATCTTGATACACTATTAAATAAATAGACTAGGATTAGGTTGAAATGTGAGAGTTGTGGGAGTGTTTGGAGTAAAATAAACATTTTTTGTTTAAATTTTTAAAAAATAAATAGTTTGGTGAATGGTTTTACAAAACATGTATTTGGACATGTATTTACCTCTATATTGAAATCCCATAATACATAATGTGATGCATATTTTTTTAAATCATGAAATAAACAGTGCATTTGTATCTATGCTAATATTTCATCCATCTTCATCCCAAGGAACGTACAAACATTTTCCCACCATCTAAAACTATTATACTTATTAGATAATATTATATATATATATATAATGTATAGTTGAGTATATCGTATGGTATGAAATAAGTGTATTAATAATAATGATATAAGATATCATGATACTAAATTTTTTAGTCACATTGTACGACATTGAAAGATTATAAGGCCTTAGAATGGACTAATCTTATAAAAAAATAACATAGAAACTTATGAATATAAGTTATATTTATGATAAATCTTAACATTTGATAAATGTTCCATGAAAATTGAAATTATGTTCATTGGTTCATAAAAAGAAACATTTGATAGTATTGTCCAATGTTTTACAAATTGTTTGTAAACTGATTGCATTACGTGAACATTATACAATATATGAGTAAAAGTTAGTGATTTTGTGGTATATCCCAATGGCCTTTATAAGGAGTAATTAACCATTATAAAATGTTGTTATATGTTACCTTACTTCATGTTGATTCTACCTCTTCACAAATCTCTCTTCTTTTTTCTCATTTACCATGAGATATACTGGCATATGTTTGCGAGAAAGGGAATGCCGCCCATGAATTAGTTGATTCACATATTTATATGAATACAACATAGATGATGGAGTCCATTAGTCTCTTATAAGTAGTTTTAATCAAACCATTACGATTGAATATTATAATAGAAATGTTTTGGTTAAATATGTATCATGTTCTTTATTTTAATTTTACATGGTTTCAGTTTCATGCATGGTTGATCTTGAGTTTCTTGGTTTCTAATTTCATCATTGGAATTGAATAAGTGATATTTTAGAAACCAAAAAACTCAAGATCAACCATTCATGAAACGGAAACCATGTAAAATTTAAATAAAGAACATGATACATCTTTAACCAAAACATTTTTATTATAATATTCAATCGTAATGTTATTTATTTGTTTTTTATAATATCATATCATATAAGATGGTTTATCTATTATATCAATAAATGAATTAATTATTAATTTGGTGTTGATTATAGTTATTATAATTTCTTTTTTTATTATAATATGTTATATAAAATTCTATGATATAATGTTATTTATTTGGTTTTTAAAATATCATAACATATAAGATGGGATGTCATAGCCAGTGATAGTGCTAATCTACTCCTGAAAAACAGAATTTTGAACAGTATATACACCATACTTCATATCATAAAATATCATAAACTTGGTACTAAAGGGTTAATATTATGAAGGGTTTATCATAATCCATAATTGTCGAATGTTTTTGGTATATTATGTATAGACATGAACTACTATTCTTACATATCCCACCTAACACTTGTTTTAATGCTACAAAAGGCCACTATGGCTATCACAAGCCACATTACCAATCTTTATTTACTATTGATAGTTTTTGATGGGTTTGACATACAAAAATATTTCAAATATATATTATGATACAAAAGCATCTTAAAATATTATATAATAAAAAAAATTAGTTTTCTAAATTTTCAATAATGGGTTGATTTAATTAATTTATAAATTATTTATAAATTATAAAAAAATGTATTTTTGGATATTTATTTAACATATAAATTTTTTATAAGTTAATTATTTATAAAATGTTTATAATTATTTAATTAAATGTTTATTAAACTTTTTTTTAAATAAATATACATATTATTAATTATTATTATTAAATAACTTTTTTTATACAGAATGTTTTTAAATTTGAATTTAGAATGTTTATATAGAAATTATAAGTGTATTTAAAAAACAGTTTATAAATTTTAAATAAGGGTCACTATAAAAGAGTTTGTATTTAATATTATAAATTACTCATAATAATTAATTTTAAATGTTAAAATTGAGGTCTTTGTTTGGGAAATTATTTAACTCATATCAAAATGAGTTTTGTCAATGGAATGTGTCAAATTTAATATAAGATTATATTAGTTTTTTACGTGATAGAATTTGATTATAAAAGGTATATATTTAATTTCATATCATTTTTTATGTAAAATTCTATATAACGGATAATAAGAACGTATTTTGTATTGAAGATAAATATAAAGAGGTTATATTTATATAATTTTGGAATGTACATAATTCATGGCTTAGATTATAGTGATTATAATATCATTGTTTATTAATTGGTTATAAATAGTTTATCAATTATATAAATAAATGAATTAATTATTAATTTAGTATATTACATGATTTATTCATGAATATAATTGTTATATTATGAATTGATGAATGATTTAGTTTAAAGTGTTAAAACTACATCTATAAATCTGTATACATTGATCTAAGGAGTTCAGTGATCGGTATAAAAATTTATTTTGTTTTAATCGACCTTGACTTAGTCCTATATAGAGTTATGATTTAGAATTAAAGGTTGATGATATTATATAAATATTAGGTTTTATAATTTTGATGGAATTAAGGTATCATTTTAGTAAAATATACTTGGTTAGAGGGACTTTAGGATAGAATACACACTAGTCATGAGGCTTATACCTTGTCTAGAAATGTGGAGGTTATATATATGTCTCCCATAGCTTCCACTTTTTTGGATTTTTGATTTTATATGGTTCTATACCTTTATATGATAGGGTTTTATATACCTTATACATGTAATACATTTAGATATATATCAACCTAGTTGGATATCAGTTTGGATTACTGAGCCCTGATGTACGTTCAATAAAGGGTTACCCATCAATATATTTTGGACATATAGATTTTTTCAAAGGAATATGGTTTCTAAAATTTTTCATTAGAATCATGAATCATTGAAAAGGGAATAAAATGAGACAATATGGTTATATTAAACACATTGAAAATACTATGTTTCAGATTCCTTCAAAAATAAACACTTTTCATGACCCTCGTCACCAAATTTGGTAGTTTTTTGTGAAATTTGGGTGTTTATGGATTTTATTTTGAAAGGAAAACAAACAATAAGGTATCCATAATAGTTATTGTAATACTCAAGATGTTTCTATAATAGGTAAATTCTATATCCAGAAACTATCCCACAATGCACTATTTAAAGATACTTTATTGAAGAATTTATTTAAAAGTTAAAATTTATCCTTATAAATTGACCAAACTAATTTCTTTTTTTAATTCATAATAAAAAAAATTAGATAATTGATAATTTTATTATTTTTTTAAAAGCCTTTTTTATTCAAATTATATGATTTTAAAGAAGCTTATAATTTGAAAAAATTTACTATTATATAGAAATGAAATAAAAATTTATAAAACATTTTAAGTAATAAAAAATTAATTTTTGGAATAGAATTATGCATTTTGAAATATTATTTGAAATTACAAAACCCATGACAAACATTTTTAGAACTAATAAAAATGTTATTTTAATATAAATTTTTTTTAGTCATTTTGTTAAATCAAGATTTCCATGGGAGATTTGGTTTTTACATTTATTTATATCCTCAAAAAAATTATTCATTTTTAATTAATCAATTTATGTCATTAAAATTATATTCCAAGATAGTTTAATATTATATATTTATTTAAATTTTTAAAAAGATATTTCCCTAAAAACCATTTTTACGTGATTTAGCGTATTTATTTTAAAATTAATTTTTTCACACATTTAGAATTTTTCTTTGATAAAACGATTTTAAAATATAAAATTATAAGTATCATATAATTTAAATTTTAAATCTTAATATTTCTTATAAAAATTAAGGACAATTATTAAAAATTAATAAACAAGGTAAAAGTAAAAAAGCTGTAAATTGAATTTAACGTAGTGTAAAAGTCCTAAATTTTTTAAAAAATAATATTTAGAGTTGAATGTTAAACATTTGGATTAACTAATATATTTTACTTATACAATTTTATGTACTTTTTATCCATTTATCATTTAATAGTTCCATAGAATTATAGAAAAATGTAAAGGTGTTCCCAAAACCACATATCCCTTCACTTATAGAAGGGGAAAATATTAAACACTTCCTGAAACACATTTAATTTGAATTAATACATGTAAATATTCTATTTTTAATCTCCCTAGATCTCTATCCCAATAACATAATCCCTTGTTCATTCATATTTATCCAAATTCCTTCAAATTCTGGGTGGCTTCCAAAGGAAAATTAAGTCCCTTGCCAGACATTATATACTAATTAGCTTTATTCTTAATTATCTTCTCTAAAATTTATTCTATCCACACCAATGTAGTGATATTATTATCATTTATATATATTAATGTTACTATATTAATGGTATTGTCAGTATTTAGTCATTACTCCATATATTAAGAAAAAGAAAAAATTTGTTCATGCATTGTGCATACTATCGCCTCCACGATATAAAGTGTTCTATTTTACATTATCTCCTTATATTGTTGAATATAATTATGTTAATTTAGGGTAAATATTATTTTTTGATATCATTAATGTTTTTGTGACACGAATTTTGGAACATATTAATGATGTGATTTACAAATGATCATCATTAATTTAATAATCTAAAATATGTGCATTCAGAGGACAATTTTTTATTCTAATTGAGTAATGTTTCCATATCAATTATATGTTTCTATAATTAAATATTATTTGGATGTATAAAAGTAACAAAATAACATCATTATGCTTTTTTTATTATGATATTACAACAAAACCACCTCATAATCATTCATTTAATCACGATATGTTCATATTTAGGTAGGTTTAACCACCTACTTGAACAATACTATGGATTTATAATATGTATAACTATAAAAAATTATTTATTTCTATAATATAATATAAATTTGTAATTTTTTATTATGTTGATATCATGTCAATATCTAATTCATCAATTTAGGAAACACCCCCCATTCATCAAAAATCACAAAAAGATGCATATTATTGACTTTATATTCAAGGATAAAATCTGAACCACTCATTAAAGGGATTTAAAATGTCATAAATTATTATAAATAATCCTTTAAAATAAATATAATTAACTATTAATAATTGACATTGGAATAATAATTAATATGAACTCCATTTTTATTAAACTAGTATAAAAACTCAAAACTATAAACAAACAATGTGGAAAATCGAGATAATTTATATAGAGGATGACTATTTATTAAGAGAATAAGTTAAAAAGAGTAATTTTATGAATTAATTGATTAAGATATATATTATTAAGATATAGTAGGTTAATTTACATTTAGGTAATTCATTACAGCAGGTACGTGTTTTTCCATCTCAAATTCCTCTCCTTAAGACATTATTTTTATTCTGCTCCTAATTTATATTATGTGGTGAATATACTTCCTATTTGAGATGTTATATCACGAAATTAATTTATTTTAGGAATTTAAGAACAATTTTAATACCTGTATTTTAAGTGGTTATGATTTAATTTATACCCAATTTATAAATGGGGTTTTCCATCTCAATTTTCATTATTTGGGACTTTAGTTATAATCAAGACCTATTTTATTTTTTATGGTACATTAATTTACATGGAATATTTTTCATGTTACTCATAAAATTTTAGGGATTAAATTTCTACACTATTACCCTCGCTCATAATATTTTTATTTAAGATTTACCTTCTCCGTGGTGGCAAAAACAACCCAATATTTTGGTAAAGTAAAAGTGTTTATAATTTACCAATAAATAAATTCTTGTTTGGATAGTAAGAATTGGATGTAGTTATGGAATAAAAACACCTAAAGGTAATAATCCTAAAAAGGGTTGGTGGAGTATTGAATCAATCATCACCCTGATGCATGGTGAGTGGTCCTATGACTTCACACCTTGAAATACACACCTAGAAAATGTGTTTTAAATATTCACATGATCTTAATGAACTATAATGATAATTTTTTCCTACCATTTCCTAGTTATCCTACCAATGGAATCTATTGAATACATGTATTATCTTCTTTGTATAATCTATAACATTTTATATACCCTCTCCACTATATTTATTTTATATGGTTACTCCATTCTACATTCATAAGACCCTACAACTTCCTAGTAGATTAAAGTATGTTCTCTTAGACATCCAGTAAATTTTATTGAATGAATAAGTATTTAATATTTTTATTTATCAATATATAGATTTCAGATTTTTATTCAATAATATTTTCCTTAATTAATGATATGAATGTTCTTGATTGATCTTATATTGAATGCATTGCAATTAAACAAGTGACAGTTAGGGCCCAACATTATATAGCCCCTCGATTCATCGACAAGTTTCATGTGATAAAACATGTTGTGTTTTGGTGTATTCCTCTTCCCATAATTGTATTGTTTATTTATTGTTATGTCAATGAAAAATAATGTTTCTTCGTATAGGGCCTTGATAACAAGTTCTAAGGTTTTTAATTATACATTAAAATAGTTTGAGATTAATACTTATTGTTATCCATGTTTGAATTTATTGTTATATATATAGAATTCCAACAATTTTATTTGATTGGGGATTCATTTTTTCTATTTATTCTTTTTCATATCACTTATTCTTTGTTTATGTAATGTAATCTAACATTGAATGCTACTCCTTACCAAGAATCTAATCACACCGTTATTTCTTTTTTCCTTTCCCTAGGAACCCTATAAGAAAAATATTTTTAATTATCAAGGATATGATCAATGGTATAATAATGCTGTCATAATATTTTCATGTTTCATCTTATGTATTTAAAGTATAATATATGTATGTATCTAGTCTTCCAAGAATTTTAAAAAAATTTATCCTTCAGGAACTCTTATACTTTGTACCAGTAATGTAATATAACTATGACCTCTAGGTTTCTAGAGTATGGGATATCATTATTTTGTTCCTTTTCCTTGTAACTTTATTTGGGTTATACATTTTCGTGGAATCCTTAGGAAGGATAAGAGGAATTCAATTGAGTTTATCTATATGTCAGATTAAAAAAAGGGTTTTCGTGTCAACTATTAAAGATTCATATATAATTTTATTGTAATGATAACCTACCTAAATAAACAAATGGTAAGATGAAACCTAACATTGAATCATTTTTTACTAAAATAAATATGATGGACCACTTATTCATATGATGATTTTTATATGGGTTTTCATTTTAGTGGGTTAAAATTTAAAAAAAATACCTTATTAAATTAATGTAAAACACGATACTCATCTAATAAAATATTTAGTTGTATAAAAAATACATCATTACCAAGAAAAATTACTTGGAGATAAATATTATAGGAGGAATAATCTTACTCTAAGAAAATTATTAGAATAATTCAATAAATAAATATTTTTTCAATTTCTAGAAGAATGGTCTATGTGTGAGTTTAAACTATTCACTGGTAACCTAATGTTTAGGTTATTAAACATCTGGAACAAGATTATGACAAAAATAATAAGATGAACCACTCATGGTTATAAATTCAATATATTCAAAATGTGTTAATTAACTTTATTATCATCTCATATATTCAATATGACTAAGTATTTTAATGACTTGTATCAATTTAAGAAATCATTTATGGATTGAAAAATATTTGAAATTTAATATGAGAATCACTACTGGAAATATTTAGACAATATGAATGAGTTTAATATAAGTTTACCATTTGATAAATTTGAAAAGGATAAATGATCATAGAATATGATATATTTTCTCTGGTGTAGTGTTGATGATACATGAAGGTAAAAGTTCTCTCCAGGAGAAGAAAAATTATTTTGAAAATTCCAACAATGTTTCTTAAAAAATATAGTATAAGACAATGAATCATAGAGTATGTGGCAGGAATTAAGGGAAATGTTTCTACATGATGGAATTATCTGGGACACCTAAAGGGGTTTGATATACTCCACAGAGAGTCCATATAAAGTATTATTTTCATAGAAACCCATTCTTCATTTCTAAAGGGTATACAATACCTAATTCATATTTTACAATAATTTTAAATATATATTAGTTTAAAAACAATGCATTATTATATATAGTATACGGTCTGAAATCATAGATAAACAAAAATACTATTGAATCATGGTTTTTAATATAGAGGAATATATCAATATCATATGGATCTTATAATTTTATATGTATAGTTATCTCATTTATCCTATGTGATAAGAGGAGTTTTTTTTGTTAATAATGTATTTTTATGAACAATATATGATGATGTATTAGATATACATGGTTTTTGGTTTATAAAATTATTTTACATGCATGAAATAAATGTTAGGATAAAGGTGTTATATCTATGAATAAAGTGATTATCTGTATATTAGTTAAAATAATAGGGAAAATATCCCACCAAAATTTGGTGGAATGTTTTAAAGAATAAAAAATAATTTTCATAATACCTATATAAACACATAAAATTTCATAAAATATTTGGTGGTCAATAATTTAATTTTTAAAATATTCCCACTTGAAGAAATTATTATTTTCTATACAAAAGTTTTTTTCCATTTTAATTTGATATTCTATAGAGAATATAGTGTCTAATAGGAAATTGTTAGTAGGTTTAAACCTTGAAAAGTTCAAAGCTATCGAATAAAAAATTATACTAGTAAAAATAATGAAAATATCACTTAATATACAAAAAGGTTTAGGGTGTGTTAGTGAAGGATTGATGTAAAGAGTTTCATTAGTTTAAAATATATTTGAAGGATAATGTGACTCACTAATGATTTTAGTAAGAGGGTTTTATTAGTTCATCCCAATGATATGTGGAAACAATTATGTTGAGATGTAATGAGTTAAGAAAACACGAAAAGTAAAGAAACATAAGGTCAATCTGGTTGTGTTTCATAAATGATATGATGAGATAGAAGCATATTTATAATTTTTTTAGTATTATTAAAAGAATTTAAGAATATAAAATGTATCATGTTTTACAAAAAATGCTCTTTATTATATATTTTATTCATGTTTTAAAGGTACTATCATGAAGTAAAATGATAATTGACCACTCAAAGTGAGACATTTAATTATCCCTAACTGATATTAACCTTGTATTATTATAGGTTATGATAAAATTTCAAGGTTAGAATGAATTTTGTTTTTATTTAGATATGAAATATTAACATGAGGCACAAAGTAGGTTCCATGTGTTGTACGATCCATAAATTATACCACATGGAGTGAAATACGTTATGTCCTCATTATAATAGTGGTTATTCTTTCATATTTGGATTTCCCCATATAAGAGGTTAGTGAGATACCTACCATGAGTACATTCATATTACAAAACCATTTTTACCAAGCCTTAAGACTTAGAAAATCTGAGGATGTTGGGTATATATTTGATTATTCTATTGGTTGGACCGTAACCAAGATGAAATTTTTCTCATAGTATAAAAATTATAACATATTTTTTAAAAAATAGTATCATTATGGGTTATAGAATTGAGATGGATTGTTAATTTTATCCCCATAGTAAGGAGTATTTTTATAACTAGGGTTTAGATTGAGATTCTGAGCATTAGAACCTCTTAAAAAGATGATTTTGGATGTGGATTGAGGCTGAAGAGTTGTTTTGGGTGATCAAGTGATTTTTTAAGTGGGGTCGAGGGGATTGGTTTACATATTTTTACTATAGGCTTCCCATCACAATATAACTTGTGTGGATCACACTCTAACTAGTGCTAATCGAGTGATGACCACTCCACAACTGAGAGCTTCAAGAATCAATGGGAATTTATGGGGCTTTTATAAGGAAAATGATATTATGATTAGTGTTTTACCATGATGTAGATGGGTTGTTCCACAAATATGGCCCTCATGAAGTGGATTTAGGACCAATACTTTTTCCCCTTTACTTTTTTTGAAGAAATAATGGTCACACCACTAGGCATCAGTCCTTTTATAATGGGTTTAGGTTATTGGATGGCCCCTCTACCTTGGTTTGTTGTTTGACTACCCATATGGGAAATGAAATGACCTCTCTAGGTGAAGGAGTGCTATGGTGAAACCATAATACTCACATTGAAACAAATAAGTTTATGTATTTTTTAACATGGGTAAACATATTATTTCAAGGTATTTCCCTTGTTTTTTGTCCGAGAAACCATACGAGTATAGTCAATTTTTAATAACCCTGACACTTTCTTTCCTCCCTTAATTCTTCCTTGAGGAGGGGTATTATTGGTGGTGTTTTTTGTTGAATTTAAAGTTATGGTTCTCTTTTACCTACGATATTCTTTTTATCTGTTATTGTTCATTGATCTCATTATCTATGACTTAGGGTTCTCAATGAAAATTAAACCATATTATTATAAAGCATCCAAGATCATGGGGCTTTGGTGTATCTTGTCTAGAGGATGTCCTGAGAGGTTAGGTGCATGCCATTTATGATAGTTCTTTAGATTAATATCACCCTAAAAAAGTTTCTAGTGTTTTTGATAAAATTGGATGGAATTAGAGATCTATCAGGTAGTAGTTGATAAGAATTTTGTTCACATATGTATAGGGATCATTCCATGGGTGGTTGTGATGTAGTTGCCTATGGTTTCGAATAGTGGGTGACATTTGATGATTTTTTAGAGAAATATTATTAATTTTATTAAATATAATAATTAATTTTAAATTGTAAAATTAATTATTCGATGTATAATGGATTTATAAAGGATCTCAGGTGATGATATGAGCTTTGAAAATGCTTGGATTATCTTAGTAGAGAGTGTCTAAGATTTATTGAAATAAATAACCCCATATGATATATTTGGTCACTAAATATCTCCCAAAAGATTATGCATCATTTTTATGTGCATATTATCAATGGTATTTCCACATGTATGTGATCAAAATTATATTTAAAAATGTGATATTTTTGTTAAATAACCATGGAAGAAATGAAGTGTCAAGGGTCACGATAGACCATTGAACACTATCTTGAATCCTTTGTCACCTATTGATGATGGATATATCATAAAAAATCCTATAAATATAATAAACCTAAAAGGGAACAAACTTAGTGAATGAAATATATTATATATTGATATAGGTTCCCTTAATATTAACAAAGTGGGGGAGTGTGATGGTTTGGGAAATGGTTGTCCAATGGATATGATATATCAAAACATAGATATTTCTTATGTCCTTTAGTCTTGTTAACTTGATAGTGGAATGAGTGTTACTCCTCTGCTAGTGTGTGGGTACCCATGTAGATATACCCTAGGTAAGATTATTCAAAGATTGGTTGTAAGAGGAAGGATCTATCTTGACCTTTGAAAAATGATGGGAATTCTACTGTATCACTAATGTTATGTTGATATAGTATTAATGAAGATGACAATTAGGCCATGATGTGATCATAGTTGTGTTGATGGATGATATTCCTTCTGAGTGATGGGTATTGATCCGAGAGCTAGGAAAGTGAGTGGAGATATTATGTATAATGTCCATACTATGATGTTTTATAGGGGAAATGGTGGGTACCATAGTCTTATAGTAACCCTTGGTAGGGTTAGTGTAGATAAACTAGAATATTGATAGATCTTTATATAAGTGGTACAAAAATAGGTTGTGCTCTTAAGAGGATAACATAAGAACTGGGTCATGGGATCAAGCATGTGGCCAACCTGTGTGAGGACGATATGTGATTACAAGGTGGGGATCAATTCTATCTTTATATGATATAAGATATATGGAGTACTCACCATTAGCCTATATATGAGATATTATTAGTGGGGTTCCATTCACTTTTAAAGGTGATATGTGATTCCAGGGTGTGGAATCATTCCCCCTGATGTGATATATGGTGCACTTAGAAGGAACCATTCCCCTAGAGTATGATTGTAGATATTATGGGTGGGGTGAAATTCCCCCAATATGATGTATATGATTAAAAGGAGGTCTATAATCCATATAATTTTATATTGTAAATTTTGGTTTGGTACCAATACTCACAAGTATGATATGTGATATTTTAGTTTGGGCGCCATCCCCTAGATATGTGATATGTGATTACAGGTAGGAGTTTTATTACCCTTATGTGATATGAGATTTATGGGTGGGGTGTCATTAAAACTAAAATGATTTATGTTATGTTATAGTAAGTGTGAAATCACTCTTGATATGATATATGATTGTATTTCCTTATAGGGAACCATTCCATGCTATGATGTATGGTATTTTGGTACAGGTCCCAGGGTAAGACTAGGTCACCCATGGTGAAATTAAAAAAAATACAAGGAAGGAGATGAATCCCTTGGTGGTTATATAACACATTTAGAGGATTTTGGAATTTTATTAAGTAGGTATATTTATCCTCATTTGACCCCTTAGGGACCAAAGATCGACAATCATTGTATTATTATGATTCCTCATTTTCTATTATCATGAGCTTAACACATGTGCATACAATTTATTTTTGATTACATTAGGGAAATAATTAGTGGAATAATATTGAGTTTTACTCACACCAAAAATGAAAGCCCTTGGTATTTTGGCACTTGAAAAGATTTTATGTTCATAGGCATAGATACAGTAGAGGCTCAGTGTTTTATAATCAAGCACGATAGATTGGATAGAGTCAGGAGATGAGGTTTGAGGATGGTTGTAGAACCACCTTATATTTTATTTCCCTTTTTATTTCCAAATTTAATAAACCCATTGGGAAGTGAAGTAATATTTATGACTATATGATTTTGTATTCATTTTTTATAGTTTATACATGCTTTATTTCTTCTTTATAATATGGATATTTTTTATTTCTATTTTATGACTTTTCTACTATTTTATGACTATTATGTGAAGTTATAGTCTCCCCAAAATATAATCTTCATCCCATGATGTTAGTAGGAAGCCTATTATATATGAATAGGTGCATATGAGGCCATATTACTCCACCATTTAGGAAACTAGTGGTCTAGGTTTAGGGATATTAAAAAGTTGTATCGTTGTATCTTTTTCACTTTATTATTTTTTGGGGGTATGGTATACCTGGAATTGGGGTGTGTTAGATTTTATGATGGACCTTATACTGGTGTGTTGTGAACACATTTCTTAGTGTGAAATCTAATTTATCATGTATATGGGATTAATGCTCTTGGTTTTCACTATTATGATCGATATTTTTACTCAAATATTATGTGTGTGTTTAAATTGTTATTTATATTTTTGATATTGGTTTATAGTGGAAATAAGTGTTTGTACATCCATCATATTTGGCCTGTAGGATTTACATGCCATTAATGTACTTTCATTTGATTGATATCACTAATTAAAAGGGTTCAACTATTTAAAGTGTCAATAATAACATATATAGAGTTCCCCTCTCTAAATTATTGGCGGGCTTCTACTCAGTTGAGTCACAAAACCTTATTTTGAAGAAAAATCTTGTATATCCCATATGGGATGTTCTTTGATGATGGATATGCATTCCCTTGCTAGGGGTCTATAACAAACCTTAGTAGTTCATTATAAAAATTATATACCTTGATGGTATAACCCTTTTGGGTGATTGTGATTTTCGTTGGTTACATGATGTTTTAACAAAAATATATTTTTTGTTCTACAATACAACTTCTTAGTTTCATTCCACTTAGTAGAGCCTTATGAATATGGTTTTACTTTATTTAAATCACCATAGGATGATATAATTATATTTATGTGGAAGCCACTTTATCCTCAACAGGGTTGTTATGTATGCCAATACCAGGTGAGGATGGGTGCTTGAGAGTGGGAAGTTGACTCAACATGTGATTTTTGAAATATATATGTAAGAACCCTACAATAGGTGTTTTGGCATGTGAGTTTCCTTAGGATATTTCAGATTTGTTAAGGATTTTACCATGTTATATTTTACCTATTTGAGATATGGCTATGGTTTAGGTGTGAGTTTTTAGTGTCATTGAGATGAAACATAGGATATTTATGAGTTGGATTTTATGAATAAAATATTATACAATTTAATATTAATTTTAAATATGGGTTCTAATGTAAAATAGTAACTCAAGAGAGGGGTTATCCTATAATTATGACTTCCTTTAGAGATGATATCCATAATTATTAGTTCCCTTTATTAGCAATTCTATAAAAAAATTAAATCGAGTTTAATGCAATGATAGGGGAATCAGGTTGTCCCTTAAGAGGTCAGTGTTATGGGTTTGTTTTTCCATTGTGATCTAGGTTAGGTGGGTGCTAAAAGAATTGATGGATAGAATTATTAGAGAATTTAATTGTTTGGGTCTTAAAATCTATTTTCAAATATTGTGGTCTGACCTCTGATAATCCCCTAACTCTCCCATCACATATTATTCAAATCAAATCCACTTCTCTTTCTCTCAAATAAAATTAAATCTCACTTGTCACTGTGACCTTGTTGTTTCACCTTGAATAAGGTACTAAAATTATAATTTTATCCATCAATATTTCATAACCTAGTTATCATATATACCTCATCACCCATAGATCATCACACTACTCATTATTTTAGTTTGTAAAGACTTCTCTAATGGCTAATTGGTGAAAAATAGTGAAAAAGTGAAGAAGAATTTGATTTCAAAGACAATAAAAGACTACTTATATCTAAAATAATCAAATTAACTTCTAGATAATTAAATTAAAAAAGTTATTTATTGCTAAAAAATAGAATTAAAAAACAATGAATTGGGATATACTCCTTGGATTGACCACTAATGGTCTAATGTGTTATCACCAAGGACATTACAACATTTAAAAACAAATAAAACATTTGTAGTAACGCTCTTAACTAAGTAAATATATATTCATTCCTCTTTTGAGTAAACAATCCTCCTTTTATAGAAACAAAACGACAATAAAATTACTCATTGCATTCTTCAGTAGCTTTATCTCCCATGTGAGTAGCACAACCTCTTATTCTTCCTCAATTAAACGGTGTATCTTTAAAATATTCTTGAAAGTTAGTGTGCATATCCATTTTCTTTCATTTATTCCAAGGGTAATGGATTATGGTATAACTTTTTGATCTGAAAACACTCTCAAAGATTCAATTTATCTTTTTTCAATTCCTAGGAACTTAAACTTCTTCATCAACTGGATGGATTCCAAATGGAACTTAAGAGTTCTGTTTCCCAATTTTGGAATAAATAAGAAAATAAATAAGAAAATAAATTTTATTCAAATATGAGCATTATTTTTTAATGTTTATTGATTACATTTGAGTATCAATTATGGGCAACATAATACCTCTACATATCTATAGATTTGTATTTTTACATGTATGCAACTCCCAAATACATGAAATTGTAATAGTTTACTTTAATGCTGGGTTTGAAATACTAGTAACCTTGACTCAACCTATAAAATATTAGTGTAACCCTTATTCTAGTCTTTTATAAGCTTTATATAGCTCAATAGTGAGTAGAATGAACTTGGAACAATGATTATGGTTATATATATACCTATATGTATCATTTAGAAGTGATAACCATGATGCATCTCATTTATCACACTCTTCCACTTTATTTAACATGAAATTTATCGTTAAGAAATATTTGGAGTCAGTAAGACCTTTATATAGGATGATTTATGTCATAGATACATTTAGACCATGGTAATAAGGAAGTTTAATGCTAATTTCACAATATCCATGGAATTATTGAAGTATTATAGTATAGGATGAAGACACACAATATAATAAAGTATAAAGATGATGTTTTTTACAATCAGAAATTCATAAAATCATTCTAATAAAGTCATATTATCCTAGGTGAAGTTAAATCCTAAAACATTAAACTCATACCATACCTTGAAGTCCTACAGTTTTGGTTCAAGTCTTACAATCTAGATGAATTAATTTATTATGCCAAATTAATATGATCAATTCATAGACTTAGTTGTGAAGTTATACAAAATCTTAGAGGAACTCATATGTTCTATAGTTTCACATGCCTTTTATTTTTTCCAACTAGGGAAGACATATGATTGATCCATAGAATCCTTCTAATCATCTCATTCCTTTTTCAATTTTCATCTTCAGACCCATAAAAATGAAAAATCACAATTATCAGTACACTCTATATTTAGAATAATTATATAATAAATTAAAAAAATTAAAAATCATAAAAATTATTTTTTTAAAACATTAATATCAATATTCAAATCAATTTATGTATTTCAACTAATTCCAAGATATAATCAAGACATTTAAAACTTATAATTTAATCCATTAATGAAATAAGTTCAATATTTCCCAAAGAAACAAAGTGGTGATAATTTTTCAAGAGTCTAAGTAAATATGGTGTTAATATTTATTAAACAAAGTTAAAATTTTAAAATATAGGCCCTTATCACTCCCACACACTTATACTATTTCACTCTCGATCAATATAATGAATCTAATTTTTTTTTATAAAAACTACCATACCTAGAATTAAATAAAAATTCTAAAGAATAATAAAATAAAAAATTAATATATCACTTGAAAAATGTCATTCCTACTCTATGAATTCAACCCTCTACCTCACTTCAATTGAAGAAATGTTATAGTTCAAGGTTTTAAAGAGAATATATATTTTTTGGAATTAATATTTTAACCATTTAAATGTTACCAAATTAATCTCCCATTATATTCCTTATCTAAAATCCCCTTTCTATATTCCTTGATATTTTCTAAGTTAAATTAAAACATATCTTCTACCCCAAATTCTTCCAAGTTTAAAATTCACTAAATATTTTCATTACCTTTTTAAATTTGTAGTTCTTGAAGTTTTTTCATCCATGTTTGGGAAAATCACTTATTGGATGAGTGTACCCAAAACTAAACCTTCCCAAGATAGATATAATCCCTTGAAACTAATTGTAATATTCAGTGAATAGAATTAATACTTAGGAATATGACTCTTAGGTCACTATAATTATTATTTTATGGATAACACAGATTCACATACATGTGATTTTGTTGAATTAAGAAGACTTATAGATTAGTTACCACCATCTTGATTTACTATAAATTATGTGAGTTATCCAATTAACTTTTAGTAACGCTTAATAACGTTTTAATCTATTAAAATATTAACTTTACCTTTTTTAAGTTCATTAATCTATTTTACTCAATATATAATTTTATTACACTATGTTCTTTTTCATTGAAAACCCTTTTCCAATTTATAAGGAAAAACAATCCTTGAAAACACTTCTAAAATTAACTTTGTAATCATCTAAGATCAATAATTTATGAACCAATGAAATCCATCCACTCTATAATGGAACTTGATTTGGGGAAAGACAACATTAAAGCTCAATTTTTAATTTCTAAAAAATATTCCAAATATATAAAAATAGAATTAACCATCATGAAATATTTTAGAAATAGATTCAAAAAGAATATTTTTGGTCACCGTCATTCATTTTATTTCTGAAAAAAAAATTAATAATAAAAAAGGAAATTTAGAATGAAGAATTTACATCCTTGGTTATATGTCTTATACCCTACAATTATCTTGGAAGTAACATTCAATTACTTTAAGCAATAAATTTCTATGGAATGAAAAACATAAAAACTAAGTATCTAGTCTAATGTGAAGGAAAGATAAAAATTTTCATTTATTTACTAAAAATAAGAAGGGTGGATTTTGGAATCCTATATTGATTCCTTTAAAAATTATTAATTAAATTTATTTAGTTGTTTTATGTTCTACTATAAGGGGTGCTGCAATTAATATCATTTTATTTCAACTAAAAAAATGAAAATGTATTAGTTACTCTAAACTCTATAATCTGTTTCAAATGATGTCTACCAAGAATGAGATTCCTCTTTGAGGAGTACAATGTAACTTAATCTCCCACTTGAAAGTATATTTTTTAGATGAGTCTATCATATATAGATCTAAACTTATCTTTATATAGTAGGGAACTATCATAATATTCCATTATCAACTAGTCTAATTAAATAACATGGATCATTCATTTCTCTCTATCCTTTCAAAAATCTAGGTTTACTCTCTTTATATCCTAGTGGGAATTGTGATAAAAATCAACAATCAGGTGAAAATTATTTCCAAAAAAAATCTATAAGGGTACTTACCTAGGGGTTTTGAATATTGAACTATATTCCAATAGAGTATATTCAATATTTCTACTCTTTTCCTTTTTGTTAGTCTTATCTATATTTTCAAAAATTCTTTTTATGACTCAATCATAGACATATTATTTCTAATTTTTCAATGGGTTTTATTCATTTGAGGTCTGGTAGTGAAATCCATATCCCTTAATGAATGTTTTTATGTTCTTATCACAAATTTGTGTCCCTTGGTTACCGATTATAACTCAAGACACTCCAAACCTATAATTTTTATTATCTTCGACACCCAATTACAAATTTTACATCATTAATTTGGGTTTCATGATCTTCAATCCATTTTAAAACATAACCTACTAAAAATAGGATATAGGAAAATAAAAAATAAATAGAAAGTATACCCATGAATGATAACCCAAACACATATAATATTTCATAAAATTATAATGTTTTTAGGTGATTTCTTGCATTTTGGAAATTCCTCTAATGAGTTGATATATTTTACAGGTTTTTTAAAATTGATGAAAGTCTATAAAAATTGATAGCCAAAACTAACTGGATTCTAATATATTCTTGGCCATTCTTTGAGGTAAAAAATGGCCTCTACATGAAATTTTATAACAAAATTAAATCCCATATCTAATATTTTTCTTGAGGATATATTTCATAATTAATTTGTTACTATATATCTTCTATAAATTAGGATCCTACAAGAAAAAAAAAATTTACTCAGATTTTAATTTAAGATTTTGATTCTTAGTAAAGTAGTATGTTTCCTTTGATGTGAAAAAATAATTGAAAAAATCAATATACCATGGAACATATGTAAATAAGTACAACAACTGACTTAGGAAGGAGTTATCCAAGTTTTTCTCAGTTGATGTTTCTAGATTAGCTCTTGAGGTAACCTACTCATGTGGTCAAAAGATATATTTTTAAAGACCTTATGTTCCATGATATCTAAATATAATTCTTGTAATATTAGTATAAATATCTTTAACCTCGACTTTGGTTCATCTTTCTTGATTAGATACCCAAGTTCTAAAATATCAACAAAAATTATTTTTTCCATAATAAAAATGACTAAAAGTTCTCCAATATAACTATAATTAATAAAAACTCCATCCTCATTTCTATACAACTGATTTGGGATATTTCTAGGGTCTAAAAAATGTACTTTACCACATAATAGTTCAAATAAACCCTTTTGGACAAAATAATTCTATGTATTTGTTTAAGAGTTAGGATCTCATTATGTTTGAAAAAAAATTTCCTATATAAATCATAAAACACAAAATCAACTTCTGTATTGGGTAGGTTATTCCTGGGAAAACTATTTTTCTAAATTCCCTAATAAAACTTCAATAAAATACAACATGGAATAAATAGTGTCATTTAGTAAGAAAACTTACCAAAGGGACATGTGTGTGTTGTTTTATCTTGGTCTTCAAGATCATTGCGAACTTGAAAGTACCCAGAGAATCCACCAATAAATTATAATTACCTTTACTAGTAATATTTTCTTATATTTAGTGTATAAAATGGATGGGTAAAGGGTAATTTTGTTCCATATTATTCAATATCCAATATTCAATAAAAACCCCCAAAATTTTCTAAATTCTATAGGTAACTAGCCTATTGTTCACATTTTTTCACAATGGTGAATCCATTTTTCTTTGGTACAATTTTAATGGGACTCACCAATTGGGAGTCTTTGATGGGTTATATGATTAAAAAGCCTAAAAATATTTCAACTAATTTTTTTACAACTAAAAAAATGGTCAATTTGAGACTTATTTGGGGGTATTTCATAGGTTCAAACTCATACTCTAACAATATATATTGAAACATTGTTATTGGGATCATCCAAATGATGTATCATGTTGACCAACCTAAGGCCCTTGAATATTCTTTCATTATTTCCATCATTTGATATTTCTGATCTGGTTATAAACTATTTTAAATTATGATTGATGGTTTTTTATTTTATTTAGGTAAAAAATGTTTAATATTAGATGGTAGAAACTCCAATTACAATTCGAGGGGATATTCTAAATATGTTTTAAAATAATTTTTTTCCTCTTTGAAACCTAAACTTGTAATAAAAAAAAGTTAGTTGAAGATTTGAAAAAATCCTCAAAATATTTTACATCTAGTTCTTTAAATTGTTCGTCACCCAAAACAGCTTCCAGATTTTTCTTTTAAGATATATTTATTAGAAATATCAAGTGATGAAAAGGATTATTTTAGTAAAATAATTTAATCAAACATTTCAACCACTTCTTTACAACAACAATGAATTTCAGAATGGTTTAGTGTAAAGATATATTTCCCATCATTAGGGTTTTTTTAGATCTAAAATTATAAATTTCATTATCTCTTCCAAAAAATACATAGAAAGTGTTCCAATATTGAAATTTATTTTGGTTTTATATTTCTTAAATAATTGACTAACTAACATTATGAGGGAATGGGTTTTAAATATTTCTTATTCCATGTTCAAAATATATAATACATTATGGAACAAAATACCTTTTACTCTTACCAAGACATCATCCATGACTAGGTAGGAAGTTGTTTGATTAGAAATTTGAAAAACCACTCTCATTTGTTTGAGATCACATTCTTGTAAGAAATAATAGATCTAGTAGATCATAAAAATTATTAATGCTCCAAAAACCCAAAATGCATTGAAAAAGTAAGTTCTCCTATGGTGAAATGGATAGTAAATGTACATTGTTCTTGACATTTCCTAGGTAATAATTGGGTTATTAGGGGAGATTTTTTTATTTAGGAATACCTTTCCATCTCCTTGAAATTTAATCTTCTTGGTACACATTGCCTTGAGACATTTTTTATACCTTAGAATTTTTTGGATGGCCTCTATTAAAAGTAATTTTATCTCTACTCTCTTGAATAATTTTAAGTCCACCTATTATAATTCTTCTTCATTGTCTTTATCATGTTATTATCTTCAAGTAAGGAAGGGAGGTTAGGGTTTATGTGGTTATTATATCTTTTATTTTTCCTTTTACTCCATAGATGATGATCTATCCAAAGGGATCTACCCATTGGGGTTTATTTTAGGGATATATTCCTCAGTTTTATTAGGTTTTATAATTGCACCTTCAGCTCCCAATTTTAATTTTTCACTACTCTTCTTCTCCTTTACACTCTATAAAGATATAGAAATAAAATTTCCATTCAGGTGAGGAACTGATTTCGAAGGGAGATAACCCAAGATTTGGTTTATGAATTAAATGAGGGTTGAATTAATTGTTCAAAATTATCCTATTAGATCCTTTAAATCTAACCCACGAGTGGTGAGGGTAGAGTCATAGCTGCATCGAGACTCCATTATCCATTTTTGAAAATTTTCATTGAGTATTCTTGATATTGTTTTTAATGGTTTATTATAGAAGTATGATAAGCATTTATTAGAAAGGATATGTGTTGGAAAGTGTATTGATAAGGCTCCTATAAAGGTGGACTTTGAGGCCACTGGTTTCCAAACCTAGAATAATTTGTAGGGAACTACTTTAATTCATGTTTTTAAATGATTGTTTCTCAGGAAAATATTGATATATAGAATTATAGATCTTTTACAATTTCGGTATTCCATTAATATAATGATCCAAATAATGGAAAAGTTGCACTCTATAGGAGGGTTTGAAAGTGATTATTCCTAAACCTTGTTTAGTTCTATGTTTATCATAATAAAGGGCAGCTATTTAATTTTATTTTGATATTAAAGAGGGTTAAAACTCTTTAATTCATACACTCCTCTAGTTGTAACCCATTTACTAAAATGTTTGGGGACATATAGTTGAATTAAACTTCAATTCAACTAAACAAAATTATCACCCATATTTCCACTAGGTATAGTAACCCTATTAGAAAAGGAATATTAGGATGGGTATTTTTTAATGGGACTATAAAAATATCACCTTTATCTTTTTTATTAATTCTTAGAGTCTTGATTATTTCCATATTAGTTCTGTCATCCTCAGGATTAATAAAGATGTTGTGATCTAGACTATATCTGGCCATGTATCAAAATTGTTTTAAATGAATCAAAAAATAAAAAAAATAAAAACACTATCCTTTCTCACCAATTGTGAAACCAGGTTGATGAGGGGCTAATCATGGGTCTCCTCTCAAATAATTTTTGTACCCAAGATTAATTTAGTGATAGTGGGTCTCAGGTTGTCTCCATATAGGGTAGTGTTATGGGTGTGTTTTTCCTTT
Source organism: Viscum album (assembly GCA_963277665.1). NCBI lineage: Eukaryota > Viridiplantae > Streptophyta > Magnoliopsida > Santalales > Viscaceae > Viscum > Viscum album. Next base: position 257,121,712 of record OY728143.1, on the reverse strand, counting down.
GTTATGTGGGTTCTATGTGTGCTAAAATAAGTGATGATCATATTTTTTATAGAGTTAAATTGTGTTAGATTTATAAATTTTTTGTAAAGAGAGTGGTGTGACCTTAGATAATCCCGCCACTCACCTATTTAATAAATATTCAAATAAATTCCTAAGATATATATCTTACATCAAATAAAAAACACTAATAACCCTAAATTAGTTATTTCGTCTTGAATGAGACAATATAATGATCACTATATCCCCAAATATTGTATATCATATTGATTTGATATCATTAATTTCCCTTGGATCATCCAACTAATCACTATCACAGGTAGTGTAAACTTCCCAGGTTGACAGTGTGTATAAACTACTGAATATGTAAGATGAAACTAAATTCAAAGATGGTGAAAACCTTTTAATATCTAAAATAATCAGATGAATTTTAGTTAAATCAAGTATAAAGATACTTATAATTATCAAATGGAATTCAATGATAGGTAAAAATGATATTCTTCTAGTCTCAACCACTAATTGTCTAGTGTTTTTTCACTAGAGACATTACAACATTTAAAAAGAAGTGAAACCCCTACAATACCACTCTCAGATTTATTGATCTATATTTGTCCATATATTTATTTAAATAGCCTTATTTTGTAGAAACAACAACAAAATTGAAAGACTCTTTTAATGATTATGTAACTTTATCTACCTTATCAAGAATATTCCATTTAATTCTTCCTCCATCAATCCCAATACCTTTGAAATATTCTTTAATTTTTTCCCAACTCCCCCTTTATCAATTTCTACCACATGTAAAGGTAAATGGTCTGAATTATTTCAACTAAGCACACTCTTGGAGATTCACTTTGTCTGGGTACACTTCTTACATCCTTTACCATCTTGATAAATATTATAGATGATATGTGTAACCAGAGAGTGATCTTTTATGATTTTTAAGACATTATAAATGAAATATAATTCAAAGACAAGACATATATATATTTTTAAATGTTTATTACCTATTAATATCATTTTTTATAATAGAATAACTTTATTTAGATCTAAAATTCATATTTTAAACTTAAGAGACTCTCTGATACCGGAATATAGAACTTTTTTACCTTTATGCACTTTGTAAAATACTAGATTACCTTGAAAAAACATTTAAAATATCAATGGTACCCTTATTTGGGTCTTTTATAAAGTTTACACAGCTCTATAATGAGGTGTGTAACCTTGACATTGCGCACGTGTCTCTAGATGTACCCTTATATAGGTTTTAATACCATATTAGTGCCTTTAAATAGCCTATAGAAATGTGGAGGTACCTTTAGAGACCTCTCACCCATTGAAGTAACCTTGATACAACTCCCTCTACCCTTACACAAAGGTTGATAACATTGATGTAGCCTTTTGATTTCTCTCTTCACCATTACATAGAAATCATGTTACCTTAATGCAATATCTAGAGTGAAAAAGACCATTACATAGGATGCAACATGAATTAAATAACTTATGTCATGGAAATGAGGTATTCTGACACTTTGTTCATAGGATTTTTGGTTTCACTAAATGTTTACGACACATGATGAAGCTATACACTCCAGTGGAGTCTTACTATGAAGTTGGATTCACTAGAGAAGTAAAACGATTGATCTACTAAAGTCATAAAATATTGGGTAAGGGAAAATATTATTGATATATACTTATATGATTCCTTGAACTCCTATGGTCCTAGGGTAAACCTTATGAACTATCTAGATTGAATTCTAATGGTGAAATTATATGATAAATTCATACACTTGATAGTTAAGTCATACAAAATGTATGAGGAAGTCATATATTTTGTTGTGGCCCATGCCTTTGTAAATTTTCTTATCCATGGTCAGTCATATGATCAATCCATTTAACTCTTATGATCATCTCATGACTTTTACAAATTTTAAACCATAGTTCTATAAACATGAACAATAAAAATTCTCAATGTAGACCAATTTCAAATTAATTAAAAAAATAATAAAAATAATTAAAAATCATGAAAATTAGCCTATTAACTCATTGATCTCGTAATTAAAATTTATGTATGTATTTCAATTAAATCCAATAAATTAGTAAAACATTTAAAACTCATGTTTTAAGATATTAAATAATTAACTTCCAAATTTATAAAAGTTACAGAAAGAAAATAATTGGATGGGGTTTAAATTAATTCTTAGGTTAATTTACACTAAAAAAATATTTCAAGATTTGAAAATATTGGCCCTCATTACATGGTTAGATGATTTGTGTTCAATATTGATATAAAATAAGTGTTATCACATTTTTTTGTAGGAATGAATATGAATTATATATCATATATTTCAGTCCTAGATGGTTGGATCAAGGATAGATAAACCATGGACATACACTTTTGGATTTTAGATGATGCCTCAAGTGGTGGGTGATCATATAATCAATTTTATGATGAGTGGGATGCTTCAATATTTCTAAAATGGAATCATAGAGATAGTTTTAGATATATGGAATTTAAATTAGATGGGGCATGGTAAGTTATTAAGAACACAAGACTATGTTTAATGATGGTTTACTCAAGGTATCATGAGTCAAGTAATGCATTCGAGTGTTATGGAAGAGTACCCCTGTTACATTTGATGATATTGAAATAGAAAATGGTTAAGAACCTATGAGGGAGTTACTCTAAATCTAATTAACCAAGGTTAATTATAGTAAGTGGTGTAATGATTTTATTGAAAAAACCTTTGTTCATGTGGTCTAGAATGTTCTAGTTACATGCAATAACAATTTGTTTTTTGGATGGGGGTATGACTGTATGGGGGTTAAGAACTGATGGATTAAATGTGACTATTTTGGTATTTATGAATATGTTTTTTTAGAATTAGAGGTGTCTCTATATGGTAAGTGCTGATATTATAAATGGATTGGATTTTACTTGAACAATTGATTTGAGTTTGTTCCTAAACATGTGTTTCCTTAGGATGGGATGAATGTTCTGTAGGAGGATCGATACATTTGTGATATTTGATCTTATCCAACATTTTGATCGAGGAGTATTGTAAGGGAAATCATATTACCAGGAGAACACTGATGGATGTTGAAGGGTGTATCCCTTTTTTTGGAAAAGATTGTGGTGGCTGTCATAGGTGATGTTCCGAGTGAGCCGAAAATGGGAAACAATTAGACTTTTGTGATGGTGATGGGGTATGATTGGGATGGAAACATATATTCATTATATGATATAATTAATAGATCATGAGATTTTATATTTGGATGTTTCAAATCCATATGGTGATGATAATGATACTCCTATGGTAGGTAGCATCTTATTAGTCATGGAAGGGTGTCTTTCGTGTTGGTAGGTAGTGTGTGTGATGAGACAATTTGGTGGATGGTTAATATTACACTAGGATAATTATAAGAAAATAAATATAATTTTATATAATTCCTTGAATTTTTTTTTATTTAGATGTGTGACCTGATGGAGTTTGTTTGTTACATTGGGCTCAAGAGGGAACTGGTCACTATCCGAGGGTGTCTTAGAAAATTGGTGAAATGGTGCTCAGGTTGAGAGTTTGAGGGTTGGTGTGATTGTTTTAGGGAATACCATGTAATTACATAGTTTTTTTGTTTCTATTTGGATTTGAGTGTTTGTATGATTACAGAATTCTTCCATGGATTAAGGCATCGTGATTGAGAGATGTAATAGTTTTTAAACTTTTGTATTCAATAATGTTTAGGGAGTGTCATCCATAAGAGGATTTACCAGTGTTTCTTCATCAAATTGGGAATGAGGTGTTGGAAAACACATCGATGATATTTTTTGACAATTAAATGTGTGTTCTTGTTGGAAATTCATTTGGGGGAGAGAAAAATGAACCAAAATAAACATTTTTTAGAGGATTATTATAGTGGAGAGAACCATAATCCTACAGATGAATCGATTGATTATGTTTTTTTGTATCTGGATAGATGGGGGTGAATAAGAAATTTCTCAACATATTTTGTAGTGACAAATGATTAGCTCTATTTTTTCTGAATACAGAAACATGGTGTTTTGAGTTGTGATGTGAAAGCACATTCATTATCTGTGGATAGGATGTAGTAAGTTAGTAGATAATTGATAACACTTGAAGGTTGTTTTGAGGTTTAAATAACCATCAATACTTATGGATAACGATTAGTGTTATAGTGGATATTATGTAATTACCTAAACCTTTATGGGTTATTAATTTCAGAGGGAATTTGAATTTTTGGTGTCAAAGTAGAGGATGTTTTTATAATTAATATACAAATAAAGATTATCAGTATTGAAACATTTGAAGGGGGTGTTTTTGGATTGAGTCTTGGGAAGATTTTTAGGTCCTTCAGTGAATTCCAAATCAAGTTTGGGTTAACCCAATTGTTGATTTTGGTTGTAGGATTCCCATCACGCTGCAACGTGTGAAGGTTTTGTTTTGGCAAACATTGAGTAGGTGATTCTCACAACACAATCAATAGCTTTAAGGAATAAAGTTATATTTTTGGTATTTTTCTATAAGGTAAATATCTTTACAAAGAGAATCATTTCATGATCTATAGGGGTTGTGCTACAACAGTGTCCCTTTAAAAATTGTTTGAGAATCCTTATGTTTTATTCCTATATTTTTTCATGGAGAAAAATTGGTTACTACAAGATCCTTTCGTCACATTGTTATTTGGTTAGGTAGGGGGTTCCCCCTACCCAGGGTGGTCACACCATGTCCCATAAGGTTTATTTTGTGAGTATAATTTTTACCTATTTTTTAGTTGGGGAGTACAGGTGATTTCAAAAATATCGCACATGGTTTTTTGTCCGAAGACCATGTAGGGAGAGGATATTTAAATTTCCCCCCTCTATTTCCTACCTTGATTCGTCAATGACGTTGGTTTTTCTTGGTGTTTATTTTTATGAATTTTAGAGTTATGGCTCCCTCTTCTCCCATATATTCTTCTTATCACTTGTTTGGTGTGGTTCTCTTTGTTTATAACCTAGGGTTTTTACTAACGAATCCATCAGTGTATGGTAAAATGATTGTGAATAATGAGTATTTTCCTTGGATTGGCTAGGGGATGTTCTAGGAGGATAATAATACACTATAACTCACCACTTTTTAAAGGCATATCACCCTATTCACTTTTATATGGGTTTTAATGAAACTAGATTGAATGAGTGATTGACTATGTACTGGTTGATTCAGGATTTTTCTCATAGAGGAATGAGAAGTATTCCATGGGACATTGGAAAACATTTTCTCTAGGTTTCGATGACCGGGTTCCAATAGGTGTGTTTTTAGGTGATTATACCTATTTGTATTAAATATAATAATTAATAATATATTTTTATAATTAATTATTTTTGGTGTAATAGACTGAGATGAGATCTCGTGTGATGATAAAACATTTCAAGTGGTTTGGAAAATATTAGGAGATGGTGAAAGGGATTACGTGAAAAGCATATCTCCATATGATGTTAATAGTCCCTATACATCTCCCTAATTTTTATTAATTATGTTAATGTGCATGTGATATATGGTATCTACACATGTATATGATCAAAATTATGTTAAAAAATTAAATTTGTCCCATAAAATCCCATAAAATGAATGAATTTCAAAGGGGTACGATAGTCCCTTCAACATTATCTTGATATCCTAGTTATCGATGGATACGAGATTGATCAAAAACATTTCTTATAGATATAGAAATCCTATTGGGCTATAAGATAAATGAATAGAATATATAAAACATTTTGATAGGTGTCCATAGAAACCTTTGAGTGTGGTGTGTGATGGTATGGGAATATTTATCATAGGGATAGGGTATATGGAACCTTGAAGTTGACTTATATCCTAATGTGTTATTGAAAAGATAGTGGGATGAGAGTTTCTCCCCCACTAGTGTACGAGTACATGAGTGGGTATACCCTGAGTAAGATGATTAAGAGGTTGGGTTTGAGGGAAAAAACCAATCATAACCGTGGGAGAAAGATAAGAGTTATTCTATATCTATAGCGTAACACTGATATAGAGTTACCTATGAGTCTAATTAGACCAGTTTTCTATCATGGTGGTTTTAAGGGATGATATGTACTCAGAGAAACAGACATTGACCTAGAGGTGTAAATGTGAGATAAGATCATATGTTTTCTATTCAAACTATGTTGTGTCCTAGGGAATCTTAGTGGGTGACCCCATATTATGATGTCCCTATGGAGGGTTAAATAAATGAGGCTATAATAGTGATAGAACTTTATGAATATGGTGTTGAATATGTGTTTTTCATTTAAGAGGATGAACTAGGAATTTTGTGACATGGTCGAGTGAGTGTTGAACCCCTGTGAGGAGGATGTATGATTCTTGGGTGGGGAGACATTTCTATTGTTTTGATACGAGATATATGAGGATAGATCGAATCCCCTTGATATGAGATATTATGGGAGGGGGGCCATTCCCCATGTTATGATTTGAGGTGTATGAGTTGGTTGGAATTCCCCCTAAGTATGAAATGAGATATTAAAAGTGACATACCATTCCACCTGATAAGATGTAAGTGATTCAATGTAGGGAACCATCAACCTCTGATGTGATATGATATAAATAGGGTGGTAATCATTCTTCAACATATTATATGAGATATATGGGTTGATTAACACTACCAATGAAAATATATATGTTATATTATGTATGTGGAACCATTCCCCGTGATATGATATATGATGTTATTTCCAAGGGTTCACCATTCCCCATGATGATGTATGGTATTTTGGAATGGGTCTTAGGGTAGGAAATAATCCCCATGTATGGCATTCAAAACAAATTATTAGGTAGGAAATATATCGTATGGATGGTTATGTGACATGATAAGAGACATCTGATACTGGCCAAAAGAAGTATAGTCCACCTCCGGTGTCACCTTAGATCTAAAGGATTGATAATGATTTTTTCTGTGATTATGAATTTATTTATAATTATAATCATATTACATGTGCATGTAATTCTTTAATGATTATGGTAGGTGAATTTGTTTTATTGGCCTACTGATTTTTACTCACAACCTACCTAGGTGGCCCTAGAACATTGGTACCCAAGAAGAATTCATGTTCATAGGCCCATATTTTATAGAGGGCCAGTGTTTTATGATAAATATAGATATCTTAGATGGAGTTAAGAGATAAGGATCAATGATGGTAAAAGGTCCTCCTTTTATTTTATTTATCTTATTATTTTATATGTAATCTTCCCAGTGGGCCGTTATTTGTGATGTATGAATTCATTCTTAAAAATTAATTTGTAATAGCATGGATATATTTTATTACTTCAACTTAATACGATTATTTTATAAAGATATTATATTCTTTTTTTGTTTCTTGACTTTGATATGAGGGTATAATCTTCCCATGGTATCACCTTAAACCCTTTTTTTAATTCAATGGTATTTAAAAAATGGGTAGGTGTGACTGAGGTTATATAACACCGCTGTCCGAGACATTGGTGAGTGGTATTAGAATGGAGATGTTATATATAGGCACTTTTGTAGCGAACTAACCCTAGATAGCCCATATTTGGTGGCATCTATCAATTACATCGGTATGATTATAGGGAATCAAATCCTGAAGGGCCAATAGTTTATTAGTGTTAGTAAACTAGATATATAAATGACTCTTGTATTACAAATGAACACACTACTTACAACATAATTTTTTCTTATTCATAAATAAATAAATTTGTGTGTAACATTATTCCATCTAGAATATCCTTTCATATCATTCATAGTATGCTTCTTGGATTCATGGGGAAGGAAACACAATAAGGGTGAGCTGAAATGCTCAGTAGGGGTAAAATATAGGAGAAGAAATAATGAATAAATTAGAATTGTCAATATGGAAAAGGTAAATATATGAACACAATTTTTCATGCAATCGATAAACTAAATGGAAGTGCGTAAACAATATAGAAAGGTAATAACTAGAAACACATTTCATTGAAATAACTAGATAAGGAAAAATAACTATGGAAAGATAAGAAACCAAAACACGTAGAATCTAAATAATTTAAAATAATGTTTATCCGTAGGTATGTTGATGAATAATTTCATGGATGAATAATAATTGAATCTAACTTTTCTAATGAATAACTATGGATATCTGTAAAATAACATTAAGGCTTCATGCTAAGGATTTAATAATTTCAAGGCTTCATTCCAATAATCTAATACATTCAAGACATCATGCCACGAAACTAATACTTTCAAGGTTTCATGCTATGAATCTAATACCATCAAGGCTCATTTCAATAAATATAATACTATCAATGATTTTTTCAAAGAATCTAATACATTAGAGGATTCATGAAAAGAATCAAATAATTTCAATGATTCGTCCCATGAATCTAATACTATTAAGGCTTCATTCTAAAAATCTAGTACTTTCAAGCCATCATTCCAAGAATATAATACTGTCAAGGATTCATTCTATGAATCTAATAATTTCAAAGTGATCAACATAAGAAAAATGGTACAGGGTTTAGTAAATAATCAGATCCATGAATAATCATATGGATATTTAGGTAAAATTCATTGTCAAATGATCATAAGAAGTTTAATATTTCAAGCAGACTAAAAAATGAATCAAGGAAGTGAATGTGAATAATATCCTTAGTCAAATCAATCATAACCCACCAAGAGTGGTAATAAATATGGTATCCAACCAACATATTCCATGTGGAGTAAAAATAGAGGATTTGTGACATTAATGAATAAAAATACTGTAAAAATAAAATTTAAAAATATTCTTGTTGAAAATTTAATTTTGATTTGATTTTTTTTAAAATAATTTTATTTAAAAATCACTTTTGAAAAAATATTTTATAACTTATCTTTCTAAACATGTAAATGAAGATTCCATGATATTATGGTGGGTAAATATATACAAGTCGTACAAGGTTAAAAAAATATTTCTTTTACACAATAAAGGGTTAGGAAATTGCCTTGTTTCAAAAGTGATAATAACATTCCCTTGAAAATTGTGGTAAAAGAAAAAAGGGAAAAACTTTATTTACCAAATCATTTGAAAAAATTGAATACATTTTAATAAAACTTGGTTTTTAAATACAAACAGGTTCTCTGACTAAAGAGATAAATAAATTCAGGTTTTATGAAAAACATTTTATAAAAACGTTTGAGTAAAAATGGATATAAAATGGAACTAATACATGAAAATGGTCATGAATAACTATTTATAAGAAAAATGAAATATTTCATTAAAAATGATAATATATTTTACTTGAATGTAAATATCATTGAAGGGTCATTATTATTAATGTTGAAGAAAATAATCTTTATACATTCCAAAGTGTCCCATACCACATCAAAACATTTTAAATAATAAACCTCATAAATGAATAATATTGAATGAAATTTATATATAACATTATGTTAAAGTAATTCATTAAATAATATTTAAAAATGTTTAGTAGATACACAATAAAAAATAAGTAAGTGTTGAACATGACATTTATCTCTCAAATGTGAAAAGAGAGACTAAAATCCATTACATATGAATTAGAAGACCCAAAAGTAATAATAATTAAATGAAACATTGAAATAAAATTAATATAAAATAATCAAGGATATTATATATTAAAAGTTTCAGTAGATACAACACATAAAATAAGTAAGCGATGAATATGACATTTATCTCACAGATGTAAAAAGTGAGATGAAAACCCATTACCTTGAGTCTGAATTGTCTCACATGACTTTATATTCTTGAATAACAAACTTATGTAAACTATTAAATCTATTTATAACAATTTTCATGTCTATCACTAATTTTATTTCACTTATTACTATTTTTTACGAAACTACTAAATCAAATAAGTTTATATCGAGTGTTTTGACAATATTTGGTTTATATGTCAAAAATAAATTCAGTTGGCCAACTATGGTAAAAAAGGTCATTATATAACATATAAAAAATAATAACCATGAAATAATTATCATATTTATACAAAAATTTTACTTTTAAAACAAATTATCTAATATTTCTATGAAAAATAAACCAACTTTATAATCATCGAGACAATATGTCATACGTACACATGTGTAACATTCAAATTTTTCAATGATCATTGTGGAAAGAAGGTTTACAACTTCAATATTTCAAGAATGTTAATTATATAATAAATAATATATTTCATGATCATATATAATTACATATATAATTATTTTTATGTAAAAGGAATCACATCATTCCAGGGTGTCGGGAGACTATCATTGATGCTTGGAACACTGTAACTCTGGGATCTGCCTCTCGAATTTTGTCTTCCAAACTGAAACTTCTAAAAATAAGGTCGAGGGAATAGAGCAATCTCTCTTTCTCCATGATGGATGATGATATAAATATTGCTGAAAATAATCTCTTGGGTTTTCAACATAATAATCAACTGAATTACATGCCTTCAATTGATGAAATTCAGGCCTTATCAAAGCTTGATGACCTTCTCAACATCAAGGAAAATCTGGCCAAAAACTTGTATAATGTACGGTGGTTAAAATAATGAGATAGGAACTCTGGATTCTTCCAGAGAATTTACAAGGAAAGAAAAAACAATAGTGGAGTCACTTCTCAAAATATTGATGGATGCTTTCTTACTTCAGATAATGAAATCTCCAATGCATTGGTTGGTTATTTTACTAATCTTTATTCTAAATGTGGAGTGGACGGAACACATATGATGGTGAACAATATCATCACAAGTAGTGATAATTATATTAATGAAAAATTGGTGTATATTCTAGGGGGAATGTAAGTTAGGGAATCCCTCTTCTCTCTTAACATTGATAGTGTGACAGGGCCTGATGGTTTCACTAATAAGTTTTTCATTTTTTATGGGGGAATTGTTCGTGATGAAGTCATCAATGCTATGAGAGAGTAATTTTTAATGCTTTCTTGAAATATGGTGCAAACTCCAACTTTATTTCCCTCATCACCAAGAAGGAGAATGATTTATACATTAAAGACTTTAGGCCAGTAGCAATTTTAACACCATTCCCAAGATTATCAGTAAAATAATTTCTATAAGACTTGGCAAAGTAGTAAAGGGGTTTATCACCATGAATCAGTTTGGGTTTGTTCCAAGAGGGAACATTCAAACACGTATTTTTATCACATCTGAATGTATTAATGTTATGAGAAAAAAGGTGAAATATGGGAGCTTTGTGATGAATTTTGATATCTCTAAGGCCTTTGACACTATGAAGTGGGGTTTGCTCTTGTCCATTCTAAGAATGCATGGCTTCTCACCTAGATTCATTAATCTGGTTGATTCCATTATAAAGAGTGCAAGGCTCTCAATTTTGGTTAATGGATCGCCTAAGGGATTCTTTCAGTGTTCCAGAGGTTTTTGACACGGTTACCCCCTCTCTAGGCTTCTTTTTTCTATTGTAGAGGATTATCTCAGCCTTGGTATTCACAATCTTGTACAAGCTGGGTTGTATAATCCAATTAAAGCTGGAAGGGACCTCTATGAACCTACCCACCTTTTATATGTGGATGATATTCTTTTGTTTGGATAGTCTAATAGAAGGACTCTGTATTCTATCAATTCCACCTTCCAGTATTATGAAGATGTGGTTGGATAGGCCATCAGCTGGCAGAAGTCTTTTGTGGTTTTTGGGGAAGGAGTGAATATTAGAGAACAGAATAAGGTCACAAGGTTTCTTGGGGTTAGGAAATGCTCATTTCCCTTCTATTATCTTAGAGTTCCTCTTTTTTGGGGCAGAGTGAAACAATATTATCTTGATACTATTTTCTCTCACAATATTTCTCAACTGGAAACTTGGAAGTGTAAAGCCATGTCTCAAGCTAGGGGAATTTTCCGGGTTAACTCGGTGATTACCTTGATGTTTGTTTATGCTTTATATATTTATAGGTGGGTTAAGGATCTCATTAAAGGTCTCCATAGGCTTATTAGAAACTTTATATGGATTGTCTCCATCAATAAGAGGAAGTTGGTTGTTGTGGCATGGACGGAATGTACTAAACCAGTTGCTTTGGGGGGACTATGCATCAAAGACATGGGAATTTTTAATGAGAACCTGATTAGTAAGTTCACTTGGAGCCTATTTACTTCAAATGACAGATCAATAGAGCTTATCTTAGCCAAATTCATTCCCATTCTTCTGGATGGTTATTCTCATTATGTCTCTTCTTCAATTTGTCCTGCTCTGAAGGCTAATTTTAATGAGATTATGCTTTACACAAAGTGGTTTGTTTGAAGGGACTCAGTGTTGAATTCCTGAATCACCCCATGGATAACTAGACCAATATAAGAGGAAGTTGAAATTATTTCTCGCCATCAAAATATCTTGATTTCTTCTGTTCAGGCTACTAATTTGAGTATCTATGACTTTATTCCTGCTCAGATTCAAGCTGAGATCCAGCATTATAATTACATTGACAAAAATGATCTAGTCTGCAAGCCAGGACGTACTGGTATTCTAAGAACCATGTCTTTATATCAGTATAGATATAATGTGATGGTCCCCACTTCTAGGTGGATGTTGGATTTTAGGACTAATTTTATACCTCCTTCTGATTACCTTTTTCTTTGTAGGATCTGGAAGTGCAGGATTCCTATGCAGAATCTACTACAAAAGGCTGGAATTCAAATTGCTTCGTACTATCCACTCTTCTTTGCAGCTTAGGAGACTATTGAGCATATTTTTCTATTTTGTGATTTCTCTTGCAGATTATGGCTCTATATTCAAGATATGACTGGGTTTTGGATGGAGAGGCAGGGTTTCCAGGTTCGGCCATCTTCTTCTTCTTATATATAGTCCAGTTATCAATTTAGGAATATTTTGTTGGTTGCAACATCAGCCACCTTTGGTTTCATATACAAGGAAAGAAATGGTGTGTTCGTTGATGACATCAAGCCAACATTTACATCTGGTATTCGGTTCATTCATAGGGAAGTATATACTGCTTCCAGGGTTCAAACTTGTTGCATGAAAAATGACTTTAACAATCTTGTCATTCTGAGGAATTTTGGTGTTTCTGGTATAACTAAGAAGCCTTTGGTTGTAAAATCTATTAGGTGGATTCCTCCCATTCCATATTGGGTGAAAGTCAATGTTGATGGGGTGGCCTCAGGTTCTCTTGGGCCTTCGGGTTGTGGTGGTACATTCTACACCTATCGGGGCTTTATTAAGGGATGTTTATATCATTATATTGGACATGGTTCTACCATTGAAGCTGAGCTATGGGCGATGATTAAAGCCATCAAGTATGCAGTCCATTTTGGTTGGTGCTTTATTTGGATGGAATCAGATTCAAAGGTTACAGTTGACATTCTGAAAAATTGATCCCGAAATGTTCCCTGGACTATGTTGTCTATATGGATTGAGTGTCTTCAACTTCTTGGTGGTCTCAATCTTGTTGTGGAACATGCTTATAGAGAGGATAATGAAGTTGCTGATGCGTTGTCAAATAAGGATATTGTGGATTCATGTTCGGTATGGTTTTCTTGGCCCCATATTTCTATTTTCCTTTTGTTTAAGTGGATGCAAGTGGAACATATTTTTCTAGATTATGTAATCTTCCCTTGTGATGTGAACTTTGTCGTTTAATATTTTAATAATGTTTGGTAGGTGTGGGTCCTTTGATCTTCTCCTAGTCCTTTTTAGTATATTTATAGAAATTTAATTTTTTCATTAATACCATATATATGTTTTTATGTCACATTTGTTTAATTAAAACCATATTTTATACATTCCATGTATTGTGTGAATGAATCAAAATACTTTGAGGGGGGCAGTAGTCCACACTTCCACAAATGATGTTATCATATTTACAAAAAAATAAAAATTATAAGGATATGTGTTGTAATAGAATTAAATAAGATTAAATACATAATAAATATCATATATATCACATATAAACATATTTTTCATCATAATTTCAACCATGAGAGGTGGTTAGGGAAAAATGAACAGTCATCTATTTGGGTGGTGGTAGTTCATCATACACGTAAACAACATGTTTGTTACACATTCGATGGAAGTGTGTGTGAGTGTAGATATAAAACATAACATAAAAAAATACAAGTATATTTAGGATACTAGTTTTTTCATAATAATATGAAATAATAATATTTCAGGGAATGGATAATTGAAATAAAACTAAAAGTCACGTGGAAGTTTGTAACTCTTATTCAGGTAACTCCTTTTGGTTTTCACCAAAGGGATTATTTGGAACTATTTATTATCAATGGGATGATTATAGGACGATGGAAGGGATTTTTAGTATCGATTTGGGCATATATTCATTGATCCAAAGTGGCTTAAAAGTGTGAGTATGTGGGAAGAGAGGAAGCATTTTTATAGTGGGGGAAAGGATACACTTTGTATTTTAAAAAACAAATTGTGTTTTCCCCAAGTATTACATGTTCCCCAAGTGTCCAATAGAATATTATTTAACCTTAGAGGTGTATTGGATGAAATTTGGACACCAAATAGGTTTTTGAAAGGTTATAGGTTATGTTGGCCCTTAGGATTATGATTTAATCCTCTGTTAAGCTTAATTTTTCCTTAATAATTGTAATTAATTTTAATTACCTTCCCTAATATTTTTGGTAAAACAATAAGTTAAAATTAATAGAATTTTTTTTATTATTCTAAATATGTAATTTATTTTTCAAATTCCTATCACAGAAGTGGTAGAAATTAATTAAAATGTAATCTCATGGATGGGATGATAATGTAAGTTTTTAAAGTAAAAGAATCTAAATGTTTGTAGTGTTTTTATAGACAATTTCAAATTGAAATTGATTACAAAGAAAAAAATTTGATTAACTAATAGAAATATTATCTAATTAAACATTAAAGAAAAATATAAATATAATTTATCCTTAAAAATAATTAAGATGAAGAATATGTTTTGAATTAATTTTTTTGTGTTTTTCAATACGCATTAAAAAAATGAAACTTCACATAAAAATACCAAAAAATCTCCCTAACCTAATTTTTATGTTTTTTTTTAAAAAATTAAGTTTATTTTTATGTATATAATTTATAAAAGTTACCAAAATTTATTTTAAAGTACGTTCTCCATTAAAATAGGTAAAACGACTTAATAAAAATATAGGTTTTGTATGAGTAAAATTATGTTTGTTCTTATCTTATGCTTCTCAAATCTATTGGATGAATATCAAAATTATTTAATTTTTTAAATTTTGGGGTTTAAGCCTCGTTATATTATTAAACCAAACCAAATACCTATTTTGACTGGGTAGAGGGAGACCAATTACATAGCCCAAAGGCACAGGGAAATGAAAGCACATTTTTTTGGTCCAAAGGGCCCTCCGGTGAATAGTACTGCTAAAGTATCGGGATGCTAAAGTACATGCTAAAGTACGACCACTACTATATTACCTCTATTTATATAGTGTCATTGTCACTATAGTTTCTCTGATGCTACAGTACTACTATAGTGCTCTGCTATAGTACTGCTATAGTACCCCCATGAAATTTGACCATGCTCGAAATTGATCCTTGGTATTTTGAATGTGAGATAGGATCCTTTACCACTAGGGTACAAGATCCTTGGCACAAAAATATTTCATTAAATAGAATATATATATATGTGTGTGTATAATAGTAATATCACTCACTAATTTTAATTAATTTAATTTATTAAGGTAAAAAAACTTTGTGGGCTTAAAAATAGTTTTCTATAAAAATATTTCTTTTATATTTGATTGATTGTTATATTCATTTATAATTAATTTATAATTAATGGATTAGTTATTTAAACCATATATTGTCATAAGTCAGTTAATAATATTCATAAAGGCTAGTTTATTATATCTATGGTATTAAATACAAACAGATTATTTTTCTATAAGACTTGGTATTGTATGTAACACAAGCTATCGAAGAAGGTCGTTGTTGTGTGTGATGCTCGCTAACTAAGTATTACGTGCATTAGAAGTTATATTATATATCGAATTAATTTTAAATAATAAAGAATCATGGAATTGTATTCATTTACATTCATGTTGTTGTGTTTCATAAATTCTATCGAATACAATTTCCTTAATTTAGATTTTCAGGGCGTTACATTCTCCCCACCTTATTTAATTTGTGTCCTTGAAATTTAAAATTGATATTGCTGATAGATTGTTTTATATTTCCTAGTTTTTAAATCACACATATTTATAAGGGTTCATAAGTCATCCTCTATAAAAAAAGTATGAGAAGTACAAAGGTAACATGGAATAACATATAACTAGGTGTATAAGTAGAAGAACATTAGTTGAAAGTAATGATACATACTTAGAGGAAAAGCATAAATATTTATAGGGGTGATTGAGTTCATTGATCACAAACAAGTTAATGATCAATGGAAACTTGAGGGCCGTAAGTCCACAAATCAGTAATGAATTATAAGAAATCGGTTCAATAGAAATTATGTTATTATGACAACATTTTATTTCTAAGTCATTTTTCAAAATGATGGTTAATTATTCCACTACCGATGTATAAATACACTTACATGATATATTTATCTAAATATAATATCATTATCTGGATATAGTTCAATCAATTAAAAATTCATCCAAAAATTAATTGTCATTCTTAAAGAAATAAAAAAATTTATGAAGGATCTTAAGGCCTATAAAAGAGTGAAAATAATAACTATTTGTCTCTAATTATTATCAAAAGATAATATGGTTAATACATTAATATCTAAACCTAAAAAGTAAAACTACTGGTTCATTATTAATATTAATTCATCAAACACTAAAAATAATGACATAATAACTAGGACATTGTGTAGGTCAATGGTTGGAGTGAAACACTAATCATTCTTCAGTTATGGGTTCAAGTCTCGCGTCTTTTCCATATTTGATGGGTTTTCTACCTACATATAGGTTTTACTTTTCTAAAAACCATATTAATATAATGTATAAATAAATATTATAGACATCCTCTAAATAACGTTAATAAAAAATAGGCTTTTAGTTTTGGTTTTCAATACAACACTAATACATGAATACTTCATCCACTTATTTCCAAATATATCCTTCCTTGGTCTAAGTTTCATCTAGAATATAATTTTTATGATTTCTAAATCGTGACACCTTCAGTTTGAACTAGGCCATTCTTTTTAAAAATCCTTCATAATGATTTGTAAAGAAAATTTGAATTATCCTAATCATATCCCTCGGGAGTGTCAAACTAGGTGCGTAGAAAGACCTGTTGTCATGTACAAGGATACACCAAAATAGGCCCCACACACCTTGTGGGGGATTTTATGCATAGTTACATATGTTACAAAACCATGTCCACTTGTAGTATCTAGATAGGGATGTATTATAGTAATACTCACATAATCTCTACCATACAAGGATTATAGGACATTCTACTATACTTATACTCAGATTATATCATAGGTTATGTTCTCTAATCTATGTTTTCTTAAATCTAGTTCTCAAGGTCACTAAAAAACTTCCTTCGATACCAAATATAGACACATGACCCCAAAAATCCCATTTTTTGTGTGTAATATCAATTACATTGGCATGATTACAAGGAATCAAATACTGAAGGACTGAGATATTAGTAGTCTTGGTAAACCAGATACAAAAAATGTGTCTTGCATTATAAATTACTACACTAATTAAAATATAAATATTTTCTTCTTTGTAAATAAATAACTTCTAGGATACCTTTATTCCATATAGTATATCCCTTAATATATTTGACTTCATGCTTCTTGGAATCTTGGGGAAGTAAAAATAATAAGGAATATCTCAAATTCTCAGTAAGGGTAAAATATAACAGAAACAACAATGAGAATAGTAAATATGACAAGGTTAATAACAAAACCCACATTCCATGTAATCAATAAACTGAATAGAAGTGTGTAAAAAATATGGAAAGGTAATAACTGGAAACAAATGTCATTAAAATAACTAGAAAAGAAAAAAATATAGCAAGGTAAGAAACTGAAATACATGCCATATATATAACTAAAAATGAAATGTATCCATATATATTTCGATGTTAAATATCATGGATGAATAATATCTAAAAATAAAATAGGGAATACATAACGATGTATATCTATAATATACCATAGGGGATTGATGATAATGATCTAATAATTTCCAGGTTTTATGCCAAGATTCTAATACCTTCAGGGTCACATACCAAGAATCTAAAACATTCAAGATTCATGCCAATAATCTAATATCGTCAAGGCTTCATGCCATAAATCTAATACTACCAAGGATTCATTCCAGGAATCTAATAATTTCAAGGCTTCATGGAAAAAATCTAATACTATTAAGGCATCATTCCATGAATCTACTACTTTCAAGGCTTCAAGCCAAAAAATATAATACTCTCAAGGCTTTATGCCAATAATATAATACTATCAAGGCTTCATGCCATGAATCTAATACTTTGAAACTGAACACCATATGAAAAATAGTATATGGTTTAGGCAATAATAATATCCATTAAAATGATATGGATATTTAGGGAAAATTAAATGTCAAATGACCATAGGAAAATAAGTATTTCAATGGGACTAAAAAATGAATCAATGAAGTGAATGTGAATAATATCATTAGAAAACTAAATAATAAACCTTCCAGAGGAGGAATAATAATGGTATCAAAACAACATATCCCATGTGGAGAAAAAATATATGATTATTGTTTTTTATTAATAGAACTACTATAAAAAGATATAACTCCCCGAGCCCACTCTTCCGGAACCAGTGCTTAAAAATGCTATGTAATTGTTTCTTTATAAAAAATAAAAAACAATTACACAAAAAATTAACAGAAAAGTGGACCTTTTACTAGTATAGGTTCTAGAGAAATTAGAATACATTCCATGATTTATCAGAGTTAAAAGAAAAGTAAATACTCTGTCCACTACGATTCTGCACGCGCTAACTCCAAAAGTGGTGACATCTGACAATAAATGTCTAAGATACCTGTGAAAATTCATTTTAAAACAGAGGATGAGAATTCAGTTTCCTAGTAAAGAGTTATAAAAACTATTCATAAATCACATTAAAAATATACATTTGATAATACATTTGGAAAATTTAATTATAAATACATTTGTTAAACAACATTTACAAAATACTATAATGCTTTGAAAAATAATTATACTTCAAAAACACTTTTAAACTAATCCAGTGATTCAGTTGAAAATATTAAGCAAACCCTTAGAAAAACAACTAAGTCCACTCAAAACATTGAAGGCTATCTTGGAACTACCCACTTGAGGGATGGATTTAGTCTCCAATTCCCAATTTTATTTACAAAGTTCTAGTACAGGTTCTTATAAAACATTTTTTTCTTATATTTCCTTATATAACATTTTCACTGGAGTATTAGGTTTGAAAATATATTTATAATCACACTTGGGACAAACATGTTCAATTTTATTTATATATAAATATATAATTACTAGTCTTCATTGAAAATTATATATTCAACTTGGTACGATCAAATCTCATGATATATGATGTTGCATAATCACATGGAAGATTAATCAATATATACACACCTAAAATTTAATCATTATTGCCATAAAAATCCATTTTTGTAAATTTTTTTAATTTCTGATGCATATATGTATATGTTAACATATAAATTACAAAAAAATCATCAGTGTATGCTCATAATCTGAATTTATATATGTCATGCACATGATAAAATTATGACATTCTTAATTTATAAATTCATATGTGAATTAATACTTGGTTAATAATTTATTTAAAACAATTATATACTTGAATATCATGAAAGTATATATATATATATGTATATATATATATATATTATTCATAAGATTTAATATCTAATGACCATTCCAAAAAAAAATTAAAATATAAAAAAATTTAAAATAATTAATCTGTTCTCAAAATTTTAGAACAATTTACTAAAACATATAAAAATGTTTCAAAGCAACAAAAATGTTGATTTCAAAGAAAAAAAATAAAAAATCTTGGTGTAGAAATAATTTTCCGTACTAAACTAAATCAGGATTTGTTATAAAAATTAAATAGCATTATATTTCTTACACAAAACTGGACTTAACTTAGTTTTTATAAAATAAACATAATATTGAAAGATTTTATTGAAGAAATCTCTTACAAAAATAAATATAGATATTGCATGGAATGTATTTGAAAAATAATAATCCCCCACAAAATCCAGAAAAAAAGAATTTATAACTTTGAGATAAATAAATTAAGTTCCTTATAGAAAATTATGAAGGACTGAAAACACAAAAACAAATACTAAATAATCCCTTATAAGAAATTAAATAGATTCTAAAGAACAAAAATTCCATCAAAATCAACACAGAACATAAAATTCATTCATAAAACAAAATATTTGAAAACAAAATATTTTCCCAAACCTTATATAATCTTAAAAATAAAGTCATGTATGTATATTCACATCTTAAAAAATATAATTTATCTATCAAAATAAGACCTTAGCATCAGAAAAGTAAAACATAATTTAAATAAATAAAAACCCTTACAAAAAATTGAAATTTCTATACTCTTTTTTGCTTATTGTTTTCTCACACACATAGAACCAAAACAACAAAACATAGAGGAAACAGATCCCTATCAATTCCGTCCATGATCCATATATGAAAATGCAGAGAGAAAAAAATATAATTTATTTCAAATACTGAATAAGCAGACTGCAAGTGGTTTGAGAGATAAGAGATATTCACAACCACAAATTATTTTTATATACCATCAAAATAGACAATTGAAATTAATTGGTATATTTTCATATTGGAAATAAAAATAATAAAAAAGAAAAATAAATGGATCATAGGAGACCAAATCAATAAACAAGACTATCACTCATTCCACAACAAGATAATATTTCTATTATAAAATTTGTAGATACACCCAAAAGATAAGTCGACGACATGAAAACAATATACAAGATACAATTTTGGGTTTAAAATAATCCCAAATATAGATTTCAGAACTGGAACACATCAATTTTAGTAAGAAAAACAAATAATTTGTCAACATACGTCACTGTTTACCTGATGATTTGAAGATTCAATCATTAAACACGCATATCTGAACATTAGAACAAGATCAACCAACCACATGTGGATTCAAAACCCTAATTGTGATAAATCTAGTTTTTCATTCCATCTGTGACTCCTTGAACTCCTACGCCCTCATATGAACTAGAGTTCAGTCTTCCTCTATCCCCAATCGCGATCTTTCTTTGGACCTCTATTGTCCGCGACACCCAGAAACAGATCTCAGTCCGCTCAAAGACAGGCTGTGTTAATCTTCTTCTCATGATGAACTCAAGCCCTCAAACAAGATGAACCCTAATTAACCTATTATTATTATTATTATTTATTTTCTATTTTTATAAAAATATTTTATATCGTTTTAAGATATTATATAGTTTTAATATATTTATCATTTTATTTATCATTTTATAATAATGTATATCATTTTATATTTTCAAATATTATTATATACTCAATTAATTTTTTAAATTTAAAAGAATAATAACATATATATATATATATAATTATCATTTTAATATTTCTTAATAGTAATATTTATATAAATTTCAAATATATATATTTTAATGCTTAAAAAATTATTTATTCTTAGAATAATTTATTTGAATATATATATAAATTTCGTTAATTTCATAATAATTAAAAATTTATTAATATGCAATTCAATATTTTTTTTTATATGTATATTTATTTATTTATTTTATTTATATATCAACGATTATTATATGCTATTTTTAAATTTAAATTTAACTATTCTAACAGATTGTTTTTTTATAATAGTTAGATTAAAACATTATAATTATCAATATCTAAGGGAATTCAAACACACAGAAAAATACAGCGATGCTCACACCACTACTTTCAGAAATAGTTTTATATGTTCCTCTTTTTAGTAGTTTTGTTGATATTGTTGTTGATATAACCATTGTGCTTATATCAGATCCAAAAGATGTGAACTGCCCGATCAACATTGTTGTCTTTCTTAGAGGAATTCTAGTTGTTTTATTATCGATAACAGTGGTTTTAATGAGTTAGTTCTTTTTTTTAGAAATGTATTCTAGTTTTTATATAAATAAAATTCTTACTAATTATATCTCTGCATTTATAAATTTATGTATTTTATTTCATTTTGGAACATTGAAAATAAAAAAAACTTATTTTAAAACCCGGGGTGTTACGTTATCCCCCCTTAATTGAATTGCGCCCTCGAAATTCATTTACACCTAGCACTTATAGTTTTCATCTATTCTGAGCCTCGCATGATATCCCCAAGGTCTGCAAAGTTGTCATCCAAAATTTCCATATCTTTCTATGAGATTAAAGTTCAAGGTGGATTCAAACTCCTCCACATATTTTTCCCAAACATAACTCATGTAAGAGGAGTTTTATGGATGTAAACACCATAAGACATTCCTCGAGGAATGATAGTCAATATTGTATCCAAGAAGGTCATCTTGAATTTGATTTCTATAAGAAAGACTCATGGATTCATCTTCAAATGTTTCAAAGTCCTCTTAAATTCTTCCTATGAAACAAAATCTTAAAATTTGACACATATAAGATACGTGATAATTTCATTCTTCTACTACTCTATAAAAGGGTGATATTGATTATGGTTGCTCAAACAAGGTAAATAAGCTAAAAATTATTTTAGGATATTCCCTTTGGCGTCAATAGAAGTGACACCAAATCTGTATGATGTCTTCAAAGACAAAACCCAAGTAGTAATGAAAACAAAGTATATCAGGCATGCCTGATACATTGTAAAGTCATTTACAGGAAAGCCGCATGGCTTCATAGGATTGAGATTCATATTTTCACGATTTTTCCATGACTATAGCAACTAATTCATCTAGAAGTCCTAAGAGACTTGTTTGAGTTCTCTTTCCTTCCATATGAAAATTACAAAGAGGGATTTTGACTAGGAAAATATACTTAATATATTGAAGGTTTGTAATTTTCTAGAGTTATCTAGACTGTCCCTCTGATACCAATTATAATGCCCTAAGCCTGCTCTTCTGGGATCAATTCTTAAAATGATGTGTAATTTTTTTTATAAAAAGGAATAAAAAATTACAGAATACTTTAACACAAAAGCAGAACATTTACTAGTCTAGGTTCTAGAGAAACTAGAATACATTTCACGATTTATCGGATTTGAAAGAAAACTAAATCAGTTGTCCACTACTCTTCAAGTGCTAACTCCAAAAGCGATGTCATCTGAAATTAAACATTTAAGATACCTATTAAAAATCATTTTAAAATAAAGGGTGAGAATTTAATTTCCTAGTAAGGATTTTTGAAAACTTTTGATAAATCCCATTAAAAATACCTCTTTGATAATACATTTGGAATATTCAATTTAAAATACATTTTTAAAACAACCTTTATAAAATAATATATATTTCCTTTAAAAATAATTATACTTCAAATACACTTTTAAACTAATCCTCTAATTTAGTTAAAAATATTAAGTAATCCCTTAAAACAAAACAACTAAGGCCACTTGAAACTTTGAAGGCTATCTTGGGTCTACTCACTTCAGGGATGGATTCACTCTCAAATTCCCTATCATATTTACAAAGTTCAAGTACTGGATTTTATAAAACATTTTTTTATTATCTTTCCTTATATACATATAATTTTCACTGGAGTTTTAGCTTTGAATATATATTTATAATCATGCTTGGAAAAAAACAATCCATTTTATTTATATATAAATATATTAATACTAGTCTTCATTGAAAATTACATATTCGACTTGGTATGATCAAATCTCATGATACTTGATGTTGCATAATCACATGGAATATTAATCAACATCCACACAGTTAAAAATTTAATCCTTATTGCCATAAAAATACATTTTTAAAGTTTATTTAATTTCTCATGCATATACATATATGATAATGTATAAATGATAACAAAATCATTAGTGTATGACCATAATCATGATTTTTATATCTCGTGCACATGATAAAATTTTGACATTTCTAATTTATAAACTAATATGTGAATTAATACTTGGTTAATAATTTATTTAAAAAAATTATATACTTGAAAATCATGCACGTATATATATATATATATATATTATTCAGATGATTTAATAAGTGATGACTCTTCTAAGATAAATTTTAATTATTAAAATAAAATAAAAAATAAAAAATAATTAAACTCTTCTAAACTTTTTACAATAGTTTACTAAAACTTATCAAAATGTTTCAATGCTACAAATGTGTTGATTTTTATTTAGAGAAAAAAATAAAAAAATCTTCAAGTGAAAATAATTTTCCTTCATAAAAGAAATCATGATTTGTCATAAAAATTAAATAGAATTATATCCCTTACACTAAACTAGATTTAAACATAGTTATGATTAATTAAATATAATATTGAAATATTTAATTGAATAAATATCTTTATCAAATAAAATAGGAAATTGCATGGAAATTATTCAAAAACTAATAATCCCTCAACAAATCTAGAAAAATAGAATTTATAACCTTAATATAAATAATTAAAGTTCCTTATAAAAAAGTATGAAGGACTAGAGACACTAAAATAAATAATAAATAATCTCTTACAAGAAATTAAATAGATTATAAAGAATAAAAAAAAATCAAAATCACATTGAACATTAATTTCATTCATAAAACCAAATATTTTAAGACCAAATATTTTCCCTTACCTTATATAATATGAAAAATAAAGCAATGTATGTATATTCACATCTTAAAACAAATATAAATTATCTAAAAAAATAGGCCCTTATAATAGGAAAAGTAAAAAATAATTTAAATAAATCAATACCCTTACCAAAAATTAAAATTCTTTTACCTTTTTTGTTCCTTGTTTTCTCAAACTCTTAGAACAAAAACAACATAATGGAGAGGAATCATGGCGCCATCACTTCCTTCCCTGATCCATTTGTACACACTCAGTGAGAAAAAAAATAATTTATTTCAAATAGTGAATAGGATCAGTGCAAGTGGGTTCACATATAAGAGATATCCACAACCACAACTTATATTTATATTCCATAAAAATAGACAATTGCAATTAATTAGTATGTTTTCTGATTGGGAATTAAAACAATAAATAAGACAAATCAATGTATCATAGAAGATAAGACCAATAAACAATACCAAGATGCATTCAATAACAAGATTAGATTTCTGTTATAAAATTTGGGGATACAACCAAAAGATTAGGTGATGACAAGAACATAATATACCAAATATGATTTCGGGTATATTATAATCCCAAATGAAGATTTTAGAATTAGAAAATGTCAATTTCAGGAAGGAAAACAAATTATTTGTCAACATGTGTCGCTATTGACTAGATTTTTTGAAGATTCAGTCATTAAACACACATATCTAAACAATAGAATAAGATCAACCTACCTCATGTGGATTCAAAACCCATATCACAATAAATCTAGTTTCTCTTTCAGTCTACGACTCTTCGAATGCCTACACCCTTAGATGAACCAGAGTTTAGTCATCCTCCATTCCCACTAATGATCTTGATTTAGACCTCCATCATCAGCGACACCCAGACACGAAGATCCCTTCGCTCGATGCCCGACTGCGTTGACATTCTTCTCGTGATGACCTCAATCCCTCAAACAGCACAAACCCTGATTCATCTCCTATTATTATTTTTTATTTTCCATTTTTAAAGAGATATTTTATATCATTTTAATTTATTTATCGTTTTCTTTAGAATTTTATAATAATGTATATCATTTTAAATTTTCAAATATTATAATATACTCTATTAATTTTGGAAATTTAAAGTCACACCTCGACCATCACATCATTTTAATTTAATTATTATTGGGTCTTACTTTTGAGTTGTGGTTTGAACTGGTTCCTTTTTAAAAAGAAAGTTGGGATCTTATACAGTTGTGTGATCGTGCGCGCGACTGTGTGTGGTGCTAAATTTTAATGAGAAAATGTTTTATGATTATAAAATCTATTATTTCATTGGCGCACGACTATGATGCGACCATGAACGCGTCTATGCGAGGTTCTCGAACTAAATAACTAATGCATTTTTTTCCGCAACCAGTTTTACTATTTTAGTATCATTATTAGTATTATTATTACTTAATTTAATAATTTAATTACGTTATGGTTGTAATATTTTTATTTAATTTGATACTTTAATTTGGTCGTTTTTATTTTTATGGAATTATTATTTTTAGTTCTATTATTAGTATTAAAATTTGTTATTATTAATTAGATTTTTTTGTTTTATTATTTTATTTTTATTTTATTTATTTTCCTTTTTATTCCTATTTTCTATTATTTTTTTCCTTCTCTCATTTCTTCCTCCTTCCACGCGCCTCCCCCCTTCTTTCTCTCCTTCGTGTGGCACAGATCTCCCCCCTTCTATTCTACGCAGCGCACACCTCCTCCAAACCCTAGGTCGCACCGTCTCCGCTCCCTACTCCAAATATCCATGTCGTGCCACTTTTTTTCTTCCCCTCTGGAAGTCTACACCACCCTCATCCAATAGGCCGCCACATCCTCACCAGCCACGCTCCACCTCTCCAGCCTCTGTCCATCCCTGCGTGCATCACCTCGGTTCCAAAGGAACCAGTCCATGTCATTTTGTTTTCTCACCGGACCATCAAATCACGCCGCACCCCCTCAGTCGCTTTGCACAATGCAGCAGCCTTGCACCGGTGTCCAGAGACATCTCGACCTTTTTTTATTCTTCTTTGGACAGCTGTGCACCGCCCTGTTTTCCGACGCGATGTGCCTTTGGAAACACCCCCTCTTTTCTCACCGGTTTTTCTTGCACGGGTATGTTTTCGTCCGATCTCTATATGGGTTTTTTTTCTATGTGTTTCTTTGGTTCTATTTTGAGTATAAATAGTCACATGTTTTGATTTTAGGTTATAATAGTGGTATAATTGGTCTAAATTCTTGAATTATGGTACAACTGAGTTTATTTGGGGTGCGATTGAAGTGAAACGGACATTGCGCACCAAATTTGCGAAGTTGGTCTATATTGAGGTAAGTGGTTCCACGTCCAATTATTATTTGATTAATTAATTTTCAAGGTTAATTTATTTAGAGTATTATTTAATTAATGAATGTGTTGTGAAGTTTATTTTCATTGATGTTTGCGAAGTTGATTTTCATTTAAGTTTGACATGCCTTGAACGGTTTAGTAGGGTGTCTTCATAATACGTGTACTTGATGCTGAAATATTATCTTTGGTTAATTGTGAGTCCCTTTTCTTTGGAACTGCAAAGGATGTAATTGATATTTTGGTGTAGTGTCGGTATGCGGTTGGTCTTAAATGAGTATCTTAGTGGGGTTTTGGTGTTTTAGTCGTGCGGTTGGAGTTTTGTGTCAAACTCTTGAGGTTTCCTACATATCAGGTGGGTGGTTCCAGGTTCAATTATTATTTGATTAATTAATTTGTAATTTTACTTAGTTTAGATTGTTGTTTAATTAATCTGTGTGGCACAAATTTTTTTCTCTTTGATGTTTAATATAAATTGAAATATGTTTAGTAGAATGTTGTCATAGTATGTGTGCTTTCTGCTGAAATATCATTCATGTTTAACTATTAGTGTGTGTTTTTGTTTATTTGTGAGGCTGGCTTACTAATTAGTTTGTCTGATGTAATTTTTTTTGAGGTTAGTATGTCTTAATGTGTTTATTAGTGTGTTTAGGTGATATGAGTATGTTGTCGCTGTGAGAACCAATGTCAGACTATCCACCAGTGTTTTATGAATTATGTTGTTACTTTTTTATTATGTGCAAGGGGTGCAATTGGTTTTTTGGAGTAGCGTTGGTAGGCGTTATTTCATAAATGAGCAATTGAGTGGAATTTTTTTGTTTTGGTTGTGTGGCCTATTTTCAAATGGGTTGGAAAGTTTTTCTGGTGGTTTCTTTAATCACGTGTGTGATGCAGATTTGGTTCCTGAGGTGGCATTGTGTGTGTGTATTTATGTGAGGGGGTTTGGGTCGGTCTGGCATGTAAAGCGGTGTTTTTCTCTTAAAAATCAATTTATGAAAATTTGAATTGTTTTATTAAATAATTATTAAGGGTGAAAATTGTTTTGGGTAAATCGTGAGAATATTTTTAGTTCTTAAGTCATGCGACGTGTGTGGAATTTGTTTAATAAATTCTGTTAGTGGCGTGTTTGATAATGAAAGTTATTTCTTTGATTGTGGAGTTCTTTTAATTGGTTTTGTAACTACTGCAGATTTATCTTTGAGATATTTTTTGTGCGCTTATTATTTCAAATGGCTTTTGGGTGTGCAAATGGTGGTTTTGGTGTGTGTAGGACTCTTTCTGGTTTGAGTATATTGTTATAACATGTGACATGAACTCTGAAGTACTTGAGCACAAACGGGAAGCCTGGGTAGCTAGGAGGGTGAACTAGAATAGTGGGCTAGTATTCCGGAGGTGACTCGACCCGGTTTCACTAGCAGGACTGACGATTACAACACTAACTAAACATATGCTATTCTAAGGGTCATGGCCTTCTACGCCAAGTTTTCTTAGGGTTGTGGCCTTCTAAGCCACGTTTTATGAGGGTCGTGGCTTTCTAAGCCACATTTCACCGAGACAAGATGATCTAGAAACACGAGCTAGCTAACACCCATGCGGCCTCTCCCATATTAGTGCTCATTGGTTAATTTATGCTCATCAGTGTGACACTTTGGATATTTTAAAATTAATTGTGTGTGTGTGTGTTTTAATTCAAATTGTTCCTTTAAAAAAAACTGCTTTCTCTAAACCTGTTTTTTCTAAAGTTGTTCAATATTTTAGTTATTTTTTTAATTAAATTTGAAAATGTATTTGTCGTTTAATAATTAGACGTGGAACCTTTTCTCGGTGGCATCTTACTGGGCTTTTAGCTCACACCCTACATACACCTTTGGGTTTATGTATATTCTGTTTCTTTTTCTTTCAGGTTGATGTATCAGGCTTAGCTTTGGTGGTTTGGGTTGTTAGTGGCATCATCATGTTGGTTTGATGACGATGTCTTGGGAATGTGACTCTTCATGTCTCATAGAGGTTTGTGTTGGAGTTTTGGTTTCCCTTGATGTAGTTTCTTTTGGATTTTTGGTTCAAGTTGTAAACTTTAAATCTGAACATGGTATAAGGGTATGTTTGGTTGTCAGTTTGTAGTTTCAATTTAATCTTCTTGTTGTCTGTTTTATATTTATTCATCCGGGTAAATCGTTCCCAAGTTTATTTTTGATACCCAGACACTTATGCCAGCCTGTGGGGATCGGGAATTCCCTTCGGGTCTTGCCGCAGACAGTGTCGTGCACCGGGTCGGATGGCGACCCGGCCTGGTTCGTGACAAAATGGTATAAGAGGCAGGTTTTTTTCTTATTATTTGGGGTGTCAGGTAGATCGGAGATAGGATTGTCGGTACTCGAGTGGTAGGTGCGGGAAGAGCATCGTGAACTCTTACTCGTTCCGATCCTCGAGTAACCAGGGGTAGTTTGGGATTTATGATTTTGGTTTTGCTCTGTGTGGATGGGGGATGAAAATAGGAGTAAACCGGTACTGCGCGCCGTCTCACATGGAGTAGCGACCCATGTGATGCCCGAGGGTACGGTTCGACACTCCTAGTGGTTGGTGCTTGCTTAGGGCATGGTCTGCTAAATCATGTAGCCGGGTTAGACATGACCACTAGTCCTCCGTCCAGGTCTTTTAATGTTTGCGATGTTTTGATTCAGTTTTGGGATTGGCGTGTAAGTGCTTTCCTTTAAAAAGTGAGGCAGACTTTCATGCTGCTCTTATTTTATTTTGGTGTGTGCTTGAAATGATTTTTCGGGTGCGTTTCTCTTGGACCTAGTTTTTGGAATTTGGAATTTGATTTGTTGAAATTGAATTTCTAGAGGAATGTCTTGTGTCTTTTGAAATTGAAATGGGTTTTTTAGAAATGGAAAGCATTCTTGAAATTTTCCTTGAATTTTTGAAATGGTTTTGAAAAAAAGGGTATTTTCGGATATTGATAATGTTTTTCTTTGAAAGCGAAGTAGCCTTGTTTCTTTCCAGTGGTATTCCTATGGGTGCTCGCATGTGCATGTGGACTTGATTAATGGATAGTTGGGGGATCATGTGGACGGGTGCCTGAGTGGCACGGAAATTCATACTTGCGAGGCACTATAGAGTATCAGTGGTGGTTGATTGAATTCTAAGGTTGCCTCTTGTTTCCTAGAAAGTGGACCTTTTTCTCAAATGGTTTTGTGTTCTCAAATGGTTTTGAAAATGGAAAAAAATGACATTGTGTTTAGAGTAAAGATGGATTTTTAAAATAGCTTTTGGGAGTGTTGTGCAGTGCATGGTTTTTCAAGTGAGTGTTTTTCCTTGAAAATGAATTGATGTTTTAAACTGGAATTATTGGATTTGATTCTGGAAATGGATGTTTGTTTTGTTATGTGTTTGGATTTGTGGAATTATTTTTTTTTGTTTCTTGTTTGGGATACTCCCCCTTGAAACGTTCCATGGGTTCCAGCAGGTCTCTCTCAGTTATTGGCCTGACCCAGACTCTCAGTGGAGTGGCAGAGTTGGGATCTGCTCGGTGGCGTCGACTGTTTGTAGATGTCGATGTAAGTTGGATTCCATTTAGTGATTTGGAAAATTTGTAAGTGTCTCTGGTTTTGGAGGAACTCCAAATGTTGTGACAATTTAAGATTGTCTCGAGTACGTCTGGTGGAGTGAGGCTAAACTAGTGATTGGTGATCGTCCCGTTTTCATTGCAAATGGGGATGTCGTGACCGATCCTCAAGACTATCTTCATTCCACAGTTGTACCTAAATAAGTGAAGACAAGGAAGGCGGTTGATCTCGTAGGTGCTTGACCAATCAACATGCGGCGAAGGAGGTGTGTTGACCTTTTTCATGAGCTAGTTCCATGTGCCCCAGAAGTAGTGTGGAATCGTCAGTCTAAAAATCGTACTAGTTGTCGATACTGTTTATATTATGGTAAGAGTAGGTCCCTCATCTGATGAAGAGTGTCAACCAAAGGGACTTGTTCATAGAGTGCTCCTTCCATCAGTTCGTGTTGCGTGTCGGAAAGACCGCTCAACCTCCTGTCTCTAGTGTGGTCAGTCAGACACTCTAAGTCGTTCGCTGCAATTATCAGTTGGTATGATAATAGAGTGGTCACGCGAGACACAAGGAGAAGTATGCATGCTGCTTTTCCAGCGGAGGATGTTCCAGTTAGAAGTGGTCATCTTGTGACTACGAGGCTGAAGATGCTTCAGACATCAGTGCCCCAGCCATAGGTCTCAGGGTGAAGCTTGCGCACATTCAAAACTCGTCGGACGTGGGACGGGCGTGGTCCGACTTTAGGCCGTAATGTTTGGATGGGGACAACTCAAATTCCTTTATTGCGGTACCCTCTCTGAGAGCGTCATTCCTGTTGTGAGGGGCATGGATCCCTTGTCAACATGTCATGGTATTATTTTATGGGAGTTCTTCTTGGGCCTTAAAGAGGTTCAGAAAATCCGTATTCCTTTAAAGCCAGTAGGCGTGCTCCGTGAACCTCCTTGTGGTTGGAGATGTTCATGTCTTGGGAAATTGTTGTTCGCCTATCTAGTTCGCCTCCTGGTAAGGAGTTTCTACTATCAAAGCTATCTCATGTGGTAGAGTGTTGTCCAATTTAGAAATAATCAGTGCGGGTCGGCCCGTGTGGTGGGTTCACGATGAAGTGTTCAGTCAGTATTGCTTAAAGTAAACTGGGAATGCCCGCATGGGTTTTGTGGTGTTAGGAAATCTTTAAATGGTGGGTAGACCTAGTGCGGGTCTCACCGGCGTCCCCTCTTATGTTGGCTGGCTAAACATAGGGGACTTTGAGGGTCAAGCTAGTGTTATAAGTTTTATGAGTTGTGATTTGTTTTGGTTTGAAGAACTAATGTTTGACGAGAACCCTAATATGGTGGTGAGACCACCATAGAACGAGCTTGTGGAACACTCTGTTTTCAAAGTGCGCTTGGCGGAGCAACCCCCTTGCTTCTGCCCCACCTGACCTTGACCATGATAATTGGATAGCTTGAGTAGTGGGTCGCTTTATGAGCATCCTTGGAGATCTCGAGCGGCCCTGGTGATCCCTACATTAGGGGTCAGGGTGTTCCATGTTGTAGTTCAATTTTGAGGTGAATTCCTTGCTGTTGGTCATTTTTTTGTGACTTTTGAGTGATTGAGGTTGTGTTTTAGGTGTCTTCATGGTCTCACTTGGAACCCTAGGTTGACATCGTCTTTTGGGACTTTCTAGGGGCAGAAAGTGTCATGGTGGGGAGAATTGTCACACCCCGACCATCACATCATTTTAATTTAATTATTCTTGGGTCTTACTTTTGAGTTGTGGTTTGAACTAGTTCTTTTTTAAAAAGAATGTTGGGATCTTATACGGTTGCATGACCGTGCGCGCGACTGTGTGTGGTGCTAAATTTTAATGAGAAATTTTTTTATGATTATTAAATCTATTATTTCATTGGAGCACGACTATGCTGCGACCATGAACGTGTCTGTGCGCGGTTCCCAAACTAAATAACTAATGCAATTTTTTTTCCGCAACCAGTTTTACTATTTTAGTATCATTATTAGTATTATTATTACTTATGTTAATAATTTAATTAGGTTATGATTGTAATATTTTTATTTAATTTGATACTTTAATTTGGTCGTTTTTATTATTATGGAATTATTATTTTTAGTTTTATTATTAGTATTAAAATTTGTTATTATTAATTAGATTTGTTATTATTATTATTATTATTTTATTTTCCTTTTTATCCCTATTTTATTTTTTCCCCTTATCTCATTTCTTCCCCCTTCCACGTGACTACCCCCTTCTTTCTCTCCTTCGCATGGCACAGATCTCCCCCCCCTTCTGTCTGCGCAGCGCACACCTCCTCCAAACCCTAGGTCGCACCGCCTCTGCTCCCTACTCCAAACATCCATGACGCGCCACTTTTTTTATTCCCCTCTGGAAGTCCGCACCACCCTCGTCCAGCAGGTCTATCGCATCCTCACCGGTCCCGCTCCACCTCGCCAGCCTCTGTCCATCCCTGCGTGCATCACCTTGGTTCCAAAGGAACCAGTCCATGTCATTTTATTTTCTCACCGAACCATCAAATCACGCTGCACCCCCTCAGTCGCTTTGTACAACGCAGCAGCCTCGCACCGGTGTCCGGAGACCTCTCGCCCTTTTTTTCTTCTTCTTTAGACAGCTGCACACCGCCCTATTTTTCGACGTGATGTGCCTTCAGAAACACCCCCTCTTTTCTCACCGGTTTTTATCGCACAGGTAAGTTTTCGTCCGATCTCTATATGGGTTTTTTTCTGTGTGTTTCTTTGGTTCTATTTTGAGTATAAATGGTCACATGTTTTGATTTTAGGGTCTAATAGTGATATAATTGGTCTAAATTCTTGAATTAGGGTACAACTGAGTTTATTTGGGGTGCGATTGAAGTGCAGCGAACATTGCACACCAAATTTGCGAAGTTGGTCTATGTTGAGGTAAGTGGTTCCATGTCCAATTGTTATTTGATTAATTAATTTTCAAGGTTAATTTGTTTAGATTATTATTTAATTAATGCATTTGTTGCGAAGTTTATTTTCATTGATGTTTGCGAAGTTGATTTTCATTTAAGTTTGACATGCCTTGAATTGTTTAGTAGGGTGTCGTCATAATACGTGTACTTGATGCTAAAATATTATCTTTGGTTAATTGTGAGTCCCTTTTCTTTGGAACTTCAAAGGATGTAAATGATATTTCGGTATAGCGTCGGTATGTGTTTGGTCTTAAATGAGTTTCTTAGTGGGGTTTGGGTGTTTTAGTCGTGCGGTTGGAGTTTTACGTCAAACTCTTGAGGTTTCCTATATATCAGGTGGGCGGTTCCAGGTTCAATAGTTATTTGATTAATTAATTTTTAATTTTAATTAGTTTATATTGTTGTTTAAGTAATTTGTGTGGCACAAATTTGTTTCTCTTTGAAGTTTAATATGAATTGAAATATGTTTAGTAGAATGTTGTCATAGTATGTGTGCTTGCAGCTGAAATATCATTAATGTTTAACTATTACTGTGTGTTTTTGTTTATTTGTGAGACTGGCTTAATAATTAGTTTGTCTGGTGTAATTTGTTTTTTTAGGTTAGTATGTCTTAATGTGTTTATTAGTGTGTTTAGGTGATATGAGTAAGTTGTTGCTGTGAGAACCAATGTCAGACTATCCGCCAGTGTTTTATGAATTATGAAGTTACTTTGTTAGGATGTGCAAGGGGTTAAATTGGTGTTTTGGAGTAGCATTGGTATGCGTTCTTTCATAAATGATCAATTGAGTGGATTTTTGTTGTTTTGGTTGTGTGGCGTATTTTCAAATTCGTTGGAAAGTTTTTCTGCTGGTTTCTTTAATCACGTGTGTGATACAGATTTGGTTCCTGAGGTGGCGCTGTGTGTGTGTGGTTATGTGAGGGGGTTTGGGTCGGTCTATCATGTAAAGCGATGTTTTTCTCTTAAAAATAAATTTCTGAAAATTTGAATTGTTTTATTAAATAATTATTAAGGGTGAAAATTGTTTTCGGTAAATCATGTGAATATTTTTAGTGCTTAAGTCATGCGACGAGTGTGGAATTTGTTTAATAAATTCTGTTAGTGGCATGCTTGATAATGAAAGTGATTTCTTTGATTGTGGAGTTGTTTTAATTGGTTTTGTAACTCCTGCAGATTTATCTTTGAGATATTTTTAGTGTGCTTCTTATTTCAAATGGATTTTGGGTGTGCAAATGGTGGTTTTGGTGTGTGTAGGACTTTGTCTGGTTTGAGTACATTTTTATAACATGTGACATGAACTCTGAACTACTTGAGCACAAACGGGAATCCCGGGTAGCTAGGAGGGTGAACTAGACTAGTGGGCTAGTATTCTGGAGGTGACTCGACCCAGTTTCACTAGCAGGACTGATGATTGCAACATAACTATACATATGCTATTCTGAGGGTCGTGGTCTTCTAAGCCACGTTTTCTGAGGGTCATGGCCTTCTAAGCCACGTTTTCTGAGGGTCGTGGCCTTCTAAGCCACATTTCACCGAGACACAAAGATCTAGAAACATGAGATAGCTAACACCCATGCGGCCCCTCCCATATTTGTGCTAATTGGTTAATTTATGCTCATCAGTGTGATACTTTGGTTATTTTAAAAGTAATTGTGTGTGTGTGTGTTTTAATTCAAATTGTTTCTTTTTAAAAATACTGCTTTCTCTAAACCTGTTTTCTCTAAAGTTGTTCAATATTTTAGTTATTTTTTTAAATTTAAATTGCAAATGTATTTGTGGTTTAATAATTGTGGGCGGAACCTTTTCTCGGTGGCATCTTACTGGGCTTTTAGTTCACACCCTACATACACCTTTGGGTGTATGTAGATTCTGTTTCTTTTTCATTCAAGTTGAGGCATCGGGCTTAGCTTTGGTGGTTCGGGTTGTCAGTGGCATCATCCGGTTGTTTTAATGAAGGTGTCTTGGGAATGTGACTCTTTATGTCGCACAGAGGATTGTGTTGGAGTTTTCTTCCTTTGATGTAGTTTCTTTTGGATTTTTGGTTCAAGTTGTAAACATTAAATCTGAACTTGGTAAAAGGGTCTCTTTGGTTGTCAGTTTGTAGTTTCAATTTAATCAGCTTGTTGTCTGTTTTATATTTATTTATCTGGGTAAATCGTTCCGAAGTTTATTTTTGATACTCGGGCACTTGTGCCAGCCCGTGGGGATCGGGAACGCCCTTCCGGTCTTGTCGCGGACCGGGTCGGGCGCCGAGTCGGATGGTGACCCGGCCTGGTTCGTGACATTTAAAATAATACATATATATATATATATAATTCTCATATTAATATTTCATTACTATAATATTTACATAAATTCCAAATATATTTATTTTAATGCTTAAAGCATTATTTATTTTTGGAATAATTTATTTGAATATATTTTTAAATTTTGTTTATTTTATAATAATTTAAAATTTAATAATATTCAAATCAATATTGTCTCTATATATGTATATTTATTTATTTATTTTATATATATATCAATGGTTATCATATGTCATTTTTAAATTTTAATTTAAATGTTCTAACAGATAGTCTTTTATAACGGTCGGATAAAAAAGATTATAAATATCAATATCTAAGGGCATTAAAACACATAGAAAAATACTGATATGATCACACCACTGATTTTGGAAATAGTTTTATGTGTTCCTCTTATTCTTAGTTTAGTTTATATTGTTCTTTCTATAACCTTTGTGATTATATCATTTTCAAAAGATGTGAATTACCTGATCGAAATTGTTTTGTTTATCATAGGAATTCTATTTGTTTTATTATTGATAGCAGTGAGATTAATGGGTCAGTTCTTTTGTGAAAGAGATGTATTCTGTTCTTTATATAAATATAATTCTTTCTACTTATATCTCCGATTTCAGAAAATTATGTATTTTATTTCATTTTGTAACATTGAAAATATAAAAAACTTATTTTTATACTTGGGGTGTTACAAAAGATCCTTTAAAAATATTAATGGGGAAAATATCCTTTGGTTTTGAAAAACTTTTCAAAATCATTTTCTTATAAAATACCTTTTTAAAACATTTTATTTTAAAATTAACCTTTTAAACATGAAAAATAAACTTCAATGAAATGACGTCAGGAAAATCTGTACAAGTCATACGAGGTAAAAAGAGCATTCCTTTTGCAGGGAAAAAGCATAGGAAAATTCCTACTTTAGAACGTAACAAGAAGATTAATTAAAAGACATTGGTAAAAGAAAAAGGGTAAAAATTTCTTTATCAAATCATCTTAACAAAACTTGGTTTTTAGAAGAAAATAAGTTCACCGACTAAATTGAGAAATAAGGTCAGGTTTCATGAAAAAAATTCCAAAAAACATTTGTGTACCAATGAGTGGGAAAATGGCACTAATATTTCAAAATGTTTATTAATATCCAGAGGAGATAAAAATTAGAGGTTTCATTGAACAATGGTCAAATAATTTCCTTAAATTTAAATACCATTGACGGGTCATTAAAGTTTTTATTGGTGAAAATAATCTTCAAACATTCCAAAGTGTCCTATACCACTTAGAAAATTTTTGAATCATAAACCTCATGATGGAATAGTATAAAATTAAAGTTTTAAATACAATTATGATAAATGAATTCAGTATATAATATATGAAAATGGTTAGTATATACACCACACAAAATAAGTAAGTGTTGAACATGACATTTATCTCACAGAAGTAAAGAAAGTGAGATGAAAATATCTTACATATGAATCAGAAGACACAAAAGTAATAATCATAAAATTAAAAATTCAAATAAAATAAATATAAAATAACTCATGATATTATATATTAAAAGGGGAAGTATATACACCCCAAGAAATAAGTAATTGTTGAATATGAAATTTATCTCCCACATGTAAAAAGTGAGATGAAAATCCCTTACCATGAGTTTGACTTGTCTCACATGTATTTATATTCCTGAATAATAAAATTAGGTTAATTATTTACTTGATTTATAAACCTTTTCTTTTTTATAATTTCTTTTATTTCACATATTATTATTTTTTATACAACAACTAAATTAATTTTTTTTATGTTAGGTGTTTTGACCAAATCCAAATTATATGTCAAAAATAACTTATGTTGGTCATCCATGGTCAAAGAGGTCCTTATATAACATCTGATGAATAATTAACATGAAGTAATTATCAAATTTATACATAAATTATTCATTTAAAATAAATCATTAAATTTAGTTATAAAAAATTAACCAACGTTACAATCATGTAGATGATAGGTCGTACGTACGCTTGAGTAACGTTCCCATTTTTCCATGATCATTATGGAAAGAGGATAAGTAACTTAAATCTTCCAATAATGATAAAAATTTAATAAATAAAATATTATTTAATCATATATACTTATCTATAGAATTATTTTGATGTAAAAGGAATCACATTGTGTCAAGGAGGTGATAGTCCACACATCCGTGAATGACGTTATCACTTTTTAAATGTGTGAAAGGGTAATAAAGAAAATGATATATTACAATTATAGAATGGTAATCATGTCATTAATATTATATATATATATATATATATGTTTTTTTATTTCTCTTATATTTAATTAAAACCATCTTTTATACATTCCATGTGTAGTGTGAACAAATCACACTGCATTGATGGGGTTGTGGTCTAAATTTCCACAAACAATGTTATCATTTTCACAAAAAATGGAAAGTATAGAGATATGTGTTGTAAAAAATAAAAAATATTAAATATATAATAAATAATATATATATATAATATAAATTTAGTTTCTATAATAATGTATACAGTGAGAGGTGGTAAAGAAAAATTAATAATCATCGTTTTGTGAGGCAGTAGTTCGCCACAGACGTAAAAAGTATGTTCGTTACCCATTAGATGGTAGTGTGTGTGAGTTTAGGGTGAAACATTTTCATAATAAAATAATATTATACTGATGATATTATTTTCTTCATAAAATCCTCAAATAATAATATTTCATGGATTGGAAAATATAAATAAAACTAAATAACTTGAGCAAGTTTGTTACCTCTTATTCGGGTAACTCCTTTTGGTTTTCACCAAAGGGATTCCTTGGATTGATGTTTTACAAAGGAGTGGCTAATTGTATGAGGGGAAGAATTTTTAAAATCTATTTGTTCATAGTTTGGTTGATCAAAAATTGTCTTGATAGGTGTGAGGAAGTGGGAGGAGAGGAGGCCTGTTCATAGTGGGGGGAAGGACACACTAGGTATTTTTGTAAAGAAATGTGTGTTCCCAAAGTATTACTTGTTATACAAGTTTAAAATAGACCATTATATAACCTTATATATATATTTAATGAAATATCTCCATAAAATAGGTTTTTAAAATGTTTATATGTTCCTTTTTCCCTTAAGTTTAAGGTTTAGTCCTTTGTTAAGCATAATTGTTTTTAATAATTGTAATTAATTTTAAATGCCTTCACTAGTATTTTTTTTCTCAAAAAATATGTTGAAATTATTAGACCTTACAAATTATGACTATTATTAATATTTAATCCATTTTTACATATTTTAATCACAAAAGGGTCAAAAATTAATTTAAATTTAATCTCGCGAATGGGACAACAATGCGAGTTTTTAATGTAAAAATGTTGGAAACTTTGCAATGTTTTTCTAGTCAATTTCAAAGTGAAATTGATTACAGTGAACTAAATTAGATTAAATGATAAAAATATGATATAATTAAACATTAAAATAATTAAAATTATATTTTAACCATGAAATATATTATATGAAAAATCATATTCTAATTAAATTTCTATATTTTTCTCTATTCATTAAAAAATAAAACTTCCGAAAAAAATACTAAAACCTCACCCTAACATAATTTTAATGTTTCTATTTCAATTATTAAGTTTATTCAGACATACATAATATATAAAAGTTCTAAAAAATGAATTTAAAATACGTTCTCCATTAAAAGAGGTAAAAATGCATTAATAAAAAATATATGTTTTTTATGTGTGAATTTTGGTTTGTTTTTTTCTTATGATTATCAAATATATTGGATGAATATAAAAAATATTTTATTGAATGTAATATATATATATATATATATATATATATATTTGACATTAATATCACCCACTAGTTGTAATTAATATAATTTATTAGGGTAAAACTTATTTGTGGGCATAAAAATAGTTTTTCTATAAAACTATTATTTTTATATTCAATTGGATGTTATATTCATTTATAATTTATTTTTAATAAATGAATTATTTATTTAAACCATATATTTTCATACTTTATTTAATACAATTAATAATTCCTATTTTATTATTTCTTTTTATATTAAAATACAATAAATTATTTTTTTGTATGACTTGGTATTGCATATAAAGTAAGGTATCAAAGAAGGTCGTCATTGCGTGTGATGCCTGATAACTTAGTAAAAAGTATAACATCAGCTTTCTAAGAATGTTATTGTTGTGTGTGATGCACACTAACTTAGTATTTTGTGAATTGTAATTTATATTATAGATTAAATTTATTTAAAATACTAATGTATCCTAGTATTATATTCCTTTACATTCTTGATGTTGCGTGTCATAAATGCAATCAAATACAATGTTATTAATTTATATTTTCATGTATTTACACATTTATTGAGATATAGTAAAGGAGTATAATTCCATAACTATATAAGACTTTCAATTTAATTATATATCATATGGGAGGTATTTTTTTAACATCCATAATGGTGAATGACACGTCATGTTTTTATTGACCTGATGAGTCTATAAATTGAGAATATTGAATGTTTGAGAAATTATACAGTACTGAAGTACATTATGTTCTATATTTACTTTATTTCTTGAAAAAATGGGATCATATGAAAATATATAATTATTTATGAAATAACTGGAGGACATAGGTATAGAGATACATTTATTAGATTAAAATCCCACTAAACTGCATCATAGGTTAGTATGACTGAAATTTTTCTAGAGCCAAATATTTTCATACATTTATTGGTTTATGAATTAATATTTTTTTTAAATACAACAAGTTCACATGGGGTTATACTTAGTCATTGAAATAATGGGGATAATGTTTTAGGATACATAAATAGATACACTAAAATTATTTCATATTTTTTCCAAAAAAAAAATTCGATGAGTAATCATAAGGTATTTCATATGATGTGATACAAGTTAAAATTTATGATATCCTTCCATATGTTTTTTGGAAGATTTCCAAAAGAGTATTGAATATGGTTTCAGAGGTTATTGTATATTATATAACAAAATTTAAAACAACACAATGTCTATAAGGATTTTGATCAAGTGATTTATTATTATATATATACCCTAAATCATTTAACATATAAACTGTTCTTAGAAATATTATATATTTAAATACATAGGAATCATAAGGCATGATATAGAATATTATGCTACATATTTTTTCCAATCATAGAGTATAACAGTACCATATCATATGTCAATGGTGTGGACTAATATTATTATATGATTAATATGATATATTATTATTATAAGGTATATTTACATTAAATGTTAACATTCAATAAATTTTCCACGTAAACTATCATTATATTAAACATTTTATAAGATGAAGCATTCACTGGTATTGTTTGATTGTTTAAAAACTTTTTTAAACAAATTTTATTACTCAAATGTTACATAACATTCGAGTAAATGGTGTTGTTTTAGAGGAATATTCCAGGGGCCTTTAATGTAGGTATTCACAATAATATTAGGATTGTTCGAGTCTACCTTTATCCCTTCTGATTCTTCCTTATTTTTAAGATGTATTATTATTCCTTGACTACCTTGAGAGATAACACTATA
The DNA here is from genome assembly GCA_963277665.1 of Viscum album. Taxonomy (NCBI): domain Eukaryota; kingdom Viridiplantae; phylum Streptophyta; class Magnoliopsida; order Santalales; family Viscaceae; genus Viscum; species Viscum album. The sequence continues at coordinate 257,080,151 of OY728143.1, read as the reverse complement.
TCATAAATAGAAAGGTATTCCCATCCAAGTATTGGGTGACGCGCAATAGCCCTTGTATACACCATAATGGATGATGTTTTTTTGTTTCCATTATTGGATATTCATCAAACCACCATTATTTAAAATTATATTATCATCTCTTGCATGAAAGGTTAAAAGTGATCTTTATAATAGTTTTACATGGTTTTGATATCATGAATGGTTCATCTTGTGATTTGTGAAAATAAATACTTTTATTTCACTGAATAACTACTATTTGATCCTTATAAACCCAACAAAAACATAATCATTATGATATATTAGAATTTAATCAACTAATACCACCCCTATAATTACCCCACTGAATCCTACCTAATATTTACACTTCCAACCCTAATCATGGTACCATAGGAACTTTGGATATAAATGACTAGTATAAATAAATATTTATATAGTTTTATGGTCTTTTGGTTGTTTGGAAAATCTAAAAAAAGTAATAAAAAACACAACTCTATTATTGTCATAAAATATTTGATTTCATAAATATAATTTATAGACTATTAAAATTTTCTATATACTAGATTAATAACAATGATCATAAATCCAACTATATCTTGAAGAAAATATTGTGGTACACACATTATATAATATATCAATGTAGGGAATTCACAACTTTAATAGTTTTAGTTATGTGATTTATATTTACCCAGGGCATATTTCTTTAGTCAAGCTTCTTGGAAAAGGTGAAGAAAGAATAATCATTGTCATTCAACTACCAAAATCAATATTTTGTTATCATGAAATCCTAAATATGATCCATAAATCATTAAAGGAATAAAAAATATTTTTATAAATAAGAAAAAAAATTTAAAGTTATTTCAAATAATAGAAAAAAGTACATTAAACATATGATATAGAACATATAAAAATATATATTACAAAATATGAAAATATATATTGACATATAGAACACAAAACATAAGCCAGACACAAAGAACATAAACCAATTACAAAAAACATAGTCAAAACAAAACACACACACATGAAAATTTTATACTTTGGCACATAACATTTAAATATAAGGATTAAGAAACATATTAATAGCAAAAAATATATACAAATAACATTATCTATATAATATCAAAATGATATATATAATATAAAAAACACACACAAACATATATATAAACCATAGACCATATATATAAACTATTGAACAAAATGTATAATCCATCAAAACATACATATAAACCGTGTAATATAATATTTAACTTATAGAACATATGATATATATATGCCACATAACATATATTACTTCAATAATATGTTTTTTGGTATAAAACATAACATTTATACCATGATATAGAGTAAATAGAAATACAGGGAATAAAACATAAAAAATATATATTGAGATATAAGTCAAATAACATAAATTACACACATATAACGAAGGTAAAAAAACTCATGACAATAAAAATCATTTTCTTAAGCACAACACGTTCAAATATAATTAATACATAACATATTAATAGTATAAGACATTTAGAAATTACCAAATCTTAAAAAAATACTTAACATCGGGTATGATTTTTATTATTCAGTTTTTATGAATTTTTTAATGGATTAGAATGTTTTACTGAATTATAATAATAATTTTAAAAAGTAAATTTTTGGTACATAATACATATATTAAATTAAATTTCATAGAATATATTGACATTATTTTCTAGCTAGCATGTTCTAGGACCAAGCATGTTCCTCATATATGAATATTTCTAATACAAGTAATTAATAAATACATTATGTGTACTATATAAAAACGTTTTTTGGAATATATAAATACAATGTGCTAATATATAAATATTTATCTATGGATATGTACATAGACCCATATATATATATATAATATTATATTAATATATTTGTTACTAATGTTTTTAATGTAACAACGCATGAATATTTTGTAATGTTAACTAAAAAATATTTTGTGTATTATAAAAAAAATGAGTTTTATAAATGTTTTCTAATGTTTCTATTATGGAATATATAATGTATTATTTATAATTATACGTGTATATAAATTATTTATATGGTCAAATTTTTTTATAACATATTATATTAAATTTTATAGTTATAATGTTTTGTATTGTTTTATATAAATATGTAATTTTAGAAATATTGTGTAATGTCAATATATAAATGTTGTCCGTGTATATGTGTGTGTGTGTGTGTAATTAATTTTAAGGATTTATAATTTTCTATATTTTGTGAATAATAATGTTTTGTGTTCATTGAGTAATAATTTTCTATAATAAACACAGACACACACGTATATATATAAAATGTTTTGTGAAGAATTATGTTAATTGTTTTGTGTTTTATAAATAAATTAAATATTTTTAATTTAGTGAAAAAATAAATATTTCTAGTACATGTATATAAATTTATATAAATATTGTTCCATAATTATATTTTTTTGTGTCAATGGGTATTTATATTTATTTATAATGTTTTTTTGTTACGTTAAAAAAATTTGTCTTTATTGAACTATAAACATATTTGGACATATATGTAGATAATGTAATGTGATCAATTTCCTTAATTTTTCTATTATATGGGAAAAATGTTCTATCTTATGTGAATAAATAAATATTTATAATATTTTGTTATGAACTAAGTAGATATGTCCCTTTATCAGGTTCTCAAGTCAACCTACGACATCCTTGAGGCCCATTTTCGATTATCCTAGGGTGGAGAAAAGTGCCATGACATTAGAAGCAACTCAATGTGAAATTTTTTTCCCAATAATTAGAGTTAAAAAACAACGTAAATTAGTTATTACCACTCTATACATTGCAGGTTTATGAATTAAATATATGGAAGAAACAGTAATATAAAATTTGTGATGATATTTAAATATGGAAAATAAAATAAATTCCACCATCTCACCCTACACCACCAACTCGCACAACTAGCTCCATGCCCTATTACGACCTCTATAGATATAATGCATCAAAAAATTACCAAAAATTAAAGAGATAAAGGCCTTATTGTCCAATGTGATAATAGAAACTAAAATAATCATAACAACAGACATTCTTCCATGTGCCTTCATGAGTTAAAATCCAACTACAACCAAAATGTACTCATCAATAATCAAAAGTCAAAATGAAAATTTATACTAAAATGATAGAGATTATCTTAAAAAAGTGCATTGTAATAAATGTGAAGGAAACTATACCCCATTTAGAATCATTATATAAAATATTCTATTGTACTTGTTTGAGTAAAATAATTCAAAAAAGATATTATTTCATACTAACATAAAGCCAAATAATTTTATAAACATTCTTTTTTAATCGCTTTAAAGGAAAATAATCACTGTGAAAACAATTTATTGGGTCGAAGACTATTTAAATAAAACACACAATTAAATACTACCCTAAACCACTTGAAATATGTGTTTGAAATAAATTATAATACCATTTTATTAAAGGTGAGAAATTCCTAAGAATAAATATAAAGGATATCAATCACGAGCAGTATAATGTACGGAAAGAGAAATAATAACACATATAATAAATAATTTAATATGAACATTATTGGATAAACACACTAAGGTTACTAAGTATGTGGAAAATGAATAACTAATGTCATTAATTTTGGAGACACTCAACTAGTGGAAAGAAACTAGTAACACACCAGTGGCTAAATAATAGGGTTACAAAAATATACATCACTAGAATATCTAATGAATAGGAAAATAACCGCATCTATGTTCACCTTCCAAAGTAACTTGTTTTATTATTAGATTTGAACAATAGTCACATCCAGAAAATGAACTCATGTAATTTCCCCAAGTGGATTTTCAAACCCCAAGATTATTTAAAATCAATAAACAGCTACGAGAATTTCAAATAACACAACCAAACCCATTTAAAAATGAAACAACAAATAAACCCATGGAATTTCCATTTCAAATTAGCCTAGGTTCAAATATTTTTTCAAATGGTTCAAAATTATCTTTATTTTAATTATTTGAAAATATTGAGTTTTATAACTATTTAAGAATTAAGCACAGAGCTTTTTGAAAAATTTATTCAACTTAAAATAAGTCTCAAGAACCCTTTTTTAAAATCCAAATATACCATTAAGACATCAATTTAAAGTCAAAATCCCCTTAAATATTCTAAAATACTTTAAAAAAATTAAATATGGAAATCTAATAAGAACCTAGTGTCTGAGATTATTTAAACTAGATTGGTATCATACTTCCAATTTTAAGAAAATTAATTACATTGAAATGAAAATAAAACAATACTTGATTTTCCTTTTAGATAATTCATAGAAATAATTATTATTAACAATTTATGTGAAAATATTGTAATAAAATGAAATAAATTTAGGTTCCAAATTTTAAGACCCAATACAATGGTAAATCTGCCTGGAATCAGAGAGAAACCTACTGCCATCCATAACTAATGCCTAACCCCACATCAATTAAGTCTTAGGAAGCAAAGAAGATTAATAATAACTGTATATGGAAATAAAAACACGAAAAATATATCATGAGAATTACCTAAGGTTCTTTTTGCATTATTTCATAGCATTAGTAAGAAGAAATAGGAAGAGTGAAGGAGAAGAAGGAGAAGGGAGTGTAATCCCTTACCATGATAAACACAGTTAAATTCTTTATTAATAAGATCCTAGAGAGGTTTATGATCATATAAGGGATCCACCAAGCTAATAATCAACCGTTAGGGTGGATTTTGGGAGAGGTGTTATAAATTAGGGATAAAAGGATAATGGGAAATAGGTAAAATATATTTTCTAATTATAGACACTACACAAGGATTGGCTGCATGGTTGGATAAACCATGAGCCAACCCGGAACCCCATTATAGAGGGTCCATAACACCCTACCTAGGTAGGATTCATATTTAGAGAGACCATGTTCCAACCAAGAATTTTGGATCTTCTAAACTACTAACTCATTCAAACAGTTACTTCATATTTTCTACTAACCATAAAACAATGTTGCAATCCTAAATATATAATACCTTAAACTGGTTCAACCTCATTTTCAAGTAAAATACTAATAATAATTATTTAATTAAAACAATAGGGTAAATAATAGGGTTCATGGTGTGAAAAAAGTCACCACAATAACATTTTCTACCACCAGAAAGCCTCATCCAATTCAAATGGTCAAAATAAAGGACAAGATCAATCTTCCTCAATCAAAACTCAAATCTCCAAACTATTGAACACCAAGGACACCATCATGAAGAGAAATATAATTTTAGTTTAATAAAACCACAATCAACTCAAAAACATTTTTTATCTCACAAATAACCTCTAAACGCACGACCTAGTTACAAAAACTATCTCACCAAAATAAGCACCACCATGGGACTTTGAATTGAATAACAAAAAAAACACAAGGCGAAAATAGATGTGGAGGTATTACCACTATATTATAATTCCCAAAAAACACTAAATATGAATTATAATAAGGACACATACCAATCATGATTGAGAAACATCTTCAAGAGCATAAAAAATCATAGAACTCTAAATCACATTTAAAACGAAAAAAAGAATTCCAAAAACCTCATAGGATAATAAAAGTTGAATTCATACCAATGTTTAGTATCCCATCCATATTTATTCTGCTAACATGAATGACCAAAAAATACAAATAAAACTCAAATGGAAACAACATGATTGATAAATTCCATGAAATAATAGAGAAAAGGATAAAGAATACCTCCACCAAGAGAACTCAACTGAAACCCTTAATTAATGATATATTCATAATTTCCAATGACTCAATCATTTAGACATTCAATATATAATTCAACAATATCAAAAAACCATAAAAAATCATGAAATGATAATAAGAAAATAAAGGGAATTGAAGACCACCTGAAGTAGTCCCACTTACACTCTCATTTGAATAAAAGTACAGAACTTCAAAGACATAAAGATCTCAAAACAACTTAACTGCCCTTGAAGAAAAAAATTCTAAAATAGATATAATTGGAATTAGGCTAAATAATATAGACACATCTAACCATATAAAGGATATACTCTTCTCATGATAGAGGAACTACCCTAAGACTAAATAGAGTGGGGTCACCACCAATTTTGGGATCACCCCTCTAAATCAACATCCCTACCATGACCCCACTTGTCACACCCTTAAATAGAGCCAGTTTTTATGAGAACACATTTGAACAATGGGATAGAAGAATTACTCTATAAAAAATGCATGGAATCCTGAACCATTATCCAAATAAAGACAATGTATATATCAAAAAACAACTGAACCCCAAAAAGAACTTTTGAGGAAGTATGTAAACTAAAGGATCATGCCCCCAAACCATAAGAGACACAACTTGGGGACATCCTAAACACAATCATCCCTCAAAATAATATAAAGTTCATAGGTACAAATCAATCCATAAAACAACATGAATTAAAAAAATGATGTGTTATCATTTAACTCACCCCAAACCGGGTGAATAACGGACCATAAGGAAAACCAGAGGGAACAAAACACAAACACCGCCATCCAAAAAAGCAAACACTAATCTAAAAATAAAATTTTGAAGGATATTTTTAAAACCCTTCCAAAACCAGGATTCCCCCGTTTTAAAATAATAAAAATGAATATAAAATTATTTTTCTCATTGATAAAAAAAATAAAATCATTTAAATTATATATTAATAGTTCCTTTAAAAATTTGAAATTCCAACCCCTTCCATGAAAAAAATTATTTTAATCAAAATTTTATTTCATAAAAAACCACTAATAAAACCTTTTTTATTTAAATTTAATTTCACCATTTAAAATTTAAATTCTTCCAAAACTAATTTGAAATTTTGTAATTCCCATTGAAAATTAGATTTACAATATAAAAATATAATTTAAATATAATTTTGAAAATACAAGTTCTAAAATAATTTCAATTTATTTAGAAATTTAATTTATTAATTACAAATCTCCATTATAAGTGATTTAGATTTCAATAAATCCCTTACAGATTTATTTTTGAAATACTATTACTTTAACACCTTTAAAATGATTTTATAAAAACTCTTTTATAACTACTGTAAATAAACCAATCATCTAAAAAAAATTAAATATTTTTTTATTTTCAAAACCCAAATCATTTTTCTTTGTAAAACTAACACATTCCACCACCAAAACTCAATAAATAATATTATTCGATACCAAAACCGCATAAGAGGGACTAGTGGTTATGTATGACTTGGCCAAATGGTTTAGAATATCGTGTTCTAATCATTAAATCTCCCTTAGAAGTTATATTATATTGTGAACCCAAGCTTCATATGGGTTTTTTGGCTATGAAAGATCACCATGTCACACTAATTTAGTCCCATTGTCATACCTCAAACATAAAAATCCTTTAAATTATTTACATTTCATTAATAAAATTTTGAAACCATTTTTATAATACAGAATAAATCTAGAATTAAAAAAATCTAGAAAAACCCAACTTATCATGGATACTCAATGCTCTGAGAAAGAAAGAGATCACAAGAAACACCCCACACCTCACTCTCAAGTCCATAGATTCATAAATTCATATACAGGATACACTTTCATAAGAAAAAACCTCTCTAATACCATTTTTCAAGACCCAACCTAGGCTATCCCTCCACCATATTCCTGAGATAGCCCACAACATCAATGAGGCATGATTATAATCACCTCTATGTTGTAACAAGAGAAAATCCATCAACATAAACTCAATAGAAACAGTTTCACTAAATAATCAGAGTTAAGAGAAAGTAGAAAATTGATCATTATTTTTCCATACATTGGAGGTCCATGTGCTAGTAAGAATGGGGGAACAATAATATAAAAGTAATAAAATAATTCAAACACGATAGTGAAAATAAATCACCTTAACTCACCCTCCACCGCCCTCACCTTCTTCATATTGTCAGTTCCACTATGAACTCTACATAAATTACCCATCCACCCATAAATATAGCTAAGAGAATTAAATACCTACTTTATTTTTTCAATAAATAGATATAAAATAAACAAAACTACTACTATACCTCCTTACGACTCTATAAGTCACCATCTTACTACAACCAAAATTTCTCCCTGATCAATCTTAAAATTTAACTAAAGCCTATATTAAAATGATATAGATAGGTGTGGTCAAATATATTAGTAGGAATAAAAAAGAAAAATAGACACTAATTAAATTATTTAAATAAAAGTAAATTTTATGCTAGTTTGTGTTACAATTTTAATAATAGGTTTTCATTTCATAATCACATAATGTCAAATAATTTCATCAACATTCCTTTTTAATCTATTTAATTGAAATCAATCACTATGAAAATTATTTATCAGGAAAAATCCTCATTCAATACAATACCCATTTAAAAACAACCCCTAAAACAAATTTTAAATATACTTTTCAAAACACTTTAGAATACAATTTTGCTAAAGTAAAATAAAGCTCAATAATGAATGAAAAGGATATAAGTCTTGAGAAGTATAATGTAAGGAAATGGAAATAAGAACACATATAATAAATAATTTAATATTATTACAATTGAAGAAAAACCCTAAGTATACTATAGATAAGGGAAACATAGAGCTGACATCACTATTTAGGGAGACCTCCAATTATAGGAAAAAAACTAGTAATATGTCACTGGCCAATGAAAAGGGAAAATCATATAATTTACTAGAATAACTAGTGGAAAGAGAAATCATCCATATAAGTTTACCTACTTAAGTACCCAATTATCCGATGGTGTTTTCACAATATCCACATCCCCAAAAAAATCCATAAAATGTCACCAAGTGGTTCCATAAACACCAAGTATGCTTAAAATGAACAAAAAAATAGGAAAACTTTCAAATGATACGACTAGGCCCCTTTAAATAGTAAATTCCAAAAAACCCAATAGAACTAACATTTAATATCATCCAATGATTAAAAATTTATTCTAATGTTGTTAACTGATCCTCATTGCCATACATTGGAAATCAGGGGTTGTATGACTATTTTAGAATAGAAAACAAATATTTTATAAAAATGTATTAAACATGTAATAGATCTCATGATCCATTATATAAAATCCAATCACACACTTAATACATCATTTTGATTCCCAAGTACACATATATATTCTAAAATTATTTTATGAAATATTACAATGTAATCTAATGATATCTTGGTGTGTGAGATTAATTAAAGTATATTAGAACCATACCTTTAATTTGATAAAAATAATTTCATTGAAAGGAAAATAAAATGTGTCATATTTTTTATATTAGTTAACTCTAATAAATAATTATTATTAACAATTAATATAAGAAAAGTGATTAAAATGTGAAAAATTGAGGTTCCAAAATTCAATGTCCAAATACAAGGGGAAACCTACCTTAAATTTGGGAGAAACTCCATGCCTTGGAAATTAGTGGCCCAACCCCACCTCAATTTATTTAAATACACCCCATAAGTTCAAGAAGAACCCTAGATAAAAATTAAAACATTAAAATAACATCATTTCAATTCTCTTGGGTTTGGATAGAATCACCCACAATATGGGGAAGTGGAAAGTGGAAGAGGGAAGGCAACAAAATAGAAAAAATTGATGTAAATCCCTTACCATGGCCTCATAAACATAAATTTACGAGAAAGTGGACGCAATAAAGGATTAGGTTCTCCTGATGGATTCCCCTATATAGGAATCAAACTTTATGGAAGAGTGATAGAGAGGGGGTTCAAATTTGGGATAAAAATAGTATTGGAAAATTGAAAAATCTAATTTTCTTAAGTACAAACACTATTCAAGGTACCACATGGTTTAACTAATCAAGTGTCGGTCATGCACCCCTACTAGTGCTCCTGGAACACCCCTCATGAGAAGAGTGTACAATTAAAGTAAAATAGTTCCACCATTTAGTTTTGGATATGTTAAATTATATAAACATTTTAACTACTGTCATATGGATTCTAGTAATCGTTCACCATCCATGTGTATTTGTTGAAATTATAAAAATTCAAAACTATAAACTATTTTCCAATGAAAATAAAAAACATGAACAATCATAATTAATTAAATATAATTATAGGAAAAATAATAAGGGCAGGTTGTGACGTGTTTTGTAATAATATAAAAAACATATAATGTTATTTTAATAATAGTTAAATATTTCGGATTCTATAATTATATTAAATATTATATGTTTTTTGAATAAATAATTGTTTTATGGACACAAACACATTCTCTGTCTGGATATATATTATTATATATAAATAATATTTTATGGACACTCACACACACATAGTGTATTATAATATATATATAAATAAAAAAATATGTGTTTTATAAATCATATAATATAAATATAATATTATTAAGATATTTATTGTTTAATAATAACATACATAATATATATGTTTTATTATTTTTCATTTTTATGTGCATGTGTGTAAATATAGAACACACACATATTTATAATGTTATTGATATAATGTTAATATTAATAAAAAACATGACTATTAAATATATTTAGTTAGAACATGATTTTTTTTAATTTTATTATATAAATATAAATCGTTACAAGACATAAATGTTTATATATAAGTACAATGATTCATGTATTTGTATAAATTTTTCTGGGTTATTTATTTTTAAATAATTTATTTGTGTGTGTATTTATATAATCTATTTATTAAAAATTATCTTTTTTGGATGGAAAATGATTAATGTTAATTACATTAATTTTATGTATAGAATAGAAATTTTTTTGAGTCCTTTTTATATTAATATTTTGTTTGTTATGTCTTTAGGAAATGTTATCCATGTCTATTTACATTATATATAATTTTTTAGAAATAGAAAACCATATAAAATTATAGAAACAATTACGTATAGTATGATTCTCTTATTAGTAGAACAATTATACAATTCAACATTACATGCATGAATTAAAATTCATCAAAATAAAATAATTTTATAAAAAAGGGATATATTTCATTAATTTGAAATAATTAGTAGCTATAAAATCATGTTACAATTTAGTAAATATTAATTTTCCTGAATTAACATTATTCACATCCCAAAACAATAAATATAATATCCCTTATATCTCAACATTGATTCCAATACATTATATAAAAATAATTAAATATTAAGTGGAAGGAATCATATTTTAGTGGAAAATTTCATTAATTATGATAAGATAAGAAAAAAAAATTAGAAATGGCCACCATAATTCATTACCATTTGAGGAAGACTATAGAACATGGTTAGGGACTTACCCTTTAATTTAAAAAAAATAAAAGAACTATTTTTCAACCATATAAAATATTAATCTTGATATAAAGTAATTATGAGTAATAGTTACAGAGACCCAGGGTTTTCATATATAGATATTACATCTTAGTAGATTAATATTTAATATCATTCATAAATACATGTGTGACGATCACAAAGGTTTAGTTTCATTGGAGAATAGTAACACAATATTTGTATTTCAATCATGATCTTCAGCATCTCCCATAAATATCATACCATTTCATAATCTTCAAAGGCATACCCTAATTAAAAATTTATTCATAATCTATGGAAATGAATCCTAAGAAAGGGTGATCTTATATTCTAAGTATGGGTAAACATGTAAGATATCAATCAATGATAATATGAAATAAAAATATTAGAATAAGAGCATGAAATTAAGAATATAACTTAAAAAGTTCATACCCAATCTATCATAGAACAAAAAAACATTCATGAATAAAACATTGTCATTTCAATAAACAAGAACCATAAGAATGAGAAATCATCACAAATAATTCATGAACTATAAGATCATTTTATATAAGTTTGACATCATCATAAGTGTAGAAACCATTTCATATGTCAATTTTAATACATGATACCATAAAATCACAATGTATTAGGAATCAATACATGTTTATCATTTCATAATGAATTAGGCATCGTCAACTATTTCTCATAGTGGATCAAGCCCATCGGCCTTTTTCTTAAACTAGATCAAGCACATCTGCTTGTTTCTCATAGTTATCTCCTGATATATGATACTTTTCTGAATGAATTGGAGGGAGATATAAGTCCCACAAATCTTATAATGAAAATAATACATATGTGTTCCACATATTTATAAATCATTCATCACATCATAACACAATAAAAGAAAATGTCTTTATAAACATTCTATCACAACATTACCCAAAGATAGGAGATGGGTCTCATAATCCTCTCATCAATTCTTTATAAGAATAAGACATGAAAATAAAGAATAATGATTCTACCAATAGATCATATCCCCATTAAAATATATGAAAACCAATGGTTTTGGCCATTGGTGAATAGAAATTATATAAAATATCATTAAACCATTATTGAGGATAATATCCTTTCTATAAGAAAACACTTCACTAAAATCTAAAAAAATTAAAAAATATTAAATAAAATATTTCTTTGAAATTAAAATTTTAAACCTATAATATAATATTCAAATAAATTATAGGTCATGATTATGGGAAGTTTTGTTCACACTGTACACATTTAAATAAGGATATATTTCACATTTCTTGTAAAAAGTAAAAAGTGACTTGTTTTGAAAATGAGAGGAATATTAATTTAAACTATTTAGTAAAAAGTAAAAAATGGGTAAAAATTTAATTTAAAATCATTGTTTAATAGTGAAAACCTTATTTAAGGCATGTTTAGAAAACATTGATGTGGGAGAAAATTGTTTTTCGATTAAAGAAAGAAATACATTTTATTTCTCCTTAAAAAACTTCTTTTGGAATATTGAGAATATAGAGATAGAAAATTAAAGTAAACCATGAATTGACGATAAATAACTAGTTTATAATAAAATAAAAGATATTTTTTGAGAGTTTTATCATAATATTTCATCATTAGAAGCATATCATAAATAATCGTGATAAATAATAACATTGTATCATTAAATATTAACCACTTTAGTATCTTTTAAATCATAATTAACATGAAATAAATAAAACTATTTGGACATATATAAACTATAATTATCATGATAAGGATTATAAAATATATTTATGGTAATTATATTCACCACATTGAAGAAATAAGTGATGTATAAGTGATGTGTCTAACAGAAATAAAATTGAATTGAAAATCTATTACATTAAGTATAGAATTCCTTCATAAAAATTCAGAAAAACATTAAAATAAATATAAGTTTATTATAAATATATTAAAGAACAATAATTACATATATATTATCATATATGTTTAATTTATGACCTTTTATTACCCATTTACTAAGAATTCCTTGTTAAAATCATGTTTTAGGTAATAACTGCTTTCTGTTGTATGTATGTTTTGCTTTAGTATTTTCATTCCTTTAATTTTGATCATGGTTCGACAATATAATAAAATTTATCCACGATATTAATATAATATATATTAGATATATATATATTTATATTTATAGTAATCTATTAATGATAGATATAGAATATTAATTACACTATTCTGGGATATGGTAGGTCGTATATATGCAAGATTGATGTTTCCATTTCCTTAAGAGATGAAACAAAAGAAAGGTAACTAATTTATTACCTTTATATAATAATTTTTATGATATAAAAATCACATATTTTCATTAAAAATATCCTTATTATCTTCCATATAAAGTGTAAGTGAAGAACAAATCACCTCACTTCGCGAGGCGACAGTCCTTCAGACACACGAGCGACGATATCATATTCCCACAAAATATAAAGTAAGATTTTAGATGTGATATTATAAATTCCATAGTATTATTATGTCCTAAATATGATATAATAATTTTTAATACATCATTATATCCATCCTTTAGAGGTGGTTATTTAAAAAAACAACATTGGTTCGAGAGGTGGTAGTTTGTCGTACACACAATTGACGATTTTTTCCCACTTTATAGATGCATAGATTGATATAGGTCATAAAATTAACATAATAAAATATTACAATATGGGATATATTGTTTTTATTATATCATCATAATTAAAGAATATTTTAAGGAGTTATAGAATAAATAAAAGGAAAACTCATGGTTAAGGAACACACCTCTTCTTCGGAGAACCCTTTAGGTTTATACCTAAATCCTTCATAGTAAGGTATCCTAATAAATCCATGGACTCTATGAAGTTTAGAGTGAAAAAATTAATTAACTTGGGTAGGTAATTTCTGAACCAAATAGTTTTTTTAAGTGCGAATAAGAGAGGAATGGTGGTGGCCTTTTAAATGTCTGGGAGATAACACATTTGGAATGTTTTAAATGAAAAAGGTGTAACCACGTTTTAAAACTAACACTATGACACAAAATACCACATTCCTTAACAATATATGACATAAGTTCTAAATAGATCCATAAAATGTGATTTATAAAAATTTATAGGTTGATTTGGCACATATATTTTTATTTTGACCCCTGATAAACCTATTTTTTCCTTAATCATGATAATTAATTTTTACAGTTTTTAATATTAATTTTAAAAAAAAATTAAGTTGAAATTATTATATGATATTTATTATACTAGTTCCAAATATGGAATCCTTTTTTCCGAATTCCATTCACATAAGTGTCAAAAAACTATTTAAAATTAAACTCGTAGACGTGATGAAAAAGAGGTTTTACAAAGAAAGTTTTCATAAATATAGAATTTTTTAATATAAAAATTAAAAATGGAATTAATTAAATTAAAATAATTTGGATTAATTAATATTTATTTGAAATAATTTTAATTTTAAAAATATCTTTAAAGAAAATTGATCTTGTAAATTCTTTAATGGAATAGACAATATTTAATTAAAATTAATATCTTTTTACTAATCATTATAAAGTTAATCTTTGTAGATTATTAAAAAAATCACTCAATAATAATTTTAAAATATATATTTCAATAAATTAAGTTCATTTTTTTCAAACAAATTTTATAAAAGTGGAAAAAATAAATTTTATTATAATTTTCACAAAAAAAAAATATATTTTTAGAAAACTATAATTTTCAAAAAAAATTAATGATTTTACTAAAAATAAGTAATTTTTATTAATATGATATCTTTATATAAATCATACATTCCAAAATTTTAAAATGTTTTTATTCCTATTCATACTACCATGTTTAAAGGCTATGTTATAATAAACATGTTTTCAAAATAATACTAAAAGTATACTATGGTTTGCTAAAACTCAGTGTTACATGTAATGAATGTTATCAAAAAATTACATTTATTTAGAAACAAGTTTAAAAAAATATCAGTTTTTTACATCACACCCCACTAAGAATGATTGTTTTCCAGAAAATTCTTAACTCTGATAGAAAATATCCGGATTCTTTTCTTCATCGTATCCTCAGGTTCCCACATAACTTCTTCAAATTAGTGGTTGGACCATAAAACTTTGATCAAGTGAGGGGTATTTTTTCATATATCTTTATCTATATGGTATAGAATCTCTACCAGTTGTTCCTAATAATAATGATCTGGATTGTGTGGTATGAATTATGAGTTTTGTAAATGTGAAGGTTCATATATGTACATCCTAAGAAGAGATACTTAAAAAACATCATGAACGTGAGAGAGGTTTTTTGGAAGTTACAATTGATATAATACTGTCCGGATTTCATCAAGAATTTTGAAATAAATTAAATACCTAGGTCTTAGTTTTACCATATTTCCCCTAATGAATTGTTGAATAAATCTAACCATCTATACTATTTCATTATCTATATTACTTACCAATAAAATTATTTCTCTAACTTCATCCTAATACACTGAAGTTCTACACTTATTTCTATAGGGGGATTCATATGGAGCCATCTGAATGCTCGAGCGATAGATTTTACTGTATGAAGACTCAACCCGAGGAAGATATTGATCCTAAACACATTTGAAATCCATAGAATAGGATCCCAGCATATCCTCTAAGTTTTTAATTATTCCCGTAGACTGACTATCTTTCTTAGGATGATTATACATGCTAAAACATAACTCCATATTCAAATCTTGATGAAGATTTAACCATATCTTCAAGGTGAACTTCATATCTTGATAAGATATAATAGAATGTAGAACTCCTAGAAACCATAATACTTACTTATTTTTTATTCTAGAAAACTGATTAAGAAATAAATATTATTTGACACTGAGTAAGTGTGCTAACCTTGTATGGTGATAGACTATAACCCATATAGTATTAGGCTATTTAAAATTATTAGAGAGTGTGATAACAAAATCCATGGTGATGTTTTACCATTTACATTCTTGTATGGATAATGGTTATATAATCCCCTTATAAATTTTTCTCTCAATCATAACTTTATTTCATACCAAGCATTAAGATATATACTTAGTAATTTCTCTCTTCAAGTTATCCCACTATAAATACTTTTTCCCATATTCTAGTGGTAAACACCTTACCCTTTCCCCCCAAATTGAAATAACAAATGATTACCTCAACAAAAAATATAATTTAAACCATAAAGGATCCCATTGTATTTAATATTATAAATACATAATGTATGATTATTCTTCATCAAATAAATTTTTCACCAAAACATATAAAAAATCTACGGGTTGTATTTTAATAATTTTTTCCCAAAATATCTTTAATATTGATAAAATCGCATCATAAATTAGTCAAAAGGGGTTTCTAGGACTTTGAACTTATGATCAACCTCAAACTCATAAAACCCTTTTGGAATCTATAAATCTTAAGTTAATATTTCCTAGAGATATATATTCTTCGAAAACATTATTCATGCTTTACTATCATGGACAAAATCACTTCCATTAGTAGGTTTAGTTCATCCTTACACTGATATAATATCAAATGTGATTTTATTATTCTATAATAAATGTGAAGATAAATAATAAATGCTTATAATCACATAAAATTAACTAAATGATGATGAAAAATATTTTCATAGGGATCATTCATACAAACTCAAACATGAAATTCCCAAATATATAATGGAGGATAAGTGTGTCATAATTATCACAATTCACTTTGGCTATTGTGATTTTATAGAATTTTCCCATTTAATTTTTATTTTTAGATTGATGCATCTTATTATTCTCATTATACATTATATTAGGGTATTGGTCAACATAATTACCAAACTCCTTTCATCTATAGAACTGATGTTTGGGTAGTGCATTCTATGGAGCATTCTCTTTGTCTGCATCATTAGATTACTTCATCCCAATCACAACCTCATTCAGATACTCAATGGACTTACTTTACAAACATAACACATTTATTAGACCCCATATAACAATTTACTCAATTTTTCCATACATACTTTCAGCATAAAAGAAATATCATCTTATTAATCCATGTTTTTAAGAGTTTTCACTGAATTTAATCATTCTTTTCTTATCCAAACTGTGAGATTTATTCATAAATCCAATCTCTATTTCCACCTCAAGATCTCAAAAAATAATTTCTTAATAAATAATGAATTACCTTATATAAAAAACATTTTAGGACCCACTTTTAATCGACTAAATAAAATATCAACCTTAATTTCAGGTTAGATGATAAAACTAAAAGTTTACCTCATATGTCTTGTAAAAGTTTCTCCGTAGGTTCCAATGGATTAATCATCCTTGTAATTCAAAATAAGTAATTCCTTGTCAATTTTCATATGAATAATTTTATGAAAGTACTTAGTGAAAAATAATTTATTAATCTCTTCACATTACATGAAGTCAATTTAATTTTATTGACTGATATTTCTTATAAGAGTCCACCATTGTTCTGCTTCACCTTATAAACAATAGATGACCAAAATGACATTTTGATGATCCGAATAGTGGATAATAGAAACTATATTTTCAATGGTACCAATTTATTGTTTAAAAACTAGTGTACTAGTGGAACTATTAAAATAAGGTTGGTGATTCCCAATGGAGGACTCAACATAATGTTGTTCCTTCCTTAACTTATTTAGAATCTTATCATTTTTCATATATTGATAATTTTGTATGAGTAATGAAATGTGATTTTTCATTCCATATACCCTAAAATTTAGTTTATTAGGAGGAAATTGATTGCATTTTCCATCTCATTTAGCATTAACATGGTTCCTTTGGTTTCCATACATTAACTAAAAAATTAAAAAATTGTCTGAGAAACAATAATCATATTGGGAAACCACATAATAATGAAAGATAAAATAATTTATATAATATATTAAATCATGATACCTTATTTTCAATATATAAATCCTTATACTTAACCAAGGTCATTCAAAGTAATTATTCAAATCCTTCATGATGGTTTGTAAATATTTAGTATATTTCGAAAGAATGAGCACCAAGAGTGTTAAACAAGTGTACAATAAGGCATGTTGTCATGCACCGAGTGATGATCAATTCAACTCGCAATTCACCCTTTTATGTGTTAGTACCCCTAGGTAAAATTATGTTAGATCCACATCTACTTATTGTATCCATATAGGGATGTAATTTCTTGGAAACTACTCACATTATTCCCCACAGAAAATTCAGGGATATTTTCAAATACTTTGATTTATCATTAAAATTATCCATATACATGTCCTTAGGCATATCCTAAGACATACACCTAGGGATATAACTAAAGTATTTTCATCCAAGTTTATAAAGTTTAACTATACATTTACTCTGATACAAAATATTGAAACTCAGACTTTCCATAATTATATATTTCATCTTAATAGATGAATATTCAATACATTTTATAGATACACACTCAATGATTTTAAAGGATTTATGTCTTTGGATACATGTTACAAAATATTATTATTTCATGAAATATATTCAGAATCTCCCATAATGTTCATTCCATTTAGTACTCTTTATAAAAATATGCTACTTAAGCTTTTCTTCAAAACTTGGGGAAATAAAACATAAGATAGGGTGAGCTCAGATGCTCAGTAAGGGTAAACATGGAAGATATAAATTGATGATCATATAAATGAATAATATAACCATAAGGTCAGGAAGTTATGTATATAAATTCAAAAGTTAATACCCAATATTTTATGGATCGTAAACTTGATTCAATCCATAAAACATTATTATTTCAAAAAACATGAACCATAAGAGTGAGAAATCATCAAAAATAAATCATGAACCATAATTTTATGTCACATAAGTGTTGAAACATCATGATGATAGAAAAAATTTCATATGAAAAGTTTAACATATGTGACCATAAAATCATAAAGGATTAGGCATCAACACCTATTTCATATTTCACAATAGATCATGAATCATCACTTGTTTCCCATGGTGGATTAAAACCATCAACCTTTTTTTATAATGGATCAAGCATATTTCCCTATTTCCCATAGTTTCACATGAGCTATAATACCTATCCCAATGAATTAGAGTGATATATATTTCCCACCCACCACATAATTAAATTAATATATATATAGACCAAAATATCATAGATTAACCATCATATCATAACCTTTGAAATGAAATGGGTTTTATAAACATTCTAACATAACATAAAATATAGAAATTAAATGGGCCTAATAATTACCTCATAAATTTATAATAATAATAACACACCTAAAGAAAGAATAATGTTGATACCATTGAAGCATATCCATAGTAATATATAGGAAAAACCAAAGGCAGTTTTTGATGATGAATAGAAATCCCGTAAAAGATTATTAAAACATTCTCGAGAAAATATCCTTTATATATTAAAACCAAATTTTTAAAATAAAAAAATTCCCAAATATTAAATTAAAATATTTATATGAAAATAAAATTAGAAAATTTTCATGAAAAATTCATATCATATAGTGGTCATGAAGTTATGAAATTCTGTTCAATTCATTAATGTTCTAACAAAATTCCTTTCCCATTTTTAGTAAAAATTTAAAATAACATTCTATACAAAATTATATGAAAATTATTTTAAAATATTTTTGAAAAATTCAGAAATTTGTAAAAATGCCTTTATGAAATCATTGGAGAATAATTAAAAAATTCTTTAAAACATTTTTTGAAAATATGGACCAGAAAATGTGTTTTTGATCAATGGGAAAAATAAATTCAGTTTTTCCTTAAAACAATTCTTTTCAAATATTGAGGGTATATATAAAGGAAGGTGAAATAAATAAACTTATTCCATATAATTAACAATAAGAGAATACAATAAATTAGTATCTTGAGAGTTATATCATAATATCTCATTATTATAATATTATCTTAAGGAATCTCTATAGAGAATGAGATTGTAACATTAAACCTTTACCACTTTGGCATCTTTTGAATCGTAATACTCATGAAAGAAAGAAAATTATATCGATATTTATATTCAATAATTATCATGTTATGGATTATAACCTTGATTCATGGTAAATATATACACAACATAAAAGAAACATGTGGTCTGTAAGACATGTGTCCCATTGAAATAAAATTGAGATGAAAATATGATACCTTAAGTCTCGACTTCCTTTGTACACATTTGAAACTCTTTTATAATAAATATAAATATATTTAAAATATATTATATTACTATACATTTATATATAGTACTATATATCATTTATTTATGTCTTTTTATTACCCATTTATTAATAATTCCCTGTTAAAATCAAACTTTGGGTAATAACTGCTTCTTCTTTCGTATATGTTTTCATTTTATATTTTTAGTACATATATTTTGATC
Organism: Viscum album; assembly: GCA_963277665.1. Taxonomy (NCBI): domain Eukaryota; kingdom Viridiplantae; phylum Streptophyta; class Magnoliopsida; order Santalales; family Viscaceae; genus Viscum; species Viscum album. The sequence goes on along the minus strand of OY728143.1, from coordinate 257,059,423 downwards.
AATATTCCATCATATATATAATTTTAAAAATTATATAAATATAATATATATTAAATATATATTTTTATTTATATTAATCTATTAATTTAATTGATAGAAAATAAATTACACTGTCCAAGGAGATGGTAAGTCGTACATACGCATTAGAGTTGTTTTCATTTTTTGGAAGGATGAAATGAAAGAAAGGTAAATAATATATTAAAATTTAAAAATAATTTTAATTTCATATATATATAATATTTTTATTAAAACTATCCTTTTTATCTTCTAGGTAAAGTGTAAGTGAAAAACGAATCACATCGCTTTGTGAGACGGTAGTCCCCTGTACACATGAGTAATGTTATCATATTCCCATGGAATAAATATTTATAAGGTTTATGTGATATTATAATAACAAAATATAAATATTTTTTAAAATATCATATATATTTTATTAATAAATCATTATATCCATCTTCGATAGGTGGTGATGGAAAAAAACTACATCAGTTTGTGAGGTGGTAGTCTGTCGTACACACGATCGACGATTTCATTTCTCACTTGATAGAAGAGGAGATAAATTTAGGTAATTACATTAACATAATAAAATCTTATTAAATATTATATAATTATGGTATTATATCATCATTTTTAAAGAATATTTTTAGGAGTTAGATTGGAAATAATATAAAAATTCATGATTAAAGACTATACCTCTTCTTCGGAGAACCAGTTTAAATTATTCCTAAATCCATATTAGGATGTTATAATAACAAAAATAATGACTCTAATAAGGGTAATGGAAATTTTGGAATGAAATTTGGTAGGTATTAGAATAACCAAAGGGTTTTTTAAGTGTTAAGAGGGGAGGAGAGGAGGTGGCCCTTTGTAATTAGGGGAGAGGACAGACTTGAAATTTTTGAAAAGAAAAATGCATGGCCAAATTTTAAACCTGAAACAAGGATAAAAAATAGATATTTATATAAACTTATATGATATAAGTTATATATATATAATTTTATTTTTAGAAGTTTCTAGGTCATTTTAACCATTAAAATTTTAGTTTAACTATCGGTAAATTCGTTTTATCCATCTCCACGGTAATTAATTTTTATTGTAATTACTTTTAATTTGGAAAAAAATTAACTTGGAATTATTATATAATATTAATTATTTTTATTACAAATAATTAATCCATCTTTTGAAATTCTATTCACATAAGTATCAAATTTTAATTTAAAATTAAACCGACAAATACAATGATAATGTTGTTTTCCAAAGAGAAAATTTCCATTAGTATAGAGAGTTTTAATAAAAACATTGGACATAAAATTGAATAAAATGACCTAAATTGGATTAAAAATTCTAAAATTTAACTAAATTTACTTTTAAAACTATATTCGAATAATATTTTTCTTGAAAAAGTTTTAAATGAAAAGATAGTTTTTATTAAAAATTAGTATCCTTTCAACATTCATCGAAAAATTAATCTTTTTATAAAATTGCCAAAAATTAAATTACATATAATTTTAAAATTTACATTTAAAAAATTAATTTCTAAAACATTAATTTTTTTATTTTTTCATAAAAATCAATAATTTTTTTTGAGAAAAATAGTTTTTTTAAAACATATAAAGGCTAACTAAAACTTAATTAATTTTCATCAATATGATTTATTTATATAAAACCATTATAAATAATTTTTAAAATATGGATACTCCTCCTAATACCTCCATCATTAATTTATAGGTTATAGAATTCATGATTAAATAATAATCTTAATAGTATATTACGGTTTGTTAAAACTCAATGTCATGTGTAATGCAGGTTGTTGAACAAATTAATTTTATTTTTAAAGAGTACATTAAATCTTACAGTATTAAAATAGTGTTTAAGAAGATAAATTTTTATTCTAGGTTTGTGGAGTCAAAAAAATAATAAGAAGCCCTAATTTGTGGCTTATGGTTTTTCAATGTCAAAAATAAAGACAAGAGACAAATTTTAGGCTGTGATTTATAATGCTAAAGAATAGAGTCAAGTATGTTCCCTTTGAAAAATAAAATGAAGATAATTAATTTGAATGTAGTTTTGGTTTCATAAAATTTATAAATGAAATATAAAGGAATATTATAATATAAACATTAATTTATATGACTACAGTTTAATAAAACAATGACAATAGTATATCAATAATTATAAAAACCTTGAAAAACTATAGTAAGGGTTTTAAAAAAATTATCGACAATAACCTAGTTCTATATTTTGTAAAAAATATTCCAATATGATTTATAACATCATGGATTTGATATACCATGGAATAATAGTATTATATTGAAAATAATTATTTGATTATTGCAATTTTATTCTTTTACTATATTTTTTAAAATTATTGTAATAAAATCAAGGATAACATTCATATTCTAGTAGTGTGTTTTTGCTAAAAATATCAAATACCTCACACTATGATAGATTTGATATTTGGATACCCTAAAAATTCTAGTAAGAATACACCATGAGATATAGTTATTCAATGAATGTTTATACTGTAAAATTTATTAATCACATAACTTAGTGGGATGAGAAAAAGAATGCAAAGAATAACATTCCACCCATGACGCTACAAAGGACTCACAAAAAAGTTTAAAGGCCTTAAATAGGCCTTTTGGAAGAATTAATTTATTTAAAAAAAACATCTTAAAAGGGATATGATATATGTTATGTGATAAATATGGATAAAACAGATATTCTATGACGAATATTAGTGTTTAGGACTAATATATGAGGTGTGGTTCTTTTGAACATGAATTTGAGTGATGTAGCATTTTGTTCCACTATAGAGGAGAAAAAAGATTCATATATAAAGTGGGATAATACGTAATGAGAATACTAAATATAAGAAACATGTTATATAGAATGTTCTGGTGAATAAAAATTTTCAAAAAAATATAATCGATTGATATTTCACCATGAGTTGAAGGTGAAGAAACAGAAATTTAGAAGATATGTTAATACGTTCATAACAATTAAAAAATTCCTTTTCAAATTAAATAATAGTGATAATTATAATAAAAGGGGGAATTTTTACCACCCACTAAACATTGAACATTTGAGATAGTAATCATGTTTATAATTTAAAATTTCATGACAATTTACTAACAACTAATTTATAGAACAACATAAGACCAAAGTCGTAACAATGATAAAATAATTTGGTCCTAAAGATCTTAAATTAGGTATTATTTTGAACAAATGTGATGTGACATTAAATGAATCAATATAAATTAAAATCAAAATTTAACAAGTTAGAAAAAATTAATTAAGAACAAAATATAGGGAATAATTTCAATAGATGGAATAACAAAAAATATGATTATGACTTCCATTCGTGAATTGATTGAAATCAATTTTTTGAATTATTATCCCAAATTAGTTAATTTCCTAATGGTAAAATACATTTTTTTCAACATAAATAATGCTAATTATATTAATAAAATAAGTAAATTTACTTAAGTTCATTAAGTAAAATCTTATAATCCAAAAAAATATACAAGATACCGCTCATAGGTTAACTTTCTCAATAAATTTGGATCTCCTCCATTAACAATTCTCTTTGTAAAAGACACACTAAGGAATAAGGGAAATTTTAAAGGTATAAAGTGGTTTAAAATTCAAATAAATTTTAATGAATTAAATTGGTATAACAATTTAAAATACCATAATTTTAATCCCAATCCATCACTACATAAGTGACTGGATACTCATGAAAGAATATAATTCAATAAAGTATGATTTTATCATCTTAATAAGTAAGAAAAAATAATAATAGAATTAAAATAAAATTTAATTCCATTGAAAAACAAAGAAATTTAACTGAACTAATAAAAAAAATCAATAAAATTATATTTCTGATTGAAAAATGATATAAAAGGATTCAAATAAAATAATAGAATTAAGAAAAAGATTCAAGAGTCATTATAAAATAAAGAAGACACATAATATAAGTAAATAAATCCTACTATGGAATAAAAACTACAAAAATAGTTCATTGGTATCTTATCTAAATATATGAAGCTATATATTTGGAGATAACATTTAAAAATAGACTAATATTCATATTTTCCCCCTAAAACAATGACTTAAATGTACTTAGTGAGGTATTTCTCCCTACATAGGATGAATATTTTAATATCTATTAGAAGTTATAGGCATGATCAGTTTCGACCCACCACTTTAAGAAAATATCATGAAACTCAAAATAGAATGCCATAACCAACCCTAACATAACACATCCCATGATCTACCTATTGAAATGGCTACTTCTACACCAATCGTGCTTTTAGGAATTTCACTTGACATCTCATGAGTGGCCTTAAAAATGGTTTTCCCTTTAAGGAGGCACTCCTAGTAATGATGTTTGAAAATTTCTATAAGAAATAGATTCATTCCTCCATGGAATATATACAGCTTCAATCCCCATTTTATTTCATGAATATCTATATGGTTGTTTCCTATGAGGTTAATCATCAATTTATCTTGGAGGTTTCTCCTTCCATCTTTTAAGAAACAAATTTCCATTCAAGCAAAAATAAAATAAAAAACACCAATCAGGCATATATTACATGTTTTAGACATTAAAAATTAATTAAAAATTATTATAATGATGATATATCAAATTCCCCGAAACGTAAAATTTTTCATTTACTTAATAAAAATATATCAAAAAAGATATAAAAGTAAGAACATACAATCTATAAGAGAAAAAACATACCCAACATAAAAATAAAACAAACAATTTATTTATGATCACAAAATTTCACAATACTCATTTTCCATAGGTATCCAATAATTACTCATTACGTAATTCGCATTCTAATATATCATTTCTTCCATCATCATGTTTGAAATTTTCCATAAACATTCATTCCCATGTTTTGATCTATGTTTCTTAAAACCATTCACTCAAAACTCAAGATCAATGTAAAACTAGAGTTATGACCAATCTCAAGCTTACAAAAATTATTCATGGGAGCACATAATATCTTAATATCCACATTAAAAACTTCATATCACATTTATCAAGATAAATCTTAAACAAAAATATTCTAATTTCATTGAATTTGGAGGTTGCTAATTTATGATGTTAACATTTCAAATTTCAGTTTGAAAATTGGCCTGACTTCATCAAGCACAGTGAAGAATATTCTAATTAAAATCAATAAAAATTAACTTCTCCTTATCTCTTTAAAAATACATCTAATCCCATAAATATCATTCCATAACAATGATTCATAAACTTTAACAATAAAATTTAGGAAATAATTTTTCTTCCACTTGATTTATTTGTTCATATTTGTTATAGGAAAATTTCATAAGGAATAAATCATACATCCATTAAATAAATATCTCTTATCCTATCTAGACACTAATTTTAATATATTTAACATGATTATAAGTCAAGTATGGTTGATCATTAAATCATCCAAATTTCACTCTATTCTTTTAATATTTTTGTATAGAAATGTAAAACTAACTAAGTAAGCTTAATGCATTGTCTCTTAGAACCAATTTTGTTACACCCCGACCCTAGTAACCAAGAGTCGATGGATTATTTTAATACATTGGAATGATTATAAGGAATCAAGACCCCAAATACCGATCATTTTAGCAGTCTTGGAAACAGATTACGTACATCAACTTCACATTACAATTTAAAACATAAAATACAGCATAGATGGTTCTTTGGGAATGCCATTATTACTTTTCAGCTTAACCCTACATATTAATCACAATAATTTTCTTTGAAATTCTAGGAAAATAAAACATAAGAAAGGGGTGAGATCAGATGCTCAGTAAGGGTAAACAATTTAGTGGAAGATAACATAAACAATAGGCATGGTGAATAACTCAAAACACATGCCTTTAAAAATAATAAACATAAACACTTTATGGAAGAAATATGAGCTGAGTAAATATTGTTATAATAAAATATAATCATGGGTATTATACTTGTAAAATAACCACATGAACCATCAATATCACTTTCATAATGAGGGAATGTATAATGCCATACATTCTGAAACATTTTGTCAAGGCCTCAGCCAAAACCATATATCAAATTGGGAAAGGAATCAGCCAATTACACATATAATTGTCTCATGAGACCTACCGATGCATCAACGAGCAATAATAGGCTCCAACTGTCACATACTGAGTCCAATACAATCCTCATATGAAAAGTTTGAAATACAACATAAATATTCATTCTAAAACTGGCATATGAAATGTCAATACTTTAACCATAAACCTTGAATGGTATATGAATAACACATCCACAGTAAAAAATAACTCATTCAATACAATATGAAAGATTTTATTATAATAAATTAACATAAATTGACAATAATTAAGGATATTGAAATGGACGAAAATAACCATCAAAACTATTTGAGAGAAATATCCCCCTTTTTCTTGAAAACATTTAAAATTATCACTATTTATCAAGAAGCTGTTTAAAATAGATTTTTGAATCAAAGTGTCCCATACCACTTTGAATGTTTTAAAAGGAATTTTAATTTTAAACCATTAATGTCCATATAGATAAATCCTTAAAACCATTTTTAAAACATGGACATTAATGAGAAAGATTTATAAGAATAAATTATTAAAACATTTGAAATGATATTTTAGTTAGAGTTCATAACCAAATGAGAGACACTTGAATACAACTAATTGAGGTAATCAAAAACATAATAATATAATGATAATAAAGTGATTCATGATATATTATGTCAAAGTACACTATATACATCAAATAAAAGTGAATTGGTGCATAAGAACAAAAAAGTCTCAATAGAATTTAAGTTTAGATGAAATCCTTTATAAAGACCATATCCTTAGGTTAAGGATAAATAAATGAAATAATTATGTGTGGAAAATATAAATACACTAAATATTATTGGATATTCAGTGTAAAATAATCATAGTACAATCACACACATTCTTTTAATAACAACACCAATGACTTGGATGTTTGACTCAATGAATGAAAATTGAGATAAGATTACTCTTATCAAGTTCATATTGATGACTTGAGAAATTATCAATGGAGTGATTATGTGTATCAAAATTATATCCACACACATGGTATTGGAAATTACTACATAAATAAATAAATAATAATTTCACACATAATTTTGGAGTAAAATAATCAATGAAGTTTGCGTAAAACCTAGTGAGTGGAAATCGAAAATAGAACCGATTTGGGGACTTATGAAACATACACCCCATGAAATAAGGATCATACAATGAAGATGTAAATACCCATAAATTAAAGTATATTTTATAAGTAATATAATAATGGGAAGTACATACACCACAAAAAAGTAAATAGTGCCAATATAGCAGGAATCTCACGAAAATAAGAAGTGAGATGAAAACCCCTTACCATGTTATAATCAATCAAGTCGTATGACCTAAAGTTAATAACCACAAAATGAATCACATAATACCATGAATATAAAGACAATCATTATAATATATATCAAATGGCAGTACACAATACACCACATGCAATAAATAAGTGGCGAACAATGGAAATCTCACGGAATTAAAAAGTTAGATAAGAAATATTTTACCTTGTACTTTTCCTTAGTCAATGGTATGTTAATATCCTATATAATAGTTAAAACATTGTTATTAAATTATGAAAGAACCTTATACATAAATATAATATGATATATAAACTTATAATATTGTTTTGTTAATAATATTTTAGTAGTATCATCATTTCGGGTATTAATTGATTCGTTTTCTTTCGTATACTTGGTTATATAAGCCATGTGGGTTATGGATTGGATGAATTTGATTCATATACAGAATGATTTTATGTTCATGGAAATTATTTTTAATCATAAAATGAAAATTATTCTTGAATTATTATGATGGGAAAGGAATCTCATCGCGTTCATGGAGACGACAATCTGTATGTACGCACAAGTGACAATATCATTTTATTGTTGGCGAAATCGTTTGTAATTGGATGGTATATCATATATACAAAATAATTAACGTGTTATATTTATTATTTACATCAGTTATACTCATTATTATACCCATAAAAATAATAAAGTGTTTGAATAAAATACTAAACCATGACATGGAGACTGTAAGAGTGTCCGAACAAAATGGCTTTGGAGGTGTGAAATTAATAGAAGGGGAAGTTCCCTTTGATAAGAGTGGTGAGGGTCACTTTAGGAAAACTTGAAATATTATTTTATAATAAATTTTTTTCTATTTTTAATTTCTCAAAAATGAATTATTTAGATTCTACGGTTGGTATGGGTCTTAAAACTCTCAACCAATAGGTTTTAGATAGTTTTAGGTCACCATATTAATCTTATCTTTTAGATTTAAGTCTTAATTAAACAGTTTGACATTTACATGTCTCTTTGTATTTCTATATTATATGGTTACTAAACGTACTATAACCAGCCAAGAGAACCACATGTTGTTAATTATTAATATATATAACCTTATCTAAGTCTTTTGGATGAACCTTATATTTTTAGGAATATTATATCAATTAATAATATAGTATTTGTTTTAAAAACTCAATTATATAAATTTTGACACTATTTAGTATTTGGTTTTTGTGAAAGTAATAACAACATGATTACTTTAAACCAAATAAATTTAATCAACCATAAAATGTCATATTCATATAGAAAATTCTTGGATGGCATCAAAAAATTCAAATTATATTTATTTTCATATTTACAATTCCATTTATTTGATTCTTTCATTAATAAGGTAATTATTGCATCATCATTGTATCATAAATAAATTTAATTACTTAATGTCTAAAAATTATAAATAAAATATCATTATGTATTATAAATTTTTAGATTTATAATGAGTATTTTTATTCAAATATATAACTTATATAACCCCATGTAAAAATTGTTTTACTAAAAGATATATGTTTATGTCATTTTTGTCTTTACATTAAATTAATTAATATAAAGTGTCATTTTCACTCTGAAGTGGCTCTATGGGGTCCCGAAAAAGACCCAAGCATGCCCATGGTCGGACATGTATCAACCAATAGGAATAGGATACATGTTAGGGTAATTTAATATTATTATAATATTATTTATTCACCATAATTTATCAGAATTACCTTTTAACCATGGTAAATAAAATATTTACTAAAGTAAATATTCATAATGTCTAAAAATAAAATTTACCTATTTAAAAAATTTGGACCTACTGATTCCAAATATGTAATAGATTTTACAAAATTCAAAACATATAAGTGGCAGAAATTAATATAAAATTAATTCTTTTTTTCAAAACCTAAAAGCGGGGTTTTTAAAAAGTAAAAACTAACAAAAGATTGACATGTGATTATGTATAATTTAAATGTGAAATTACTTATAAGAACCTAAATTGTATTAAATATTAAAAATATAATCTAATTATACTTTAAAACCACTCAAATGTACAATTTATCAATATAAATTATTTTGATAAAAAAGTTGTTTTAATTAAAATTTAGTATTTTTCACTATTCCTCAAAATATGAAAGTTATTAGAAAAGTACCAAAAAATTATGCAAAATAAATTTTTATTTCCCTATTCTAAAGAAGAATTTAATTTCACAAAATTTAATATATATAAGTGTCAAATATTGGATTTAAAAAGGGTTCACCATTAAAAGGCAGAAAAACTGCATTTTTTGAAAAATACCTCTTTTATCTTAAAAATTGAATTTTTATCATATTGTTTCTAAGAAAAAAAAGATGAATGTTAATATTAAATTTGATATATAAAATTTAGAATGTGGTTAATACTATTCATAACATCTTTTTTGAATGGCTAGTTTGGTAAGTCGTGGTGCGCTCGAACTTGGTGTTGCGTATAGCGCAAGTTATTGAAATGATTTGAAGAGATAATATACTATAAAATCATGGGGTGTTACATTCTCCCCTCCTTCAATAAATTGTGTCCTTATAATTTGAAATTGTTCTTAGAAAATAAAAGGTTAAAAATAGTAAAATACCTTTCTGGAAAACTCACATTAGAAATTGGGTTAATAAAATTTTGTCTTAATAAGAGGGAAAGGGAAATGAAATGTCACCACCAAATTATGATCTCGATTAGGAGAGCATTGGTGGAAATTAGAGACACATAATTGGAGGGAAAACGTAAGTATTTTTAGGGAGTGATTGAAGTCATCAATCATAACAAAGTGTGAAATTGAGGGCCTCAAATCCATCAATCTAAGATGATTTAAAATATCATCGGTTCAACAAAACATAAGGTATTGGGATAACACATTTTTGGTTTTAAGATCCCTGAACTAAAGTTTAGAAATTAATTTCCTCATAGAATAAGAGATAAAAATATACTTGATAAGTAGAGTTACATCCTTTAACTAATTTCTACCACAAAATAATCTTTCATTCAAAAAGATAATAGAACTTAAAAATATTCTATTTATCCTAATCATATAGAGTTGAAAAAATGATTTTATAATTAATCAATCAGACCTTTTAAAAAACTACACTATACAATCCAAGATATCATGTGGTCCAGTGGTAGGTGATGCACCCTTAAAACCCTTTGATTGTGGGTTCATGTCTCGCAACCTTTCCAGATGCGACAGGTTGTCACCCGGCCTCTGTGTTGTCCTTTTTACGAAATTACATAAACAACCTCAAGAAATGATTTAACCTTAACAATAGTGTATGATGTCAAACATAATCGATTCCAACCTTTATAATTATCCAAAATACTTATGTCCAAACTCACAGTCCAAAATTTATAAAGAAGGTAAATACATTGAAGATCCTTTTTACCATGTAATAACATGTGAAAACCTTCATCATGTATTCTTTTACAACACTATAACACCCTAAATTTACCATAAAATCTTATTGATTACAATCATTCTCCTTTATTCCTTATATAATACTAGATATACTCCTTATATCCATAAATGTTGTAAACTCCACCAATGATGGAATATATAAATCATTAATCAGTTTCAAGGTAGTCCAGAATATCTAATATAATTTATCCAAATCAATCATATATTATTCCAAAATCACAACCTCAGTATTAGAACCATATTATGGTTTATATTTATCTTAAAAAAATTAAACCTACTATTGAGTCAATTTTATTAGTTCCACACAATCTCAAGTCCTTAATGAAATAGTACTGCAGTACAATCCTTATATACTCTACAATTCTTATAACATGTACATCATTAATACAATACTCAAATGACACAATACTTTAATAACAACATAAAAACTCAAATCATTACTCTTCATCTTCGGTAGTATCATAACTTGATTATTATCCAATAGTAGTATTTGGGGTATACTCTGATGATTTGGACATTGATTAGAATAGTGTCTCGACTCCTTACAGATGAATCATTGTATATTTGAAACCTTTTTCTTACCCTTGCAATCATGTACTCAGTGTCCTTTTTCTCTATAGTTATAAAAAACTCCCATTCCCTTAAAAAATTTACAAAGGTTATTTTTTATACAGTAATCACATATGGGAAAACCATTATTTCCCTTACTTCCTTTATCCATATTTCTCTCTACCATAATTTTCTTCTCTGCCTTCCCATCAAAGCCATATGGATCATAAAATTATTTACATGTCTTATTTACACATGCTACAATTTATTTATATGATGATAATATGTGGGATAGTATTTCTCTTTTAAATTTTGTCTTTATACCATGAATGATATGATCCGTCTTAATCTTTCAATCATGAATATTGCTGGAATTATCATTCCTTCTACCAGGAGCCATTTCTAAACAATGTCATACACTGGGTTATATTATGAATCACAATGCATAATTCCAAACTCATAAAATATCTAACATAAATGGAAAAGTTTATGCATATAATCTATAATCATAAAATGTTTTCTTTGATGAATTATTTACTCCTAAATCCTGCATAATGGCTTGTAATAAAAATGTGAATTATTCTAAGAATATCCCCTGGGAGTGTCATAACCAAGAGTGCAGCAAGGCCCGTTTTCGTGCACCAATTCTCGTTCGAGTCTATCTCAAAGAGGTGTTTTGGGTTTTACCCATAGGTACATCTATTCTAGAGCCACCTGTACCTACTCGTATCGAGACCATGATGCATTTCTTGGAAAACTCACAAAATCTCTACAGTTCCAAAATTTTGGGATGTTCTTATATACTAAACCTCAAAGTCTATCTTAGGGAAATGTTTTTTAATCAGAGTTTTCTAAATCTAGATTAAAATGTTATTTCTAAAATTCCTCTAATACCAACTGTAACACCCCAAACCTAGTAACCTAGATTCAGTGCATTATTTTAATACATTGGCATGATTTTAAGGAATCAAGTCCCAAAAGACTGATCAATATAGAAGGCTTGGAAATATATTACATACATGAACTTCACATTACAATTTAAAAAATAAAATATAACATAGATAGTTTTTTGGGAACACCATTATTCCCTTTTAGCTTAAACCTACATATCAATCATAATACACATCTTGGAACTCCTAGGAAAATAAAACATAATAAATGGGTGACCTCAGATGCTCTGTAAGGGTAAAAAATTTATGAGAAGATAACTTAAACAATAGGCATGGTCAATAATTGAAAAAACATGCCTTTACAAATAATAATCATAAACACTTTATGTAAGAAATATGAGCTGAGTAAATAATTTCATAATAAAAAATAGTAATGAGTATTCTACTAGTTGAATAACCACCTGCACCATCAATATCATTTTCATAATGAGGGAATTTATAATGTTAGACATTCAGAAACATTTTGTCGAGGCCTCTACCAATACATCTAGAAATGATTAAGGCCTCGGCCAAAACCATATATCAAATTTGGAAAGGCCCCATCAAATTCCACGTCTAATTATCTCATGAGACCTACTGATGCATCGATGATATATAAGAGGCTCCACCAATCATATATTAAGTCTGATACATTCCTCATTTTAAAATGTTGAAACCTAAAATAAACATTTGTATTAAAACTAGCATACGAAATGTCAATACTTTATCCATAAACCTTGAATGGTATATGAATAGCACATACACAGAAAAAAAATAACTCATTCAATACAATATGGAAGATTGTATTTTAATAAATTTACCTCAATCAAGAATAATGAAGGATATTAACATAGATGAAAATAACCATCAAAACAATATGAGAGAAACATCCCCCTTTTTATTGAAAACATTTAAAAGTATCACTATTTATCAAGAAGCTGTTTAAAATCGATTTTTGAATAAAAGTTTACCATAACACTTTGAAACTTTTAAAATGAATTTTATTTTTAAACCATTAATTTACATATAAATAAATCTTTAAAACCATTTTTAAAACCTGGAAATTAATGAGAAAGATTTAGAAGAATAAAATTTTAAAACATTTGAAATGATGTTTTAGTTAGAGTTCCTAAGAAAATGAGAGAAGCTTGAATATAAATAATTGAGGTAATAAAAACTTAATAAAATCATAAGAATAAAAATATTCATGATATATTATATTAAAGTACAGTATACACACCAAATAAAAGTGAATTGGTGCATAACAACAAAGAAGTCTCAATAGAATGTAAGTTGAGATGAAATATAATATAAAGACCGTATCCTTTGGTTAAGGATAAATAAATGACATAATTATGTACGAAAAATATAAATTAACTAAATATGATTGGATATTCGGTGTAAAACAATCATAGGACAATCACACATATTCTTGTAACAACAACACCAATGACTTGGATGTTTGACTCAATGAGTGAAATTTGATTTAAGATTATTCTAATCAAGTTCATATCAATGACATGAGAATTTATCAATAGAGTGATTATGTGTATCAAAATAATATCTACACAAAGGGGAGTGTAATTTATTACATAAATAAATAAATAGTGATTTCTCACATAATCTTGGATTAAAATAATCAATGAAGTTTGCGTAAAACCCAATGTGTGGAAACCAAAAATAGAAATTCCCTTACCGATTTGGTGACTTTAGAAACATACACCCCATGAAAGAAGGATCATAAAATTAATATGTAAATACCCATAAATTAAAATATATTACATAAGGAATACAATCATGGGCAGTACATACACCACAAAAAAGGAAATAGTGGCAATATAGCATGAATCTCACAGAAATAATAAGTGAGATGAAAACCCCTTACCATGTTGTAATCAATAGAGTCGTGTGACAATATGTTAATAACCAAAAAATGAATCACAAAATACCATGAATATAAATATAATCAGGATAATATATATCAAATGGCATTACCCAATACACGACTTGCAATAAATACGTGGTGAACTATGGAAATCTCATAGAATTAAAAGTGAGATAAGAAACCCCTTACCTTGTACTTTTCCTTAGTAGATGGTATTTTGACCTCCTATATAATAGTTTGAACATTTTTATTAAATTACACAATAACTATATACATAAATATGATATCATATATGATCTTATAATATTGTTTTGTTCATAATATTTTAGTAGTATCATAATTTTGGGTGTTAATAGATTCGTTTTCCTTTATATGCTTGGTTACATAAGTCATGTTTGTTATTGATTGAATGTATTTAATTCATATACAGAATGATATTATGTTCATAAAAATTATTTTTAATCATAAAATGAAAATTATTCTTTAATGATTATGATGGGGAATGAATCTCATCGTGTTCATGGAGACGGTAATCCATATGTACGCACGAGGGACAATATCATTATATTGATGGTATGTAATTGGATGGTATATCATATATAAAAAATAATTAACATGTTATATTTATTATTTACATTAGTTATACTCGTTATTATACCCATCCAAATAATGAAGTGTTTGAATAACAAACTACACCACGACGTGGAGATGGTGAGCCGTACGTACGCACGTATGGTGACTTTGTCATTTATAGGAAGGATTGAATAATGAATATGGTTATAAAATTTTTATAATAACATAAAATTATATATAAGATACTGGATTTATTATTTTCGAATGTAAATAACAAAGAAAGAGTAAGTGGAAGAAGAAAATAACTTGAAAGAGGTGATGAAATATTTACCTCTTCTTCAGGTTCTTCCTTTTCATTTGATCAAAAGGGATCCTTAGGATTGATTTTTGACTAATGTAAGGCCTCTAGAATTAAGGACGTAAAAGTGGGAGAATATTTGGGAAGAGGTTGGACGAGACAACTGGATTTGGAGGTGTGAAATTAATAGAATGGGAAGTTACCATTTATAAGAGATGTGAGGGTCGCTTTAGGAAAATTTTGAAATATTATTTTATAATAAAATAATTTTTGGATTATATTGGATCCTAAATGAATTATTTATAAGATAAGGTTAGGATGGGTTGAAAACCCCTTCAACCAATTGGTTTTATAGAGGTTTAGGTCACCATATTAATCTTATCTTTTAGCTTTAACTCCTAGTTAAATAGTTTGACATTTACCATGTCTTTTTATATTTTTATATTATGTGGTTAATAAACATACTATGACCAGCGAAGAGAACCCCATTTGGTTCATTATTGATATATATATAACATTATACAACTATTTTGGATGAACCATAGATTTTTTGGAATATTATATCAATTAATAATATAGTATTTTTTTAAAAACTCAATTATGTCAATTTTGACACAATTTAGTATTTAGTTTTTGTGAAAGTAATAAAAACTTGATTACCTCAAAATAAATACATTTAATAAACCCTAACATGTATTATGAATCTATAAAATTCATGTATGTCATCAATACTTTCAAATTATATTTATTTTAATATTAACAATACCATTTATTTGATCCTTTCATTAATAAGTAAATTGCTCCATCATCATTGTATCATAAATAAATTTATTTATTTAATATCTAAAAATTATTAATAAATATCATTATGTTAGGAATATTTTTAACTTTATAATTAGTATTTATAGTCTAGAATATAACTTATATAACCCCATGTAAAAATTGTTTTACTAAAATATTTATGTTTATGTCATTTTTTTCTTTACTTTAAATTAATTAATATAAAGTGTCATTATCATTCTCAAGTGGCTCCATGGGGTCCCAAAAACGACCCAAGTATGACCATGGTCAGAAATGTATCAACCAATAGGAATAGGACACATTTTAGGGTAATTTATTAATATTATAATTTTATTTTTTTACCCTAATTTACCGGATTTACCCTTTTACAACCTTAAATAAAATATTTACCAAAGTAAATATTCATAAAGTATAAAAATGAAAGTTACATATTCACATAATTTAGACCTCGTGATTCCAAATATGTAATCCATTTTTCCAAATTCAAAACACATAAGTGGCATAAAATAATTTAAAATTAATTCCCGTTGTCAAAATAAAAAATGCCAGTTTTTTTTTAAAGTAAAAACCATCAAAAGATTGACATGTGTTTATGTCAAATTTAAATGTGAATTTACTTATAATGACCTAAATTGTATAAAATGATAAAAATATATTATAATTATAATTTAAAACCACTCAAATATATATTTTAAGACTATAAATTATTTCAATTAAAAATGTTTTTTTAAATTAAAATTTATTATTTTTTTACTTTTCATCAAAATATGAAAGTTATAAAAAATGAACCAAAAATTTATCCAAAATAAATTTTTATGCCCCTATTCTAAATAAGAATTTAGTTACACTAAATTGAATTCATAAAAATTTCTGATATTGGATTTAAAAATGCTTCACCATTAAAAGGCGGAAAAACTGCATTTTTTAAAAATACCTATTTTATCTTAAAATTGAATTTTTCTTATATTATGTCTAAGAAATGAAAAATATGAATGTTAATTTTATATAGGATATATAAAATTTAAAATTTAGTTAATAATATTCATAACATCTTTTTTGAATGGCTAGTTTGGCAAGTCGTGGTGCACTCGAACATGGTGTTTCTTGTAGTGCTAGTTATTGAAATACTTTGAAGAGAAAACATACTATAAAATATTCAGGTTTTACAAATTTCCAAAAACAAATTGTAACTCCACATATTTTTTCCATTATATAATTATCAACTTTTAGTTATTTTAATTACATATCTCTCCTTTGAAACTCAAAATCAAATTAATTCAATTATATAAAAGAATGTATGATAGGAAGTATAAATTTGTTAGTGATCTTCCTTCCCAATAAGACTTTGGTAAGGTTATATGTACAGTAGGTATAATTTTAGTTCTTTAAAAATAATGGAATAATTCATATTAATTTTGTTCAAAAACCATATCCTTTGACTGGATTAATGTAAACGTTATAATAGTGTTTTGTGTCTTGATTTTTTTTTCAAGAAAGAGGGTATTAAAAATAATAAGTCCTAATAGATTAAAATATATATCAGAAATGAGAACTAAAATATTGGTCTATTAATAATGTATTTACTACTATTTATTTATACTATTAATGTAAAATTCAAAATATTAAAACCAAAAAGAAAAAAAAAATTAGAAATCATATAAAATATGAATCTAGAAAAACATATGGTATTAAATGATTTCGGACAAAATAATACTATTTTTATTTCTATGGTTGTTTTAAACTTTATAAATTAAAAATAAAGACACATAATGAAAATGTATCCAAGATCAAAAATTTAAATACAAAACTATCAAGGGTGTCTAACTTTTCCTCAATGGTTGACATCATGTTGAGATAGTTCAACAAAATTTAAAAAAAAAACAAGTAGAAGGAGTGATAAATAAGGTTTCAAGAGCCTCTATTAACTTTTGGGCGCATAATCCTTCAATTTACAGTATATTTTGTTTTTATTTATTCATGAAAGATTAATTTTTTTCTATAAAATATATTAACATAAGGAATATATTATGTAAAATTAAAAATTTAATCCATTAACAATTGAATCAATATTCCATGAAAATAATAATGTTTCATTCATTTATTTATATAGTGAAGGATTGTATAATACGATAAAAATTAGAAGAAATTCAAGGTGTATCAAAATATATAAAGTAAAATACTAAAAATAATATAGATATATAAATAATATTTTAGATCAACAAGGGTTGCAATATTTTTCATAGCCTACTTTGATGAAGATCGAAAAAGTAAAATAGAATGATTACGTGGTAGTTATATTATTTGTCCCAATATACTATATATACATCTATCATGTTGAGTGACATGAATATACCAAGGATCATCATTTTGTAAAGTCTTGGGTTGGTACATAAGAGGGATCAATGAGGAAGGAAGATGGGGTGAAGAGACCACCCATGTCGAAGCAGAAAAAAATATGACATGAAACATCCATGGGGTGGTGGCCAATGTAGCTGTTGTGGTATTAGAAAGCTATCTCAATTACTGTGTGGTAAGAATAATAGATTTCGACTTGGAGGGTCCAGTGGTCTCACTAATGCAAATATTTACCTTCTTTTAGTTAGTTGTGACAATCATTATCATCCCTTTATATTTGTTTTTAACGGAAATTTATATCCTTCATATTTTCAATTTAAATTCCTTATTTTATTATTATTTCTCAGTTTTCTTTGTAATCTCTACCTCAATTTTTTCGATTTATTTTCTTATCCATTTTTTCTTTAATTCAATGGATTTACGCTAATCCTCTAGTGAAGTGTTTCCTTTGGTTGATTAGGGGTAGGGTGATGATATCCTAAGAATTTATAATTCTGTTGGAATCTAATATCTTGATATTTTTTCTATGTCTATAAGTATGCCTCTAATATTATACCCCTTGAGGTACACAATATCATATGAATAAATTGAAGAGGATACCTCAATAGTTCCAAAAATAATGATTAAAAATGGGTGACCAGGTGGTGTTATGTATGCATATTGATGAGAAATAGATCTAGAAGTTTATTAGACAAACAATTCACACAATAAAACCATGATTATAGAACGCCATATGGATAATAATTCTCATTAATAGATCAAGGAAATAAAAGGCTCAATGGATTCTCAATTCTTACTTTATCATCCAACAGACTAATGGCATTCATATTTTACTTTGAAAAATATATCACGTAATCAATCAAATTGCTTAATTTGGAATGAATAAACTCTATTGGATCTAGGTAGGGATGTTTTAGAAACGTCATGGGAAAAGTGAAATATTCTAGGCCCTGGATTCCTTTAGTTGTAGCTTGATTATTCCACTATTTCTGTTGATATTATTTATTTCATCCATGTAAAACATAGTTCCTATAAATCATGGAAACCATACCCATCTTATTTAATTTCATCATGTAAATGTATAATATATATAAAACTATAGTAAGAGGATAAAACAATTAAATCTTATGAGATACTTGGAATGCCTCTTCACATACTAGACTCCTAATAAGGTGCGTGAATTCTTTATTTGAATATTCTTATAATGATACACCATAAGGTATTCATTGTTAAGGGACAAAACCTTTAGTATGAATTGGATTATATGTATGTAAAATTTGTTGACCAAACCTTGGTTATCAAACTCATTAATTCACGATGTAGTGAACTATTTTTAAACAAGTCAACTGGTTTTGTCCTTGAGTTATTATCTCTTGGACATGATAACATCATATTTGGACTAAGGGACTCCAAAAATAACTCCTCCCCAAAAAGGATTTATCCTTTGGTGAATCTATAATAAAAATATCACACTTATTATAATTGATTATTATTTCTCTATAAATATCTACCTTCAATATAAAATTTTTATATTTGAGATAAATTCACTTACCATTGATCTCAGAGAAGAAACCCTCAAAATCATAGGTGATGGTTTTTAAGAACTCTAACATTAGATCGTGATATATCACCTCCTTCATCTGTTAATCAGTTTTAGATGAAAATTAATTAGATAATACATCATTATGGGAATTAAACAAAGATTAGTAAAATTATTGAGTTTAAATAATTTCCACATATTGATTCTCTTTTTATCCATTTTCTTCATATCATTTTTTCAACAACATTATGAATTTATAGGAAGTTGTTTAGAGTTGTCTACCATGATGGTGTAGTCTCGATGTATAAATTTCATAGGGCATATAATAGCGTATAATTATTGTGTTGTAAGTGTTTTTGTTAGATATAATGGGAGCCTCTTTTTAGTTAGGCTTGTTTGAAGGCTAAAAGGTTGACTCTTATTTCTCAGCGGTATTTGGGTAGAGGATGAAGTATCATTGATATACCTGGATTTATTTTAAATATATGTGGACATAATTGTTCATTTTTTATTCTTGTATATACACTCAGAATGATTGTTATGTGTTTTATAAGACACTTGTCTCACATTGGAGTGGTTTGGTTTTGGTAAGAAGGATGAATAGGGTTAGATTAAAATTTCAAGGGTGGTAGAGTTTGTAACAATGTTTTGTTAGTTGGGAGACAAGGTTAGTGTTTCAAAGGAGTACGGGTTGTGACAAGAAGGTGGGTTGGATATTGTTTGAATGTATTAACTGGAATATATTGAAGGTTTATGATGCTTTTATATAAGGAAAATAACAGTATTGGGTGGTTTAGACATGAAAATAAGTGGGATGATTCCACCCCCATTTTTCTATATTCAGAGTACAACATTCTATAGCCATCAATTTTATTAGGCCAGGCTATAAATTGTATATGGAGAAATAGTGAACCACCATGGTGAGAATTAGTATTTTTTGATTTTTGGAATTATATAGGGCACCACACCATAGTGTTTTTTGTTCTTTGTCATGGTCACTACTTTCTACAGATTAAAATAGCGAGGAGACACGGTATAGATATTTAAGGCTAGCTATTTTGGGTAAGATTGGTTCTATTGATTAAGGGGAATAGATTTATAGAATAGATATAGAATAGTGTAAGGCATGGTGGATGGGGAAAATCTGCAGGCACCATGGATTAGGGGAAAACAAATTTTTTGTTTTCCATTCTAGGTGAATGGTTTCAAGAGGCTTTAGGCTGTTAGAGAGGTTAGGTTGTTTAGAAATGGATTTGGATTTATATAATATTGGTTAGGAATAATTTTTTCACCTTTAAAGGGAACAACCCATTTTACACCATGGTGGGGTAGAAATGAGTTCTTAGAGTTGAGGCTTGGCTAAATGGTCTGGGAAATAGTGCTTTCATGCCATAATGTTGTTGAAACTCGATGATTGGTGGGAATATGATGTAGTGAACATTTTTGTATAGGTTGCAAATTACTAAATAAAATATGAAAGTATGAGTATGGTTTAGATACCCCTAGGTATTGTTTTTAAATATAGGTAAATATAAAACAACAAGTTGAAAACTAGTTAAAAATTGGGGTTTTTGGGTTGGGACTAGGAGACTTGAGACTTTGGTTCATCTTAGACTAATTATTTTATCCAGAATTTGAATAATCTAAAATTGGAAAATTCTTATTTCTCACTAGTTCGCAGATGATTGATGGTGTTGATGTTGTATTAAAATCAATATATTTAATTTAATTTCCTCAATAAGTGATTATTAAAGTGTGTTCCTCGATAAATTCTGAGTAACTAAGGGATTATAATAAGAGGAAAAATGTACTTCCTTAATAATTTTATCACCAAATTGGCCAATTTATTTAATTTGTATTTTTATTCTACTAATTTTGATACATAATCTACACATTGAAGTATGTATTTGTTATCAAAGGAGTTTAAAAAGTGTCCCATTAAATAAATTCCCCATACGTAAAATGATGAAACTTTATGAATGGGAATTTATGAATTCTAATATATCTTTCAAATATTCCCAATTCATTATCTCAATCAAAGCTCCTAAAAAATTTCCTTAAATATTAATTGATGATTAAGACAAATAAATCACTTAAAAATATATTTTCCACCATTCTATCATGCCTATAGTGTCCTTTACTTGGTAATAAACAATGAATTCCAAAATTATCTTCATGTTATATTTTGGAACACATCATTAAATTAATCCATATCCACATTTATTAATTAAAAATGGATTATCCCTTGAATAATAAACAGAATAAATTAAAAATCTATTGAATTTTTTTATTAGTAAAGAGAGAATAAATTATCTCATTTTAAATGTAATTTTCTATGCTTGAACTCTATAGGAGAGACTTTCAAAAATCCTAGAAGTGATTCATATCTAGAAACTCATTGTTAATGTCTAAATTATTCTATTCTTCCTCATTCCTCAATTTTAATCTAAAAAAATAGTTAGAAAAAAAATTCTCTAAGTCCCTTTTTTTCATTATATCAATCTCTTATTGAATCAAAATATACAAAATCAACCATGAATTAAAATACTTTTTCTCCAAATAAAAAAATCAAATATTTATGGTTGGGGAAGAAAATTACCTTGGATAAAATAATATATAATCAAAATTTATTAAATGAGAATTCCAATATAATAAATTCCTTCTCCATGGTAGTGTTGTTTATTTCATATTCATTGATTTTGTGTCTTTTAATGTATATGAGTCTGAGAATATGATCAAACCTCTATACCAAAGAAATTCTTATAGTGAAGTTACATATATTGCACATTTTCTCGAATAGGTTCTCCCAGAATTGAGAAATCATAAATGGAGGGAACACAAAAATAATATTTAAAGTTATGAAGGTTTACTTGCATGAATCCTCAAAAATGAATAAAACATACTTTAAAAAAAGGCATGTTTTTGAGTTGGTTTTCTTGAACCAAATACTATGTATAATTGATTACCAGAATATTCATAGTGTTGAATATTAATAAACTATTTAACATATAATAATCATTCTTATATATGAAATCATTATGATAATATCCTTGGATACTTGACATGATAAAAGGTTGGAGAAGATCCCCACTAATCACTTAATAATTCATCAAGGGCCTATATAGATCCTGGTCCCACTCATCAATTAATCATTCCAATGCATTATTCATATGAATAAGTAATAAAACATAATCAATATGCCTTAAAATCAAAAATTATTTTTATTGAAAGGACTAGAATACACATTTTCTATACTTTCCCCAGTTAAAATGATCAAAAATCATCAAGAAAAATAATTAGTATAGTATACTTTAAATATATCTCTAGCGGATAATAAGTAAAATACCATTTTTCTGTCATTTATGAATTGAAATACTATAAAAATTTCTTTTAAAATATTATTGTGGGAATGAACCTTTTGAATTTGAAAATCACTTTTAAAATATAAAATGTTTTAGAATATTATGAAAAATATTTTCTTTGAAAATAACCATATAAAACTATAAATTGAGTTTCAAATTATTATGTGGTAATGATTGTTAGAAATTATATTCATGCTATATAAGTTTAAAAAAGATTCCTTTCAAGATTTTTTAAAAGAAGACTAAAATTACCTCATTCATAAGATTAAAAGAATATTCCTTTTAATTATTTTTTAATAAGTTAGAAAAAATTAAAAATTTATTTAATAATTATTTTCATAATAGTAAAAACATTCTTCAAAAAAAATTAAGTAAAATATAGACATGGAATAAAAAGATTCCAACTGAGAAGAAAAAAATGTCATTATTCCTTAAAAATTTATTTTAGCGTCTTGATTAATTAATGAGAGGAAAACTAATAATTTTCATAAATAAATGGTGGAGAAGAAATTATATTTGGTGTAAGATATAAATATCAAATATTTACCCTCCCAGATACCTAAACATAAATAATCTCGAATAATGATGAGATTGTAAAATAAACCCTTACCACTTCAGTAACTATTTTATCATAAAACCCATGAAAGAAATTACATAAATTGAAACACTAAATAACATGAATATAAATATATTAATGATGTAAAATATAAAATGGGTAGTATATACACCTCATAATAGAATATTGGTGTATAATTTAACACATGTCCCAAAAAAGACAATTTGATATGAAGAACCCTTATATTAGGCGTGACTTCCTTTATATATGTTTGAACTTCATGTATTATAAATATATATTTGTTATAAATTTATTAAAACACACAATAATATATATAATATCTTATATGATATACTTATAACCTTTACCACCCATTTATTAACCATTATTTATTAAAATATTTATTTTGAAAAATAACTATTTCTTTTTTCATGTATGTTTTTTTTCAGTAGTTGTTTTCCTTGTACTTAGATAATGGTTCCATCATATATAGAATATTGATAAAGAAATAAATATCATATAAATTTGTTTTGAGTCTTCCATAGAATATGAAGATAGAATTTTTTTTACACAGTTCATGTTTATGGTAAGAATGACTGAAAATTCTATTTTTATTTGATTTTTGAAAACTACTTTTTGGGTGAGCGGGAACCGGATCATACATGAGATTAACAAATAAATTGAATCCAAAAATTGCATATAAAAAATTCACATTTGAATCAGAATTTAAAATCGTGGTTAGTGAACATCCTCGGGACATGTATCCATGATCATCCTCTTTAAGTTGTGCCCATGACGTCGTCATCACCGATGTACCATCAACAAACCACTGAAATCAACATCACCTTGGTAACTGTTTTCATTGTCGCTCATCATCAAAGTCAGTGACCAGAAAAAAAATAACTCAGAATAACTAGTCAACCTCATCAAAATAACTAAATCCACCCACCCTCATCAAAATCATGAGAAACACTATAAAATAGAATTATCAGTAAGTTGGAGATGACTATGGAATTTCCTCGGATGTCGTTGACCATCGGATGACAAACCAAAAAACTCATAGAAACGGCTTCTCCAGCTCCAACTTGGAGAGGAACCATGAAATGAGAGGTTTGAGTTGGCAGAATGTGCTAAGTTATCACCAGTAAACTTCTTTCATTTTCAAAGAAGAAACCACCCCATTGAATAGTCAAGAGAAAAAAATTTCATCTTGATGTCGATAAGGTTAAAGCTGACCATGAACATCGCAGACCAACTCCCTAAAAATGATCACACACAACAAACAACAAAACCACCATAGCCTGAAATGAATCTAGAAGGATTCTTCACTCAAAGATGTCCTATCGAATAGAAAATCTCAAAGCCTCCATGAAAACATCATTGTATACCAATTATGATTACAATGAAAGAACCGAAATCCAGAGTAGCAAGAAATGGGAGGCTGAAACAGAGAAGCACCACCTGGGATGCCAATCCTAGATGACAAAGCCACAAATATCATACCTAAAACAATATATTAGAAGAAGAAGGAAGGGGGGATCTGAATAATTGAACATCAGCCTCCCCCACTATGTCCCACCAAGGAACCGTATCAGAGATCGTTGTGGTTATAGTAAGACAAACATATGCATGAACACAATTTTAACTTTTCGATTGATGGAATGAAATAAGGGTAAATAATAATTCTCCATTTTAGAATAATTATTATATGATATATTTCATATATATTCCTTAAATATATCCTTATTTCAATACATGGAAAGAATAATTGAAAATCGAATCACATCACTTCATTGAGGTGGTAGTCTACACATACCCAAGAGTGACGTTATCATTTTCCAATAGATTGGAAGGTAAGAAGGTAGATACAATGTTTTTATTAAAAAATCATAACTATTTCATAAATAGAATTTTTAAACATTTAACCAATCATAATACTTATCCCTAAAAGATGGTGTTTATAAATTAATTGTACCACTACATGGTTGTGATAGTCCACACGGACACACAAGTGATACTTTCACATACTATTTGATGTATAAGAGGGTGGATAATTGTGGTTTTACAGTAATAATAATAATCTTGTATATTAAAGATACTTAATTTGTTATTTTATTATGAATAAAATTGATTTAGAGGAGGTATGAAAATAAATAAATTGAAAGCGGTTGGTTTGATGATTACCTGTTCTTTAGGGGACCTTTATATTCTTTCTTATGGAACCTAGGGCTTGTATTTTGGGAATTCCAGATCTACTATAACTTTTATAAGGATTTATACAAGATAAATATGTATGGATTTATTTATATGGGTCGATCAAAGTGGTGTAAAGAATAGAGGGAAGGGGTGACCATTTATTAGAGAGGGGGTAGAACTCTTGGAATTTATTAAAGGATTAAAATGTAATAAATATTTTCTCAAGAAAAATGATTCCAAATGGATAGATATTCAAATATAAGGTTGGATGTTGTGTAATTTTATTCCAAAAGATAAAATTTAGGCTCGTTTGAGTACTATTTTAAAACATATATTTTGCTTTAACCAATTAGTTAACCTATTTTAACCTTAACCATGGTAACACATTTTCACTCTTAAAGTGATATAATTTGAATTATAAGGTGAAAATCAGCTCATAAATAGAAAATGGATAACATTTTAAAACATATATTATACAAAATATCATATTTATATATTTTAACATCTTTAAACAATTTATTAAAAAATTATTTTCATAAAGTATCATTTATATCATTTTGGACACAATTCATTTAATTTAATTTGAAGACGATATGGAAGCGTTATAATTTCAATATAATCAATTAAAATTTTCTATAATATTTAATATTTATCCAAAAATTAATTTCAAATAATTATTAATCTAATTTTTATTACTTTTAATATTTTTAAGATCATTATTTTATCAAAAAATACTTTTTCAAGTACAAATATATTTTTATACCAAATTTGAACATAAAATTGATTCCATTGAACTTAATTGGATTATTAATGATATAATATAACTAATTAGAAATTTATTTAAATTAAATATAAATTAATAAATGCTTGAAACAAAAATATAGTATTCACTAAAAATCAACATAGTTCACTATTAATTGAAGAAATAAATCTTTTCAAAAAATTATCAAAAGTTCACATTGAGATAATTTTTAAGTGATGATTTAAAAAATGATGTTTTTCAAAATAAATTTTCTAAAATTATTAAAAAAATATTTGTAATATTTTTTCACAAAAAATAACGAAAACCATTTTCAAGGTAACGCATTTTTGAAGAAAAATATGAATTTACCAAAAAATGAATATTTATTTCTTAAGAACTAATAAATAAATTGGTATCCAATAACAAATTAATATATATTTCATTATTTTTAATCCTATTATTATTCTCAAATGCAATGGCTAGGTCTTAATGGTAATAATTGAATAGAAACATTTTATGGTCATTTAATGATGGTGTTGTGTGTCATATGTGATATCAAACACAATGTTCTTCTTTTTAAATATCAGGGTGTGACATTATTCCCCCCTTAATAAATTATTTCCTCTAAATTTTAACTTTTTATAGAAAATCAAGGGTTTTATGTTTTAAAGTTCTTTTATATAAAACCCATGTCATAATTTATTTTATAAAATTTTCTCTTAAAAAGAGGGAAATGGAAATATTAAGGTCAAATAGAATTAGATAGTAATAGGTTTTTCGATATCATAACATTAGTGAGAAATGAAAATATGGTTATGGAGGAGAAAAAAATTCCTAAGGACTAATATAGAGTGATAAAAAACATGTTAATGAGAAAGTTAACAACCAAAAAATCATGAATCAATGACGTTTGAAAACACCATCATTTCATCGAGAATGAGTGTAATAAGACAACATATTTTTTCTGGATTATTTTTCTAGAGTCAAGGAATTAAATTACCATATAGACTAAAAAATAAGGAAATATACTTACTTCAAAATTAAAATTTCATCCTTTAACCAATTTCCATTAAAATATCATTTTTTTCTAAACTGTGATTATTCAAGATGAACTTTTCTTGCTTGAAGCCCAAAAATAAACATATAAAGGATAACATAATCAATAAAGGATGAAAAGATATTCCTTATGTATTTATATATTAACCCAAAATGAAATAGTTACCACAAGGAAAGAAAATATAAAAAATGAATAAACATTCATATGATGAAATAATACATTAATATCTAAAATTCAATAATAAAATATAAGCTTTAACATAGGTAATTATTTGAAAAAATAACCATATTTACTAAATAACCTCAATAACCTCAACATTTAAAAAAGTGTTAATACCAAAGTTTGTATCATATTCTTCATCTTACACCTCCAGAAACATAATTTCATTCTTCCTATATAATTCTTTAATTTAACATAAAGTTTATATAAGACCCAACCTAGTAAAACATCTCCCAAAGAATAATTAATCCCCTCAAAATGCAAAAAATTCAAAAATATTTGATCCTATAATATGATTCACAAAATCAACTTATTATTAATCTATAAATTAGTTTAAGTATAAAAAAATCAAACCAACCAAAACATAATGTTGGACAATGGTTGGCGTTATACGCTTGTCGCCCTTCAGTTATGTCCATAAAATATAAAATCACTTTTCCTTAAATTACCTTATCACTAAAAAATAAACAAATCCAAAGGGTTTTATTCTAATAAGTATCTCCCAAAATATTCTTAATCATGTTGAAATCTTATTACATAAAACCTAAAAATGGGTAACTATGCCTTTAGACTTATAATTAACCTTGGACATATCAAACAATAAGGTTACCTAATAATATTAAACTACCCTAATATGAATAATAACATTAGTGTCTTTAGGTAATATCCTAAAAATATGTCATAGGAATATTTTCCCTAATATATGTTTTCCTAAATCTAGTTCCAGATTTTTCTAACAAACTTCATGTGATACCAACTATAAAGAATCCAACCATTATAGCCTATAGTCAGTGGTTACATTATAATGTTGGAGCTCGATAAAATGAATCATATCCTAATGATCTAAATTATTTAGTAGTCTTGGTAAACTAGATACATACTTAACTAAAGAAAATTAGGGTGATAATATTGGGTTATTTTTTCATTTTCAGATGGTTATAACCCCCTCTAAACACTTTAGTGGTGATTACAGATAACTATCGCTAAAGTGGCATCCTACACTAATTAGGGGAAGTTGTGGGTAAGAACTAGTAAAATAGGCTTTAATTTAAGAGTTGTCGAATTATAGGGGGTTTAAACACCTATAATGTTTTAAAAAAACTCACTATAAATAGTGGATTAGGGGTGGTTACTACCATCCCAAAACTACTCTTATATTTTATCAAATTACCTAGAAGCTTCCTAGGAAAACCCCTTGACAACCACCAGGAAAACCCTAACAACCCCACGAAGAACCCCTAACAAACCCTTAGACCACCCCAAGAAAACCCCAGCAGAAACACCTAACAACCCCGCGAAGCACCGGTCAGACACTACTGAAAACCCCAAGGCACCCCACAAACCATCCCATCACACCCCTAAAAACCCCACGGAACACCCCACCATACACTGCTGAAAACCGCTAGGTGACCATGAAAACCCATTGGGAAACTGCACCAACACACCCCCCTTGACACCACCAGGTGCTCCCCCAAACTACTCCCCAGACCCACAGTTGTACGCGTGCACCGACAAACCCATGCCCCACCATCACGAATGGATGAAGAACCTCCCTGGAATTCATTTGTTTAAAAATCCCCTACTAGGATTTGAACACAGGGCTAGGTAGTTGTCATCATGTTTCTAAACCACTTAGGAAAACCAATTTTCAATTATTATATGTAATAATTTATAATTATTTAGATATAATATATATATATATATATATTATATTTGTGTGTGTGTTTGGGAATATAAATAATATAAGATATCTATGTATAATATATATAATATATATTTGTGTATAATATATATAAATAATTAAATTTATATATAAAAATATTTATAAATACATTTTTATTTTTGGCCCAAGGCCCATTATATAGCCTGAATGCCAAGTGGACATTTTTCCCATTACATGGCTTGTAGGCCCAAATTTTTGGCTCAAGGTCCATTCTGTGAATAGTAATTCTACAGTACTGCCGCCTACAACATTTCTGCACATTACTAGCCACTGCTACGGTTCCATGCTACCGCTACAGTGAACTATCACTACTACAATGCCACTGTGGCTACAGCGTCGTCGCTGCTACAATACGCTATAATACTGTTATAGTACCCTTCTACCAATGGGTTTTGAACCCCCATTTTTCATGTAGGATTATAGAGTGCTTACCACTAAGACACACCCCAACTACAATAATAATATTTATTATTATTATTATTATTACACCTATTTTTTAAACTATTCAATTCTATGTTATCTTTATAAATACGATACATTTACATATTTTGTAATTTACATTATATATTAATTATTTTAAATAAAGTTAGATTACATATTTATATACATATTTATATACATTTATATTATATCATGTATAGACATATATATATACACACAAAATAAAATACATTCATATAATTGAAAATATATCAAATAATTAAATGATATATATATATGTGTCTGTGTATTTATATATTTAATAAATCAATTTACAATTAACATCGTATACTACAATATATATAAAATAATTATATAATATATTTAAATTTATATATTATAATTTTTTATAATAAAATATATATAATACAAATTTATGATATATTTATATTTATATTTATATTTATATTTTTTCTATATTATATATATTACTATACATAATATAATATAAATGTATTTATACATAAATATAAAATAAAAATGTATTTAATATAATATTTGTATAATAAAAATCATCATATAAGTGTATAGTATTTATAAAACTAGTTATACATTTTATATATTTGAATAAATATATTTATAATTACATTTATCTCATATATACCAATATTTATATATGCATACATTTTTGTTTATATGTATAATAATTTATTTAAAGAACTTTTATAATGTATTTTTATATACATATATAAGATTATAATACATTTAAATAAAGTTTTATAATGTGTTAATGTAATATATATATCCAAGAATGCGCGCGCACACACATATAAATTATATAATTTGAGTTTATATGAGATTTTTTTTAAAATATAAATATTTAGAG
Source organism: Viscum album (assembly GCA_963277665.1). Taxonomy (NCBI): domain Eukaryota; kingdom Viridiplantae; phylum Streptophyta; class Magnoliopsida; order Santalales; family Viscaceae; genus Viscum; species Viscum album. The sequence continues at coordinate 257,028,462 of OY728143.1, read as the reverse complement.
GGGTTGAAAATTCCATCTAATAAAATGTATTAGTGAAGATTCATGAACGACCTCTAATTTATTGATTTATATGTGGTTGAAAACCCTAACTAATTTCATAAATTTGATGGGGTTCAAAACCTCCAATATTATATTAAATTAGAAGGGGTTCAAAACCCCCTCTAATTTCATAAGTTGGAGGATGTTTATGAACCCCCTCTAATTTTTTCAATTTGGAGGGGGGGTTCAAAACCCCCTCTAATTTTAGATATTTGAAGGGGTTGTGAATCCCCACTATTTTTATTTAAAATAAAAAATTCCATTATATATATACTCATATATCCAATGTAATATTATATATATATATATAGTGCCTCTAAAATCAAATCGAACATATAGTTCCACTAATTTTTAAATTAGCAGGTGTTTTGATATAGTAGCCTCTCAAATACAACCAATTATTTAAAAAAATAATGCTAAAACTTTTAGAGGGGGTTGTGAACCCCCTCTAAAGTTGTTTATTTGTAAGATTTGTGCATAACCACAAATAAAATGAATTTGTAGGGAGTTATGCATAAACCCCTCTAAAGAACCACTGCTAATCTGTTGTTCTTTTGTAGTGCTTAAATCTTACCTACATTTGAAAACATAAAAAACATTATCTGAGAATACCATTATTCTATTTGGAATATCTTTTCATGTCACTAAAAGTTCACTTCATATAATTCTAGGGAATGGAAAATAAATAAAGGGTGAGATCATATACTCAGTAAGGGTTACATATAGTAGAAACTATCATTGATAAATATTTCATAATCAATATGGAAAGGTAAATAACTAAATATACATTCCATTTAATCAATAAATTGACAATTAATAATAATATGGTAGGAATAAATGGTAAAAATAATACAATGTAAATAATTATAAGACTTTGAAACATATCTATGGATATCATAACTTTTTGAATATCCACATGCACATCAATAACTTATTTTATATTAATGGAATTAATATTATAGAAAATATGAAACTTCTCACTGAGGCCTTATATCGAGATATAAAAAAATATCATCAAGTCCATGTGCCATTACATATACATAAATTGGTAAGGTATCCACTGAATAACCAAGTGATTTTGTATCATAAGGCCTTCTAATGATTCGATGGGATATATATTTTGGGACCCATATGTCATTAAATAAGTCTAATAAATTCATCATATGAATAAATAATAAAACATAATTAATATTTCTTATAATTAATAACTATTTATATCAGAAGAACTGTAATATAGAATGTCAATACCTTCCCCTTTATATGTGATCATCAACCATATAGAGAAAGAAAAAGTTTGGTATCTAACACACCTACACACATTATTTAATTCACATGGGAAACTATCAGATTAGATTTATTTGTTTCCTAAACAACACTTTCTACTCATACATAGTAGAGTGGTAGTGTGGGGTCATTCCCATGGGGAATTGAGCTAGCAACAAGAACTTACTGCTTAAAACCATGTGTGTAAAAGTCCTCATGATTTTGGTCAAGTTTGGTAAAACTAACACTAATGAATTGTGAATTAGGAGTAGATATAAGGAATTGATCAGGGTAAATTTTAGGGTTTTAGGAAAAAGACAATCTCTATCCTAACTTGGTTTGGCCCTAAGATCCAAGATATGAAGAAAGCAAAAGTTGTTAATTGACTATGGTCAAATAAACTAGCTCTACCTAGGAGACAGATACTCCGTGGTCTAGAATTGTCTGTAACCTTAGTACATTAAGATTATATTATAAGGAAGGAATTATCATAGGCTGTTAGTTATAGCCTAATATGCTCCAATTAGGTTAGGTTTGTTCATTCGAACTTCCTGTGGTCAAGGTCACTCGAACAAATTAGAAACTTTTTTGTTTAAATTAATTAGTATTATTGAGATTTAAATGTTGATAATTAGAGATTTATTAAACTCATATGTCCTCACTCTCAACCCTTACCCTGGGTGGTTTTGTGACTCGTATTAGAATTGGTCATGAATGGGTAAAAGATTAAAAACTTGTCGAGTATGCATATACTAATTGGGTTTGAACAATTAAATATCATAAAAGGATTTAGAGTTATTAATTAATAAACACGTAATCATGAATTATCAACAAAGAGATCTATTCAGTCAAAATTATAACCAATTTCTTACTTGAGGCAAGAAAAAGAATAAGAGTTAAAAAGTTGTGTTGATGATTGATGATCAAAATGATGAACGTGTGAAGAACGGTGTTAGTGATGAAAAAATGGATGAATAACAATGTTTAAATTTATCCATGGTTCTTACATTAATGAAAAATAATGAAAATAATTGAAGAAACAGATGTTTGGGTAAAGGGAGTAGAAGGGAAACTAAATAAAAATGAAAGAAAACGAATTATGTCCTCTCCCATTCCATTTTGTGCCTACTGTATATATATATATAGGAAATTACATAACATGTAATGGGTATTCACATCGTGTATTGATGATCTAATATTTTTCAGTGTGTTTTTAATATGCACACATCTTTAAGGAAAATCATTCAAGATTTTGAATTTTGACGCTTCTCACATCATGTAATTGGATGTCACGCTGTGAAGAACCCTTCAGCTCGATCATTTTTAGAGGGAAATCTGATTTTAATGCCACACCTTTTGGATTGGATATTCACATCATGTAATTATATTTCACATCATATAGATGATTCACATCATGAAACTTGTCATGGGTTTGAAATTATTCACACCTTGGCTTCACAGCGTGCATCATGTGGTGAAATGATATTACACATCGTGTAATGATGTTTGAGTACATATAATAGTCAATTAATATATTTTTATATATTTTTTCCTTTGAAACATTAAAAGAATATTTCATAAAATAATCCACACATACTTGGTACATCATCGAGTAAATCATTGAAAATACCTAATAAAATGACCCTAGAAAATATATATGACTTTATCTTACTAGAATAATTACATAATATATCAAGTGGATCATCATTAATGTATTTTTTTCATTTATGAATAGAAATTCCATAAAGAGGTCACTTAAAATATTCTTGAGAAAAAAATCTTTTTTCACATTGAAAATCAATTTTAATATATTAAAATTTCCATAATATACAGAAAAATATATTTTTTGAAAATAACCATTGAAATTTGTAAAGTATGAATCAAATATTTGAGTAGTCATGATAGTGTTAAATTCTGTTAATGATGTATAAGTTAAAAAAATCATTCCTTTCACAATTTTGTAACAGAAATAATAATGTAACATATTTAAAAAATTAAAATAAGATTAATTTCACTCATGTTTCTAAAAATTAAGGGTCAAAATTCAATTTATAATTCATTTAATAATATTAAAAACATTCTTTAAAATATTTTAATGAAAATATGGACATGGATGAAAAAGGTTTCTAATCGAGTAGAAAACAAAGTCGGTTTATTGTCAAAAAATTATTTTGGTATTTTGAGAATTTATAGTGAGGAAAATGATAGAATAACATGAAATTTTCATAAATATAAGTTGGATAATAAAATATAATTTTTTAATATAGGAATATCAAATATTTTCCCCAAAGTAGACTTAAATAGAAACGATCCCAAATAATGATGATATTATGAAATAATCTCTTACCACATTAGTAACTTTTGATTTACAAACCCCATAAATTAAATAACCTCAAATAAAGCACTATATATAATTAATATAATGAGATTCTTGATATAAAATATCTAAGATACAGTAAATACACATCAGAAAATAAGATGGGTGTATAAACTAACATGCATCCCGAAGAAGACAATTTGAGATGAAGAACCCTTGCCTCAGGTATGAATTCCTTCATATGTGTTTTAAAATACCTTATAATAAATATATATTTATTATACATATATTATAGAACCATAATCTGGTATATATCACCATATATTATTTAATTATATCCATTATCACATGTTTTTTAAGAATTATTTTTTAAAAATATTGTTTCACGTGATAACAGATTCATTTTTCTTGTATGTTTAAGTTCAGTAGTAGTGTTCATTGTAATTTGATCATGTTTTAATAAATACATATCTTTAATAATTATAAAAATATCATATAAAACCATTATATATTTATTTTGAGTCATCTTTATAATATAAATATAAAAAACGAATTACACAATTTAGGGAGACTTTAAGCCGTACGTACACATGAACCATCTTTCCTCTTTTAAATGGATGGAAAGAAAGAAAAATAAATAATAAATAAAATTTATATAATAATTATTATAACTTATATATAATATATATTTATTAAATTTACCCTTATTACCATCCATAAAAATCAAAAAATGAAAAATGAATCACATCACTTCAAGGAGGTGGTAGTTCAAATTTACACACAAGTGGCGTTATAATTTTCAATGAATTTGAGTTTAAGAAGGTATATATAATATTATAATTATATAAGTTTAAATATATTATAAATATCATATATAAACATTAAACCCATTATAATACCCATCCACAAAATATGGCGATGAAAAATGAATTTTTTCTCTATGTAGAGGTTGTAGTCCATATGTACACATAAGTAATACTTTAACATACCATTTTATGGGAAAAGGTGGATAATGATGGTTTCATTATCATAATAAAATTTTTATTGATTCTATTTAAGTTATTTTATGATTAATACCATAGATTTATAGGAGTTAGAATAAGAAATAAATTGAAAGCAGCTGGGTAAGACGATTACCTCTTCTTCGAGATACCACCTTTAGATCCTTTCTTATAGAACCTAGGGTTAGTTCTTGTGAAGATAGTTACATATTGAACCTAGATTAGGATGTTTAAAAAGATAAATGTACTTTTATTTCTTAATATATATTTTTAAAAAGTTGTATAAATATGAGAGGGAAGGGGTTCCCTTTTACAAGTGAGGAGAGGAGCACTCATGGAATTTCTTAACAGATTAAAAATATAAAAATGTAATTATATAGAAAAAGTGATTCAAAATGGATAGATATTAAAATATAAGGTAGTATGTGGTTTTAATATCATCAAAAAAATAAAATTTTTATAGATTATATGGAAATTTAAACCTTATCTTTTGTTTTATTGTCTTAGTTAACCTACTTTATCCTTAAACCCGACAATGCCTTTTTCACTCTTAAAGGGCCATATTTAGTCTTATAATTTGATAGTTTGATAATAAATTTACAAGGTATGAAATATTAGAACATATTTACCAACTTTTCCTCTTTCAATATTTTTATGATTTTTAAATAATTTAATAAAATATTATTTTCATAAAATATCGTTAATATCATTTTGACACTATTTATTTAATTTTACATTAATAAAAACAAGAAAAAGATGGAATTATAATAAAATAATTTCCAAAATAATTAATATTTTATTTTTATCTAAAAAAATTGTGTAATATATAATTTCATCCAAATTTTATTACTTTTCATATATTTAGTATCCTTTATTTTATTTTTCTTCAAATGGAATAAATATTGTGTCAGTGTTGTGTAGGCATTTAGGGTAATAATTAAATCACAAAATATTAAAAATAAATTACAATGAAATATTAAATTATTTTATATTTTAAAAATAAATAAAACTAATCATAACCTCTTTTTACCCTCATGATATAATATTAGAGATATTAAGGTTAAGAGCGTGAAATTTTTGACTTTATCTTTACTTAAATTAATATAATGGTCATAATCTAAGAATCATGGAATAAACTAGAAATATATTTGATTCATGGGTCTAATTATTGAACCAAACTCATAAAATAGGATAAATTATAGTGTTCTAAAAATTTTGAAGCCTTATTCCAAAGGCTTAACCCTATTTACCAATTTTATCCTTGTTGGCGTGACAAAAATTATTATAGTTACTATTCATGTTAACCCAAAATAAAAGGGACCTATTTTTGAAATTTAAGCCACTTAATTACATATATGGTATTAATTTTTTAATATTAAATCACTATAATTAGATGAAATTTATGTAATATAATAACAAAAATCACAATATAAAATTGTTTTTCATAAAAATTCCATTTTAAGTATACAAATGTTTTAATGCCAAATTTCACCATAAAATTTATTATAATGAACTTAATTAGATTATTTATAATATATTAAAATTAATGATACTTTTAAAACTATTTCAAATAAAATGTAACTTTTTACATGCATGATACAAAAATACAATTTTTAATAAAAACTGTATTTTTCACTATTCTTTAAAAAAATCTTTTCCAGAAAATCCAAAAAATTTACTCTAAGATAATTTTAAAATGATTGTTTCAAAAAAAATTAGTTTGTTTTGTCAAATACATATTTCAATATTGGGGAAAATTAAATAGTATATTTATTCACAAAAATAAATAATTTTTTTTAGAAAGAAACATATTTTTGAAGCATAATTTGAATATACTAATAATTGGATGTTTATTTCATATTAATTAACCAATAAAATTTTATTTATTAAGAACTTTATATATATATTAAACAATGTGGTTTCCTATTCATACCCTCTAATTTAATGACTACGTTTTAACAATCATAAGTAAATAATAATATTTCATGGTCAATTAGGATCAGTGTTGTGTTTTGTATACGCTATTGAACCTAATGTTTTTTTAAAATTTTGGGGGTTACACATAGTAATTTGAGACACATTCTCATGGTGTATACCCTTGGTAATATTTATAGTGATATATTTTTAGAGAATGACCCGCTACTATGAAACTAACATTTATATTTTTCATTGGATATTCCAATATGCGTACAGGTGTAACGATCCCTTGAATTTACAATTTTAATTAATGAATATTATGAGTTGCATTAATTTATGTACTAAAAAGACATTATGGAATATATTCATGGGAATTATGGAATTTTGTGTTCACTAAAAGTTATATATTCTAATAAATAATTTGAGAAAGGATTTTCCCCTTTAGGTGTTAGTGGGTGTGGATATTCTTGTCTCTTTAATGTAAATATAACTTCATGATTAAGTCCATGTCAATAAAATTTTATCAAAAATTTAATTTTTGAAAATTATATGATATAGACATAAACTATATAGTTTGATGACACCAGTATGAAACCTGCTTCATTAGAGATTTCATGACAATGAGATTATATGACACAGTATGTGCTGATATGTGTTTATTTTCATTATTATATTTAAATTCTTTATTTATGGATGTCTTGGTGTGTTTCTAGATACTAACCTTGGAATTTTGGTGTAACTTCAAAATTCCACTGGGAAAGATGCCTATAGGGTTGTACACTAAGTATATAAATAACCTTAGTTAACTTCTCTTTGTATTAGACATATTGAATAAATATTATTCTCAAGTGTGGTTTAATAATTATTCATGTTGATTTGGTTACAAAAATTTATTCACCAGGTATCCAAGATAATATTATGTGAGTTGAGTGTTAAATAAAAATTCATTTTTAAAATTAATTGTTAATTATGTAAATATAGAATATTTATTTATTTTGGTTTATTCAAATGGAAAAAAATATTTATTTATTTGGTTATCTCAATATTTAATAAATAATTTTTACTATCTTAGTAAATATAATATTAATTTATATATCAGTGAATAATGAAGTGAAATTTATTCAATAAATATTCTTTATTCAAGGTTTGATAAATACATTGTCGGATATACTAAATGTGCTTAATGTTTTTATTATAAATTATATATTAAATATCATTTAAATAAATCTAAATTTATTTATTTAATAGCAATATTTATTTATCAGTAGGTGTTGAACATGTCAATTAAGTAATAATATTATTTATATTTTTACTAGATATGGTGTTTTTTATGAAATAAGAGAATGGATAATGGACCTTTTTAAATTAACAACCATAGACTAACATTATTAATGCATAGTTTCATAACATTATATGGTTAGTAGCCATTGTTAACAATGAAATACTATAGAAAATTATCTCAATCCATAGATATATTTTCTCCTAGAATACTCTCAATAAAGAAAATTAATCCTCCTCTACAAATTTCTCATTTCTTAAGAGATCAATACGATTTCATTCACTAGAAGATATTATAATGATGATAAAAAACTAAGGATGCAAGAGTTAAGATCTTTAGTGATAACACCCTAATATTTATACAAACATTGCCAAAGGTTTTCAATTTATGCGTGGAACATTTATAGATATATTCTACCACTAAATCCTCACAACATAATGATAAAAAAATATAAGTTGTCTACTAATTCATTAATGGAAAAATAATTTCTATGAAAGATAATTCTGTATTGAAATAAATAAATTATATATTATATGTGATAATCCCAATTTATTGGTTCTGTCGCAACAGTAAACTAATTTTTAATTTAGTTTTATTAGTCATGAATTGTTTTCTTGTACATATTATATTATTCATTTATTATGAAAAAAATCTTGTTTTTCATAGACAATAGGTTCTCTCATTACTCCCATAACCAACAAGATGTATCAGAGCGGTCACATAATTAATATATAATTACTTATTAATCATTGATTGATAATATTTATTTGTTGTTAGTTTTCATTTCTAGGTAATTAAATATTAAATATTAATCAAAGAATTATTATCTTCTCCATATTCATTTTTGAATACCTAAATGAGCAATGGTTAAATTTATATGATGAACATATAAAAAATCCATCCTGAGGTGCCAATAGTTTTGGTTGGATAACCCAAGACTACATGGTGTACAACCCCTTAGTACATGTCTTATACCCATGCTAAATTCACCATGATAAATATCAAATTAATTCAAAGAATATTCCATATATAAAAGGTGGAGAGACTTAAATTTGTATAGCATATTTACCAGGATAGGTTGGAACACCTTTTTATAGACTATATACAATGTGACTTACTTACACACTGTCTAGCCCATGTGTTTCTATAGTGGAAAAAAAGGGGGTCCAAGACATGTCTTTCATTTAATACATGAAATATGGATTAAAAATTTCTGTAAAATAGAGGACACATAGTTTGAAGTTTTCATACACATAATGTACCTCATTTATTTCCCAAACCAAATACATTCCCAATCCCTTGGCATGTGTCATAGACATATGCAGATGATGGTACACATCATGTGGAACAAGTAGAAGCCATGTATCCCCACTTACCTCTTGTGATTAATTTTATAAGGAAATAAAAAATTAAATTTTTAATCAATCCTAATAAATATGTCTCCATGTTTCATTTATTGATAGTTCACTCTATGAAATATGATTATAAATTAAACATTTAATTAATTTCCATGATAAATTTTGATCTAAAATATGTCAATGTTCATTAATTATAGTTTAATTTCTGTATGCTAATAGCATTAAATGTAAAATAATTTATACGTGTCCATGTGTCATTATTTGAAAGCACATGAATTTTAATTTTGTGTTATTCCATGTATGTTGGATTCCATATGAGTACAAAGTAAAAGGAACATAATAGGTTGTTTATATTGGTACATTTTGTTTCCTCCATATAAACATATGTATTTTATTAATTTTAAATAAACCAAAAAAAATTAATTTTTTTTAAAACTATGGATGATGAAAAATTCTAGGATGGTTTTTATAGAATTAAGATATAAGTAATTAACTCATAAATCAAATAATTAATCACATTAATTCATAGAATTTTATCATAATTAATGAAATAATTGACGTTAATTAAACTACATTTAAAATGTATATTTTTTTTCATATGTTTGTGGATTATGATCTTAGACTAATACTTTTTATGCGAATGGTTTCATTAATTTATATTGCTCAATAAAATTTACAGCATGCATGCTTCTCCCTCCTCTTATTTATATAAAGGAATATAATCCCAATGTTTATTTTATGTAAACCACCTTAACCAATCATTTAGATCCCATAACCCATGTTCAAGTAAATAATATGTAATTGATGGATATCGAGGGTGATTAGAGGTTTTCCAATATGGATTTGATGATAAACCAATCCAATAGGTGCATATGTGGAGATGCGGAATGTTTTAGCTTGAACAAATTTAGGTTTAAGGTATAATGACTTAAGACATTGAAACATATTATTACTTGATTTATTTATATAAACAACCAATAAGTGCAACCCAAAAATCATGAGGCCTAGTGTCTTTGTAAGAGTTGGTTCACAATACAATGAAAAGAAACTAAAACATGAAATAATTATTTATTCTCAATTATGACCTCCTAAATCCATTTGAGATTATAAAACTATAGAGGATAACACATGAATATATAAAAAAGGTATGATCTAAAAATACCAGTAAGGTAATAAGATTGGTTAGGAAACATAACATGCGAGTCAAATTAATATCATGATATCATAAAATAGGAGGCTCATGAGTTACCACATCGAAGCATAATATTGAGAAAATAGTGTCATAAGATCATAGAAACATATAAAATGTCAAAAAAAATATAATATGATATAAAAATCAGTCAAGGATAACTTCTTAAATAATATCACATGGTGGAAAAAGTCTTATAAAGGATTAGGTTTACTCCCCAATCCCATATACAACATCTCATGAGAGAAATGGTTTACTGATTGCATTAGAGTTCTATTTGGGAACACCCATAAAAACATGTTCATTATTTATTTATGGAAAAAAGGAAACCAATCATAAGTAATAAACATAATAATTACCCATATAATTAAAATGGACTACATAATCTTTCCACATATCATAATTAAATGAAATTTCAAATAGAAGAAATTTGAAGAATAAAGATAAGGAATGTATTACCCCAACAAAAATAGGGATGGTAAGATAGTTATATATGTGAGAGACATATATAAAGAATTTATATTCACTATATAATTTTAAAGAGATAAAGAAATTGATTTGTAGAGTCGATTTCCATAACCTGAAGAAAAGGGTTCTTTAGAGATATCCCTTACCTCGAGCCTAATTCACCGGGTTCGTGCTTTATCTTACTGAATAATAAAAAATGTTAATATTTTTAATTGATTAATAAACATTTTCTTGATTAATATTCCCTTTATTACATTTATTATAATGTTATATTCAATTACTGAATCATTTAGGTTCAAGTTTTATGTTTTGATGATGTTCACCTCATATGTCCAAAATCACATTCGAAAGTTGGCTATGGAAAAATAGATTATTATTTAATCATATATCGAATAATTTTCATGAAATAATTTTAATTTTCTTATATAAATTATAATTTTTAAAATCAATGATGAAATATGGTTATGAAAAATTAACTAAGGTATAATCGTGGAGACTATATGTCATACGTATGCATAAGTAACATTTACATTTTTCAAAAAATCATGATAGAAAAAAAGTAAGTTTTATTTAATATTTACAACATGATAATTATATAATAAATATAATATAGATTTTAAAAAATTGTTATATATACCATCCATATGATGTGGTAATGGAAAGTGAATCGCATAGATTATTGGAGCTCTTAATGCACATATACACACTAACGACATTATCATTTTTCTATAAATGGAAAGGTAAAAATATATATGATATATTCAATTTTCAAAATTATAAACATGTCATTATTATAACATATATTTATATATACAAATTTAATCCATCATCATAAACATCAGTGAGAGGAGATGATGGAAAATATTGCATCCGTTTGGGAGACGATAGTCTTCCGAACACACAAATGATTGTTTCATTTCCCATTTTATAGAAATAGAGATGTATTTAGTTTATTACATTAACATAATAACATATTATTTTGTTTTATATACTATTTTTATTATATCATCCTCATTTAATGAGGTTTTATAGAGGTGGAGAGGAAATAAAACCAAAACTCTTGATTAAGTATTATACCTCTTCTTTGGACATCCTCTTAAGGTTTACACAAAAATCTTCCCTACGTTGTTTTTTTAATAAAACCAAGGATTATATGAAATGATTAATAATTTAAGGAATTCATTTTTTCAGAAATTTTTTGAACCAAAATGATCTTTCTGTTTGGAGAGGAAAGGATATGATTTATCCTTTTATAAGCGGGGTAGATGAACCACAGAGAAAATTTCATAAAAGAATAAAACATGAAAATTTAATTCCCCAAAAAGATGATTTAAAATGGCTATATATTAAAATATATATATATGATAAGGTTTAAATATAAAATTAAACTAGTATTTACAATTTTTTAATTTGAAAAATTACCCTTAACTATTTTTTACTATTCATTAAGATAAAAAATTAAGTTAAATTTATTAACTAATATTAATTATGATTACACTGAATATGTAATAAATTTTATCAAATTCAATTTAAATATGTTGTTGATTTTATTTTAAAATTAATCCCGCAAAACGTGTCGAAAAAATATTTTTCAATAGAGGCATTTTTCATGCATAAGATTATCTTACATAAATTCCATGACTGGAAATAATAATTTTATGAAATTAAATTCATATAAATAGATATATAGTTTATAAATTTCATTTAAATAATTCCTTACTAGGGGTTATTTTTACTGATTAAAATGGATACAATTTATGCACTTAAAAATAGTTTGTAGAAAAATGTGTTTTTGAGCATCGAAATAAAATTATTCCAAAATCATTAAAATTGATGATTAAAATGAAATTATCTAAATTAAATAGTTTATATGTCACTATAAATAACATAAAATATAATAATACTTTTAAATTACTTGATTTAATTAAAATAAATGTCACACTTTCAAAAATTGTCAAGTTTTACTATTCAATCTACAATAAAACATTTCAAAAAAATTCCAAAATTCCTCCCTAAGTAAATTTTAATATGTTGATTTAAATAATTAATGTTTTTTAAAACAAATTTTCTATAATTACAATAAATTGATGATAATATTTTCTCTCAAAAATACATAAAAATCCTTTTTTAAGAAAACATATTTTTTTGAAGAATAAAATATATTCATTAAAAATTGAGTGATTATTTCCTATAAATTTAGCAATATATATTATTGAATATTACCTTTAAATATATTTCATTAATGAGTTAATCTTATTCATACACTATAATTTAACAGTTATGTGAGAACATTCACATTTAAATAATAATATTTCATGGTTTGTTTAGTTTCAATGTTGTGTATCATATACGGTGTTCAACATATTTTTATTTTCAAAAAAATTGGGTGTTATGTTATTCCAACCATAATAAATTTATACCTGAAAATGTCATATTACATGCAATGCTGAAAATAGGTGAGATTACTTTTACTTCATGGCTTCCTATGGTTCCTTGGTTTCTTCTTCATATTTATGGTTATACCATTGTAGTTAGACTAGGTGAGTTGTCTTATTACTTTGAGTATTATCTATATGATACAAGATCATCACTAGCTACTCCTCATAAGAGATATATTTTATAAATTGTAACACCTTTTAATTTAGTACATGTTATAGATCCGATATGTACTTATTCTGTAATGATACATTGAATACTTTGTGTACTTGATAAAGGGTTGATGAGTGCTCTTCGATAAGCCACTTCTCTGGTGATACCACGAATATTAAAGGGGAAGAGGTAACTAGGGATTAACTTTACCTTCATCCCAAATTTCACAACTCCTTCCATTATAGATAAGCAGATAAACACATTATAACTAACCTAAATCTCGATGTCTTGTCGATGATTTTTAGCATAGCTATTATATCAAATCTGAGCAGTCTTGACGTGTTTCTAAATGGTCTTGAAATTTTGTATCATTTCCTAAATAATTTTATGTACCAATATTTTTTGTACAAAAACATCATCCCAACACATAGTTGTTCTAAATCTATATTGATAAAGTTATTCATAAGTATCTATCTAGAGGCTTGAGTGAAATCTATTATTCTACAAGAATTTAACTAGATGAAGATATTGATCCCATTTTCCTTTGAATTCCATCTTGCATTCTCTCAACATGTCTTTAAGTTTTTGAATAGTCCACTCATATTAGCCATCATTTTGGGCGTGATATGTGGTACGGAATTTACACTTAAAATTTATATCGTGTTGGATCTTCCAGGACCTTGAGGAAATTCTTGGATCTATGACACATTAATCATTAGTATTGTTCTATGTAGCCTCCCAAACACTCTAATGTATATCATTTCAAGTATATTGAGTGTAAAGTTCTATCGAATTGAAATTAAGTGTATAGTATTTGTAAAATGATCCAACACAACCCATATGGTATTATTTCATCTCGATAACTTTGTAAGACCAATGAAAATTTCAATTGTGACAATTTTCCATTTCCAAAAAGGTATGGGAAATGGTTTCATATTCACCTTAGAAATTTTTCTTTTATCCTTTAATTGCAGACATAAAAAACAATTCGATGCATATTCCATGATCTCTTTCTTCATATTTTCCCACTAATAATTCTCTTGAAGATCTAGATACATCTTCATGCTCCCTAGGTGGATTGAGTTGGCATAAATATATGTGCATTAGTAAAAATTTCATTCTTAATCTCAAGATTTTATGGTAAAAATAGTGGTGTCCCAAATCCTACAACTCCTTATTCATCAATTTTGAACTCTTAGGATTTCTATTTTCTTAAATCATCCATTTTCTTTTGAATTTCCACACTATATCATTGAGTATTATTTATATTCCCTAAAAGGGATAGATGAGTAATCATTTTAGAAAGGAAGGATGATGTCCCTTCTCTCATGATTCCCATGTCTATCCTTTTTATGTCAAGAATATTGGATCATTATCAATTCTTATCAGTGATAAGGTTTTCAGATCTTCTATACTTAGATAATATTTCACTTTGTTTTCCTTCCAAATATATTAATGGATTGATGAGTCGTAGTCCTTGATCATCTCTAACAATCTACATTGGTAAACATTAATATCCTTTAACCTGAATATATATTTGGGGCTCTTATGACCCATAAATATTTCATATTTCTCCCTACATAGATAATATCACCATATTTTCAATGCAAAGATTACTACAACTAGCTCTAGATCTTGTGTTTGATAGTTTTTTCACATGAAATTTAAACTTGATTGAAGCGTAGGCCATCAATTTATCATTCTACATCTGTACACAACCCAATACATTCTTCAAAGAATCACTATATACATCAAAAATCACCCCACTAGAGGAAAAAATGATTACTAACGTAATGATAAGCCTTGTTTAAGTCCTTAAATCACATTTCACATTCAAAATCCTAGAAAACATTACTCCGTTCTAGGTTTTACAATCACTAGTTTGTTCAAAAATCATCGGTAGTGACAAGCTAGTCCAAGGAAACTATTTATCTATCTTATAGATACAAGTCTAGGAAACCCCTAAATTTACTTTTTTCAAAGATTATCCCACATATATCCCATTTTTTGTGATTATATAAACCAATAATGATCCTTCCTTTATCTAGAACTCACACTTACTATACATTTCATATATATTCTCCTTTTTCAAAGTCATTAGAAAAGTATTTATAACATCCTGACCAAGAAGAAACAAAATAGTTCCCCGAGCTGGTGGGTCATATGGCCCCAAGCTCCCCTCCCCTATGCTAAAGGATGTGAAATAGTAGAGAGGGAATAGGGTGTGTTTTTAGAGAGACTATTCCCTTATGTCAAATTGTAACATAATGGTATAATATCAATAGTCAACAGAAGAGGCACCAAACAAAGAGATAGAATGTAAAAATCCCATAGAATAATAAATAAATAGTTTCAAAGGCAATCCCCTATATATAAATATGTTTAATGAATATAAAAAGTAGGATCATATGTATACAAACATCTAACATAGATCATGAATCTAAAGTAAAAAAAGGCCAAACAAAAAATCTCCAGATAGAATCATGATAAATTATTTGTCATATTCTCCCCTTATCCTAGGATATATATAATCAATCATTATACAGTTGGTGCTTTCCCTAGTCCCCACCTTCACCCATTAACTCTATTTGGGTACCCAACAACAGTCTAAGCAGGTTGTGAGATGACACTCAGTATGCCACCACCAACACTGACAATAACAAGTCCAGTCATATATACCATGATATAATAGTGTGCAATATATAACAGGTATACAACCAATAAAAGTAAGTTATTAAAGTTAAGTGACATTATCTATCCTACCAGGGTTACTTTTAAAAAAAATATTCTTGTTCCCATAAACAAGGTCAACTGTAAAGAATAAATAAAAAAGTGTGATATTGTCTATTGTAACAAATATAAACTGATAATTGTACGAGGATAGCCTCTAAGAATTAAAAAATATCCACAATGGACACTAAAATGCCCGCATGTGTCATTGAATTCATATAATATACATTCATACTTGTTTTATTGTTATCCCAAACATCACTAACTACTAGGGCGTAGTATAATGATAATCAAAGTTCTATCCCATAAGGAGGAAGAAGGATCATAGAGGTTACTATCTTGATAACCTTTTAGATAGGAGTCCTTTTGAGTTTCTTTGGTTTGGGAGTTTATTAAATATATGGTTAAAAGTTGTTTCAAATGATTAAAGAAGGGTTAGGATCAATTTTGAGTATCTGTGGGAAGGATAATCTTAATTCTGATCTTTCCTAGGTCCTAGAGTTTAGGCTGTGAAATGAGAAGAAGTTTCCAACTAACTTTGGTCGGTCAACATGCTCTACTTAGGAGGTAACCATTCCTTATTGGGAGATAATTACAACCTAGTTTCATTATGCTTTTCTTCTATAGAATAAGGTATCTTTGGAAAGTTGACATAGCTAAATCTACTCCAATCAAGATAGGGTCTTCCACTTGGATATCCCGCGGTTAGGGGCATTCAAATGAATTAGATAGAAATTGTATCATTTATCCTATTTGATAATCTTTTACTGTTACCAAAATTAGAATTAAATATTCATTATGAATTCAGATACATCTATTCTCGATCCCTACCCATGAGTGGTTTAGTTACTCATGGTAGGGGAGAAAATAATAAGTAACTAAAAAACATGCTTAACATGTTCAATTGATTTGAAATTAAACAGTTCCTAATCATTCAATGATTTGGATTTGATAAAAATATAAATAAACATGAAATTGATGTTTATGAGAGATAATAAAAATTATAAAAAAAATACTTACTTTAAAGTACAAATGGATCTAACTTGTGTTCAATGGTAATCGAAGATGAAAAATGGTAAGATATGAAATGGAAATTGAATTTGATGATGAAAACAAAATACAGGGCTCTTGAATAAAATATATTGTGAAACAATGAAGAAAATTGAGTGTGATAGGGGAAAGGACAAAGGAAACTCAAAGGGAAAAAATAAAGAGAAGTCTCTAATTTGGGATGGTCTAAAATTTGATATCGAGGTATACTAAAAATAGGATAAATAAGTCAAACTTTATAATATATTAAGCATTGTGTCATTCTGATCCATGTACTTCTCCATGGATTTGGAATATTATGCTTATCTCATGCATATATCGTCTGAAATCTAAGGTTTGAACGCTTACACATCATGTATTGATGACTCATGGTGTGTACTAGCCTTCCAGTTATTTCTCCGGAGTAGATTTATCACAGATGGATTTGACTGGGATCATGTTGTGTATTACCCACTCATGACATGTAATGGATTCTTTCTCTGTTGCCTTCATGACTTGGTTCACAGCTTGGATCATGTTCTTTGAAATCCCAATACACAATGTATAATGATGATTCAAAAAATTTAATAGGATAATTTTGTGATTTTTTTACATTTCTTCCTTTGAATATTGTAAATCCAAATTCTTAAAAAACTAAACACATACCAAGTGAATTGTTGAGTAAAATAATAAAAATCCTTAGGTAAATGAGAAAAAATGTATATATGAATTCGGCTTATTAAATTCCCTCACACTTGAAAATTTCATTTCCTCAAGAAAAAAGGTATTAATGAAGATTTTGAAAAAATAATCCATTTTTTAAGCCAGAAAAATTCATCATGTCTAGGAAAATAAATATAAGTGTAAGAGGAAAAGGTTAGTCTCGAGAATCATCCCTGCCTAGAAAATTTATATTTCGTCATAGCTCAGTACTTTAAAAAAATTCTTATATTTTAATTACAACCTATATCACTTGAATTATATACCCATTTTTAATTAACCTCATAGTTAATTTTCTCTCATTTCTTAGGGTAAAATGAAATCAGAGTTATGATCATACCCTGGGTACATGTTCCTAACCATAGTCTTGCATTGGTTCTATCAAATCCAATTTGTATGGACAAGTACAAAATTAATCATAGGGGCTTAAAAAATTTAGGTTCTGATGACTCTGAGGCTATGGGAAGGTGGGTACAAGATTAAATCAAGCTCAAAAGAAGGGTAATCTCGGAATCACAATGCATGAATCTCAAGATAAGTGTAATATAATGCCTCTTCAAAGCTATTCAAGTCCACAATATAGTATATCTGGTTAGATCAATATATATGTCAAATAATTACATAATGAGTATTATATTCCTTTCCTTTTTCTTTTGTATTTCTATTTTTCTAAATTCATGTCTAAGACCATTCTCACATCCATCCCCAAAACACATATGATCCTTCAAGAGATTCATCAGTCTGGAAATTGTGATTTTTGACCTTTCTAGTACACAGCCTATACAGATTTTTCATTTCATTTTTATTTTTCAAAGGAATATAATAAAAGTGAAATGATAAAAAATAGATATGGATTGTAACCAAATAGTATAAGGAGTACACTATGCATCTATGAAAATAGATACATCCCATTTTTTCTCAATTCTTCCTCTCCACTTGTTCAATAGTAACATCATGCATTATACAAGGAGCGGGGATGCAAGGGAAAATCGAATTGGAATAGCATCATCCTAAAATGTATTTAATGGAAACTACGGGATAATGAAGGAAATATGTATGGTGGGTCTCAATAAAAAGTGGCTAAAAAATATTTTCTCAATCATTTTAAATGTGTACTTGTTTAGTCATAGCCCCAATAAGATTTAAATATATGTTCTGAGTGGTTGACATGTTCCTGGTATCAGTCAAGAAATATACTCAAAATAGAATATGTAATTTTAGGCTTAGAGTCCTATTGGTTAATGAGAATAAAAATAGAAACTAGAAATTACAATGGGTATAAAACTAATTTATGATTCAATTAGTCATAATTTAAAAAAATTTGAATTTGAATCAAATTTCTAAACTCAGTAATCATTTGATAATTCTAAAAAGGAAAAAAACACTGATTCTATAAATTTACAACTTGAATTTTTATTTTATTTAAATGGGAATAATGTTTTTAAAGTTTAAGGCATGCTTATAAGTTTTTAAAATGTCTCCTAGATAAGTGAGAACAAGAAAAAATTCGAGTGTATCAACAGTGAAAATCATGAAAAACTCCCCCACACTTAGAAATAGATAGTCTGCACTGTCCATGAAATAATTTGGGGAGAGTTATGGTATGTAAAGCATAGATAAATTTAAATGGCATTGTGAAATTTAATAAATGAGTAAATTGAGATATCTCTATATAGTGCCATGCCATGAGGGAATTTGGTCGTCTGTATGCTAATTCTAGGTCACCCCCAAAATTAGTTATAAAATAGTTCCTATACAAGATGAAATATTAGTCTATAGGTATTACGTTTTTGAAAAGTATAATAATGGGTAGGTGCACATTATTCTAAAAAAGAATAACCAATTTTATATAAATGTAGTATATGTTTTTAATATAGCTCAAGAAGGGAAACACCTAAAAATGAAACACCCTCAACATGACAACTCGATCTGGAAAAAAGATAAACTATGGGTTGTCTCCCATAAAGATCTAATAGGACGTTGCTAGCTATAAGGATGGAACAAGATATCCTATAGTTGGTTCATCAATTCAGTTTCTCCTTTTTTGCTGACAACTATTGGTTGTCATGTATTTCAGTTGTCAAGGTTTCTTAACTAGGTTTATGACTTTAAGGGAAATAAATCACGTGTGAATGATATGTGGAAGTCATGGAATTGTAGTACGAGGTGGATTCTATTGTGCATTAATCTCTAATGATAGTTCCTGAAGTTACTATTCAATTTTAGTGACTCTCTAAGTAACTTTTTGGACCAGAATAGTGGGTGGAATGGGTCCATCAAAAAATATATATGCTATAGAGTATCTTGACATTGCTATGTTAAAAAAGAGAAGAAATGAAAATCAAGTCCAAAAAAAAAGAAAAAATAAATCCCCCACACACATATATATATATATAATAAATATAGAAAGAGGGAAAAGATATATGATAAAATAAAATGACCCACCCTATAATAAAATTTTTAAAGCCTAAAATGAAACACAAAATCTATATCAGTCATTTAGGATAAAGATCTCCTCCATCGGTATCCCGCTATCAGATGATGATAAAATTTATCTGACATAGTCAGTATCTATAACAAAAGTAGGAGAAGGTGAAACAGCTGCTACAATGGTGGATGTTGGGGTCATGGATAGAATAAAATGGGCTTTTATGGGTAGTGGGGAGGTACCGATCTGGAGGGAGTCCATATGTCTTGTTGTGGGATCGAGTATGGGTACCTCTATGGTGGAGTCAAAAGTCATCCCCTTTCCTCTCTGGGCCTACTCAGCTACAAACTCTTATTAGGTGGCAGGATCAGTGATGTCAGCCAGTAGGTCAGTATGGTCCATGGGTGATGTGGGGATGGCAGAGCAGGTCGGGTTGGTAGGGGTGGACAGTGGTGGTGTGGTAAAACCCAAAGGATTAATGAATGGTAAATTATGATAAGTGAAAATATAGCATAGTTTTTCTAGTATACACTACTAGGTCACCAAAATATTACTCAGGGAAGGTAGGTTAGGTGTAGGAATGATGAATGATGTGGTGTAAGAGGTAGGAGGAGGATTGGGTGGTACAGATGATGATGTGGTGTATGGCTTAAGGGGTGGGTCTGTTACCACTTCTGGTGGTTTTGCCTTCTATGGTACTACCTCCTACACGTATGGTTCCCAAAAGTATGAATAATCCTCCCTTACTAACAACTACATCTTGTGCATCATCACAAGGAGGATAAGTTCAATATTTCCTTGGGAGGGGAGGGGCAGTTCAGAATCAAACACTTCTAGCTTCCTAGCCATCGATGTACCAAACTACCTTTGGGAATGCTCCTTGTAATAATGGGTGAATCAGGAAATCATATTGATGGATGGGCCACCCATGGATGTTGTAAGGATATGCATGTCCATCTAGCTAACACACCCATGGGACTCATCCCGAGCAAACCATCCATGCTTCATTTCTCTTTGAAGGATACATAGTGTGGGGCCCCATGTTTGGGTGGACATCATGATGCGTAGGTCATGGTGAAACTGAGGATATCGAGTAATTAGCTCCCAGATATGTAGAGACTCTTATTGAGGTGGCTTCATTTTAAGGGTCGGATAAATATCAGAAGTGAAAACCTCATCGGTGTAAATGATAAGTCTAATTCTGAACATTGAAAATTATAAATCTTGGGGTCTTCCACCCAAGAAGAATCAACGGTAGTCATAGGGAATCATGAAAGTGGATAGGAACTCGAGGAACAATTCCTTGTATATCTCCTCATGTACCTCAAGAATGCTATCAATATGGAGGCTCTCTATGAGGTCAAGCACAACATCATGGATATTCAACCTGATCAGGATGTCCATATCTTGAGTCTTTTTTATATGAATTAACTTAGCCGAAAACTATTGGAGAATAACCTAATTCTATGGGTTGGAAGAACATAGGATGGGATTCAGGTGTAGGTTTCTTTCATTTGAGGTTGAGGAGGAGTATGCCTGAGTAGCAGGTAAGGCAGGTGTAGGTTTCTTTCATTACATGATGTGAACCATTTTTAAACATTGTTTAGTGATGTAGATCTATTTTTAAAAATAGTTCATGAACTGATGTTCACAACCCGACACACCTGACCCCTCACCTCCCACCCGCTCTCTCTTGTGAGATCTTTGAATCGGTCCCATGCTTCCCATGCTGATTCTCCTTCAGTTTGATTAAATTTCATAATATCATTTCGGAGCTTCCAGATCTATATTGGTGAAAAGTATTTATCCAAAAAATCTTTGGCTAGATCATCCCATGTTATGATTGAATCGGGATCTTGAATATTTTTTCAATCCTTAGCTTTATCTCTTTGAGAAAATAAGAAGATGTGCATCTTGATTGCATCTAAAGAGACACCCTGTTGCTGAAAGGTATCAAAAACTTCCGGGAAGTTAGAAATATAGTCATGTGTGTCTTCGCATTCAAGGACACTAAATTCATTCATGTTCATGATCATTATAATGAGTACAAGTTTAACTTCAAAGGTATGTTCTTGTATAGGGGGATGAATGATGCATGAGGTTGCACCATGGATTGATGATAGGCCATAACCTATGATAATATTTTCATAATGAATCGGTAATTCCCTTGTAATTGCCTAATAAGGGTTTGGCAAGTTGGGTGGTTTGGGTCCCACTAGGTGGGGGGGGTTGATTAAAAATTGCTGACTTGCAGTGTGAAAAAGGTACCTTTTGATCTTAGGATTAAACGCTATAGGTTTTTATGACTCAAGGTTATTTGAATGAGTAAAAGGACCTTGGTACATGCATTATAGCATGATAAAAGGGGATAAAAGGGAGTCTCAAAGGAAAATAAGGGAAAGGGGGTCATGGAAAGGAAATCCTAGGTTTTTTTCTAGAGGTCTGAAAAAGCACACCATTTTCTCCCTGATAATGGTGCCAAAATTTGATGTGCACACACATGTCATTTAATTCGTGTGGGATGTAGTCAGATTATTTTTATTGTTCTCACAAAATTCACTTACTACTAGGGTGTAGTATAGCTGTAGATCAGGGTTGATCTGATAGAGAGGAAGCTGGCTCGTAGAGGTTACTGTCTTAAGACCCTTTTAGATAGGATCCCCTTTGAGTTTCTTTGGTTTGGGAGTTTATTAAATATATGGTTGAAGGTTGCTTCAAATTATTAAAGAGGGGTCGATATTAATTTTGAGTATTTGTGAGAAGGATAATCTTAATCTTGATCATGGTAGGGTCCTAGAGTTTAGGCTGTAAAGCAAGAATAAGTTTGTAGTTTACTTTGGTCAAGTCAACTAGCTCTACATAGGAGGTAACTATTCATTGGTCTAGAGATAATGAAAACCTAGGTTCATTAATCTTGGATTATATAGAAGAAATTATCTTAGGCTAGTGTTCATAGCCCAATATACTACAATTAGGATAGGGTATTCCACTTAGATATCATGTGGTTAGGGGAATTCAAATGAACTAGATAGACACTATATCATTTATCCTGATTACTAATCCTTTAAGGTTATGAAAATTGGAAGTTAAGATTCCTTATGAATTTAGATACATCTAATATTGATCCCTAGACCTGAGTGGGTTAGTAACTCATGGTTGGAGAATAAAAGAACAAATAACTAAAAACCACACTTAACATGTTCAATAGATTTAAAATTAAATAGTTTATAATCATTCATTGCTTTGGATTTTATAAAAATAGAAATAATAATTCAATTGAATTTTACGAGAGATAAATCACATTTCTAATAAAATTCTAACTTTAAAGTAGAAATGGATCTAACATGTGTTCATTAGTAATTGAAGATGAAAAATAGTAAGATATCTAACAAAAACTAAAGTTGGTGAAGAAAACACAATACATGGATATTGAATAAAATAAAATATGAAACAATGATTAAATTTTGAGTTTAAGAAGGGAAAGGATGAAGGAAACCCGAAGGGAAAAAACAAATAGAAGTCTCTGATTTGGGATGCTCTAATGTACACATCCATAGTGCTGTAAAAATTGGAGAAATAAGTCACTATGTGTAATATATTATATGTCATGTAATGCCTATCTGCATACTTCTCTACGGATTTTGAATCTTGTGCGTATCTCACATATATCTCACCCAAAATCTGAGGTTTGACTGCTTACACATCGTGTACTGATGACTCAGAATGTGTACTGGCCTTCCACCTATTCCTCCAGAGCGGATTTCTCACAAACATCTTTGAATGGGGTCACGTTTTGTATTACACACTCATGAAAAGTAATGTATTATTTCTCTACAAACTTCACAACTTGGATCATGTGTTGAGAAATCGTATTACATGAGGTTTAATGCTAATTCATGATGTGTAATATGTGAATTTTACACTTTTTTTGTATTCCATACATTGAATCCTGTGAAGCCACATTCCTATAAAATTAATCACATACCAAGTGAATTATCAAATAAAATAATAAAAACCCTTAAATAAGAAAATAAATATATATATATATATGAATTTGGCATATCAGACATGTTGTTTAATCCATGTTTGTAACATCTATCATGGACATGAAATATAATCTGGTGTACAATACCCATCAAAGACACACTATATAATAGAGTGTATTACATCCACAATTGTCATTATGAGTAATTAAATGTGTGAGAACATGATGGGTCGGATCTGAGGTATAGATGATCAATGCAACCACAACGAGTCCCATGATCATTTTGATGAAAACTAAAAAAAATCCTTGGGTGGAATCAAAGGAAAATTTCAACATAGCATGTCCAATGCAATCCCAACAAATCTTAATCCACTAGAACCATTCAGAATTATGATCTATGGAGTAAACAAGTCCAAGGAATCCACTATTGTAATTAAGACCCATTGAGTATAAATTTCCCCAACATCCAATGGAATTAGGATCCAAAGATCTTGTCTAAGTCATCCAATACCATAATCAATTAATTATCTCAAGAAATTCACAATCCTTGAGTTCATCTAGCCCATTTTCATATTTTCATTTTAATAGTTAAATAAATTCACATCATGATATCAAATGGAAAGAAGGAATTAAATTTCTCTTATCGTCTGAGTTCATTTATCATAAATTTATACAGGATCCATCTATTCAGGTGATCATGAACATTACTAATTGGGTGGTACAATAATGGGGATATAATAAAACTCAACTCATGAGTGGTTTGGGTTGGTTCAGATAACCTCCAACCAAACAATTTTACTAGTGGGTAGCCCTAATAGGTTCCAAATCATTCTATTCAAGAATTTAATTAATTTTAATGGAAATTTGGAATGTCTAGCATGATGAACAATAACAACTATCAATATAAAACACCAAACTTGTGGGAAAGGTTATAGACAAGCTTCTACATACCCATGGTAGAACAATCATCTAGTATCAACCTCTGATTCCTTCTAGATCAAGAGAAAAAGGAGGAACAGAAGAAAATAATGGAAATATGGCATATTAGATTGCACCAAGATAACTTTGTCGATATGTTCACTGAATAATAATGGAAAAAGAGGAACTAAGAACATACTATTGTGGATCGAACATGACCTGTAGTGGATAAAATAGAGTTTGGATTTAAAAACAACACCCAAGCCTTGGTTTTGGATTCGAAGGGGGAGCACTCTAGTGGGCCTCTTATGCCTGAGGGAAAATAATGTGATAGGGGGGATTCTATCCAAAATAATAGGACCTACCTCTTATTATTTTAAAAAGATAGACTCAATCACTTACATGGATTGTAAAGGCTTTACACATCATGTAAAGCTCAGGGTCCTCCCCTATGGGGAAATAAACCCTTACACACCATGAATTTTCCCGCGTAGGCTAATACACATCATGTAATGAGTACATTATGTATCCTCCCATTAAATGTCTTGTACTTGGAATTCTGCCAACCTCTAGCCCCTTTTTCCTTCTTTCCTTCCAAAAAACCAAACTTGACCACGAATTGAGTTTTGGTTCTAAGAAAAATTGAAAACTAAAACAATTCTATAAATTGAAAACAAAAGGATTTTTACACCAACAAAAAACCTAGGATCATACATTCTTACCTCTAAAAGTAATATGTCCCTAAATTTCCCTTGCAAGTGTGGTCAAGATTCACCTAAGAATAACTCCAATCCCTAATAATGTACATCAGTATCCCACTCCGATGTCTCATCCTATTAATTGTTATGCTTCCATATCACCCATACTAGAGGAACTTACCAACTTCTGAGAACCTTCATGATCCTATCAACGATACAAATAGGATAATCCTTGAAGGATGCATAAATTTGTAGCTTTACCGTATTCATATATAGAGTATGAGATAGCTTTAAGTGATAACAATGTAGTTGAGATACATAGAAGATATCTTGCATTCCCCATTACCTCTAAGGTTACTATAATGGATATGGTACTAGGATGAGTCTCCCAAAAATATTGAATGGTCTGACATATCATGGTGAATTCTTATACTGTATTATAATCCTTATGTATCCCAAACTCGGTGAGATACACAAAAGACCTAATCCCTAACCTCAAACTCTAGAGGTCATTGATGATGATTAGTGTTAAATTTATGTCTTAACTGTGAGATAGTCATTAAATTCCAAATAAAATAGACTATCTCTAAAGCCCCCAGAACTAGACAAGGATTGATTAAAGTTTCCTCTCCCACCCCTAACCAACCGAGTGGTGATTGGCATGACCTACCATACAATGAATCATAGGGTGCCATATGTAAAGACACTTGATAGAAATTTTTGTAGTAAAACTAAACAAAGGTTATATGCCTCTCCCAAGATCCCAAAAACACTAAGGCACATGATCTAATCATGTCCTCAAGCACTTGAATAGTGCGCTCTGAATGGCCATTATTCTGAGGGTGGTATGTCTTGATCAGAATCACCAGTGTATGCAACCCCCTCTGTAAAATCAATCAAAATTGAGAATTAAATAGAGTGTTAATATCTGATACTATTGTTTACGGAACCCCATGAAGGCACAAGAACTCATGAATATAAATACTTCTAGTTGATACTGATAAGGTATCCCTGATCAGCAGGAAATGAGTGACCTTCGTGAACCTAAAAACAACAACCCATACTATATCACTACCTAAGGAAACCTTGTAAAATAGATCATAAAATCCATCACCACATCATCTCATTACCACATGGTAATGAGTAACTACTGTAAAAGCCTATGTGGCCTCTAGTGTTCTTCATTCACCTACTGAATGGTGGAACAACCGATGACAAAACCAACCACTGCTGATCTCATCCTTGGAAACTAATACTAGGAATGAAAGTCTTAGTACATCGTTGTAACACCGGGATGTACTACCCAAACTAAGGCATGAAACACTTACATCATCTCTTCACATATGTCTATTGGAACCCAAAACAACCATGAATAAAAATAATTTCATCCTTTCTAGCTATTTTATTGTGATTTACAACAGAAACGATCTATATAAATACCAAAATTACAAGAAAGAGTAATAGAACACCTATTGTATATGTGTGGTAGAATAATCATCCAGTACCAACCTCTGATTCGGTCTATGTTTTGAGAAAAATTAAGAATAGACAAAAACCCATGAAATAGGGCATATTATATTGCACCAAAATAACTCCATCGATACAAAGGGAAAAAAATAATGACACAATATGAATGAATAACTTTCTAGTTCACATCGAATGAGATCGATGACAGAATAAACAAAGTTTGAATTGTGGAATAGAACCCAAAAATTGATTTAGGATTCAAATGGGGAGCTCTCTGGCGGACCGCTTATGTGAGAAGTAAAATATAGTGAGGGAGATTCTTCTGTCCAAAATAAGATGACATTCTTATTATTATTTTTAAAAATATATCTCAGGCATTTACATGGTATGTAGATCCTTTACACAACATGTAAACCTCAAGGTCATCCCCTTGGGAAGAAAACGTACACATCCTGAATTGTCCATCCCATGGAAATACAAGTCATGTAATGAGTACATAGAATGTACTCCCATTACATGTCATAAGCTTAGCCTATGGCCTACTTCTTTCACTTTCTACCTTGCTACTTTCTAAAAATAACACAACCACCCCAAGACCTAGCATTGTAGTCTAAACCAACGAGAAAACATAAATAAGAGTGTAAACCCGAAATGAAAGGAACCATACCTCATCAAAAAACCAGGTATGTTACAGTATTCAAATGATCCTCACATTTCTCCTTACTTTTGATGTATTTCAGAATATCATCTACAAAGACTGCTATAAATATTTCAAGGTAATCACTAAATACTCTATTCATTATGTCCATAAATTTTTTTTGAAGCATTAGTGTGTCCAAAAGGAATCACTATGAACTCATAGTGTTTATACTTTGTTTGAAAGGTAGTTTTAGGAATATCTTTCTGCTTCTCCATTAAATAGTGTTATCCCAATTGATGGTCCACCATATATAAATACAAGGCCACGTAAAGTTGATCCAACAATTCATCTATCCTTGGAGGGGGATACTTGTTATTTATCATTATTACCTTGAGTTTCTGATAATTAATGCAAAGGCACAATGATCCATCATATTTCTTGATAAAGAGGATCAGTACACCCCATAGTAAGGTTCTCAGTCATATAAAACCCTTTTCTAGATTCTATGGTAACAAATTTTTATATCTTCCAACTCAATCGTGGTCATTGTTTATGGGGTCTTCAATATAGGCATGGATCCATCTATAATTTTGATTAAGAACAAAACATATCTAACAGGATGGAGACTAGGAAATAATTGAAGGAATATATTTGTATAATCCCTCAAAATAGACATTACTTCAAGCCTGATTATCTACTTTTCCTTAATCATTTAGGCTATATATACTTTCTTTTAAGTCAATATTATCTATGCTTGAATAAAAATTCCATGGAAGATTCATCATCCACATTACTCTTATATAAAATTGGAGGATGACATGGGATGTAAGAGTGATCTCCCTCACTTGAAAATTGAAGTTTGTCTTATATAAGGATAGAAAATAAATTCTTAATGTAGAATAAAACTAAAATAAAGGAAGGAATGAAATATTTTATGGAAGTTCAAGTTTACAAAAATTGACTGGGGATGAGTTGTATACATGGGATAACATAATTTCTGC
This sequence comes from Viscum album, assembly GCA_963277665.1. Lineage (NCBI taxonomy): Eukaryota > Viridiplantae > Streptophyta > Magnoliopsida > Santalales > Viscaceae > Viscum > Viscum album. The sequence goes on along the minus strand of OY728143.1, from coordinate 256,999,426 downwards.
ATTTTTTATTCTCACATATATCTCAAACAACATGTTTTGAGGCGGTTTTTAAATTGGTATACTAAACTCGTGAGATATTAAATAATTATTAGAATTATAATAATAATGTATATTCATTATTATTGAATAATAACCAACATATGTCTCATTAGATCATTTTTGGGATCCACCTCAACTATAGTGATAACATATTCCTTTACTTATTCTCTAGTCCTTTGAGTTTTTTTCATTGAATGTCTCCAAAAACCCTTGGGTCAGGGAACTGGATTTTACAATTCCAATTTTCCTTAGAGTTGAAACACTACACTACGTGTTATGTGTTTATTTGAACCTTATTTTTTATTTGAAATTAGTGGGTTTCTTCATTTCCCTTTTCCACTAATTATCCTAATGACCCTATTTCCCACATTTGAAATATCTTCCAGTTCTATTATGACAATTTCCGGGGGTCTTCTTACCAAACCATTCACATAGGGGATGTTGGGTTTGGTTTTATTCTTTATATTTATTAGGTGATACACATGAAAAAGAAACTATCTTTTACGTTTTTTCTCCATTCCCATTGTATCACAGAGATTCACCAATCTCCATCTCAACTCTGAGATAATAATGGAAAATATTTTTATAGATATCAAATTCATGAATTGATAATGATTTTCATAGACTCATCTTTAACTCACTAAATAAATGGTCCATTTTATATTCAGGTTTGATGAAAAAACTAGAGGCACATCATGAAAGTCGTATGAATTTTTCCTCATACACATCAATAAACTCATAATCCTTTTAAGTTATTCCAATGAAATACCTCTCCATTACAAGATACAGATTTTGGGGAAAATATTTTTTGAGAAATATATTCTTGAATTATTCCCATTCTATGTAATCAGTATCCTATTTAGACATTGTGTTCCTGATCATTTTCCAGCATTTCTCACCTTCCCCCTCAATGCGATAAATAGATAGCAGAAATTTCTATTACTCTAGGAATTTTAGGTGAAAAAATATCTTCTCAATTTAGTTAATACATTTTTTTTGTGATGAGGTCATCAAAATATCCACTAATGGTATGTGTCCCTTTTCGCATAAAATACTTGAATGTAACTTTCTTTTTCTTGTAAGTATTAATGATTTCTATTTGATTAATGTAATTATTTATAACTTGAGTTAGTTTATCCAGTACTAACATGAATTTCTTGTCTAATTATCCCATAAGTTTAGGATTATCAGTAGGGAAATAAGTGGGGTAATCATCACATTTACTATCACATTATTGGGATGGTTTATCCTATTTCCTACTATTAACTAAAAAGATTAAAAATATATGAGGATTAATTAACATATAAAAAATAAGACTTAAAAAATTATAAGGAATAACTTATAGATGAAAAGTATATCCTAACTTGTGAGTATCCATATTTAAATCTATGTTATTTATGTTAATGATTCTATTTAGTTTTTTAACCTGTCAATTTGTTCAAGTATTTTATAATGGTTCGTAAAGAGTTTTTTATTCACAAAACACATCCATTGGGAGTTTCAAACAAGGTGTGAAACAAGGATTTTTTAATGAACCAGATTACAATTTAATCAAAGACCTATAAACCATTTCTAGAGTTATTACCCCTTGGTAAAACCATTCTAGATCCACATCCCCTTATAGTGTCTTGATAGGGATGTAATTTATTAGAAAGCACTAGAATTATCCTCCATAAAAATTTAAGGACATTCTTATACATTGACTTATCCCTAGGCTTCCCACTATGTATAATATTTATTATCCATAAAAATTACTAAACCTTTATTTGATTCCAACTATAGTGACACAAACCATTTATACTTATTATTACATTATTATTTAACATAAACATTCAATAATTATAACCTAAATATCTTGATTCCTAGTGTCTTTGGAAAACCGGGTTCATAATACATTGAAAGGAAACAAAAAAAATGAAATAATTAGTTTATTCTACCTAATGAGTTCCTAAAAGTACATTGGATAACCTAGTCAATACATAAAATAAAATTTTGAACTAAAAAACCCATTAAGGGTAAAAACATGATAAGAAAACATAACATGTGAGTTAAAGGTATATCATGATATCATAAAAGAGGAGGCTCATGAGTAATAAAATGTAAGCATAAAATAAATAAAATGGTATCATAAGATAATTTAAACATATTAAATTTAGAAAAAATATATAACGTGACATAAAAATGATTCAAGGATAACTTCCTAGATAGTATCACAAGGTATAAAAAGTCACATAATGGATTAGGTTTACTCCCTAATCCTTTACATAACATCTCATGAGGAAAAAAAGTTTTTTCCAATGCATAGTAGTGATATCTGGGTGCACCCATCAAAAAATATTCATGATTTATGTTTGTATTGAAAATTAAATCAATAATAAGTCATAAACATAAGAACTACCCTTGGAAAGAAAATGGGTTGCATTAGCAAGCCTCGTATCATTATCAAAGGATGTTTTGTAATGAAATCACTTGAGAAATGAGTATGAGGAATGTATTAACCCAAGAAATGGAGGGATAATAATATAGGTATACATTTTAAAGACATATATATAGTGTTTATAATTATTATATAACTTTATATGGAGTTATAAAGTGAGTTTGAGAGAAAATAATCATATCCCGAAGAAAAGGGTGGTTTAGGGAGATCCCTTACCTCGAGCCTGATTAATCACATGCATTATTTATCTTAATGAATATTAATATTATGTTAATTATTTACCTATTTAAGAAACATTTTCATGTTTTTTATTAATTTTACTTTTTATTTATTATCATTCAATATTAAATTACTAAATCGTTTAGGTTCTAGTCATACATTTTGATGATGTTCAGATCATTTGTCCAAAATCACTTGGGAAAGCTCAATAAGGTAAAGTGATTATTATTTAATCATATCCAAAATAATAATAATGAAATAATTATAATTTTATACAAAATTTATAATTTTTAAACAAATATTGAAATATGGTTATTAAAAATTAATTACGTTCCAATCAATGAGATGGTAAGCCATAAATAAAAATGAGTAACGTTTCCATTTTAAATGATCATCATGGAAAAAAGGTAAGTGTTATTTTATATTTCCAAATTTTTAATTATATAATAAATATAATATTACGTCTTTAACTAAATTTATATATATCATCCATGTTATGGGGTACTGAAAAATGAATCACATCACTTCATGGAGGTGGTAATCTACACATATGCACGACTGAAATTATCATTTTTCTATAAATGGAAAGGTAAGAAAATATATGATAAATTAATTTTAAATAATGATGATTTTTTTTGATATCATAAATATATATGTATATATATTAAATCTAAAATATTAAATATATTTCAGGTTTTATGATGGAAAATGAATTAAATTGGTTTGCAAGTTGGTAGTCCACTGTACACCTAAATGATGGTTTTGTTTCCCATTTTACGGAATAAGGGGAGGATTTTGTGTAATTCCATGACCCCAGTAACCTCGAGTTAGTGTATAATTACATAACGTTGGCATGATACAAGGAATCATGTAGCGAAAGACCGTTCATTTTAGTAGCCTTGGAAGTACTAGATACATTCATAAGTTTTACATTACATCATGAAATAAAAACATCAACAAAAATTTGTCCCCTTTTTAAAAACACTTATATCCAAAGTCTATCCTTGCAGGTCAACCATAAAATAATTCTTCATAACCTGGGAAATATAAAACATAGAAACGGGTGAGATCAGATGCTCAGTATGGATAACAATATAGCGGAAACTTTCATAAATAAGCATAAACATTTAAGGCAATTTATAAGACTAAAACAAAATACTTTTAAACTAAAAATTCAACATAATATAGAAAAGATAAAATCAAATAATGACATTTACATAGTCACATGGATATTCTAATAGTTGAATAATCATATGTAATATCAATATCCACTTTCATAATGATGGAATGCATAATGCCAGACTTTATAACCTCATAGTTAAGGCCTTCTGCCAAAACTAAAAATAAGATTTTGTCAAGGCCTTGCGCTAAGACACAAGTTTGTCTCATGAGATCTACTAATGCATCAAGGATCTCTAGAAGGCTCCACCCGTCACTTACTAAGTCCAATGCATTCCTCATATGAAAAGGTTTAAATATAATATAAACATTCGCATTAAAACTAGCATATATAATGTCAATACTTTATCCATAAACCATGAATGGCATAAAAATAACACATCCATAGTAAAACATATCAAAAAAACCTTCAATACAATATATAGGATTTGTATCATAATAAATCAACTTCAATAAATTTTAAAATCCATCAAAGGATGTTGACATAAATGAAATGAAAACTATTTGAAATAAATACCTCCTTCTATTTTGAAATAATTTAAAAGTCACATAATTATAAAAGAAAATATTTATTTTGAAAATAATCTTATAAGATTTTTTGGGAAGCTTCGATGATGATATAATGGTGGAAAATAGCCACACCCGCCATATAAGTTAAAAAGACATTCTTACCTTGATTTTGTCGAAATGGTCATAAAGTAACTTATTTGGAAAATAACGGAATGATTCCTTTCAAACCATTTTATAAAAATTAAAAAAATGGTATAAATGATTTTAACCTATAGTCTAGTAAATAGTAAATATGTTTTGGAATATATTTTTAGGAAACATGGATGAGTATGACAAAGCGGTCTCTGTAGATACATACGTAAAAACAACCTCAGTTAATAGAGAGATTGTAAAATTAACCCTTACCTTGTAATTTTCCTTAGTTGACGGTATGTTAATATCCTATATAATAGTTGAAAAATTGTTATTAAATTATACAAGAAACATATACATAAATATCATATCATTTATGATCCTCTAATATTTCTTTGTTAATAATATTTTTATTATTATCATCATTATAGGTGTCAACTGTTTTATTTTCCTTTAAATGGTTGGTTATGTAAGCCATGTTTGTTAGGGATATAATTTATTTTATTCATATACAAAATTATATTATGTTCATAAACATTATTTGTAATCATAAAATTAAAATTATTCTTGAATGACTAAGATGAGGAATGAATATCATCATGTTCTTTTAGACCGTAATCCGTACGTATGCACGAGCGACAATACCATTATATTGATGGTGAAAAAATATTTAATTGGATGGTATATCATATATACAGAATTATTAAACTGTTATATTTATTATTTACATCAGTTAAATTTATGATTATACCCATCCAAAATAATGATTTGTTTGAATAACAAACTATACAACGACGTGGAGATGGTAAGCCGTACGTACAAACGTATGGTGACTTTGTAATTTATAGGATGGATAGAATAACGAATATAGCAGTACCATATTTATAATAACATCAAAGTATATATAAGATATAGGAGTTATTATTTTATAATGGAAGTAAAAAAGAAAGAGGAAGTGGAAGAAGAAAATAACTTGAAAGAGGTGATAAAATATTTACCACTTCTTTGGGTTTTTCCTTTTGATTTGACCAAAATGGCTCTTTAGGTTGGTATTATTACCAACTGAAGGCCTCTATGATAAAGGAAGTAAAGTTGGGAGGATATTTGGGCCATGTTTGGCCGATCTAATTGGCTTTTGAGGTGTGAAATTAAGAGAGGGGGAAGTACCCTTTTATAAGATATGTGAGGGTCACTTTAGGAAACGCTTAAAATATTCTTTTATAATAAAATAATTTTCAGTTTCTAATGGCTTCAAAATAATTTATTTCTAGGATAAGGTGGGGATGGGTCAAAACCCGCTCAACAAATAGGTTTTAGACAGGTTTAGGTCACCATATTAACCTTATCTTTTAGATTTAAATCTTAGTTAAATAGTTTGACATTTACCATGTATATTTTTATTTTTATATTATATAGTTAATAAACATACTATAACAAGAAAATATATCCTCATGTGGTTCATTATTAATATTTATAACCTTATATATGTCCTTTGGCTGAACCATAGATTTTTAGGAATATTATATGAATTAATAATATAGTATTTGTTTTAAAAACTCAATTATGTCAATCTTGACACTATTTAGTATTTGGTTTTTGTGAAAATAATAACAACATGATTACTTATAAAATTAGTGTAATTCATCAAAAGTATCAAATTACATTTATTTGGATATTTATAATATCAATTATTTTAATCCTTCATTAATAAGGTAATTACTGATTCATCATTGTGTCATAAATAAATTAAAAATATTTAATATCTAAAAATTATAAATAAAATAACATTTTGTAAGAAACCCTTTTATATTTATTATTAATTTTTATAGTCTAATTTATCTTATGTAAAACCCTATATTAAAAATGGTTTAGTTATTAAACGTTGAATTTAACTCTTTTAACTCTTTTTTAAATTAAATAATAATAAATGTCTTAATCTAATCCATGTGGACCGAAGGGGGTCATATTTTATAAATAAGGTTTTTTTTGGTCGAATTACCTTTATCCAATAGAATTAGGACATATGTTAGGGTAATTATAATATCATATTTACCCTTAATTACCCAATTTACATTTAACCGTGGTAAATAAAAGTAAAAAGTTTCAATTCACCAAAAATTATTTCCATCTTATTGAACCAAATTTTACTTACTGATGTCAACCGTGTCTCTCATAATTTTGAAATTAAACTCACAGAAGTATTAAAATAATGTTTTATGCAAATTTTCAAATGCTCCTAGGAGGTGGGTAAAAGACGGTAAAAAGTTCAATAAAATTTTTATATATCCAAATTTATTATAAAATAGCTACAATTAATTACATTGAACTTATATACATATTATATATCTATTTCGACCGAAAATAATTTTAAATAATATAAATAATTATTTAAATAAAAAGTTGGTTTTAACCAATAACACAATGTTTTTCAATATTCATAAAAAATTGAAAGTTTTCATAAAAATATCAAAAAATCACACTAATCTAATTTTGATATTATGAATTCAAAAATAAATCCCATTTTGAAAAATAAAATTTATAAAATTTCAAAAAGTGGGTATTACTATTTATACGGCTAGTTTGAATTGTTGTGGTGTGTTAAAATCGTGATGTTGTGTACAATCCAAGTTATTGCATTATTCAAAGTGAAATGTACCTTGGAATCTTAGGGTGTTACATTTCGGCTATTCAATTAAAATAATTACATATTAATATATGGTAGATCATTGTGATGACATATCATCATGGTTGAATTATATTTTTAGTATGAGGATGATGAAATAAAACAGAAACACTTGATTAAGAATTATACATATTCTTTAGACAAACTCTTAAGGTTTACATAAAAAGACACACTGGATTGGTTTTCTAATAAATAAAAGGACTCTAGGAAATGGGTAAGAATGTATGTATGTATTTTCTAAGTTATTAGATGAACCAAAATATATTTAATTTTAGAGAGGACAGAATCAGTGGTGTCCTTTTATAAGTGGGGTAGAGGACCCCCTATGAACTTTCTTAAAAAATAAAAAATGATAATGTCTTTCCAAATTCAAAGGCATAAAAAGGGACTCATATTGAAAGGTAGGATATTGTAATGTTTAAATATGGCCTAAAAATATGATTTAGATAAGTTTAATTGGAAACGGTTCCCTTATATTTTTCTTTAACTCCCGGTAAACCTGTTGTATCCTTAACTATGGTAAACAACTTTTACTTATTTAATAATTAATAAAGATGAAAATTTTATTTGACCTTATTACATAATATTATTTATAATAATTAAAAATATAGAATAAATTTTATCAAATTCAATTCCCAGAAGTTTCAAAAAATAAATTTCAAATTATAACTGAAAAACTTGTTGAAAAACATTTTTTCAAGAAATGTATCTTTCAGGCATAAGAAATTCACACATTACCTCTATAAGAAAATATTATTAATAAGTGAATTTAAATTCATATATATATATATATATATATATATATATTATTAATATAATTTAAATATTTTCTTACTAGGGGTTATTTAAATAAATTTAAATTGATAAATTTTATGCACTTAGAAAGAGTTTGTAGAAAACCACATTTTTAACAAAAAATAATCACATACCAAATCATGAGAATTTATGATTAAAATGAAATTAACTAAATAAATTGGATTATTTATCACTTTAATAAAAAAATAACAAATATAATTGTACTTTTATATTACTTAATTTAATGAAAATAAATGATAATATTTCAAAAATCTATAATTTTAACTATTCACTAAAGAATTAACCATTTCAGAAAAATTAAAACATTTCACCCTAAGTTAATCTTAACATGATGATTTAAAAATGACTTTTATTTTATAAAATAAATTTCACAAATGTTCTATAAATTACATATAATTGTTTCTCACAAAAATAAAATAAAATCATTTTTGTAGAAAAAATATTTTTTTGACTAATTAAATATCTTCATTAAGAATTGAGTGCCCATTTCATAGGCATTTAACGATAAATTTAAATTTTTTATAAATTTTTTATATATTTCATAATGTATTTAATCCTATTCTTACACATATATTAAATTTCCTAGTTATAAGAGTAATGTTTAAATCATAATAATTCAAGTTTTTTAGTCTTAGTTTGGTGGGTCGTATAAGTTATCAAATATAGTTTTATTTTTAGATACTAAGGCTATTATACAAGAAGGTATTACCTTAAAGTCAGGTTTGGTTTATTTTCCAAAACATAATACAAATATTAGATAAATTTATGGACCATACTAATATATTTTTTTATTTTTGATAGTTTCTTATTTAGTTATTTATTTAAATGGACGACACTCGCATAAAATAAATTAATTAAGAAGCATGAAATATATAATTAAGTAAATTTTATTATGAATAATTTTATAAAAAAAACATGTTTAATAAATTAAGTAAAATCCACTTTATATTAACATGCATGTAATAACACAATATGAGAAATTTTCACATAAAAATAAAATCTCTCAAATAAAATATTAACTTGGTAGTTCCTTCTATTACATGATTTAGAATATTGACACACTACTGGAAAAATACCCTATACCAACGGTTGGGAACTGTTGGTATAGGCCCCAAAACCGTTGGTATAGGCTATACTAACGGTTTGGAGGACTGTTGCCAAGTAAGTCGTGGAAATAGGTCTATACCAACGGTTTTGGGAAAACTGTTGGTATAAGTAATATGAAAATCTATAACAATGGTTCTCAAAACAGTTGGTATATGTATTTCAAAAAAAACATTCGGTGGGATTTGATCCCAGAACCTCTAGTTTATAATTGAATGACTTAACCACTAACCTAACATGACATTTGTGAACATAATTTCATAAATATATATATGTATTGTTAAAATTATTTTAAATTTTGATTTATATAAAGTTTTCAGTAAGAAGATTCGTTAAAAAAACGAAGGACCTATACCAACGGTTCTCAAAACCATTGGTATAGACCTATACCAACAGTTTTGATAACCATCGGTATAGGTCCTTGGATTTTGGGACCTATACCAACGGGACATATATCAACAGTTTGGCCAAACCGTTGGTATATGGTCCCTATAAGGGACCTATACCAACGGTTTGGCCAAAACCTTTGGTATAGGCCCCCTATACCAACGGTTTGTCCAAAACCGTTGGTATAGGACCATATAAGGGACTTATACCAAAGGTTTTGGCCAAACCGTTTCTATAGGTCCAAATTAATGAACTATACCATTTATTTGGCCAAAACCGTTGGTAAAAGTCATATTTCCAGTAGTGCCACAAGATCATAGTAATTGATCCATTACTTGATGATACACTCTGATTATTAGAGAGTTACAAAGATAGGTTTAGGATTATCTTAATTAAATTCACATAAATTGGAGTATTTATCTCTAGACTTGTTGTAAATTTAGGGGAAATTGTTGAGGAAATACGAACATTAGATTTATAGAGAGAGGAATCAACTCAATATATCAAAGAACTACAAGTAAATGAATTTTTCAAAGACCAACCTACCCAAATACCTTTTAGAAATTGACTAAAACTTCACTTGGGTATTAAAAGGGTTATATAGATTACTTCCACAAGATTATCAACATAACAATATATTCGGAAAATTATAGTGGGGGAGATTGGGTTTGGATAAAATATTTTGCGATTAAATAATTAATAAACAGAATTTAAGACATCACGATACTTATTATTAAAGATAAAAACTAAAATATTATTTTAAATTATTATAGAATGGGTAAATAAAAATCATCAAAAAACTATGATCAATTAGAAAAATATTACATCCTCACTAGTATATAATTAAAATGGTAGTATAGTTTTTTATACGATAAAATACAATAAGAAATTTTATACTATGTTCAAGAATCCCTTATATTTTTTCTACTACCTCATATATAATGGGAAGAAAATAATTATTCCTATAAGAGGTACATAGGGATGATTCAATTTTCTATTGTTTCATAATACCACTAATGTCTAATGAACAGATAATGAAATATAAGGACATGAATTCCAATACCATAATATCTCATCTCTTTTTTCTTGAGAATGATAAATAGTGGATTTAGATAAATGAGATTGTCGTTGTGTTATATAAGTGTAAAAATGAATATGGCACTTGAATATATATCTTGAATTCAATACGATTAAGTGCATTGATCACTTAGTGATTTTTTTCATCCATATACAGAATAAATTTTCCATTAATCACATATTATCATTATTTCCATTTAGGTTCTCATTAATCATTTAGAATTATAGAATGAATAACTAAGGAATAGTTTGATATATATTCACTAGGTAAACAAGAGATATGGAGAACTTTGTTCCACAACCCTTACGGTGAACAACATGAAAGGAAAGGTATAAAATCATATAACTATTTTACCACAAGTGGTTTTTTTACTACATATTTCAAGGAGACTAAATATTTAGAGGTGGTGTGGATGTCATGAGGATATTTTCTTCTCATGTGGATAGAAAGGTTCATTTAAAATAAAATTTAAATAAATTAATGATGATACAAGTATTTTCATCTAATATAAATATATTCATCATAGATTTTAATGTTTCTATTTTAATTCTTGGGTATTGAACATTATATTGTATTAAAATACTAATACAATGAATGAAATATTATAATAATTATGGTGTATTCATCAAGGTTATGAGGGAGGGTGATTCCTTTGTCAGTCAAGAGAATCACGCAACTTTAATAAGTAAAGTTCTATTCTTCTAGAGGTTGAAAAGGGTAATTCCTACATCAATAGTGTCAATTTCACAACTTCTAATATTTTAGTGGATATATTCTTTTTTTAAAATTGTTTTTATTAAGTATTAAAAATAAATTTATCTTAGTATTCCATTTATCACAATGATACATTATTTATTTTGATATTAACATTAATATAATATATTACAATTAAATAATAGTTCAGTTTTACTAGAATCATTAATCTAAAATGTTCATAATATATGGTGAATAAAAATTATAATATCCATACCCATTTTGGGCATGATAATACATTTTCTGGTAAAACTAAGATATTTTTTTCAATTAAAAACTCAGAAGACTTTTTATTATCTTTGAAGATAAAAGTCCTTCAATACTATCAACATACTTTCTGAGTTTTAGATAAATAAATATTAATTAAATGAAGGTACGCAACAAAAATTATAGAATTTTCTCATCTACACAGTATAAAAAATTAAAGGTTAAATATTGAAGTAAATTCATATACTCCATTAAATTATTTTTATCAATTATATGAATGATATATGAAAGTAATGAATTCACTTAGTAAAAGATACATGATCCTCTATGCTGGAATTATGGTGAATATATTAACTAATTAATCATTGAAAATTAAATATTGATTGATGGTTTTCTTTAAAATCACATTACCTTATTCAAATCATAGAGATGGTGATTATACAAGGTATATCGATAATGATTATTATATATATTACAAGCCTTCCTTGAAGTTTTTCAAGATTTGTTTTTCAAATATGATCAAAGAAACTAATCGTATTCACACTAAATTGAAACATGGATATGATATACATTATGAAATGATGAAATACTAATATGTCACAACCTTTGGTGGTTTTAATGGGATAAATTTGTTAATCTGGTGAATCATTCAAACGTTCAACCTTTAAAAAAAAGTATATAATAGTTAATGATCAAATTACTACTAAGGATATTAACAAAACCAAGATATAAATGTTATTAGATCATAACAACTATACTTCTATGAGAGAAGAACATATATTTTGAGATAGTGGGAGAAATAAAGAATTTATTTGAATCTTATTTCTAGATCTACATGTTTTCACAAAAAATATTAAACTCCAAAAGTTTTATTGGGAAGAATTATTAAATATATATATACTTCTTAGGAAATTCAACACCATAGTGGTGTTTTTATATTCACTATGGTGGGTGATATAATATTTAATAAGAATAATAGACCATATAGGGTTTAGTAAGTTACAATTAACTATTATTTACAAGGTCTTATAAATTAAAAATTGATTATATGTAACAAAATTCATTATAATTTTGGTGTTTAATGTAAATTTGTTGGTAGTTATTCAATAGACACAACACATGGATGATATAAGCATGGTAAATATAAGTCTAGACCAACCATACTAAGTTGTCATGATTAAATAAATTTTTATTCTAGTCATAATAGATTCTTTTATCATTATATTAATCATAATATTTGCAAAAACCCTCCCTTGGAAGTAACTTTATGGTATTCATTCATATGACGTGACCAGAATGGTAGGAGACATCAAAGAAATCCAATATAAAATTAAAGTTTCAAGGATCCATTCATGGGAAGAAATAAGTATTATGGTTATAGTATATTCATTTGAAATGGAATTTATTAGGTATATATAGGATGTTAGTGGGAGTAATATATTTTTCCAATATAGATATATCTAACAACATATGGAAAAATATGTTATTTTTTATATGGTTATATATGACTAAAGAATTTCATTGAAGATGAATTAAGTACCAAACCATGTTCTTGGAAAAAATATCCACTATTATAGATCAAAGGTTTTTATTAATCCAAGTAATAGTACCAATATTATATGGGGTTGAAAAATATAAGATATAACAATACACTGGAATCATTCCAGTGTTATATGGTACTTTATGATGAATAGACTACATATATGTAAGAGTAATTTGAAAATCTATCTCACATTCCATGATATATATATATATGTTTTATGTTTCTTTTTTAAAATTATATAATTGAAATATCAATCAAGAAAAAGATAAAGATAGAGTTTAATTGTCATAACTATATGATAGTTCTCAAGGAAGAAAAATAGGGCGAGTTCATAAAAATTAAAGAAATGGGAATACCAATTTTTTAGGAGATATAATACTATTATTCTATAGAAAAATTGATCTACTATCATAGAAAGTCTTGGGTAATTTTAATGTTTTAATCATGTTTCATCCAATAGGTTCTATAACTGACACCTGAAGGGTGTCTCAAGTTATAATGGGGTAATAAAATTTATAAATATAAAAATTAACTCAAAATACTTATACTGCTACAAAATGGTGGAAATAGTACACAGTAAATTTTATGTTGAACCCATAAATAAAGTATAATATTGATAGTAAATTATATGTTTAAAAATAGTGATTGAGTGTTGATTTAGAAGCTTGAATATGATATGGGAGAACATATGATGATTTTTAATTCCAAGTTCATATACTAGGGGAGTGAAATTATAATTTTTTTCTACATATTGTCTTTGGAGTCAAGACTAGGTGTAACACACCTATATTTTAAAAGAAGTTCCCTATGTTCGATAATATGTATGACAAGCATCCTATAGCTTAAATGAACCATGAAATGTTATTATTTAAATATTACCATTATAACCTTGTTGTTGAATTAATGGGTATGAATAAGATTAACCAGATTTCGATATATATATATATATATATGTGTGTGTGTGTGTGTGTGTGTATATATATATATATAATGTTCCTAACCAATACATATTTATCGATTAATTCTTATTAAATAAATAATAAATATTTAGAAAAGAGATTTTATTCTTCAAAATTTTGTTTTCTTCAAAAGTATATTTATTTATTTTTGTGAGTGAATATTATACTTAATTTCTAAAAAAATCATAAAAAATTATTTGATAAAAATTATATCATTTTTTAAATAATAATATAAAAATTTTTATATGGTGAAATTTTGAGATTTTTCGGAACAGTTTGATTTTTCCATAAATAGTGAAATGTACTAATTTCTATTGAAAACTATATTTTTATTTTAAAGTATTTGTAAAGTAAAATTTTATTTTGTAATAGATTTTAAATTTAATTAGTTCTTTTTTATCAAAAATAATCTAATTATAGTCTTTGTAATTAATTTTAAACATTAATTTTGTAAAAAAATATTTTTTGTACATAAAGGAGGATTTTTCCGAAAAAAACTATTTTTCATCATGTTTTGCGGGAATAATTTTAAATTAAATCTTAAAACATGTATATTTTGAATCTTTAAAAATGGATTCCTTATTTTTAATCATGTTTTCCAACTTTGATAAATATTTCCCATTTATTTTTAGTCATTATGAATAGTAGTCTTAGTAATGTTTTTTATCGCATTAAAAATACAATGGGCTAAAATAATGTGATAAAGACTAGAAAGTAACCCTAATTCTTGACTTAATTTTATTAGATGATTATATTTAATTCATATTCACACATAATTCAAATATATAATGTAATATCCTGATATTTTTTAAAGAATACTATGTTCGATAACGTATAAAATATACAACCCCGAGCATAAATGAACATCGAAATATTATTATTTAAATGTGATTGTTTTAACCAAATTGTTAAATTTATGAGTATGAATAAGATTATATACATTATTATATATTTATGAAGGTTATAATCAATAAAAATGTATCAATTAATTCATGTGAATTAAGGACTCACTTTTTATTAAAGTCATTTTATTCATCAAAAATATTTTTTTTTCAAAACTAATTTTTCTTACTTTTTATGAGACAATTTTATACTAAAAATTTGAAAAATATTGAAAATTTATGTGATTTAATTAACTGAATTTTTTATATAATAATATAAAATTTATCATAAGGTGAATGTTTTATAATTTCCTAAAAAATGATTTTTTCAAAGAATAGTGAAAAATATTGATATTTATTGAAAATTGAATTTTGTTTTTGATTATTTACAAAGCTATATTAATTTTTATATTTTAAAAAAAATTAATTACTTAATTTTAATTTAAATATTCAAATTATGATTTTTTAAATGAACATTATGCTTTAATTTAGTATAATAAATTTTATACCTAAAATAACTATTTTTTTGAAAAATTATTTTTCATCGTGATTTTCAAATTTAGTTATTAATAATATTCTACCAATTCTGTTTTTATAATTTTTAAAAATGGATTAAATATTTTTAATAAGTTATTCCAAATTTGGTAAATATTTAATGTTAATTTTTGTTAAATACTAATAGTAACCATAGTTATTTTTGTTATCGTGATAACACGGAATCAGGTAATTAAGGGTTACAAATCATATGATACAAACAATAAAATGACCATAAAACATGCCTTAAATTTATTGGATGATTAAATATTATCCATAATCCTACAAGGTTATGTTATATGGAACTTTTCAATTTTGTTGTTATTATTTCCATTATAATAATTTATGCAAATAAAAATAAAAAATGTAACATTCTTGTTTTAAAAAAACTATAATATATTTATCATGGGGATTAATTGAAGATATGTAAAGTTATAAATATTAATTTGAAATATAAATTATTTATCATCATTAGGATAATTTATTTTTAATTTTTAGTAAAGAAATAATTACCTAAAACTTTTAGACATAACTAATGTAGTAATTATTCAATTAATTCAGAAATCAAATAAATGATATTAAAAATATTAAAAGTAATAATATTTGAGATAATTAGTTTTATCCATGAATTTTATAGATTAATAAAATATTATATTGATGTAATAAAATACAATTTAATTTAATTTGTTTTCATAATGTTATTATTGTCAAATCGACGAACAGTTCAAAAAAATTAACATTATTGACATTTTATAATAAATAATATATTATTAAATGATATAAAATTACTAATAAAATTTTATTTAGAGAATATATGAAAATATTGTGGGTAATTTCAAACATGTTCCATTTATGTGAAGTTTTTTCATTTATAGTGAATATCTTGACACTAAAAGAGTAAAAATCATTGTTGTCGCAGTAAGTGTGAAAGAGGTTAGTAGGGGATTAAAACCAAAATATATGGATAAATACATTGTCAAAATGTGTATAATTTTTATTTTATAAGAGTATTTGTACCCATACAAATTCTATGTTCTAAATAAATCATTTTGGATTCATTTTTAATTGAAAATTAATTTATATTAATTTAATATTTTGAGAAATCAAGGAGTGCTCCTGCCCTCTTTTATAAAAGGGAATTTTTTCTTCTCTTTATATCACACTTAAAACCCCATTTTCTAGAAAATAACTTCCTAAATACCATCATAACATATATACCAATGTTATATAGGCCTTATTTATGGAATAATACAATCGTTATTAGTCTCAATGTGTCAAGGAATGTTGGTTGTCCGAAGAAGAGATATTGTTCTTAAGCGAGTGTCATAGTTTAATTTATTTTTCAACCTCATTAAAATAACCCTTAACCATTATTATATAATAACATATTTATCTTTTATATATTCATATATTATTATGTTTATTTTATAACTCATATCATTCTCCAACCTCAATTAAATGGGAAAGGAATCCATCATTCGTGTGTATGGCAGACTACCACTTCACTGACTGATATAATTCGTCTTCCATCACCACATCACAAAACTGGTTAAAATGATGGATTTAATGTATATATATTATATTAATGATGTGTTTATAATTATTTCAATATAATAAGAAACCCATTTTCTTACTTATCCATTCAATGAAAAATAATAACATCATTCGTATGTACGTGTGGACTACCAGCTCCACGAAGTTTTGTGTTCGATTTTTCATCACTACAACATATGTATTATATATATAATTATATTTAAAGCAATAAAATGAAATTTATTATAAAATTTTAATTATATAAATAAAAAATAATATTCAACTTCTTTTTGTAATGATCATTGAAAATGGAAATTTTACTCATGTGTATGTACGGCCTACTGTCGCCATGATTGTAGCATATTTCATTTTTCATAACCAAATTTAAATATTGGTTATGAAAGAATAATTTATTTATATAAATTTTCATTATTTCATGATTATTATTCTATATATTATTTAATAATGACCTATTTTATAATGGTCAACCTACTAGAGTCATTTTGTACATATGAGTAGAATGTCACCAAAACGCCTAATGTGAAATTAATTGATTGAGTAACGATATATAAAATCATAGTAATTGAAATAAAAGGAATAAAATCTGAAAAAGTTTATAAATAAATAAAATAATTAACATAATTTTATTTTTGAAGAATATAAATATCATACGTGATGAGTCAGAATCGTGGTAAGGGACAGCTTATTTGAAAACCCTCATTTTAAATGTATTCAAGTTTTATTTTATGAATATTTCTCTTCCATGTCCATGTACTTATAAATATTAAAATAAAAAATCTGAATTATACCTCATGGTTTTATAGAGTTCATTTTTACTATATTTTACTACTTTACAGTGTTTTTTAAAAAAGGAATCAATTTTAATATTTTATGTAAGTGTCTTTATTTTGAAAGAAACCATCTTTTGAAGGATCTATTTTATCTCAATTTTTATTTAATTTATATGTATTTAAAAAATTTATTTAAGAATTTTTTCATATAAAAATATATTATTTACAAAGGAATTTTAATTCATTTTTTTATTTCTTATAATATTTTTCAAAAGGAATATTTTTATAGAATGTTTTAACATTCCGTACAAAAAGATTTAAATGCCCTATTTTAACGTATATGGAGAAAATGACTTTTCCTACCACCATAACCATTATATTATTTTTGGATTTCATTAAAATATTTCATTTTTTTCAAATAAACCCCACTTTCACTGTATTCTAGTTATTTTTAAAAGGGGTTTTTAAAATAGATCACATATTTTAATATCTGTAAATGTTTCTTACAGATTAAAATAATTTTCTATAAATGTAATTTTGGAAATTGAAATATTTTATGTGTTTTGATTATGTTATCATTATTTCAAATTTTTATAATTATGTGTCGTTAATTAATAAACCATGGGTGTGTTAATACATTATTAACATGGAATGGGTGGTTCTGTGATAAACCAAGGGTAAGTGGGTTCAATAATATCCCTCGAATCTATTTGGTATCGAAGTTGACTATACGATTATTTCAATTGAAAGAATGATTGTACAGGTCATAAGGAAATGATATAATAAGTAACCTACATGTTTTATATCTAATTTATATGGGTTTATATGGAAATATTATGATTTCTCAAGGTAGGACAATGAACTTATATTTAAAAAAATTTATATTCTAATATTTAAAGGTGAAAAGTATAACTTTGTGAAAAACGTTATTATGAGTTTTTCATGATTTTAGAGAAAAATATATATTATTCATTTTACCTTTAACACTTCTTAGGAAATGTTTTATTAAAATATTTTGGAAGCGATGGTATTTTCTAGGGTAAGAAATTTTTTTTGTTAATCTTGAAGTTTATTTTGAGAAAGTAAAATTTTAGAAGTATTCATGGAATAAAAGTTTCTTTCTTTATTTTATATCCCTTAATGAATTATTTTTCCCATCCCATGTTTTAATTTTTTTTCATAGGTTGAGCAGGGACACAAATGAGTTCAAGATGAAAATTATGAATGTGTTTCATGAGAATAGAACATTTTAAAAAAAGAGTTTAGTTTTATAGGAAAATAGTTACTAAATAGAAGTGTCGACTTTGTAATTCATGGGTTTTTTATATAAGAGTTATAAGATAACTCTCTAAAACATTAAACTTGAAAAGATCCTTGGGGATATAATAAAGTGAATTATTGATTGAACTCAATATTATGTTATGTTTAAGGTCAATTCCTTAAATTTTTCATCAAATAAGGGTTTAAACAACTTCAGATATTATGATTTTTCCATGAGAGGTTTTCTTAAGATTTATAGATATCTTTAATTTTTTTTAATTTTATGGTTGATTATATGTTAAAATTATTAGACTCTGTTTTTTTGGTTTTGGGTGATGGATTTCAATTTGATTAACAATATTTTTACAAGATTAATTGACTTAGATAAAAAGGATTTGAATGTTAAAGTATTATATAATTTTTAATGGTTTTTACTTCACAATGATTATTTGCATTTTAATATTAAATAATTTATTTTATGTTTTAATGGTGTTCCTTTGTACAAATTAAGTATTTTTTATCAGGATGGAAGGAGATAAATCCTTGAAAAACTTCTTATCCCTTACATATGATTTGATAATCATTATTATTGAAAAATAATGTTCCAATGATTTTGAAAGATCCTTGAGAATTCAAATCACATGAAAGAATATTTTTTATCTATCAAATAGATTTTAATTTCTCAAATTTTTCAATGTATCATGGTTTATCATTAAAATTATTTCAAAATCTAAATTTATCCATCAAATTTAACAAGGGAAATACCATCGAGGACTTTACAATTTCTTTTTTTAGAGATATTGACTTCATGTTAGAAGAGAAAGGGGATACCCATAATATAAAATAACACCCAGATGTATGTATTGAAGATATGAATTATTTTATTATATTATTTGTATGAAACATTATTTAGTTTATATTAAAAACACATAGAGAATAGTTTAATATCATTGGTTTATTGGAATAAAGTATTAAGGAATAAGATAAATAAGCATGGTTAATTGAATAAGGATTTGTTTATGTATAGTGTTTTTAGAATTATGATATTTTGGTATGTTATCAATATTATGAGAATTATAAAACACCTAAATATTATTATATAGTAAGTATTGTTTTCAAAATTTAAAAACATATGTTATATGGGATCGATACCTTTGATAGATGAAGTAGTGGAAAGGTGATAATTTTTGGGAGATATTTATTAAGATATGTTAAATGTTTTCATATATGCAACCATTAATTTTAACATATAAAAAAGGTTATTTGAGGAATGATTATTTTTATTTTTGTGTCTATTAGTTTAGAGGTATTGGTATCCTTTAGGGACTATAAGATCTCTGATTTTGAGTTAATTATGGGTAATTATAATTTGGGAACATATGTTTTATCATATAGTTAACCATTGGATTGGAAGTTGATTCGGTGATTAAGTGATTAATTTTTTTTCATAATATGATCACTATAATTTTTAGAACATTATATAATTAAGTTAAATTCAACACACTATAATAAAATAAGTTATTATCATTTGTTTATTACCAACGGTTTATGAAACTGCTTCTATTGTTTTTCAAATTATAGATACAGTTTTTTAAAAACCACCGATAAATCCATTTTTTAATAATCCAAAACATCTCCCCTCCAAGAGTCGGATATCCCCTCTCTTCCCCAACTTCATGAAACCCTCATGCCGACTCCCCTTATCCCCCTCACCGACATCCCCTCTCTCACCCTCACCACTCGTCCCCTTCTCTCCCTTGATATCGGATCCCCTTCTACCCCTAGCCATTAGACCTTATCTCACCCTCATCACTAGATCTACTTATCCCCCTCACAAATTTCCCCTCTCTCTCCCTTATTGGCTTCCCTTCTCACCCTCTCCATTTGACCCCTTCTCCCCTAGATGTTGGCTCCCTTATCCCACAAACTCCCTGAGCCTGAGCCTGAGGTGCCGACTCCTCTCTCCCCCAAATGGTTGTTGCCACTACTCCCTAGGCAAGGTAATTAAAAAGGATGTATGTTGGTATTTTATTGTACTTTTTTTATTGTTTTTTCAACATCGTTATTCCTTCTATTGAGTTAGAATTTGATTATTCCATTATAGGATTTTAATTTAAGAGTTTAGTTAATTAATTTAAGGGTGTCTGGGGTTCTTTTATGTGCTTCTTGTCCCGTTGGTGGTCTTATTTACTCTAGATTATTGTGAAAGACATCGATTGAGGTAGGGGATTCCACTCATAAATTTGAAAATCATAACCATTTAAAAGGAAATAATGTAATGAATAATTTGGATTTTTATAAATTGATATAGTAATAATTTATAACATATAAAAGTAATGAATGTTTTAGTAGTTCCAGCTTATTGATATGGGATATAATTATTTAAATGGTGTATAAGTAATGTGTTATTTCATTCTATTATTTTATTTCACTTATCAAAATGTTTTAATTCAGTTTGATATACATTTTTTATTTCAACTGTGACCCAATTAAATGATTAGGTTATTTGAATGTCTTATTTTTTAATATACCAGGTTTATTGGTTAATGTTCAGTTATTTTGGGGCATCAATAGCTTGTTACATTAACTACACATACTTTCACGAAATTTCTATTGGTGGATCAGTGGTGTCCTTAAACCCCAAAATAAGATAAAATTGGAAATACCTAAAATTTTATAGTCAAGGTGATTGATGAATGAGTCAATACATATTTTCAGGATGAAATGATCATGAAAGTACCTAGTTGTCATTGGAAAATTGTTCTTTTTTATTTTATTTGTATGTGTTTTGTGGAATGAGATAAAATTTGATGTTCAATGATAGGAAAAATATAGAATAATTATCTCAATCATTTAGAACTAATCAATTGTCAATGATCTATAAAAAATTTATATATAGAGAGATATGACATAAAATATTATCTATAATGAAGTATCAAATTGATCTTTTAAATGGACACATGATTCATTATCTCATTAATGTGAAAAGATATTTGAAATGAGAGTTAATTGGATTTCAATAAAAGGGAATTATACCACAACATTCTTATCAAAATAGAAAAATCCATTCCTTTTTTCA
The DNA here is from genome assembly GCA_963277665.1 of Viscum album. NCBI lineage: Eukaryota > Viridiplantae > Streptophyta > Magnoliopsida > Santalales > Viscaceae > Viscum > Viscum album. The sequence goes on along the minus strand of OY728143.1, from coordinate 256,977,302 downwards.
TTTTTAGAATATCTCTATCTATAGTTATAAATAAAATTATTATAGAAAAGGAATTATATGTTTATTTTATGGGAGACAAAAAAAAAATAAATCCAAGTAAATCAAATTTAATTCCATTGAGAAATTGATTTTACCCATTAGAAGAAAAAATATGATATTTTTTCATACACTAAATAAAATAGAAATAGACTAAAATGTCTCTCAAAACATTATATAGATTCATGTAAATATAATATGGATATGTTAAAATGGAATCAAATTATTTTTGAGATAGTATAGAGGCATATAGGGAGTCAATAGATATTTTATTTATAGCGATATTTCATCCCACATGATAAGTAACATGGATCTTGTAGAAAATTTTATGCGAACAGTCGATGGTAAAGTGACGTCAGTATATGGTAAACCACTAAATATTAATGGATATTGATAAAAAACATTACATAAAATAATAATTGAAAGATACCAATTCTATCTCTATTGATGGTATCTGATATAATATATTGATCGGTATTAATTTATTTGAATCATGATGAGAATTTACATTTAATCAAATAGAATTCCATATATTGTGAAGTAAAAAAACTCTCTGGTCAAAAGATTTATAACTAATGGGTACATAATATATTAGTTTAATGATCATAATACTAGTCCTATTTCATTATAAGAATCTTGGTAAACACCTAATTATATAGTTGGAGGTGGAGGAGGTTGAGGTTTATCTTTGGCTATCTATAGTGAGAGGTACCATCCTTATCACATAAACTATTATTTATGATATGATTGAAATTGAGGCATGAAATTCTATTATATCTATACATTTAGTAAATATTTTATGTTTTCACATGGAGTTTATTCCTTTATTATTGGTTACTAATATTTTTGTGGTTTCACAAGGATTTTATTAAATGTAAACTAATTTTTTCCATGTGGTGTAATTTTTTTACAATTAAATGATTGGAATGCTAAATTGGAATCACTATACTAATGTTAGTCGACTCAGAGTGGACATTCCCTTGACCTTACCGATGGACGATGACCCATCTTTCTCCCACCCTATAGAATATAAGACAGGATCCCCCCACCCCCCACCATCTCTCACATCCTATGTCTGTGTCCCATCAACAGATCAGCTGAAGCCTCCCTATTTATCAGCCTCAATGGTGAGGAGGAAGGAATCGACTCCTTGTTATTTATAAGGATATTAGAGGGTAATTATTGTAGGTACAAATTTTAAAATGAATAAATTTATTATACATTTTGTATACTACTAATTGTGTTTTCATAAAAGGGTGAAAACAATGCTACTACAGAGAAAAATATGAAAAGTTTAAATGTTTGGAACTAGAATGAACTAAATATATTTCTCTCATTTGAATACTATGAAGTATATATGGATGATGTTTCGGGATTATTTAGCTATATTCTAGTCCAACTAGTGATGGAGCTAGTTACCCTTCTAATTAAGTATGATTACTGACGGTATATACCTTCATCTTAGAAAAATAAAGTTTTTTATTCACCTATAAAGGTAATTTTAATACATTATGATGTAATTGAATGTCATTATGTTATTAAATTCTAATATTTTCAAAATTAATTACTTTTTATAGATGTTTTTCCACTTTCCCTTTGCTAATGTGTTAGCATGAAAGTGGACATTGAAAAAATTGGACAAGAAATAGAATGATTTTAAATAGAGATTATTTATTGAATTCAATGATACATCATTGAGTTCCCAAGAACTCTATGATGAGGTAACCAATGGGGTACCTAGAGAGTAATGGAATGTTTTTATTGATAGTCATCATGATGGGAACCAGATGGTATTTAAATATATACTAATATCTTAATATAATTTTTCATTTATATGAGATGAAATTGCATACATTACTATTAAATTACATTTTATTTATTTAAAGATGTTTCAAGGAATAATACAATGAGTTTAGATAAAAAAAATCATCCCTCACACTGCTGGGTCAAAGGGTTTTTCTAGAATCCGATCGACTCTGGTAAAAATTTTCATTAGTTTAAATATTTATATGACAATATTATCTATTACAAATATTAAATTAGTAATCTATCATTGTTTAATGAAGTCACATATTTTAGTCCACTGAGAATCCTGAAAATATGTGTGGTTGGATGTCCAAAAAATATATGAGGGGAGTTTTTTTAATGAGTCTTCCAAGAAAGTAGGGGTATAAATTCATTTTTCATTAGAATAAATTACTATAATTTTTCACTGTGTTAATATATAATTATTCTAATTTAACTTATATTTTATCTATATGTAAAAATTTTAGAACTGTCAGATTCCAATCCCACGCAGTTCTTCTTAGTCTCCTGGGATGACCCAATTGGTCAAGTACTCAAGAAGGAGCATCCTGGTCGAGTGCGCAGGATGGGTTTGGGACCATTACCATCTGAGATATTTACCAAGACACCGTAGAGTTTCCTTACATTTACTTCGGGTTATAGTCACTCCCTACCCCATGATACTGAGAAATAGTTTGTTTCTATGAAAAGAACAATTCAAGAACAAGGGTATAAGATATCCACTTTTCAGAAAGAGTTGGTTGATTTATATGAGAAGACGAGCAGATCTATTCCTGGTGATATTGAAATGATGACTACTGGTGAGAAGGTAAATCAAATAACTTCCAAATCATTTAATACACACACTTTTATTAATTTTAAGATTAAATATATATTTTTTATACAAAAGATATATTATTTTATTGATCAAAAATATAAGACATGAAAATTCAATTAGGGATGGAGTCAACCCAAAAATGATCACCCCAAGATTTTACAAATCCATCCAATATATGATACTCCATATTACCCCCTTTATTGATGAAGAAAAATTTTCATTTCAAAAATTTTTCCATCAAAGACAAAATATTTCTCAGGATAAGGCCAAATGGTTGCAACTCCTCCTTATTTGATAAGGTGCTAATCACTTCAAGGAAATCTGATCCCACCCAACTAAATTTCCATTATTTTGATGGAGAAAGAAGGATCCCTTAGAGGATAACATTTTCCTCCACAACCAAAGGACTCCGAGAGACTTCGATAGCCATGAAATGGGATTCCACATCCTGGCCATTACTGTGATGAGAAATAAATCAAACACCATTCCTCAAATTAGTAAATATAGCCACATCTGTATTAATTTTGATAAAACCCTATTGTTGAGGATTCCATTTTTGATAATCCTAATGGGTACTAGACAATGAGGGCCTCACTTCATTTAAATTCTACAAATTCACCCATTAAATGGCCCTCTCGATCCAAATATTATATTGGGTCACCTTATTTTGTTGAGAGACCAGAGTAGCCTCTAGAAATCAATAGTATGGGTCAGATACAAACTATGTTCTTACATTTTTTAGCATGAGAAAACTGATTACTTCCTAGAGGATTCCCCCATCCAGAAAATCTGATCATTTTCTATCCATGGAATAAGAGGAAAACTAAATATGATATGATGGTCAACCAAATTAAACTAGATGAAAATATTTCCTTGATTCCAATACTCCAACAAATCAATGCTCAGATATCTCACACTTTCATTTTTTAATCCTGGAACAACAGTCTAGGAGACCTTAAGGTTTTTTGGTTTCCATCCATAGATCATCCTGAACACTAACTTCATTCCAATCCACAATTCTTTAAACACATCCTTTATCGATAAGAGATTTCTCACCCCAAATGCCTCTCCACAGAAAACATGTCTGTAGTCTAAGATGGGAATGAAAAAATTTCGGAATAAGGAAAATATTTTGAATGAAAAACCTTTACAAGAAGGAAGTTGTTTTAGAGATAAGGCACCATCCTTTCTTTGAAAAAATTTCCTCATTAAACTATTTTATATTACTAAATCCATAACCTCAATGTTACTTTGAAAAACACAATTTCTCCCAAGAAATCTAATGGGAGTTATGTTTTCCATCATGGGAGCCCCATATTAAGTTATCTAACCAATAATAGATTTTATCATCATGACTTTCTGGTAACTAGAACAATGACATAGAATATGATTAGATTTCTTGGACACTACCTTAATAAGAACTCCATATCCAGCCAATTTTAATTTAAAATATAAATATACAAAATTATTTAATTTTCAAAATAATTTTCTTACAGGTGTCGGTAGTAGGATGTAGATATGGAGATATAGAGGGTGATGAGAATATATTATCATCGTCAAATTAATAATGGAGAGAGTTTTTTTATGTTTCATTTGTGCCATAGAGTGGACCATGTCGAGTGATATGGTTTGTGGTCTATGCATTGTATATGTGTAATATGATTATTAGATGGTGAAACTTTACTTATGTGTATATATTGTGGACTTTGATTTATGTTTAATTAGATTTTTATGTGTAATTAGATTTTTATGTGTTTCATTTGTTATGTGATTCTTTGAATTTTTTTAGGGTTTTTACTAATTTTCTAGAATCTGTAGCATGTTTTTTTATAATTTATCAAATAGTGGTGGTTTAAACCAGTCATAAATGAAGTTTTTTAAATCTAAAAATATTTTTACAACATCTATATTATGGTATTTTTTTCTACGGTGGTTAAAACTATAGTTAAATATGACAAATGATTATTTAGTATTGGTTTTCTCCATTTTAGCGCAACTTATTTTCAAAAAAAGGCATAAAATTTTAGTAGTGGTTAACACCATTGATAAAATCTAGTTATTTAATAAGCCATAAAATTACTACTACAAAAAATAAAACCATCTCTAAATACACTTTCTAGGATGTATAAAAAAATTGATGCTAAATGGATGGAACGACAGTGTCTTGGATGACGATATAAATTTTAGTGGTTTTTTAAATCACCGCCAAATCTAATAGGAACAACCGCCACATGGTGATTTCCTTATAGTGATATTATGGGATTTTATTTGAGTAATAAGGGTTTAATTGTATTTTATAATAATATATAATTTCATTACATATTTATGGTGATTTAGTTTTTCTATTGAAATGATTTTCAAATTTTGTTGATTATATGATTGGGGCATATAAATTTTTGGTATAAAAATTTGAGAGTAATTTATGATAAAGGATAAATTTACCATGAAATAATGTCTAATAAATTTTTGGTATTAAATCATATTATGTAATATTTTGAGGAATTTAAAGGATAATTATTCATTGAATGATCTAAGTTGAACTTTGGGTATTACTGTTGAATTTTGGAGATTGAATTAGTTTTTATTCATTTAATTTTTTTTTTTTGAATTATATTATCTTATGATAACCATTTTTTATTGGTTAAAATTAAAATATAGGATGAATATTTGGTTTTTATATTATGTATTATGTGATTCATTTAGAGTGAAAGAAGAGTTTGTGGTGAAAGTTAATTAAAGAATGAAATTTTAATTTTCATGTAAGTATATTTTTATAAGTTAATAGTCTAGATGAAAATTAAATTACTCAACTGATGATAATGTTATTTGAACCAAAAATTTTATTCTATTATCTTACTTTTTAATAAGTGGATGGTCTTTTTCACACCTCAACAGGTTGCAGTTTTGTGGTCTTTAACCTTCTCAAGATTATTAAATTTCTTATGATAAATGTTCTCTACCACTCCCCATTATCATTTAGAATTTACTTTTCTCTTCCACATCTATATTTTTTACTTCACATAAATATTCTATTATTTTGAAACCCAGTATGTGTTATCCTGGTTGACATTTATACTTCTTTTTCTCACTTTTCAAGAGGAACTTTTATTAACCCTTTTTTATGATGTGGGATTTCGAAAAAGGTGTGTCCACCTTCAATTATAGAGATTGGGTTAAAATTGTGAGGATGTAATTTCTTAAAGGAGGAGATAATTTAATATCACAACGTTATGAAAAGAAAGTTATGTTCAATAGAGAAAAAAATATGCAACATTTATCATAAACCTACCACAAAATATTATTATTTAAATGTGACCTTTAGAACCTAGTTTTTAAATTATTGTGTATGAATAGGATTAAATTATTCCACTTCTGTGTTTTGATTTTAAAAAAATGATTTCAATATTTTGAATCATTCTTTAAAAAAAATTAATAGCCCTATTTTATTTTATTAAAAATTAATAGTAACCATAGTAATTTTTGTTACCATAGTAGAGGGTAAGTCAGGTAATTAATGATGAAACATAATATGATAAGGACTATAAAATAATAATAAAACTTGAATTTATTTTATTTCATGATTCTATATCATCCATAATCCTTTAATATACAGATATATGTCCTTTCCTTTCCATTTTTCAGTGATTATGACCTTCATAATATTTTATGTAAAAAAAATTCAAAAATGTCACACCCTTGTTTTTAACAATTATAATATTTTTAAAATGGAAAAACACATATTATAGGATCATTTATAAATATTAATTTTAAAAATAAATTAATTTTATTAATCATGATAATTTATATTTTAATTTTTATAGACTAAATAATTACATCTAATTCATACACAATGTTGATGCATTAATTATTAAATTGATAAAAAGAATAAAAAATTGATATTAAAAATAATAAAATTAATATAATTCCAAATAAATAATGTGATCCATTAATTTTATAGATTGATATAATGGGTTAGTGATATAATAAAATATTTTTTTGAATTTAATTTGTTTTAATGATGTTATTAATTCAAAGTAATTAATATTTCTAATCATTAACTTTAATGATAATTTATAATATATAATAATTTATTAAATGATATAAAATTCATAAAAATATAATATTTGGAAATTGTATTATTATATTGTTTATAATATAAAACATGGTCCATTTATGGGTTATTTTTTAGTTTATAGTAACTATTTTGAACCTCAAGGAGAAAAAATCCTTGTTATCAAGATAAGTGTGAAGGGGGTTAACAAGGGGTTACAACCAAAAGATATGGGTAAAATATTTTCAAAACATGTCTAATTTTTATTTAATGAGATTATATACATCCATAATCATTCTATATTTAAAATAAATTAGTCTCTATCTATTTTTTAAATAAAATTAATTTATATTAATTTAATATTTTAAGGCATTCAAAGAGTGACCCTCCCATCTCTTATAAAAGGGAATATATTCTTATCTTTTATTGAAACATGAAAAACTATTTGGTTCAGCCAATATCTTCCCAAATAAATTTAGGAGATCAATATACATATTCTAGATCCATTATTTGTGTAATAATACCAGCCATAGTGGGCTTAAGGTGTTAAGAAAATGTGGTTGTCTGAAGAAGAGGTATGGTGCTTAACTGAGCGTTTCTATTTTATTTCTTCTTCCACCTCATTAAAATCATCCTTAATAATGATTATATAATAAAATATATATTTCATATAATTACATGTTATTATATTATTTTAATAACATACATATTTATCCATCTTACATAAAATAGGGAAGAAATCAATCGTTCGTGTGTACGATGGACTACCACCTCACAGACAGTTTTAATTCGTTTTCCATCACCATCTCCCACAGATGGTTACAATTATTTTTTAAGGTATAAATTTATATTCATGAATTATTTTTAATTGTTTTAATATAACATACCACTTATTTTATAACCTTTTTATTTACTAAAAAATGATAATGTCATTCGTGAATATGTGTGAACTACCACCTCCATGAAGCGATGTGATTCATTTTTTATCACCACATAAAATAGATTACATATATAAGTATATTTAAATAAATAATATTTATTTTATGTTATTATTATGAATATTCAAAGACAAAATAATAATTACCTTTTTTCTACAATGATCATTGAGAAATAAAAACATTACTCATGTGTACATACGACCTACCCCCTCCATGATGGTAATATAGTAAATTTTTCCTTACCATATTTAATGATTGGTTTTAAAATAATTATATATGTATAAAAATAATAATTATTTCATTTTTATCATTCTTTATATTATTTAATATTTACCACTTTTACAATATTCAACATACCTAATTAATTTTTGGTAGAATGTTTTTAAGTTCTTTACAAAAATACAAAAGGAATGTTCTATTTTAACATATAGGGTGACAATGAATTTTTCCTCCACCTCCACCATCACCATTATTGTTTTTGGATTTTTTTAAAATATTTCATGCTTTATTCAATGCGAATCTAATTTATTGATATATTTTATTTTTATTTTTTTAAAAAAATGAATCATATATTTTAAATTCTGAAAATGTTTTCTTTTAGATTAAATGAATAATTTTATGAGTGTAATGTTAGAAATTTCAATACATTATGTTTTGTGATTATGGTATGATTCTTTTTTTTATTATTATGACTAAGGGTTTCTTTATAAACCAAGTATGAGTAATTATTTTATAAAATTAGTATAAGAGGTTCCATGATAAACAAAGGATGGGTGGGTCGGTGATAGCTCTCTGATGGATTTGGTAAAGAAGTCGACTATATGGTTATACCATCTATAAGATTGGAAAATTATAACTCTGTGAAAAAATTATGATGATTTTTTCATAATTTAAAAGAAATCTTTATGAGTTTTATTTTTCATTTAATATTTATTGTTTAATGTTTTATATAAATATTTTGGAAGATAAAGTGATTTATTCAATAATAAAATTTATATTTTGAGCCAAAATATTATTTTGAAGAAAGATAATTTTTATAAGTATTCTAGGACTAATGGTTTATTTGTTTCTTTTTATATCCCTTACTATGTTTTTATGATCATCAAATGTTTTAATTTTTTTCATAGGATGATATGGTAAAAGGTTGATTTTATGATTAAAATTTTGAAGTTGTTTCCTAAAAATAAAACATTTAAAAAAATGGTGAAAAAAAAGGATACTGAATAGAATTGTCCACTTTATAATATATGGATTAGTTATGTAGTAGTCATGATCTAACTCTGTAAAACTATGATCCTAAAAAATTCCTCAAGAATATAAGAAATAAATTCTTGATCAAAACTTCAATATTAAATTAATTTTAAGGTTGGGTCCTTATATATGGCCATTTTCTTCTATATAGTCTCAATTTTGACCTTTATAACATTTTAAGTAAATAAAAGTAAAAAATGCCATTCTCTTTAAATTTTTCATATGTGGAAAAAAATAAGATATATTTAGTTACAAATATTAATTTGGAAAATAAATTATTTATTTTTATCATTGTAATTTTTTTATTTTTAGGGATTAAATAATATCCTTAACTACATACGCAACACTAATAAAGTATTCAATCAATTAATAGAAAAATAAAATAAATTATATCAAAAATGTTAAAATTAATTTTAATTGAATGAATTATTTTATTTCAGGGTTCTTCTAGATAAAAATGAAATATTATAGAGGTTTGATGCCTTATATTCAATTTCCAATATTGTTTTTAAAGTCGAATCAATTGAATGGTTCCAAAATTCACATTATATAATAAATAACATTTTATTAAATGATTAAAAACTCAAAAAATCCTTATATTTTTATAATTAATTTTTATATGGCTTAAAATATCCACCATAGTCTATTTATGGTCTAATTATCCTTTTATAGAAACTATATCAACCCCTAAATAATTAACACTTCATTATGACGGTAATTCTTAAAATTGGTTAACACATGTTAAAACATAAATGTAAGGGTGAAAACATCGCTTAAAGTACTAAAATTCTAATTTTATGAGATATATTATAATAATACACACCTAATATTTGAATCATATAAATTTGGATCCATTTGAAATTGAAAATTAATTTATATTAATTTAATACTTTATGAAATTTCATAAATTCCCCTCATCTCTGTTATAAAAGGTCACCTCTTCTCTTTTATTTCACACTTCAAAAAAATTAGATAAGAAAATACCTTAACAAATGCATTAATTGAATTAATCCTTGTATTTTATAGGTATTAGTTTTTCCATAATACCAATCTTACAGGGATTAAGGTGTAAATTAAAGGAGGTTGTCCAATAAAGAGGTATAGTTCTTAACCAAGCATTTTCATTTTGTTTTTTATTATAACTTCATAAATATATAATAAAAATATGAATAAATAATAACAAAAAAATATTCCATATAATAATTTTTTTATATTAATTTCTTCACATCTATCCATCCCTTCAACCAATGGTAAATGAAGTCATTGTTTGCGTCTATGATAGACTACCGCCATACGAACTGATGTAACCTATATTCCAACATAGCCTCCAAAATCTGGTTATAATGATGAAATTATTGTTTATATAGTATATAGATTGAATATTTATCATTGTTATATGATAATATATCATCTAGTTTCTTACTTTTCCATCCATTTTAAAAATGATAATGTTCTTTGTGCGTATGTGTGGACTACAACCTCCACAAAGAGATGTGATTAATTTTTCATCACCATGTCACATATATTATATATATAAGTGTATTTAAATAATAATATGATATTTATTATATAATTATAATTACAAAAAACAATATAATTCTTATCTTCTTTCTATAATGATTTTTGAGAAATGGATAAGTTAGTCATACGTACGCACTATTTACTATCTCCATGATTATAACATAGTTCATTTTTTAAAAATTTATTACTGGTTGGTATTAAAATTATAGTTTGTCTATAAATATGATAAGTATTTTAGGATTATTATTTTTGAGATTATGGAATAATGTGTTCTTTTACCATAGTCAATTTACCAAAGTCATTTTTGAATATTTGATCTGAATATCGTCAAAAAATATGATGTCATATTAATTAATTAGGTAATTGACTATAATATGTTAAAAGGAATAATAAACCAAAAAAAAGATCTTAAGAAATCAAATAATTAATATAATTTTATTATTCAGAAATATAAGAAACATATGTGATGACTTTATCTTAATGTAACGAAGCTTCTTTTAAAAAGATACTCTTATAAAGTTTCCCTTCCAAAACTTTTTCATCCATGTCAATCAATTTAAATTCATTTAATATATATAGCTACATGGTTTTAAATGAATTATAGAATTATTTTTATGTCCCTTTTTATTTTCTTTCAAGTACTTTCAAAAAGAATCCAATTACGTATTTTATATGGAAGATTTTGACTTTATTTTCAAAACACAAAAGGAATGTTCTATTTTAACATAAACAGAAAAATGAGGTTTCCCACCATGATTCTCATTATTTTATATTTGAATTAATTTATAAGACTCAATGTTTTCTTAATATAAAAATACTCCTTCACAATTTTTTGGTTATTTTCAAAATGGTTTTAAAAATAGAATGGATATTTCAATATTCAGAAATTTTTTCTTATGGGTGTAGTGAAAATTAGTAAGATTGCAGTGATGGAAGTAGAAATATTTTATTTGTTATGATTATGTTATAGGTCATGGTAATTATTATGATGGTGGGTGATTGTATATATAAACATAGTATGAGTGGTTCCATTATAAAGCAAGTATGGGTTGTTCTTTTATAAACTAAGGATTGTTGGGTCTATGATATCCCTCCATTGCATTGGGTGTGCAAGTGGACTGTACTGGTTATTAGATTTGTAAGATTGGTATGAAAAAATGATGTTATAATATACCCACATGAATTATCTATAATTTTTATTGTTTTTATATAAATGTTATAATTTCTCAAGGTAATCTTTGATTTTATGTTTAATAAAAAGTCATTTCTACTTGTTATGGGTGAAAAGAATAAATTTGTGAAAAAGTTTTCATGAATTTTCTTGATTGAAAATAAATATTTATGAGTTTTATTTTCCCTTTTAAATTTATCACAAAATGTTTTATGAAAATATTTCAGTTGGGGAATTTATTTATTAGGTAATAAAATTTTTATTTTGAACCGAATAATTTTTTTATAAATGATACTGTTTTATAATTATTCATCGACTAAGGATTTATTTATTTCTTTTTTATATACATTATAGAGGATTTTTTTCTCATCCAACATTTTTTTTAAAAAAATAATAGGTTTTATAGAAGGGTAATAAAAAATAAAAATTCAAGATAAAAATCATAATTACTAGTCATGAAAAGAAAACATGTATCATTTTAAAAGTTTTTTACTGTTGATAAAATTTAAATTGAGTAGATGTTTCCAATTTTGAATTTATGGAGATTTTATATTATATTTTTTATCTAATTCACTAAAATAATAAACCTAAAAGATATTGGAAATTATAGAAAGTGAATTCATGTTAATTGAAATTATAATTTCAATAAATAAATTTTGAGTCCTTATAGTTTGTATCAGAGAAGGGTTTAGGAAACTTTGGATGTTAGGATTCATTCATGAGAGGTTATGTTAAGAGTTTTTGATACCATCATGTGTTTATGATTCTATGCTTGATTAAAATTTCAAATTCTTAGACACCCATTTTTAGGTTTTAAGTGATGGTATTTTATGGTGATTAATTATATTTTTATAGATATTTTATTTAATTTAGGTGTACATAACCCTTCAGATTTACATAGAGGATTGTTCCAAAATAATGGTGTTACATTTTTGGGATGTAAGAATAAAGGTATGAGAAACCCTTTGAGGTGAAAAAATTATTCAGTTTTGATGTGATTAATGTTATTTTTTAGGATTTGAAGGATAAAGTATTATTGAATTTCTATGGATTTTTTATTTATAAGGACATTTTTTATTTTACCATGCTATAATTCCTTTCATGTTTTAAGGATGTTCTATTCTTTAGATTAAATATAATTTATCAAGATGAAAGGAAAATTATCCCACACAACCTTCTTATCCATTCCAGATGATTTAGTCATTTGTATCATCTAAAAATATTATTCAAATGACTTTGAAAGATTTTTAAATGTCCAAATAACCTATAATAAACTATTTTATCTATTCAAAATCTTTTATTTTTTCAAAAATTTATATGTATAATGGTATTTATATTATTTAATTTAAAAATATCAACTCATCCATCTCAATCAGCATGGGAAATAACACTAATGACTTGACAGCTTCTTTTTTGGAGATATGAACTTTATGTTAGAATATAAAAGGGATATCAATAGTATAAAAGAATACCCTAATGATAGAATTTATGTTACGAATATTTTTGTTACATTTCATTGTATGAAATATTATTGGGTTGATAAGGACGAGTCATGAGAATATATTTCACAACACTGCTTTATAAGAATAAATTACAAAGAAATATAATAAAAATCATGGTTAAAGGATTAACAAGGATGTTTATTGAATCATATTTTTATCAATGATATTGTGATATATTCTAAATATTATTATAATAATGTAAAACATAAGTATGATTCTATTATTGATTTAATTTTTAAATTTTAGAAACATATGTTATATAGAATCGACAATTTCAAAAATTCATATTGAGAAATGGTGATTTTTTTGGAGAAATCCATTTAATGAAAAATGATAAGGGGTTAAATAAACCTTTTTTGAAAACATGTTCTTAATTTTAAGGAAATGATAGTTAATTAAGATTATTTGATTTTGTGGAAAAATAACCTATATCGAAATAATTGGAGGTTAAAAAATGATTTAATGGTTAATGATAATTTTTTATTTTCAACAAATTTTTGGAAACATTATAGGAATTATATTAATAAGCATTATACAACCCATAGGCTGGGTGAAACCCCGTTACTTCTGGCAAGGCCATATGGCTAAAACTAGAAATCAAATTGTGATAAAGGAGAAACACCTACCGTTAGCCTATATGGTGTCTTATTTAGTATGAAATTATTTAAATGACTTGAAAAAGACATATTAAGTTTATGTTGGGAACAAGTTTTTCATCGTATGGATAACTATGGGATTAAAAATTGATTTTTTTATTAAGTAATTTGTGATATTTCAAAAGAAGATCACTATATTAGAAATCATATATGATTAAGGTAAGTGGAATTTTTCTTAGATAGAATGGTATTTTATTTGAGGAATAATGTTTTAATTGTCTTTTAGAAGTATTATGATGATTTAGTTTATTTATGTAAATAATTAGTAAATATTTAATATTATATAACTATGTCATATACATTTTTGGAGTGAGACTTTAAGAGTGATTTATGTTGTTTGGTGATAGATATTGAATTTTTCCTGGTGGAATGCTTGATCAAATCATTTAAATATTTTTGTTCCAATATTAGTCATGAATATTTGGATTAAATTTAAAGATAGTTATTTATTAAATTATCAATAGTTATATATTAAATGGTGTTGAAAAAATGATATCTTTATACCTTCATTTCATAGGGATTAATAATATTTTTCACACCTATTTGGTTTATAGTTTTCTGGTTGTTAACTTTCTCATAATCATTCACTTTCTTGTGATTAATTATATATGTCACTACCCCTAATTATTTGTACATTATAATTTTCTTAAATATCCATATTTTTACTTTTCTTTAATTTTTTCCTATTTGGAAACCTTTTTACTGCAAAAGACCTATATATTTCCCTTTCCCTCTTTTCAAGAGAATGTTTTATAAGACATTTTCACGAAGTAGGATTATAACCGAGTTATTTTCAAATGAAAAACCATTGATTACTGTGATCAAGTTAAAATTGTGATGATGCAATTTTTTAAAGGTAGTAGAATTTAACTCCTTGTGATTTTGAAAGGACATTATGTTTTATAACCTGTACGACATGAAATACTAAGCTTAAATTAAATATGAAATATTTTTATTTAAATATGATTTTTATAACCTAATCATTGAGTTGGTAGGTATGAATATTATAAAATAAATTATGATATATATATATATATATATAAATTTTATAATCAGAAAAAAAATTATTGATTAATGTTTGAAAAATACAAACTAATTTTTTAGAAAATACATTTTATTCTTCAAAAATATGTTTTCTTCAAAAATGGTATTAATTGTTTTTTGTAAAAAAATATTATAATTAGTTTATAAAAAAATGAAAATTAATTTATAAAAAGGATATAAGTTTTTAAAATATATTGTGGTAAAATTTTTATGTATTTATAAAATGTTTTATTTTTCAGTGAACAATGAAAATAATGTTTTTATTGAAAACAATATTTTTATTTTAAAGTATTTATAAATTAAAATTATATTTTTGACTAGATTTTAAATTTATTTATTTAATTTTTATTAAACATAATTCAATTATAGTATTTGGAATGAATTTTAAAAATTAATTTACTGTCAAAATATTTTTATACATAAAAAATCATATTTATGAAAAACATTGTTTTTCATCATGTTTGGTGTGTTTAATTTTAAAGTAAATTATTTCACTTATGTGTTATGAATATTGATAAATGTATTCCACATATAGAATCAGGAGTCATAAATTTGATTAATATTCCCTTTTATTTTAATTAATTATTAATAATAATTAGAGTAAATTTTTTTGTCGCGATAAAGTTAAAATATGTTAAAGTAATGTCATAAAGACTAGTAAGTAACTGTATCACTTTCCTCAATTTTATTAGATGGGTATATTTCAACCATAATAACCCCATGTTTTAATATATGAAATTTTATTTTTCATATTAACATGATTTTTAATTTATAATATATTATGTAAAGTAAAAGATATCATTCTCATTGTTTTATTATCTTTAAATTTTTGACATAAGGATAAAAATAAGGAATTCATGTTTATAAATATCATTTGAAATATAAATTTTATTTATTTATTAAGGTATTTTATTTATAATTTTTATTTATGAAGTAATTTTCTTACATGACTATGAAACACAAATACAATTTTTATTTAATTAATATAAAAATAAAATAAAGGATTATAAAAATGTTAAAAGTAATATTATTTGAATAAATTATTTTTTCCATAATTTTTATAAATAAAAATGACATATTATAGATGATTTAAGTTCTTATATTCTAATTAAATTATTTTCTTGTTGTTTAAAAGTCAAATAATATAAATAGTTCCAAAAATGACATTAATGTAATTTTTTAATTTTTTAATATTTTATCAAATTATTAAAAAATCCAAAAAATCCTATTATAGGCCATGTGATTGAGATATGGTTGAAAATCTAAAAACATTTACATTTATGGTCTATATTTCCTATTATAATAAGCATATTGACCCCTAAAGAGTAAAAACATTAGTATCACAGAAATTATCAAAAGGCATTAACACAGTTAAAATAAAAAGATAAGAGTGAAAAGATCGCCTACACTAATCTAATTTTTATTGTATTAAAGGATTTAGAATCATAATAATATTAAATTTTAATAATTACAATTTGGATCAATTTTAACATTAAAATTATTTTATATTAACTTAATACTTTAAGAAATTACATTCCTCTTTTTTACACACTTTTAAAAAATTAGACAAAAACATCTCTAATAAATTCTTATAATCCATAACCACATTCCATATATCTTATTTTTTTACAGTATGAACCTTAGAGGGGTTAAGGTGTAAACAAAAGAAGGTTGTCCCAATAAAAGGTATAGTTCTAAACCATGAGTTTTCATTTTATTTATTATTATAACTCAATAAAATATCCTTTAAATATAATTAATTAATATAAAAATATCTTAAACGTACTTATACAATATTATATTAACAGAATAACTGATATCCATCTCCACTTCAATCAAATGAGTAACCAAACTGTCATTCGTGTATACAACAGACTATTGCCTCGTGAATCGATGTATTGTTTTTTCCTAAAATCCACTCACAATTGGTTATAAAGATATATTTAATATTTATATATTATATTCTTGAAATATTTATCATTCTTAAAATATTATATATCATCTAATTTATTACCTTTCCATCAATTGGGAAAATGATATCTTCGTTTGTGTTTACGTGTGGAATACAACCTCTACAAAGTGATGTGATTCATTTTTCATCACCACATCACATATTATATATATATAAGTTTATATAAATAATGATATTATATTTATGATATAATTATTACTATATAAAGTTAAAATAATACTTACCTTCTTTCTATAATGTTCATTTAGAAATGGATGCATTACTAATGTGTACGTACGACTTACTGTCTCAATGATTGTAACATAGTTAAATTATCATAACCATATTCCATGGTTAGTTTTAAAATTGTAATTTATGTATAAATATGATAATTATGTTAGTATTATTATCATATATATGATGCAATAATGACTTATTTGACCATTTCCAACCAACCGAAGTCATTTGGAACATATGAGATAAATATCATCAAAACACCTTACATGAACATTATTGATTATGTAATTCATTATAACATGGAGGAAT
This sequence comes from Viscum album, assembly GCA_963277665.1. Classification (NCBI taxonomy): domain Eukaryota; kingdom Viridiplantae; phylum Streptophyta; class Magnoliopsida; order Santalales; family Viscaceae; genus Viscum; species Viscum album. The sequence continues at coordinate 256,960,012 of OY728143.1, read as the reverse complement.
AATTAACCTGAAAAAGGATATTAATAAAGTAAATAATTAATATAATTATATTATTTATAAAGATAAATAATACACAAGATGATTTGGTCCCCAGTAAGGGACCTTTTAAAAAGATCTAATTTTAATGTTTCCCTTACAAATCATTATCATCCATGTAAATAATTTTAAATTTATTTTGTAGATATGAATATAAATTAATTATAAAAGAAATTATTTGTATCTTTGTATTTTATTTCAATGTTTTTCAAAAGGAATCTTCTTCAATATTTTATATGAAACGTTTTGACTTTATTTACAAAAGATAAAATGAATAATCTATTTTAATGTATACAACGATAATAAATTATCCCTGCACCAAAACCATTATTTGATATTTTAATTCCTTTATAAGATTAAATTTTTTATTCAATAAAAACAAACACTTCCCTATGTTATATTTATTTTAAAAAAGGCTTTTAAAATAGATTGAATTTTTCAATATCTAAAAAAGTTTGTTTATTTGTGCAATGAATATTTTTCAGAGTGTATTGACAGAAAATGAATGATTTTATGTGTTATGATTAGGTTATGTTTATTGGGAATTATTATGATGATTCATGGTTCCATTATAAACTAAGGACATGTGGTTCCATTGTAAACCAAATATGGGTGGTTCCATTATAAATCAAGGATGGGTGGGTCTATGATATCCCTCAAATGCATTGGGTATGGAAGTCGATTATAATAGTTATTCCATTTATAAGATTGATATGGTAAATTATATACCATGTAACCAATATTATTTATCTATTATTTTTAATGGTTTTTACATAAATATTATTATTTAACAAGGTAAGATAATGAGATTATGTTTAAATAAAAATATTTACCAATTATTATGAGTGAAAAGTATAACTTTATGAAAAAAAAATCATGAATTTTCATGATTGAGAATAAATCATTATGATTTTTATTTTTACCTTTAAAATTTATTAAGAAAATATTTATGAAAATATTTTATAATAAGTGTATTTCATGGGTAAGAAAATGTTTATTTTGAAGCCAATGTTTATTTTGAAGAAGGAAACTTTTTATATGTATTCATGGACTAATAATTACATTCCTTCTTTTTATGTCCCTTATTGTGGTTTTTATACATATAACATTTTTTAGAATGATTTTTGTAGGATTTAAGTATGGATAATAAAAAATAAGAAGTAAAGTTGAAATTCATGAATATTAGTCTGGAAAAGAAAACATGTTTCAATTTCAATGTTTCATACAACATGGAAAATGGATACTAATTATATGTATCCAATATAAATTATTGGTTTTTTATTTAATATGTATGACCTAATTCTCTAAAACGCTAAACCTAAAATATCATTTAGAATTCAATAAATTTATTTCTTGTCTAAAGACACAATAATATTCATTATTAAAGGTCGATTCCTTATACTAGGGATGTTTGGGGTCTTGGTTCTTCCCCTATAACTAAAAAACTACCCCATTTTTTATGGTAAAATAATTAGTTTGGTTAATGGTTGGTTATATTGATGCAATGTTTAAACATAATCATCATAAATTAAAAAATGGTCATTTATAATTCAATGTGATTAGTCATATAATAAAAATCACTTTCTATATTTATATGTCAATTATTAGGATATAAGAATAGAAAGATATTGAATTTTAAATGTGATTTCACAACACAACATGGTCTAGAAAATACTCCACTAACACATCTCTTGATCATTACATTTCTTGACATAATAAAATTACCACTCATGTTTTTTATTATTTGGTGTGAAAATAAAAAGAAGAAACTAGAAGAACGGCTATAATAATGGTATATAAAGTAGAATAATTCCTTCTCTTCTACAATGGTTTGGATCCCCCTTTTATATCATCCAAAACTCATTATTATTTGGAAAATAATTTCCCTATTTCCAACCATTAATAGCTGAAAAAATATCCTATAGTTTGTTCAAATCATTCCCACAGACTTGCTTGTAAAGGCTCAAAAAAATCCACCAGCAAAATCTAAAAATCATATTTTAAAATCTGACATTGACTATTGGTTTATGGTGTGATTTATATTACATTACATGATAATTTTGGATACCTCTTTTAAACTCATTTTAATCAAATATTTCATGTCATCATTATTGTTTCCTATTACAGACAACCTTACATTTCCTTTTAGGTGGGTTTAGTACCATTACACAACTTCATATATGGGATAAAACAATACATAATGGCATGAATCAACATTATCTGAAATTACTCATTTATAACCAGATTCATTCTTTTACTGTCACAAATCTCTCTATTATACATTTCTGGTTTTTTCTCTAGATCAAATTCATATACCTCCCTTCCCTAAAATGAATAAAACAATGAATAAATAGATATAAATTTTTTTCTAATTCAACAATTAATGAATTTCATATTTAAAATATATACATGAATTGTTGTAATTAAATTCCCATACACTTGAACTCATTTTTATCCTTAAGTATTAAATCTCAACATTTATCATAAATTAAGATCACCCTACTAATATTCAAGCATTAAAGTCCAAAAAAATAAATTATTATCAATTAGTAATCAAATATTTAAACATTACATAGGAAACTTTCTCTAAATCCTTACATTATAAGGAACAAAAACATCCATGTATCATAATTTTCCTCAGTTTAAATTATAGTGATTCTATATTATTCCATTCATATTATTCAATTATTTATTAATGTGTAGACCAATTTTATTCTTCCTCAATTTAATTTTTCTCTCTCTATTCACTCAAGGTTATATAATTCTAATGGATTTATTCCCATAAGTCAAATGATGATCATGTATATAGACATTCAATGTATCTCTAATCTCCACCCTATAAAGGAAAATATCACAAGTAATCCTGAGGATATAACATTAATGATCAAATTTATTTATGTATTATGGTAGGTAAGAATTGATGAGGAAAATAATTCTAAGGCTTAAAGAGGAGTATAAAATCTAAATTATAATTCTTGATACTCAAAATTAATTCAATTAATATTATTCTTCTTAAAATTTTAACCCCCCATTTTCCCCCAATACTCAAAAGAAAGATCATGTGTAATAATAAATCTTATTAAATGATACCTATTTTTCATTTTTATATATTTTTTTAAGTTTTTGTTGGAAAAAATATCAGATACATCACTCAAACCCACATGTTCTCCTCATAACACTAATTACAATAGTTATAAAAAGATAATTGGTAATGTGATAATGATTTTGGACCTGCATAATATGTAACCCATTTTCCAAAAAAACAGTAGGGTTAGTGATAAAGTATAATGAATGAATAATTACAAAACCTCTCCCCAACATCCCATAAAATCCCCCTACATCTGTCATTAATTCCATTCATACACTTCCCCCATAGAATACCTCTCCCCCATTGTAATTCAATTTAATATCATGTAAAATAATTAGTTTAAGTGTAGGAAAGGATAATATAGGCTTGTAATTTGGATCTTCCCTAACAAAGGAAATCATGTCTAGAATGGAATAAAAGATGTACCAATGTACATGGTTTTCTCAAGGATAATCTCTTTCTAAAAATAATTCATCAAACATTTTAAAATTTATTTCTTTTTATAATAGCTTCAAAAATATAGAAAGAATGTTTTAGAAGAAACATTCCATAGTCTCTTAAGAAATATGTTCCAGAATGAATGGGAAATATTTAGTATAGAAGAATCTCTATAATGAAAACATATGATTTGGACAATAACTCATGGAAATTAATGCTAAAAATAAATCAATTAGTACAAATTTCAAATATTCAAAGCACGTAAAATATTTAAAATGTTCATTTATATTAATCAACTTGTTCCCATAAATCATGATTTATAAAATCCCTATCATCATGTTTATCATTAATCATTAATCCCATATTTTACTCATTCGATCTTATTTATAATGAAATATAAAACCTATCCTGATGGTTATCCTAAATGACTTTTATCTTATAGATTAAAAATCCACACAAGATAAATGTGGTGCAAGCATTTTTTAGTTTAAAACTCAAAAATCGATTTCATGAAACAAAAATGATGGATTAAAATAAATATTAAATTTAAAGCGTTACTCCCCTTCAATTAATCTCTTCTATTTCTATTCTCATTTATTTCCTTATTTATTTTCCTTCATGGTCCTACAAAATAAGAAGATCCAAGTTAAAGTGTAGACCAAAGTCCAACTAAATATCAATGTAAATAAGGGGAAGTGATACTACATCATGAAATAGAAAATTTAAATCATAACAGTACATTACAAAATACTCATGGGGTATCCCGAAAGAACATTTATTATGGTATATTAGATTGACCTTAAATTTTTTTCTCATGTGATATAAGCCTTAGAAGAGTTTACTAGGTCCAGATTAAAAAATGAATACAGTTGGGTATTATTTATAAAGGGGATCTATTTTTATCTAAAATTAGATTCACCCTCACTATCTACATCACCTTTCAACACCCACTGGGCCAATCTGGTAGTGTTTTTTTATTTTAGAAAATTTAGAAGTTAGTTCATGTACTAACAAAACCTGTTGGCCCTATTCAAACTTATTTAGGACAACCTTTCTTCCAATATCTTCAATCATGTCATGTATATTCCACTATTTATTTTTATAAGTTTTACCTTTTTATTTATCTTAGATATAATCTGCCTCATTCCCTTCTTCAATAACATACAAATATTTGGCCTCTATATTTTTTTCACGTCTAAATCATCCTATTTTATCTCATAACTCTTCATATATAGTTGTATTTTGAAACTAACTTATTCACCACTAACTCTTAGGAATAGCTAACAATTTTTGACATCAATTAAATAAATTCTAGTTTCCATGAATGGTCTACCCAAGATGATTGATTTTATTTCCCTCTCCTTATCCAACACTAGGAAATATGATTTTTTTTTTTAATTTGACTAAGATACCAACAATAATTTTACATGGTTGCTTGTCCATTGCATCTAAATGTTTGAGTAAAACTCTCATTGTATTCACATACTCATATCTTAGGATTTTGAATCTGGTGTATTCTCACAACCCAACCTAAGCTGGGGTTTGAGCCATAACTACCCAATGCTAGCCTCCATAGTCCAGGGGCCAAACACAAGTACCTAAGGAATAACTAACCTGGGGAGGCCTTTACCTAAGTCACTTTATACGCACACACATCCATCTCGTTGCATAAGTGTAGAAGAAAAAGTGAAAAATATGAAAAATATTAAGGCCACAACCATTCATGTAAAACCTCTAGATAGTACAAGAGTACGATAGTGTAAACTAAAAATTAAAGGGGAAAATACATGACCATCTAAAAAGATGTTCTAATTTGAAAAAACAAACTGGAAACTAAAAACCTAAGAGAGAATATCTCCAAATCTCCATGTTTTGACTATAGTACACTATCCAAATTTCTAGGTATTCCTAATATTATTTGAAGTCAATGCCAACATGAATTTCCTATGCATAAGACATGACACGTGCATGAAAACTCTATGTAGGGGTGAGTATATACATACCTAGAATAATTTCCCAAAAGATAAAGGTGGATTAGTAAGATATGTAATTAGAATATAAAGATAGTTGATATTAATCTGGATGAAAAGAAGTATTAAAAGAGTACAACTCAACCCAAACCAAGATATATTAACCTCATCCAAAATTAAGGGCCTCAAAAGGTGTTTAGAGGAACTACACGTCAAGTATTTTCCACTTATAGTAGGAGAGTAGACTCATCCAACAATGAGAAGCTAAAAGTGGAAAAAATGTGGCATAACTCATGTATATTCGAAACCCCTGGAAGTAGAGTAACCAAATCCAATGGAATAGATACATATGAATATTTATATATTGTCGGTTAAAGAATCACAAATTAGAGAGAAATGGGATCTCCATCTCATAGCTTCATCCATGAAGAAGAGTCTCCAACAGTTCCAAAAGTTTATCAGCGATGCCCAACATTTTAGTTGTCTTCCCAAAAGTAATAGTCCAAGTCAATCCTCACCTCATCGTTGTACCACATACCTGAGGGGTAAAAATATCTAGAAAGAGGATGTAACGTCCTAGATCTGGGTGCCACTCAACGGTGCCCCGAACCCGGTTCACCACGTGACCTCAAGCGCATTTCCCTAAACGCCAGAGGTTGCTGACAATAGCGAGGGCCCAGGTCTGATAGTGGGGAAACTAGGCCCTCATTTTTCAAAGTGTAGCGCAGCGGAATCTAATATAAAGCATACAACAATAGTGGAATCAATTAAGCCATACGAAACTGAAATAAACAACTACAGTAAAAGATAACCAACCAGTTATAAAGATATGATGCAACATGTATCAAGTTCTAAGAAAACAGTCAGAACATGTTACATAGTAGTGTAATGCAATACAATACAGAGTACAGAAAAACGAAACAAAACAGCTAGCAGCATTATGAGCCTAGGCTCCGTCCCATGCCCTCATACTACTCAGTAACAGTCAATTACCTATATAGGGACTCTTGCCCCTATCCACACCTACAAAAACGTAATCTGTTTGGGCTGAAAAGCTTGACCCAAACAGGGTGTGAGAAATATATCTCAGTAGGCACCCACCAAAGTCCCGTTCTCAACTGTGTGTATAACATGCAACAAGTGTTCTGTAGTAAAATGAAATAAAATAATTAGTATTATAAAGTAACTAAATTAATAGTTATATTTCCATTTAATTATTCATTTAATCCATTTAATATTTAGAAATCACCACTGTGAATTTCCAAATAATTAGTCAGCGTCCTCAGACAAGTAAAATCTCACCCTTAGGTAATCAGAATCTCACCCTTAGACACTTCCCTCAGGCATAACAGAATTTTACATCAGGCGTAGGAAGTGTCACCCTCAAGCACAGAAGTCAATCCCTTAGGCATGAAAGGTTTCCCTCAGGTGAAATAGAATGTCTCCCTTAGGCTAATACAGTCACGCCCTCGGGTTATAGAAAAACACCGCCCTCAGGCATAAGTAATCGGGCCATGCCCAACATACAAACAAGCAGTAAACAAGAAATTCCCCACGAGGAAATTCTACAATTACTACTTTTAAGTTATACCCTTTTGTATCCTGGACAAACAGCTAAACAGTGGAACACACCCCTGGGGTGGTTTCAGAACCAAGCAACGATCCCAAACAGCATTTTAATATCACATTTAAATCTCCTATTCACATCTAGGTATTTAAATAGCTATGGAATCAGCCATACGACACCCCAACATGGGTTCGTGGAACAAAAACACACAAAACATACGACAATTGGAAAAAACAAACACCAAGATACCTACCTTTAAATCCAACGAACGTTATATGTGAACGTCGATTGCAGAAATGCTCAAGAATGACGTAGATCTGAAGAAGAAAAAAAACCATTAAAACATAAATAAAATTCCCCTGGGAAAGAATTGGTAAGAACAGCTTAAGGAGAGTGGAGGGCTTACCCGCGCGGTTCCAATGAGACCGTCTGAGGCAGAAACAGATCCCAGACGAACACTCAGGATATCTTCAAATGTTCGGTCATCCCCTCCTAATTATTCCTCCAATTCTAAGTCTTCCCTGTGAAAAGGGGAGGCTACTGCCCATTTTATGCAAAAAAAAAACAAAGTACACGACGTGTACTTCCAAGTAAAAAGTGTTTACTTCCTTTATTTAACTGTTCCTCTGGCAGCACTGCCACACTGTTCATCCGTCGACATGAGTACACGGCATGTACTCCTGACTACACGGTGTGTACTGTCACCCAGCTGGCGGCTTCTCCACCGCCTTACTGTTTTGGCTTGTCGACTAACTACACGGCGTGTAAAGGACCACTACACGGCGTGTAGTCGGTTCCTACAACCTTCATCCCCAGCATGGCCACACACCCCGTGTACCCATCCCGCACGGCCAATAGTAGACGGCGTGTGGAAAAAGTATAGGGCATGTACTTTCCAAAATTCCGGATTATCCCCATTATTTCATATTTCCATAAAAACACTTAAGTAAATGAGAAAAGAAGAAACTCGTACCTCAAAAATCAGAACCAGGTTCTTAAAAACTTCCCCCCTTAAAGCAATTCATCCCTGAATTTCCCTTCCAAGGGTGGTGAAGATAAATCTGAGAATTGTTGTACCCCTCTCTCTTGGATTTTAATGATCACAATCACTCTCATCGTGTTCTAACTTGTTTTCAAGTTCTTTTGATGATAGGAAAAAGGTTGCCAAAGAGTTGGACCAAGAAGATTGGAAAAGGACTATCTGAGTCCACCGGCCAACCGGTGGATTACCACCGGCCAGCCAGTGGTCTCTGGAAGAAGCAATGCTCTCTGCCAGGTGCCACCGGTCAGCCGGTGCCTTACCACCGGCCGGCCGGTGGAACCAGACAGTAGGCCTTGCCTACTGCCAGGTGCCACTGGCCACCCGGTGTCTAGACCACTGGCCAGCCGGTGGAACCAGACAGAGAGCTTGCTCTCTGTCTCGACCACCGGCCCCCCGGTGTCTGGCCCACCGGCCGGTGGAGCCCAGACAGAAAGCTCTGCCTTCTTTCTGGAGCACCGGCCAATCGGTGGCCAAGCACCGGTCTGCCGGTAAGCCCAGTCAAACTAGCCATTGGGCTTTGACCAGACTTGTACTTTTGACCCCCAACGGCTCTGGAAGCCCTCCAACGGCTATATTGAAGTATTTGGGGATATTTCTCCTATAAATAGATGAGGATGGATGCAGAGAACATCCCCGAAACATTGGAATGATATTTTGATCCCTTAAAGCTCTAACGACAAAACTCTAAGGCTACTTGTGATCCACCTCCATCCTTGAAGCTTGGGCTGCCTCTACATCAACTACTCTCACACTCTTGGCACTCAAGGCTTCCTCAAGTTTGTTGTAATTTATTTATTTCAATTTTTTAGTTATTCATTGGGTTTGTATTAAAACAAACCATCCTTTTCTTCCACACTTTCATTATGGTTTTCTTGCTACAACCATCATAAAAAAGCAAGCTGTACGAAGGTGATCTAGCCTACCTTAAAACGGCTAGTGGGTTTCTTGCTACAACCATTAAAAAGCAAGCTGAAGTAGATCTCTCAACAGTTGAGTTGGTAGCGGAGACGTAGGCTTTGGTTTAAGCCGAACTCCATTATCAAATTGTGTCTTTCCCCTTTTTATTTCCGTTGCTTTTATAAATTGTTTTTAAATTGTTAATTAATTTTTAAAAGGAAATTCACCCCCCTCTTGCCATCACTCTCCGACCAACAATTGGTATCAGAGGGACGTTTGTGTAATACCTTAACCGGTAACAAACCTAAAATCCATAGTGATGGCTTCTTCCTCACAAGCACCCGAAGGGTATTCCATGACTTGGGCTCCATTCTTTGATGGAACCGACTACACTTATTGGAAAACTCGCATGATTACATTTCTTAGAAGTATTGGCTATCCTATATATAGAATTGTTATGCAAGGCTACACTCTCTCTAGAAAATATGAGTCTAAATGGACCCCCGATGACATTGCTAATTTTGAGCTTGATGGAAAAGCCATGAATTCTCTTCATTGTGGGTTAGACCATAATGAATTTAATCGTATTTCTACTTGCACCACTTCTCATGAAATTTGGAAGCTTTTGGAAGTGACCCATGAGGGCACTAACAAAGTCAAAGACACTAGATTAGATATGTATCGTCAAGACTTTGAAAGTTTCACCATGCACCCACACGAATCTATTACGGAAATGTTTACCCGCTTTACTGATGTGTGTAATTGGAGAAAGTCTCTTGGAGATGATGTTTCTGCAGAGACGATGGTCAAGAAGATTCTTTGGGTCCTACCAAGCTCATGGGCTCCAAAGGTGACGGCAATCCAAGAAGCGAAAGATGTCAAGAAAATGCCGGTTGAAGAACTCATTGGATCACCTATGACCTATGAGATTACCATGAAGAGGCAAGCCGATAAAGAAGGAAAAATATTCAAGGAGAAAAAGAATATAGCATTCAAAGAAAATCAAGAAAGCTCCTCCGATGATAGCGGATCCGAGATTGCTCAACTTGCAAGAAAAATGAGCAAGTTCATGAAGAAAAAGAACAATTTTTAAAGGGCACGAAAGGAAGAGCCAAAAGCAGAAAAAGAAGTTACATGCTTTGAATGTGGAAAGAAAAGCCACATCAAACCGGAGTGCTCTCTTTTCAAGAAAATGTTAAAGGAAAAGAAAAACAAGAAGGCTTTCAAAGCGTCAACATGGAGTGCAAGCGATGACTCCATGTCTTCAAGCGACTCAAGCGATGAAGGTGGAAAATTCCTAATGGCATTTGATGAGGTATCTTCTTCCGACTCCTCTTCCTCATCTTCTTCTTTTAATAATGATATGTCTTATGAAGATCTCCAAAATGCGAGAGATCAATTAGAGGAAGGTTTTCACGAACTTACTTCTAAATTTTTGGCCTTAGAAAAGAAACACAAAATTCTAATTTCTGAAAAAGATCAACTTCTCAAAAAGAATGAGGAACTTTCCCTTAAGGTCCAAGATATTCCAAATGTTGATTCTTTGAATTCAACTATTAAAGATTTAAGGGAATCTCTTTCCAAGTTCACCCAAGGTGAACAAAATTTGACCAAATTGCTAGGTTCTCAACGTTCGGCTAGAACCACACATGGACTTGGCTTTAACAAGCAAGCCACTTCTTCTAGAGCACCCACTACTTTTGTAAGGGGGAGCTCTCAAAATAAATTTTGTAATTATTGTAGAAAAACCGGACATATGATTTATGAATGCGATTGTAAAAATGCTAGATATGGCCACCCCAAAATCATTACCTACTCAGATGAATATATTAGGATGTATCCCTCTAGACAAGTATGGGCTCAAAAGTCTCTTTTAGCTAATCTTTCCAGACCCAAACTTATATGGGTACCAAAATCTATTCTCTCTTGATTTTGTAGGATAAACACCAAAGAAGTAGGCCTTCGAAAGGCTCGTGGTATCTCGATAGCGGATGCTCGAGGCACATGTGTGGCGATCCCTCCGAGTTCAACTCCCTTGAAGAATTCGATGGAGGATACGTCACATTTGGTGACAATTCAAAAAGCAAGATTGTCAGAATAGGTACCATTGGTTTTGGTAGCTCCTCCTTAATTAAAGATGTTTTATTTGTTAAAGGTCTAAAACATAATTTAATTAGCATTAGTCAACTTTGTGATAGTGGTTTTTCGGTGAATTTTCAAAATGATTTATGCAATGTGTTTGATTTTCAAAACAAATTGATATTTTCTGCTTCCCGTTTTCAAAATGTTTACATTATTGATTTAAAGTCTTTAGCTAGCCAAAATGTTAAATGTTTAAGTGCTCTTGACAATGAGTCTTGGATTTGGCATAGAAGGTTGGGGCATTGTAGCTCTCATTCACTTCTAAAGCTTAATAAGAACAAGCTCATCCGTGACCTTCCTAAACTTAAGTTTAAGAAAGATTTGATTTGTGAGCCATGAAAACTTGGCAAGCAACACAAATCTTCTTTCAAATCTAAGAAGGAAGTGTCCACCTCAAAATCTCTTGAGCTCCTTCATCTTGATCTTTTTGGTCCTACCCCTGTAGCAAGTCTAGGTGGAAAATCCTATACCTTTTTCCTAGTAGATGACTTTTCTCGTTTCACTTGGGTTTTCTTTTTAGCTCATAAAAATGATGCTTGTAGAACCTTTTTGAAATTCTCTAGTAAAGTAGAAAACGAAAAAGGATATAAAATTATATCACTCCGTAGTGACCATGGAGGTGAATTCGAGAACAAAGAATTCGATGAATTGTGTTCCTCTCAAGGATACAATCACACCTTCTCTGCCCCTATGACTCCACAACAAAATGGAGTGGTTGAAAGGAGAAACCGAACTCTCCAAGAAATTGCTCGAACCCTCCTCAGTGAATTCAACCTCCCTCAATATTTCTGGGCCGAGGCGGTAAACACTGCTTGTTATACTATCAATAGAGTCCTTGTAAGGCCCCTTCTTAAGAAAACCCCCTATGAACTTTAGAAAGGCAAATTGCCCAAAGTTGGTTATTTTAAAGTGTTTGGTTGTAAATGCTTTATCCTTAACACAAAAGATAACCTAGGGAAATTTGATGCCAAATCCGATGAAGGTATTTTTCTTGGGTACTCCAACTCAAGCAATGCCTATCGTGTCTTCAATAAATGTTCAAAAACCATCGAAGAATCATCTCATGTCAAATTTGATGAAACTCTTCCAAAACCTCACCCGGTCATTGAAGATGTTGAAGATAAGCTTGATAAGCTTCATTTGAATGATTCCTCTTCTCCTCCCAAGGAGGATGACCATCAAGAACCCTCTTCACCTTCTTCGCCTTCCACCTTGCCTAAGGTTTGGAAACTTTCTAGAGACCATCCATTAGAAAATGTTATAGGTGATCTTCAAGCCGGTACTCGAACTAGAAGAACAATCCTCAACGAGGTTGAACATCAAGCCTTTCTTTCTCAACTAGAGCCTCAAACCATTAATGATGCCATTTATGATGAGAATTGGGTTCTTGCAATGCAAGAGGAACTAAATCAATTCTCTAGAAATGATGTTTGGACTCTTGTTGAAAGACCCAATGATCATCCAATTATTGGCACTAAATGGGTTTTTAGGAACAAACTTGATGATCAAGGAAATATAACCCGGAACAAGGCTCGCCTAGTAGCTAAGGGCTATAATCAAGAAGAAGGAATTGATTATGGTGAAACCTTTGGGCCCGTTGCTAGATTGGAATCCATTAGGATCTTGTTGGAATTCGCCGCTCACTTAAATTTCAAACTTTTTCAAATGGATGTTAAAAGTGCTTTTTTAAATGGTTTTATTTCAGAAAAAATCTTTGTTGAACAACCCCCCGGTTTTGAAGATCCAAAATTTCCAAATCATGTTTTTAAGTTAACCAAGGCTCTATATGGCTTAAAACAAGCCCCTCGGGCTTGGTATGAGCGGTTAACAAAATTTATTTTAGAAAATGATTTTAAAATGGGTCAAGCTGATTGTACCTTATTTTTAAAACACACTTCCAAAGATCTTTTAATTGTCCAAATTTACGTTGATGACGTTATCTTTGGTTCAACCAAAGAATCACTTTGTACTGATTTTTCATATTTAATGAGAAAAGAATTTGAAATGAGCTTTATGGGGGAATTAAAATTTTTTCTTGGTTTTCAAATCCTTCAAAATTCAAATGGTATTTTTCTAAGCCAAGGCAAATACACAAACGAACTTTTAAGTCATTTTGTTATGGATCAAGTAAAGGAAATTAGTACCCCCATGAGTACTTCTTGTAAACTTACGTTAGATGAAGCCGGGAAACCGGTTGATAACAAGCTTTATAGGAGTATGATCGGGAGTCTACTTTACCTAACTGCGACTCGTCCTGACATCATGTTCAGTGTTTGTCTTTGTGCTTGTTTTCAAACCAATCCCAAAGAATCTCATTTTAAATCGGTCAAAATAATTTTTAACTATTTAAAAGGATCCAAAAACATTGGTTTATTTTATCCTTCTAATACTTCTTTCGAACTTTCTTCATATTCGGATGCTAATTTTGGAGGATGTCAATTAGATCGTAAGAGTACTAGTGGAACCTGTCATCTGCTAGGCAAGTCCCTTGTTTCATGGAGTAGAAAAAAGAAAAAATGTGTTGCTCTTTCTACTGCCGAGGCCGAGTACGTAGCAGCTGGTAATTGTTGTGCCCAAATTATTTGGATGCAGCACACTCTCTTGGATTATGGCCTTTCCTACGATCATGTCCCTATACGGTGTGACAACACTAGTGCCATTAGTATTTCTAAGAATCCAATACAACATTCTAAGAAAAAGCATATAGATTTAAGGCATCATTTCCTTCGTGACCATTTTCAAAAAGGGGATATCACTTTGGACTTCATTTCTACTGATTTCCAATTAGCTGATATTTTTACCAAACCGCTCCCGGTTGAACGTTTTGATTTTATTAAGGGGGAGTTAGGAATGATTCGTCAATGAGCACTATTAAATATTTGACTCTTTTTGGCTTGATTATATTTCTTTTTAAGTTATTTAAACTCTTTTTTTATTTTATTTTATTTTAATTTTTTATGAATTTCAATACCACCGGTCAACCGGTTGTACATCACCGGTTAACTGGTGGTGTCGGGTTTCTCTTTTTTGGGCCGGCCGGAGGAAGGTTTAAAATTAAAACCCTTCCCATTTCTCTCTCTCTCTCTCGTGCGCCTCCTCCAGACCCGCGCCTCCTACTTGCCCTAGCCTCCCTTCTTCCTTCTTTTCCTCTCAAACTCCATTTTCTTTCAATCTCTCTCATTTTTTTTCTTCTTTTTCCATCACGGGTCCTCGCTCTTCACACAAGGGAAAGGGAATCGCTCAAGAAGCACCTCCTCCTCCTTCAATCCCTCAACTTCCGGACATTTGTAATGACAAAGTCATTCTTCCTGGAAGAGTAATTGATTATTCTTGGCTTTCTTCTGCTCGTCTCGAGCTTTTCTCCATCATTGTATATCAACACTGGCATTATTTTTTTGAACCTCCTGAGAAGGATGTTATTTATCCCCTTCTTGTCAAAGAATTTTATGCTCACCTGACGTGGTCGGTTTCTGACGACGTCGATACCATTTCTACCACTGCTCTTGGGAAACCCATCACTTTCACTTCTTTGGAGATTGCCAGGATTCTAGGGGTTCCTCATGTTGGACCTCATGCATTTACTCAGGGGGAGTTTCCTCAGGACCTTGATTTTGATCTTGTTGTCGCTCTTGAGCATCTCACCGGGCAGTCCACCAATCCCATTGTCAAGCTCTCCCAGCTCACCCCTAACCATCGCATCATTGAGTGCCTCATTCAGACCACCCTTGCACCCCGTATCGGTGATCACGATACGGTGAAATTTATTGATATTTATCTTCTTTCTTACATCACTAGAGGCGTTCATTTCAATTTGGTCCGGTTCCTGTTCTGGGCCATGTCTTATGTGGCTGAGCACCCGCGCCGGTCCAAAACTCTACCTCACGGGCGCTTGTTGACCAAAATCTTTACCTTTCTTGATGTCCCTCTCCGTGCTACCTCCTTCGAGCAGCCAAAGAAGGATAGCATCATCAATTTTATGATGGTGCAACGGATGAACATTCGTTGGCATCCTTGGCGTCAGGAGTGGATTACTGACAAGGAGGGCCTTCTAAAGGCTTACTCCCCTCAGACACATTCACACCCTCCTTCCCATGCCATGCCTCCTGCTATTGCCGTTGCCTATCCTCTTTCAGATAGTGAGGACAGTGGTGATGATGAAGAGGAAGGGAGTGGTGACAGCGAAGGTGAGGCTGCTGCTGCTGCTGCTGATGATGAGGGAGATGGAGTGGGTGATGATGCACCGGAGCCTGCTGAGGCTGTGCCCCCTCCCGCTGATACTGGTAGCTTGTCGGTGATGGCTGATCAATTCCTTCGCTTCCAGGATCAGATTGAGACCCGGCTCGACTTACAGTTTTCTTACTTCAGCTCTCAGTTTGATCAGCTCCACTCTCGGATCGATTCTCTTGATCGTCGCTTTGAGGTGGTCCAGGCTCCTCCAGCTCCACCGACCTTCCGGCGTCGTCGTCACTCTCGGCCCTCTAGGAGTGAATAGAGTCGTTCTTGTTTTTGACTTGTCTTTGTATTTGTATTTTGAACTTTCTATGTAACGTTTAAACTTTTATAAAATTCAAGTTGTCTTATCTATCCATCCTTATTGTCATTGCTTACCTCTTTATTATTGTTTTTCTAATTTTCCTTCATCCTCTTCCTCCTATTTTGATAATCCCAAAGGGGGAGAAAAACTCTCTATTACGTAGTTACTTATTTCATTTAATTAAGTGCTCTTTTTAAAAGTTCAATTTTAAGTTATTACTTTCATCAAAATCTATTTTTAAATGGTTAAGTTTTTGATTTCAGTTGTTTCTTTTAAATGACCTATGGTTACATTTCAAAATGAACCATTCTCTTTATTTCAATCCTTACAAGATTAATATCATTTTCAATACATGATACATCTATGAAATTCTTGTATTAAAATGATCACTAAAATTTTTTCATGTCCAAGTTTCTTATTTCTTTTTTTTACTTGGTATATCCTTTTTAAAAAGCTTTCTCTTTTGTGATTGTGATCATCAAAATAGGGGGAGATTGTTGTACCCCTCTCTCTTGGATTTTAATGATCACAATCACTCTCATCATGTTCTAACTTGTTTTCAAGTTCTTTTGATGATAGGAAAAAGGTTGCCAAAGAGTTGGACCAAGAAGACTGGATAAGGACTCTCTGAGTCCACCGGCCAACCGGTGGATTACCACTGGCCAGCCGGTGGTCTCTGGCAGAAGCAATGCTCTCTTCCAGGTGCCACCGGTCGGCCGGTGCCTGACCACCGGCCGGCCGGTGGAACCAGACAGTAGGCCTTGCCTACTGCCAGGTGCCACCGGCCTCCCGGTGTCTGGACCACCGGCCGGCCGGTGGAGCCCAGACAGAAATCTCTGCCTTCTGTCTGGAGCACCGGCCAGCCGGTGGCCAAGCACCGGTCCGCCGGTAAGCCCAGTCAAACTAGCTGTTGGGCTTTGACCAGACTTTTACTTTTGACCCGCAACGGCTCCGGAAGCCCTCCAACGGCTATATTAAAGTATTTGGGGATATTTCTCCTATAAATACACGAGGATGGATGCCGGGAAGATCCCCGAAACATTGGAATGATATTTAAATCCCTTGAAGCTCTAACGACAAAACTCTAAGGCTACTTGTGATCCACCTCCATCCTTGAAGCTTGGGCTGCCTCTATATCAACTACTCTCACACTCTTGGCACTCAAGGCTTCCTCAAGTTTGTTGTAATTTATTTATTTCAATTGTTTAGTTATTCATTGGGTTTGTATTAAAACAAACCATCCTTTTCTTCCTCACTTTCATTTTGGGTTTCTTGCTACAACCATCATAAAAAAGCAAGCTGTACGAAGGTGATCTAGCCTACCTTAAAACGGCTAGTGGGTTTCTTGCTACAACCATTAAAAAGAAAGCTGAAGTAGATCTCTCAACGGTTGAGTTGGGAGCGGAGACGTAGGCTTTGGTTTAAGCCGAACTCCGTTATCAAATTGTGTCTTGCCCCTTTTTATTTCCGCTGCTTTTATAAATTGTTTTTAAATTGTTAATTAATTTTTAAAAGAAAATTCACCCCCCTCTTGCCATCACTCTCCGACCAACAAGAATAACTTTGGCAACTGAGCACGTACATCGGTCTCCCGCTCCCAAGTTTCGTCCTACACTTGTCCATGCTGCCATAGCACCCATACGAGAGGAACTGACCAGCCTCGGAGAACCTTCCTTCTCCTGACAATGATACGAATCGGATGCTCCTCAAAGGACGCATCCATCTGAAGCTCAACATCCTCTGGTTGAAAGGTGTGAGATGGGTCTGAATTATAGTGGCACAACTGAGATACGTGGAAGACGTCATGCATGGCTTGGTATCGTTGCGGTAACCACAACCGATAGGCAACTAGTCCGACTCTCTCCAAAATCTCGACACGGTGAAAGTTTACCCTGTCTCCTGATCCACTTGTTTCCAAGCCTCGATGAAACATGAAAGAAAACCTAATCCCCGACCACAAACTCCAAAGTCATCTGTGGCGATCAGCATAAGACTTCTGAAGAGACTCTGCAGTAGCAATCCGCTTCTGAATCAACTGGACCTACTCATAAGTATGTTGCATGAGATGTGGTCCTAGTAAAGCTTCCTCACATGCCTCTAACCAGCACAAGGGTGATCGACATGGCCTACCATATAAATCCTCGTTAGGTGCCATCTCAATAGTTTCCTGAAAACTGTTATTGTAGGAAAACTCGACCGGGGATATGTGCTTCTCCCAAGAGCCCCTAAAGTCTGGGATGCATGCTCGCAGAATGTCCTCAAGCACCTGTATAGTACAATCTGACTGGCCATCTGTCTGAGGGTGGTATGCTGAACTTAGAAGAACCTGTGTACCTAGCGCCCTCTGAAAACGCTGCCGGAAATGAGACGTAAAGCGGGCATCCCTATCTGAAACGATAGAATGAGGGACCCCATGAAGATGTACGATCTCTCAGATATACAACCTTCCGAGATCGTCAACACTGAAGGTCTCCTTGATCGTCAAAAAGTGAGCTACCTTCGTGAGTCTGTCCCCAACAACCCACACGACATCATTGCCTCGAGGTGACCTCAGCAACCTCATCATGAAATCCATCGCAACATCTTCCCATTTCCACTCTGGGATGGGTAACTTCTCTAACAGTCCAACTGGTCTTTGATGCTCTTCCTTCACCTGCTGACAAGTGGAACACCTCGTAACGAAACCAGCTACATCACTCTTCATGCCCGGCCACCAGTACTGACGTCTCAAGTCATGGTACATCTTTGTCACACCGGGATGAACTGCCCAAGATGAAGAATGAAACTCCCGTATCAGCACCTCACGTATATCTCTTGGAACCCATACTCATCCATGGAAATGCAGAACTTCATCATCACCTATTGTCCAACCAGTAGGAGGGTCCTCACTTGCCACCGACTCCCGTAGTACTAGGCCTTATGAATCAGATAGTTGTCTCATCCTCACTCTATCCAAGAGGGTAGAGGTCACAGCTAAAGAGGAAAGATAATTCTTCCCCTGAATATCGTGCACCTCCAGATGCATCTCAGAGAACAAATCCATAAGTTGCCACTCACCACTGGCCTCCTGCACTGCCTGTATCTGAGTCTTCCTGCCCAGTGCAGCAGCTACTGCATTGCCTTTACCAGGTGTATAGGCAAGCTCAAAATAGAAAGACTGTAGGTATTAGACCCACTTCATCTACCTCAGATTCAGGGCACGCTGGGTAAATATATACTTGAGGCTTTTGTGGTCAGTGAAAACCACAAAATTCTCTCCCAAAAGATAATGCCTCCAACAACGTAACACATGAACAACGACAGATAACTCGATATCATACGTCGGGTAATGCCTCTCATGTGGGCTCAACTGCCAAGACTCGTACATAACAACTTGATCGCCCTGCATCAACATTGCTCCCAGCCCAATACCTGATGCATCACAGTAAATTGTATAGCTCTTCCCTTGATCTAGAAGTATCAGGATTGGTGCTGATGTCAACCTTCCTTTCAGGTCCTGAAAGTCTATCTCGCAAGCTTCTGACTAAACGAACATCACACCCCTCTTAGTCAAACCTGTCAATGGTGTTACTAAGTGGGAGAAGTCCTGGATGAAATTTCTGTAGTAACCAGCCAGCCCTAAGAAACTCTGTATATCAAAAACTTTCTTATTCTTCTCCCAGAAAACTACTGCTCTCACCTTCTCTACGTCTACTTAAACTGCTACCTCTGAGATGATATGACCCAGGAATTTAATCCAGTCCATCCAAAAGTGGCACTTTGAGAGCTTATCATATTTTTGATGCTCTCTCAGTGTACTCAATACGATCTCAAGATGGGTGGCATGGTCATGTCGAGTGTCAGAGTACACCAAGATGTCATCCATGAATACTACCACAAAAGTGTCCAGATAAGGATGGAACACACAATTCATCAGAGCCATGAAAAATGCTGGTGCATTTGTGAGTCCGAACAGCATAACTGTATACTCGTATAGACCATACCTGCTCCTGAAAGATGTGAGAGGTATATCAGATGGTCTAATGTGCAGCTGATGATATCCTGATCTCAAGTCAATCTTAGAGAACACTTGTGCTCCACAAAGTTGATCAAAAAGATCATCAATCCTCGGCAAGGGATATCGGTTCTTAACTATCAACTGGTTCATCTTCCGATAATCCACACAGAGACTGAGGGTACTTCCCGCCTTCTTTGCAAAGAGAACAGGCGAACCCCATGGAGAAGTACTGGGTCAGATGAAACCCTTCACCTGTAACTCCTCTAACTGCCTCTTGAGCTCCTACAACCTAGGTGTAGCCATTTTATTCAGAGGAATGGACACCGGTACTTCCCCTGGCACAAGATCAATTGATAAATCCACCTATCGCTCAAGAGGTAGACCTGAAAAGTCGTCCGAGAAGACATCCCTGAAACGATCAACCACAAGAGGGAAATCTGCCTGACAAGTCCCTTGATCATCTAGATATGAACTCGCACTCTAGTTCATGAAACCACCTCGCCCATGATACTCTTGTCCAGCTCGACTTGCCTAAACATCCCATTCTCCGTTGTATAGAAACTCTCTTCCCTCTGGTGACGTGAAACGCACCCTGCGACGATAGCAGTCTACAAAGGCTCGAAAGGGAACCAACCAGTCCATCCTGAGAATGACATCATAAGCTTTCATCTCTAAGACATTGAGGTCCCAAAGAAAGTGACACCCACCAATCTCAAGGGGCTGCTCCTTTCACTAACGCACACCAGCCGTTCTAGTCCCGAACGGAGTATCTAGTGTCATAATATTAGAAGAAGTGGAAACACATAGCCCAAGGCTCTACACTACGGGTACAGATATGAAACTATGTGTAGCACCCCTATCAAAAAGTACTGAATATAAAACAGAAGCTACTAGAATAGTACCTCTGAATGTAGAAGGTTTGGGATCCTGTTCATGCTGGGTCTGTTGCTTTGCATAAGCCTTCCCAGTGTCGCGGCCCTGCGACAAAGCCTGGCTACCCTGAGCTGTCCCGCCCTGCTGCCTCTGAGATACTGGTGTTTGGCTACCATGGCCACAACCACCATCTCTACCTACACGCCCTGACGTATTCCAGTTCCCTGACTAGTAAGAAGCCACTGGTCCTTCTCCCGCATGCAGAGTCTGCACAGAACCCCTCTCACTAGCCACTGGTAGAAATTCCCTACAAAGGCACTGCAGATGCCACATCTTTCCACAAGCTTGGCACTCCACTAGGTCTCGTGGACACTATGGCCTCTTGTGCCCCTCTCTACCACACTGGTAGCACCTGATCTGGTCACCTGAATAATCTTCCTGGCTGGTACTACCACCCTAAGAGAAACCCATATGTCTCTTCCTCTTGCCTGCAAAAATAGTACCAGTAACTGGTGTTGAACCACCCTGTCCCACACAACTAGCTTCCCACAGGTTCCTCTCTGAAATCAGCGCCTGATTAACAATAGCATGTATAGTAGGCAACCTGAAAACATTCACTATCACTCGGATGTCATAACGAAGACCATCCTTGAAACGTTTGTCTCTCAATGTATCATCACCCACCAGCACGGGTGCAAAATGCTGAAGCTCGGTATAACAAGCAGAATAATCCTTCACCGACATAGCACCCTCCTGCAGATTCATAAACTCTCGAGCTCTATCTTCCCTCAGGATCTCCAGGAAAAAGAAGTCATAGAATACTGCCTAAAAATCTTCCCACTCCATGCCTCTGTGATGCTCTGACTGGGTGGTAACATCCTACCACATCATGGAGGAATCACGCAGCATGTATGTCACGAGCTTGGCCCTCCTCCCTAGAGGCGTCTCAAGATGCTCAAAAATAGTCTGCATTGATCCTAGCCAAGACTCCGCAACCTGTGGTCCGCCATCCCCTAAGAACATCGGCAAATGTTGCTGCTGGAATATATGTGTAAGCTTAGCCATGGATGTGGCAGTTGGTGGTGCTCCCTGAAAGGTCTGCGTGAATCACAATAAGCCTTCATGGAACTGCGCCTCCATGCCTGTGTCCGGTATAACGGTTGGTGCCGCATCTGGCTCTGCTAGAGGATCCACTGGTGGCACATGGCCCACCATCTCCAGAGTATAGTCATTGCCGCTCTCCTAGAGAACAACGCGCGGTCGTCTATGTAGCATGACATGACAAGGTCAAAAACATGCATTAGATTCAAGATTATGAAGACCGAAAACAAAGAAACCACAAAGGGAACAAGAGGAAGAAGGCATTCAAAATTTTCAAAACAAGACTGCACAGCGTGTATACTGACTACACGGCGTGTACTTGACTTCCCATCCCCTACCTGGGTCCTTCTACATGGCTGAGCCACACGTCTCCTATTAAATAAAAACTACACGACATGTATAACATCTACATGGTGTGTATGGTGAATGTTTTTTCAAACTGCCCTTGTCGTCTGTGACACGGCTGACTACTCATATTGACACTACATGGCGTGTTACACCCACACATGGCGTGTACTCCACCCCATTTTCCAGTCACACGGCTAACTCCACACGGTTTGTCCTCGGACAAGACTACACGGCGTGTCCCACAGGTAGATGATGTGTTGGAGGAGAGGTGACACCGACCCTTGTTGTTAGTTACATGGCCGAGTCCCCAGGTCACACTACACAGCGTGTCCATCATTGCCACGGCCTGTTTGTCTCAAGGTCTCCTTTGTCCGTGTTGTTAGTTACACGGGCGGACTCCGGGTCAATACTACATGGCGTGTAAAAAAGCTACACGGAATGTTCTCCCCCAGCTCTTCTCTTCCCCGTGTCTCCGCCCACATGGTTTGTCAGACTGGAAGAGACTACACAGCGTGTACTCGGGGTACACGGCGTGTAATGTTCATTTTTCTTCCCGAACAGAAGGCCATACACGGTGTGTTTAAAGTATTACACTGCATGTGTACTGGGTTACTATACAGTATTCCTTAGAAACTTCTTCGAAACCCAAAAAATACAAAAAAACAACACCAAAGTTTCAAATTCTGACCCGTGAGGGCCGATACTCCCCACAAATCAAAGTTTGACATCCCATCTCTGCTATAAGAAAATAAACAGTCAATGATCCACCAAATTCCGGTAAATGGGGGCCCATACTCCCCAAAAACCAATGTTTGGAATCCATTCGTTCAAAAGACTTATAGAGAAATACCCTATCACATAGCAGGTATTTATCAAGCAGTTATCACAACAGCATGCTTTTCTAGCACATCAGCTATCACAACAACATGAAATTTCTAATGCACCTACATGGCACGAAACTATGCATGGTATGTGATTTTTAGAATGTGCCTTAATTATGAATGAGATGGCATACCCTCATATCATCGGGTTGCAACTAAATAGAACCCATAGATAAAATATAACAGCACAATCACTAGTGTGTCACCCAATTTTGAAAATCAAATCAACTGTAAAAATTGAAAAATTAGCAAAATTACAACACAAGTTAAATTGGCTTTTCCCTGTACCCGGGTTATCTATGCCCGGCCATAGCTTATTACCAACTACCGGTCCGTCCTATCCCCGACTAAGGCTCAAAATAGTAAGTCAAATAAAATAACCCCTTTGATACCACTTTGTAACATCCTGGATCCGGGTGCCACTCAACGGGTTCCCCGAACCCGGTTCTCCACGTGACCTCTAGCACATTTCCCAAAATGCCAAAGGATGCCGACTAGTAGCAAGGGTCCATGTCTGATATTGGGGAAACTATGCCCTCATTTTTCAAAGTGTAGCGCAGTGGAATCTATTATAAAGCATACAACAACAACGGAAGCAATTAAACCATACACAACTGAAATAAAAAACTGCAATAAAAGATAACCAA
Source organism: Viscum album (assembly GCA_963277665.1). Lineage (NCBI taxonomy): Eukaryota > Viridiplantae > Streptophyta > Magnoliopsida > Santalales > Viscaceae > Viscum > Viscum album. Next base: position 256,936,451 of record OY728143.1, on the reverse strand, counting down.
CTAGTTATATAGATATGATGCAACATGTCTCAAGTTCTAAGAAAATAGTCAGAACATGTCACATAGAAGTGTAATGCAATACAATACAGATTACATCAAAACGAAACAAAGCAGCTGGTAGCATCGCGATCCTAGGCTCGGTCCCATGCCCTCCTACTCCTCAGCAACTGTCAAGTACCTGTATGGGGACTCTTGCCCCTATCGACACCTATAGAAACATAATCTGTTTGGGCCAAAAATCATGACCCAAATAGGGAGTGAGAAATATATCTCAATAGGCACCCACCAAAAGCTTGTGCTCAACTGTGTGTAAAACATGCAACAAGTGTGCAGTAGTAAAATGCAATAAACTAAGTAGTACTAGAAAGTAACTAACTTAACAGTTATATTGCCATTTAATTATTCATTTAATCCGTTTAATATTTAGAAATCACCACGGTGAATTTCTAAATAATCAGTCAGCATCCTCAGATAAGTAAAATCTCACCCTTAGGTAATCAGAATCTCTCCCTCAGGCACTTCCCTTAAGCATAACAGAGTTTTCCCCCAGGCGTAGGAAGTGTCTCCATCAGGCACATAATTCAATCCCTCAGGCACGAAAGGTTGCCCACAGGCAAAATAGAACGTCTCCCTCAGGATAATACAGTCACACCCTCAGGCTATAGAAAAACACAGCCCTCAGGCATAAGAAACCGGGCCATGCCCACCATACAAACAAGTAGTAAACAAGAAATTCCTCTTGAGGAAATTCTATAATAACTAATTTTAAGGTATACCCTCAGTTATCCTAGCCAAACAACTAAACAGTGGAACACACCCCCGGGGTGCTTCTGGATCCAAGCAACGATCCCAACCAGCGTTTTAATATCACATTTAAATCACATATTCACATCTAGGTATTTAAAATAGCTATGGCCTCAGACATACGACACCCCAACATTGGTTCGTGGCAAGAAAATGCACAAAACACACGAAAGTTGGAAAAACAAACACCAATCCACCTACCTTTAATGCCAACGAATGTTATACATGAACATCGATTGCAGAAATGCCCAAGAACAATGTAGATTTGACAAAGAATAAAACCCATTCAAATGTAAATAACTTTTCCCTAGGAAAGAAATGGTAAGAATGGATTAAGGAGAGCAGAGGGCTTACCCGTGCGGTTCCAACGAGATCGTTCGAGGCAGAAACGGATCCGAGACAAACACTAGGTAGATCTTCAAAGGTTCAGTCGTCCCCTCCCGCTCCTTCCTCCGGTTCTAAGCCTTCCCTGTGAATAGGGGAGGCTACTGCCCATTTTAAGCAAAAAAAAAACAAAGTACACAGTGTGTAATTCCAAGTACACAGCGTGTACTTCCTTCATTTAACTGTTCCTCTGGAGGCACCGCCACACTGTTCATCTGTCGACATGAGTACACGCATTGTACTCTCAACTACACGGCATGTACTGTCACCCAGCTGAAGGCTGCTCCACCACCTTACTGTTTTGGCATGTCGACTGACTACACGGCGTGTAAAGGACCACTACACGGTGTGTAGTCAGTTCCTACACCCTTCATCCCCGGCATGGACACATGCCATGTGTACCCATCCCACACGGCCAAAAGTACATGACGTGTGGAAAAAGTCCACGGCTTGTACTTTCCAAAATTCACAATTTTCCCCAGTTTTTTCATATTTTATTAAAAACACTTATGTAATGGAGAAAAGAAGAAACACATACCTCAAAAATCAGAACAGGGTTCTTACAGAGGACCCATTCCCTAGTATAACAGAAGGGTTCCACTTAGATAGTTGATGGAGGACCCATGCCTCGCCTGGAAAGGGGGTTACACTTTGGTGGTAGAGGACCCATGCCTAGCCTAGATGGAGGGTTCCACTCTAGAGGTCTGTAAGAGACCCATTCCCTAAGTTGATTGGAGGGATCCACTCTAATAGTCCATGGAGAACCATTGGCCTACCAAGTATAAGGGTTCCACTCTGCTTATTGAGGACCCATGACAATCTTGGATGGAGGGTTCTCCTCGGAAATCAATAGAGGACCCGTGTATAGCCCAACATGAGTGCTCCACTCTAGAAGTTTCCGAAGACCAATGTTAAGCTCGACTGGAGGGTTCCAATAAGGGATTGGAAGGGGACCCATGCCTAGCCAATATGGAGGTTTCCTCTATAGAATTATATTAAGGATTCATGTTTTGTGGTGACAGGAGTGTTCCACTCTGGTCGGTGAGAAATCATGCCCATCCCAGTTAGATGGTTCCACTCAAGATACCTCTAGTGATCTAGTTCTATAATTTTCATCCTCACGAATCACCTAACTAAGAATCATACTCGTAACATACCACACCATATCCTAAAATCCACAACTGGGGGAACCATCACATTATACATGAAAAAACACTCTAGATAGGTTGTTTATGTGCCAAAATCCGAGTAAAAATGATGGAGATACAAAATCATAAAGTTTCCTCAAAAGAAACCAAGTAGTAAATGGCATGTGAGGGGACCCACACAGTTTGTGAACCCGCTTCACCACCATTCCATGTCTATAACCAGCACACGGCTCCAAATCCATGTATAAGTACACGATGTGTGGCCCTACTTCACCACCATTCCATGTCCATGGCTAAAACATGGCTCCAAATCCATGTATATGTTCACATCATTCATATAGACTACACAATCTGACCATGCTATTGGTGACTGGGCCATTTCATTCTATTCTTGTCTGTGTACTTTGGTATAAGGAAATTTTATTCACATGGGGTGCCACCTATGTGCTTTGGATGTGTCTATGTACCTTGGAACATGGTCGTGTGCCTATATGTGTACTTCTATATGGAGTCCTTCCCATGTGATAAACCATATGACTCATCCATCCAGGTACAAGCTACACATCATGTGGGAGGGCTACACATCATTTCATCTTTATAATCATATGAAATCCTATCCACTACAGCTAGAGGGATACACACCACATGTTCATCATGACACACGACATGTAGTCGAGATTTTAAAAGTTTCTCATATCCACTTCCCACAAGTTGAATTTTGTTATTCTAATTTGAATTTGGTCTACCTTCTACTCGTGATTTGTGGATCTAGCATTATCTAGTGGATTTCGTCCCTCTTGTGGCTGAAGACATAAATCCGATGTGGTTCTGAGAAATCCTATATACGGATATCGTATTACACAAGCTCGATCCCTTTGCCTCTACTGATTTTATCTCTTATCATCAAAATAATCATCCAAAAACAACAATCGTCCTATATCTATGCCTGATTCATCAATATATCCCTCTTCTATCATCTTATCTGGATTCTGAGGGGTTCGAATGGGATCGGTACCAGCTGGAAACATCGATCCTAGACTGTGGGGTCCTATTGGTGAATAATGTGAATAAATAGAGGGAGAAAACACAAGAATATATTATTAACCATTATTGGTAAAGCGTTCTTAAGAAACTATCAAGAAAAGTGATATCCAATTAAGAAAACAAATGAAATATTTAATTAAACTGGTACATGTGAGCATGAAAAGGCCATAGTTGGCACAGATCCAAGAAAGGAATAAATATGCTCAATAAATTTAATAAAATAGGGAGTAAATGACAAATTGATAAGTGATACGTAGATAATGGATTGTTCTTCATCAAATAATGTTCCCAATAATGTTTGAAATAATTCATTTAATTTTTTGTATCCTAATTTTCTCTGATCCAGTGCTTTGTCATCATCTATTGTGAAACACCAATGGATGGAGGAAGAGAAACTATTGAATCATCCCAAGGATTATTTGGATAAACCTAGAGGATTATCTATAGGAACTGTACTTATGTGCATTTCATTTATGTTAAAATTAATGAATTAATTAATTTACTAATTAGTCCACTGAACAGACTTCCAATGGAGTAAATATCAAAATGCCTCACAAAAATCTATTTTAGGTCCTACCTACTATACAAAATGAGTTATAGACTCAACTGTGGTCTCATATTTTTGATTCGATATCACTTTTAATAGTTATCTAATTTAGTTAAGAAATTGTGAAGATGTAATATTAAAAATATTTAATATTTTAATAAAATTAATTATGGGCACACCATAACATAGAATCGCACTCAGACTCAGCACCTAACTCTATAAATATATATAAATATAAATAATATTTCAAAGTCTCACAAGGAAAAAACTAGGTCTCTACATCATTCTATCCATCAATATTATTTCCATGAATGGAAAAACAAAACAAACAACTTGGTGTACTAACCCCACATCTAGATCTCTACCACCCAGGAACTCTCCTACACATTCTCATGTTTTCATACCCAGAAAACCAAGGGGATGGTCCATCCATATAGTGTCCTCTCCTATTGACCCTCTATCACCACTAGGTTCTCCACAAAGGTGTCTCCATCCTCAATGTCTAGCTTCCCCTAGTTGATAATGTGCATGGGGTCATGAACATATCTTCTTATATGTGACACATGAAAGATTTCATGCACCTGTTTCAAATGTGGTGGTAGGGAGAGGAGGTAAGAACCCTTGAAAACCCTCTACACTATCCTGAATGACCCAATGAACCTCGAGGATAGCTTTCCTCTCCAAATAAACCTCCACAATTCTAATCCTGGGGAGACTGTTAGGAAAAATTGGTCTCTCTATTGAAACTCCAATGTCCTAGGGATGGTGATCCTTGTAAGATATATTTCTATTGTGGCATGTACTCATCCACTCACAGATGACCCGGAACTTCTCCTTCATCAAATATACCATCTATGAGACCACAAGAGATGCCTAATTAATCACTATCTATAATAAGGGTTACCTTCCAGGTCTCCCATATATATCCTCAAAAGGTGTCGTAATGATGGTATAATGGTATATATTTTTGTACACAAACTATAAGAAGGAAAGGTGATCCCCCAAATTCATAAAAAGTCTCAAATTCAATATCTCAGCATATCCTCTAACATATGGATAGTGTGCTCTATCTTTCCATCAGTCTGGGGGTGAAACAGTGTACACATCCTGATTTGGGTCATGAATTCCTCTTGAAATACTCTTCACAATCTGGATTTAAACTGTGAATCATGACTAGAGAAAATCATTGAGGGCACCCCATGATGGTTAATGGACTCCCACGCATACAACTACCCCATACTATCCCTCAGAATATTCGCCCTAATATAAAGGAAGTGTGCCAAATTTGTGATTCGGTCAACAATCATCCAAATTGTGTCATGACCCATTATTTTACATGGAAAACCTCTCACAAAATCCATGAATATTGTATCCCACTTCCACTATGGTATCTCAAGCAGGTACAACCAATCTATCAAAACTTGGTTCTCATCCTTAACCTTTTACAAAGTGAGGCACTGTGAGATAAACTCAGCTACAATCCTTCTCATGTTGGACCACCAAAAATACTACAGAAGGTATCTGTACATCTTCACCTCACCAGGATGTAAAAATATGGGAGAAGTTTGAAACTGTCCCATCACATCCTCCTGCATCGTGACTAGAACCATGATCCATCCCTATTAAAAGATAATGTAATTTCATCCTTTATTATATCCATTTGTTGAATCCATTGTGGATATCTAGTCATGAAAGACCTTACAGTCTATGTATCCCAACTAGGACACTCTCATACACTCGAGAAATGGAGTCGATTCCATTAACTAAAGAAACCTTCATGCTCCACCAAGGTCATCTGCAAGGAGGACAATTTCTCTAAAGCCTCTAGCACCAAGTGAGTCTGGGACATCCATCATAAGGTGTCTACTACTACATTTACCTTATCTGGATTATAAACTATCTTGAAGAAATAGTCCTGCAGAAATGAAAACCAACACTATTTTCTTGGGTTCAAGTATCTCTGAGTGAAGATTTACCTAAGACTCTGAATGTCTAGGTAAACAACAACGACATTCCGTAGAATTTAGGGCCTCTACATCCTCAAAACAAAGAACATAACCATGATCTATAAGTCACAAGTCATGTACTTATGCTCAACTACATCGACATGTATGTGATAACTACTTATTACTACATCAACAAAAAACCAAGCCTGACTCCAAAGGCATAACAATACACTACATACTCCATGACCTCCTATGGTAGTCTCTCAACACATGAGCACTCATCAACCTCAGAATGACATATAAAAGTACTCATAAAAGGTAAATAGTTTCCCTTTACACATCAGGGTGGTTAAAGGGGTTGTAATTCGAGACAATTATTCCACAAAACTCTTGTAGTACCTTGCCAAACCAAGAAATATCAACACCTCTAACACACTCTTAGATGGATATCCAAAAACTACTTTATTAATATTCATTGGGTACATGGACTAACCATGCTTATAAATGAAATTCCCTATAATTTGAACCACATTGAACCAAAACTGACACTTAAAGAGTTTTCTATAAATTAGATTATATCAAAGGAAATCTTGATCAATATTCAAGTGATCTACATACTTCTCCTCTAATACAGAGTATATGAGTGCTTCTAAATAAATACAACCACAAAATTTTCCAAGTATGACTATAAGACATGGTTTATGAAATACATAAACACAATGGGGGAATTCATCACACAAAAGGGAATCACTATGATATCATTGTGTCCCTAGAGACATTTATGTGATAGATTCAGAATATCAGCCTCTCTAACCCTCAACTAGTGTTATATAGACCTAAGATAGATAATTGAGAACCATATCATGCCTTAAAACTATTCAATGATGTCTTTAATCCTTGGAAAGAGGTACTTTTTCTTTATCATATCTGGGTTCAGGCATCGATAATTCATGAAAAGTCACAAGATCTCATCTACATTTTTCATGAACAATTTTAGATATTCGCATGGAAACACACTCATCCTGATAAAACCCTTCTCTTGAAAGTACATCAACTACAATCGAAGCTCCTAGATGTCGATAGGGTACCTGCAATATGACACAGAATATATCAGTGTGGTACCAGGTTTAAAGTTAATATAAAACTCTATCTCCCTCCTTAGAGGTAGTCTCCGAACATCCTCAATGAAGGAATCCATGTAATCCTCCAAAAAATGAAGGAATCCAATTTCTTGAAGAGACTGCTGCACCAAGGGATATAATCGCTAAATGAGGGGCTATGGGATGTAGCATACTACTCATCGAACCCACTCATTACTCCATGGTAACTTTATTTACCATAAAGGTGAATCTAATCCCATAAATTCATAGGCATCTGACTCGTCTTCAATGATATTCAATCTGGGATTGAACCATATAAAGCCAATATATAGCCAAGATGATGTCATAGTCTTCTATTGTGATGACCAAAAGGTCTCACAAGAACCTATATTCACCAAAAAATATCTTTCACTACCAGCATATAAATGATACCAAATAAGTGCTCCCTATTGTAACCTCAAGAGGATGCTGATGGGCTAGCTCTTCAACTGGGAGCTCTGTCTCTTCCACTAGGATTATTGAGATGAAAGAATGACTGGGATGGTTTTATATTAATACAAAAGAAAAATTATAATACACATAGATCATACCACTAATCATCTCATGTGTTGTGGGGTCATAACCCTCCTAATCCTAAAGTTGTCCCCAACCCCGTCATCTATCTCCCTGAGCCTTACATAGGCCACATAGTAGGTTTGGTGGAAAAATATCATAGTGTCATCTACTACCCATAAATACTCCTATTACTCTTACAGCTCCTCTTCCATGGTGACCACCCTACCCTCTCCTTAGAAATTTCTGATCATGGAATTACCTCAATCATGGAGGTCTGTCAGATATCTTCTAACACTCCTCCACACATCTAGTCGGGCATTCACATGTTATATGACACCATACAAAACAAGCATAGAACTAACCCTCTCTAGGATTCCCTGGTGATATGTAATTACCCTATATCTAATGAACAAGCACCTGAGTTTGATCAAGAAAGGATATCTGGTGCCAAAATCCCACTGACTAGCACATGTAATCCACTATAGACATATCAACTCTGTGATGTCCACCTCCATCTCATGATTTTTGGAATCACTCTAATAGGAATATCTCTATAACTAGTGCTCTCTCCTTCACCCCAACATATGTGGGGATGCACAAGGGAAATACACATACAAAAATATCTATGTGGAGTCCCTTGTTAAACTTCTATGCTCCGAATTAGCCATCATAGATCATGTTAACCATGTTATGGGAATGATTTTTGAACCCCATTTCATACAAATCAACCTTAATCTCTCACTATTTCATCTTCATAGTCTCTTTAATCTAAACCAAGAACAAACAATATGGGTAGTACTCCTCACAGAACAACTATTAGAAGTTGTTCCATGAGAGTGTCGACTCAACATGTATTTGTGTAACAAGGATCTACTAGAGACCAACTGCTTTGTGGAAGATGCTAGATAAAAATGAAACCACCTAGTCTATTGGTGTCTAGATGAACATGAAGACACAAACCACTGATGCTATAAAATCCTCTATCTCCTGAGAAACTGGATCATTGTAGAACCTCAATGACCTCTAGCATTGGAACTCACAGAGCATGCTAAGACTACAAGCATGCTCATCCTTCTATGTTGGGACAATATACTACTTGAAAGGTGGAAGTGATGATACCTACCAATATAGAGGAAGAACCTCACATGATGGACCTTGAATGAAGGCCTCATCTCCCATCGGATCATTGTCATGATCTAGAACTCGTATCCTGATTGGATGTCTTCACGAAGGAATTCTAAAATTTAATCAAGACATGTCATGGTCACATGGGAATATATATATATATGAAAACAATGGGTAGATGAATCCAGAAGGACAGTCGAAGAATAAATCCTATATTATCTTGTATAAAAGATCCCAGCCCCCAATGCATTTGTATGCTGAGTCAACAAGTAGGTAGTCAAAGTACCAATGAATGAATACGTCATCCACCCAAACCATCACTGGATCCCTTGGCCTGAGATCTCCACACGAGACACTCTAACACTATTTCTCTAATCCTAACTAAATAAGTATAAGGGACTAATCTAAATACCTTCCCAAGATTGAACCTCCTCTGATACTAATATTTCAAGACTCTACCCAAGTCAAGGATCTATCCACAACTACCCTATGACCGCCTACATAAGCTAGGGCTGGAAACTAGCATTGAATGAATAACTAACATGAGGATTCCTTTTTTCTATGTAAATGTAAATAGATAACAATCCATCTAAAAGTAAAATTGAAGAGGAAAAAAGAGAAAAAAGATATAAAATACTAAGGGAACAACAATGCAAGTAAAACCTCTTGACAGTACAAGAGTACGGTAGTGTAAACTGTAATGTAAAGGTAAACAATACACACCCAATCATAAAGATGTACGAACCTAAAAAACATGAAAGTAAAATTTATAGAGATCTCATATTATTATCTTTATGTTTTGACCACTATATATGGTCAAAATTATATGGTATCCTTAATCTCCACTAAAGTTACCACCGAACTATCCTTCGTCTGCATAAGACACTACAGATGTGGGAAAATTCCATGTAGGGTAGAGTATATACATACCCAATAGGCCACCTAGAAAAATAAATGGGGATAGTAAGAGATATAATAGAAATAAAAAGATAGTAGATAGAAAACAAGATATAGAAAGAATGGAAAGAGAACAACTCAACACAAACCAATAGAGAGTAACATCGTCCAAAAACATGGGGCTCAACATAGTGTACATATGAACTACACACTGAGAATTTTTTACCTATAGTAATAGAGTAAACTCATCCAACCACATAAAGCTAAACATAGAAAGCATGTGGCATAGCCCACACATCTTTTCAACCCATGGATGGAGAGTAACCAGATCCAAAGGTATCGATATAGATGAATATATATATATATATATATATTCTTAGTAAAGGAAACCCAAGCGATAGAGAAATGGGATATCCATCTCACGTCATAGCCTAGTAATAAGAGCCTCTAATAGTTCCAAAATTCCCCCATACTACCAAGAATCTCACGTGTCTTCACAGATGAAATTTCCCAAGTTAAGCCATGCCTCATCACTATGAAGCGCATCAAAGGGGCCAAAATCTCAATATAGAGGACCCTTGCCATGGTCAAATAGGTGGGTCCCACTCTGATAGTCAATGGAGGACTCATTCCCATCGCAGTAGGATGGTTCCATTCTAGTGATAGAGGATCCATGCTCAGCCCAACTTGAGGGTTCCACTCCATAAGTCTATAGAGGACCCATCCCCTAATCCAATGGGAGGGTTCCAATCTAATAGTAAATAGAGGACTCATTCCCTTCCCAATAAGAGGGTTACACTTGGGTCATCAAGGACCTATGACCATCCCATCTAGAGGGTTCCACTCATAAATCAGTAGAGGTCTCATGCCCATCCCAGCTGGAGGGTTCCACTCAAGAAGTTGTCGATGACCCATGCCCACTTCGATTGGAGGATTCCTCTTGGGGATCGATAGAGGACCCATGCACAACCTACCTAGAGGGTTCCAATCTAGATGTATGTAGAGGAACAGTGCCTTGTGTTAATGGGAGGGTACCACTCCAGTAATTGACGACCCATGCCCAAACCAACTGGAGGGTTCCACTTAGGATTTCTCTTGTAATCCAGCATGATCACTTTCATTGTCAAGCATCTCCCAAAAAATCATCATAATCAGAACCTTCCACATTGTATCCCAAAATCTAAAGCTGAGGAAAAAATTGCATTATATTTATAAAAACACTCAAGATAAGATACTCATGGGCCAAAATCTAAGTCCAAACAAAAGAGATACAGAACATTGAAGTTTCCTCAAAAGGAATCAAGTATTAAACGACATGTGAGGGGACCCACATGACATTTGGCCTAATTCACGATCTTGTCATGTCCTTGTATAGAACATAGATTCAATCCAAATTATAATAACATACCATATAGATATACTAAAGAACATATCTAATCTCTCTGGGATCGGGAATTTTCCTTCTGGTTGTGTCCATGTACTTTGGTACATGGTGTGTTTCTTCACATGGGGTGACACCCATGTGCTCTCTCTATGTCTGTGTACTTAGGTACTTGGCAGTATGCATGTCCATATACTCCATCCTAGAGTCCTTCCCATGTGATCCACTATAAGGCTCGTCAATTCTAGGACAAGGCACACAGTTTTTTAGAGGGATACACATTGTTCCATCTTTATAATCCATTAAAAACATAGCCATCATAGCTAGGGGATACACACTATGTGTTTATCATGAAACACGGTGTGTAGTCAAGATTTTAATTTTTTATCATATCCACTTCCCATGCATTGAATCTAAATATCCCGATTTGAATTTGGAATTTTTCTTGCCAACGATTTGTGGATCTAGAGTTGGAAAATAGATTCTGATCCTCTGGTGGTTGAAAACTAAAATCTGGTGTGATTCAAAGAGATATTGTACACGCCTCTCACCCTATGTGTTCCCTGATCCTTCTGTCTCCATTGATTTGATCTCTGATAATCAAAATGACCATCCAAAACCCAAACCCATCCTAGATATATGCTTGATTCATTGATATGTCCCTCATCGATCATTTTTTCATGATTCTAAGGGTTTGGATAGGCTTGTTACCACTCAATAAAAAAACTGGGATCGTAGTGTCCTATTAGTAATGAACTTGAAGAAATTGAAGGAGAAAGAACCAGAACATATGTTTAACAATTTTTCCCAAGATTTTTTGGCCAAAAATAAAGAACAGAGATATTCAGGTTACAAAACAAATGGAATAATAAATTAAACTGGTACGTGTGAGAATGAAAAGGCCACAATTGGTGGAGATCTAAGAAAGTGATCAATCTTCTAAAATAATTTAATAAAAGATAGTGTAATTCAAAAAATGACGAGTCCTACCTATAGATTGTATTATTATTCATCAAATAACATGTATATTAATAGTCTAAGTAAGACTTTGTATTTACTGTGTCCCAATATTCTATGATCCAGAGTTTCATCGTCGTTTGATTTAATTCTAAAATAGAAGGAGGAAGAGAATATGTGGAATCCTACCAGGGTTTATCTATCAAATATTGGAGGTTTTTTTGTTTTAGTATAATTATAATAATTTTATGAATGTTAAAATGTATGAATGAATTAATAAATTAATTAATCCACTAAACATACCAACAATGTGTGAGATATTTGAACACCCCACGCCGACCTATTTTAGGTCTCTCCTATAGTAAAAAATTGTATTCTAGACAAAACATTGGTCTCATATTTTTTTTTCAAGATTTGATTTAATATTTAACCCATTTTATTTAGAAACTATATGAGAATAATAGAAAAATATATTTAATATTTTTATGAAATTAATTTTGGGAACACAGATCCTTGGAATTAATCATCGTATGAGAGCATAGATTTGGAAATATATATAGAATATTTTTATTTATTAAAAAGAAAAAATAGGTTCACAAGATGTATGAAATAATATTTACACGTGAATCTAAATTAAATTTCCCTATACTAAGTTTATTATACCTAATTTTAATTAAAATTGAATAAATATTTAGGTCTTATTTCTTTTTCAAAAACTCCCTTAATACTACAACAAAGTACTCTCTTATAAGTGGGATATTTCATATCTCCTCGGTATTCTTTTTATTTGAACCCATCTCTTCCATGAATGTTAATATGAGATTTATTATAGTCTTCAAAAAATTTACCATTTTGTGATTTAGTTTTTCCTTAGTTCAGCCATTCTAGAAATTGTATTGTTAACTTTTAGTGTGGTGGGTGATCTTTTATTATTTCTTCCACATCTAATTTCTCTTTTTCCCTCTGCTTTTCATGATTTTATTTCTATTTTTATTCTTATTCATCATGTTTTTTCTTTACTTCAGGGATGTTATTTTCAGATTTTTTCATACCTCAAGGTTATGGGCTTCAAGTTAACTTTTGTGTGAACCTATCATATAACCCCAAAATACCAATCAATACCTTTCTTTGAGTAGGTTAGAACTCTATCCAACCTGAAATTCCAGGTTTATTTTTTATCCCTTTTGATACCTTGAGTAATATTTCATCTCTTTGATGGAATCCCATTTTGTGTTGATGAATATGGAAAAAGTCTCCTTAAATGTGTGGATTTAGAATTTAAGTAATGGAAGTTATGGTTCTTGAAATCCAAATTCTATTTTTTTATATTCTTGACCTTTTTTGTTGCGGTCACCAACCCTGAAATTGATTTTAACTATTATAATCTACATAATTCACTTATTTTTTGTATGTACCTTATGGTTATTATTGTCCCATCATGGTGTCAATATTGTTGGTTATGTATTCCTTTTTATCTAGCGTATATCCATTGTTATCAACCATGTGAACTCCCCTCCTTTTTCATTCAACATATTTCCATTAAAATCCATTACTTTACATCTCATTAACTATATTATAACTCTCTTATGATGACTTATTTATCGGTGATCCACTACCTGTAATATCAACTATAGAACCATTTTACTATAAGAGGCCCTTGTAAAAAATTTTAATCAAAATAAAAATACCAATTCCTTAATGTAGAATTTTTTATAATAAATATTTGAAAGTATATTGTGTGTTTTAAATATATTATATTCAAACTGATTGAAATATAAAATATCAAAAAATATTTCATTAATTTTGATGGAGGGAAGAATCAAGTTAATAATTTTCTTTCCAAAACATCCCACATTGTAATGAAATAATTTTCAAGTTTTTGAATCCATTGTATAGAATTTTATATTATTGAAAAATGAATAGAATACAAACTCGCAACATCAGTCAAAACATTTTGAAATGGAAAATCACTATAGAGTTCAAGAAAACTCTTAATATGTACATCTGATCTTCATATGGTAGACCATAAAATTATATTGAGTTGGAAATCATTTTTATGATAGATGTCTTTATATAATTATTTTAATGTTATAAGTGGTACGGGTATTCATGGTTAAAGTATGATGGTTGATAGTCTTACAATGTCTGTGAGTGTTTACTGCCTCATATATCTTTGTGGAATTCCTCCAGCAAACTTTACCCTTAGTTTAGTTTCATCTAATGTCACTTATTTATTACTCTTCCTCAGACTTTTTCAAAATTAGTGTTTTTTTTAAAGAATTTCATTTCATTTTTCTCAATTATGTTGATCATGCAACAATGATTGTATCTAAAAATCACAAAATGAACACAACCAGCAAAAAATAGAAAATAAAATATAGAAAAGTCAAGATAAAATTACCTAATTGTACTAAATATACAAGTTCACCATCCCTAGAGATGAAAAAAGATATTTGACAACACAAAGGGTTTCATTATTTCTAATTGGGTGATTAAATTTATAAGTTCAAAAATTAACTCAATCAACTACTTCTATAAACTATGTAAAATAGAACATATATAATTCATGGTTGAAATCACAGAGAAGTTTTAGTAAACTTAGGAATTTTTATGAATGAAAATTGTGATTGGGAGAAAAATAATATTTTTAAAATCAATACAAGAGAGCGTTTCAATATTTATAATTCTATTTTATTGTTCTATGGTGGTAAGGAGATAATTTTTTGTCCATTTTTTGTCAAAATTCACACTAGTGAATTCTTAGGTATTTGTGTTTCCCCCCTAACTCAAAACCATCCCCCTTTATTATAGTAAAATACACAAGTTTGTTAATGGGTTAGGTGTATAGATTCAATTTTTAAATATAATCATCCAAAATTAGTCAATAGTCATGTATAATTCAAGGTGATAAGTCATGAAATTAAGGTAATTTCTAGTTTCATATATCAATGATCTCGAGATAAGAAGATAAAAGAGATTAAAATTTTAATTTGATTATATAGATCAACATGGAATAGAATATAGATGATAAATTCACTAAAACAATTCCCCATACTTACATTCCATGACACAATATAATTAACCCCTCATGATATTCATGAGGATTTGAAAAAATAAAATTATATCCAAGAAGGAACACCACTTTAATAACAATAAATCAGTATAATTCCTCTTCTTGTGCATAGGTTAGGTTCCCCCTTTTGTAGTCTCGAAATACCAGTATTAATAGAAAAATAAATTAATAATTTATATCATTTTATATTTAAAAAATTATCCTTGAATTCTTCCAAGTCAATCCAGAACACTTGTTAGTTAAATCTGAAAAATGTACCCCAAAAGAATCTGGAAATTTAAATTTTAAAATATAATTTTGACTGTGAGTTCCCAGCATTAAATGTATTTCATGATATGATAAGTGTGGATCTGTATTTGACACTCCTTTTTGTTTAACATTTTGTTGCATGAATATTTTTTCACACAGTGAAATACCCAAAAATATCCTTCCAACTAGGTCAAACACCTTTACAAATATTTTTTACATGGCATGATATTGTATGTCATTGGGTGAATCGTGATTGGTAAAGATATTTTTTTATTTTTGGAATAATTTTTATAGTTTCATGTCAAGACACTACTATTCTATCCATTCTACTTTTATTACTTTTTCCCAAAAAATTAATAAAATTTTTTCCTATAGTAATATGAATAAAATAATGAATAAATGAGAAATAAAAAATACTGCATTCTAAAATTAATGAATTTTATATTAAAAAATATGTGCACAAAATTATCTACCAATATCAACATTATATAGAGTATATTGTGGCTTCTGATGAAACTTTAGAATCATATTTTGCAATATTTTTTCAGAAATTTTGGATTTATACCAAGATATCAAAGTTCAATCATATCCTGATGAACTTGTATTTATGGTATTATGGGTAAAATTTATATGATTAATCATATAGTCTCAAGAGGTGTTTTCTCAATGATATGGTGTGTTAGTAATTAGATCAACCACATATATCATAGTGGGATAAAAAACTATATATCTATATCATAAAACGTATGTTTATCATGTGAAGCTAACTAATTGATTTGTTTAATGTTGGTTCAAGTGAAATTGAGATTCTATTTTAGTTAGTTCCCAAGAACCAACTAATATGTACATTATTTTAGAATAATATTTAAAGTCAATAATATTAATTAATTAGTTATCACTTGATGATTGTTATTCTATGTGACAACATTGTGATAATTTCATTGGGTACTTGTATCATTAAAAGGTCATAAAAGTTCCCACTATGATGAGAACCTAGAAGTTCCATTATAGTATTTTTAAATATATGTTCTATAGTTGATGACAAAATTTTATGGGACACAGATGATAGAGGCTGTAAAGGGTGGTATAATGACCAAATTTTTATATACATTAATATTATATCTATTTAGATGAATATTCAATATGTTTCACAATTACACACTTTAAGACCATAAAGGTTTAGTGTCTTTGAGGACTAGGTACACAATCCTCTTCTTTCATAAAAGATATTCATCATCTCCCATTAAGATATTACCATTTAGTACACTTTATAGACATACCCAATTTAATCCTTTCTTCATTACTTGGGGAAAGAAACATAATAAATGATGATATTAGATGCTTAGTAAGGATAAAATTGGGAGATATCAATTGATGATCTTATGAAATAATAAGATAAGAATAATTTAAAGATATATAAATATAACTTACAATGTTCATACAGAATTTGTCATGGATCGTAAGCGAGAACCATGGTGTAAAAATTATCATTTGAAAATACATTAACCAAAAGAGTGAAAAATGTCACAAAAAAATAATGACCTAGAATTTCATGTCATAAAAGTGTTCTATCACCATAATTATAGAAACCATTTCATATTTCAAGGTTAACATCTTCGACCATCCAATCATAAAGGATCATAAATAAGTACATATTTTCCATTTTAAATTGTTTTAGGAATCATAACATGTTTCCCATTTCATAATCAATCAGGAATCAAATCCTCTTTTCCATTGTGGGTCAACCACACTATCTTGTTTCTCCTAGAGGTTCAAGCACATCGTCTTTTTTCCCATCATCATCTCGTAAGATATAAAACTTTAACCAAGGAATTTATGAGATAAATAAGTCCCATACATCACAAAATATGTAAATTTTTGTTAAAAATGATCATAAAATATTAATCATGGAATAATATATGAAAAAATGAAATGGGATTCATAAGAATTCCATCATAGTAGGAAAAGAAACTATTTCATAAACATTTAATCAATTCATCATACCATGACCTGTTGAAAAGGAATGGGTTTCATAAACATCATTTAATCATAAACATAAACATAAAACATTCAAATAAAGAATATGTATGGATTCTTTGGATCATATCCTTATTAAAATATAAGTAACACCAAAGGTTTATGTCATTGATAAATAGAAATTCCATAAAATATCATTAAAATATTATTGTGGAAAATAACCCTTTCATTTGAAATCACTTCTTTAAAATCTAAAAAGCTCCCAAATATTAAAAAAAATATTTTCTTTGAAAATAAAATTGAAATATTTTAAATTAATATTCTTATAATTAAGTGGTCGTGAAGGAATAAAATTGTTTCCATGTCGTATATGTTAAAACTAATATTTTTTTTATATTTTCAGTAAACGTCGAAAGGGCCTTGTTTGGAAAATGAAATGAATCTTCTTTCAATTTTTTTTGTAAAAATTCATATAGGTAAATTTTTTCTAAAAAATTATTTTATAATAGTTTAAAATTTTTTTAAACCATTTTATAAAAATATGGTCTTCAAAGAAACAGGATTTTGGATCGAAGTGTTAAATAAAGTTGATTTTTCTTAAAAATGTTCATTTGGTACCTTGAATAATTAAACAGGGGAAAATGAAATGAAAACATTTATTATCACTAAATAATCCATGTATAATAAAATTTATGAGCTTATTTATATTTATATCATAATATTTCATTATCATATACTTAATCATAAACAATCCAGAAAAATAATAAGATTGTAATATAAAACTTTTAGCACATTGGTAACTTTTGAATCATAAGAGATATGAAATAAATAACACTACAAATATACGTATATACCATAATTTTTATGAGAATAATAATAAAATAAATTCATGGTTATTATGAATACACCACACAAGAGAAATAAGTGGTGGATAAGGCATGTGTCCCACATAAATAAAAGGGATACAAAGATCTCTTACCTTAACCCTCAACTTCCTTCATACACATTTTAAATTAATATATAAAAAATATAAATTCATTATTAATATATTAAATAGAAATAACCATATAAATCATACCATATATAATTTAATAATGACCTTTAATTTCCCATTTTTTAATAATTCCTTGTTAAAATCACATTTTGGGTAATAATTGTTTCGTATTTAATGTTTGTTTTGGTTTGGTATTTTCGGTCATTTTACTTTGATCATGGTTCCATAGTATCCAAAATTTTATATATCTTTTAAATATAATATATATTTATTATATATTTATTTATATTAATTCTTATATTTTGATATATAAATTGAATTACATCATTCATGGAGATGGTAGGTCGTACGTATGCACGAACAGAATTTCTATTTTATCAATTCATAAAACAAAAGATATATAAACAATATATTACCTATATATAATATTTCATATTTCATATATATCACATATTTAAATTAAACATTTCTTTTCACCTTCCATGTAATGCGTAAGTGAAGAATAAATCACATCACTTCGTGAGGCGGTAGTCCATCATACCCATGAGCAACGTTATCGCATTCCCATTGAATGGAAAGTAAGAAGTTGTATGTGATATAATAATTAAATAAGTATATTTATGTTATAAATATCATATAACTATTTTAAATAAATCATTATATCTACCTGTGGGAGGTGGTGATGGAAAATGAATTACATTGGTTCATGAGGCAGTAGTCCACTATACAAACAATCGATAGTTTTGTTTCTTGCATAAAGGAAGAGTAGATAGGTATAGGTTATTGCATAAAAACTAACATATAATTATATGGTATATACTGTCATTATTATATTTGAATTATTAGGACATGAGTGAAGTTGGAAGCAGAATAATTAATAAAGAAAGAGCTTAGTGAAGACAATTACCTTCACTTAGGAAAACCTCCTTTTCATCTCCTATAAAGGGCCCTAAGATTGTTATTTTGGGAAGAGAAGAATATTTATAATGTTGATAAGTATTTTTTGAAGATATTTTGGAAGGTTTTGTCCCATAAAAATATCTTATGAGGTGTGAATAAGTGAAGGGAGGATGTCCCCTTTTGTAATTGAGGAGGAGTGACATTTTTGTAAATACCCAAAACTATTCAATAATGGAATGTCATTATCATGTAATGAGCCAAAAATTTTGAAAAATAAAGGATTGAATGGATTCTCAAGTCCAGATTCATCTCCACCACAAAATAATAAACACATTTTAAATATTTTTTTCTTTAATCTCTATGTTTACTCACTTTAACCATTTTATTTTTCACTGCGCTAACTAGTTTCTTTTTAGTTACCTAGGTAATTTATCCATTAAAAATAAATTTAAAATGATAATTTTAAATAATTTTGACCCAATAACTATAAATATGAAATAAAATTTATCAAATAAATAACCTATGTGTGTTGAAAATTAATTTTAACACATGTGTAATTGTTGGGCAAAAATCCCTCAAGGTATCATTGAAGCCTTTTTGAGGTGATTGTGTTTGTTGACAAAGTGGACATCTGAGTTGTGATTGTTGACAAAGAGGATTTCATGATGAAATGTCGAGTTCAAGAGCTGAGGTCAACGATCCATGTTTGATTCAAGAACGTCGATAAAAGGAATGGAAGATCTGGAGGTGGTACAAAAGAACAGATACAAGGTGACGCCGTTTTCCAGTGTTTGCCAAATTTTTGGGCCTGAAAATCGGCAAATGAAGAAAAGTGTTTTTGGCAAAGGGACTTGCGCGCCGTGGACTTGGAGTATAGGAAACTTGCGCACCACATGTTTTTCAAGATCAGAAGATCAAAATATGGCTAAGGAAATAGGTTCGCGCAAGTTTGGGAGTTGGCCGCGCAAGTGTATAAAGGAGAGGAGACTTGCGCGCCGAAATTGGGTCGCGCAGGTGACTTGCGCGCCGTCGCGTAGGGTGGTCAGATTGCCTATAAATACCGGACCACCTCTCCTCATTTCTCACCGGAGTTCAAGACGAGAGCTCCCGTCGCGCAGGTGTGGTGGTCGCGCAAGTGGTGTGTGTGGTCGCGCAGGTGGGACTTGCGCGCCAGTGGTTGAAGTTGTGTGCCGGTGTTAGAAGTTGCGCGCCGGTTTGCAGTTGCGCACCAATGGTGGTTTGGGCGTAAAAGGAAGAGAGTAGCGCAAGTTTGGAGTTGAGGAAGCTTGTGTCGCGCAAGTGTCAGAGGAGGACTTGCGCGCCCGTTGTGACTTGCGCGCCGATACTTGCGCGCCGAGGTTGACTTGCGCGCCAAGTATGGTTTTGTTCCCGCAGTGATTTTCAGACTGTGTGGAAGCTGGAAGTTTGCCCGATACCTTCGGTGCAAAGAGATATTCATCAACGGGTGAAAGTTAAACTTCAACAGAGCATCTACATACAAGAGAAGATGCATTCTTTCAGGAAAATGAAGAGACCTACAGGTCTATAAACTGTGAGTGGATTCCATCCAAGAGCAGTGAGCTCAGGAAGAGGAAGAAGGTGATCCTCTCCACCGGCAGTGAGCCAGAGAGAGAGAAACAGGGAGTGACCCTTGGGAAAGCAGTGAGCTGACCCTAAACATTGTAAAGGCAGTGAGCCTGGGCATAGAAGTGATCTAGCCCGAACCTTGTAATCCACAGCTAGTGAAGATTAGTGGAATTTGGTACGACCGGCAACCTGTCGGCGTATGCTCCTTGGACGTAGCCCTTAGCGGTGAACCAAGTAAAATTGCTGTGTCCTGTGCTTGCTTTACATTCTGTTTATATCGTGTAACAGGGAAAAGAGAGAAGAGTGTTTTGCTTAACAGCGAAACAAGATCAGAACGGGCATTAATTTTTAATTAGTCATACCCTGATTCACCCCCCCTCTCAGGGTATCCAGCCTAGTGGACCTAACAGTAATTAATGCTCAAAACCTCATTTTAACTTTAACCGTAATAATTAATTTTTATTATTTTTACCAATATTTATGACCAAAAATTAATTTAATATTATTATATAATATAAATAATTCTAATTCCAAATATGGATTCCATTTCATCAAATTCAATTCACATAAGTTCCATAATTTAATTTAAAATAAAACTCATAGATATGACAAAGAAGTGGTTTTACAAAGAGAACATTGTCATAAGTATAAATAGGTTCAATATAAAAATTAAACATTAAATTTATTATAATAACCTAAATTATATAAAAAATATATAATTTTAAAAAATTATTTTTAAAACCATGTAAAAATAAAATGGAGCTTTTAAATGCTCTAAATGAAAAGGTAGTTTTTAATAAAAAACATGATTTTTTACTTTTCATCAAAAAAAATTAATCATTTCAAAAAGATATTTAAAATTCAGTAAAATATAATTTTGAAATGTATATTTAAAAAATTACTTTTAATTTTAAAATAAATTTTACAAAATTGGAAAAATACATTTAACTTTTTTTTGAGAAAATAATATTTAAGAAACATAAAAATACTTTACTAAAAATTAAGTAATTTTTTCATAAATATGTTTTTTAAGTAAAAAATGATAATTAATATTTCAAATTTTTTTGTTACTATTAATATCTCTAATATTAATGACTAGGTTATTACGGTTATGTATAAATAATATTAGTATAATATTGTGGTTCTTTAAAATATGGTGTTGCGTGTAACAAAAGCTATCAAAGAAAGTAAATTTAATTCAAAAAAAATATTTCATAAACTCTCAAGGTGTTACAAGGGGATACTCATAGAACATAGATATACTTTCTCATCGTGTGTTCCCTTAGTAAACTTTATATTATGAGATTATGATAACATGACAAATCATGAATAAATTTACATATATATGAGACATTTAGATGTTCTTATTTATGAATGTGTGTAGTAAAAATTTGAATTTAAGATTATTATTAATGTATATTTTGATTCACATACATCGAAAAAGTAGATATGATTTATTTTTCTTGGAAGTATGGTATGTTGGGTGCATTATGAGTTAAATTTGTTAATAAATAATATGAGAATGAATTTATCCCTTCTGTTATTTAATAAAAGTTTACATATTAAACACTTTGATAAAAATGGAACAGGTTGATCAAGTCCATGTCCATAGAGTTCAATTGGTAATTTCATTGACAAAAAATTAAATAAATACACATTGGGTATATAGGTTGTTAACTCTAGTATGAATCCTCAATGATAAAATATATCATGATAAAGAGATTATATTACACAGTGTTCATTTCTATAAGGTTATTATCATTATAGAATTTAACTTCTTTCTATATCAGTGTCTTGATATGTTATTAGATGCTAACATGATATATTCGGTAAAATAACCTAATTCCACTAAGAAAGGGGCCAAAATGGTCACATGGTCAGTGTAATTGTAATCTTGTTTATATTTTATTAGAAATTAATAGATTGAATAAATATTATTCTCATATGTGGTTTAATAATTATTCATGTTAAGTGTATTGAATATATTCAATCATGATTTATTTGAGAGAATATTGTGTGAGTTCAATAATAAATAAAATTTTAATTTCTCATGGTAATTATTAATTAAATTAATATATAATATTTTTTTATTCTTATTAATTCACAAGGTATGAAATATTTATTTTTTGGTTATTTGAAAATTTAATAATTTTTTTAAGAAAGAAATTCTGATCCTGGATTTGGTAACCCAAATTCATGTTCCTTCAAAATGTTATTAAAGAAGTAACATCAAACTAACACATATAACATGGCCCAGATACCCACGCTCAACCTAAAGAGTGTCAATAACATAAAGTCTAGGCCCCAAAATCAACACCCATAAGGGAACTAAAACCATTTTTTGTGGTCTCTAGCTAAACCCTTTATGCATACATGTCTTGTAGCAGTCAGAGGGAAGATAGAAAAATCCCACATACAAAGAAGACTCAAACCAACTAGTTGACACCCCATCTCAAGGTCATCAGTCCCAAAGTCACCACCTCCCATCCCAATGTAGTCAACAACCCTGATTTCTTATCACTAAAAAATTGAGACAGATCCTACATAATTACTACGACCAAGGCCATCGTCGGCTCGCCGACTGGTCCATTTGCAAGAAGCACCACCGGGCTTCTCTAAGATTCGTTCCACCATGAACCCACAAAACCCACATCGGCATGTGTCACTCTGGAAATAGTGAAAAAAGAATGTCATTGTCTAGTGTTTCTCTCTAGAGGTCACCATCGATACGCATCTAACTCAATTGTAGTGACAACTCCCCGCAACGGTGTGCCTCTCCTACCAGCACCAAAACACCAGTCCATCCATATATCAGAGAGACTACTACAAGCCATAGCCATCACTGACTCTCATCCACCAGGATCAAAAATCCAAAAAATTATCCCAACATCCAAGACACACACACACACACCAGAATCACCAGGACTTCATCGGCCATATCCAAAGATCATAGTCAACTTTGTCGCATCCCACAACCAAGATTAAACCTTTCCATTTGGAAGGCTCCCTTTCATCCCCACTTAAGGGCGGGACTCCATTAGCACTATCATTAGGGTGCATCGTCGTAACCTCCCATCACTGCAGTCCCATACCGTCAGCACCCAATGCACCTACAACAGAAATCCACAGGGATACCACACCAACAACACCGAAAGACATCGGTATCCCACATGCCATTAGACCATCGATGTCATCATTGATCCAAGCACCCATAACATCCCTACATCAAGCAGTATCAATGTTGAAAATGTAGCAGCCACCACAGTCACCACCCACGCATCAAAGAATTACCGATGGACTCTAGAGAGGGAACCTCATCACCATCATTGAAGCATACTGGTCCAACTTTGAATAATGAAAAATTATTTAATAAATAAATATACTTGTGTTATTCAATTATAAATAAATAAATACTATATTAACGAAAATAGAAAATAAATATTTATTATTAAAATATTAATAAATATTTATTTTCTATGTTTTTTAATATAGTATTTATTTATTTATACTTTAATAACTCAATTATATTTATTTGTTAAAGAAATAGTAATTATTAGTGGTTTTGTAAATATTAAAGGTGATGTATGGACAATGTTTAGTCGTCTGATTTGAAATGATATGTTAAACATCATTTAAATTAATATTAATTAAAAAATTATTTTTATTTAACTGTAGGTGTTGTTCATGTCAGGTAAATAATAATAATATTTTTATTAATTTTATACATGGGGTTCACTATAAAATAAGGGATTAGATAAGGGGATTTTTCCAATCACATATCCTAATATAGCTTCATAAATACTCAGTTATATCACATTTCAATGTTAGGAATCATTTTTCCTAAAACAATTCTAGAGATAATTCTCCAAATACATAGATATATTTTCTCCTATAATTTTCTCCAAAATTGAGAGCTGCCTTCCTAAAAAAAATCGCTTAATACTATATAGATCAAGAATATTTCTTCCACCTAAAGTGAATCATATAATATTCAATATAAAATGACATAAGAATTATTATATTTCATGATAACACTTATAAGTTTTGATTACATTACTCAAAGGATCAAAATGCATGTGAAGATAATTAATAGATAGATTCTACCCTTGAATCCTATCACTAAAATTATAGAATGAAAGGAAGTTGTCTATAGAGTCACTAAAGAAGAAATAATTTCATCACAATATAATTATTTATATTAATAAGTTAATTATAAATTATATGTGATAACACCTACTTCTTGGTTTTAAAATAATTGTTAATTAATATATTACCTAATTCCATCAACCATAATATTTTATATCATGTGAATATTATATTATTCAATGATATTGTAAATATATATATTTTCTGCAAACTATAGTAACTTCTGTTGTCCCCTAAGCCAACGCATGTGGCTCATAAATCTTAGAGAAATACAAGAAAAAGTGGTAGTAGAATAGAACATGTACAAGAAGTATTTGAATCCCTTTCACTATAACAGGAAAATCTATCTATTATAGCACTTTTATTTCTATTGGATTAACTCTAACTCCAAGAATGTATATTACTTTTTGATGGGAGACTCTTTCATGAACTATGAAGTGGAACTTTTCCCAATTGAGAACCAAGAAATTCTCCTTATATAATTTAAGCAGAAAATCATGGTTGGGTAGGAATAACTCAAATTATGTCCCATATAATAAAAATAATCCATGAAAAAAATCCATATTTTCTTCCACTAAGTCAGGAAAAATACATTTTATAAACCTTTGAATAGTTATTAGTTCATTAAACATGCCAAATAACATGAATTGATAAGAAAAGTTTTAATATGGGAAAGTACAAGTTGTATTTATTATGCTAGATAGATCAAATGGTATTTGGTTGGAACTATATTACCCATACAATAAATAATAAAAATTTATTCATAGATAACATTTTGATCATTTGATCCATGAATAAAAGAGGAATATTATCCTACCATATGGATACATTTATATTTTAATAGTCCACACATACTCTCCATATCGTGAATGTTTTCTTATGAATTATATTTTTATCATTATTATTAATCATGGACATGAATCAATTAATTTTCCCAACTTGATATGGGAAAACCAATTTAGTATCCAATATCAAAAAGGTGATTCTTGTATCAATGAGGTTAATAACATTCTTTATTACCCCCTCATTTATTCATGTTGTTGGTGTCCTTTATGGTTATCATATCGATTTAATTATTTAATCCTATAAAACATTGTGTGTTAAAATGTTTGGTTTAATAATCTTTATGTTATAATTATCCCTAAAGATTAATTTAATTTTTGTTACAAAAAATTATAAACATTTATGACTTTCTCCTTTTTCAGACCTGTATTAATAAAAACTATTATGGTGTCCTTATCTCCTAAAAAAGAACCCTAGTATACTATCTAGTGTCTTCAGCTTATGAAATGGTGGCTGTATGATTGAATATATTGATACTATGTATAAATCTCTTAATAAGTTCTCTATACATTCCTTTGATTCAACTTCTTATTCATTCTCCACCCTCATATTTTTTACTTTCTTCCACCATTTAGTAAATGAGTTCTATTATATATTCATTTTATTATTACTGTAAAATCAAGATGAAAGAGTTCTCTTAAATGTAAAATATATAAATGAAAACCTCTAAGTCAGTTCCATACTTTACTGCCTACATGTAATTGAAGGTGACATGTTCAATACCAACTCTGAAAATTGGTCATCCTTTATTAAAATTGATTATTGATATCTTAGGGGAAAGGATGGGTCTGAAAAGAATAAAGGGTACATCTCCATCTTCTTCTGTCTCAAATATCAAAAAGAGAGTGGGGAATATTAAATACCATACCTTAATAAGAATATAATCTAATATATTTTTGGGATACTACACTAATCTATCAGTATGTTGAGAATTTTATCATGTTAGCATTGACTCATCCAATCCCAAGTTTTTTAAAATGCATAGTGGAATAATATTATGACTTTTTTCTAAGTCATAAAGTGTTATCAAAAATATTCTTGAACTGATAGTGCATCTGATAGATAATCACCCTAAATAAATCATATTTGGAGGGAGTTTCCTTCAAACTATTTCTGAACACTCTTCACAAAAAGGCATAACTACAAGATCCTACATCTTCTTCTTGTTTGTAATTAACTCCAAAAAAATTATATGACATTATTTGAGAGATTACATTATTAAAATGTTTGTTGATGTGGATTCTATTGAAAATTTCTATAGAATTATTAAATAGGATCTCAGTTTTACCTTGCCTTATCCTAAATAGAAATGATCGATAATTACTATAAGTTTTTTATTTTTTACTCTTCCTTCTTCACCCACTGAACTTATTTTTCTGCATTTTAAAACATCGCACTCTCATTTTTTTCTCATTATTTTTCTCATTATTTTTTATCCTTTCCCTCATATTTCCTTTTATATTTTCCCACATTCCCATTAATATTAATTTCCTTATTTTCCTTGATTTCATTCCCACCTTGAAGATTCATAGTCTTCACCACCTCCCTTGGGGTTTTCTCTACATCACCCAATAATGTACCAAGTAATATATCTAATATAGTTTGAGTTATTTTTTCAGCATGAAACTTGAGGTTATAGATAGATGATTTATAATTTTTCAAATAGTTATCTTTGATGTTCTTCCACTAATACAAATTTTTAATGAATTCATATTTCATGACCACGAGAGATAGTCGTTGGGGTTAAAAGGGTGGTTGTGTTTGTAATTTCTATAGAGGCTGATTAGTTTTGAGGTTTCTAGGTGAATAATCTTGGAAAGGGATTGATCCTTGATGTTTTATTATATATCCATTTGGTCCTTAGTTTTAGTTGAATATTTTTCCATCCTTTTTTTGGTTCTAACCTAGAGTTGGTTATAAATTAGTTTAAACCATTATCCCTTGGTTATATTAGTTTTCAAACTATTTCGGGAGTTATAGCTCAAATAATTACAATCAAATAGAGTATTTTATAGTAACATAACCCTAAAATATTGGTATTAATTATTTCCTCCTCATATCTCATAAAATTTGTGAATGGTTGTGGGATTTAGTGGTTTTGGTTATTGTGGTTTGGGTGTTGAAACTATAAATTGGAAGTTATCTAACTTCTATGATAAATATTGACTTTATATGAAAAAAAATTATTTTTAATATTTTATGGATTTATTTACATAGTGAAACATTGGTACTCTATCATAGACTAGCATTTTGAGCAATCTCATTATGAAGGTATTTCAAAATTTCCATTATTTTTACCATTATAAATTCATCAACTGAAGCATCAATCATAGCTCATGAACCCAACTATAAATCATAGTATAATTTTTTTATTTATATCAAAAAGTCATGACCAGTTTGTTGGAACATTACTAGAAACTATTTTAATTGATCCCACTCTTTGAATGTATATTCTCCATCATTTTGGTAAAAATTACAAATTTTTTAAATAACTTATGTGACTAAAATTATTGAATGTATTTTTCCAATAATATTATTTCCAGTTCCTCCCATATTATAATTGATCTAGATGATTCAATATTTATCCAATATTTTTCTTTATCTTATAATGCCAATGGGAATACACTCAACTCTAAGGAATCAATATTTACTCCAATGTTTTTTAACATATTTTATATTTATATGAAGTTAGTCAGATTGTTTTATAGATCTTTCATTTTTATTCTACCAAATTTCCCCACGTTATAGATTATATGTATGGGAATAGGTCTGATTTAAAAAGTATTCACCTAGATCAGAGGATGAAAAATGCTTGGGGAATCCTGATCAATGGATGGTAGACCATAATATATGATGGTTTTAGACTGCGTAATTTTTTATACTTCATCTTATGAGTTTTCATAGATGAATTAACCATTAATAAAATTTGGGTTCATGTGTTCTATCAGAGTAGATCATTTGCACAAAAATTGGAACCTATATATCTCAAAATTATACTCCAAGTATTCATGAGAATCAACACTCCCTGATTGAGTTATTAGTATCTCGATTATTCAACAAATTTCCTATAATACAAAAAGAAAATAACCCAATAACATAAAAATAAATAAAAAGTAAATTTATAAATAGGCTGAAAATAGAATTAGATTAATTAGTAGATTTATTAGCTTTAAAGTTCATTGTAATTAATTATAAATGGATATAAAAACTTCTACAACCCACTGATTATCATTAATTCCAATGGATAATCAATTTCAGAATTCAAGTGTGCTCGATCCTTTACTAGCTACTAAGATATAAATCAATAAAAATCAAATTTCAATCCAATGAGGAAATAATGTCATCCTCGTGATTTTAACTCAGGTTATTTTATTAACTTGAGTGATATGAATTTAATTGCATTAGGGTTAATTAAACTCAAAATATAAGTAGTTTAGAAAATAAATTGAAAATAAAATCAAGGGATCAATTTTAAAGACAGTTTAATATAAATTATGGGTACCTCTTTCATTCATAAATTGAGTTAAATCAACTAGTAGTAAGGTTTTTATAATATAATTGAATTATTTATGGAAAAATTCATTTATTCTAACTAAAGAAACCTAAATTAATATTGGATAATAAAATTAACTTAAGTGATTTATGTGTAGTATTTTCTGAAAAATAAAAATCCAAGCTATTTCTCAAAGCTTAATTTTATCATCCAATTTATATTTCCCCCCTTTATAATCCTAAGATGAAGGATAATAGAAAAAAAGTTATTTCTAGTCAAAATAAAAATTAATTTAAAAAATTGTTATAATAATTTAAATACAAATCCTCTAACTCTTAATACCTCACTCTTTATGTGACTATGAACTCATGACTGAGTAGAATTAAATCATGGATTACATGATCATATTCAAATGTTGGTATAAAAATAATAGAATGAAAATTGAATTTGAATCAACGGAATAATGAAACAATTTACATTAATTAATTATAGAATCAATAAAATAATATTCTTGAATGAAAAAATATAAAAAGGGACTCATATAAACTAATAAAATTTGGAACAAGATACAAAAATAATTATTAAAGTTGAACGATATCAAATATTAATAGGAAAATCCCACTAGAGTGTAGAAACTCCAAAAATAGCCATGGTGTCATCATATATAAAGATATAATATTGTATATTAGGACACTACTTTAAAAAATGGTCTAATCATCATACTTGTTCCTAGAAAAGACCATTGAAATAGGCATTTTGTGCTAGATCTCTCCGTAGTGGATGTATAAGTGATTTTTTGAGAGAAAATTTTGGCATAATCAAATCATGGACTCCTCTTCCAAAAAAAGTCTCTATCTGAAAAATATAATTCATTAACTCACCAAGGCTTATCACATGTCATGATATTTATATTAAAATTTATTCTACTACCTTAGGACTTGTCCTTAGGCATTTTACTTGACTTCTAAAGAGTGTCCTTCAAAATGGATAGGCCTTTAGTGTAGATCTTTTGATAATGGTGATTAAAAATCCATGTTTGAAACATCATCATTTCTCTAAGAAATTTATATAATTTTAATCCGTGTTTTTATTTATTTTAGGGATCCATGGTTGTTTCCTATGATCTCTATGGGTTTTTCAACTCTGAGACTTCTCTTTTCATCCAAAATGATCATCTTAATATTCAAATTACAATTTTAATAAAAATAAAATGAAAAAAAATCTATCAACAATAATCAACATGGTTTATTCTTGAAAAATTATTGAATATTGTTTATAAAAATAAGATTTCAATTTTCTAATTTTAAATAAAAAATTAATATAGATAATAGTGCTCAATATTCAAGGAATATTATGAAAACATCTTAGAACATAATAAGAATTCAAATAATGATTTAGGTACTAAAATAATTGGTGGAGTACATCGTATTTATCATATTGAAATAAAAAACACATATGGGTCCTAGAAAGACAATAATCTATATTTCTTCAATTCAACAACTTTAATAAATCTCTAAATATATTATAAGACTAATGTTATTACAAGAAGTAAAATCTACTCTAAATAGTTTATGTATGAGTTGTTGGGAATCCTTTTCTCAATATTTTAGTTTATTTATTGAGGTATCAAAATAAAAAAGATGAAATTACATAATATAATAGGTACTTAAATGGTTATTTAAATAGTGAATAAAATTATAAATTTCTAAATAAAAAAAATAATAAAGTAAGAAAAGATTAAATGAATGTTTTTTAGAGTTATTTCATAATATGTATTTTTAATATCTCCATTCCTTTCCAGTTATTTAATTTTCTTGTTATTCTCATATTAAAGGTATATAATAGCACATAATTCAAATTTCTATTTTCATTGGAAAATGGGGAGAATAAATATGTGTAAAAGGCGATAATAAAAGTTAGTTAAGTCCTTGTGTTTCTCAAAAATAATACTCGTATTTTTAGGATTCTTCATTGTTAAAATAATATTATTGATTCTAGTGGGTTGAAAAAAATACAAAGGGGTATTAAATGACTCATGATATGGGATTTTAATGTTCCTATTTTATTTTGAGTTTTATTTTTGATCAAAACATCATAAATATAAAACATTATAATAAATGAGATAAATAATAATGAATTTGATTTCATTATAAAGATAAGTGGAGGCTACCCACCAGCTTTGGGAATAATTATCAATTCAAGTAAGAATCATGAGTTGTTGGATGAATAATATTTACTAAGAGAGAAAAAGAGAAAGATAATAGATAACACATGTACCAAAATAATTGTTTATAACAACAAAATAATGTTTAATCGCAAGTAATACTATAACCTATCTTATAGTGGGAAGAACCTTACCTTTTGAGATAAGCTTATGAATTCCATCTAATAATTAACGTAGTATCAAACAACTAAAAATTAGAATATGTATTTTGTTTTTGTCTTGTTGGTTTTCAAAAATATTCATTAGTAAAAGTCAAAAATTGACTAAGAAGAGTTGAATTTATTATATATAAAAATTTATCATGAAATTCATTTGGATGTTCTATTAGAATAAATTAGATCTACTACATAGCTAATGAAAATATAATTTTTTGGTAAATCAATAAATGTCAATATTGTGAGTTATTTACTATATGTGAAGAAGTTAAAGTGATAACAATATACTCAAATTCTGTTAGTGATCATGTGTTACTTGTATGATAAGTCAATCTCATTGAATGATGATGTAGTGAAACCCATGAATCAAAATTTTCTTGAGAAGTTTGGTTAAGGCATAATAATGATTAGAGAATTTAAATTGAACCATTTAATTTTATATGGTTATTATAATAATAAATGTGTAATGGAATAATGTTGAAGTTTAGATGCTTGAACAACACATAATCTGTAAAAAATATAATCATTTATATGAGGAAGGAAGATATAGAACATTTGTTTAGGATACATAAAACATTTTTTTGATGTTTCACAGAACAATTTTCTTGCATAAAACATTAAGAATTTAACACAATAAAAAATGACATTTATTAATATGAACACTTCATGGATTAAGATAATTTTATGTAAAATATGAGACTATATTATTTCAAATCCTAAAATGTAATGAATCATATAATAATTACAAAGAAGTGTAAAAACCATTTGTTCGGTACAAAAAAATTATAACAAAGGAAAGGAAGTTATAATGTTATTATAGAAATATTTGTTAGAGACTATTCATATTTTTTTGTTGATTGGGTTGATGGAAACATAGAACATTTACTATAAAAAATATTCAATACATAATATATGTTAGTCCATAAAATTTTAGTTTTCCACACAAAATATTTTTCACAAAATAGATCCCATGGGCTGGAGAATCCTTGATATAAATGTTAGAAAAATTAATTTATCATAGAACATTTAATTTTATAAAAAAAATTAAACAAATAAAAAAATTCAAAATAGAAATTATGCCATAGAAATACGTACACGCAATAAAGTCTACATTGAGATGTTCTAAAGTATTTTTAAAGAAACTTGATATTCCAAGATTAAGTGTAGAAAAGGAAAGAACATTTTTCATTGAAAGTAACATTTTTGTAACTTTGGGTAATTTAAAATAGTGGTGTACTGAACATTTTTTGTGTTTTATAATTTTGTAAATGAATCTACAAATAACATATTAACCATGTACATGATATATTTTCCAATTATATAATTTATAACCCAACACAAAAAAATTATTGAAACATAATATATTTTCAAAGGAAAAGGAAAAAAATATACTATATGCGCCTAAAATTTATCCAACCACCAAATATTTCTTGTGGAATTAAGAAATGTAAAAGAAAAAATACCAAAAAAAAGTATAATAGATCAAAATAGACAAGAAACACATAATATATTCTCGCAGAAAATATTTTTGGATAAAACATAAGTATCATATAATATATATTTTAACCTATACCATAAAATATTTTATGAAGAATGGTCAATATATAAAAAATTAGGAGATCTATCAGACATAATGAATTTCTATATGATATTTTTTTCAGAGAATTTATGTTCAAATTTGTTAATTTATGTTGAATATACTTCAATTTTTCACTCATTGTATCTTTAAATAGTTAAAAACATGGGTTCCATTCTTTATGAGTTAAACAGTAGAGGAGGAACTATCTCCTTGATTTGATGATTGAATTAAAATTTTTGATTTTTTAATGGTTAAGTAAAACTAAACAATATATATGTTTCTTCATGAAATAAAGAGAGAGGTTATTTCTCTTAATAGTTCAATGAAATATTTGGATATAGGAAAAATTTACTTTACCTATGATATAAGAAGGCCTATCATATACCTGATAAATAATGGGGAAACTGATCTACACAAACTGAAAGAAGGTTTTGAATATTGAGAGATAAAATAGAGATTTATTCAAGGGGATGAATAATAATAGTGAACCATAGAATATTTTTATATGTAACATATATTCAAGAGAGATGGGAGCTTTATTGAACTACTTCTATACTAAATTATAAAATGACCACTAAATCTGAATAAGTGTAAAATATTAAATGCATGATTTTTAGATCTCAAACTATTAATTTTATATATTCTTTAGTATGTACATTTAAGGGAAATAAATGTTTATGATCATTATTTTTAATATTTATTATACCAGTACTTTTATTGATATCCTACACTATAAAATATAATTAGGGTTTAAAGATATTCAAGATGGATTATTAATAAACTAATTATTATTACCACATAAATCTTGTGTTAAGGAGAATGTGTAATATACTTATTAAATGAAAGGGGTGGTATTGTATGTATATGGTTTATTATAAGGGGTTAAGGGTGATATATTTTAACATTACCTAACTCACTAGGAACTCACATGGATCTATATATAGGCTTAGGTGTGCCACCCTAATCCTTCCTTTAATAGGTTTGGGGATGGTGACAAGCACTAAGAATGAATAACACATATATGGAAGTCCTTATCCTAATGAAAATATAAAAAACATCATACTAATGAAATTAAATATAAACAAAAATGTAAAAAATCATAAATAAGAAAACAAAATATATACATTGTGCATGTATGATACTCTAACTAGTCATAAAATTGCCACATAAGAAAAATATAATATAAAACCTTATACATGGTAATAAAGTAATAGAGTTCAGTGGACCTATGATAAAATAGGGGAAATATGTCCATAGTTAAATGGATCCATGTATAATCTCTAAATTCCATTATCAATAATAAACACAAATAGTATCTCCATAAACTCTACATCCACTAAATTCATGTCTAAACTCTACATAGTTTACACACATAAAAACATGTTTGGTCATGAAGGACCACGTAGGTGTGAGTATAGAAAACCATGTAAGATATCCAAAAATAACTAAGGAATATAGGAAGACAATTTATCTCAATACCAATTCCATGTAAAGAACAGGATAAACCTAGTAATTTTTAAAGGGTTAAGATAAATAATTTAATAATGAAACCAAAAGTCAATATATTAGTTTCAAATTGCATCATAAAGGTAAATAAGAATGGTTTAAATTTTATCATTCCCATTACTCCTAATATGCCATGATTTCATAACTACCATGACACATCTAATCAATTATAGTGAGGAACCTCACCTCATGAGGAAGTATGTATATTTCTCAAGGGATTACCAACCCCTATGGAGGACTCTGTCCTTTCACATAGGGGTGTATTAAATCTATATATGGAGGACCATACACCAACACCCTAGGGAGAACCTAAAAATTATCATTCATATTGTGGACCACACCCTGACATACATATGTTTCTAGGGGAGTACATATTTTTTAATATAGGACCTCTCTATGATATATTAGGGAGTATAATGTCCATGAATACTATGAATTCA
The DNA here is from genome assembly GCA_963277665.1 of Viscum album. NCBI lineage: Eukaryota > Viridiplantae > Streptophyta > Magnoliopsida > Santalales > Viscaceae > Viscum > Viscum album. Next base: position 256,901,397 of record OY728143.1, on the reverse strand, counting down.
TTTCTTGGACCCTATCATTGTCTCTATAAAACAATGATCCTTAAAATAAAAAAATTCCTTGTAAATGGTTCCTAATGAGAGATACAATCACATAAACTTGTAAAACGTAAAAAAATTCTCATTATATGATATTTGTTTATCAAATTTCAACACCTAGGTAAGAAGATATATGAAACACTAAGAATATGAAATTATGTGACATTTTCTCTTTTTGACACATCATGTGATTCCTAGGTAGTATTCTAGCATGTAACGATATTTTTTTGGTCGTCAAGGGTCAACCACCATGGATTACCCCTTCATTCATATTTCTTATAGGTCTCAAGAGTTGTTAGTTAATATACCATGGAGACTCATAGTCATGTCACACAAATACATGACATAGTTTTCATCACATATGATGTGTGTGGAAAGAGGATATCTAGGAATGTGCTCAAGTATCACCCATATCATGTGACCAAGTAAAATATCACATATTATTTAAAAAAATTGACATTAAACAAAGATCCAAAAACCCTATCCACCTCTCAACTTCATACACAACATGTTTCTCAATGACCTCATTCTATTGGATCTTTAATTTAAACTATAAAAAACCCTAAACTCCTTGATCTCCTAAAACTGTTTACACCATAATTCTGATAACCATCCATTTAAATCATCATTTTTAATCCATCACCGCACCCATGAAAGATCCACCTCAGATCTCGATACCATCATTGATGATACCCCAATTACATAACATTTGTAATGGCATTGCTCGCCTAATCCCCAATAACCCTCCCTTGAGTTTCAAAACTTAAACACCCATAGCCACTCCTATGTGTTTATCTTCCCATAACACCTACCAAAATTCACTATGAATTTCAGTGGAGCTTCATTGAACCTACATATAGTCGGTATAGGGAGAGCAGAAATAATAGGGTGATAACAATAAGGAATGAATCAGTGTTTAGTTTCATTCCAGCCCCCTAAACCATTGTTAATCACATGTTCACCATAAAATACTCAATATCAATAATACATAATAAAAATAATTAAAAATATAGAATAAATTTAAAATTTAATATAGAAATAATTTTTTATTATTAAAATTGAAATCTAAATTAAATATATAATGGGTGATAAAACAATAATTAGAGTTTGATCTTGATAAAGGATCACTCACACATCATGATTACACACTTGATTCATAGGTTCATCTGTCTTATGGAAACAATTCTCCAAAATCTATAAGATCATCATGTTTCTAGTGTCAATGGATAATCCTCTCAAATGAGGATTAGTGATCAATTTATACAATTAAATTTGGTCAATCAGTAAAACTTTAAAAATATAAAAAGGCTCAAAAAAGGTATCTAATCCTAAATATAAAAATTACACATCTGTTAGAGGAAATTTTTATTTTAAACATAGACATGAGGTTAGAATTACAATTAGAATATCTATTTTGGAGGTATTAATTATTTACCTTTCTCAAGCGTATGTGATAAATATATTATTTTTAAAAATTTGAAATATTTTTTCGTTGGGACCATTATAATTTAAGGAAAAACTATAATTGGTACCACTTTAATGAATATTAATAAATATATTAAAAGTTATTAAAATAAAAATTTGGGTCTCTTTATCCTCCCCACCATTATAGATTTTCATCCAGAAAATAAAAACTCACTCAAAAGTGTAATGGTATAAAGCTCTCACGTGACTCTCTTAATCCCACATGCTCTCCTGTGGATTAAAATATTGTCATAGTATGTGCACAAATAGATTAATCCAACCCTAAAGGGTCTTCTCCTATCAGTACATGGTCACTACTAGGTTCTTTCCAAGGGTAGTGTCAAACTCAATGTCTATCTCACCCCAATAGATAATGTGCATCAGGTTTTTCACATATTACCATAAATTTTATTCATGGAAAATACTAGGAACCTGATCCAACTACATGGATAACATAAGTAAGTAACCAAACATTAAAATCCAATAAATAATCTTGAATGACCCAATTGATCTTGGAAATAACTTAATACCCTAATCAAATCTCATCAAGACATGTTAAGGAGAGATCTTTAGAAACATATGGTCTCCCTATTTAAACTAGAAATGATTTTTTATTTTGGTATAAGACTTAGTATGGTACTTAGCTATCCTCACCAAATTTTGGATTACATTCACCTTCCCCATTTTTAATCACTCCAAATCAATGCCTATAATAAATGGCTTTCCAATCATATCCCAGAATGTTGTAACCTATAAGGTCTCCCCTATAGGGCCTCAAAAGTTTAAATCCAAATAGTGTAGAGATAATTTTTATTAAATTAAGAAAACCATTAATGATAGGTGATCAGTGTAGTGGGAACAACTCAATCAAGTTCATTTTGGTGGAATTGAAAATGAATTGGGTTCTAAAGAGAGTGGAATGAAAATGGTTTGAATTTTGGGATTTTAATGATGAATTAGTGTTTTTGAATGAATTTTAAATGTCTAAATTGATATTTATAAGGACATTTTTTGATTTGGGAGGATTAGAGTGAGTTTTGGGTGTTTTAAATGTCAAATTGTATAGTTTAGTGTATATAATTGGAAATCATGTGTCAAGATGAGTGACCTCAGGTACCTAGTGGGAATTCTAGAAGTATAGCTTCACATCTGGTGGCCATTGGGTGGTTGGTTCAGGTTCACTAGGTACTTAGTTATACACAATATTGGTTTTTAATAATTGAGGAACTTTTTTATCTTGTGTATTTTAGTTTAAACACCTCTATTGGGTTCTTATTCTCATCACTACTAAACAAAATGTAGTTTCCCCCACTTTTCCTTTTATCTTCCCTTATTTTTCTCCTTTTTTTGAGTGTTTTAGAGTTTCTTTATATGGATGTTTGATGGGATATCTTAGATCTCTTTTCTCATCCCCACCATATTTTTCATTATTCTTATTTTAGTTCATTTGGATTAGGTTTTTGATATTGATTCAATAAATTCATCATGGAATTGGGTACCAATTTATATGGAGTTTTTTTATATTTAGTTAGAGGAGGTTCTAGGTGGATGAATGCATAAGGTTTTATGTGGTTTCATTAATGTTGTATCCTACCATATTATTATTTTTTTCATGAAATTTTGAAGGAAATAGAGGTTGAATTATTGATTATTTTATAGATTTGGTCATTGCTTATTTGAAGGATATTCTAGTTACGGATTTCACTCTATTGAATGAGTTTTTTTTGGAATATTACATCATTAGATGAATTATCACATGAGTATGTTTTTGTTTTTAATTATGAAACAAATAATTTTATCTAATTATAATGGTTTAAAATTAATTATCTTTTTATTTTACAAATTTAGGACCTTTCATTAATTAATTGAGTTTAGTTAAGCTTGGTTGGTGGTGGTGATTAGGATTTGATTAAGTGAAATTGTTCTTATTTAGGTAGTTGGTCCTTAAGCACTTCATTGTGGTTTTTAATTTTTTTATATGACATGTGATATATTTTCTCACCACTACTATGTTATTTACCATAAATTAAAATCAATTATTCTTATTTGAATTGTATGAATTGAATAAAATCCTCTTGATCCATGATGTTATTTTGATCGTTAAGATTTGATATCTCAGTTATCAATGGTTGCAAGCTTGACCTAAAGAGTGATACATGTGATATGTGGATGTAAGAGAGAAATTAATTTGGTAAAGTAAAACGTAGGTGAAATTTGGATAGGCTCGTTTTCTTTATATTATTAGGAGATTTTTATTGTGGGTGTTTATATTGAGTCTTATAATTTGTGGGAACTTTGTGTTCCATTATATTTTAGGCTAGTTGAACTATACAAGGGGTGAGTATTACTCCCACAAAAGTAAATATATTTTAGTGAATATACCTTGGATATGATTATATACATAGGTTAGTAATGATAGGACTAGTCTAGTATAGACTCAATGGTGTGTTAAATGTTATTTTAACCCTTGAATTAGATACTTAGCTTATGTTGTTTTAATAGTCATTTTACCATGGAGTGGGTAGGATTTTGGAATGAAAATAAATTTCAATATGCCTACATAATATAATGTGTCCTAAGGGACCGTTATAGGTATCCTGGTGCTATGTTATCCTTTCAAACATTTATGACATAGGGATAATTTTTTAGTATCCTTAGAGAAATGGTACATGGTGATATGGTATGTACTTTAGAGGCCACAAACAGAAAGTTGGTAGTAATGTCAGCATAATTACCAACCCATTTTCTTCATGTGAATTATGTTTATACATAAAAATATTTTATTTCTCATGTTTTTAATTAAATAATTATGTTCATTACATGAATTATTATATAAATTCATGCTTATAGTGAAATTTTTAAATATGACTTACAATAAGTGTTGTATTTTTATCATAACTAGTGTTATTTATGTTATTATGTCAAATGATTGTGATATGGTGATGGGATGGGAAATCATAACAACCATACTCAAGAGAGGTAAAAAGAAGGTTGGTTGGGTTTCATAATAACCATTAAAAAATTGTATGTAATGGTTTGAGATATGTGTATGGGTTTGGGGAGTATTCTGACCATAGTGATGCATGTTGATGTGGGAGATGATATGGGTAACAGGTTAGGTGACCATACCAACCACGGATTGGATTTGATGGATTATGCCACATGTTTGGTATCATGAAAATTATGGGTAGATTGTGATATTAGTATGGCATGACAACCATGTATGGACAGTGATATGGGTTTGTGGTTTTAATTCAAATATTTATGTGTGATATAGGATGGGTGGAATATTGACCATGTACTTACCCTTATTTTATTGTGATGTGTTGGGTTAAATGTGATTTCTCTCAAGGTGGTGTTGATATAGCATGTTAGACATGATACAATTGGATGTGATTGTGATGTGGTTGGTTAGATGTGATTCCTCCTGAGGTGGTTGTGATGTGGTGATATGAAAATGATGCCCCATTATGCGGTAATGACGTGGTATGTTAGATGGGATATCTCCCAAAGTGTTTTTGATTTGGTAGGTTAGATGTGATTCCTACTGAGATGGATGGGATGTGGCTAGGTATATGTGATTTCTCTTGAGATGTTTGTGATATTTCATGTCAGACCCGATGCCTATCAAGAAATTTATTATGTCTGTTGGCCTTGATGCATCTCTGGCTATTATTTTCATATATTTTAGGATGAGTTTCTATATTATATGAATTGGGATATGATACTCATTCTATATTATGATGGTATATTCAGATTCACTAAAACATTGTCCAATATTGGTATGTTCACTCTTGGGTGGCTTGGGAAGCACCAGTCGTTATGAAAGAAATTATATATATAATTTTTTTCTTGTTTATTCTATGAATATCACTTTTCCCTGTACCATATATACTGCTTATGTTAGGGAAACCATTAGTAGTGGACTAAGGAGTTGTACTCACACCCTACTTAGAAAACCCTAATAGTTTTGTACCTAAGAAAATCATATGAATATAGTAATAGGAGGTGCAGATGCTTGAGGTTGGATGTTGAGCTGAAAAACCTGATCCAAGTCAAGATAAGGGATTGGGATAGTAGTAAGTTTAATGTGGTTATTGTCTTTGGTTTTATATAATTTTGGTCTTGGATTTATATTATCTGCCCATTGGAGATCTTGAAGTTCCCTTCGTGACTCTTATGACATTTTTATGGATCATTTCATTTGATAATGATTTTTTTATATTTTTATTTTTACCTTCTATTTTGTTTTATTATCATACACTAATGTTATTCTTGTTAAGTGAATTTCAATTATTTATCTTTTATTTTTGTAATGTTACTTGAGATTATAGTATCCACATAGGGTATTGGTAAACCCCCATTACTATTTGGTATCCTTATATATAAGGGGATGGATGTCAAAAATCATGGGGTCTCTTGTTTTTGTAACGATTGAGTGAACCAATTATACAGTGGTTTTAGATCCTAGGTCCATTGTTTGACTATTTGGGATGATGTAGACAGTATATAGGATATGGATTATATATTTGTGTTTGGTAAGTACCTGTGTGAGATGAATTCTAGGTTATCATGGATTCAGGATTTATTTTATTACATTTTTTTATGTTTTTGTTGGGTTTGTTATTATTGATAATGATGTTTTAGATTTATTAATTTCCATATTTCCCTCTCAGTATAGGATAGAAATTAAGTGTTTATTTTGTCATCATATTAAGTATATAGTCTAATATTGTATGTTCACGATCTTTTATGAATGAAATATTGGTTATGGAAAAGAAATAAGTTTCTCTTATTTAAAGTGACAACAATAACTTCTTTGGTGTTTTGTAAAATAACATATTAGTGGAATTATACTTAAATAAACCAATTAGTTATAATATTAATGACACATATCATGATTGGGTAATATCATTATAAAAAATGTATTTGATGTTAGTTATTTAGGGGTGGTATATTTTATAGATTCTTGGTGTTGATTAATTCCATAGAGTGGGTAGTGGGTAGGTTCTGGGGTTATTGATATATATGAAAACCCTAAAGTGGGTGTTATATAATGTGATTCGACCAGTGGTTTCTCATATGAGGATAATAATTTTTCTTTTGAGTTGTTTCCTAGGTGTGATGTGACCTATGGGTTTGGTGTGAGGCCTATTGATATCGATATGTGACACTAGGTATTCTTGAGTTATGTTTTATGATTGATTATTTAGTTACTTCCATGTAATTGTTCAAAATGGGTTGTGATGTATGATGTTAACCCATGAAATGGGGTATACTAGGATAGTGAGTGCCTTTACAGATATTAATCATGTATATATGCTTCATGTTACAGATACGGTACATGGGTTGGGTGTGATCATGTATCCAGTTAGGAATGGGGATGCCTCGGGTATTGGGAAAGTTAGAGAACTACTGATTTTCATTTTGTGATTATTTTAAATCCATGAGAGACATGGTAAACTAATTATTTAGGTGAGTAGGACTAGAATTTATGATTTTTGGATTATAGAGGATTGGAATGAGTTTTTTATAATAGTGGAACTAAGATGTATGCCTACATGGCTATGATATGTGAGTACCAATAGGGGATGTTGAGCACCATTGTGAGAAAAGGCTACTTTGATTATCTCTTATATTTGGATATGATAGTGAGTTTTTCTGAACTCATTCGGTATTTGTATTGCTATGACCAAATCATATCCCTATGAAGGTAAGGTTTTAGGCCAGTTAGGTGTGGTCATCCTCAAAATACATGTATGAAATGTTAAATGTTGGATCATAAATATATTGGGTATATGAATATTAATTTTGGAAGGTCATTTGACTCTAAGGGGTGAGGACACAATGATGGATAGAAATGTATAGTGGTTGCATGTAATTCCTTCCTAGTGGGTGGGTTAGTCCATTTTGGGATGTTAATGTTTGGTGCCTTGAGACCCATTATGCGTAGGTTCATGAGGGGTGGGTGTATATTATGATGGGTTCTAGGACTCCTTAGTCTCCTGACCATATGGAGTTAAGTCATGTGTTGCTGATGAAATTTAATGAGTACTCACACATAGTTTGTGACCAAGTATATGATGATAGTGAAAAGTTGTGATACACATTATTGTGCTCGTGAAACATAAAAATGATGTTCTATTTAGATGTTATAACACATATTGATTAGAAAAGGTGTTTCTATAGGGGATGTTCATGTGGGTTTGACCAATGGGAATCAGTCCATTGCAAAATGTTTAGTGTGTGAGATAGGGCATTCCTAGAGTGATGGTGAAATGATCGAGGGTTAGGAAAATTGTGGTTAAGAAAAAATGTCCAACTCATATGGGAGATTAGTTTTGAACATTTTTGAAATATTTATGGTAGTGACATGACTATTAAGTATTGTGAAACTCTAAGGGGTTGATTGAATCAACTTGATGGATTAGGAATCACACTACTACAAAATAGTCCTTTAACAGTAATGGTCTTCATTAGTGCTAGAAAAAAGAACTAAGAAACGGAACCTTTGTCACTGTTAAAAAAATTGTTGATAAATTTTACCTTTTATTAGTGCTTTCTTTGCACTGATAAAGGGTTACCTTAATCAGCACTTTATTTTTAGCACTGCTAAAGGGTACCCTTAATCAATGCATTATTTTTAACACTGATAAAGGGTACCCCTTATCAGCTCTTTATTTCTAGCAGTGATAAAGGTTACCCATTATCATTTCTTTTTTAGCATTGATAAAGGTCCGAATAAAATGAAATAATTTAATAAATAAAAAATAAAAATGATTTTATTAAAAAACTATCACAAATATTGTTAATTAAATAATTATTGATAATAATGAAAAAATTCATTATAAAATATATAAATTATAAATACTAATAAATAGTATGTATTAAATATATAGATATATAAAAAATGAAAATTAAACTAATAAATATTTAATATAAGTAAATTGAGAAAAATATTAAACATTTTATTAATTTGATAATTATTGATAATTTTAAAAAAATTATATTAAATATATAGATATATATATATATGAATGTATATAAATATGATTTATATAATAAAATATATATATGATTTACATTTAATAGTCATATATATTTAGAGAATAATAGTTTATAATTAAAAATTAATTTGAATTAAAAATACTGAGTAATTTCATAAGTAATGGACATAATTGAATGTCGTTTTTTTTTCAATTTAACATAGATCAAATTTGTGTTATATTAATTTCATATATACATAATTAATGCATTTATATATACAGTGCATAAACAAAAAAATATCCATTTCTTCAATATTGATAAAGTGTGTTGTTTTTTAATTTATTCAATTTCACTCATTTTTAACATGCATGCACTTAAGATTATATATTCATTAATATTGTTAAAAAAATAACTTTTTCAAAAATATTTAAAAACAAATAAGTTTATAAATAAATATTTATAAGTAAATATATTTTTTTTAAAAAAATTTATAAATAAATATATTTATAAATTCACATTTACTATATTTAAACATTTATATATTTTTAATTATAAATAAATAAATGTTTTTTGTAGTATTTATATAATTATAAAAAGATAATTATAAATACTTAAGAATTATTAAATTTATAATAAATTTATTTAAATAATGAACATATTTACTATATTTATATTTATATTTATTTATTATATATATAATTATATAAACATATATATATATAATGATTTATATATTATTTTTTGAAAATATTTATATAATTATAAATAAATACTTATATATTTAAATAAAGAATGAATTTTCTATATCTATATTTATATATATTTATTAAATATATATATATATATATATATTAAATTTTTTATTTGTAATTATCTTTATAATTTCTTTTTCAGCTCTTATTACCTAAGTGTTGATAAAAGGTATCTTTATGAGCACTTTTTTCAAAGCACGTATAAAAGTGTCCTGATATATTTAAAAACCCTAACCTACCATGAACCCATTGCGATGTCATAGATTTCCACAGAATCCATCCACTATCGGTGCTCCTCCTTAATGAATCGAAGCTCAAATCAATTATCAAGAAAATCCAAGTATCAAATTCAAGTGTTGAAATATTTAAGGGTCAAACGAATCCAAGGCTCGACCAAAAGTCTTTCTATGATTTATTTCAAATATATGTAGTTCTCTATATTCTCCTATAGAACATAAGGTGTAAAACATCAAGGGTTATAGATGTGGTGGATGTTGTTTTGAAACTATGTGTGTGGTGAGTTAGAAATTTTGGATATTTGGCCATGGAGATCATCCATTTTGATTCTTGGAATTTTTAGAGTGTGAAACACCGATACTGTGAGCCTTCCCATCTTCTCTCTCAGACCATACATGTATCTCCTTCCTTCTCAATTTTAGGTGTGAATTAATTTATGGGGTTTGTGAGATACATTATTATTTATGTTAAAGTTTGGACGAATCGTGATTTATTTACATTGCAGAAATAGTGTAATTAACCATATAATAGAAGTACCACCCCATTTCATAACTTCTAGATAATTTTATATGTATCAATTTCCATGATGGTGGTTGGGTATCCTATGGGACAGCTTCCTGACGTATTAAACTCATGAGTTATTTTCTTATTTGTGTTGTAGAGACTTTTTATGGGAGTTATGTTTTATAGATCTATTAATTTTAGGATTCCACATATATTTATGAGTGGAGTAAGGGTATTCCACTTAAAAAAATTGACCTCATGGGAGTCGTTCCATATCTGTAGAGGATAGAGTGTATGGGATAGATTTTAAAAGGGTTGGTGCGTTTTTCTCCCTTATTTGTGATATGTCTTGTTGATGTCTGTTATTTATATATTCCAACTTCTTTATGCACCTCCCTAGGATCTCAAGGATACGGGTTAATGTGTATTATGTGGCATACCTTCTTTCAGATGGGTAGATATAATCTAATGGCTTACCTAGAATCCTTGGGATGGGTCGGTGTGGTGATATGAAATTCTAAGAGTATGGATATGTTTTCAAATATTTGACATACCATTAATATTAAATGTAAAAATTATTTAAGATGTTACATCACTTGTTCTAAATATATATATAATGGAGGTTATAAAATTCTACATATTAGAAATTATTTTTAGTTATTCACCATTTTAGGTCTACATGTATCGGTTCCACCCCTATGAATATTTTATTACAATCCATGTATATAAAACAACTATTTGTTAATTAAAATGTTTTTTCAATAAATTTTTTATCTTCTAGTTGTTTGAATGATAGTTTATTATTATTTTTTATCATATTTGGGTTTTTTATTACATTATAATTTTCTATATTATATTTTCATATGTTTGGTGGGTTTAAGGAAGGCTCGATATGTTTCAAACAATAGTTATTACTGAAAATTTTTTCAGAGACTCAGCCTCCATCTCTTTTATATACAACTGTCATCCTTATCAACCCCATATCTCGAATAGTTATTATTTCAATTTTTTTTTAAAGAGTCATGCACCAATTATTTTATATTTCTTTTACCAATCTAAGCATTATTCATCCCATGTATGACTACAACTTAGAGTATTTTAGGAAACATAGGTGCATGTCTATAAGATATGGAGGATGTGTGGAAAATAAAAAAATGCAATGATAAATGCCTGAGAGATGAGTTTATGAGGATGAAATTTTTCTATAACTATCTTCTTTTAATGAATTCATAGGATTACACCTTCCATATTTAATTAATTATTATCTTAAATTAAATTACCATTTTCATCAAATCATTCTAAATTTTTTTTACACAGTCAAATATTGGGTTTCCCTTATTAGAATTGCTAATAACTATCACATTTGATAATGAGTATCTTATGTGTATTTATTTATTTATTTTAAAAATAATAATATTTTATTAACCCAATATAATTATTATGAATCAAAAATGGATTCATGCTAATTTTTTTCCAAAAGAGTATGAAGATGGAGTTAAAAAAATTTATCATGTTTGAGAGAGAGCATGCATACAACCCTTCTGAAATCCTTTTTTCATTTTTACATTGTTGTTATTCAAGAAAAAAATCATATTAAAGTGTTGTAAGAACATTTAATTTTCCACATAATAGATCATAGCTATAAATTTTGACTAAACACGGGAAAAAATTGAATATGGACATTGATTAGGATGATACTATGGTTTATGGATCATTTGATATGAATACTGGTGTAAATGATGATGGAGACCACATGGAAGAAATGAAACTGACAATTGAATATAACCTTCATGATTGTCCAAAGTTGTTTTAGAATTTAAAAAAATCTCCAAGAGACCATTATATACTGACTATACTAAATACATATCATTTTCAGCTGTATTGAAGTTATATAATTTGAAAGATTGTAGTGGAAGGAGTGACACCAGCTTTATAGAACTATTAGGTCTCCTGAATGATATTCTACCAGAATAAAATAAACTACCATGTCTAAAATATGATTCTAAATTAATGTTACATTCAATAGTAATGATCTCAAAAAATACATGTTTTTTCAAATGATTTCATATTGATTCGCAAGGATCATGAATCACACATAAAGTCACTTAAGTGTGGCACAAATCGATACAAGAAAAATCAATCATGTATTTAGAAATCTGTTTAGTAATACCCTATTATTCCACAGTTTAGAAGACTTTATAGATGTTAGAAAACCACGATAAAATTGGCATGGCATGCCGATACAATAATTAAATATTGGGAGCTATTTCATTCATCAAATTCTCATCAGTGGAAGAAACATGATTATGAGTATCCTAAATTTTAAAATGCACTGAGAAACATTCATCTTGTGATATCTAGAGATGGAATAAATACTTATGGTGTATATAGTAGTACTCATAGTACATGGACCATCATGTTGGTAAAAAATAACTTTCTACCATGGTTATTCATCAAGCATAAATATATTATGTTGTCTATGATAATATTTGGACCAAAGAAACCTGGTAATGATATTGAAATCTCTTTGGATCCATTAATCGATGATCTAAAATAAATGTGTGATATAGGTGTTATAATTTATGATGATCCTAGAAGTGAAGAATGCATATTGATGGCCCTATTGAAAGGGATGATAAATTAATTCCACTATTATGGAGATTTATCAGGATATAGAATTAAAGTAATGTTGGGGTTCCCCATTTGTGAAAAACTTAAATAATCTATTTGGTTGAAACATTCATTGAAGAATATGTTTTTAGGATATCAAAAAATTTCTACTTGATGAGGTTAATACTAATCCTGGATGATAACATTCAATGGAAACCTCAAACAAGGTACAACACCATCTCTAGTAACGGGTGATAAACTGTACAATAAAGTAAAAGATATTAACACTGTTTTCAGTAAACCATTTTTGAAAAAACATACAAAATTAGGTTGGAATAAGATATAATTTTCTATGAATAACCATATTGTAATAGTTTGTATTTCACTTGGTTGTAGAGATACAACTATGTAGTCTTATCCAATATATATGGATGTAACCCATTGAATGGTATATGAAAATTTTGAAAGGGTATTTCACAAATCGAATTCAGAGAGATGTTTGTATTATAGAATGATATATTGTTAAAGAATTTATTGAATTATGTACTGATTACCTATCAGGTTTTGACAGCACCAGTCTCCCAATGTCTCCTCATAGTGAATTCCAAATGGGAATAGGTATTTCCAAAAGATATGTTGTTCAAATTACCTTGATAGAATTGTATCAAGCACACCTTTACATTTTACAAAATAGTGAATATTTTGGTCCCTACATTGAATCTTGAAAAGAAATTATTTGATATTTGAATCCATCAACGGATGAAGGATGGATATAAAATACACATAATCAATAGTTTATTGCATGGTTCTGAGATCAAATTTATAAAAAGTTATCCAAAAATATGAATTTAATTGTTGAAAGAATTCAATGGCTAGTTAAGGGATCTAATGAAAATTTCATATATTACACTAGTTTTGTAAAGAATGGTTATACATTCTATACAAAGGAACATGATGACTGTAGTATGGTGAAAAATAGTGGTGTTATGCTTATTGATGAAGTAGTGTACATATCTATTTCTAAAGATAGAAATCCAATTTATAAAAATATGTCAATTTTTGGAATTATCAAACCGCTATACAAGTCAGATTATATAGAATTTCAAGTGTTCATTTTCCATTGCAAATGGGTTGAAAATATTAATACATCAAAAGTTGATGAAATGGGTTTCATGAAGGTGAATTTAAGTGTGGATAGATAAAAATATGATTCGTTCATAATGGACCCATAAGAAGTGAATGTATTTTATGTCTCAAATCCAGTAAATAAGAATTAGCATATTGTCATACTAATGGATAAGAAAAACATCGGGTTAGATGAAAATTCAATCGAGGATGATCCCTTCATTGGTAGATCACAATCTGTTCATGTCGGTCCCAATGTAAAAAATTTCTTATACATTATAGGAGACCATAAATAGGGGATTTGGATTCTTGATAGAGTAGCCAAATCCCTAAAACATTTAAAAAATAAATAGGGTTCAATGGGAAGGTAAAAGTGTCATTTAATATAATATCTTTTTTTAATAATATTATATGTTCCCTTCTAGATTAATATAATATAACTTAAATGTTCTACTACTTAGGTAGACTATGTCTTCTATACATGATGATGTTTCCAATCCCTTAAAATTAAAAACTACAGTGAAGGAAAAACATTAGAAAGATGTAAAGTTAATATTATGATATAATTTCGATATTTTATTGAAAAAAAATATATAATGGAACATTGATTTAATTTTCATTATTCCTTGTAGAGTTCACTGATTTTAAAATTTTTCTATCCAATTTTCATGCCTATAACAAAAGAGAAGCTTTGATATCTCTTCTCAATCACAGAGGCAATATTGATTTCTGTATAATAAAATCATTCTCCATAGAATTAATTCATTTCTTCATGTTTATGTTTAATTTAATTAATTTTAGTATTACTCATATAATAATTTATTTATTATACAATTGAATTATTTTGTTCAAGTTGGGGTGGTCTATCCATATTTTGCGCCTTTTCTTCCCCAAAAATTCCACAGAATTCTTCTCCCTCAAAATGTGTTCACTCCTACAACATTGTATTTATCACTTTCTTTCAATTTCCCTCCAATTATCAATCACAAAGGTAATCATCATGTTTGAAAAGTAAAATCATTGACCATAGAGAAATAATTTATGATTTCATATTTATGTTTTATTTATTTCTTTTTAGTATTACTCATATTATAATTGTTTTCTTTTATAGGTGGTTTTTTTTCAAGTTGGGGTGTTTTGTTCAAAGATTCTTGTGTTTGTGAGAGACTGGACTTCGATCCTACAATTGAGATAATAAAAATAAGGAAATCAGTCAAGAATTCATTCAATCGTCATGAAAATATGTAACTCTACTACTTATTTAATTAATTTTTTCATAATTTTATCTATTATTTATAAGTTAATTTCCTTATCATTTTTATCTAATACTTATTTAATTTTTTCACTGATCTTTTAGAAATTCATATTGACTGGATTTTATTATAAAAAAAACCTTTCTCATTGAAATTATGAAGAGTATAGGAAGATCATGTGGTAATGTTGGTCACTAATTATGATACAATGGGAACATAATCTTCCTCTACTCTTCTATATTTCAATAATGACAAAAGTTTTTTCATCTATGAACATCCACTTAATATATAGTGTTTGAATTTTAACAAATAAATAAAATCTAAATAAATTTAATATTGGACCTTATGATTTTTTTGTGATTTTGGAATGTGTACAAATCAGTCATACCTCAATATGACACATGGTGTGACCGGTATGACTACAAGTGCATATTTTTATTTAAAATTGAAATTAATTTTAGTTAGAAAGTCAACTAAAATACTCAAAACTGTGTAAACAAATTCATATTGTTTTTATACTTAAGGAAAATCATCCATAATTCATTTTTGACATGTTATAATTAGATTCACCTTAATCTGATAAAAAATGTGCTCGATATGACTCAAACTGTCCGTTATGAGTTTAAAATCGATATTTTTTTATGAAAACCTATCACTCCATGAAAAATTATTAGACATGATTGAATTTTCTAGAAATTTTTGGACAACTATGTGTAAGTCATTTTTGATTTGTAGGAATTATTATCATGACAAACCGATACACGATGTGATCGATATAAGTCATGGTGCATGTTTATAGTTTAAAATGATATTTTAGTGAAAAATAAAAGTGACATACTCAAAATAGAAAAAATGCATTAGGAGTGTTTTTTTTTTATTAAAATGATCTATAAGTCATTTGAGATGTGTAGGAATTGGCCACACCTCAATCTGATTTATGGTGTGACTGGCATGACCTCAAGTGTGTCTTTTTATTTAAAATTGACATCAATTTTAGAAAATGGGAAATTGGACTACTCAAAATTGAAAAAATAAATTCAGATTGTTTTGATACTTTATGGAAATAATCCATAAGTTAATTTTGACCTGTGAGAATTAGCTGCACCACATTCTGAAACATGATGTTCCCGATATGACTCAAAGTGTCAGTAATCAATTTAAATTGACATTTTAGATCAAAAAATTTCACTCAATGAAAACTAATCAAACACTCTCATATTTTCTTAATAATTTCATACAATGATTCAAAATTTATTTCTGATGTGTAGGAATCAGTCTCACATCAAATTGATAAATGAAGTGATCAGTATGAGTCAAATTGTATGTTTCCAGTTTAAAATGAAATTTTAGTGAAAAGACAAGTGACATACTCAAATATGAGAAAACAAATTTGGATTATTTTTATGATTTATACAAAATCTTCCCAAATTCATTTCAAAGATATAGGAATTAGATAAACTGGAATCTGATGCACGGTATGACTGGTATGACCTCAAGTGCATCTTTTTATTTAAAATTGACCTCAATTTTAGATAAATGTTTGACTGGCCCATTCAAAACCAAGAACACACATTTAGATTATTTTTATACTTCACCAAAACAATCCATATGTAATTTTCTCCATTTTGGAATCATCCTCATCTCAATCTAATACACGATGTGCCTGGTATAAATCAAAGTGTCTGTTATCAGTTTAAAATTGTCATTTAAGATAAACAAACAATCACTCATTAAGAACCAATAAAAAAACTCGAATTTTCATTATAATTTAGAAAAAAAATTAATAAGTAATTTTATATGTGTTAGAATAGGTCCTGCATATAATAGATACATGATGTGATTAATATGAGTCAAAGTTTGGGTTTCTAGTTTAAAATGACTTTTTGTAAAAAATACATGTGACATACTAATAAATGAGAAAAATCATTATTATTATTTTGATACATTAGTACAATGATTCATAAGTCATTTAAGGCGTGTAGGAATCAACCACACCTCAATCTGACACATGGTCTAATTGGTATGATGTCAAGTGTGTCTTTTTATTGACATCAATTATTGTAAAATGGTAAAGTAACCTACTCAATCGCTGAGAAGACACATTCATATTATTTTCATAATTTTCGAAAATGAGCCATAAGTCTTTTTTAATGATTAGGAATTAGTTTCATATCAATCTAATACACTATGTGGTCAATATGAATAAAATTGTCCATTATCAGTTTAAAAACAACATTTTAGATCAAACCATTTTACTAACTGAAAACTAGTGAAAATGATTGGATTTTTTTGATAATTTTTAAAATTATTTTTAATTAGTTTTTTGACATTTATGAATTGGACTTGAAAATAACTGATGCATGATGTCATCGATATGATTCAAATAGTGTGTTTCAAGTTTAAAATGACATTTTAGTAAAAATGAAAATTGATGTACTCAAAACCATAAAAAACACATTAGGGTTGTTTTGATACTTTAGGAAAATGATTTATATGTCATTTGAAATGTGTATAAATTTTATGCACCTCAATCCAATGTACAGTGTGACTAGTATGACCCCAATTGTGTCTCTTTAATTAAAATTAACATCAATTTCAGTAAAATGGAAAATTGTCCTTGTCAAAACTGAGAAAATACATTCATATAGTTTTAATAATTTATGGAAATTATCCATTAGTCATTTTTCTGTGTAAGAATGTATTTCACCTCAATCTGATATACAATGTTCCCGGTATGACTCAAAGTGGTAGTTATCGGTTTAAAATGACATTTTAGTTCAAAAATGGTCACTCACTGAAAAGTTATCAAAAACGTTCATAATTTTTCGATTATATAGGAAATTCATTCATAAGTGGTCTTCAATTTGTATGAATAGGTACCATGAAAAAATGATACAAGATGTGATTTCTATGAGTCAAAGTGCCTATTTCTAGTTTAAGATGACATTTTAGTTAAAAAAAATACAAATGACATAATCAAAACTGATCAAACACATTTATATTGTTTTTATATTTTAGGAAAACAATCAAAAAATAATTTGAGATGTTTAAGAATCATCTTTGCCCCAATCCATTTCATAGTGTGATTAGTATGACTCCAAGTGCATATTTTCATTTAAAATAGAACTAAAGTTTATTAAAATGAACAACTTGCCTACGCAAAACTGATCAAACACATTCTGATTATTTTGAAACTTTAGTAAAATTATTAATAAGTTATTTTAGACTTATATTAATTGGTCAAATATCAATCGGACACATGGTGTGACTAGTATGACTCAATGTTCATATTTTTATTTAAAATTGACATCAATTTTAGTAAACTAGACAACTAACCTACTCAGAACTGATAAAACACATTTGGATTGTTTTTATACTTTTTATAAATTATCCATAAGTCATTATTGATGTATAGGTATAATGATCACCTTAATCTGATGCATGATGTGCTTGGTATGACTCAAAGTTTCCATTATATGTTTAAAATTGACATTTTAGTTCAAAAAATGTCACTCAAGAAACCAATAGGTTGAATCCATGAAGATTTTTATTATACTTATTTAATGAATTTTCACTTTGATAATACTTAAATATGAACCATAAATGGTGTGGCTTGTAATAATAACCCACAAATCAATCTAATACACAGTGTTCCTGGTATGACTAAAATTTTAGTTTAAAATTAACAATTTTTGTTAATTTATTTCTTTGTATTATTACTAAAATAAGAATTTATTATTTATACGGGTACATTATTGTTCTCAAACAGGGATGGTTTTTTCCAAAATTTCAGGATTTTTGGTTTGGATCAAAAGGCAACAGAACATTGATGTTTTTGAAGGTATGTAATAATTTTTACTCATGTATTTGTATAAACCAATATTTGAAATGTCTATACTATAGTATTTTGTTCTTGAATATATTTTGTAAATTTTATTTCATTTAAATTATGTATTGGTACTTTATTTTGTTAATATCTGGTGGTTTTTTTGGTTCTACAGTGTGTTTTTACATCACATTACCATGGTGTTGCAGTGTGCTATTACAGCACACTACAGCATGACCCTTTATCAGTGCTTTTGAAAGAGTGGATAAATGTGTAATTTATGAGTGCTTTTGAAAGTTCTGATATAATCATCCTTTATCATCACTGATAAATTTGACTTTTATCCACACTTTTAAAAAAGTTGATAAAGGTAATCTTTATTGGCGCTAAATAAAAGCATTGATAAATGGGTCCTTTATCAGCACTAAAGAAAGTGATGATACATGTTCAATTTATTAGTTATTTTGTAGAGTTAATAAATGAACCATTTATCAATGCCTTTTTAGAATTGATAAATTTCAATGACTTTAAATCTTTCCGCTATTATTAACGCTTCTCCAGTGCATTTAAAGGCCATTTTTATCACTATTAAGGGCCTATTTTTTAGTAATGTTAGTAGAGTTACTTAACTATGGTGAGTTGTTCACCATTGTGATTGTGAGTTAATATTTTTATTAGGTGGGGACCATAATTTGATGGAACAAGAGAGTCATGTGGTAATGAGTAGATTCATAGACCTTGAGTAATAGTCATCAACATTGGGTGTTAAAATGAAAAATTATTGATTGAATTGGAAAGATTTTGTCAGGGGAACCAATAAAACAATGGATCATAGAATATGGCATGAGGTGCAGAAATATTTGAGAAATATAATCAAGGACTAAAAGTGTTCGTGATTTTTTTACAATGGGTATAAGGTATAATTATTATCATTGATTTTTGATAAGGTAAATTCTATGTAGGGGATCACGCCACAGATAGTCTAAGTATGTAGACCTTATTTTGAGTAGTTTAGAATAGATATAGTAAGTGAAGTTTTAGTGGAAACAACTTGGTGGTGGTTTTGATTTTGTTCTTGTTTTTTGGATTCAAGTGATTACGTTTTAAAACACATGAATACAGGTGCTGATGGTAATATCAAAGTTGTGTTAGTGAATTTGGTAATTGATTTCCATAATATGTGGGATGTCGGTCTGAGGGGATAACTATGTATAAGTTTGGTAAATGGGCTAATAAAAAGAAAGAGTCTAGTAACTATAAAAACTTGTGAGGAAGTAAAGTGTTTTTGTGATGAATATGGGATTTGGGTTAAGGGTATAACGTTTTAAAAGAGACAATGGGTTTTAATGAGGATAACTTGGTGATCCTATGGTGTGAAGTTTAGTAAGCGATGGTCTAGTGTAGACCAGGTATTTCAACTATTGGTGTATAATGTTAGTGAATTATGAATTGAACAATGACTTCGAGAGTGGGGAAACATTATGGAGTTAATGGAATTGGCAGGCACTGAAATACAAGAGATTGAAGCTTGTTTGGAATCCTTAGTGAAATGGAGTAACTTATAATGTTTTTCTATAATGATTCATTATAATAGTTTTTATATTACTCAATAATTTCAATCTAGGAATGATCAATGTTATGATGGTGTGGTTTGAGAGGCTTTGGGGGTTTTAAGGAGTCGAACCAGTTTAGGTTTAGTGTCAACATGGCCAGAACCTCTATGATGCATGCAATTTGGACAATACATTAGTTGTTTGGTGACCAAGAGGGTTTAAATATTTTTCACATTAAGACTTATTAAGGAAGAGAAGAGTTATAGTGGGATGATTAAAACAACCTGCTCTGGCTTGGTTTTATGAAGTCCAAATTGAATCGAGTCCTAAAGAGTGAGAAAATAGAATTAGTTTTATTTTTTAGATTTGTATTTGGATTTATAATTTGGGAACACATTTAGGATATTAAAACCTAGGTTATATGTTGGTTTCATATGGGGAGGAGGCTAGACAAATTATTATGTTTTTAAGAGGTTGGGTGGTGTGGGCCAATGGTTGCAAAGGGCCACTGGTTACCAAGTTGAGTGGAATCTAGTACCCATTTAGAGATTTAGGAGTGAAAGTGAACTACTTAGGGACACTAAGAGGTTGATTCCTCAAAATGGTTACCCAGTTAACCTTAGGTTGGGTGATATAGGTGCATCAAGTTCTTAGTAATTCCAAAAATAGTTGTCCAAAAGTAGGTAAATTTCTGTGTTTTATGGATTTTATTTTAAAATTATCTTTAGGATTACTCTTACCCTAGTTTCATAATATGAGGGATCCATCCCCCCATTGGATCCTCACTTACCTTGTTTCTACTTTGATCTTAGAGTTTTATAGGTTTTTACCTTGGTGGTTGGATGTGATTCTGTATCCCTCTTGTGCCCCCCTCTCATCATATCTCACTTATTGTAATTATTGTGGGTTTGGATTTGGGTTTTAAGATCAATTATAGTAGATCATGGTAGAATTGGGTCATGGATTATAGGAATATTTTTTAGGATGATTATAGGAGGTTATAATATTATGAACTCTCTATGTTTTAGGTGGTATTATTGAAGTAACCTGCTATAATATTTTATTTTATTTATTGTTAAATTGGGAAATAATTCTCTATCGAATTATTTTTTATTATTATTTCTTTGATCAGTAGTGAGTTAAAGGATGTTCCAAGTGTGGGTCAGACTCCCTTGAATGATCTTTTAAAATTGTTATGTTTTCTAGTGATTTTTTTCTTGAAAATATTTAATTGATTAAGGATAAAATTAATTTTGTTAAAATTATAATGTTTAATATTTAATTAAATTTTTTATGAATTCATTATCTCATGTTGATTGATGAAGGTTGGTTGATATTTTTCAATGATGGTGTTCTGACTCATTTTTAATGTAAATAAATCTAATTGAGGTAGGTAATACCTGGACATCTCCCTAAACTTTATGATATAGTTATGTGACATTGGATATGAAATCTCACCACTTATGTCTGATTTATAATAAATTAAAATGAATTATTCTTGTTCAACCCAAGTGAATTGAATAAAATTTTATATTTTCTTTAGGTTCCTTTGATCATTAATATTGGATTTCTTAGTTGCTGATGTTTGTATCTTTAACCAAAAAATTGATACATGTTATTTTTTCACCCAAGAGGAATATGAATTTGGGGACGAAAAAAATAGAAAACCTTAGGATAGGTTCCCTAACCTCATATATGTATGAGTTATAGATGATTTGAGGTGTTTAGATTATGTTTTTGCTTATATATGAATTTCATGTTCTGGAATCCATCCTTTTTGGTACATAAATTTATGTTTCATAAAACACATTTAACAAATCAAAAGATATTTTGGGTTTAGTGTCTTGGAAATTAGGTACATATTACATAAATTACATAAGGATAAGATAAAAATAAACATTAATAAAATATTTTGGGATAAAACATTAATTTTTCATCCTAATTCATCTCACTACATCCCATATCCTTGGAAAATACATCAAAGGAAAGGGCTTAGCATAAATCCCAACAAGGGAATAAAAAAAAGAAACACTTAAGGTGTGAGAAAGAGGCATATAATCAGGAATTTCATATGAATATGAGGAATATCATAAAATAAATAACATTAATCATAACATTTAAATTTGTCCACAACATAAAAATAGGACATTTATAAGCATATCACCAAGTTACATCCCCAAGGTGTCATAATTCATAATTACTAAGGTAATTCACCAAGGCATTGTAAAACATGTCATCCATATATATTAAATTATTTACCCAATTAATTAGAGTTTTATTAGGGTAACCCTTAAAATATCTTAATTTCACGTGATCCTTATAATAAATAACTTCATTAATAACCCACAGAGAATAATGAACGAGTTTCTTATCAAAAATATTTCCATTCGAAAGAGTTTAAAGAAAAGATCATTACGTAAATTTTAACCCACAAAAGTAAATATGGGATTCATATATGTAAATACCTAAATAAAAAATTAATTTTTAAATATATTGAAATTACCACTGAAAATAAAAAAGGTTTGGGTATTCGAATAAAAAGGAAAAGGTAATTTCCCAATAAAAAAAGGAAAATTTAAGTAGAACATTTTTCAGTATGATGGGTATAAAACATGGTTTTGAAAATAGGTAAAATGAGAGAAAGAAAGGGTATAACATTGGTAAAACATAATTCAGCAGTAAGAGTATGATCAAAATGGTATCATTTTGGAGTAACCATAACATTTTCAAGCCATATATGAACATATTTTTTTTGAATCGATCAGAATGAAAACATAATTCTCTTATCTTAAAGAGTTTCTCCTCTATCTTGAGGAATGGAAACTTTGGGTATTGGGGACACCTTGGGGGGACTCCTTGAGAGGTAAAACTATCATATAATCATGGAGGATTTATTTTTAGTGAAATTAAATAGCGAAAACGGTGGGTTTTTATTGAAATAGTGGAAGATTTGTTTATTAATTTTCAAATATAGTCCTTCTAAATCTAGGTTGTGGAAAATGAAAAACCAAATTCATGACTAGGGTTCTTACCCGTGGTTTAGAATTTTGGATCATAATATATGTTATTTTAACCCATATAAACCTAAAATCATATTGTACTACTAACTTTTTCATGTAAAAGTAATTTTTCCACAAAATAATGTTTCTAAAGTCAACATTTACATTTTAGACATTAAAAAGTAGATTATAGGTTTGTAAATTGATTAAGATCTATCAAAATGATTTATATTAAACAAATAACATATTTTAGTCCATTTATTGTGGTTAATTAATTATTTCATCATTATGAAATAATTTATAAGTCACTAAACATACCAAAACTCCAAATTTTACATTTAATATTCTTGTAAAAATAATGTATTTTACAAAATTATTATAAATTCACCCAAAACTAATTATGATATTCTGATTTAAAAAATGATGTTTGTTTTATAATAATATTTCTATACATAGTATTTTTTTTTATTTTTAAATATTAGATCCTTATTTATTAAAAAAACAGGGTTGAAATGCATAGAAAAATTTCTAACCCTTAATAATTTTCCAATATAAAATAAGCTTATTTTATCATTTATATATTATTAAGATTGTTTTCTTAAAATTATTTAATTAAAATAAATATTATTAAGAATAACTTATTCTATTTTGAAAAATTATATATGTTCTTAAAAGTATAATTTCTGTCTTAAAAATCAATTTATCAAATTTCAACTCAATTAACTATATTTTTTTTAAAAAAAAATTCTTTAATGTGTATATCATATTATTTTTCATAGTTGGACTAGTATAAATTTATGCATGATGTATTAATTCTCATGAAATAAAAAAGTCGTTCTATGTGATTCTATTATAAAACATGATAAAAAGTTTTTGGGAGGAAAAAAATTCATAAATATAAGGAAGTACATTTTTTTAGGTCATTATATTCTTCCCCATTAATGAAATTGTATCCTCACAATTTTCTCTTATTGATATACACCAATAATTCTAAAGATAAGTATCTCCCTCAACATTTGTAATATTTAAAAATTATAAATGAAAGAATAATCCTTAAATTTTAAATATCATCCTTCTAGGATGATATACTTCAATCTTAATAAAACAATTTACATTGTATTTATATCCTTTATAATGGTTTGTACAAGCTTGTGATTTACCCAATCATATCCCCTATGAGTTTCAAATAAATATTTCAAAATTTACCTTTATTATTCACTAGTTCACATTCGATTCTAGCTCAATGCAGGGTTTTCAGGTGTTACCCCTACATACATCTATACGAGATCCACATCGACTTGTTCGTACCCAGATAGGGATTTATTTTATTAGAAACCAATTACATGATACTTCACTAAAAAACATAAATGTTTTCCTATATTTGTACTTTTCTCTGGGGTTCTTCTTTAATTTTAAATCCGAAATTCTAAAAATAACTAAACAGTCTTTTGATTCCAACTATGGAATCCTATTTTTTATTTCATATCTTTTCATTTCATAATACATATTTAATAAATCAGAATATATTTTGGGTTTAGTGTTTTGGAAATTAGGTACATATTATATGTATTACATAAGGTTAACATAAAAATAAACATTAATAAATTCTTTTTTGGATAATCATTTTTTATTTAATCAAAATTCATCTCACTACATCTCATATCATGGTGTAATGCATCAAAGGAAAGGGGTGATCATAATGCCTGGTAAGGGAATAAAAAAATTAACACTTAACATGTAAGAAAGAGGAATATAACAAGGAATGAGCATATGAATATGAGTCATATAATTAAATAAATAACATTAATCATAACATATATATTTGGCTACAATTGAAAATAGGACATTCATAAGCATATCACCATAGTTTGTCCCCATGGTGTCATAAATCATAATTAGTGATATTATTCACAAAGGCATCATAAAACATGTCATCTCTATATAGTAAATTATTTACCCAATTCATTGGATCACCATCAGGATTCACCCTTCATAAGTCTTAATTTTTTGTGATACTCATAAAAAAAATTTCACTAATAACCAATTAAGAATAAATAACAGGTTTCTTATAAAAAATCATGGCATAAAAAAGAGCATAAAGACGTGATCATTACCAAATTTTTAAACCATGAAATGAAATTTGGGTTTCATATATCTAAATCCCAAAATCAAAATATCATTTTTAAACCCTTTTTAATACATACTGAAAACAAAAAAATGTTTAAGTATTCAAATAAAAAGGATGATAGATTTTCTCTTTTAGAAGAAGAAAATTTGAGTAAATAATTATCCATCTTAACGGGTATAAAACATGGTTTATGAAATAGGTAAAATGAGATGGGGAAGGGTCTACCATTGAGAAAACATAATTTGGTATGTTTTTACGATTAAAGATAAAATAATTTCGTGAATCCAAGAGAAAAAAAAAGGATAATTTGATTACCTTAAAGAATTACTCCTAGTTCTTGAGGGATGGAACCTTGGGGGCATGAGGAAACTTTGGGGGTTTCTTGGGAATTAAAACTACTAGAGCTTCATGGAGAATGGATTATCAGTGAAATAAAATAGAGAAATGGGTGACTATTTATAGAAAAACTAAAGTATTTTTTTACTAATTTCCAAATATAGGCCTTGGAAATCTAGGTTGTGGAAAATGAAAAACCATTGTATTACCCATGATTTGGGACATTTTGTTAATATTTTAAGTTATTTTAATCCAAAAGAACCTATAATCATATTATTTTACTTATTTTGGCATTTAAAAATAAATTTTTTACCAATTAATGTTTTTAAAGCTAGCCCTTCCATTTTAGACTTTGGAAAGTAGATTATATGTATGTAAATTTAATAGAATATATTAAAATTGCTGATATTCATTGATAACATATTTTAGGGCTTTTATTGTGGTTAATAAATTGTTACATCATTATAAAATAATTATAAATACATCAAACAAACCAAAAAACCCAAATTGTATTTTTATTATTTATGTAAAAAAAATTAATTTATAAAATTATCATAATTTCACCCTCACCTAATTTTGATGTAATTTTTTCAAGAATGATTTTCATATTATCATAATAATTCCTTAATTATGATGAATTTAACTTTTAAACATAAAAAACATTATATATTAAAAAAATAGTGGGTTGAAAAGAATAGTAAAATATCTGACATGTAAAACTTTTCAAGAACATAATATTTTTTTCATTTATATTTGAATAATATTTTTTCATCATAAATTTTAATTATAATAAATTTTATTTAAAATACCTTAGATTATTATAAAAAATTTATATTTTATTAAAATTAAAATTCGTCTCTTAAAACTAATATTATCAAATTTCTTCTCAATTAAATATATACTTTATTAAGAAAAATTATTCTTTAATGTGTATATCCTATTATTGTTCAATGTTTTACTAGTCCAGATTTATGCATTATGTACGATGCCCTCATGAAAAAAAATTGTTCCATGTGATTCTATTGTAATATATAATAAAAATTTATTAGGATAAAATATATTCATAAATAAATGAATGTACATTCTTCAGGTCATTACACATGTTCCCATATAGATTTGGTTAGATAACTAGTATTGGGGGTGAGGGTTCCTCCCTATAAAGCATGTATATTTGAGTGGATATAAGTTTTTTATTATTACATAAATAGGTTAGTCATGTGAGGACTAACTTATCAGGGATATAAGGGTGTGTTGGAGGTGATTCCAACAATTGAATGAGATTCTTAGCCTATGATGTTACTTTTTTCATTGTACCATTGAATGGATATTATTTTTGTATAGGATGAAATATACATGAATTTACATAATGTAATGTGACATAGTAGACCATGATAGGTACCCTATACCAATGTTACCCTCTAGGGGATTATAATATAATGATAAATTTATGGTAACCATAAAGAAATGGGATATTTGGATAGGGTGTGTGCATGATAAGCATCCCTAAGTAAATTGTATTCCAGTGTTGGGTGAGTTACCAATCCATGTAGACTTATGATATATGTGTGTCCATAAACCTATTCTATTGATCATGTGTTTAATTAAAGATTTATGTACATTATTCTGAGTTCAATTTATATTACTCTATAGTGAATGTTTTATAATGTTACTTAATAATGTTAATTTTTTAAATGACAATAATATGGTGATGGGTTGTGTGATCATTCCAACCGTGCTCATCGTAGATAAGAGAAAGGTGAGTTGGGTGGCATGCCAACTAGGAACAAATTGAATGTAATGGGTTGAGATGTGTGCATGGTTTGGTAGAGAATTACAACCATAGTGATGTGTGGCAATTTGGGTGAGAATGTGGACCATTTTTAAAACTGTAAGGATGATTCTAGTTGGGAATTATACCAATCATGTGGAGATTTTGATAAGGGTTAGATGTTATGCCAACCATGATTAGACTATCCATGGGTAAGTAGTTTTTGATATGGAGATATGTGTATGATTTGGGTAGAACAACAGGACAACTAGGTAATAATCCTTGTGGTATTGTGATGTGGTAGATTGTATATGATGCCTCCTAAGTTGTTGGTGATATGGATGGTTGGACCTAATGCCTCCCAAGATTTTTATGTTGTGTTGGGTTGAATGTAATGTCTCTATGGGGGGTTGTGATGTGGTGGATTGAAAATTATGCCTCTTGAGATGATTAATATGTGATGTTTTGGATATGATATCTCTTGTTATGTTTGTGATGTTGTGGGTTTCATGTGATCCCTCCCAAGGACTATGTGATGCAGGTTGGATGAAACACCCTGAGTTTTTATGAACATTTTTCAAATAAATTAAATTTATTTGATGGATTGTTTTGCACACTACACCAAGTTAACATTACATTATACACAAAAACATATTAACATTGTGCTACATGCAACACTGTCTTATCTTTCATTATAGACGACACTAAGTTTTAACAAAACAATGATATATTATTAATATTATTATTAATACCCAACCTTCATAACCAAACCATTAAAATTAGTGAAATGAATATTGAAAAATAATTTTCAAACACTAATTTTAATAGTTATATGTATTAAAAACTTATTGATGGTAAAATAAATATTTTTTGAAAAGTCTTTATATGTTTTCAAAAATATTGTTTTCTAAAAAAATTCTTTTTATGTCTTCTTATGAATGATTATAGTTGTTTTTTAATGAAAATTTTAGAAAATTAATTTGATAAAATAAACATTATTTTTTAATTAGTAATATAAAAATTATATTATTTTGAATTTTAGGAATATTTCTAAAATGATTCATTTTTTATTAATAGTGAAAAATACATAATTTTAATTGAAGACTGCCTTTTGGTCTAATTAATATATATTTTTATATTTTATTTAATATTTGTTTTATAGTATAATTAGTATAATTATACATAAATAAATCTAATTTAGGTTATTGGATTCAGATTCACATTGAAATTCGATATAAAAACATTTCAAACTTTTGAGAATTTTCCCTTTAAAACCTTCTTTATTAGCACATCTGCAGGATTACTTTTAAAATAATTTATGCCAATTGTATGAAATGAATTTAGAAAATAGATTCTATATTTTTAATCATAATAATTTATAATTTATAATAAGTCCAATATATTTTTTTACTAAAGTGATTAGTAAAAATAGATGAAATTAATCACGGAGATTAAGAGAAAATGAGTTCAAAAGAGACTTAACTTTAAAATTATATGGAAAATGAATTATAAAATTGTAAATAAAAAACCCAATTTTAGGGAGAAATTTAGACCTTATATTTTATAGGATCAATATTGGTCCATTTTTGGATCCAATTTTCATGGAAAACGTGAGGGGAATTCTCTCTTTCAAATATTTACATGTTTTCCACTCACCTCCCTTATAAAATGCCACCAACACTCCTCATATATTAAAGCCATAAAAAAAATTCTCCTAATACCAGCCCAAATAACTTCTAAACATACCTCATCTAATCATATAATCAATAATTTGGGAATAAACCTACCCAAGTAAGTCCTTTGGTGAAAATCAAAAGGATATAACTAAAAAAGAAGTAACATTCATCAAAGAAGGTTTTTGTTTTATTTCTTCAGCAAACCACTTAATTTATTTTTATAAAATTATTTTATAATTAATTAATTATATTAAATATTTTTATATTTTATTATGTTAAGGTTATTCCCTAAAAACACACACTTCCACCAAATGGGTTATGAAATCATCATTCAGGTGTTTGTAAGACTACAGCCTCATGAACTGATGTCATTCGTTTTTTCTATTACCACCTTTCATGGTTGGGTATAATGGTGGAAATACAATTTATATTTTATATTATTTATTTTTATCACTTTATTATAATTACGAAATTTTTATATCACACATACCTTAATGCTTTCTATTTTCTGGGAGTACAACAACGTCGTTCATGTGTACGGTGGATTATCGTCTCGAGAAGTGATGTGATTCGTTCAAGATTTACATGGAATGTATTAAGGATGAGTTTAATAAAAATATGTGATATATATGAAATAAAAAAATTCCTTTAATTATAATAACTCATATAATTTTATTTCTTTCAATCCAAGAAGAAAATGGAAACAACATTCATGCATGTGTACAACCTACCCTCTCTAAGAACGATTTATTTCACTTCTAATTTCGATATTTTATATATTATTATAAATACACATATAATGAATATATGTAATTTTTATAAAATTTTTATCATTATAGAGATGATTAAATCATGATTAATTTAATAGGATAAAAAATATAACAAATCAAAATATATACAAAAAAGAAAATAGTTATTACCTGAAACATAACATTAATATTGAACTATTAATAAATGGGTAATGGTAAATAGAAAATCATATATGGTATGATATAAAAAAATATGGTTCTTTAATATATTTATAATAAAATTTATTTATTATACTAGAGGATTGGATGAGTAAAATGGAAGTTAAGACTTAAAGTAAGGGATTCGGTCTCACTTTTAATTTCTATGAGACCCAATCCATGTTCACCACCTAATTATTTTATGTGTCATGTATATTTACCATGAATGTATTTTATTATTAGTATAATAAAAATTATTTTTATTTAAATATCCATTAAATTATCTCTCACTCATGGGTTTTACTGTTAAAATGTTACCAAAGCGGTTTAGAGATTTTTGTCTCAATTTTTCTTCTTTAAAATAAATGTTATGTTATGCACCAACATGATTTCATAAGGTCTATATACAACCTATTTGCCATTTAATATCATGAATTTATTAATCCTAGTGATATTTTATGTTTCATTTTATGTTATTCCTTCATTGGTTTTATGATTCAATATTACCAAATTTGTAAGAGTTTATTACTACAATCTCATTGATTATCTGTATTGTTAATGATTATGGTTCCATTGATGAAATATTATCATCTATCTTTCAATAATTATACTGAATTTCCTTATCCTATATTTATCAATGGTATCTTCAATTAATTTTGTCATATTCTACTATTTGGTATGTAAAATTATTAGGAAATTTTTATTATAAAAATCTAACTTTATCTCTCTATTCGATTGGACATCTGTTTTCCTACAAAATAGTGTTTTCTAAAAATGTATTAAAAAACAAATTATAACTGTATTATATTTTAAAAAATCAACTTTACCCATTTTTACTTTTTACAAAAAAAAATTAATGTAAAATTTGTTTCATTTTCCAAAAAAATAGTAATATGGATTTTATCAAAAATGTCCAAGGAGCCTTGGTTTTTATGTGTACGACATGAATAGAATATTCTGACGTCAAAAAAAAATCATTACCACAAATATTAATTTGTAATTTTTTAAATATATATTCAAAGAAAATTGTTTCAAAATGTTTTAATTGTTAAAAAAAATTCAAAGTGAAAGGATATTTTCTAAAAGAAATGTATTAAATGATATTTTAAAATTATTTTCAATCTAAGATGAAATCTATTAGTGTTAATCATGCCTTACTGGAGATATGATCCAAGGGTACCATTCAGTCATACTAATCACAGCATGTGTTATTTTTACATGAGTTTAATTCTTACAGGTTAGAAACGACTTATGAATCATTGTCTTGAATTATTAAGATAATCCAAATTTGTTTTCATGGTTTTCAGTGAGTGACACCTTCTAAACTAAAATGCCAATTTTAAAGTGATAAAGGACATTGTGAGTCATACCGTGCACATCGTGTATCATATTTTTGTGTGGTTAATTTCAACACTTCAAAAATGTGTTATTTATTATTTTTATAATGTATCAAAACAATATGAATGTATTTTTTTATTTGAGTTTGTCATTTTCCTTTTTTACTAAAATTAATGTCAATTTTAAATAAATAGACACACGTTGAGTTGTACCGGTTACACAGTGCAACAGATTGCGGTTAAGCTGATTCTTACATTCCATAAATGACTTAAGGATCATTTTCTTAATGAATATAAGTAATCGAAATGTGTTTTCCTAGTTTTAAGTATGCCACTTCATTTTTTTACTAAAATTACATTTTTAACAGAAAACACACACTTTGAGTTATACCGGTCACATCGTGTGTCGTGTTTATGTGAGAATAATTATTATGCATAAAAAATAACTTATCAATAATTTTACTAAATTATTAAGAAAATATTGGTGTTTTTATTAATTTTTAGTGAGTGACTCTTTTTGAACTAAAATATCAATTTTAAACTAATAAGAGACACTTTGAGCCATACTGGGCACATCGTGCATCCGATTGAGGGGAGGTAGATTCCTAAATGTCAAAAATGACTTATGTAGGATTTAATTAAAGTATAAAAACAATCCTAATGCATTTACTCAATCGGGAGTATGTCAGTTGTCATTTTTACTAAACTTAATTTCAATTTTAATTAAAAAGGAACACTTTGAGTCATACCTATCACATAATTCATCAAATTGAGATGTGGATGATTTCAACATGTAACATATGACTTATGGATAATTTTCGTAAATTATAAAAACAATCCGAACATGTTTTCTTGGTTTTGAGATTTCTGGTGGTCTTTTTTACAAAAAATAATGTCAATTTTAAATGAAAAGACACACTATGAGTCATCCCAGTCACAATGTGCATCATATTGAGATACAGAGGATTCCTAGATGTCAAATATGACTTATGGATCATTTACATAAAGTTTCAAAACAATACTAATCTGTTTTCTTGGTTTTGAGTATGTAACTTTTTTTTACTAAAATATCATTTTAAACCAGAAACAGACACTTTTAGTGTTACAGATCACATCATGTGTCAGATTAAGTTATGGATTATTCTTACACATTCCAAGTGACTTATTTATTATTGTCCTAAAGTATAAAAATAATCTAAATCCATCTGCTTAGTTTTGAGAATGTCGGTTTTTTTACTAAAATGTCGCTTAAAATTTGAAACTTGCACATTGTGTCATGCTGGTCAAATTAGGTGTTGGTTTGATACAATAATGATTTCAACGCCTCAAAAATGACTTCTGAATTATCTTCTTAAATTTTCAAAACAATCCACGGGAGTTTTACCAGTTTTCAGTGAGTGGCATTCTTTAAACTAAAATATCAATTTTAAACTGATAATAGAAACATTGAGTCATAGTGGGCACATCAAGTATTAGATTAAGGTGTGGATGATTCCTAGATGTCATAAAGGACTTATGGGTCATTTTCTGAAAGTATCAAAATAATATGAAAGGGTTTTCTTGTTTTTGAGTATATCAGTTGTCTTTTTTGTAAAAATTATTATCAATTTTAAATAAAATGACACACTTGGACTCATACCATCCAAAAAATGTATCAAATTGAGGTGAATTTGATTTCTATATATTAAAAATTAATTATATATCTCTTTCCAAAAGTATCAAAATAATATAAATGTGTTTTATAAGTTTTATATATGTCACTTTTGTTTTTTAATAAAATTTCATTCTCAAATAGAAACACTCAATTTGAGTCATATCTGTCACATCATGTATTAGTTTTACATGAGATTGATTCCTACATTTCATCAACGACATATGAATCATTGTCATAAATTATCAGGACAATAAAAAAATTGTTTGGTTTTAAATGGGTGACATGTTTTGATGTGGCTAATTCCAACACATCACAAATGATTTATAAATCATTTCTCTAAAGTATAAAAAAAATATGAATTATTTTTCTCATTTTTGAGTATGTCAGATGCATTTTTACTAAAAAAATGTCAATTTGAAATAAAAAACGCACAATTGGAGTCATACCTATTACATCGTGCATCATATTGAGTTTTGGATAACTACTAAACTTAAAAAATGACATATGGATCATTTTCTTAAACAATAAAAGCAATTAGAACACGTTTTCTTAGTTTTGAGAATGTCGATTGAATTTTTTACTAAAATTAATGTTAATTTTAAATAAAAAGACACACTTTACGCCATATGAGTCACAACGTGGATTGGATTGATGTGTGGATGATTCCTACATTCCAAAAAATAATTATGGATCTTTTTATTAAAGTATCAAAACAATATGAATGAGTTTTATCTGTTTTAATAATTTCACTTGTCTTTTTCTATAAAATTAATGCTAATTTTAAATAAAAAACACACTTGGATTCATACCGATAACACTATCTTATTCAGTTTTTGATGATTCCTACATGTCATAGATGACTTATGGACCATTTTACTCAAGTATCAAAACAATATGAATTTTGTTCTCATATTAAAGTATGTCGCTTATCTTTTTTACTAAAATATCATTTTAAAATAGAAAAACACACTTTGAGTAACATCAGTCACATTATATGTTGGATTGAGGTGTGGATGATTTATAAATTTCCCAAATGAATTATGAATCATTTTACTAAAGTATAAAAATAATTATATTTTTTTGTTCAATATCCAGTAGGTCAATTGTGTTTTTTACTAAAAGGTCATTTTAAACATAAAACATGCACTTTGATTAGTATTGGTAATATTGTTTGTTGGTTTGATTTGAGGACAATTTATACATGTCACAAATTACTTATGAATCATTTTCTTATATTACCAACAAAATATGAGTCTCTTTTCTTGGTTTTCAATGATTGGCACTTTTTGAACTAAAATATCAATTTTAAACTGATAATAGACACATTGCGTCATACTGGGCACATCGTGTGTCAGATTAAAATGTATCTGATTCCCAAATGTAAAAAATTCATTATGGATCATTTTTATATTTTTTACTAAAATTATTATCAATTTTCTATAAAAAACACACTTAGAGCCCTACCAATCACATAGTACATTGTATTGTAGTGAAGATAGTTCATACACATCAAAATTGATTTGTGTATTTTTTTCCTAAATCGTCAAAACAATCTGAATGTGTTTTATCCATTTTAAGTATGTCACTTGTGTTTTTTACTAAAACATCATATTAAACTCAAAACATGAAATTTTAGTCATACTAGTCACATAATGGGTTAATTTAATGTGACGATGACTCATACAAGTTAGAAATGAATTATGAATCTTTTTCCTAAATTATCAAGACAATACAATCTATTTTTCTTTGCTTTTAGTCAGTGAAAATTTTTTCAAATAAAATAAAAATTTTAAAAATATAACAGACACTTGGATTCATACTGGGAACATCGTATATTCAATTGAGGTTTCTATGATTCTTATATGTCACAAATGGCTTATGGATCATTTTCATAATGTAAAAAAACAAGACAAATATTTTTCCTTGGTTTTGAGCATTTTAGTTGCCTTTTTTACTAAAATTAATGTAAATTTTAAATAAAAAGACTGAATTGGAGTCATACCTATCACACTATACATTCAATTGTGGTGTGTAGGATTCTTAAATATCTTAAATGACATATGGATCAATTTTTTAAAGTATCGAAATAATCTTAATGTGTTTTATCAATTTTGAGTATGTTATTTTTTTTAATAAAATGACTTTTTAAAATGGAAACACACACTTTGATTCATACTAGTCATATCATGTGTTTGATTGTGGTGTGTCTAATCCCTACATTTACCAAATGACTTATGTATCATTTTTCTAAAGTATCATAATAATCAGAAGGTGTCTTCCTTGGTTTTGAGTATTACACTTGTATTCTTTACCAAAATGTTATTTTAAACTCAAAACATGCACTTTGAGTCATAATAGTCACATCATGTGTTGGTTTAATATGATATTGATTCCAACATGTAAAAAATGACTTATTAATCATTTTTCAAAATTATCAATTCAATCCTAGATTGTTTTTTTTATTTTCAGTGAGTGACACTTTTTGAACTAAAATGTCAATTTGAAACTAATGATGCACACTTTGAGTCATACCAGGTGCAAGGGGTTTCCTATTCCATAAAAAGGGAACATGTTATTTCATTCCTTAATGATTTATATGAAAATAAACAAAATAAGTTTTTGATAAAAATGAAGAGTAAATTAACAGAAAAAGGTTGATAAAATGTTGATAAAATCAACTAAATGAAATTTTTTCAAGTTATATATCATTAAAATATAATATCATTATTTTTGATCATATAGAGCTAAAATAAAATGAATCTAGTAAATCTTAAATTTCCCAAAAATAAAATACATTGGACTATATAATATGAAATTAAACTTCATCCAGTGGTCATTACCACATGACCTTAAACTGTGTGAAATACCATCCAACATAGATGATGATTATCTATATGATATTCTTTAAGGAATTTTCTAAAATATAAACTCACCATTAAGGATTGTTTTTCATAATAAATTTTCCACATTAAAATATTTTTTCCCTTTATCATTACTTAAAATTATAACACTCATTTTTTCAAAGATAATTGGCATTCTCAGTTCCATTGATTTAAACTATGATTCTAAACTATAATATTTTCTATTCACCAACTGTGGATACATATGAGATAGTTTAGATGATAAATCCCTATAACATGATATATTTAACTACTTTACAATAACATAACTTTCACGTATTATAAAAAATTCCTCAAAAACTTTTATCCTTTTGGGTTGGTGTAAAACTCTTATATAACCATCTTCCTTCTAATTTTCTATAAAAAACTATCATAAAACATTATATATTTCTTGATTATACTAAACATTAGCATATCCATTTATTTATTATTAAAAAACATTAACCATTAGTTTAAAAATATTTTCATTCACTAGTTAAACTAAAATACATATTAACATTTGATTTTTTATAAAACATAATAAACTCTATCCTTCCCTTTCACCATTATGGAGATTAAAAACTCCATGATAAACCATTTAACTTCTTTTAGGGAAAAATATTCAATATTACCCATTATGTGTTTTATGAAGGAACAAAAATCAATTATAAATTGTTTTTCTATTTTTTCATAGTATTAAACATCAGTATAGCCATTTATAGCATCCAAATGACACTACAATAATTCGATTCCATTAAGTCTTCCTTGAATGTGCTATAGATTAGTATATCCTATTCAATATTATGGGTGATAATAAACTCAAACATAACGTCATCATTTTTCCCATCAATATGGGAATATCCCTATTCACATGTTTTTTATTGATAATGATGATGTGTTTTTTATTAATGAGATTGTGAAATTGGATCATTTTACATAAGATAGTGATGTAGTTGATGTTTGAATTAGATCTCCCTATAGTGATATTTTACTGTAAGGTCATTATTGTATTTTATGATTTCACATCCTTTGATTGTTATTCATGAATGAGGTAGACTTTTGTTCTTCTAAACACATGGGAATCTGTTATGTTTGATTATTCTTATCATTTATATGGTACTTGTGTGGTGACATAATTAAGGGTGTATAATCGATTTATTGTTTTCAATAGTACAAGGTGATGTTATTTTTGCGGTGTCAGGTTGTAGAGGTTGAAAATGTAGTGATAGTTGGTGGTGTGCTGATATAAGAGTATACATCTATTCATTAAGGTTATTCCTTGGGATATAATTTACAAACAATATTATTCG
Source organism: Viscum album (assembly GCA_963277665.1). NCBI lineage: Eukaryota > Viridiplantae > Streptophyta > Magnoliopsida > Santalales > Viscaceae > Viscum > Viscum album. The sequence goes on along the minus strand of OY728143.1, from coordinate 256,864,016 downwards.
GCAAAGAAATATCATATATTACATTATTGGATTATGTTGATTATGTATTATTAAATTCTTAACAAGCAATATGTCTTATAATGACACATAGATTGAGTTTAATTTTATATGTTGATTGCATACATTTCTTTTCCATGGAGTTGTATTGACTTTTTAATATGGGTTTCACGGGAAAATACCACCTACCTTATCTGTGTCCCCCCTTGGTACTTGTCAACAACCCATGGCCTATTGGCGATGAGTTCATAAAGGCACACAAATATTATACCTTGTATTCGATCTTTGATTCATTCGAGAGAAAGTAGAGATATCGAAAAATTATGGATCCATTCAATCCTTGATTCGTGCCTTGGATTCTATCGAGACTTGATTTGATCAGCGATTTGAGCCTTGGATTCAGGGAGGATGAGCCCCAACAACATGTGTCTTCCATGGAAGCTTGAGATATCATGACCAAAATTAGTGCGTTAGGGTTCTTTAAATAGATTGGGGATACTTTTATGAGCGCTTCCAAAAAAATCATTGAAAAAGATGTCTTTTGTCTGTGCTAAATTAATAAGTGGTGATAAAAACTATCTTTACCAGTGCTTTTTTGGCACTGATAATGACATCTATATCGGTTCTAAAACTTTAGAGATGATAAATGATATATGATTATAATTAGGAATAAAAAAATTATAAATATATTTATATAATTATTTACTTATTTATTATAATTTAACAAATATTTAAATATATATTTTTCTTACTAAAAATCATACAAATACTTTTTAAAAAAATTATATTTTTATTTATAATTATAAATATAGAATTTTATAAATATAGTAAATATATATTTATAAATATATTTATAAATAAATATATTTTTGAATATATTTTTGAATGTATTTATAATTGTTTGTTTATAATCTTAAATATATATATATATATATATATATATATATATATCTCATTATCTATATTTATATATATTTATATATTTAATTGATATATATAAATATAAATATAGTAAATATATTCATTATTTAAATATATCTATTATAATTTTATAATTATAAATATATCATTATCATTATATATATTTATATGATTATATGTATATATATAATAAATATATACTAATATAAATATAAATATAATAAAATTAGTTTTTTACAATTTTATAATTCTAAATATATTTATATCATTATATATATTTATATAATTATATATATGTATATAATAATAAAAATACTGAAATATAAATATAAATATATTTTTAATAATAATTTTTCGAATATATTTTTAATAATTTTGTAATTACATAAATATACAATTATTTATTTATAATTATATAAATACTATTAAAAAATAATAGATATATATATATATCGTTATATTTATTTGAATAATTATATATATATGAAATAAATAAATTTAAATATATATTAAATATATTCATTAATTAAGTAAATTTATTATAATTTTATAATTATTTAAATATATATAATTATTTATTTATAATTACATAAATAATTTTAAAAAATAAATATTTATTTAATTATAATTAAAAATTTATAAATTTGAAAATATCTTTAATATAAATTTATAAATATATTTATCTATAAATATTTATTCAAAATTATATTTTTAACATTATTAATGAATATATAATCTTCAATGCATCCATGTTAAAAATGAGTGAAGTTGAATAATTAAAATTGAGTACACATTAAAATTATTGAAAAAAATAGATCAGTTTTATTAACTAAAGATTAATTATTAAAAAATATGGATATAAATTAAAATAAATATGAATACCCATTGAAAATATTAAAACATAGTAAATAAATATATAAAAATAGCAAAAGATGATTAAATTCCAAAAAAAATAAAAAATAATAAAAATGAATAAATAATACATAAGTGTAATAATATTAAAAAAATTACTGATTAAAAATATATTATATTAAATTTATCATGTTATAATAAAAATATAAAATGATTACTAAAATTTGAATAAATTACATAAATATTATGTGTTTGTATTTCTATATAATATTTCATTAATTATGTAAATATTTTGTGTGTAAGTTGTATATAAAAATGAATAAATTATGTATATGTATTTAAAATTAATGTAATAAATGTTTGATATATGTTAAATTGAAAAATAACATGACATTCAATTATTTACATTACTCGAAGCAATTAGTGAGTATTTTTAGTTAAAAATAATTTTTTTTATTACAAACCATTCTTTACTAAATATATGACTTATTTAATGTAAGCATAAATATTTTGTACTATATAAATCATATTTTAGAAAATATTATATACATTGATATATATATATATATATACATATATTGAAATATATATGAATATATTTCAATATTAAATGTATTGATTAATAATTATGTATAATAAACATGAAAATGGATAAGACATTAATATGTTTTTAATTATTAAATTTCAATCATTTTATATATTTATATTTAATGTATATTATTTATTACTATTTATAGTCAATATATATATATTAAACTTATTCAATTTTATTAATAATTGTTTCATTAATAAATTATAATATAAATTTTTAATTTATTGATTTTTAATTTAATTTGTTTAATTATTATAATTTATTCATTTTATATTTGTACTTAATATATTATATTTATTCACTTTTATCAATAATTATTTAATTAATAAAATTCTTAATATTTTTCTTAATATACTCATTTTTAATTTATATTTGTTTAGTTATTTTATTTTCTTTGAGACCTTTATTAGCTATATTTTTCACTCATAAAGAATACCCTTTATTAGTTCTAAAATTAAGTGCTCATAAAGGGTACCTTTTATTAGTGCTATAAAAAATCACTATTAAAGGTTATTATTTATCAGAACTGAAAAGTGTGAATAAAGGGTACCTTTTTTCATCATTTTTTGACAGTGATAAAAGGTTCACTTTATTGGTGCTTTTATTAGCCTTAATAAAAGGAACCTTTATTAGCACTTTTTTCTAACACATATATAGGTCAGTATTGTTAAAGACTTATTTTTTAGTAGTGTGATAAGGGATTCGTTCAGCCAAGTGTGCCACTATGGGGTGCACCTCATTTTAAATGTCCCAAAACTCCATATAATTTTTTTGAAAATTAAATAGGAATATTTCAAAATGAAGCTCTAAGACGACATGTGATTCTGAAGCCTAGAGTGGTCAGAATATATTTTAGAAATACTTTTAAAGATTATTAAATAATCATGCAAGTGTGTTTTCCCAACATTTAAATAGGTTCTTGGATAAAAAATATGAGGGCACTATTGAACTCAGAGTGCCGGGCTTTGCCTAGAAAATAACCTAACATCGAATGGTGTGGGTAGATGGAAAATATAGTTTTCAAACTTTTTAGAAGAAAAATTAAATAACTTAAAAAGTTATTTTATTATATTTACTTCTTCATTACACGAAACCTCATCAGCATTGAAATGTAGCGATAAGGCAATGTTGAGTCCCATTAATGAACCTCATTAATGAATCAGCGTTGTGACATTGTAATGCACATGCATCTCCTTCTTTATTTAAATAGGGAATTCATGGTTGACGAACAACCCTAGAATTCCTCTGACGAACGAAGAAGGAAACCTCTTTAATGATGAAGGTCGTTGAACTGGATGACGTGGATGACACTCTTGGAGGGCGGATTCCGGACCGGATATTGACAGACGCTGACAGAAGGTCATCCTCAAGCAATCTCTTTTCTCAGGTAGGAGTTTGATGATTTTCTGTGTGAATGGTTTTTCCCATTCTGTCCTTTAAACGACGAACGCAGGTTGACTCACAAACAAGTTAACTCATGGATAGATCATTTATGTGGGATGAAAAATTATCTTGCAAGGATTGGAAGAAAAGAAATTAATTATCATATATTTCATCATCCATTATAACGCAACGAATGAAGGCCAAATGAACAGGGACAATGTTATTCATCCTAGGTGTTCCTTGTGATCTCCCCCTTTTTTTCTCTTGCATTCATCACCGACGGACCCTCAGGGTTGCGTTGGCCCTTTTCTTGGGGGATTGAGAACACGGAATATTATAAAAAGAAACATCAGAATCATATGGAGCCAACCACAGATATCTACATGGACCAAAAAGCCTGGGACAGTTCTCGGATTGAAGAACGGATGACCAAAGCACATGTGGTGGCCCTCAGAAGAGACTGTCAATGTAACAGAGGCGGTGACCGGTGGTCGTTGGTAAGTAGCAGGTGGTGTGTATTGACGGCGCACCATGGTGAAAATAGGAGTCACTAGCACCACGGCCAGTATGAGGTGGGAGGCGGTGCATCAGCAGCACACAGCGGTGGCGACAGGGACCACCGGCACAGTGGCAGGAGTCACGCAAAAGTGGCCACCCGGCCCCGTTGGAGGTTCCACGATGAAAAAAGTTGTGGTCTACAAACGACGATGTAGAGATGGACCCACAGCTTTCCATGGGTAACACGGGAGACCCGGTCTATGTGAGATGGCCGACTAGTTGAGGACTTGGCACCACCCTGGCGCCGTGTAGCAAAGAACGGATGTGGCACTACTACATTTGGGCTGGAGGAATCAACCCACTATGATGTGGTACAAATTAGTGCTAGTGTACCACACCTAGTTGGGCCAATAGTGGTTGAAACCCATAGCCCAACCAGTCCAGACTAGGCCCAAATCATGTTGGACTTGGTTTAGGTCATGCAGGACCTCCGGGATGGGTAGGTCGGGTCGATCTGACCAAGTCGGACCGGGCCCGGACGTAGCTGACCCCTATTTAATAAAACACCAATATCTTTCCTACCAGGTGTCTGATTGATGAACTGTCTATGGCATTGGGACCCTTGCGAGGATATGGTCCTTTGGTTATACTCTAAGTGACTTTACATAGCAGTAGAGATAGGGTTGATGGTTTTAGAAGTAGATTCTCCCAAAATTAAGCGCATTATAGAGAAAGAATCCAACGGATGGTTGTGAGGCGAAGGATATGATGAGCAGGGCTTAGTGGTCACGTGGCTGAGTAGACCTCAGTGGTCTAGTATCAAACCATACCTCAGTGGTCTAGTGGCCGAGCGAATCTCAGTAGTCCATTGGAAGAGCGGACCTTAGTGGTCTAGTGGCCGAGCAGACCTCGGGGGTCCAGTGGAAAAGCAGACCACAGTGGTCTAGTGGCCGAGAAAATCTTAGTGGTCTAAGGACATATACCAGTAGAGCGGACCTCAGTGGTCCAATAGAAGAGTAGACCTCGGTGGTCCAGTAGTGGGGAAGACCTTAGTGGTTCAGTAGTAGAGTAGACCTCAGTGGTCTTGAAGAAGATTTGGCATCAGTGACTCGTCGGGGAGGAGTCCCTTGACCCCTTAATATGATAAATTTTTACGACTGATAATCTTTATTTTTATACTTTAAGTTATACCTGGTGTGATTTGTCTTAAATTTTTTACTTTTCTTTGTGGAGTTTAATTTTTGGTCTTTCTTTATGGTATTTCTTTTGTGTTTTGGGGTCCCTATAGAGTATTATGTTACTCACCCCATCACGAGCTATGCCCACATGTTTCGTGTCTTGTGTAGGTGACTAACGCTTCGAAAGATACCTTGGAGGTCTGGGACCAAGTGGTGCCTAGTGAGACAGGACGGACGAGACGTACTTCTACAGCTACAAATAGCTACCCTGCACCTACCCTTTAGGTAGGGATTGAGTAGATGAACCCTGATAGTTGTACTTTTCTTTGTAGTTTTGGGCTTGAAGTCTATCCCTTTTTTACTTTTAGTCTATACCATACCTTCAGTAGTTGTCTCAGTGACAGTTTTGGTTTACTCATTATTTACTTTTCCACAATTTTTGTGGTGTGTGCGTGTACAGGTTTAATGGTAATTCCTTCCCTTTTTGGGATACGCCTTCTTGGTGAAAGTTTCCAAACCCTGGCCTATGGATAATAGGATTAGGGTAGTCACGGCATTGGCCCAAGGGGAAGGGTCATGAAAAAGTGGTATTAGAGCTTGTTAGTTCTACCAAAAGAACTAAGAGTCTATAATTCTCATGGGGAAATAGTGTTAAGTGTTACGAGTTCGTCTTTTAGGCCAGGGAGTCCAGTGTTACTAAGGTGGCCAATGAATCAATACACTAGGACCCAGAATTTTGCTTCCTGACTTGGTACATGAAAACACTGGTTGCATGTATCTTTAAATATTTTCTCATGGACTTTCTGAGTTAGAGTCATCTCACTAGGTATAATCTATTAATTGTGATCCATCTGGATCTCTTTTAGTATGCCTCCACACAAGCAGTGGGTCAGGATTTCAGTGATTGACTGCGAGGATAGTCCACAAAGTGATGAGGCTTCGTTATAGGGACTATTTCCCAATATGGTACCTTCAGGCGATGTCCCAGCGATAGCATCTCTCTTTAGTCAGGAGTTACTACCGGTGCTACAAGTAGAGGACACATGTAGGCTCAGTGCACTACATGAGTTCTAGAGATTGATACCTCCCAGGTTTTGGGAATTAAAAGATCCTTAAGTCACTGAGGATTGGCTGGAGTCAGTGATGAAAGTCTTCTGCTTGGTGAGAATGCCACATGACCATATGGTTGTTCTTGCAGCGAGCCTTCTTCAGGGTTCGGTGAGGAGATGGAATATTTAGACCATCAATACTCAAGAGGAGGCAACCCTCACCTAGTATGACTTCGATTAAATTTTTATGGAGGTGTTATTCCTCGTGACTTTGTGCTCAGTGAACATACATGAGTGGCTTCACTTATAGTATGGCAGCCTAATGGTGGTAGAGTACTAAGAGAGGTTCACAGTCCTCTCTTGTTACTCCACATATATGGTACGAGACCCTTTATTTGGGGGCCAGACCTTTGAGTAGGAACTTCAGTGGGATATAATTCCATTAATGATTTAACTCATCATCCCTACACAGGTTGGGGTACTGAAGCGATCTCTTCTAGTAGAGAGATTTTTTGCCGAGCAGGCACCGATGGTCGAAGATACCATCGGGCGACAGGTGTTCAAGTCATCTGTGGTTGGGTAGTTGACATATGACGCAGAGGCCGAAGTGGGCCAGACCATTCGGAGGATGACCCTAGTAATTAGGGTCGTTTGTATGAGGCTCCTTAGGAAGAGGGATCCGTTGGGGGAGTAGATTCTACTATGCGTGTGGTGGGCAGGGACACATGGTTCTAGATTGCCTAACTCACCATTCCGGTGATCTATAGATGGTCAAGGGAATGCAAAGGCAGTAGTAGAGATAGGAACAGGGTGGCCCACCAGGCATCGGATGTGGTAGAGGAGTAGTATGAGTAGAAGGAGGAAGGCATAGGTATGAGGTATTATCGTCACCGCCACTAGGTGGTCAACCACGAGCTCCAAGAATAGTTGGACATAAGCAGACTCAACTTCAGGAAATGGAGGCCTACTGTCTCAACATTCAAGAGATGATTCAAGGTATAATCTATGTCTTCTTCACATTAGCTATAGTTCTTATAGACACAGGTTCTAGTCACTCTTTCATTATCATAGATCATGTTCAGAGCTTATAGATTCTGATTGTGTCGTTAGCTCGATCCTAACGATTAGAGATTCCTACAGTAGGGGATTCAACAATCACACACTGGTGTCAAAAGTGTGAGATTACTCTTTGAGGAAATAGCTTCAGCTAGGATCTCTTAGTAGTAGTGTCAAGGCCTTACGACATTATTCTGGGTGTGGACTTGTTATCCACAGACCATTCTCAAATTGACTGTTTGAGGTGTAGAGTGTGGTGTGTCCATGGAGATAGAACTAGGTTCTCATTTACCATTGAAAATGGAACACTTGAATCATAGTATGGACTTCCTCATAGGAGGTTGAAGATGATAACACACTAGTTAGCTATCCCAACCCTTGGTGTAGTGGGTGAGATGGGTCCAAAATTTCCTAAAGTGGTGGATGGTTACGAGGATGTCTTTCTACAGGATGTTCCAGGACTACCTCCTCGAAGAGAGGTAGACTTCTGTATCGATATGTACCCCAAGATGACACTAATATATACACCTGAATATCGAATTGGTCCCATATATCTCTAATAGCTAAGGGTACAATTGGAGTACTTGCAAAGGATGGGGTTTGTAAGGCCCATCATTTCATGATGGGAAGACGCAATGATTTTTCCAAGAAGGCAAACAGATGCTTGAGGTTATGCGTGGACTTCCAATTCCTAAACTAGATGACTATGAAGAACTAGTATCCTTTATCAAGGATTTCTGACCTCTTTGATTAGCTGAAGAGTGAAGATGGTTCTGGAAGATAGTCCTTAGATGAGGCTATCACGAGATTCGAGTACGAGATGAGGATAGCTCGAATGTGGATTTCAAATGTTTCTACGGCCACTAAAAGTACTTAGTGATGTCATTTGGAGTGAAAATATACCCAAAATTATTCATGGAACTCATTAATAGTATCTACCAACCATACTTAGATCGGTTTGAAATGGACTTCATTGATGAGATCTTAATGTATTCAGTGTGCAATGATGACCATGTGATACTCCTAAGGATGGTTCTGGACACACTTAGAGAGCACCAACATTACAAAAATATCTTGATGTGTGAGTTATGGATATGAAAGGTCCACTTTCTAGGACATGTCATCTCAAATGATGGAGTTGCGGTGGATCCAGTGAAGATCGAGGTAGTGCTTTCTTTAGAGACACCCAAGCGTGTTACTGTGGTGCGGAGTTTCCTTGGGTTGGCTGGGTACTATCAAAGTATTGTAACCAAATTATACATTGTGAAAACACCCAATATGACATTGATAAAGAAAGTAAAACCCTTTGTGTGCCTAGAAATATTTTAGTATAGCTTTCAGCAGCAGAGGTGGAGCATGAGGAGTGCTCCTATCTTGAGGAAACCAGAGGAGGGCATCGACTATGTGGCATTCTGTGGTGCATCAGGAACTGGTATTGGTTGTGTCTTGATGTAGGGGAAAGTAGTGATTGATTATGGCTCACAAAAATTGAGACTGCATGAGTAGAACTATTTGAATCATGACCTTGATTTGGAAGTAGTAGCCTTCTCACAAAAGATGTAGTGACACAACCTTGTGGGTAAACGATTCTTCATCAACTCAGACCACAAGAGTCTTAAGTATAACTTTTCCTAGAAGGTTTTTAATCTAAGACAGTGAAATTGGATAGATTTTCTCTTGGAATATGATTTTGATAGATTCTATACTCCTGGGAAGGGGAACATGGTGGTAGATGCTCTCAATAGGATATCGAGTTCACAATAACTGAACTAGGCCTCATAACAGTTGGACTCACTTAAGATATCCTTTGTGGATAGAAGGGATACTTATTTACTTCATTTATGGTAGTTATCCCTCCACTCTTACAGCAAGTCAGCGAAACGCAACTCAAGGATGCCAGTTATAAGACAACACATGCTCAGATGTCCATTGGGCATTCCATTATGGATATTTTAAAGGCTGGGAGTATTCATCCTTTTCAGAGGATGCACCATAGTACCAATGAGATTATGGGATAAGGTGTTGAGGGAATTACATACATCCCGTTTGGAATTTCATTAAGGTGTGGAGAAGATGTACCAGGACCTCTAAAATAAGGTCTAGTGGTTGGGAATTATGAATACAAGGGTATAGTTTGTCTCAAGATGCCTCACTTTTCAGCAAGTGAAGGGTGATCACCATGTTCCAATAGGTTTGACACAACACCTCAAGGTATCAGAGTAGAAATGGGATGGGATATCGATTGAATTTGTGATGGGATTACCATCTACGTCTAGGTGGCACCATACCATATGGGTGATTGTAGACCGACTTAGCAAGTCTTCCCACTTCCTACCCATTCAAGAGTAGGCGTTAGTAGAGAGCCTAGGACGCATCTACATGTATGAGATAATTCAACTCCATGAAGTCCCATCTATGATAGTATTATATCATGATTTACCATTTAAATCTCTATTATAAAAGGTGTTACTGGAGGAGTATGGGACACGGCTACACTTGATCACAGCCTTTCACCCACATATGGATCGTCATATGGAGTTGACCACACAGACTGTGGAGGTCATGCATCGTGCTTCTATTCATGATTTTGATCATAGTTGGGAGGACCACCTTCCACTGGTGGAGTTTTCTTACAACAATAGATACCACTCCACCCTTGATAGGGCACCATTCGAGGAACTTTATGGATAAACATAAAGGTAACTATTATGATGGAAAAACCCATGGGAGTCAGTACTCATGGGTCCAATGACGGTATAGGCTACTACTGAGAAGGTGTAGGTCATTCGATAGTAGATGAAGGCTGTAGAGAGCCGACAGAAGTCTTATAATGATAGGTGGTAGAGACCAATGGAGTTTTTAGAGGGGGATCATGTATTTCTAACGGTCTCTACTCAATGAGGGATACATAAATTTGGTCGGGGTGGTAAGTTATCTCTGAGGTTCATCGGACCTTCACTGATAGTGCGTAGAGTGGGAGAGGTGGCATACCACTTATCACTACCACTGTAGTTAGAGATGGTTAATGACATCTTCTAAATTTCCTAGCTAAGGAGATGTGTTCATGACCCCTCTCATGTCCTCGACCACGGAGAGTTGTAGATTGACGATGGGGAGACATACGCAGAGTACACGGTGAAGATAGAGTATCGACATGAGGGGATCCTTTATGGATGACTGATTCCTCTTATGTGTGTTTGTTGGTAGCATATAAATCTCTAGGAGATCACATGGGACTGGGAGGCTATGATTCATTCCCAGTACCCTAGTTTGTTTGATTAGCCTTTGTTTTGGCTTACAAGGACGTAAAGACCTAAAGGTAGGGGTAATGTAAATTCTAGAAATTTTATATAAATCTTTTGAAAATTATAATGGGATTATTTCAAGACCAGGCTCAGAGACGACACGTGATTCCAAGTCCTGGACTATCCAGAATATATTTTTGGACTATTTTTAATGTTCATTAAATAATCATTCGCGTAGGTTTTTATAACTTTTAAACTGTTGCCTAGATCAAAAATATGAGGGAACCATTGAACTCAGAGCATCGGGATTCACCTATAAAGGACCTAACATCGACCGGCATAGGTCGACTAAAAAAATAGTTCTTCAACTTTTCAGAAGAAAAATAAAATAACATAAAAAGTTTTTTTATTTACTTATTAATTATGCAATGACTTTCCTACATTGAAGTACAACGACAAGGTGACACTGAGTCCCATTAATGAACATCGTTAATGAATCACTGGGGTGATTCTGTAATTCACATACATCTTCCTTCTTTAATTTAACATGGAATTAATTTTTGACAAACAAACCTGGAATTCCTCTGATGAACAACGAAGGAAACCTCTCCAACGACGAATGTCGGCAAATCCGACGATGGCGATGACACCCTTGGAGAGTGGATTTAGGACCAAAGATCGAAGAATGATTACAGATGATCATCCTCAATAAATATCCTTTCCCATGTAGGGGTTTGATACTTTTATGTGTGAATTTATTTTTCTTGTTCTTTTTTTAATGAAAAACGAGGGTTAACTCACGAACAAGTAAACTCACAGATCGTTCATTCATGCGGGAATGGAACTTATCTTGTGGGGATTGGAAGAAAGGGTATTAATTATCATATATTACATCATCCTTTATAATGCGATAAATGAAGTCCTAATGAATAGGGTTGGCATACATCGCCTTGGGTGTTCCTTTTGATCTCCCCCTTTTTTTCTCTCACGTTCTTCATTGACAAACCCATGGGGTCATGTTGGGTTGTTGCCGAGGGATGCCAAAAACAGCATATTCCCTAGAGTGATACCATAATTATATGAAGCCACTGTAGACATATACACAGTCCAAGGATCTTGGGAAAATTATCATATTGAAGCACAGACCACTGAGGCATGTATGGTGGCCAACGGTAGCAACCAGTGATGACTGGAAGTGGAGGTAGGTGAGAGGCATTGCGTGTTGATAACGGCAGCAAAACCTACCAACACTGAGGCTGGTGGTAGGCGGGAGGGGGCATACTGGTAGGGCACTTCAATAGTGACAGGGGTCACCAGCATGGAGGTTGACGGCTAGTTATAGGTGGACGCAGCCACCCGGCTGATTCGGAGGCACCATGCGGCCCAAAGCCGCAGTCCGCGTGAGCAGACTAGCTGGAAAAGGAGGCAACACCACCCTGGTGTTGCGTAGTGCTGAATGGATGTGGAACTATCGTGTCAGGGTGAGAGCAACCAGCCTGATCCAATTTGGTTCAAGTGAGTGCTGACAAGCTGCACCAAATTGGGTGGGCCGGGCTGGTATTAGGGATGGACCCATGGGCCAGTAGGCCGGAGAGGCAGCCCATCTAGTCCGGACCAGAACCAAGGCCCATCCAGTTTGGGTCGGACCTGACCCGGGTCGAATTTCGGTTCGTTCATGCAGGACCACTGGCCCAGGTTGGCCGGTTCAATCCAACCAAGTTGGACCAGGCCCGAATGTAACTGGACCATTTTTACTAAAACACCAATATCTTTCAGATCGGGCATTTGATTGGCACACTGTCTGTGGTGTTGGGACCCTTGAGAAGTTAAGGTCTGTCGGGTATACTCTAAGTGATTTTTTGTTGCATTCAAGATACGACTGATAGTTTGAGGTGTATATTCTCCCAGAATCAAGTGAACTGGAGAGAGAGAATCCTACAGGTGGCTATGATGCGAATGATATTATGGTAGGACCATAGTGGTGCAGCGGCCGAGCGGACCCCAATGGCCAGTCACAAAGAGAACCTTAGTGGTCCAGTGTTAGAGCGGGCCTTACTGGTCTAGTAATAGAGCAGACCTTAGTGGTCCAGTGGCCGACCAGACCTAATTGGTCATGTGGATTAGCAGACCTCAGTGGTCCATAATAGAGCGGACCTCTGTGGTCCAGTGGCAGAGCAGACTGTATTGGTCCAGTTGCAGAGGGGACCCCATTGGTCCAGTGGTTGAACAGACCACGATGGTCTAGTGGCATAATAGACCTTAGTGTTCTAGTGGGAAATCATACCTCAGTGGTCGAGTAGCATAGTGGACCTCAGTGGTCGAGTAGCGGAGCAGACTTAGTGGTTCAGTAGCATAGTGGAACTTAGTTGTTAGGAAGACGAGTTGACCTCAGTGACTCATCTGGGATGAGTCTCTCAGTATCATAAGACGGTTCATCTTTACGACTAATAATATCACTTTTCATACTTTATGTTATACCTTGTGTGATTTGTCTTCACTTTGTGACTTTGCTTTGTGGAGTTTAATTTGTGGTCTTGCTTTGTGGTCTTTCCTTTTTGGTTTGGGGTCCCTACTGAGTATTATGTTAATCAACCCTACACTGGATTTTCTCGTATGTGTCGTGTCTCATGTAGTTGACTGACACTTCGATGGAGACTTTATAGGTTTGGGACCAGGTGGTACCTAGTGAGACGAGATGGATAGGACATACTTCTATGGCTACAGACAGCTACCCTCCAGCTACCCTTCAGGTAGGGCTTGGTCAAATAGACCTTGATAGTTGAACATTCCATTGTGGTTTTGGGCTTGTATTCTGGCCCCTTTTTACTTTTAGTTTGTACTGTACATTCAGTATTTGTCTCAGTGAAAATTGTGGTTTACTCTGTGTATACTTTTCCATAGTTTGTGTAGTGTGTGTGTGTATACAGATTTAAAGTAAATGCCTTCTTTTTTTGGGATATGCCTTCTTAGTGCTAGTCGCCAGCCCCTAGCCTATGGAAGGCGGTATTGGGGTTGTCATGGAATGGGCCCTGGGGAGTAGTTCATAAAAAATATTTTTTGTGAAAAAGACGGATAAAGCAAAGCAGTTCTGTATTAATTATCTGAAGCTAAATATGATCATGATAAAAAATCCATTATCATCTTCCCGTATTAATGACTTGTTTGATCAAATATGTTGAGAAAAATAATTTTCCAATATTTAAATTCATTCTTTTTATCACCGACTGAGGGTTAAGAAGGATTAGATACCCAATATTACATTCAGTAAAAGGTTTGAACACTATGAACATATATTTAATCCATTTGATCTTACTAATACCCCTGACATCTTCATGTATTTAATGAATAGATTCTTCATAGATTACATTGATCATTTTTTGGTAGTCTTTATTAAAAATATTCTGGTCTACTAAAAGATCAAGGAAGACCATGCAGATCATTTGAGAATTTTATTAAAGACCCTAAGGATAAACTATATGAAATATTTACAAAGTGTGAATTTTTATATAGAAGGTTTGATTCTTGGGTCATATAATCTCAAAAGAGGGTATATCAGTGGATCCATCAAACACAAAGGCTATTGAATTTTGCCCTAGACCAACCATGGTGACTGATATCTATATCTTTCTTGGTTTAGCATGATATTATTGACGGTTTGTGGAGTATTTATCAAGAATATATAATCCACTCACCATGTTAACTCAGAAGGGTGCCAAGTTCTTCTGGACAAATGAATGTAAGGAAAATTTCATAGTGAAAAAGAGAAGGATTGTCAATGAGCATTTTCTTACATTAACCTATAGTGGATAAGGGTATATAATCTACAGTGATGTATCCAAGAAGGGATAGGGATGTGTTCTTATGCATAAAAAAATGGTTATACCCTATGCCTCACAAAAATTGAATATTCATGAGAAAAATTACTCAAATACTAATTTGGAGTTAGCCAATGTAATTTTTAGACTAAATATGTGGAGGAATCATCGTTATAGAGAAAAGTGTGATATATATACTGATCAAAAAATTATAAAGTATATGTTCACATAGAAAGAGTTGAACATGCACCAAAGAATATGGTTTGAGATAATTAAAAATTATGAGTTCTTAATACATTGTCACCATGGGAAAGTGAACAAGTTGGGTGATGATTTGAGTCAAAAGGATCATACTAGTTTATCCATGATAAGGGTAAAAGAAGTTACAATATTTATGGGTTTTCAATGGATGGATCTGGAAATCTTAAACGAAAGGAAAAATATTATCTTTCTCAGTTGAATTTTCAACCATCTATCCATGAGAAGATTAAAGAGGAAAATAGGGAAGATGTGGAGCTAAAAAATAATGTTATAAGTGTTCATAAGTATAGCCTTTATCATGATGTAAATAGAAGGTTTGGGAACCATATATGTGTTACTTCAATACCAGACTTGAAGAAGGAGTTGTTAGTGGATGCTCATAGTTATTCATTATCTATTCATCCTAGAAGTATGAATATGTATAGTGATTTGAAATAAAACTTCTAGTGGGATATAATTAATAGAGATATCATTGTTTTTGTATCTTGGTTCTTGGTATGTCAACATGTTAAGGCTGAAAGACAAAAATCTAATGGGTTGTTGCATCCATTACCCACACCACAATGCAAATAGGATAACATCACTACGGATATTTTCACGGGAATCCTCAAAACATCTAAATGGAATAATTCTATATGGTTGGTAGTTGATCGCTTTACTAAGTCATCACACTTCCTCGATATCTAATAATATTTATCTATGTATCATCTTTCTAGGATATACATTATAGAAGTGGTAAGGTTTCATGGGGTACCACCTTCCGTATTATTTGATAAGGGTTCAAGGTTTACCTCAAAGTTCTAATGAATTATTCTGTATTACCTTGATATTCAATTTATTTTCAACACTACGTATCATCCTCAAATAGATTCTCAGTATGAAAGAGAAATTCAAAACCTAGAGGATGTGCTGAGATCATTATTTTATGATTTCATTTGTGCTTGAGTTCAAAACCTTTCCTAGTTGTTTTTTCTTAAAAAAATACATTTCACACAAGATTTCTGATGTCTCCTTATGAATCACACTATATATGTAAATATATATATCTAATTTGATGGAATTAAGTTGGATAAAGAAAGTTTTTATGACCTGAGATAGCTGAGGAAATGGCAGATAATGTTTGATCCATTCAATATCACATCAAGGAAAACCAAAGTCATAAAAAACGTTATATTGATAACTACCAGTGTGATCTAGAATTTTAATTTTATGATAATGTGTACCTATGAATTTATCCATGGAAAATGGTAATGAGATTCATGAAGAAAGAAAAACTAATCCCTAGTTATATGTGTCCCTTTGAAATTCTTTATCATATTAGGATGGTAATATATCACTTGGAACATCCAAAAAACCTCTATAAATTACATGATTTGTTCCATGTATATTACCTAATTAAGAACATACCTTCCCTTTTACAAGTATTTAACTCAAAGTTCACACCACTGGAGGAATAAATTTCTTATAAAGAAAAACTGGTGGAGATTTGGGATCATATATAGAAAGTTATACGAAATAAGACCACTCATCTAGTCAATGTTTTTTTGGAAAAAACCCCCTAGTTGAAGAATATATGGGGGAGATTGTGGATATTATTAGGAAAAATTATCTTCATTTTCTGTATTAGAGTGATGAATTTCAATAGATAAATTCATTTTACGGGGGATAAAATCTAACACCCTAAGCTTTTATGAATTTTTTTAACTACATTAAATTTATTTTATAGATTAAGTTATATGCTACACCAAGTTAATATTGTGTTATATTCAACACCAATTTAGTATTTTTTTTCTACATGTAACACTGGCTTAGCATTCGTTAGATATGATAGTGTGTTTTAACAAAATAATGATAGATTATTAATATCATTATTTAAACCCAATCATTATAACCTATCCATTAAAATTAGATAAATTAATAATTATAAATAGTTTTTAAATTTTAATTTTAATATTTTTATATAATTAAGACTTATTGATGAAAAATACATAGTTTTTGGTAAATTCTTTATATTCTTTTAAAAATATAATTATCTCAAAAAACTATTTTTTTATGTCTTTTTATTGATAATAAAAAAAATTAAATTTTGATGATTTTAAAAAAATAATTTGAAAAAATAACCATAATATTTGAATTCATAATTTAAAAATATCTTAGGGTGAATTTTTGGTATTTTTCTAGAAAGAATCATTTTTTATGAATAGTGAAAAATATAGAATTTTTAATAGAGACTACCTTTTGTATAATTTTATTATGGTAAAATTATATTTTAAATTGGTTTTGGAGTATAATTAATTCAATTTTACATCAATTAATCTAATTTGGTTCATTTTAATTAAATTCACATTGAAATTGAATATAAAAACATTTCCAAATGTTTAACATTTTCACTTTAAAACCCCGCTTTCTCGACACGTCTCCAGGATTAATTTTAAATTAATTTCTATCACTTATGTAAAATAAATTTGGAAAAATGGATTTAATATTTTTAATAATAATAATTTATAATTTATAACAATGAAAAATTAATTTTTTACAGAAGTGATTAGTGAAAACAACTAAAAAATCACAATGATTAAGAGAAAAACGAGGTTACCAATAGACTAAACTATAAAAGTAAGAGAAAATGACCTATAAACTTTTTAAAAACCCATTTTATATATATATTTAGACCATATCCATTATAATATTTATATTGGTTCATTATTGGAACCACATTAAATGGAAAATGTCGGCGGAGTTCTCTCTTTTCAAAAGTTAAAAGTTTTCCACTCACTTCCCTTATTAAAGGCCACCACCTCTTTTACTCTCTTCACACCACAAAAACCAATGGGATAAGAAAATACCTACCAAAATAAATTATCCACTTCCCTACTCTCAAAATATAACCTTTAATTTGGGTACAAATCCAACCAATCAATTTCTTTGGTGGAAACCAATAAAAGGTAACCAAATAAGAGGTAACGTTCATCAACGAACATTTTTATTTTATTTATTCCTATAACCAATTAATTTATATTTATGTAATAATTAAATAATAACCTCGTTATATTAAATATATTTCTATTATGTTATTTTAAGGTTAAATCCTATAAACTCACACACTTCCATCAAATTGATTATGAAATCATCATTCATATGTATGGTGGAGTACCGCCTCGTGAACCGATGTCATTCTCTTTTCCATTTCCACATTTCAAGGTTAGGAATAATGATAAAAATACTATTTATATATGATATATATGATTTTTATGACATTATTAGGATTCTAAAATTATTATATCACACATACCATTTTGATTTCCATTTTGTGGAAATAATATATCATCGTTCGTGTGTATGACAGAATTCAACCTCGTGAAGTGATGTGATTCATTCATGCTTTAAGTGGAATGTTTTAAAGATGAATTTAATAAAAATTTTGTTATATATATGAAATAAAGAATATTATTTAATGAGAATATCTCATATACTATTCCTTATTTCAATTTTACAATAAAATGGAAACAACGTTCATGTGTACATAAGGCCAACCATCTCCATGAACGATGTATTTCATTACCTATTTCTATATTTTATAGAATATTATAAATACTTATATGATTAATAAGTATGATATTTATATCTTGTATATCATTATATATATTATTAAATCATTATTAAAGTAATAGGACTACTAGTATAACAAATCAAAACATATATGAAAAATAAAGCTATTATTACCCAAAACATAACTTTAACATCGAATTATTAAAAAGTTGGTAATAAAAGGTCATTAAAATAATATATCGAATGATATAATTAATATGTTTTTATAATATATTTATAATAAAATGATATTTATTATACAAGAAGATTTTATGAGTACAATGGAATTCAAGACTTAAGGTAAGGGATTTATGTCTCACTTTTAATTTTCGTGAGACACAATCGATGCTCACTACCTATTTAATGTATATTGTTTGTATAATTCCCATTAATGTATTTTATTATTATTATAATTTAATTTATTTGTATTTATATATCCATTTAAGGATCTCTCTTTCATAAGGTATACAATTAAAATCCTACCAAAGAAGCATGGGTTTTTTTGTTTCAATTTTCTTTATTTGAGACATATGTTATGTTCTACACCAATATTTCTTCACAAGGTGTATATACAACCCCTTTGACATATAATATCATGAATTTTTCATCCTTATGATATTTTATGTTTCATTTTATGATATTCCTTCTCCGGTTTTATGATTCAATATTACAAATGTGGTAAAAATTATCACAACAATCTCATTGTTTATCGAGATTGTTTATGATTATGCTTCCAGTGACGAAATATTATGATCCATATCTCAATAATTTAAATTGACTTTATTCTAATATGGTTATTAATGATATATTCAAGTAATATTACCATTTTCCCCTATTTTATACTTAACTATAAAGAAAATTCTTTTATGAAAAATATGACATTTTCTCTATATTCGGTTGAAAAAACATTTTTCCATCAAAACCATGTTTTCTAAAAATGTTTCAAAAAATAATTATTACACACATATAATTTTTAAAATATAATTTGTACAATGTTTTAATTTTAAAAATAATGTTTTTAATGGAATATTCATGTCATTTTCCAAAAATAATGTCCATTTGGAATTTGCCAAAAATGTGAAAGGATCCTTTATTTTTATATGTACAACATAAACTTAATATTATGATTTTATGATCAATCATTACCTTGAATAATCTATTGTAAGGTTTCAATGTTATTTTAAAATAAATGTTTTTAAAATAATTGTGTATTAAGAAGTTTTTCTCAAAGAAAAATATAATATTTTACTCATGAAATGCAATAATTGATCTTTAAAAATTATTTTCTATCTAAGATTATATATATTGGTGTTAATCAATAAAAAATGGAGATATGATCCAAGGTTACCATTAATGTTATTTGTATAAATTATTCATGTTTTGATGGAATGGTTTTTATAAACCACATTTCTCTTCCATGAGTTATATAATTTTGAAAACTGTTTCTTTTACATTAGTTACGTGCATATAAAACCCATTTCTTATCCATAGGTTACATGGTTATAAAACATATTTCTATTCAATCGGTAACAGGATTGTTAATCACTATTCTTTTCATGGGTTATAAAATGATAAAATGGTGATGAAACCTATCTCTTTTTCACAAGTTAAGATATAATGAAATATTTATGATACCTATTTTATTTCATGGGTTATGACTTGATGAATGAATATGGCCTTCTAGAAAACATAAATATTGTTTTTTATTATGAGTTGGGAGGGACATATATCTCCCTCCAATGAATAGTGTAAATATTTATATATTTCATGAAATATACATGGCTAGAATTGGGAGTTAACCTAATAAAGAAATATAGGGATAGAAGGAGGGGTGAAATCGATACAGTAATGGATAGCTAGAATGAGGAGTGAAATCAGTATAATAAAATGCTTTGTCCACTAAGATATCCTTGGAATTAAGTCTTGAACAATATAGAAATTATTTTATATGCTTATGTGTATTCCAAAAATCCATGTCTCATTCCTATTTTATTCTATCATGGATCCTATTATTTGATTATATTATGATTCATATCATATTAACTGCCTATCTTTATTCTATGATTCATCATTGTGATGTTTATTATGTAGGGTATTATTTTCAAATGTTATGTTCATGTCCTCATTCCCTTATGCTTATGTCATTCGTACGTATATTCTTTATTTTCCATTACTCGTCATATGAGCTCACAATTTATTATATTTATTTTCCCAAGTTTATGAAGATATGTATCATGTATGATATGTCTAAGAATTGATCTAGTTATGAAAAACATAGTGTGATATGACGTAGATTAATTATAAACCACTGTTTATGTTTCCATGTTTCCCAAGATAATAAACTGTTATAGTCCTCATAAGCGTGTTTATATAATTTAATAAATATTTATAAAAATGATGCAATATATATGTATGATAATCCTAGGTGGCTATTTTGTATGTGATTCCTCCTGATATAATAGTTAGTTATGTTATTAGATTACTTGATTTATAATATGAGCTCTTGTTTCAATCCCATTTAGTATTATTATGGTATTTTTAGAGACACTATGAAATTTGATGAAGCCGAAATGGCCTGTAGCATCCCTCCCCTCATTGTTGGCTTGTGAAGTGACTGGTCATCCTACTAGGCCTTAGGTGACATCCCCAAAAAACCAATGGATGGAAATAGATACAAAGGGCTTCATAAATAGTGTGGTATGATTTTACATTTTTAAAAGAAACTACCAACCCAAAATTTCTAAAGAGAAAAACCACTAGTTTGGTTCATGAGAAACATTTAATACAACTAAATGTAATACCAAAAACAACAAAACCAAACACCAATCATGAACCATATCTGAGTACAAATCAAAAACTAAAACCTACAAAACCCAAATATAACCAACACATCAACTCCACAAATCTCAGCATTCTCCAAAATCCAAATCCACAATCCATTCCCAAGGGATCATGAAGCATAAAAAAATAAATTATATACCTTTCCCTTACATGTGTCTTGATATACAACATCTGAAAACACACCAATGTTCATAAGTAGGGGTTGAGAATAAAACTGAGTAGGTTTTCCCCATATGACTTCCCTAATCACCCCACTATGATAGAACATGTTAGAAAATTTACATTAGATAATTTATATTAAATAATTTATATAAAACAATTTAAAATAGTTCATCTCCAAACAAAATCCATTTATAATAACAACTTTTTTCCAAATCAAAACAATTTTTTTAGGGAATGCAACCAAGAAAATCCATCTAAACCATTTCTAAAATCCAATTTGGATTTACCCATTATATTCCACACAACCAACTTCCACACATGAATTCCTAGGTGATAGTTTCATACTCATGAGGGGTCTCTCGTCAATCTACCATAATGTGTTGTGGTGTACTGTTATAGTACATTTCACTGGTGCTATAGTGTTCTATTACAACACACTTTATCATGACCCTTTATTAGTTCTTTTGAAAGTGTTGATAATTTTTTACTTTATTATAACATTTGAATGTTTTGATATATTCATCCTTTATCATCACAGATAAATTTTTCTTTTATCAATACTTTTAAAAATGATGATAAAGGTACTCTTTATTAGTGCTGAACAAAAGTGATGATAAATGGGTCATTTATCAACGCTAAAAAAGCACTGATAAAAATTCAATTTATTAGCACTTTTCTTAGTGATCATAAATTAACCATTTATCCACTCTTTTTTAGAACATTTAAAGAATGATGACTATTAATATTACTCCAGTTATTAAAGCTTCTCCAATGTTTTTAAAGGCCATTTTTAGCATTGTTATATGCCTATTTCGTTGTAATGTTAGGTGAATTCCTAAATTAGGGTTAGTTGTTCACCATTTGGATTTTGATTTAATAGTGGGATTTGGTGGGTCCCATCATGTGATGGTACAAGAAAGTCACGTGGTAATGAATAGATTCATGAACCTTGGGTAATATTCATCAACATTGGGTTTTACAATGACAAATTATTGATATAATTGGAAAGAGTTTGTGTTAGGAACCAAGAAATGAATGGATCATAGAACATGGAATTAGGTGTAGACCTATTTGAAAAATATAGTCAGGTAATATGAGTGTTAGTGTTCCTCTAACAATGGGTATCAGATAGAATCATAGTCATTGATTTTTGATAAGGTAAATTCAATGAAGGGTTTCACACCATGGATATACTAAGTATGTATCTCTGATATTGAGTGCTTTTCAATAGAAATAGTGAGTGAAGTTTTGGTGGAACAAATCCAATGGTGGTTTTGATTTTGTGTTGGTTCTTGGATGCAACTGATTAGGTTGTGAAACACCTGAATATAAGTGTTGAAGGTAATATTAATGTTGCGTTGGTGAATTTAGTATTTAATGTCCATAATATGTGGGATATCATTACGAGGGGATTAATATGTATAAGTTTGGGAAATGGACCAATAAGGAGAAAGATTCTAGTAAATATAAAAACTTTTGAGGAAGTGAAATGTTGTTGTGATGGAGTAGGGGTTTGTGTTAAGGGTACAATGTTGAAAAATAGGCAATGGATTTTAAAGAGGATGATATGGTGATGATTGGTTGTGAAGATGAGTAAGAGATAGTATGGTGTATACTAGGGATTTAAACTAGTGGTGTATAGTATTAGTGGATTATTAATTTAATAACGACTTCAAGAGTGGTGACACATTTTCGAGTTGATGGAATTGATTGGAAATGAAATATGTGGTCGTGAAGTTTGTTATGAATACTAAGTGAAATGAGGCACCTTATAGTGTGTTTTGGTAATTATTCATTATAATAGTTTATATATGAATCAATAATGTCATTCAAGGAATGATCAATGTTATGATGGATTTCTTTGAAAGGATTATGTGGTTTTAAGTACTAGAGGTGGTTTAGTTATAGTGTCATCATAACCATAACCCAAATGAGAAATGTAATTTTTACATTACATTATGTGTTTGGTGACTAAGATGGTTTAAATATTATGAACATGGATATTACTCAAGGAAGAGGAGAATTATGGTTGAAAGATTAAAACATGATACACTTATTTGTTTTTAAGGAGTGAAACATGAATAGATTCCTAAATAGAGACAAATCAGAATAGGATTGATTTTTTAGATTTGGATTAGGATTTTCAATTTGGGAAAACATTTATAATATTAAAATAAGGGGTTATAAGGTGTTTTCCTAGGTCTAGGATGATAGAGAAGTTTTTAGGTGTTTAAGAGGTTGGGTGGTGTAGGCCAATGGTTATAGAGGGACACTAGGTAAGTAGATGAGTGAAATATAGTACTCGTTTATGGAGTTAGGAGTTAAAGTGAACTACATCAGGACTTGGAGTTTGATGTCTCAAAATGGGTACCTAGTGATCCATATGGTGGGTGATGCATGTCTATCAAGTTCTCGGTGGTTCCCAAAAATATTTTTCAAAAACTAGGTGATTTTTTTGTGTTTAAGGATTTAATTTTAAACTAATATTTAGGATTAATCTTCTCCTCAATTCATAATATGAAATGTCCATCCACCATTTTCCTCTCCTACTTTCCTCTTTTTTCCATTGATCTGAGTGTTTCAGAGGTTGTTCCCTTTTTGGTTTGATGTGAGTTTGTATCCCTCTTTTCTCCTCCCTCTCATATTGTCTCAATTATTATAATTATAGTTGGTATGGATTAGGGTTTTAAGATCAATTCCGCTAGATCATGGTTGAATTAGGTCCTAGATTATAAGAATATTTTTTGAGTTGATTACAGGAAGTTTTAAGATAATGAATGTTTTAGGTTTCATTCGGTTTTATTGAGGTAACCTACTTCCATTTTTTATTTTTATTTTATCAATAAATTGGGAATTAATCGCCTATTGAATTGTTGTTGATTACTATCTCTTTGATTAGTAGTGAGTTCATGCTTGTGCCAAGTGTGGAACATATTCCCTTGAATGACCTCTTAAAATCATTATTTTTTCTAGTGATTTATTTATTGATAATTTTTTATAGATTAATGATAATATTAATTATATTAAAAATAATAATGTTTTATATTTAATTAATTTTTTTTGAGGAATTCATTACCACACATCGATATAAGAAGGTTGGTTGATCTTGGTTAATGATGCTGTTTTGACTTTTTTTAATGTAAATAACTCTGATTGAGGTAGGAAATACCTAAACATTTCCTTATAGTTTTTGATTTTGTTATGTGACATGGGATATGAAATATCACCACTTACGTTTGATTTACAATAAATTAAAGTGAATTATTTTTGTTTGACATATTTGAATTGAATAAAATTTTCTATGTACATAAAATTCCTTTGATCATTAAGATTTGATTCTATAGTTACCTATACGTGTATCTTTAACCTAAAAAGAGATACATGGTATATGTGTACCTAAGAGGGATATGAATTTGGTGATGTAAAACATAGTAGACCGTAGGATAGGTGCCTTAAAAATAATCTATGTAAGAGATATGGATGATTTTAGGTGTCTAGATTATGTTTTTTCTTATCTGGGACTTTCATGTTGTGGAATCCTACCTTTATATTACCTAACGTTTCATTTCATTATACACATTTAATAAATCATAAGATCTTTTGGTTTCTGTGTCTTGGAAATTAGGTACATATTACATAAATTAAATAATAATAACATAAAAATTAATATTATTAAATTATTTTGGGGGAATCCATTTTTATTCTATCCCAAGTCATCTCATTGCATTCCATATCCTTAGTAAATACATCAAAGTAAAGGGGTGAGCATAAATCACATAAAGGGAATAAAAAAAGAAATACTTAGCTTGTGAGAAAGAGGCATATAACCATAAATGATCACATGAATATGAGGCATATAATAAAAGAAATAACATTAATCATAACATGTAAATGGGGCTACAACATAAAAATAATACATTCATAATAACACTACCAAGGTCCATCCCCAAGGTGTCATAAATAATAATTAATGAGCTTATTCACCAAGGCATCTTAAAAAATGTCATCTCTATATATTAAAATCGTTATCCAATGTATTTCAGTTCTATAAGGGGATACATTAATAAGTATTAATTTCATGTGAGCCTCATAATAAATCATTTCATTAGTAACCCACAAAGTGCGAAGAATGAGTTTCTTAAAAAAAATCTTGGCATAAAAAATATCTTAAAGACATCATAATTACATCAATTTTAACCCATGAAAGGAAATATGGGTTTCATATATTTAAATAAATAAATCAAAAATTAATTTTTATATATATCATAATACCCATTGAAAATAAAAAAGTTTTTGGTTTTTAAATAAAAATTAAAATATAATTTCTCATTTAAAAGGGGAAAATTTGAGAAAAATATTTTGCAGCCTGACAGGTATAAAACATGGTTTTCAAAATTAGAAAATGAGACATGGAAAGGGTTTCCCATTGATAAAACATAATTAAGAAATAATGGTATGATCAAAATGGTAATAGTATAATGTAATCATAATGTTTAAAAGTGATATAAGAAAATATTTTCATCAATCAGTGAGAAAGGAAAGACAATTCCCTTATCATGTAGAGTTACTCTTAAATCATGAGGAATGTAACTTTAGGGGCTTGAGGAAACCTTGGGGGCTTATTGGGAGGTAAAACTACTAGATATTCATGGAGGATGTATTTTTACTAAAAATAAATAGATAAATGGGTGGGTATTTATAGAAAAAATTGAGGTTTTTTAATAATTTTCAAATATAGGCCTTAGAAATCTAGGTTACGGAAAATATAAAACCATTCTCTTAATCATAGTTTTTGCCCATGGTTTTGGAAATTTAAATCAAAATTTATGTCATCCAAACCCAAAATAATCTAACGTCATATTATATTACTTTTTTTGGCATGGAAGATTAATGTTTCCACAATATAATGATTTTAAAGTCAAAATTTCCATTTTAGACTTTAGAAAGTGGATTATAGGTTTGGAAATTGATTAAAATATATTAAAAACATTACATTAAAAAATTAAAATATTTTAGGTCATGTATTGTTGTTAATTAATTATTTCATCATTATGAAATAATTATGAAGTCATTAAACATACCAAAAAACCCTAACTATATATTTACTATTCATGAAAAAATAAAGTATTTTACCAAATTCTCATAAATTTGACCCCAAAATAATTTTGATGTTATGATTTCAAAAATTATGTTTATTTTAGAAGAATAATTCTATAATTTATATAATTTTAACTTTTGACTATAAAAATATTTATCAATTAAAAAAATAGCGGGTTGAAATGCATAGAAAAATTTATGATACTTTAAAATTTTCAAGGAAATAATAAAATTTCTTAATCATTTAAATTTTAATAATATTGTTTTCATTATACTATTTCATTAATATAAATATTATTAACAATACCTTAGTTTAATTTAAAAAAATTTATTCGTTCTTAAAAGTTCAATTTGTAACTTAAAAATAAATTTATCAAATTTCAACTCAATTAACCAGATATTTTATTAAGAAAAAACCAATATTTAATGTGTATATCATATTATTGTTAATAGTTTTACTAGTATAAATTTATGAATTATTTATGATATTCTCATGAAATAAAAATTCATTATTTTTGTTTATATTTTAAAACCTGATAAAAAAGTTATTAGGAGGAAATATATCCCTAAAATATAGGATGAATAGTTTTCATTTCATTATATTATTCCCCCTTAACGAAATTGCATCCTAAAAATTTTATCTTATTGATAGGTAACAATAATTATATAGATCAAGGTCTTCCTCAACATTATGAGTATTTAAAAATTCTAGAGGTAAGAATAATCATTAAATTTTATAATATCATTCTTCTATGATGATATACTTTAATCTTAATAAATTTTTTACATTATCTTTATATCCTTTATAATTGTTTGTAAAAGCTTGTGATTTACCTAAGAATATTCCTAGTAGTGTCAAACCAAGATTGAATGAAGTCCCATTATTGTGCACCAGTTCCCAATTGATTCTAGCTCAATGTGGTGTTTTCATGTGTCACCCCTAGATGCATCTTTACCAGAGCCACGTCCACTTATTCGTATTTAAGAAGGTATTTCTTTCCTTAAAACCCACTTAATAGATACTTAACTAAAATACAAAGATGTTTTCTTATATTAAAACTTTTCTCTAGGTTTCTTGTTAATGTTTCAAATCCTAATTTCTAAAAATAAATAAACAGCCCTATGATACTAACTATGGAATCCCACATTTTTATTACATAACATTTAATTTTATAGTACACATTTAATAAATTATAATATCGTTTGGGATTATTGTTTTGAAAATTAGGTACATATTATTTGTATTACATAAATTTAAAATAAAAATAAACATTAATAAATTCTTTTGGGAGACTCATTGGTTATTTCATTGTAATTGGTCTCACTGCATATCATATTATAGGGAAATACATCAAAAGAAATGGGTGATATTAAATCCCAGCAGGGGAATAAAAAAATAAACACATAGAATGTGATCAAGAGGCATAAAACTAGGCATGATCATATGAATATGAGGAATATCATAAAAGAAAGAACATTAATCATAACATGTATGTTTTCTACAATATAAAAATAATACATTCATAAGAATATCATCAAGGTTCATCCCCATGGTGTCATAAATCATAATTAATAATGTTAGTCACCAAGGAATCAAAAAACATGTCATCTCTATAGATTAATTTATGTACCCAATTCATTAAATCACCATCAGGGTGCACCCTTCATATGTCTTAATTTTCTATGATCCTCATAATAAATCATTTTATTAATTACCCATGAAGAATAAAAATGGGTCTCTTATAAAAACTCTTGGCATACAAAAGTGCTTAGAGACATAATCATTATGTCATTTTTAAACCATGAAATGAAATTTGGTTTTCATATATATAAATACTTGAATTGAAAAGTCATTTTTAAATCTATTTTAATACCCATTTAAAACAAAAAATGTTTGGGTATTCAAATAAAGAGGAAAAGATAAATTTTCACTTAAAATAGGATAATTTGAGAAGAAAATTAACTAGCATGATGGGTATAAAACATGGTATTAGAAACGTGTAGAATTATATAGGGAAACAGTCGCCCATTTATAAAACATAATTTGGTAGAAAGGTATGATCAAAGATAAAAGAGTTTCTTAAATTGAATAGAAAAAAAGGATAATTCCCTTGCATAGAAGACTTACTCCTAGATCATGAGGAATAAAACCTTAGGGACTAGATAAAACCCTAAGGGACTCCTTGGGAGGTAAAACTACTAGATATTTAGGGATCATAGATTGTGAGTGAAAGAAAATATATAAATTGGTTGATATTTATTGAAAAAATGGAGGATTTGTTTAATAATTTAAAAATATATGGCTTGGATATCTAGGATGTGGAAAATAAAAAAAATGGATTGCCTATGATTTTAGAAATTTTGGTCATATTTTAAGTTATTTTAACCTACAAGAACCAAGCATCATATGATATTAATTCTTTTCGCATGGAAGAGTAAAGTTTTAAAAAAAATAATGTTTTTAAAGTCAATGTTTCCATTTTAGACTTTGGAAAGTAGATTATATGTTTAGAAATTTTTTAAAATCTATTAAAATAATTGATAGTAATAGATAATATATTTTAGGCCTTTTATTGTGGTTAATCAATTATTACATTACTATGACATAATTATGAAGACATCAAACATACTAAAAAAACCAAATTGTAATTTTATTATTCGTAGAAAAATAAAGTATTTTAGAAAATTCTTATAAATTCACCATAACCTAATTTCGATGTGTTGATTTCAAAATCAATTTTAATATTATAAGAATAATTCTCTAAGTTCTATTATATTAACTTTTAAATATATAAAACTTTATTTATTAAAAAAGAGTGGGTTGAAATGCATAGTAAAATTTATAACACGTAAAAACTTTCGAGGACATAAATTTTTTTTAATCATTTATATTTGAATAAGATTGTTTTTATAATAATATTTAATTTAAATAAATATTATTTAGAATACATTAGTTTATTATTAAAATTTATATCTTTCCTTAAAATTAAAATTCATTTCTTAAAAATAAATTTAACAAAAAAAATCTCAGTTTAAAATATATTTTATTAAGAAAAACTCTTCTTTAATATTTATATCCCATTATTGTTGAAAGATTTATAAGTCCAAATTTATGTGTGATGTATGATTTCCTCATGAAATAAAAATTCATTCTATGTGATTATATTTTCAAACATAATAAGTAGTTATTGGGAGGAAAGTGATACATAAATAAAAGGAAGTGCATTCTTCAGGTCGTTACACATGTTCCCTTATATATTTGGCTAGATGACTGGTATTTGGGGTGACTATTCCTCCATCTCAATCATTTATATTTGAATGGATATATCTTGTTTTTTATTAAATATATATGTTAGGCATGTGAGGATGAGCCTATCCTGGATCCAAGTGTGTGTTGGATGTGATTCCAACCTTTGAATGAGATTCTTAGCCAACAATGTTTCATTTTTCATTATACCATTGAATGTATATGGTTTTTGTATGGGATGAAATACCCATGAATTTACATAACGTAATGTGACATAATGGGCCATGATAGTTACCCTAGACTGATGTTATCCTTTGGGGTGTTATAATATAAGGATAAATTTTTGGTAACCTTAAAGAAATAGGATATTCGGATAGGGTGTGTTCTTGATAAGTCGCACTAAGTAAATTGTGTTCTAGTATTAGGTGAGTTACCAATACTTATGGCCTTGTGATATATTTGTTTCCATCATCCTATTCTATGGATCATGGTATTTATTAAGATCGATGTATATTATGCAGATTTATATATATATTTTTATATGGTTAATTTTTTTAATGTTACTTATAACTATTGTTATTGATGTTAGTTTTTAAATGATAATAATATGGTGATGTGTTGTGTGATCATTCCAACTGTGATCATGGGAGATAACAAGAAGGTAGGTTGGGTGTCATGACAACCATGAACATGTGTAAAGTAATGGATTGAGATGTGTGCTTCACTTGGTAGAGAATTACAACTATAGTGATGTGTGATGGGTTGTGTAATGGGTTCAGTGGTCATGCAAAAAAAATTTATAATTTTATGGACTATTATAGTTGAGAATTGTACAAACAATGGGTATATTTTAATTTGGTTTAGGTGTCATGCCAACCATGATTAGACTATCGCCCAGGTAAGTAGTTTTTGATATAGATATAGATGTTTTATTTGGGTATAAGAGTAAGAAAACCTTGTAATGATCCTTGTGGTATTGTGATGTGGTAGGTTGGATGTGTTGTCTCCTGATGTGTTGGTGATATGGAGGGTTGGTCATGATGCCTCCCCAGTTGGTTGTGTTTTTTTAGGTTGAAAGTAATACCTCTCAGGGAGATTGTGATGTGGGGGATAGAAAATGATTCCTATTGAGATGGTTAATATGTGATGGATTGGATATGATACTTCTTCTTATGTTTTTTATGTTTTGGGTTTCATGTGATACCTCCCAAAGACTTTGTGATTCAGGTTTCATGAAACACCCTGAGTTTTTATAAACTTTTTTTCAAATAAATTATATTTATTTTATGGATTTTGTTTCACAATACACCATGTTAAGAGTTTTTTATACAAAAAACCCAGTTAATATTATGCTATTTGCAACACTATCTTAGATTACATTACACGCAACACTGAGTTTTAACAAAACAGTGATATATTATTAATATTGTTATTTAAAACTCACCTTCATAACCAATCCATTTAACTTAAAGAAATGAATAGAGATGAATATTTTTTAAACATTAATTTTAATATTTTTATTAATAATAACTTATTCATGATAAAATAAATAATTTTTGTAATGTCTTCATTTGTTTTGAAAAATAATATTTTCCTAAAAACCTAATATTTATATATTTTTTTGAAAAATAATAAAATTATTTTTTGACAATTTTAGAAATTTAAATTGAAAAAATAAACATTATTTTTTAATTAATAATATAAAAATTATCTTAGGGTTATTTTTTGGAATTTTTCTAAAAAGATTCATTTTTTTACTAATTGTGAAAATAAAAAATTTAAATTAAAGAATTCATTTTGGTCTAATTAATTTATATTTTTAAATTATATTTTATTTATTTTACAGTATAAATAATATAATTATGTATAAATAAATCCAATTTAGTTAATTGGATTCAAATTCACATTCAAATTGGATATAAAAACATTTCATCTTTTGAGCATTTTCACATTAAAAACTTGCTTTCTTGAAACTTCTGTAGGATTAATTTTAAAATAATATCAACCAAATGTATAAATTGAATTTGGAAAATTGATTCTATATTTTTAAATATAATAATTTATAATTTATAATAATTCCAACATAATTTTTTTACTGAAGTGATGAGTGAAAACATCTGAAATTAACCACGGAGATTAAGAGAACCAGAAGTTTACAAAGTGACTAAACTTTAATCTTATGTGAAAAAATGACATATAATCTTTTAAAAACCCATTTTAGAGCCATATTTTGACCTTATATTTTCTATTATCTATATTGGTCCATTATTGGACCAAATTGACATGGAAAACATGGGGGAATTCTCCCTTTTAAATATTTTCAAGTTTTCCACTCACTTACCTTATAAAAGGACAGAAACTCTCCTCCTCTATTTATACAATAAAAACATATTGGTTTTCCTAATACCTTCCCAAATAACTTCTAAATTTCCCTCATATCATCCTATAATCTTTAATTTGGGAATATATCTAACGAAGTTAGGCCTTTGGTGAAAATAAAAAAGAAATACCTAAAGAAGACGTAACATTCATCAATGAAGATTTTTTTTTCTTTTTAAAACCAATTAATTTATTTTTATATCATAATTATATAATTAATTAATTATATTAAATATAATTACATTTTTTATGTTAAGGGTATTCCCTAAAAATACACACTTCCATCAAATGCGTTACAAAATCACCATTCATGTGTTTGGAAGACTACAACCTTATGTACTAATGTCATTCATTTTTTCCATTACCACCTTTCATGGTTGATTATAATGATTGAAATACTATTTATATATTATATATATGATTTTTATGATGTTATTATGATTCTGGAATTTTTATGTCACGCAAGCCTTAATGCTTTTCATTTTGTGGGAATACAACAATTTTGTTCGTTTGTACAACGGACTACCACCTCATGAAGTGATGTGGTTCGTTCACACTTTACATGGAATTTATTATGTATGGGTTTAATAAATATAAGTGATATATATAAAATAAATATTATTCTTGAATTATAAAAACCCATATAATTTTCTTTCTGTCAATCTGACAAGAAAATGGAAACAATGTTTATGCGTACGTATGGCCTGTCGTCTCCATGAACCGTGTATTTCATTACGAATTTATATATGTTGTAGATTATTATAAATATATATGTTATGAATATATATTATATTTGTATCATTATTATAATTATAGATATTATTAAATCCTGATTCAATTAATAGGATCAAAAATAATACAAAACAATATATATATGAAAAAAAGTGGTTGTTACCTAAACTATAACATTAATATAGAAATGTTAATAAATGAGTAAAGGTAATTATAAAATCATATATGGTATGATATAAAATAATATGGTCCTTGAATATATTTATAATAAAATTTTATTTATTATACAGGAGGATTTAACGAGTACAACAGAAGTCAAGTGTTAAAGTAAGGGATTTTAGTCTAATTTTTAATTTCTGTGAGACACAAGCCATTTTCACCACTAATTTATTTTATGTGGTTTGTATATTTCTAGTGAATTTATTTTATTATTCATATACTAAAAATTATTGTGATTTTTTTATCTATTTAGGTATTTCTCATTCATGGTGTTTACGTTTAAAACGTTACCAAGTGGTATAGAGATTTTTGTCTCAATTTTCCTTCTTTGAGACGTATGTTTTGTTATGCACCTATATTATCTCACAATGTGTATATACAACTCATTTGACATGTAATATCATGAATTTATTCATCCTCATGATATTTTTCATTTTATTTTATGTTATTCCTTCATAGGTTTTATAGTTAAACATTACCAAATTGGTAGGAGTTTATTGCTACAATCTCATCATTTATCAGTATTTTTTATGATTATGCTTCCATTTATGAAATATTATGATCCATATATTAATAATTATAATTAATTTTATTATCCTATATTTATTCATGATATATTCAAGTAATTGTACAATTATATACACTTTGGCACGTAAAAGTACAAAGAAAATGTTTTTAGGAAAATACGACTTTATCTCTCTATTCGATCGGAAATTTGTTTTCCTTAAAAACCATGTTTTATAAAAATGTTTTAAAAAATGTTTTATAAATATATTATATTAAAACTTTTACCCAATTTTTACTTTTTACAAAAAAATGAAATTTTTTTCCTTTTCCAAAAAAAATGCTCATTTGGATTCTATCAAAAATGTCAATGGAACCTCTGTTTTTATGTGTATAACATGAATAGAAAGTTCCGATGTCATGACCAATCATTACCTCAATGATTAATTTGTAATTTTTTAAAAAAAAATTCAATGAAAAGAGTTTTAAAATTTTATATTTATTAAAAAATATTTAATGTGAAACTGATTTTTTCCTTAATAAAGGTTATAAATGATCTTTCAAAATTATTTTCAGTATAAGATGACAAATATTGGTGTTACTAATGCCTCACTGGGAATATGATCTAAGGGTAATATTCATATTCTTTATGTAAATTTTTTATGTTTTTATGGCATGATATTTATGAAATGTGTCTCTCTTGTATGGATTATATACTTATGAAACCCATTTATCTTCTATGGGTTAAATCTTATGAAACCCATTTATCTTTCATAGGTTATATGATTATGTAACTCATTCATCTTAAATGTTTTATATGCTTATGAAACCTTCTTCTTTTCATAGGTTATTCTATGATTATATGATTATGAAACTTTTATCTTTTCCACATGTTAAGATATGATGAAATGTTTAAGATACCCATTTCATTTTATGGGTTATGACATGATGAATTCTAATGATATTATGGAAAACATATATAAAGTTTTAATTATTAAATTGTCAAGAACTATATCTCCCTCAAATTCATTAGGTATTGATATATATATCTCATGATATAGACATGGTTGGAATGGGGAGTCTACCCAGTACAATAATACAATCTTAGAACAGGGAGTGAAACCAGTACAATAATACAGGGCTGGAATGATGAGTGAACTTTGTATAGTAATACATGACTATAATTAGGAGTTAAATTAGTCTAGTAAAAGTATTTTTCTTCTTTTATGGCTTTAGTAGTGATCCTTGACTAATATAGTAATGATTTTCTATTATTATGTGTATGTCATAAATCCATGTCTTATGTCTATGTTATTCTTTAATTGATCATGTTCCTTGATTATCTTTTGATTCATGTTTTATGAACTACCTATATTTATCCCATGATTAAATATTATGATCTTTAATATGCAGAGTATTATTTTTGAATGTTATGATCACATTATCTTAACCCTATTATCATGTTATGCTTACTTATTTCACTTTTTTACCATTATTGAGCATCTGAGATCACTATTTCTCTCATTTCCTTTCCCCGGGTTATGAAGATATGTATTATGTATGATATTTATAATAGGGTTTCATTTTTGAAGAACATATTGTGAGATAATGTAGCTCACTTATGGACCGGTGTTTTGGTTTCCAAGATTCCAAAGACACTAAACTATTTTGGACCTTAGGGGTATGTTTTCTAATGTAATACATCTTCACAAAAATGATGTAATATCTATTTATATTAACCCTATGTTATTATATTTGGTATAAATGGAAGGTTTAGTTAACCTTTGGAAACAAGAATGAAAACTACATAGTAAGATTCCTAAGGGTATGCTTAAGTACAAGTCTCAGTATAAGTATAAGGATAAGACTTAAAGTATAGGAAATTTTCTTTGGATTTTGGTAAAGGATAGAGAGAGTGGTTTCTAGGTAATTATATACCTTTCAAGATACTATAAGTATATGTGTCTCTATAATAGTTGTGCATATGGCTAATATCCCCAAAAACATTGTATTGATCTAGACTCGATTGGGAATGGACGCACAACAATGGGCCTTGGAGCACACATAGTTTGACACTCCCAAGGGATATTCTTGGGAAATTCACAACCTCTTTATGAACCATCATGAAGGATTTAAATAGAATATGACTATGAATGACCTAGGATAAACCGAAGTTGTCATTGGTTAAAGAAGAGGGTGTAATAATTTAGACATATTATAAGTGATTTTTCGTGATTATCTGGTTTCCTAGTATGATTATTATTTCTTACACTATTTTTTGGTTTTAATCAATGGTTGAAACCCAAAGAAAACACATTAATGTTGAGTGTGATGGTCAATGAAATGATTATCATCATGAGAATCCAAATTTTATGGGATATATAATGCAAAATCTCATTTATATTCTCAAATAGATTTATCAATATATGAATCATGTTGAACATCCAAACAAGTAAAGGAGTGAATAAAATTTTGTTGAGACTTTAATGAGGAAACATCCACCTTATTTTAGAGGATCTTCTAATCTTCTAGTTTCTAAAAAATTGAACAGTATCACTAAAAAATCCATTATCTAGTTTTCCAAACATGAAAATTTCATTTTTGTTGTATACCATTTAGAAGGTGACGCAGATCAATGGTGAACTATTATTAAGAATAGGATTCAACATGGTAAAATTGAATCCATGGAATGGGATGAGTATAACGAATTATTTTTTAATAAGTACATTCCTTGTGTTCTTTATATGAATAAGCAGAATGAGTTCCTTTAGATATAGAAAAAGAATGTTTAATTGGTTGGTACCTATGAGGCAAACTTTATAAGACTTTAGAGGTACACTTATGGTATTATAATCAAACCTAAAATTTTGGCTGATTGATTATTAAGTGGCATGAAACAAATTATTTTAAGGGATCTATCCATAAGATACTTTAGTAGTTATGAAGTGATTTTTTATGTGAAATCAATGTGAAAATATAGGTTAGATTTATGTATCAATATCATGGTTTTGACAATAAAAGGAATATGGGCTTCAAAGGAAAATCTAAAAATCATGTAGCTAAGAAGATGAACATTTATTTATTCTCATAGTGTGGGAAGAAACACGAAGGAAATTTTATTGAGGGGGATACTAAATGTTTTAAGTGTGTAATGGAAGGTCATTAGGTAATTGATTTCTGAAGTTATAGGAATAAGTTAGTTATTGATGAGAATAGAGAGAAAACTACACAGAATATACCTCTTCAGTGCTTCAAGTGTAAGGAGAATGGGAATTATGAAAACCAATACCCAAAACTGAGGGTTAATGATGATGATCAATGTCATCAACCTCTTAAGTCAAGGGATGAGGGGAAATCTCAAGTGATTGTTGTTTCTGATGAGGGGTTTGATAATGACATGGTGAAACATACTCTTACTATCCAAACTAGAACTACTAATGTATTATTTGACTCTGGGTAAACCCATTATTCATTTCTAAAGAATTTTCAAAGGGTGTCAGGATTCCCCTGAAATGATTAGATGAAGAATTAGTAGTGAAAACCCCTACTAGAATGATTATTGAATCTCAAATTTATGATTCATTTACGGTTGATGTTGGTATGAATGTGATTCCTAAAAATATTTTAATTCCTATTATAAATGAATTTTATGTCATCCTAATCATGTATTGGATTTCTATGCATAAATCCCATATCAATTTTTGAGGAAGGGAAGTTACATTTGATATTCCACATGAACCTATGAGTGTTTTTCCATGTAGTGGGAAGTATGAACTTCTGATGGAGACTACATCTAGTGTATGGGTCATAATTACCATTCAGAAAGGGAAGTTTATTTAAAATTGTTTGAGAGGAACTTGACACTGATTATGTACCTATTTTGTGGGAATATGTTGATGTCTTTCTAAAATAGTTTCCTAGATTTCCACCAAAACAACAAGTTGATTTATCTCTATAAATCATATCTGGTTCCACAAGAATTTCAAATTCTCCCTATAGAATGGCCCCATTGAGTTATAGGAAATGAAAAAGGACCTACTAAAAACCATGAAACTAATATAAAATCAGTATTTAACAACACTAAAATTATCCTTCATTAGCCCTAAGAAAATAATTACTATCAGAGCATGATTAAATGCCCTATGTGTTTATCAGCGCTAATAAAAGAACTAATAAAGGACCCCATTTATTAGCACTTTTATTTAGAATTGATAGAGGTGTAATTTATAATTTTATTTATTAGAATTGATAAAGGGGATATTTTATCATGTTATCAAATTTATAGCACACTACAACACCAGGAAAAATAGGCATGAACACAAGAAACAACAGTAAAAACAGGTATAAATACATATTTTAAATGAAATAAAATTTATAGCACAAATATAAAAAAACACTATATTATAGAAATTTTAAACCTTGGTTTATAAAATTAAATGTGTAAATAAAAATTATCAATGACATTAAAAACATCAATGTTCCTTTATTTTTAGCCCCTGACCACCACTAATGCTATTGTCGAACAAACCAGCCATGCTCAAACAAAACACTACAAATATATAAGAAAAAAATTCGTATATTTGAAATTATATAATGTTATAAATTAAATAGAAACTTTTTATTTTAGACTAAACTTTGAGTCATACTAGGAAAATTGTGTATCTGATTGAGTTGCAATAGATTCTTACCCGGTACACCATTTCTTTTTCTTCTTAAAAAATTATCTCTATGAAAATTAACTAATGAATTATAAGAAAAAAATGATAATTAAATAAATTAATTAATAGTAGATATAATGATGATAGACCATTATAGGATCATTTTATCAATTTTGCTGATGTGATGTGCATTTTAAACTAAAATGACACTTATATATTAAAAACAAACACTTAGAGAAAAACTGGTAATATAGTGCATTAGATTGAGGTTACTTTTATTCCAAAACATCCTAATTGACTTATGAATCTTTTTCCTAAAGTATAAAAATCATATGAATTCATTTTATCGATTTCGAGTATGTCACTTGTGTTATTTTAAAAAATGTCATTTTAAATTAGAAATAAGAACTTTCAGTCATACTGATCACATCATATGTTATTTTGACCTGAGACTGATTATTATATGTTATAAATTACATATGAATCATTTTCTTAAATTATCAAGACAATAATAATGTGTTTACTAGGTTTTTAGTGAGTAACACTTCTTGAATTAAAATGTCAATTTTAAACTTGTAAAGTAAACGGTGAGTCATACCAAGCACATTATGTATCAGATTAAGGAGTGGTTGATTCCTAAAATTAAAAATTTTATTATTTCCCATTTTTATAAAGTATCAAAATAATTTTAATGTTTTTTATTGGGTTTGAGTTTGTCGGTTTCATTTTTTACTAAAATTAATGTCAATTCTAAATAAATAGACACGCTTGGAGTCGTATCGGTCACACAGTGTATCAGATTGAGGTTATTCTGATTCCTACATTTTATAAATGACTTATGGTTCATATTCTTAAATAATCAAAAAACTATGATTGTTTTTTCTTGGTTTTAAGTATGTCACTTCTTTTTTTACTAAAATTTCATTTTAAACTTAAAAAACACACTTTGCGTCGTATCAGTCACATCATGTGTCATGTTGATGAGAGAATAATTATTACACATCAAAAATTAATTATGAATCATTTTACAAAATTATGAAGAAAATATGCATGTGCTTTCTTAGTTTTCCTTGAGTGACACTTTTTGAACTAAAATATCATTTTTAAACATATAACAGACACTTTGAGTCATACTGGCCACATTGTATATCCAAATGAGGTGTGGTCGATTTCTAAATGTCAAAAATGACATATAGATCATTTAATTAAGGTATATAATAAATAAGAATTCATTTACTCAATCTTGAGTTTGTTAGTTTCCATTTTTACAAAATGTAATGTCAATTTTCAAAAAATAGGCACACT
This sequence comes from Viscum album, assembly GCA_963277665.1. Taxonomy (NCBI): domain Eukaryota; kingdom Viridiplantae; phylum Streptophyta; class Magnoliopsida; order Santalales; family Viscaceae; genus Viscum; species Viscum album. The sequence goes on along the minus strand of OY728143.1, from coordinate 256,824,437 downwards.
TGGAGTCATATCCATCACATCATGCATAGAATTGTGGTGTAGATGATTCTTAAATGTCACATATGACTTATGGATCATTTTCCAAAATTATATAAATAATCTAAACATGTTTTCCTGGTTTCGAGTATGCCATTTGACTTTTTTACAAAAAAAAATGATGTTAATTTTAAATAAAAAGACACAATTGGAGTCATCCCAGTCGCAATGTGTATCATATTGAGATTTAGAGGATTAAAATATATAATATAATACTTATGGATAATTTACTTAATGTATAAAAATAATACTAATTTTTTTCTTGGTTTTGAGTATGTTACTTGTCTTTTTTACTAAAATATCATTTTAAACTGAAAACACACACTTTTAGTCTTATAGGTCACATCGTGTGTCAGATTAAGGTGTGGATGATTCCTACAGGTCCCAAGATACTTATGAATTGTTTTACTAAAGTATAAAAATAATGAAAATGAATTTTATTAGTTTTGAGTATATCAGTTTTGTTTTTTACTAAAATGTCACTTAAAACTAAAAACTTGCACATTGAGTCATACCAGTCACATTGTGTGTCAGTTTGACAATATAATGATTTTGACAGATCAAAAAATACTTACGAATAATTTTTCTTAATTATCAAATTAATACAAGTGATTTTTCTCACTTTTCAGTGAGTGAAACTTTTTGAACTCAAATGTCAAATTTAAACTCAAATGTCAAATTTTAATTAATAACAGACACTTTGAGTCATACTAGACATATAATTTAACGGATTTAGGTGTGGATGATTCCTATATGTCATAAATGACTTATGGATCATTTTTTCTAAACTATAAAAACAATATGAATTCATTTTATAGGTTTTGAGTATGTTAGTTTTCTTTTCTATTAAAATTAATGGCAATTTTAAATAAAATGACAAACTTGGAGTCATACAGATCACACAATGCATCAGATTAAGGTGATTATGATTACTACATCTAAAATTTTACTTATGTATCTCTTTCTTAAAGTATAGAATTAATCTAAAAGTGTTTTATCAGTTTTATATATGTCACTTTTTTTACTAAAATTTCATCTTAAACAGGAAACATGTACTTTAACTCATATTGGTCACATTGTGTATCAGTTTTACATGATATTGATTCCTAAATGTCATAAATGATATATGAATCATTTTCCTAAATTATCAGGACATTAAACGTATTTTTTATTGGTTTTTAATGAGTGAAATATTTTGGTGCATCTAATTCCGACACATCATAAATGACTTACAGATTGTTTTCCTAAAGTATAAAAATAATATGAATTCTTCTTCTTAGTTTTTAGTATTTCATATTCTTTTTTACTAAAATTAATTTCAATTTTAAATAAAAATACACACTTGGAATCATACCGGTCACACTATGCATCATATTGAGGTGTGGTTGATTCTTAAACATCACAAATGACTTATAGATCATTTTCTTAAAGTATCAAAACAATTAGAAGGCCTTTTCTTAGTTTTGAGTATGACGATTTTATTTTTTAATAAAATTAATGTAAATTTTAAATAAAAATACACACTTAGAATCATATCGATCATAATGTTCACTAGATTGAGGTGTTGATGATTCTTATATGACAAAAATGACTTATGGATCTTTTTCTTAAATTTTCAAAACAATCTGAATGTGTTTTCTTACTTTTGAGTGTGACACTTGTGTTTTTTAGTAAAATTAATGTTAATATTAAATAAAAATACACACTTGGAGTTATACCAGTAAAACATTAAATCACATTGAGGTGTGTATAATAACTACACATTAAAAATGACTTTTGTATAGTCTTCCTAAAGTATAAAAAACATATGAATTTTTTCTCGTAATTGAGTACATCACTTGTATTTTTTACTAAAATGTCATTTTAAAATAGAATCTCACACATTGAGTCATTCTGGTCACATTGTGTGTTGTATTGAGGTGTGGATTATTCATAAATTTCATAGATGACTTACAGATCATTTTCTTAAAGTATCAAAATAATTCTAATATGTTTTTTTTAGTTTTCAGTAGGTCAGTTGTCTTTTTTACTAAAATTCCATTTTAAAATGGAAATACTCACTTTGAGTAATACTAGTAATATTTTGTTTTAGTTTTATTTGATAAAAACTTCTACATTTCAAAATCTACTTATGAATAATTTTCCAATATTATAATAACTATTTGATTTTTTTATTGACTTATAGTGATTGACAATTTTTGAACTAAAATTTTAGTTTTAAACTGAAAACGGACACTTTGCATCATACTGGACACATTATGTATCTAATTAATGTGCATCTAATTAATAAATTTCACAAATTAATTATGGATAATTTTTCTAAAGTATAAAAATATTACAAATGTGTTTTATTGGTTTTGAGTATGGAAGTTATATTTTTTACCAAAATTATTATCAATTTTAAATAAAAAGATAAACTTTGAGTCATACTGATCACACATTAAGTCATATAGAGATGAGGATTATTCATAAACATCAAAATTGACTCATGTATCATTTTATTAAATCCCCAAAATAATATAAATCTATTTTCTCCATTTTAAGTATGTCATTTATGGTTTTTAAATTTCATTTTTAACTAGAAAATGCATTTGGAGTAATACCAGTCACATCATAGTTCACTATAATGTGAGACTGATTTCTACAGGTTAAAAATAAATTATGAATATTATTCATAAATTATCAAGACAATTTGATCATTTTTTATTTGTTTTCAGTGAGTGACACTTTTATGAACTAAAATGTCAATTTTAAATAGATAACAGACACTTTGAGTCATACATGGAACATTATGTATTATATTAAGGTGTGGATGATTCATACATGTCACAAATGACATAGAGATCATTTTTATAAATTAAAAAAACAATCCAAATCTTATTTCTTCATTTTGAGCATGTGAGTTGTCTTTTTTACTAAAATTAATGTCAATTTTAAATAAAAACACACAATTTGATTCATACTTGTCAAACTGTACATAAAATTGGGGTTAAGATGATTCTTACACATCCAAAATGACTAATTAATCATTTTCCTAAAGTATCAAAAAAATACTAATGTGTTTTATCGATTATGAGTATGTAACTTTTATTTTTTAATAACATTTCATTTTAAACTGGAACCACAGTATTTGAGTTATACTAGTAACATCATGTGTCTGATTGTGGGGTGTCTAAGTCATAATTGTTCCAAATAAATTATGTATCTCTTTCCTAAAGTAGAAAAATAATCTGAATGTGTTTTCTTGGTTTTGAGTATGTCACTTTTTTTTTACTAAAATGTCATTTTAAACTGGAAACATGCACTTTGATTCATAATGGCTACATCATGTGTTGGTTTAATTTGAGGCTGATTCCTACATTTCAAAAATGATTTATTAATCATTTTTCTAAAATTATCAAGACAATCTAAAATTGTTTTCTATATATTCAATAAATAACACTTTTTGAACTAAAATGTCAATTTTTTACTGATGATGGAAACATTGAGTCATAACGGGCGCATAGGGTTTCCTATTCCACAAAAAAGGAAAATTTTCTTTCATTCCCTCATAATGTATATGAAAATTAACAAAATGAGTATTAGATAAAAATGATGTGGAAATTAACTAAAAAATTTGATAAAATGATGGGAAAATCAACAAAAAGGAAATTTTTCAAGTTATATATCATTAAAATGTAATATAATTATTATTGATCATATGTAAATAAAAAAAAAGAAATTTTGTCCTACTTACATTACCATAAAAGAAAATTCATTGGACTATCTAGTATGAAATTAAACTTCCTCCAGTGGTCATTACCACATGACCTTAAACTGTGTGAAATACCATCCTACATGGATGATTATTATTTATACGATATATCTTTGTAGAAGTATCTAAACTATAAATATCACCATAAAGGATTGTTTTTTCATACTTAATTTTCTATAATAAAATATTTTTTTTCTTCATCACATCTTAAAATTATAACACTCGTTTGTTAAATACAATTTTAATTCCTAGTCCCACTATTTTAAACTCTAATTCCAAACTATAACATTTCCAATTAACCCACTATGGATACATATGAGATATTTTTGAAGATAAATCCCAACAACATGATATATTTAACCACTTTAAAATAATATAACATACACATATTACACAAAATTCCCAAAAAAACTTTTATACTTTTGGGTTGGTGTAAAACTCATATATTACCATCTTTCTTGTTATTTTATATAAAAAACTATCATAACACATTATATATTTATATATTATTCTAAATATTAGTATATCCAATTATTTGATACTCTAAAACATTAACCATTAGTGTAAACATATATTCATTCACTCATTAAACTAAAATAAATATTTACATTTGAGTTTTAATAAACCATAATAAAATCTATCTTTCCCTTTCACCATTATGGAGAGTACAAACTTCATGATAAACCATTTACCTCCTTTGATGGAAAAAACATTAGTGCGACCCATTATGTATTTTCATAAGACACTAAATAAATTACAAATTTTTTACCCCTTTTGATAGTATCAAACATCAGTATAGCCATTTATAGCATCTAAATGACACTAAAATCTAGCAAATCCATTATGTATTCTTGGATTTTGCTATATATTAGTATATCCTCTTCAATATTCTAGTTTATGATAAAATCTATCATAACATCATCATTATTTTTTCATCAAAAAGGGAACATCCCTATTTTCAAGTATTTTTTATTAATAATGATGATAAGTTTTTTATTAATGAGATTGTGAATATGGATCATTTTACATAAGATAGTATCATCATTGATGTTTGAATTAGATTTCCCCATAGTGATATTTCACTGTATGGTCATTAATTTATATTATGATTTCACATCCTTTGATTATTATTCACGAATTAGGTATACTTTGATTCTTCTCAAAAGATAGGATGCCCTTATATTTGATTATTCTCAACCTTTATAAGGTACTTTTGTGGTTACATAATTATGGGTGCATAAGTATTTTATTGTTTTTAAGAGTACAAGGTGATGTTTTATTTTTCGTGTCAGTCTATAGAGGTGGAAAACATAGTGATCATTAGCGGTGTGCTGATATATGAGTATAAATCTATTCATTAAGGTTTTTTCTTAGCATATAATTTATAAAAAAAATTATTCTATGGAAACGAAATATCATATATTACATTATTGGTTTATGTTGATTATGTACTATTAAATTCTTAACAGGTACTATGTCATGTAATGACACATATATTAAGTTTAATTATACATTTTTATTACGTACATTTCTTTTCTATGGACTTGTATTGAATTTTCAATATGGGTTTCATGGGGAAATACCACCCACTTTATGTGTGTTCCCACTTGGTACTAGTCACCAACCCATTGACTATTGGATATGAGTTTGCAATGTAAACAAATCACTATCCCTAACTCGAGAGGGGTCCTAGAAGGTCATATCATGTCATCAGATAATTTTATATAATAGATAACTAATTATATTCAATATAAATAATTTAATCTATTATAAATAGTTGGTTTATTTATAGAAAAAGTAGTTTCCAATATATTTTTCATGTATGTTGACAATAATGTATTACTACCAGTAAAAACACCGTACTTATTTGATATAAATAATTACTTCTAATAAAAACTAAAGATCTATCCTAGTTTATCAATACTTGCACAGTTAAGTAATTTATCTTTACATTATTCAAACATAGCCATTTCCTCACAAGGAAATATTATTTTAACTACTTTATAAATCAAACATTTCAATGATCTTATATATTCCCTTTTTTCCATTATTTTCATGCATTAATAGAAATACTATCTTAATTAAATCCCCATTTATTTTCGTCAAAACAAATTTCATTCTCTTTGTTATATATGAAAATCATGATATTATTCCTAAAATTTATTAATGAAATTTTACGCAGAATTCAACACACTAATCGAGGGAAAACACTATATTAATTTCTCATTAACCATTTCACTTTTTTGTTTATTTGAAAGAATAATATTTATAAACTAAATCCCCTAATCTTACATATTAATTATAATAATTTTCCAAATAACACCTCTATTATATTTTCCTAATTAATCAAATTTTCCCATTCCTCTCACCAAAAAAAATGGTATAAAACAATATCATTTGTTTATCAATAACTCTGAAATCAAATTCATGATTTCTATCATTATAGAATACATCAAATATGAAGTCATTCAGCTTGCGGCTTGCAGTTTGCGGCTTGCGGCAATGACCTAGATCGGTGATGACTGAGGCTCTGGCCCCCTCCTCCCTAGCGAGGGGAAGGGGGAACCTTTCCTTGTTGGCTCGTCCTTTCATTCCCTTTAAAAACCTGGCCTACCTTCCTCCCTTTCCATTGATTTCACTTAGACATAATGTTATTGATATCCATGAAGGTTCACCATAGCTTGCGCTATCGGTTAAGGAGTTCAATGCAGCTAAAGATCTCCACGGATCGAAGCTGGTGGCTCGATTCAGAGGTCGTCGTCCATCGGTTGATGCTTTCGATAGATTTGTGTTTGATTCTTTGGGGATTCAAAACTAAGTAGTGGTGGGTCTTCTCGACAGGTATCAATTAATGGTTCGCTTCGTATAGGAAGAGGATTTGGTCGTTGCCTAGTCCAGCGCTCCTCGGGTGTTCGATGGTTGTGGCTTCTTCCTCCTATGTTGGTCATTTGATTTCAACTTGAATCGTGATTTTCCTTCGGCCGCGGTATGGGTGAGTTTTTTGGATTTTCCTCTACCTTTCCAAAACCCTTCTATCATTTGAATTCTTGGGAATTTAGTTGGCTGTTTTCTATTCTCTGATGATCAAACTATTGCGGTCTGTCATCCTATCATGCCCCACGCATGTATTGAAGTTGATGTTTCAAAACCTCCAACCGAATGGATATGGATTTCGTTTGGAGAAGAGCTAAGGTGGAAGCAGTGAGTGGTGTTTGATTCGTGGCCCACGTTCTGCCCAGGATGCTGCTGGCTTGGTCATGTGGCCTTTGGGTGTTATCGCACGAACCGGGATAGGGCATCGGTGGAGCAAGTGGTTCCAGTGGTGGATCCACAGTCGCGTGGAGTTGAGGTTCTGGAGGAGCATGAGGGGGATTTCTGGGAGCTTCCAGGGGAGATGGATTTGGTCATTTTCTAGAATTTGAATAGGGCAGAGGTTAGTCCATGGGTGAAGCAGAAGCAGTGTCCTCCCGTGATTTCTTCGAGGACAGTGAAGTCTAGGAAACACAATGAGGAAGGCCCGAGGGTGGCTAATATCTTTGTCCAGCTGAAGCGTGATCTGGGTGATTATGGTGTTGGCGTAGAAAGTACCTTTGCAGTGGATATGGTTCCCCCTTCAGATCCATCTCCCTAGACCGAGGAAGGCAAGGGCAGATTGTTAGTGAACGAGGTTCAACCATCCATAGGAGCAGTATTGGTCCCAGGGAAATCTTACCTGTCGGCTGCAACATCTTTCAGTGGACAAGAGGAGTTGCATATGTGAATGTCTTGAAGCCCTTAAATCCAAACTCCCTCAGTGATTCTCATCTGAAGGCAGGGTCTGGGGGGAAAGGGACAGGATTGAAGAAAAAAGCAGATAATAATCATATAATATGTAAGTCGAGTCACTGCAATGAACGCACACAGTTACAGCTGGGGAATTGTTTTAATGGCTTGGAAGTTTATAAAACCTCCATTGTCTCAGGAGGATGAGTCTTCAGGTGATGATGCCTATAGTATTTCTTCAATGGGTATTATGGACCGGTGTAGAGGGAAAGGTCCTCATAGCCCTCGATGAAAGAAGGGGAAAAAGGAACTAGAGTTTTAGGAAAATGCATTGTGGTTCAGGGTAAGAAGCCTAAGGGGTGCAAGGATTATTCTCATCTACCAAAACTAATGGAGACTAGGTCGGACAAGAAGGGAAGGAATAATTAAAGAAAAGCCATACAGGATGGGGAATGTGATGGTCCAAGAAGCCTTATGAGAGACAAAGAAGTGGAGGATGAGGAGTGTTTGAAACTTATCATGCACTCTAAGGAGGAAATGATGGAGCAAGCTATACGTCCCAATGTTTCAGAAGAGGAGCTCAACAGAATTTATGAATGAAGGCTGCAAGTTGATGCCACAGAGGAGTAGGAAGTTTGGTTGGATAAACAAGTTAGAATACTTGCATGAGGCTTCAATAAACATAGAATTAACTCAGAGTAATTTGTTCATACAATGGAAAGGATGATTACCCACCTTGAAGAGCTTATCAAAGAGGATCCTGACCTCTAGGTTGGTATGCTGCACTGAGAACATTATAGAGTAGCTGGGTCAAGTAATATTAGACTTGTGTTTAACCATTTTGTATTTCTTTTTAGCACGTAGTGGTGAACTGCTAGTGTACTCAGGTTTTTCCATTTTTCCTAAAATGGCATAATAAAAATTTTGATTTGGAGAATACATCAAAACATTTAATTTCTAATTTAATTTGATTTAAAATATTTAATTTACAAGAATCATCTATAAATTAAAAATAGTCCAAAAACATCCAACCACTTTAAAAATAACGTTCTAATATATTAAACAATTGTTTTCCAAAACTTATCCCAAAGTTTGATTTAATTAAATTCTAAGGACATATTTAAATTCCACCAATTTGTTATATTTATTATATAAACATGAAAACATATCATTCTAAAACTAATACTTTATGGTTCATCATTTAAGCAATGTATTAATAATTTATAACCATATATTTGGAAACTAATTTCTAATAATTTAGTTACGTCCCCTTTTTTGGGAAACCATACTGATCATGCATCCATCAGAAGATGACACATTCAATCTACTGGAGGATCATAAACACCAAATGTTATATTTTGTGGAAGAAAATCATTGGAAATAAATCTAATCTTATTCCATGGTTGGTGTGTAGGAAACGCAAGTTAGGAAATAGAAAAGGAAAGGGCAAAAACAAAAAAACTTTTTTGGATTGATGGAATGGAAACCAGAATTCCAGTAGACTTCCATCAAATGAGGGTGAACTGTTTTTGTCCTAAATAGGGAGCAAATGAGGTATGGAAATGAAAACCATAATTTTAGACAAAAATATTTTTTTGAAATTCCTACTTCCCCTCGTATCCGATCTTAGGATTTATTATTGTTGTGTCATCCCTCTATTTGGACATTGACAAAACCCCTCCCCTAAATAGGAAATCAATGAGTGAGGATGAGAAAATAATATAGCTTGCATTCGAGCTTTGATTCATTCAAGAGAAAGTAGTGATATGGAAAAAAAATGGATTCGTTCAATCCTTGATTCGAACCATGGATTCCTCCGAGCCTTGATTTGATCCTTGATTCGAGCCTTGGATTCAGGGAGGAGGAGCCCCAATGATAGGTGACTTCCATGGAAGCTTGAGATGTCATGACTAAAATTAGTGTGTTAGGGTTCCTTAAATAGATTGGGGATACTTTTGTTAGAGCTTCTAAAAATAATTAATAAAGAGACCTTTTATCAATGATAAATTAATAAGCATTAATAAAAACTAAATTTATCAGTGCCTTTTTTATGATGATAAAGGCATCTTTATCAGTGTTAAAACTTTAGCACTGATAAATGACAAATAGTTATAATTTTAATAAAAAAATTGAAAATATATTTATATAATTATATATTTATTTATTATAATTTAATAATTATTTAAATATATAATTATTTATTAATAATTATATAAATATATTTTAAAAAATTACAATTTTATTTATAATTATAAATATATAATTTTATAAATATAGTAGATATACATTTATAAATATATTTATAAATAAATATATTTGTGACTATATTTATAAATATATTTATAATTGTTTGTTTATAATTTTAAATATATTTATATCATTATATATATTTATATAATTATATATATATATATATTGATTTAATTTTTACATATAAATATAAATATTATAAATATATTCATTATTTATGTATATTTATCTTAATTTTATAATTATAAATATATTTATATATTTATATATAATTATATAATTATATATATATAATAAATATATAAAAATATAAATATAAATATAGTAAATATATTTATTATATAAATACATTTATTACAATTTATAATTCTTAATATATTGATTTCATTGTATATATTTATATAATTATACATATATATATTTAATAGATATATTGAAATATAAATATAAATATAGTAAATATGTTAATTATTTAAATATATTTATTAAAATTTTATAATTATTTAAATATATAATTATTTATTTATAATTATACAAATACTTTAAAAAATAATATTTATATATTTATATCATTATATATAGTTGTATAATTATATATATATGTGCAACAAATAAATATATATATATTGTATGCATGTAAATTATTTAAGTAAATTTATTATAATTTTATAATTATTTAAATATATATAATCATTTATTTATAATTATATTAATAATTTTTAAAATATAATATTTATTTATTTATAATTATAATTTTTTAAATTTTCAAATATTATAAATATAAATACATAAATATATTTATTTATAATTATATTTTTTATAAATATTTATTCCCAATTATATTTTTAACTTTATTAATGAATATATAATCATCAATGCATGCATGTTAAAAAATGAGTGAAATTGTATAATTAAAAATGAGTACACTTTAAAATTATTGAAAAATTGATCAGATTTATTAATTAAATATTAATTATTTAAAAAATATGGGTATATTTTAAAATAAAGATGAATTCAAATTGAAAATGCTAAAACATAGTAAATAAATATATAAAAAAATAAGTGAAATTATTAAATTCTAAAAAATATTAAAAATGAATAAATAATACCTAACTCTGATAATATTAAAAATAAATAAATAAAATTTTCTAATTAAAAATATAACATATCAAATACATCATGTTATAATAAAATTCTAAAATTAATACTAAAATTTAAATAAATTACATAAATATTAGGTGTATGTATTTCTATATAAGATTTTATTAATTATGTAAATATTTGTGTGTGTACACTGTATATAAAATATCATTAATTATATATTTGTATCTAAAATCAATTTAATAAATAGTTGATATGTTTTAAATTGAAAAATCAAATGATATTCAATTATTTCAATTACTCGATGCAATTAGTCAGTATTTTTAATTAAAATTAATTTTTTATTACAAACCATTTTTTACTAAATATATGACTTATTTAATGTAAGCATAAATATTTTGTAGTATATAAATCATATTTTAAGAAATATTTTTTAACAATATATATATATATATTGGAATATATATATATATATGAATATATTTCTATATTAAATGTATTAATGAAAAATTATGTATAAAAACCATTAAAATTAATAAGATGTTAATATGTTTTTAAATATTAAATTTTATTCATTTTCTATATTTATATTTAATTTATATTATTTATTATTATTTATAATTAATATATATATATATATATTAATTTTATTCATTTTAATTAATAATTTTTTTATTGATAAATTTTTTAATAATTTTTTAATTTATTAAATTTTAATTTTTTTATTTAATTATTACAATTTATTCATTTTATATCTATATTTAATATCTTATATTTGTTCTGTTTTATCAATAATTATTTAATTAATAATTTTTTTTATATTAATTGAATCATTTTTTATTTTTATTTGTTTAATTATTTCATTTTATTCAGGACTTTTATTAGCGCTACTTTTAGTACTCATAAAGGATAGCCTTTATCAGAACTGAAAATAAATTGCTGATAAAGGGTACCTTTTTTCAGCACTAGAAAAACACTGATAAAGGTTATCATTTTTCAATGCTAAAAAAGTACGGATAAAGGGTACCTTTTATCATTATTTTTTTACACTGATAAAAGGTATCCTTTATCGATTCTTTTATTAGCGCTGATAAAAGAAATCTTTATCAAAACTTTTTTCTAGCACTGATAAAGGTTAGTGCTGTTAAATACCTATTTTGTAGTAGCGTGATAATGAATTCATTCAGCCATGTGTGTCTCCATGGGGTGCACCAAATCTTTTTTTAAAAAAGAAAGGAGAAGCAATGAGACTCTATATTAATTATCAGGAGCTAAACAATATCACAATCAGTAACAAGAATCATCTTCCCTATATTGATGACTTGTTTGATCAACTGCATAGAGCACTATACTTTTCCACGATTGAACTTCATTCTGAATATCACTAGTTAAGGGTTGAGAAGGAGGATATACCCAAGATGGAAATTTGTACAATGTATGGACACTATGAATATATATTTAATCTGTTTGACATTACTAATTCCCCTACTATCTTTATGGATTTAATGAGTAGATTATTTATAGATTACCTTGATCGGTATGTGTTAGTCTTTATTGATGATATTCTTATCTACTCAATGATCAAGGAAGAGAATTAATATCATTTGAGAATTGTAATAAAGACCCTAAGGAAGGAGAAACTATATGAAAATTTTAAAAAGTGAGAATTTGGGTACATATGGTTTCATTCTTGGGTCATATAATCTCAAAAGAGGGTATATCAGTATATCCATCAAAGATAAAGGCTATTGAATGTTGTCCTAGACCAACCACAGTGCCTGGGATCTGTAGCATTCTATGTTTAGCTAGATATTATTGATGGTTTGTGAAGTACTTCTCAAGAATATCTAATCCAATAACCATGTTAACTCATAAAGGTGCCATGTTCCTTTGGAAAGATAAATGTACGGAATGTTTCAAGGAACTAAAGAGAAGGTTTTTCAGTGAACATGTTCTTACATTACATTGTAGTGGATAAGGGTTTGTAATCTATAGTGATGCATCCAAGAAGATATTGGGATGTGTTCTTATATAGAATGAAATGGTTATAGCCTATATCTCACAACAATTGAAGATTCATGAAAAAATTACCGAACTCATGATTTGAAGCTAGTCACTGTAATTTTGAGATTAAAAATGTGGAGGCATCATATCTATGGAGAAAATTGTGATATATATACTGATCACAAAAGTATAAGGTATATATTCACATATAAAGAGTTGAACATGCACTAAACAATATGGTTAGAGATGATTAAAGATTATGACTTCTCAATACATTATCACCATAGGAAAACAAAAAAGGTGGCTGATGATTTGAGTCAAAAGAATCATACTAGATTATCAATGATAAGGATTAAAAAAGATCCAATATTTATGGATTTCAAAGGATGGATCTTCAAATCCTGAACGAAGGGTATAATATTATCTTTCTCAATTTAATGTTCAACCATCTATCTATGTAAATATTAAAGAGGAAAAGAAGTAAGGTTTAGATCTATAAAATAATGTTATAAATGTTCCTTGTTTTAACATTTATCATTATGTAATGATAATGTTTTGGAATGATCTATGTGTTCCTTCAGTACTAGAAGTGAAGAATGAGTTATTAAAGGAATCTCATAGTTATTCATTATTTATTCATCCTGGAAGTATGAAGATGTATAGAGATTTAAAAGAATACTTCTGGTGGGATGGAATGAAGAAATATATCACATATTTTGTATCTTGATTCTTGATATCCCAACAGGTTAAGGATAAAATAAAAATTTCTAAAGGGACTGTTGTATCCATTACCCATAACAGAATGTAAATAGGATAACATCACTATGGATATTTTCATTGGACTCCCCAAAAATTATAAATCAAATAATTCTATATGTGTGGTAGTAGATCACCTTACTAAGTAACCACACTTCATTTCTATTAGAGAATACTTCACTATGTATCAACTTTCTAGGATATACATTACAGAAGTGATAAGGTTTCATGGAGTACCGCATTCTATTATATTTGATCAAGATTTGAGGATTACCTCAATGTTCTGATGAATTCTTCAGCAATACCTTCATATGAAATTGATTTTCAACACTAGGTATCATCCTCAAACATATGGTATGTCTAAAATAAAAATTCAAACCCTAAAATATATGTTTATATCTTTCTTTTTGGATTTTAAAGGTGGTTGGTATCAACACATTTCTAGTTCATATTTCTTACAAAAATATATTTCAATCAAGCATTAATATGTCTCCATATGAATCTCTATATGGAATGAAATTTATATCTCTAATGTGATGGAATAAAGTTAGATAAAGAAATCTATTTGGACCTGAGATAGCTGAAGAAATGGCAGAGAAGGTTAGATCTATTCAGAAGAAAATCGATTAAGATCAAAATCATAAAAATATTATGATTATAACCACCAATGTGATCTAGAATTTGAATTTTTTTATAAGTTGTGCATAAGAATTTATCTATGTAATAAGATTATGATATTTGGGAATAAAGGGAAAATAATCCCTAGGAATATCAGTCCCTTTGAAATTATTGATCATATCAGGATGGTAGTCTATCACTTTGTGCTTCAATAAAACCTCTCTCAAGTCCATGATGTGTTATTTGTTTCTCTCCTGAGGAATTACATCCTAGACATTTCACCAATACTTAACTTAGAGGTCACACCACTAGAGAAATAACTTTCTTATGAAGAAAAATCGGCGGAGATTATGGATCATACAGAGAAAGTTCTATGAAACAAGACCACCCATCTAGTCAAAGTTTTGTGGAAAAAACACCAATTTGAAGTAGATATGTGGGATATTGAGGGTATTATTAGGCAAAATTATCCTCATTTTTTAATTAGTGTGATGAATTTTTAGGGGGAAATTCTTTTTAAGGGGTATAAAATGTGACAACATGAGTTTTTATGAACTTTTTTTAATACAATAGATTTATTTTACGGATTTCATTTAATACTACACCAAGTTAATATTGTGTTATATACAACACCAATTCAGGATTTTTCTACATATAACACCAGATTAGCTTGTGTTACACATGAAACTATGTTTTTAAAAATAATGACATATTATTAATATCGTTATTTAAACCAAGAAATTATAACCTATCCATTAAAATTACTGAAATTAATAGTGATAAATACATTTTCAATATTAATTTTGTTTTTTTATATAATTAAAACTTATTGATGATAAAAATACATAAATTTTGGTAAATTCTTTATATGTTTTCAAAAATATAATTATCTCAAAAAAATGTTTCTTATGTCTTTTTGTAGATAATAATACAATTAATTTTTGATGCTGTTTGAAAATTAATTTGATAAAATAACCATAATTTTTAAATTCATAATATATAAAATAGGTTAGGTTGAATTTTTGGGATTTTTCTAGAAAAATTTATTTTTAAATGAATAGTGAAAAATACAAAATTTTAATTGAAGACTGCCTTTTCATATAATTTATATTTATAGTTAAATTATATTTTAAATTTTTTTGGAGTATAAATAGTTCAATTATAAATAAATAAATCTAATTTAGGTAATTTTAATTAAATTTACATTGAAATTGAATATAAAAACATTTCAAAATTTTGAACATTTTCACTTTAAAACCCCGCTTTCTCAACACATCGACATGATTAATTTTACATTGATTTATATCAATTATGAGAAATAAATTTGAAAAAATGGATTAAATATTTTTAATCTGAATAATTCATAATTTATAATAATGAAACATTAATTTTTTATAAAAGTGATTAGTAAAAACAACTAAAATTAATCACGGTGATTAAGAGAAAAACGAGTTTACAAAGGGGCTAAAATTTAATATTAAGGGATAAATGACCTAAAAACTTTTACAAAACACATTTTGCGGCCATATTTAGACCTTATCTCTTCTATTATTTATATTGGCCTATTATTGGAACCACGTGACATGGAAAAATGTGGGAGGAGTTCTTTCTTTCAACGATTTACAAGTTTTCCACTCACATTACATATTTAATTATAATATCAGCCTGAATGGCCCAAATGCCTTCATTTTTATTAATTTTTGATAAACCCCCTTTCAAGGGATGAGGGGGAACCCTTACAAGGCCCGTAGGCTCAAATATTACATGGCCCGTAGGCTTAGGAGATTACATGACCCGAAGGTTTTAAGGAATTCAACCAGACTATCTACAAGGAACTGCCCCTCCCCAGCATCTGCATCTTGATAGTAGCTCTCCACCTTTGCATGACCGTCTGGCTAGGCTTCTCATGCAAGCACAGGATGGTACCGATGTCATAGCCATACCCTCTCTTTCGGACAATCCATTTGGCTCTGCTCTAGTGAGTGTACCTGCTCTGAATCCTCTTCTAGGGCTACTCCTTTTTTGTAGTGTGTCTGAGACCTGCATTCATGTGTCCCAAAGGATTTGGGGTGTCCCTAAGGCCTTAATGTGGCCCTAAGTCCATGATAATCAACTGGACCGAAGGCTTTGGGTGGCCCGAAAGCTTTGCAGTACCCGAGGACCAAACCGGTAGCCCTAAGGCTCAAATGGATGAATAGTTCTGGCTGCTACATTACAAAATAGTGCCTACTACAGTACTGCTATAGTACTACTATAGTAACATGGAAATATGCCTCCACCCAGATTTGATCTTGGGTCTCTTGGATGCACCTAGCAAGTCCTCACCAACTAGGTTGAGGCTCTTGTTCATTTAATTATAATATCGGATATACTATTATTTATTTCAATCTGACAAGAAAATGTAAACAACGTTCACTGGTGAAAATTGAGGCTTTCCACATAGTTTTATTCCAATGGTTCGTTCAAACCATTGGTATGCTATTTTTGGATCAACCTTTACCAATAGTTTGAACAAACCATTGGCATACTTCTTTTAGAATCAATCTTTCCCAACGGTTTGGGAAATAATTGGGAAATATTTAATTTTCCTAATGTATACCAAATTTTTTTTTAAAATATTTATAAATAATATATTTCCAAATGGTTTCTTAAAACCATTGGGAAATTGTTTTCTCAAATACTCAGCGACACCAGCTCCCCCGTATGCGTGATTGTAGCCCTATTCCAATTCTCTCATGAAGCACTCTCTTTACCCAAGGCTACAAAACTCTTTTCCACCTGATAGATCCATCTTCAATCAAGAAATTTTTTATTTCTACGGTTCAAATTAGTTAATGGTACCATAGTTTTAATGTTCTGCATAAATTTATTTGGTTTTCTGTTTTGATTTGTCCTAAAACAGAGTTATGTTTGGTCTGTGGCATGGTATACTAAACACTTTGATTTTTTTATGTTTTTGTTCTACAATTCAAGTGTCATGATTGTGTGAATAAATTTTATTTTAAGTCTTCATATCCACTCATTCTTTGTAGAGTCCCTGAACCATATGAACTAATGGGTGCTAGTGAGATATATCCCCACTAAAAGATCGTAAAGGGTTTGTTTATTCATATGGTCTCGAGGTGGGTAATGGATACAAGAATGGTCCATGTGAATGGATTGGGGATGGTTGGGATAGGGGTGTATGTGGTTTTACATTTTTTTTAGTGGGTGATATGGTAGTTTCTATAGACTTTAGTTTATTTGAAAATTGGATTTGGATTTTGTATTTATAGTTTTTGTTCAAGGAATAATGGGAAGGGTAGTGATATAGAGGATTAATTGGTTGCTGGATGGTTGATGGACTGGAATGGTGATATTGGTTGGATTGGGTATAGGTAATTTTCAACGTATTATATTGGTATTTCCTCCCCTAAACACCCCCACCCACACCCTGGACACCCCTCCACCCCCTTGCACACCCCTACCCCCCACCACCACCCCCTTGAATAGCCCCCCACTCCCCATGGACACCCCCACCCCCTTGGACAGCCCCCCAACCCACCTGGACACCCCACCCCCCTTGTACACCCCTCACCCACATGAAACTCACCCCCTTCCCACCATGCACATCTCCACCCCCCTAGACACACTCAGCCCCTGGATATCCCCCCCTTGGACACCCCCCCCCCCAAACCACCCACCACATGGACACCCCCACCCCCTTGGACAGCCACCCCCCCCCCCCCCACACACCCCCTTGGACAGCCCCCCCCCCCCCACCCCCGGGACACCCCCAACCCCTGGACACCTCCACCCCCTGGACACCCTCCACCCTCTTGGACACCCCCCAAGACACCACCCCACTTCCTGGACACCACCCCACCTCCTAAGTGATTGGCCCAGTTTTTAAATTGGAATTTACCATGTAGGTGATTTCCCCTTTCCCAAATGACATTTCCCAAGTGACCCATAGAACCTTATAAATTGAATTTTTCTTGTTTTGGTAAATTTAATGGTTTTTTTGAATTAAATGGATAATACATTATTATTTTCCTTTATTGATTAATAAAATGGTTTTAAATAAAATTATACTAAGAGGGGATAAAGGGGGGTAGGGGTTGTTCAGGGGGGGTTGTCCATGGGGTAGGGGCTATAGGAGTGGTAGGGGCTGGAGGGGTGTGGGGGTGTGATCTGTCTAGGGGGTGGGCTATCCATGGGGGGTGGGGGTGGGCTGACCAGGTGGGGGAGGTGGTGGTCTATCTAGTGGGTGGGGAGGGTTGTCCATGTGGGGGAGGGGTTTGGGCAGTCCAGGGAGGGGGTGGGCTGTCCAGGTGGGGTGGGGGATGTATAAGTGGGGGTGTCCAGGTGGGGTGGGGGTTCCTGTTCAGGTGGGGGGTGTTCAGGTGGGGTCAGCTATCCAGGGGGCTGCGGGGGGTAGGGGGTTTTCCATCAAAACAAGGATCATATACCTAAACAATATACACAGGATCATATTTGACAAACACACAAAATTTTCTAAACATAGAAAATGATATATTTACACCTTATACCACAACCTAGGATTAGCTCTTAGCTATCCTCTCAAGGCATCAATAATCCACATACATAGCTCAAAATTTGGAGGTGTGTTTACAATTAGGTGTGTTTTTTCGAATTCATGTATGATATTTAGAGTGGAAGATAAAATATGATCCACATATGATATTTGGAGGTGTGTTTACAATTAGGTGTGTTGTTATTTTTATATATATGATATTCATGATTTTCACCAACAGTATTTTGGGTCATCTATAATAGACTTAAATCCATGCTACAATTGGATAGAGATTAGATTCTACAACCCTAGTTTGGGAGTGGACAACCCCACCCCCTTGAACACCCCCCCCCTCCCCCACACCCTGTAGACACACACCCAACCCCTAGACACCCCTCGCCCAATCGACAAGGACAAATCCCACACCCCTAGATACCCTCAATCCCCCTAGACACAGCCACCCCCTTGGGAATCCCCCCTGGACACCACCCCATTCCTTGGACACCCCCACCCCCTGGATACCCCCACCTGTGCTGAACACCCCCCCCCCCCAACCCACCCCCTGGACAACCCCCCTGGAAATCCCCCCTGGACACCCCCCCCAACCCCCTGGACAACCCCCCTAGACACCACCCCACCCCTTAGACACCCCCACCCCTTGACACCCTCATCCCCATGGACACCCCCCACCCCCTAGACACTACCCCACCCCCTGGACACCTCACTACCCCCTGAACACCCCAACCCCCACCCCCCAAGACACCCACATCCCATGGACACTCCTTACCCCCTTAGACAGCACACAACCCCCTGGACATCCCCCACCCCTGGACACCCTCCCCCACCCCCTAGAAACCCCCACCCACTGGACATCCCTACCCCCTGTAGACCACCTACCCCTTGGACAGCCCCCTAACCCCCTGGATAGAACCCCCCCCCCCCCCCAACCCCTGGAAACCACCCCACCCCCACCCCCTGGACACCACTACCCCTTTTGAAATCCCCCACCCTCCTGGAAATCCCCACTCCCCTAGACACCCCTACCCCCTAGACACCCCCCCCCCCCAAACCCCTAGACATCCCCACCCCTGGACAACCCCACCCCCTAGACACCCCGTGAACACCCCCACCCCCTGGACACCACTACCCCCTTTGAAATCCCCCACAAAGACCCATTAGACTTCCCCCACCCCCTGGACACCCCCCCCCCCCACCCCAAACCCCTGGACACCCTCACCCATGGGCACCCCCACCCCTGGACACCCCCACCCCCATGGACAACCCCCACCCCCTGGACACCCCCTACCCACTTGGACAGCCCAGCCCAACCCCCTGTACAACCCCTCTGGACATCACCCCACCCCTTGGACACCCCCACTCCCCCCCATGCCTGGACACCCCCCCACCCACTCCCCCTGGACAACCCCCATCCCTTAGGACACCCCCAACCCCCTTAGAGAACCTCCAACCCCCTGGACACCCCCCCTCCCACCCCTAGACCCCCAACCCTACCCCCTGGACACCCCTACGCCCTTGTACACCCCTACCCCCTTGGACGCTCCCCCCCCCCAACCCCCTGGGTATCCCCACCCCACCCCACCCCCCTCCCACTACAACATTACTAGCTGTTTTCCACGGTTTTTAAAAAACCGCCGCTAAAACTTTTTTTCATCCCCAACACTTCCCCCACCCCTATGACCCCCTTCTCTCCCTGACCCCCGAGACCCCCCCCCCCCCCCCTCCCCTAATGACCCCCGAAACACTCTCCACGTTGCCACCTAGACACTTCACCCCTCACTGCCTCCCCGCCTCGGCGCGTCGCCCATTTTAGAGGTAGTTTATCAAATTAGTTATGAAAAATACCATATTTGATATTAGGTTGTATTTTACTAGTGCGCACTTGTTACTTCCCAAGATAAAGCTACATCCTTTTTTTGATATATTTTTGTGAAACATGAATTACTCCTGATCTAATAATTTATAACTAGTATAATTGGCATTTAGAGTAGCATGAATAGAATGTATACTTATAACTTGATTTATATTTGGATTGATATTTTTATACCTGTTTGGATTCTATAATATAATATTCATTGTTTATTCATGTTTTATGTTGTGATCATGTGTGACATGGAATTATGTTTTATTGATATTATAGTTAATGTATCATATTAAAGAATATTTACCTTTCATTTTGTTGAGAATTATATTCATTATAATAGAATTATTTCTTATTCATGAAAATTACTTTGATATTTTGAGCATATTTTTACTTTTGATACCAATCATGTTGATTAGTATAAATAATAATTCTACCTTGACCATGGATATTGTTTTGATAAATAATGAGTATGTTAGAAGGGGTATTTTTCTATTGTATAACTTATGTATTGGTATGTATTATATGGATATTGATGAATGGGGTGGGATCACAATGACTTTAATTTTGTATACCCCTTTCACCTATCCTTAAATTCATGTGATGATAGTTCCTTGTTTCTTATATACATATTCCTCATTCAAAAATACAAGGATTTTCCCTTGACTCAACCATGAAAAGTATTGCTATGATCTTAGTTCGATGGGAATGGCATCATTGATTCCTTGACTGGATGTATCATATCCAAGTCTAGGATCAAATAAATTATGTTCGGTATATACCATCCCATTATAGGGATTTTGTAAGAACCCTGTTCTTATTCTTGAGTTACGGGTTTCTTCTTTTCCTTTTACCTTAAGTTTTTTTGAGAAAAAAAGGGAAATGGGGGAAAAATACCAAATTTTTGGGCATGCGCCGTGTAATTTTTGTACACCAAATATGTACTTCAGCTATGTGGGATGATAATATAGGGCGCGTAGGTTTTTCAGTAAAAATAAACTACACGCTGTGTACTTTCATATATGTTCCATGTACTTTGGCCATGTGGGATGAGAACATAGGGCGTGTAGACTTATTGGCAGTTCAGCATGTAATAACTAACTACACACCATGTACTTGGAGGAGATAAGGTGAATCTTGGAGGAGCTCCCGATTGCATGCCGAAACACCAATTCTGCCATCGTTGATCTTGTTTGAACCGTGCGGGTAAGGTAGTCCCTCTTCTTGAACGTTTCCTTCCAATTATTTTCCTAAGGGATGTTATTTACATTTGAACAGGTAATCATTTATCCCATATCTATGTCGTTCTTGATTGTTTCAGAGGCGCCTTTCACATATATCGATTAGAGGAGATCGAGGTAGGTGGTCTTGTTTTTAATTACAACTGTCAAGTTGATTTTTTGTATTGTGGTGCCACACGACCATGTTCAGGGTGTCATGTGGTTGAGAACTTGACTGTTGAGATACCTATAATTTCATAGGTGACCTAATGAATAAATATAAACTTATGTTTGGATCATTTCTCTGATCAAGGGCTACCCAGTGGGTGTGATTCCCTTGTTTATCAATTTGGCTAGGATACCTGTGGGTATGTCATGATTATAGCATTTTTTGAGTTTTCGTGAGAGGAAACATATATTAATTTCTTGTTTGTGCATTTGGCTCAGCCCAGTTACTTTTTTCTACTAAATGCCTGAGGGTAGTGTTTTTTTAGCCTAAGGGAAACGTTTCTTATGTCTGAGGGAAGTAACTTCTGTGACTTTGTGAAATAGATTGTATGCCTGTGGGTAATATTAACTATGCCTTTGGGAAGACACATATGGGTTTCGATTCTGCTTGCCTGAGGGTAAGGATTTGTATGTCTGAGGACAACGTTTACTGTGAATGTTCACTGTGGTGATTTCTTATGTTGTACCTGCCAAGATAAATCACAAGATTGGAATTGATAAAAAATATTATTAAAATGGCAGGGTAACAGGTAGAGATAGTTACTTTTGATCACTGCCTAGTTTACTGCATTTTATTATTACACACTATTGTTGCACATTTTCAATGGTAGTTGGGCACGGGCAGTTGGTGGTTGACTGCAGAGATTTATTTCTCACACCCGGTTACGGTCTTGTCTTGTACCCAAACAGATTATATTGTTGTAATTAATCTTTACATTTATTTTTCTATACTTTATACCCAGTGTTGTATTGTATTAGATTGTAGTTTTCTGCTTTGGCTGCTTTCTTAGAATTAGTGACATGTTTCATCATGATATCTATTTGACTGCTAGTTATCTTTTCCTTCTATTGTCCATTTTTAGTTTATTTTCTCTACATCTTCCTCTTTTTTATGCTAATATGTTTTATTATTCTACTCTACACTTTGATTAATGAGGGAATATTTTCCCCCTATCATTCCTTGGCCCTCGCTGCTAGTCGGCAGCCTCAGGCATTTGGGGAAATTTTCTTGAGGTCATGTGACCAACCGGGTTCGGGGCACCCATTGTGTGGCTTCCGGAACCAGGACGTTACAAAGTGGTATCAGAGGAATTTCTTTTCTCTGGGTTATTTTATTATTTGGAGATGAAAGAAAGAGATAGATTGTTAAGGGATTCGACAATAAATTGTGCCCGAGAGTAGCTACCCTGTGTACATCTAAAGGCCAGATTGCCTCGAATTAAATTTTGATTTTGTGTTTATGATTACTATAGTTAATAAGATTTTCACCATTGGGTGATGCGCTTGTGGTGTGCTATTTATATTTTATACTTGGGTTCTATTTAGTTACAAACAGATGAGATGATGGTATGCCATCCCATGCATCATTTAGGCACATGTTAGAAACACATGTCAGGCATAGCTTCCATGCCATGTAGGTGCATTAAAAATTTCATGATGTTGTGATAGATGTTGTGCTAGAAAGAAATTCGGTTTTGATAGGTCCCTTGATAGATACACCTACTATTGAGAGGGTACTGATACATGTTACGGTTGGGTTATGGATGCTAAACTTTGGTCCCTGAGAAGTATGGGATCTCTTGGACCATAATTTAGTAGATCGTCATCCATCCTTTTGTGGTTTTTTGTACTATAATGTGAAATTTCATGTGCTAAACTTGGGTTCACAGGGAGTATGGGCCCCCATGGATCAGAAATTGGCATACCGACACTTGAAATTAATGAAAAAGGGGCTCTAGAGTAGTTTCTGAGGCTTACTGTTTGGAAAAAACCAGAATACATGCCGCTTAGTTCTGACTACATGCCATGTGTTATTTTGTTCAGGAAGAAATGAAAAAATAAAGTACACATTGTGTAGACCTTATACATGATGTGTAGTCTCTAACTGTGTCATCAGCCGTGGGGGCAGAGACATGGGATAGGGAATTTCTTGCGGGAACACGCCATGTACTGGCTGAACACGCCGTGCAACGTAGACCCTGTGTCCGCCCGTCTTATTGACAACATGGACGGATTAACCTTAAGCTATACATGTCGTGTGTATAATGAACATGTCATGTAGTCTGACCCAGGTACCCATCCATGTCACTAACAACACGATTCAGTGTTATCCTTTCTCATCCACGCCGTGCCCATCTAGAACACGTCGTGTAGTGTCAGTCGTGTGGTTAGACATGTATCTAACATAATGGGTCAGTTGGGGCTTCTTAGTTTATGTCGTGTCCGTCTGGAACACGACGTGTAGTGTAACCTGGGTATGCAGGCCATGTCACTAACAACATGGGTCGGTGTTACCTTTTCTAGTACATGTCGTGTACCTGTGAGACTCGCAGTGTAGTCTTGACTAGTGAGAGACCGTGTGGAGTTGGTCGTGTGGCTGGGGAAACAAAGTGGTGTACATGCTATGTGTGGGTGTCACATGCCATGTATCTAGGGTTGAGATACACCCACTTCGGCATCACAACATGACCATGTAAGGGATTAAGGGTACACGCCGTGTGGACTTTATACACACCATGTAGTCTCTTTTTTCCAGTTCTTGTATTTTTTTTTCCTTTTTTGTTGGAACTTTTTAACAAACAAAAGATCCTTGATAGTAAATTAAAATAAGGTGTGTGTTTGACCTTGTAGAGTCATGCTGTTGAGACAACCACGAGTTGTTTACCAAGAAAGTAGTGACGAGTATACTCTAGAGATGGTAGGTCATGGGCTACCAGTGGATCCTCTAGTAGTGCCAGATGTGGCGCCAGCCGTTATACTAGACGCAGGCGTGGATGCATAGTCCTGTGAAGGCTTCATGTGACTCATGCAGACCTTCCAGGGAGCACCGCAGGGTGCCATATCTATGGAAGAGTTGAAACGTATATTCCAGCAGCAGCATCCGCCTACATTTTTAGGGGATGGTGGACCACAGGCTTTGGAGTCATGTCTGGGTTCTATGTAGATGATCTTTGAGCATCTAGAGACACCTCCTAGGAGGTGGGTCAAGATCACTACTTACATGTTGCGTGATTCCACCAAGAGATGGTGGGATGTTACCGCCCAGTCTGAGAATCATAGAGACATGGCATGGGAATATTTTCAGGCAATCTTCTATGAATTTTTCTTTCCGAAGATGCTAAGGGAAGAACAAGATTTAGAGTTCATGAATCTGTAGCATGGCTCCATGTTAGTGATGGACTATTCTGCCCGCTTCACCGAGATACAATGTTTTGCACCAATTTTGGTGGGTGAATAGATGTTGAGGGCTAGACTCTTTGAGGATGTTCTTCGATATGAAATATGAGAACTGGTGAATTTTTTTAGGTTCACTATTGTTCATCCTATTATGAACCAGGAGTTGATTACTGAGTGGAACCTGCGAGAAGCTAGTGGTGCGAACCAAGGCGTTTTGGCACCGGTTTCTCGTACTATTTCTACTAGAAAGAGGAAAAGGCAGATGGATTTCTCTCACGGTGGAAATACTATCCATAAGAATTCTTCAAATGTCCAGTTCATGTGCTACCAATGTGGTAAATAGGGTCACAAGAGACCTAAGTATCCATGTGACCCAGTGGAGTGACGAGCTTGCGGTAGGACAGGTCATCTTCAAAAATTTTGCAGGGCGTTTCCACCAGTGACTAGTGAGAGGGGTTCTGTGCAAACTCTATGTGCGGGAGTAGGGTCGGCAGCTTCTTACTAGTTAGGGAATTGGAACATGTCAGGACTTTCATGCCAAGGTAGTGGTTGTCATCATGGTAGCCAGACACTAGGATCGCAGAGACAGTAGGCCGGGTCAGCTCAGCGTAACCAGGCTGTGTCGCAAGTCTGTGGTACTTGGAAGACATATGTAGTGAAAAAAACAACCAAGAACAGGATCCCAGACCTTCCACTATCAGAGGTACTATTCTTGTTGCTTTTGTTTTATCTTCAGCACTTTTCGATACCGGTGCAACACATAGCTTTATATCTGTGCACGATCTGGAGATCCTTGGGCTCTGTGATTCTTCTTCTTCAGATATCATTATTCTAGACACTCCGTTTGGAATTAGAACGAAAAGTGTGTGTCAGTGCAAGGAGTGCCCTCTAGTGGTTGGTGGGGGTCACTTTTTATGAGACCTCTATGTCTTAGAGATGACAGCCTATGATGTCATTCTTAGGATGGACTGGTTGGTACCATTTTGTGCCTTTGTATATTTCTATCACCACAGGGTAAGTTTTACATCACCAGAGGGTGGAGGGTTTCTAAAAAAGGGAGAATGGGATGTCCATGCGAGCTGATCCGGACCCGAACATAGTCGGTGAGGTGGAATTATAGCCCATATTGTGAGTTTATATCCATATGACCGGGGAACTTTTCATAAGGATTTCCCTCCAGTGGTTAATCATTTCAGGGATGTCTTCCCGGATGATTTTTCGGGTCTACCTCTGGAGAAATAGGTGTATTTCTTTATTGAGATTTTTCCAAGAGTGGTACAGGTGTCCATTATTCCTTATAGGATGGCTATTCTAGAATTGCAGGAGCTCAAGAGGCAGTTAGTGGAGTTTCAGGAAAAGGGTTTTATTCGACCCAGTACTTCTCCTTGGGTTTCACCTGTTTTGTTTGTGAAGAAGGAAGATGGTACCCTCAGACACTATGTGTATTATCGGAAGTTAAACCATTTGACGGTTAAGAACCGATATCCCTTAACAAGAATTGATGACCGTTTTGATCAACTTTGAGGAGCACGAGTGTTCTCGAAGATTGACTTGAGATCCGGATATCGTCAGTTGCATGTTAGATAATCAGATATACCGCTTGCAGGATTTCAAAGCAGATATGGTCTATAAGAGTACTTGGTCATGTTGTTCCGACTCACAAATGCGCCAGAAGTTTTCATGGCTCTGATGAATCATGTGTTGCACCCATATTTAGATTCTTTTGTGGTAGTTTTCATGGATGATATCTTGGTGTACTCTCACACTCGACACGACCATGCCACCGATCTGGAGATCATACTGAGTACACTGAGAGAGCATCAGTTATATGCCAAGCTCTCAAAGTGAAACTTTTGGATGGACTAGATTCACATCCTAGGTCATATTATCTCAGAGGCAGGAGTTGCGGTAGACCCAGAGAAAGTGAGACTAGTAGTTTCATGGGATCAACCTAAGAACATGTTTTAAATACAGAGTTTCATGGGATTGGTTTGTTACTATAGGCCCTTTATACATGACTTCTCCTACTTATAAGTGCCATTGACGAGTTTGACTAAGAAGGGTATGAAGTTCATTTGGTCAGAAGCTTGCGAGACAGCCTTTCAGGAGCTGAAGGGAAGGTTGACATTAGCACCAGTCATAATACTTCCAGAGCAAGGGAAGATCTCTATAGTTTACTATGATGCATCAGGTATTGAGCTAGTAGCAGTGTTGATGCAGTGTGATTGAGTAGTTTCTTACAGGTCTTGGAGGTTGAGGCCACATTAGAGGAATTACCTGACGCATGATCTCAAGTTGGCTACAGTGGTGCATGCATTACACTATTGGAGGCATTATCTCTTGGGAGAACATTTTGTGGTGTTTACAGACCACAAAAGTCTTAAATACGTATTTACATAGAATGAATGGAATTTTAGATAGTGAAGGTGGGGTGAATACCTTCAGTCCTTCAACTTTGATCTTGCATACACACCTGGAAAGGGTAATGCAGTAGCTGATGCACTGAGTAGGAGAACTCAGATACATGCAGTGCTGGAGGCCAGTGGTGAGTGTCATCTTATGGCTATGTTCTCTGAGATGCATTTGGAGGTACACGATGGTCATGGGAAAACATATCTTTCATCCTTATTTGTGACTTCTATTCTCCTGGATAGAGTGATGATGATACAACTATCAGATTCAGAAGGTCTAATTCTACAGAAGTCGGTGGCAAGTGAGGACCCTCCTCCTGGTTCGAAGATAGGAGATGAATAGGTACTATGTATCCATGGATGAGTGTGGGTTCTAGGGGATATACATGAGGATTTTATGTGGGAATTTCATGCTTCATCTTGGACAGTGCATCCTAGGGTTACCAAAATGTACCGTGACTTTAGACGTCAGTATTGGTGGCCGGGTATGAAAAGAGAGGTAGCTGGTTTTGTTACGAGATGTTCCACCTATCAACAGGTGAAGGTGGAGCATCAGAGGCCAGCTGGGTTGTTACAACAGTTACCCATTTCGAAGTGGAAATGGGATGATTTCGCGATGGACTTCATGACCGGATTTTCGAGGTCACCTCGAGGTTATGATGCCGTGTGGGCTATTGTAGACAGACTTACGAAGGTAGATCACTTTTTTCCAATCAAGGAGACCTTCAGTGTTGATGAGCTCATGATGTTTTATATCCGAGAGGTAGTACATTTTCATGGGGTCCCTCATTCTATCATTTCAGATAGGGATACCCATTTTATGTCTCTTTTCTGGAAGAGTCTTTAGAGGGAACTGGGTACATAGGTGCTTCTAAGCACAGCTTACCACCCTCAGACAGATGGCCAGTCAGAGCGTACGATATAGGTGCTAGAGGACATGCTCCATGCATGCGTCTTATACTTTGTGGGATCTTGGGAGAAGCACATACCCAGGTTTGAGTTTTCCTACAATATTAGTTTTCAGGAAACTATTAATATGGCACCTTACGAGGCTTTATATGTTAGGTCATGTCGATCACCCTTGTACTAGTTGTAAGTAGGTGATGCAGCTTTACTAGGACCACGTCTCATGTAGGAGACTTTAGAGCAGGTCCAGTTGATTTAGAAGTGGAAGGATAATGCACAGTCTTGCTATAAATCATACATTAATCATGGTAGACAACCCTTGGAGTTCGTGATCTGGGATCAGGTGTTCTTGTGTTTTTTGCCAAGGTTGGGACACGGTCGGATAAGAAGATAGAGTAAACATTCACCGAGGTATGTAGGGTTATTTCAGATTCTAGAGAGAGTCGATCTGGTTGCCTATCAATTGTAGTTACCATAGAGGTATCAGGCCTTGCATGATGTCTTCCACGTATCTCAACTGCGTCGTCATCACTCAGACTCGTCTCATGTTTTTTAGCCCGAGTAGGTTGAACTTCAGGTAGATGCATCTTTTGAAGAGAATTTGATTTGTATTATTGATAGGAGCACGAAGGTTCTCTAAGGCCGATCAGTTCCTCTCGTATGGGTGCTATGGAAGCATGGATGAGTGCAGGATGAAACCAGGGAGCGGGAGGCTGACGTATGTGCTCAGTGGCCATAATTGTTCACAGCTTTATCTTCACAACTTTTAGAAGGGAAATTCCTGGATGAATTTATTTAAGGAGGGAAGTTTATAAGAACCCGGTTCTTATTCTTGAGGTACGGGTTTCTTCTTTTCCTTTTTTCATAAGTGTTTTTGAGAAAACAAGGGAAATGTGGGGAAAATCAGAAATTTATGGGTACATGCCATGTACTTTTCGTACACACGTCATGTACTTTAGCTATGTTGGATGAGAATACAGGGCACATAGGTTTTTCGGTAAAAACAAACTACACGCCGTGTACTTTCATATACACATTGTGTACTTTGGCCATGTGGGACAAGAACACAGGGCATGTAGACTTCTCAGTGGTTCAACATGTAATAACTAACTGCATGTCGTGTACTTAGTCATACATGCTGTGTAATCCATTGGTAGATGAACAGGGGGCGGTGGAAAGTAGCCGCTAGAATAACAGTTAAAAAATAGTACACACCATGTACTTGAGAGTACACGCTGTGTAGTTATGTCTTTTCATTATAAATGGTTAGTATCCTCCTCATTCAGTAAAGGATACAGTGGGTTCATTTGGATCATGGGAGAGAAGGCCGAAGCTTGGAGGGGCTCCTAATCGCACACCGGAACTCCGATTCTTCCATCGTTGATCTCATTTGAATCGTGCGGGGATGTTCTTCCCTCTTCTTGAATGTTTCCTTCAAATTTTTTCCCTAAGGGAAGTCATTTACATTTGAATGGGTAATAATTTATCCCAGATCTATGTCGTTCTTGGTGGTTTCGAGAGGCACCTTTCACATATATTGATCAGAGGAGATCGAGGTAGGTGTTTTTGTGCTTAATTACAATTATCAAGTTGATTTTGTGTACTATGGTGCCACGCGCCCATGTTTGGGGTGTCGTCTGGTTGAGACCTTGATTTTTGAGATACCTAGAATAATATAGGTGATCTAATGAATAAATATAAGATAATGTTTGGGATCTTTTTCTTTGATCCAGTACCACCCCGTGGGTGTGGTTCCCTTGTTTAGTCGTTTGGAAAGGATACCCATGGGTATGATGTGATTATAGCATGTTTTGAGTTTTCTTTAGAGGAAACATATATGAATTTCTTTTCTGTGCATTGGGCTTGGCCCGGTTACTTTTTTTCCTACTGAATGCTAGAGGGAAGTGTTTGTTTAGCCTGAGGGAAACATTTCTTATGTCTAAGGGTAGTAACTTCCATTCCGGCGGGCAATATCTTATATGCATGTGGGAAATATTCGTTATGCCTGTGGGTAGTCACCTATGGGTTTTGATTCTTCTTTCCTGAGGGTAAGTATTTTCATGTCTGAGGACAATGTTTACTTTGAATGTTCACAGTGGCGATTTATTATGTTGTACCTTCTAGGAAAAAGCACAAGCTTGGAATTGATAAATAATTATTAAAATGGAAATTTAACTGGTAGAGATAGTTACTTTTGAGAACTGCCTAGTTTACTACATTTTATTATTACACACTATGTTGCACATTTTCAATGACAGTTGGGCATGGGCCTTTGGTGGTTTCCTACTGGGATTTATTTCTCACACCCTATTTGAGCCATGTATTGGGCCCAAACAGATTATATTGCTGTAGGTGTCGATAAAGGAAAGGGTCCCTACACAAGTACATGATTGTTGCAGAGGAGTATAAGAGCATGGGTCTGAGCTTAGGCTTGCAATGCTATTGCATTCCTGTTGCACTACTTTAGTTTCATTTTGTTGTACGTTGTACCCTGTGTTGTATTGTATTAGATTGTGGTTTCCTGCTTTGGCTGCTTTCTTAGAATTAGTGACATGTTGCATCATGATATCTATATGACTGCTAGTTATCTTTTCCTTCTGTTGTTCATTTCTCGTTTATTTTGTCTACTGCCTCCACTTTTGTATACATATATATTTTATTCCGTTGTGCTACACTTTGACTAATGAGGGTGTAGTTTCCCCACTATCAGTCATTCGCCCTCACTGCTAGTCATTAGCCTCTGGAATTTGGGGAAATTCCGTTGAGTTCATGTGACCAACCAGGTTCGGGGCACCCATTGTGTGGCTTCCAGAACTAGGACATTACAGATTTTTTGTTTATAATTGTTTCTATTTTATTAACTTTTCTATTATCTCATGTTTCTAGGTTTTTATTGATAACCATTTGTAAAGTCATTTTTATATAATTATATAAAAAATATATATTGACATAAGGAATATATGTAAGTATATTCTATACAAGTTAGAAACTATGTGGTTTATTACGGGGTATTATATGCTCACACCCAGTATATACACTTAAGGGGGACATGAAATTTCCTGGTCTATTTTTTGGGTACCTATAGATACAAGTACATGTTCAAATGAATTTTTTTTTTCTAAGAATGGTTTATTTTTGTATGACTCGTGTTCCATTTAGTGTTGTAAATGGAGATGGGAGATTAATTTTTTCATTTAGCCTTTGGTTTCAGGGATCATTTTATACTATTGACCTTTATATGATTTGTAAATATTTATCATATGGAATTCACTCTATTTGGATCATGTTTGTTTTCTTGTATTTTATTTTATTAATAAAATTGGGTACACCATATCCCACTAGTCTTCTTAGAACCCCAATGCTATTCTCCATCCTTTAGTGATCGACAGGTGAAAATGAAGTCATGTAGTGCTATATCCTAGTACTATTTAGGTATCTCAGTCACCATCACCACACCACATGTACTTTTTTTTCTTACATAAGGTATCGTATCATGGAGGTAGTTTTTTCTACTTGTAGATATTTCTCTTATATCCCTTGGTTTAATATCATTACCTCTTACTCCATATTAACCATTTATAGTAATTAATTATGGTTTTTTAAATTTAAGTTGTTGATATAGAGGATATAAATATCGATAGTCCTATTTGTGGTTAATTTCTCATCTAGAATAGTTTGTCAAATTTCTCCCTCCAAATAAGTTTATATGTAAGATTATGTTGAATACTGTACATTTCTAGATTAATTTTTTGAGACTTTATAATAGATTGGATGTGAGTGATGAGTTTTGTATTTTCTTGTATCTTTTACAATGAAAATGATTTTAGTATTCTTCTGTAGATGTATGGAATTATCTGAACCACATAAATATTTATTTTCTATATGGTATTATTTTGTGTGAAGTGTGTTAATAGAGTTTTTTACAGTAATTTGGCGATATCACTTCCTAGTTCCAGTGGATAGACTCAGCGGAGGAAATTATTAGACAAACCTCTATTCAGTAGGATTATAGAGCTTTCCACTATACAATATGAGCTTCACCATAAAAATTTATATCCATTGTATATCACAGAATTTATGGAGCTTTCCACTCATTTCTTATGATTTTTTTTTGGATATTTCAATTTTATTAGATGTTCTATTCCTATATCTAATTATTTCTACATGATAACCACCATAAGCTATTGGGAAAAAGTGTCATTGATGATTTTTTTGATCTAATCCTAGACTTTTTCCAAATCTTTAACATATATAATTTTTCAACTGGTATATAGGAATCTATTTCCCTATTTATTAATAGTTATGTGTTTTAATTTTTTTTAATATTTTGGAGGAACATTGTGATATACATGGATAAAAGCTGGATCAAATTACCGTGGAAGACGCCTCAGTATGTTAAGGGTTCGGAGGATTTTTTAGATTTTTCAATCTCTAATCGATCCATTGAAAGGATAATAAGATTTCCATGTCCAGAATATAAATTTAGAAGATGTTTGACGAGAGATGAAGTTTATGAACATTTAATGTTAAAGAAATTCCCTATTCAATTTTGTGTTTGATTTGGCATGGAGAATCAAAAGTTACATAAAGGTTGAGCACTGATGTCAATCCACAAAATGAGCTCCCTACATCGTCGAAAATGGGAAATGAAATGAAAAACATTATAAATGATGCATTTAGAACTTCCAGACACCACCATCAATATAAAAACATATCAGAACAACCATATGAGGGTGCTTCAAATAGCAACGTGATAATAGATGTTTTTTAGAGTTTAGGAAAACTAGATGAAGATTGTAACATATTAGTGGATCCTCCTCTGGATTATATAGAGAATAATGTAAGAGAAAACTTCAATGAGGAAAATAAGTTTCCTGATTTAGTTGACGATGGAAATCAATATTTGTATAGTGGATGTTTTAAATATTCAAAAACAATTGTTGATGTTGTACCATATCAAATGTCTATGTGGAATTACAAACTATGAAATTTCCTTGATATTGGAATTGTTGCATGAAGGATTTCTTGAATTAAACATCCCTGAATCTTTTTATGATATGAAAAAAGTTGTTGACAGGATTCGTTTGAATTATACAAAAATACATGTGTGACCTAATGATTATATTCTTTATTGCCGAGAGGATTCAAGTAGACATGACTGAAAAAAATGTTATTCTTCTAGATGGCATTCAATGGGTGATGTTGGAAGTCTGAATCAACATACTACCATGAAGAAGACTAAAAGAAACACACCTATAATGGTTTTGCATTACTTTTATTTAAAGCCTGGATTGTAAAGATTATTAATGTCATTGAAAACCGCCGAACACATGAAGTGGCATTCTGTAGATAATAAAAATGATGGGTTAATGTGACATCCATGAGATTAAAAACTGTAGAAGATTCATTACATCTAGATTTCTCATTTGATCCTAAGAATGTTTGATTGGGATTGGCTACCGATGGATTCATCCCATTCAAGACTTTGAGTACCAGTTATAGCATTTGGCCAGTTGTTTTGATCCCTTACAATCTGTCTCCGTAGATCTGTAAGAAACAAATGTCTTTTATCATTTAGATGATTGTTCCTGGAAAAAAATTGCCTAGAAATGATATTGATGTATACTTGAAGCCTTTAATTGAAAAATTACAGGAGTTATGGAGCAATAGTGTTGAGAAATTTGATTCTTCTTATTAAACAATGTTCAAAATGCATGCTACTTTAATGTGGACCATTAGTGACTTCCCCGGGCTTGGGAATTTATCTGGTTGGAACACATACATGGGTTTGGCTTGTCCTGTTTGTAACTTTGATTTTTATCCCAAATGGATACCTCACACTATAAAATGGTGCTTCTTGGGACATCGAAGATTTATCGATGCATCTCATATATTTCGGCTGAACAGATCAAAATTTGACAGTTTCATTGATTGTAGACCACCTCCAAAGTAAACTGGTTCTGAAATATTGAAACAACATGAAAAAGATGAAATAGAATTTTGGATGGTTTATAATTTGAATGATTGTGGTAAAATGGTTTGAAGTTCATCATCAAGTGATATTGGAACACAACAATGGAAGAAAAAAGTATATTCTTCAAACTTCCTTATTGGGAATTTAATTTATTGCAACATAATCTTGATGTGATGCATATTAAGAAGATTTTATATAACAATATGATCACCACATTTCTTAATGATCATGGAAATTCAAAGGATCATCTCAATGCTCAGAAAGACTTATAATTTATGAATATAAAATGTGATCTCTGGCTAGATGAGAATGAAAAGTATGCTCCAGTAATTTTTGCAATGAAAAATAGTGATAAAGATACATTCCTTCTAATTTCAATGCATATGAAAGTATCTAATGGGTATTCAAGTAACATCTCAAGCTGTGTTGACTTAAATAATCGTAAGTTACATGGATTGAATAGTCATTATTCACATATTTTTTATAGTAGTTACTACCATTGGTATTGCGTACATTATTACTAGAAAATGTTACTGATGTTGAACTCCAATTCTGCACATTTTTCAGGAAACTATGTGATCAATCTCTACATCCAGTCGATCTTGAAAACCTTTAAGAGAGGTTTTTATTGACACTTTGTGCAATGGATATGATATTTCCACCATATATTTTTACTGTAACGATGAATTTAACTGTGCATTTGGTTGAGGAATCTAAATTAAGAGGCACCTTTCATTATCGATGGATGTATCCAATTGAGAGGTACTTTATTTATATGTTGTTCAGTTAAGTAAACAATTTTGGAACTTAATTAAATGCATAATTATGTTTGTTTTTTATATTTCATATATATCTTGGGCATTTGAAATCATACATGAGAAATAAAGTTAAACCAAAAGGCTCTATAGCTGATGTCTATTTAACAGAAGTGTGTCTTACCTTTTTTTCTAGATATTTGGATGATATTGAGACAAGATTTAATATATTTGTACATGTTGACAACACATCGACTAAATCTCAAATACATGGGAAATCAAAAATATTTCCTGCTATTGGCCGATCTGTTGGGAGGACCTCAAATATTACACTGACAAAAATGGAATTATTACAGGCACATAGATATGTGTTGCTAGATAGTAAAATTGCAGATCCATTTATTAAAGAGTTAAGGATACAAACAAATAGATGAATGAGATTTCGAACATGAAATGAGAAAGATATGATGAAATCCGTTAATAAAGAGCTTGTAGAATGGTTTTTACGGCGTGTAAGTTCAGAAATATTGCAGTAAATATGATTATTAGGTTGAAACAAATATATTTTAATTCTAATAAAGTATATTTATTTTTTTGGATCATGAATACTGATACTCTAGCAATGTTTTCAGATTATTTGAAGTTTCTTTCTCGAGGTCCTCTAAAACAAGTTGGAAAGTTTGACGCTTACAATGTGAATGGATTTAGATTTCATACAGTCAATTGAGAAGAGGGTTTGAAAACATAGAATAGTTGTATATTTATATTTTCAGAAGTGGGATACAATGGAAATTTTACTGATATTATTGAATTAAACTACCATGGGAATTTCTCAGTTGTTTTATTCAAATTCAATTGGGTCGATATTATCAGAGGTGTTAAAAGAGATTCCTTGCAATTTACTTCTATGAACTTCTCTCGCTTGATGGATGTTAGTGATCGTGAACTGCATGATCCATATATCTTATCATTGCAAGAAAAAATAGTTTATTATGTGAATTATGTTGTGTATGAAGGGTGGGGTTTAGTTGCTCACGTAAAACAAAGAGATTTGTATGATGTGGGTGCTGAAGCAGAAGATTTGACCTCTGACATTGAATATCATCAACAACAAGAATCAGAATTATTTTTTACCATGATATTGAAAATATTAGTCTAGAAAGGATTATTTAAGTGGATGAAGTAATGGATCCAGAAAACGACATGATTGAAGGAGAAAATGATTGTATGTATAGTTATGCATTCATTTAGTATCCACTTATTTCTTTTGTACAATCATTCATTTTCATTATTATATATATATTGTTAATTTGTACTATGCATCTGTTATCTGTTTTAATTTTTTTGGCATTAATTTTTTGAAATATATGTTCTAAACTTAATTTTATTTGATTAAATGACAATAATGGCAAGGAGGAAGTGATATACTATTTCATCAACCACTGTGACAGATGAGGATCCGTCTTTCTCCCTCCATACGACATCTGATCCACCATCTGCCTGCCCCCTACACCATCTCCCCCTACACCATCTATCACACCCTCTATGATAATCCCTTCAGTAGCTCAGTCATCACCTCCCTCTTCAGGAGCCTCAATAGTGGGGGATCGGCACGCCACTTCGAGTTCTTCATGGGGATACTAGAGGGTGACAGTTATAGGTACAAATTTTAATATGAATAAATTTATTGCACTTATTTTACACTAATTGTTTGTTAATTAAATATGGAAACAATATAATTGTGGAGAAAAATATAAAAATTTCCGATGTATGGAATCTGAACAGAGAGAAGATAGTTGTCCCATTTGATTCATATGGGGTCCCTACGGATGACACCACATGATTACTTGGCTAGATTTTAGGGCAGCTAACCACGGAGCCAATTTCCCTTCCTATTTCATATGATGATTGGATAAATATGTCTGCATGTTGGAAAAATTATTTTTTTTATTCCCAAATAAAGGTAATTTTAATACATTATGGTGAAATTGAATGTCATGTTATTAATATTTTCAAAATAAATTTCTGTGTACATATGTTTTTTTACTTTACGGTTGCCGATGTGATAACACGAAAGTGGACATTGTAAAATCATGGAAAAAAATTGAAAGATTCTAAATGGAGATTTTGGTGATATGTCAATGATACGTCATTGACCTCCCAACATATGTATGACAAGCTACCCGATGGGGTACCCAAAGAGCAGTGGAATGTTTTTTATGACAGACATCGTGATGAAAAGAAGATGGTATTTAAATATATATTACTACAAGAATATCATTTTACATTTATACATGTATATGAATAGTATATGACATTGAATACATTACTATTAAATTTCATTTAATTTATTTCAGGATAATTCAAGAAAGAATACATCAAGCCTGGCTAAGTAGGTTATCCCTTACACTGCGGGGTCAAAGATAATTTCTATAAGCCGATATGATCTAGTAATATTTTCACTAGTTTAAATATTTATAATAAAATATTATTTGTTTAATATATTAAATTTTTATTTATGTTTGTTTAATTCAATCACAAAGATTAGGGAACGAAGCATCCCGAACAGAAGTGTGGTTGAATATTCACAAAAATTCTGATAGAAGTTTTGTTAGTGAGCCTTCCAAATAAGTTAGGGTATGAACTCATTTTTCTTTATAATAACTTACTAATAGTTGTTATTATGTTAATAAATATTAATTATAATATGAATTCTATTTGATTTATTGGTAAATTTTAAATAAATGTGGGATACCAATCCTATGCAGTCATACTTAGTCACCCAGGATGACTCGGTTGCTAAATTCCTTGGGAAGGAGCATCCTGGTAGAGTATGTAGGATGGGTTTGGGACTCATACCATCTAAGGTCTTTGGCAGGACATTGAGTATTTCAGCTTCATCTACTCTTGGTTGTATTCAGTCCATATCTAGAGAGACTCAGAGAGAGATTGCTTCTCTACGAAACACAGTTCATGACTAGGGAGCTCAGATATCTGCTTTGCAGAAAGCATTGATTGATTTATATCAGAATATGACCAGATCTTCCCCTTGTGGTATTGCATCAATTGGTGGTGAGCAGGTAAATCACAAAAAATAAAAATCTTTTATTTTGAAAACTTTTATTGGTTTTAAGTTTAAATATAAATATACAACAATATTTAATTTTCAATATAATGTTTTTTCATGTGATAGTAGGAAGTAGAGATGGAGGTGGAGAGGGTGATGAGCTTTTTTCATCATTGGACCATGATTATTATTTTTAGATATGTTATATAAATATGGTTATAGTCGGTTTTTATATATATCATGTGTGGCACATAGTTTCCACCAAATATTTTCATGACCTAACATTTTCTAGATTTCTTATTTTTCCTTTTATGTATTTTATTGATTTATGATATTTCCTTTTATGTCTTGATTTCTTGAGTGTGGTGTGCACCATATATGTCGATTCTTTTTTTTCATGAATCAGGTTTTATGATTCATTTCCCTAAATTTATTAGGTTTGTTACCCAAGGATGAACAATCAAAAACATATCCTATAGTAAGAGGAATCAATCCATTCATAGTTCTTGGAAAATCTCCTCTATAAAAATTTGTCTCATGTATAAGAGGAGAAGGATGAGATGTATGGGAACCATTTTGTGAGAAAGAAATAAAAAATGATTTGAATGGGGAAGGGTCTCACCTTTAGGGTATAACAAGTGTGATTATAATTTTCACCAAGGCCTATTATAGGAGATCGCAACATCATTACATATATTGAAGCATCATGAATCAATCCACATATAGTTTTTTTATAATACCCCTATGTATATTAGGCTCTTTCTTAGGGTAAGAATCATTTTTTTATAACATTGGATTATTGATAAAGAACCACATGCTAAGGATCCTTATGTAGATTTGGATAATATGTTGAGGAAGACATGTCTTACTAGGTAGACTACTCTAAGAATTTAAGTATTACAAGATGGACCATGCATTATATAGTTTAACATCATGTCAAAATGATAAAAATAATATATAGTTTAAGATCATATGAAAAATATGTTATTATATGAGGTTTATTTTAGTTCAAAATGATGTTTAAAATGAAATGAACTTGTCTTGGTGCCAACCCTATGGATGGAAAACCAATGTGAATGAAGAAACCTCATCACTAAGATAAAGCGGGGGATTTGATGTTGGTTTTTTGGTTAGGTTTGAGATAGGAGATCTATGAATCACTATGTGTCCCGTCAATATAGGAATCAATCCACACATTGTTATTATAATTTTGGGGAAAATATGATCATCTTGACTAAAAATTGAGAAATAATAGGGAAACCAAAATAAATAAAATGAGTGTAATGGTACATACCCTTTATGAACTTCCCTTTGTGCATTATCAAGTATTGGGGATGTTTAGGAAGAGTTTTATAGTGATTTTGAGGTTTGAGGTGGTGTTTTAGCCTTTTGAAGGCCACCACGGCTTGTGCAATGACTTTTCTGGATATAGAGGAGGTTGTTTTATTTTGGGCATGCTCTTGTGTAAAATGTGATATATAACCATGACTTGGGGATAAAATGGTGCTATGTGTGTTGTCCTAGTGGTTTTCCTATGCACCATGAGAATCTTGAAATTCCTTTGGGTGGGCATGGAATATCGAAGGACCACCTATCCAAAATAGGAAACCCAAGCTCACTACATTGTAGCCTTGGGCATGGTGAGGGTAAAATGGTTTGGAAATGGGAACAAGGTTAGGGATTCTATATATGGTAGAATATAGAAGAACCAATATGGCTTAGACCACTCCATGTTCTGAAAATTTAGGGAGGATAACTTCTATTTAAAATGGGAAAAAAGATAACACAACAATGAGGGTTCAAGATCACACATTAACCAAACCCACGCCATGAGTTTTGGATACTTACTATGATTTGGTAGAGTCCATTTTGATTCAATTATAAATAGGAGTTTTATTACCTCTTTATTTTGAATTTTATATTTTCCCTCAATTATTAATTGACCCATACTAATCTTCCCCTTCCCCAGTCACCTCCCTTGGTGTTCCATACCACTTGGATCATATTGGATCATTTAGATTAAAGTTATTTGATTCATGGTAGCCCTATCTTTCCCCGTTACTCCTTTATTATATTTTTATTATATTCAAAAGTTCATTATGGTGTTAATTATTCTCTGTTTTTGGTGGTTTTTGATGTATTTTTATTATTCATTGGATTCAAAAGTGATTCACTTGAGATCATTGGTTAAAATGTGTTGTGGTCATGATGTGTTATATATTATATCTATTGGAATGGTTTTTTTTTTCAGGGCATTGTTAATGGGAATGTTGTATCAGCTGCATTTGTTTTTTAAATTTATCTTTAGCAGCGGTTTTACCCGCTGCAAAATAAATATAATATATTTTGGAGTGGTTTTAGCCACTGCTACAATTACGGTATCTTGATATCAGCGGCGGTTAAATCCACTATTACGGACAATAATTTTGTAGCAGTTTTAACCTCCGCTAAACATTTTTCATATTCCTTTATTATATCGTGGTGGTTTTAATGGTTTTAGTGGTGTTTTTTCCCAGTGGAACTGATATTTTTTGTGGCGGTTTTAACCGCTGTTAAATAGTTTTCATATTTCTTTATTATATTGCAGCAGTTTTAATGGTCTTAGTGGGGGGTTTCCCCATGGAGAAACTGGTTTTTTTTTCACGGCGGTTATAACCGCCGGAAAAAAACAAGTTTTGTCGAGGGGAAACCGTCGTTAAAACCATTCAAATCTCCATGAAATACACCCACTACAACGATTACCATAAACGACCGCTAAATCTAATAAATTTTCACCTATTGTATGCTGACACACACTTTAGCAGTAGTTTCAAAGAACTGCCACAGAACCATATAGTGGCAGTTTAAATCGCTGCCATTTCCAAAAAAAATGTCAGGAAATGGTCTTTTCCTGTAGTACCCCACACCTCCCTAGACACTACCCCACCCCCTGAATACCTCCACCCCTGGAAATCCCCACACCCATGGACTGCCCCCATCCCCCCTGTACACCCCCTACCCACTTTGACTCCCCACCAACCCCCTTGACACCCCCACCCCCTAGACACCCCCTCCAACCCCCTAGACAACTTCCACCCCTTGGAAAATTCCCCACCTCCTGGACACCCCCACCCCCCTGAACTCCCCCTCGGACAACCCCCCAACCCCCTGGACATCCCCCACCCCCTAGACACCACCCAACCCACTAGACACCCACCCACCCCCTGGACACCCCCACCACAATTGACACCCCCTACCCCTTGGACAGCCCCCCTAACCCCTTGGACACCCCCACCCCTGGAAACCCCGCCCCCTGGACACCCCCACCCCCATGGACAGCCCCTTCCATTTTCATTTTCATAAATTAATAAATATAATCTATAAGAAATTTAATAAATATGCATTGGTTAAATGGATGAACCCATCCTCATTACTGTATTCCATACAAGGATGGAAAAAAACCATCATTCATGAACATCCCTATAATGTATAGTATTTTCCATTAAATGGTTGGTTTTTTTTTCACAAAACACATATACCTTAAATGCACTAATTGAAAGTTATCATATTTACAAGTGCATTCATGTCTGTAGGTTTTCGACTATTGGAAGAGATCTATCATGTTTACAGGTTCTGAAATTCATGTGTACAAGTTCTAGAAGTCATGAGGATGATGGGTACTCTACGAGTTGTTGGGTGAAAAGGGTACTCTACTGGTTGTTGGGTGGCGAGGATATACCAACGGTTATTAAACCATTGGTATATATCTATTCCAATGGTTTAATAAACTGTTGCAATAGATTATATACTAGAGTGTGTATGCCAATAGTTATTGAACTGTTTGTATATATATCCCAATGGTTTCTATGAAACCATTGGAATAGATTATATGTTGGAAAACATGTATACCAATGGTTCTTGAACTATTGGTATATATATATATATCCCAACGGTTTCATTGAAACTATTGGCCGATATTAATTTCAGACAATCTATACCAACGGTTCCTATAGAACCTTTGGTATGGGGATATTATAATTTCCATCATACCAACGGTTTGTGAAACCATTGAGATACCATATCTCAAGGGTTTCAAATCGTTGGGATTGGTGTAATTTTCAGTAGTGGTCCATGCGTACGTACGACCAACCATCTCAATGAATGGTGTATTTCATTTACTATTCAAATATTTAATATATTATTATGAATACATATATGATGAATGAATATGATATTTATATCATGGTTATCATTCTATATATTATTAAATCATTATTAAATTATGGGAACCAAAAATATAACAAATCAAAATTTATACGAAAAACAAATCTATTATTACCCAAACCATAACTTTAACATTTAATTATTAATAAAAGAGTAATAAAAGGTCATAATAAATTCATATATGGTATGATATAAATTTATATTTTTTTTAATATATGTACAATAAACTTATATTTATTATACAATAATATTTTATGAGTACAACAGAATTCAAGACTTAAGGTAAGGTATTTTTGTCTCACTTTTAATTTTCGTGAGACACAAGCCATGTTCACAACCAATTTCTTGTATGTGGTTTTTATAATTCCCACTAATGTATTTTATGATTATTATAGAAAAAATTATTGGCATTTTCATATCCATTTATAAATATATATTTCATGGAATTTACTATTAAAATGTTAACAAAGCGGTAAGGGGGTTTTTGTTTCAATTTTCCTTCTTTAAGACATACGTTATGTTATGCACATATATTATTTCAGAAGGTGTAAATATAAACCATTTGATATATAATATCATTAATTTTTTCATCCTTATGGTATTTTGAATTAAATTTTATATTATTCCTTCTCAGGGATTATGATTCAATGTTTCCAAAGCGGTAAGAATTTATCGATGCAATCTCATTGTTTATCGAGTTTGTTTATGATTATGATTTCATTGATGAAATATTATGATTCATTTCTCAATAATTATAATTAATTTTCTTCTCCTATGGTTTTTAATGATATATACAATTAATATTACCAATTTTCCACTCTTTGATACACAAAATTATTAAGAGAATGTTGTTATAAAAATCTGATTTTTCTCTGTATTCGGTCGGAAATCTGTTTTGCTTCAAAAAAAATTTAAAATGTTTTCAAAAATGTTTTATTACAGTCATATAATTTTTAAAATATAATTTTTCCCTTGTTTTAATTTTTATAAATTTTTTTTGAAAGGAATATTCAAGTTGTTTTCCAAAACAATGTCCATTTGGATTTTTCTAAAAATGTGAAAGGGCCCTTCATTTTAAAATGTATCAAATGAACATAATATTTTGATGTTATGAACAATCATTACCTTGAATCTTACATTTTAATTTTTCAAATTTATTTTCAAATAATGGTTTTAAAAATATTTTATGTATTAAAAAGTGTTTTTCAAAGAAAAAAAGGATATTTTCCTCAAGAAATGTTTTAAATGATCTTTAAAATTTATTTTCTATCTAAGATGACATGTGTTCGTGTCAATCATTCTTTAATGAGTGTATAATCCAAAGTTACCATTAGAATTATTTCTTGGAATGATTTATGTTTTGATGGAATGATTTTTATGAAACTCATTTCTCTTCCATAGGTTATATGCTTATAAGACATGTTTATCTTCCATTTGTTATATGCATATGAAACACATTTATCTTCCACGGGTTACATGGTTATGAGACATGTTTTTATTCCATGGGATATATGATTATTAAACCCACTTATTTTTATATTTTATTATATTATAAAATGGTTATGTAACTTATCTCTTTTCCACATGTTAAGATATGATGAAATATTTATGATACGCATTTCATTTCATGGGTTATGACATGATGAATGCTTATAATATTCTAGAAAAGATAAATATGGTTTTAATTATGAGATGGGAG
Organism: Viscum album; assembly: GCA_963277665.1. Classification (NCBI taxonomy): domain Eukaryota; kingdom Viridiplantae; phylum Streptophyta; class Magnoliopsida; order Santalales; family Viscaceae; genus Viscum; species Viscum album. The sequence continues at coordinate 256,780,121 of OY728143.1, read as the reverse complement.
AGACCAATATTTCCATATAATGAATAGGGTAATTACTTATATATATCATGATATAAACATGGCTTGATTGGGGAGTGAACTTGATATAGTAATACAAGGCAAGAATGAGGAGTGAACTCGGTATAGTAATGCATAGATTGAATGAGGAGTGAAGTGGGTACAGTAAAGGACTTTGTCTGCTCTGATGTTCTTAGTAGTGAGTGTTGACTAATATGAAAATTATTTTATATGCTTATAGGTAAGCCAAAAATCCATGTATTATGCCTATGTTATTCTCTCGTCACTCATGTTCTTTTATTATCTTATGATTCATATATTATGAACTATCTATCATTATACCATTATTCAAGATTGTGATCTTTATTTTGGATGGCATGATTTTCAAATGTTATGTTCATGTTCTAACTCCCTTATGCTTATGAAATTATTACTTATCTTCTTTATTTACACATACTGATCATTTGAGCTCACCCTTTCCTATGTTTCCTTTCCCATTATTGTGAAGATATGTATTATATATGATATGTCTAAGATGGGTGATAGTTATGAAGAACATATTGGGATATGACGTAGCTTACTTATGAAATAGTTTTTATGTTTCCAAGTTTCCAAATACAATAAACTATTATGGTCTTATAGAGAGAGTTTATATAATTTAATAAATATTCATAAAACACTATGTAATATATATTTATGTTAAACCTGGGCTGCTATTTTTGTATGTGATTCCTCTTGATATATTGGTTACTTTTGTTTTGAGATTAGTTGATATTTGATTTGAGTTCAAATTTCAAGCCTATTCAGTATTATTATGGCATGTTTAGAGACACTATGACATTGGATGAAGTTGGTATGTCCTGTAACATCCCTCCCCTCTTTAATGGCTTGAGAAGTGATGAGTGGTGCCACTAGGCTTAGCTGACATCCCCAAAAAACCAATGGCTGGTAATAAATTTAACACCCCGAGATTTTATGAGATATATTATTTTTATTTTTTTTGATGTCTTCTATTATACACTACACCAAGATTATCTTGTACTATATGGAACACCGTATTAGCTTTCAGTATACGCAACACTATTCTTGGATCGTGTTACACACAATTTCAAGTTCATTTTGTGGAAATTATTTTACGCAACATTAAGTACAGATTTTATTTAATGTATAAATGAAATAAGTTTTGATTATGTTATACGCAACACCAAACAGAGATTTCACTACACATAGCCCTGACTTGGCTTGCATTACACGCAATCAAGACCTTCTTCGATAGCGTGTGTAGTACGCAATACCAAGCTTCACTAAATGATATATTATTATAATATTATTATGAACTAGCCGTTATGAAAAGTAATACCCACTTTTTGAAATTTTATAAATTTTATCTTTAAAAATACACTTCATTTTTGGATTTGGAATATCGAAATTATCCTAGGGTGGATTTTTTGTATTTTTTTGAAAACTTTCAATTTTTGATGAATAGTGAAAACACAGGGTTACTATTTAAAAACTGACTTTTTATTTAAATAATTATTTATTTTATTTATTTTAGGTAAAAATTGATACATAATACCTATATAAGTTCAATGTAATTCATTGGAGTCATTTTATAATAATTTTAGATATATAAAAATTTTATTGAACTTTTCACCGTCTTTTACCTACCTCCTAGGAGCTTTTTGCAAACTTATATAAAACTTAATTTTATCGCTTCTGTGAGTGGAAATTCGAAAATCCGAGAGACATGGTTAATATCAAAGAGTAAAATGTGGTTCAATAAGATAAAAATAATTTTTGGTGAATAGTAACTTTTTTCTTTTATTTACCACGGTTAAAAGTAAATAGGGTAATTAAGGGTAAAAATGATATTATTATTACCCTAACACATGTCCTAATTCTATTGTATAAGTGTAATTCGACCAAAAAAACCTTAGGAATATAATATTACCCTTTAAGTCCACTTCGATTATATTAGGACATTTATTATTATTTTATTTAAAGAAGAGTTAAAATAGTTAAAATCAATGTTTAATAACAAAAACATTTTTAATGTTGGGTTATACATAAGATAAATTCTACTATAAATATTCATTAGAAAGATAAAAATATTTCCTACATAATGGTATTTTATTTATAATTTTTAAATTTTAAATAGTTTAATTTATTTATGACACAATGATGATCCAGTAATTACCTTATTAATGAAATATTAACATAATTGATGTTATAAATACCCAAATAAATGTAATTTGAGACTTTTTTGTAAATTCCAATAATTTTTAGGTTAATATGAGATGTTATTATTGATTCAATTAACTTTTTTAAAACTAATCATGATGTTATGATTTTCACAAAAATCAATTACCAAATAGTGTCAAAATTGACATAAAATAGTTTTTAATACAAATATTATATTATTAATTGTTATTTTACTCCTAAAAATCTATGTTTTGGCCAAATAAGTTAGATAAGGATGTATATATAACAATAATGAACCACTTTGGGTTATTTTGGCTTGTTATAGTAAGTTTATTAACTGTATAGTGTAAGAAAACAAGAAGACACGGTAAAAGTTAAATTATTTAACTTAGAGTTAAATCTAAATGATAAGGTTAAAATAGTAACATAAACTTGTAAAAAACCTATTGTTTTAGATTATTTCTACCCATACCCACCATATCATCGAAATAATTCTATTTGGAGCTATTAAAAATAGAATATGACTTTATTAGAGAATAATATTTTTGGTTTTTCCTAAGGTGCCCCTCTCCTCCCTTATAAAAGGGTACCCCTTCCCTCTTCTCTTCACACCCTTTTGAGCCTTGAAGCTCGTCCAACCCCTGAAAATTACTCTTATCAACATCTCTAGTTACATCATAGTGGTTTTGGTCTTCTCAAAAGACCAACTCTAGTGCCCTAAGAAGAAGTTTAAAGGAGGTGCGTCGAGGAAGAGGTAATCTCTTCTACCGACTCTTTCAAGTTTCTTTCTTCTTCTACTTCCTCTTATTTAGTTATTTCATTATAAAGTAATAACATCAGTATTAATTATATACTAATATTTTATTATAAATATGAAACAACCCTATTTCACCTTCTATCCATCCTACGGAAAATGAAATCACCGTGTGTGCGTACATACGGAGTATCATCTCCATGTCGTGGTGTAATCTTTTTTCCACCACCACCTTACTTGGATGGGTATAATGGTGTAAAGAAATAACTATATATGATTATTTTAAAGTTATATTGATTCTGAAATATTATACATACACTTCAATAATATTCCACGATCATGGGAATGATATCATCGCTCGTGCATACGTGCGTACCACCGTCTCCACAAACGCGATGAGATTCATTTTTGATGATTAACCATTCAAGTATGATTATAATGTATATATAATAAATAATCATGAAATATATTACATAATAATGAAACTATATTTATGTACATATATGTTTCATTTACTTAATTCTATTTAATTAAATAAGGAAACGAAAACAGCGTTCATGCGTACGCAGGGCCTACCATCTCCATAAACGGTGTATTTCATTCCATTTATCGATCTATCATATTTATTTATATACTGAATATATATTATATATATATATCATGTTTTAAATTCTAGAATTATTTAAATCAGGATATAAGTAATAATATCAAGAAGAACATGTCGAAACATGTACGATAAATGAAATGATTTTACCCAAAACGCTACTTTAACATGGAATTTAAAAAAGAATAGGTAATATAAACTCATAAGTGAACCATATATGATATCATAACAATAAATATGATTTTTTAATAATTCAATGACATTATTTAAATCATTATACAGGAGGTTCGGATACGTACGAATCATATCAGACCTAAGGTAAGGGATAATTTTGTAATCTCATTTTTATCTGAGATTGCTTATACGTAAGTATTTACTAGGGTTATATTTTTCATCCATGTCCATAAAAATGTTTTTCAAAAAGTGTTTAATATTATTCCATGTATTGTTAAAGTCATGTTTACCCCTCTTTGACTTTTACATTATGCTATGGAAGGAATTTGTTTTTACCATACGAGTAACTTTTTGACTTTTTCGACAAAAGTACGAGGAGAATGTTTTTTTAACTTATACGGCATGGACTGATTTTTACAGTTTTATAAATCCTTATTTTCATGAATCTTATTCTACAAGATTTCAGGAATATTTTCAACAAAATCATTTTCTTTTAAAATTGCATGGCATTTTGTGAAAAGAAAATGATTTTGAGTAAGAAAGGATATTTTCCTCGAGAATTTATTTCAAGTGTTTTATCAAAACTATTTTTCATCTAAGATGACATTATTTCATATGTGTATGTTTAAAGTATAATTTCTCTATGATTTACATGGTTTCAATTTTCTTATGATTAAATGATATCCATTTGTTTTATATGGATTATGTTATGATGGGATGATGTTTATGAAACCCATTTTATTATTTGGGTTATGATAAATGATTTATGTTTATGTTGTGGAACATGTAAGAATGATTTCATTATGATATGGGTGGGAATTATATCTACCTACAATGCATTGGGTAAATATTTATATCTCATGAGATAGACATGACTGGAATGGTAAGTTAATCTGGTTCAGTGATACAGGACTGGAATGAGGAGTGAACTCGATTCAGAAAGGGACTTTGTCCACTAAGATGGTCTGGGCAGCAATGCCTTGGCTACTATGGAATTCATATCATGTGATTAATGGTTTTCCACAATTACATGTTTTATTCCCATGCTATTTTATCATGATTTATGTTCCCTTATGATATATGCCTTATGTACTTCCAAGATTTATGTCTTTGCTCAAGATTTTTATGCTTAGATTTTATGTTCACGTTTTTGCATTCAAATGTTTGTGGATTGCTTTATGTTCTATATGTTTACCCTTACTGAGCATTTGAGCTCACCCTTTTTATGTTTTATTTTCCCCATGATATATAAAAAGGTTTTAGGTAAGGAAACCAAAGGGGGAAGATCTTTATGGGAGATGTTGAAGATCTTTCACCATGATTAAAAGATTACGTTTCGAGTTTCCAAAGACACTAAACTAATATGGTCTTTGGGCATCTATTTTTGTCATGTATTAAGTATTCCGAAAAAGTAATGTAATGTCCATGTACGTCAAGCGTTGGGTCTCTATAGTTGGTATCAGAGTGAAGTTTTAGTTAACCTTTGGAAACTAGGATGAAAAAACTTTAGTGAAATCCCTATAGATATTTCAATGGTATGTCTAGGGATGTCCCTAAGGATAAGTATACATATAGGTTATAGTCCTAGAATTATGGTAACGATATTAAAACTTAACCTAAGATGTTAGATATTGACGGTACTCCCCCTTTATTATGTTGTTTTCCCTATCATGATTTTTTGTCTCTCACACTATTCTTTTTGGGTTTTAGAATATGGCTGGAAACAGGAAGATTCATGATAATGGAGGATATGATGGAAAATGGAATGATATTCTTCATGAGAAACAAAAAATGAAATGAGATTTGGAAGTCCAAACATCATTATTATTCCTAATCAGAAATCTCATAATATGATCAATAATATCAACTTTGGTAAGTTTCTTGACTCAGCTAATAAGAGAAAGATGGAGTTTCATGATGATCATAGAGGAAAGAAAGTTCAATTTCTCTCATGTAAATCATGTAGGAAGAGGCATCAAGAAGAATGTTTCAAAGGAACTAGAAGATGCTTTGGGTGTGGAAAAGAAGGACACAAATCCAGTAAGTGCAAAGGAAAAGGTTCAGTTAATGCCATGGAGAAAGATAATGGTATTGCTACAACATCAACAATGATTAGATATTTTAAATGTGGAATGTATGGGCATTATGCAAACCAATGCCCTAAGGGAAAATCTCATGAAGAGAATCAGCATGGTCATATGGGTAGTATTTATGTGGATGATGATGAGGAGACTATAAATGATATATGAGATAAAAGAAGTGTTGAATCTTGGTCAATGGTTTAAGAAGGTAGTGGAATGATTGTATGTTTATCAAGAGTTATGTTGTATAGGTAATTTAATGGTACTAGGGAATAAAGAAACATCTAAGGATTGTTACACTATTGTTTTTCCTAAATACTTTGAAAGTATATGTTGAATGGTACTGGTAACCATGAAAGGCTATTCAGATATTTTTGGAAAGAAGATGATATGCGCATAATGAAGGGATAAAGAGAAAATGAAATTTTGATAGTATTCATGAGCTCATGACTAATATAAGAACAAAGTTATATCATGGTTTGAGTATATAGAAATTTTGGGATTTTGGTATGTGGAATGAGTTAACTTTTGACAGCATTCATGTTTTCACAAAGGTAATATGGTAATTCATGTTTCAAAAGAATACATAACATGTTTGTAATATTACCAAAAAGATATATCTTATGATATATGGGAGATAAATTATGGTATTCACATGCTTGGTACATGACCTCTCTAGTAATAATTTTCTTTATACTATGAGATTGGATAGATGTATTTTTGATAATCCTAAAGATTGGAAAGGATTATGTTGGACATAAGATAGTATTATTTAAGGATAGAATTTGTTTTTCGATATTATTTCTGGAATTTTATAATAGTATAGTTTTAGAAAAAGGACAACCCATAGGACGAGTGACAACCCATCGCGTCGGACAAGGCTGTGGGAATCGAACCCAAAAATGAAGTACGATAGGCCTTTATCGCATACCACTGGCCTACAGGAAATCCCTGGTTAATAGGAACTAGTTTTATTTTATTAAGTGGTATGATAGATGAATTATAAGTCCATTGTAGGAATCATATATGATTAATCTCACCATAGATGGACTTATGTATATTTAATAACTTATGTGATATAAACAGATGGGATGACTTATCATTCTATCGCATGATCTTCTAACACATCATGAATGAAAAATTGAGCTTCACTTCTTTAAATAGAGATGAAGTAGAAATTGTTCATGGAATGACCAACAGTGATATTACCCTGAAATCAAGTAAGTATTTCCCCTTATGTAAAATTTCATCAATATTAGGGAAATGATCTTGGAAACCAAAAATGTTGTCCTAGTACTCTCATATCTGATGAATCAGATGGTACCTTAGATCATCACAAATTTACAGCTTTGCGATTGTTGGCTTTTTTATAGCCATGTTCTCTACCACACTCCATCAGAACTTGACGGTTAGATTTCTCTTCCATATCCATATTTTCACCAATATACTCCTACGTGGGAACCCAAGTGATGAGTTACTTTGGGTATCCATTTTGTTTCTAACTTTCCTTTTTAAAATGATGATTTAGTATTCCTTTTTACGATGTGGGTTTATATGAATGAAACTTTCAAGTAGTAAATGATTTATAACCCCGACGAGGGTGAAATTCATTTTATGGGGTGTAGAATGTAACACCCCGAGATTTTATGAGATATATTATTTTTAATTTCTTCGATGTATTCTATTATACACTACACTGAGATTAGTTTGTACTATACACAACACTGTATTAGCTTGCAGTATACGCAACACTATTCTTGGCTCATGTTACACACAATTTCAAGTTCATTTTGTGGAAATTATTTTACGCAACATTAAGTACAAATTTTGTTTAATGTATAAATGAAATAAGTTTTGATTATGTTATACGCAACACCAAACAGAGCTTTCACTATACACAACCCTGACTTGGCTTGCATTACACGCAATCAAGACCTTCTTCGATAGCGTGTGTAGTACGCAATACCAAGCTTCACTAAACGAGATATTATTATAATATTATTATGAAATAGCCATTATGAATAGTAATACCCACTTTTAAAATTTTATAAATTTTATCATTAAAAATAGACTTCATTTTTGGATTTGGAATATCGAAATTAGCCTAGGGTGGATTTTTGGTATTTTTTTGAAAACTTTCAATTTTTGATGAATAGTGAAAACACAGGGTTACTATTTAAAAACTGAATTTTTATTTAAATAATTATTTATTTTATTTATTTTAGGTAAAAATTGATACATAATACCTATATAAGTTCAATGTAATTCATTGGAGTCATTTTATAATAATTTTAGAGATTTAAAAATTTTATTGAACTTTTCACCGTCTTTTACATACCTCTTAGGGGCTTTTTGAAAACTTACGTAAAACATAATTTTACCGCTTCTGTGAGTGGAATTTCGAAAATCCGAGAGACACGGTTAAAATCAAGGAGTAAAATGTGGTTTAATAATATAAAATTTTTTTTGGTGAATAGTAACTTTTTACTTTTATTTACCACGGTTAAAAGTAAATAGGGTAATTAAGGGTAAAAATGATATTATTATTACCCTAAAACATGTCCTAATTCTATTGGATAAGTTTAATTCGACCAAGAACAACCTTAAGAATAAAATATTGCTATTTAGGTCCACTTCGATTAGATTAGGACATTTATTATTATTTTATTTAAAGAAGAGTTGAAATAGTTAAAATCAAAGTTTAATAAAAAAACAAAAATTTAATATACGGTTATACATAATATAAATTCTACTATAAATATTCATTTTAAAGATAAAAAGATTTCCTACGTAATGGTATTTTAGTTATAATTTTTAGACTTTAAATAATTTAATTTATTTATGACACAATGATGATACAGTAATTAGCTTATTAATGAAATATTAACATAATTTATGTTATAAATACCCAAATAAATTTAATTTGAGACTTTTTTATAAATTACAATAATTTTTTAGGTTAATATGTCATGTTATTATTGATTAAATTAACTTTTTTCTAAATAATAATGATGTTATGATTTTCACAAAAATCAATTATAAAATAGTGTCAAAATTGACATAAAATAGTTTTTAAAACAAATATTATATTATTAATTGTTATTTTATTCCTAAAAATCTAAGGTTTATCCAAATGACTTAGATAATGATATATATATTAATAATGGACCACTTTGGGTTCTTTTTTCTTGTTATAGTAAGTTTATTAACCATATTGTGTTAAAAAAACAAGAAGACACGGTAAAAGTTAAATTATTTCACTTAGAGTTAAATCTAAATGATAAGGTTAAAATAGTAACCTAAACTTGTATAAAACCTATTGGTTTAAATTATTTAGACCCATACTCACCTTATAATCTAAATAAATCAATTTTGAGCTATTAAAAACCGAATATGACTTTAATATAAAATAATATTTTATGTTTTTCCTAAGGTGCCCCTCTCCTCCCTTATAAAAGGGCACCCCTTCCCTCTTCTCTTAACACCCTTTTGAGCCTTGAATCTAGGCAAAAACCTGAAAATTACTCTTCTCAACCTCTCTAGTTACATCATAGAGGTTATGATCTTCTCAAAATACCAACTCTAGTGCCCTGAGAAAAAGTTTAAAGGAGGTGCATCGAGGAAGAGGTAATCTCTTCTACCGACTCTTTCATGTTTCTTTCTTCTTATACTTCCTCTTCTTTAGGTGTTTAATTATAAATTAATAACATAAGTATTACTTATATACTAATATGTTATTATAAATATGAAACAACCCTATTTCACCTTCTATCCATTCTACGGAAAATGAAATCACCGCACATGCGTACGTACAGAATATCGTCTCTACGCCGTGGTGTAATCTGTTTTCTACCACCACCTTACTTGGATGGGTATAATGGTGTTTATAAATAAATATATATGATTATTGTAAAGTGATATTTATTCTGAAATATTATACATACACTTTAATACAATTCCATGATCATGGGAATGATATCATCGCTCGTGCATATGTATGGACTACCGTCTCCACAAAGGCGATGAGATCCATTTTTCATGATTAACCATTAAAGTATGATTATAAAGTATATATAATAAATAATAATTAAATATATTACATAATAATGATACTGGATTTATGTACATATATGTTTCATTTACTTAATTCCATTTAATTCAATAAGGAAATGAAAACAGCGTTTATGCGTACGCATGGCCTACCGTCTCCATGAACGGTGTATTTCATTCCATTTATCGATCTATCATATATATTTATATACTGAATATATATTATATATAAATAATGTTTTAAATTCTGGAATTAATTAAATCAGGATATAAGTAATAATATCAAGAACAACATGTCGAAGCACGTACGATAAATGAAACGATTTTACCCAAAACGCTGCTTTAACATGGAATTTACAAAAGAACGGGTAATATAAAGTCATAAGTGAACCATATATGATATCATAACAATGAATATGATTCTGTAATAATTCAATGACATTATTTAAATCATTATATAGGAGGTTCGGGTACGTACGAATCATATCAGACCTAAGGTAAGGGATAATTTTGCAATCTCATTTTTATCTGAGATTGCTTATACGTAAGTATTTACTGGGGTTATATTTTTCATCCATGTCCAGAAAAATGTTTTTCATAATGTTTTTAATATTCATCCATGTATTTTTAAAGTAATTTTTACCCCTCTTTGACTTTTACATTGTGTTATGGAAAGAATATTTCATTTTTTACCATACGAGGAACTTTTTGACTTTTCCGACAAAAGTACGAGGAGAATGTTTTTTAACTTATACGGCATGAACGGATTTTTGCGGTTTTATAATAACTCATTTTCATGAATCTTAATCTAAAATATTTCATAAATATTTTCAACAAAATACTTTTCTTTTAAAATTGCATGGCATTTGGTGAAAAGAAAATGATTTTGAATAAGAATGGATATTAACCTCAAGAATTTATTTCAAGTGTTTTATCAGAACCATTTTCCATCTAAGATGACATTATTTCATATGTGTATGTTTAAAGTATAATGTCTCTATGATTTACATGGTTTCAATTTTCTTATGATGAAAGGATATCCATTTGTTTTATATGGATTATGTTATGATGGGATGATGTTTATGAAACCCATTTTATTCTTTGGGTTATGATAAATGATTTATGTTTATGTTGTGGCACATGTAAGAATAATTTCATTATGAGATGGGTGGTACTTATATCTCCCTAAAATTCATTGGGTAAATATTTATATCTCATGAGATTGACATGGCTGGAATGGTAACTTAATCTGGTTCAGTGATACAGGACTGGAACGAGGATTGAACTCGATTTAGAAAGGGACTTTATCCACTAAGATGGTCTTGGCAGAAATACCTTGTCTACTATGGAAATCATATCATGTGCTTAATGTTTTTCCACAATTACATGTTTTATTCCCATGCTATTTTATCATGATTGATGTTACCTTATGATATATGCCTTATATACTTCCAAGATTTATGTCTTTTCTCAAGATTTTTATGTTTAGATTTTATGTTCACATTTTTTCATTCAAATGTTTATGGATTGTTTTATGTTCTCTTTGTTTACCCTTACTGAGCATTTGAGCTTACCCTTTTTATGTTTTCTTTTCCCCATGATATAAATAAAGGTTTTAGGTAAGGAAACCAAATGGGGAAGATCGTTATGGGAGATATTGAAGATCTTTCACCATGATTAGAAGATTACGTTCCGAGTTTCCAAATACACTAAACTAATATGGTCTTTGGGCACCTGTTTTTTTTTCATATATTAAGTATTCCACAAAATTAATGTAATTTCCATGTAAGTCAAGCTTTGGGTATCTATAATAAATTCCAAGGGATTTATAAATAGTGGGTTATAATTTTACATTTTTAAAAGAAACAACTAACCAAAAATTTTCAAATCCAAACAACCACTAAGTGATGCATGAAAAAAATGTAATACAACTCAATGTAATACCAAAAGACAAAAAAACATAACTACAACCATCAACCATATCATAGTACAAATCGTAACCTAAAACCAAAAAAAACCCAAAGATCACCAATATATAAACTCCACAACTCCCAAAATGCTCTAAGATCTAACTCCACAATCCATTCTCAAGGTGTTAAGGAGCATCACTAAATAAATTAGATGCATTTCCCTTACTTGTGTCCTGATATACAACATCTACAAACATGCTAATGTTTCCATGTATGGGTTGTGTACAAAACGGAGTAGGTTTTCCCCCAAATGACTTCCCTACTCACGCCACTATGATAGAACATGTTAGAACATTTATATTAAAAAATTTATAGAAAATAGTTTAAAATAGTTTATCTCAAAACCAAATCCATTTCTAAGAAAAACAATTTGAACCAAAACCATTTTTTAGGGAAAGTAACAAATAAAATTCATCAAAAACTATTTTCCAATCCCATTTGGCATTACCCATTTTATTCCACACAACCAAACTCCACACATGGGTGCCTAGGTGATAGTTTCATACTCATGAGTGGTCTCCCATCCATCTACCAAGTCTTCAAAAGGTAACTATATACCAAGTTTCATAATGGAAACTCCCTTTCTTCAAGGTCATGTTAATGAAAGTGAACTCAGGATAACCATCTATATCGAATCTCATTCCAAACTAATCATTACAATCCATTTCGATAAAACTATTATTTTATTGAAAAAAATTATATCAAACCATTTTCATGAATAAAAACAAATCCATATTTTAAAATAATCCTATTAATATCATGAACAAAAAATGTTTCGCAATAATCAATTTACACAATTTCACAAACCATCACTAAAAAGGGTTTCCACCAATATTTTCACATAAATTTAAAAATAAATTCAAAGAAATTAAAACAATTTTCAGTCAATCCTTAAAGTTATAATCAAGAGGATTTGATAGTGAATCCACCTACCTCGTAATATAGGAGAAAATAAAGATAGGCACAAATTCTTCAAAAAACTAGATTAAATCTAAAAACATGCCTTGGATCTTTTTCCTTAACACACACAAAATAATATCTCAATATGATTAGGATCAAATAATATAGATCGATCACCATCGGATTAGATATATGAATCCTAGAGATGGAAGAAGATGAAATATAAGGAAAATAACCAAGAACAAACACTTAATAAGGAATATGGAACTCCAACGCACAAAGAATCACCAATGGATTACTCCCAGATCAAAGGTAAGGGTCTTAAAATCCTTTTTGAGGAGGGGAAATATTATTAGGATCTATTAAGGGGGAAAACCATTAATGGGAAAATCCAAAATTATATCGACAATTTTCAGATCTTTTTTTAATTCTGCACAATTAGGGTGAATGGTTAGGAAAATCATGTTCATGCCAAGCACTAATTTATGCCTCCAAAAACCCCTTACATGTTTGGATCACATGGTTAGAAAAATCATGAACAAACCATGAAAAACCCATATATTACACTTTTCATGATTTCTCCTGGATGGCTGCATGGTTTGGCCAAACTCTGTGTCTAACCTTGTGCCTACCTAGAGACCACTATCTCCTCTTGAATGGGTACCTAGAGGTGTTTTATGATTTCTTCTACCTATTCTAAAACCATGAACCTCTATAAAATCCAAAAAAACAATAAAAACTCCTCCAAACCATAACAAATTTAACCCACATACTTTATATATTTAAAATACATAAATAAAGAATTAATTACATGAAATCGGGGGGTGTTGCATTCTCCCCACCATTGGTCTTTCAATTGTTGGAAAGTTGAGAACCATGATTAGACTAAACGTGTTATGGCAATTTTTCAATCATTTCCTTTTCTTATTCCCATATTTCTTCTTGAATCTTTCCATATTACCATAAAACTCACACTAGAACAATTATTTTCCCACACAATACTTTCTCTTACTTATCCACAATCCATATTGGTAGATAAAACAAAGAATAATAATGATCTTGGTCAATGTGATCTCATTAGATCACATGGTCAGGATGAGGCTGATACTTATTCAACTAAGATACATAAAACACATTATACACTACACAAAAACTTGGTGGAAAAACCAACTGATATGACACCTCACAAATCCATTCTAGTATCTCAAAAGGGCATATGTATCGAGAAGATAAATTTCTATGCTTTCAAAAATGATGATTCCCAAGCCTTAGAGAGATTCTTAAGAACAAATGATCACTCACCTTGAGCAAAAATGATCATCGACGATGATCAGAATATGATTTGTGTTTTTTTATACATATCCATATTATTTATGATCAACTAAATCTTTTTAGTCATCTCTTGGAAAAGGCTTATTCCAACCAGTTAAGTCTCACCTATTTCTACCCAACAAAGTGGAGAACTAAAAGGTCTCCCATATAATTCCTCAAGAGGATCCATAATTATTGATGCTTGATAACTGTTATTGTATGAGAACTCCACTAACAGAAGTTGATCCTCCCATGAACCACCAAAATCCATTACACATTATTAAATAATGTCTTACAGCATTTTTATCACCCTCTTAGATTTTTCATCCATCTAAGAATGATATTTCATGCAAATAGTCCATTGATCCCTAAGGGATTGATATAAGGATTTCCAAAAACAAGATGTAAAACACTGATTTCAGTTTGATACTATTGAAATTGGTACTCCATGCCTCTTTATAACTTATCAAATATTGATTTTAGACAAGTCCTCCACCATATGAGATTCAAGAAATGAAATGAAATGGGCTAGCTTTGTGAGTCCATCCACTATCACTCATATAGAATCATATTTCTAAACCATACTTGGTAAAGCTATCACAAAATACATAACTATATTCTCCCATTTTCAAATAGGAATAGGAAAAGATTGCAACAAACCCTTTTCTCATTAGTACTCTTCCTTAACCTACTAAAAAGTGAGGAATATGATAAGGAACTCAGCAACATTTATTTTGTTAGAAAATTATATATCAAACTATTTTGATGAATCAAGTTCAACTCTACAAACTGGTACAATATTGTTCCAGCTGATGGTTCTAATAAGCGTATTTCACTTGCCTAAACAATTCAATATCCTCTAAAGAGATGCTAAATTCCATTATCAGTTGTTAAAATAACCATTCTATTATAAAAATTGATGTGATATTTGAATATAGATAACCAATCCATACCTAGGATTATTTCATAGAAATAAATCTCAAGAAAATAGAAATCCCATATCAATTTACCTCCATCAAAATTTATAGAACATTTTTTGCATGTAAAGGCTCAAAATTATCTTTGACCAAGAGGAGTTTGAAGTTTCAAAATAGAATTCAGCATCTCAACATAAAAACCTATAATATAAACAATATGAAAATCATTAAATAATTTGATTAACCCATATAAAATAAAGATCTCATAAGATTATAATTCAAAAGAATCATATCTCTCACCATTAATGGTCCATATTGATCATCCACCCTTAATTGATCAATTTAATGTATCTTATTACTTGATTTTTTTTTTACTTATTCATATGTCTATATTTCACTACTTTAGGAGTCAAGGTATTCCTAGAATCACCAAAAATTCATTGGGTCTATTGATGAGAACTGTTCTACTGCACTTTTCCTATCGAAGAATACGATGTCTGTGAAACATGAGATGTTTCCTTAGTTCTTGACCTTAGTGAACTATGATAATAGTGATAAGGATTCTTTATATGAAGGAAATTCCAGCATGATCTGGGTGGTTTTGGATAATATATCTTCATATGATCGAACAACCCACATTGAATACATCCAACTTTACTCTTGGGTTTTGGGGGAAGTTTCACTAATCCATTCATTTGATTATATGTAATTTTAGTAACTTGGAAATAGGTTTACCACTTCTAATTATTCATAGAATTATAGTTCCCATTATTTTTTATGGGTATCAACATGCTTCCTCCACCCATAGTTCTTGAGATGTCTCTTTCATCCACTGTTTCTCTATTGACCATATTGGTATAATCGATTATACAAGTCACAAAAATCTTCAAGTGAATATCTAGTCTCAGCTAGTGTGCTTAGGAAATCAATGATTTGATTCATCCTATGTAGCCACACCTATGATTTTTCTATTACTAAATCACACTGAAATATGGGTGGATTCAACTTATAGAACTGAACATCATGATCCACTTGTCTTGGCTCATCCCTTTGGTTCTCTTTATCCACATCTTGAAAAACATGGACTATACAATGAACCAATTTTTGGTTCAATTGTGGATCAATTGAAACAATATATTCAGCAGCCTCTCCTTATTGGTTTCTTCTATGCCTAACTAGAAACATTTTCTATAACCAGAAGAAAATTCCACTTAGTATCACTTCCTAGAAACCGAAAACTTAACAATTTCAAATTTTTCCACATCTTGTATAACATAATAAGGCTTTCCAAAATTTCAACCATTTTCCCCTTTCAAACCACTTTTGAAAATTCCAACATTTCAATTTTCAATTTTTTTAAAAAATACCTCAATAATTCCTTTGAAAATAAAATTGTTTTCAACTAATTAAAAAAATAAACACATTTTCAAAAAATCACAAATAATTACTCAAAATGAATTATTCACTCTTGGTGGTAAATCATTTCCTTCAATGAATGTCATGCTCTTCTCATCTCCTAAACCCATAAAGGCAAGGTTAAAACTCCTAGAAGTGTTTCAAACCAATTATATACCCAAAATCTCCAGTAAATTGTAGTTAAATATAAATAGGTTAGATACACCTCTTTATTCTCTACATTTCAATTTATAAAAATATTACCCCTTTCTACTATCCTGACTCAAGGAATAATTATAAATGATTTTTCAAATCCAAGACCAAAAAACAAATAACATTTTTCCCAAAATAAATGATAGACCAGACAAGACTGATGCCATTTTTTATATCCCTACCTACCCCATTGGATTGAGAAATTACAGGTAGTGATAATAGGCCTTGGTGACATCCCCAAGACAGTAAATGTTGGAAATAAATCCCAAGGGCATTATAAACACTAGGGGAATATTTTACCTTTTTAAAATAAAAAACCAAACCAACATTTCCAAATCCAAACAGAAACTATGTGATGCATGATAACAGTTTAATACAACTAAAAGTAATACCAAAAGAAAATAAAACCAAACTACAACACTGAACTGTATCAGAGTACAAATGAGAAATTGAACCAAAAAAGTAAAAAGAAAACCAAGACGTCAACTACACAACTCCCAACATGTTCCAAGATCCAACACCACATTCCATTCCCAATGTATCACAAATTATCACTAAATAAATTATATACCTTTCCATTACTTATGTCTCAATATACAGATACTGCAAATGCACTAAAGTGCCTAAGAAGGGGGTGAGTATAAAACTTAGTATGTTTCCCCAAATGACTTCCCTACTCATGCAACTAGGATGGAAGATGTTATGACATTTATATAAGAAAATTTGTATAAAATATTTTAAAATATTTCATCTCAAAACCAAATCCATTTCTAAGAAAAATATGTCTCTAAACGAAAATAATTTTTCAATGGAAAGAAACCAAGAAAATCCATGAAAACCAATTCTCAAATCCCATTTGGCATAACCCATTCCATTCCAGACATCCACAACTCCACACATGAATTCTCAAGTGACAATTCCATACTTATGATTGGTCTCTCATTGATCTATCAAGTCATTACAAGGTAACCATATACTAACTTCCCAAATAGAACACGCCCTTCTATATGGTCATGCCAAGGCAAGTGAACACACACCAACAATTTAGGAAAAATCCCATGACAAACAAACCATTCCACTACATTTCAGTAAAACATTTATTTTATTGAAAAACATTTATCAAACCATTTCCATGAATGAAAAAAATCCATATTTAAAAATGATTATTTTAAAATCATGAGCAAAGCACTTTTCACAACAACCAATTTCCACAATTTTACAAACCATTACTAATTAAAGATTCTACCAATATTTTCACATCAATTTCACAATAAATTTTAAGAAATTCAGAAAATTTGAAATCAATACTTCAAGTTATAATCAATATGATTCGAGAGTGAAGTCACCTACCTCACAACTTAGGTGAAAACAAATAACGTCACAAATTCCTCGACAAATCGAGTTGAAAATCCAAAAACCCACCTCATATCTTGTTCCCTGACACCCAAAAAATCATATATCAACATGATTGGAATAAAAAAACATATATTTATCCCCAAAGTATTAGATCTATGAATCCAATATAGGTAAGAAGATTAAATTTAATCAAAACAACCAAGAACGGAAACTTACCAAGGAATATAGACCTCCAACACACAAAGAATAACCAAAAATTTACTCTTGGATCAAGGGTAATGGTCTCTATAACCTCTGGGAGGAGTGGTAATAATATTAGGGTCTGTTTAGGTGAAAATGAACCATTAAGGAGAAAATTCTAATTAGATCCACAATTTTATTATTTTGTTTTTTACGGTGAATGGTTAGGAAACCTGTGCGCAAACTACGCCAGATACTACTTCCAAACACCCAAAAAATGGTTGTATTGAAAAATTATAAAAATAATATGTCAACCATGAAAAATTATTTTGTTCCAATTTTCATGGTCACTTCTAGGTGTCCACAAGGTTTATCCATACCGTGCGCCAACCCAGATCCCATTTTCTCCTCTTGAAATGGTTCTTGAAGGTGTTTTCTGGTTTCTATTAGCTACGCTCAAATCGTGAACCTCTATAAAAGACCCAAAAATAATCCAAAACTACTGAAAACCTTCCCAAACATAATTCCAATACTCCTCCAAATCTATTTTTTGATATTTTCTAATAGCCACTTTAAAGGTTAAGTGGTAACCATACATCACAAGATTCAAAAGACTCCACCATAGTACAAAGACACACCACATTCCAATATCAAGAGAAAAACATGACGTCCCACTTGTTCAAAACCAAAGTTCTGTGCCATGAACTTCAAATTCAAAATTTAGAGTCATAAAACAGCTTTCATACCACATTCCAACCACATCATTTGGGTTGAACTAAGAGCCACCTCGAGCCGCGTAATTTTCTCACCTTCCTAGATTTTAGCGGATAGAAATCCAACATCCAGTCACCTTCATCATCACTACTCCTCAAAAACACCACCTTCAATGATGCTGTTGTCTTCACCAAAGTATCCTTCAACGTCATCATCATCCACTGTCGGAAGCACCATACTCACGTCACCTGCCAGGCTCTGTCACCGTCTGTGGGTCAACACACCACCACCAAATACTTCAACCTTCATGCCTCATTACCTCCAGCCACCCTGAACCAAACACCATCAAAACAGGTTTCCAACGATGACGGGTACCCTGAATCAAGTCGCTCGAACTCAGGACCCAAAAGACTATGGATACCAAAGCGTTGCTCCGCCTAGGAGAGCTTGGACGTAACCTAGAACTGGAGAAGAGAAATGAGAAGGTCGTTAGGACGAAATGTCGAAGACACCACATATCAGCACGAACGCTTCACCTTCTCCAAAATCACATCCATTCGATCATCACCGTCAAGTAGCTAAAATCAACATCCACAATACACCACCTGATAAAATAACAAAACTAACTTCGATCCACCCTCACCACCATCAACAGGGAAAAATCATAGTTTCATGCTACACCGATCCTCTAAGAGGCCACACACCCGATAACGACGAAATCCATATAAGCGACTCAACAAGGACAGAACCCAAAAAAACCGAGAGAAAAAACCAAAAAACGCTAAAAATAACATCAGAAGAGAAGACCTTCCAACCAATACCATTAGAAACTAAAATATCCAACAAAAACCAACCACAGCAGGGGGTGAACTGAGGGCACCTTCTGGGATACCCTGACCGAATGAAACGCACCTCCCAAATCTTTCTTGAAACCAACGAAGATGACCGACAAGTAGAACAATGAAAGGGGTATAAAGCCAGAGTAGAAAAGGGTTCAAGAAAGGCTTCAACAGAGAGGCAACCAATAGAAACACCTGCCTCCTAGAGCACCAAAGACTAGACCAACCACACTTCCCAAAGCGTCTAAGAAACCATCACAACTAACCAACTAGGAGAGTCGAGCGGGTTCTGAATGCCAGTGCAGTAGTTAAATATCGCTAGGAACCCAAAGGGAAAAATGACCACGACTGGACCGCCTACCCCTTCCAGCAAAGCCACCGCCAAGAAGAATCCCCACCTGAAACAGGAACAAGAAAAGGTATCGACTAGAAGAAAAAACCAAAGGAGGCAAGGACTGAGGAAAAAAGGGGGAGAAGGAGGGGGGAGGCGATGCCAAAGAGAAGCGTGCTAACCTCCCCCACCGCAAAGCAGCTGAGAAACCCTAGTGGCACGAAAGAAAAAGAGATATGCTGATCAGAGGCTCCCAACATAATTCCAATACTTTAATTAATTGAAATACAAAAATAATGGGTTAATTAATTGAAACTGATGGTGTTATATATCCACTCTTGTATGGCTTGTGTAACACATGTGGTTGTGAAAAGTATTATATTTATAGTTATTTATTAAGTAATTATAAGAATATCACATTTTTCATGAACTATATATAATTTATATATTAGTAACACCATTAGTAGTGGATTACTAAGTTATAATATCATCCAACTTGGGCGACTATAGAACTTTGGTGCCCTGGAAAACTCATTTTTATTAGAAAATGTTTGTTAAATTCCTCTAGATAGATGTTAATCTAGATACCAAGATCATATTTATGAAATGATATTGGGTTAGGTCTCAGTAACTAGTGGGTTTTTATTTAGTTTGATTTAATTTTGGTATGAGTTGTATATGATCTACCCAAATGAGATCTAATTGTTGTCCTCTTGGTTGTTATAACTATTAGATAACTCATTATATTGTATCATGGTGCTGTTATTTTTATTTTTTACATTCCAATATGTTTTATTTTTGTGCTCTGATGTTATTATTATTATGGATATTTCCACAATTTATCTATAGTTATTGAAATGATACAAGAAATTATAATATCCCCATGAGGAATTTTTGGACCCTCACTATAAATCGACAGTTATTTTGATGTGGTGAGATAGGCCTAATGTCATGTATCACTCTAGTATAATTACTAATTGAGTGATTTTAGATGAGACATTACATCATATCTTTCCAAAATTTATAAATCAAGCCTACAACATGTCCTCAAGAACCTGAATGGTCATCCAAATATTGTTATCAGTCTTAGGGTGGAGGAATCTACTAAATATCAACTAGGTCCTAAATTAATACTAAAATATCCTATATAACTGAGACGTGAATATATAATCTCGATTATAAATGATCACTAAATGAACATTGTGCTAGTATATGATCTCATCTATTTATTGGAATCATATAATCTCCACTAAAATCTACTTATGAAAGAAAGAAAGTGATTTAACATATAAATTCAATCAATGATCACTCAGATAACATCATAACCTTTATAAAATGTAGACGTACATCATGAAATCCATTGATGTATTTTTTAGCTTCCACTCTAGAACCTGAAAGGGTTACCCCAAACTGTTTGGGACCTCGTGCTTAGCCATCACTTGCTGATAAAAGAGGAATCACAGTATGAACTCTACAATAATATTTTTTTATAATTTTCCACTAATAATAATGCTTATGGTTTTGATAAATCATTTTACACAAGATACTCCATCAAAGGGACGTTTGAAACTCTCCAAAACCTCCTCACACTTCTCAACTAGAATTGTCATCCTCCCCTAGAAGAGGATGGAATGCTCCCCTCCTTCAAATAATATATCATGTCCCTAACCATAATTTATTCCTCTAGGATGGTCCTCCCACATCCAATAAAGAAGTTTTGTTTTAACCATTATCTATCAAAGGTAATAAATTTATCCTTCTTCTACTAAAACCTGTTGCAACAAGGCTAGCAACTAAGTCACCTTCTGCACCCACTAGTATGAGATATCCTTATATAGGAAGCAACCACCACATTTCCATATCTTGGAGTACATATTATCTTGAAATTTCAATATTGTAGGAACTATTTCCATCACTTCTATAGTGGGTTAAGAACCAGATAATATATTATATACCTGAGACTCGTATGATTTGAGTAAACCTCAAAACCCTTATTGATAAGGTACCGTATCTAGGTTTTCAAGAAAAAAACTCCTATTGTGAAATATAAATCATGGTTAAATTTGTTTTTCATATGGGTTCTCCACTACCTAATACCATAAGCAATCCTTCATGCATATAAATTAGCTGACATCCTAAACCATATCTATTGGAAATCATAAAAAATCATATACTCAACACCTTGTTCTAGTTAGTTTAGAGTATTATCATTAACTGACGTTCACTTCAACTCCTCAAAGATACTTTTTTATCACTCATACCAAATTAAAGGTTTCCACTTTCAGGTAAGTGTATTCAAGTGATCCACAATCCTAGAGAATTATGGTATGAATAATTGATAATATATTGTAATTCTAAGGGATATTTTAAAAATAAACATATTTATAAGATTCTTATAATAAATTAAAACCTCAATATTCATAGGGTAAACAACTAATCTACCCTCTAAATGACATACCCTAAATAATGGACTTTCTGAGTCCATAAATTTCACTTTAAGAGTTTATTGTATTGCTTGTTCTCTCAAATAGAATCTAAAACAATCCTAAAATGATCATTGTTCTATTATTATAATATATAGTATATAAGGATGTTTTTAGTAACCTCCCACCAAAAACAACATTCCTAATAAATTATAGAAGATCTGATTCATAAGTCCCATGAACATAGTAGGAGAATTCATTACTCCAAAAAAGATCCCAGGGAACTCATATTGTTAATAATGGCACCAAAATTATATCTTCAGTATTCCTTCCTTAAAACCCCAAATATATTGATATACCAGACTAAATTAAATGTTAAAAAACCATTTCACTCCATAAAATAGGTCTAAGAGGTCACTGATCCTTAGAATATGGTATTTTTTTATTATTTTCACGTGATTTAAGTAGTGATAGTCAATAATGATTCAGAAAATACCATATGTATTGTTATAAAACAAAACATGACCTACCATGTGGGACATGCTGAGCCTAAAAAATATTTCTTCAAAAGGACCTCTATCTATATATTCAACTCATTCAGCTCATTCAGGGAAATCAAAAAATATGTAAAAAAATATTGATGTGGTCTTAGGATGTAGTTTGTTGTTAATATATATCTCTTGAAGAGTATAAAAATTTGGTACTTACATTGGGAAGATATCCACATGATCCTTTACAGTAGTAAGAAGATGATCCTTATAAGAGTTTATAGTACACAAATCCAAGCTCACGAACTGGTAAGAGATCGACAACAACTACTTGGGGATGGGCCCAAGTTATTTCACTTAAAAATCCCACTCATCGATAAAGGTAAACTTGAACCCATCTAATTTACTTCAAATCACCCTATGATGATAGAAATATACCCATGTCTAAACTATGGTTAACCAATCCATACTCAGGGTAATGTCATAGGGTTTCATCTCTATCATGATGAGATCCCAAAAAAATAGCTTTATACCAAAATAAATCTATCACTAATAGAAGATGTGTGAAATATTATAATCACTCATAGTATTATTTTATATCCAAAGAGGGTATGGAAGGCAAAATACTAGTATTCCTCACACTTCTGGACTAAATATATAGAAAGAAAATAGTATCTCATGTCGATGTTGATGAGTAATAGTGAAAGTGTATAAAACACATACATTTTATCTCATCTCATATTTTGAATTTCCAAATCATAAACCTCCATCACATAAATCTTTTCATTTCAATGGCTATTAGCACCACAATCGTGGAATTGAAAACATAGAGGAGTTGGTGGGAGTAGATCAAAGAGTCACATACCTACATCTCCTCTCATTGTTACACTGACTACCATTCTAAATACAACTTTTATGAGTCTTAATTTTCATCATGGGGAGGATTCTAAACCCTATATTACCTTTGTCATAGATTTTATCCAAAATAACTCCCATTCTTCTCTCAGCTGCTCTCCTAGTCCAATAATCCTGAGTTATATTTACTCTACTTCTATATGTTTACAAAACCATGTATCCCTACATGTTGGACCCCTTATGGGGTCCATTTACTATCATTCCCATATATTGTGATCATAAATACCAAAACCTTCAATGATGAGATCCTAATGACTGTCATCAGATAACTACTTATTATAAATTTACCGTAGGGAAACCAAAATGTACACTGGTCAATGCTACATATCTTGAATGAAACTATTGATTACATGGTCTCTCTCTAGAACTACATAATATGTTGGGATGTATAAAGGTACAAATCTAGCACAAATATCCCTCTAGAATCCCTAATCAAGCTTATGGGATCATATAAAACCATTTTGAAACATCTATAGGGGTACTACATGTAGTGTATGAAACTCGATGATTAATCTTCCAAAGTCATGATTCCCAACTAATAGTACAATGATTCTTGAACCCACACTATCCTTAAAATCACTATATTTTAATCCTATCAAAAAAATATCTCAAACATTATATAGGATTTAGTGGCCTCATAATGAGTATGAGTAGTCAACAACTACCAATGGATAACCACACTATAAAGAAGTCTCAATGAAAGAATCAATATATAGTTAGTGGGTGTCTGAAATATATGGAATAAATTGGTCACTAACTCTAGATTATACATTATTACTTGAGGATATATCTTACCATGAAACCTAGGAGGCCTTTAAAATTTAAATTCGTATAGTGCACTTAATATAGAGGAAGTCTTGTACTACTTAGTGGGGACTAATATTACTT
Source organism: Viscum album (assembly GCA_963277665.1). NCBI lineage: Eukaryota > Viridiplantae > Streptophyta > Magnoliopsida > Santalales > Viscaceae > Viscum > Viscum album. The sequence continues at coordinate 256,755,419 of OY728143.1, read as the reverse complement.
ATATAAGTGGTGTATCTTCTCTTTTCACAATGGATAGAGTATTTACCATCTAGTTATGGGGTGTAGGTTCCAACCAATCGATTCTCTAAAATGATTCCTTAACACTCAACTAATCAATGACTAGAGTATTTATCACTAGCATGGAATTTTCACAACCCCACCTCTAAATCTAAGGGGAATATCTATGGAATAAAATCCAAAATTCATCAAGATGAATATACTATCATGTCAGGCCCTGGAAATATGTTCACAAAGTTTTGTGTTGACTAACTAATTATCAAAGTTATGGTAAGATGATATATTAGACTCTTACATGTTCTTTGGGTTCCCTCATCTAGTAACCAAACATAAAATCCATTAACACATTTTCCTTATTTATCCATTTTCAAATGTCATATGGCTCCTAAATCCAAAAAAAATTCTTATAACAGACCCACTCTGATACTACTTTAACATAAACTATCCCACAATAACCCCACCTGAGCTAGAAGATAGGTTGATTGTGCCACCATAAGACAACCTTCAATAGTTCTGGGATGGTGAGTATAACTAAGAAGGTATATAACATTTACGATTGGCCTTGCCATAAATATAACAAAAAAACCACATATCTCCAATAAAATTCAATATAATTAAAAATAAAATGAAATAATAAATAAATTATCAAAATGTAATATAATTTACATGCCTAAAGCATCGACTAATGAAAAAAATGTAGAATAGGAAAAGCTAAAGGAAAACCATTTACATGGTAATAATACAAATAAGTATGACATCAATATTAAATAAAATGGGGAAATAACACCCAAATAAAATAACCCCAACTATGATCTATAATAGCCACTATTGTCAACCAATAACACTCAGAACCAACTCCACCAGGTCTGTATCCATTGAAGTCAACTCCAAACTATGATTTATCTACACAAACACAATATGTATGGGTATAAATATCCATGCAATAGTGAGTATAAAAAACCCAATAGGTCACCATGAAATCACAAAGGAAGATATAAAGACAAACCATCTCAAAATATAGGTCTAGGGAAATATGTGAATAAGACCATATATACTTAAATGGCTGAAACAACTAATGTTGTAAATATACCACAAACTAACATCCTAGATATAATTCATAACACTAAGTAAACCAAGGGTGACTAGTATAACATCAAACCCATATAACATGATCTACCTAGCTTACATAACTTTCATAAAGATCTATAAAATAGTTATAAGGGGTTGTACCTTATCAAGGGATATGTTTATTGATCTAGGGAGTAATTACCCCTATAGTTTATGATTCTTGAAACACAAGGTAATAAATACTCTATAGTTATAGGGCCACACATAAAACCATAGTGGGAGTACTAAAACTCCATCTATCATATGGGTGACAATACCCTAACACAAGTATGTTTCTAGGAGAATACAAAAACCCTAATGGAGGACCATTCTCTGCCACACGAGGAAGTACTAACTCTATGCCTCCTCTAAATGCCTCTCTGAAATCTTATCATCATCTCTATGAATCTAAGATCCTAAAACTGATTAAAACATGTCACAAATAGTCCAAAATTAATAAAGGGATTTCTTCCTTATATCCCAAATGGAAAAACACTCAGAATAAACTATTTTTTATCTAAATATGACACCTAGTCAAGAAGATATTTAAAGATGAAGGAGAAATTAAATGTCGTATACCCATGTGGACATCATGTGTGAGTATTAAGAATTAGTTAGGATCTACTATTTTCATCTAGGTCATGATAGGACAACTTACACAGAATTCCCTTTATGTAAGGTTATTTGTGGTCCTCACAAGTTGTCTGGGAATGTAACATAGAGACCTGGTGTCATGTCACCCATAAACAAGACATGTTCCCTATCCCATAAGATGTGTGTGTCCTAGGAGATAAGCATTAATTTACATTACTACTTCCTAGGTTTGGTGACTGAACCAAATATGGTGTTTACTTTAAGATTACACACTATGTGATATTTAAAAATGTTCTAGAAACCCATGTAACCTCTTCATATTAGACAAGGCATGTGTCTCAACAACCATATGTCAAGTGATCTCTAATTCAAATTATAAACACCACAACCATCAGATGTTATACTAACATGATTCCCACCATCATATATACGTGTAACCATTATAAGGCTATCCCCATGAATATATAAATGTGATCTCTCCTTTATAGGCCACCTTTTTTGCTGACCCGTCTGTCATCCATCTATGCCGCCACCGCTCATGAAGCACCCCACTTTATAATGCTGAGTCACCTCTTATCAAACATCTAGATTCATGCATCCATGTTGATTTAACCATTAAAACCACTATTTTATATTTTTAAGTCCAAATGTTCGTATTTTTAATACCTCATAATGTGGATAAGTTGAGGGAAAGTGGCATGGAAGTAGAGATAAGGGAGGAATTAGTGTTTTTTTGTGATTCAGGCCACCTAAACCTTCATTTTGAACACAAACATCATCAAAATTGTATGATCAAGAATCCATAGTGATGATCATTAAAAGGATAAATTGTTTTCACATTTATAATAGAAAGAATAATTCATGATCAATATCAAAATCGAAATTGAATAGATACGTGGGGATAAAACAACAAATAGAGTCCTAACTCATTAAAAGATCATTGATGCTTTAATATTCTACCCTCAGTTTGAGAGTTTGATTTTTTTTAATGAATAATGATATTCTAAAATGCCTAATATCATTAGGTTGCTATTTTATATTCATAATACTCGCAAAATATGACTAGTGATCAATTTATAAAGATAAATTAAGTCAATCACTAAAATCCTAAGAACCCGAAATGGATTTCTCAAGAGAATGATGCCAGAACACTAAAATTATACCTCTCCTAGGAAATCCTCTCATTCGAGACACAAATTAAATATCATAATCTCCATTCAAGAATCCATTTAGTGTATATTAATTATTTACTTCTCTCATGCACATGCGGGATAAAAAATAATTTAAAAACATTAAATATTTTTTTCTATGGTCCTATGATGGATTAAAGACAAACCAACCATCTGAACACTTAAATAAATATTATTTAAAATATTTCAGTGGATTCTAAGAAAAAATTGAGTTGATATGAATTCACTATTATATTTACATGATAATATTAGTATATACACATAATGTGAAATATATCTATCACTTAAAATAAAATTGTACTCTCATGGAATAAAAGAGCATTCCATAACTCATTAGTATAAGGAGAGAAATTTAGGGTTATACACAGATTCAAGACTTAGCCTATTCCTATTGTCACGAACCGAATCTGGTCGCCGCCAAAACCAGCACCCAACCCAGCCCGTGACAAGGCCCGAAGGGCGTTCCCTATCCCCACGGGCTGGCACAAGTGCCCGGGTATCATTTATCTTGGTTTGGGAATGATTTACCCAAATATGTATAGATAAAACACCAAAAAGATTTGATAAAATGAATCTGAAAAATTCATACCCACAAGGTTTATAAAAAAATCCAGAACTGAATACATAAGTTCAAATGAAATAAAAAAGGTCTAACGACACAATGGAACATAAACAAAACAGCCCCATGGACTCCACATGACAAGGGGTCATCACCCCCAAGTCGTCTCCACTACTCCGCCCCAAGGATGAGGACTAACACCTTGAACCGCCATCACCCTTAGCCTTTCCTTTACCTGGGTAAAAAAACGTCTACTTACACCCAATGGGTGTAAGTAGGGTGTGAGCCTAAGCCCAATAGGATACCACCCTATGATTCCATGGTGCATGAAATAAAAGGTGAAAAAGCAATCAGTTTTAATATGCAATGAAAAGCGGTGACAAATTCCAAGAAATGAAACTTTAAATTGAAAACATTTTTCAAGATAAAACTTTCAGAATGTTAACACATTTAAATAGGCATGTTAGATACTGAAATATAATTCCAAAGACACCCAAATACATGGGAAAATACCACAAATCCAATGAGCAACAAAACTGGGAACACCCCTAGGCACTAGATAGTCTCGGGCCCCATGTACCTCGTAACTCGGTGTAATGTAACCATAGTAAAATCTGTTCTCATGCACTATCCACTAGTAGGGAACATACCCATAACCTAGTGGTCCCCAATCATCATCAACATATTTTAGTTAGGGTTGTCGTTATCCAAATGCTAAGTGAAACAGGGACAAAACCCATCCGGTCCACTAGTTGTACTAGTACAAATCTGCCCCACCTAGGTACTCAGGCTTCCCCCTTTGTGCTCAAACAATTTCAGGATTTAACACATATCCATTTTAATTTAAAACACCACTACTGGTCACATACACCAAATACATTAGCTATCATATTTTATACCACTTAAAACACACAACAAACTCTTTGAATTTGAATAAATCAATTTCTCAAAATCTCGTGTTGTTTTGCACATAAAACCCCTTAAGAAACCCACTTGTACACTATGTTCACACTTTTAAGTTACCGAAACAGTAAAGGCAGCCCAATAGATTTCAATTAAAATAGAAAAAATCAATTTTCGGGCATCCCCATGTTAAACAAGAAGTGTTAACTTTTTAAAAACCTTCATTTTCACACAAAAGTGGAACCAAAACTTCACTTTCTTTACAAACACAATTAAAACCCATTTTTGCAGCAATAACCAAATGGGATAAACATTATAAACAGTATTTTATGCCTTATTACAGATCAATAAAAACAACTATGTATTTATAGGGAATCCCCAAATAAACAAATAAAACATTTCTTTGGAAAACCCCCCGTTTCACACCAAATTGGCATTTAAAATTCAATTGCAATAGAAAAATCATTAGAACCAATTTTTTCAGCAATAATAAAATGATATAAATATGAAAATATGATAACTATAGCATTCTAATACCCAAATATTGCATCAACATTGGAATCACCTACCAAATAAAATGAAACCATTGAATCCTTTGTGTGAAAACACAAACGCACCACCGCCGCACCTCAAGAAGGGTAGATCAGACCTAAAAATAGAAAATTGGACCAAGAAAACTCAAGGTTAAACCTTAGGTTCTAGCCCCTACCCACTGGTCATTTGTCACTTCAATGAAAATGGAGGAAACCCTAAAAAAATAGAATGAAACCCTACTTAATTTGAAAGGGGGAATGAAATGGACTAACTTACTTGAGAAATCTAGAATGAATCTCCCCAAAACACCAATATATGAAATTGAAAACGGCCAAAACTCAGGTGATGTTCTCAAAAGAATTAATAGGTCATTTAGGAATTGGAATGGAGGTAAAATAGTATGAATTGAGAGAGTTATGTTTGAATTAACATACCTCATCAAATTTGACCGATTTTAGAAACCCTAAGATATCCGTCCCTAAATCGCGATTCCTAAGAGCTCCAAAGAGGGGGTAAAGAGGCTGGGGGAGCGTCTGGGTGTAAGGGGCGCATATGAGGCTTGGAATCACCGAAAAATACTTAAATTGGATAATTTATTAAATAAATAAAAATTGATTTTTAAAAATGGATATAGGCTTCCGGGCAGGCCCAATCGCTTAAATAAAAACCAAAATAAACCTTGGTTATGGATTTAAAAAGGCTCAAAATTTTACTTATGGTGTTAATATATCAGGGTATGAAATTTGGGAGTTGGAATGAGTGAAAAATATTAAAAAATGAATAAGTTATAAAAGAAACAAAATTTATTTTTAAATCTGGAATTGGGCTCACGGTTTGGCCCAATTCACAAAAAATCACATATTCTCCATAAAACAATTGGAAACCACCAAAACAAAGTATCAATGGAAATTAAAATAGAAATAAATTTAAAATAAGCTATGTATGTGACAATTATCCCCACCATGAAAACTTTTCACCCCGGAAAGTCATAGCAAGGCCAAAGCAACAACCAAACCCAACTGAGAAACCAAGAAGTACTCTTTTGCCAGGTTTCTTCCCCAAAGGCCAAAACACCTCCAGTGATCAATTAAGGAAGGAATACTCTCAAAAACCAAACTTACACCAATTTTCTAAAACCATCATGAACATTTAGGCTTTATCCCAAATGAAAACTCCTCAAACACAATCTGAACAATACTCAAGCAATTCACCCAAACGAACAACAACTTTGAACAAGGTTACACTTACCTTACATTAACTAAACCATTGGGTGCTCTCCAGTCCCACAGTTTACTCAAGAATGATGTTGGTAGCTAGATATCTCTGAACGAGACTATATACACCATTCCAAGACCATTGACAAATCTAAGTTACTGGTACGGGGGGACCCAAATATGCTCCCCACCATAAGAGACAACCAATAATTTTTGTTTGAGACAGAATCAAGAGACTAACAGGGGGAGGCCTAAATGGACTCACCGGTACAAAATATATACTTCCATAAAAATTTACAAAAGAAATTATATAAGACTCATAGTGGGTCTCCCCACCATAATAACCAACCATCTTAACCAACCAGCACTGGCTGGTAAAGAAAGACCCCAAAATTTAAAGAGTTAGGGCGACCACATGGTTAGTTTGCACGGTTTGGGAAACCATACACTAACAGTGGGGATACTTCTATCCACATTGTTTTCTGGGGCATGGTCACTATTAACCAAGTGAAAACCGCGTTCTCAAACAGTGTAGAAAAACTTCAAACCTTTCTCCAAAGACTCAGTGGAAACCAAAGGGGGAGGGAATAACATTGGGTGATGATATGGGTACACGGCCCTCCACCTATTTCCGCTGAACATGGAAAATAGAAGAAATATTATGACACCATAGGTTTAAACTCTTCCTAACTTTCATACTGAGGATATGACTTTGTACAAGGGTTTAAATGAACCTGTGATTTCCCCTGACTACGAGCCAGCTTCTCTCCAAGACCTATGGCTGGAGCTCAATTGATTGAAGCATCTTCGGCCTCGCAGTTAGGCTTTGGAAACCCCAGGAATGATAATTCTTCTTTCTATGCAACCAAAAACTACAACAAAATCCCCGATAAGTTTTCCAAGACATAACACACTCTTAACTCACTTTACCCTAACTCGATATTTCACTGAAACAAGGCCTTAAAATATGTACACACATCACACCTTGTTTGTTCGGGTGAGAAACAATAGAAGTAAAGAAAACCTATACTCACCTTCCTATAAAATGGAATGTTTTTAAGATTTATTCCAAGGGATACATTCTCCCGACATAACAGAGTCTCTCATATGATTGACCAACTTTCACCATTATGATCAATCGATCCCATGGCATCATAAGGTATCACCGAACATGACCATTGCGACTGATAAAAACAATGCATGGAGAGGGACCTTATACAACATCCCAAAACAACACACAATTCTAGAAAGTGGCCACAATATCCTATCGTGACCATATTTCCCACACCGGTGGTTTAACATGAATTCATGCATCAAAGAAACTTTGAAGAACCCAAAGGTCCTCTTAGACACCATCGAGACACTCATCCAGACTAACAACCCTAGACCACATCCACCTTCGACGTATCAGGAAACTTAAGAAACTGAGGTCTCTTTCAACCTTCCATGAGCACTCTCACTTTACAAGAGGATCTAAAAATCAAAGAAAGGAAAGGGTGTAGACTCGATCTAAAAATCTCAAGAAAATTATTCCTTATATTGATCAACTGTAGGGTCTTCAAAAGGAAAAACAATCTGGGTTTCACTTCAGTTGTGCATTAACCCTTAATGGGGGCGTACCTTATCCAATGAGAGAACCCAAGGAACCAACCAAGCTGGTCCATTGGTCAAAACTTGCCACAAACTAGATCCAAAAACATGAAGGGAACCACCGTAAAGGCATCCCAGAACATTTTTCAAAAGAGACCACTAATCGTCCCTACGACACAGCTTACCGACAAAACACAAACCCAAAACACAGTTCAAATAGGAGGGGTTCCTGGACTCAAAACATCCCACAACATCAACATTATCAAAAACCGATAATACAAACTGTATAAAACTATTCATCAAGACATCATGTTTTTCTTTAAAACTATTTCCTTGAAAACAAACTGTTTAACAGTAAGCATATCCACCAATGGTACCCCATGGGCCTCACACATGCATGTTTTTGTGCCACACCGGGCACCCTCCTCATATCCATCCCAGTACACATCAAGTCATGCCATCAACCATCCATCATCCCATATAACCCCATGCGTGTGGTTACTCACAGAAATACCAACGGTTAAAACAAATATTATTTCCACTTCTCAAAACCAAAACGGTCAACCAACACATCCTTTTTTTTCAAAAATGCTAACCAGGAGATCAAAATCCCAATTCAAATATTACTAAAATTTTCAGAAAGACACAAACATTTATACAAGAACAAATTTCAAGATATTCACATCAATTTAAAAACATCTCATCCCATTAAAACACCCCTTTATTGTTTAGAAAACTCTATTGGAAACACTTTCCAAAACCAAAATCAATATAGTTACTGCTTTCAAAAGAGGTGTAAGCACAGCATTTTACATTTCAAAATAATTCTGAAAATTTAGTTCCACCATTTCATTAACAAAACCATTCCCTCATTATTTGAAAATCATTTCAATAAAAACTTTACGCTTCTTAAAACCAAGTCACTTTAAAACCAAAGTTCCAAGATTTCAAAAACTAAAGAACACAAGACAATGCGAGAGGAAACTAGTTTAAGTGGGTGACTTGGAGATTGGGTTGGCGACCATACCCCAATCACTTTACAGTCACAGAGAGTGTTCCAGGGAAGATCACTGGCTCCACATGGATTTCCAGGCCCTGCGAGCTCACTGAGACCATTAACCCAACTCTCTTTTCATTTCCCCTAATCATCGTTAAACCAAGAAAACCAAAGGACTCTGAAAGGTCCCGACTTCCCCTAGAAACTTGAATCATGCCATGAGGTGTGGTGATCAGGCACACTACCCATAACTATAATACCAAGTCCCAACAATCCGATCTCCATACTATCCTGACTCTTCCCTAAATAACATGACCCGAAGAGAGCGAACCTCCTCTGATACCATTTTGTCATGAACCGAATCGGGTCGCCGCCAAAACCAGCACCCGACCCAGCCCGTGACAAGGCCCGAAGGGCGTTCCCTATCCCCACGGGCTGGCATAGGTGCCCGGGTATCATTTATCTTGGTTTTCAAATGATTTACCTGAATATGTATAGATAAAACACCAAAAAGATTTGATAAAATGAATCTAAAAAATTCATACCAATAAGGTTTATAAAAAAATCCAGAACTGAATACATAAGTTCAAATGAAATACAAAAGGTCTAATGACACAATAGAACATAAAAAAACATCCCCATGGACTCCACATGACAAGGGGTCATCACCCCCAAGTCATCTCCACTACTCCGCCCCAAGGATGAGGACTAACACCTTGAACTGACATCACCCTTAGCCTTTCCTTTACCTGGTTCAAAAAAAAGGCTACTTACACCCAAGGGGTGTAAGTAGGATATAAGCCTAAGCCCAATAGGATACCACCCTATGATTCCAAGGTGCATGCAATACAAGGTGAAAAAGTAAGCAGTTTTAATATGCAATGAAAAGCGGTGACAAATTCCAAGAAATGCAACTTTAAATTGAAAACATTTTTCAAGATAAAACTTTCATAATGTTAACACATTTAAATATTCATGTTAGATACTGCAATTTAATTCAAAAGACACCCCAATAAAAGGGAAAATATCACAAATCCAATGAGAAACAAAACCGGGAACACCCCTAGGCACTAGATAGTCTCGGGCCCCATGTACCTCGTACCTCGGTGTAATGTAACCATAGTAAAATATGTTATCATGCACGAGCCACTAGTAGGGAACATACCCAAAACCTAGTGGTCCCCAATCATCATTCAGATAGTTTAATTAGGGTTTTAGTTATCCAAATTCTATGTGAAACAGGGACAAAACCTATCCGGTCCACTAGTCGTACTAGTACAAATCTGCCCCACCTAGGTACCCGGGAATCCCCCTTTGTGTTCAAACAATTTTAGGATTTAAAACATATCCATTTTAATGTAAAACACCACTACTGGTATGTTGACGCAGAAAAAAGTCCGTAACTGTCGGAGGAAGTTTTAGAATGACGAAGCGAAGTCATATTCGAAATCAGAGGCCCGATCCGGAGGCCCGGGATGTGGTGCGCGAAATAAAGGAGGCTCCACGCGAAAAATTGTTCTGCGCGCGTAGAATCACCGGGTTTCGCGGAATTGAACCATTGAGGCGCGCAATCTTTGCGCGCCCTGGTTCTGTGTGGCGACTTGTTTGCGTGCCGGCTACGCGCGCGCGCGAAGAATTTCGCGCGCCACCTGGATTCCGCGCCGGACGTCGCCTATAAATAGAAGGTGACCCCGAACGGTTTGGGGGTTGAGGAATCTGAAGCGACTCTCATGCGCGCAATTCGGCTCCCCCCACACGCAAGATGACTTCCAGGTAAAACCCTCATTTCGCGCAACCTTGCCCCGGAGTTCGCCTTTGCGCGCAACTTCACCAGCTTCAGTGAATTTTCCCCCTCCCCGGTATTTCAGCCTTGCGCGCAACCCGTGTCTCTTGCGTGCCATACCCTACCGCGCGCGCAATACCCTGCGTGCATTTCCCTCTCTGCGTGCAATTCCTTTGCTCCAATTGTGCGCCATCCTGGTCTTTTGCGTGAAAACCTTCGTTTTTTGCGCGCAAAGCCCCAGACCCCTCACCTTGACGCCCCTTGGCTGCCCCCTGCACCGACACCTGATGTCTCCCCTGCCAGGCATGCGCGCCATGCGTTGTTTTCCCGCATGGCCTTCCAGTCTCGTGCGAAGTAAGCTCAAGGTCCCTTGGGCCGTGTTTCCCCTTGCGTTTCTTTGCCTTATGCTTCTCCGCATAGGCACGCTAACGGCTATTTCTTCTTCGCATAGCCACGCTAACGTGGACCCCCCGGTGGTTTGCCCTGCGGCCCCCCTTCACTATGGCCTTGCCGATGCCTTCCCTTCCACAAGGGGTAGAGGGCGTTGGGCATGTAAGCCCTAGGGGTGTGGAGCAAACCCACCTCATCCAAGCTGCAGGACGTTAAACTGCTAAGCACCTCGTCCTTAACACAAGATGTTAAACTGTGATCTGACCCCGTGCTTCGCACGCAGGTTCCCCCCATCTCAGACATTTTTTATGTCCACTAGTCTCCATGGGAATGGACTCTTCCTCACATGGAATGAGATCCTCCTTGTCGGAGCGGCGTTTGTCCGCGGGGGAAGGGCTGCCTCAGAGCGTAAGCCCCTAGCCATTCTTGCGGATGATTGCGCCGGTGCATCTCCGTACTTCCCCCCTGCCAAGGCCAGTGGAGTCCTTTCCCCACTGCACTTTGTCGCACCATGGGCCTCCACCCTGGAGTAAGCCCCGACACCAAGGTCCTCTAACCACACGTAAGCCCATGTTTCCTCTTTGGGCCGCTCAACGTGTAAGCCCCATTCTGCTTCTCACGGACGCAACCTTCGTGACGTGATCATCTGGTCCCTACTGCCCCTTGTTTCCCACACCGAGCATGACTCACGTGGGCTTAGAGTGCGCATCGACCATGACATCGTCTTATGGGCCGCCCCAGAGCGTAAGCCCCATCCCAGCGAACTACATGGACTTTGATCCGTGCTAACGCAGGGTACGTAGGAAGCCTCCACGAGGTTCAAGCCCACCACCCGGTCATCCCGACCTCTCCATGTCGGTTTCCTGACCACCTTGGGCTGCCTCAGAGCGTAAGCCCCAAACCTCTCATCCCGCATGACGTTAAACTGTATTCTATCCTGCATGACGTTAAACTGTATTTCTTCCCGCCTGACGTTAAACTGTATTTCGTCCCGCATGACGTTAAACTGTATTTCGTCCCACATGACATTAAATTTTATTTCGTCCTACATGATGTTAAACTATATTCTGTCCCGCATGATGTTAAACTGTATTTCGTCACGCATGACGTTAAACTGTATCGCGTCCCGCATAACGTTAAACTGTATTCCATCCTGCATGATGTTAAACTGTATCCCCCCTCTTGGGCCGTCTCAGAACGTAAGCCCCATGTCTCACTCCACCGTCCATCCTGATCCTTAACCCGGCTGCCACATCCCAATGAGATCATGCCACCCCATCCCACTCCATGATATATGGGAAGCCGCCCACGTGCTGGCCCCAACATCGGTGTTCCCCCATAGGGATCCTTCAACCCGATCCGTCTCCGCAAGAAGTTAAACTCATGACATACCCCGTGTTAAACATGGGAAGATGAAAAAAACCTCAAATGGTACATATTCCCCGCGTTCGATGCGGGATGCCTCGGGCTTCCACGCCCTCGAGAAGCCCTGTGATGAGGGACCGAAGACAGACATGCCGACGATGCCCCAACATGACCATTCTCCTCACTGAAGGTTACTGTCCCAACATGACCCCTTGGAGCGTCTTGACGGAAGCAGTGTAATTAACTGGCGTCCATGTAGGTATGGCACCGAGAATGAGCTTCACGAACCCGTCTTAAATCTATGAGGGAGACCCGGACTAGGTGATGAGCTCCGAGGAGGAATCCACGGAAGGAAGAACCGACATCCCATCATCCCGGTTTCGATCAAGGAGCAGACGTCCCTGAACCAGGAACGGATCTCTCCCACCTTTGGAAAGCCGGAATGCGGGGAAACAAGCAGCGCGTCCTCCCCGCAGACGGATGCGTGCGCCCCGACAAAAGAATCGAAAACAAAAAATGGTGAACCCAACGTGAATATCTTCCCCTCAACATGGGGAATGGTAGCCATCGGGGAGTCGGAAGAATAGCATGTCACCGGGTCCGGGTAACCCTCATCAGGACATGGACCCACCAAGGGTCGAGGCCGTCAGGACATTGACTACTCCGTTCTGCGAAGTCGTCAGTGTGGATCCCTCTCGCCAACCATGGAAGATGGAATGACGTTGGGCCTTCGTTGTTGATATCCTTTCATGTTGATACTAATGGGTTCATTTCCCTGTTTCCAGGAATCAGATCACTGCATTCGGAGCTCAATTGCCACCTGCCCACCGGCGCAGGGGCAGGGGAAGTACCGACGCGGCTACCCCACGCGGTCCCGCCCATTTCACGGCCGCTCCGACTTTGACCACTGTAGCTTCCGGGCGCTTGCGCCACCTCTCCCCGTCAGAAATCATCCAGCAGAGGGTGATCAATGACCTGGTTCATAGGTATGATGAGGAAGGGGTCATCCCCACCAGGGGCATGGCCCGTTTGGATTTAGAGGCGGTTGCGTCTCACCACCATCGCCGCCCTCGAGGGCCGTGCAGGGAGCCGCCGCTCCCCATGCCGACTTTCAATCGCTACGGGAACCTATCCCCATAGCACCTTGACACATCCCTCCCCTACGACAATGAGTTGGGGGATGTACGGGTCCACCCGATCGGCGATACAACCCAGGGGTTAATGGCAAGAACCCCTGCCAGGCTGCGTCGACGCTGCCACCCGACTCCTTGAGCCGAGGAGCAGGAAATCTTCATGCCCGCATCGCCGGTTTCGGCCCATCTGACTCAACGCCAGTCTTGGGAGCGAGCGGCAGAGAATGCACGTCCTGGGGCATCAACATCAGTAACCACTGTGGCCCGATCCACTGCTGACTCATGTTACCAGATCCCCCCACACGTTGAGCAGGGGAAGCCACGTGCCCGACTGGGATCGAAACCCCGACCGCCCTGCAGGTAAGTTGGGTTGAGTCTTCAGGTCGCGGACACTGGCAATGGCCACTACGTACCAATCCGCGGTAGTGTTGCGCAACATGAAGGTGCGTTCTGTGACTCCAATCTGGAAATCCGAAAGCTTCTTCGCAGTGGCTACATTCCGGGTATGACTCCTTCCAGCACCCGCTGCATGGGGTATGATGTCACTCCCCCTACTGCTGGCTGCGAGCATGGAGCCGTTGTGTATCCAGTCACTTGCTCGCATGGAGGTCCTCCCCATGTCCCTTTTGACATCTGTCTCGGTGCTTCTCGCACCATGGCCTTCGGTCCCCTCTGCCCCAGCTCTATTGTGGTCGGGGGACCCCATGACGGAAGTCATCCTTACCCTGAGGAGCTACCCAGGGGCAGGAAGGCCAAGCGTCTTCGCCGTAGGAGGAATTTCAGGGGAGTCCGGATGGAAATTAGACCATTCTGTTTCTCGGATTCTAAGGTAGAGTACGACTCGACGATGGAACCTTCCCCCCAACCCTTCGAGTTAAGGGAAGGGATGGGAATGCGGCGCGTCAGTCTCGTACTCCCCGAATGCGAGATCCGTATGATTCCCTCCTCCCTTCGAAGGTATATCCAGGAGGACTAGGACTTGGCGTACCACCAGGGATCAAGCCCGCAGTTGCCGCTGACCTCCTCAGAAGCACCTCCCGCCCCTGTTAGGGAGGGTGAGGAACTTTTCTGGGGACCGACGGAAGAATCGCGAGGAGACACACCCTTGGCGAGCACCGACATTGTGACAGGAGGCCCATCCACCGGCCCATCCTATCGCGACCTGGAAGCCAGGGCACTGCAACCCCTGGAGGATGACCCAGGTATCGGTGGCCAATCGGCCTGTTCGTCGTATTCCCCACCGGCCAGCCCACCGCCCCGACGGCCTGCCTCGGTACCATTTCCAATTCCCCGACTTTCCTCGGTGGATGAGCAGGGGTGGCAAGTTTCGGACCCCGAACCGGAGACGTGGAGCTTCTGGACCGTTCTTCCAGCAGTCCACTTCCCTGAGAAGTTTTGGCCGGTCGCAGAATCGGGTTTTGATGTGCCAGAGTCACTCACCCAGGGAGAGTTTGAATGCTTCCGCCAGATTCTTCGGGTGACTCACTCCCGCCTCCTCCATCAGCTAGCGCCTTATCCCAAGAGCCAAGCACATCTCGAGGAGATTGGTGAGCAGTGTCGCCGGGTCGACCTAGTAGCACTCCCTACGGTCCGGCACCCCGAGTCGCTGGACCACCACGAGGCCCTCCAGCAACAATGCGTCCAGAGTTTTCAAGTACTCCATAGAGTTATCTAGGAAGCCACCCCCACGCACACATCTGCGGATGGGGGCAGTACACTGCCCTCCTCTTCTGTGCGATCCGCCGGCAGCCCGATCCACTGGGCGACCCTGAGGGAACGTCGCCAAGGGCAGTATCAGTCAACATGGCTGACCTTTCAGATGAAGGAAACATTATGGAGCCCCTTTACGAGGACTAACCCCCTGAGGACAGACCGCAAATGGACCCATCTGGGAGGATTACTCGCTAACAGAGGAGCTTCCTAGGCCTTCCTGTACCCACGGAGGCACTGACGCTGGGCCGAAACATCGGCAAGGGTAAAGAGCCCGTCGGGTCTGTCAAAATCGCAGACCCATCTGCCTTAGTGCAGAAGGTAGAGGAAGATTCCGAGAAGGCCACACTGTGCCAACAGCTAGCTGAGCAAAAGAGGCTGGTTGATGAGCTCTTGGCCGAACGCATTGCAGAGCGGGGGCCTAACTACGGTGCTCCTAGACTAGAACAGTAGGGGCAGGACCATCTACCCCTTGCTGAGATCCCCCCGGGAAACCATGATCGTGACGTGTTCGCCGACAGGGGAGACACTGGAGCCCATGGAAAGAGGGCGCGATATGTTTCTCCGAACCCTCCTGAGCGGTGAGACAACCTGGGGGTCCCTGCTCGTTTTCCTCCCGCCGCTCCGAGAGTCGCTCCGCCAGCTGCCCCTCGAGCCGCTGAACGCGACTATTATATTGAAGAGCCTGGAAATGCGCTTGTGGTTAGAGATCCCCATCAGGGCAGGAATCCGCATCTGGATGATCTGATGGAAGTACTCATCGCTCACTTGGAGGCCCTGGAAACTCAGCAGGTGGTGATCCCACCGGATGGAAAGTCGTACCCCGCATGGGTGGATGACATGCCAACCCCGCCGGTATTCGGGAACCCCACTTTTGCCCCCTTTAACGGGACCGGAGACCTGCCACAACACTTGGCCCACTTCAACTCGAGGTGCGGGCCTGTGTTAGGGACTCCGGCGCAGCAGGAGGCTGCCAAGCTCCGGTGCTTCGTTCAGACACTGGAAGGGCCAGTATTCGTCTGGTACAGCCAGCTCCCTGTTGGATCAGTGACTAGCTGGGAGGACCTTCGCCGAAAATTCCTCTACCAGTTCAGTTCCACAACCCAGAAGACGAACATTGCAGACCTCTTCAGGTGCAAGCAAAGGCCCAAAGAGCGAGTCGCGGACTTCGTCGCCCGGTGGAAGGGGCTCACGTACTCCCTTGACATGACAGTGACTCAAGAGAAATTACTGACGATGTGTGTGGGGAACATCAAGGCGGAGTTGGTTCCTTCCTTGATCATGCAGAATTACCCTGGAGGGTTCCGGGACTTCTCGGACAAGGCTCAGCACCTCGAAGAAGCCCTGCAACAGGCCAGTCAGGCACACCTGCTGCCTCCTGTGATCTCTGCAAGGAGAGCTGCCAGATCCGAGCCCACTACTGTGGCCCAGATAGAGGCCCCCAGACAGCTGGAGTTGCTGCCAGTGAGGCCAGCTCAGCAAGCTCGTAGGGGTCCACCCCCACGGGCACAGCCTCCGGCCCAGCAGCGACCACCTCAAAATCAGCAGGTGCCTCCGCGTAACGCACTGCCACCACCTAGGAGAGGTAATCCGACTTCGTCTCCTCAGCCTGCTCCTCCAGCCCCTGGCCATGTTCAGTCCCCAAGAGTCCCCTTTCCAGACAGAAGGAATCGTGCTTACTCGTTTGGCGAAGCCCAGGTCCCCGGTTATTTCCGTAGTGCCTTGGAGTAGAGGATCATGCGACTGCCTAAGTGTCGGAAGCCAGAAGAGGCATGTCTCATGGATCACCCTAACTACTTCCCTTATCACCAGTTCCTGGGACACACCATCCAGCAATGCTATGTGTTCAAGGACTGGCTCTAAGACCATATTGACAACAACATAGTCAGGTTGGGCCCAGCCCCGGCACAGGTGGCAGGTGTCTTTGTGGAATCAGATGGCAGTAGTGACGACGGGGATGGGTGGGAACAGGTTTCCGACCATGGGTCCTAGAAGTATAATGACTGGATGGCCTGCAGGACGGTCGCCCGTTCCCATGGCATCATCCGTGCCCGCCTGGATCTGCCAAAGCCCTCAGAATCTGCGAGCGCTGCTTCGGCATCGTCGTCCCAGCCTACTTCTTCCCAGAAGCACATGTGGCGGCGCAAGAAGAAATAGCGCGCCCTGCCATTGCCGTCATCTTCTCGCACGCTTGGCGATTTCATGCCCCCGGATATGGGGATCCCTCCGAGATCCCGTCCGGTAGTGGATGATTCCTCGAGTGAGATCCCGGGGTACGCTTCGATTAACACCGTAGAGTTGGTAAATACCTTTGTGGCTCACGATGACGAGGAGCGCCAGGTGGACCTCCCCGAGAGCCTGGGGTACACTTCGGTTAACACCGTAGAGTTGGTAAATCCCTTTGTGGCTCTCGACGATGAGGAGCGCCAGGTGGACCTCCCCAATGTCCCCAGCCGTCGCCAACGTCGACGGAGCCGTGGCTACATGAATCGTCGGGGCACGACAGTCGTCACCTCCAGTCAGGTCGTGCACGCTACTGAGACCAGGCAACAGGCCTGGTACAGAGAGCAGCACTCGCAGCTCCCTCGCCCGGTGACGACAGGTTCGCTTCCACCACCATTTGTGTTGCTGGATCAGGCGGAACCGCCTTGCCCACGTCGCAACCAGCACAGCCCTGCCACTGGCCGACTACGACCTTCCGGTCCTAGCATGGCAGCCACCTCCCGGGCTTCATCCGGTGAACAGCGGGATGTGCCTAGTACCAGTTAGTCACCGGTCCCGCCAGCAGGGCCCGTCATGCCCCCAATCGTAGAGCAACCTCCTGTAAGCAGAAGCTCACGTTTGGCGTGAAAGTATGATGTCCTGAAGCACCTGTCTGGAATTACGGCAAGGCTTTCCATCCTTTAGGCCCTCCGTCTGTCGTCCAAAATGCGTGAGGCACTCGCCGAGGCTCTAAGGAGCCCCCTCCAGTTTGAAACGGAGGTAGCGGCCGCGGAAGCCTTCCACACCGAGGTGATTGATGATGCCGAATTTCAGGCAGTTATCTCATTCTCTGGTGAAGATGAAGACCCTCCCATACAGGGGAACATCCACCCATTGTACATCACCGTCCATTTCAATGGCATGGAGGTCCGTCGCTGTCTTGTCAACACAGGTTCCCGGATTAACCTGATCCCAACTCGGACACTGCGAAAACTGGGGTTGTCCGAGGATGATTTAACTCCCTCCGACCACAGAATCCAGGGGTATGACAGGACCGAGCAAACTCCACTCAGCAAGATTCGCTTGAAGACCCAGTTCGGCGAATTAATTGCCAATACTGAATTCATGGTTGTCTCTCAGCACACTGCCTACAACGCATTGATGGGCAGGTCGTGGCTCCATCTTCACGCAGCGGTTCCCTCATCATACCACCAGTGCCTCAAATACTCCCTTAAGGTTCGAGTGGGTGTGCTCCAAGGGGATGCGTCTCTATTTGCCTCTTGTGAAGCTCGTTACCTGGATGCTGAATATTACAAGAGCAAGGACAAGCAAATCCTGGCAGGTGAGGTTGAGCCCGCCACCGTCGCGAGTGATCCCTGGGCAGGTTTGGATGATGCATATGTCTTCCCAATCCATCGGTTGGAGGCCACGACTCCCGATATGGGAGAATGATTTGTTGTCTCGGGTACCAGAGGAAGCCATATTTCCAGGTCTAAGCAACGGCGGGAAATCACCTCGTACTCTTACACCAACCAGGCCCGGGTGATCCCCGAGCCTCCTACCCCCGTACGATATCGGGACGTTGGGCTCATGGAAACGGCAGTACGTCATACGTGCCTGTTTCGCCGAGCTGGGATCGACTGGCTCAAGCCAACGCATCACCACTGCTTTTTTGTCGTAAAGCGTGGCTCCTTGGGCCGCAGGCCAGATGGGATTGGATCAACCACCTTCGTCGCTACGGTCTCCGCGTTGCATGAGTCTCCCGTTGTGACAACCTCTGCCGCCCAAGCCAGTGCCAGCTCCCCATCAGGGTCGAGCAGCCTCAAAACGGCTCCCCTAGTGGACAATCCTTCCACAAGCGGGGAAGAAGACATAGAAGATGCTCCGCCTGCCTTTGAGGAGGGCATCTCCACCACGGTCGACGAGCTAGTACATGTGAACCTCGGTAGTGAGGCGGACCCGAGACCCACATTGGTCAGCGCCTCTATGCCTCCTGAGGAATGGAAACAGTACATAGACTTCCTCAAACAGCACCATGATGTTTTTGCCTGGAGTTTAGACGAGATGCCGGGACTAGATCCCCAGGTAGTCGTCCACCGCCTTGGCCTCCCAGCAAACCATCGCGGGTTCAAGTAGCCTCCCAGAAAAATGCACCCCTTTCATGGTGCCATGGTTGAGGCCGAAGTTGATAAGCTCATTAAGGCCAACTTCGTCAGGTAAGTCCAGTACCCCAGGTGGCTAGCCAACATTGTGCCCGTCAGGAAGAAGAATGGGCAGATCAGGGCCTGCATCGACTTCCGCGATCTTAATCGCCACTGTCCGAAGGATGACTTTCCCCTTCCCGTGACAGAGCTATTGATCGATGGGAAGGCCGGGTTCCAAGCCCTCTCCTTCATGGATGGATACTCCGAGTACAACCAGATCCGGATGGCCCCCGAGGATGAAGAGTTCACTGCCTTCAGGGCCCCCCAGGGCACTTTCTGCTACTGGGTTATGCCCTTCGGCCTGAAGAATGCGGGTGCCACCTATCAATGGGTTATGCACCTCATATTCAAGCCGATCCTCGGGACACTGGTGGAGTGCTACGTAGATGACCGGGTGGTTAAATCTCTTCAGCATCGGGACCATCTCAAAGACCTTGAGAAAGTGTTCGGTTTCCTCCGTTATCGCCACTTGAAGATGAACCCGTTGAAGTGTGTCTTCGGGGTCACATCCGGAAAGTTTCTTGGCTTCATTGTGAGATATCGGGGCATCGAGATCGACCCCGAGAAGATCAAGGCCATCAGTTAGATGCCTCCCCTGAGTAATATTCGGGAGCTTCAAGGCCTCCAAGGACACTTAGCCTACATACGCCGATTCATTGCGAATCTGGCCGACAAGTGTAAGCCCTTCTCTCAGCTCATGAAGAAAGGTGCCGCCTATGGGTGGGACGAAGAGTTTTAGACCGCTTTTGAGGAAATCAAGCAGTATCTTCTTCAACCTCCAGTCCTGATGTCACCCATTCCCGGAAGGCCGCTGGTCCTTTACGTGACTACCCTGGAGTGATCCCTCGGCACCCTTCTCTCCCAGAAGAACAATGAGGGAACAGAGAATAGCCTCTACTACCTCAGCCGCATGCTCCTCAATGCGGAGTTTAGATATTCTCCCATCGAGAAGAGCTGTCTGGTGCTCTTATTCGCCGTACAGAAATTGCGGCACTACTTGCAGCACCATGAGGTACAGCTGGTCTCTCGGGTAGACCCGTTGAAATACATCCTGAGCTGGCCTATGTTGACCGGCTGATTGGAATGCTGGGCGGTGATCCTCCAGCAATTCGTCATTAGGTTCGTACCTCAGAAGGTCGTCAAAGGGCAGGCTTTGGCAGACTTCTTCGCCTCCCACCCAACCTCTGCGGACCAGCCACTGGATTTGGGCTTTCCTAATGAGGCAATCCTCTCAGTCGAACACGCCACCCCATGCTGGCAGATGCACTTTGACGGCGCCTCCCGAATCCCTACCGGTAGAAGGCTCAACGATCCTAGGCTTAACAGAGTGGGCCTGGGTATCGTCTTCATCACCACGGAGCAAGCCGTTCTATCATATTCTTTTTTATTGTTATAAGGCTGCACCAACAATGAGGTAGAATATCATGACCTCATTACTGGTCTCGAGTTGGCTCTAGAGGTTAATGTACCCCACCTGTATGTCAAAGGGGACTCTAAGCTAGTCATCATGCAAGTTAACGGTGACTACGCTGTCAGGAAGCCGAAAATCATGTCATTGCTAGAATGCACTCTCCATCTAATGGCTAAGTTCCCCTCCCGACCAAGTGTCGTTCACGTTCCCCGGTCACAGAACAGTCGAGCAGATGCTTTGGCCAGCCTGGCCGCATCACTCGCGGAGCCCGAACAAGATGACCTAATCATCCACGTGGTGCACCGGAGAGTCATTGCTCCTTTTATCCCGGAGGGCGATCATGGCCCGCGAGTGAACCATCTCATAGCTGGTGCCCCTGCGTCAGGACCCCCTGGGGCTTCAGGCGTGGTGATCGAGACAGTTCCTGACTGGAGGACACCTTTGGTTGAATATCTCCTGCATGGCAATCTTACGATGGACCAAGCAGAGCGGGAACGAATCCGGCGCCGCGTGCCGCAGTTCATCCTTCAAAGCGGTCCCAGCCGTGAGCATCTCTTTTACAGGCGTGGGTTTGACGGTGTTCTCCTCCATTGTCTTCAAGGATTTGAGATCCCACAGGTCATGCAGGAAGTGCACGCTGGTTCCTGGGGCGCCCACCAGGCTGGGTCGAAGTTTTCCCACCAAATTTGGAGACTGGGATACTTCTGGCCTTCCATGATCCACGACTGCATCGAATACACCAAGAGGTGTCATACGTGCCAAGTTCATGCTAACTTTGTGCATCGGCCACCGGAGCCTCTCCATACTACTAAGTATTCTTGGCCCTTTGCAGTCTGGGGGTTGGATGTCGTAGGGCCTTACCCGCCGATGACGGCCCGCCAGTGCCGGTTCATCTTGACCACTATGTATTTCTGCTCAAAGTGGGAAGAGGCAGCCCCGCTCAGGGAAGTCAAGGCTGGTTCTATCGCCGACTTTGTGAGCTCCAATATCATCCACTGATTTGGAAAACCTCACGCTATCCTCACAGATAACGGAACCAACTTCCGAGCGGCCGGCTAAAAAGATTGTACGCCAAGTAAAACATTCGCTCTAACCACACCTCCCGCTATCATGCGTAGGAAAATGGACAGATTGAGGCGTTTAACAAAACCCTCTCTAACATTTTGCAGAAAATGGTTGGTCAGAACAAGAAAAGTTGGCCGGACAAGCTCCCCAATGCCCTCTGGGCTTATAGGAAGAAGACTCGCAATTCCACCCAGGTGACCCCGTATTCCCTGGTATACAGAGCTGAGGTCGTCCTTCCCATGGAGGTCCAACTGCCCTCATTGCGCACGGCGGTCTACGAACAGCAAGCACCAGATAGAGTTGTCGAAATCCATCTAGCCGAGTTGGAGGCGCTGGATGGAAGTAGGCTCCGTGCTTTACATAACTTCGAAAGGCATCAGAGCAGGATGGCTCGAGCTTTTGATAAGAAGGTTTGCCTCCGCTCCTTCCTGCAAGGTGACTTGGTGCTGGCTCTTAGAGCGCCGATGATTCCCGGTAGGAAGCCACCCAAGTTGTAACCCAAGTGGGAGGGGCCTTTTATTGTCCATAAGGTCTATCCCAATGGAGCGTACTCCCTGGTGACTATGGATGGTGAGCGTATCACTCCTCCCACTGACGCCAGGTTCCCCAAGAAGTACTTTTCCTAGACTGCATGGTCCTGCATGACCTTAAACTGTATAGTCCAGCACGACCTTAAACTACACTCTTCCCTACATTTGGGCTCCATGGTCCGAGCTCTAAGACCTAAAACTAAGATCCACTTTTGGTTCTGCCCTTTCCACGGTCCAAGCTCTAATACCTAAAAATAAGATCTATATTTCATCCAACATGACGTTAAACTTTATTGCCAGAACTACGTCTCGCTTGATTCCCATCCTAATGGGATACGTAGGAACGCCTAGACCTTCCGTCTTTGGGTCCAGCTTGAGGTCCGCCGTCGTGTCTGTCTCCCCTCTGGGACCTTAACCGTAGGATCGTGTGGCGTGGTGTGAGATCATGTCATCATTCATGTCGGGTTTGCAATAGCTGCACCACGCGCACCCTGTCCTCAGGATTTAGCCCTCCTATATCCAATGGCATTAGAAGACGCTTTCCAGAACTACATATGGATTGATTCCCATCCTTATGGGATACGTAGGACCGCCTGAACACCTAGATGTTAGGTCCAGCCCCATCCCTTAGGATATCCCACGATCTCCCAGTTCCCATAGTGTTTGGCATTACACCCCCTCTTTTGCCCGAGGATCCGCCATGTTTTGGCCGATCTCATACTGAGCCCTCTGACCCTTTCTCGTGGCCTACTGATGTGCTCAGGGTACTCTGGTCTAGAACTTGGAGTGCCAGATTCGACTTAGGCAAGTTCTATCCACTTGCCAAGCTTCATGTTTCCCTTCATTCGGGCACATGTCATCCTTCACACCCGGAGGGACCCCCAAGAAGGGTCTGGATACAACGCCTAAGGGCTCTCCTACCGTCATGGGTCAACACCCCCGAGGGTTTCAGACAAAAAATTGATACGAATCCCACATTGCGAACATGGTCAGCGGCTGATGCTCATTTGTTCGTCCCCATGGCTAACATGAAAGGATGTTGCGTTGCGAACATGGTCAGCAGTAATCCTCAGTCGTCACGTCGGCTTCCACGGGCCCTGAATTTTGGTGGCATGGTTCATTTCATGTTCTGCCCTGCTGTGTCAAGATGGAATATTGACACTCCTTGTACTAACCCTCAGTACACCCCCGCACATCGGACAAACTGTGCTGCGTAACGGTGTCTCTCGGGGCTCTTACGATCTGAGCGCTGGAGTATGTGATTGGGTATCTTCTTTACGGGTTGCGTGCAGCTTGACCCTCATCCCCATGGGAAACGAGGAGTCACCCAGACATTGCGTTTCGGGCCCAGCATAGCTGGGAGATAGCATCTCCTACCCCTCCCTGATTGTTGAACCCTCGTAGGCCCCTTTGGCCCGAGGCTCCTCTCTCGGTTGGTCCAAACCATACGACCTTAAACTGTGTGTTGGTCCAAACCATACGACCTTAAACTCTGTTGTTGGTCCAAACCATATGACCTTAAACTATGTTGTTGGTCCAAACCATATGACCTTAAACTGTGTGTTGGTCCAAACCATACGACCTTAAACTCTGTTGTTGGTCCAAAACATACGACCTTAAACTATGTTGTTGGTCCAAACCATATGACCTTAAACTGTGTGTTGGTCCAAACCATACGACCTTAAACTCTGTTATGGGTCCCAACCATACGACCTTAAACTGTGTTGTCGGTCCAAACCATACGACCTTAAACTTTGTTGTCGGTCCAAACCATACGACCTTAAACTGTGTATTGGTCCAAACCATACGACCTTAAACTTTGTTGTTGGTCCAAACCATACGACCTTAAACTGTGTTGTTGTTCCAAACCATACGACCTTAAACTCTATTGTTGGTCCAAACCATACGACCTTAAACTGTGTTGTTGGTCCAAACCATACGACCTTAAACTATGTTGTTGGTCCAAACCATACGACCTTAAACTGTGTGTTGGTCCAAACCATACGACCTTAAACTCTGTTGTTGGTCCAAACCATACGACCTTAAACTATGTTGTTGGTCCAAACCATACGACCTTAAACTATGTTGTTGGTCCAAACCATACGACCTTAAACTGTGTGTTGGTCCAAACCATACGACCTTAAACTATGTGTGTTGGTCCAAACCATACGACCTTAAACTATGTTGTTGGTCCAAACCATACAACCTTAAACTATGTTGTTGGTCCAAACCATACGACCTTAAACGGTGTGTTGGTCCAAACCATACGACCTTAAACTCTGTTGTTGGTCCAAACCATACGACCTTAAACTATGTTTTTGGTCCAAACCATACGACCTTAAACTATGTTGTTGGTCCAAACCATACGACCTTAAACTATGTTGTTGGTCCAAACCATATGACCTTAAACTATGTTGTTGGTCCAAACCATACGACCTTAAACTGTGTGTTGGTCCAAACCATACGACCTTAAACTATGTGTGTTAGTCCAAACCATACGACCTTAAACTATGTTGTTGGTCCAAACCATACGACCTTAAACTGTGTGTTGGTCCAAACCATACGACCTTAAACTCAATTGTTGGTCCAAACCATACGACCTTAAACTACGTTGTTGGTCCAAACCATACGACCTTAAACCGTGTGTTGGTCTAAACCATACGACCTTAAACTTTGTTTTGGGTCCAAACCATGCGACCTGAAACTATGTTGTCAGTCCAAACCATACGACCTTAAACTGTGTTTTTGGTCTAAACCATATGACCTTAAACTGCGTTGTTGGTCCTATCAGACGACCCTAAACTGTGGCATTATCGTCCTGGCCACAAGACGAAAAAACGGCACTACATTGTGATGACCTCGTTGTAGAGGACATCACGTTGGGTATTGGTCACGTGCCATGCCATTTGTCAACGCCTATCACGGCTTTATGCTTGTGGCGACACCACTGCCTACTGCTCTAGGCCTGTTGCTTCACAAAAAAAACCCTCACTCACCTTAAAGGACAAACAAGATTTATCAAATTCTGCTTCTTTCAGTGCAAGGGCCACGCCCGCACTCCCCTTTTCCCTGGCACTGGTATCTTACCGTGTCACCTTTCAGAACTACGTATGGCTTGATTCTCATCCTTATGAGATATGTAGGAGCGCTTGGGGAACTTCCCCGCGGGCCCAACCAGCCTACCTTTGTGTTCGGTCCCTCGACTCGAGCATTTCCCCGGAGAGCACATGGTAAGTAGGGCTTAGGTCCTCACTCACGTCGGGTTTTGTAACCACCTTGCCATGTGTCCATTTCTCCCCCTTCCCGTCCACGGTCCGAGATCTAAGACCTAAAACTAAGATCCATATTCTGTCCCGCATGACGTTAAACTGTATGTCATTCCGCATGACGTTAAACGGTATCTCGTCCCGCATGACGTTAAACTGTATCCCATCCCGCATGACGTTAAAATGTATTTCATCCCGGATGACGTTAAACTATATTTCTTCCAACATGACGTTAAACTGTTCTTCAAGAACTATGTGTGGCTTGATTCTCATCCTTATGAGATACGTAGGACCACCCGGACATTTTATCTTGGGTCCAGCCCATGGGATTACCAAACCTCGTCCCTCCTTGTTGTCGGTCCCTCGACCCAACTTCGGGATATTTACCCCGAGTAGGTTCGGGATGCACCATGGTAATAATGGGAAGCAGCAGTTCTCTCACTAAAGAGGTCCTGCCTAGAAATTGGAACGACCCATGATCAGGTATGTATATCCGCCTAATGCGCCTTCGCCATGGTAGCGCAATATCGAGAGTGTTGGACTCTGTTCGAACAAACCACCACTCCACCTCCCACGCTTTGCGTTCCCCTTTATTCGGATCCTCATTTCCTCTCATGTTTGACGGGACCCCCTAACAGTATGGATGCTCGACCTATGGTCCGCCTACTGTCCTGGGCCAACGTCCCGGAGAACTGGTCATGTTTGACGGGACCCCCTAACAGTATGGATTCTCAACCTATGGTCCACCTACTGTCCTGGGCCAACATTCCGGAGGACTGGTCATGTTTGACGGGACCCCCTAAAAGTATGGATGCTCAACCTATGGTCTGCCTACTGTCCTGGGCCAACGTTCCGGAAGACTGGCCGGCGATATTTGAGTTAGGCCCCGTGTTGCAAACATGGTCAGCGATCAGCCATCATTTATTGTCCCCATTCCAGGACAACATGATGTGGATTCTGTGTTTCCGCCACGGTTGACAGTTATCCTCCATGGTTGCGCCCCGTTGAGTTCTGAATTTGGGCAGCGTGATTTACCATTTCTCCCCATCCCCCTGTGTTCGGATGGATTTCAATGTCCCCGGCATTATCCTGCTCATGTGTTAAAGCACATTGAGAAGTCTACACATCAATCGGCCCGGGGTCTCCTCAGAAGTCCAGGCCCGATTTCGGACGCCTGAAGCTTGGTCAATGCCCCATAGTTGAACGGAATGATGGTACGAGCATCTCCTGCTTCTCACGTTGGGCACGTCCCACAGGAGCCTAGGAGTGAGTTGTTATTCGTTTCGAAACTATGGTTGAGTGCATTAAACCAAGGATACAAAGGAGTGGATTTAGCCATATATTGGATTGAGACAATGAACAGTACAAACAAAAAGTTCATGAGATGACAAAAACAAAGCTCTTAGGGATCAACATGCTGAAGTGATCTTTCCAGCGCTGCTACCCTCTGGCTGGTAGCCTCCAGGACCGCTTCTCCCTCTTT
The DNA here is from genome assembly GCA_963277665.1 of Viscum album. Taxonomy (NCBI): domain Eukaryota; kingdom Viridiplantae; phylum Streptophyta; class Magnoliopsida; order Santalales; family Viscaceae; genus Viscum; species Viscum album. The sequence goes on along the minus strand of OY728143.1, from coordinate 256,728,171 downwards.
GAAGACTCTCTCCTCATCGGCCACCACAGAGCGCAGCTCGCCAGCCCTAGCTTGTGACTGTGCCCGCTCGCTTCGAAGCACGGTCATCTGGTGACTCGCCTCCACCCGTTTTTCCTGTGCATCAGCCAGCTGGGCCGTCAGTTGCTCCACGAGCTCAGAGCATGTTGCGATGAAGGCCTCCTTATCTGCCACCTGCCCTTCGAGGTGCCGGACTTCCTGCTCCACCCTCAGCAGCGCTTGAGCGCTCTCCAATCCTTCCTAGCACTGGGAAATGTCAGTGCGCCGGCTGCTCTCGCGTATCTTGTTGGCCATGTAATCACGGACCGTCAGATGAAGGTGCCGAGCGTCAGCCCCTCTGGCGCACAGGAAGCGCAGCCAGGTCTGAAGTGATCCCATCTGCCTCATCCAATCAGACTGGGGCTACCTGAGAAAGCGCTGGATACACTTCCACCCCTTGCGCCGTGTCATCCGGCTCTCCACAGCCACCTCTGAGCCTGAGTCATCTATCTCCTCAGGGTCAGTAGGACACTATATAGGGAAGGCCGCCATCAGATCGGCAACAGGATCCGCCCCAGGGATGTCTTCGTGAGGGATAGAATCCTCGACGTCCAGGAAACCTTCTTCTCTCGCCCCAGCAGCAATGATGCCTCCACCAGCTTCTGACCTCATCTCAGGAATAGTGCCGCTGATGTCCGTCGCCCCCTGTTCATCAATTATCGGGGCGGACTCAGTGCAGAGAGCATGTTCCGAATGAGGTGGCATGTCCACCGCTGGTCCACTCACGGACAGCCCGAGATCTGTAGCCTGACGTGCCTCTAGTGTTGAGATCACTGCACAAGGCATACGCTGGTTAGATGGGATCTTTTTCCACCAAGCACCAGTAGTGAATCATGAGACTTACAGGAATCCATAGCGCCGGTCCCCAGTGTTTCGGCTGCCGCACGAGCCTCCATAATGGGAGACCCCTCTGCACTTGTTAGTTCAACGATGGGTGTCAGATCCCCATCATGTCTCACCAGTTCCTCTCCTCCCTCCTCTAGTGGGGACACCCGTCCAACTCTCAACTGCTCCTGAGTAGGATGGGGAAGTGAGTCAGAAGTTGGAAATGAGAATGGATGAATAAGGGAAATGAATGAAGACAGAGACAAACCTCGAGAATCTCGGTTAGGTCGAGATCAGAGTGGGCAATCTCGCCGCTCTCTCAGAGACTCCCTTGGTAGGTCTCCCCTTGCGACCCCTCACCTTCGGGATCTTCTTCATCGTCTTCTCCCTCGCCTTCGTCCTCTCCGGTTTCCTCCTCCCCCTCCGGCTCCTCGTCACTGTCGCCTTCTCCTGACGATATCGCTTCCGGATCATGCTCCTGGTCGAGCATCACTTTCACTAGGAATGTTGGCTCTGCACGCCGCCCCCTCTGGCGTGTGTATGCATCCATGGCTACCAGATAAGCATGCCACCGATGGAATTTCACTCGGTCGGTAATTCGAACGAGCCCGACCTCCGGCAGTTGGATCCTGTTTTGCATTATCTTCTGCCAGATGGCTTCGACGCTCGGCAATTGCCGCAGGGTCATCCAGGTCGACCATAGTGCCGGGAGAATTGCGTCTTGGGAAGGTTCGAGCAGATATCTTATCTGCTTCCCAGGAAGTTCCCTGGTCGCCTCATGTGACCCCCTTGTGGGTAACGAGGACGTGGCAGCACCGTGTGATGTTCCCGCTTCCGAAGTCCCGGCCCGCGCATGCCTCGCTGTCTGACACGCCCTTGGTTCCCCCTTCCGACGGCACCGTGTCTTCTTCCCCGTCGCCCAGTTTCTGCACGAGAAACCTCGAGTTGCTGGACGCACTTGCGTAATAGCCCCCCAGGGTACGCAATGGTCCAGGGTTCAGCGTATTCGGTTGCTAGGCCAGCATCGACCCCGGTGGGAGCAAGAGTGACAACGTCGCCAGAGCTGAAGGTGGTAAACATCAACCACATCTGGCACAGGACGCATGGATTCTTCTCCTGCCAGACGGCTATGAATACCTTCTTCGGCATTCTCTGGAGGCACCCGAACTGCCTGGAGAATTGGGATGGCACGTACGGCTCGCAGATCACCTTCCCGTTGTTTCGAGCCACGAGCACCCCGCCCCGGATGCTCTGGAAGTATTCCTGTTGTTCCAGAGAGCCTTGACCTTTTTCCACCGGCTGGCCGACCAGGGTGGGTAACGGTCTGAAGTTGAAGTTGGCATGGTTGCCGATGCGGATCCTCACGCCCTCCTCATTGAGCATCATCGGTGCCACCCCTGCGATATTTAGCAAGGACGGTTGCAGACCATTTCCTGGACGACATACGACCTTTGGGAAATTATACCTGCCAAGATGCGCCGCCACCCAGCCATGGAAGATTTGGAAGGGACCACATACTCTCTAAGGCAACCCCCCTCGTGAGATGTGCCCCATAATGGTATAGAGCTTGGCTAGTAAGGGGACGCCCAAGTTGAACCGTTTGTTGGTGGCCATGGAGCCCACCATCACCAATGTTGCTGGATGGACGCCCATCCTCGCGTCTCGCACTGGTAGGAGCCACTCCCTCAGGAAGGCGGCAAGGAACCCGGCATACCGGACGTTCGGGTCCCGGGACTCGATGATGCAGTAGCCCCATGATTAGTATTTCCCTGCCTCCAGGGTCCTCCAGTATGACCCATCCTTGCTCCAATGAGTCGCGGTTGGGCACCGTTTTCCCTGTCCCGGCATCTTGACGGCCGGATCTATCTCAAGGAACAGGCTGAACCAGCCCTTGAAGGCTACGTCCTTCAGGAAGTCCTTGACCCACAGCCTCTCTTTGGCCATCTCCAACAGGTTCCACGTCAGCATAGGCATCCATTTCCTATCTCCTCAGGTGTTCTTTGGAGGAACGAACTCGTCGTATTGGTAACCCTCCAGTGGAATACCTCTGATACAGTGAACGTCCCAGAGACTGATGCTGACTTCCCCATGATGAAGGTGGAATGTTTTGGTGTCACGAGACCACTGGGTGAATAGCTCCGGTCCGAGTTCAGGCTGGCGGTGGAAGTGGAACTGTGATGTCCATACCACCTCGAACATGCCGATATACCGCAGTTCGTCCCCAAACTGGTCACAGGTATGGCGAACCCAGAATGCCCAGGCCCATTCGCTGGTGAAGTTACCCCCGGACCGCAGGTCCCAATCTTTCAGCCAGCCCTTCGTGTCATATGTGATGCTTTGACGGAACGTGCTCGCGTAGAGGGCCGGAAAATCCTCTGCCACAAGCTCGTCCCTGGTAATGGTCCTAGTCATCAGGTTCAGGACATATACATCCATATGTCTAGTTTCCCTGGCAGTATGGCCATTGTTGGTTATGTTGTAGCGAGGAATTTCATCCTCCTGAGTCACCCAGGACCGCGGCGTGTCCACTTCAAAGCCCGGCAGTGGCAACTCCTCCAGGATGCCAAAATTCCAGAGCGGGAGGTTGTCAGACAGGGGATACGTCTTTTGGTCCGGAGTCAGCAGATTGAACAAGGTTAGATTGTTGGAGACAATCACCTTGGCGCCATAAACCTCCTCGTTCGCCGCCATTTCTATCCTACGGGCAGCGGCTTCCCCCTCATCGACTCGGTTTGCAGCCATCTTGAATTTTTTGAGAGTTGGGTGGAATCAGGATGCAGTGTGCGGAATCGGGGAGTTTTTCATGAAATCTGAAGGAGTTGCGCAAAATCCTGGAGATGAGCGCGCAATCGGCATGCGGAGAGCAATAAGCTTGTCCCACAGAAAAAGAAGAAGAACGAATCTAGGACCCAGCGCCCCTTTTTATAGGCGAGGCCAGGGTTCCGCACCGCGCGGAAAGAGGATTTCGCGCGCGTCCGTAGGTTTTGTGCGCCCCATCGGAATTTTCCGCGCAACTAGATCAAGAGACTTGGCTTTACGGTGTTTCAGCGTTTCCCTTGGAATCCGATTGTTGTGACCTCTCGTCGATCCAATTCCAAGGGGGGCATTTTTTGACGCCGAAAAAAGTCTGTAACTCTCGGAGGAAGTTTTGGAATGATGAAGCGAAGTCATATTCGGAAACAGAGGCCCGATCCGAAGGCCTGAGATGTGGTGCGCGAAATAAAGGAGGCTCCACGCGAAAAATTGTTCTTCGTGCGTCGAATCACCGGGTTTTACGGAATTGAACCGTTGAGGCGTGCAATCTTTGCGTGCCCCAGTTCTGTGCGGCGAGTTGTTTGCGCGTGCGCGCGCAAAAAATTTCGCGCGCCGCATGGATTCTGTGCCGGAGGTTGCCTATAAATAGAAGGTGACCCCGAACGGTTTGGGGGTTGAGGAATCTGAAGTAACTCCCGTGAGCGCAATTCAGCTCCCCCCGCGCACAAGATGACTTCCATGTAAAACCCTCATTTCGCACAACCTTGCCCCAGAGTTCGCCTTTGTGTGCAACTTCACCGGCTTCAGTGAATTTCCCCCTCCCTGGTATTCCAGCCTTGCGCGCAACCCGTGTCTCTTGTGCGCAATACCCTGCACGTATTTCCCTCTCTGCGCGCAATTCCTTTGCTCCAATTTCTGGTCGTCCCGGTCTTTTGCGCGCAAACCTTCGTTTTTTGCATGCAAAGCCCCGGACCCCTCACCTTGATGCCCCTTGGCTGCCCCCTGCACCGGCACCTGATGTCTCCCCTGCCGGGCATGCGCGCCATGCGTTGTTTTCCCGCACGACCTTCCAGGCTCGTGAAAAGTAACCTCAAGGTACCTTGGGTCATGTTTTCCGTTGTGTTTCTTTGCCTTATGCTTCTCCGTATAGGCACGCTAACGGCTATTGCTTCTTCGCATAGCCACGCTAACGTGGACCCCCCGGTGGTTTGCCCTGCGACCCCACTTCACTATGGCCTTGCTGATGCCTTCCCTTCCACAAGGGGTAGAGGGCGTTGGGAATGTAAGCCCTATGGGTGTGGAGAAAACCCACCCCGTCCAAGATGTAGGACATTAAACTGCTAAGCACCTCGTCCTTAACACAAGACGTTAAACTATGATCTGACCCCGTGCTTCGCACGCAGGGTCCCCCCAGCTCGGACATTTTTTACACCCACTCGTCTCCACGGGAATGGACTCTACCTCACATGGAATGAGATACTCCTTGTCGGAGCGGCGTTTGTCCGCGAGGGAAGGGATTCCTTAGAGTGTAAGCCCCTATCCCTTCTTGCGGATGATTGCGCCCGTGCATCTCCGTACTTCCCCCCTGCCAAGGCCAGTGGAGTCCTTTTCCCACTGCGCTTTGTCGCACCACGGGCCTCCACCCTGGAGTAAGCCCTGACACCAAGGGTTGCTAACCACGCGTAATCCCCTGTTTCCTCTTTGGGCCGCTCAACGCATATGCCCCATTCCGCTTCTCACGGACGCACCCTTCACAACGTGATCGTCTGGTCCCTGCTGCCTCTTGTTACCCACACCGAGCATGACTCACGTGGGCTTAGAGTGCGCATCGACCATGACATCCTCTTATGGGCCGCCCCAGAGCGTAAGCCCCATCCCGGCGAACTACGTGGACTTTGATTCGTACTAACGCACGGTACGTAGGAAGCCTCCACGAGGTTCAAGCCCACCACCCGGTCATCCCGACCTCTCCATGTCGGTTTCCTGACCACCTTGGGCCGCCTCAGAGCGTAAGCCCCAAACCCCTCATCCCGCGTGATGTTAAACTGTATTCCATCCCGCATGACGTTAAACTATATTTCGTCTCGCATGACGTTAAACTATATTTCGTCCCGCATGACGTTAAACTGTATTTCATCCCGCATGACGTTAAACTGTATTTCGTCCCACATGACGTTAAACTGTATTTCGTCCCGCATGACGTTAAACTGTATTTCGTCCCGCATGACGTTAAACTGTATCGCATCCCTCATGACGTTAAACGGTATTCCGTCCCGCATGACGTTAAAATATATCCCCCCTCTTGGGCCGTCTTAGAACGTAAGCCCCATGTCTCACTCCACCGTCCATCCAGATCCTTACCCAGGCCGCCACATCCCGGGGAGATCATGCCACCCCATCCCACTCCATGATATATGGGAATCCGCCCACGTGCTGGCCCCAACATCGGTGTTCCCCCCTAGGGATCCTTCAACCCGATCTGTCTCCGCAAGACGTTAAACTTGCGACATGCCCCGTGTTAAACATGGGAAGCTGAGGAAAACCTCAGATGGTACATATTCCCCGTGTTCGATGCGGGATGCCTCGGGCTTCCGTGCCCTCGAGAAGCCCTGTGATGAGGGACCGAAGACAGACATGCCGACGACGCCCCAACATGACCATTCTCCTCACCGAAGTTTGTTGTCCCGACAAGACCCCTTGGAGCGTCTTGACGGAAGCAGCGTAATTAACTGGCGTCCATGTAGATATGGCACCGGGAATGAGCTTCACGAACCCGTCTTAAATCTATGAGGGAGACCCGAACTAGGTGATGAGCTCCGATGAGGAATCCACGAAAGGAAGAACCGACATCCCATCATCCCGGTTTCGATCAAGGAGCAGACGTCCCTGAACCAGGAACAGATGTCGCCCGCCTTTGGAAAGTGGGAATGCGGGGCAACAAGCAGCACGTCCTCCCCGCAGACGGATGCGCACACCCCGGAGAAAGCGTCGGAAACATGGTCACATACACCAAATACAGTATCTATCACGTTTTATACCACTTAAAACACAAGACAAACTCTTTGAATTTGAATAAATCAATTTCTCAAAATCTCGTGTTGCTTTGCACACAAAACCCCTTAAGAAACCCACTTGCACACTATGTTCACACTTTTAAGTTACCAAAACTGTAAAGGCAGCCCAATACATTTAAATTAAAACAAAAAAAAATCAATTTTCAGGCATCCCCATGTTAAACAAGAAGTGTTAACTTTGTAAAACCTTCATTTTCACACAAAAGTGGAACCAAAACTTCATTTTCTTTACAAACACAATTAAAACCTATTTTTGTAGAAATTACCAAAGGGGATAAACATTATAAACAGTAATTTATGCCTTGTTAAAGATCAATAAAAACAACTATATATTTATAGGGCATCCCCAAATAAACAAATAAAATATTTCTTTGGAAAACCCCCAATTTCACACCAAATTGGCATTTAAAATTCAATTGTAATAGAAACATCATTAGAAACAATTTTTTCATCAATAATAAAATGATATAAATATGAAAATATGATAAATACAGCATGATAATACACAAATATTGCATCAACATTGGAATCACCTACCAAATCAAATGAAACCATTGAATCCTTTGTGCGAAAACACAAACGCACCACCGCCGCACCTCAAGAAGGGTAGATCAAACCTAAAAATAGAAAATTGGACCAAAAAACCCAAGGTTAAACCATAGGTTTGAATACCTACCCAATGGTCATTTTTCACTTTAATGAAAAGGGAGGAAACCCTAAAAAAATAGAATGAAACCCTAATTAATTTGAAAGGGGAAATAAAATGAACTAACTTACTTGAGGAATCTAGAATGAATCTCCCCAAAACACCAATATCTGAAATTTAAAACGGCCAAAACTCAGGTGATGTGCACAAAAGAATTAATAGGTCATTTAGGAATTTTAATGGAGGGAAAAGAGTATGAATTGAGAGAGTTATGATTGAATGAACATACCTCATCAAATCTGGCCTATTTTAGAAACCCTAAGATGTTCGTCCCTAAATCGTGATTCCTAAGAGCTCCAAAGAGGGGGTAAAGAGGCTGGGAGAGATTCTGGTTGTATGTGGCGCACATGAGGCTTGGAATCACCGAAAAGTACTTAAAATTGAATAATTTATTAAATAAATAAAATTAATTTTTAAAACTGGATATGGGCTTCCAGGCAGGCCCAATACCTTAAATAAAAACCAAAATAAACCTTGGTTATGGATTTACAAAGGCTCCAAATTTTAATTATGGTGTTAATATATCAGGGGAAGAAATTTAGGAGTTGTAATGAGTGAAAAATATTAAAAAAATAATAAGTTATAAAAGAAACAAAATTTATTTTTAAATCTGGAATTGGGCTCACGGTTTGGCCCAATTCATGAAAACTCACCTATTCTCCATAAAACCATTGGAAACCCCCAAAACAAAGCATTAATGGAAATTAAAATAAAAATACATTTAAAATAATCTATGTATGTGACACCTATGCCAATTACTTCAAATATATCTCAGAAAATCAAAATAAATAAATAAGATATTACCTATAGATAATAACCACCTTCTGCATATGCATCTCACATCTCAGGCATATCCATCACCACCATCTACCATGATCTCAATGAAACATAATGATATAATACAATAAAATTTCATAAGTTTTCATAAGGTACATAAAAATTTTAATTTAACCATGGGATGAATCAATATCATAAGACCATTGCACTATAAAGAACATTGAAATTCAAGAATCAAAACCTATATTTACCTCTAAATCAAAGAAACTTGTCGAAAAATGACCTTCAAAGACTAAATATGTTAGACCTTAAAAAATTATTAAAATGGGTCATTAATATTTAAGTAGAATAAACCTTAAAAATTAGTATATTGGTTAATCTAAATCTGAGAGAAAAACATTCAGATGGAAAGGAATCATTAGTTACTAAACCATCTAATTATAGGGGAGAAAATTTTGGATTCTACACCATCCACTCAAAGGGGGAAAATCCCAGGGAACTTAGTACTACATTTAATGGGGGATATAATCCTCCAAAACAAAAAATAATCTTATATGGATTTATCCAATGAAATAAAATATTATTATTCTCCTTGGAATGTTTCATTTAAATTAGAAACAACATTTAAAATAAATCTATATTTTATAAATTGATTGGAACATCATGGTTAAGAATAATTTTTTAGAATAAGAGTCTAATATGTGACATCAAAATAATGAATTTATATAAAACATCAAAAAAATTTAAATAAACATAAATTAAATGATTCCCCAAAACTTAAAAAAATGATCTCTATTTTCTCCTCAATATAAAATCACTCTAAAACTTTAATTAAAATAGTATAAGATTAACAAATCATGCATAAATAAAAGGTCGAAAGAACATAATACCATCACCTAATAAACAACTCTTGATTTTCAAACACAAATAATATTATAACATTGTTTGTGGTGGTGGTGAGGCATGTATCAAGTTATAAAGTATGGTATATTAGTTGTTATATTTTAAATTGCACGGCCATGACCCTTTCATGTATTCCTATATGATGGATTGAGGAATATATATTCATGGTGAATTATTATCCACTGAATGTGGATAATTTTAAGTTCATTTTTAATAGTTTCAAAGTGATTAATTTTTTAAAAAATTATATGTTAATTAATTTTATGATTTAAACATCATTTCTCATCATATAAACAATTCATGTTTAATGTTTATTAACCTAAAACAATTTAACTTCGCCATGTGGAACACTATATGTTATTTATTTGAATTTGAAATTTCTATAAATAATTATTAAAATTATAAGGAATTATTTTTCCTTTTGGATAATTAAAATATTCTAAATGGAAGATGTATATTTTATCCTTGAATCCATAAACTTATGAGAAAATAAAATTAGACATTGGGTCACTAAAATAGATGTGGATAAACAATTCAAGTCCAGTGAAGTTGAAATTTTAACTGAAGATGGATTAATTCACTAGGAATATTTAATTCAACCATGTCCCAATATATTTTAGATTTTTTAAAGGTGATATATCGAGTCCAACATGAAAATAAAAATTCTAGGATAAATTTTATAGACCAAAATGTCATCCCACTTTTTTTATAACATCACCATGGTTGATCAAAATTGGATAAAATTTGGTGTGGAGATATATAATAGGATGTGAAATAATTTATATATCTCTATATCATTCATATAAACTCATTATTAAGGACATAAATGGATGGTAAGTTGGATCATTAGAATGTGAAGAGGCTATCAAGCGAGTAAATATAACTTTTCTATTTTGGATATAACATTGAATAAAGGTGTAAAATTTAATTAAATTTAGTGTATGAATCATTAATAGGAATAAGAATATATTTTTAGATGGTAATTGTTTGATATATAGAGTTATTATGGGTTAAAGAGTCATGAAAATATGAAGGGAAGAATGAGATAAGAAAACAAGCTACCACTCTTTCTTATTAATAGGTTCCTTTGCTTCTATTCAAGGGGTTAAGACATTAAATAGATAAGGATGTTAATTGTTTTATGTACTTAAATTGTAAGTGTAAAAACACTTTATCATGTTTTAAATAATATTTCATCATTAATATATTACCTTAAATATTTTATTATTCAATTTAAACTATTAGTTTTATGTTTTGAATTCATTCCCACCATAAAAGAAGAGTTTGTGATTTAATTGTTTTCTCTTATTCAATCCATATTCTATGAGTAAACTTTCATATTCCATTAAAAAATTCATAAATGGTGGGGTGAAACTATTATGTAATGATTTCATAGATCTTCATGGTATTTATAGTATTTTTATTTATTTTATTTAAACATGTAATCAATTATTTAATTCAAATTGTATATTTAGTGAAAACTTATTTTATTCTTTATCTTTTCTAAATTTAAAGGATAAAAAATTTTAGTACTAATACAATATTATACCTTAGATTCATCATGAAAATTATTCTATAATTACTTAGGTGATTAGAATTAGAATTATGTGGGTATTAAATTAGTGAATAGTGATTTAAGTTTTTATCTTGATGAATAGATACTTCTTCAATTAATTAATCTAAATTTTTTTCTAAAAAAACAACCAAATTATCCATTTCAATAACATAGGACTAAAAAATATTCATTAATAATTTTAATTTGAATATTAGTGTGTTGTATCCCATCAAATACAAAAATCATAATGTTTTTCCACTTTATATCTGAATCCCTCACCATAATCTATGTGTCAAGTTCACTTATTAAATCTCTAGGGAATAAACAACAATAGTTCTACTACAAAGAACTACTTCAACCTGATTGGTAAATTTGAGAGAAATAAACTTTCTCTCTATTTTTAGTTACTGAGGTAAGTAAACCTAGACACTCACTTTATTCTCACCTATATTTATCATATTATGACATCTTTCTATCTATGTATTCTTTCTTATGTCTTGGGATATTCAAACCAACTAGCTAGTGTGGATATCCCTATAGGTGGGTAATTAGGTCAACATTGGGGTATTCTATATTTATATGAAAATTATCCAGACATTTTATACCTTAAAATTGACTTTCCTCTTATAGAGGGTATTTAACATAAGATTGTCTTAAATTTGGTTTGGAATGAAATTGGAAATCTAAATTAGGAAGCCCCTAACATAGGGAATAAAATATATCCAACCATGAATGACTACCCCACACCAAGATAGACCAATGGCCTCTCATGAATTAGGCATGATTACCAAGGTGAATTTAACTTTACATTAAAACTTTATATCATAAACCACCTTCCAACCTTTCATGGGATGGAATCAGATATGCCTTATTATTTTTTTCAATGAATTTAATTACATCATTCTTACCATGTTCCCCCTCATCAAATCGAGGCATCAAATATTATAATTTTTTCTTTTTCCCTAAAATATTAAACTATTAATTGGTTAAATAGTATAATGACAGTGCCCTTCCATTTATAGAACCAATTATAAATGGAAATATTTTAAAATAATTCCCTACCATAAGAAAATTTCACATAAAAATATCATTAAAAACATCGATGAAAAGTATGGGGATACTTTTTATGAAACATGGGAAAATATTAAAGATGCCTTACACATGGAACCTCACTATGGTCTCTGTATCCTATAAAAATTTTGAATTTATTATGAAGGGATAAGTCTAATAAATTAAAATATTATAATAATTATTTGTAATAGAGAATTTAAAAAATCCCTCAATGATTCTTATGAGTATCTAAATTGTCCAAATGAACAAAAAAACATGGGAACCTCTCTATATTATAATAATCCTATTAAATATTGTGTAATACACACTCTTATTAATCCTTAAATACTTATAGATAAACTTATATCATTCTCTATGAAGGTAGGAGAGATTGATATTAGAAAATTTCATAATGTCCAATCGGCTGACTCTATTTCCACAATTTGTGATAAACATGACCATAAGACTAATGATTTCCATAATATTACTTAAATAATTAAGGTGATTCAAGGAATACCTCATTTAGTGGTCGATAAATAAAAATTCTATAATCCATATAATCAAATAAATTTTAATCCAATGTATAATGAGCATCTCAGATTTTTTTGGAGGGATAATCCACATCCCAATTATCCATAGTGTCTAAATCAAAACCCCCCACATTAATTTCCAACACATAACAATTTTTAGTCCCAAAATTCTAATTATGAAATTATCCATTGAAATAAAAATAAATTAAATATTCTCTTAGGATAAACCAACTAGCTTAAACCCCTTTCTAATCTGTTCCTCTCCCATTACATGATGAATTGTGAAATAAAACAGGGAAAATGTATTTCGTGGTTTCACACTAAAAAAATTAATTGAAATGTACTAAAACTGGTAAGACTCACATTCTCACTCATGTTTTAATTTCCACATATATTATGGGAGAATCTTATGGCACACAACTCACTCTATAACAAATCAAAGTTGTGACAATCATGAGGATTGGGAAATACATTGAGAAACATGAACCAACCATTCCTAAACTATTTATGGATTTAAATTCTAATGATCATGATAAATAATCACCATTAGAATCTAATTAATATGATGAGAATATATAAAAACTACCACCCCTTAAAATAATATAGAAATATTCTATATTACCTTAAGGAATAAGGGGAAATCCAAACTTTAGGTGAGTGAAAAGTTAAGGTAAATATTTTATCATGTGGAACTCATTATTCTCCTTTCATGATGCAATCAAAACCATAACCACATAATAAAATTACCTAAAGTAATTGTGTACTTTTAAAATTAAATTTTCCCCCAAAAATATGTCTTTCCGGCCACTAATGTGAGCACCACCATCTAGATAACCAAGCATCCTATGCTAAAGAACCAAAATTTTCTTTAAATTTATATGGAACTTGGTAAATAAAAAAATCAACGACATATCTGATCTAGGAAATATTGTTAACATCATTATATATATACTGTATCATTATTTATGGCTTTAGGATCTCCAAATCACATCTATCTCCCTTTAAATTTCCAATCATAGTGTTTGGAAAACTAAGGGTATCTTAAAGGTTGTTTTGGTAAAGGTTGATAATTTCATTTTTTGGATCAAAAGAGTATACTATGGACACAAGGGGGTGAATAGTCTTTAAAAAATTAAATCAAAACACGAAAAATAATCCCATTAAGTGAAAAATTATGGGAATATGATATTGTCCCATGATCTGTGTATTAAAATCAGATTATGATACTATCTGATTACATCATTGTTATTTCTCAGTATCACAATTAGTTTGATAAAACTAATAATAGAAAATTACGTAAAAACATAAATTCTAAAGTATATGCATATTGAAAAATATAACATGTAAAAACAATAAATACAAAAGGTTATAATATTAATAATGAATTATAAGATTTGATAATAAAATTTACTCTTTAACCTTAAGAGTTATGGAAGTTAGAAATCCCAACTTCAAATATCCACAATTTTAATACCTATTGTAAAGGTCAATCATTCCTTACAATTAAATCCCTAAAAACTATGATCGATATGATGCTTTCTTACAATCCCTTGGAATCCCTCTATCCAATGATTGGTGTCATATTTTCCTTTATTAAATGAGAAATCCCTTAAGGATGATCTGTATCTGTCTTTCTATCAACTTAAGACCTTGATCTTAGGGATCAGATTCACCTATATTCATTTCCTTGGAATCCCTAATTATTTACCATTATTCAATTTAGTGAATCCATAAGTAAAGTGTTCTACGTAATTTACAATCCTCACATAGATTCATTATAACTTCAACTATCTAATAAATTACAAAGCGTTTAGAAATGGATGTTCTAGTAGAACAAAAACATAGAAGACATTAGTTGTGAATGAATTATCTCCCCTATCTTCAAATGACCTCCTATTTATATGAAATACTCCAATTTTCATTTTCCATAGTTGGATCCAATGGACTCAGATGTCTTTCATGTTGACAGCTCATAATGATTTGGATATTGAACTTGACAGATAAGAGTAATTGTAATTTATTCTCTTGAATTCATTTTATTTATCACACATAAAATTATATTATGAATTATATATGATATATAAAATTCTAATCATTATGGTTATAAAATTTAGATATTAAAATGGAATTTACCATTGATTATCAATCTGATAAACTAAATAATGTTTGATCGGATTTATTGGTACCAATGTCAGTCTAATAGTCATTAAGTTTTTTAGCATGATAGACAGAACATATATCTAACCAATGGTCAGAAAAAAAAGTTAGTATGATAAATAGAATGAACCTTCAGTTTAATGGATAATATTGAATAATAAAATTTTATATTCATATCTATTACAACCCCTTGTACTTTTAATAACATCGAAGATATAATTCATATCTTAACTCCCCTTGAGTTTATGACTTTTATTTGATTCAATAAAAAGTAAAAATATGGGTTATACCCTTAATAAAAGCATTCATTAAAAATATTTTCCCCTTTAAATAATTCTCCAAAAACCTCTCCCCCAAATACTTTTTGAAACTCTCAAAGATTCTCCACCAAATATTCTCCACAAAAAGATAAAAAAATCTTCCCCTTTAGGATTTACAAAAAGAATAGGGAATGTATATAAACTCTAGAAATTTTAAAATATCATAAAATATGAAATAATTATATGTAAATTATCTATTCATACAAGATATAAAATAAATAACATAAATCCAAAAGAAAATTATAAGACATTTAGACATATAGTATATGGTAAAAAATTCATTCACGTTCAACATTCATTCAAAATGTTTCATAAATTAAATGAAGAGTTCAAAAGAAAAATTCCATTCATTATTTAAAAAATTCTGTGATCTCATTTAAATTCTTCACATGTTCATGCATTTTTTCATCTTTAGCAAGTGATGACTCAATATTTGAATTTTTTTTCCTCTAAAACCACTTGCTTTCAAATCTCTTCATTCAACCTTTCAACCTCCTCAGTAATATTCTTATTTTCTTCCTTCATAAGAGACAACTCGTCTTCACATGTTAAAATTCTTATTTTTTTTCTAATTACAAATTATGACCTTTTATTTTACAACCTTCACTTCCTTATCTAGATTAGATGTTAAGTCTTTAAACTCTTCAACAAACATAACTCAGTTGGAAACATCGGTTAATAACTTATCAAATTATTCTACAATGTCGATAGATACTTATTCATTTCTATAATCTGATCCTCATGATACTTAAAATCATTGTTGACCCATCATAATCATATAACCAATTGGTTGAAACTTATATTGTGATCTTTATTCCTTACTTTGAATGTTTTTTTGAGTCAAAATATGTTTCAACTTTCCCAGTGATCTTTTTTGTTTTGGAAATCACAAATTTCTTCTGATTTTAATATATTTTATTTTCCATAATTATCATATATATGTTGTTTTCTCATAGTAATCACATATATAATAGTCATATATGTTGTTTTCTCATCACATATATTGTTTTCATATATGTTGATTTCCATCATAATCATATATGTTATTTTCTCATCACATATATCATTTTCATATATGATGTTTTCTATCATAATCATAAATTATATTTTCTTATCATAATCATAAATGTTGTTTTCCATCATAACCACATATTTTTTTTGTTAAATTAATCACATATGTTGTCTTAGTCACATAAATTATTTTACAATCATAACCACATATGAAGTTTTCATAACTATATACATTATAACCATGATATTAATCATAATCATAATATGCAATGTGTTCATGTTATGCATCGTAACTGAGTATTGTATCCATGATATGCATCATAATTATGTTACGCTTCATAATCGTGTTATGCATCATAACCATGATATGTATTGTAATAATAATATGAATCTTATTCATGTTATTCATCGTAACTAAGTATTGTATTCATGATATACATCATAATTACATTACTCATTGTAATCATGTTATGCATTGTAACTATGCTATGTTTTGTATCTATGATATGAATCATAACCAAGTTATGCATCGTACTCATGTTTTACTCTAATAGTGTGTACATGTTTCTCATTATAACACATCATACTTATTCTTTCATACATATTTACTTACTACCTTCTAACCAAAACGATGTCATGAAGTTATTTATATATTAATCAAAATAATGTTTTCTATTCTTTTTTTTACCATTGTAATTATTGGTGTCCAAGTCCCTCCAAAGTTTCTATTAAAATATGACTGTTTGAGGAAATGTGACCATTGGAACCTGAGGCCTGTAAATTGGAGGTCATTTGAACCAGTGAAACTAAATTTTTTGTATTACAAGTTCTAGAGAGAGACTATGCCACAACTCTTTTGCTTTGTTAGAAAAGCCTTGAATATACAAGATGTGAATGGATTGTTCCTAGTTCTTGTATTTAAATAAGTGATTTGTACTGCCTTGTGCGACTGATCATTCTGATAACGATTGAGGACTTTCAGAGATTGGAAGATGGTGCTTCCAATCATTGTATCGAGGGATTTAAATTATTTGAAAGATATAGGTGTTGATTACCTTCTTAATCTAGGGATTTTGTGGATAGGAATATAGATGCACCGATCATCATATATAGGTCTTACCTGGGTGGTGGTAATACAGAACTTTTTATCCTAGGTGAAAGGATACCCTACTCTTTGGGATAAAATAATTGCAATACCTTTAATTTTTCACTGAATTTTCTAATAGAAAGTGAATCAATTTGTTTCCTCTTTCGATTCATGTTCTTTTCTATTTTAATTTTTTTAATTACAATATATTCATTACATATTAAATTAAGAGATTATCTATGCTATATGGTAGAATAATTTACATTTTTTATACTCTGGTCATTTTATTAAATTAATATTAAATTGATTTTAATTACTTATGGTATCATATCATATCATATCTATCAAATCCAGGACCAGTTCTATCATTTGTATTGGTTGTGAATTGTATTGGTTTAATATTTATTAAACTAATATTCTTTTTAAGAGTTTAAATATAAAGTTTTTGAGCCTACAATTCACCCCCCCCCCTTGTATTGTTCCATACCACATTCATTTACATTTATATTTTGATCCGGCAAGTTTTGATATCGGTCTCTTGTTGGATCATGGATTCATTCAACATCCTCAAGAATTTTTACTTTTAATTCATATTACATTGTATATTCTTGCATCTAGCTCCAATACTTGATAAATATAGAAACTGATCAATTAAAATAATCAAAGCTTGCAACATAGAATCAATATTACTTTGTTCTTATTTAGATAAAGAGTTAGATGACTCAGATTGAACTTCTAAAACATTTGGTCTTGAAGGGTTGATATATGAATTTTTTTCTTTTGAATAAACTTTAACATCTTATAAAACTTTGACAAAATCTATTTCTTTATCTAACCCAAACGTTTTAGATACTTTCATGAGATATTCCAAATATTATTTATTCTATTATGATAATTAATTTAGATATTTTTTATTTTATAAGTTTGGATCCTTATCAGACTGGGAATGTAACAGAGTTGAAGATGAAGTTGAAACTAACATAATTTTCTTTTATTTGATCTCTTCCTTGGATTCTTTTTATTCTTCATAAACTTCTTCCTCTTATTATTCCACTTCCTTTTATTCTTCTACTAATTCTTCATATATTTCTTTCAATTCATAATCTAACAACTATGTAGTTTTGAAAACACTTTTACTAAATTTCTTAATAGAATTTGGTTTTCCTTTCTCAACTATCTTGTGAATTTTTATTAGGACCGATCTTGTAACTTATTCAAAAACCTCATTACCTTTCTCCCTGTGTGAAACTGTTGGGACTACAGGTGGAATAATTGAGGATTCTATAAACTCTAGATCGGTATCTGTAATGATGAGTTATTTTCACCACCGATAAATGAGATACTGATAGAATTGGATTCTCTTAAAAAAAGTAAACATATTTCCTTCCATTTTCTATTATTTTAACCTCTAAAAATCATTAATTTTGTTTCCTTCTTTTCCAAAATTCTTGGATTTCATCATCCATATAAATCTTCAATGCTTTGACATCAGCCTTATCAATACCAAAATAAGCATCTTTGGGATTATATTGTTCCTCAAGTTCCATAAACTATTTTATTCTTGATTACTTATCAATTTTTTCTTTTTCTGAACTTTCTAGGGTGACGACTAAGATTTTATATTTTCTTTGATAACATATTTTAATTTTATATTTCCTGTATCGTACATTGTTATGTCCAATCTATATGAAAAAAATTTCAACATTTAATCAAAAAAAGTTTCATTCTAGAGATTTTATCTTATATAATAATGAAAATATTTTCCCTCATAGAATATGAAATGTTCTTAATCTGAAATAACTTCATTAAATTTACAAAAAACTTGTTTAAATAACATGTGAACATAAAAAAAATTGATTTTAATGAAGAATTATTAATTGATTCTAATATAATGAAAACAAATTTCACTTAGTTGATGTGTCTCATATTCATCAAAAAGTCTAAAACAAAGATGTGAAAAACTTTTAGGGTATCCCTATCATCCTTTATCCGAATAAGATATCCTTACATTTGTAAAGTGATGACACTTACATCTGGTTTCATGTGTGAAACCATTCTAAATTTCATAAAAAATATAAATAAAGAAACATCGACTTTAGATTTCATATCACTCCCAAGTCATTCAGATAATTTATGAGATGGAAGATATGATTCACCATAATAAGGAACTTCCACTAACTTTGAAAATTGATCAAAATAAATTTTTCAATTTTCACCAAATAAAGTAAAATCTATTTCTTCTTTATCATCATCATGAAAGAAACTCAGTTGATATATAGGAATCCCTAACTATCTTTTGGAAATATAATTAAAAATATATTTTCTGGATGAAAATATTTTCCCAAGATTTAAAATTTATAAATATTTTTAATAAAGAATCATATTTATAATAACATGTTTTCTCAATAGGTAATTCTCTTAAAACTTCTCTTTTCATGAAGTCTTAAGAAGTTTCCATCGCACAAAGTCTTGTATTAAAGATTATATGAATTCCAAACAATCAGAACAAGCACTAAAAGAGGTGGTGAGAGTTGGGTGAAAAATCTCTAAGAATCAATGTGAGACGTAGGGTGACCCACCCTTATATAGGCACGAGGGTGAAAGTTTGTTTTCAAAAAATTTAAATGGCTTATATTAAACATCATTTTTTGGTCGGATGAACGATATTTCATTGAAGAACTATTTTAAATATAATTCTAAACTCTGAACATTTTACCTTAAACTTTTATTGGAGTATAGAATACTCTGATTAGAAAAAAAATTATGTTTGAAAATAAAACAAAGTATTAAAAACTAAAAGAATATATAAAAAAATATTGATAAACTAAAGTAATGAATAAGTGAAATAACTGAAAGAATAATATGTTTCAGAGTATAAAATTTTCATTGGTATGAATAACCTATTCTTCTCGGTTTTAATAATCAAAACTGATTATGATAAAGTTCATAGAAAAATTATTGTCTATAAAATTTTTAGGTTATAAAACATTTTTTTAAAGTGTTGTAAAGAAAATAATTTAAATTTTTTTAGTTGTAAAATTTTCTTTGAGACTAGAATGTTTTTATAAAATATTTTCATTCCAATTTTTTTTATAAAATTGTATTCTGAAATGTTTTATAAAAAAATCAACTTCACAAATATTTTTAATAATTTTGATTGTAAAAAAATTTATAAAGGATTCTAAGAATAAAAAAAATGAGTCTAGAAAACTTTTATAAAAAATTTCAATCTGGTAATTTTAATGTTTTGGAAATAAGAAACTTTTTAGAAAACTAAATTTTTTATAAAACAAAATATTTTTAGAAATAAAATAATATATCCACCCCCCTTGAAAAAAAGTTCATTAATTTAAGGATATTGATAAATAAGAAGAAGATATTAATAATCACTTGACATTGACCCTTTCTAAATTCTATTAAATATATTTAAATCTATCAGAACTAATAATTTTAGTAAATATATCCTAAAGTTGTTCTTTTTTTATAATGAATTGTAAAATAATGTCTTCTTTAAGTGTGTAATCCTGAAGGAAATGGTGTCTTATGTCTATGTTTTTAGAATATGAGTGATATGATGGGTTTTTACTAAAATAAATGACACTTGTTTTATCACACACAATTTGAGTACTAGTAAAACTCATTTCATAGTCAATGAGTGTGTGTTCCATCCACAACACTTAATCACAAAAACTTCCAGATTCCACATATTCAAATTTAGTAGTGGAAAGTGCTACTAAGTGTTATTTATTAAAACACCATGAAACTAATGTCACACTTGATAAATTAAAAGTTCTAGAATTACTTATCATATCTATTATACATCCACTAAATTCATTATCGAAAACAAATTTAACTCGAGATCATTTCCAGAGTAGTATAATAGACCTAGATCCATTATTCTCTCAAGAAAATGAAATAATTTTTTTATAGCTTTAAGATGGGAATATTTTGGATTATATTTATATCTAGAACATAATAATATCGAAAAAATTAAATCTAATGGACTAGATGTTAAGTAAATTAAACTTCCAATCATAGCTTTGAAAGTATTTTATTCAACTGTTTCCTAGACTCATCAATATCTAAAGTATTTGAGGTTTCAATAGGAGTACTAAAACTTTTATTGTTTTCATACCAGAATTTATTAAGAGGATACTTTATATACTTATGCTGAGATATAAAAGTTATTTCTAGTTTTTTTAAAATTTGAAAACTTAGAAATTATGTTAACTCACCCATCATACTGATTTCAAATTCATATTTAATAACATCTAAAAATAAGTTTATTAAATATTTTTTTATTAAACCAAATAAAATGTCATGAAGATAAATTTTTACAATTATAATGTTTTTATTAACTTCATTTATAAAAATAGTTTGATCAGAAACTCCCTTAAAAAATTTTACAACAAGAATACAGTTAACCAATCATACCATGCTCTAGGGGATTTTTTAAGTGTATATAGTTCCTCGGTATATTAATAAACATGTTCTAGATGATTCTTATTTTAAAACTAGGGGTTTTTTATACATAAAATTCCTTATAAACATATCAATTAGTAAAATCACTCTTCACATCCATTTGAAATAGTTTGAAATTAAAGAATTTTGTATAATTTAGAAGTATACGAATAGACTCAAGTATTTCTACATAATCATAAGTTTGTTAATAATATATTCTCTATTATTGATTATAAATCTTAGAAACAAGTATAGATTTATTTATAACTATCATTACATTTTCACCACATTTGTTCTGAAAGACCCATTTTACACTAATTATAAAAGTGTCTTTAGGTCATTTAACCAAAGTCTAAACCTTATTCCTTTCAAACTCATTGGGTTCATCTGGCATAGATTTTATCAAATCCTCATCACATAAAGCCTCATAATGTTTTTTAGGTTTGAATTTTTATAAGAATAATAGATTTTCAATTTCATTTCTAAAGGAAATTCCAGTTCTAACTAGTTGACCTATATCTATAATGATATTATCACTAGGATAATTCCAAAGAAACTACTGACTTATTAGGATTTCAAAAGTATGTTCTTCAACAAAAGTTTGAAAATATTCTGGAGTAATATCTTCATAAATATATTCTTCACTTGTTTTCTCATGATAATTACTTTCTAATAAAGTTTGAAGATTAATTTTATAAATAACATCAGAAGATTTGAGTTGGGTTGTTTCAAAATAAAAGGATCAGTTTCATCAAACTTAACAAGTATTTTTTTCTTCAAAAGTACTTGTATTTTTATTAAAAACACTATAATACTGACTAGTTGTGAAATAACCTAAAAATATTCCTTTGTTTTATTTTGGAGAATTTTTTTGTAAAGTATCTATAGTATACAAAATGAATACTTTACAACCAAATACATTTAAGTAAAAAAATTCGTTTTATTCCTGTTCATAACTTATAAGGTGTTTTATTAATAAAATTACTAATTAAAACTTGATTTAAAGTATAATAGAAAGTACTAACTAAATTATCCAATAAATATTCCAAATGAGTATTCACTCACCATGGTTCTAATAATCTCTTGAATAAATATATTTCTTTTTTTAACTACACCATTTCCTTGTGGAGTTTTAAGTGCCAAAAATTTGAGTATAATACCTTTTTTACAACAACAAAAATTAAAAATTAGAATTTACAAATTGTCCACCATGATCACTATGAATAATTATCAGGGATATGTTTTTCTCATATTCAACACTAGATACAAAAGTTTTTAAAAAATTAAAGGATTCTCTTTTTCTTGCTAGAAAATAAACCCAAGTATATCTAGTGAAATCATCAACTAAAATATATTCATAGTATTTTCCACCAATAATTATATTTTTTGTAAGAATAAATAAGTCCTTATGAAATAACTATAAGACATCAAAATTTTAGGCTTCACTTATAGATTTAAAACATGACTTATGTTTCTTACCATATTGATAAGGATCAAAAAATTAGAAATATCAAATCTAAGTCCAATTTTATCCTTAAAATATCCTTTCTTAGTTTACTTACATAAATTTTTAAGGTTACAGTTTCCTAACCTTTGTTTCCATACCCAAGATTGATCTTTCATTACACTAAGGTAAGGTATATCTAGCTCCTATGGTCTTATATGTTTAAATTATAAATATTCTAATGATGATTGTCAAAAATAATAAACTCACATTTAGAACTATGAGTAGTGCTTTTTTAATTCCTAAATTTTATAAGATAACCCTCATCACATATTTTCTTACACTTATAAAGTTGTGATTAAGTCCTACAACAAATAAAACATTTGAAATTTAATCTTTTCCAACAATAAAAAATTTACTTATACCAATTATTTTTCCATGAGAATTATCTATGAACGTTACTTTTCCACCTTGAATCTTAATGATGTTCTTAAGGAAATATTTTTTTTCCAGCCATGTTTATGGAACAACCACTATCTATGTACCAAATTTTTATGTTGTTGGTAATTTCTTTTTTTTCCTTAAAACAAAAAAAAATATTATTTTAGAACCTGAAACTTCTTTGGTATGGTATTATCATAAAGTAATATTTTGGGTAACAAAATTTTTCCAACATTAATACATTTAAATTTTTTTAATTCTTTGGAAAATTATTCTTTATTAAAACCTAAATACTAAACTTTATTTAGAGAATATTTTTTCTTATAGTGTCTAGAACATTAAAGTTTTATACAAAATGGATCACACTTTGGAACAAATTAATTGTTAGTAAATATAATTTTATTATTAATAAAACCCATTATGGAAATATATCTCTGAGGTCTAGTTTTTTATACATTTCATCAAAATTTTCTTTCCCAAAATTAAAATTAGACAAAAAAAATTCAAAATAAAAATTTTAGATTTTAGTTTAATGATTATATTTTTATCCTCTATATAATTATTATTAAAACTACGTTTTACAAGATCATATTGTAGAATATTTTTATCAAAAAATAGAATTTTCATGATCTTTATAAAGTATATATTTTTCAAATTAATATTTATCAATATATTTAGAAATATCTGATATTTATTTAGTTAAAGTAGTAATTCTTGAGTTTTTCCTTGAAATTTTTTCTCTGGAATTATCAAGTTTTTTAAAAACTATAAATTTTTTTTTTCAAGAAGTTTTTAAAATCTAAATGCCTCTTCAAAGATGGGTATGTTATTATCCTCCTCAGAAGAGGAAGATTCTTCATCTAAGGATGTATAATTTTTCTCACTACTATTGGGGTAATTTTCATTTAAAGTATGGTTTTTAAGTTATTAAATAGTTTTTAACTTTTCTAGGAAACATTTATTCACCACTGGTATTGCTTCAAATAAACCAATGATTCTTTCACTAGAACATTCATTATCCACATGATTTTTAGAAGAACAATCTCATCCACTTCCACATCAAGTGTCAAAATATTTCATACTTTTATTGCCTTTTTTACTTGTAATAATGATTATCATTCATATATGAATTTCTATATTTTCTTTCATTTTTGTACTTAGGAAAATATGGTCTAATGTGTCATGTATTTTTATATTCATAAAAAATAACTTATGTAGATTATTTCTTATCACTCTAAAACTTATTAATTTTATTATATATATATTGAAAGTATTCATTTTTAATAATATTTTTTATTCTTATAGCAAGATTTTCTGATTCATTTCTAGTTTATTCTGAAGAACTTGAATCTAATTCAATAAAACAAAAATTTCTTATTTGAATATTTTATAACTTTTTCATCATATTGAACTTTAGTAAAAATATTAGATGTATTTGAACAAGTAACTCCACCATTACCCATTTTTATTTTCTCAAAATACCTTTTCAATATTCTTTCATACTGTATAAGGGTGCCCATAAGATCATCTAAAGTAATATTTTTAATATTACTTGTAACACCCAAGTATTCCATCTTGGTTTTCCACTATTTTGGAATGATTTTTATGATCTTATCAACTAAAAATCCATCTATTAAATCCTTCTATCCAAGATAATGTAAACTACTAAAAATTATCATAAATATTTGATGCATCTTAACAACTGATTCTCTAGGTAAAAAATCAAATGCTTGATAATCATCTCTCATCATGGAACTTCTTGTATCAAAAAATTTAGAAGTTCCAAAATGTGTGACTTATAACCTTTTTCATATGCTATTTACTTCTTGACATGATTAAATTTGGCAAAATATATTAATTTTCATAGAACAAAGTAGAGTATTACTTACTCTATAATTCAACTGATATTTCTACTTTTACTGATTTTTAAAGGTACTAAATTCCTTCTTATGAATATTATAATCCTTATTAATCATAAAAAAATGTTATAAATTCTAGTATTGACAACAAAAGTTTTAATTCTTTCTCCCCAATACTCATAATCATTTCCATCAAAAATTGGTGGTCGACTGTGATTATGATTTTCTAAAGTTCCAATATTAATAAATTCAATATTTAATATAATTGAAATTGTTTTATATAAAAAAATTAAAGTAAAAAAAATTTATAAACAATAATTAATAAAATATTTATAATTTTCAATTGATAATGAAAGTAAAAAAACTCATCAAGTAAAGCAGTAGTCCCTTCTCGGACACCAATTATTAGATCGAAAGAGTATACTATGGCTACAAGAGGGGGTGAATTGTAGTTAAAAAATTTTAAACAAAACACAAAACTAAAATCCTTTTAAGTAAAAAATGATTAAACTCAAATATTCTCTGATGATCGGACTCTTAATATCATATTTAGATATTGTTTGATTATATCAGAGTTATTTATCGATATCACAATTAGTCCTATAAAACTAAAAATAGAAATTTAAGTATAAAATTACTTTCTAAAGTATATGAAAAGAGTAAAGTATATCTTTTAGAAATAAGAAATATGAAAGATTATAATAGTAAAAAGGACTTACAGAAATTAATAAAATAATTTACTCTTTAACCTTAAGAGTAAAAGAAGTCATAAATTCTAACTTAAGAAATCCACAGTTTTAATATCTACTGTAAAGTTCTGTCATTACTTACTATGAAAACCCTCGAAATGGTGATCAGTATGAATCTATTATCTAATCCCCTATAATCAATCAATACAATGATCAGTGTTAGCTCTGTATTTCTTAAGTAATAAATCTCTTGATGTGATGATTAGACCCTGACTTCCTGTCCAAGTAAGTCATTGATCTGATGGATCAGATTCACCCAACTTCTTATCCCCAGAATACCTTGATCTGTAACATGATCAGATTAAAAGAATAAAAAATATTAGTGTTTTAAGGGATTTATAATCCTCACATGGATTCCTTAGAACCTCAACTCTCTAAGAAATTAAAATTTGTTTAGAACGATGTGTTCAAGTAGAGAAAAAACATAAATGACTTAAGTTTCAAACGCATTGGCTCCCAACTCTTTATATAACCTTCTATTTAAAGGCAGTCCTCCGATGGTCATATTTTAGAGTTTATTACAATGGCCTCTAATATATTTAATTTTTACAGATTATAATGATTTGGATCTTGAACTTGATAACTAAAAATGAGTTTAACTTTATCTATAGATGTAATTTTGTTAACACCATTATAATGAAATTATGGATTTCATCTGATAGATATAGTTCTAATCATTCTGATTATAAAATTTGGATAGTTTGATATACTTAACTATTGATTATAAATCTGATAAACTGAATAAGATTTGATATGATTTATCAGTACCAATTTCAGTTTGATGGTAATGAATTTTTTTAGTTTGGTAGAGAAGACATATGTATAACTACGGGTCAGAACAAAAGTTAGTCTGATTTATTGGACGCACCTTCAGTCTGATGGATCGGATTGAATAATAAAATTTTATATTTTTTTTATTAGAACTATTTATATGTTCATTATAAATGAATATTTTCTACAAAAACATACTAAAATACTTGGGATATAAAAATTTAGTAAAATATTTCTTTAAAGAAAGTGTATTTGATTTTCAAAATTAAGGAATGGAAAGGTATAAAGTAATAATTTTGACTCCACACAATTAACTTGATGAATTCATTAAAATTTAATATCATCCAAAATTATTTCTCAATGAATAAACCCCCATCATCATTGTTTATCCCTTCTTAGAATCAATCAACTCATTCATAAAATTTAGGAAAGGGAATATAACCATAACCATAAAATCATGATCTCTAATTTCAAATTGTATAATTAAAGATCTCAAATCATTGATGAGGAGGTGGTATGGAAAATTGGTTAGGTAATGTTAAAATATTTTCTAATTAACATCAAAGAGTTATTTTAGGATGTTTAAGTCAAGATGATATTGGTTTCCTTTATTCATGTGAGGGAAAACATTCCCCTTAGCTTGAATCACTTACATATATCTCCTATATTGAATTTTTGGGATCATAAATAAAAAAACGTCAGTTAAATCATAAAAATTGATCTTATAGTCCTACCTTCATTCCTTATATATGAATTCTTGTAGCATAACCAGAACTTTATTATTTCCATTTCTACTTCTCTTGAATACATTTAAGAGACAATTTTTCTTGATATCTTAATAAATCTTAATAAAGTAACTAGATAGATTTTTTCTGATATTCATGGGATTATACTAATAATCTAGACCCATAGGATTTTACCCAAAACTAATTATAAACCTTATTTCTAACCCTAGTAGAGACTCAATACCAATATAATTGAAGTGGTGAAAAAGGAAATCCTTAATTGGTTGAAATCTAATATTAGCTATTATATTTTTGATAGTGAGTGGTTTAGCTCAATTAAAGTGGTTTCTAAACAGGTTGTAATTATTATGATAACAAATGAGGATGGTGACCTCCTACGTAAAAGGGTGATAAATTTATGGGGATTATGTGTATATTAAAGGAATTTCAACTCATGTGATATGAAATATCATTTTCTACCTCCCTCCAATGATTAATTCCTTGATCCAATGGTAGAAAATGAGTTCTACTACTTCTTATATGGGAATTCAGGGTATAATAAAATCATTATTTCCTTATATGAAAAAAGAATAAAACCTTCACCTTCCTATTTGGGTATTTTGTTCAAGTTTATTAACTTTAAGTTGTGAAAATCCCCGAATAACTTCTAGTAGTGGATGATGAGTATTTTCTCTTACATTATTGGTGAGTGTCTAGAAGTATTTAGCGATGGATTATCTTTTTTTGGGGATACATTTGAGATATTTTAAAACAAATTTGAGTTGTTTTTATCAAGATTTTAGGATAAAAATATTTTCCTGATTTGAGGAAAAATATATTCCATTGTCAAGTAAGTATTTTCCCTTAGGCATTTTTTCTATGGTAAAGGTATTTAGTTTGATAACATCTATCACCTCTGCTATCCAAAAACTATCAAATAAGAACAATCATTCTTATAAAATGGAATTTTATAGAAAATTTCATTTGGAACTTCATATCTATTTTATGACCTTTTTCTGATTTCTTATCAAATATGCTCCATTTTTTATGTAAAGTTGGGAGGAATCCTTTATGACTCTCAAGTCATATATCATGTCTCTAACCACCATGCATGCACTTGATTAGGACCTATATTTTTAAATCATGTTTGATATTAGTTACTTTGTAGTAGGATATTTCTTATTATGAATATGTGATAAGACTCCATTTCTCATTGAATATATAAGAAAATCACTAAATGAGGCACAAATCAATTACACCACCACTGAAAAAGATTAAATTGTGGTTTCCATTATCATATAGAAGTTCTGATCCTATCTATTTTTATCCCTATGACAATTTTCACCCATAATTATGCATTTAAATATGTTTAAAAAAATAATATACTATGTCTAAATTTATTAGGGGGTCGTTATCTTAAAATAAATTGGTATAATGGTAAATGGAAAAAAAGTTTTTAATATTTGGTAGCTCACCACCTTTTTAAGATAGAATTCAAATATAATTTATCCCATTTTTTTATATCTGATTAATTTTATAATAATAATATATATTCTATGATTTAATTCCTATGGTATTTTTATATATACAAACTACTTGGTAACATGATTTTTTCTAAAATTCTTAGGAACTCCATAAATTAGGAAATTCATTTTGAAATTCAATCACCATGTGTTCAATGATCCCATCCAATAAAAGTTTTACCATGATCAAGTCATTAGTAGGGGTTTCCTAGAGGATAATAAAGAGTTTATAATCAATTTTTTTCATGGAAATTTTAATATCCCATGATTTTAAAATAAATATTGTGTTCTATAATGTACAAGATATGCAACCCTGAGCTTAAAAGAATAAAGAAAAATTATTATTAAAATATAACTTTTACAACCTAGAAATTGAATTGGTGGGTATGAATAATATTAACAAAATAATGAAATATATATAAATTAAATACACAACAAAAAATTATTTATTAATTCTTTGTAAATAAGCACTCAATGTTTAGTAAAGTCATGTTATTCTTTGAAAATAAATTTTCTTAAAAAATGGGTTTTATTACTTTTCATGATCGAATATTATAATTAGTTTTTGGATATTTCAGAAATTTAATTTAATAAAATGGATATATTTTTTGAAATAATCATTTCAAAATTATCATAGATCATTTTTTTTATTTATTTTGAAAGAATTATTTTTAATGAATAGTGAAAAAAAATAATTTTTATTGAAAACTGTATTTTATTTTCAAGAATTTACAAAGATCCATTTTATTTTAAAATGGTTTCAAAGTAAAACTATTTCTATTATATTATTTAGAATTTAATTATTTTCATTGGAATCAATTTTATGGTTTAATTGGGTGTAAAAACATTTTTATACATAAAAATCATTTTTCTAAAAAATTATTTTATGTTGTCTTCTGCATTTTTATCTTAAATTAATTTATTCCACTTCTAGAAATTAAATATTAAAAAATGGATTATATATTTGGAATAATTATTTCCAAATTTTTAAAATAAATCCTTTTATTTTTTTGTCTTTATTAATAGTAACTATAGTAAGCATGTGTCACCACGGTAAGAGTAAATCAGGTAACTAATGTTAGAAATAATATGATAAGGACTTAAAATTACCAAACATGAGCCTCAGCCTAGTTGGTGAGGACTCCATAAGTGCACTCAGGTGGCCCAAGATCAGGTCCAGGTGGAGGCTAATTTTTGGGTACTGTAGTAGTATTGTAGAAGGTACTATGGCAGTACTGTAGCGAGTGTTGTAGTAGGAATTGTGCAGTAATGTAGCAGGACTGTTTGGAACTGTAGAATCTGGGAATATTCCCCCATTTGGGCCTCTAGGCCATTGATTTGGTCCCCATGTCCTTTAAGGCATTCGGACCACCCATGCCTTCGGGTCAGTAAGGCCTTCGGGCCACCTCAAGGCCTTCTGGTCTCCTTAAGTACAAAATGTAAACCAAACAGCCTACAATGAACAAGCTTCAGAAGAAGGATGAGCAAGGAGATTTCACCATAATATAATATAAATGGATTTCAAGAATGAGAGGGTATGTCACCTGCTATCAGGACAAGCTTGTGAATGCACGAGAAAGCCTAGTCGAATAGCCATGCGAAGGTGGAGAGCTGATTTCTCGATAAAGATGCTGGAGAGGAGCAGTTCCAAGTAGTCAGTCTGGGTTGTATGTAATGTTTGAATCCTATGGGAAATTAATTCCTCTAAAGCCTATAGTCCATGTAGTACTTACACCTACAGGCCTTGTAAGGGTTCCACCTCACCCTTGAAAGTTGGATTATCTAAAATCAATAAAAAAATGAAGACCTTCGGGCCATTGGAGGACTAAAAATTACCATAAAACATTACTCTAATATATTTTATAAGTGTGTTTCAACCTTAATCATCCTATATTAAAATTTAATGAAATTTTGTTCCATTTTTCTTTGAAAATAAATTAAATATTATTCTATCTAAATATAAAGTCACAAATGTCACTCTCTTGCTATTAATTTCAATAATATTTAATGATAGGGCTAAAAATAACTAATTTTTGTTTATAAATAGTTATTATAAATATATATGATTTTTATTTATGAAGGTAATTTATTATTAAGTTTTCGTGATGATATAATTACCTTAAATGGTTACGCAATGTCGACTCAATGTGTGTTTGAGCAGTAGAAAAAACAAGTAAATTGTTTTAAAAACTCTAAAAGTAATTGTTTTCGATAAGATTTAGTTTGCATTGAATTTTATAGATAAATATAATATATTATGGCTATTTTAAATGTTTATCTTCTAATTACCTTTTTGTCGTATTTTTCTCAATATCAAATTAAGTGAATATTGTGAAAAATGAAATTAACGAAATTCTATGTTAAATAATATTTTAATAAGTTATATAAAAGTACTAAAATTATATGAAGAGGGAAATTATTTTTATAAATGGTCTAAAATTTCATACCTTATCCATTTATGATCCAAATTTTACCTCGTATGTAAAATTATAACCCATTAATATTGAAAAATCCATTACAACAGTTACGGTTAAAATGAGTTAACCGATAGGTTAAACCAAAAGATAAGGTTTGAAATAATATATAATCCAATATATATTTTATTGGATGATTATATGAACTATATATCCACTTATATTTTAATTCATTTCATTTTGGAACCATTTTACATGATCTTGACACAAATTATATTATAATATTTTATGCATTTTCATAAATGAAATTATTCATATTTTATAAAACAAAATTAAATGATTTAAAACTAATAAAACCCTATATTCATCCAACTGAATTATATAGGGTTAAAAATATAAATTATCTTCTATTTATGGGTTAATTTTCCATTTATAGTAACTTTCTTGACACCGAATGTGAAAAAACATTGATATCACCGCATTTTTATAAAGTGTTGATGGGAGGTTAAAATAAAGAGATATGGGTAAAGAATAATGTGAACTTGTAAAAATTATATTTTATGGGATTATTTATTCCCATACTAATACTATATTCTAATTATATCAATTTTGAGTCATTTTTCTGGGAAAATTAATTTATATTAATGTAATACATTATGCAATTCCAAGAGTTCCCCTCCCCACACATGTAAAAGGGATCTCATATCCTCTTCTCTCCACACTTAAAGATCCATTTGGTTCAGAAAATAACATCCAAAATCCCTTAAAAATATCTTCCTACATTATATTGGTATTATTTTGGATACAATTCCAACCTTATAGGGTTTACGGTGTAAAGAAATGGATGTTGTCTGAAGAAGAGGTTTAGATTTTAACAGAATGTTTCAGTTTTATTTATTATTATACATCCTTAAAATATTCTTAAAACATGCCAAAATATTAAAAATAAAATAATAAATCTACATATATCTTGATATATTAATTTCATAACCTATATCCATATCTTCTTCTATCAAATGGGAAACAAAACTGTTATTCATGTGTATTGCGAACTATCACCACGTGAGCCAATGTAATTCATTTTCCATCACTACCTCTCATGGATGGTTATAATGATCAATTTTATAAATATATATGATATTAATGACATTTTTATCATTATATAATGATAATATATCATCTAATTTATTACCTTTCCATCTATGGAAAAATGATATCGTCATTTGTGTGTATGTGTGGATGACCTCCTCTATAAAGAAATGTGATTTTGTTTTCGTGGTCACATCACATGGATTATATATATAAGTGTACTTAAATAAAAAATAATATATTTATCATATAATAATCGTTCTGGAAGTATTAAATAATACTTACCTCATTTCTATCATGATATTTGAAAATGGAAATGTTACTCAAGTGTACGAACGACCTATAGTCTCCATGATTGTAACGTAGTTCATTTTTCACAAAAATATTTCATGGGTAGTTTTAAAAGTATACTTAACTTATATAAATTATTATTATTTCATGATTATTATTCTTTATATTTTTGAATAACTACCATTTTGACTTTATTCAACTTTCGAAAGTCATTTTGGACTTAGGATCCAAATATCATTAAAACGCTTGATAAGAAGTTAATTAACTAAGTAATTAAATATAAAATGGTAACAAATAAAATAAATGGGAATAAAAAAATTGAAAAAGGTTATTAATAAATTAAATAATTAACATAAGGTTACTATTTGGTAATATAAATAAGGTATGTAACGAGTCATACTCAAGGTAAGGAACACTTTAACCTAAAACATCTTTTTATATGTTTTAATGATATATTTTCTAAATATTTTGTTCCCATGTCTATATTATTAAAAATTATTTTGTGATGTATTTCAAGGGAAAAAAATTAATTAAAAAGTAAATTTTATTTCTACTTTTACATTCTTTACAAAAATCAAAAATAATCTTTTTATGAAATTTTTGGACTTTCTTTACAAAAAGAAAGAAAGAGTGTTTTATTTTAATGTATACGGTGTCAATAGTTTTTTCCGCTTCCACAACCACTATTTGATTTTTTTTCTTCCATTATATGCTTCTATGTTTTCTTCAAAAAAATCATTCTTCCATTTATTTTGATAATTTTAAATTTTTAAATATCTTTTCTAAAATGTAAGGTTATTTGGATATCTGAAATTGTTTTTCATAAGGATTCAAAAGAGTTTTTGAAGGGTTTTAAGATAAAAAGGTATAAGATTAAAAAAAATTAGTGATAATATGGTACTTGAGATTTATATATTACAATAGTTTATCCCAATATACAATTTATTATGGAGATACTGATACATATTATATAATAGGTGAGCTTGATATAGCTTATATGATGGGAGAGATCGATAATTCTAATACAATGGGTGTGCCTGATATGGATCTATTATGGATTGGGTAATTTTCCTTGTATTTAAAGTAAAAATGAGAGATTTAACTAGTGTATATTCTACAATGGAATTAACTAATCTCCAGTTATTTTTGACATGGTTTACAAATATAATGCACTAAGTTTCCTAAAAGGGTTTCAATTTTCTTTCTATGTGTTTTAAAGGTTTTTTTCAAAAAAACGTTTGTGTACTTCATATGGATATAATTTATTTTTAGGGTAAAAAAATATTTTGATAAATGTAAAAAAAATTGGGTTTTCATATTTTTCACTAGACTAGAATATTTCATTCTTTTATGTCATTTATTTATATTTTTTAACTCATCCCACATTTTTAAATTTTTTTCAACGGGTTTAAGGATTATTAAGAACAATGAAGAAGTCGAGTTAAAATACATAAAGATTTTTCATGAAAATAAAATTTGTTTCATTTTAAAAGTTTTATAATGTGGGAAAATGGATACTGAGTAGAAGTTTTCACCATATAATATCTGGTTTTTTAATATAACAGTTAAGACCTAATTATCAAAAAATCAAAACTTTAAAGAACCTTGAAATGTAAGAAAGTAAAATCTATTATAAAGACACTATATCATGTAATGTTTAAGGTTGTGTCCTCACATTTGGTATCATAGGAAATGTTTATATAACTTTGTATATTATGATTTTTTCAGGTGAGGTTAACTTAAGAGTTATGGATACCATCATGGGTTTATAAATTTAAGGTTGATCCTAAGTTAAATGGCATGGATACCACTTTTTATATGATGGAAATACTTTGGGTGGTAATTATTGAGTTTTGATAGATTTTTAAGGTATATGTAACCATTATGTTTAAAATGAGAAATAGTTTTTTGAGGAATAATGACTTCATATTTTGTAGACATAAGTTAACCTTTTAGATTTATGTGATATTTGATATTGAGTTAATTATGGGTTATTATAATTTGGGAAAATGTGTTTTTATCATATAGATAACAATGGTATTAGAAATTTATTTGTTGATTGTTTCAATAATTTTATTTTTTAAGAAGTTTACTATTTTGATGAAATTATATGATTAAGGAAAATAGAAATACTTTTTCATAAGAACATTTTTTATTTGAGTGATAAAGGTTGAATTATCATTTGGAAGTATATATGATTTTATTTTGGCTTTATGGTGATTCATATTATTTATGGAAATGATTAGAATGTTTGGGAGATTATATAATTAATGAATATACATTTTGTATATAGAGCTTTTTTAGTGACTAATGTTGATTGGAGATAAATATTAAATTAACCTCAAAATAATATTTTACCAAATCCTTCTGATTTTTGGGTTTCTAACTTGGTTGGGAAAATTTTGAAATATTTTAGCATTAGTTATTTATCAAATGATATAATGTGAAATTTGTGTGTAATTATTGGGGATTTGGTTATTAATGTTGTATTTATTTATATGAAGGTTTATTACTTTTCGTAATTATCTTACCTTAAGCTAAAAATTTTGGTTTTTATTAACATATAAAGATAGGTGGAATAGATTGTTATCCTTTTATAGAATTATTTTATTAGATAAAAGTTAATTTCAGTGCTTTGATCTTGAAAAATTCATCTTGAATACACATAATTTGGATTGAAATATGTGTTAAAGGTGGATACTATAATGACCCATTCTATTCATACATAAATATCATGTCTTAACATATTAATATTCAATACATTTCCAAAAAAAATATGCTTGAGGACTATATAATTTTAGCATATTTAGAAATTATATATCAATATTCTTATTTTATAAAAGATCTTTAATATAACCCACAAATATATTACCTCATTGTACTATTCAAAGGAATTCTCTAATAAAAAATTTCTTCATAACCCGGGGAAAGGTAATACAAAAATGGATGAGCTCATATGCCCAATAAGGGTAAACATGAGATATGACAATCAATGACCATACAAAAGAATAATATGAGAATAAAGACATGATATATTTACTATAACTTACAAATTTCATACCCAATATGACAATGATAATAAACATGAGTTATGGAATAAAACGGAAACAGATCAAAATACATGAATCATAAAAATAATAAATCATCATAACTCAAAAATTGATAATAAGTTCATGTTATAAATGTGTGTGGAATCATCATAAGTATAAAAATGTTTTCATGTGTCAAACTTAAATAAAAAGACCATCTGATTTAGTATCAACACCAGTTTTCCATAATATATCAAGCACATCAATTTGTTTCCCATAACGGATCAAATACGTTGACTTGTTTCCTAGGAGGGATCACGCACTCCAACTTATTTCCCATAATAGATCAAGCACTTTGACTAGTTTCCCATAACTATCTCATGAGATATAATACTTTACCAAATGAATTTAAGGGGGATATAGGCCTCACCCATCACATAAATAAAACCATACATATGTCTTCCATAGTATAATAAAACATTCATCATATTAAAACCCATGAAAAGAAATGGCTTTTATAAACAATTCATCTTGTAATCAAAAACATAAAACATCTAGAGAAATAATATCGATAAGATCCATGAATTATATCCCAATTAAAGTAAAAGTAACATCAAAGGATGTAATATTAGATAGAAATTATTTTTGAAGATCACTTGGAAAAATTCTTGAGGGAAATTACTTTTCCATTTTAAAATCACTTTTCTTAAAAATAACTGTATACATTTAAATGAAAATTTTTCCATTGAAAATAAACTTTTCAACTTGTAAAGAAATATTCAAATAATAAAGGTTTCATAATATTGGGAAAATCTTCTCATGTTGTACAAGTTAAAAAAAATTCTTATATATTTTTGTTGGAAAAGTAACAAAGAACCTCATTTTTAAAATAAAAAAAGATTCCTTTCAAACCATTTTTTTTTAAAGTAAAAAATGGGTATAAATAAATTTAAACAATATTAAAACCCTTTTTGAAAACATTTTTATAAAACATGGACAAGGAAGATCAATATTTCCCAGTGGAGACATAAACATAAAAAATCATAAACAATGATGAGATTGTGAAACAAACCTTTACCACTTTTGTACCTTTTAAATCATAATACTTGTGAAATAAATAACTTTAGATGGATATGTATATATAATAATTTTCATGATAATAATCATAAAATACATTCATGGGTTTTATATACACTACACATAAGAAAATATTAGTGTATAAGGCATGTGTCCCTCATAAATAAAAGTGAGATGAAATTCTCTTACCTTAGGTCTGAATTCCTATGATAGTTTTTTAACATCCTATATAATATGTTTCAATTTATCATATATATATATATAATCCTAATTAATATCATATCATATAAATTCATTATATATTTATAAAAAAATTAATCCATCATGATATATAAAGAAAATGAATTGCATTATTCAGATAGAGAGTATGTCGTACGTACGCATAAACATTGTATTATATTTTTAAAGGATGGAATGGAAGAAATGTAAATAATAATTCACTTTTACATAATAATAATTATATCATGTATATAATATATATTTATCATATCCATCCACCTCATCTTACAAGTAAAATATAAATGAAAAAATAATCACATCGCTTCTTAAAGGTGGTAGTCCGCACGTATGCATGATCGATGTTATTAGTTTCCAACAGTTTAGAATGTAAGAAGTTATATATGATATTATCATTTATTAACTATAATTATTTTATAAATATCATATATAAACATTAAACCTATCCTAAGACTCATCAAAAAAATATGGTGATGGAAAACGAATTGTATCGCTACATTGATATGGTAAGTCGTACGTACACGCGAGTGATAATTTCACTTCTCATTTAATAGGAAATAGGGCGTATAGTGGTTTTTAACAATAATAATAACATTTCATTATATTGGGGATACTAAATTTATAATTTTATGATAAATATCATATATTTTTAGGGGGGATATAATAGTATAAAAAGAAAGTGGTCGGTTAGGGTAATTATTTCTTCTTTGAAACGAATCCTTTAGATAACCACTAAAGGGCTCTAGGGTTGGTCTCTTGGAAATACCATCACCTATAAAATGTGATTATGTATGTTTATAAGAGAATTTACCAGGGTATAGTTGTAACACCCCATGGTTTTAAAAATAAATTTAAATGCATGAAATGTTGAGTCTCAACATAATGACACTATGTTTTAAGGAGATAATTGTAAACTAGCCATTAAATATAATTTTTCTGCTTCTATGATTTTAATTTCAAGAAATGGACATACACAGTTATGATCAGTAAGTTTTTTAGAGTCTTGTAGGACAAACTTAATTTTTAATAAATAGTAAACTACCCTAATGAAAAATAATGTTATCCTTATGAATATTAATATGAACAAATGAATAGTAACCTCACTAATGAATATAAATATAATAATTTATGAGACCTTGATTAATTTTTCACGGTGTTATAAAATCAGTTATAGTTTTTAAATTTTTATTTATGGAATAAATTATAATTTTATTTAAAAATTAAATTTCTCATATTTAGAAAATTATTTTGATAAAATGGAGTTCATTTTTGAATTATAAATGTCAAAAATGGTTAGGTTTAATTTTTGGGTTTTTTCTGAAATACTTGATTTTTTTAATAGATAAATTCGATAATTTATGAAAAATGATAAATAAATAAATTTCCGCATCATGCTTGAGTCTTGGATGATGTAAATTGAGATTGATTCAAAATTACATGCACTTATTACTATTTTTTCATAATAATCAAGACTATTCATATTCTTGAGGAAAAATATTAAACTAATGATTAAAATAATGGAAAACCCCTCCTCTACTCCACTATAAATACCACCATCACCCCCCCTCTTCCTCTCACACCTCTAAAGATTTGTGAATTTTATAAATTATTCTAAATCCCCTTCCAAAGTCTCTTCACCACATCCAATACCTACTGGTATCACCAAAATTCCAAAACCAAAGGCCTTAAGAAGGATCTCAAGGAGAAGATATCAAGAGGTAAAAATCCTCTTTCATTTTATTATGTTTTCTTTTCAGTTCTTTCCTTTTCTTATACTCTCTTCACCTCCCCTTATCCAAGAATAATTAATGATACAGAATAATATATATTATTTATTATTATCATTTTTATTGAAAATGTTATCATCATTATTTCTCTTCTCTGCCTCTAATTTAAAAAATTAAAAACATCATATGTGATGTGTTGATTTACCGACACTGTGGATGATTTGTCTTCAATTTCCTTTACTTCCTTAAAAGATGGATTTAAAACCATTTTAATGGTTGAAAAAGATTTTAAATTGTATTATACAACCTCTCTTATGTTATTTTATTAACCTCTATGCATAATATTAAAGTTATATGATGAAACAAGTTTGTGATTATTGAAGAACCGCCAAAATGATCTAAATGAATATCCCTAATGATTTATCTAATGATTCATCCTCATACCATATAAACAAAATGATTTATGTAATAATTTAATATTACATAAATATATTAACAACATTTTTTCCACTTCTAGATATTTTCTTCCATTAAACAAGAAAATCATTTACAAACAGACCTTGGAAATCATATAAAGCATGCACCCGAAACAATAGAAATAAAAAAATATTATTAGTAAATAAGTTGAATGGTGTTATAAAATGATAATATAAGGTGTTATAAACATGATTATGATTATATAAAATATTAATAACACCCTTTTAACCATTATAAAGAAGGTTTTAACAATATTTAACTAATATGAACCCAGGGTAAGGGAATTCTTAACCCAACTTCCATTATTTGGGTAAACCTTCTATTTAATTGATTATATGGTACTAAGATTATTTTTTTAATTAATTTTGTTTATATTATGTTTTGTTATGTATATTTAAATTTTATACTCGTATCTATTTAAATATATTAATTCTCACATCAATTATATGACATTTTTAAGGGACTTTTAATTAAAAATCCCCTTTTAAAATTCTATTCTACAAAATTAAAAAAGCAATGTTTTTATGCAAGTATACATGTTTCATGATTATGTTATAGTTATTTGTAATTTTTTATGATTAAGGTTGGGACCTATATCTCCCTCTAATTCATTGGTTATGTGTAATTTTTAGGTCATTTGTATGGTTACTCCAAGTGTAACTACGATGGTTACACCATAAGGTATCCATGTGGGTTACATTTTAAGGTAGCCATGAGGGTTACAAATTATAAGGTAGACATGAGGGTAAAAATATAAGGAATTCCCCAAGATAACCTTATGTATTTATATATTTTCTTTAATGTTTTATGGATATATCATGTTTCAAAAAGTAAGTATTTATGGGTGATAAGTTTACCTTTGTGAAAATAATTTCTTATGTTTCAAAGTATTCAAGTACTAATGGTTTTTTTCCTTCTTTTTACATCCCTTACTAAGATTTTTATTATCATCCCATGTTTTTAAATTTTTTCACTAGATTTAAGGTTGTGAAAGATAGAAAATTAATTCTAATTAAATGTTATGAATATTTTTCAAATAAATCATGTCATTTTTTGTGTTAAAATTTTTATGTTTTATAAGAAATGGATACTGTTTTAATGGTACCAACTTTGTATGATTGTGGGTTGATATGTATAATTTATTTACTAAATTTCTAAAACTCTAAAACTAAAAGATCTTTGTAAATTTCTGGATGTTAAATCTGGTTTTAATGGCTATATTATTTAATGTTTAAGCCCGAGTCCTTATAGTTGGTATTAGAGCATAATTTAGATAACTTTAGAAGTTAGTATGATGTTAACATAATACCATAAATGATATTTACCTTATGTTTATGTTGAAATGATATAGAATTTAAATATTACCATGTTTCTTCATCTATGATATGTATTTTCCTAATGGTTTTCCTCCGATGAAATAGGGAATCTGAAGTTGGAAGGAACTAAGTGGATGATATATTTTTGAATCTGCAACCAGTAATGGTTGGAATTTGAACTGAGAAGTTTTTTTATAGTAATGGCTCATCTTACTGAGGAAATAAATGGTGGTGGTATCCTTGAAAGAGAATAAATAGAGCTACCACAAAAGAACATGACTATAGTGGAAAATTTTATGAGGCAAAACCCTCCTGCTTTCAGTGGATATATTGACCTAGTAGTGGCTAAAGGATGGATTAAGGCCCTTGGAAATATATTTTATGTTATGGTATATTCAGATAATCAATAGATTATTCTTTCCATTTATTCTTCTGAAGGTGAATCTGATCATTGGTGGTCAATGGTTAAGAATATCAAGGATAAAGAAGAGATTGAAGCCATAGAGTGGGATGAATTTAAAAAAAATCCATGAAAAATATTTTGCTAAGGTGGCTCAAATTAGTATGGAGGAAATATTTCTTAAATTGAGGAAAAGGGAGGAATATTTAGTGGTTGTGTATGAAGAAAAATTCACCTGACTAGAAAGGTATGCTCCAAATATTATTTGGGATCTTGATAGAAAAATCATTCGCTTTAACTTAGGATTGAAGCCAAGGTACCAAAGGGAATTGGCCTCCCAAGAATTAAAAAGTTGTGAGAAACTTGTCTGAAGTTCTATGAGGGTAGAAATGGATTTTTATTATGATCACTTGTGCTTTTAAAAAAATAGAATAAGAGGTATATATGGAAAGTGATGGGTAATAATCAATCAAAAAATCATATGGTAAGAAAGTCTAGTTTCAAGTTTGTAAAAAAATGTGGTAAAAAGAACCCTAGGGAATGTCTTACCAAATCTAGGAAGTGTTTTTTATGTGTTATGTTTGGAAATATGGCCAGATATTGTAATGAAAACAATCTAATGATCAATTCTGATAATAAAATTGTAAAGTGTTTCAAATGTGGTGAGATGGGTCAATATGAAAATGCATGCCCAAAGAAATATCTGAATGAATGAAAGTAGCCATACTATAAGCTGAAAGGTGTAGTGAGATCATTTGTGACTACATCTGTAGATGGTGGTCCATCCAATGAGGTTTCATCATGTAATTCTTTTGTTTACTCAGATTTTGATAAATTCGATTTTGATACATGGTCTACAAAATCATTTATTTCTGAGAAATTTTTTGTTAAATTTGAAATATCACCCAAATTAATGAGATCAGAACTTATTGTTAAAACATCAGTGGTAAATGTTACAGCAAAAGTATCTGTGGAAATAAATCACCTGAAAACCTTTTTTTTCCCTTAGTAGAGTTTTATATCATTCTGGGTATGGATTTGTTTTCTATTTATCAGGATAAGATTAATTGTAGAGCTAAAGAAGTTTCTTTTTAGAAATTGTTTCAGTTTATATACAAGAATGAACCCATATAATAGATAACATATTAGGAAGATTAGAAATTTTCTGAAATATGGAAATTAAAGTTATCTTTGCCATATTATTTAAATCAAATGAACTGTTCATATTAAAGATGTTCTAGTGGTAAATTAATAACTTGATGCTTTTCTTGATGAGTTACCTGGTGTTATACTTAACCAAAAGTTGATTTCAAAATTGACATAGCTCTTGATGTTAATCCAATTTCAAATACCCCTTATATAATGGATCAAATTGAACTTCTGGAATTGAAATAATAGTTACAGGAGTTTCTTGATACAGGCTTCATTCATCTAAGTACTTCACCTTGGGGAGCTCTTGTTTTGTCCACTAAAAATAAATATGGTTCCATGAACTTTTCATTGATTATAGAGCCTTGAAATTAAATTACTGTTAAGAATAATTATCCTTTACCTCACATCAATAAATTTTTTGATTAGCTCCAGGGAGCTAAGTATTTTCTAATATTGTTTTGAGATCCAGGTACCATCAACTGAAGGTGAAGGAGGTTGAAATTCCAAAAATATATTTTTCAAACTAGATATGGTCATTATTTTTTTGTTGTTATGCCATTTGAGTTAACTAATTAACCTACTATATTCATGGATATTATTAAGAGAATATTTCATGAGATCTTGGATAAGTTTTTGATTGTGTTTATTGATGACATCATGGTATATTCTAGAAGTAAATAGGAGCATGGAAAACATCTGAGGGTTATTTTTCAAACCTTAAAAGAAAAGAAATTGTATGGAAAATTCAATATGTGTGAATTTTGGTTGCAAAAAATTTCTTTCCTTGGTCACATTTTTTCTAAAGATGGAATAATTGTTGATACTTTTAAAATAAAGGTTGATGAAGAATGGTCAAAACCCACAAATACATCTGAGATTGGTAGTTTTCTTGGTTAGGAAGGCTATTACTGGAGGTTTGTTGAAAACATTTCATGGTTATCTTGTCCACTAACTAAGTTAACTCCAAAAGGAGTTAAAATCATATGGAAAAATAATATGATGGTTTTTTTTCAAGAATGGAAAATACGATTGGTGAATGCTCTAGTTCTGACCCTGACTTCCAGAAATGGTGAGTTTTTCATCTAATGTGATGCTTAATTAATGGGACTTGGTTGTGTTTTAATGCAGAATGATCAGGTAATTTTTTATGCTTCAAGACAAAAAAAACCTCAGGAGTTAAATTATCCCACACATGATTTGGAATTTGAAGTTGTGGTTTTTGCTTTAAAATTTTGGTGGCATCGTTTATACAAAGCAAATGGGAAATATATTCTTACCACAAAAGTTTGAAGTACATATTCACTCAAAATGAGTTAAACATGAGGCAGAGAATATGGATTGAATTGATAAAAGATTATGATTGCATGATCAATTACCATCTTGGAAAACCAAAAAAAGTGAAAGATGGCTTGAGTTGAAAACATCATGCATTATTAACTATGTTATGGATTTAACAAGACCCTTTGATTAATGATTTAATGAATTTTGTCTTGGAAGTTGTTAGTTCAAGAAATTCTTCTATTTTGTTTCAATATTCAATGTAGTCATTTTTGTTAGATATAATTAAGCAAGTGGA
This sequence comes from Viscum album, assembly GCA_963277665.1. Lineage (NCBI taxonomy): Eukaryota > Viridiplantae > Streptophyta > Magnoliopsida > Santalales > Viscaceae > Viscum > Viscum album. The sequence goes on along the minus strand of OY728143.1, from coordinate 256,684,607 downwards.
TAAGGAACAAGTGGAGTTACAGAAAAAGGTATAATTAGATAAGATGGGTAAGTTTCTAGAATTTAACATTGGTAAAGATTGTGTTCTAAGATTTGGAACAATATTATATGTGCCTTGTGATTCTCATCTGAAGAATGAATTGTTTTTTGAAGCTTATAGTTCACCATTTTTAGTTCATCCTAGAAGAAAAAATATGTACAGAGGCCTTTTGGAGTATTACTAGTGGGATGGAATGAAAAGAGATATTGCAGATTCTACTGTGAAATGTTTGACATGTTAACAGGTTAAAGTAGAGTAGTAGTTACTCAAGGTGATTATTTAGCCTTTAACAGTGCTAGAGTGGAAATGGGAAAATATATCTATCGACTTCGTTGTGGGAATACCATAGACTTATCAAGGTAAAAATGAAATCTATGTTATTATTGTTTGATTGACTAAATCTACTCATTTCCTTCCTATTCGAGATACTATGTATTTGAATCGTCTTTCTCGATTATACCTCAAAGAGATTGTCAGGTTACATGGAGTTCCTCTTTCCATTTTATCTGAATGTGATCCAAGGTTTACTTCTAACATTTGGAAAAGACTTCAAAAGTTGTTTGGAATGGAATTAAATTTTAGTACATATCTTCATCTTCAATGAGATGGAAACTTAGAATGGACGATTCAGACTTTGGAGGATATTCTTTGATCTTGTTCAGTGGATTACGAGGGAAGTTGGGATCATCATGTTTATTTAGTTGAATTTTCTTATAATAATAGTTTTCATTCCAGTATAATGAAGGAACCTTTTGAGGCATTATACGGGAAGATGATCCAGCAACACATGAGGACAGCTCAAAGAAGATAGAAAAGTTATGTAAATAAAAAGAGGAAAAAATTTTATTTCAAGGTAGGTGATCATGTTTTTCTTACAATCTCGCCATGGAAAAGTGTTATGCATTTTGATAAGAAAGTAAATATAACTCTACGATTTATTGGACATTATAAAATCCTATAGAAATTTGGAATAGTTTCTTACTGAGTAGCTTTGCCTCTGATTTTATCTCAGGTACAAATATTTTTTCATGTTTCGATGTTGAGAAAGTATGTGCCAAATTCATCTCATGTTTTGAGCCGAGAAGAAGTTCATCTAGAGGAGAGCCTTTCTTGTATAGAGAAACATATTCTAATTCTTTATCTAAGAGAAAACATATGGAAAAATAAGGCAATCCACGATGTTTAGTTTTTGTGGATAAACCGCATGGTTGAAGAAGCAAAATGGGAATCTGAAAAATCTATGAGGGAAAGGTTCCCTCACTTATTTAATAAGTAAATAAAATTTTAAGGAAGCAATTTCCAGAAAGTGAGGAGAATGTAACACCCCATGGTTTTATAAATATGTTTAAATCAAAGAAGCATTTAATCTTTAAATAATGACACTTTGTGTTAAAGATACCATTGTAAACTATCCATTAAATATAATTTTTCTGCTTCTAGGATTTGAATTTCATAAAATGTACATACACGGTTGTGATCCGTATGTTTTTTGAGTTTGATACAAAAAACATAATTTTTGGTGAATAGTAACCTATTCTTGGGAATATTAATGTTACCCTTATGAATAGTAATATGACCAAATAAATAGTAACCTCACAAATGAATGTATTTTTAATATTTTATGAGACCTTGATTAATTTTTCAAGGTGTCCTAAAATCAGTTATAGTTTTTAAATTGTTATTTATGGAATAAATTATAATTTTATTTATAAATTTAAATTCTCATATTTAGAAAATTATTTTGATAAAATGGAGTTCATTTTTTATTTATACGTGTCAAAAAATGTTTATGGTTAATTTTTGGGTTTTTTCTGAAATACTTGAATTTTTGGTGAATAGTGAAATTTGATAATTTACGAAAAATGCTAAGTAAATGAATTTATGCATAATTCTTGAGTCATGGATTATGTAAATGAAAATTGGTTCAAACTCACAAGCACTTATTACTGTTTTCTCATAAGAACTAGGATTATTCATAGTTTTGAGAAAAAATAAGAAACTAATGATTAAAATAATAGTAAACACCTCCACTCGTCCACTATAAATACCACTCTCACCCCCTCTTCCTCTTACACATCTAAAACTTTGATCATTGTATAAATTATTCCCAATACCATTAAAAATGATCTTACCCATGTCCAAGACCTATTGGTCTCACTAAATGGACAAAACCAAAGTCCATAAGGAGGATCTCAAGGAGAAGTGATCAAGAGGTAAAAATCCTCTTTCATTTTCTTGTGTTTCCTTTTCAATTGTTTTCTTTTCTTATAATAAATTCACCTAACCTTATCCTAGATTAATGAAAGATCTATTATTATATATATTATTAATTTTTATCATGTTTATGGAAAAATTCATCATCATTATTCCTCTCATCTTCCTATTAGTGTAAAAATAAAAACATCATCTATGATGTGTCGATTTACCGACATCATGGACGATGTGTATTCAATTTTTTTTACTTCCTTCAAAGACGGTTGTAAAACCATTTTAATATTTGAAATAGATTTTAATTTCTATTATATGAACTCTATTATATTTTGGAATTAATTTATATTAATTATATTAATTTTATATGATGAAACAAGTTTTGTGGGTATTGAAGAACCGCCAAAATGGTCTAAACGAATATCACTAATGATTTATCTAATGATTCATCATCATACCATATAAAAAATGATTTATGGAATCATTTAATATTCAGGATACATATTAAAACCATTTTGTTCTAATTCTATATTTTTAAGTCCATTTGACAATAAAATCCATTACAAACTGACCATGGAAATCATGTAAAGCATGCACCGAAAACAATAGAAATAACAAAATATTTTAAATAAATGGGTCAAATAATGTTATAAAATGATCATATAAGGTGTTATAAAAAATTTTATGCTAATTTAAAGTATTAATAACACTTTTTTAACCATTATAAAAGGGTTTTAAAAAAGTTATATGTAATACAAACTCATGGAAAAGGAATTCTTTACCCAATTTCCATTCTTTGGGTTGACCTTCTATTTCATTGATTATATGGTACAAAGATTATTTGTGTAATTAATTCTATTTATATTATGTTTTATTATGTGTATTTATAATGTATACACATATTCCATTCGCTCTATTAATTATCACATCAATTATATGACATTCGTAGGGGACTTTCCATTAAAAATCCTCTTTTAAAATTCTATTTTACAAAATTCAAAAGCCATATTTCTATGAAATTATTCATGTTTTATGAATATGTTATGGTTATTGGAAATTTTTTATGATGAATTTTGGGACCTATATCTCCCTAAAATTTATTGGTTATGTGTAAAATGGAGGTCGGTCATATGGTTACTCCAAGTGTAACTGTGATGGTTACACCATAACGTAGTTGTGAGGGTTACATTGTAAGGTAACCGTAAGGGTTACAAATCATAAGGTAGCTACAAGAGTTAAAATATAATTAATTAATGCTCCAAGATACCATTATGTATTTACATATGATCTTTAATGTTTTATGGAAATATCATGTTTGACAAAGTAAATATTTATGGGTGATAAGTGTGCCTTTATGAAAACGATTTCATATATTTATAAGTATTAATAAAATAATAGTTGATTTCCTTCCTTTTGTTTAAATAACTGATATTTTTATGATCATAACATGTTTTTAAATGTTTTTCATGGGTTATAAGGATTTATAATATAAATAAGAAAGTCAAGATAAATGTTATGAAGATTTTTAAATGAAATCATGTTGTTGTTCTATGTTAAAAATTTTGTATTTTGGATGAAATGGATACTATTTTAAAGGTACCCACTTTTATGATTATAGGTTAATATGTATGAGTTATGTCTTAACATTATAAAACTCTATATGAAAACTATATTTGGGAATGTAAGGAAGTGAAATCTAGTTGAAATAGATAGATTACGTAATGTTTAAGGCAGAGTCCCAATAATTGGTATTAGATCATAGTTTAGATAACTTTAGGAGTTAGTATGTTGTTAAAAAAATACCATAAATGATTTTTACCTTATATTTATATTGAAATGATATAGAATTTAAATATTACCTTGTTTCTTAATATATGATATGTATATTCAGAATGGTTTTCCGCAAAATAAACAGGGAAGTTGAAGTTATAAGGAACCAAGAGGCTGATGTCTTTCTGAATCCACAACCAGGAATGGTGGGAATTGGAACTGAGTAGTTTTTGATAGTAAGGGATCAACTAACATAGGAAATAAATGGTGGTGACATACATGCAAGAGAATAACCATATCTAGCACAAAGGAACATAATGATAGTGGAACATGTTACGAGGCAGCACCCTCCTGCTTTCAGTGGATCTTCTGAACCAGTAGCGGTGGAAGGATGGATTAAATCCCTTCAAAAGTTATTTGATGTAATGGTATGTTCAAATAATCAAAAGATCAGTATTTTCATTTATCATTTTGAAGGTGTAGTTGATCAGTGGTGGTCAATGGTCAAGAATATCAGTGATAGAGAGGATATTGAAGCCTTGGAGTGGGATGGATTTAAAAGTATTTTCCTTGAAAATTATTTTCCCTAAGGTGGTTTCATATAGTATAGAGAAGTAATTACTAGAATTAAGGCAAAATGAGGAAGATTAAGTGATTTTTTATAAAGAAAACTTTACCCGACTAGCATAGTACGCTCCAAATCTTATTTAGGATCCTGATAGAAAAATAAATTTCTTTTACTTAGGATTCAATCCAAGATACTAAAGGTCATTGGCCTCATAAGAGTTAAAAAGTTATGAGAAATGTATCTGATGTGTTGTGAGGGTAGAAATGGATTTTTCTGATGATTACTTGTACTTTGAAAACAAACATAATAATAGGTTCGTATGTAAAGCGATGATTAAGAATCCATAAAACAAATCTGATGGTAAGAAATTCTAGTTTCCAGTTTTTGAAAAATGTTGTAAAAAGAACCCTGGGGAATGTCTTAACAAAACTAGGAAATGATTTAGATGAGGTAAGTTTGGACATGTGGCCTGAGATTATAATTAAAATGATCTTAAGATCAATTTTGATAAGAAAATTGTAATGTTTTTCAAATGTGGTGAGATGGGTAATTATGCAAATGCATGCCTAGTGAAAGATCTGAGTGATGTAAAGTATCTAGAATATAAGAAGAAAAGTCGACTGAGATCCTTGGTGACTATATCAGCAGATATTGGTCCATCCAATAAAGTGGTATAAGGTACTTTGTTTATTTACTCATATTTTTCTAAAGTCTTGTTTGAAATGGGGTCTATATATTTCTTTATTTTTGATAAATTTTCTAGTAAATTAGAAATATCACCCCCAAAAATGAGACTAGAACTTATTGGTAAAACACCAAGAGGTAATGTTACAATAAAAAGGAATTTTAAGAATCTTCATATTGTTATCTATAGAAATAAATCACCTGTAAACCTTTTTATTTTCAAATTATTAGAGTCTGATTTCATTTTGGGTATGGATTGGATTTTTTATCATAGTAGGATTGAATGTAGAGCTAAATAAGTTTTTTTACAAAAAGTGTTTCAGTTTTTATACAAGAATGAACCCATATAATTGATAACAAATTAGAAAGCAGAGAAAATATTGAAATATTTAAATGAAAATTATCTTTCTAATATTGTTGAAATCAAGGGAACTGTTCAGATCAATGATGTTCCAATAGTAAATAAATTCCTTGATGTTTCTTCTAATGAGTTACCAGGTGTAATACCAGATCAGGATTTGAATACATAATTTAATTAGTTCCTAATTCTAGGCCAATTTCAAATCCCTCTTGTCAAATGGCTCAAATATAACTTCTTTAATTTAAAAATCAGTTGCAGGAGTTGCTTCATGAAGGATTATTTCATCCTAGCACTTCACAATGGGGTGCCCCTATTTTGTTTGTTAAAAAGTAAGATGGTTCCATGAGATTTTTCTTTGATTATAATGATTTTAAATAATATTAATATTAAGAATAAGTATCATTTGGATCTCATATTTGACTTGTTTTATCAACTTTAGGGAACTCAGTATATTTTCAAGATTGACTTGAGATCTGAGTACCATCAACTAAAGGTGAAGAAGGATGAAATTCCAGAAAATAGCTTTTCAAACTAGATATAGCCATTATGAATTTTTTTTTGTTCCATTTGGGTTAAATAATTCACCTACCCTATTCATGGATCTTATGAATAGAATATTTCATGAGTTACTGGATAAGTTTGTGGTTTTTTTTATTGATGACATGTTGGTTTATTCTATAAGTAAATAGGAACATGAAAAACATTTAATGGTTGTTTTGAAAAACTTAAAAGAAAATAAATTGTATGTAAAATCCATCATGTATGAATTTTGGTTGCAAAAAATATCTTTCCTTGGTCACATTGTTTCTAAATATGGAATAAATGTGGATCCTACTAAAATGAAAGTTGTTAAAGAATGGTCAAGACCCAAAAATATAGCAGGGATTCTTAGTTTTCTTGGTTTTGAAGGATATTACTTAAGGTTTGTTGAAAATTTGGATTGGTAATCTAGTATACTAACTAAGTTAACTCGAAAAGAAGTTAAATTAATCTGGACAGAATAATGTGATGATTTGTTTTTCAGGAATTGAAAATAAGATTGGTAAATATTCCAGTTATGAACCTATCTTCCATAAATGGAGAGTTTTTCATCTACAGTGATGCTTCATTAAAGGGACTTGGTTGTGTTGTGATGCAGAATGATTAGGTAATTCCTTATGCATCAAGATAACTAAAACCACAAGAGTTAAATTATCTCACACGTGATTTGGAATTAGTAGTTGTGGTTTTCACATTAAAATTTTAAAGGCATCATTTATATAGATCTAAATTTTAAATATATACTGACCACCAAAGTCTGAAGTATATATTCAATCAAAAGGAATTAAACATGAGGTAGAGAAGATGTCTTGAATTGATAAAAGATTATGATTACAAGATAAATTACCATCTTGTAAAATAAAACGAAGTATCATATTCTTTGAGTAAAAAACATAATGCATAATTAAATATGTTATGGATAAAACAATACCCTTTGATTAATGATTTAATTAATTTTGGATTGGAAGTTATTGATGCAGAAAATTCATCTATTTTGTTTCAGGTTTTAGTGAAGTTATATTTTTTAGATAGAATTTAGTAAGTGCATAAGGAAGATGGGGAGTTATAGAAAAATATATAATTGGTTAATATGGGTAAGTTTCCAAAATTTAACATTGATAAAGATTGTCTACTAAGATTTGGAAATAGATTGTGTGTACCTTGTGCTTCTCATCTGAAGAAATAATTGTTTTGTGAAGCTCATAGTTCTCCCTTTTTAGTTTATCCTAGTAGCACAAAGATGTACATAGACCTTCAAAAGTATTACAGATGGGATGGAATGAAAAAAGATATTGCATATTTTACCATGAAATATATGAAATGTTAATAGGTTAATGCAGAATGAAAGTTACTAAATGGGATGCTTCATCATTTACCAATTCCAGAGTGGAAATGGAAAATATATCCACAGACTACATTATAGGACTACCAAATACTTCTTGAGGTAACAATGAAATATTAGTTATTATTGATCAACTGAATAAATCTACTCATTTATTTCTTATTCGAGATACTATGACACTGGATAAGATTTATTGATTTTACCTCAAAGAGATTTTTAGGTTATATAGAGTCCCTCTTTCCATTGTATCTGATCATCATCCAAGGTTCACTTATAACTTTTGGAAAGGAATTTAGAAGTCGTTGGGAATAGAATTAAATTTCAGTACAGCTTTTAATCCTCAATCAGAAGGGTATTCAGATGGGATGATTCAGACTTCGGAGGATATGCTTCAAGGTTGTTCAATAGATTACCAGAGAAGTTGGGATCAACATATATATTTAGTTGAATTTTCTTATAATAATAGTTTTCATTATAGTATATAGATGGCACCTTTTGAGGCATTATATGGGAAGTGGTGTCGAACTCCATATTTTTGGGATGAAGTCAGGGAAAGGAAGTTGATGGGACTAGAATTAGTAGAGGGAGTGGCTGGGAAAGTGAATATGATCCAGAAACACATGAGAAAATCTCAGATTATGAAGAAAATTTATACAGATAACAAGAGGAAATACTTTTCTTTGGAGGTAGGTGGTCAAGTTTTTTTAAGAATATCACCATGGAAAAGTTTTATGTGTACAGGTAAGAAAGGCAATCTAAGTCCACAGTTCATTGGAGCTTATGAAATCCTGGAGAAAGTTAGAAGAGTTACCTACCGAGTAGCTTTACCTCTGAGTTTATTTCAAGTACATAATGTTTTTCTTATTTTGATGTTGAAAAAGTATATGCCATATTCATCTCATATTTTGAGACCAGAAGCAGTTTAGCTAGAAGAGAACCTTTATTATGAAGAGAAATCCTATTTAGATTCTTGATAGAGGATAACATGTATTATGGAATAAGTTAATCCACTAGGTAAATGTTTTTTGGATAAACCACATGGATAAATAACCAACATGGGAATCTGAAAATTATATTAGGGAAAGGTACCCTCACCTATTTAATAAGTAAATAAAATTGCAAAGACACAATTTCCAGAAGGTTGGAAGAATATAACACCACCAAGGATTTGAAAATAAATTGAAATGCATGAAACATTGAGTCTCCACACAATAACACTTTGTTTTAAGGTGATAGTTCTAAACTAGTCGTTAAATATAATTTTTCCACTTCTATTATTTGAATTTTGAAAAAGTGACATACACAGCTGCGATCAGTATGTTTTTTGGAGTCTGATAGGACAAACATAATTTTTGGTTAATAGTAATCTACCCTTATGAATAATAATGTTACCCTTATGAATATTAATATGACCAAATGAATAGTAAACTCACCAATTAATATATTTCTAATAATTTATCAAACCTTTATTAAATTTTCAAGGTTTTATAAAGTCAATAATAGTTTTTAAATTGTTATTTATGGATTAAATTATAATTTTATTTAAAATTTAAATTACTCATATTTAGAAAATTATTTTATTAAAATGGAGTTACTTTTTTAATTCTACACATTGAAAAATATTTAGGGTGAATTTTTGGGTTATTTCTAAAATACTTGAATTTTTAGTCAATAGTTAAATTTTATAATTTACAAAGAAAATGCTAAATAAAGGAATTTCTTCATCATGCTTGAGTCATGGATGATGTAAATAGAATTTGGTTTGAACTCACATGCACTTAATACTATATTTTTTCACAATAATAAATACTATTTATAGTCTTGAGGAAAAATATTAAACTAACGATTAAAATTATGGTAAACCCCTCCTCTTATCCACTATAAATACCACCCTCACTCCCCTCTTCATCTCACACCTTTCAAGTTTTAAGAATTGTCTAAATTCTTCCCAACACCCTTCCCAAGTATCTTCCCCAATCCCAAGACCATATGGTATCCCCAAAAGTCCAAAACCAAAGGCCTTAAGGAGGATCTTCGGGAAAATATATCAAGAGGTAAAAATCCTCATTCTTTTTCTTTTGTTTTCCTTTCAATTATTTTTTATTATTATACTCTATTCACCTCCCATTATCCAAGAGGAATTAAATTTGAAGTATTATATATTTTTATCATGTTTATGGAAAAATTCATCATCATTATTCCACTCATCTTCCCCTTATTTTAAAAATAAAAACATCATCTGTGATGTGTCGATTTACTGAAATTGTGGATGATGTGTCATCAATTTCATTTAGTTCCTTAAAATCTGGTTGTAAAACCATTTTAATGGTTGAAATATATTTTCAATTTTATTTTATGACCTTTATTATGTTCTTTAATTGACTTATATTCATAATATTAAAGGTATATGATGAAACACGTTCGTGATTTTTAAAGAACCGCCAAAATAATCTAAATGAATATCACTAATGATTTATCTAATGACTGATACTTATACCATATAAAAAAATTATTTATGGCATAATTTAATAATTTGGAAACATATTAAAACAATTTCATACCACTTCTAGAGTTTCTCGTTCATTTTACAAGAAAATACTTTATGAATCAACCATGGAAATCATGTAACGCACACACCCGAAACAACAGAAATAGTAAAAAAATTATTAATAAATGGGTTGAATGATGTTATAAAATGATCATATAAGGTGTTATAAACATGATTATTATAATTTAAAATATTAATAACACCCTTTTAACCATTATAAAGGATATTTAAGTAAGTTTTAATTAAGATGAAATCACAATAAGGGAATTCTTAACCCAATTTCCATTCTTTGGGTTAACCTTCTATTTCATTGATTATATCTTACTAATATTATTTTTCTAATGAATTTAGTTTATATTATGTTTTATTATGTGTATTTATATTTTTTACACCTATTACTTTCATTCTATTAATTCTCACATCAATTATATGAAATTTTTAGGGGACTTTCCATTAAAAACCCACTTTTAAAATTCTATTTTACAAAATTCAAAAGTAATATCATTATGTAGTTATTCATGTTTTATTATTATGTTTTGGTTATTGGGAATTATTTATGAGGAATTTTGGGACCTATATATCCCTCCAATTCATTGGGTATGTGTAATTCAGAGGTCAGTTATATGGTTACTCCAAGTGTAACTGTGATTATTACACCATAAGGTAGCTGGGATGGTTACATTGTAAGGCATTCATGAGGGTTACAAATCATAAGGTAGCCATGAGAGTTAAAATATATGTAATTAATTCACCAAGGTAATCTTATGAATTTATATATATTTTTTAATGTTTTATGGAAATCTCATGTTTCACAAAGTATTTATGGGTGATAAGTATTCCTTTGTGAAAATGATGTCATATATTTATAAGTATTCATGGACTAATGGTTATTTCCATATTTGTATATACATTAATGAGATGGTTATTCCCATACCATGTTTTAAAATGTTTTTCACATGTTATAAGGATGTTTAAGAGAAATGATGATGTCCAGTTAAATGTTATGAATATTTTTCAAAGAAATCATGTTGTTGTTTTGTGTTAAAAAATTTAGGTTTTAGAAGAAATGGATGCTATTTTAATGGTACCCACTTTGTATGATCGTGGGTTTATTTATAGAGATAATATTTTCATAATTTTTCATATGTTTTTCAATTATTTAACCCCTAAAAATTAATCAATTTGAGCTAATTTGTATCATTTTAGTGTTTTGGTGAATTATGAGCTTAATTGTGGAAACCGATTAATTCTGGAAATTTAATAGTTTTGTGGAGCTTTTGTATTTTGGTAATATCTTTTACATTTTTGATCAAAATTATGTGATTATATTTTTTTAGGATTTACTTGCTTGTGGGATTTAACTTTTTATTCTTGATCAAGGTCCTATTTGACATACAATGGCCCAGAAGTGTAAAAGGTTTTCTAACTGATAGAATGGACCCCACCTTAATTAATGAGGTATATCTCCAGCTAAATGTGTCCAAATTATGTAAATATAGATTTAATATAAATAAAACTCCACTAATAACTTTTACATTAAATTTCATGAAGATATTAGATCACTAAGGAACCCATTTCATGCTACTAAAAAGAGGAAGTTAAAGAGTCACCTCAAGAAGAAAAAGTTGTCATTAGTAATTCAAGGATAACTTTTGTTAAACTTGTCCAAATTCACTAAGCTTTTGAGGAAGCAAGTACAAGATAGATGGGAACAAAATTTAAGAATACACATTCCTGATATTCTTCCATTTATTATGCTCTCCGGACTCAAATTTAGGTGGAGTAATTTTGGAGGGAAATTTTCTACTCAACCAACCTATAAATAAGAGTGTTCAATTCCATTCAAAGGGTTTGAAGAAGGTGAAAGAGGGGTTGTTCTAGATTATTGAGTTATTAAAGTCATTTTTATTTTATTTTTTATTTTTTCTTAGTTTAATCATCCTCTTTTTTTCCTTTTCAACTCTATTACCCTACACATAGAGGGGTAAAACATTTGAGTGATCAGGAAAGGGGGAGTTTTACTTTTGTAATGTTAGAGTTTTGTGCATAAATGTAAAACCATATTTTTATTTTGAATGATTTCTATTATCAATGTTTTCTGATTCTCTTAATTCGACTGTGTTTTGAGTTTTTTGTATTCATCATTAATAGATTTGGTTTGTAAACTTTTAATCTCCCCCTACCTAGTGAAATTTGTCTCGATCAAGATAATTGTGTTAGGTTGTGAGTGTCCAGTGATTATTGGCACGTGTGTGGAACAAGTTAACTTTTTATAGAGTTCAAGGGAGAAACAAATCTTGATCGGAACTTGCCTTAGTTTTTTAGGGATTTTTTATGAACTTCCATGCACGTAGGAGTGAGTTCCATTTGTTTCATTAACCAAGGGTGATTGATAACTCAGTCGAGGAGTCTTTAATTTATCAGTCAATAGAAAGAGAGGGTGAATAATATGTATTACTATGATGACATTTCAAATGGTGATCCTACCCTGACCCCATCACTCTCTTTATCCATTAGTTTTCAACCTTTCTTTTTATTGCTTTCTTAATTTTTCAACTCAAACAATTTCAAAACAACATAAATTTCTTTCTTTAATTTAAGTGAAAAACATAATTGTTGTGCACTCCTCTCTAGATAGAAACTAGGTTATCCACTATACTATATTTTAACTTATGTTATATTTGTTTTTTTCACACCCCACGATAGGAATGTATCAAAACATGGTGTTTTTTGCTAAAGGAGGTTGTTCCAACAATCCAATTATAAAAATTTGACACTTTTTAAATTAAAAAAAACATAAAAAATATGTTTCCAGGATGTTATCAAATAATATTTTCTTTAACTCATGGAAAAACTACCCACGAGTGAAAGAACTAATTATTTTCTGAACATGGTCTATAGAGGATAGTGTTTCTCTCTTTTCTAAACAGATCAGGGGAGCTCAAATACAAATCATCAAGGAGGTTAAATTCAAGTATATCATTCAATTACTTAAAGAAAACATTGAATACTCAATATTAGAGGGATTGGATAGAGAATTAATTGATCTCTAGGAGTATTTTCCAGAATTTGGTCATGAAGTGGTAGAGGAGAAACAATAAGAGGAAATTCAAACAAAAGATCAATTAGAAGGACTCCGGGAAGAAATACAATACCTTGAGATAAAAATGGAATGGCTAATTGAATATGTTTACACATCCAAAGAGAAACCTAAAACTAAACTTGAGCCATTGGTGGAAGTGTATTCCCCTCTATTCCTTGATGTTGGGGAGCCCCTACAAATGGGAGATCAACCAGATATGAATGACTTTAGCAATGAGTGTGAGGAACTACTTAATTCCACAATTCCTCTTAATGTAGAAGATGCAACATCATTAAAGTAATACATCACCAATGTGGTGGAATTTGAAGAGAATATTGAGGATTATAACTACCCACCTCTATCTTCTACCAGTCTACTCCAAGAGGCACTTCCCACTAAAGAAGAAATTAAAGCTGATCGAATTAAGGGAAATGATCTTTTCATGAAATCATTATCTTATAATTTTATTGAAACAAAATTTAGTATTACTTCACCTTGCTTGAAATTTTTAGATTCATCCAACATTTGTATTTCTATGGTGGATGAGGAAGAAAAATAAGATTCAACTTATAAGGAACATATATAGCTCCCTGAAAATGTTGATCATTTATTGGAGGGAGTACATGAGATGATTCAAGTCGCATTTACTAAGGAAAAAGAAACACAAGATGGTTACTTTTAAAGGGAGTAATTTGATATTGACACTTAATGATTTAACTTTCTTCAAATATAATTATACTCAAACATTCCCTTTGATTTTTCCAATGATGCAGTATACCTTCAGAAACCATTGGACAATAAAGGAGAGGCTATGAAATTGGAAACCAAGAAATATGAGGACTCATTCTTTATCATACCCCAACCAAGAAAGTTGTATTTTATTATCCTAAGGGTGGATTTAGTGTACTATACCCATGGTATCCTCAACAAAAAGGATTAAGTACTTGATGTAAAGAATAATTTTTGTTGGTTCTTGAGAAAGAAACTTTACCCACCATTAGATTGGGGATAACTGATTCGAACTGCCTATCTAGAGGTAGTGAAAACCTAGGGCCCACATGGGGGATTAAACATAGATCTATCCTTATTTTATAATCCTATTTCTATTTTCATTTCTTTAAATTTTCTTTTGTTCTTTTTCTTGTAGGTTTTTAGTGTGGAACACTTAGTAGATTAACTCAATATTGCACTACCAATAAGTCAGGTTGTACCTCTCCTTCACACTTTCTTATTATTGTGATACATTTTAAAACTGGATTACATGTTAAATAAACTTGAATGCATTGATAACACTGCATCATTTAAGTTTGGGGGAGTTAACCTTTGTAGTTTAGAATTTTCATTTTTTTTGATTTTCAAAAAATAAAAAAAATATGTTTTCAAATTTTTGTGTGTTTTTTTCTGTTTTTGGTGTATTTTTGAAACTCTTGAGCTGAAATGATTATCATTTCTATTTTTTAAACCCATTTCGTTGATTGAACCAATTTATTCCATGAAATTGAACTTAAATGAATTCTCAAATTGATGTTGTTTCAAGTTCAATTATTTGGGAATTTCATGAAAAGTACTCTGATTTTTGAATCTCATTCCACATTTCACTTTCATTATCTTTGAAATCACATTATTGTGAGGCTTCTGAACCATTTTTGTCATATTCTTTTCAATAGCCTCACTTCTTGATAGAACCATACTATTCTATTTTAACCATAATTTAATTTGTTCCTATCAAAATATGAGGGTTTGGGGTACATGTGTTCTAAATTATTGAGGCATTTGTTTGGTTTGAAATCCCCCTTTTCAAGATAATATCTTTAATTATGGAATTACTTGAACATTTAATCCTTGTATCCCTTAGATTACATGAACAAAATATTAGGTTAGCCACATTACAAGCCTGTTTTCCCTATCCAACCTGCTCTTGAAGTGAAATTGCGTGATCTAGTTGAACTTAAGTGTGGGGGAAGCTGTCTTGTGTTGTGCTACCTCATTTAGTGAAACTTTGGGTGGAAAATAAAATGATGAAGAGATGTGTGTGCTAATGAAAAATCATGTTTCAGAATATTGAAATTTTTGCTACTGAAATACTGGTATGTTTGAAAATTTATTGATATTTCATGATGATGGAGATGAATTTCTACTAAGGGGAGTGATAGGGATACCATACTTGATTGAAAATTATAATTGTGCAATTTTTCTTCAAAAAGTGCCAAGCCCTCCTCATTCGGCCTCAGAAATTTTTCATGAAAATCCTACCAACAAAAAGCCACAGAACAACCCTGAAAAGTCCTCATGATAAACACATGTCCTTAAATCACATCTAGTGGATAAGTATTATATTTTCATACCTATGGTGACCCCTTCATAGGTTTTGATGGGAAAAGTTTTGTTTAAAACTAATATTTGTGAGATAGGAAAAAATTCATGTGAGGTAGGTGTCTTATCTTCTTGATAAGAGAAATGAAGATAAAAAATATTTAATGGTATGATGTGAGAACATGGAATAATGTTTTTTGATGAGGCATGATATCTTTTATTTCTTGGTAAGGAATTGTTGTATCTCAATGGAATGTGTTTTGAATTTTCTTTGATTTGATTTTGATTTTAACTTATCTAGGAGTTCAAGTGCTAAGTGTGGGGGAATTGATAGAGATAAAATTTTCATTATTTTTTATATGTAATTCAATGATTTAAACCCTTTAAATTAATCAATTTGTTCTTATTTGTATCATTTTAGTGTTTTGGTGAATTATGGGCTTAATTGTGGAAATTGGTTAATTTTCAAAATTTAACAGTTTTATGGAGCTTCTGTATTTCGGGAGAATATTTTACATTTTTTATCCAAATTGTGTGATTAATTTTTTTAGGATTTCATTGATCATGGGATTCAATGTTTTATTCTTGACCAAGGTCCAATTCTACACATAATAGCCCATAAAAATTCATCAAGTGGAAAACGTTTTCTTGATTCTAAAATGGACACCACCTTAATTAATGAGGCATACCTAAAGATAAAAGTTTCTAAATGATGTGATTATAGTTGGAATATAAATATGACTCCACTAATCTCGTTAAAACTAAATTTTATGAAGAAATTTGGTCATTAATGAACCCATTTCATGCTACCAAAAATATGAAGTTGAAGAGTCACCTCGATATAAAAAAGTTTTCATTAGTAAATCTAGGATGAATTTTGTTAAACTTGTCCAAAATCATTGATATTTAGAGGAATAATGAACAAGACAAAGGGGAATAACATTTATGAACACACATTCCCAATATGCAGCTATTAAATATGATACCTAGACTCAAACGTTTGGTGGAGTAATTTTGGAGGGAAAATTTCTACTGCACAAGCCTACAAATAAGAGCATTTACTTACATTCAAAGGTGTTAAATAAGGTAAAATAAGTAATTTTTTGTAGTATTCAGTTATTAAAGTGGTTTTTATTTACTATTTTCTTTTTTCTTAGTTTAATCATGCTCTTTTTTCCAATTTCAACTCTATTACCCTTCACATGGAGGGCTAAAACCTTTGAGTGATCGAGAAAGGGGGAGTTCCACTTTTGTAAGGTTGATTTTTTGTGATTAATTGTAAAACCATATTTTTATTTTGAATTATTTCTATAATCAAGGTTTCCCAATTCTCTTAAATTTATTGTGTTTTGAGTTTTGTGTATTCGTCGTTAATAGCTTTGGTTTAAAGACTTTTAATCTCTCTCCGCCTTGTGCAATTTATCTCGATTTAGGAGATTGTGTTAGGTTGTGAGTGACCAGAAATCGTTGGAACATGTGTGGAACTGGTTAAATTTTAATAGAATTATAAGGAGAAAAAATTCCCAATTGGGAATGGCATTAGTTGTTTTGGTATTATTTATGAACTTCCAGGCACATAGGAGTGAGTTCCATTTGTTTCGTTAACCAAGGGTGATTAATAACTCATTTGAGTAGTCTTTAATTTATCATTCAATAGAAAGAGAGGGGGAATACTATTTATTACTATTATGAAATTGTAAATAGTGATCCTACCCCAACCCCATCACTCTCTTCATCCATTAGTGTTCAACATTTCTTTTTATTACTTGCTTTATTGTTCAACTCAAACAATTTCAAAACAACCTATTCTTCATTATTTTAGCTTTATTGTGTAATGTTTAAGGTTGATTCCATATAATAGTAGATCTATAATTCTCAATGTGGTGTAAATTATTGTGGTAGGAGGGGCGCTTTTATAATTAAGGTGAGGGGAACTTTTTTAATTTCTTAAAAAGATTAAATTATAATAAGGCTATTCTAGAGAGAAATGCTTTAAAATAGCATAAAAATTCATCGGTAATAACATTTTAAAACATATATTATCATCTTTGTCTTTATTTAAGATTTTTATGATTTTTAAATAATTTAATTGAATATTATTTTCATAAAATATCATTTTTATCAATTTTATACTACATGTTACTTTGAATTTAATAACATCAAGAAAACACTGAGAAATTGAAATTGTTATTTTATCACATTCCCAATGTGTCATGGGAATATATAAAGTTAATTTATAATCTTAATTGTATCTAATTATAATACTTTTATTATTTTTAATATAATTTATCTGATTTTTTTATTAATTTAATAATTACAATATCAGCGTTGTTTAAGTATTTAAGGTAAATATTTAAATCCTAAAAATTAGAAATAAATTAACATCATGAATATAATTTCATTAGGAACAAAATTAAAATTAATATTCATTAATAACTAATTTTTTCCTTATGTTAATGCATAAATGATATTTAAAACTAAGAGGGTGTCATTTTGTCACTTCCTTTGGTTTGAATAATATATAAGTCATTTTCATGTTTAAGTGTCCATTAAATAACTCAAATTAAATACTAACTTGATAAGGGTTAAAGTAAATTCATCTAAAAGGTTCATATTTAAAAAAAAGTAACCTATTGATTATAAATATATAATCCATTTGTTAAGATTAAATTTATATAAATGGTAGAAATTAATTTTAATATAAAGGTATAAAACACAATGAAAAACAGTTTTTAGAAGAATCTGTTTTGAATCCCAAGAATGTATTTATACCAAAATAATATATAAACCTGATTCAAATGAAGTTAATCATAATATATATAATTAAATAATATTATGTTACTTTGAGATAAAATTTAAATCATAATGAAAATTTATATGAAAATAAAGTGGCAGTTTTATAAAAATCTTTATTTTTAACTATTCACTAGAAAATCAATATTTATAGAAGAATATCAAAATTTCACCCAAAGATAATTTTTATATTTTGATTTAAAAAATAAATTAAAGTCTATAAAATATATTATAAAAATTATACAAATATTAATTATAGTATTTTTCATAAAAATCAATAAAAATTTATTTTTTAAACATATTTTTAAAGAATAATATGACTTTGATAAGAATTGAGTAAAGAATTTTTATATAATAAATAAATTATTTAATCCTATTCGTACCTTCTAATTTAACAGTTAGGCGATAACATTAAATAATAATATTTTAAATAGTATATCATGGTTCACTTAAACTCATGGTTGTGTGTAGTGCGAGCTATCAAAGAAGTTTAAAATATTTGAAAGAAATATTTCATAAAATAGCATGTTGTGACATTATTCCTCCTTTAATAAATAGAATGCTTGAAATTTTTTCTTGGTAATAAAATGTTTTTTATCTAAAAATTCCTTTTTTTTAAACCAACATCATTATAAGGGTTAATAAAAGTTCCTCTTGAAAAGAGAGAAAGAGAAGTATGAAGGTCATTTGGGATTATACATTCTAGTTCATCAAATAGGATAACATTAGTATGAATTTAAAATATAAACATGGAAGAAAATTATGATCTACAGATCATTCATCATAAAAAAAATGAATGATCATGAGAAAGTTAACAATCACAAAACTATAATCCACATATGTGGAAAAAACCATCAATTCATCAAAATTAAAGGTAATAGTAAACAAAAAATTTCTTAATATCCTTTTCTTATAGTTGAGAAATTTTGTTATAATATAGACTAATAACATAAGAATATATACTTACTTGATAAGTGGAATTTCATCCTTTAATCAATTTCCATCACAACCTCATCCATTTCCCAAAATGATGACTATTAGAGATGAATTTCTTTTCCCTCAAGCAATAAGATCAACTTCCAATAGATCACATAATCCACAAAAAGATAAAAAACTACTCCTCCTATATTTATATATTAACCAAAACCAAAATGATTGTAATAAGTTATCAAATATGAATAAATAACTTAATTTATAATATATGAAAAATTATTCCCAAGGTTTAGCTTAATGTAATGCATAAGTAGTTAATCACAAAACTCCACCAAAATATGTCTAACCAGAGTAAAGACATAAAAATTATAAATAATGTCACTATGATTCCAAAATAAATTTAACTTTAATCCCAAAAAGTAGCTCTAAATGTCACATACCTAATGTGTGAACTCCTTGGTCTATTCTCTAGAGACATGGGTAATAATCCAAATTACCATAAAAACATAATGAAAACATGAATGCTTCCAAAAATTAGCATTATCCTTTTTCCTAAAAAAACAAACTATTGAATATATTCATGAAATCCAAAATGAAATAAACTTTATCAAGTATCACTTAAATCACATTATCATCAAATCACTAACCAATTTCAAGGTTACCAATATTATCCCTTCAGTGTTAATAATCTCTTTATACCAATTAAACATTATTATCTTCACATTGGATACATATTAATGGTTATCTTTCCCTAAATCATGAGTTTTCCAAAATGATCATATTTCCAATCAATCACTTTTCTGGGTTATTGGTACCATTCAACATATAATTTAAATTCCATAAAGTAAAATAACTGAGGAAAAATCTATAGATGCTTCAAGATTATTATAATATAGAATTTTATTTATAAAAAACATTTACAACATAATTCTCAAATCCAAATACATAATCAATTCAATAATTCCACTTCCTACTTAATCCGCCAACCTTGATTAATAATATTATTCCTTACTAATTTTTTCTATTCATATATCATTCATAATCTCTTTATCACTAATGAAACTCCCATTTATCATAAAAGATTTATAATAATTTTCTTGATCTTTCCCCCCTAGGACATTGATTTTAATAATTCCCATAATTTCCATATTTAAAACATTTAATCGTCAATGTTACCTTATTAAAAACACTATTCCCATCCATTGTATTAACTGAACCATTCCATTTTCCTCACAAATTACTTTCTCTATTTCCTTCTTTTACACACCCAAAACATCTTCATGTTCCTTTGACGCATTATCCCTCATGATTCTTCCCTCCTTATATACATGATAAAAATTATACTTTATTTCCTCTATGGTCATCATGAAACTCCCCTTTTATCTTGTTATGCGTGTCAGAAAAATTATCTAAGTTAATATTACTGATCATATTATGAGATTTTTTATTAAATGTAATAACATGGTTTCTAATTATAGTTCTCTTTTTATTTGGTTTCTCAAGAGTAAAATCATTCCATTTTCCATCACATTCACCATTAACTTGAATCCTTCCAGTTCCATCCATTATTTAAAACCAAAAGCACAGTGAGAGAAACCATAATAATAGTGGTAAATTACATAATCATTTATTTGATTTCTAAATAATGAAACCTTATTTTCAATCTTTGACAATCTAGTATTAACCTAAGTCATACATTATTATTATCTATTTAAATCCTACATAATGGTTCATAAATAAGATATGGATTAAACCAAATCATGTCCATATGAAGTGTAAAAACAGGTGTAAAGTAAGGCATGCTTTCATGTACCAAGTGATGATTGTGTAACACCCAAAGCTTTTAAAAATAAATTAAAATGCATGAAAAACTAAGTCTCTACATAATAAAACTTTTTTTTATGTATATAGTTATAAACTATCCATTAAACGTAATTTTGCAGCTTCTATGAATTGAATTTCGAAAAACTGGCGTCTATGGTTGTGATCAGTAAGTTATTTCGAGTTTGATCAAACCAACATGTTTTTTAGTGAAAAGTAACTTACCCTTATGAATAGTAAAATGAATAGTGATATGACCCTTATGAATATTAAATCATATTATTATTTTATTTTCTTAAGTTTATAAGATAATGAGATCTTGATTAATTTTTCAAGGTGATGTAAAATGAGTTATAGTTTTAAAATTTATATTTTTAGAATAAATTATGATTTTATTTAAAAATTAAATTAATGGTATTTAGAAAATTAATTTTAAAAATCAATTTCATTTTTTAATTCTACCCATCTAAAAATGATTAAAGTGATTTTTTTAGATTTTTCTAAAATTCGTGATTTTTTTATGAATAGTAAAATACGGTAATATACTATATATATACATTATCAGTTAAATATATTATTCCTAGCATCATGGATTATGTAATCACCCTTAGTTCAAACTCACATGCTCACTTCACTATATAGGGTCACATGAATCAATACTATTCATAGTCTTGAGAAAAAATAATAAACTAATGATTAAAATAATGGAAACCCCCTCTTCTCCTCCACTATAAATACCACCATCACCCCCCCCCCTTCTTCCTCTCACACACCTCAAGATTTGAGAATTGTTTAAACTCTAACCAATACCCTTCCCAAGGATATTTTCCACGTCTAAGACCTTCGTGTCCCACTAAAAGGCCAAAACCAAAGGCTTTAAGGAGGATCTCAAGGATAAGAGATCAAAAGGTAAAGATCATATTTCATTTTCTTGTGTTTTCTTTTCCATTCTTTTCTTTTCTTATACTTCCTTTAAAGAATATTGTAAAACCATTTTAATGGTTGAGAAATATTTTAAATTTTATTTTAAGACCTATATTATGTTTTTTAATTAACTGATACGCATAATATTAAAGTTATATG
This sequence comes from Viscum album, assembly GCA_963277665.1. NCBI lineage: Eukaryota > Viridiplantae > Streptophyta > Magnoliopsida > Santalales > Viscaceae > Viscum > Viscum album. The sequence continues at coordinate 256,662,522 of OY728143.1, read as the reverse complement.
ATGAAACAAGTTTGTGATTATCGAAGAATCAGAAAATAGTCTAAATGAAAATCACTAATGATTAATCCTCATACCATATAATCAAAATTATTTATAGAATAATTTAATGTCATGGAAATATATTAAAACCATTTCTTACCACTTCTGGTGTTTCATTTTTATTCGGCAAGAAAATAATTTACAACCCGACCATGGAAATCTTGTGAAGCACGCACCCGAAACAACGGAAATAACAAAATATTATTAATAAATGGGTTGAATGATGTTATAAAATGATCATATAAAGTATTATAAACATGATTATTCTTATTTAAAATATATATAACTCCCTTTTAACCATTATATAGTATTTTAAAACAAATTTTCAGTAAGTCAAACCCGAGGTAGGGGAATTCTTAAACCAATTTTCATTTTTTCGGTTAACCTTCTACATAAATTCATTATGTGGTAATAAGATTATTTTTTGTAATTAATTTTTGTTTATATTATATTTTATTATGTTTATTTATATTTTATACACATATTCCTTTTATTATATTATTTCTCACTTCAATTATATGATATTTTTAAGGGACTTTCCTTTAAAAATATTCTTTTATAATTCTATTTTTCGAAATTCAAAAGAAACGTTTTTATGAAATTATCCATGTTTATGATTGTGTTCTAGTTCTTGGGAATTATTTATGATTAAGTTTGGGACCTATATCTCCCTAAAATACATTAGGAATGGGTATGTTGGAGTTTATCCATATGGTTACTCCAAGTGTAACAGTGATGGTTACACCATAAGGTAGTTGTGAGGGTTACATTGTATGGTAGTCATGAGGGTTACAACTCATAAGGTAGTCGTGAGGGTTAAAAAATTAATAAATTAATGCCCCAATATACCTTTATGATATATTTATGTTTTCTAGGTATATGTAAATCTCATGTTTCACAAATTAAGTATATGTTACTTGATGGGGAATAAGTATGTCTCTATGAAAATAATTTCAAATGTTTATAAGAATACATGGACTAATGGGTTTTCTCCTTATTTTTAAATCCCTTATTGACATTTTTTACTCATCCCAAGTTTTTAAATTTTTTCGATAGGTTTTAAGGATTTGTAAGAGAAAGAAGGAATTCAAGTTAAATGTTATGAATATTTGTCAAATAAATCATGTTTTTTGTTTTAAAATTTTATGTTTTGGAATAAATTGATACTGATTTAATAGTACCCACTTTGTATGATTTTGTGTTGACATTTATAAGTTATGTCCTAACTTTATAAAACTCTAAACCAAAAATATCATTGGGAAAGTCAAGAAGGTAAATCTATTTAAAATAGCATGATTATTTAATAATTAAGTCTAGGTCCTTATAGATTTAGTCTAGCTCAATTCACCCTTTTCGGGGTTATTACCCATAGCTATAACTATGCGAGATCTACATCTACTTATGGTATCTAGATAGGGATTTAATTTCTTGAAAATCACATAATCTATTCCTTAAGAAAACTTTAGGATGTCATCACATACTTTAGATGTATACCCAATGTTTTCACTGAATTATTATAATCCTAATATCCTAAGGTTGACTAAACCTTCCTCTAATACCAACTATAATGACATATACTATTCATACATTAATATTAAATATTAATAGATAAATATTCAATACATTTTACAAAAAAAAATACACCCCAGGACCATATAAGTTTAGTGTCTTTGGATATTAGATATCAATCTACTTATTTTATGAAATATATTCAATATCTCCCACAAAATATCTCCCCTCATGGAAATATTCCTAGGAATGCCTTATTAAAAACATTCTTCAAAACCTGAGGAATGGAAATATAAGTAACGGTGACCTCGGATACTGAGTAAGGGTAAAAATGAGATATATCAACTAATGATCATATAAAAGAATAAGATAAGAATAAGGACATGATATCTTGAGCATAACTTACAAATGTTTATACCCAATCTAAAAAATATCATAAAATGATTTATGGAATCAAAAACTTACATTTCAAAAGACATGAATAATAATAATGTGAGTTCATTATAACTCAATCACGAACCATAATTTCATGCCATAAATGTGTGTGGCATCATCATAAGTATAGAAACCATTTAATATGTCAGGGTTAAATGATAATACCATTGAATCAACAATCAACACCTATTTACCATAAGGGATAAAACACTTCCACATTTTCCCATAATGGATCAATCACAACAACTTGTTTATCATAAAAGTTCAAGAACCTTGACTTTTTTCCCATAATGGATCAATCACTTCAACTTGTTTCCCATAACTATATCATGAGGCATAAAAATTAACCAAATGAATTGGAGTAAGATGTAGGTCCCAAATCTCACATAATAAAAACCATACATATGAGTGTCATAGGATCATAAAACATTTATCATATCAGAACCCATGAAAATAAATGGGTTTCATAAACATTTCATCTTTTCATCACAAAGATGAACCATCTAGAGAAATAATGAGGATAGTATCCTTGAATTATATCCCTAGTAAAGTATATGTAACATTAAATTTTGTCATCTTATATGTAGAATTATTTTTAAAGATCACATAGTAAAATTATTTCAAAAAATAACTTTTCCATTTTAAAATCACTTCCCTTAACAAAACTATACACTTTTAAATGAAAATAATTATTTTAAAATAAACTTGAAAACTTGTATATAAAGATTCAAATAATTAAGTAATTATGAAGAAAGTAAAAATATTATCATGAAATGTAATTTAAAAAAATATTACTTCTATATTTTTTTGGAAATTCACAAAGAACCTCTTTTTGAAAATGATAAAAAAACATTTCAACCCATTTTGTAAAAGAGTAAAACATGAGTAAAAATGAATATAAAAAATAGAAAAAACATTTTTCTATACATTTTTTATAAGATATGGACATAAAAGATAAATATAATCTAGTATAGACTTAAACATAAACAATCCCAAATATTGATGAGATTATAAAATAAACCCTTACCACTTTGGTGTCTTTTAAATCATAATCCACATGAAAAAAAAAGAACTTTACACAACTAGTAAAAAGGCTTATTGCCACAGGTCCAAACCATGGAAATAGGCCCCCAAAACGTGGTCGTTATCGTTGTGGCAGTAGGTCTCAGACTATTACCATGGTTTTAACTGTGGAAATAGCTACCTATTTCCATGGTTTTAAAAATAGTGACAATAGGCCTCTAAATTTAAATTTGTTGAAATAGCCTTAGTAAACCATAGAAATAGACTAAATAAATAATGTCACTGGTGAGTTTGAATCCCTGCACCTCTCCTTTGATATCCATCATACTCACTACTACACCGTAAAACAATTCATGTATATATATAATGATATATATATATATATATTAATAAAAACTATGTGAATAGATTCAAAACTATGGAGGTAGGGCTTGACGCAAATTTTTTGGCAGCAATTGTTTTTTCCGCGGAAGCGCGAGAACCCAATAAGCAATGTTTTTGAGAACCGCGACTATAGGGCTTTGAAACAATTATCCTATAGACAAGATTGTGAAAACCATGGATATAACCATTGGTTATGGCCATGGTTCTGAAACAATTTGGCTATGGCTATGGGAAATATCCATGGTTCTGAAAACCAGGTCTATAGGCCATAGAAAATAGGCCTATATCCGTGGTTTTAAGACTGTGGCTATAGGTCTGTTGTAGTAGCTTCATTTTCTAGTTGTGATAGATGGATATTTATAACACATAATTTTCATCATAATAATCCTAAAATAAATTCATGGGTATTATATACACGACCAAAAAGAAACAAGTAATGTATAAGTTATGTGTCCCATAGAAATAAAAGTGATACAAAATTCTCTTACCTTAGGTTCAACTTCCTTTGAATGTTTTTTAACCTCCTGTATAATAAATTTATATTTATTACAAATATATACCATAATAATTTAAATTAATATTATATCATATATATTCATTTTATATATATTTAAATTAGTCCATAATTATTGATAAATTAAATGAATTACTCTGTTCACAGAGACGATAGGTCGTATGTAGGCACAAACATTGTATTCACTTTTTGAATTATAGAACGAATGAAAGGTAAATAATAATTTAACTATAAAATAATTATTATATCATTTTCCTAATATATTTTCATAATATTCAACCTCATTATTTCATCTAATTAAATTAAAAATGAAAAACAAATCACATCGCTTCATGGAGGTGGTAGTCCACACGTACACGCGAGCAACGTTATTATTTTCCAACGGTTTAGAAATTAAAAAGGTAGATATGATATTATAATTTAAGAATTGTAATTATGTTATTAATATAATATATAAACATTAAACCCATAATAATACTTATTCATAAAATATGCTGATGAAAAATGAATTGTATCGCTACGTGGAGATGGTAAGTCGTATGTACACATGAGTGATACTTTCAATTCTTATTTGATGAGAAATAAGGTATATAGTGGTTTTTCAAAATAACAATTCCATTTAATAATATTTATGATAATTAATTTATTATTTTTTTATAAATATCATATATTTTTATGGGGTAAAGAAGAGTAGAAAAAGAAATTGATCGGTTAGCACAATTACCTCTTCTTTAAATAATCTCCTTTAGATCACAACTAAACGTATCTTGGGTTGGTAATTTGGAAATCCCAAAACCTATAAAATTTTAATAATGAAGTTCATAATAGAATTTTTTAAGATATTTTCAATCTATAAGGCTTATTTGGGTTGGAAAAATTCTGTAGGAGGGGGCCTTTTATAATTGAGGTGAGAGGCGCTTTTGGAATTTCTCAAAACATTAAATTATAATAAGACTATTGTAGAGTAAAATGATTCCAAATGGATAATAAATGAATAGGATATGAAATTTTAGGCCATTTATTATCCCCTTTTTCATATTTAATATTTTCACAATTTTAAATAATTTAATAATATTTTATTTTCATAAAATATCATTATTGTCAATTTTGGAACTATTCATTACTTTAACTTCAATAACATTAAGAAAATGATTAAAATTCAAAATTATATTTTTTAAAACATCTGAAAAATTTCATGGTAATCTATAAAATTCTTTAATAACCTTAATTATCTCAAATTATAAAAATTCTAATATTTTTAATATCATTAATTTGATTTTTCCAGTTATTGAATAATTACTACATCATTATTATGTAAGTGTTTAAGGTAATTAATTAATTACTAAGAAGTATAAATAAATTATAATAATTAATATAATTTTATTATGCACAAAATAAATTTTAATATTTATTCATAACTAATTTCTCCACTATCTGAACACATAAATGATATTTAAAACTAAGGGAGTGACATTTTTTCACATCATTTGGATTAAATAATATATCTCATTTTTATAGAAAAGTGCCCATTAAATAACTAAAATTATAACATAACATGAAAAGGGTATAATTTAATACATAGAATAAGTATTATTATGAATAATTATGTCCTCATCACTTAGGTTTAACCTAGATTTATAAGATTTACCATTTACCAAGGTGATAAATTTTACAACGATTTCTATTAATTTTGAAAAAAATAAAATGACCTGATTTAAATATTTTGAAACTACAGGTAATAAATATAGAATAAATTTTATTAGATTAAATTTATATAATTGTAATAAATAAATTTCAATACAAATGCGTAAAGCACAACAAAAATAGTTTTCAGAAAAATGTGTTTTTAAGCCCAAAATAGTACTTATACCAAAAATATGTATAATGGTTATTAAATTGAATTGAATTAAATTATATATAATTAATCTATAATTATTTTAATTTTATATAAAATTAAAATCATAATGATACTTTATGAAAAATAAATGACAGTTTTTTAAAAATCGGTATTTTTTACTATTCACTGAAAATCAATCTTTTCAGGAAAATACCAAACTTTCACTCAAATACAATATTGTTATTTTTATTTAAAAAAATAATTTAGTTTTATAAAATATATTTTATAAAATTTCCATATTTTAATTATAATATTTTCTCACAAAAAAGTCAATAAAAATTCATTTTGAAAGGAAACATATTTTTGAAGAAAAAAATAGCTTTAAAAAAATTGAGTGATTTTACTATGTGTTTATATTGATTATATAATTTGTATATCATTACTAAAGTAGTTAATCCTATTTATACCATCTAATTTAATAGTAAGGTGATAACCTTAAATAATAATTGTTTAAATGGTATATCATGATTTTCTTAAACTTAGGGTCGCATGTAATGTAAGCTATTAAAGAAGTTAAATATATATGAAAGAAGAATTTCATAAAATATTAGGGTGTTAGAGAGACTAATTAAAACAGGAAACCCATGGGTAAAAAATTCATTTATGGATTTAAATAAAATAAATTAAGTATACTTCCTTATGTTCTTAGCCTATATGGTAAAATAATACCTCAACTCTTGGAAAAGTATTATGAAATAAAAATGTTATCCAATTACCTTAATTTACAATGAATTGATGGTCCTTTTCGCAACTATTTGATTTATGATTTTATTGTTAATTAACTTTATCATGATAATTCACTTTCTTATGATCAAAGATCTTTGTCAGTCTCCGTCATTATTTGGTCATTATGTTTTTCCTCCATGCCCATATTTTCACTTTCCAAAAATTTTCTCTTATATGGAAGCCTATTTATGTGTTATTCTATGTGACTTTTTTATTTTACATTCCTCTTTTAAAGTGTGTTTTTTACTAAATATTTTTATGTTTTGGGTTTTAACTAAAGGAATTTTTAAATATTAAACCTTTGATCACTCAGCTCATGTTTAAATTATGGAGACATAATTTTTTAAAGGGGGATAATTTAATATCACAATATTTATAAAGAAAGAATATATTTAATAGCATTCAAGATACACAATATTGATCTTAAACTAAGAATGAAATATTATTTTTTAAATATAAATTTTATAATCTAATCATTGAAATGGATGGTATGAATATAATTAACTGAATTATGAAATACATATAAAGTACCTACTTAATAAAAATTTATTCATTAATTATAATTAAATAAGAACTCAATTTTCAGTAATGTCATTTTATTCTTCAATAATAAGGTTTCTTAAAAAATGGTTGATATTTATTTTTTTGGAAGAATATTAATTTCTGGAACTTTTATAAATTTTATTTTATAAAAAGTATATCATTTTTTAAATAATAATTTAAAAATTATCTTAGATAATATTTTTTTGATTTTTTTGAAAAGTTTTATTTTTCAATGAATAGCAAAAAATACTGTTTTTAATTGAAAAAAATATTTTTGTTTCAAGAATTTAATAATTTTTATTTTTTTTAAAATGGTTTCAAAGTAAAATTTGTTCTCTAATATTATTAATAATCTAATTAAGTTGATCAAAATAAATTTTATAGTTTTTTTTTCAAAAAAACATTTCTATTCTTAAATGGAATTTTTTTAAAACTATTTTTTATTGCAGATTTAATTTTTATCTTAAGTAAATCTCCACCACTTCTAGAAATTGAATATTTAAAAATTTATTCAATATTGGGAATAATGAGGTCCAAAAGTTTCAAATATATCCCTTTTATTTTTTTTCATTATAAACAGTAATCGTAACAATTATTTGTCATCTCAATAATAGTAAATCTGGAACTTACGGTTAAAAAATATATTTAGGAATAAAAGTAAACCTAACACTCAACAATAATCCATTGGGTGAGTTTCGTTCTACCATATTCATCCATGTTTATAATTTATGGTAATATTTTTCCATATTCTTTGAAAATGAATTATTTATTAATATAAGTAAATCAAAAATCAAAAATGCCACTCTATTAATTTTAAGGTCTATAATATTTTTTGAAAAGGATACAAAAAAATATGTTTTTTATAAATAGTTATTTGAAATATAAAATATTTTTTTTATCATGGAAATTTATTATTAATTTTTAGTGATGAAATAATTTCCTTTAATGCTTACACAACATTGACTCAGTTCTTGTGTAAGCTGCTTAAAAATCAAGTAAAAGATATTAAGAAATATAAAAGTATTTTTTGGGGTGATTTATAGCATTCCATGAATTTTTTAGATAAATATAAAATGTAAGGTATTTGTGAAACATTTATATTCTAATTCTTTTGAAGTCATCTTTTAAAAATGAAATTAAATAAATAATATAATAAGGACATTAGTGGTATTTAATGTTAAATAATATTTTAATAAATTATTTAAAAAGAATAAAAAAATTAAAATAAGACAATTATGAAGATAAATAGTCGAAATTTTCATACTTTTTCCATTTATGAGCCAATTTTCACCTTATCAATAAAATTATAACCCTTTTATCTTAAAAAGGTCATTAATGTGGTTAAGGTTAAAATTAGTTAACCAATGGGTTAAACTAAAATATAAGGTTTAATATAATATCAAAACCTATATAAATTTGACTGGATTATTATATAATGACCATATCCTCTGTATCTTCAAATTCATGTAATTTTGTAAACATTTTACATGCTTTAGAAACAAATTATATTATAATATTTCATGTATTTCCAAAAAATGACACTAATGATATTTTGTAAAAAACAATATTTTATTAAATTATTTAAAATTCAAAAAAATCCTATATTCATACAATTGAATTATATATGGTTATAAATATCAAAAAAACTCCATTTATGGGCCAATTTTCCTTTTATAACCCCAAAATAGTAAAAAACATTGATATCACTTTATTTTTCGAAAGATTTAATGAGGGTTTAAAAAATAATAGGAGTAAAAACATAATATAAAAATTTATAAATTTTATTATATATGATTATTTCAACCCATTCCCATATTATAATATAATTATATCAATTTGGAGGCATTTTTTTATGAAAATTAATTTATATTAATTTAATACTTTATAAAATTTCAAGTGTGCCCCTCCCCTCACTTTTAAAATGGCACCACATCTCCTCTTATCTACACACTTCAAGCACCATTTGGTTTAGACAATACCTATTTGAATCCCATAAAAACATCCTTCCTAAAATTATAGATTTTTATTTTGGTCATAATACCAACCTTATAGGGCTTAATGTGTAAACCAAAGGAGGTTGTCTGAAGAATAGGTATAGCTTTTAACTGGATGTTTTAATTTTATTTATTTTTCTACCTCATTAAAATATTATTATAAAATTCTGAAATAATAACATAGATATAAAATAATAATAAGTTATTATTATGTTAATGTAATAACCTATATTCATCTCCTCCTCCACCAAATGGGAAACAAAACCATTGTTAATGTGTACAGTTGACTATCACCTCGTGAACCGATGTAATTTATTTTTCATCAAAAACTCTCATGGTTGGTTATAATGATATATTTAATGTATATTTTATATATTTATAACATATTTATAAATCAATAATGATAATATATCATACAATTTTTTATCTTTTTATCCATTAAAATGATTACATCGTTCATATGTACGTGTGGATTACCACCTCCACAAAGTGATATGATTCATTTTTCAGGATCAAATCACATGGATTATATATATAAGTGTATTTAAATAAATAATATTATATTTAGAATTTAATAATAATTATATAAATAAAAAATAATACTTACCTACTTTCTATCAATATCTTTGGAAAATGGAAATATTACTCATGTGTACGAACGACCTACCATCTCCATGATTATAGAGTTCTTATTTTTTAATAAAAATATTGTATGATTGGTTCTAAAAGTATAATTAATGTGTAAAAATTATGATAATTTCATGATTAATATTGTATAGATGATTGAGTAATGACCTCTTTGACCTTAGTCAACTTACCAAATTTATTTTGGACTTATGAGCCAAATATCATTAAATCATCCAATGTAAACTTAATTGACCATGTAGTTAAATAAAAAATAGAAATAAATAGAATAAAATGGAACAATAACTTTAAAATAGTTCTTAATAAATTAAATAATTAACCTAATATTATTATTCAGGAAGATAAACAATATATGTGGTGAGTCATACTCAAGGTAAGGGACACTTTAACCTAAAACCTCTTTCAAAATGTTTTAAAGATTTATTTTCTAAATCCATTTCTTCCATTTCCATATTATTAATTATTTTTATGAAAATAAATAAATTTTAAGGAAATTTTATATCTAATTTTACTATATTTAAAACATTTTTAAATGGAATATTTTTATGTAATGTTTTGAATTTCTTTACAAAAATAAAAAATGAATGTTCTATTTTATCATATATGTCGTAAATGGATTTTCCATCCATGGAAACCATTATTTAATATTTTTATTAATTTAAAATATTCCATGTTTTATTTAAAGAAAAAACACATATACCTATTTTTATGGTCATTTTAGTTTTTAAAAAGGGTTTTTAAAATGAAATTGTATTTCGATATCTTAAAATATTTTTCATAAGGGTTTAAAAGAGTTTTTCAAGGGTTTAAAGATCAAAAATGGATAAAATTAAATAGAAACTTAATTTATGATATGGTACTTGATCATTATTGATGATAACAGGTGATCCTAATACATATTATATGATGGTTGAGCTTGATACAGATTATACGATAGGTTATCCTGATATAGCTTATACAATAAGTGAGCTCGACATAGCTTATATGATGAGTGGGCCCTGTAACCTACCCTTATATAGAACTCTCTCGCATAGATAAAATGGGTTGGTTATGAGACCTCAATCATGCCTCCTCATACACTTGAGGCTGGAAACTAGATTTGGGGAGTGTGATATGTATAGTGGAGAGACTATACACCTAGTATAGAGTACAATATAGCAGAAATAAATTGGTATCAATAAATATTAGAGTAACACAAATAGAGGAAACAATGTAACATATAACTGTAAATAAAAGGAGGAAAAGACAAACTAGTAGTAATGAATATTATATTGACAAGCTAGAATGTATCTAAATGTAAAACTAAAAACATACAAATAAAAGAATCAGATGACACAAATAATCTCAAAATACCTCAGTTCTAAACCCAATGTTAATCCAATCTCTAAACTCTAGTCCCTCCATCAAGAAATAATAAACAATAAGGTCCCTTTCCCTTTTCCAAACCTGCATCCATGTAATCTACTCTGGTACCAAATTAAGGCTCAAATAGGGTGTGAGTAGCACTCAATAGGCCGACACAACCATGTCTAAGAAAAACCATCCAGAAAATAAGTTCATGAAATAAAGTGATATAAGGTTTATTAATTAAATAATTAATACAACATAACAATCAACCTACTTTGGAACCATGCTAAAATATCTCTAAGTATGTATCACAACCATGCTAACTATAACCATAAACCATATGATAATAACATAATTTGAAAAATTTATCTGTATAATCATTTAAACCTCCAAGAAAAGCCCTATATATAACCATTTTATCTTAAACTGAGCTAATCCCTCTATATAAGTATTTTCACTAGTATCACATGGCCAAGAATGCTATATAAGCATCTCAGTATCCACTGGGCCAATCATTTTATATAAACATTATAGTATCATCAGGAATATCCCTATTTATAATAATGACAACATCACTAAGAATAGACCTATATATAAGAATTTATATATCAAAAACAAAAAATCACAGTATAAAGGATATCACAATATAAAATCAAAAGCCTCAATGGTGAATTATGCAAATTACCATTTCTATTTAAATTGCTCATCCCTTTATTTTTATAATTATCTCCAGCCATTTTGATAAAATAAAATACATTACCAAAGTGATTATACATCAAGAAATCACTTGGATTATCATATCATTCTAAACCAACTTTTAAGATGTTATCCAATACCATATTATTCTAGGGTTCACTAACCCATAGGTAGACACAAACCACATCTCAACACTAATGAATCCAAAGGGATCCAAGTAATAATACATCACATGATTCTTCATCATTTATCATTAAATTAATTAATTTTCACATTATGGAGGTATAATCGTAGTATTTCTCATACTTTCCTATTGAATAAATTGTAGGGTTAGGTTTAGACCACATGCCATTATCCAACAATTAAGAAACACTTCCAACTAGAATTTTCATCAAGAACATAGGTGAGGAAGGTCACAAGAAGGAACCTAGATCCTGAAACTATGATATCAATACCTAATACAAATATAATCAATAGGTTTACATAAAAACTATGGATAAAAATAGGGAATAAAGGAAAACTTAATCAAAACCACACAACGAATATTGATCGCTTGAATAGAACATCAAGAATGGAAGAGGAGGGTCATAAATTTATTGTAAACTACCTTAGGTCTAAGAGGAGGAGGGTGGAAGTGGATGAAAGAAAAACATAAGCATTTTATGCTCTTAAAACCACTAATTTTAAGAAATATATGGCATGTTACCCCTATTCATGTCATGTATTTACTATTTAATAATTACACTGAAAATCATGTCTCCTCTAGTGAATTTAACCTTAATCAAACATTACATGTCATGTAATGCATGTTTATGGTGTTTAATCTAGTTCACATCATGAACTAGTTTATGTCTTGTACTCCCTTCACGATATCATCCTGGTGGGAGTTACACATCATGTGATGCATTTACATGATGTGTAATTTCCAATACAGAAACACTTAAGACCAGCTTCTACAAATGTTCCCAAACCACCTTTGAATCCTTAAAATATAATGGAAAATACTCATAATTCAATTTAACACAATTATATCTAGACTCCATTAATTTAAACAATCATATATCCCTAAAATTTAGGTCATTTCCCCTAATAAAATCACTCTATCTCAGAATGAGACTCAACTAACCAGGTTTAAAGATAAGGAAACCCCAACAAAAGAGGTTTAATGAAAAAATCTCAAAGATGTACATACATAAAAAAAGATAGGGTCTTAAAACCTCCCCACCATATAATAGATCATCCTCGAGCTGCTCTAAGAATCATTATAGGGTCTCGATGAACATGTCAGGACACTTTTCTCACATATCAAAATCCCTCTATTAGGTATCTTATTAAACCTTCACATGCTTCAACTACACACAAACTAAAGGTATGGTCTTACCTTATAGATACTTATCACTATGGTCTACATTCTGTATCAGATTCTCCTCAAATGACACAGTAGCAAAAATCTACATTTCATTTACATCAACCTCATGAGAAGGGTCAAGATGATATCTCTAAAGTTATGACGCATGAAACACATCATTAATAAAATTATAGCTATATGGAAGGGCTAATTGGTACATCACTAGACCGACCCTATCCACTATCTCAAATAGGTTAAAAAAATAGTCATTAGTTTTCCTTGTTTCCCAATATTGTTTTTCCCCAATCTAGGTGACACCCAAAAGAAAACATGATGACCAACCTCAAAATCCATAGGTCATCTCTAATGGCCAGTGTAAGATTTATGCCTTCTATGCATGGTCATAAACCACCTCCTAATCAAATGAACATACATAGACATCTCATATATGTTATTAGGTCTAATAATAGCTGACTCACCTACCTCAAACCAATAAGGAGATGAAAAAAATGTCCTTCCAAACAAAGACTTGAAAATTTCCATTTTGATTTCTTTCTAAGAGATTCTATTATATGTAATATCTCCAAGTACCATGTGTTATCCCATGCACCACCAAAATCCAAAACATAATCTGGTAAAATGTCCTCTAGAATCTAAATGGTCCACTTGGATTAACTGCATTTCTAAGGATGATAGGCTATGATCAAAAGAACTTGCGATCTAATATCCTTCTAAATACCCTACTAGAACTAATTCATCAAATTAGGATCCCTATCGTAAAGGATACTCCTCAAAATTTCATGTTGTATAACTATCTCGTGCATGTAGAGACTATCTATATCATCAACAGTTATGGTCTCCATGAAAAAAAATTGTTCTAACTTCATCAATCAATCCAAGATCTCCCATACTGCATCATTCATATGATTTTCACTGGGTAATCCTATAAAAAATCCATAGTTACATCATCACATTTCCACTCAGGAATTAGAATATGTTTTATCAGCCTAGTAGGATATTTATGCTCAGCTATCACCTGCTGATAGCTGAAATATATTTCCAAAAAGTTTGTTAGCTCCTTTTTCATTCCTGAAAACTAGTACTATTTATATAGATCATGATAAATGTTTATTAAACCAAGATTTACTACCCATTTATAAACATGAAACTCTCTCATGATCTTGTTATTCAAGCTCATAGGAACCCATACTTAGCCATAGAAAAGAAGGTAATTTCTACTAACAATAGACTATCTAGATGGTGGATCCCACCATATAGTTTGTCTCTAAGAAATAATCCATCTAGATTAGATATATTTATTATATTTTTCTAGTCTAAAATAATGGGTAAGATAGATGTTGAAGTCATAGACACTCATATAAGGGACTCTTGAACATCTAGATTCATGTCTGAAAAGAGAACCATCAACTACTACTAATTTCAAGACTCTCACCCAACATCTGTCTGTATATTCTAGTTCAAATCATTGGAAATGATGTTTCCCTTTCTTAATGAATAAACCATCTTGAATTTGAAATATAGAAGATACTCAAACCACCTCCTCTATCAAATGTTCTAGTCCCGGAAAAAAAATATTCCTAAGGATCTTTTGGTCTGTGTATACCACAAACCTCCCCCCAAAAGATAGTTTCTCCAACGTATCAGGTAATGCACCACCAAATCTAACTCCAGATCATGAGTAGGATAATTCCACTCCTGTGGTCTCAACTATTTGGATCCATAAGCAACCACTCGATCCCCCTACATCAAAACTGATCTGAGTCCAAATCTGGATGCGTCACAATACATGGTATATGATTTACAAAACACTATTAAAGTAAATAAAGTTATTGAGGTTAACCTACTTGTCAACTCCATAAAATATCTCTTTCAAAAATCCAACCGAACATATTTCACTTTCTTATTGGTTATCCTATACATCAGTGCTACCAAGTGGGAGAAGTCATGGATAAAGCATAGATAATAACCTCATAAACTCATAAATCTATGAATATTGAAGATTTTCATGGGTTATTACCAATATACCATGGATAAAACCTTATTTGTGTCTACTGATACTCCTTCCTATAAGATTACATGGCCCTATAAGTGTACTTTATTAATCATGAAACTACATTTTTTAAGCTTGTCATAAAGCTGATGATGTCTCAATATATTCAAGATGATTTTGAGATGTTTGGAATAATTTTCCACTGACTGGATGTGCACAAACATTTCATCAACAAAAACTACAACAAATTAGTCTAGAAAAGGATGAAAGATCTGATTAAACTAGTTCATGAATAATATTGGTGCATTTATCAAACCAAATGACATCACTATGAACTCTTACAAGCCATAATTTCTCCTAAAAGTAGTCTGAGGTATGTCTAGTAGTCTAACCTGCTACTAGTGGTATCCTAATCTCAAATAAATCTTAGAGAAGATCACAACACATCTCAAATGATTGAAGATATCATCAATATATTGAAGGGGATACCAGGTCTTGATCATCATCTAGTTCAATCTCTAATAATACACACATAAGTGAGAAGTCCCATCAACATTCTTGGTGAATAGAACTAGAGAACCCCATGTAGATGTACTAGGTTGTAAGAAACCTTTATCTTCCATATATTCCTACCAGACTTTCAACTCCAAAATATCTACGGGTTATATTCAATAAGGAAAGATATAAACTCTATTTACTCCTTGAACCAAATAAATTATAAACTTGATCTCCTACTCGGGTGACAAGTCATAGAAATAATCAATAAAAACATCTTGAAAATGGTCTACCACTAGAGGAAAAGTATCTGACTACATTCCACCATCATATAGAACTATAATTTCTATTTGCACTTAGATAAAAACCAAAATACACTGAATTGGTTCTGTAAGACCAGCCTAAAAATCCAACTCACTCAAATAATAATATCTTCCTCCTTCTATAGATAGAAAGGTAACTCTCCTCTAGTAACAGTCAATATGTGACTATTATAAAATTATCCAATCCATACCAAGAATAAAATCAAAACATTTCATTTCCATCACAAATAGTTCCCATAAGAATTGGTAACCACCAATCTCTAGAGAATGCAACTTGTAACATTTGATATTCACTGACCACACTCCCAACAGTGTAACGTTGTTCAAATAATAATATAATAATTCCATAACCAAGTGAAAACCATTCTCAAAGTGGAGATAAAAATGAATTTGATTCTATAGTATCAAAAAAAGTAAAAATGGGTTATATATTATAATAATCATACCATTGGAGGTAGAAGTTTATGCATCCGCAATAGTTGGAGTAGTCTCTGTAGCATGCAATTAACTTACTATAAGACCCATCCTAAACATTATATTATCTTGAGTTTTAATTTAAGAATTCATTATATTTAATTTCAAGATCCCTTCAATTTTAGAGTGGATAATTATTCCATAACTCATACATAACAAAACCATAAAATAAAAAGTGGACACTTCCAATTAGTTTCCATTTTCTCATAATATAAAACTTTTAAAATAAATCAGGATTTCTATTCATGTAAAATATCCACGAATTTCAACTTGAATTATTCATTTCCCTTTCTCATCTTTAAATATTGGTAAAATTAATTAAAAACCTAGGATGAGAAAAAAATATAATTAAGTGATTCAAAAATAAGAAAACTCATTATTCCATTGAACACATTAAAACCCATATAACATTTACCTTTATCTTCAAATTTCATTGAGAAATTTAAATAAACCTTTTTCACATGAAAAAAAACATACATATTTATCAAAGAAAAATTATTCAAAACCATATAAACCAATTAAAAACCCTTCTTGGTAACTTAGAGCATAACATTTATAACCCATTTTAAACCTATGTTAGAAGTAACTGGAGCCTAATTAAATCTATAGAAGAAATAATTTAGTAACTCCATCCTTCTTTATTGAAAATACAAGGAACATTACCCAATGCATTAGAGAACTATCTGGACACACCCATCATTTAAGCTATAATTAGCTTACCCAGTGTTATCTAGTCTTCCCCATTATCTAAGCTATAATGGAATCCCCAAGTGCTATCTGGGACACCCCATCATCAAATTTGTAATGATCTCACCTAGTACTCTCTAGTCCACCCTATTGTCTAAGTTTTAGTGGTCTCACCCGATGCTATCTGGACCAACCCATTGGCTAATCTATAACGGGCTCACCCAGGGCTATCTGGACCACCCCATCATATAATGATCAGTACCATATAGTGAATAAAATATTTTTATTTTTGTATTTTTTCATTCTAAAAAATTTGTAAAACTCTTTTAAACTTTTAAACAATTCACTTTTTGGTTATCAAAATACCCATTTCTTTCAAAAAAAACATTTTCAATATAAAAATACCTTTTTCTTTTCAAAACCTATTTTTAAAACCAAAATACACAAATAAAATGAAAAATGGATTTTTTTTTCATTAAAGAAAAACATGAAATCTTACAAAGTAATTCATAAATCAAATAATGGTCACAGTGGAGAAAAATTCATTATTTTTTTGTACGTTAAAAATATAAAATTCATTTTGTTGTTTTTCAAAATGTTTTACAAAAATACATAAAAATATTCCATTTGAAAAAACATTGAAAAAAATACATAAAATGTACTTTATAAATATTTTATGTACATATAAAATTATTTAAAAACATAGAAATAGAAAATAAATTGATGGAATTTGGGTTTATACCAATGGTACAAAATTGTTATAGTAGGCTATAAAACCATTGGTATAGCCTATACCAATGGATTTACAAACCATTGGGTATATACCTATTAAGAAATGCCTATACTAATGGTTTTTATTTACACATTGGTATAGGTTCAGTAGAATTTTGGTTTAACCAACGGTTTACATGGAATGGTTGGTATAGACCCTTGCCCTCTAGTTCCCAGACCTACAACACCCCCACACTACCCACAAAACCTGCAATAGCCACTAGAACCTACTCAAATAGCCACTTGAATCCACACTACCTTAGTCAATTTCCTTTAAACAAACATCACCAACCAATATAAAAATAATGATAACATAACAAACCAATTAATGCATTCAACCAGTGATAACACACATTTAAAACATCATATTTATTAATTCATAACAAATCATCAAAAATAAAATGTCATAAATATTAGTCAAAAATGTAAAGGAACAATCTTTCCCACATCACTATCATTATCTTTACTATCATCCTTGTCCTTATACTTGTAACCATCCTCTCCCTTTTCATCATCCTTATCCTCACCCTTATCCTTTCCCTCTTCCCCACCCTCTTCCACACTGTCATCCTCACCATCTCCAAGAACACCATCATCCCAACCAGCACTAGGACTAATTCTCGATGCACTAGGTAACATATTCATCGTAGAAAAATATGAATCACAATCCAAAAAAATTGTCTAGTGAATATAATGGACATAAGACTACCATAGATTTCATAAATTAATTATTAGCCCTTTAATTCCTTTCACACTCCTATATGACCATTTTTTGGCCTCTTTTGCCTCAAACTAAGCATGTTCTACCCATGAATTATATTTTTCCAACTTGGTGCTACCATAAATAGTAGTACAACATCTTTCCATGATAACGCTCTTACCGGGTCGACATTATACTCTTCAATACCACTCATCTCCCAAAACCTTATGTAAGTGATCATTTAACCCAAAGTTGTCAGATTCCTTCTCATCAAGGGCCACAAAATCATATTGTTACATATATAAATTAACTATTAAGTTAAAAAATAGATATTAAATTTTTAAATCAAAAAATTAAAACTTACATGTTGTTGTTGTGTTGGTTCATTTACCGTGCTTCCATATTTTTTCTTTCTCCTCAAGCAAAACAATTTTTCTCATGGCCATGCCCTTTAATATTTAAAAACTACCTCTAAAATTAATTTGAATATAGAAAAAAAATTGAAAATAGTTTATTAATAATTAATTTCATAAATAAAATTAAATGTATATAATTTATAAATTAATTTGAAAATAAAAACACATGGTAGATGAATTATAATGACAATTTAAAACTTATTTTTCTCTTATGAAACTCAGAAATATATCATTCTAAATCTATAAAAATATAAATATATATCATTTATAAAACAATAATAGTGGAAAACATCCACATTCCTCAATTACCAATGCATACCATTTACTTGGGAAGTGGAATATATGAGAACACTTGATAAATAATTCTAGTAGGTTTTTTTTTCATTTTTTCACCTTTGAACCACATCTTTAGTTTATAATTTGAATTCCACTGAAATGTTTTCACGAATATTCATTTGTGTTTTCATAAAATCACTAAATAATATACCCTAAACATGCATCTGGGGCTTCATATTTATCATACATTTTAATAATCTATAATTTTCCATAAGTAAAAAAGACCTAGTCAGCTTTATTGTAGATCAATATATATTGTGCCCATCTAAAAATAAACTAAACTTAATCACCATTGGTATAACCCTAAATACCATTTATAATGACAATATACAACATGTTAAGTATTAACCATCCCAAAATATCAATATAGATGTACATAGTAAGAATGAAAATTTTCAACAATACTTTAGGTTGTTTCCTATATTTTGGATATCTTACCACTTTTAGAATGATAAAATCCAATTAGATCATATTTATCTCCCAATACCAATTCTCTTTTTCTAATTCATTCAAGTAATTAGAAAACTTTTAATACAAAAACCCCACATCCATTAGACTTTGGGATATATTTTAATAATTAAATCAGCTATTTAAAAACTATTCACCCTAAATAAATTCTTATTCAGTAACTCTCTTATTATAGTCCAACAAATTTTGAATGTAAGTAATGTAATATAAAATGAAATTAAAATATGAATCCTAAGAATTATTCTACCCAACTCATAACCATATATGCATTAGATACTTTGAATTAGGTGTCCAATACCCATCTAGCTTTTTATAATAGTCCTATGATTAAAAATCATTGTTTTTATTAGTTAATATATTCAAAAAAGTAAAAAAATATCAATCTATATGTGGATACTATTAAAAATATATAAGGATACTTTTCAAACTATATGAGGATACTTTTAAAAACTATATGAGGGTGCTTTTAAAAAGATATATCAAACAATGTGTGGATAATTTTGAAACAATAAATTGATTTACGATGAATATTTATTGAATAAATTAAAATTCAACGTAAAATATCATGTTGTGGGAATGTAAGTCTCATTGGGAAGTGAATGAAATGTGTTGTGATAGAGAAACCATTAAGGACCACATCATGAATATAACCCCTTCAAGATATCATATAATTAAAATTATTTTTATAGAATGGAATGTATCTTGACATTATTAAACATTAAAAATACTTTAAATGTCCTTTATTGACCAATAATAATGAAACAATATCAAAGAAAATTTAAAGGGAAGTTAATTGAGGATTAATATAATATTTTAGAGACATAAAATCTAGTGAAACTAATGGATGATTAATACCACATGGGAACATCTGGTTATTAATGTCGATAGAGTGGATGGATTGAATTCACTGATCAAATTCTATTAAAGCTTACAAAATCCTCTTATACCTATTTAAATTAACATTCTTTCAATGTAATGTTATTAAGTTCCAACCAATTATAATTTAGGCTTTCTTGTTTTCTATTTTAATTCCTTTCATGAATTTTAATATAATATTTTTTTTATCTATCATATTTCATTTAATTTGTCTTTCTTTCCACTATAATTATTTATCTCTCTTCATGGAGAAATAATTTTGGTTTTGGTCTAAGGGGGAATAAACTGATGTTGTGTTCTTGAGTTTTGAATATATTTATCTAAATTTTTCTATTCTCATTTTAAGTTACACAGTGTATGGTTAAACTAGTTAGATTTGATGATGGTCTTGTTTACCCTACACTCTATTCTTCTTATCACCTATCGTGTTATTTTAATGCTTCCCTTCACTATATTTTCATCATCTAAAATAATTCATTCCAAGTATATGTCACGTAGGTAGGATACCTCTTTAGAAATAAAAATGATCTAAAATAAGAAATATAACTATTAACTCAATTTTAATGGTCATATTACTTATTAAAATGATGGAAAATTAATAAAAGTATTAGTGGTTTTATAGGTTCATGACATGCTCACAAACATAACAATACTAATATAGAAATTTCTATACACATAAAATACATTCAATAATAAACTAAATAATACATGATCATTTATCTAGCCTAATTAGAAATGGAATGAAAAATAGAGGAAACAAAAATAAAGTGAAATTTATAAAGAAAAATTATAAATGAGTGTCATACTTGCTTCCTCTGTTACTCCAACATCATAGTCTTCCCCTGTGTGGAGGTATTTCATAGCATCCTTGTTTTTTATTTCTTCTTGAAGCTTCATAGAAAATAATTTTCAATAATATAAAATATAGTATTAATGTAAATTGTGGTAATTTTAATTCAAAAAAACTCAAATTTGTTTAATACCTTTAACTTAGTAGTCATCCAATGAGAAATCATTTCCAGATAATATTCTACTACATAGTCATTCATGTTAGGTGTGGCCTCTAAATATATACCAACTCTAGTATGTCAGCCATTATAAAACTCATGCTTATATTCTCTCCATAGCTCACTGAATTCCATGAGCTATACTATCCTCATAGCCTGACCTTTAGGAAAATTATAACGAATCTAGAACCAAAATATTAATTCATATAAATAAAATAATAATATAACATTAAATCCACTGAATTTTCTTACCCATATTTACACCTAAGAAATATCCTTTACTTCATTTGGTAGGTGTCACCAAGAGAGTGGTATGATGGGAATGATGTCAAAGTATTTTTAAATCATTTCTAAAATCCTCCTATATACTCACCCTATTTTTTCAATCATTTTATTTCCATCATTGTACTCCACCACCAGCTATGTGCAGTGGTTCTACAAAGCATGCATGCGTGTATTCCCACACTACCTCTCAAAAGATCCATCTATTTAATAACAAAACAAATATTATATAAATACATAATATAATGAAAATAAATTATTGTATAAAAATTACTATGGTTCTATAAATATACCAGATGCATCTTGATATATGGGGGTAGTAGGATCCCTAAGATCTAAAAGAACGTCTACCATTATAGAACAAGTAGGGCCCAATGTTTTCTCTAGAGGATTAGAATGTGTCATAGAAGAAGTTTTATGAGAAATAATATAGTTTATTTGGGAGAAGAAAGTATAATGAATAAAATATGGCATAGAATTTTGTGGAAATTCATAATATGGATGGGGAGTATGAGCGATCATCAGACAAGGGAACGATAGGTGAGGATCAGGTAAAAATAGTGGGGAAAAATAGGTGGTCTAAATATCCCATGTACCTCTAATGACACTACAAGATTAGAAGGAGTTCTATATGTTATGTTAGAGGAAGGGATAGGGTGAGATCGGGTATGTTGAGTGAGGCGTGTAGCTTTAGTACCACCCCCTCGTATCATCTAGTTGGTCAGTGGCACCACTAGGTTTTTTAGAGAATAACTATCACCTAGGAGGTGGATCCTATTTAAAAGTTAAAAAAAATTAATCACATGACATTATATGTTATTAATATATATATTTGAAATAAAATACTCACAATAGGAACCAAATGAGGGATTCCCATCTCTGTCATTTGACGTTTGTTGTTTTTCATCCTTTTCCTTCATAGTTCTTCAATGTTTTTCATTTCATTTATTTCATTCATTTTCAATTCGGTCTAATTTTTTTTCATTTGGTTCATTTTGGTTAATTTATTAGTTTATTTTTCCATTTTTATTTTTTAGGGTTCATTTGGTTCATATTTTGGTATAATTCATTTTGATATTTTTTTTTGATTAGGTTGTTATTTTCATTTCTTTTGATTTTAATTTTAATTAGTTTAATATGATTTGATTCAATTCATCTTATTTCTTATTCCAATTTAATGGTTTCATTTTTTTGGTTTGGTAGATACTAATATAGATCACTTCAATATTATAAAATTAAACTCAAAGAAAACTTCAACCAGTATATATTGAAAATTCATATGAATGTCAAGTTGGATACAAAATATTTTTAATCGATAACAAATAAATTTAAAGATTACCAACCTTAATAATCCAAGTGAAGATAAACCAAAATAACTAAGAACACAAATGGATTATTCCATATAATTTCCACCACAACTTCAAGTTTACAATCAGCTCATACAATTTAACTATTAGAGTCATCATAAGTAATAAATTGATCAGGTCTAATGGGGTCAGGGATGGTGTCAATTCCATCATCACCATCATCAAAAATATTTCTTAGGTTACTTTAATAATGACACCAAATTCAGTTTAGGGATGATAATTCACATAAAAAAATTGTTTTTCCATTGATGCCAGTATATATGGATCATCGGTAGCAAGATTTTGAGTAATTTTAATAACTAAAAATCCACAATCATTAATAAATTTTCCATTCCTCATTATTGAATCAAACAAATTTCCTTTCAACATAGAGACTCAACTATGAGAATAATAATACAACATTAGTATTTTCTCAATGAATCCATAATAAGATACATTTTTAAATAGAGGTTTATTATTTGATATGATGGAATAACTATCGGTTGTGGTAGATAACATAACCCCATCATGATGTGTTCTCATGTTCATTTCACATTGAGTGATAATAAATCTATACACATTGATCACAATTTATTTTCATTCATGAACCACGGAATTATGACCAAAAGCCAAAGATCTAATTTACTCAGAGATAGAGTTAGGAGGAAAACTCAATAACTAAAATATAAATGAATATTAAAATTAATTGAATATTAATTTTAAAATTTTATTATTGTAAAAATTCTACCTTCAATTTCAACCAAGTAGGAAACTTTTTACTGTGGAAAGTCATACTACTTCTCAAAGATAACAAACGACGCTTTCTATTTATCATTTTTTTATATTACCCACCAAATAATAGAAATATTTTAATAGATATATAAAATTACATGAGAATAGATAATATATACATGTTCAATTTACTTACTTGATGTAGTTATCAAACAATTAACAGTTAAAAAACTGTGTGATGTTCCATCTCTCACTATTCAAGGATTAATATGGTAAATGTAAAAGATCCAAAAATTCCTCATATTTGGGGAAGTGATGGGAAAATGGGTTCACTTTTCTCATGTTGCTCTTATTCATTTATAATTGGTCTATTTTGTCTCATAGTCACATCAAACAAATACATTGAATTGAAATTCATACATTCTTGGTCAAAGTAAACCTTCATGATAGATCCTTTAGGATATTTTTTGTTCTAGACATAGTACAACAATGTGTACATATTTATTTTAGTTGGATACATCCAATGAAAATAAATAGGTACTCCAAGAAGTATTTTAGTTGGAATATGGAAAGTTATATGCAGCATGCACATGAAAATGATGGATGAAATATTTTTTGTAACTCACACAAAATTAATGGTGAATATTCCAAAAAAAATTCAAGAAATTATTATAAACCTTATTGGTACAAATATATATATAAAAATGGAACAACTAAATAACTGACACAATTACATTATTGGATAGTAAATGACAGGTTTCTATTGGAGTTAAATCATGCATAAGGAAGTGATAATCATGAGTCTTAAAAGATTTAAGCTCAAACTCTCTTCAATTGACCCATATTGATATGTTTTTAGAGTAGCCATCAGGAAATTTAATGATCTCTAGTACTTCAAGAAATTTATTTTTTCTATAGGTGTCATCATGTAAGAAGAACAAAGAACTTTACATTTATTTTCACTGATAAACACATAATGAAATTCTGTTCTGAAACACTAATCTACTAAATCATGCCGAGATTGTAAATTATCTATTGTATTTCCATTGAAATTTACAATAATTGAAAAAAAACAATTTTTTTTCAATGTGCATTTTTTCTAAGAAATGATGTAGAAAATTGGTTGCCAATAAGGCAACTCAATGAAGACACTTTTCTTCTTCCAATTTTAAATGGTTTTAGTTTAAACATTATTCCTCTTTCTAGATTTCATCTAACCCACCATGAATAAAAAACTAAAATATTTCAATTCATTAAGCACATCAATTCTAGATATACATTGAGGTGGATTGTTGGTATATATGGTATTGTAAAACCATTAATGATTATTCTTAAATGGATGGTCTATTGGAAAGAATCATGGATGTACCATAAGAAAGAAACTATAGAAATATTTAATCCCTTTGGATAATATATTATTGATTAAAATAGGACATGATAGTTTGTATGTTTTTATCCATCCAAACATCGTGGCATAAGTGGTAAAATAATTTATCATCCACATAAGCACAACACGCATCTGAAATATGTATTTCAAACATGCATTGTATGTACACACACCCAAATTCCAAAGATGTTTCAACTCTTTTATAAAAGGTTTTATGTATAAATATATATAATTTTCAGGATTATAAGGTCCACATATGAGTATACTCATTAAAGTGAAAGGTTTTCTCATACAAATCCATGGATGAAGGTTATAAATATGTACGAAAACTGGCCATGTGATGTGTGAAGTAAGAATATTCCCAAATATATTAAAATCATCACATGGAAGACCCAACCTCACATTAC
Source organism: Viscum album (assembly GCA_963277665.1). NCBI lineage: Eukaryota > Viridiplantae > Streptophyta > Magnoliopsida > Santalales > Viscaceae > Viscum > Viscum album. The sequence continues at coordinate 256,636,704 of OY728143.1, read as the reverse complement.
ACATGTCAGTTATGTAACAAGAATATTGAGCATCAAATTTCTTCCATTAAAATCCATCTGCAGGATGAACCATATCACATTATCTCTCTTTCCCTTGGTATCATGTCATCGCATTTTTATTTATATTTTATCATACATGAAAATATTATGGATTATATGGATGAATAGAAAGTTCAACATTACTATTTGTGGCACATGAGATGGTGTTCTATTAGCATTTGGATTCCATAACAATGTGCCACATTTTATACAATCATTTTTTAGCAGTTTCCTTCTAGAATTAGCTACAATATTTCGACCAAGCATGAATTTTATTTTTAGAAAATCCAAGTTCTTCAACTAACTTCTAGGCCATATAATGTATTAATGGAATATATACGTCATTTAGAAGTAATTCATTCCAAAAGGTAAGAAAGTAATTGATTGTAGTATTATAAATTATGTACTTGGTTTTCCGATGAAATAGTCAGATTAAAAATTCTAGCTTTTTCATTTTACTACAATTACTATATATTGGATTTGTGGTATCGTCATTCAATTTTTTCACCCTATCAACATCGTCATTTTCATTATATAAATCATGTATTCTTATATCAAATCCTTCTTGGGTCTTTATCCCTTATTTCTCGTGATGATGAATAAATAGAAACAAGACATCTAATAAATTCAATAATCCAGTATTCCCATTTAGATCTTAGACATTTTGAGATTGCATTTTCTCCCCATTGTGATACCACACATATTAGTTTGTTTGAAAAACATATTTGGTTATTATATTGATAACTTCTTCATTAATCAACCAAGGTATTTCAACACAATTATAACTTGGGTAGTATATTTGGCCACTATCTGAAGCATTAATAAATGAAAAATCTAAAAATCTCTCTAACTTGTTTTGAAAATCATTCAATATTTTATCAGTTTCATACATCCAACTTTTATTCATTCTGTAAAAAAATGTTATATGTCAAGTTATAAAATAAACTAAATAATATTGAAGTTAAATCTAAAATATATTTAAGTAAATGATAATTTTTCACTTTATATGAAACCATAACTGACACACTAGTCTATATGAGAATCATAATATAAAAGAAAAAAATACTATATATATAAAAAAATACTATAAATATAAAACCCTGATATTGAATTAATTTATATCAATGAGTAATAACTATACATTATACTACAAAAAATCATGTTTAATTGTCGTTTTAATTTTTACCCTTATTTTATTCACTTTTTAAATAAGGTTATTCGTGTTCAATAAATTCATGTATAAAAGATTTTCATTTCTAGGTAACAATATTCTATATTTTATAGTCACTCAGTGAATTAATCAGAATTTATGACAATTTAAAATAATTTGATTAGTTATTATAAATTTTCTAATTAGTTTTTTTTATCATTTCTAGGAATGAGATAGGGCCCCATGTGTGAGGTAAATAACCAATACACTTGGATAAGCTGACAAATCAATGACCAGGAGGTTCTTAAAGAGGTAATTTCTTCACTTATAAGATAAGTATTCCTTCAAACCTACTTCCTTTGTATTATAAAGGTTTTTATATTGATTTTCATATGTGTAGTTTCTTCACATTGTGTAATAGACCCTAATTAAAATTAATTAATTGTATATTTTATGATGATATATATGGTGATGAATAGAATAATGTTCCTAAACCATTGAGTGTTAAGGATTTAATTATGATAATGTGTCTTATGGAATATAAATATATAGGAGTGTTATTTAAATGACATGTAATTGAGTGAATAAATTGATAGGCATAAATAACCTTCATGTAGGTGCCTTAGTGACTCTCCCCTTTAATTTGGTTTTGTTCAGGTTTCTTTGATTAAGTTTTGTTTTTTCTGGTTCATTCTATTTAATTAGGTTTATTTAAATTTGGTTTTAATCGATTTAGGTGAGGTTCGTTATTATTTATTTTTTCTAGTTTGATTCAGTTGGTGTTGTGTATATTTAGTTCAAGTTCATAGGGTTTGGTTTAATTTCATTTTTTAAATTTGGGAAAGTTTGATTAAAACTGGGTTAGTTTGGTTCAAATAAATTCTATTTAATTTGGTTCAAATAAATTCTATTTGTTTTTTTAGTTCAAATAAATTTTATTTGGTTTGGTTTGGTGTTTTTTGATATAGTTTAATTCAATTTGGTATATCTTTGTTCTATTAAAGTTGGGTCATTTTTTATTCGTTCAGCTAAAATATTTTCTATATAGTTTTTTTGATCATTTTGGTTTTTCATAAATCTATAAGATATAATTTAGGTTGGTTAGGTTTTGTTTAGATAAATTCAAACAAATTTTCATCACTTTGGATTTATTTAATTCAATTTTTTTATATTCTAGTCAGATTATTTTGATTAGTTTTCTTTGAGTTAGTTTAAATTTGGTTTTTTGGGTTTCTTTTGGGTTGGTTTGGGATAATTTAATAAATTTATTCTATTTGGTTCTATATTTTCTATTTTATTCGGATCAGTTTTGGTCAGTTCTATTTGTTTATGATTAGTTTAGTTATGGTAGATTTAGTTTGGTGGGGTTTGGTTTTTTTATTTGGTTTGGGTTGGGGCACGCCTATTAGGGTTTTATTTTATATTGTTCAAGTTAGTTCATTTTTTATCATTAATATTGAATTTCATTTTGTTGGGTTCAATTTATTTCAGTTATTTTTATTTTAGTTTAGTTTGATGAAGTTTAGTGTAGTTTAATATACTCAATTCTACTTGGGTTGGAACAAGTTATTTTAATTCAATTCAGTTGGTTTGGTCTAGTTGGTTCAGTTAGGATGTATATAGGATTTATTAGTTCGGTTAGGTTTTAGTGTGTAAAGGTTTGATTAGTTCTGTTCAATTATTTTCATGCGAGATAGGTCAATTTGGTACAATTCTATTTTCTTAGGGTCTAGTCAATTCATCTCAATTTATTTTATTTAGTGTTGAATTAGGTCTTCATGGTATATTTTACTTTTTTAGTTTGGTTCAGTTCCATTTTTTTAGTTTGATTCAGTTCAATTAAATTTAGTTCTTTTTGGTTAGGAGTTAATTTTGGTCCATTTTTTCACATTCAAGTTAAGTTTATTTATGTAATGTTAACTAAGTTTATTTTAAATTAAGTTAGCCTAAAAAATTTACATTCAATTAGTTTTGGTTCCCATTTGTTTTTTTTTAATATAGTTTGGGTCGGGTTTAGTCAATTACATTTTATTCACTTCAAATCAGTTTTTTTGGTTTGGTTTGTTATAATTTCAATATTGTTCAATTATATAGATATTAGTTTCATTTATTTTGGTTTTTTTAGTTCGGTTTATGATTACTTGAGTTGATTTTGTTTTGTTTGATTATAGGTAAGTTTGTTTTCTATTTTCATTTTTAATTATGGTATTTTACATCATATTAGTTCAAAAAAATAAATTTATTTTGGGTAGTGTCTAAGAAGAGATAAGAGGACTTGATCTTAACTAAATAAAACCAAAAAAACTCATTGAAAACCAATAAAAAACAAAATAAATAGAATTGAACCAAACATAATTGAATGAAACCAACTATAATGATCAAATCTTAGTTGAATAACACCTAAATCGAATAAAATTGGACTAAACTAACTTGAACCAAAATTAATAAGAATAAAAAATAATGAACCAATCAAAAATTGAACATAATAAACAGAAATTTAAATAAACTAGTCTGAACTAACCCAAAGATACATGAACCGAATATAATAAATCCTAAATCAAACAAAATTAATCATGATCAAAAGAAATTAAATTCCAAAAAAAAATTATGTCATAGTGTTTTAGACCAAAAATTAAAATGAAATGGATGGTTTATAAAATAAATAAATGATTTGGAAGCCATTGATTTAATATTGAAGAATAATGAAATGAAATAAAAATTAGATAAGAGAATGTCACGTCGTGAGTTGGGAAGAAAGTGGAACGCCATTGTTGCTTCTAGGGTTCAATATTAGAACACAATGGGAGGAGGGGAGGGGATCCAATTCTTTGAATTTGGGGAAGAACTTTGAAAATGATTTTTTAAAATATTTTTCATAGATATTAGTTATCCCAAAAGTTTTTTAAAACCATTGATATGGGCTTCATATAATCATCCAATCCCAATGTTTGGGCCAAACTGTTGGGATAGAGAAGGCTATACCAATGGTTTTTTAAAACCATTGGTATATCCTTATGGGTATAGCCCAAATTTATAATAGTGAGAAAAATATTTTGATGTAATAACATTAAAATAGGATTTCTTTAAATAAAATTTTCCATATCACTTGAGAGACACATGAATTGTAAAACCCATTGAATAATAACAATAAAAAAACAATAAATACCATGAGAATAGAAAAATTCATGATAAACATGACAAAGGGGATATATATACACCTTATAAAAGAATAAATATCTATAACATCAAGATATTACTCAACTAAAGGAGATTGATATGAAGTTCATTACCATGATTCTGATTCATGACGTGTGTCTTTATCATTATCTTTTTTGGGTAACTCCTTTTGGTATGCACCAAAGAGATTCCTTTAATGGATTTATGCCCAAAATTAGGATTCTATGATGAGATAAGGGAAGTTGGGATGTGATTTTTGTAGGTTTTGGTAAAGAAAAATGGCATTGGAGGTGTAAATAAGTAGGGATAGTGGATTCTCTTTTATAGTGACGGAGGACTGGCATTCTTATAAATACCAAAAATTAAACACTACTGTGAGGTCTCTCTTACCTCATGTGCCTCCAATAAGGAACCATTTTCGACCCAATTGGTTATATGGTCGAAATATGTCCACCCAATAGGTTTTGGAAATGTTTTGTGTCATTTCCACACTATATATTTTAATATTAACCACTAAGTAAACTTTTTTTTACTTTAATTGCTATGATTAATTTTAATTTCTTTCACTGATATTTTTTGTCAAAAACTTAGTTTAAATTAATATAAATAATAAATTATGATTATTCCAAATATTATATCTATTTTTTAAAATTAAAATCATATAATTTTCTAAAATTACTTTAAGATTAATTCCACGTAGGGGATGAGAAAGAGGCTTTTTAAAGTGAAAGGGTTCAAAAGTTTGTAAAATTTTTATTTCCAATTTCAATATTAAATTGATACTAATGACCTATATTTTATAAATAGATATATAATTTATCTAATTTATCATTAAAACCTATTTGAAATATAATTTAACAATAAAAATTATTTAGATTAAAAGATCATTTTTAATTAAAATTCAGTATTTTTCACTATTCATCAAAAGAAGAAACTTTTCAGAAAAAAACCCAAAATTCACCCTAAGATCATTTTAAATTTTTTATATAAAATAAGAATTTTATTTTTTTCAAATAGAATTTATATAAGTGTAAAAATTTTGGTTTAAAAAATTTATACAATTAAAAGGCGGTAAAACTACCTTTTAGAATAATACAACTTTTTATGCATAAAATTGGATTTTTTCTTAGCTCATGCATATAAAATATATTTAATGAATGTGAAAAAAAAATATAAAATATAAATGTAATTAATATAATCCAACGAGAGTTATTTGTAAATTTATTGGTATAAAACACACTTGTGTAAATTAAAATAGTTATTCAGAAAAATATTTCCTTTTATTTTAAAAAGTGTTTTACTTTCATTTATGTTTAATTGTTCTCCAAATAATTAATTTTAAGTACATGTGTAAGAAATATTTTCATGATTCAGTTAATTATATTTATACATTTCATTCCAATGGTTGGGAGATAACTATCATAATAATAATAATGTGTTTTATTTAAAATCAGTCTTGCGTGTAATGCAAGCTGAACATAGTGTTGTGTGTAACATAATATAAACTCAGTGTTGTGTGTCATTCCAAATATCAAAAACAATTTTATTATTTTAAAAATATCATTATGTTATACTTTAACATCTTCCCTAGGATCTAGTCTAACCCCGCTGATCCATTCCCTATGTCTGGTACTGCAGCTCATGCACTGGGGTACAACGTCCCCTGCCTCGCCCAGAACATCTAGTGGAACTCCAAATATTAGTCTAATGAGTGGAATTTATGTCCTTCCCAGACTCTGGTACCTATCATATTTCCCTTCCACTAATCTACTATAACATGTTCCTATAAAATTTCTAAATATGGCTCAGCCGACCACACACATGGCACTCCAAAGTGGGTATGGACACTGAGGCCACTTGTGGACCAACTTGCCACACTAATAGCACTAAAATGAAACATGGTCCTGAGATGTATGACCACTATTTTGACCACTCTCTCTGTTTTTTCCTTAGTGATAACTATCATAGAATTTATTTTTTCTACTATAAAAAGAGATCCCAGTCTACCCTACTAAAATAGCATAGCCGCTACTCAAGGCCTCTCTCAGATTCCTTTCTATGATGAGTGTATGATTCAATACATCCAAAATTCTATATAAGAAAAATTAATTCACCTCTAACCTAATCTCACGGTGAATCCTATCTTGAAAATGTCTCACCTAGGAGATCTCATCAACTTCCAAAGATAGCTCAAAGAGATCCAACTCGGTGAAACGTCTGGCATAGTCCCTAGGGGAAATTTCCTCATATGTTTAGTGAATGAACTCATGATCCTTCTCAGCCCTCTAAATTTATAAATAGAGGTGTCTCAAGAGATTATCTAGAAATTCCTTCCAATAGAACTCATCTTTCTTCCCCACTTTCTCAAGAATATCTCACTAGTGCTTGGAAAATTCAAGAAGCATATATGTAGCAAGCCTCGTCATCCTATCTATGGGTGTCTCAAGGTGATTGAATATTATCTGGAATGAGTCAATCGATATCATGACTACCTGGGGTCCTCCCTCACCAGAAAATATAGGTGAATTTTTAGCTAAAACTCACTTGTCTACTTATAATTATAAAGCACAATTTGAATAGTCTCTATTTCCAATTATCGCATGACCCTCAAGAAGTTGTCACGAAGTGAAACATCTATCTGATACTCAAAAAAATTTGGAAGATTCGGCCCAGCTACGTTAGTTTCATGATAATTACAAATAATCTAAAACTCAACTCTATGATTATAAGGTTGAATTTTCTCTACAATAAAGACACACTCCTTAGAACACTGGATAATACAATTTCAACCTCAACCGTTGACAAAATCAAAGAACCACTAACTTCTAGTCCCTCTAAACTTGGCTTAAAAGTGTTTTAGGATGACATAAAATTTCTTTTATTCCATTTATCATATAAAATAGGTATCTAATATCAAATTTCATCAAGTAAAATACATCACATGCAATAAATATGCCCTTTTTTGAACAATGCATGTCAAGATATATCTTTGTATTCTTATCAAGGTAAATTCTTATTATCTCATGACATACTAGGAAATGACTATAAATATCATGAACCAATATCATCACAAAACATGTCAATCACCAAAGGTGAAATAGAATCAAACCATAATAAGTGAACATCGTGAACAATAACCTCATCCATGGGCACCTGGATTCCCCCTATATATGGGTTAGGTACTCCAATGAACAAGCTCATTAACAAGTCCAAACACATCCTAGTATCTTTTATAAATTTCCCCAATATTAAAGAAATAAAAAAGAAAAACATTCTCCTCTAATACCACTTTATAATATCCCTTGATTAACCAATCTCTCCCATAAAAAAATAGGTTCGTTTTGAGACCTCAAGCCCTCCACCTCGTGCACTAGAGGTTGTCGACTAGCAGTGGGGGTGTGATATGTATAGTGGGGATACTATACCCCTAGGTATCGATTATAATATATTTTAAATAAATAGGTATTAATAAGTATTAAAGTAACAAAAATAGCATAAATAATGAAACATACAACTTGAAATAAAAGGAGGAACTGAAAAACCAACAGTAATAATCATGTAATGACAAGCTAGAATGTATCTAAATTTAAAACCAAAAAAAATAATTTGGTAACGAAAATAATCTCAAAATAATTTTTTCCTATAACCAACTTTCTATTTATTTCATATTTAAAAATTATTTATTACATAAAATTGCACTTAATACAACTTAGAAGATTGAGAGGTCTAGTGTATTTGGGAATTTGGTACATCACATAATAACTTAAAAATTGAAATACAACATATTTATTTAAAACTTCTTTGACAATACCAAATCATTCCTTCATAATTAACATGGCATAGGATAACTTGAGGACATACATAATAAAGTGGTGATATATAAATCCCATTAAGGGAATAAACAAGGCATAACATGAGGAGGATAATACAAGTTAGAAACTAGACATATCAAAGCAGCATAAAAGGAACAAGAATATAAAGGAATGATTTTTCATGATAATCATAACATGGTAAATGTGGAAACAATATACAACGTGATGTTAGCATGAGTAAATTCTCATTGCATATGGAGGATCATGAGTCAAATCTCATTGCACATGGAGGAGAAAGAGTCAAATATCATTTCACATGAGGGAGTAAGAGTCAAAGAGAATTGAACATGAAGGATCATGAGTCAAAGATCTTTTTAGATGATGAATCATGATACTAAACATTATCCAATGAATTAGAGCGATATTAGGTTGCACCCTTCATAATAATTTCATTTTCATGCTTAAGTGTGCCACATAGATCATATAACATGGATTCATTCAACATAATAATTTATTCCATTATAAAGTAATATTGAATACATACATGTAATACCCCAATAAATAAGTTTATGTTCATGAATATGAATAATCATGACAAATAAATGGGTATGGTATTCCCTACACAATTATCTTGTCATGTAAAATCATGGTGCAATTTTGGTAGTATAACAGCATCATATATAAATTTATAAAATGGGTTGATGAGAGTGAAAGATGAATCTAATAATTTATACATGAAATGGAAAGTAATAGGTATATTTAAGAATGTATAACAACATAGTAAAAATAAAAATTAGGATACATAACATAAAAGGTATGCTTGATAAAAGATGAGGGTGGAAGATCCCTTACGGGATTTCGGCATAGTAATGGTTGTACTTAAGGGTTAATGTGGGAAATAAATGAGATTGTAATGAAGCTATAATAATTTATACATCAAATTTAAAGAAATATAATTATGTAACATCATATCCCACCATATGAAAATAGAATTTAAGAAGCATTATATAAAAGATGTGCTTGAATGGAAATGAGAAGAGAGAAATAACTTACGAAATTTCGACATAGAAATGTCTTAGGTAAGGGAAATAATGAGGGGGGAAATGATCCATCATACAAATAAAATCAATTTTATAGTAAGTTAATTATTTTAAATTAATGGAAATATAATCAATTTAAATTAAATTAACTTATCTCAAATAATGTGTTTGAATTCTAAGGGGAGGAGAGAAATCCCTTACTTGGATGTGTGACTCCAAAGGCTTATGAGAGAATTTTTGGGAGCTTGGGGGAGTATTTGGAGGACTTTAGGGAGTATATAGTAGATTTTCGATGTGATTTAAGGATTTTTTATGAAGATAAATGGGATATTGGGTGGATTTATATAGGAAAGGAGGGGGATTTCTTTATTGTTTTGGTTTTGGACACTACGTAGTAAAATATTCAAAACCAAAAACCATCTCATGGTTTTTAACCATGGTTTCTAGAAATGGGAAGTGGTATACATTATTTTATTAAGAAAAGGGATTAAAATATTAAAATAATTTCATTTATTATGTGGAAGTGAGTCACAATCTCAAATAAATGATTTTAAAATCTTAAAATATTTTATAAGACTTGGAGAATTCACTAAGGATTTATGAAATAAATAAAACAAAACAAACATCACATTGTTTTAAATTAAAAATATATATTTGAAAATATATACCATTTATTTTATTAATTAAATAATTATTGGGCTATTATAATGTCATAAAACACACCGTATATTTATAAAATATTTAATTTTTACCCCATAATTCGATTGTCTCAAAAAATTATGAAAAATTAACATTTGGATAATTTTGACATTCTGATTCCAAAAAAAATTCATTTTATCTAAATAAAATTATAAAAATTTGAATGTTCACTTTTAAAATAAAAAACGACTTATTAAAAATTGATAGGTTTTGACAAAACAGTTTTCAAACCATAAAAATTTACATTTGACTTCATAAATATTATATGATCATTTATATTTAATAAAAGTAATTAAATAATAATATTTTATTAATATATTATTTATTTCAAAAATATATTAATTCGTCAAAATAGATTTTTTAATTTAATTTTAATATTGAGACAAAATTCTATTTGTGCTTTAAAATCATTTACAGAGTAACAATAATAGAATAAGAAAAATATTTTCATTATTCTATTAAAAAATAATTTACATAATATTATTTCTAGGGTCTTGATACATATCCCTTTATTATACCAACATACACCCTAAGAGTAAGGTGCATGATGGTGGGTCTTTAATGGGGTCATTCGGTGAACATGGTTTTAGTTGTGATCTCAGTGATCTTGAACTTCTCCTATAGACAGTTTCACTCATGCTTAAGTTGTTAGATATAGTCTTGTTCTTGGTATAGGGAAAATCCCATAAATGATATCTCCCTCATTAGCTCTGATAAATGGGCTTCATAGGGTATGATCATATTGGTTGAGGCCATCACTTCCTTTTTTTTTGTGGCAAAATGATTTTTTAAAACCCTATACTTATACTAGTCATGTCATCATTGGTCAATGGATATATTATCAATGGTAAATAAAAATAATAGTAATTTAAATACAATTGAATATAATAAACATAATAAGTTAATGGGTTTTCTATATTGATAATACATTTAATTAAATCAAAATAAAGGAAATTTTATTCATAACAGTTTGGGTCGTTACAACCCCCCCCCCCAAGAAATATTTCCCTTAAAATTTACTTTTCCCACACTAAAACAGATGAGGGTAACTCTACTTCATCACATCGTCTAGTTACCACATTGCTTCATCAAACTTTTAGTTTCGCCATAAAACCCTAATGAGGTCCATTGTCTTATTTTGTAGAACTTTTTCTCTACAATCTAAGATTTTCATAGACTTCTACTCATAGGAATGTTCATTCTCTAATAGTACCACCTATACATTGAGTACATTTAATGGGTTAGGCAGGCACTTACTCAAGAGTGATACATATAATATATCTTGTACTTAAGATATATTTGGTGGGAGTGCCAGTCGATAGGCTACTTCTTCTATGCAATCAAAGATTTAAAATGGGTCGATGTACCTTGTACTAAGCTTTCCATTCTTCCAAAATCTCATTAGTCTCTTCCATGGAGATATACAGAGTAATACCATGTCTCCAACATCAAACTATAGGTCTCGTCGATGATTGTCAGCATAGATCTTTTGTTGACTCTGAGCAGCTTTGATGTGTTGTTGGATGGTCTTAACCTTATCCATTGTTTCTTCAACCGTTTCAGGACCATGAATTTTTCGTTACCCAACTTCATACCAACATGCCAGTGTTATACACCTCTTCCCATAAAGGGCTTCATAGGGGGGGCATTTGGATGCTCGGATGGAAACTATTGTTGTAAGAGAACTCCACTTTCTTTTGAATTCCCACATCATCTTTTTTAGGATCCTTTATCTATTCCAAAATAGATGGTTAAGAAATCATTTTTTAAAGGATTAGTGATGTTACTTTATTTATGATTCCAATGTCCATCTTCTTCAAGTCTAATAAAATTGGATCCTTCTCAATTCTCATTAATGCTAGAATTTTTTGGTCATTTTTACTTAGAACATCTTCCACCTTATTCACTTTCCTAGGATAGTAGTGGATTGAGAAGTCATAATCCCTGATGATATCCAACCATATTCATTGATGCATATTTATCTCTTTCGGTGTGAATATATATTTGAGAATTTTGTGATTGGTATATATTTCACACTTCTCCCCAAAGAGATAATGTCACCAGATTTTCAATGCAAAGATCACAGCTACCAACTCCAGATCATGTGTGGGATACATTTTCTCGTGAATTTTCATTTGCCTTGAAGAATAGGCTATGATGTTTTCATTTTGCATCAACACACATCCCAATCCCTTCTTTGAAGCATCGCTGAATAATTCGTAAAGCTCCCCACATGCGGGTAATGTGAGCATAGGGGTAGTGATAAGCCTCCTTTTCAACTCCATGAAACTTTCTTCACATTAATCCTTCCAACAAAATTTTAATCCCTTCTCAGTTATCATGTTAATAGGGTTTGGTAGTTGTGATAAATTTCTCACAAATCGGTGATAATATCTAGCTAACCCAAGGAAGCTACTGATATTTGTCACAGATTTTGGACTTGTCAATACCTCAATTGGTTTTTTCATTAAAGGATTCATAGATATCCCATTTATTGTAATAATATTACCCAATAATGAGAGTTCCTTCAACCATAACTCACACTTCTTGTAATTTTCATAGAACTTCTCCTTTCGCAAGGTCTTTAGCACAGTGCGCAGATGCTCCTCATTCTCTTCCTTGGTTTTAGATTATATTAGAATATTGTTTAGAAATAATACCACAAATTTGTCAATATACTATCTAAATACTATATTCATAAGGTCCATGAAGATATCTAGAGCATTAGAGAGTCTGAATGGCATCATTATGAACTCATTATGCATGTAACATGTACAAAAATCAGTCTTGGGGATATCCTCCTTCTTTACCCTTAGTAATATCCCGACCACAGATCTACCAGGGATAAGCATTGTGATCCACACAGTTGATCGAATAAGTCATAAATTCATGTCAATGTATATTTTTTCTTTATCGTGATTTTTGTGAGCTCATGATAATCAATTCAAATGTGCATTGACCCATCCTTCTTCTTGACGGAGAGGACCGGTGGACCCCATGGTGAAGCACTTGGGTGTATAAACCCTTTATCAATATTCTCCTATAATTTTTTTCTTAAATTACTTAATTTACACAACATCCATTCTATATAGAGTCTTCTATATTAGAAAAGCACCAGGTATAAGGTCAATTGAAAATTCAACCTCATTGATAGGGGAAAGACCAGGAAATTGTTGGAGAAACACATATGCTTATTTTCTCACAATAGGCATGTCTTCAAGAATGTTTCTTTCCTTAGAATAAATAATTTGAGCTAGATATTCTTGATTATAGGGAAATAATATCCATGATTGAGATGACGGTGCTAAAGAAGATTCATCCTACTCCTTGTACTTGTATAGAATCAGAGGGTCAATCCACTATATAGAGAGTGATTTCCCTCTCACGACAATTTATGTTTCTCCTATATAGAGAAATCCAATCCATGCCTAGAATTGCATCAAATTAAAATAAGGGAAGTATGAATAGGTTCACTAGTAAGTTAAATCCACAAATTGTGATAGGGGAGGAGTTATATACATGGTGTGAAATAATTTCCCCATTTTCTGTCTTCAATGACATCTCTACTTCCATTATTTTTTGTGGAATTTGAATAGTTCTACTAAACTTTTATGATATAAAAGAATGTGTAGAATTATAGATGATAACCTTATCATTCACTTTTTGATTATGGTTCTACTTTATCCATTATGGAATTAGGGATGATTATTTTTAAACTATTGAAAATATAAATGGGAATCCAATGAAGATGAAGGGATAACATATAAATTACATTTATCTCCTTAGCTTGAGTTTCTTGGCTTCAATCTATGTTATCCATGATCTACTACCTAAAATATATTCTTATAGGAATTTTTTTATTTATTCCCTTAATAATGGTTTGTAATGAGATTATGAATATATCAAATAATATCTCTTGATAGTGTCAAACCAAGTGTGCATTAAGGCACATTTTGGAGTACCAGGTTATCCCGAGTCAAGCCCAAAACACCTTGTCAGAGTTGTTACTCCTAGGTAAATTTGTTCCAAACCCACATCCACTTATAGTATCTAAACATAGATGTTTTTTCATAATAAACCCCTTTATCTATACTCACCAAATTTTGGGATATTTTCTTAAACTTAGTCTTATTCCTAAGGGTTTTAACTAGGGTTTTCTAATCCTAATACCAAAAATAACTAAACCTAGCCTTTGATACCAACTATAACAGTCCTTATCTTTATTTCATATTTAAACATGATTTTCTAAAAAACATCACTTAATAAAACTTAGAATATCGAGATTTATAGTGTCTTTGGGAATTGGTTACTTCAAGTAACCACTTAAGACATGAAATACAATATATTTATTGAAAAATTCTTTGACAAGACCAAATCATTCCTTCATACTTAACTCTGCATGGGATAACTTGAGGACATAGATAAGAAAGGGGTGAGATATAAATCCTAATAATAGAATAAACATGGAATTACATGGGGAATACAAAACATGTTAGAAAATAAACATATCAACGGAGAATAAAAGGAGTATGAATATAAAGGTGTGATTTTACAAGATAATCATAACATGGGAAATGTGGAAACAATATACAACATAATAATATCATGATTCAAGGCTCATTACACATGGAGGATGTAGATACCCAAAGCTTGACATACATAGGCATTATATTACTTTTTTAGAATACTAAATACATGACAAAAACAGATGACCAAAGACCATATTAGTTTAGTGTCTTCAGAAACTCAGAATAAAATCATATAATCATGGTGAAATATCTTCAACATCTCCCATAAATTTCTTCCCCTTTTTTACCTAAAACCTTTATTTATATCCAGGGGAAAAGAAAACATAAATAGGGTGAGCTCAAATGCTCAGTAAGGGTAAACATAGAGAAAATAAAACAATACATAAACATTTGAACGTAAAAACATGAGCATAAAATCTAAACATCAAAATCTTGAGAAATGACATAAAACATGGTTGTACATAAGGCATAGATCATAAAGGAACATTAATCATGAAAACTAGAATGGGAATAAAACATGTAATTTTGGCATCCATTAATCACGTGTTTTGATTTCCATAGTAGCCAAGACCATCGTAGTGGACAATATCCATTACTGAACCGGGTTTACTTGTCGTTCCATCCCTGTATTACTAAATAATATTTTACATGTCATTCCATCCATGTTTATCTCATGAGATATAAATCTTTACCCAATTAATTAGAGGGAGATATAGTTCCCACCCATATCATAATGAAATCATTATTTCATGTGCCACAAAATAAACATAAATCATTCATCATAACCCAAAGAATAATATGGGTTTCATAAACATCATCTCATCATAACATAATCCATATAAAACAAATGGATATCATTTCATCATAAGAAAAATCAAACCATCTAATTAATAAATACATTATACTTCAAACATAAACATACTAAATAATTTCATCTTAGATGGAAAATAGTTTAGATAAAACACCTGAAATGAATTCTTGAGGAAAATATCCTTTCTTCTTAAAAATCATTTTCTTTTCTCAAAATGCCAGGAAATTTAAAAAAAATTATTTTGTTGAAAATAGTCATGAAATCATGTAGAGTAAGCTTTATATAATTAATTCATTATAAAACCGTAAAAAATCCATTCATGTCGTATAAGTTAAAAAACGCCCTCCTCATACTTTTAATGGAAAAGTCAAAAAGTACCACGTACGATAAACAAAAGAAATATTCCTTCCATAACACAAAGTAAAAGTCAAAGAGGGGTAAACATGACTTTAAAAATACATGTAATAATATTAAACAATTTATGAAAAAAATATTTTTATGGACAGGGATGAAAAATATAACCCCAGTAAATACTTACATATAAGAAATCTCGGATAAAAATGAGATTGCAAAATTATCCCTTACCTTAGGTCCAATTTCTTCCGTACGTGTCCAAAACTCCTGTATAGTGGGTTTAAACATATTATTAACTTTTAAAAAAACCATAATAATATTTATGATATCATATATGATTCACTTATGACTTTATATTACCCTTTCTTTTGTCAATTCCATGTTAGAGCAGCGTTTTGGGTAAAATTGTTTCATTTATCGTACGTGTTTGGACTTATTGTTCTTAATATTATTATTATTTATATCATGATTTACTTACTTCCAGAATGTAAAACATGATTTATATATCATATATATTCAGTATATAAATATATATAATAGATAGATAAATGAAATGAAACACACCATTCATGAAGACGGTAGGCCGTACGTACTCATAAACGTGGTTTTCCTTTCCTTATTGACTTGAATGGGTTTCATAAACATCATCCCATCATAACATAATCTATATAACACAAATTGATATCATTTAATCATAAGAAAAATCAAACCATGTAAATAATAGAGACATTGTACTTGAAACATAAACATACTAAATAATGTCATCTTAGATGGAAAATAGTTTAGATAAAATACGTGAAATGAATTCTTGAGGTAAATATCCTTTCTTCTTCAAAATCATTTTCTTTTCTCAAAATGCCATGAAATTTTAAAAGAAAATTATTTTGTTGAAAATAGTCAAGAAATATTGTAGAGGAATCTTCATATAATTAAGTCATTATGAAACCGTAAAAAATCTGTTCATGTCGTATAATTTAAAAAAACACCCTCCTCGTACTTTTAATAGAAAAGTCAAAAAGTACCACGTATGGTAAAAAAAAGAAAGATTCCTTCCATAACACAAAGTAAAAGTCAAAAAGGGGTAAACATTAATTTAAACATACATGTAATAATATTAAACACTTTATAAAAAAACAATTTTATGGACATGGATGAAAAATATAACCCCAGTAAATAATTACGTATAAGCAATCTCGGATAAAAATGAGATTGTAAAAGTATCCCTTAACTTAGGTCCAATTTCTTCCGTACGTGTTTTAAACACTTGTATAGTGGGATTTAACATATTACTAACTTGTAACAGAACCATTATAATATTTATGATATCATATATGATTCACTTATGACTTTATATTACCCGTTCTTTTGTCAATTCCATGTTAAAGCATCGTTTTGGGTAAAATCGTTTCATTTATCGTACGTGTTTGGACTTGTTGTTCTTGATATTATTATTACTTATATAATGATTTACTTAATTAAAAATGTAAAAAATTATTTATATATCATATATATTAAGTATATATATATATATAAGACAGATAAATGAAATGAAACACACCGTTCATAGAGACGGTAGGCCGTACGTATGCATGAACGATGTTTTCCTTTCCTTATAGACTTGAATGGAAGTAAATATATGGAAAATATATATATACATAAGTAAAGTAGAATTATTATGTCATATATATCATTATTGTTCATTATATATACTTTATAATCATTCTTGAATGGTTAACATGGAGAATGAATCTCATCGCGTCGTGGAGACGGTAATCCGTATGTACACATGAGCGATGATATCTTTCCCATAATTATTGAATGAAATTGGAGTAGATGATATAATATCTCAGAATTAGTATGATGTTATAATAACCATATATAGTTATTCTTTACACCATTATACCCGTCCAAGTAAGGTGGTGTGAAAAACATATTACACCACAGCCTGGAGACGGTATTCCGTACGTACGCACGTGCGGTGATTTTGTTTTCCGTAGGATGGATAGAAGGTGAAATGGGGCTGTTTCATATTTATAATAATATATAAGTATATTATTTATACTGAATTTATTAATTTATAATGAAACAACTAAATAATAGTAAGTATAAGAATAAATAAACTTGAAAGAATCGGTAGAAGAGATTACCTCTTCTTCGATACACCTCCTCTTAACCACATCTTAGGGCACTAAAGATGGTCTTTAAAGAATACCAGGACCTATATTAAGTTTCTATGGAAGTGTATAAGTGAAATGGGTTGGGTTTTTCTGAGATTTAAGGCTCAAATTTGTGTGAAGAGGAGAGGAAGGAGGTGCCCTTTTATAAGGGAGGAGAGGGGCACCTTTGGAAACCTCAAAAATATTAATTTAATATAAAATAAAACCCCACTTAAAAACTTATAAAATGATTTCAATATAAATATTAGATGAGATAGGTTTGTAATATCATCAACCAATAAAATTTAGACATGTTGTAAATTTATTTTAAACCTTATCAACATGATTTATCCTTATTTAATCTATTTAATTTTATTTGTGGTAATAATATTCTAAATTTTAAATTGTTATAAATAATTACTTATGGGTTGTGAATTATCCATAATTGGGTAATTTATGACATTTTAGACCATATAAATTTCAATTTATAATTTTTAAATATTTTTTTATTTTTAAACAATTTAATAATATGTTATTTTTATAAAATAACAATAGTGTTAATTTGGACACTATTCATTTTTTTGAATTTAAAAAAAATACACATAGAGGATATACTCAAACCAAAATTTTTAATAGATTCCTAAAATGTCATATTCATCTCGAAATTTTTTGGAGAACATTAAGTAGTTAATATAATATTTATTTTAATATTTATAAAACCATTTATTTGATATCTCTCTTAATAAAACAATTACTACATCATTTTTGTATAATCATTTAATTTACTTATTATTTGAATAAAAATTAAAAATAAAATACTATTATGATGATAAATCTAATATATTTTAAAATAATACTTTTACACGAATTTATAATATAAAAAACACAACATGTAAATTTTTATATTTATTAAATTATGAAGCTGACAACTTTTACATCATTTAAAATAAAATAATATAAGTGTCATAATCGCTTTTATAAAGCTCCAAATGGTCAAAAATTATACCATTGTATGGTTATGATTTATAGATATTCGACTAATAAGTTTTGGTCAGGTTTTTGGGCCTTTTAATAGGCATTATTATTTTAATAAAAACTATATTACTCATTTTTCACTAAATAAATAATTTCTACATCATTAATGTATATGATATTAAGGTAATTAAATATATTTTAAAAATTAAAAATAAATTACCATAAAAAATAAAAACATTTTTGTTTTCAAATGAGTATTTATAATTTAATTTATATTCTATATAACCTTATATTAAAAATACTTTAATTATTAAAGTTGGAGTGAGACATATTTCACTATCTTTAAAATAAAATAAATTAAAGGTCTTAATCACATCCAAGTGGGTTTCAATAGATTCCATTTCGACCCAAATATGTCTTAGGACGAAATATAATAATCCAATTATATTAATACAAGTGTTAGGGTAACTATATATTGTTATATTTACCCTTAATTACCCGATTGTTTTTAACTATAGTAAATAAAATTTACCGTAGTTACTATTCAAAGTGCTCAAAAATAAAAAGTAGCCTATTAACATAATTTGGACCAAATTATTTCAAATATGGAATCATGTTTTCAAAATTCAAATCACAGAAGTTGCAGAAATTAATTTAAAATTAATCACGTTGTTAAGAAAACGAGTTTTAAATGTTAAAATATTGCAAAAGATTGAAATGATTTTACCTATGAATTAAATGTAAAATCAATGATAATGACATAAATTATATTAAATGGTAAAAAAATATATTCTATTTATACTTTAAAACCATTCAATAATATAATTTACCCATATAAATTATTATGATGAAAAAAATTGTTTTTAATTAAAATATAGCGTGTTTTTACTATTCATTAAAATATGAAAGTTAACATAATAATATGAAAAATTTATCCATAGTAAAGTTTTATATCTTGGTTCCAAAGAAGAATTTTAATTTTTCAAATTGAACTTATAAATATGTTAAAAACTATATTTAAAGTGGGTGCGCCATCAAAAGACGGCAAAACTGCATTTTTTGAAAAATACTTATTTTACCCGAAAAAATTATTTTGTTCTCATACCATGTTCTAGAAAATGTGTAATTTAAATAATAATGTTATAAAATTAAAATTTTAGTTAATACTATTCATAACAGCTAGTTCATAATAATATTATAATAATATATAATTATTTAGTGAAACCTGCTATTGCGTACTACACACGCTATCGAGGAAGGTCGTGATTGCGTGTAATGCAAACCAAGTCAGGGCTGCGTGTAGTGCAAGCTCTCGTTGGTGTTTCTTATAAAATAATCAAAACTTATTTCATTTATACATTAAACAAAATCTATACTTAATTTTGCATAGAATAATTTCTACAAAATGAACTTGAAATTGTGTGTAACACGAGCCAAGAATAGTGTTGTGTATACTGCAAGATAACACGGTGTTGTGTATAGAAAAGCTAATCTTGGTGTAGTGTACAATAGAAGAAATCAAGGAAATTAAAAATAATATATCTCATAAAATCTCAGGGTGTTACATTCTACCCCTCTTAAAATGAATTTATCCCTCGAAATTCGTTGGGGTTATAAATCATTTACTACTTGAAAGTTTCTTTCATAGAAACCTACATTGTAAAAAGGAATAATAAAACTTAATTTTAATAACTAAAGTATGAAACTTAATAGTTACCTAAATTAACTCATCACTGGGTTTCCGCATAGGAGAACATAGGTGAAAATATGGACATGAAATAGGAATCTAGCTATCAATTTCTGATGGAGAGTGGTAGAGAACATGGCTATGAAAAAGCAAACAATCACAAATCCATAAATTGTTGATGATATAAGGTACCATCTCATTCATCGGATATGAGAGTACTTGGACAACATTTTTCGTTTTCAAGATCATTTCCCTAACTTTCATGAATTTTTACATAAGGAGAAAAACATACTTGATTTCAGTGTAATATCATCATTGGTCATTCCATGAATAATTTCCACTTCATCTCTTATTTAATGAAATGAAGTTGAACTTGTCATTCTTGAAGTATTAGCAGATCGTATGATATAATGATAGGTCATTCCATCTATCTCAAACATAAGGTTAGAAAAACTTATTAAATATACATAAGTCCATATATGGTGAGATTAATCGTATATGGTTCCAAAAATGGACTTATACATTATCTATCATACAACTTAATAAAATAAAACTAATTTCTACTAACCAGGGACTTCCTGTAGGCTAGTGGATGGCGATAAAGGCTCTTCGCACTTCGTTTGTGGGTTCTATTCCCACAACCTTGTCCAACACGATGGGTTATCGCCCGTCCTTCATGTTGTCCCTTTTCTAAAACTATACTATTATAACATTCTAGAAAAAATGTATTAGCTTTAAACAATAATATCTGATGTCCAACTTAATCCATTCCATTATTTAGGCTTATCCAAAATACTTATGTCCAATCTCATAGTATAAAGGAAACGATTACTAGATAGGTCATCTACCAAGCATATTAATACCATCATTTATCCACAGTATATCATAAGATATAGCTTGTTGGTCACATTTAAAACATGTGAATTCCTTAATCATGTATTCTCTTGAAACTTGAGTTACCATAGAACCTTAGTGAAAACATGAATGTCGTCAATAGTTAACTCTTTCCACATACCAAAATCCCAAAAATTCTATATGTGCAAATCATGACATCACTTTGTCCTTATATTAGTCATGAGCTCATTAATACTATCAAACATCTCATTATCTCCTTATCCCTTCATTATGCGCATATCATATACTTTCCAAAAATATCTGAATAACCTTTCATGGTTACTGGTACCATTCAACATATACTTTCATATACTTTAGGAAAAACAATAGTGTAACAATCCTTATATGTGTATTTATTTTATAGTACCATTACCTATACAACATAACTCTTGATAAACATAAATCATTCCACTACCTTCTTAAACCATTGACTGAGCTTCAACAATTCCTTCATCTCACATATCATTTGTAGTCTGTTCATCATCATCAACATAAATACTACCCATACAACCATGATGATTCTCTTTATAATAATTTCCCTTAGGGCATTGGTTTGCATAATGCTCGTACATTCCAGATTTAAAACATTTAACCGTTGTTGATGTCTTAGAAATACCATTATCCTTGTCCATGGTGTTAACTGAACCTTTTCCTTTGAAATTATTGGATTTGTGTCCTTATTTTCCACACCTAAATCATCTTCCAGTACCTTTGAATCATTCTCCCTGATGCCTCTTCTCACATTATTTACATGAGGGAAATTGAACTTTCTTTCCTCTATGATCATCATGAAACTCCATCTTTCTCTTATTAGCTGAGTCGAGAAACTTAAAAAAGTTGATATTGTTGTTTATATTATGAGATTACTGATTAGGTATAATAATAATGTTTGGACTTCCAAATCCTATTTCATTTGGTTTCTCAGGAATAATATCATTCCATTGTCTATCCTATCCTCTATTATCGTGAATCTTCCTATTTCAAACCATTTTCTAAAACCCAAAAAGAATAGTGTGAGAGGCTAAAATCATACTAGGAAAACAACATAATAAAGGGGGATTACCTTCAATATCTAACATATTAGGTTTAATTCTAATATTTTTACCGTAATTCTAGGACTATAATCTATATTATACTTACCTTAGGTACATCCCTAGACATACCTTAGAAACATCTCTAGGGATCTCACGAAATTTTTTGCATCCTAGTTTCCAAAGGTTAACTAAACCTTTACTCTGATACCAACTGTAGAGACCCAAAGCTTGACGTACATAGACATTACATTACTTTTGCGTAATACTTAATAAATGACAAAAACAGACACCCAAAGACCGTATTAGTTTAGTGTCTTTGGAAACTCGGAACAAAATCTTTTGATCATAGTGAAAGATCCTCAACATCTCCCATAAAGTTCTTCCGCTTTTTTACCTAAAACCTTTATTTATATCCTAGGGAAAAGAAAACATAAAAAGGGTGAGCTCAAATGCTCAGTAAGGGTAAACATAGTGAACATAAAATAATCCATAAACATTTGAACATAAAAACAAGAGCATAAAATATAAACATCAAAATTTTGAGCAATGACATAAAACATGGAAGTACATAAGGCATAGATCATAAAAGAACATCAATCAAGATAAGTATCATGGGAATAAAATATGTAATTGTGGCATCCATTAAGCACATGTTATGATTTCCATAGTATCCAAGGAATTTCTACCAAGACCATAATAGTGGACAATGTCCATTACTGAATCGGGTTTACTTGCCATTTTAGCCCTGTATTACTGAACCGGATTTTACTTGTCGTTCAAGCCATGTCTATCTCATGATATATAAATCTTTACCCAATGCATTGGAGGGAGATATAGGTCCCACCCATCTCATAATGAAATCATTCTTTCGTGTGCCACAAAATAAAAATAAATCATTCATCATAACCCAAAGAATAATATGGGTTTCATAAACATCATCCCATCATAACATAATCCATATAAAACAAATGGATATCATTTCATCATAATAAAAATAAAACCATGTAAATAATAGAGGCATTATACTTGAAACATAAACATACTAAATAATTTCATCTTACATGGAAAATATTTTAGATAAAACACGTGAAATGAATTCTTGAGGAAAATATCCTTTCTTCTTCAAAATCATTTTCTTTTCTCAAAATGCCATGAAATTTTAAAAGAAAATGATTTTGTTGAAAATATTCATGAAATCATGTAGAGGAATCTTCATATAATTAAGTCATTATGAAACCGTAAAAAAATCCATTCATGCCGTATAAGTTAAAAAAACACCCTCCTCATACTTTTAATGGAAAAGTCAAAAAGTACCACGTACGGTAAACAAAAGAAAGATTCCTTCCATAAAACAAAGTAAAAGTCAAAGAGGGGTAAACATGAATTTAGACATACATGTAAGAATATTAAACAATTTATGAAAAAAAACATTTTTATGGACAGGGATGAAAAATATAACCCCAATAAATACTTACGTATAAGCAATCTCAGATAAAAATGAGATTGCAAAATTATCCCTTACCTTAGGTCTAATTTCTTCCGTACGTGTCCCAAACTCATGTATATTGGGTTTAAACATATTATTAACTTTTAAAAAAACCATAATAATATTTATGATATCATATATGATTCACTTATGACTTTATATTACCCGTTCTTTTATCAATTCCATGTTAAAGCAGCATTTTGGGTAAAATCGTTTCATTTATCGTACGTGTTTGGACTTATTGTTCTTGATATTATTATTACTTATATCATGATTTAATTACTTAAATAATATAAAACATTATTTATATATCATATATATTCATTATATATATATATATATAATATATAGATAAATGAAATGAAACACACCGTTCATCAAGACGGTAGGTCGTACATACTCATGAACGTTGTTTTCCTTTCCTTATTGACTTGAATGGGAGTAAGTAGATGAAATATATATATATATATATAAATAAATAAATAAAATATCATTATTATGTCATATATATCATTATTATTCATTATATATACTTTATAATCATTCTTGAATGGTTAATATGGAGAATGAATCTCATCGCGTCGGGGAGACGGTAATCCATATGTACGGAGGAGTGATGATATCATTCCCATAATTATTGAATGAAATTGGAGTGGATGATATAATATCTCAGAATCAGTATGATGTTATAATAACCATATATAGTTATTCTTTACACCATTATACCCATCCAAGTAAGGTGGTGGTGGAAAAACAGATTACACCACGGCGTGGAGACGGTATTCCGTACGTACGCACGCGCGGTGATTTCATTTTTTGTAGGATGGATGGAAGGTGAAATGGGGTTATTTCATATTTATAATAACATATCAGTATATTAGTTTTACTGATGTTATTAATTTATAATGATACAAATAAAGAAGAGAGAGTATAAGAATAAAGAAACTTTAAAGAATCGGTAGAAGAGATTACCTCTTCTTCAACGCGCCTCCTCTTAACCTCGTCTTAGGGCACTAAAGTTGGTCTTTGAAGAAGAACAGGACCTATAGTAAGTTTATATGGAAGTTTATAATTGAAATGGGCAGGGTTTGGCCGATCTTGAAGGCTCAAATTTGTGTGAAGAGGAGAGGGAGGAGGTTCCCTTTTATAAGGGAGGAGAGGGGAACCTTTGGAAACCTCAAAAATATTAATTTAATATAAATTTAAACCCCACTTAAAAGATTCAAAAATGACTCCAATTCTAATATTAGATGATATATGGTTGTAATATCATAATCCAATAAAATTTAGACATTTTGGAAATTTATTTTAAACCTTATCAACATGATTTATCCTTATTTCATCTATTTAATTTTATTTGTGGTAATAATATTCTAAATTTTAAATTGTTATAAATAATTACTTATGTGTTGTGAATTATCCATAATTGGGTAATTTATGACTTTTAGACCATATGAATTTGAATTTATAATTTTTAAATATTTTTGTGATTTTTAAACAATTTAATAATATGTTATTTTTATAAAATAATAATAGTGTTAGTTTTGACACTATTTATTTATTTTAATTTAAATAAAATCCATACATAGGATATATTCAAAAAAATGTTTAATAGATTCCTAACAAGTCATATTCATCTAGAAAATTTTTGTAGAACATTAATAAGTTAATATAATATTTATTTCAATATTTATAAAACCATTTATTTGATATTTCTCTTAATAAAACAATTACTACATCATTGTTTTATAATAATTTAATAAACATATTATTTGCATAAAAATTAAAAATAAAATACTATGATGATGATAAAACTAATATATTTCAAAATAATACTTTTACTCAAATTTATCATCTTAAACCCACAACATTTAAATTGTTATATTTATTAAATTATGAAGGTGACAACTTTGACATCATTTAAAATAATATAATATAAGTGACACAATCGCTTTTATAAAGCTCAAAATGGCCAAACATTCGACCATTGGATGGTTATTATTTAGATATATACTACCAATAAGCTTTTTTCAGGTTTTTGGGCCTTTTAATGGGTATTATTATTTTAATAAAACATATATTACTGATTTTTCACTAAATAAATAATTTCTACATCATTAACGTATAAGCTATTAAGGTAATTAAATATCTCTTAAATATTACAAATAAAATACCATAAAAAGGAAAAAAATTATCTTTCAAATTATTATTTATAATAGAATTTATATTTTGTATGACCTTATATTAAAAATACTTTAATTATTAAAGTTTGAGTGAGACATATTTCACTTTCTTTAAAATAAAATAAATTAAAGGTCTTAATAACATCCAAGTGGGTTCGAATGGATTCTATTTCAACCCAAATATGCCTTAGGAAGAAATATAATCATCCAATTATATCAAGACAAGTGTTAGGGTAATTTTATAATGTTATATTTTCCCTTAATTACCCGATTTACCTTTAACTATGGTAAATAAAATTTACCGTAGTTACTATTCGTAGTGCACAAAAAAAAGTATCCTATTAACATAATTTGGACCTAATGATTCCAGATTTGGAATCCATTTTTCAAAATTCAAATCACAGAAGTTGTAGAAATTAATTTAAAATTAATCATGTTGTTAAGAAAACGAGTTTTAAAAGTTAAAACATTGTAAAAGATTTAAATGATTCCACCTATGAATTCAATGTAAAATCAATGCTAATGACATAAATTATATTAAATGGTAAAAATATATTCTATTTATACTTTAAAACCATTAAATATTATAATTTAACCATATAAATTATTATGATGAAAAGGTTGTTTTTAATTAAACTATAGCGTGTTTTTACTATTCATTAATATATGAAAGCTATCGGAATAATATGAAAAATTTATACAAAGTAAATTTTTATATCCTGATTCCAAATAAGAATTTTATTTTTTCAAATTTAACTTATAAAAATGTCAAAAACTATATTTAAAGTGGGTGCGCCATCAAAAGGTGGCAAAACTTCATTTTTTGAAAAATAATTATTTTACCCGAAAAAATTATTTTGTTCTCATACCATGTTCTAGAAAATTTGTAAGATTAATAATAATGTTATAAAATTCAAAATTTAGTTAATACTATTCACAACGGCTAGTTCATAATAATATTATAACAATATATCGTTGTTTAGTGAAAACCCGGTATTGCGTACTACACACGCTATCGAGGAAGGTTGTGATTGCGTGTAATACAAGCCAAGTCAGGGTTGTGTGTAGTGAAAGATATATTTAGTATTGCATATAACATAATCAAAACTTATTTCATTTATACATCAAACAAAATCTATACTTAATGTTGCATAGAATAAATTTTACAAAACGAACTTGAAATTGTGTGTAACACGAGCCAAGAATAGTGTTGCGTATACTGCAAGCTAATACGGTGTTGTTTATAGTAAAATCCAATCTTGGTGTAGTGTACAATAGAAGACATCAAATAAATTAAAAAGAATATATCACATAAAATCTCGGTGTGTTACAGAGGAGCATGAGTCAAAGCTCATTGCACAAGAATGAGCATGAGTCAAAGATTGTTGCACATAAAGGAGCATGAGTCAAATATCATTTCACATGAAGTACCATGATTCAAATCTCATTGCATAGAAAAAATAATGATACTAAACACTACCCAATTCATTGGATTTTTATCAGGGTACACACTTCATAATCATTTCATTTTCATGCTTAAGTGTTCCACATAGATCATGTAACATGGATTCATTCAACATAATAATTTATTAATTGATTAAGTAAAGTGGATTAAATACATGTAATACCCTGATAAATAATTATATGTCCATAAAGGTGAATAAAATTGATAGATAAATGGGTATGGTATTCACTACAAGATTATCTTGGAATGGAAAATTGCAATGCAATTTTGGCAACATAACAGCGTCATATAGAAGTTTATAAAATGGGTTGATGATTATAAAAGTGGTATCTCATAATTTATGCATGAAATGGAAAGTAATAGGGATATTTAAGAACATATCCCAATATAAGAAAAAGTAACATTATGATACATAACATAAAAGGGATGTTTGATAAAAGAAGATGGTGGAATATCCCTTACCAGATTTCGGCATAGTAACGGGTGAAATTAAGGGTTCATAAAAGAAATAAATGAGATTAAAAGGAAGCTATAATCATTTATACATCAAATTTATAGTAATTTAAACATGGAACTTAATATACCAACATATTAAAATGGAATTTAAGAATAATATTATAAAATAAGTGCTTGAATGGAAATGAGAAGAGAGAAATCCCTTACAGAATTTCGGCATAGTAACGGTTTAGGTAAGGAACCAAGTGAGGAGGGGAGAGCACTCTCTGCGCTTGGATTCTCCTCCCCTCTAGGGTTTCTGAGCACTTTCTCGGATTCTCCCCTTCATTCTCGACCTCATCCATAGCTCCTGGCTTCTCCCTTCCGTTCTCAGACTCGTCCTCTCCTCTGGTGTTCGTCGTTGTGGGATTTCTCTATGGTTTTCTTCCTCTTCCGATGAAGGTATGTGATGTTGATGCCCTATGTAATCTTACCATGCTCTGGACACAAGTTTCTCTCTCCTCTCCTGGTCGGAGTTGGGGTGGAGTTTTCATCGAGGCTTTAGGATTTACGGTGTGGTGGATGGAGGGTTTCTAACGCCATCGAAGTCGGTCATTTTTTTCAATCTGTTTCATCCCCGGCTGCCCAAACCCACTCTGACCCAGGGTTCCACCTCTCTTCTCTAGGTTGGAGTTGGATCGATGGTTACACAAAGGTTTTGGGAAATAAGTTTAGGCAGTCGTGATTCTTCCTCTCAGGGTTCATCCCCATCGTTCTTTAGGGTTTCACCCCCAGTTCTATTTTTCCTTTTTTGGTTCTCTTTCTTGTTAGCAGGGTTTGTTCTCATTGGCATTTTCACTATCTGGTTTGGTCATCCAATTGGGTTATGTCTGGTTTTCTACCCTTCTAGTTCGATGATGTTGTTCTCTATGGTATTGATGGTGTTTCCTCCATCATGGCTCACTATGTAGATATTTTACACTCTCACGTTACTCTGGCTTACAGGTTCTTTGATCCTTTCTAGGTCGGTTCGGTGATATGGATTCTATAGTGGCTTTGGGATGTGTTTGTGCGAGTGGTTGGGTGTTCTAGGAGGCATGAATGTGGGTTTCTTCCCCTTTTCTGGGTTCGTTCGGTGTGGGATATAGATTTTTTTTTATTCTATCCAAGGTGATTTTGGTTCTTCTTTGGCATCGACGTCAGTGGTGTTATGTGTTTTTACTAGTATGTGGGAACTTCTTCTGACGTTGAGGTACAGCAAGGGTGATGTTGATTCTATCCTGGAGGTACTGATTCTGGCCCACGACCTGTAACTGTGTTGTGGTGGTGATGAGAGGGGTGTTCCTATTTCTTGCACGGTTCAAGGTTCATGCTTCACGCAAGGTTTGAGGTTCTGCTTACCGAGGCGGTGCAATAGTTCTATGTTTGAAATTTTCACTTTGAATTTTGAATCTTTAAAGGAGGTTCGTGGTTAAATGCTTTGTTTTTTCGATGGGATTGAGGCTGTTCTTTTTTATTGTCATATGTTTGAATTGTGACTTATTATTTTGGGAAGTTTTTCTATTTTTAAATTTGAATATGAGGTTCCCACTTGTCCAAAAAGTTGTTTATTCAGAAAAAAAGGATTTGGATGAGGAACCAAATGATTGGTAATAAATTATCCCTCATAAAAATAACTACAATTGGATAGTAAATTAATTATTATAAACTACCTGAAATATAAGCAGTTGAAATTAGAAAAACTAATCTCAAATAGGTGCTTGAATTCAAAGGAGAGGAGAGAAATCCCGTACATGGATGTATGACTCCAAAGGCTTATGAGAGGCTTCATGTAAGCTTGGGGAAATATTAGGAGGACTCTAGGGAGTATATATAAGAGTTTTTATAATCTTAAAGTAGTTTGAGTGAAGATAAATGGGATCTTGCGTGGGATTATATAGGAAATGAGCAAGATGTCTTTATTATTTTGGTTTTGGAAACTACATAATAAAATATTCAAAACCACAAATCATCCCATGGATGTTGACCATGTTTTCTTGAAATTTGTATTGTTTTGAATTATTATATTAGACCAAGGGTCGAAAATATTAAAATAACTCCCTTGCTTATGTGGAGTTGAGTCACACTCTTAAGGAAATGATTTTAAAATCTTAAAATATTTTATAAGTCTTGGAGGATTCACTAAGACTTTATGAAATAAATAAAATAAACATAAAATCACATTATTTTAAATTAAAAACATATATTTGGACGAATATACCTTTTATAGTATTTATTAAATCATTATTGGTCTATTATTATGTCATAAAAGACATCCTATATTTACACGGTATTTAATTTTTATCCAAAAATTAGACTGTCTCAGAAAATTATGAAAAAATATCTGTTGAATAATTTTAAAATCCTAATTCCAAAAATTATATTCATTTTATCTAAATAATTTTGTAAATATTTAGATTTTTCTTTTAAAATAAAACTCAAATTTTATTAAAAATTGACAGGTTTTAACAAAAACATGTTTCAAACCTTAAAAATTTACATTTGATTTCATAAAAATTATATGATCATTCATATTTAATAAAATTAATTTAATAATAATATTTTATTAAAATATTATTTATTTCAAAAATTCATTAATTCATCAAAATATATTTCTTGATTGAATTTTAATATTAACCAAAAATAATATTTGTGCATTAAAAATCATTTACAAAGTAGCAATAATAGGATAAAGAAATATATTCATTATTATATAAAAAAATAATGTACATAATCTTAATACTAGGGTCTTGATACATATCTCTTTATTGCACCATCATACACCCTAAGAGTAAGGTGTGTGATGGTGGGACTTTCATGGGTACGTTCGGTGAACATGGTTTGGATCATGATCTCGATGAGCTTGAACTTCTAATATAAACAGTTTTTCTCATGATTAAGTTATTGGATTCATCTTGGGTTGGGCCTTAGTCTAGGGAAAAGCCCAAAAATGATATCTCCCTTGTAAGCTCTGATAAATGGGCTTTATAGGGTACTATCCTACTAGTTGAGGTCATCAATTCCTTTGTTTGTGTCAAAAGGATTTGTTAAAACCCTATATTTATACTATTCATGTGATCATTGTTCAATGAAATTTTTATCAATGGTAAAGAAACATAACAGTAATTTAAATATAATAGGACATAATTAAAAAAAAATAAGTGCATGTGTTTTATATATCTATAAGTCATTTAATTAAGTAAAAATAAAGGTAATTTTATTCATAACATTTGGTTCATTAAAGGTCCTGACCCCCATGTTGTTCTCATCTCCAAACTCTAGCCCCTCCAGAAAAAAAAACAATTAGCAATATGGTCCTTTTCCTTTGTCCAAACCTGCATCCATGTAATCTTCCCAGGTACCAAATAGAGGCTCGAATAGGGTGTGAGTAAAACATAGTAGGCCAACACAATCATGTCGAAACTAAACCAATTTTATAATAAGTGCATGAAATAAAGTGATAACATGTTTATTAATTAAACAATTAATACAATATAATAATCACTACTACAAAATTGGGTTTATCCAGCACTAGGTCATTAACAACACTAGCTAAAAACGCTGTTACAGACCCCCTTTGTCAATTATAAAAAAAGAGATGTTAAAGGGGGTATTTAAAAATTATTTTTTTAGAACTATTGAATGGGGTATTTAATATCGCTAAAAACATTGTTAAAGGGGGCCTTTATCAGTACTTTTTTACAAGTGTGGATAGGGGTTTATCAGCACTTTTTTAGAAGCACAGATAAATACCCCCCTTTATCAGTTTTTTTTATAAGTGCTAATAAAAGTATACTTCAAGAAAAATATTTCATTAAAATTAAAATATTAATATGTAAGTATATTTATGCTGATATAAATATAATATGCCTTTTTTTAAAAATGTTTTAAATAAGTTAAATAGGTATTTACACTTAATATATAAGATATTTAGTGAAAATGACTTATAAAATAACTAAAAAATATTTTAAATTCATAAATTTATTATTATTACTAAGTAATAGTCATTTAATATCAATTTAATGATAAAAAACTAAAAAATTAATAAAAGATCTAAATAAGTTGAAAATGTAACTCGAACATCAAACCGCCATAACTTTTGATCCAGGTATCTGTTTGGGCTCTACCACATATCAAATCGAAGCCTGTAAAGATATATATGCCAAATTAAATTTGGGTAAACCCTTTATATAAGGACCTAGCCTTAAAACATTACATAATATTGAATTAAATGGATTATTCACATTGAGGATCTTTTCAGGTTTAGAGTTTTAGAGAATTAGTCCATAACTATTACATTACATCTCAAAAAATTATAAAGTATACACTTCTACTCAATTTCCATTTTTTTATAAAATAAAAAATCTTGAAAAAAAGACTCATGTCTAGTTCCATGTTTTAGACAGCATGACTTTTCCTTGATCACATCCTTGACCCTATTCATCTTTAGGTCCTATGAAAAAACATTTCAAAACTTGTTATGAGCATAAAAATCTCAGTAAGGGTTAAAAAAAGAAAGAAAACATTAGTTCATCAATTTATACATAACAAAATCTCTTTAACATACCTTATTAAATCATAATATTTATGAATAACACATAGTAATCATAAATCATAAAGGTAACTTGTGTCATCCATAACATACTTACGTTGTAACTTTCACAACTATGTAAGGAGTCGCATTTGGAAAACCCATCATATTATATTCCCTAAATATCTTAGAAGAAACATTCACGTTTACCTCTATCACATTACCCAATGCATTGGAGAGCTATCTCAGGCTCACCCTCCCTTGGTTTATCACGAAACCACTCATATACAGAAACAATGCCCAAGAACCATAACATATTCATAGCACATAAAACAAACATAAAGGAAAGATAACATTTCCACATTTCAAACACAATATATCATTTAAAAATATTGACATAAAAAAACCATTATCAAAACCATTTTCAATACCAAAAGACATAAAATATTATATGGTATTTATTTTCCTTTTAAAAACATTATGGCTGGTTAAATAAGCCATAGATCAAATAATACCTGCGGCAACTAAAAAGGTCGTTGTCACCGATTACATTAAAAAAAACATTATTTTATATCGTTTAGTAAAATTCCTTGTAGAAAAATATTCCATTTGAATGAAATTAAAATTCAATGGTTTGTATACACCGTATAAAAGAAAGTCGTGTATAAAACAAAATATGCCCCAATGAAAGGAGATTGAGATGAAGTCCCTTACCTCATGTCTAACTTGAACCATTCATTCTTTAATCTCCTGAATACTAAATTAAAGTTAATTTATACTTGGTTAAAGACATTTTTCAAGTTTATTATTCTTTTTATATCTCTTATTTCCATGTTATAATAATTATGTAATCATTTAAGTTAATAATGGTCATTTTGTCTATATTTGGTACTTGAGTCAAAAATGAACTTCTAATATTTACAAGTTGTCCATGTGGTCAAAAGTTCATTATCTCCAGAATGATATTCATGATTTAGATATCATATATAGAATATATATATATTATATATATGTATTTATAATAGTACATGACATTTGGAGGTAATAAATGAAATATGTCGTTCATGGAGATGGTAAGTCGTACGTACGCATGAACGCTACTTTCATTTCTATTTCATATTTTTAATGAAATGAAAACTTAATGATAAATAGGTATATTATAATTGTAGTATAATATCATATATAATTTCATTAACTCCATCTTTTATGTGTTCCACATATGGCATTAACGAGTCATACCACTTTGTGGGAGCGGTAGTCCGCACTTCCTCAAATGAAATTATCGTGTTTACCCACTATGGAAACCATAAAGGTATGTTATAAATGAAAAATAAAAAATCATAGAGACAATATAAATATAATATATATAACATATAAATACATTTCCATCACAATTTCCACCATAAGAGGTGGTAGGAGAAAATTGAACAATCATCGTTTCATGAGGCAGTAGTTCATCGTCCACAGAAACAGTATGTTCCTTACCTATTAGATGGAGGTGTGTGTAAGTGTAGTTAAAATACTTATCATAAAAAACCTAGTATATTTATTATACTTATGTTTTTATAAAATAAAATAATAAAAAGAGTTTATGGGTTTGGAGAAGTAAAATAAAAGAAAAGAACTTAAAAGAAGATGTTGTCTTTAAATCGGGTAACTCCCTTTGGTTTGAACCAAAATAATTTCTTGAAGTATCTTTTCCCTAAGGTAAGGATTCCTTGTGGAAGAGAGGGATCTTTAGAGCTTATTTAGACAGAATTTTGACGATCCAGGGGGCCTGAGATGTGTGATTAATGGGTTAGAGGTGAGGGCTTTTAATAAGAGAGAGGAGGGGCTCTTTAGGAAAGTTTAAAAATATTATTTTATTAAATAATTATTTTCGGTTTCTAAAGGTCCCAAACTTATTAAAGTTGAAGATAATATGACTATTGTTAGAAATAAAATCATCCAATAATAATTGGACAGGTTTTGAATATTTTTTTAATCTTCATAATCTTATTTATTTAAATCATTCATTAATGAGGTAAACATTACATCCTTATTGTGTCATATATAATTTTATTTATTTGATGTCTAAAAATAATAAATAAAATACCATGATGTATGAAATCTTTTTATCTTTCTAATGAATATTTATAGTCAAATATATCAATTATATTACCCCACATTAAAATTTTTTTAGCAAAATAATACATTTTTGTGATTTTTTTTTTACTTTAAATAAAAAGTTATTAATATCATTATCTTACCCAAGTGGCCTTCAAAGGCCAAAATTCTCACCCAATTATTGTATTATTCAGTCAATACTCATCCAATAATATTAGGAAAAGTGTTAAGATAATTTTATATTATTATAATATTTTTTTTACCTTAAATTGTCCTATTTACCTTTAACCACGGTAAATAAAAGTCAAAAGTTACTATTCACCAAAAAATATTTTCATCTTATTTAATCACATTTTACTCACTAATAACAACTATGTATGTTGTATTTTTCAAATTCAATTCACATAAATAGTAAAATTTCACTTAAACGAAAAATTCACCTTTTTATCTACTACTTAGTGTTTTCACTATTCATCAAAAATTGACGTTTTTAAAAAAAGTAAAAAAAATTCAGCCTAATATATATTTGATATTCTGAATTCAAAAATAATATCTATTTTACCAAATTAAAAACATAGAAGTTGCATTAATTAATTTAAAATTAATTCTCGTTGTCAAAACAAAACACGTGTTTTTAAGAAATAATAACTATCAAAAGATTGACACTTGTTTATGTTCAATTTCAAAGTGAAATTACTTCCAATGAAAAACATTGGATTAAATATTAAAAATATAATCTAATTAAACTTTAAAACTAATTAAAAAGATAATATAACCATATAAATAAATTAGATTAAAAGACAGTATTGAATTAAAATACATTATTTTTCACTATTCATTAAAAATGAATTTTATCAGAAAAATACCAAAAAAATTACCCAAAGTTAATTTTTATGTCCTGACTCTAAATAAGAATTTTATTTTGTCAAATAGAACATATAAAAGTGACCAAAACTAGATTAAAAGAGGGTTCTCCATTAAAAGGTCGTAAATCGACCTTTTAAGTAATATTAGAGTATTTATGCTTAAAATTATATTTGTTCACATATTAAGCCTCTAACTTTAATTGGATAAAAGTAAAAACATTTAACAAACATGTATAATCATATTGTAGTTATTTATATTTATTCATGGAAGTACAACGACTAGGTGTTAACTACCATTTAAAATAATATTATATTATTATTTTTCAGTATGACTCAGCATTGTAACATTAGACTTCAAAGAAACTTGTCGTTGCGTATCGGGTACGCCATTGAACATAGTATCCCCTTTAAAGTAAAATATATATTTAATTCACAAATATTAATAAATATGAAAATGTATTATTCTTTATTTACTTGAGATGTTACACTTCATCACATTTTTCACGGCCAAAAAAGTCTCAAAAGGCCTCCAGAACTAAGTTTTTTGTTTGGGTACACCAATTTTTTAACATTAAATGGATTTTAAGTATCGTTTAAAGCGGTATTTTTGACCTTTTTCGGTGAGGACTGAATTTATTTTTAGGACTTACATTCATATTGATATTATGGCTTTAAAATTTTATCATTTTTCAAAACGTAATTTTATTTATAATTAAATATATGCATGTTTTATTATATTTACTTATAATAAATCGCTCATATAAATACATATATCATACACACACATATTCAATAAATGTATTTAAAAATAATTATATATATATCATACACACACATATTCAATAAATGTATTTAAAAATAATTATATATATGTATAACCAAATATATCATTAAAAAAGATAGAAAAACAACATGGTGTAGTGGTAAAGGCATTACATCTTCCAATGAGAGGTGTCGGGTTTGAATCTAGGCAGGCACGCATGAGGCTATAAATTCAAAAAGCGATGCTAAGGGGGGTCAAAAGTGCTGATAAAGGGGGGTGGAGCACTATCAAAGGGGTTGTGAAAGCACTGATAAAGGGTTTTAATTCTCAAGTATGTCCGAAAAAAATTACCCCCTTTAAAAGCAGTACTTTTATCAGTGCTAAAAAAGCACTATTAAAGACCCCCTTTAACATTTCCAAAAAGAGAGATGTTAAAAGGTTCCTTTAACAATTCTAAAAAGGAATTGTTAAAGGGACCTTTTAATATCACTTTTTTAGCACTAATAAAAGTTTCGATCCTTTAACCACTCTTAGATTATCATAATTTTTTAGTGCTAATAAAGGCTTATTCTAGTGCTTCTAAAGGCCTTTTTTGTATTAGTGAATCAACCTGCTTTGGTGTCATGCTGGAATATATTTGATCATATATAAAAACCATGCCAACCATATCGATAAACAGAAAAATAATCACATAAATGGGAAAATCACTCTATGTATGTATTTTAGCCTCTGGAAAAACACCTATATATAATAATTTTAGCATCAACTGGGCCAAGACCAATATATAATCATCTCAAAAAGTATCACTGGGCCACACCATCTATATAAGCATTTCAACATCAACTAGGTCAAGCCTTCTATATAAGCATTATAAAATTACTGGTCAGGTCCCTATATAAAATCATTACTACATCACCAGGAATAACCCTATATATAAGCATTTCAACATCAAAAACAACAAGTCACAAAAGTAAGTATATCACAATGTCACATCATAATACTCAATGGTGGATTATGAAAATTACCATTTGTCTTTAAATTACTCAGCCCTTTATTTATAAAATTATCTATAGCTATTTAAATTAAAAATATCCACTACCAATGTGATTGTACATCAATCAATCACCTGGATTCTCATATCATGCCGAACACACTTTTAATCTATTATTCAATAACATATTACTCAAGGGTTCAATCACCCACATGTAGTCACAATTCATGTCACAATATTACTGAATACAAAGAAATCCAAGTTAAAAATTTATCTCATGATTTATCATAATTTATCATTCAATTAATTAATGCATGTGTTATGGTAGCGTAATTGCAGTATTATACAGACTCAACAATTAAACAAACCATAGGGTTAGGTTTAGACCACCAACCTTTATTCGGCAATTAAGAAACGCTTCCAAACAGAATCTCCTAAAAGAATAGAGTTGAGTAAGATCGCAAGTAGGAAACTAGATCATCCAATAATGAGATCAAGACCAAAAAAAATGTTGTCAATATATTTACACCGCAATGATGAAGTGAAATGAGGAATAAAGGAAAAACTAAGAAAACCCACTCACTAGATATTGATCGCTTGAATAGAACATCCAGAATTGATTAAGAGGCTTAAAAATCACCAAGAACCCACCTTAGGTCTGATAAGAAGAAGTGTGGTAGTGTATTAATGAAAAAAATAAGTGATTAATTCTCTAAAAACTACTGATCATGAGAAATATTCAAATTGTAATCCTCTTTAATATTTTCTATTTCTTGTTTAAGAGTCACATTGAAAATCAAGTCACCTCAGGTGAATTTAACCATGCTCCAACATTACATGTTGTGTTTTGTAGATTCATGGTGTGTAATCATGTTCATGTCCTGAACTATTTCATGACCTATACTCTTTTCATGACATCATCTTAAAGAGTGTTACAAGTCGTGTAATGCATTTACATGGTGTGTAAATGCCTTGAAAATATATTTAATTCCAGCTTCTTCAAAAGTGATCAAACAACCTCCAAAGCCTTATAATCTCATGGAAACCCCTCATAATCCCATTTACCATGTTTATACTTGGACTCCATTTATTCAAAAAAAATTAATTCCCTAAACTTTAACTCATTTCCCTAATAAAATATCTTTGTATCTGAATGAGACTCAACCAACAAGGTTTAAAGAAAAAGAAACCCTAAAAAAAGAGATTTAACACAAATAAACAGAAAGAGGGACGTACTTGGAAAAATATGGGGTATTACAACCTCCCCACCATATAACATCTCATCCCTAAGCTGATTTGAGCATCATTGTGGGGTCTTGGTGAACATGTATGGACATTGTGCTCATATATCAAACTACATCTCCCAGGTCTCCTCTTGAACCCACCCATGATGTCATTGAACTCGAACTAAAGGTATGGTCCTACCCCAGAGATACTTCACACTATGATCTATAATATATACCAGATTCTCCCCAAAGGGTTCATCAGAACAAATCTTGGCATCCTCAATGTATACCATGTGATAAAGGTTATGATGATATCTCTGAATTTGTGACATGTGAAACACATCACGTAAGGAACTATAGAGTTGTGGAAGGGTTAATCACTACACCACTGGACTTACCATATTCACTATCTCAAATGGCTCGAAAAACCTAGGAACTATATTTCTCTGTTTCCTCATACAGCATTACCCCAACCTAGGTGAAACCTGAAGGAAAACACAATGATCGACCTCAAACTCTAGAGGTCATATCCAATGGTTAGTGTAATATTTCTTCCTACTCTGTGTGGTCACTAATTTCCTCCTAATAAATTGAACCTGATCATATGTCTCTTGTACGAGACTAGTTCCAATAAGTGTAGACTCACTTAACTCTAACCAAAAAAGAGGATAATGGCATAACCTTTCATATAAAGACTCAAAATTTTCTATTCTTATTAATTACTTGAAGCTATTATTATATGTAAACTCCATGAGTTCCATATGTTTATATCAAGAATCATCAAAATCCAAAATAAAGTCTCATAATATATCCTCTAGAATATGAATGGCCTTCTCAGATGGACTATCAGTTTGAGGATGTTAGGTTGTGCTCAAAATAACTGAAAATCCCATATCCTTCTAAATTCCTTGTCAGAACCGCAACGTGAAATGAGGATCTCTATCATAAATTATATTCCTTGGAACAACGTGTAGTCTAATTATCTTGCACATGTAGAGAATTCCCAGATTATCAATAATGAAGGTCTCCCTGATTGGAAAGAAGTGGTTTAACTTCATCAGTTAGTCCATGATCACCCATACTGCATCATTCTTATGGGTTGTCCTACGTAATCGTGTCACTAAATCCATAGTGACATTATACCATTTCTACTCAGAAATGGGAAGAGGTTATAATAGCCCAGATGGACTCTAATGCTCCGCTTTCACCTACTGATAGGTGAATCATCTTTCCAAAAATACCTATACCTACTTCTTCATTCCAAACCAATAGTGTTATCTACGGAGATCATGATACATATTTGTTAAACTAGGATGTACTACCCATCTAGAAGCATGAATATCTTTTATCAGATCCTCACGCAAGCCCGTAAGAACCCATACTCATCCAAATAAAAGATGATAATTTCTTCTTCCAAGAGACCATCCAGATGGTGGACTGCCACCATATAATAATTATCTCAGAACTAAGACCTCCTCATTAGATACCTTCTCTATCCTAATCTGATTTCGGAGAACATGTACGTTAGATGTTGAAGTTAGAGATAACCATCACTGGGACTTATGAACATCTAAATGTATGTCTATAAATAGCTCTATAATCCCCCACTCATCCCAAGAATCCCATAATGCCTTTGTCTACTTTATCTGACTCAAATAAATGACAATTATTTTGAACTTTCTTAGTGTATAAACCATCTCAAAGTCGAAATACTACAGATACTTGACCCACTTCCTCTTCCAAAGTTTTATGTCCCCTTAAGAAAATATGTACCTGTTAGGACCAAAAGGGGCTTATATACCCTAAGAGGGGGGTTGAATCAGGGTATGGATATTATTTTCTAAATTCTTCATTCCCCAATAGATATTGACCTATTTATCAAAAGGGTCACTTTGTTTTCACTTGTGACTTTATTATGATCACTCTTTTCTTCTTTATCTGATTATGATACTTTGGATGCAATGAAGGGAAGCAAGCAGAATGACACATATATTTTTACTTGGTTCACCCTCACTAGGCTACGTCTAAGGAGTATACAATGGTGATGTGACACTATACCAAATCAACTAAATCTAACTAAAAATAATTCTCAGGCTAGATCACTTTTCTGCCCATGCTCATTGACTTTACAATGTTTAGGGTTAGCTCACTGCTTCCCAAGGGTCACTCCTTGTTCCTCTATATCTAGATCACTGCCATTAGAAAGGATAACCTTATTCCTCTTCTTTTTCTCACTAATTTTTAAGGGATCCACTCATAGTTTATGGACTTGTAGGTCCGCTCATTATAAATAATGAATACATCCTTTGTTATAGATAGATGCTCTGTTGAAGTTCCACCTTCATCCACTAATGAAAAACAATTTTCCTATGAACACTAGGCAGTCCCTTTTAAAACTCTTTTGCTAAGAACATGTCTTTTGTGAAGCTATCACTTTTTCAAAGCTCAAACAAGCCTTTGAAATGCTCCAACCTCTTCACAAAGATCACAGGTTCGTAGAGCTCACAGGTTCACAAATATCACTAGATCACAGAGCTATCTAGATCACATAGTTTAATACTTCACAGACCTCACAATGGTCTTTTAAATTTCACAAAGCTAAATAAGACTTCATGAAAATGAACATATTTTGAAAATACAAAATGGGATTCGCGGTGCGCCTTCCTTTCGTAGAGCTCAACTACATCTGTGAATTCCCTCTTCTTTCACAAATCTCCCTTCTCTACAAATCTCCTTCA
This sequence comes from Viscum album, assembly GCA_963277665.1. NCBI lineage: Eukaryota > Viridiplantae > Streptophyta > Magnoliopsida > Santalales > Viscaceae > Viscum > Viscum album. The sequence goes on along the minus strand of OY728143.1, from coordinate 256,595,518 downwards.
CAATTAGAGATCTTAATTTTTTTTTGATCTCTCTACTTTTATTGAGGGGTTCAAGGTCTATTTATAGGAGATTCCAATAACTCGAGAACCTTCTATGCATAGTTAGTGCCACGTCATCTCAAATCACAAAGCTCTGAAATTCCTGCTGAAATTTTCTCTATATCGCAATGCACTATGGAAATTTTTGGATCACAGAGCTCATTGTAATTGTAGAGAGTTCCGTCAATTCCTTTTCACTGTCACCGAAATATAATATCGCAATGCTTTTCATCTCTTCCATTCTTGAAGTTTGTCGTAATCACAGAGCTCACCATTAACGTTCTTCTTGTCTCTGTGAAATCTACTTCAAGAATCTCATCTTCGTGAAACTCATGCCTTTGCCACATTTTGATGAGATCTTTAAGAAAATATACTTTTTTCAAAGCTCACCTCTTCTGTTCACGAAGCTCATCATTATCACAGATCTCTCTATCAAAATTCTTCATGTATTCCAAGTTCACTTCATGAAGTTAATCTTTTCAAAATTCAGGCCTTTTCCATATTTTGATGATATCTTCAAGGAAATCTATTTTTCGAAAAGCTCACCTCTTCTATTCGTGAAGCTCATAATTATCACAAATATCTCCATCAACATTATTCATATCTTTTCTAAATCCACTTCATGAAGCCCATCTTCGAAAAATTTAGGTCTTTTCCATATTTTGATGATATCTTCAAGGAAATTCACTTTTTTCAAATCTCACCAATCTTCAGATTTTGGACCCCAAAAAATTTCCAAACACTGGAAACTAACACCACCTTGTATCTGTTCTTTTTGTACCACCTCCATATCTTCCATTCCTTGAGGTTTTTCTTTGTCAACAAACATAACCAACCCAAAAATAATGCAATGTTACCTTGAGGGATTTTATCCTAACAATCTCCCCTTTTTGGTTTGTTGACAACTCTTCTCCTAACAATTCTCTTCTCTTTGATACTTCACTAAAGCTCCTTCCATAATATATCACTATTCACCTTTTGTGATTCAGATAGAAACCAGAGATTAACTCACCATATACTCTAATCCCACATGAGCAATGATCAGTGTCAGAAACAAGATTATTATGAAAATTTCATCAATGAATCACTTTATTTCTGATACCAATAGTTGATACCATACAGATACTAATAAACTAATTTCATCACAAACCTCAGTTGTTGTGATATATCTTCTTTGATTGATCACTTATAACATCGTCATATTTAATACTCTCCTCCTATCTCATTGCTTCACATATCTCATTGCTCCACCTGTCAGCTTATCCCTGTTTCTTGAATTAAGAAATTTTCTCATGTAAAAGACACACTTTCTCCCCCTTGAACAGTCACATTTTATCCCCCTTTGTCAACAAACCCAAAGGTCACTCCATTATGGTCTACAAAAGAGTAGAGAACAAAAATCATCACATTAGGGAAAAACACACCATATCTCGGGGAGATGGGGGGTCCACATCCACACTGTTTCAAGTGTGGGGAGTTGACTGGACTCTTAGAGCCAGTTGATTTCTCTCAAAAATTTCCTTCGGTAATGCCTTTGTTAAAATATTTGCAACCTGTAACTCTGTAGGAACATACTCCAACTTCATTAGGCCATGCTCCATCTTTTCCTTGATAAAATAATATGTGATCTCGATGTTCTTTTTACTTTGTCCTTTAGTGATGGACTGTATTTTTTCTATGATTTATATCACTCAAATTATCACATTGGATTATGATTGGATACTTCGCTTTGATTCCCATATCATCAAGTTATTGCTTCATCCACAATAATTGTGTTCATGCTTGTGTTTTGGAAATATATTCATCTTTTAAGGTGCTCAATGAAATGAAATATTGCTTCTTTCTTATCCAAGAAATACACAAACTACCAAGATTGAAAGCACCTCCTAATGTTGATTTTCTATCATCCATTGAACAGGCCCAATCTGCATCTGTATATCCCAACAACTCTGGTTGAGATTTTTCATTATACATCAAAACGAAATCCACAGTTCCTTTTATATATTGAAGTATTATTTTCACTTCAATTATGTGGATTTTATTGGGATTTCTTTGATATCGCACTGCTTGGCATGCAGAGAAAACAATATCATGTCTTGTCATTGTTAGGTACAATAAACTTCCAATAACCTGTCTATATTCTATTATATTAACTGGATTTCCATCATTATCTTTTGATAATTTCATCTGAGTAGTAATAAGAGTCTTCATCTCCTTGGAATTATCCATTCAAAATCTTCTCAAAACCTCCTTGGAATATTTAGATTCATAAATCAATGTTCCATTCTTTCCTGGTGATCTCCCATATCTAATTATTCTCAATTTTTTCAAGTTCTTTATTCATAGGTTGAACCCAGTTTTCATCTTTAGTTGCTTCCTCCTACTCATCATCATTAACTTCATATGAATCAACATTTTACACATTTACTCACCTGATTTTCTCACCTCCTTGTTTCTTCCATGAGTAAACTATTCATTGTTATGTTAAAGATTATGTTCATTCTCTACTATAGTGATATCATTGCTTTCAAATAATTTTGTAGCCTCATTTTGAAACATTGTTTGCATTCTCTCACAATATCTTGGTATCCTAAAAAACGTTATTTGATACCATTTTGTTAGAGAAAAATAGATAACCATGAAATAAAATAATTTTGCTACTTCTCCCCCAATCGGTCTTCTTGATGTCTGATAGAATAAATTTTCATCCTTTATATCCCATTGAGATCTTAAATCTGATTAGGAGATAGAGACATCTCCCTATGATGTGGAACTCTTCCTATTGTGGGGACTAATGTTTTTACACACAATCATTATCCTTCTCCTGTATCATTTATTCTCATGTGTCACTTTGCAATGAGCCACCAACAAAACCTATAATCCTACTATGTCAAACTTGGTGTAGGAAACAAGTGGTAATGTTAATAACACAATTAATATATATTGAGATCATTTACTTACACCTATCTCATGCAGCCATATAATATCAACTCCTTTCACGGAATTCTTCCATATTCTTTCATTAGATCTAGTAACTGATATGAATTATTTTACATTAAGGATCACATCACATCACTACTTCACATATTTTGATGCCACTTACCCTTGGATCATATCTCCCCTTGAACCTGAAACACATAAACATCAGTTAATAGGATTTATACACATATGGAGAGGGGATCTTCTGGAATCCTCAAGGAAAGATTGTGGCTGATCCTGATGAGTCAACCCTTTGATTCTTTGTTGAAAAGCCTCATACTTTTTTCTTTCCTGCTCCAACTACATAGCCAACTTCAACTATTCTGGCCCTATAACTATGCATTATTTACCCACATTCTGAGTCTTCTTCTGATATTTAGGGTTTGTGGGTTTGGCCTTCTTAACAAGTTGGGGTTTATACCCACTAGTAAAAATTTCATTCTTTGAGGCTCCACCCAAATTCCATTTCTCAAGATTCTTTTTCTGAGTAGGAATCTCTCCACTATCCATCTTCTCTTTCTTATTCCTATATTGGAAGGATCTTTTGTTGCCTTCACTTCCCATTGTGTGGCATGACATGTGAATTTTTCATGACATTCTTTATTCTTTTTTCTTTTTTCAATTGTCTGAGTCATGTCACCATTTCTTGTTAGTTTTGAATATTCCACTAATTTCACATTATTCTTACTCAAAACTAGAAATGATCTTCGCTTGTTCTTCCAAGTTTTTTCACATTATATCCAAGAGAGATGTTGTGACTATAACAGAGGAGGTAATTGATATACCTTTCGTTGAACTCCTTGTGATTTCCCTAATATTGTAAACCTATTTTTCTTATTACCATGTTGTCTTCCATTATATGCTTTTTTTTGTACATTTCCTATGCTGGGGATCTCATTTTGGGTTCTTTTTCCTTCCCCTCTTTATTCTTGTTGAACTTTCTAGAATTATTCCCATGATTAGAACATACAAAACATCTTGTATTGAAGGAATACCTCATTTAATTATTTCTCGGTTGTGATGTTGTTGTAGTTTGAGTTCTTCTTATGACATTAAGCTCTGGAGATTCATGACACATACTCATGGTGTGTCCCATTCTCCCACAATAGAATCACTTCATGGATACTCTCTTTTGATAGACTCTTCTTTCATATTTCTCATGATGATTCTTATTCTTATACTTATAAAAGTTTCTATCTTCATAGTACGAAATATATTCTTGAGCCTCTGAAAAAAATCTTGATGTATGACCATGAATCCCACATAAATAGCACATGAGATCATTGATTCTTGTAAAAGACTTTTTAAGTATGTATTTAGAAACTAAAGGACTTTTTCTATTTCTGGAACTGTTCACAGCTCTCTTCTTATCATGCATGGGAGGGGATTTATCAAATCCAAGCCGGTTTTTTCCAGACTATATAGCCTTTTAGATGAGAAAATATTTTCTTGTTTCTCTTTGTAAATAGAATATTTTCTTTTAATTTTATCATCATTAGCCAAAGGATAATCAAATTGTAAGTGAAAGGAATCCTTTAACTTGGGATTTCCTTTGGAAATAAATTTCTCCACTTATTTCTTTACTAATTCAAAATCTTCTCCCAGTTGTTGAATCTTCATATCACTCGATTGAATTTGAACATTGAGTTATTTCTTGATATCCTTCCCCCTATATATCTCATCTTCCAATTCACATGTGAGCTTATCCACCATGTCACTTTTCTCATTTACTTTCATTTTTCCTGAGCAATAGAATTAGAAAAGCATGCACTCTCTTGTTGTAACCTTTGATTCTTCTAAACTCGTTCAGATATATGTGTTGCAAGATCATCATTTCTGGATTTCAGATTCTGAATTTCATCTAAGTTCAAATTCTTTCCCTTGACATCATCTTTGATATTTTCTTTATTATATACAACATTTGCAGTTCTTCATCTTGGCAATCATTCTTCTCCATCATATCAGTAGCCACATTAATAAGCCTTTGATTTAAGCCTCTTAACTTGTTGACCTCAATTTATAGTACTTGGATCTGGATATCTTCAGATTTATATTCTTCATCCAATTTCTGGTCCAATTCCTTTATCATGTCGATATCATCTACCAGTGGCCTTCTTGAAACTTCTTCATCATCAGTAGTTTCAGCATCACTTTGAATTTCAAGTAATTCACTTGTTCCTGCATCATTTTTCAGTGAATAAATATTTTCCCTATCTGATTCATCCAAGTCTTCCTTCATCAATCTATTTTATTAATTTAGTTGAATCACACTTTTTATATAAAAACGTCCACAGATATGAATACCCTCTCACTTCTGGGTTAGCTCCTGCTTGGCAGCCAGGAGACCCGGGTTCAAAATCAGGTGGAGGAGAATTTTCGGGTTCTGTAGCAGCACTGTAATAGTACTGTAGTAGTCACTGTAGCAGTCACTATAGTAGTCACTGTAGCAGTCATTGTAGTAGTTACTGTTCGGTACTGTAGCAGCCGGAACTATTCACCTGATTTGGGTCTTGGGGCCACCGGTTTGGGCCTACGGGTCTCCAGGGCCTTTGGTCATCAAAGGCCTTCGGGCCACAGGACCTTCGGGTCACGTAGACCATGGAGTAGCCCAGTTCACATAGAACGGGCCCCAGAAGGGGATCAGAGAAACAGGAGTAGCAGCCACCAGATGTAGAGCTAATCGGATTGGAAGAATGAGAGGGTATGGTAGCCGCCATCGGGACCAGGCACCGTGCAGCTTTGTACGGGGAAATTCTAGTCGATCAGCAATGCAAGGTGGGGAGATAAGGAGATCAATGATGCAAGACACTGGGGAGGGGCAGTTCTAGTGGGCTGGTCCTACGGGTCATGTAATGGGCAAGGTATGCCTCTGGGCCTTCGGGTCATGTATTGCGGGTCATGTCAGGCCTTGTGCCTTGGGCCTACGGGTCATGTACGGGCTCCCCTTCAACCCTTAAAAGGGGGATTATCTATAATAAAAATAAAAATAAGGCCTTCGGGCCATTCAGGCTTCTACTTTAATGTTTTTCCCTTTCTCATGGAACACCAAGTTAAGAGAAGACTGAGTATTTAACCACACAAAGAGACTAAACCAAGTCAGAGAAAAAAAATATGATAAAAGTAACCACCCTTTGATACCAATTGTTAGGACCAAAAGGGATTATATATCCTGAGATAGGGGGGTGAATCAGGTTATGGATATTCTTTTCTAAATTCTTTCTACCCCACTAGATCTTGACTTCTTTTTCACAAGGTTCACTTTGTTTTCACTTTTGTGTTTCTTATGATCACTCCTTTTCTTATTTATCTAATGATGATGCTTTGGATGCAATGCAGGGAAGCAAGTAGTAGGACACAAATATTTTTACTTGGTTCACCATCACTGGGATACATCCAAGGAGCATACAATGGTGATGTGCTTCTGTACCAAATCCACTAAAGCTCACTGCAAATAATGTTTGGGCAAGATCACTTTTATGCCCAGGATCACTGCCTTTACAATGTTTAGGGTTATCTCACTGGTTCCCAAGGGTCACTCCCTATTCCTCTCTCTCTAGCTCACTGTCATTAGAAAGGATAACCTTCTTCCTCTTACTTTTCTCACTGCTTTGGAAGGGATCCACACATATTTTATGTACTTGCAGGTATGTTTATTATCACTAATGAATACATCCTCAGTTATAGATATATTCTCTATTGAAGTTCCACCTTCATCCACTGATGAAAAAACACTTCGACTCTGAACACTAGGAAGTCCCTTTTAAAACTCTTTCATTAAACACAAGGCCTTTATAAATATACCACTTTTTCAAAGCTCAAACAATCCTTTGAAATGCTCCAACCACTTCGCAAAGCTCACAGGTTCAAAAATCTCACTAGATCACAGACCTATTTAGATCATAGAGCTTACTTCTTCATAGATCTCACCCTAGTCTTTGCAATTTTGAAAATCTAAATAAGCCTTCACGAAGCGCACATCCTACGCAAAGCCAAACTGGCCTTCACAGTGTGCCTTCCTTTCGCAGAACGCAACTACCTCTGTGAATTCTCTCTTCTTTCATGAAGCTCCCTACTTCATGAATCTCCTTACATATTTTAGAGCACAATGGTTTCTGTTTGATATCTCTACTTTTTTCGAGGGGGGCGAGGTCTATTTATAGAAGATTTCACCAACATGAGAACCTTCCATGCATAGTCAATGCCACATCAGTTCAAATATCAAAGCTCTGAAATTCCTACCGAAATTATCTCTATATTTCGAAGCACCACAATAATTTCCAGATCACATATCTCATCATAATCACAGAGCATTCCATCAATTTCTTTGCACTACCACTGTAATTATCCCTCACAATGATCTTCATCTCTTCCATTCGTGAAGCTTGTTGTAATCGCAGAGCTCAACATAAACATTCTTCCAGTCTCTTTAAAATACACTTCAAGAAGCCCATCTTCTCGAAGCTCATTCCTTTTCCATATTTTTATGAGATCTTCAAGAAAATATACTTTTTGAAAATCTCACCTCTTCTGTTCACAAAGCTCATCATTATCGCAAATCTCTCCAGAATCATTCTTTATGTCTTTGAAAAATCCACTTCATGAATCCCATCTTCACAAAATTCAGGCATTTTCCATATTTTGATGAGATCTTAAAAGAAATCCACTTTTCACAAAGATCATATCTTTTATTCTTGAAGCTCGTCATTATCGCAAAGCTCTCTGTCAACATTCTTCATGTATTTTTCCAAATCCACTTCATGAAGCCCATCTTTGTGAAATTTAGGCATTTTCTATATTTTGATGAGATCTTCAAGGAAACCCACTTTTTTCAAAGCTTTCCAATCTTAAAATTTTGGACCCCAAAAATTTTCCAAACACTAGGAAATGGTGCCACCTTATATCTGTTCTTTTTGTACCACCTCTGGATCTTCCATTCCTTTAGCTCATGCTTTGTCAAAAAACACAACCAACAAAAAAATGTTGTAATATTACCTTGATGTATTTCTACTCAATATTACTTGAGTCTCTTGTGGCTCATTTATACTAAAAAGATCTCACCCAATAGATAGTGTATCTAGCATCTCAAGGAATATACCATCAGAGCTAACACTAGATCATGAGTAGGATAATTCCTCTTACGTATTCTCAATTTTCTAGAGCCATAAGAACCCACTCGATCCTCATTCATTAGAACTTCTCTGATTCCAACTCTATATGAACCATTGTACATGTTATATTATTTACTCGATATAGGTAAAGTGAGGATATATGCTGAGGTTATCCTGTCTTTAAACTCTTTAAAATCTCTATCATAATAATTTGACCAAAAAAACTTTTCTACCCTATTGTTTATCTTGGAAATCAATGATTCCATATAGGGGAAGTCCTGCATAAAGCACTAATAATAACCTATAAAACCCAAAAACCTCTGAATCTTGAAGATGTTTTTGGGTAATTCCCCTGATACCATAGCTACAAACTTCTCTAGGTCTTCTGAAACTCCTTCCTCTGAGATGACATGGCCCAAGAAATTGAATTTTTCAATCCATAAACTGTATTTGGTTTTCATGGAATAAATATGATGTTCTCTCAATGTACTCAAGATGATGTTAATATGTTTGGCATGATCGTATGATGATTGGAATACACTAGGATTTCTTTGAAAAAACTACCAAAAACTAGTCCCAAAAAGGATGAGAGATCTGATTAATCAATTATATGAGTCCCACTAGTGCATTATTCACACCAAAATGTATCACTATGAACTCATAAAATCCATACCTACTCCTAAAATCTATCCAATGTATGTCTAATGGTATCACCATAAACTTGTGGTATCTTGTTCTCAAATATATCTTGGAGATGATCTTATCACCTATAAAATGATTGAAGAGGTATTTGATGAATGGAAGGGGATATCAGTTCTTGAATATCATCTGGTTCAATCTCCGATAATCCACAAATATGCACAAAGTCTCATCAGACTTCATGGAAGAAAGAACTAGAGAACCCCATGGATATGTACTAGGTTATATGAAACCTTTAACTTCTAGGATTTCTAACTAGACTTTCAACTCCTAAAGCTTTATTGTTTTCATTCTATAAGTTGGGATAAAAACTATCACTGCTCCCGACACAAAATTGATTGAAAACTTGATCTTATACCTAGCCGGTAAGTTGTATAACTCATCATGAAAACAACCTAAAAATGTTTTAACAATGTAGGAAAATTTTTATGCTTCATTCCACCATCATCCAGAACTAGGATTTCTATCTAGGATATGAGGAAATCCAATCTAAACTGAATTGGTCCTACATGACCATCCAAAAAATACCACTCACCCTGGTGAGAATAGCTACCTCTTTATAGAGATAGAAAGGTAACCCTCCACTAGTAATAGTTGACATGATCTTGGTATAGAACTATCCAATACATTCCAAGAATCAAATTTAAACCTATCACTTCTATCATGAACGGTTCCCACAATAAATGGTAACCACCAATCAATAAAAACATGACTTGAAACATATGATATTCTCTGACCATACTTATGATGGTGTATCAATAGTCAAAACACTATATGGTCTTTCCACAACCAATCCCAACCTATTTGAAAAAAGATAAGATAAAAAAGGAATGGGATGCTCTTTTATCAAAAAAACACAAGAAATGGTAAATAGTACAAGAATCGTACCTTTTACTAAAGAAGGTAATGCATCCATAATTATTAGACTAGTATGTATAGAATAAATCTTACTTATGCCTCTACCCTGGGCTCAAGTGTAAATCCCTTGAGTTATTCCCTCTTCCCGATACTACTGCTCATGCACTTGGGTATCACATCCCCCACCTCAGCCAGAACTTCTAGTGGAACTCCCACTACCATTATGCTAAGGGGTAGTTGTTTCCTTCCTAAAATATGGTACCTATACTATTACCCTACCACTTCTCTAGTATGATAATATCCTACAAAACTTCATAAAATGACCCATCCGACCACAATCATGACACTCCAAAGTAGGGTATGGACACTGAGGCCCCCTATGGCCCAAATTTAAACAATAAAAGAACTACAATGGAACAAGTTCTGGAGATGGTTTCCCACTTCTTTAACTTATCTGACTGATGTTTCCTTGGTGATAGCAGTGCTTCTTGGAACTAGAATAAGAGTTCGTAGTCCCCCTACTGAATCAGCTTGGTCATAGCTTGGGTCCTCACTCATATTTCCTTCAGTGATGAGTGAATGATTCCTTAGAACAAAGAATATACTTAAGTGAAAGACATTCACTTGTGACCTGACCTAATAAGGAATAACATACAAGAAATGTATCACCCATAAGATCTCATCATAATCCAAATATGGAAGAATGTGCTAGAAGTTAGTGAAACATCTGATGTAGTCCATCACTGAAATTCCCTCCAACATCAAGTTCACAAACTCTCGATTCTTATAATCCCTAGATGTATTTCCCCCACATACTCTATAATATAACACCAGTGTGTGGCAAGTCCATGAAGCATATATGTAGAAAGCCTCACCCTTTTTTTATAGGTGTCTCAAGGTGCTTGAACATTATATGGACTAAATCAATCTAGAAAAAATCTACTTAGGGTCCTCCCTACCTAGTGAACATAGTTAGATGAAACATATGAAATTCTATTTTCAAATCATACATTTAATGTATTGTGCAAACAGGCTCCCTTTCCATAGATCGCATGACCCTCAAGATGCTGTTGTGAAACAGAACTTCCATCTGATCCTCGGGAGCTTTAAGAAGATCTAACCCAGCTATTTTAGGAGAATTTTTATTTCCACTCTCCTGATTTTCAACTCAAAGATGATGAGAATTCATTTTCCCAACAAGACAAACACACTTCTTAGAACCATTGGCTAAAAACAAGGTTAACTTTAACAACTGAAAACAATAGAGAATAATTGACTCCTAATCTCTCTAAACATGGATTACAAGTGTTTTAGCATGGAATAATAGTTCTTTCATTTCATTTATCAGTTATAATAGGTATCTCATATCAAATTTCATTATGTAAAATACCTGACATATAATAAATATGTCCCTTTCATGAACAAAACATTTCAACATATATCCATATGTTCTTATCATGACGCATACATACTCATCTCATTCTATATCGGTCCATGAGTATAAGTCTCAAGAAAAAATAACATCACAAAATATTTGAATCACCAAAGGTGAAATAGCATCAAACTTTAATAAGTGAACATCATGGACAACAATCCCATCCATGGGCACTCAAATTTTCCCCTATATATGGGTTAGCTACTCCCATACACAAGCAAATTACCAAGTCCCTTCACATCCTAATCTCTTTTCAAAATTTCCCAAATAGTAAATCAACAAAAAAGATAAACCTTCTCCTCTGGCACCACTTTTTAACATCCCCTGATCTGGCACTCTCTTGCGTGGCTAAAATGGGTTGGTTATGAGACCTCAAGCGTGTCTCCCTATATGCTAGAGGCTTACTAAAATCATCAGGGGTGTGAGATGTGTAGTGTGGGGACTATAAAAACTGGTCTAGAGTATAATATAGAAGAAATAAATAGGTATCAATAAATATCAGAGTATCAGAAATAGAAAAAACTATACAGCATACAACTGAAAATAAAAGGAGGAACTAAGGGACCAATAGTAATGAATCATGTAATGAAAATATGGAATTTATCAAAATGTAAAATTGAAAATAATACAAATAAAATAATCTAGTGGAATTAATAATCTCAAAATACCCTTATCTCGAACCCCATGTTGGTCCCATCTCCAAACTCCATCCCCTCTAGTAACAAACAATCAGAAACAAGGTCCCTTGCCCTTGTCCAAACATGCATCAATATAATATTCTCAGGTACCAAACAGAATCCTGAATAGGGTGTGAGTAAAAATTAGTAGGAAAAAACCACCATTTCTTTGAAAAAATAGTTTGATAAAAATTTCGTTCAATAGAATGATAACAGGTGTGTTAATAAAATAATTAATATAATTAAATAATCAACTTTCTTCGCCACCATGCTGAAATATCTATGAGTATGTAGCATAACCATGCCAACCATAACCATAAACCAATTCATACTCACATAACTAGGAAAATACCTTGGTACAAACATTTTAGCCTCCAATAAAATCCCTATATATAATAATTTCAGCAATAACTGGGTCAATCCCACTATATAATTATTCCAACATGTATCACTAGGCCATGACCTCTATATAATAATTGTATCATCAACTAGGCCAATACCTCTATATAAGAACCACATCATCACTGGTCATAGCCCTATATATAACCATTATAGAATCATCGAGAATATCCCTATATATAATAATTTCAAAACCAAAGATAACAAGTCACAACAGTAAGGATGTTATAATATCACATCACAAGCCTCAATGGTTAATTATAAAAATTAATATTTGTATTTAAATTACTCATCCTTTAATTTATCAAATTATCCCCATCCATTCAGATAAGCAAAACCATTACCAATGTAATTATACATCAAGAAATTAACTAGATTCTCATATCATTCCAAACAAAATTTTAATCCATTAGCCAATACCATATTATCCAAGGGTTCACTCACCCACAGGTAACCAGAAGCCAGGTCACCGGACCAATAAACCCAAAGGGATCCAAGGAACAATCTATCCCATGATTTATCATAATTTATCATTCAATTAATTAATATTCAAGTTATGGTGATTCAATTTCATTGTTGCACATACTCAATAATTATACATATCATAGGGTTACTATTAGACCACTTACATTTATCTATCGATTAAGCAATGCTTCCAACTGGAATAACCAACAAGAACAGAGGTGATAAAGATCACAAGAAGGGACCTAGATCATGAAACAATTATGTGAATACCTAAAACAAATGTGTTAATGAAATTTACACCACAACAGTGGAGAGAAATAAAGAAGAAAAGAAAACCTAAGAAAACCCACGCACTGGAGATTGATCGCTTGAATGGAATGTCCATAACGTAAGTGGAGGCACAAAAATTTCCTATAAACCACCTTAGTTATGATAGGAGGAAGGGAGGGAATGGATGGATGAAAAACATAAGTGTTTCATGCACTTAAAAAAACTTATCATGAGAAATAAATACCATGTAACCCTCTTTCAAATCATGTATTTATTATTTAAGAGTTTCACCAAAAATTATGTTCCCTTAGGTGAATTTAATCCTTATCTAATATTATATGCCTTGTAATATAGATTAAAAATATGTAATACAGTTCTTGTCATGTACTAGTTCATGGCTTGTACTCTCTTCATGGAATCATCATGATGAGAGTTACACGTCATGTAATATATTTACACGGTGTGTAAATTCTCTGTAGACAGCTTTAATCCCAACTTCTGAAAAAGTGCTTGAACCACCTATGAAGCCTCCCAATCTCATGGAAACCCATCATAATATCATTTAACACATTAATACCTAGACACAATTAATTCAAACAAATATACATCTAAAAAATTTAGGTCATTTCCCCAATATAGATCTATAATTAATTATGTAATTTTCCTTTTCATCAAAGTCAATAAAGAGGGAGTTAACTAAGGAGGTTTCTTCTATGGATTTAACTAGATTCCAATTATTTCTAACATGGATTATGAGTATAATTCTCTAAGTTTCCTAAAAGTTTTAATATTTTCTAACTATGGTTTTGAAATATTTTAATTGAGAAAAAAGAGTTTTATTTTCATGTGGATATGATTTATTTTAGAATATCAAATAATATTATGATAAAGGTTGATTTTTTTTACGTTTTCATGTTTTTCACTGGACTAATGGATTCCTTTATTTTATGCCCCTTACTAAGATTTTTATGATCATCATACATTTTTTAATTTTTTTACCATATTTATGGATGCGTAAAAAAAAATTCATGTTGAAATTCCAAAATATTTTTCATGAAAAGATAATGTATTTCATTTTAAAAAAATATATATATTATGGGAAAATGGATACTGAGTTGAAGTGTCCAGTTTTTAATATATGGGTTTTTTATACAAGATTTATAACCTAATTATATAAAAATCTAAACAAAAATGATCCAAAAAAATTAATAAAGTGAATTCTAGTATAAATATACTAGATTATGTCATGTTTAAGGCTAGGTCCTTACAAAAAGAAATATGGAGGCCAATTTTCTATAAATAAAAACACTACAAATGTTTTTCAAAATGGTTTATTTTATCCTTCCTTTATAGAGGTTCCTATAAATTTTAGCAGATCTATCCTTGGTTTCAAAAACTAGGATTGATCACTAAAAGAAACACAATTCCCCTTAATACCATTTTTAATGTTGAAATTTTTTATTATTGGGGAATTAATTTTATAAAACCTTCATTAAATTCTAGGATATATCTTTATATATTAATATATATTGATTTCATTTCCAAATAGGTTGATTCCATTACCACCAATCCCAATTATCACCAAGAGGTTATTTGGTTCCTTAAAGAAAACATCTTTTCAAAACATTAAATTTATAAGGAAATCATCAATGACTATGGGATCCATTTTTATAATTTTCCCTACTTGGAGTTCATTTTCAAGAATGGGATCACTCAAAATATGTCCATGGATTTACATACTCAAACCAATGGTTAAGCTATGTTCTAAAATAGGGAAATGAATCAAATTTTATTAAAAAATATCAGCACCTTTAGAAAATATTAGACCTTAAGTCTCTTTTATTCCCATTGGAAATATCAAACTGTATGAATTTTCAACCAAGGTCTATCATTATATCAATTGGTTTATGGAAACACATGTCATTTTCTAATTGAAATTGATCATGAATCCTTTTAGTCCGTCAAAATTTAAATTTTGTTCTTTACTTAGCTAGAACAAAGAGGAAATTATGCCTCAATAAACATAAGGATCATAAGATGAAGACTTATGAAAATTAAAGGATTAATAAATCTAGAATTCATGACTACCAATCTAGGGATACTAATGTTAAAAAATGTTCAACCAAGAAAATTTTTGCTCCATTACACTTCTGAAATTTATTTTCACCCAGGGAAGTTAAGGTTGAGATGGATAGGGCCCAACATTGATATT
Source organism: Viscum album (assembly GCA_963277665.1). Classification (NCBI taxonomy): domain Eukaryota; kingdom Viridiplantae; phylum Streptophyta; class Magnoliopsida; order Santalales; family Viscaceae; genus Viscum; species Viscum album. The sequence continues at coordinate 256,580,377 of OY728143.1, read as the reverse complement.
TATGTTGAACCTCATAATACTATTGTGATTCAATATCCTAGTAGTGGTCATATATTTAAGGTCAATGGTTATAATACAAATCCATTCATATAATCATATCATAAACATGAAACTGAAGAGTACTTGAATGAACTAATTTATAAAGGAGACCATAGATGATAAGTTGGAGGGTCTATATCAAGATAATGACATTAAAATAAGTACTTACTATGAGGTAACTCAAATTATTTTTAGTTTCTTCTTTTTTTTACTTTATTTTTTCCTTATTTATCTAACTAAAATAAATAAGAGGTTTTTTAATCCTTATTTTGGTTTTTGTTTGGTTTAGTTAAAATATATTCTTTTGGGTTCCATGGTTCTTTAATTATATTTGTGATTGAGATTCAATAGATAATGAAGTAATAGGATTTTTAATTCAACCACATACATTCTAGAGTTCAAACCAAATCTCCAATCATCCATGAGAAGGTTATGTGTGATATAAAGCCTAAATGATCAATTCATTAGTATCTAGTATTCATGTAGCAACCCAATGTTTTATCAATGAAATTCCCTGCTTAAAATTATTCCTTATAGTATAATAAAAATAGGAAAAAAAATGTAATATAATGATAATAAATACTATATGACCGTTATAAATAATTTTTCCACTTCTGTGTCTTTATTTTCTTAAATCTCACATACAAGGTTGCGTTCAGAGTGATTTTTGGGGTCTAATGGAACAAAATTATTTTTTAGTGAATAGTAACATGCCCTTATGAATAGTAACCTACCCTTATGAATAGTAATATGACCCTTATGAATATTAAATCATCTAAAATAATAGTAACCTCACTCTTGAATGAATAAATAAAATTTAGGAATCTTATAAGCGATAATATGGCTATGGTAAAAGTATTAGTATTTTTGTACGTCATAAATAATTAATTAAAATTAATTAATTAATTTAAAAAATGTATTTTACTAAAATGAGTTTATAAATTAATAATTTTATGTCTCTTGGTTTTAATATAATTTTATAAGACCTCGTGTAATTTTTTGAAAACATTATAAAATCAGCTATAGTTTTAAAATCTCTATTTTTCAAGTAAATTATAATTTTAATTAAAAATTAAATTAAAAATATTTATAAAAATATTTTTGAAAAATTCATTTCATTTTTTGGGTTCTACACATTGAAAAATGGTTAGGGTGATTTTTTTTGGATTTTTCTAAAATACATGAATTTCTTAATGAATAGTAAAATACGGTAATTTACCATATATATACATTATAAGTTAAATGCACTATTCATAGCATCATCATTGAGGTAAGAACCCTTGGTTCAAAATAACATGAACATATTTCTATTTTATTTCATGGAATAATCACTATTGATTTTCTTACGAAAAAATAATAAACTAATGATTAAAATATTGAGAAAACCATCCTCCCCTCCACTATAAAAACCACCCACACTACCCTCTTCTCTTCACTCCTTTCAAGCCTTGTTCCTTGCCTAAATTCTCCTAAAATATCTCTCCAATATCCTCCCCCACGTACAGAATCCCTTTCTCTCCTCAAAAGATCAAATCCTCTCCCCTTAAGAGACTCTCAAGGAAGATTAACTCAAGAGGTAAATTTCTCTTTTCAATTCTCTTGATTTATTTTCAAGTTGCTTTGTTTTATTTTCTATCCTTACCTATCTTCATCCAAATAATATGGAAACTCCAATACCGTACATGTACTTTAATTTTTTATGATAATTTAATAATTTATTAGCATCTCTCATTTACCCTTCTTTTATACTAGAAATAAAAACATCATCCAAGATGTGTTCATTCATCACATTCAAGGATCATGTGTTTTCAATTTATTTTACCATATTAAATTCTGGTCATGAAACTATTCTTATGGATGAACCAGAATATGACATATGTTTTATGTCTCATCTTTTTTTCTGGAATATTTTTTTACACATGGTTGTGATTTACAAATCAAAATGTGTTAGTTGTGATCAGAAACCGCTAATTAACCCAAAAGATTATCACTAAAGTTTTATATAATGATTATACTTAACTCAAAGTAACCAAATTAAATTTAAAAACATGTAACCTTGTTTATTTTCAATAATAAAATATAACTCCAATTCTTGAAAACCATTCTCATTTTACAAGATTATCCATTCATGTATATAAGTAAACCTATCATGAAACAAACGAACTCGAACAATGAAATTGAACCTCTTAACCCATCAAAAATGGCATGAATGAACTTAAAAATGTTATAATAAATCAATTAAAAGTAAAAGAGTTTATATAATTATTAATTAATGAACCTAATTTGATTATTCAGGTTATTAATATCAAATTGAGAACACCATCAAACTTAAGGTAAGGGATTCTACCCGAACCTCCATTACTCCTTCAGGTTATTCTTACTCACTTTTTACCCAAATGAAATCCTATATTATGTTTATTTACATATGATAATTTTTTTTATTACCAAAATCATGTATCAAGATCCATTAATCATTCTATTTTAGGGACATACATGCTTTTATGTGATTCCCTCCTTAATACTTCCTAATAAGAAAACTCATTTTAATGGAACTTCCTGAATTCTTACCCAATTTCATGTACACTACACAATATATTTTTAAGAAACCATTATATTTATAAAAAAAATAATTTTATCATGAAAACTTTCTTGTTTCACTTCTGGTTTTATATAAGAGATTATTCCCTTTTCTATTTTAAATGATCTTTGATATTTTCATTAAATCGCACTAGAATGTTTTAATTTTAAAGTATCTTGAAAAATATTTTACATGTTATCACTTAAAATTGGAATCACTTATTGTGATATATTCCTATTATACCTTATGATTTTCCATTATTGATCTAATTTCATTTTTTCATGGACACTTGTACGATATGCCTATTTGTTATGCTTTATGGCAAGATTACGATACCCATTTCTTTCCATGGGTAACCTTGTGTTTATGTATTATTGATTATGTATGATTATTTATGGGGAAATAATATTCATGAACATGTTATGATGGGTGAAGCCAGATATCACACCAATGAAATGGGTAAAGTTGAGTCTCATGAGATGTTATGTGCAACGGTCTTGGCAGTTATCCTTGACTCAGGATACCATGTGCAACGGTATTGGTGGTTAACCTTGACCTGTGGTCCTCTATGTGGAACGATATTTAACTCATGATAAATTCATGTTTTTTATTGATTCCATGGTATTATTAATATATGTTTATATGACCCCATATTTATATGTTATGATTTCACATGTTCTATGCCTTTTTATATCATTATTTCATGCCTTATAACCCATGTGCTAAAGTTTTATTACTATGATTTTTCCCTTACTGGGATTTTAGCTCATCACTTTATTCATGTTATTATCAAGTTATCCTATGAGGATGTAGGATCATAAAATAATTTAAGAGATCCTTATAAATATTAAATAAATAAATTTTTTATTTAGTCCCATGTTTTTCAGTTTTATGTACCTAGTCTTCCAAGACACTAGACTTCACGATCCTTTGATTTTAATTTGATGTTTTATTGTTCTTAAAATCATGTAACGATATGTGTAAAAATCTAGGGTTTCTATAGTTGGTATCAGATGTAGGTGTAGTTATTTTTGGAGATTAGGAATTGATCACTTTAGTAAGAACCTTAGAGATGAGACTAAGTATAATAAAACGCCCCTAAATTTTGGTAAGTATAGAGTAAGTGGTTTATTAAGATAATATATACCTTTCTAGATAAAAATAGGTAGAGGTGGATCTAGCACAGATATATCTAGGGGTAAAATACAAAAACACCGCTTTGAGCTAGACTCGAATGGGAACTGGTGCACAGAAATGGGTCTTGTTGCACTCTTGGTTTGACACTCTTGGGGGATATGATTTTGTAAATTCATGAGTTTGGTACAAAACATTATTAAGGGAATAAAAAAAGATCCCATAAGAATATAAGTTAATAAATAGATCAAGGATAACCTATATTGAAACCTGTGGAACCAAAAGTTAGGATATACTTATCCTTTACAAGTTATCCTTTTATGTTCAATGTTTCCTTTTTATGCTTAATATCTAAGTATTCAAGCCCTCTAATTGCACGTTCTTTTTCTTATTGAATGGAGGGAAATATAAGAACATGTGCCAAAAATCAATGTGATAGGGAATGTAAATATTTCCCTAATGATAAGCCAAATATGATGGGAATGGGTGATCAAAACTTCATGACAGTACTTTCTCAGCTCGATCAAGTTGTGAATAATAACTTGAATCACGTGGAACGTCCTCCTCCTCTAAGGAAATTAAAAATTCTCATTGAATCCTTCATGTGGAAAAGGCCTACCATGTTTAGTGGATCTTCTGATCCCCTCCTCGTGGAACAATGGATTAACTCCATTGAAATTATATTCCCTATACTCCAGTGCTCAGAACAAGAGAAAGTCGTACTGATGGTCTATCGATTTTATGGGGAAGCTAATTAGTGGTGGAAACTTATCAAGAATACAAAGTACCAAGAGGAAATTGATTCCAAAGATTGGGAGGAATTTAAGAAAATGTTTTTTAATGAATATTTTACCTGAACCCTCCGACTCAAGATTGAAAGAGGGTTCCTCGGACTCAAGAAAAAGGAAGATGATTCCATTAGGGCGTATGAAGCAAACTTTATAAGGCTTAAAAGATACACCTCCTGCTTTATCATGAACACTAAGAGCAAGGTGGATCAATTCTTTCGCATAATAAATCTAAGTCTATGAAAAGCATTGGTGATTCAAGACTTTGATAGTTATGAGGAGATTTTATATTGTGCCCTAAAGGTTGAAATGGAGTTCAGAGACTCCTAGTGGTCTCGTGGTCCGAGTGACAAAAAGCGTAAGATGGAGTCTAATATGGGTGGTTTAGTAAACAAATCCCATGATGGAAAGAAGATCAAACATTCCATGTGTCAAAATTGTGGGAAGAAGCATCATGGTAATTGTTTAAAGGGAACCAGGAATTTCTTAAAACGTGGAAAGATAGGACATCTAGAAAAGAACTGTCGAAGGGATGTGAAGAATCCTGCTAATGTGGAAGAAGACAGTAAGGTTTAGATAAATGCTCATCCATTGGTGTAGTATTATAACAACAGGGAGCACGGGAATTATGTGAACAATATCTATAATCCAAGGGTTGTCGTAGGAAATCCAAAACTACCTCTAAGGCAACAAGGAAGGGATTATGCTATCACTATTGGTGAGGTGCAGCCGGACAACGATGTGGTGACAGGTACACTAGTTATTCATTCAATAATAGAAAACATACTATTTGATTCTAGTTCTATGCATTCTTTTATATCTTGAAATTTTAGTATAACTATTAAAACACCACCTAAAAATTTGGATGATAAGTTATCTATGAGAATAGAGAATGGGGAAATTATTGCATCCAATGTTTATAACTACTCCCCAGTAAATTTTCATGGACTGAACCTCCCAACTAATATTTTCATACATCCTTTAGTGGAGTTGATGTTATATTGGGCACGGATTGACTATCTTTATACAAATCCAACATCAAATTTCAAGAAAGTAAGATCATTCTTCACATCCCAAAGCATTCTCCAATTATTTACAAGTGTAAGGAGGAATATGAATCTCATTTAGAATCATTCTCTCAAGTGTGGACAGTACTACCATATGAACAAGTATGTATAGATCAAATGATTTAGACAATAGAGATTATTATAACACCCCAATATTTTGAAAATAAATTTAATATTGAATGCATGAAACACTGAGTCTCTAAAAAACACTATTTTGTTATAACCTAGACAGTAAACAAATATTTTCCACCTTTGTGATTTGAATTTCAAAAAATTGACATACACAGTTGCATTTAGTAAGATATTTAGAGTCTGATAAGACAAACCTAATTTTTGGTGAATATTAACTTACACTTATGAATAGTAATTTTACCCTTATGAATAGTAATTTACGCTTATGAATAGTAACTTGACCCTAATAAATAGTAATGCACCCATATGAATAGTAACTTGACCCTTATGAATAGTAATATACCCTTATGAATAGAAACTTGAATAGTAATGTACCCTTATGAATAGGAACCTCAAACATGTAAGTAAAAAAGTAATTTAGGCACCTTATAAATGAGAGTGAATATTTTAAAATTAAATAATTAAGAGTTGGTATTTTTAAGAGTAATAAATAATGAATTACAATTTTATAACTAATATATTAATTTAATAGATAATTAAATTTCATAAAATGTATTCATGAATCAATATTTTGTTTTCCTCTGATTATAAGATAATTTTATGAGACCCTAGTTAAATTTTTTATGTGTCATAAAATCAGTTATAATATTAAAATTTGTATTTTTTGAGTAAATGATGATTTTAATTAAAAATTAAATTCCTCATATTTATAAATTTATTTTCTTAAAATTTATTTCCTTTTTTTATTCTACACGTTGAAAAAATATTTTCATGAATTTTTAGGATTTTTATGAAAGAGTTGAATTTTTGTTTAATAGTAAAGAATATATAATTTTTTATAAAATACAGCATTCTTCGTGACATCATCATGAAATCATTATGATATAAAAATTTATTTAAACTATGTTATAAAAAAATAATTATATTACAATTGGAATGTTATACAGAATTAATTTGGAACCTGAAAAGTATATTTTTCATGATTAGTAAAAAAAATCATTGTTAATGTTAACGCAGTGCCTGCGTAGTGCTGACAAAGTCAAAATTAGTAATTTATATATAATAATTGAGTGTTAAAAATTAAATTAATGAATTATTTATTAATTATTATGTATTATTTATCTCTTTAATTTTTAATTTCTAATTTTAGTGTTGTATAACATGATTATTATCTAAATGTCTGTGCAATACTTGTGCAGAGTAGGAAAAGACAAAATAACAAAGTTAAGAAGATGTCTTGTTTTGTATAATAGTGAATATACATAATGAATTAATTTTTAATTTTATTTTGAAACTAATTAATTTATCTTTATTATAGTATTTTATTTTTAATTTTTATACTTGAAATACTTAACAATAATGTATATGCAACGTCGATGCAGTGCTCATGCAAGCATAAGAAAAATAGATAAAAAATGTTAATTAAAATTATAAGAATTATTAAATGACCCATAATTTGGATAAAAAATTTTACATAATCAAAGTTAGACTATTATCACGTTTTTATTTGAATTTGGGACATTTTGGAGTGACATGAATCACTTTAAAGCCTTTATAATATTTTGTTTCAAAAGGAAATAAAGTTGTCACATTATAGTTTTTTATTTAATAATATTTTTATATGAGATTTTCTATAGGTTTTATTCAAAAAAGAATATTATTTGGAAATATAATAAAATTATATTTCTCATGGATTTTTATTTTTAATTTTAAGACAACAAATAAATGCCATAATGGCTTCCACAAAGATGATGCAGTATTAATTTAATTAATGAATAAATCAATTAAACGATATTACAAATAATAAAATAAATATATTTTTATATTTTTAATATAATTCATAGATTCTAGATATTAATATGACATTTATATAATCTAATTTAGAATTTTATTCTATTTTTGAACTTTTTTTAATGTGTTTAAATTCATAGATATGAATAGTTTTTATCTTGAAAAAATTGTTTTTCATGAATAAGATATTTTATTAAATTATTTAAAAATAAAACAATTATTTAAAAAGTCCAAAAATGATAATATTACTTCAAAAATTTAATCTCCATTTAGTTTTATGCCTTTTGGTAGTCTTAAACCTTATAATATATTTATAATATTTTAATAATTTGTGTGATTCTGAAGTTACCCCTCACCTCACTTATAAAAGGAGGTTTCTTCCTTCACAAATTTCATAACCATAAGCCTTCGTGTTCATCCAAACTCTAAAAAATTTCATCCTTCTCATCCCTTGACACATTCTTGTGCTTATGGTCTCACAAAAAGACAACTTTCAAGAGCCTTAAGGTGGTTTTAAAAGATAAATATTCAAGAGGTAAGATTTCTTATTCTTTTCTTTTAAATTATTTCTCACTTATACTTTATCCCTACCTAATATCCAATTATTCATGAAAACTAAATTATATTATATTTACTGGAATGTATTTATGATAATTTAATATAGCATTATTATCTCTAACTTTCCCTCCTTTTATACTATAAATGAGAAGGTTGTTCGAGATGTGTTAATTATCACATTCAAAGAATACTTGTTTTCAATTCACATTACTATCTTCAATAATGGTTATCAAAATCTTTATAATGGTTGAACCATATCAGAATATATTTATTTTATCTTGTTTAATGTTCTGGAATCCTTACACACTGATAATATAAAATAATAATACAAAACAAGTTCAACATGCACAAAACCACCAAGTTAATCCAATCATTTATCATTAACCTTTATCTAATGAGTCATCCTCATAGTATATAAAAAAATAATTATAAGATCATTTATATCTCTGTAAATTCACTAATAATATATATTAACAATTCTGGATGTTTAACCATATTTCAAACAAACTTCCTTTCATAAATACAAGTAAACTAATCATGAAAACCAAGGAAAAAAATGCTTCCAAAACAATAAAATTAAACCTCTTAAACCCATAAAGAAGGCCATGTATGAACTTAATAAGGTTATAATAAATCAATTACATAAATAATAGGTTCTATAAATATTAATTAACTAATTTAATTTGGTTATCCAAGACACTATGATCAAGTGAATATCACCAATGGACTTAAGGTAAGGGTTTCTTCATCTCACTTCCATTTTTGTGAGATTTTCCGTATTCAATACTAATACTTGTGTATGGTTTGTGTATACTTACCATTTATATAACATATCATGAATCACTTTATTTTATGGTTATTCTATTTATAATTGTAAGATTATTAATTTTGGGGCATACGAATTGATTGATTATAAAGTGGTGTGGGTTTTCCACCCGAACCTCCATTTTCATACTGGTTACTCTTATTATCTACTTACGTCAATTAAATTATTATTAATTAATATTTTATCCTCATAATTTTTGTGTTGATGTTCTATATATGTGTTCCAACCAGAATAATACCTTCATTTATGGGGAGTTATATGTTTTAAAATTATCTTTCAAAAAATCTTCCCAAAATACAAGCTCGATTCAAGGAACTTCTCAGATTCTTAACTATTTTAAGTTCACTACATAATATATTTTAATCCATATTTATCTTTATAAAATCACACATTTTAAAATGAAAAAAACTATTTTGGATCATTTCTAGTTTTATGAAAGAAAAAATGCATTTGTGCTTTAAAATCTCTTTAATGAATTCCTTAAACCGCACTAAAATGTTTTAATTTTAAAGATTATTTAAAAACAATTTTTAAATGATTTCACTTCAGTGGGATGTCATTTTTTACTCAAATGAAATATCAATGTTCTTAACTTTTATTTTTGGGATATACATGTTTAAAACTAGATTTATGAAAAATACAAATGATTTTCCAAAATAACTCATCCTTCTAAAGTAAAATGGGTTTTTCTCACCACACTTTAACTTTTATGAGATATATGTCTTGTTATCCACTTATTACTTACATGTGGTGTATTTAATTCCCATTGGTGTATCATATAAAGAGTCTCCTTATTCCCATCATATTCTAAGGGATTATTATTTTAAAGTTTCAAGGTGGTATAGGACGCTTTGAAATGTTTAAGGGTTATTTACTCAAGATTTTCTCAATGGTTTCATTTAAAATTATCTTTATTTATGTCAATATCCTTTGATGAATATTTTATTTCATAGAAGTTTGTATCTTATGATACCATCTATAATGTTTTTTGAAGGTTTTCTGATTAGTTTTAATGTGTATGTTCTATCTTAAAACCATTCTCCAATTTTCTCTGAATGGTTAGTGGTTATGCTTAATGTTCGGGGAAAGTTATCTACATTTCATATATTAGTTTCAATATAAATGTATATATTTTTTATTTTTATCCCCATTCATATAAGGAATGAATTGGACTTTTTATGTGATGGTTGGGCCCGATATATCCCATCGATGCATTAGTAGGTCTCGTGAGACAAATAGATATGGACTTGGTTGAGGCCTTGACCATTTTGAGATGTGGTTTTGGAAGAGGCCTTAATCATTTTTAGAAGTCTTGGTCAAGATCTCGACGGTATGTTTTATAATGTCTAGAATATGAATTTCCCTCATTATAAATATAGTAATTTAAAGTTCATGTGGTTATTCGATTAGTAGAATACCCGAGGTTATGTTTTATTATGGCATTATTTACTCAGCTCATATTCCTACCATAATGTGTTCAAGTTTACTATTTGTAGAGGAATGTGTTTTAAATTATTCACCATGCCTATTGTTTATGTTTATATTATATCCTTCTATATTTCTTACCCTTAATGAGCATCTGATCTCACCCCTTCTTATGTTTCATTTTTTTCAGGACATGAAGAGGTATATTATGATTGACTTGTAGGGATAAATATAGAGTTGTGGATATTCCCAATAAAACTTACATGTTGTTTTTCTTTTCAAGTTGTAATGTTGAACCTATGTATGTATCTGGTTTTTCAAAACTAATAAACTACTTGGTCCTTCAGTATTTTATTCCTTGTAATCATTTCAATATATTAAAATAATACACCAGCTCTGGGCTTCTAGGTTTGGGGAGTTGCAATTCTACTTCTCAAATATTTTTTCATCGTGAGGGATTACACTGATGTATTCCCTGAAGATTTGCATGTTCTTCCTCCTGAATAATAGGTTTTGTTCTCAATTGAAATTATTATTGGATCCCTATCTATAACAATGACACCTTATATAATTTACATCGTAGAGCTGGAAGAGATGAAGAAGCGGTTAGAGGAGAATCTGGAGAAGGATTTTATACACCTGAGTGCTTCACCTTGGGGTGCGCTAGTCCTCTTCATAAAGAATAATGATGGTTCAATGTGCCTCTGAATTGATTATTGTGGGATCAATAAAATCACAATAAAGAACAAGGATCCCCTTCCACAAATAGATGACTAGTTCGATCGGCTTTGTGGGTCCAGTTATTTCTCTAAGGTGGACCATCGGTCATGATATCACCAATTAAAGGTGAGGAGGGAAGCTATATCCAAGACTGCCTTTCAAACAAGTTATGGACACTATGATTTCATTGTGATTCCCTTAGGACTCACTAATGACCCATAAATTTTCATGGATTTAATGAATAGAGTCTTTAGATATTACCTCAAAAAATATGTGGTATCCTTTATTGATGATATTATGATATACTCCAAGAGAAAGGAGGAACACGAGGAGCATTTGAATACTTTGTTAAAGACTTTGGGAATGGAGAAACTATATAAAAAGTTTAGTAAATGTGAGTTCGAGAGGAGGAAGAAGTATCATTCTTGGGGAATGTTATCACCAACAAAGGGATATATGTAGACACTTCCAAGACAAAGGCAATTGAATAGTGTCCCAAGAAAACATGTATAATGGATATCCATAGATTCCTTCGTCTAGCTAGGTATTATCGAATATTTTTAGAGAATTTTTCATGATTATTAAACTTAATGACCAATATTACACAGAAGGGGGTGAATTTTTTCTAGACTCAATAATGTGAATACTACTTTAAGGAGTTGAAAAATAATCTTATTGGTGTACTAATACTCACACTCCCAACAAGTGGAAAACCCTTTGTGGTGTACAGTGATGATTCAAAGAAGGTTTTAGGTTATGTGCTGATGCAAAATGAAAAATTTATATCTTACATCTCAAGGTAGCTAAAAATATATTAGAAAAACTATCATACGCATGATCTGGAGTTAGCGGCTGTGATCTTTGCACTAAAAATCTGGCGGCCTTATCTCTATGGGGATAATTGATCACAAGAGTCTGAAATATATATTCACACAAAAAGAGCTTAATATTCACAAGAAAATATGGTTAGAGATCATCAAGGATTATGATTGATCAATCCACTACTATCCTAGTAAGGAAAATAAGGTGTCGGATTCTCTAAGTTGAAAGGATCCTACATCTTTATTAATGATGAGAATTAAAAAGGATCCAATCTTCTAATATTTTCATAGGATGGAAATGGGAATCATTATTATATGAATATCATAAATCATTTCTCAAATAATTTTTGAATCATCCCTCATGGAGAAAATAAAGGATTCTCAAAGAAAAGATGTGGAAATTTAGAAAAGGGTAGAACCTATCAAAAAAGGTAAATCGTATGGGTTCAAGACTGACAAGGATAGAGTTGTAAGATTTGGGTCATGATTATGTGTACCATCAGAACAAGAGAAAAAGAAGGATCTTATAAATTATGCACATAGCTCAACCTTCTCTATTCACCCAAGGAGCAAAAAGATGTATCGATATCTATGGGAGAATTATTGGTGGGAAAATATAAAGAAGTAGATCACTAAATATACATCAAAGTGCCAGGTATGTCAACAAGTGAAGGCTAAGAGGAAAGAATATAAGGGGATGATGCAACCACTATCCATACCAACATAGAAGTGGGGAAAATTACCATGTAATTTGTCACTAGACTTTTATGGAAATCCAAAGAAAACAATGTTATATGGGTCATTGTGGATCATGAAGACAGCCCACTTTATCACAATTCGAGAGGACTTCTCTTGGTATCAACTTTCATAGATATATATCAAACAGATGGTAAGGATTATAGGAGTACCACTATTAATTGTATTAGATAGAGGTCATAGATTCAGCTCAAAGATCTAGAAAAGTCTCCAGTATGCTTTAAGCACTGAACTGAACGTTAGTACGACCTATCATCCTCAAAATGATGTCTATTATAAGTGAACTATTCAGATTTTGGGAGATATATTGAGAGCATCTTTGATGGACTTCAATGTAGGTTGGGACCAACATCTTCCAATATTTGAATTCTCTTAAAAAAATAGTTTCCATTCCTGGATCCAAATGGAACCATGTGAATCCCTTTATGGGAAAAGGTGTAGAATACCAGTATGTCGGGATGAATTCGGTGATTGTAAGATTCTAGTACCTGAAATGGTCAAAGAAATGGAGGAGAAGGTGAAAACCATTCAACAGTACATCAAGGCATCCCAAAGTCAACAAAAGAGTTATGCAGACAATCGTCGATGAGACCTTTAGTTCAAAGTTATAGACATGGTATTTCTCAGCATATCTCCATGGAAGCAGGTTATGAGGTTTGGGAATAAGGGAAATCTAAGTTTCAGGTATATTGTCCCCTTTGAGATTCTTGATCATGTGGGAGTTGTGGCCTATCAACTAGTACTTCCACCTACCATGTCTAAAGTATAGAATGTGTTCCATGTATCCCTCTTAAGAAAGTAAATACCAGATACTTCACATGTACTATTTTCAGAGGTGGTATAGTTAGAGAATGATCTTTCTTATGAGGAGAAGCCAATTAAGATCTTGGATCGTAGAGATAAAGTTATACGCAACAAGACTACTCACCTGCTCAAGGTACTATGGTGGAACCATAAGTACAAACAAGCAACATGGGAATTGGAGGAAGAAATGAAGGAAAAGTACTAGAACCTGTTTATATCTTAGAATGTAAAATGAAATTTTGAGGGTGAAATTTCATAAGGGGGGAAGAATGTAATGACCCAATATTTTATCAACCGAATACCCTTCTTATAATTATTCCTTAGAGTTAATCACATTAGGAAACAAAATGGCATATCATGATAATAAATACTATATGACCATTAAACATAATTTTGTCTCCTTTGTGTATTGAATTGTGAAAATCTAACATACACGGTTTCTTTCAGGGTGTTTTTTGGGGTCTGATGGAACAAACTTTATTTTTGGTGAATAGTAACCTACCTTTATGAATAGTAACATACCCTTATGAATAGTACTATGACCCTTTTGAATAGTAAATCATCTAAAAGAATAGTAACCTCACCATTTAATGTATAAATAAAATTTAAGCATCTTATAATTGATAATATGACCATAGTAAAAGTATTTGTATTTTTGTAATTTATAAATAATTAAATAAAATTAATTAATTAATTTAAAAGAAACTGAATTTTCCAAAAAGGTGTTATAAATTAACAATTTTATGTCTTCTATTTTTAAGATAATTTTATAAGACCTTATGTAATTTTTTGAAAACATTATAAACTCAGTTACAGTTTTAAAATCTGTATATTTCAAGTAAATTATGATTTAAAATAAAAAATTAAATTAATCACATTTATAAAAAAATTGAAAAATGGATTTCATTTTTGTATTCTACACATAAAAAATGGTTAGGGTGAATTTTTGGGATTTTTCTAAAATATTTTATTTTTTTTATGAATAGTAAAATAAAATAATTTACCTTATATATACATTATAAGTTAAATACACTATTCCTAGCATCATCATTGAGGTAATCACCCTTGTTTCAAAATCACATGAACATATTACTATTTTTGGTCGTGGAATCATTAATATTTCTTATCTTATGGAAAAATAATAAACTAATGATTAAAATATTAAGAAAACCCTCCTCCCCTCCATTATAAAACCCACCCACACTCCCCTCTTCTCTTCACTCTTCTCAGGCCTTGTTCCTTTACTATGTTTTACTAAAATCTCTCCTTAAGATCCCAACCCATTTATATAATCCCTTGGTCTCCTCAAAAGTCCAAATCCTCTCCCCTTAAGAGGCTCTCAAGGAAGATTAACTCGAGAGGTAAATTCCTCTTTTCAATTCTTTTACTTTCTTTTCAAGTTTTTTGTTTTATTTTCTATCCTTACCTATACTCTTCCAAATATTATAAAAACTCCATTACCTTATATGTACTATAATTTTTTTATTATAATGGAATAATTTATTATCTTCTCACACTTACCCTTCTTTTATACTAAAAATGAAAACACCATTCGAGTTGTGTTAATTCATCACATTCAAGGGTGACAGGTTTTCAATTTATTTTACCATATTCAATTGTTGTCATGAAAACATTATTATGGTTTAAATAGACTATAATATATTTATTATGTCTCATATTTGGTTTGGTAATATTTTTTTATACATGGTTTTGATTTATAAATCAAAATGTGTTCATTGTGATCAAAAAATTCAAATTAACCCAAAAGGTTATCACTAAAGTTTTATACAATTATTCAACTTCACTCAATGTAAAAAAAATTAATTTAAAAACATGTAAAATTATTTATTTTCAATAAAAAATATAAATCCAATTCTAGTTAACCATCCTCATTTTACATGATTATCTGTTTATGTATATAAGTAAACCGATCATGAAACACACGAACTCAAACAATGAAATTGAACCTCTTAACCCATCAAAAATGACTTGAATGAACTTAAAAATTTTATAATAAATCAATTAAATATAAAATAGGTTCTTTAATTATTAATTAATGAACCTAATTTGATTATTCAGGTCATTAATATCAATTGGATAACACCATTGGACTTAAGGTAAGGGATTCTACTCGAACCCCCATTACTCCTTCGGGTTATTCTTACTCTCCTTTTACCCAAATGAAATCATATTTTATATTTATGTACATATTATAATTTCTATTTATTTGTAAAAAAATAATGTATCAAGATCCATTAATTGTTCTCTTTAGGTGATATATATTCTTTTAAGTGATTCCCTCCTCAATACTTCCTTATAAGCAAACCTATTTTAAGGGAACTTCTCGAATTCTTACCCAATTTCAAGTACACTATATGATATATTTTTAAGAAACCATTATATTTATAAAAAATATTTTTATTATTAAAACATTATTGGTTCACTTCTGGTTTTATATAAAATATTATTACTATTTTTTGTTTTAAATGATCTTTTATATTTTCATTAAACTAGACTAAAATGTTTTAATTTTAAAGTATCTTAAAAACTCTTTTACATGTTATCACCTCAATTTGGTATCACTTGTTATGATATATTCCTATTATACCTTATAAATTTCCATTCTTTATGTAATTCATTTTTTTATGGACACTTGTATGATATTCCCATTCATTATTCTTTATGACATGATTATGATACTCATTTCTTTATATGGGTACCCTTATGTTTATGTATAATTGATTATGTAGGATTATTTATGTGGAAAGAATATTCATGGACATGTTAATATGGGTGATACCAAATAGAACTACAATTCATTGGGTAAAGTTGAGTCTCATGAGATCTTATGTGCAATGGTCTTGGCGGTTATCCTTGATTCATGCTACCATGTGTAACGGTCTTGGTGGCTAACCTGGACTTGTGCTCCTCTTTGTGAAATAAGCCTTGACTCGTGATAAAGTCATGTTTTATGTTGTTGAAACATTTTTATGACTCCATTTTTATATGGCCCCACATTTATTTGTTACGATTTCACATGTTCCCTGCCTTTTAATATCATTATATTATGTCTTATAACCCATGTACTAAAGCTTTATTACTATGCTTTTTTCCACTAATGGGCTTTTAACTCATCACTTTGATCATGTTATTACTAGGTTATCCTCTGAGGATGTATGATAACAATGTAAAATAGGATCTCCTTATGAATATTAAATAAAGAAATATTTTATTTAGTCCCTTGTTTTTCAGTTTTATGATCCTAGTCTTCCAAGACACTAGACTTCATGATCCTTGGATTGTAATATGATGTTTTATTGTGCTTAAAATCAAGTAACGATATGTGCAAAAGTCTAGGGTCTCTATAATTCATTTTCAAAAAAGGTTTTGTTATTTATTTATTTCAAATTTCATTCTAAAAATTCTCTCTTCCACTTGATTACTGCTTATGAATTTTTTTTCCTTTCAACACCGAGTGTAGTTTCATTCTAAGTTAGTGGTGAAAATATGAGGTTAGTGAAAAAAAACTTAAGGTATCAATGAAATTTTTAATTTATTTATCCTTATATGTGATAATATAATTTTTTAACATTAAAAATAAATGTTAAAAAAATCATGCCTTTATTTTGATCTTTAATCATGTTGAATTTCATAAGCATAAATTTTGGTAAGCATGGTTATCAGATGTGATTTTTCATCATCGATATTTTCACACAACTAATCAAAAATGTCAAAATGCGCATAGTTTAAATTATAGGGTGTATTATTGAGTTATTGGAGTCCATTTATTCATGAAATATTTTTTGGGATAACTTTATGTTTAATTTGATATCTTAGAAAAATGGAAAATAATGAAAAAAACAATAAAATGATTATATAAAAATGAACCCCCAGGTATTTTATAATTAATAACACATATTTATACCTAGTTTTTATTAAATTAAAGGTAGGGGTGAATTTGATTAGGGGAATGGGCTTGGGATTAGGATATGTTTGTTGAATTCGCTTCTTTTAAAGAATTTTTATAGGCTTTAATATATCTAAATTTTAGTTCATAGTGGTAAAAATTTTATGCCAAAATGTGTTTAGATATGTGAATTGAATTCTATTCTTTTTAAGCTAGTAATTTTATAAACACTATAAAAATTCAAATTGGGGGTGTTATTGGACACTAAATGTAGATCATTTATATTTTGAATACTTTTTATATGATATATTATTCATAATATCAAAATCTAATTAATTTTACAATTTAAACATAATTTATGATCATATAATAACTTATTGTTTAAATTTCATTAATATCAACCTATTTAAAAACCACCTTGTAGAACACTCACAGGTACTGATTTGAATTTCAAATTTTTGGAACACTTTATCAGAATTATGGGGAATATTTATTTCTTATGGGGAGATGGAATATTAAAAATGTAATATGATCATTTTAGGACCCAAATATAGAAATTTATAGGTAAAAAATGGATATCCAAAGTTGATCCATCAATCCCAAGTTGAAAATCCAATTTTTTGGATAAATTTCATGGCCCAAAATGTTAGCCCACTATTTGTTTCATAAATTCATAATTATAGATAAAAATGAGATAAAATATATAATATCTATATATAATATTATTGGGAACAATTTATATAAATTTTTTTTGGTTTCATAGATAATTAAGAAATAAATAAATTTTTAGATTATCATTTTTCATAATTTAGTGGTCAGATGGGTAAATCGGGAATACGAAATTGAATGATAGAATTTAAGGGAAAAATAACCACTATTATTTCTTATAAATATGTTCCTCCACTTCCATTAAATGGGTTTTCACTTTTACTAGATAAGGAATGACATTTTTCATGAACACACAAAAAATAATTGAATGGAGGACATTTCAAAACTCCAGTTCTACCTAAAGAAATTATTCCTCCCTTTTCCTTTTTTTCATATGTTTTCTATTTTGTTTCATTATAATTATATATTGCTTTAATCTTGTTATTCAATCATAACTTTCTCAAACATATCTCATGTTTTAAAAATAATTTATTCTTTCTTATGTTATCTTTTTATCCTTTTATTTCTTGCTATAAACTATTAATTTGGTGTGATTTTATTAACATAATAATAGGTTTGTTCATGATTTGATTGTTTTCTCTTCTCAAATACTTCTTTTTTGAGAAAAATTCTATATTACATTGATATTTTTTCATAAATGGAAGGATAAACCTCGTATGATTGTATTTTAGGTATTTTTATGTCCTATATTGGATGTTATTTGATGTGATTTAAACCTATAATTGGTTCTTTAATTTTAGATTTTAATTGTTTAATTATGTTATCGATTGTACTTACCAAATTTGAAGGCTACATATTTTAAGTAAAAATATGATCCAATACCTTAGAGTGATCATGAACATGATTGTTTAAGTATTTATGTGATTATCCTTATAATTATATGGGGTTTAAAGCACTGAATTACGAGATATATTTTTATCTCAATGAAGAAATACTACTTGAATTAGTGAAACTCAATTTTTTTTAAAGAAATACAATCTATACCTAGAAACAAGCTAGAATAAATTCCTATTAATTAATTTTTTTAGTTTGAATCTTAGTGTATTTCAACCTCTAAAATCACGAAATCCAAAAATTTGGCCACTTTATATGAAAATCCCAGAACATCATCTATGTTTCTAGTTCACTTATTATCTCTTTATAGAATGGACTACCCAATTTGTGCTACAAGAGACTACTTAAACCCATGGAGTAAATTTGGGAGAATCTGTATAGTTTAGGTATTAAAAAACATCCAATCTAATGATCATATAATAAAAAACATTCCATGTTTTCACTACTGATGGTGATGTAAAAGGCGGTGTGGACCATTGATAATTACCCAATCATTATAATCAGATAGCATCCCAAGGGTCCATGTTAGTCAAATGGGAACACTATCTTCCCTTGATTAGGGTCATCTGATTGAATAGATTAGAAGAAATGTAATGTGTCCATGTTTCCACATGGTATATGGATAATATAAAGTTGAGAAGAGTAATTTGGGTTGTTTAATCATTGATCATATTTCCAACGATTGCTAACACTATTTCATGGTGAGTAGGGAGGTGGATCTTGGGTTGAGAACATGGCGGCTCCACATTGTTATGCCCCAATTAATAGTAAACCACCACTAGGAGGGGTGTGAATCAATGGTTACAAAAACACTAACCCTCGAACATTTTTACCATCATTGGTTAGTGTATAGGATCAGTGATAATGTGAGATATAGATAGAGAGAACATGCATGATACTTGAATTTTTTAAATGTCATTCACTGATTTTATTGAGTGTTTAATCCTTGTTGTCCAGGATTTCTTATCTTTTTATCAACATTATTATTTTATTAATAACAATAATATTTCATAGAAGTATGAAAAATAATCTGAATTTCAATTATAAGAAATATATAGATGATCACTAATAATTAAATCAAACTCACACATCCTCCTCATGTGCCTATATAATTTGGACCAAGTTTTCACCCTAATTAATGTCCTTAATCTTATCCAAATACTCCTTGGAATTCTATCTATAATGTAAGTATAGTTATATCAAAGTTTCATCATAATTTTCCCATGGAGATTCACCTCATATTTATATACCATGAACTATCATGGTATGAATAACCCTATTTGAACATCATATTTTGTTTCAAAATTATCAATTTATATTACTATCCAAAATCTCAAAGAAATATAAAAAGATCATATCAACCTTCATGGAATGATGAAGTGGATTATGAAATCATCCTTATGAAATCATCCAGGCTTCTTTACATATTTATAAAATACATTTTGTTACATTGAAACCAAGACCTATAAAATGATGGATCAATGATATAAAATAGTCATACAAAAATTTATCATTGTCTGGTAACTAGTGGAATAAACACATAGATTGTGGTCTTAGTTTCATCTTACAGTGTGGTAGTCTTCAGATCAGGGAGGTAGACCTGAACAAAAACATCATGACCACTTATCAAAACCCCATCCAAACTCTAGGATTTCTTTGAATCATATCATTCTGAAATTAATGTAAATAGTTATGTGATTCTTTGGTAATAATATAAATTTACTTTGATTAAACTAATCAAGGTGAAATGTGAACTTCATAATGTCCTAATTTTCTACAAATAAATAAATATCTATTAATTTTTATCCATTAATTTCATAAAGAAGGCACTTTTTCATTATGAAAAAGTTTTTGGACAAGAGGTGAATTGGATCAAGTCCTTCATCTTTTTTGGAAAAACCATCTCACCCTCCAGAAAATCCAGCATGATGAGTGATAATGAAATAAAATAAGGGTGATTACCCTTCAATTATCTTTTGGTTTCCATGTTCCTTGGAAGGCATCACCCCTCTCATTTTTTGGAGGTAGTGAGTCAACTTCAAAGAACCCTTTCCTCTTGGAAGGGAAAATCCCTTTCAATGGCTAGAAGGACGTGCCTTGTTAATAATGTGGTCACTTAAAAGCTTGTATCACTACTACAAAAATAGCATTTATCAGAGCTATAAAAGTGCATTAATAGCTCTAAAAAATCATTGTTAATTGAGGTGAGGATATAGGGGTGTCCCTTTTATCAGCACTTAGAAAAGCGCAGATAAAGGCACCTTTTATCAGTTCTAAAAAGAGCACTGATAAAAGATCCCTTTATCAGTGCGTTTTTTAGCACTGATAAAAGGGGACTTTTATCAACGCTTCTAAAAAGAACTGATAAAAGTCAAAAAATAAAAAATATGAAAAATATTTATATAATACAGGGGGTAGCTTTTCACAGCGCTTGACCCCACCCCAATTAGCGCTAGGTGGACCCCCTTAATCTCTCCTGCATGCTGCCCTTCCCGTGCATCCCCCACACACGTGCACATCCTTGCTTCCACCTGAACTTGAACCTGTGACCTCCCCCCTTGCATGCCTACACCTTTACCACTAATCCATTTCATTTTTTTCTCTATTTAATGATATATCTATTTATTTATATATATAGTTATATTTATTCATATGTTAATATAGATTCATATTAACATAAATATATTTAGTTATATTAATACATATATATTTATTCATATATTAGTATATATATATTCATTCTTATATTAATATATATTTATATTAATATGTTTTTTATTTGTATATTTATTTTTATATTAATATATATTTATAAGATCAGGTTTAAATACATTTATAAAATATGTTTTTTATGTGTATTTATAAATAAATAAATACATACATACATATATATAACAACACACACACACACACAGACTCATATATATTTACGAATAAATACATATGTGTGTGTGTGTGTTTGAAAAGACATAGAATTTTAAAACGACTGTAACGTATAATCCAAAAGCCCATTTCAACTCCATAACTAGTCGAATCGAAGAAAATGAAAAAATATTAGAAATTATATGTGGTAAAGGCCTAATAAACATCTGGATCAAAAGTTATACTTGGTTAAATGTTAACAAATTGGGGTATCCTGAATAAAAACTCAATTTTGGGGGCCTTATGAGCCTTTTTTGGCCTTGAAAAATGTGACAAAATCTTCACTTGGTTTATTAGCATGTAGAGCTCGTCACGGGCTTCAATTCGATATGTTGAAGATCTCAAATGGACACTCAGATCAAAAGTTATGTCTGTTTGAATTTTGAATTACATATTCAAATTATTTTAGATCTTTTATTAATTTTTTTGATTTTTTGTGTCTTCAAATTGTTATTAAATGATTTTTAATCAATAATAACTAGAAAATTATTAATTAATAATATTTTTAAAAATATTTTAAATCCATTTTCACTAAATTTATTATATATTAAATGTAATAGTCTATTTATACTTATCTAAAACATATTAAAAATATATATATTATATTTATATCAATATAAATATACTTATATAGAAATATTTTATTTTTCAAGATTTTTTTTGAAACATAAAATTTATCAATGGTAGGAAAAAGTGCTGATAAATCCCCTCTTTATTAGCCCTAAAAAAGTGCTGATAAAGGGGGGCCTTTATCATCACTTTTTTTAGCATTGATAAAGGCCCCATTTATCAGTGCTTTTTTTAGCGCTGATAAAAGGGTAGCGCTTCCCTTGCCTGTTTTTACAGTAGTATATACTCTTTCATAGTTTATTCTTGTCCTGCCTCCATCCTTAAAATCATTAATTCCCACATGAGAAATTTTGTGTGGAGTGGGAATATCTCATAAAGGAAAGTAATCACACCACTGTGGAAAAATGTTGTATGCCACCAAATAAGGGGGTCTTGGACTCAAGAACATTGAATCCTTTAACTGCTACCTACAAGCCCATTTCATTTGGATACTCATTAATGATAATTCCCCCTCCCTAGACTTCCTTCGCTCAAAGCTCCTTAGAAGGTTGATTAAAGGAAAAATGACTCATATTCAATCCTCTATCTGTCTTGGTCTGAAGAAGGTTTTTTAGGACATTAGCAACCACTCTCACTGGTTGGTGAATTCTCATTCCTCTGTAAAATTCTAGAGAGACAATTGGAATGGCTCTCCCCTTATTTATATTACTGACACCACTGATCAAAATATTGACTATAACTCCTCTATTAAAGACCAGATTTCTCAAAGGGAGGTGTTTACACATCACATCGAGATCACTATTTACAATTGTGATTTTCTGGACACTGATAACCTGCTTATATCTGAAATAAGTCTGAATGGGATTCTGGACTCCAAGGGCTACTACAACCACATGATTCAAGGCACCAATACTATAATGGAGGCTTTCAATAAAAAATGGCTATTTCCATCTTGGTTCACTTTTTTGTGGATTATCTTTATCAATAAACTTCCGGTCAAGGTGAACCTACAACGGATGGGGATTTCCCTATGTTCACGCTGTGTTATATGCCAACAACACTGAGATGATGTCAGCCACTGATTTTTATCCTGCAACACAGCCTCTTCTCTCTGGAAATCAGTTTTTGACTGGTTAGAAATTCATCTTATACAGAATTCTAAAGCTTTGGGATTTCTTCGGGACCTTCTGGATGTCCACCTTTCACCGCAGGTACACATCCTTTTTCTGGTTGCCTGTGTAGAGGTGTTTCATCTTATCTATAAGGGTCAGAACAAAAGAGTTCATAAAGGGGTTTTCCTCAACCCTACTGTCACACTCTCTAAGATCCTGTCTATGGTGCAACATGCAAACACTCTGCACAATGACTGTTGCGAAAGCTTGGTCAAGGACCTGCTATTTTACAAAAACTTCATATTCAAGGAAATTTTCCTCAACCTTAGGGTAACATTGAAGTCTTATAGACTCTCTCTTTTGAGGGATGGATCAAATGTAGTATGGATGGTGCTTCACATGGTAACCCAGCATCATCGTGATATGGAATCATATTCAGAGACCACAATGGAGATTTTATTAAAGGTCTTCATGGACCCTGTGGTAGTGTCACAGCTCTTGAAGCTGAAATTATGGGTTTCATTAAAATTGTTGAGATTTCATGCCAAAGAATTTGTAACAATGTTTGGTTTGAAAGTGAATCAGGGAAAATTGTGCATGCTGTTAGAATGGGGAAGCTCTATCTGGCATGGAAACTCACCTCCAAATGGAACAAATACCTCAAACAACTTTCCTCCATGGACTATATCACCACACAAATCTATCGTAAATCCAATCAATCTGATGACTGCCATACAAACAAGGGGGTATCCATTAACATGTGTATCCTCTATTTGAGTATCCCTTTTGATCTGATTGATATTCCCCAAATGGATAAATGTAAATTTAAATCCTTTTGACTATTGTAACCCTTTTTTAAATATTTTAATCCATGTTTCTTGGTTTTCTTAAAAAAATAATTTTCATCCAAATTAGCTCCAATTATCATTAAACTCATCCATTTACATATTGTTAATAAATAAGACACAAAACCATCTTAAAAACTCATGAATTAATTGTATTAAGAAACAAATAATATCAATATCTCAATTTGGAAATCATATAAACACCACATCATAGGATATAATGCATTTTTTAGAGTACTCCAACCCTTTATGTAAAGATCACTGCAATATTGACCATGTCTCAGTTAAGATTTAATCACAAGTCCACTTTTTTTAATTCACTTCAAAAGGGATCTTCAACTCCAAGACTAATAAAAATCCCAAATCATTAAGTTCTCTTTAATCTCCACCTATATATTTGATTAAAAAATAAGAAACAATGCATGATCTCTTCTTTAGGATTTATCTAAAAACACCTAATGTATCCCATATAAGAAAAACATTATCTCTTATTCTCCCTTTTCCATTAATTAAAAAAATAAATATAGTCTCTATCACTTTGTAATAAGAGATCATTTTTATTATTTTCTGTTTATCATCAAATACAAATGAATAAAATAGGGAAAATAAATTAGAGAAATTATAGGATTTTTGAGAGAGAATTAAATCTCAAAAACTCTCTCAAGGGTTGAAAGGTATCCTTTATTGGGGTTTTATTCAATATATACACAACTTTATCCTTTTTTTTAAAACATTCTAATGAAAATTCTTTAAGATATATATTATCTTTGATGAAGTGATACATGATGCTAATATGTTTCAACCTATAATATTGTAACATTTTATTTTATAAGTTTATTATTCTTTGATTTTCACACTTAATCATAAATTGATATGAAACATTCACCCACATGTCTTTTAGTTGTGATTTCATCCATATAATTTGTGTTATATCTTGTGATTCCATAATATACTAATTTTTTTAAGTGGCATAATTTTTCTTCTTAGAGTTACAAGATGAAAATCTTCTTTAAATAAATAATAAATCTATAGAAGTTAAGTTTTGATCACCAGTATCACCTACCCAATCCATATTGGAATATCCATAAAGATAAAATGATGTATACTTATTGTACCATAATCTAAAAATGAGATTACCTTTGACATATTGAAATATCCATTTCTCTTTGATATGATATGACTCTTTATGATTTATTTGGAATCATGCAAAAATGTGTGGCCACAAATATGATGTCAAGTTCAGAAATTTTCAAGTAAAGTAGGCGACCACTAACCCTTAAGAATTATTTGTAATAAAAAAACATCCATTCTTCATCCAAGGTAAAAAAATCCAAGTGATGTAAGATTGGAAACCTCTCTAAATTCTTCAAATTAGAACATCTCAAATAAATCATGATCATAGTTATTTTTTAATAAAAATATAAGTCATATTGTGTTTATGAATTCATACCAAAAAATAATTTCATCTCATAAATATTTGGCATCTCAAAGTATTTTCTCATTTTGGAATAAAATACCGAGTTATTTTATTCCTTTTTTTCTTGAAAGACTAATTTATTTAACAACCACAATCACTATGAGTGAGTATGTATCCTTCACCATTACATTGAGATTATTATCGTACATGCCTTTATTACAATACATGATATTTAAAATATCTTTAAACTTTGAATATCATGACCATGGTACTTATTTAGACCCATAAAGGACAATATTTTTCTTTAATACATGATAACTATCACTTTAAAGTATGAAACAATCTATTTGTTCAATATAAACTTCTTCCTTAGGTTCACCATTAATAAATAATGACTAAACATCAATTTGGAATAATTTATAATTACTTTGATCACATATATCAAGAAATAATTGAACAATTTAAATTATTATGATTGGGTCAAAACTATCGTCAAAGTCTATACACACAATTTGAGAAAATCCCTTGAATACAAGATCATCATTATTTTGAGCTACATATCCTTTATCATTGACTTTTAATTAAAATCCCAATTTATTTTTATCACATTTATTTCATTGGTACAAGATACTAAATCCCAAGGGTCATTATCCTTAATCTAATTTATCTCTTCTTCCATCTCTGTTATCCAATTCACATGTTACAATGCCTATTCAGTGATCATTAGTTAAAATTTTAAAAGAAACCTAGTGTGATTGGAAATTCTTATACTTACCAGGGTTTACATCACTTTTTTGTATCTAAGAATAAATTTAGGTGAAATATGATTTTAAACTCTTTATAACTTAGAAACACCTTTATTTGGTTCTTCCTCATCATAAAAAATTTCATAATCATAAAGAAAAATTTTAAAGTCTACTTAAATATTTTAGTTTTTCCCATGTTATCCAACATTTTATCCTTAAACTTCTTCAAGATCATTGTTAATAATTAATTATGTTTATAATGAATTTTTATTCTCCAAGAAGTTAATATCATAGATATTAATTATTTTCATTAGATTTTTATTAAAACATCAATAATTTCTTCCACCGAGTGTATACCCAAGAAAAGTTCCTTAATCATCTCTCTCATCAAACTTTCTCAAATGTATTTATTTGGTCTTGATATAACATGGGACATAGAATTTCTTTATACTTTCCAATTTTTTATTCTTCCCAACTATATATCATAAGTCGTATTCACCGAATTTAGTCTAAGTAAGAATCGATTTAAAATGTAGATAGTTTCTATAGTGGATTGTATATAAAATGATTTTGAGGTAACATGTTTTGATTATATAGTGGTTACCATATCTAAAAAACTCTCATTATTACACTTAGGTACTCCATTTTTTGGTATTTTATATAGTGCACTATATTAATTACTTACTTCATGCTTCTTAAGATATGCCTCAAACTCTTTATTATGGTATTTATAAATATTTTCACCCTAAAATATTTTGATAATGAATATTGTATTATCGTAAGCACACCTCCAAAAGTGATTAATAATCTCAAGAGATTATTATTTACTCATCCTAAAATAAATATAATTCATATGACTAAAGTAATAAACACAATTATTAAAATACTTCTATCCTTTGGAATATTTTACGCTCATAAGTCCATGTACGTATGAGTGTATTAACTTAAGGGAGTTATTTGTTTTTATCTTCATCACCTCGGGACTCTTGTTTGTCATTTTTCCTTTATAACATGTGTCATAACTATTGATTCATTTATGATTCAGAATTATTAAATTACTTATAGTCTTATATTTCAAAATATTGTCCTTTTTCTTTTAACCCATATGACCAAGTATTATATGCCAAAGCTCATTCACCTCTTTTATACTCATGAAATAACTATTTTGATCATTGGAAATTTGGAATAAGTTTCTACTTGTTCACTGTCTCTTCATAATGATTGTTTCATCCTAAAATATCTTTATGACACATTTATTATATCAAAATATCACCTCATTACCATTCTCACAAAGTTGATAAACACTTGAGCTATTGTGCCTTAACCCATCAAAAAGATAAAATTATTGGGTTCAAGTTTCTTTTCACCAATTTTGGTGCTTCTTACTCTTCTGACATTGATTGATCCATAATTTTTAAAATTAATAGCTTCTCCATCATAATTTTTTATGAATTTCAATATATTCTTATTTTCAATCATTTGTGACAAGAAACATTCATTAAGTATTGAACTCTTTCCACCTTTATCTTCTTTGTAATCTACCTCAGCCACTAATTCTTTTCGCGCTTACTCCACCACTTAATGGATTTGGATTTTTCATTAACCTTTAATTCCTTCAATAGTATTGTGAGACACCTGTTGAAAGTGTGATCACACCTCACAAAATTTTCCTCAAGAGAATAAAATGAATTATTCAATTGTATCTTCTCCATCACATGTTGTCTTCAATGGTTTCTATGAAATTCATATTGACACCCCCTTGATTTTAAATCCTCACTTTTATTGAGGGGATGATAAATAATATTAGAATATATGTGATTTATGTCCATACAACTTATAGAACTTAGGGGTGTCCATGGGTCAGTTTGGTTTAGGTTTGCGAATATTTTATACCCAAACCAATCAAAATTGTTTGAGTCGGGTCGAGTCAGGTTAGGTTATGGACATTTTTTATAATGACTCAACCCAGCCTAACTAAAGGTGGGTTGAGTTGGGTTAGGTCAGGTATATTAATTTTTTTAAAGAAATATTAAATGAAATAATATAAAACTATAAAACTACTTATTACATTAAAACTGAACAAATTCAAAACATTTAAAATGTTCTAAATACAAACAAACCAATAATCCCCATTAACATTAATTCAAAAATTATAAAAAAAAATCTTAAAAAATCAACAAATATATTACATGGATAACTAATGACTTCTTTATTTTCAAACATAACATTACCTATAATATCCAAATAAATTATGATTATTCTATAAAATGATCTATAAGCTATATCATATAACAAAAAACATAAAATAAACATGAATCCAAGAAAATCAAATAAACATTTCAATCAGCATGAAAAATAAAATAAAAAAATACAATAAACATTTATTGAATTTATTTTGTACATTATAGTTATTTTATTTTGACATTTTATAGGTCATCCAATAAAAAAATAACAGGTAAATTTTAAACTCAATAAACATTACCTGTAATGTCCAAACCACTTATATCATCCAATAAAACATTCCTTCTAGAAATGGACTATAAAATTCACACACATAATAACTATTAAATTTAAGGGAAAATACAATAACCAAACTTATCCAATAAAATAATTTATTGGGCCTCTAAAACAAATTCATATATAGTAAAAAACAAAACTTTTCTACAATAAACATGATAAAATAGCAGTTTCACCATGACAGACTTACTAGGATGTGAAAATTTTCTTTACAAAAATAAAATTCAGAAGTGAAAGTTAGTATTATAAAATGATCCACCCAAAAAATGAACAATTTATCCAAATATAATAAAAACCAAAAAATTTATTTCAACTAAAACACTTTACTACATAAATAATAAGAGTTCAATATAGAAATATTAGTTAATAAAGAATCCATAGAAAATAGAGATAAGAAAAAGTAACATGCATAATCCAAGGAAGAGACAAACACCTCAAAGCAAACAATATTTTCAAAGAACTAAAATAATTAGAATAAACTATGACCCCCATAGTTCCATGTTAGAGTTTTAAAATTCATTCTAAAAAATAGTAAAATAAAATCCATCATATTGATGAATTAGATTCAAAAAAATTACCCTTACATTATTGGGCATAAATTATAATTCCTATAAAAATGGATACATATATCCAAATAACATAGATCCAACAATTATGAAGGTAAAGTTTTCAAGATATGAATACCTATAAAGAAACTCATCTGAATTAGAAGAAATAGGTGAAGTGAAGCAGTTTAAACAAAAAAAAATATCAAGGGACCCATTCAATAGTTTGAGTCAAGAGATTTCCTATAACCAAATGGGATAAGAGAATATATAGGATCAATCATAGGAATAATATGGATGGATGGGAGAGTAATGTGAAAATTTATTATGGGTGAATATAATTAATAAATATAGAGATAGGTTATGGTTGGGAAATATTGGTATTGTGATATGGGGGTAGGAGGAATTAAATTAGGGTTGAAATTGATGTTGATTGATAGAGGAAGAATAATCAGAATGCAATCAAAAGAGAGTGACGGAGGGTGAATGAGTGCATGCAACATTGATATTTAAAGGGATGTTATGGTTATTGATGGATTGAGGTAGAGATAAAGAAGAAATTAATGAAGTTACCCTGAAGGAATTGGATAATTTCCAATATGATATAATTGGGAAGTGGAGTGTTCAACCTTTAGAGGAAATATTTTAAGGATTGGTTGAGGTCATAGGGTTAGTTAAGTTCATTATTTTTCCAATCTGTCGCCTGACCCTACCCAATCCAGACTTAATAAAAATTTACCCAACCCATACCTATACTATGTGTAACCTAATCTAGGAAAACCTGTCATATCCATTTCGGATTGGGTTAATCGGGTTGGGTTGGGTTTGGACACCCCTAGTAGTGTTATCCTCTTCCTTCAAAGAGAAATTTCCTTGGTTGAAATTATTCTCATCAAAATATACATGTTTATTATCTTATCAATTTAGAATCCACTTATTCCTTTTAAATTTCTCATTTTTAGAATCATTAACATTTATATTATCTTTTTCCTTAGGATTATCCATGACATTTTTCTTCTTCCATAAATCATTGTTATTGGAATTTCCATCCCCATCACTTGGACTTATAATGATTATTTTTCTTTCTTTGGTTAAGAAATCACTTCCTTACCTTCCATGTAGCTTCCACTACCATTTTGGATGTAATATTGAGTGTCAAAAACAATAGTTCTAGGAAACATAGAACACTAAACTAGTCACTTAGTAGCAAAAAATACTATCTCATCTAGTTAAGAGAACACACCAACATCTTTAATGGAATTTTTGAACTCAATTAGCTTGAATTATTTTAATGAAGTTTCATCTTCAACCAACTTTACCCATGATATTTACCCTCCTCATTCATATAAATTATATTTTTTTATCAATCTCTAACTTCTTGTTTCCTTCCTAAAATATTTCATTGAGATTGGCCAGATTTCATGTGAATTTTTTTTCCACCTCATAAATATCATTATATTTTCATTTATTAATAAATTTTTTAATGAAACCTTATCATTTTTCAATGATTTATTTTCTCACTCATGTTTATTATTTTATTTCAAGAACACCAAGAGATTAAACCTCAATTAAGTATCCTATGGAATCTTCTCATCACTGCTCACCTATTCACTTCAACCTTTTTCTTTACTAGAGAGATAATTGGACTCTTTTGGTTTATATATAAAAGTTATAGGACCTTCATCCTTTGAGTCCAAATCCTCCATTTTTTATTTCCATATCACAAGATATAGAATAATGTTTTAAGATAAAGTATACTTTCATTTATGTATTGGTATTTCCTTTTCATTTAAAGTAATTTTGTCTATTATAACCAATTACCTCATTTATTTCACTAGATGAAATTTTTGGTTGATCAGATTCTCCATATTATTCTCCCTTATCAATTAAACTAGATAAAAGGTGTCCATTATTTCCCTAATTAAAACACTTTAAATTAATTTTATCATTGAATTTACCTTTTCTAGACATGAATTTTGAAATGAATAATAAAAATACATTTAAATTCATAACATCTTATTTGACATCAGTTTACCCCTCACAATACCTCCAAGATTCAAGATATTTAAAACCTTTATATTTTTTTAATGTAGTATATTTTTTATATTTTTATTTTCAACATAATTTTGTACCTATCCTAATCAATACTTTATTGTGATTACCAAGGATACACTCATCTAAGTATTAATACTAAAAGGAAGAAATATTTTAATCAAACTTGTTTGGTATAATTCTCATCAATTTCTTCACCATGGATAAATCCTCAATAATTACTCTATAACTTCAAATTTAGATAACAATTTTGTTTACCCAAAAAATAGATCAACCATTGATTCATTTTCTCCAAATTGAATATCCTCAAATTTAGAATGAAAAGTATTTAATTTTTACTCCTTTTTATTTTTATCATCCTCATGGATATCATAGAGTTTCCTCTATATTTTATTCACTATAATTATACCCATAAATCAACTAAAATACTTCTCTGAAAGGTATGAGAGTATTGAATTAAAATATTTCCAATCAACTTCAATATAATTTTATCCCAACTTTAGGAAAATGTACACCATTCTTGATAATATCAATAAAATATAAGACACGAGATAAAAGATATGGAATTATCTTCTCCTTCTATAGATGTAATATATTCTCATCAAACATGATATATCCTTTATTATTGATGGTATTCATTCATTCTATAGATCTCCACAAACAAAATTAAATTAATAATAATGGAAAAACTCATATACCTAGGAATACCTGGAATTGATGTATTGATGGATTCCTCTTCCTGATACCAGTTGTTAAAAATAGAAAAATATCCTCAAGAAAAACCACACTCTATTAAAACTTATGAGGCCCCTTGTGAGAGTAAACTACTGTAGTAGTACTATTCACAGAATGGGCCTGGGGCCAAAAAATTGGGCCTACGGGCCATGAAATTGGATAAATGTCCACTGGGCCTTCAGACTATGTAATGTGTCTCCCTATACACAGTTAAAGAGGACTTTTCTTTGCTTTAATAATAAATGAGGCTTTAGCCCTAACCATTTAAGGTGTAGTAGAAGGAAATCATCTTTATAACAAATGCGCTTCAATTATAGGAAATAAACATTTTATTCTAAATAAAATATAGTATAATTTATATTTTAAAATTTCATATCAAAAAATATAAAATTCAATAAAAATGAACATCATTTTTGGTTTTAATATATTGGAATTAACCTAATATTATTTTTTGATATTTTTTCCATAAAAATAAATTTTTATGAATAATAAAAATATAGAATTTAGTTATCGTACAATAATTTATAATAATAAAATAAAATAATAATAATTCATATATTTATTATTAATTGGTTATAAATGAAGATAAAACCATTTGATGGTAAAAATAAATATTTTCCAGAAAAATGATTTTAAGGGATAAATTTATTTATACCTTTAATAAATAAAATTAATATCTATTAAAAAATTATTTTAATGAAGTGTATTGATAATATACCTAATAAATAAATCTAAAATTAATATAATGGTTTTATCTAGGAAAATTATATGAATAAATTCATTTTATGATTGAAAATGATTTTTTCCTAAAAAATGTTTTTATATCATTTTTCACGTTTACATTAAAAAAATTCTACCACTTTTAGAAATTGAATTTTATTAAATAGTTTCCATATTAATAATAAGTGTTTCAAAATTTTATTTCAAGGTCTATTTCATTTTTTGGAATAATTAATAGTAATCATGAGAAAAAATTATCACTGTCGTTAAGGGAAAAATGGGTAAAAGGGTTAAAATAAAGAGATAAGGCCTAAAGAAATAAAAAAAAATCTTAAATATAATTATTTAGTTTTTTTTACCTTAAATAAATTATATTTAAAATTATAATAATTTGGAACCACTTGACTTCAGTAATACATATATTATATAATAAATTTTCAAGTATTTATGAGTCTGTCACCAACATCAATTATAAAATGGAACCTCCTCCCCTCACTTATCTACACTTCAACAAATTATCATGACCAATACCTACCAAAATATCTTCCAAACATCCTTATCCATATTTTATAGCTTCTGGTTTTTCAAAAATACCACTTTAGGAAGGGTTATTTTGTAATCCAATTAAGGTTTTCTAAATAAGAGGTAATTATCATAACTGAATCCTTTAAATTTATTTCTCATTATACCTCATTAAAATTTGGTGTAAATATCCTAAAACAATGAAAATAGTGTCATAAATACACTAAAATTTTGTTATGTTAATGGAATAATGATTATCTAACTCTCTTACCATCCGTTGGAAAATGATAATGTTGCTTGTGTGTATATGTGAACTGCCACCTACACGAAGTGATGTGTTTCATATTTTATTTCCATTTTATATGACTAGTCATAAGGATACATTAAATGAATATATTTAATATTTATGATATAAATATTATTCTGTAAAGATTATTCATTATATACTTTATTTTTCCAACTATTAGGAAAAAAACATTATCATGCATATGTGTGGACAACTTCCACCATAAAGAACACATTTCGTTGTTCTATTTCTATATTTCATAGAAGGTTATAAAATTTTATATAATGAAAAAAATTATATTAATGAAAATTTTAACATTTTGGAGATGAAGGAACCATTTCATAACACCTTTGACCATGGTCAATATGCCAAAGTATTTTTGGATAAGTTGACTGAACAACCCTAAGTGGTCGATGAAAGTGAGAACTATATAATGAATAGATGTAAAATGATTAAAAAAGGACCATAAAAATTTAATATAGATGAAAAGGGTTCTTAATAAAATATTTAATAAATTTAAATTTATTATTTTGGAGAATAATGCATTTTACCAAGCAAGAATCTGAGGTAAGGGTTTTTTATCTCAATTATACACCATTGATACATATTATATATTATACACCTAATTTCTATATATAGTGTATATACAACCTATTTGAAATAATATATCATTAATTTCTCTTTATTCATGGTATTTAATGTTTTAATTCATGTTTTATATTTTAATATATTTTGATTCAAAAGTTAAAGTTGTAAGGTTGATTTTACAATATCACTCTAATTGGGGATTGTTCATGTTTAAATTTACTTTTGAAAAATTATATCCTCTATCCTTCTTAAACCCCATCACATTTCTTTTCATCTCGTTATTTCTAGTGTTTTCATGTTTTCTTCCAACTTTTCTTCTCTTTGACACTTAAAACAACTGATGGGTTATTTATACAAAAAATTGACCTTATTTTTATTATCTGGAATAAAATATTCCTATTCCATATTCATATTATTGAAATTGTTTTATGGAAGTTTTGTATAATTTTAAGTGATTGGGAAATATATTTTTATATTATCTTTCAATTTATTTACAATTTTTTAAAAGTAATATTTTTAAATTTTTCCTAACAAATAGTTTTTGACTTTTTAGAAAAGTGTGAATTGGATGTTATTTTTAATGTATATGGTGAAAATAGATTTTCCCACCTCTATGACCATTATTCACTATTTATATTCCTCTATAATTTTTTTATATTTTTTTAAAGTATTTTTCAATTATTCTATGAAATTTTTATAAAATTAAATTAGTTTATAAAAGTTTGAAAATAATTGTGGATGTTTTTTGTAGGATTGGAAAACTCAAGAGGGGGTGAATTGAGTTTCAGATTAAATTTTTTTGTTTAATAACAATTTTAAACTAAATCTCTCAGTTCAAAATACAACCTTGTTAATTAATACAGTATTCATATCTAATTTAATGATTTTAAATAACCTATCAATTTTTTAATCAAAATCATCTAGAAGAGTCTTATGAGTATCCTAATATTTTTAGATTAATATACTAACTTTAAACAATATAAATATCACTTGTAAAACCAAACTATTAAAGTACAGTTTTGAAAAAAAATATTTTAAAAATAGTTTTAAAATAAAGTTAGACAAAACTTTTAAATACATAAGGAAATATAAAAACAAGAGTTTTTGTCTCAAGATGAGACCTAAACTTATTCACTTAGAAGCCACACACTTCCAACCATATTTATTAAACAAATAAACTTGATTCATATCCTGGATCTGGTTTTATAGACAATAGTGGACATGGTTTTATAGACTTATACACATCCTCTTATATAGTTTCTAAGGGATTAAAAATATGAATAAATAATATGAGAGAGTATACAGTGCTCTTCATTTATCTATAAGAGATTATGATCTAATATATATATATATATATAAATTTTAAGAACAACTCAAAAGTAAGAAAATAGAAAGAAATATAAGTGATAATAATTTGATGTAAGAGACAATTGTAGTTATTTTTTCTGCATATATTTATTCTCTTCTTGAAGTTTTGTGTTAGTTCCGTGATGAGATGTAAAGATGAGAGGATATTTTTTGCTCTTTCAATGAAGTTCCAATGAAAACAAAGTATCGTGTTTTTTTTCTTTTCACATTCATAAAATTATCTATATAAATTCTTCTAAATTTTATATATTGTCGATCATCTATAAAAAGAGATCTTCCTTCAAAGGAGCCATTGGAAATATGTCATTACGAATACTCATACTCAGTAAAAAATCTGGGAGAAATAACTATCTCAAACAGAGCATTAAATTTTTTGTAGAAATGGTTGTAATATATTATATTAAAATATAAACCCAATTTCAGACATGGTTTCTTTAAGTGTGTCATGTCATATATTCTGTAGTAGGTCTACTACTTAATGACAAAACTTGATTGGATTTCTTGAAATGGTGTACGGTCGATTGCTTCAATGCTTTGAAAGATTTCTTATGATCATATAAACTATACACTCACTTCAAGTTACCCTTATAGTCTCTTGGTTAATAATGTGTTTGATTTAAGAGTTCATGAGAGATATGCCATGGTTAATCAAATAAGAGCATGGTCAATCCACTTGTCATGTGTCTCATCTACTTGTCATCCGGTAAATCAAATCTTATGTGAAAAATATGACTGTTATGGTTGCTCTGAAATATAACATTTGGTCTCTTGATTGGTCTTGTGACTAGTTGAGTACTTTTTGAATATTTTTTTGTTGTCAATCATATGGGCATACAGTTGATTTTTTGGTCATGTGGTCAATCTGGTATGTTTTCAAATCTAGTTTCTTTATATTTATTCATATGGTTGATTCGAGAATTTTCAAATTTTACAAATTTACTAGAATAATATATAAATTAAATAAAACATAGAAAATATTAGAAACACATAAACATGATTTATGATAATTAAAATAAGGGGTTTCTAGACTAAGCTAACAATACCCCCTTTCAATGATCACAAATCATAGAATAATTAAATAAATAATTGTATTAATCATGGTATTAATTATTTCATGGAATTAATAATATACAATCATATAGTTTTCTAACATGTTATACTTTAAACCTATAAATATTTCATACTTTACTTCCCCTTTTTTAATTATCAAAATTATTATCGAAAGGGTGAGAAAGTAAAAAAACTATAAGGAAATAAAGTGCATAAAATAAAAATAAAAAAATATGAATAAAAATATTTCATTGAAATTTATAATTATTGATTAAAATGGCCCTATAATATTCTATAATTTGAACTAGAATTCAAGTTTGGTATTATATAAGGATCGATCTTGTATTTTACTTTTCCAGTTATTTGATCAGGAGGAGGTATAGGGTGAGTAGTAGAAGAAAATCCTATAATAATGAGGGATTTGGAAATAGGTCGGATTTGTCTAAGGTATTGAGAAATATTAAGATCAATTTGTCCAGTATGAGGTGTAGTATGAGTAGTATATGAAACTAGTATAGTTGTAGTTTTAGAAACTGAAAGGGAAATTGCGGTTGTAGATCAAGTAAAATAAGGATAGATGATGGGTACAAGAAGTGCCTGAGGTTCTAGAACTAGAGAATTTACAACATACATGTAAGGATCAAAAATATAGGTAATATATATCACAGTTATATACTCAAGATCAGTAATCTATAGAAACACATCCTTCTCTAACATAAACTAATCTAAAAGGGGTTTCATTGTCAATAGATTCTTCAAAATCCCTTTGGACTATTTGATCTGAGGAGGTATATTTAGGTCCCTTTATAAAGATTTAAATTTAGTTTTCATACCTTATTTAGTGAAAATTAATTTAATATAATACTTTATATATCCCTTAATTACATCTTTTTTCTTATAAGTCTTAAAAGATTCATCTTTAACCATATTATAGAGCTTATTACCATGTGAAGATAAATCCATCTGAACTTGGTTCCTGATATACTTAACATTGTATTTCATACTTTGGATTTACCCATGAAGAAGTCTTCTGATAAGGCCTTCATCAATAGGAACATAAGTATGAGGAGTAGAGGCAGAAGGTCTATGTAAGACCATAGTTTTTCAATCATGTAGGGATCCTTTTTAATTTGGTCTAATTCTGAATTTTGTACCCATTATGAATGCCAAATGAATTCATGGAGGTTGAGGGGATGTTTAGGGGGATTATTTGGAGATAGGAACCCCAGATGGTTTGAAACATACACTGGCTATAGGTTTAGTAGAAACTATTTGATCCATGCCACATGGTCTCTCCTAACCGTGTGGATCTAGACACCGGGGTGTTATGGGGAATGCAATTTTCCCTAAAAATGCATCAAGGGTTGTATGAACATTCTAAAAACTAAAGATAAATTGCATAGGTGTTTCACATGTTTGGAAGACAGTTTCCCTAACCATATGGCCTAACCATGTGAGTTCTCCCTCCCTACAGTAGATCATGCACGGTTGGTGCACAATTTGGCATACCATGTGGAAAAACTATGTGATACCCATTGTTGGTTAATTTTACCATTTTGTTCTTAAATGAAAGGCTTAAAATATCCCTCATTCTCCCTTTCTCATTCCAGTAGATAGCCCCTCCAATTTCTATCTTTTTTAGCCCTCTTCAAGTCTAAAATTGTAATTGATCGTGATAATCTGTTCGGATTTTGATCGAATCACCGTTCATCTCATTTGATCCACTTCATTAAGATATTAATTCCTTTTTATCCATTTTTCATTATTCTTTTTATTGACGATGCTATTTAGATAAAGGCTCATATGCCCTATTTTCATGGCATTGAACTATTCTCTAGATCTATTCCATTATAGGTAAAACTATAGTCTAATACTAGATGAGGAGAGTCATACTATTACGAGGTAGGTGGTCTGAAACTCATCCCTCGGGATTCTTCATTTTATAAATTGTCGTGTGTGCGCACCGATTTCATCAGGCATCACCTATTTAATTAACATATCTTTCCATAGTTGTTAGAAAAATATTCTAAGACTCATGATATTAATGTTATACATTTTTTGAGGTTTTCACCTCAGCGAAGACCACCCCATATAGGGTGAATTCAATATTTGGGATTTTAGTTGTTTGACATGTTTTTCTAATCCACCATTTGGGTGTGCTTCGGTATGACCCTACTAATGGTAAGACTCACTTAATTAAATAACTATTGAATTGTGAATTGATGAATGGATTGTACTATGTTTCTTTCCACTTGAACTATCTAATGTAAGTGCTTAAATTTCATAAAACAATCTAAAATTGAAATGGAAATTATATTGTATATATATGACTTAACCTAATTTAATATGATCGAATGGATTCATTGCACATTTGTAGAACCCGTTACCATGTTTAATGTAAGGTATTGGAGTTAATATTATTAAATGATTATGACTTATATTAAATGAATTAAATGGTCTCATGCCCCTTATTCTTGTAATGTTAATGAAAAGAAAAGTTTAAACCGAATAAACTTATTAAATGGTATGAATATTACATGGATTGATTAAATAAATGAATAAAATGTAAGGTGCCTTGTATATGGTCCTTAACATAACTATAGGAAGTGTTTAGACATGAGTTATCTTTTGTATTCCTGAGGGAATTCCTTGAGCACTCGTGGATTCTATTCTGATTCAGAGATGTCCATTTCCAAGGGTGAAACCCACCTTGGAACCTGATATTTGTCTATCAGTGGATGCCTAGTATAACACTCTTGGAACCCTCCTTCACTACTATAGGATTCCTTGGATACACTCTTTGGATACAACGTAACTTATATGGACACGAGGTGCCTTAGATACTCCCTTGGGCCGAATCATAGCTTATCCCGTTATAACTTGGATGTATTCCTTAGAATCCGATAGAATTTCACTATTATGGAATTCCTTGGATGATGATCCATGGATTACACTCTTACCCCTTATCTAGGATTCAATTATTACTGAGTTGGTGACCCTTTAGGTATAGGTTTCCTTGGTGATAACCTTGGAACCTCTTCACTATTAATAAAAACATGGTTTCCTTGGTTATTACATTGAAACCTCTTCATAATTACTATCATTATAGGATTCCTTTCTATGTCTTGGATCCATCATTATCATTATCATGCTAGTATTACAGTGCCCTATTTACCTCATGTGACTTAATTGTATAAAATGGAACCTAATTAATTAATGAACTCATTACATGTTCAGACACCAGATGAGAGATGAAGCAGGTACTTATTTATGTTATTATACTGCTTTGCTTTTATATATGTGTGTTTTCACACTATTTTAGTTTATATTACATGGTATGGATGTTATAGATGTCATTGGTGGTGGGATACTGAGATTTATCTCACACCTTATCCAAGCTACCATTGGCACCTAGGCAGATTACATGTATTCAGGTGTAGAAAAAGGGAAGTGCATCGCTTCGGAAATTTATTTGATTGATTTATTAGGAGAGAGCCAATAGTAGATGAACAATATGAATCTTGGGATGCTGGAGAAAGTTTTTGAGTACTTTTTTCTATTTTTTATTTCATGTATTTTTTTCTGATTTGTATCCATGTTTTCTAGATTTATAGATACAAGACATATATCATCATCAGCTTTGGTATATGATTATCAGTTGTTCAGTTATTTAATATTCATGTATGCTTCAGTTGTGTTATCACTCTATTTATATTTCTTCCTCTATTTACCTTATGTTATTATTTCCATCTTTTATTATAAACTCTGGTAATTAGGACATTGTCTTCTCACAGACACACCCTAGGCCCTCACTGATGGTCAGCAGTGTCTAGCATTTAGGGATATGTGCTTGAGTCCATGTGTCCAACCAATCTCATGGAATATTCATTGGAATATGGGTATGGAATTTCATAAAGTGGTATCAGATGGATTTCATTTGTTACTTCACTATTTTGAGACAATAGTCGGGATATTTGGAATGCTTGTAACTTGGTTATAATTTGTTCTTGGGCGTATTTAACCCATGTCTGGGGTAAATGTCGAGTTTCCTGAATTATAATTATTTTTATTCTTTTTCCAAATATATTTGATATCATTTCACCATTGGGTGATTCACAGGTTGTGTTGTAACTAATATTTTTATTCTAATTGAGGATTTATTTCATCCTTTCACGATGATATGAGGGTAAGGAATATTGTAACATGCATCATCGTACGAACCTATAATTCACATGCCATGCCATATAGGTTAATTTAACTACTTGAATTTATTTAATTGCCTATGATTATTGAGTGATCCTTGTTTGTATATTTTTCTTGTGATCCTCTTGGGATATGATTGAGTGATTTCATACTTCAATTCACGAGTTGTATAGGACCTATTGGATTGGAATGAGTAATTTATTGAGTCAATCCATTAATTAGAATTTAAATGGGTGTTTTTATTAGTGATAAGAAGTATGGGACATGATTTACTAGGATAGAAAAATCATTTTAAATGAACCTTAATGTATGGAAATAAGAAAATCTAAACTGTAAAAGTGAAAATTGTATTATAATAAGAAATGGTTTCCAATAAATTATGAGGCAAGGTATAGTTAACCCTACATATACTAGAACTCATGTAATTTATACCTGATCACTTACAAATAATCATCCTACTTAGTAGGTAGTTGGGGTAGTATACCACGGGAAGTGAGCCTTTTCTTACATTTATTTTCTACTAGTGTTTCTATATCTATGCTTAAATCTTGTTCTAATGCATGTTCTTGGAATTTTTAAATCAATATCACCACGAAGTCCTTGTATCATGTGCCAAGAGGGTGGAGATGACCATGCTCTATGTGTGGTGGTCCTTGAGTTTCCAATCTTACCTCCAAGAGTGCCACTTGAGGCATCACCTATTGTACTAGGTATGCAAACTGAATCTCATCTTCATGATAGTTTCTGATATCTGATGCAGTCCCAGAAAGGTGCTCCATTACCTATACCTATGATGGATGATATGACCCATGATTTCTAGTAGAAACATCCTCCTACCTTCATGGGGGATGGCAGTCCACATGTTGTTGAGTATTGGCTAGATTCCACCTTTTCTATCTTTGAGCATCTGGAGACACCTCCAGAGTGGAGGGTCAATATTTCTGCTTGTTGTGTTATTCAACCAAGCATTGGTGGGATGGGGTTACCTAGGTTGTTCACCATCAGGTCATGGTATGGGTTGATTTATAGGTTTTTTTATGATAAATTATTTACTCATATGATGATATCTGACTAATTGAGAGAGTTCATTCATCTCAAGTAGGGTTCTATGTTATTTTTGGAGTATTCCGTGTGTTTCACTAAGTTATAGTGTTTTTCACAGTTTCCAGATAGTGATGTGATTTAGCATGCTAAATGCTTCAAGGATGGGCTCCAGTATGTCATCTATACTCAGGTGAATGTATTTATCTTACCTAACATTTTTGAAAAAATCAATAAGGATGTTATCACTAAGCGCAACCTGTGGGATGGTGATAGTACCAGACATTGAGGATCAGTGTCGGGATAGGCCAGTAGTTCTTTC
Organism: Viscum album; assembly: GCA_963277665.1. Taxonomy (NCBI): domain Eukaryota; kingdom Viridiplantae; phylum Streptophyta; class Magnoliopsida; order Santalales; family Viscaceae; genus Viscum; species Viscum album. Next base: position 256,537,967 of record OY728143.1, on the reverse strand, counting down.
GGTAGCAGGAAAAATTCCCTTGAGTTTTCTCCTTAGGGAAGTGGAAAAAAAGTACATGTACTAGTATCTCTATAGTGTTTCATCGGTGTAGAAAATAGGGGAATCTAAATCCTCAGTGTGATAAAGACCCTTTGGAGTGTCAGTCTTGCGGTCATATGGGGAATCTTTATAGATTCTGTAAAACCTTTCCATCAGCTTTTAGTGGAAGATGTTACATGCTAGATACACCTTCAAGGGAAGGTTATTTTTTGTCTCATCAGGAATGGAGTTGAAGTAGCACCGACAAGTCTAGATAAGGAGGTGGTCGTGGCCGTAGTATCCAAACTTCAAATTATCAGCAGTTCCAGTAGAGCGGTCATGATCATGGTATTCTAGATATCTCTCATGATAAGTCTTGAACTATAAATATAGTATTATTGTGATTTAATGACCCTGGATATACCTTTGGGAGTATAATGAGATAGAATACACTAATTCATGGACATCCCCCTTGAGGTACGAAGGTATCCCTTCTTGTGGGACATCTTTGTTCTCAAGATGACAGGTTTTGATGTCATCCTCGGGATGGAATGGTTAGTTTTGCATCAAGACTTTATAGATAGTTATCATCATAGGGAGTCATTTATATCACTAGAGGGAATCAGTTATCAACACAAGGGTGAGTGGGATGTCTAGGCCAGTATAGGTGGACCAGATCATCATGGTCAAGGTGGAGTGACCACCCATATTGGTAATCTCTTCATGGATTATTAGGGTTTACATCAGGCTAAATTCCCTCTGGTATTAGATCATTTTGGGGACGTTTTCTCTGATAATTTTTCTGGATTACCTTCTAAGATATAGGTAGAGTTTTCAATTGGGATCATTCCAAGAGTAGCTACAGTGTTCATTCCTCTATATAGGATGGTACCTATTGATCTCCATGATCTCAAGTGGCAGTTGGAGAATTTAGAGGCTAATGGTTTTATAAATCACAGTACTTCCTCTTAGGGTTTGCCTATGATTTTCACTAAGAAGGTGGATGGGACCCTTTGTATATGAATGGATTATAGTCATTTGAAATATCTTATAGTCAAGAACCAATATCCACTACCTCAAATAAATGATTCTTTGACTAGATTCAAGGATATAGGCTGTTCTCTAAGATCAACCTGAGATCGAGCTATCAGTAGGTGCAAGTCAGGCCATCATAAATACCTTGTACAACTTTTTTTAGTAGGTATGGTCTATATGGGTACCTCTTTATGCCATTAATTCTTATGAACGTGCCCTCTATTTTCATGGCTATGATGAATAGGGTGTTCCACCGATATCTGGATTCTTTTCTCATAGTCTTTTTGGAATAAATCTTAGTGTATTCTCATGCTCATAAAGACCATGCTAAGAACCTTGAGATCATTTTGAGTAAACTAAAAGATAATCATCTTTATGCCAAGATTGATAAGTACCACATATGGATCTAAAAAGTTCACTTCTTGGGTCATATTATCTTGGAATCAAGAGTCTCTATTGACCTAGAGATAGTTGGTGTTGTGGTTCCCAAGAGTCATCCCAAGAATGTTTTTGATATACAGAGTTTCTTGGGGTATTCTGGATATTACATACATTTCATAAAGGGCTACTCATTCCTTTTTGTACCACTTATTGATCTTAAAAAGAAGGGTTTCAAGTTTCTATAGTCATAAAAGTGCAAGAAATCATTTCAAGAGCTAAAATAAAAGCATCTATCAACACCTGTTCTAATTCTTACAAAGCCTGTTATAGGCTATATAGTGTTCTATGATGCATCTAACATCAGGCTAGGTGCAGTACTGATGTAAAAGTTAAAAAGTTTTTATGTAAGGATCTCATCATTTGAGGCCTCATAAGAAAAATTACTTGATTAATGACCTTGATCTAGCAGTATTTGTCCATGTATTACGTTGATGGAGACACTATATGATGGGTGATCACTTTGTGGTGTATACGAACCAAAAGATCCTAAAATATATCATTACATAGTGTGACTTGAATCTCAAACAGTGGATATGGTTCAAATATCTTTATTCATTTAATTTTGAGATTTCCTATACACCTGGTAAATCCAATGTGGTAGTGGATACACTAAGTCAGAAAACTCAAGCATAGGTCATACGGAAGCCAGTGATGAATAGAAATTAATAGAAATTTTTTCTGATTTTTATCTGGAGTTTCATGATAAGCATGATTTATCACATCCATGTCCTTATTTTCAGGTATCTTCACTTTTATTCATAGCATATCTTTCCCCCTAGGATCCCCCTTGAATTTTGGAGATAAATATAAACTTTTGGGTGGACATAATCGGGCGTACGGTTAGGCCACACGGTTTACTAAACCATGCAAAAAAACCATGCCTAGTGTCCCGATCATAAAAAATTGTTATTCCCATTTTTCCCTTTAGTAATTAAACCTAATGTGCCCCTTTATTCCCCTATTTGATCATTTTAGCTATATAAGGCTTCCAAGCACCCTCAAGATCCCTTGGAACCCATTCTTGAAGGGGTTTTGGTGGGGGGAACTTCAGGATTCTTCAATTAAGTGAGTCTTTATTTGTTTTCTTCCTTCTCTATAGGGTTTCCTCCCCCATTATTGAGGTTCTAAAATTCTAGCAGGTAGGGTTTCGTCCCTAGGTTTTAATATTGAGTTTCTTGGTTCAATATTCTTGATTAGGGATTGTTTTCACTTGCTTTTGGTGCAATTGTGGTGCGGGTGAAGTTTCAAATAAATTTTTTGTGTTTTTGATATTAGAGGTAGGTGGTTCCATGTGTAAAAAAATATTTGATGAATTTATCTTTATTGATTAACCTATTTGTCATTTTTATCATCTATTTTGTGTGGTGTGAAAACCATTTTTGGTAGCATTGATTATGTTTTTAATTTTAATGTTGCATTTGGACATGGAATTGGGTGTTTTTCATGTGTATTCCATGTTGTATCATTTGGGGTTATTTTATGATTCTTGATATTGATTTATTGAATGGTGTTAGGGATTCCAATTATGTTTTGGTATGCTAGTTTTATGAATTTGGTCTTAAAAGATGATTTTTGAATGGATTTTTTGTGCAAAGCCTTGTAACACCTCTTGAAGTTGTTTTATAAAAATTTTATTGGGTTTAATGAACTACATTGAGGGTGAGGAACATGATTGGGGTACTATTTTGTGTTTTTATGAATTAGAAATGGTTTTTGACGTGAAAATGGTATTTTAAAACATGTGGAACTTGATTTATAACAAATGGGAAGTCCAAGTATCTAGGTGGACAGACTAGAACTAGTATGTTAGTGAATCAAAAATGGACTTGTCCTAATTTCGCTATGCAAGATAAAAGATGACAACACTAACTGAATAGTGATGATTGATTAGAGATCACTAGGTTATGGGTGTGTACCCTACTATTGTCTTGTGCATGATAATGTAGTTTTTTGTGGTTCATATTCTACATTTCACTGATATATGATGTGCCTAGTGTCCCACTGTTAGCTAGTGCCTAGAGATATTTCTCATGAATAGTACTCATTATTTATATATTACTTACCATTGTCATACAGTTTATTTGGTTGGTAATTTGGTAAGTGTTTTTTTTCTTTAAAATAGTTCATTCTTTAAAATAACCCTCTTGAAAACTATTTTTATGTAAAGTTTCATCCCTTTAAAATTGATACGAGAATTTCATGTTTATAGCATGAAATATTTTCTTGGGTTGCATCCTATTGGGAATACGCTCGCACCCTACCTACACCTTTGGGTGTAAGTAGACTTGGTAATGTTTGACACAGGTAAGGGCAAGGCCTTTAGAGATGCTGGTTTGGGTTGTTTACTTCCTTGGTGTGGTGTTGTCAAGATGGATTGTAGGTGATGCTCTTATTCCATGTAGTAGTTCTTGGGATAAAATTTATACTCCTTTTTTATTGTGTTTCCCTTCAATGTTGGTTTTAAACTATGTAATTCAATTCTTAATTTTTATTAAAATCTGTTTGGTGTGAATTTTTAGATTTGGTTCATTGGTTTTTTTTTGGTTTGTCTCGTGCTTATAAATGTGGGTAAATAATTCTCAAGTTTTACTTACGATACCTGGGAACTTTTGTTAGCCTGTGGGGATAGGGAACACCCCTCAGGCCTTTCCACGGACTGGGTCGGGCATCGATTCAGATGGAGACCCGGCTTGGTTCGTGACAAAATGGTATCAGAGGCAGGTTAATATCTTTTGGTCACATAATTTGGGATGAGTCTAGTTAGACAATATCTAGGACTGTCAGGACTTGGAGTTCTAGATGGGAGTAGGGTTCCTGGACCACACCTCTTTTGAAACACCTAGAGTTTCCATGGGATGTTGGGATTTTTTTTTTGACTTCTCTTCCAGGTGGGACGTAGGGGCTACACACTGCACATGGGAATTGGGTGGGGGTGAGTTATTTGTTTATTTTATTTTTGTGATGAGTTTTATTTATTTATTTATATTTTATTTTATTACTATAATTTTTCAGAATTGTTTTACTAATGATTTATATTATGACTATTTATTTTTGTAGCAACATGACTCCTCAGAAAGCTCACATGCACCCATGGGAGGAAGCCGGAGAGAGTTATATCTCATTGTTTGATTAGAGGTTGGTAGAAGCTACGGTATGGGATATCTAGGCTCTGGGGTAGGGAGTAGGTCTTAATCTTACTCCATCTAGAGATGATGAGTCTAGTCCTAGGAATCATAAATCTCAGGAGTTTATCAAGAACAATCTTCCTACTTTCAGAGGTAGCATGGAGCCTCAGGAAGTAGAGAAGTGGCTTGAGAAGATAAGGTGCGTGTTTGAATTCCTAGACACACCTAAGGAGGTCAGGGTGAAATGCACCTCATTTTTAATAGAAGGTCCTAGTCATAGGTGGTGGTAATCAGTGCTTCGGGCTGGGAAGAATGAGGAGATGAGCTGGAAGGATTTCAAGACCATCTTCAATGAGTAGTATTTTCCTGACGTCCTGGCATGTGTCAGATCCTAGGATTTCATGGATCTTTCCAAGTGAGATCGGCCATCGATGGAATATGATAACCGTTTTTCCGAGCTAGTGTGGTATGTTCCTGAGATTATTTTTAATGAATCTATGAAATCTTGGAAGTTTGAGAAGGGTTTGTGAGTAGAAATTTACTCACAGGTCTTATTTTTCAAGCTAGTAACTTATATTGAGGTTGTTGATCATTATTGAATGTTCAATATTGATTAGAAAGGAAATTCTGGGTTTTTTAAGTGGTTTCTGATGTGGCTAGTGGAAAATTCTCATAGAAAAGGAGGAAGTGGGATGAGAAGGGGGAAAACAAGGTAGTAGTTCAGGCCATCCTCCTAGACAGTCTTCATCTGTAGCTTTAGACACAAGTTCTATGGTGTGGCATCAATTCAAGAAGGTAGGTAACATTTGGCCATCATGTACTCACCTCCTAGGCATTTTTATCGATTTGGAGTTATGCGGAACGTGCAGCACTTTTGCAGAGTGATGTGCTCATACTAGAGTGGGGAAGGATCTGTGGATTCTAGGATATTTTCATTTCAGTTAGAGGCAACTAGGATAGTGTGATCTCGGTTTCATGGCTTTGGTGACAGGGCCAAATCATCTTCTAGGTAGAGCCAGTTCAGGGCAGTGCCACAAGCGAGTGGTCATTCTCATGCAGAGACCATGCATCTTTATGTTGTGGAATAGACACTAGGGGGATCAGATGCCGGTCCTTCGATAGTTTGAGGTACCATTTTCATTGAATATTCTATTACAGTTGTTCTCTTTGATACGAATGCTTCAATTTCTTTTAACTCTACTAGTCTTGTGAATCTGATAAAATTTCCAACCTAGTTTTTGGGTTTTATGATGGAGTTGGTGATGATGTTGGGTAAGAAGAAAAAGAAAGGTCTAACATACCTGTCATGTGCGCTTTCCATTTCAGGAGTTGAGATAGAATGGTATATCTTAGTCTTGGATATGTACCTTTTATATTTAACCCTTATCTTGGATTGGCTATTTCACTTCCAAACATATATTGATTTCTATAGGCGGTGAGTGAATTTCATGGCCCCTGATGGGAGTCCTTAGGTTTTCCTTGGGGAATGAGATCCTTGGTCAGGTCGTGCGGGACCTCCACTCCTAGAGTTCATAAATCATGTCTTTTGGTTATCTTCTCTCACACTAGAGGAAAATGGTAGTGTTCCTAAGGGTGGATTACCTCAAGTGATGGATGAGTACCTAGAGGTATTTCCATATGATTTTTTAGGCTTTCCCCTTGAGCGGGATGTGGAGTTCTTGATTGATTTGGAAATGAGAACATAGTCAATATATATTCCTTCATATTATATGTCCCCCACTAAGTTGAGGGAACTAAAGATATTGCTAGATGATTTGGAATCCAAAGGATTCATACCCGAGCATCTCTCCTTGGGTCGCTCCTTTACTTTTTGCAAAGAAGGACGACGGATCCCTCTGATTGGGAATTGATTATTGGAAGTTTAATAAGATAACCATCAAGAATAAGTATCTTTTCCCTCAAATTGATGATTTTTTAGATCAGATGAAGGATGGAAATTGGTTTTCTAAAATAGATTTGTGTTCAGGTTATCACCAAGTCAGGGTGAGAGAGGTGGATATCCCGAAAATAGCTTTTCGAAGTAGGTATGGCCACTTTGAGTATTTGGTCATGCCTTTCAGATTGACCAATTCTCTATAGGTTTTATAGAACCTATGAATAGGGTGTTACATCAATATATAGATTCATTTTTTGTGGTATTTATGGATGGCATACTAGTTTACTTGAGATCTGAGGAGGAGCATGAGCATCATATGTGGATCATGTTGGGCACTCTTCAAGATCATCGCCTTTATGAAAAGTTTTCCAAATGCACTTTATGGATTAGGGAAGTAAATTTTATGGTTCATTTCATCTCGGAGCAAGGGGTTTTGATGGACCATGAGAAGATCAATACAATTATGTCATGGGAGCAAACGAGGAATGTGTTTGAGATCAGGAGTTTCCTTGGCCTGGTAGGTTACTACAGGTAGTTAGTTATGGATTTCTCTTGGATTGATTCACCCATAACCACACTCACCCAGAAGGGGGTGAAGTTTTAATGGGGTCTATAATTTCTGGCATCTTTCTAGAAGTTGACGTGGTGGTTGACTACCACCCCCATGTTGATCTTTCCAAAATATATAAAGGGCTATGTGGTTTATTGTGATGCTTCAGGTATGGGTCTTGGGTGTGTGTTTATGTAGGGTAATCATGTGGGGGTGTATGGCTCTTGCAAACTCTGACTATATGAAAAGAACTATGCGACCAATGAATTGGAGTTTGCATAAGTGATTCATGATTTGACTACTTGGTATCACTACCTATTTGGGGATAATTTTTTGGTTTACTTTGATCATAAGAGATTATCTTACATATTCTCATATAAATACCTTAATCTGAGGTAGCGTCATTGGATTCAGTATTTATAGTGGTTTGAATTTGATATCTTCGATACCCCAGGAAAAGATAATATGTTGGCTGATGTCTTGAGAAGAAAGGTACCAATGTAGGCTTTGAGGAAGTTTAGTGATGAGTGATCACTGATGGGGATCCTTTCTTAGATGCATGTGGAGACCAAGGAGCATAGAGAAGGTGTGTTCTTGGCTAGTGTTTAGTTGAATACCTCTATTTTAAAGTAAATTAAGTAGGATCAACCCAGTGATGAGATGTGTCAGCAGTCTGTGTAGTTTCTTCATGGTGGGGAGACATCTTCTAATTGGTCTTTGTCTCCCAAGGTCACTTTTTGCTTCAAGGGTTGTTCGGTGGTGCTGTTGTCTCTAAGGAAGGTGGTGAAGCATTATAGCCTCCAATATCAGTGTTTTATTCATCCTGGAGCTCCTAAAATGTATTATGACGTACATAAGAAGTTTTGGTGTCTAGGTATGAGACGATACATAGTTTATTTTGTGTTGAGATACTATATATTTCAGTAGGTAAAAGCAGAGCATCAAAGTCCCTTTGTTTTTCTTCAGCTGTTACCCATTCCTAAATGGAAGTGGGATGAGGTCACCATGAATTTCATTGTTGTCTTACCTCATACACCTCGATTTAAGGTCATTATTTGGGTAGTGATTGATCATCTAACCAAATCATCCCACTTTATTCCAATTAGAGATACAACTAAAGTGGTTGATCTGGGCCGATTGTATATTTAGGAGGTGGTAAGTGTTGGTGGGAGTGGATACTCAAAAGGGGGGTGAATTGAGTTCCTACTTAAAATTTCTGTTAAAAACTTTATTATAAAGATCCCCCAAATTTTGAAAACGGACCAGTTAATTAAGGTAGTAGAGATATATATTTCTAATTGTTCAACAGGTTTCTCAAAGGGTGATTAGTCCTCAGTTGAATTAGTGAGAAACACTACTCTAACTTTTGAAATAAGTTTAATGAATTAAACTAATACACACACTAACCAAAACTAACTATCAAAGTGAACACAAAATAGTTTTATGTTTTATCTACTATAAGCAGCAGAAAAGAGATAAAACAGAGTATAATAAAAATGTAGTGCACAGTGAAGTAAAACAAGATGTTCAGTTTCAAGCTAGCCCTCTCCACTTGGTGATCACCTGCCACCAAGCAGTTTGTATTAGCAATAAACTTGATACACAGCCTATATCGGGCTTTACAATAGTTTTCAAAAACTGTCCAGGGTTCACACCCTCTACCACTATTCTTCATGGAAATTACAAAAGATACATACCACACACAGTCTCTTCCACAGTTATACATGGGAAACAAATTTAGATGAAGTTCGATGCGAGGATATTAAGTATCCTCCAGTTTAAGCACAGTAGATAGTGTGTGAGACATACAGACACACACTTCTTAGAAATATAAAAATGAAAGAAACAATAGAGAAATTAGGATGAGATAGAGTTTATAAGGCTCTATGTGTTTTCAATTCAGCTCTTGACTCCTTGAAGTGAGGAATTTGAAGTTTGAGTCTATCTCTGGAAGTTGTCTCTAAAACAGAGTGTTGCAACTCTAGGTACTAGATTTAAGAAATTGAGTGTTCTACTTCTTGAGTTGATTGAAATTTTATGAAACACAGAAGGCACCCTCAATTTGTTTTCCCCAAAATGATCTTCTTGTAGTTTCAAGGGTTTACAGTGAAGGTTCTCAAAAAAGTTTCTTCCTTTTTCTTCAGTAGTTTCTTCCTTATGCATTCGACTTGTGAACTTCACTTCATATTTTTTTCCCTGTGCCTCTATATATATCTTCATTTTATTCGGTCTTTTTCTTTCATATTTGAGATCCGACAACAGGAGTACGTACATCACGTGCAATATTTCTCGTACCTCGTACTATCAAGAAATGGTTTCCAGATATGTCTACCACAAATATTAATTAAGTCAGAAGCATTAAAGTTAGGAAATATGACCATTAGAAAAATATCAAGAATTTGACAAAGGGTATCGATAGACTAGTAATAGTAGCCTTCTCATCGGTAGGCTTTAACAGCAGGTGCACATCTGCAACCTACAATTGTAACCTTCTATCAGTAACATTCAGCGATGACCTTCAACATTAGGCTTGTATCAGTGACCTTGTAACGGTGAACATGTATCAGTAACCATGTATCGATGACCTTTGTAGTAGTGACCTCTATATCAGTGACCATTGTATCGGTGACCTTGTATTGGTGAGCTTTGTACTGGTGACCTTGTATTAGTGACCTTGTATCAGTGACCATTGTATCGGTGACCTTTGTACTTAGATAAATTATGCACTGTAAGATTAACCAATCAAGCAGTGAGATTGAGATTATATGAATATTAATCTGTAGAAACATAAAAAATTAATGAAACATAATTAGCATAGAATGAAAACATGGTTCTCACTTAAATGAAAACATGATTTGGGATTATCAAAATAGGTGAGTCAAACAATCTCCCTCTTTTTGATAATCACAAATTATGTCATTGAATCTTTAGATTTAATATTTTTGAATCAAGGTTAAACACATATGCTAATTTCATTAGTAATGTGATCATACAAAAATGTTATGGTGAACACTACATTTATACCAGAACATATATAACAAATATAAACACATATAAACACTTCTCCCCTTTTGGGTAACTGAGAGAGTTCAAGTTGAAATATTTTCTCCCCCTTTGTGATTAACAAAAAACGTGCAGAACAAAAATAGTGAAAAGAGAGGGTATTTATTAATAAAATAGGAGTACACTATACAAAAATAGATACACCAATCCCTATTAGTTAAGATAGTCCACACTCAATCCACATCAGAGATGTCCATTGGAGCTCTGGATTTGGAAGCTGAGGAGGCGGGTTCTAAAGGTGGAGGGATAGGCTGAGGAATGGTAGTAAGTAGTGTAGGAGGAGCAGCCACCGAGGCATTAGTAGAACTATAGTGAGTATATCTCTGAGGAATCATTGGGGTGAAACTTCTGATATCCTAAGTAGGATTCATCAATGGATCAGTACTGGTGGAACCTAAGAAGATGAAGAAATATGCAAAGTAGGAGGAACAATGATGGGAGTGTAGTCCAGATGGTGGAAAGGAAAGAGAAGATTCCTGAAGTCCATAATAATGCTTCCCCATCTTTCCATAGTAGAAATAAAATCATCCTTATTCTCCATGAATTTTTTCAAATCAGGAGTCAGCTCCCGAAGCTTTCTCACTTGATCTTTAAATGCCTGAGTGATAGGTGGAATCCTCAAGTTCTCCAACAATAACTTGAAGTGGCAATCCATCTGATGCTTAGTGTAAACATGTTTGTAATATAATTCAACTTGATCCTTGATGGCCTTCTGATCTTGACAAGATTCCCTTAAATAATTTCCAACAAGGTTATAAATGCCTCTGGTAATAGAAATGACATGAGAGTTTGAAGTACTAGCACCATATATCTTTGCCACTTCTTCTATAACAATGGATCTAAAAGCTTCAATGCCAATTAGAGAAGAGGCTGAAGTGGAAGCAGATGCACCCAGAGGTGCCATAGAGAAAGCCACAATATCCTTAAATGATTTGGTTATCCCACTGATCATCCTTTTTACATCATCATCTTGTCCTTTCACATTTGTTTCCATAGACTTCTTAAAATCCTCAAACACTATGACCATTTTTTGAACCACACTTTTAACATATCTAAGGTCTATGTACACCTGAGATCTTGAATCCATATATGCATCTAAGCTGGAAATAGACTATTCCTTTGATACTAAATGTTGGTCAGATTGGATACTCAAGATGGGGGTGAATTGAGTTCCTACTTAAAATTTCTGTTAAAAACTTTATTATAAAGATCCCCAAAATTTTTAAAATGGCTCAGTTAATTAAGGCAGTAGAGATATAGATGTCCAATTGGTCAAAAGGTTTCTCAAAGGGTGATTAGTCCTCAGTTGAATTAGTGAGAAACACTACTCCAACTTTTGAAATAAGTTTACTGAATTAAACAAATACACACACTAACCAAACCTAACTATCAAAGTGAACGCAAAACAGTTTTATGTTTTAACTACAGTAAGAAGTTATAAAGAGATAAAATAGAGTATAATAAAAATGAAGTGCACAGTGAAGTAAAAAAATAGGTTCAGTATCAAGACGATACTTAGTCCTCTCCACTTGGTGATCACATGCCACCAAGAAGTTTATATTAGCAAAAAACTTGATACACAGCATGTATCGGGCTTTACAACAGTTTTCACAAACTGTCTAGGGTTCACATCCTCTACCACTGTTCTTCATGGGAATTAAAAAATATACAAACCAAACATGGTCTCTTCTACAGTTATATATGGGAAACAAATATAGATGAAGTTTGATGTGAGGATATTAAGTATCCTCCAGTTTAATCACAGGAGACAGTGTGTGAGATAGACAGACACACACTTCTCAGAAATATAAAAATGAAAGAAACAATAGAGAAATTATGATGAGATAGAGTTTATAAGGCTATATGTGTTTTTAGTTCAGCTCTTGACACCTTGAAGTGAGTAATTTTAAGTTTGAGTCTATCTCTAGAAGTTGTCTCCAAAACAGAGTGTTGCAACTCCAAGTACTAGCTTTTAGAAATTGAGTGTTCTTCTTCTTGAGTTGATTGAAAGTTTATGAAACACAGAAGGCAGCCTCAATTTGTTTTCCCTGAAATTATCTTCTTGTAGTTTCAGGAGTTCACAGTGAAGGTGCTCAAAAAAGGTTCTTCCTTGTTCTTCAGTAGTTTATTCCTTATGCATTCAACTTGTGAACTTCACTTCGTATTTTTGTTTTTCTATATACCTCTATATATATCTTCATTTTCTTAGGTCTTTTTCTTTCATATTTGAGGTCCAACAATATGAGTACGTATATCACGTGAAATCTTTCTCATACCTCATACTATCAAGATATGGTCTCTAGATATGTCCACAACAAGTATTAATTAAGTCAGAAGCATTAAAGTTTTCAAATATGACCGTTATAAAAATTTCAGGAATTTGAAAAAGTTTATCGATAGACTGGTAATGGTAGCCTTCGCATCAGTAGGCTTCAATAGTAGGTGCACATCGGCAACCTACAACTGTAACCTTTCACTGGTAACCTTTAGTGGTGACCTTCAACAATAGTCTTGCATCGGGGAACTTGTAACGGTGACCATGTATCAATAACCTTCTATCGATGACCTTTGTATCAGTGACCTTTGTATCGGTGACCTTGTATCGGAAACCTTTGTACCGGTGACCTTATATCGGTGACCTTGTATTGGTGACTTTTGTACTTAGATAAATTCTGCATTGTAAGCTTAACCAATCAAGAAGTGAGATTGAGAGTATATGAATATTAATCTATAAAAACAAGAAACATTAATGAAACATAATTATCATAGAATGAAAACATGGTTCTCACTTAAATAAAAACAAGATTTGGGATTATCAAAACAGGTGAGTCCAATAGTAAGGATTCATGGTGTGACATCAGCATTTGTCTCGAATATATACCCTTGTTTTACCAATCGGTTTTTGTTAATGTCTTTAAGAGGCCTTGGGGTCGCAGATTAAGATGATCATGGCATACCATCCTCAAACAGATGGTCAGGCAGAGTTTGAAAAATCAAATTCTGGAGGATATGCTTCATGCATTTGTTTTGGATTTTGGAGGATCTTGGGATAGCCATTTGTTATTGGTTGAATTTTCTTATAATAATAGTTATCAATCCTCTATTATAATGGATCCTTTTGAGGCCTTCTATGGTGGGCATTGTTGGTCCCCCCCCCATGTTGGGATGAGGTAGGTGAGACCCCATTGTTGGGGTCGAGCCTTGTGTAAGAGACATCTAAGAAGGTCAAGTTGATCAGAAAGTGGTTATTGACAGATTAGAGTTACCAAAAATATTATGCTGATCCTAGGTATCGATATCTTGAGTTATCTATGGGTGATCAAGTATTCTTGAAGGTGGCCCCTCCTTTGGGCCATCGTCATTTGGGAAACCAGGGAAAGCTAATATCAAGGAATGTTAGGCCTTTTGAGATCACCGAGCAGATTGGAAAGGTGGTATAGATGTTAGATTTTCCTTCTCTATTCACATCTATTCATGATGTATTCCATTTCTCTCAATTGAATAAGTACAACCCGAATTCGTCCCACGTGTTGAATTGGGAAGAGTTGGAGATAGAGCCTGATTTATCAGCGTTTGAATGGACGGTGTGAATAGTGTATTCCCAAGATAAGGTATTTGTGGAAATTTTATTCCACTAGTTAGGGTCCTTTAGAATCATGGGAATGATGTTTTTGAGACTTGGGAGCAGAATTCATGCTTTGAGCAAGATTACTCATTCTTGTTTTCTGATCAAGTTTCGGGTTGACTTTCCAAGGAAAAAAGTTTTCATGGTGGGGAGAAATGTCACATTTGTGTCCTTATTTTCAGGTATTTTCTCTTCTATTATTATATTATATTTACCCCATATTCCCCCCCTTGAATTTTGGAGATAAATGGAAATTTTTGGGTGGACATAACCTGGCACACGGTTAGGATCCATGGTTTTCTAAACAGCGCGAACAAACTGTGCACTAGGTCCAGATCATAAAAAAATCATTATTCCCATCTTTTCCTTTAAAAATTAAACCTAATGCACCCCTTTATTTCAGTATTTGACCATTTAATCCAAATAAGGATTCCCAGATCCATCAAGATCCCTTGGAACCCATTCTTGAATGGGTTTTGGTGGGGGAAACTTCAAGATTATTCAAGTGAGTCTTTCTTTGTTTTCTTTCCTCTCTCTGAGGTTTCTTCCCTCCTTGAGGATCAATAATTCTAGTAGCTAGGTTTTCATCCCAAGGGTTTAATATTGAGTTTCTTGGTTTAATATTCTTTATTAGGGTCCGTTTTCACTAGCTTGTGGTGCGGTTGTGGTGTGGGTGAATTTTCGCACAAATTTTTGGGTTTTTTGACATTCAAGGTTGGTGGTTACATGTGTAAACATTCTTTGATTAATTTATCTTGCTTTATTAACCTATTTATCATGTTTTTCATCTATTTTGTGTGGTGTGAAAACCATTATTGGTAGCATTGATTATGTTTTTACTTTTAAAGTTTCATTTTGACATGTAATTGGGTGTTTTTCATCTATATTCCATGTTGTGTCATTAGGGGTTATTTTATGATTCTTAAAATTGATTTATTAAATGGTGTCAGGGATTCCAATTATGATTTTGTATGGTATTTTTGGGCGTTTTTACTTAAAATATTATTTTTGAATGAATTTTGTGTGAAAAGCCTTGTAACACCTCCTAAAGTTGTTTTATGGACTTTTTATTGGGTTTAATGAAATACCTTGAGTGTGTGGAACATGATTGGGGTACTATTTTGTGTTTTTATGGTTTAAAAATGGGTTTTTATGTGAAAATGTTATTTTAAAACATGTGGAACTTGATTGAGCGTAAACAGGAAGCCTGGGTATCTAGGTGGGCGGACTAGGACTAGAATACTAGTGATTTGGAAGTGGCATTGTTCTAGTTTCACTTAGAAAGATCAATGATGAGGACACTAAATAAATAATTATGATTTATTGGATACCACTAGGTTATGGTTGTGTACCCTAGTAGTGTCTCATGCATGAGATCTTAGCTCGTTGTGGTTCATATGCCACATTTAACCAAGATACGATGTACCTAGTGTCCCACTATTAGCTAGTTCCTAGGGATATTTCCCGTGACTAGTATTCATTGGTTATATTGTAATTATTTTTGGAATATGTTTTTTTTGGCTGATAATTTCATCAGCATGTGTGTTTTATTTAAAATGGTCCATTCTTTGAAGTTTCCCTCTTGAAAAATATTTTTATGTAAAGTTGTATCCCTTTAAAATTGATATTATCATTTCCTGTTTATGAAAACTTGCAAGATTTTTTTCTTATAATGGTTATAAAAAGGAATATTTTCTTGGGCGGAATCCTATTGGTATTAGTCTCCCACCCTACTTACACCTTTGGGTGTAATTAAACATGGTAATGTTTGAAAAATGTAAGGGAAAGGTCTTTGGAGAGGGCAGTTCAGGTTGTTAGCTTCCTGAGTGTGGTATTGTGGAGATGGCTTGAGGAAAATGCTCCATTTCCGTGTGGTGGTTATTGGGATAAAATTTCTGCCCCTTTTTGTTGTGGTCCCCTTCAGGGTTGGTTTTAAACTATTTTATTCAATTCTGATTTTTTGTTAAAACTTGTTTGGTGTGAATTTTCAGATTCAGTTCATTGATTTTTCTAGTTGCCTCATGCTTATAAATGTGGCTAAATCATTCCCAATTTTTATTTATGATACCTAAAAACTTTTTCCAACATGTGGGGATAGGCAATGCCCTTCGGGACTTACCATGAACCGGTTTGGACATCAGCTCGGATGACGACTCAGCTACATTCATGAAAAAATGGTAGCAGAGGCTGGTTAAGCTCTTTGGGTCACATTATTTGGGATGAGTCTAGTTATATAAGATCTTGGAATGTTGGGGTTCGTAGTTATGGATGTGAGTAGGTTGTATGGACCGCACCTCTCATGCCAGACCTCGAGTCTCCATGGGATGTTGGGATTTTTGTTTGACTTCTCTTCTAGGTGGGACGTGCAGGCTGCAGACTCCATGTGGACCTTGGGTGGGGGTGAAGTAATTTTTTATTTTATCATTTTGATGATTTTTATTTTTTTATTTTTTATTTTATTTCGGGAATTTTTCAAAACTATTGTACTAATGATTTCTGTTATGATTGTTTCTTTTTTAGAAACATGCCTCACCAGAAAACTCTCATACACCCACAGGAGGAAGTCAAGATAGTTCTCCCTCACCGCTTGATCAGAGTATTGTGGAAGTTGTAGTCTAGGCTATCCAGGATCTAGGGTAGGGAGTATTTCCTTCCCCTTCTCCAGCTAGAGAAGATGATTCTGGTCCTAGGAAGGATAAAGCTCAAGTCTTTCTCAAGAATAAGCCTCCTACTTTCAAAGGTAGCATAGATCCTCAATAAGAAAAGGAGTGGCTTGAGAAGATAGAGTGCATGTTCAAATTCCTTGACACACCTAAAGAGTTCAGGATTAAATACACCTCGTTTCTAGTAGAAGGTCCCAGTTACAGGGGGTGGGAATTAGTCCTTCGGGCTAGGAAGAATGAACATATGAACAGAAAGGATTTCAAGACCATCTTCAACAAAAAGTATTTTCCCAAGGTCTTGACCTATTCCAGATCCTAAGAGTTCATGGATCTTTCCTAGGGAGATCGTTCAATGATGGAATATGCTAATCGTTATGTTGAGCTAGTGTTGTATGCACCTGATATTGTTTCTAATGAATCTAGGAAAGCTTCAATGTTTGAGAAGGGGTTATGATTAGAAATTTACTCTCATGTCTTCTTGTTCAAGGTGGGAACCTATTATGAGGTGGTTGATCATGATTTCATGGTTGAGATTGATCACAAAGTAAATTTTAGGTTTTCTGTATTGGTGTCTGTTGTGGGTAGTGGCAACTCATCAGAGAAAAAGAGGAAGCGGGATGAGCAGAGGAAGAAAGGAGGTGGTAGTTTAGGCCATACTCTTAGGAATTCTTCATATGTAGCTTCTAACATAGGTTCTGTGGTGTGCCATTAGTTTGCGAAGGAAGGGCACATTCATCTTGCATGTACTTCCCCTACTATGACTTTTTATCAATGTGGAGTTATGGGGCATGTGCAATGCTTTTGCAGAGTGATGAACCCATACCAGAGTGGAGTAGGATCTGTGGCTTCCAGGGGAGTGTCAGTTCAATTAGAGCCAACTAGGATAGTGGGATCTTGGTTTGGTGTCTTTGGTGGAAGGGTCAGATCTTCCTCTGAGCAGATCTAGTTCAGGGTAGAGCCACAGGAGAGTAGTCGTTCTCAGGTAGAGACCAGGCATCTTAATATTGTGGACCAGACAACTACGAGATCGAATGCAGGTCCTTCAATAGTTCAAGGTACCATTTTGATTTCATCTTCTATTTCATTACTTCTCTTTGATACTATTACTTCTATTTATTTTATCTCTTTCCATCTTTTTAATCTCCTGAATTTTCCAACCGAGTTTTTGTCTTTTGCAATGGAGTTTGTGACGTTGTTGGGTAAGAATAAGGAGCAAGGTCTCAAGTTCCCATTATGTGCGCTCTCCGTGTCAGGATTTGATATGGAATGGGATCTCCTCGTCTTGGATATATAATTTTTCAATATAATTCTCAGCATGGATTGGCTAGTTCACTTACAAGCGCATATCTATTTCTATAGCCAATGAGAGAATTTCATAGAACCTAAAGGGAGTCCTTAGGTTTTTTTTTTGGGAATGGGACCCTCGGCCGGGTTGTGCGGGACCACCACTCCTAGAGTTAGGAAATATTGTCTTTCATTTATCATCGCTAGTGCTAGAGGATGATGGTAGTGGTCCTAAGGGTGGATTACCTCATGTGTTGGATGATTTCTCAGAGGTATTTCCAGATGATTTTTCAGGCTTTCCCCCAGAGCCGGATGTGGAGTTCTCTATTGATTTGGTTTCGGGAACACAGTTTATATCTCTTCCCTCATATTGTATGGCCCCCAAAGAGTTGATGTAATTAAAGATATAGTTAGACGATTTGGAATCCAAAGGATTCATTTGCCCGAGCATCTCTCCTTGGGCCGATCTTATCCTTATTGCAAAGAAGGTCGATGAATCCCTCCAATTGTGCATCGATTACCAAAAGATGAATAAGGTAACCATAAATAATAAGTATCATTTCCCCTGAATTGATGATTTTTTTGACCAAATGAAGGGGGAAAGTGTCTTTCTAAAATAGATTTGTGTTCAGGTTACCACCAAGTCCGGTTGAGAGAGTCGAATGTCCTGAAAACAGCTTTCTGAAGAAGGTGTGGCCACTTTGAGTATTTGGTCATGCCTTTCAGATTGACCAATGCTTCATTGGTTTTTATGGAACTTGTTAATAGTTTTTTCCAACAATATTTATATTATTTTGTTGTGGTATTTGTGGAAAAAATCCTAGTATACTCAGGATCTGAGGAGGATCATGATCATCATCTATGAATCAGGTTAGGCACTCTACAAAATCATTGACTTTATGAAAAGTTGTCCAAATAAACTTTTTGGATCAAGGAAGTGAGTTTTTTGGGTCATTTCATCTCAGATCAGGGGTTTTTAGTGGACCCAGAAAAGATAAACGTAGTTATGTCATGGGAGTATCCGAAGAATGTGTTTGATATCAGGAGTTTCCTTAGCCTGGTAGGTTACTATAGGTTTGTTCAGGATTTCTCTCGGCTTGCTTTTCCCATGACTGCACTCACCCAGAAACGGGTGAAGTTTTAATGGAGCCTATAATTTCAATAATCCTTCAAGGAGTTGAATTGGTGGTTGACAAATTCCCCCAAGTTTATCTTTACAGAATCTGGAAAGGGATATGTGGTTTATTGTAATGCTTTAGGTATGGGTCTCAGGTGTGTGCTTATGCAGGGTGATCACATGGTGGCGTATAGCTCTCACCAACTCCGACCACATAAAAAGAAATACCTAACCCATGAATTGTATTTAAGAGAAGTTATGCATGCTTTGAAGACTTTGTATCACTAAATATTTGGGGAGAAGTTTGTGGTTTACTCTGATCAAAAGATATTATCCTACATCTTCTCAGCTAAAAATCTTAATCTAAGGTAGTGTTGTTGGATCGAGTATTTACAGGGGTTCAACTTTGATATCATTTATACCTTACGCAATGGTAATGTGGTGGGTGAGGCGTTGAGTAGAAAAGTAATAGTACAGGCTTTGAGTAAGTCTAGTGATGAGTGGACTCTGATGGGGATATTTGCTCAAATGCATGAGAAGACTAAATAACACAGTAGAGGTGTGTTCTTGGAGATTGTTCAGTTGACACCCTCTCTTTTAGAGTTTATTCAGCAGAATAAACCCAATAATGAGTTTTTTTAGTGGTATATACAATTTATTCATGTTGGGGACACGTCTTCTGATTGGTTTTCATCTCCCGAGGGCACCTTATACTTCAAGGTTTGTTCAGTTGTGTCATTGTCTCTCAGGAAGGTGGTGATGAAGGATATCAACCAATATCAGTGGTTAGTTCATCCTAGAGCTACTAAAATGAATTATGATGTATGTAGGCAGTTCTGGTTCCTAGGTATAATATGAGACATAGTTTATTTCATGTTGATATGTTATACATGTCATTAGGTAAAACATAGCATCAAAGGCCCTCTGATTTTTCTTTAGTCATTTCCTATTCCTACCTGGAAGTGGGATGAGGTCACCATGGATTTTATTTTTTTTTACCTCGTACACCTTAGGGTAATAATGTTATTAGGGTAGTGATTGATCTTCTGACTAAATCATCCCACTTCCTTCAAATCAGAGATACAACTAAAGTGGATGATCTAGGCCAATTGTATATTTAGGAGGTGATAAGGCTTCATGGTGTTCCATAAAAAGTTTCCCCAGATAGAGACCCTCATTTTACCTCTTGGTTTTGGGATGGTCTTCATAAGGAATTGGGGGTGTAGATTAAGATGACCACAACATACCATCCTTAAATAGATGGTCATACAGAGTGAGCAAATTAGATTCTAGAGGACATGCTTCATGAATGTGTTTTGGATTTTGGAGGATATTGGGATAGCCATTTGGGATTGGTTGAATTTTATTATAATAATAGTTATCAATCCTCTCTCTAAATGACTATTTTTTATGTGCTCTATGGTTGGTATTGTTGGGACCCCTATATTGGTTTAAGGTAAGTGAGACATCACTATTGGGGTCGAGCCTTGTGCAAGAGGCATCTTAGAAGGTTAAGTTGATCAGATAGTGGTTATTGATAGCTCAGAGTCACCACAAATCTTATGCTAATCAAAGGAATTGAGATCTTTATTTCTCTGTGGGTGATTGGGTATTCTCAAAGGTGGCCCCTTGTTTGGTCCATTGTCATTTTGGAAAGCAGGTAAAACTAACACTGAGGTATGTTGGACCTTTTGAGATCACTGAATGGATTGGATAGGTGGAATATAGGTTAGATTTTCCTTCTTAGTTTACATTTACTCATGATTTATTCCATGTCTCCCAATTGAAGAATTATAATTTGGATCTATCTCACATGTTGAATTGGGAAGAGTTGGAGATAGATCCTGATTTATCAGTGTTTGAACAGACGATGCAAATAGTGGATTCCCAAGAGAAGGTACTTCGGGGAAATTATATTCCATTGTTCTGGGTCCTTTTGAAGCATGGGAATGATGCTCATGATACTTGGGAGGGGAATCCGTGGGTTGATCAAGATTACCCATTCTTGTTTTTTGATAAATTTTTGGGTTGAATTTTTGGGGTGGAAAGTTTTCTTGGTGGGGAGAATTATCACATCCATGTCCTTATTTTTAGGTATTTTCTCTTCTATTATTGGCCTATATTTTCCCCCTCCACTACCCCTTGAATTTTGGAGATAAATGAAAAATTTTTGGTGCACATAATTGGGCACACGGTTTGGCCACACGGTTTACTTAACCATTCGAACAAACCATGCACAATGTCCAAGTCATAAAAAAATTTATTCCCATTTTTTACATCCAAAATTAAACCTAATGTGCCCATTTATTCCCACATTAAAACTTTTCATCTATATAAGGCTTCCAAGCTCCATCAAGATCCCTTGGAATCCATTATTGAAGGGGTTTTGGCGGGGAAAACATCAATATTCTTCAAGTAAGTGATTCTTTTTTTGTTTTCTTCCTTCTCTCTAGGGTTTCTTCCATTATTCTTGAGGTTATAACATTAAAATAGATAGGGTTTCGTCCATAGGGTTTAATGTTGAGTTTCTTGGTTCAATACTCTTGATTAGGGTTCATTTTCACTCACTTGTGGTGCGGTTGTGGTGCGGGTGAAGTTTCGCACAACTTTTTGGGGTTTTTGACATTCAAGGTAGGTGGTTACATGTGTAAACATTCTTTGATGAATTTATCTTGCATGATTAACCTATTTATCATGTTTCTCATCTATTTTTTGTGGTTCAGAAACCATTTTTGGTAGCATTGATTAAGTGTTTAATTTTAAAGCTACATATTAACATGGAATTGGGTGTTTTTCATGTGTATTTCATGTTATATCATTTGGGGTTATTTTATGATTCTTGAAATTGATTTATTAAATGGTGTCAGGGCTTCCAATTCTAGTTTGATATGGTATTCTTGGTAATTTGGCCTTAAAATATGATTTTTGAATGAATTTTGTGTGCAAATCCATATAACACCTCTTGAAGTTGTTTTATAAAAATTTTATTGGATTTAATGAACTACATTGAGGCTTAGAAACATTATTGGGGTACTGTTTTGTGTGTGTGTGATTTAGAAATGGATCTTTGGTGTGAAACTAGTATTTTAAAACATTTAGAACTTGATTGAGCACAAATGGGAAGCCCGGGTATTTAGGTGGGAAGACTAGGACTAATATGCTAGTGATTCGAAAGTGGCATTGCCCTGATTTCACTTAACAAGATCGATGATGACAACACTAAATAAATAATGATTATTGATTGGATACCACTAGGTTATCGGTGTGTACCCTACTAGTGGATCATGCACAAGAACATAGTTCATTGTGGTTCTTGTTCCACATCTCACTGATATATGATGTACTTAGTGTCCCACTATTAGCTCGTGCCTAGGGGTATTTCTTGTGACTAGTTCTCATTGGTTATATTGTACTTAACATTATCATATGGTGTGTTTGGTTGGTAATTTTGGTATCATGTGTGTTTTCTTACAATCGTTCATTCTTTAAAGTTTTCCTCTTGAAAACTGTTTTTATGTAAAGTTGAATCCTTTTAAAATTGATACTATCATTTCCTATTTATGAAAACTTGCAATAATTTTGTTA
Source organism: Viscum album (assembly GCA_963277665.1). Classification (NCBI taxonomy): domain Eukaryota; kingdom Viridiplantae; phylum Streptophyta; class Magnoliopsida; order Santalales; family Viscaceae; genus Viscum; species Viscum album. Next base: position 256,515,564 of record OY728143.1, on the reverse strand, counting down.
TATAATCTTTACATAATGAAATATTTTCTTGGTTGGTATCCTATTGGGATTAGGCTCAGACCCTAATTACACCTTTGGGTGTAAGTAGACTTGGTAATCTTTGATACAGTTAAGGGAAAGTTCTTTGGAGACAGTAGTTCAGGATGTTATCTTCCTTCCATGGTATGGTGTTGTGGATATGGCTTGAGGGAGATGCTCCCTTTCCATGTGGTGGTTCTTGGGATAGACTTGCTACTCCTTTTTGTTGTGGTCCCCTTCAGGGTTGGTTTAAAATATGCAATTTAATTCTGAATTTTTGTTAAAATGTTTATGGTGTGAATTTTCAGATTTAGTTCATTGATTTTTTTTGGTTGTATCATGATTATAAATGAGGTTAAATAATTTCCAATTTTTATTTATGATACTCGGGAACTTGTTCTGGTCTGTGGGGATAGGGAACTCCCTTTGGGCCTTGCCACAGACTGGGTCGGGAAATGGTTCGAATGATGACCCGGCTTGGTTCGTGACATGAGTAGTCATATCCCTTAGCCTTGACCTCTTCCCTCCTTGAGAGGGTGAAGAGAAAGAAATTTTTAGATCCTGAAGGCTTGGTTCTCTGTGAGAGTATTTCAGGATACAACCCACCTTAAGATTATTCTATGGATATATAATAAATCCTACATATACATGGATGTTTCTGGGTTCTTATGGATATGAGAGAGGAGTATATGTGAGACTCCCACACTTCTCAGTGGGTAGTCAATCCAAGAATATCCAAAATGAAATGAAATATGTGACGCCAGTATTGGTGTCCTAGGTTGAAATGTTAGATAGTAGGCTTTATCAATAGTTTTTTCACTTGTTAGTAGGTAAAGATGAAGCAACAGAAACCTGAAGGCTTACTACATCCACTTCTAGTCTTGGAATTTAAATGTGGAGACGTTTATATGGATTTTTTATTTTGTTTATCGGGGTCACATGGAGGTGATAAGTTAGGAATATTGTATGTCAACGAGATAAATCCTTCTAGCTGACATCATTTGATGATATGGGAATATTGTATGTTTATGAGATCATATGACTACACAGGGTCCTTAGTACTATAATTTCATATAGGGAAGCTTGATTCACATCATGGTTCTGGTAGGGGATACAAAAGGCTATGGGTACATAGGTTCTTCTGAGAAAAACCTTTCACCCTTAGACCAATGGAAAATCCAAACGGATGATACAGTTTTTAGAGTACATGCTCCCAGCATGTTTTCTTGATTTTAGAAGTTCTTGGGAGAAGCATATCCATCTCATCGAGTATTACTATAAAAATATGTTTCAGGTGACAATTTAGATGACTCATTTTGAGGACTTATATGGTAGTTCGTGTCATTTACCCTTGTGCTGGATAGAGGTAGGAGAGGTAGACCCTCTACTTCCTTGTCTCATGAAAGAGACTTCGGAGTAGGTTCGTCTAATTTAGAATTGTATGTATACTTCTCATTTTAGAAAAAAAATATTATATCGGTCACTATCAACGACCTCTGGTGTTCGAGGTCAGGGATCATGTTTTCATGCGGATATCACCCATGCTAGGGAACAGATGGATAAAGAGGTAATGGAAGTTGTGGACTCATTATGTAGGTCTGTTTGAGATTCTGGAGAGATTCAGACCAGTAGCCTATCAGTTTTTACTACCTTATAGGTACCCTTACTTGTACGATGTCTTCCATGTTTCACATCTTTTCTGGACTCATTCCAACCTATCTCGTACTTTTTAATCCCATGTAAGTTGAGTTAGATACTGATGATTCCTTTAGGAAGTATCCTATACACATCATTGACTGAATCACTAAGGCTCTCTGAGGCCGGTCTATCCCTTTAGTATGGGTGTTGTGGTAGCATGTCCCTATACAGGATGAGACTTAGGGGAAGAAGGCTAATGTACATGCCCAGTGGGTAGATTTTTTCTCAGATAGTGTTTTTATTCCCATGTAAGGTGAACTCAGGAATGTGTTTATTTAATGGGAAAGACTCTAAGAACCCGATTTTTCACTCAGGTATGGAACCTTTTGAAATTTGTCTAACAATAAATTTTATACCTATTATGGATTCTCTATGAGTTCATAGAGGTTTTGGGGATGTCTGGGGCTTTTTTGAGCTCGGAACCCAGTCAGTTTGAAAAATACACTAGCCTCACAGTTAAGATAAATTGTGTGATCTAGGCTGCATAGTCTCTCCTAACCATGCGGTGCTAAATATTGGGGTATTATAGGGCACACCATTTTCCCTAACAGTGATCCAGGGGCCATGCGGTCATGATAAAAACTAAAGATAAATTACAGAGGTGTTTTTCATTATTGGTGCACGGTTTCCCTAACTTTGCGACCTAACCATGCGGGTGCCCTCTTCTTATAGAATACCATGAATGGTTGGTGCACGGTTTGGAAAACCATGTGGCCAAACCATGAGATGCCCATTTTTGTTCATTTTACCATTTTCCCTTAAATGAAATGTTTTAAAAAACCCTCCTTCTCTCTTCCTCATTCCAGCAGATAGCCCCTCCAATTTCTCTCTTTTGGATCCCTCTTCAAGTATAAATGAGGAACTGATCCTAAGCATCCATTCTGATTCAAATAGGAGAATTTTTCCTCTCATTGTATCTTCATCAACAAGATCTTAATTTCTTTTTATCCATTTTCTGTTCTTCTTTCTATTAATGACTTTATTTACATGTAGGCTCATATGACTTATTTTCAGGGTATTGATCCATTCTTTAGATATCTTATAATCTAGGAAAAACTAGAGGCTGATGTTGGATGAGTAGAGTTGTACGAGTGTGAGATAGGTGGTTTATAACTCAACTCTAAAGATTCTTCATTTTTTAAATTTTCATTTGTGTGCATTGGTTTCATTAGGAATCACTTGTTTATTTAAGGTATCTTGCCTATAGTTATTAAAATTTTATTCTAAGACTCATGATATTAATGTTATCCATCATTGGAGGTTGTGACCTCAATAAAGACCACCCCATGTAGGGTGAATTCCATATTTTGGCATTTAATTGTTTGACATGTTCATCTGAGCCACCGTTCGGGTGTGCTTTGACTTGAACCTACTAATGGTAAGCCTACCTTAATTAAATAACTATTATAACTTTGTATTTATGTAACACCCCGAGCTTCCACGATACGCTTCTCTTCCAATAATGAAATAGCTTGCATTGTACGCAAGTTCGAGATTCTAACACACCACGACTAATCAAAGTAGCCATCATGAATAGTAATACCTAATTTTTGAAATTTTTTAAATTTTATCTTTCAAAATGGACTTCATTTTTGGATTTGGAATATCGAAATTAGCCTATGTTGAATTTTTGGTATTTTTCTGAGAACTTCCAATTTTTTATAGTGAAAAATACTTAAAAGAAACTTTTTTAATAAAAATAATTTATAGTGATAAATTATAATATTGAGTGTTTTTAATGTATAATTTTAATATATTTTTACCATTTTATCCAATGGTGGTCATTATAATTAATTTCACTTTGAAATTGGACATAAACAATTGTCAATCTTTTGATACAAATTGTTTCTTAAAAACACGCTATTTGATGTGACAGCGGGAATTAATTATAAAATTAATTAATGAAACTTATATGTTTGGAATTTTGAAAAATAGACATAATTTTTTAATTCAGAATATCAATTATAGCTTAGGGTGGAATTTTGGCATTGTTCTGAAAAACATCAATTTTTGATGAATAGTGAAACCACTAAGTGATAGTTAAAAACTGATTTTTCATTTAAATGAAACACTACCACTTCTGTGATTTGATTTTCAAAAATATGACATACATGGTTTTCATTAAGAAGTAAAATGTGGTTCAATGGGATTAAAGTAACTTTTTGGTTAATAGTAACTTTTAAGTTTAATTAATCGCGATTAAAGGTAATTAGTGAAATTTAAGGTCAAAATGACATTATAAAAATATGAAAATACCCTTACACTTGTCCTACCCTTATTTGATGAGTCATGTACGACCAAGAAAATCCATGGGTCAACTTTGGGACCCCATGGAGCCACTTGGGTAAGAAAATGACATTAATAACTTTTTATTTAAAGTAAAAATAAAATTGTCACAAACATGTGTTGTTTTAATAAAACAATTATTACATGGGGTTATATAAGTTAAATTTTTTACTATAAATATTCATTGTAAAGATAAAAATATTTCCTACATCATGGTAATTTTTTTATAATTTTTAGACATTAAATAAATTAAATTTTTTATGACACAATGATGATGCAGCGATTACCACATTAATTAACGATTTAAATAAAATGAAAAGATAATGTAAAATCTAGGGATTACACTTTTCAAAAACATATTTTATGAGAATATTTAGAGCCCTTATCACCTTATCATAGAAATATATCATTTTGGGACCTTTATAATCCAAAAATAATTTCATAATAATGTAACATTTCAATCTTTCCAAGAGTTCCCCTCCTCTCCTCTTATAAAAGGCCCCCACCACTACCATCTTATTCACAACTTAAAAGCCATTTGGCTAGGAAAACCTCTGCCCAAATACTCTCTAAACTTACCTATATTACTCCTAGAATCCTCACTTTGGGCAGAAGTCTTCCCAAGGAATCCTTTGGCTCAAATCAAAAAGAGTTACTCGATTTTAAGGTAATGTCTTCTCTTGTGTTATTTTGTTTTATTTTGCTTCTCCAACCCCCTAAAATCTTTTTATTAATTTATTTTGTAACAAAACCAGTATCCTCAATATACTTGGATGTTTTTATGAGAAGTATTTTATTTACACTTACACACACCTTCGTCTAATGGTTAAAGAAAATACTATTTTTGTGGGTGGCGAATTACTGCCTCACGAAACGATGATTGTTCAATCTTCTTTTAACACCTCTCATGGTGGACATTATGATGACACTATTTTTATATATGATATATATTATGTTTTTGTTTTCCTTATGATTCTGTATTTTTCATTTATGGCATACCTTTATGATTTCCATTATGGGTAAAGGCGATAATTTCATTTTAGGAAGTGCGGACTACCGCCCCCTCAAAGTGATTTGAATCGTTAATGCCATATGTGGGATGTATAAAGGATGGAGTAAATGGTATTATAAATTATATTATAATTTAATTATATTATACCTTTATATAATTATAATTTCATTCCATTAAATATGAAATATAAATGAAAGTAGCGTTCATGCGTACGTACGGCTTACCATCTCCATGAACGGTGCATTTCATTTCCTACCTCTAAATGTTATGTAATATTATAAATGCATGTATATACTAGATATATATGATATATATGATATCTACATAATGAATATAATTCTGGATATAATGGATATTTCACCACATGAACAACTTGTAATTATAAGAAGTTTATTTTTGACTCAAGTACCAAAGATTGAAAAAATTACCGTTATTAACTTAAATAATTACATAATGTTCATAACATGGTGATAAGTGATATAAAAGGAATAATGAACATGAAAAAGGTTCTTAAGAAAATTGAAATTAACTCTAGTTTATTATTCAGGGGATTAAATAACGTTCGAGTCAAGTCGGACACGAGGTAAGGGAACTTCTTAACCCGATTTTCGTTCTTTGGGTTAATCTCCTACTTTCAAATTATGTCATGATATTATTATGTTCTATATTGTATTTTTACTTTCTTTATGTGAACTTATAGTGAATATACATAATAAATATTTTTTATTTAAAAATGATCTTTGTAAGGGACTTCATCTCAATCTCCTTTCATTGAGGCATATTTGGTTTTATACACAACTTTATTTTATACGGTGTATAAACCCCTTTGACTTTTATGTTTTTTTTCAGAAGAAATATTTTTATACGAAGCGTTTTACTAAACGAAAAAATGGAATGTTTTTTTTTGTCGTACGTATGCGGCGACAACGACTTCTCCTCCGCCGTGACCATTATTTGAGTTTCGGCTTCCTCTACAAGCCATAACTTTTTTTAAATGAAAAATAAATACAAAGTTTTAATTTTTTTTATTTTGGTATTGAAAATGGTTTTGAAAGTGTTTCTATTATATCAATGTGTTGTATTGATATCTTGTGATTTAAATGTGGAAATGTTATGTTTCTTTTATGCATGTTTTATGTGATACGATTATGTTATGGTTTATGATATGTTTAAACCTATTCATATGAGTAATGAATTGGACTTAATAAGTGACGGGTGGAGCCCGCTATAGCTCCTCGATGTATCGGCAGATCTCATGAGACAAACTAGTGTCTTGGCACGAGGCCTTGACAAAATCTTATTTGTAGTCTTGGCCCGAGGCCTTGGCTACATGGTTATGATAGTCTGGCATTATGCATTTCATCATTATGAAAGTGTTTATTGATATTGCATATTATTATTCGACCAGTAGAATATCCATGTGAATAAGTAAATGGAATTATTTCATTTTACTTTTTCCATATTATGCTGAAGTTCAAGTTTGAAAGGCTTTTGTTTTAGTTATACATTGCCTTAAATGTTTATGTTTATTTATGAAAGCTTTCGCTATATTGTTATCCTTACTGATCATCTGAGCTCACCCCTTCCAATGTTTTAATTATTCCAGGATTTGAAGAATTATATTATGAATGACCTGCAGGGATAGTATGAGGGGATATGAAGACAAGATGTTTTTTTAGTTTTGTTTTACTTTATGATGTAATGTAAGACTTATGAATGTATCTAGTGTTTCCAGGGCTACTAAACTAATCGGTCTTTCGAGACTTGATCTTTTGTGATCATGCCAATGTTATGTAATAATGCACTGACTTTGGGTAACTGGGGTCGGGGCGTTACAATTTATGAATTTCTTGTAGTAGTTTTATTTCCACTTGATTTATCTAAGTTAAGTGTTTCAATTTGATAAAACAATATAAAATGGAAATTTCCAGTTTATTGTATATATATGAATTGGCCCAATTTAATATGATCGAATGGATTGGTTGCACATCCGTAGCACCCCTTGACATGTCTAATAGAAGGTATTGAAGTGAAACTTATTAAATGATTATGAATTATATAAAATGATTTAAATAGTTTCATGTCCCTTATCCTTATCACACAAATGATAGGCAACGCTTGAACCAAATGAACTTATTAAATGGTATGGCTAATACATATATTGATTAAATAAATGAATCAATTTTAAGGTGCCTTTTATATGAACCTTGACATCATAATAGGAAGTGGTCAAAATCAATTTAGCTTTTGGATTCCCAAGGTAATGCCTTGAGCATTCATGGATGCCATTCTGATTCATCTATGCCAGTTGCCAGGGTTGAGACCCACCTTGGAACTTGATCTTTGTTTTTTAGTGGATTCCTGGTATGAGACCATTAGATCCATCCTTTACTACTACATTATGTCTTTGATACACTCCTTGTATCTAGCATGACTTCTATAGACATGAGGTTCCTCGGATACTCCCTTGTGCCTAGTCATAGCTTATCCTGTTTTACCTTGGATGTATTCCTTGGACTCGGTTATAATTTCACTATTGTGGAATTCCCTGGATGATGCTCCTTGGATTACACTCTTACCCATTATTCAGGCTTTAGTTACTACTAATTTCGAAACCCTTGAGGTATAGGTTTCCATGGTTATAACCTTGGAACCTCCTAATTATAAATAACAATATGGTTTCCTTGGTTATTACATGGTAACCTGTTCATAATTATTATCATTATCAGATACATTAATGTGTATTGGATCCCTCACTATCATTATCATGTCAAGATGTCAATTATATATTTAACTCGCATGACTTAATTATATAAAATGGAACCTAATTAATTAATAAACTATTTACATATTCAGACACCTGCCAAGGGATGAAGTAGGTAATTGGGTATTTACATTACTGTATTGATTTACTTTTATATAAGCATGATTCCACATTTTTTTAGTTTATATTACATGGATTCTATGTTATAGACTCCATTGGTGATGGCCTACTAAGATTTATCCCACACCCTATTTAGAATTGCATTGGAACTTGGGAAGACTACATGTATACAGTTGTTGATAAAGGGAAGCATATCGATTTGGACACTTGATTGATTGATTTCTTAAGATATAGATGGTAGAATATGAGTGAGATGAAGCTCAAAATTTTGGGGATAGTTTTGGATTCCTTTTTTCTACTTTTTATAGCATGTATTTTCTGCTGCTTTGTATCCATGTTTTCCATATTTATAGATATAGAACATATATCATCATCTTTTTTTTGTATATGATTATCGATTGTACAGTTATTTATTACTCTTATTTTCTTCTATTGTGCTATCAGTATTTTTACAATGCTTCCTCTATTTAAAATATATTATTATATCTATCTATTGTGATACACTCTGGTAATGAGGTCATAGTATCCCGACAGACACATCCTAGGCCCTCGCTACTAGTTGGATGACTTTGGAATTTGGGGAGATGAACTTGAGTCCATGTGGCCAACCAATCTCATGAAACCTTTAGTGGAATTTGAGTCTGGTACATCATAGTATAGAAGTACTAGTGATCACATAGTGGTACATAATGTCTATTACAATAAGAAAATCAAACATATCTTCTTGAATGGATCCAATATATCCTCAGAAACCCTCTATTTGAATTCTGAAAATTCCAATCTCACATGTTACATGATCAAACTTTATAAAAATATTAGGGTAAATATGATACAAAAAAACTCTCAATAGTTTAAGAAATATCCTCTTGCCTATAAAACTCATTGACATTATTCATACCAAGAAACACCTCCTTAAACAATTTCAGAAGATTATTATTGAACTGGATAAAATCGAAAGAAGTGATAAAATAAGCAAAAAAAAATGAAATTGGGTGAGGTTGATTATGTTTAGATGAAGTATTCACAGCCTGAGAAGATTATGTGGGACTATTATTAAGAGTTTAAACCCTAAACTAAAACATATAAGGTCTTATAATTGACCCCTCATTATTTGAAAATATATTTTTTGTCCTCTCAATCTCTTGAATATAACTATCTAAATATTTCAAAAAAAAGAACCTCAATTATGAGATATGTGTCACAAATGGAATCACTTGGAATAAAATTCTATGATTCATGGCCTAGAGAGCAAGGTTGATCTAGTTCTACAAATCCAAAAATATCTTGTAAAAGATCAAAATAAGACTCAGGTCAAATTTGTTCTTCTAGAATAGGCAAGAAGATATTTCTTGAACTGGATCTCAAACTCTATAAATAATAGGTATGACATTCTCATCTAGATTAAATGTATTATCATCATCATTATCATCCTCATCATCACCATTTCTATGATCATAAAGACCAAAATCAATGAAATTATGTTATAGAGATTCATCTTCCCTTAGAGGTTTTGAATCAAAAATAAGAGATCCCCTTATTTCAAACATTAGAGGATGTTTTCTAAGAGGATCATTTTCTTTATAACTTTTAGAATCAGACATGATTGGTTTAAAGAGTATAAATCTTGTACTTTTTTGTTTTTTTGGAGTTACTCCTTTTCTCTTACAAATTCAACTTCTATTTGAGCTTTCAAATATTTGGAAACCTTTGGAGTATGAGAGAAACCCATGATTCCATCATATGATATTTTATCTTCTTCATTTATATAAATTGTATCCTGAGATCCATCCTTATCTAAAGAGTAGTTAGATTCAATAATCTGGTCTAGATCCGAGCTTGGATCTTTGGAATCTCTCGGTCTGGTAGGGTTTCTAACTATATTGAATCACTTATAAAACTTATCCTTATCTTCTACCCACATTCATTTCCATGGGTTCCAGCTAATCTTCATTCTATTAAATGTGTTTTTATTAGGACAAACCAAAAAGTTCTGATTTTTTTAATCCATTTGGTATAAGTCTTTTCTGGTCAATCATAGAAGAAATAAACTTATGATAAGGTAGATTATTAAACATTGAGGAGATTTTAATGAGCTCTTCCATATACCTCGTCAAAAATATAAGAAGTTTAATTTTAATTCCATAAACCAGAAAGTACAGCAATATGGGGACTTGGTAAAAATAATGCTAAAATGTACTTTTCTAGGGGAAATGGTGTGTTGTATAAACTTTAACAATATCCTATACTCACTATTTAGCTCAATATCACTAGGTATTTAAGGATTTATGTCACTAGTTAACTCTTCTAAATAATTTACAAGCTTGAAATGTGGATGATTCATATGATATAAACTTTAGTAGTTATTAAATTCTTCTTAATGTGGTACCTTAAAACTTTTATCCCAAAAATTTGATGAAAAATAACATTCTTTACCGTACATAATGGTTCTGTTGAGATCCACTTCATCTCAATTTTTGAAAACCATATCCATGTAAAAATCATTATTAAATGGGGATAAAAAAGGTTATTGTCATCCAAGAAACACTTGTTCCATCATTTCTTAAGTAAAAATCTTTAGAATAGATAATGAATTGTACTGATCCATTCAAAATATGCTTCTTTTTATGGGGAGACTTCTCACGATAATATATCCATCTTTGAAATATTTTTTGAGCCCCTTGTACTATATTTTAACCTTTTGAAAGAATATAATTCTTTAGTAACATCTTCCTTCAAATATATCTTCATCTTCACTATTCAAAATAGAGATTCACATATTGTAAGGTTAGGGTTTTGGTAATGGAATTGTCACATAATAAGGTTCGGTTTGAGTTAGAAAAGTGATGTAACAATTAAGATACTAATTTGAGGTATTAAAATAATTTAGGGCTCTATGTACAATAACACATAGGAAACATAAATAAATCATAAATTAAAATCCATACTATATCTTTAAATAAAATTCAAAACTTTTCATTATATAGTAATTATACGCATAAAAAAGATATATATATTAAATATTATAAATACAAAATAATTTAAACATAGTTAATCATTCTTAACTGATGTATGATATAATTTACCCTCTCATAATCCATAGGATTTTTAAATATGTCAATGATATAATGTTCTATGATAATGAATTCAAGAGTGATATCCCTTTTTTAAAAATGATCTCTCAAAAATTGATGTCTTAGATCAATGTGTTTTTACTAGAATGAGATATAGGATTTTTAGAAATATTAATATCCCTTGTATTGTCATGGTTTAAAGGGACATATCTGAATTGATATCCATAATCTTGTAAAGTATTTCTTATCCACAGTGCATGACAACTTCTTATATCCATTTATTCATCTTTGTCTGTGGATAATACAATAGAATTTTTTTTCCTTACAACACCATGATACTAGAGACTTACCAATAAATTACATGTTCTAGATGTTCTTTTTTATCTAACTTGCACCCACTAAAATCACCATTTATATAGTTAATTAAATCAAAATCATGTCCTCAAGAATAGAATGGTCTTAAATTAGTTATATTTTTGAGGTATTTAAAAATTCTATTAACTATAGTTAAATGTGATTCCCTAGGGTTTGCATGAAAACATGCACACACTAAACATAATATTAGGCTGGCTAGCTGTTAGGTAAAGTAAACTCCCAGTTATACCTCTATAAGTAGTTTGGTTAATTGGGTTCTCAGTTTCATTAAGATCTAATTTACATGCGGCCCTCATTAAAGTATAAATTCCTTTTGAGTTAACCAATCCAAAACATTTTAAAAGATATTTTTTTACTTAATTTGATTTAAAATAATTCCTTCTTTATTTTGAAATTTTTTAAAGCCAAGAAAAAAATTTAATTCACACATCAAATTCATTTCAAATTAGTTTTGCATTAAATTTTGAATTTTAGCACACAAATAATGTTTATATGATCCAAAAATAATATCATCAATATAAATTTAAACTAATAAACTATCCTTTAAATTTTTTTTATAAATAAAGTATGGCCAAAAACACCTTTTGTAAAACCATTCCAAAAAATAAAAGTGATGATCCTATTGTAACGATCTCTTAGAACATATTTTAAACCATAAATTTCTTTATTTAATTTAAAAAAATGATTTGGAAAATGAGGATTTGAAAATATAGGGAGTTCTTCAACAAAAACATCATTAATAATATAAACTTTTAGAAATGCACACTTAACATCCATTTGATATATTTTGAAATTTAGGTGTATTGTATAAGAGAGAAGTATTCTTATGAATTCAAGTCTAGATACTGGTGTAAATGTTTCTTTATAGTCAATTCCTTTTTCTTAACAATATCCTTGTGCTTCCAATCTAGATTTATTTATAGTAATTATGCTAGATTCATCACCCTTAATTCTATACATCCCATTAGTTCCAATAGTTATGTAGTATCTAGGTTTATCTACAAATTCCTAGACATTTTTTATTTTAAACTAATTTAATTATTATTTCATATCCATTACCTAATGTTTATCATTGATTTCTTCATTGATGTTCTTAGGTTCAAGCTGTGATATGAAGGCTTCATGATCAACCATGTTTCTTAGTGAGGCTTGGGTTTGAGTTTCTTTTTTCAAGTCTCCTAAAATAGTATCTAGGGGATGGTTTTTGATTGTTCTAATGGTTCTAGGAGCAAAATTAATTGGTTCTTCCAAGTCTTCTTCCGAGTCAGGAAGGATTTTTTGGAATCTTCTAAGAGATTTTTCAGGTAAGTTAGCAGAAGCATCAAAATTTTTAGAGGTATTATTGATACTCATCTTTGATATATCATCACCAATATTTTCTAAAAAATATTTGATATCATAAGGATTTATCTCATAAAAAGTGACCTGAATAAATCATTCCACAACTTTAGATTTCTTTTTAAATACTCTATAATCTTTACTAGTGGTTTAATAACCAACAAAAATTCCTTCATAGATTTTTGGTGTAAATTTTTCCAAGTTATTTACTGTATTGAGAATATAGAATTTCCATAAAAAATCTCTAAAGTAATTTACTTTGGGTTTTCTACCCTTCCATAATTCATATAGAGTATTTTTAAAGATAGGTCAGATAAGAATTGTTTTAATTAAATAACTATTTCTGTTAACAACTTCATCCTAAAAGTAGATGGGTAAGTTATATTCACTGAGCATAGTATTTGAAATTTCTTGAAGGGTCTTATTTCTCCTTCCAACTACAAAATTTTGTTAAGGTGTTTAAGGTGTGGAGAAATTGTTACTATAACCTTATTGTGAGCATAGAGACTAAAAATCATGATTCACAAACTCTTGTTCATGATCACTTATCAAGGTTTTTATGGTGATTACACAAAAGTTCTCTACTAAATTTACATATTTTGAAAAACAAGAAAAATATTTACTTTTATGAGAAAGAAAAAACACCCATGTATATCTTGAATAATCATCAACAATAATATAATCATTGTATTTTATTATTAAACTAGAAACTATAGATGGTTTAAATAAATCCATATAAACTAGTTCTAGTGGTTGAGAAGTTGAAGCTTATTTATTTGGTATGAAAGATATTTTGTGTTTCTTTCCCTTTTGACAAGGGTAACACACTTTTTCTTTGGGGTATTATAAATTATGTGTATCCCTGACTAAAACCTTCATATTTATCTTTTTAGTGATTATATACTACAGTGGACTAATCTCCATAGCCACAACCAAGATTCTCTATGAAAATAACCCAAACAAGAAATATTTTAAGAAAATAATGAATCTAAATTAGTAGCATAAACATTATCATTTATTAAAGAAGTAAATATCAAGGAATTCTTGGAATCATAAATCTAATAAGAATTATTTTCAAATTTAACATGAAAACCATCATTTCACAACTAAGAAATACTAAATAGGTTATATTTTAAACCATCAGTGAATAAAACTTTATAAACACAAACAAATTCCAAGTTACAAAATTTTCCAAGTAAGATAATCTTTTTTTTCTTTTTCATGGAAAGTGACATATCTGAAATCCACCATTATAAGATTCTTAAAGCTTGAATAGTCTTTGGTGATATTTCTAGAATATATGCTATCCAGATACCATATATTTTTATAGTATATTTTAAATAATTTTTATTAAGTCAAATCAAATAATAAGTGACTTTGGTACCCATATTTTTTTGGGTCCAAAGAAGATAGCAAGGGAAGCCTTTTGAATCCGAATTTGTTTCATGTAATTTCTTAAAAAAGGAATAATATATTTAGACAAAAATCCTTTTTTGGTTCAATATATTTATAATTATTTCCAAAATAATTATTTTCTAAAAAACTAAAGTCTTTTTTTTGAACTATTAATGAAATAATTTTTATATAGATTCCATTATTGTCCAGATCCACACCCAATTCCAAATTTGAATTTTTGATTTTTTTATTCAACTAGCATAATATTAAATATTTTTATATTATCATTAAACTATTCCAAATCCTTCAATTTGGTCCTTTACCAATTCCATATCAATATTTCCTTTATCATATTATCGTTTTTTTATTTATCTATATCACATAAAATAAGAACCTTTTTTATATTTCTATATTTTTCTATCAACTAATTCATGTAATCTTTGAAACTAGCACTGTATTCATATAATTCTTTATTTTATATTTCATAATCATCAGATATATGAGAAGAAGTATATGGTACCTTATAAGCAGTAGCCATAAAGCATAAATTTTATTTTTTATTCATATCTTCTCATCTAGAATCAAAGTTATTGGAGTTATCTTTCTATACACTCCAAGTGGCCTCTGCTAATTTATTTGGTATTTTCTATATATCCTTATATTTATTTTTATATTTGAGTTTCATACATCCATATTTTAAATGAAATTTTTACTTAAATTTTTTTCAGGTAATCTCATTATAGGATACATCATTTTTACTATCATTTCTCAAATTTCCACTTTTATTATAACTTTATTTATAGTTTGAATTACTGAATAATTTCTTCCTTTTACAAAACATTTTAAAACTTATGTAAAGTCAAACCATTTCCTCATCACTATTTGTATTATATTTACTTCCACTTGTACTTTCAGGTTTGATAACTTCCTTAGCTTTTGACTGTGATTCTTTAAAAGAAACAGATTTTATTTTTGGTTCATTATCTTTATTGTTTACTTTCAGTTATTATTCATACATAATCAACTTTCCAATTATCTTCTTAACTAGTAGTTTTCTGATGTTACACAATTCTTTAATAGAGACTAAATTACCTCTCAAATGATCTGGTAGATATTTAAGATCCTTATCAATTGATCTTCATAATTTATCTTTTATCCAAGTATAACCATAGTATTTATGATCTTGTTGAACCTAAGATACATGTTATAGGTAGATTCATTAGGACTCATTTTAAAAGTATCATACTTAATAGTATATGTATTTAATCTCATTTTATTAACATTAGCAATACCTTCATGATACATATAAATGGTATCCCAATTTTGATAAGTTGTTTCACAAGAATATGTCCAATTAAATTTGTCGTATCCTAAATCACAAAATAAATCATTAATGGCTATTTAATTTAAAAGATAAGTGGATTTAGTTGGAGCATCCCATTCTTTTCAAGAAGTTTTAGGATTTACATATTGATCATCAATATATCCCCAAATATTAAAACCCATATTCTCAAGATGAATTATCATTTTTATTTTCAACTGGACATAATTTTAACCATTAAAGTAAGGAGGTATGTTTATAGCATAACCATCAGACTTAGCTTATATAATAAAAAAATTAATGACTCAACAAAAATTAAAAATATCAAACTAAAAACTTGATTAAAGATAAATATAATAAAAGAGAAGTAAAAAACAATCCCATTGATACCAAATTTTGTTCAGAGTGGAAAACTCAAGAGTTTGGGTGAATTGAGTTTCTAATTAAAAATATATATTTAAAATCAATTTAAAATTAAATCTCCCAGTTTTAAATACAATCCAGTTAATTAATACATTAGGTATATCTAATTTAATAATTTTAAATAACCTCTCAAAATTTTGATCATAAATTAATAAAAATAATCTTATAACTATGAAAATATTTTGATATTAATATACTCACATTAAAATATAAAAATGTCACTTGTTAAAACTAACTATCAAAGTTTAATTTTGAAAAATAAATTTTAAAAATAATTTAAAAAAAATTAAGAAAAAACATTGAAATACACAATGGAATATAAAAACAAGAGTTTCGGTCTCAAACTAAGACTTAATCCTCTCTACATAGTAGTCACCCACAACTAAGAGTGTTTATTAAACAAATAAACCTAATCCACGACCTGAATCAGTTTTTATTGTAAATTGCACAAAGATCTATCTATAATCATACATAGCCACTTATATAATTTTTTAGGAGTAAAAATATGAAGAAATTATATGAGAGGGTATCCACTACACTCCAATTCACTATAGAAGATTTTATTCTAATAAATATAAAAAAAATTATCACAACTCAAAAGTAATTAAATAGAAAAAAAAGTGAGAATAATTTAATGCATAATATAATTGTAGTATATTGTTTTTTAGATGTTTCTTCCAATTCCAAATTAGTATTTTGGTTTGGTGATTTTATGTGAAAATGAGAGGATATTTTTTTATCTTGTAATGAATTTTTGAGAAAAAAAATTATCATATAGTTTTCATTTTTCACATTTATAAAATTCTATGAAAAAATTAATCTACCTTTTTTCTATCCTCATCCATTTATAAAAAGTGATATTTCTTTAAAAGGGTCCATTTTAAACATATCCCTATTAATCCTCCTACTAAGCATAAAATCATGGACCAATAAATGTCTCTGACCAAGCATTTAATTCAATTTAAAAATTGGATGGAATATATTATATTAAAATATAATACCCACAGTCTATTTAAGTGTTCCATATTAGATCTTCCACAGTATTTCCATTAATAAGAAAAAGACTTGATCATATTTTTTCAATGTCGTACAGTTGATTTCTAAAATTCACGGCTGACCCAATACATTAGAAAAATCAGGATTCTTTGATAGGGTCATTCCAACTAACCATGTGGTCTCTTACAATTCATACAGTTGATTAGTTACTTAGATAAAAAATAATTTTCCCATGTGGTCACTTTAATTTAACTTTAGATATATTGAAGTCATGATAGATCCAATAGTTTTTCAAAATCACATTGTCATATGGTATCTCTGACTACATCATACGGTCAATTTGAAAGCAATGTGTATTTTCTCAAATGCATTAGGAGATTTCCAATAAACTGAAAAATCATGTGGTTTCTTCAATTTGGCCTTATTGTTTCTTAGTTTTCTCATTTAGTTTATTAATTATTTGGTGATAGATCCACCATAATCGATCAAATAAGAGTGTGGTTGATCCTTTTTTTATGTGGTTGATCCACTTTTCTTGTGGTCAATCCAATACTTTGTGAAAAATCTGACCATTACACTCACTCTAAAATATAATGTGTGGTCACTTGATTGGTTTTACAGTCATTTGAGTACTTTGTGAATATTCTTTCATGGTCGATCTAATAGTCATACCATCAATGTATTAGTCATGTGGTTAAACTAGTACTTTTTCAAATCTAGATTCTCTATATTTCTTCATACGCTCAATTCAAGACTTTGTAAATTTTCCAAATTTCCCAAAATAATTTATAACATACATAAAACATAGAAAATATTGGAAACACATAAACATTATTTGTTATTATCAAAACAAGTAATTATTGGACTAAGCCAAAAATCCCACCCATTTGATGTTCATAAATCATGTTATAAATAAATACACATAATGCACTAATAATATAATTAATGATATTATGGAATTAATAATATACAATGATGCATTTTTTTCAACATTCTATACTTTACTCCTATAAATATGTAATACCTTACTCTTCCTTTTGAGATTATCAAAGATAATATAGAAAGGGTTAGAAAGTAAAAAATGGTATGGAAATTAAATGTAGAAAATAAAAATACACAAAGAGGCATAATAATATTTCATTTAAATTAAAAATAATTGATTACAAGGTCTCTATTATAATCCATAATATGAATAAAAACATATTATTGTAAAGTATAAGGACTAATCTTACCTTTTCCTTTTCTAGTGATTAGAGTAGGAGGAGGTACATGAGAGGAGTATAATCTAATTCTAGAATCATGAGTAATTTAGAAAAATGTCTGATTTATCCAAGAAATTGAGGAAGATTGTGACTAAATGGTTATGTAGGAGGAGTAGTAGAAGTATCAGAGGAAACTAGTGTAGAGGTAGTTATATAAACTTAAGGTTAAATAACTATTTTATCTAAGGAATGAAAAGAAGAAATGATGGGTACAAGAAGAGTTTGAGGTTCTAGAACTAGATTATTTTCAACATACATGTAGGGATCTAAAATAATAATAATATATGTCATATATATAGACCTAAGATCAATAATATATATAACTTCATCCTTAAATAACAAAAAATGATCCAAAAGGGGTTCTATAATCAATAGATTATCCACAATCCCTTGTAATGTTATAGTTGGAAGAGGCATCTTGAGGTCCCTTTCCAAATATTCAAACTGAGTTTTAAAATATTATTTGGAATAAATACTATTGAGATAAAACTTTATAGCTCCATTGATTACTACCTTCTCCTTAGTATCCTAGATAGATTCATCTTTAACCATATCATATAGCTTCTCACCATGTACATATGCATCCATCTATACTTGGTTCTAAATATCATTAACACTATCTTGCATACTATGGATTTCCTCACGCACAAGTCTTATGATAAGGTATTTATCAATAGACATGGAAGAAAGAAGAGTATGGGAATAATTTCTAGAATAACTAGTGATCACATAAAGGTGTCTCTTTTTCATTATAGAAATCATATTTAATAGGTCATCTTGAATGGATCTAATGTATCCAAGTAAATCATCCATTTGAGTTATGAAACTTCTAATCTCATGTGTCATATGACATAACTTTAGAAATATATTAGGATGAATATGAGACACAACACTCTCAATAATGTAGGAAATATCCTCTTTCATATAATACTCATTATAACTGTGGATACCAAGAAACAATTCCTTCAACACATTCATAAGATCATTCTTGTACTAGATAAAATTAGCATAAGTGATAAAATAAGTAGAAACAGGTGAATCTAGTTGAGGTTGATCATTTATAGATGAAGTATTTATATCCTGATGAGATTATGTAGGACTATTATTAGAAGTTGAGACATTGAAATCCAACTTTTAAGGACTTAATATTGACCCCTAATAATCTAAAAAAATAAGGCCTCTAAATATCTTGAATATAACTTTCTTAATCTTCCACACACTGAACCATAGATTTTGGAGATGTTACATAAATGGGATCACCTAGAAATTACTTCTATGAGTCCTAGCTCAAATAGGAAGGTTCAAATGGTTCTTAAAATCCAAAAATCTCTTTCAAGTGATCAAATAAAGGCTCGGGTACAATTTATACTTATAGAACGGGTGAAAAAAATATAGAACTAACACTCAATCTCTGGAAACAATAGGCATGTCATACTCATTTGTCTTAGATGTGCTATTATCATCATGATTATCATTATTATCACCACTTCTATGAGCATAAATATCCAAATCAATGAAATTATTTTCCATAGATTCATCTTCCCCTCGATGTGTTGAATCAATAATAGGGGCTCCCCAAATCTCAAACATCGGAGGACTATTTCCAATAGGATATTATTCTTTTTCACTTTTAGAATCATTAAGTATTGGTCTAAAGTGAAATGATCATAGATTTTTCAACCCCTCCCCACCCCCCATGGATTTACTCCTTCTTCTCTTATAGATTTAACTTCTATTTGATATTATAAATCTTTGAAACCTCTAGAGTATGAGAGAATCCCATGCTCTCTTCATAATCACTTTTAGCTTCTTTTGTTATATCAACTATAGCCTGAGTTTTATCCTCATCTAAATAGTATTTAGCTTCAATAATCTAGTTTGGATCTAATCTTGGATCTATGGAATCTCTTGGTCTGGTAGGGTTCCTAATTAGATCGAAGCACTCATATAACAAATCCCCATCAGCATCTCATATTATTTTCCATAGGTTCTAGCTAATATTCATTCTCTTATATGTGGTTTGATTAATAAAAATACCACCACAATTTGCCAACTTTTTTAATCCCATTAGAATAAGTATTTTATATTCAATCATAGTTGAAATAAACTTAGGATAAGGAAACGTATTAAACCTTGATGAGTTTTTATTGAGATATTCCATATGCCTCATAAAAATATATACAGAATAATTTGAATTTCATGAACCATCAAGTATATTAGGAATAATTATTGGTGCATAATCATAATAAAATCTATATTTATAGGGCAGATAGTGTGATGTATAAACTTTAACAACATCCTACACTCACTAGTTAACTCAATATCACTAGGACTTTGACGAGTTATATCATCTATTAACTCTTTTAGAGAATTTACATGCTCAAAATGTAGACGTTTTATAGGATAAAAACTTTGGTAGTCTTTAAATTCTCCTTGATGTCATACCTTCAAACTTTTCACCCAAAAATTTGACAAAAACTCACATTCTACACCTTCCACAATGGTTCTAATTAGATATGCTTCATCTATATCTTTAAAAACCATATCCACATAAAACTATTTTATTAAACTGGGATAGAAAGTATGATTGTCATCCAAGAACATCTTAATCCATCATTTCCTAAGTACATATCTCCAAAATAGATAACGACTTGTCCTTAACCATTCAACATCCACTTATTTTTATGGGGCGACTTCTCATGGTAAGAGATATATCATAGAAATATTTATATAACCTCTTTTACTTTTATTTAATCTTTTGAAAGTATCAGACTCTTCAGGAACAACTTCTTCAAAATATCTCCTCATCTTCATTATTTATAATGAATATTCAAATATAGGAAGACTATGGTTTCAATAAAGGAATGGTTGGAAAAGGGTTTAGTTCAAATTATAACAGAGACACAATAATTCATATTCTAATTTGAGATATTAAAATCATTTGAGGGTATATTTATAGTAATTCATGGGAAACAAAAATAAAATATACTTTAAAATACATATGATATAATTAAATAAATGGAAGAACTTATCATGACATAGTAATTGTACACATAATAAAATATTTATACATGTTAAATAAATTAAATATAAAATAAATTAAAAAATGAAAATCATTCCTAACTCATGTTTTATATAATTTAAACTTGAATAATGCATAGTCTTTGTAAATATGTCAATAAGAATTTGTTCTATTCCAATGAATTCAATAGTTATATCCCCTTTTTAAAAATGATCTCTCAAAAAATTATATCATAGATCAATTTGTTTTTTCCGAGAATGATATACAGGATTTATAGAAATATTAATAGCACATTTATTGTCATAATTTGTAGATATATGTATGAATTGATCTCTATAACCTATTAAAGTGTATTTTATCTATAAAATATGTTTATAGTAACTTCTTGCAGCTATGTATTCAGATTTGGTGATGGATAATGAAAAAAAATGTGTATGAATGCACTATGATAGTAGAGACTTTCCCAATAAGTGAAGTGTTCTAGAGATTATTTTTTATCTAAATTCCAACCACTAAAATTAGTATTTGAATAGGTAATTAAATCAAAATCATATCCTCTATAATAGAAAATTACTAGATTAGATGTATTTTTTAGGTATCATAAAATTTCTTTAACAACGGTAAAATGTGATTCCATGGGATTTTCTTGAAAAAAAGCACACATTCACACAATAAACATAATATGATGTCAACTAGCTATCAAGTAAAGTAAACTCTCAATTGTACATCTATAAGTGGGTTGGTCAACTGGTTTCCTAGTTTCATAAAGATCCAATTTATATGAGGTACTCATTGGATTATCACTTCCTTTTGAGTTATCCACACCAAAAAAATTAAAATATATTTTTTTTCCTTACTTTGATTTAAAATAATTCATTATTTATTTTGAAATTTTTTAAAGAAAAGATAGAATTTCAATTCTCCAATCAAACTCATTTCAAATTTAGTTTTCATTAATTTTGAAAATTTAGTACACAAAGAATATTTGGATGGCCTGAAAATAATATCATCAACATAAATTTGAACTACTAAAACACCCTTTTAAATTATTTTTATAAATATAGAACAAAACCTTTAGTAAACCTATTTGAAATAAGAAAAGTGTTGATCCTATAAAACTAAGATCTAGGAGATTGTTTTAAACTATAATGTGTTTTAGTTAATTTAAAAACATGATTTGGAAAATGTGGATTCAAAAATCCAAGGGTTTATTCAAAAAAAACATCCTCAATAATATAAACATTTAGAAATGAACTCTTAACATCCATTTATTATAATTTGAAATTCAGGTGTGCTTCATAAATAAGAAGAATTATAATATAACTGATAAAGTCAAGTCCATATTGGGGTAACTATCCATGGTTATGAAAAATAATCTTTCCGATATGGAGAATCATATTATTCCAAAACAAAATGAACATATGTTGGATGTATTTATACGACAGAAGCCTCCATCCTTTAATGAAACCACTAACCCATTGGTATTTGAGTAATAGATCAAGTCCCTCAAAAATATATTCCTAACTTTAGGAAGTAATGAAAATTAAATAGTTATTCTTTTAGTATATTGTTTAAAGGGGACTTTGATAAATAGTTTTCATTGATCAAGAATACTAAATGAGATGAAGATATATAAAGTTTATAATGGAAAAAATTTAAATAGATATTATTCATGAAATATTTTCATTTGTAAAAATGATATGAAATGAAGAGAATATTCCTTAATATAAATTATAAGAAAGAGGAAATATTTGTTTAATATGAGGCTATATTTATAAGATTATCAATTCATGAAACAAACTGTATATATAATTTAAATATCAAGATTGATAATTTATTTGATGGTATTGAGTCAAATATCCAAAGGGAAATGGTCTCCAAAAAATTTTCATCATATGATGATATAGTATAATATTCCATAATGATAGAGAATAAATTTTCTAAGTCTTATATCTTTAAGGAAAATCAATAAAAGAAGAGGTTATTCGAGAACCAAGGAAAATTAATGTGTTAAATAAGAAGAAATAAAATATGGGATTTCCACAGTGTGATAATTCTTGAAAGAAACATCATGTTAAAATCTTAAATGGAATTAAAATTTTTTATATGTGTGAAGATAAGTTCTATCTGGATCATGAATGAAAGTGAAAGAAAGAAGGCGCCTTTATCTAGTTATTCAACTGTATGGAGATAGTCTATTATTCAAACTAATTTCCCAAGCATCAAAGAAACCTATTGTAGAATAGGCTAAGGGTGGAGTCCAATATTATGTTATTACTGAAGCTAAAGTTAAAGTCCCTAAAGATATAGTTCCATGTGCATTATTGTAAACTCAAATTTATCTAATTTTTTATTTGATTCTGGATCTTTTCACTCTTTTATATATGACATGTTTTCCAAGAACATTAAATCATCCAGTAAAACCCTAAGAATGGATTTGTAAATCAAGATTCCTAGTGGGAATATTATTTCAATAATTATATGTCAATCAATACTCATTATGATGCATAGACATTCCCTATTTGAAATTTTTTTTATTATACCTATGGTTGACTTTGATATTATCTTCGGTAAGGATTTTTTTTTCAAAGTATAATGAGAAAAATTAATTCCAATAGAAGGATGTTACGATTCATGAAAGAGATGCAGCATCCCTTGTCTTTGTAGGGAAGACTTCATCATCTGAATCGTGTTTGGATCCACCTTCAGTAGCTCACTTAAATGTAATTCTAGGAGAAGGAGATCAGACACAAATTATAAATGGGAAAGCTAATTTTAGAATATAAGATTTACATATTGTTTAGGAATACATTAATGTGTTTTATGAAGAGTTTTCTAGAAATTCACTCGAGTGTGAAGTTGAGTCATCCATTAAACTCATCCTTAGTGAACAAATTATATATAAGACTCCCTTCATAATGGACATAATGGAATTAGTGGAACTAAAGAAACAATAACATTATTTTTATAATAAATGATTTATTTTCACTGGTGTTTCACATTGGGGAGACCCTATTCTTTTTATTAATAATAATGATGGTTATATGGGTTTGTGCATCGAGTATAGGGAAATAAATTTCATTAATATAAAGAATAATAATCCTGTACCTCATATTCATGACTTTTTTTATAACATCAATGAGATCAATATTTAGGTATCATAAATTGTGAGTAAGGGATATATTCTAAAGATGACATTTTGCACGAGGTATGGATATTATGAGTTTATAATAATTCCCATTGAATTAAATAATGTACCCTATATTTTTATAGATATTATGAACATAGTATTAAAATATTATATTGATAATTTTTGTGTGGTATTTAATAATGATATCTCGGTATATTCAAAAATATATGAAGAGTATAAAATCCATTTGATAATTATCCTAGAAACTCACATAGAAAAAGAGTTATATAGGAAATTTAGTAAGTACGAATTATATCTTTAGGAAGTTTCTTTTCTTTGTCATATTGTATCTAAGGATGGAGTAAATTGATCCTTAAAAAATAAAGGAACTCAAAGAATATCCTACACTATTGAACATAATAGAGATACATAGTTTCCTTGGATTATTAGGTTACTATAAAATCTTAATTCATAATTTTTCATAATTATATAACACATTAACCAAGTTGACATGTAAATGGGTTAAGTTCATATAGTTAGAAGAATATAAAGAATGTTTTGAAGAATTAAATAGGATATTGTTCATTGAATTGATATTTAATTTACCATTGGGAATGGATGGATTTATGATATATAGTTATGCATTGAAGAAAGTGATTAGATGCATCCTTATATAGAATAATAGATTTGTTTTCTTATGCATAAAGACTGATAAAGATCCATGAATAGAATTATCCAACCCCTTGAGTTTATATTCATAATATTTTCCTTGAAGATATAGAGGAATTTTATTTATGGTGAAAGATTAAAGATATATAAGGATTGAAAAAATTTGAAATACATCTTTTCAGATAAATATCTCAATATGAGACAAAGGTGATGGAAAAATCTACCTGGGGATTATGATTGGTCAATACACTACCTCCCTCAGAAGGAAAATAAATTGTTTGATGCATTACGTATGAAATATCAAAAAAACAATTACTAAAATGGGTATTGAAAACGATCCTATATTCATGGATTTTGTAAAGTTAGATATGAGGATCATTGAGTAAGGGGAAACATCACTCCTTTTCCAAACAATTTCAAATCCATATTTACTAGAGAAGGTAAAAAGTTCCCAACTTGATGATAAGAGTTTACAAAATAAAATTAATTTCATGAATTATGGGAATCTAGTAGATTTTTTTTATAAAGATAGTGTACTAAAATTTGGAAAGTGATTATGTGTCCCATCAATATATGAGTTGAGAGAGAATTAAATGATGAATACTATATCTAAAATTTTTCTAAACACCCTGGTGGAACCAAGATATAAATGGATTTAAGAGAACATTTTTTTCATGATAATATAGTAGAAAAATTATGAATATATATCAAGAGGGTTGTTTTTTAATTAGGTAAAGACTTGGAGACAACATCTTAAAGGAGTTATTAAACCCATCCTTATTCGTATAATGAAGTGGGATGATATTACAATAGAATTTTTCTCTATATTTCGAATGAATCCCAAAATAAATTATGTTATCTGATTTATTATTTATCATATTACCAAGTCTAAACATTACCTCGCTATAACGTAGGATCTACCTCTTGAGTTCCTTACATGACTCTATATCAATGAAGTTGTGAGACTTCACGGTGTACCTCTTTAAATTGTATCTGATCATGACCCATGGTTTATATAAAAATTATATAAAATTATTCAGAAGTCTCTCAACACTAATATATATTTAAGAATTGATTATCATCCAAATATAGATGGACAGTCCAAAAGAACTATTCAATCTTTAGAAGACATATTGAGGTCATGATCACTTTACTTTAATGGTATGTGGGATAAGTATAAAATTTGGTGTAGTTTTCATATAACAATATATTCCATTCAATAATTTTAATTTCTCAATAAAAAAAGTGTTGAGTCTATCATCTAATGGTTTTTACTAGGAAAAGCATAAGAATAAATTCATTTTATGATTACAAAATTCATTTTTCCTAAAAAATGTTTTTTTGTCACATTTTGTATGTTTATATTAAAATTAATTTCTACCACTTTTATAAATTTAATTTTATGGAATGGTTTCTATATTTATAATCATCTTGTTCAAATTTTATTATAAGGCCAATTTTATTTTTGGGCACAATGAATAGTAACAATGGGAAAATTTTATCATTGTTGTTAAGGGATAAGATTCCAAGATAACACAGCCTCGTTATCATAGAAAATAATATAATTTGGATCCACTTGACTTCATTTATGCATATATTATATCATAAATTTTCAAGTATTTATAAGTTTTCAACCCACTTCACTTATAAAAGGAACCTCATCCCCTCACTTCTCCACACTTGTTGAACTACATAGATCAACCAATATATAAAAAAATATCATCCCAAAATCCTTATACATGTTCTATAGGTTCTATTGTTTCCAAAATACCACTTCAAGAATGATTAACATGTAAGCCAAAGGTGGTTTCATAAAGAATAGGTAATCATCATAACCAACTCTTTTAAATTTATTTCTTCTTATTTGTAATTAAAATTTGTTGTATACGCCCTAAAATAATGAAATTAGTATTAAAAATATTATTAAATATTATTATTTCAATGGAAAAATGATTATAAAACTCTCCGATAATCTATTGAAAAATGAAAACGCCGCTCATGCGTACGTGTGGACTACCACCTCCACGAAATGATGTGATTCGTTTTATATTTCCTATATATATGGATGATAGTAAAGATATATTTAATTATTATATATTATATTTATGATAAAAATATGGTTATATAAATATTAATCATTATATACTTTCTTTTATTTATAACTATTAGGAAAATGAAAATGTTATCATATGTACATGAGGACTACCATCTTCATGAATGACATATTTCATTTTTCTATTACTACCTTGAATGGATGGTTTTATAATTACATAAAATGAATAAAAAATATATTAATGAAATTATTACAATTAAATATATTATATAACCATTTCATAACACCTTTTAACATAATTAATATACCAAAATAGTTTTTGATAAATTAATCAAACGCCCTTTAGTAGTGGATGATAGAAAGAACTATACAATGAATGGATATAAAATGATATTAAAAATGGAATATAGTTGAAAATATTTCTTAGTAAAGTATTTGATAAATTTAAATTAATTATTCAAGATGATATAACATGTCCATCCAAACAAAAATCCAACAAAGGGATTTTTATCTCAATTCCACTCCATTGAGAAATATTGTATATTATACACCTAATTTATTTTATATGGTGTATATACTTACTATTTGATATATTATATCATCAATTATTTTTTATTAATGGTATTTAATGTTTCAATTCATGTTTTTTCTTATAATGTTTTTTTATTCAAAAGTTATTAAAGTCGTGAGAGTTTATTTTATAATCTCACTCTTATTCCAAATTATTTCTGTTTAAATTTACATTAGAAGAATTATATGATTTATAATTCTTAAACCCCATATATTTTATGATCTACTATTTATTTCTGAGGTTTCCATGTTTTATTATAACTTTTCCTCTCTTTGACATATAAAATAAGTAAAGGATTTTTTATAAGAAAAAATACACCTTATTTCTCCTTTTCTCTCAAGATTATTTCTCTTATACATTTGTATTCTTCAATTTTTTTATGGAAGTTTTTATATAATTTTAAATAGAATATTTTTAAACTTTTCTTAATAATTCATTTTTTGAATTTTTACAAAAGTTTGAAAGAAATTTTCTTTTTAACATATATGGGGTAAATGGTATTTCCCACCTCCACATCCATTATTCATT
Organism: Viscum album; assembly: GCA_963277665.1. NCBI lineage: Eukaryota > Viridiplantae > Streptophyta > Magnoliopsida > Santalales > Viscaceae > Viscum > Viscum album. Next base: position 256,487,512 of record OY728143.1, on the reverse strand, counting down.
TTTAGATTCCTTTATAAATTTATATATATTTTAAATAAAATAATTTTCCATTATTCTATGATTTTTTATTAAAAATACATTATATTATAAAAGGTTAAAAATAATTTGTAAATAATTTATAGCTTCATTTTTATGTAAAGATACAGAGGTTTTAAGAAATTTTATTTTAAAATTTTTGATTAAATTTTCTTATATATTTTTTAAAAGACTTGATTTTACTTCTAACCATCATTTTTTATGAATTTATACTATTCTATCATCCTTCACTAATTTATGGATTATACTTTATCTTGTGATCATTCAATTTATTGTGACCATGTTCTCTATCACTCTATATTATTCATTGGACATTATTTTTCTCCATAATGTCCATATTTTTAATATCATAGATGTATTAAGTGTCATTTATATCAATTTAAAATGTTATTAATCATATATCATTTGAATATATAGTTTTATTTTAAGTAATCTTATTAAGAAAGTTATTTCATTGACTTGGGAAATATTGACATTATGTATTCTTGATTCAATATGGATATTTATTTATTAAGAAGGCATATTGATTATGTATTATATTGTTGATTCAATATATGATGGATTCATTGGACACATGTTAGTGATAGGTAGATCCCATTTATAGATAACCCCTTGATGCTTCTACAAGTCTCATAAGAAAAATAGTTGGCAAAATTAGATAGGTATTTGGTGTGCACATACCCATTCATTTAAATGTATTGACATAGGGTCTTAATAGTAAGGTTCATGATGTCTTGTAATTAGGAATTTATGGTAATATCATGATGTTATACATTATATATTTTCTCCATTAAAATATTAGTTATTATTATTCATGTGATTTTTTTGTTGATATTTTTCATGGATATATTTTTAAGCACATACTATTTCTTAAATTGAATATGTATTGATTATTTACTCTACCATATTGGTATGCCTCATGTATTCATGATAGATTTTTTTGTGTTATTTCTTTTACTAAGTATCTGAGCTCACCCTTAATTTTTTTCCTTTCCCCAAGATATGAAGAAGGAATCTTTGAATGATTTTCAAGGATGAAATAAAGTTTTTCATGCTTTTTTTTATTTTCCTATATAATATGAAAATTATGTTTGTATCTAGTTTTCCCAAGACTAATAAACTAATATTTCTTTAGTGATGTGATCCCTTGTATCTTATATCAATATAAAAAAGTAAATATCGACTATGGGTTACTAGAGTTTGGGTTGTTATAGTCTTGAAATCCATATATAAGAAATATCTATAAAAGAGTCAATAAGTTGATCAATATCATGTATCCTCATCAAGTTCCTATGGCCTTTGGATTAAGTGTTCACCCTTTTTCTTATCCAAAAATCCAAGCTAATTCATCCATAGAATGCTCTCTAAAATTTATAGTTTGTTATCTTAAAGATTCATCATACTTTTCTTTTAAAGAGTCACCTCATATTTATATACCTTGAATTTATCACAACTTAATAACCCCTATTATGGTGTGATATTTATATCTAAAATTATCAGCCTATATCACTTTTCAAAATCTTAGTGATCCAAAATAAAATATTGCCTTTATGACAGGACCATGAGGGTTTCTGTCATGACACATCCCGATGGGGCCTATATTGAGACTCCCCAAGTCTGCCTCCAATAGGCCAAGGGTTGGTGACTAGTACTGAGTAGGCATATCACTAACATGGAAGGCATTTCCTATGTACCTGTATACATACACACATCTCCAATCCCACAAAATTATAAAATGTAAAAACCACTAAGTAAAGAATGAATTCATACTAATATATCCCACAACCATAGTACGACGAAAAGTAAAGTAATGTAAATAGGTCCAGTATACAATCCCACTAGAAATAGTCTATAACCAAAAGCCCAACCTATAATAAAAATTTAATGGGACTATTTTCTGAAGTTGTAGGAACACACCTCAGTCTGTCTGGTCTCACAAATAATTATCTGGTCCTTGTCTATCTAGGACTCTTTTTAAGGTTTGATCATCTGTAAAATACATGACACATGTGGGAAAAGCCCATACAGGGGTGACTATAAAAATACTCATTAGGAAACCCTGAAACCACAAATAAATATAAGAAAGGAAAGATACAGTCATCTCTACACAAGTATATGTCTATAGAACATATAACAATAATATATAGATATAATCAACCAAGACACATAGACTAGAGGTAAGTCAAAACCAATGTATACCAACACTAGGAATGCAACTCGAAGATTCCATGAAGCACTCATCTGAGAGAACATGATCCTAAGTCTGATAGCACTGATGATGTTTGTCCGAGAGATACTATATGTCGGTTCTCACCATAAGAGATATAAGATAATCGATTTGAAGAGAGATATATGATATAACACAATAGATTATGATCACATCCAGGTCTATGGGGTGATACCAATAACTTGATCTAGATTGAACCACCAAGTAGAGGATCGGTGTCTGCGTAGTGTTGGTCATGTCGATACCAAGAACTCCACCTAGGACAAGAATAATGAACATAGGATCCTACTCTGGGCCTCTTGAGGGATTCCAAAAAATCTACCTAAGAATTCTTATGGAAGGGATCATAGTCCTATGATTAGGAAATTATTTGTACCTACCTTTAGTTAAATGATAAAGGGAATGAACCCCAACAAAAATTGTCCAAGATATGGGGGAAAAGATAATTGAGCCATATAGAAAGGGGTAAATAGTGTATAGTAGGGTCACAAGTTGTGTCCCTTGACCCTAGGTACTACCCATGTGCAATAGCTCGTATCTTTAGAACACATCATGTATAAGATGGTTACATGGCGTGTATAAGGAGTCACATGTTGTGTCCTTCCACCTAGGGTCCACCTGTGTACCCTGGCCATGTTCTAGTACATGCTGTCAACATGTATAACCTCTCCCATGTACCAATACACAGGGTAGCCCATGTATCTGGTTTAGGAAATGTCATCTGGTGGAGTACACACCATATAGGAAACCCATGTACTCCATCCCATGTCCTTGTACTCTATAGATTACATGCAGAGTGGTCCAGCAAGGAGCACAAGCCATGTAGCCGGGACTACATGTTGTGTGTTCTGAAATTTCCATAAGGTCATGTTCTTCCTCTACACGCCTCAGCTGATCTCAAAAATCTCATTATGGTGGTCCATTCACCTTGAAACTCAATATCAGAGGTCATTTCACCACCCTAACACTGAATCATTGTTTTTCGGGCCTTCAATAAGCTCATAAAACTATTTTAATAAAATCCGATGCAAACTGCCTGAAGAACAATTTCACCCGAATCGCTTCAATTCGTCTATCTTCATCGTTGTCACACCTCTTTCGAGTCGTCCCAATGTTGGATCTCAAATTTCAGATCTTTCCACCATGAAACTAAGGCACAATTATCAATCGTTCAAAGTTTGGGGAAGAATGAATAATGCATGCAAGAAATTAAGGTAGAAAAGCACAAGGAACAATCCCTGAGGAACAATCCTCAGCTGTTGTACGGTCTGACCTCGATCTATTCCCATAATAATGATAATTAAAGCAAAAAATTAATCTCTTAGAACAAATACTAATAAACCCTGTAAATATAGTTCATCCTGCAAATTATGATCAAACCACGGATCAATCAGTTCATCAATTGGTTTGTATTCATCGTGTAATTCAAGAATGGGGAAGGAGAATCAAAATTACACATCTTACCTAGATTTTTTATTGGTCGTTGATGAATATTGATTTTCATGTCATCATTGTTGGTGAGATCCATCAAGAATGCCATTAGTTGATCTTTGATCCAAGGTTCTGTCGTTGCCTGCCGAGAGGATTCTCTAGGTTTTTCTCTTCAGGGCCTCCAATGGATTCTAGGGAAATGATCCTAACCCTGGATCTCTAACTAAATTTTAATTTAAAAGAAAAAACATTGTTCTGTTGATGAAACAAAAATAAAATAATTTTTTTATTAATTTATTTTATTCATTTAAAATTCCTATGAAGACTTTCTACAACTGACCCATGCTAAGAATTGTTAGGTCATGCCTAAGGTAAAGTCCTTGTTTTCAATGTAACAATGCACTTAGATTTCTGATCCAAACACCAATTTAGAAGTTATTACACTTTTTCAGGAAAACTGTGTCCACATACTATTTAATATTTTAATATATTTAAAACATCGGGCCTCTGAATCGCACATCATCTTAGTTCTTGGTCTCAAAATAAATCCATATAATATTTAAAAATAATACATGAAAAAATATAGGACATTACAATTTATTCATGATATATGTATCTCATCATATCAATAAAATATATACTGTGGTGTAGCCACCATGCCTTGTGGTGTGAGGGATCAATCTTCCAAACTAGACCTATATGAATTTCTCACATCCTAATACCTTGTGACATCAACACCTTAATTATAGAATAAGCTTCCTCTTATGGTGTGATAGTCTTCAATTCACAAAGGTATACTACATGGAATAATCATGTCCACTTTTCATAGCCCAATAAAAACTCCACAATTTTTCATAAGTGTATCACAGTTTAATTCATGTATGTTGTGGCGTGATTCTTTTTTAAGAGTAGAAAATTCATCTAATTCAACCAATTATAGTGAAATGTGAAATCTTTCACACCATGATTTTATCCCACTCATGAAATATTCATTCTTTTGTATCCTACTCACCTCCAATTAGCTAAAAACTCATACATAACAAGGTTTTCAATAAATAAAACATTAAATTGTCTTTAAAACACATGAATAAATTGTCTCAAGAAACAAGTCATGTCATGCTCCCAATGTGTAAGTTATTTAAACACCGCATCATAGGTTATAATGATGTTTTTAAGAATACTCCAAGTCTCTGTGTAAAGATTAAAACTATATTGACCATGAATCAATTTAGAAAAGATTATCCCCCCTGTATCAATTCACATTATTAGGTATCTTCAACTCCAACACTCATAAAATTCCCCAATCATTCTCATGTGGCACCTCTAGTTGGTCAAACCTCTATCATGGTGTGTGGCGTGAATGAAATAAGTGTTTTTAGAAATATAAATTTCATTAAAATCCTTTAAATATCCTAAACCCACTAGAATCTAGTTTGGATATTTTTTATTAATTCTGGAATCTCAATTTTGACTAAAAATTATTCAGTAAAGGTTTATAATCTTTAGATAAAAGTTTCTTTATTCTAAACTTTAAGAGAATAATAATAAATTATATCGATAGTCATTTCATTAAATTTAGTAGAATTTAGTGATGATGTTATCAACATAATTGATTATGTATTTTAATAAAATAATTATACCGTTGTTCAATAATTAAAAAAAGTGATGTATTAAATGAATAGTTTTTCATTGAAGAAATGACGCATCATATAAATGATAAAGGTACTATTAGTTAATGATTTCTTCCCATAGAGAAGATATGGATTATTTAAGTTAATGAATAGTATATAAAGAACTATGGAATTAATTGTAATATACCGATTTTTACAATGATATTAAAAACCCTATTGTGATAAATTATTAATACCTTAAGTGGGAAAAATGATTTATTAGTGAAATAACTTAATAATGTTTTAAAGGATATTTATAAGAGAAAAGTACAAGTTAACACCTTGAAATATTCAATGGAATATTTTTAGAGTTAGACACTGAGTTAGTGCGAGATTCCTAGGCCCGCAAAGCCTCGGAGAAGATAAAATAAAAAATTAAATAAATTATATTAAGTATGAATAATTTATTTAAAATAATTTAATAACTCCATAACAGTGTGTCGTATGAGAAATCTGAGAACACCGTTAGGTTTGAAACATGGTTTTTACCCTGGTAGGAGTATAACATTCAATGTTGTTGGATGTTTGGATGGATCTCTCTTGAGATAAAGTTTTTAAATAATATTTAATATATTATTTTATTGAATATAATTAAATATCTCCCAAATGGTGTGTCGTATGGGAAATATGATTCCACCGATAGGTCTAGGATGTGGTTTTTATTGTAAGCGGGTCATAACATTTGTAATGTCAGATGTTTGGATGTATCTCTCACAAAAGTAACCATTTTTTTAATTAATTATTTAATCCCTTTTTTGAATATTAAATAATTAATATCTCACAAATGGTGTGTCATGTGAAAAATTTGAGACCATGATTAGGTCTGGAATGGGGGTTTTACCCTAGGTGGAATATAACTTTTATGTAGGTCGGATGTTTGGCAACATCTCATGCAATAAAACACTTTTAATTTTTAATTAATTATTTAATTTGTTTTTTAAATAATTAATAATTAATATCTCTCAAATGATAAATCATTTGAGATATTTGAGACCATAATTAGATCTGAAATGGGGGGTTTACCCTAGACAGGGCATAACTTCTATGCACAATGGGCGTTAGTTATTATTTAATTTTTGTGTTAAATAATTAATTTTATTTAATTATTTAAAAATAAATTCAATCATCTCTAAACTTATGCTGAAAACTCCATTATTTTCCTCTAAAAAAAATTTAAACCTTTAATTTACACCATTTTGACCAATTTAAAATATGCAACGCCATTAATGGATGAATTTAGACACTTCTTCATTGACTTTGCATTGAATCGTGGATTAAACGGGTGTTTTAAAATTATGGTATTTAATGATGGTTTTTTTTGAAATGTAAATGGTGAAAATTATTAGAGATAAATAATAGTAAAAATAATAATTTTTATTATTATTATTATTAATTATGAAAGATAATATTTTAATGGTGTATTATCATTATTATTTTTAATAATAATAATAAATTTGTGATATTATTATTATTATTAATAAAATTAGGAGTTAATAAATTAAATGGGGATGATGAGATACCTAAAGATAGATTGTGCATACAATAAACATGAAGGGGTGCCACCTCCTTCATGACTTCCTGGAGATGTGGGGATTTAATATCCCATTTATTTGATAATATCATAGTAAATGAAGAGTGATAATATTAAATAAATTAAACTATAAATGGGTGTAGTGCACATGGAGAGCCCAGCATGGCTTGGATAGTGTTTTAATATATATATATATATATTAATAATATTATTAAATTATTTTTGTTGTTGTTGTTGTCAAAATCTCATTTCTATTGTAACGTTTTTGTACGGTGTTGGATCGACACACCGTTGGTGACAGCATGACCCTAAAATTGATGTGGTCATTTAAATACTAGTGTTGAATATTTAATTTAGTCTCGTGGTACAGGTCCACGAAACTCCCAATATGATGATGGGTTGGTGTAGGGAATTAATAGAAGAAAGTAATAAATATGTGATGCAATTAATAAATGTTACTAAATTGATTGATTAAAAAGTATTATAAATTAGATCCAGGGCATTGTGCATGGCATGGGTAGGAACCCCATTATTTATCATTCCACTCTCATCTCTCTTACTCTCTATTTCCTATTCTATTTTTTATGAATCTCTTCTCGATATCTTCTTCAATATTGATCGGATTGACACGTCGTTGGTTTCATTAGATTTATCTCAACTAGCAGAAATTTATTCCTAGGATATTTTTTGAAGGTAGAGAGGTATTTTGTTCAGATTTAATTAAAAATTTTTAATAATCAAAGATAGTGATAATTCTAAATAATGTTGTAGTGGGAATGGTTCAAGGATTCATTGGCATGTGATCATCTTCTGGTAAGGTGTAAGCGTGGTTCGGGTGACAACAACCTTTGAAAACCTCAAAGTCAACTTGGAAACCATGAGGTAGGAGGTTCTTTCCCATTTTGGCCTATATATATATATCTTTGTGTGTGTGTGTGTGTGATGTTATCATGATGTGATGTCTGTTTTGGACTAACTCATGCTTGTGATGAATTACATGTGGGTGTGTGAGTAGTTGTGGGCTTACTTGTTTATTTGTGATTATCCTAACTTTGGTCTTGGTGTAAATTATCATTACTTACTACAACATGTTTTATTAGTGTGTTTCATAACCTATAGAATTACATTTCAGGTACCAAGATACTCAAGTGGATCCTTGAGGTTGGGTGAATGAGGTTACCCAACCTGACATAGTCCTGCCATCCTTAAAGGTGGGTGTGGCTACCCCTATATAGAGGAAATCATAGTGGCTAGCTGACAGATACTAAGATACATAGGTGGAGCCTTAATCATGAGAGTTACACAGTCCAGTGGTTGGTTACCCATCATGATTAAGTATCAACATCCTTAAAGGTATACGTGACTACCCCTGTAGAGGGGAAAACATTGTGGCTAGCTGGAGGGTACTAAGATACACATATGGAGCCTTGAGGGTGGGAGTTACGCAGTATAGTGGCTGGTTACCCATTATGACACAATCCTAACAACGTTAAAGGTAGATGTGGATCCCCCTATAGTGTAGAAAACATAGTGGATAGCTGGTAGATACTAGTCATGGATTCCAATAAACTTGGGTTGTGGGTGATTAAAAGGATAAGAACACACTAGTGGAAAAAACATTTAACACGTCAGTATTTTTCACATCAGTTCTATATAACCGACATGCAATGTTATAGAAATTGATTTATCACGTCAGTTATTTTATAACTGATGTGATAAATCATTGAGAATCAATTTTTACCTTGGTTATTTTATAACCGACGTCATAAAAAATGAGATTTGATTTATCACGTTGGTTATTTTATAACCAACATGATATATCAAATCTCGGTTCTTTATCATGTCATTTATAAAATAACTGAAATGATAAAGAAAATCTCTACAATTTATCATGTCAGTTATCAAAATAACCAATGTGATAAAGCACTATTTAAAACATCAGTTATAAAATAACTAACGTGATAAATTATTTTCTATGTTGGTTATTAAATAACTGACATTATAAACATAAAAAAATATTTTATCACATCGGTTATTAAATAATGACATGATAAAGCTTTTAAATGATTTATCGCACCATGTATTCACTCATTTTATTTTCTTCGATTGGGCGACCTGTGACTCGTCTCTCTCACGTGGAAAACCTAGAAAGGATTCTTCAAAGTCGTGCCATCCAGCCTCGTTTTGCCAATATCATTTATCATCTTTATTATCATCAGATCTATCAGGTCGACTTGCAACACTCAAGTAAGTCTCACATGGCTCGGTTTCAGTTTTTATTTTTCGCGATGCCATAAACTAATTTTTTGAGATGTTATTTTTCTATCTTTGTTCTTGTTATCATGGTAAGTTTCATAATGTTTTTTTATACCATGTTAAATTCTTTTCTGGTAAAATAAACCTATGGAAGTGATATCAAGAAATTTTACAATTTTTGTGTGTTCTATCATGTGTGTGTACATGTACAAGGGGTGTCCAAGGGGGTGGGGGCTATCCAAGTAGGTGGGGGTGTCCAGGGGGTGGGGGGCTGCCCAGGGGGGTGGGGGTGTCCAGGGGTTGTCAAAGGGGGTGGGTGTGGTGTCCAGGGGGGTTTGGGGGCTTTCCAAGGGTTTTGGTGGTGTCAAAGGGTGTGGGGGTGGTGTCGAGGGGGGTGAGGGGTTGTCCAAGGGGGTAGGAGTGTCCAGGGGGTGGGGGTGTCCAGAGGGTGGGGGCTGCCTAGAGGGATGGGGGGCTGTCTAGGGGGTGGGGGCTGTCCAGAGTAGTGGGGGGCTGTCCAGGGGGTGGGGGCTATCTAGAGGGTTGGGGGGATGCTCAGGGGGTAGGGGTTGTCCAGAGGGGTGGGGGCTATCCAAGGGGGTAGTGGTGTCTAGGGTTTGTCCAAGGGGTGGGGGTGGGGGTGGTGTCGAGGGGGTGAGGGGCTGTCTAGGGGAGTGGGGGTGTCCAGGGGGTGGGGGTGGTTTCCAAGGGGGTGAGTGGGATTTCCAAGGGGGTATGGGGTGTCCAGGGGGTGGGGGTGTCTAGGGAGGTGGGGGTGCTATCTAGAGGGGTTGGGGGGCTGTCCAGGGGGTAGGGGTTGTCCAAGGGGGTGGTGTTGTCTATGGGGTATCCAAGGGGGTTGGGGTGGTATCCAGGGGTGAGGGGGCTTTCCAAGGGGGTGCGGGTGTCCAAGGGGGTGGGGGCGATGGGGTTTTCCAGGGGTGGGGGTGTCAAGGGGTGTCCAAGGGGGTAGGGGTGGGGGTGGTGTCTAGGGGGGTGGGGTGTCCAGGGTGGTGGGGGTGAGTGGGATGTCCAAGGGGGTATGGGGTGTCTAGGGGGTGGGGGTGTCTAGGGGGTGGGGGGATGTCCAGAGGGGTTGGGGGTTGTCCAGGGGGTGGGGGTAGTCCAAGGGGGTGGTGGTGTCTAGGGGGTGTCCAAGGGGCAGGGTGGTGTCCATGGGGGTGAGGGGGCTTTCCAAGGGGGTGGGGGTGTTCAGGGGGTGGGGTGGTGTCCAGGGGGTGAGGGGGCTATCCAAAGGGTGGGGTGGCTGTCCAGAGGGTTTGGGGGGCTAACCAAGGGGTGGGGGTTGTCCAAGGGGGTGGTGGTGTCCAGGGGATTTCCAAGGGGTGGGGTGGTGTCCAGGGGGTTAGGGGGATTTCCAAGGGGGTAGGGTTGTCCAGAGGGGTTGGGTGTTGTCCAGGGGGCTGGGGGCTGTCTAGGGGGGTGGTGGTGTCCAGGGGGTGTCCAAGGGGGTGGGGGTGTTGTCCAGGGGGTGAGGGTGCTTTCCAAGGGGTGGGGTGTCCAGGGGGTTGGGGTGGTGTCCAAGGGGTGATGGGGTTGTCCAGGGGGTGGGGGTGTCCAGGGGGTGTGGGGGTGTCCAGGGGTTGTCCAATGGGGTAGGGGTGGGGGTGGTGTCCAGGGGGGTGAGGGGGCTTTCCAAGGGGGTGGATGTGTCTAAAGGGTGGGGGTTTCCAGGGGTGAGGGGGCTGTCTAGGGGGGTGGGGGTGTCCAAGTGGGTAGGTGGTGGGGGTGGTGTCCATGGGGTGGGGTGTCCATGGGGGTGGGGTGGTGTCCAGGGGGTGAGTGTGCTGTCAAGGGGGTAAGGGTATCTAGGGGGTGGGGTGTCCAGGGGGTGAGGTATCCAGAGGGGGTGGGGGTGCTATTTAGGGGGTGGGGGTGTCCAGGGGGTACAGCCTAACCATGCGTAGTGCCCGAGTTATTTAAAAATGTATTTTTTACCATATCCCCTACCAAATTTTAACACCAAAACGCCTCTTCCTCCCCCATTTAGAACATGAAACCCTAGGAGTATCCTCCTTCTCTTCTCCATGCCTCTCACCTCCTTCCAATGGTGATTCCAAGTGGTTTCTACAAGTTTGGGGGTTATTTTTCCATATAATATCCTCCTTCTCCCTCTTCTTCCTTCTTCCTTTTTCTTATTAGTTGTTCTTCTTCATTGGTTCCTTTGGTCTAGGGTTTTGGTTTCTTTGTTTCTAAATTTAGGGTTTTTTCTTGTTACAGTTCTTCTTGGTATTCCTTTCTCATTTGGACCTTCTTGAAGCCATTTTGAGTGGTAATCATTGAAGGCGTCTTGGATTGAGGTAGGTTTCCCTATGTATTGGCCTTTAAATTTAAGAATCATTTATTTCTTGATGTTTATACCTTGATTTGATTCTTGTTAAAAATATAAAATTTTTTGAAAGATTACTTGAATTAAATCGAGTTTCATTCCCATTGAATTAAATTTTGTGGAATTATTTTACATATCCCTACACAATAAGTGTCTGATTAAATTCTTGGTTGGCCCTTACAAGTGGTTTATGATTTCCAAATGATGTTGTGACTTTTCAAATGTGTTTCAAATATTTCATGGATTCCTAAATGGTGTGTTTGGATACTTTTGAAAACGTTTTTCTTTTAAAATATTGGGTGTATCCCGGTTGGCACTTTCAGAAAGTGTTTTTTCTTTGAAAAACTATCCTTAGAATGTGTCTCTTTCCTTATCATTATTAAAAGGAATAGGAATGTCCTTGTTATGGGACTTCCATTGTGCGTTGATGGCCCTAAGGCAAGGGGACTTCCTTGGAGTGGTGTTCTGGGGTGATTCTTGTGGGTGTGTGGCTTATGTGTGTCTTCTTCTTATTCTTTATATGTGGTTGATTGTTTGATACTCCTCGGATCACCCCCATTTTAGATATAACATGGTAACCTATAATTGGTAGTGGATTATTCGAGAATACTTGGTGCACTAGTTTAAGATTATGCTCTGGATAATTGACCCTTAGTATAAACACGCTCTGCTTTGGGGATGGTTCCCCTCATGTGTTCGGGATGTTTGATTGCATCAGACACGCCAAAAGGATAGATTAGGTTACAATATTTTCTAGATTTTCCCCTAATTCCCAAGGTATTACCATGTTCTCTGACACTTTTTTATTCATGGAGGATAATCTAGGTGCCTCATCTGGTATGGTTACTTGAATATTGCCATTACCATCATTATGTCATCATTGATTATGATCTCTAATTGTGGAGTGTGTCTTTGGTAAAATTGAATGCTTGGTTTTAAATGTTTTCATGAGGATTATTTTTAGAAAAATTATTTTTATTTTCATGTATTTAAAACTAGCAGCAAATGAATCTTTTATTTAAATGAAATGCATAGGGACAGCCCCTACCCCCTGGACACCCCCTACCCCTTGGACACCTTGGGCAGCCCTCTACCCCCATGGATAGCTGCTACCCCCTTGGACAGCCCCTACCCCCTTGGACAGCCCCCACCACCACCCTGGATAGACCCCTACCCCCTTGGACACCCCCTTGGTATATATATATCCCAATGGTTTCATTGAAACTATTGGAATATTTTAACTTCAGGTAGTCTATACCAACGGTTTCTGTAGAATCGTTGGTATAGGTCTATTTCAATGACCATCATGCCAATGGTGTGTGAAACCATTGGGGTATTCTATCCCAATAGTTTTAGGGGTTATCCCAATGGTTTCAAATCGTTGGTATATGTGTAATTTTCAGTAGTGAATGTATACATATTTTAATATTTATATTTCATATATCTTTTTTACGGAAGGGTGAATTTGGTATCCAATTGCACCATGATGTATTCTTTGCGTACCTTAAGAAGAAAGGATCCAATATGAATTTAAAAATGTTATATCTAACTATATTTTCTTTTTAAAATCATTTTCACACTACTGGAAAAACGGCCTATACCCACGGTTCAAAACCGTGGGTATAGCCCCCAAAACCGTGGGTATAGCCTATACCCACGGTTTTGGGAACCGTGGGCTGGAATGCCGTCGGTATAGGTCCCCAGCCTATACCCACGGTTTTGGAAAACCGTGGGTATAGGTGTCCTGCCACCGTGTCACCGAAACTTAGACAATTTCCACGGTTTCAACGACCTATACCCACGGTTTCAAAACCGTGGGTATAGGTCCTAAAAAAATGCAGGCGCCGAGTTTCGATCCCGCAACCTCTTCGCTGTAAACACCGCGTCTAACCACTACCCTAACTTCACATATATGTATATATATATATATTTAGTTAAATATAGTTATAAAAACCGTGGGTATAGAGGGAAGAACCGTGGGTATAGGGTTCCCGCCAAAAAAAAATTCCTTCCCGCGGAAAAAAAAAATTCCCGCGCACACAAAATTGACCTATACCCACGGTTTTTCATAACCGTGGGTATAGGTATTTTATCCCAGATCTATCCCCACGGTTTTCACCAAAACCGTGGGGATAGACCCCCCCTATACCCACGGTTTTGGAAAACCGTGGGTATAGGTGAATTTTCATGACCTATACCCACGGTTTGCCAAAACCGTGGGGATAGAGCCCCCTATACCCACGGTTTTGGCAAACCGTGGGTATAGGTCATGAAAATTCACCTATACCCACGGTTTTCCAAAACCGTGGGTATAGGGGGGGTCTATCCCCACGGTTTTGGTGAAAACCGTGGGGATAGGTACATTTTCCAGTAGTGTCATGCATACTTTTTTCAAATACGCATAGATTTGTTTTATATTTCAAAAAAATTACATTCAAATTATGATATTTTTCATATAAATGTATATTTGTCTTATCTTAACAAGATTTATAATTTTGATATTTTTTATAGGTAATAATGAGTCGAAGTTGGATTATAGCACATCAAATGAGTAATGAATATGAGGAAGGTGTTGATGCCTTTTTGGAATTTGCTAAACAAAATGTCCCAAGCAGTGACATTTTTTTCTGTCCATGCCTGAAATGTTTGAATATGAAGAAGTTTAAAAGTAGAGAGATCAAATGTCATCTAATTTGTCATGGTTTTAATCTGAGTTACAGACCTTGGATTTGGTATGGTGAAACTGGAGAGAATGTCAGATCTAATGATGATAATGATTTGCAAGATGGTAACTCTAATGGAATTAAAGAAATGATTTGTGATATTGTAGCAGAACAAATTGAGATAGAACCGATAGTTGTGTGTCTATATAGTGATGCTGAAAAAACCATTGTATCCTGGTTGTACAGATTTTATGGTTTTGTCAGTGGTGTTAAGATTGATTAACCTAAAGGAAAAACATGGATGGAGTGATAGAAGTTTTACAGAGCTGCTATAATTGTTGAGAGACATTCTTCCAAAAGACAACGATCTTCTAGATTCACATTATATGGATAAGAAAATATTATGCTTGATGGGATTGGGATATAAGAAAATACATGATTTTCCGAATGAATGTATGATATATAGGAAAGAATATGAATTTCTATTAGAGTTTCCTAAATATGGTACATAACTGTATAAGTTTAAAGAAAAATCATAGGCTGATGTAGAGATTACAAAGATCTCTTCAAAGGTATTTTGGTATTTTCTTATAATTCATCATTTGAAATTTTTATTTTCTAATTCACATGATGAAAAAAGGTTAAGAGGGCATGCTGATGAGCAGATATTTGATAGAAAAATACATCATCCAGTTGATTTTCCACAATGGAAGAAAATTGATGAGTAGTATCCTACATTTGGAAATAAAATTAGAAATATCAGACTAGGGTTATGAACATATGGAATGAATATGTACCGAACCCTCAGTAGCACACATAGTTCATGGCATGTTTTATTGGTAATTTACAACCTCTCTCCTAAATTTTGTATTAATTTCAAATATTTCATGTTGAGTATAATGATCTCTGGTCTGAAGAAACCCGAAAATGATATTGATGTTTTCTTGTCACCATTGATTGATGATTTGAAACTTTTATAGGAGAATGGTATTAGGGTGTATGATTCTTATAAAATGAAATATTTTTAACTACATGAAGTGCTTATGCTCACAATAAATGACTTCCCAGTATATTAAAATTTGTTTGGATATAGTGTTAAGGGGCATAAAGCATGTCCAATTTGCGAACAACAAACTTCATATTGTCAATTGCATCATGGGAGGAAAACAGTGTACATGGGTCATCGAAAGTTTTTGCCTATGGATCACTCTAATAGAAGACTAAAAAAGTAATTCAATTGCTCAAAATAATTTTATATTGCTCCAAAACCTTTATCCCCTAATGATTATTTTGAGAGGGTTGAAAACCTTAATGTGAAATTGGAAAAGACATAGAAATCTGGTAATGATAAACATATTTGGAAGAAAAGGTCAATATTTTTTGAGCTACCATATTGGAGATATCATGAAGTGAAACATAATATTTATGTCATGCATGTGGAGAAGAATATTTGCAACAGTTTGATTGGAACATTTCTAGATATTAAAGGAAAGACAAAAGATGGGTTGAATGGAAGATTAGATTTGCTATCAATGTAAATACATTTGGAGTTATCTCCCACTCCTAATAGAAGATTAATATTTTTCCCCCGTATTTTCATACATTATCCAAGAGGGAGAAAATTAGATTTTTTCAATGTCTTCATGATATCAAAGTGCCTCAAGGTTATTCTTAAAATGTAAAAAAATTTGTCTCTTTGAAGTATTTGAAGTTGATAGGTATGAAATCTCATGATTTTCACGCCAGGATGCAATAACTTCTACTAGTTTCATTGCATGGAATATTTCCCATCCGTGTAAGAAAGACTATAATGAAGTTGTGTTATTTTTTCAATTCAATTTTTAATAAGGTGATTGATGTGAATGCGTTGAAAATTTTGGAAAAGGATGAAATTTCTATACTTTTTCAATTGGAAATGTATTTTCCTCCATCTTTTTTTTATATAATGGTGAATTTAATGATTCATCTGGTTTGAGAAATAAAGATTTATGGACCTGTATATTTTCGTCGGATGTATCCTTTTGAAAGGAATATGAAAATATTTAAGGGGTATGTTAAGAATCAATATCGACCTAAAGCCTCAATTATTGAAAAGTATATTTCTGAGGAGGTTTCGGAGTTTTATACAAGCTACTTGGTTGTGGTAGAGCACATAGGTTTGCCTCCATCTCTCCATGAATGAGTTAATAATGGGGGAAAGGGGATTTGTGGCTTGAAAGTCAAATTGTTGTCAGCTAAACAGATGAATAATTTATAATTATACATCTTGAATAACATAGATGATGCTTAACCATATATCACATTGCATATTAATGAGTTGAAACAATGTCATCCAAAGAAGAAAGAAATGTAGATTTTGAATGAGCACAAAAAAACATTTTTTTCATGGTTTAAAAAGACCCTACTTGGTAGATCATATGTATTAGAGACGTTAATATGGTTAGTGGGTGGTCCATGTTTAAATGTGATAACATGGTCAAGTTATGACATTAAAGGATATACATTTCATATGAAAGCTTAGGACAACAGAAGTGCAGTTTAGAATAATGGTGTATTGGTGTTTGTAGAAGCAATGCATTTTTCGAGTTCTAAAGAAAAAAACCCAATTTATGCATCAACTGCATATTATAGAGTCATTGAAGAAATATGGTAGGTTGATTACTTTAAAATTAAAGTTCCTATTTTTAACTGCAAATGGTTTATTGGTAACAATAGTGTCAGACACGATGAATTTGGAATGACAGTTGTTAATCTGAATAGATTAGAAGACACAGCAGATTCTTTTATAATGGAAACACATGAAAAACAGATTTTCTATGTGGTTGATCAATCAGATATGTAGTGGTCTTTTGTTTTATAAGGTAAAAACGATATTTTGGTGATGATCAACTTGATGAAGATGCTAATTTATGTGAGATCCCTACTTCCATGGAAAGATTAGAAAAAACATAATGATGAGCATGTTGAAGACATGGTTTGTGCCATAAGGAACAATAATGATGTAGGAATTTGGGAAAACAATCCATTTGTGCATTCATAATATTATAGGTAACATATGTTTATTTCTTGTTTACATTTATTATTTTCATAAAATGTTAGATACTGTAATTTTTTTATTTATTAAAATGTGTATTAAAACAAATAAGTAGAAGTTTTTGTTTATTTTAATTTTTTTTAGTTTATTTTATCATGTTTACCATTACGTAAATTATATATCTATTATTTTTGTTGAATGACAATTAATTTACCATGTTTACCATGTTTACCATGTTTACCATGTTTACCATGTTTACCATGTTTACCATGTTTACCATGTTTGCCATGTTTACCATGTTTACCATGTTTACCATGTCTACAATGTCTACCATGTTTACCATGTTTACCATGTTTACCATAGTTTACCATAGTTTACCATAGTTTACCTTTACGTAACTTATATATTTATTGATTTTCTTGAATGACAATTACACTACCATGTTTACCATGTTTACCATTTTTACCATGTTTACCATTGTTTAACATGCTTACCATATTAACCATGTTTACTATTATGTAACTTAGTTCAATTTTCCATTTTCTGTTTACATTAGTATTGTAGTATTTGAATTTGTATATTTGTGAACAAATGTTTGTTTGTTTTTATTTCAAGGATAATGATAGATCAATCATTTGATCAACTACATGATTTTGGAGATGAGCATAATGATCATACCTTTGGGGAAGAATATTCACATGCTCCACTTGATGTTCCCCAATCTTCCTCATGTGGTCCCATAATGACAAAGAAGAGTTCAAGAGTTAGTAAACTTGAGTGCACACATTTACCAAAATTATCGCTTGCCCGTACATAGGACCAGAGGATACTCATTGAGTTTTATGAGAATGATATTCCTAGAGGTCCAAATGAAAATTATTTTAAGAGTTTTGTATCAACACAGGGTAAGAGCAAAGTAAGAATTTTGTATGATGATTTGGGGAAGTGTGAACAAAGAGATAATATCTTAGTTGTGGGAGATGATTTTGGTAAGATGTTTTTCTATTGTTTGCCTATTCTTTAAATTTTTCTAGTATAATATGTTTTACCTCTTATTTATTAGATGACATTTGATATTACTGACACTGGAGGAGTCAGGAAGAAATTCTTATTGATGGATGCTGGGAGATAGAGGGATTTCAAATCAACCCTCATATATGATTTCATTTTTGGTCATAGTATTCATGACAATCCATGTCATATATATCCTTTCATAGATTAAGAGACATGGACACAGTATGTTGAAAGTAGAAGAAAAGATTCATTTTTGGTAAGGGAAATGTAAACTTTTATAAGATTTCTTATATAAATGATCTTATTAATGTTTTGTTAATGATTTATTATTCTTAATTTATAGAAAACAAGGACATCTCCTCAGGAGATCCAATCTAAAAATGTATACCCTCATGGTTTATCTCGGGGAGGGTATACATTATTGGAAGAACAAATGATGGTGGAAAAATTAAAAAAAATGAGAGCTGAGTCTTCAAGATCTGGAGAGGTTTCCCTTCCATCCCCTCCATATAGACATGAAAATGGAAGATAGCTCGTATGGGCAAAAGGGGGCAATATTTTTTGGAATATTTGAGAATCATAGCTGAGAGGATTGCAAGATATTTATTTTATTTATTTAAGTTAATTATATTCTTTATATAATTTGAATCAATACAGAAATGTTAAATTAATTGATATAGGATTATCTTGAGGAGCAGAGTTCACAAGGGGGTATTTACAGCTGCTGGGAGGCAAGATATTTTATCTGCAACATTGGGAAATCCCGAACATCCTGGTTGTGTACAAGGATATCTGATGGGTGTATCGGTAAGAAAAGTGTTGTCATGTTCTTTAACTTCTTCCATTGAGGGTGTTTATAAAAAAATAGAATCCTTGGAGGATGAATTTCATAATATTAATGTGATGATGGAGGAAAATATTAGAGTGTCAGTACAGTCTATGTTTGCAGACATGCAAAGACAATTTCAGACTGCAGCTCCCACTCCTCCACCTCCACCTGTAGACCTCATTATTTATCCTACACCTCCGTCAGTAGCTCCCACTCCCCCACCTCAGCCTGCGGACCTCATTTTTTATCCTACTCCTCTGCCGCAGCTTTCTACTTATTGTGAGTTGTTTATTGGTGATCTTAAACATAATATAGTTGCATATGGGCTGGTATATTGTATAGGAGATACAGTTCATCATCAACAGTTAGAGGTAGAGCATCATAGGGTCACTATACAGGATATTATAGATAGATCAGCTTGAGTGCCATTACCTACAGATGAGGTGATGAATGTTGGACATAGTATCAGCCATTTTTTAATCTGGTCATCCAGACTTCTGTGACTCATTATCATAGATGTATGTATGTTATATCTTCTATTTTATTTTATTTTTATTAAAGTTGTTTTAACATTTGAAAACTAATATATATTTTTATTTATTTTTACAGGAATACTTCAAAGGTAAAGAAATACTATATAGACAACAACAAATACAAATGGCTATGACATCAGATACAGATTCTAGTAGTCTTGACAGATTGTCAAGATATTCAAATTTTTTGGCGGATCATTATGAGTTTCCATAGAAGCTCATGTTTGTGGATGTGGAATAACTGTGGGGATTCTGAAAAATGATATCATGGTGCTTGTTATTGGAGATAAGTTGGGCATCAATGTGGTGCAAATTTTTTCCATATAAGTCTTAACACCTTTTCCCCCTGTTATATTTATTAAAAATTTATACTTATGTCTGTTTTGTATTAGGTTTCTTTATAACATGTGTGAGAATAATGAGCATACAGATGTATATGGATTCATGGACCCACATTTGATTTCCCCTGAATCACATGCATTGGATGAGGTACAAAGAATGCTTTATATTGCTAAAATATTTGAACATAATATAATCACACAGTGTTGAATTATGCCTTTTTTTGAGAGGTATGAAACATATCTCTGGCAAAGATTTCATTATCTTTTAACATAAAAAACCACTAACCTTAAATTTTCTTTTATCAGTGATCATTGGATTTTAGGTGTTTTTTTTCAAGGGAGAAATCACTTTATTGGATATGCTATGTCCATGGCGATGTGTGGGAAAGTTTTAAGAATATGTTGGAAAAGTAAGTTTCAATTTCTTAATATTTATATATATTATAATTAAATTTAAATTTATTCCATTCATATTATTTTCTAATAGGGTATGGGTCTACTTTTGAAAAAACACAATGAAAAGGAGTTCCAAGATCAAATATGTAAAAGTAAAGTAAAATATCCATATATAATTTGTACTTTTTTATGTATTACATAAAAATAATATTTTTAATTTACACTCATTTAAATAGAATTTTTATGAACAACAAGGCGTCGTCGAATGAAAATATTATATGTTAAGATTTATATATGAAATAATTATAACTGTAACACTTGTACACTTTGACCTGGTAAGATTTCCTTTTAAACTTTTCCATAATATTTCATTTGATTTATTAATTATACATGTTAACTACTATCCTTTTACTTTGTAGTTATTTGATGACCCTCAAACCTATAGTTCTCAAGATTTCAAACACTTACAAGTGTAATGATCAATTATTTTACAAGTTTGATTGGATTTTAGTTTTTTTGTAATGTAAAATGTAATTTTAAATATTATCATTATAATTGTGTATTTGGTAGTCATTTAGGCTGGATTAATGTTTTTTTAGTTTAAATTGTAAGTTTTTAATGTTATATATGTGAATGTTTAATTTTGGTCTACTTCTTGTTTTGGTCTAGTTCTGATGGTTTTTCTGGTATGGATTCTGGTCTTAGGGGGGAGGGTTTCCAGGGGTGTGGGGGGTGTCCAGTGGGGTGGGGGGTTTCCAGGGGTGTGGGAGGGATGTCCAGTGAGGTGGGGGTGTCCAGGGTGTCTATGGGGGTGGGAGGGTGTCCAGGAGGGTGGGAGGGTTGTCCAAGGGGAGTGAGGGGTTATCCAGGGGGTGTCCAGGGGTGTGGGGGGTGTTCGGTGGGGTGGGGGTTTCCAGGGGTGTGGGAGGGATGTCCAATGGGGTGGGGTTTCCAGGGTTTCCATGGGGGTGGGTGAGTGTCCAGGAGGGTGGGAGGATTGTTCAGGGGAGTGGGGGTTGTCTAGGAGGGTGGGGGATGTTCAGGGGGTGTCCAAGGGTGGGGGTGTCCAGGGTGTGGGGGGGTTTCCAGGGGTATGGGAGGGATGTCCAGCGGGGTGGGGGTGTCCAGGGTGTCCATGGGGTGGGGGTGTCCAGAAGGGTGGGCAGGCTGTCCGGGGGGGTGGGGACTGTCCAGGAGGGTGGGGGCTGTCTAGGGGGTGTCCAGGGGTGTGGGGGTGTCCAGTGGGGTGGGGGTTCTATGGGTGTGGGAGGGTTATCCAATAGGGTGGGGGTGTCCAAGGTGTCCATGGGGATGGGAGGGTGTCCAGGAGGGTAGGAGGGCTGTCCAAGGGAGTGGGGGTTGTCCAAGAGGGATGGGGGTTGTCTAGGGGAAGTCCAGAGGTGTGGGGGTGTTCAGTGGGGGTGGGGGTGGGGGTTTCCAGGGGTGTGGGAGGGTTGTCCAGTGTTCTGGGGGTGTCCAGGGTGTTCATGGGGGTGGGAGGGTGTCCAGGAGGGTGGGAGGGCTATCCAGGGGTGTGGGGGTTGTCCACTGGGGTGGGGGAGCTGTATAGGGGGTGTCTAGGGGTGTGGGGGTGTCCAGTGGGGTGGGGGTTTCTAGGGGTGTGGGAGGGATATTCAGTGGGGTGGGGGTGTCCATGGGTGTCCATGGGGGTGGGATTATTTCCAGGAGGGTGGGAGGGCTATCCAGGGGAGTGTGGGTTGTCCAGAACGGTGGGGGATGTCCAAGGGGTGTCCAGGGGGTAGGGTGGGAGTTTCCATGGGTGTGGGAGAGCTGCCCAGTGGGGTGAGGGTGTCAAGGGTGTCCATAGGGGTGGGGGTGTCCAGGAGGTTGGGCGGACTGCCCAGGGGGTGGGGGCTGTCCAGGAGGGTGGGGGTTGTCCAAGGGGTATCCAAGGGTGTGGGGGTCCAGTGGGGTGGGGGGTTTCTAGGGGTTTGGGTGGTGTCCAGTGGGGTGGGGGTTTCCAGGGTGTCCATGGGGGTGGGAGGGTGTTCAGGAGGGTGGGAGGGTTGTCCAGGGGAGTAGGACTATCCAGGGGGAGTCTAAGGGTGTGGGGGTGTCCAGTGGGGTGGGGTTTCTAGGGGTATGGGAGGGTTGTCCAGTGGGGTGGGGGTGTCCAGGTTGTCTATGGGGGTGGTAGGGTGTCTAGGAGGGTGGGAGGGCTATCCAGGGAAGTGGGGGGTTGTCCAGGAGGGTGGGGGCTGTCTAGGGGGTGCCCAGGGGTGTGGGGTTGTCCAGGGGTTGGGGGTGTCCAGGGGTGTGGGAGGGCTATCTAGTGCGGTGGGGGTGTCCTGGGTATCCATGGGGGTGGGGTGTCCAGGAGGTTGGGGGCTGTCCAGGGGGTGGGGGCTATCCAGGAGGGTTGAGGTCTATCCAGGGGGTGTCCAGGGGTGTGGGGGTGTCTAGTGGGGTGGGGGTTTTCAGGGGTGTGGGGGTTTTCTAGTGGGATGGGTGGTGTCTAGGGTGTCCATGGTGGTGGGATGGTGTCCAGGAGGGTGGGAGGCATGTCTAAAGGAGTGGGGGTTGTCCAGGGGGTGTCCAAGGGTGTGGGGTGTCCAATGGGGTGGGGGTTTCTAGGGGTTTGGGAGGGATGTCCAGTGGGGTGGGGGTTTCCAGGGTCTCTGTGGGGGTGGGAGGGCTGTCCAGGGGAGTGGGGGGCTGTCCAGGAGGGTGGGGGTTGTTCAGGGGTTTTCGAGGGGTGTGGGGGTGTCCAGGCGGTGGGGGTTTTTAGGGGTGTGGGAGGGTTTTCCAATGGGGTGGGGGTGTCCAGGGTGTCCATGGGGGTGGGAGGTGTCCAGGAGGGTGGGTGGGTTGTCCAGAGGGGTGGGGTTGTCCAGGAGGGTGGGGGCTATCTAGGGGGTGTCTAGGGGTGTGGGGTGTCTAGTGGGGTGGGGGGTTCCAGGGGTGTGGGGGGGTTGTCTAGTGGGGTGGGGGTGTCCAGGGTGTCCATTGGGGTGGGAGGGTGTCCAGGAGGGTGGTAGGGCTGCCCAGGGGAGTGGGGTGGGGGCTGTCTAGGATGGTGGGGGTTGTCCAGGATGGTGGGGGTTGTCCAGGGGGTGGGGTTCTCTAGGAGGGTGGGGGCTATCCAGGGGGTTTCCAAGGGGGTGTCCAGGGGGTGTCTAGTGGGTTGGATGGTTTCTAGGGGTGTGGGAGGGTTTTTCAGTGGGGTGGGGGTGTCCAGGGTGTCCATGGGTGTGGGAGGGTGTCCAGGAGGGTGGGAGGGATGTCTAGGAGAGTGGTGTGTCTGGGGTGTCCATGGGGGTGGGAGGGTGTCCAGGAGAGTGGGAGGCTATCCAGGAGGGTGGGGGTTGTCCAAGGGTGTGGGGGTGTCCAGGGGGGTGGGGGGGTTTCCAGGGGTGTGGGAGGGCTATCCAGTTGGGTGGGTTAGTTTTTGTCTAGTTTTGGTCTGGTTTTGGTCTATTTTTGGTCTGTTTTAGGTTTTCTTTTGCAGGGCATAGTTATGGTTGAACAGTTTTATTAAAAAAAATTGGTTTTTACGTCGGTTATTTTATAACCGACTAAAAAAATGCATGTTTATGGGTTTTAACATCAGTTATTTGAAAATCGACATAACAAATGCATGGGAATGGGTTTTTATGTCATTTATTTCATAACCGACATAATAAATGGAATTAAATAGGTTTTTACATCGGCTATTTGATAATCGACATAGTATACTATGTTTTCATGTCGGTTATTATTTACCCAACGTGAAAAATGCTCAGAAAAGTGGTTTATAACATCGATTATAAACATAACCAATGTGGTAAACTCTTTGGAATCACAGTTTATTACGTCAGTTATTCTATAACAGACATGAAAAAGTAGATACCACGTCGGTTATTTAAAAACTACCATAATAAATCATGACTCTGAAGCATTTTCCACGTCGATTTTTTATTAACTGACATAAAAAATGCTTCGTATTTTTGGTTTTTACGACGGTTTTAAAATAACCACCATAAAAACAATGTTTATAACGTCTCATATAATAACGTCATCCAAAAGACAACATAAAAAATAAAAAATAACCTTCATAAAAAATGTTTTCTACAATAGTGACACCAAATATAGACCCAAAAGAACATATGGTGTTCCTGTAAAAACCATCGGAAGGGTGGGTGAGCTATGTGACCTTGATAGAGGTACATGTGTTCTTGACTTTCTTACCGGAAATGAGCCGAAGCAGGTGATGCCGGGATTCATAGAGGCTTGGTCAGCGCATGATGACTTAACACATGTATGTTTAATGATAATTTACTTATGTCATGATATACACTATTGTATATATTTTGTACACTTATGGTGAGGACGCATTGGTGGTGTCCTACTGATTCATGTACTCACACCCTACTCAGGCATTTCGGTGGTCTTGTAGATTTTGTGACCAAAGATCTAGAGAAGGGAAATGGCATTATGGTAGATGGTTTATCAATGGAGCATGGTGTTATAGAAGACTAGGATAGACATCAGAGTACCCTGCAAATAGTTGTTTATTTACTTTTATCTTTAATTTTTCTACTGGTTTATACTCTGGATAGGCTTACCACTTTGGGATCTCTTAAATGTATTTCATTATTCTATTTCTGCATTTACTCTGATTTTTTATTATTTGGTTTATTCATTATTATTGATCATATGACATTATACAAAGGGTATATTCTAGCCAAGGTTTCACTTGAGACTCTTGCTACTAGTCAGCAAACTCTTGTGTACAGGGAGACATACATGAGGTCATGTAGAATTTCGGCTCGGACCTGGTGGTTCAGGTCGTGATTTTACATTAATTATCAAAAAATAAAGGAATATTTTGGTACTAGTTGAAATATAATATCTCTAGTTATAATATTAAAATTATGAAGATACATCTTGGGATTTCTTTTGTGTATTACCTAAACTTGTGTGATGCAGGATTTTGACTAGAAGATGTTGATGATGATATTGTATTGGTGGTTTCACTTAGTACTCTCCCACTATATTGGGATGGATTTAAATGAAGATGTGTTGAACCACCCTTGTGTTTGTGTTGTATTGTTTTTGAATAATGTTCAAATGAATTAAGGTAAGATTCATGCTTTCAATATATGGCTGAAGTATTTCTTGGAAGGAAGCTAGAAGTTTCCAAGATTTTTGGGAAAAATAATGGAGTTCCTAAGAAATTTATTGTGTTGTGTAATGAATTTTGAATACTAATTGAGGTTTGATGATTTACTTTGTGACTTGGAAGTTATGTAATTTGTTTCCATCAATTTTGTTGTAAATAAATGAAAAGAATAATGATGTTTATCCATTGGAATCATAAAGGTTTAGTCACATGATAGAAAAGAATGAGGAAGTGTGTGGGAGTTACTAAGAGCTGACTAGAGTTGGATCCTATTTTATGGTCATAAGTAGGTTCTACAATTAAGAATTTCTTAAGATCCATTCACTTTGGAATGATGGTTTAAAGATTTTATTTCTTGATATTCTATATATATATATTTGGTTTAGGGGAAATAAGTTTAAAGATATTGATTATCTAATATAATAAAACATGAATACATGAATATGATATTAAGAAGAATAAAAAAGAATGTGATAATAGAATGAAGATAAATATGAATGAGAAAT
The DNA here is from genome assembly GCA_963277665.1 of Viscum album. Lineage (NCBI taxonomy): Eukaryota > Viridiplantae > Streptophyta > Magnoliopsida > Santalales > Viscaceae > Viscum > Viscum album. Next base: position 256,461,573 of record OY728143.1, on the reverse strand, counting down.
ATATTCTCAATATGAAATACTTGGAACCTAAAGTTAAATTTAATAATCTAGAAGTAAATCAAGCCAAGTGTTCACAAATAGTTAAAAAGAGATCTAAAACCATTGGAAATTATAAATAGGTTTCTTATAAAAAAATAACTTTATATAGTGGAAAAAACATCATGAGATCATCTAATTATTAGTCTAAAGTAACCTCATAAGAAAACCTACCATCCTCATCACAAATAATTAATTGTTCTAAATCTATTTTTATTAATAGTTTAGGAAAAAAATCAAAACATGTATAAATAAGGATGAGTAAAAATGTTGAGTAACCTACCAAAACCATTATGGTGGATTAAATAAGTTATAAGATAAGTTATTCCGCAAAAAAAATCCCAAAAAATATGTAAATCATCACAAAAAAAAGAATATAATTCTAGATAGATTAGTGTCCTAAAAAAATGAAGGTGTATTGGTTCTTTCTGGTGTTGTAAGAGGTTTGGGTACATATCATAGGATTTTTTGCATAATTTTTCAACTAATAGAAGAAAATAAGATACAACATTAAGAAGGATAAAATATGAGAAAAATAAAAATCCACATATTAGGAGAAAAAATATCAATCTCAAGCAGGTTTGAAACACTTAGAGATCTCTATGGAATTTATGATTGTAGTGTTCACAAGAATTATATAGGCGCAGTTAAGTATGTATCAAAAATAAATGAATAAATAAGACCACATAATTTGATGATGTAAGGCATGTCATCATTGGGAAAGAATATGGTGGTAGTTTCTAATCAAAATAATCCTAAGGAGCTTCAAAATAAGATTAAATTATCCTTGAAAAACAAGGAAAAGAAATTAATATTCAAAGTAGGATCAAGTTGTATAATAGGAGTGTAATTTCAAGAAGAAAGTTTTGTTTCTACTACAGAAGAATAGGACTTCCATGGAATCAAGAAAATAATCCATGGATAAATATTTTAATGTAATAAATAGAAAACATAATGAGAAACTGTTTCAAGAAAAAAATATAAGGAATTGTGTAGTAAAGATAAATCTAGAGAATAAATATGGTAAAGACAAGAAAACTGAGTTAGTTTCCAAAAAAATCATTCATTTGCCCAACCCAAATAAAAGAAGCAATAAAATTAGAAGAAGATCAAAAAATTTCTAGTGAAAAGGGTAATGAAATAAATCTACATGATGAATCTAAATTTCATGAGATGTTGTCAGTAAATGAGGACTGGGGTAATTTAGAAGTGTTGTGTGGGAGGTGAAATTATGCTAAAAAACTCAAATGATTGTCTAATAATCACACCATCCCAAAAATAAATCCTTAAGAACATAAATATTTCACAAAGTGAAACAAGTTCCTTAATGGATTACTAAAATAAGATATTCACACACAAAGAGAAAGTTAAGAAATATAAAGTTTCCATTGAGACCAAGACATCCTTGAAACTCAAAATGTCCAATAAGAAGATTTCCCCTAGAATTGAAATAGAAAATACAAAAATTTCATGGTTGATAAGATATTCTCATCATCTTTACTCATACTAATGTGAAAAATATGTTCTATCTTATTCTCGTACCATTTTTGTTATATTTGTGTGCTTACTAGATAGGTAATTGAAGGTGAAGCTAGTTCGTAGGGGGATAACTAAGAAATATGTAAAAGGTGTCAAAGATATAAAATAATTTCAAATGTTCTATTTTGTTGTATTCTAAATATAGATATCTTAATCCTATATAATATATAGATACACCTTGTTTCAAATTATATGGAGTGTCTATTTGAGGGGGAGACAAGTAAATAATGTATTTAGAAGCTACCAGAATTATGAATTCTATGAAAATCTATAATTTCTAGAAATTGATTCAAAAATTCATTGATTAGGTATGTATGCCTATTCTTTCATCCCTATTTATGAAATAATAAAGTCTCATATTAAGGGAAGAGATTTCTTTTAATCAATGATATGAAAATAAGAAAATTTAAAAATATTTTAGGGATGAATTATAAAACATGTTATATGTGTTTAAATGTTTCTAATTTTTTGTATTGAAAAGGGTGCATGATCTCAGGTTTTTATTTAAAAAATAAAAATAAAGTTATAAATTGGTGTCACTTATTTTATCCTGAGCACTTTTGGACAGCCTCTAAATGAATCATGTTAATGATTTATATGAGTTGGAATCATATTTTATTGATCAATGGATAACTTTTATATCTAAATAAAACCCTATTTTTTTATGAACTGATCATGTCTCAAGTTTACTTAGAGTCGAATGATTGAATGCATGATACCTAAAAATTAATTTATGTCATTATCTTCCATAAACATTATATTTATTATTAATAAGGATGAAAGAAGAAAATTAGAGAATTAAATGTGGAAAAGGGGGGATAAGAAACAATGGTGAATAAAGAAGAATAATTTTCTAACATATTAACATACCATTTTCAAGCATTGATATTGGAAAAAAATATAAAGGGGGAGATTTTTGAACCCACCTTATGTTTCTGTTATATTTATTGTCAATAAGGATCAAATAAATTAAGGGAATATCCATACTTTCAATATGTGGATAATGTATTTCTTGGAAGGAAGTTAGAAATTATCAAGGTTTTTGATAATAATCATAGATTTATCATAAAAGGTATTATTATTTGTAATGAATTGTATAGTTTACATAAGGTTTAATGATTTTCCATGTGAGTTAGAAGTGATGAGAGTTTCTACCATCACTTTTTATGTGGAAATGAAATGAAAATAATAATTAAGTTCTGTCATTATATTTTAAAAGGTTAAGTCACATAATGGAAAATAATGAGGAAGTATGAGGAAGCTACTAACAGCTAACTAGATCTAGATCATATTTGATGATCTGGAGTAGGAGTTTCCATCAGACATGATTGAAGACTGATTCACTTAGAAATGATGGTTTTAAGATATTGATACTTGGTGTCCCATATAGAGATCTGGTTTAATCTAATTTTAGAAGATTCTTCCTTATGGGTATCATAAGTATAAGATCATATGAAAATGTACTTGAATAAATTCATAACTAATTGTGATAACTTTTGTACTACTCTTCAAGGTTGTGATAAGAAATGATGATGAAAGTTTTTTCTACAAAAATTGATGGATATTATAAGTTTCTATCTAGTTGGGATTTGGCATTAAATTTCATGATTGATAATGCAGTTATTAAAGAAAATGGACAGAATATCCTTGTGAGAGTAGAACCTTTGAATGGGATTTTAATCTAATTGAGAGGGCCTTGGAATATGTTGAAGTAGTTCTACATGTTTTTGAGGAATAACGTATATATTGCATCTATTTTCATAAGATACAAAAATCATGTTTGGTAAAACATTTTCATATGATATAAAGGTGATTTCATAAGAAGTGACATCTTTTATAATAATAAATTCACATAAGATAGATTATTTATAAGATACAACCCATTTTTTATGATATTAGTCTCACAGAAAAAGGCCCCATAAGACTTTCATAAATAATTCTATAATACTTTGTATAGTCACATAATACTCTAATAACACATAATACTTTTATAATTCATACTCATATTACTTCACTTCAACTTATAAGACTTTGAGAAAGGTTGTGATACTTTAGGACCACCATGTATGACTTTTTTATGCATATTACTACATTGTTTCATAAGATAGACTTTGTAAAACCTGTTAAGTCTTATGAAGTAATTTATTTTCCAAAATATTAAAGATTACAAGGAATCATATTAAATTAGGTGATGCATGAAATTATCTTCATTAGATTCAAGTATCATGATTATTTATGTGGATCATGATTTAGGATGACTTTTCAGCATCAAACTGAGGGTGATGTTGTGTAATTAGGTGAGTTCTATTCCACAAGTTAAGTTCTGCATCACATTTCATACTCTCATGCATACATGGAGAGAAATTTTCAAATAATTTAAGTGTGTATTTTGTGGAGAATTTAAATTAAAAATAAGACTATGATGTTTATAAATATCATGAGGAAAAATAAAAATGTGTGTCAAGTCATCAAGAGAGTGTTTAGGGGTATTTAAGAATTAAAGATGGATAAAGACATTAAGTTTAGATATTTAAAATTTTTGGAACTTGAATATTGAAGATTATAGTAATACAAAATACAATATTTTCATGGAGTGATGAATATAAAACAGAAGAAAGGTAAAGAATAACTAGTGAGAACCAATGTTGAAAATATATTTTTTATTTTTTATGTTGAATGTATAAGAGAAGAGAGACTTGAAACGGATACTTATTTCATATCTTGAGATATCAAAGAAAGAGAGGTATTTATCACTTCATGAAAATGTTTTTTCTTATGCACTAGAAAATAAGAAGAAGTAGAATAAGAATAAGTATAAGAGAGTTACGAACTTTTCCTATTGATAATAATACACAGGCCATGTATATTTTTTAGAGTTATCCTACAATAATATTACACTATAGAATAGTAAAGGAGATTGAGGTATCACATTATATTGCTATAACTGGGTAAGGAGATTAGATCATTATGTTAAGATAATTATGGAGTAGAGTTATTGATCATAATTTATAATATGTATCCCAAATCATGTATTTTGTTGAGATAAAATAATAGTAGTTCATTTATTATATTATGCCTAATTGGTACCAGGATAATGGTTCCAAATATATACCCTTTAATGTTATTATTTTTATAATAAAAAGAAATGTGTGTGTATATGGGATAATTACTACAATATAATGACTGGTCTTCCTTAGGGATGTGAACCTCATCAACAAACCCTCGTGTTCCTATTCTATTTCTTTCCTTATTATATCTACCTTCATAATGATAAATATGAGAAAATAAAAAAAGTGAGATCCATTCACTAGATAATTTAAGAGGTCTAGAGGGATAAATGTTTAAATTCGTATAAAATTACACCAATAATGATTCACCCCCCCCCCTCCCACTTTATGATGGACACATCCCATTTTTATTATTTCATGATGTATGATCATGTACTCTCTTTCACCCACTAGACCATGGAAATTTTTGTGTTCATTTTCTATTTATTTTATTACATTTATTTTTCATTTTATAATTTTATCATTTTATATTTTTTTTATTCTAAATATAGTGCTCATAATTAAATTTTTCATTTGAAAACCAATAAACTGTCAAAGTAGTCATAAAATTCTTTCTATTCTAAAAAGTTAACATTACTTTGACCAAATAAAGGCATGACACTTCTTGGTCAATGTTGATAAAGGAGTTAAAACCTAAGAGAAGTTATGTTTGAACCTTTGATAGTATCATAAAGAGTATATTTATGGATAATTCTAGTAATGTTTTGATAGAAAATTAATTTTTTATTGAGGGGGAGATGCTGAAAATAATAGTTTATGGAGGACTAAAATGATTAAGTCCAAGGGAATCCTCAAGAATAATAGACCTAAAGTATGGTGTGAGAAAACCAAGTAAAGAAAATATTTGAAGGTCATGCGAGATGTCACCTATTCCCATTTTTCAATTAATTACTCTGTTCACCTCATACCAAGTGTGCCGAATCAAAGTCTTCAGTTGGACCATTTGTTTTCATTCATAGATTAAGTGAGTTTTATACTAGTTCACTTATGAACCATCATATAAAGACTCATATTTTCTGTGTAAATTTTTTTAAATTATATGGAATTATTATGAGTCTGTGAAAATTTACGGTGTATGATTCTGAGGCCCAATGTGCCTGGAATAAATTTATGAACTTTTTTTAAAGTATGTACAGTAAATGTGTGAGTGGAATTTTCTAACTTTTGAACCGGTACTCGGATTAAAAATATGAGGGCACCGTTGAATCCACAGCACCGTGATTTTCTTAAGAGAGGCTTCACTTCGACCGCAGTAGGTTTAGAGAAAAAGTTAGATTTTTTACTTTTTAAAATAACAATAAAATAACTTTGTTATTTTAATTTTTTTTTCTTTCTTTCCCTCCAATGGACAAGAGGTAGTGTGGGACCAGCGACGTGTCAAGCCATTAAATGGCTTGACCCTTCAAATCCTAAGTAACAGAATCATTAGAATTTAGGAAGGTTCCTATTAAATGAACCCCCATAAATTCCACGATCGTTACTTACCATCCCCCTCTCCTATTTATATGGATCTTGGGGAGGGGTAATGGCACAGCTTCATCAAGCGATGAAGTTCTGATAAAGTTTCATGAATCTAACTAGTTAGAGGATGGGATCAGCAAGTGGTGAAAAGTGACACCGAGTCCCAAACCAAAGAACGACGTTCGAGTGGTTTCATTGGAAGCTTGTTGTGGGAACAACGAACACTGACCCACCTCCAATCGCGGGTGTTCTCCAAATGATCTCGAGGTAGGGTTTTGTTTCATTTAATTTCAAGAAATTGTTGAATCATATATCCTCTTTCTTGATAAGATGATAACTCAGAGGGCATGGGCCAAACGAACAAGGCTCGGTCCCTCCGCCTTTTGTTCTACCTTTGCGTTCTCCGTGGAAGACCGTCAGTGCGGCACCGATGACCGATGCCGGAAAATTATGGTGGTGGTCAGCACCGGCCAGCCGTGATGGAGGCGGTGCGCCGTCATGCACTGCAGGAGGAGGCCGCAACACTATACCACGATGGTCAGCAGAGCGGTCGACACCAACCGGCCGCGGAGATGATGCGGCACACCGTCACACACCGCCGGAGGAGAAGGGTTGCGGCTTCTCAGTCGTGGTGGGGTTGAACAGGGTGGATGGCATTGGTCGGCTGCAGGAGGAGGTAGAGGAACACAATGGCGCACCACTGGAGGAGCCGCAGCTCTGACGCCACGGCAGCAGGACCCGTAGTGCGTCTCTCGGGTGACCTAGCAGTGCCAAAGGGCACTGCCGCTCTGCCTTGCAAATGGGGAACCTCCCCCCCCCATGATAGATTGGGTGGGCCCCGCTCCATCGGTCCGTGCTCCACCATGGTCTAGGTAGTTTGACCCCAGCGGGCTGCGCCACCGCGGGTCGGGCCGTGTGAGCCCAGCGGGACGCGCCTCCGCGGGCTGACCCATGCGAGCCCAGCGGGCCTCGCCTCCACAGGCCAGGCCATTTGAGCCCAGTGGGCTGAGCCAGACTGGACCATGGCCCAGCGAGCAGAGCACGCCGCAGCCCAGCCCATCCGGGTCAGACCCGAACCGGGTCGGACCGGGTCGGTCCAAACTCGGACCCAAATAGGCCCAGTTTCTCTTAAAGGGCCATAACTTGAAATCCAGGTATCCATTTGACAAACTGTATATGGAAATGGGAACCTTGGAGCAAGATGGTCCTTTTGGTATACTCTACTTGAGTTTTGGAGATAGTTGGAGTATGGCCGGGTTGGATCGAACCCGAATCCAACCGGGCCCTCAGAACTAAAACACCTATAACTCACAGACCAGGTGTCTGATTGACGCATCGTCTGTCGCATTGGAACCCTTACGACATGGTAGTCTTTTGGGATACTTATTTGTGGAACATTATGGCAATTGAGGTATGACCGATATCTCGAGGGGTAGAATCTATAGAACTTGAGTGCACAGGGTGCAAGGAATCCAGTGGTTGGCAGTGAGGCGGAGGTGGGAGACAGATCATACATAGGTTAGTACCAAGAGATCCTATGTGGGTCAGCACTGATTCTGTGTGGTTCAGTTCTCAGCAATCTTGTGTGGGTCAGTACATACCGATCCTGTGTGGGTCGGATTCTGTGTAGGTCAGTGGGGGTTAGTTACCTATCGATCCTATGTGGGTCAGACTCCGTATAGTCAGCAGCAGTGCCTCTTGACAGAATAAGATGATCTAGCTTCTTGACTAATCATTTTTACTTCTATACCTTACTTATATACCTAGTGTGAGCTGGGTCTTTTATCATCGTGGTCATACCTGTGTGGTACTTCTACCTTCGTGGTGTTATCTTTGTGGTGTTACACATGTGGTACTTCTATCTTCGTGGCGATACCTATGTGGTACTTCTACCTTCGTGGTGTATTCTTCGTGGTGTTACCTATGTGGTACTTCTACTTTCATGGTGTTGTCTTCATGGTGTTACCTATGTTGTACTTCTACCTTCATGGTGTTACCTATGTGGTACTTTTATCTTCATGTTGTTACCTATGTGGTAATTATATCTTGGTGGTGTTACCTGTGTGGTACTTCTATCTTCGTGTTGTTACCTATGTGGTACTTCTACCTTCATGGTGTTACATTTGTGGTATTATTCCCTCATGTATGGGATGATTATATCTTGATAACTTATGTGTATGTATGGTCATATACCTAAGTAAAGATGATGTTTATTGCTTCGTGCTTTGAGATAGAGGTATTGCTTTGTGGTTTTTTTTTTGTGGAACTCTGGGAGACCTACGAGGGTCTCGAGATCCCTATTGAGTATCATTATACTCACTCATGCATAGGATACACCTGCACCTTGTTGTGTCTTGTGTAGAAGACGTACATCATTGATCAAGGCTTAGGGATCCAGGACTGGACGGTGCTCAGATGTGGACCATTTAGCGTAATGTGACATAGGGACTACTGATCGTGATATGTACCTACCCTTCAGTTAGGATCCCCGGTGGATGATCCATGAGCTATTTTCACTTTTCAGTTGTATTTTCACTTTTCATTTTTACTTGTACTTTTCAGTTGGGCTTGTATTCCGACCCCTTTACTTTCAGCACACTTTTACTATAGGAGTTTACTTCATGGTTTCTTCTTGTTGTGTTCTTGGACTGTGTGTGTGTACAAGTTAAAATTCAATGTCTTCCCATTTTAGGGATACACCTTTTTGGTGCTTGTCTCCATCCTCTAGCCTATGGACGGTGGTATTGGGGTATTCATGGAATGGGCCCTAGGGGACGGGTCGTGACAAATTGGTATTAGAGGAGTTGGTTCTACCAAAGAACTAGGACTCTGATCTTTTCTATGTGGAAATATTATTAAGTATTATGAGTGTGGTTTTTAGTTTAGGGAATCTAATTTTCATGCGGTGGCTGACGTATCCATACACTAGGACCTTGAATTCTGATTTCTAACTTAGTACACATAAATATTGATTGCATGTGTTTTTGAAAAGTTTTTCTTGTGATCTCTTTGAGTCAGCTCACCAGGTATAACTTATTGACCATGGCACACCTATTTTATTTAAGGATGCTATCACGTATATAGTCATCCAGGATTCCTGAGAGACTAAGCGATGATGGACCATCGATCAATGAGGCCTCGGTGTAGGGCCCTATTATGGAATTAGCACCTTCGGGTGGTGTACCAACAATACCACTAACCATTGGGAAACTATTGCCACCAGCCCCAGCAGTAGAGAGTGCACACTGACTGAGCGTGTTGCACAAGTTTCAGTGGAAGAGGCCTCCAAGGTTCCGAGGTGAGATGGACCTGTAGGTGGATGAGGACTGGCTGGAGGCTGTGGCCAGAGTTTTTCACTTATTTGGGACACCAGTTGGTCTGATGGTGAACTTACCTGTCAGTATATTCTAGGGAGCATGTGGGAGATGGTGGAGTCTGGAACTCCAGATACACGACGAGGCAACCCTCACTTGGTTAGACTTTGAGGGCCTTTTAGAGAAGATTTCATCCCAGCGAATCTATGCTTAGTGCATATATAGGATCTACTGCACTTATAGTAGGGGAGAATGACTGTGGCCCAGTACTCAGTGAGGTTCATTGATCTCTCCTGCTACTCCACTAACATAGTACGGGACCCTTTCTTCAGGGCCCAGACCTTTGAGCAAGGTCTAGTCGTTCATATCTACTAAAGTTTTTACAAAGTGGAAGTAGTTTAGAACATCAGTCAAACTTTTTTTAAGAATTTCATAAAATTTCATCAGACATACCAAAGATATACCAAATAAGAAAAACCTAGGAGGATAGAGAAACAGCGGTATAAATTATAGAGGGATAAATGAACTATATTTTTATCAAACACAAATTATTGGACATTTTCTAATGAATAGAGAGTTGTTTGTCTCTGAGTTTTTGTGTTTTCAAAAAAATGAGAAAGAAACACAAAATGGGGAGTTTTTTAAGCTATGAAAACTCCCAAAAATGGGTTTTCATTTTTTATGAATAAAGGGAAGATAAATAAAATGGTGAGAAAAGGTTGATATACTCAAAGCAAGAAAATTATGGCAAAGTTTCTAATAGATATATCATGCCACCAGACATTATAATCTTTATGTGATTGAAGTATTAAGAAGTTGTAATAATGTATCAAACCATCATCAGTATGTTGAGATCAATGAAAAGAGGAAAAATTGTTTTTTTGGAAAAAAAATTTGAATGAATGTTTAAATCACAAGTTTTTTTACAAAATGAAATTTGAAGTTATAAAGTTATAAAGTGTGTGGTTGAAGTAAATCTATTAGATGAAATTTTATAAATAAATCCATTAGAAGAAATTCTATTATGAAAGTTTTTGGTAAAATAAAAGTTGAGGATGGATCACTGGATAAACACTACATTGTATGAAGAATTCATTATGATGCCATCAGACAAACCTTATGGACAAATAAAATCATGAAGATGCTAATATGTTCTTTTTTATTTCAAGAGGTTTTTTATTTAAGGTGGTTTGATATTAAGAAACTTTGAAAATGAATGGAATCTCTATAGAATTCATTACGCATCATGAAATTTCTAGAATAGTTGTGAAAGGTCTAGTATTTTTCATAATTAAGAGAGAATGATTAATTCTAAAATGTTTGATCAGGAAATTAAAATAATTTTCCTGCCTCTACCAGTTATGGAGAACCTATATAAAGTGCTGAAAAGTACAATGCACTTAATATTGTTCACTATCAAAAAGCAATAGCATTGAAGGATTTGTGTTAGAACTGAGTTTCCAACCAAAGTTTTATTTTATGTTGAAGAATAATTATAGATATGGGTTTATGATCAGAGTATCAGACCGAGTTTCTTAATGAGCGTCTGGATAGAGAATTATAGAGCATAGTCATCAAACATAGTTTTATGAGCATAGTGAGGTGTAGTGGTTTTGTTAAATTTGTCAGAGTTCAAGCCATATATATCAGGAATGAATATTATTGATATGCAATAAACAGACTATTATGGACATAGAAATAGACACACCATAGATACATTTTTAGATAGTTGAAAATGGATGGATAAATAGGAAAAACTTTCCAGAAAAAACCCTAGGAGATAAAGTTTTAAAGTTTCATACTTTTTTATGGATCAAGTTTTTTAATACAAACTTTTTAAAATGACTAGATTTAGTATAATCATTACTATTGGTAGATAGAATTACTCTAATGGGAGTTGGCTCAAAAAAAATTATTCACTTATTTCTAATAGTTAATTTCCATGGACCCATGGGAGTGGTCATGGAAAAGATGTAGGTTCTCACATTGAGGTTGAACATTATAAATCTTTCATGCCTTTTTTACTTTATTTTCATTTAACTCTTATGATTTTTTTATCATAGTTAATAAGGAAAATAACTCTAACAGGTTTCAAGGATTAAGTTTTATAAAATTTGGAAATTTTTAAAATTTCACCACTAATTCAACCCCCCTTCTCAGTAGTTCAACGCTCCTTAGAAAATTCACTTTCCTCAGCAATGGTAATATTGGTTGGTAGATATTAAGATAGACCTATCCTCGAATTCATCTTCTCAATTTCTTTTTCTTCTCTTTCTTCATGACCCAACATGTTTCACAAACTGAGTGATCTCTTTTTATTCTTCTTCTCCTATATATTTTATAGTGTATCTTTCTTCTTTTCTAAATTGATACCAGTTATAGACGATATATATTCTTCTTCTTCAACAATTCTTGGTTCTCTCGGTTACTCATATCTTTACATTAACATAACACATATAAAAAATAGAAATAACTTGTTTTAATTTTTAATGTATGGACACATGGATGTTTCATCTCATCTCTAATTGAGATCCACACTTATCACATGCATGGGTGGCTCAGTAAATGTGTTAGACATTTTTCAATTTATATAAATGGTATATCTAGGGGAAAGTATGTGCCAACCCAAAGTCACCATAATGGAATACCCATTTTAGGTTCCCATGTATTCATGTGTACGGATTTTTAAACTCAAGGAGTATTCCAAGAATACCCCTAATAAATGATCCAAATTTTAGAAAAACTATCAAATTAAATAGTCTTTTATTATCTTTTAGGATGGAATTATTCTTCCTCAAAAACTTCTATTATAATATCCACACTTCAAGTCTCCATGACTCTATGGAAATATTGCATAATAATTCACATTTGTGGCATGGAACTCTGCTTGTAGTGAAATTCATATCACTTTTTAATTATTAATTCTCAAACAAGTTACTTTATAAATGACTTAAGGTACTTATGAACAAACAATATTCAACCCAAAAATATTTTCATTACTCTTGAAATCTATATAAATTCATTTCAGGTCATTTAAATATTTCATATGTTCTTCATTATTTGATCTTATTCTCCTTTGGCTCAAAGATCAACATATCATAATTTTATTGCTTGGATCATGGATTTAGAATGTTCCATGATGTTTTGATCATGAAAAAATAAAATAAGAATCTTTATATTTATCATTATTTAGAATCTTATCATTCTGGAAACTCAGTTGTTCAGTGTGTGGAAATATCTTATTTTCACTAACTATTTTATCTTATGAGCATACAGGACCCACCATTTGTGGTGGGGTAGTAAGAGTTTGAGGGGGTGAGGGGAAGGTCATGGGGTTAAGTCCTTGGGCCTGCAAATTTGTTTTGATTTTATTCCTTGTTTTATTTCCATGATGGTTAATATAGTTAGCCTATTATTATGAATAAACAATTTTTCATCCACATAAATGAATTATATTATGTGGTAAAATTCTCACATTCATGTAAATGAATTATCTTACATGGGTCTAAATTCACTTAGTTGGTTTGAAATCCCATTTCCATTTTTCAAATGAATAAATGAATTTATTTACACAATATCTTGTGTAACTAAATTATCTTATGGGTAGATAAAATGAATTTTCCATTTTTCAAACTCTCATGCCTTATTTTAGTCATGCACTGACCAATAATTTTTCATGTCAATAAATTTTCTTATTTAGTGGATCCATAAGAAAAATCCATTAGATGAATTTTATTTTGTGTAAATAAATTATCTTACAGGAAAATCATGGAGGATAAACTATTTTTCCTTTTATCATAATTTTATCTCAAGTGTAGTGATTACAGGTTAGCTTTAAATTAACTTTGAGATTCTTTAAATCATCTCTATTCCTTTTAAATCATCAAAAATTTCTTTAGAACCATTCAAAAATTTTGTAGCAGCCCTTAGAATAATTCAAATCTTCTTTTAGCAAGTTCAAATGATCAGAAACATAATGTAAATACTAAAGTTAGAGTATTTCGATGAGTTTTTTTTCTAGATCAAGTGCAGCCTTTCCCAAATCAATCTTGATCCATGTATATTCAAATCATCCTTCATCTAATAGGGTCCCTCACTTATTCCAATAACCACAATGAAAGGTTACTTCAAGGATAGATTATTTAAGTCTAGCTAGATCTCAAACACTTTGAGTCTATTAAACACTTGTTAAATATAATGTTACAAGTCTATTTAGTACAGATTCAGCTGCCAACTTCTCCTTCAACTTCTTCACTTCTTGTATATGGTGTAGATAGACTCTTTCAATCAAAAAATCACTTTTTATTATTCAAATATGGTAAAATTTTCCATTAATCAAGGTCATCATCACGGTAATCTAAAATGGTGAAATCCAAGGGAATCCCCTTGCAAAAAATTATTAAATTCCCAAGGCAGTGAGCCCAAACTAGAAAACACGATCAACAGATACTTCGGATTACTCCCTGGGAGAGGGAATCCACAGCGAAGTTGGCCTCCCTATACACATGCAAAACTAAGAAACCATATCTATGCTATAAGGAGAAACTAAGAAAAAGGTATGTCAGGTGCCAAGGAGGTTCCACCTATCCGTTGACAGCTCGTACAGCAGTTTCAGAATCTGACTCCACCTCAGAACACATCAACACTAAGTTCTTGCAAAGCATGATACCAATGTAAATCGCTTGCAACTCTGCACCCATCAAACTCCCTAGACCATAAAAACTTCTAAATTATAACATCATTGAACCATAAATATCCCATATTAGGCTTCCCCCATGCATTTTTTCATTCATAAATGATCCATCCACGTTAAGTTTATATCCATGTACTGGTGGCCTCCATCTGATCCAGTTTCCCTGAGAACTGGTCGAAACAAGTGTCATGTTGAGTAACCTGCATATGACATGAGACTACTATCCACATTTAACCATATAACCCAGCTCGTGAATCATCCCCTTTATTCTAACATGTAGAAAGGTGGTCGAAGGTCGCACCTATGTCCTCGCCTTATTCCTTGCCTCCCATAATGTCCAGAAAATATAAATCACAATGAGGTCCCGACTCTTGTATTCCATTTCTTGGTTTCCCACTCCGGAAAACCAATTAAGAAAAAAATCATTCATGTAAGTGCATGCGTAATTGAAATGACCCCATTTTCCCATAATAGACCACAAGCTATTTTCCCACTCACTCTTGATAAAAAGGTGTAAGGCCGACTCTGATTGTGGGTTAGAACAACAGTAGCAGCACGAGGCCATGGAAATCCCCTTCTTCTGATCATTATCCTTTATTGGTAGTGATTGATTACACTCCCTCCATACTAGGAAATTCTTTTTTTTAACCTCTTTGCACCATAATCGAGCATCCCATTCATCACGATCCCCTTCATGAAGAAGTAGCATCCTATAATCATGACCGTTAAAATGTCCTAAAGAAGAACCTATAAATCAAACCTAATCGGCCTCCTCACTAAACATTATAACCTTGAAGGTGACCCTATACTCCTCACTCATAATAGAATCCATAATATTGGGAAACTAAGAATCCTTTTTAACCGTCATATCAGGAACAGGACAGAACGGAAAAAACAGCTTCTCACCGACCAAGTTATCATGCCATAAATTGATCTTTCCTCTCCCCACTACCCAACATGAGGATTTCTGAAGAATATATAGATGATAAATGATGGTTTTCACTAGTTTGGATAGTTTATGTTTTTCCCACTCCTCCCAATGTTGTCCATATTTTTTTTCAGATTAATTTGGCCCACAGCAATTCACCACCCATAAATTCTCATGCCAAACGAGCATGTGTGGACTGCATTGTTAATGAGATATCCCTAAGACCGAATCCTCCCTCCTCGATTGGTTTTAGAAGAAGACTACATGAATCCCAATTAGCCATGACCATGGAGTTATCATCCCCTAGGAAACAATTCATAGTTTTCTCCATCAATGAAATAACACCTTTGGGGTGACATATAGCAAACATTACATGCATCAGAATTGATGATAGAACATTGTTGATCAATGAAAAATGACCACCAAAGGATAGAAATATGATCTTCAAATTAATAATCCTCCCTAGAATTTTGTTGATGAAGTCATAAAATAATACCTTTCTAACACGCCCCTTAGAAATAGGCTCCTCGAGGTAAATCATTGGGAACTTCTTCTGTTGGATTTCCATAATGTCCTGGATGTCTCGGGCCCTCCTTCTTAGACGTTTATTTGAAATTAAAACACTTCTCTTCTTCAAACTGATACGTTGTCCTCTTAGACAACCATAGACCTTTATAATTACCATAAGGATAAGAATATAAGACCTCCTTCCATTCAAAAAAATCATAATATCATCAGCAAACATAAGATGTAAAAGGGAACCATCTGAGGCTTTAGTGTGATAAGGATGTATCCTCCTTTTATCAATTCCTCTATGAAAATTCTGTTAAAGAGCCTCTTGTGAAATGATAAACACTATGGAAGACAAAGGATCCCCCTGCCTCACTCCCTACATGCTTTTGAAATATCCAAATCCCTTACCCATAATAGATATGGTAAGCTATGGAGATGAATAACAACTAAATCATAGGCCACACACCCATTCGGTAAATCCTAGTTTCCTCATGACCTGGATAATAAAACTCCAATTTATCTTGTCATATGCCTTGTCTATATCCACTTGGATGATGAGGTTAGACCGAATCACCCTTTTATTAACATCTTCCACCAACTCTTTGGAAATACCAATTACCCCTGGATTCTTATACCCTTGATAAAGTCGTTTTGTTCCTAAGAAATCACTTTCTGTATCATCTTGTTCAGCCTCCTAGCAAGAAGGCTCTCAAAATCTTGTAAGAGACAATACACAAACAAATGGGTCTAAAATGATCAATAGTGGAAGGGTCTTGGATTTTTGGCAACAAAACAACTCTAGAGGAACAAGTGCTCATATTAATGGCTACTCCCCTAAAAAAACTTGAATGGCCTCAGTCACATGTTCCCCCACAAAATCCCACACCACCATAAAGAAACTCCCTAGAAAGCCATCTGGGCCAGGTGCACTGTCCAAAGACATGTTGCGGATTGTTTCCCAAAACTCATTTCCTTCCAGAATAACCATGAGGTCGTTGTTATCCTTCACTTCAATTCTTATAGGAATAAATCCCCTGAATGTCTCCTGCTCCTCCACTGAAACACTATTCACTGGGTTCCCTTGGTTATCACCAGTAAGTAACATCTTGAAGTGCTCCAAATCCAAACTTCCTGATACATTAACATCATAGGTGTAAGAGTCGTCCTCGTGTTTAATATTTATTTTCATATTCTATCATTCCTTCAGACATGCATGAAAGAAGGTAGTATTGATATCACCCTATTTAATCCAACTGACCCTAGAACGGTGCCTGTAGAATCTTTTAATCTCAAGTAACCTCTTGGCCAGGAAGGCATGTTTATCACATAACCTAAGGAAGGTACCCTCATCCAATATCTACTGGAGTTGGTCCTCCAAACTATCAATTTCCTCCTGAAGTGAATCCACAAGAATATCCGTGATTGGGATACTAATAAGCCAGTGAGAAATATCTTCCTTGAGCCGCTTCAATTGACCAGCTAGCCCCACCCAGGCCCTCCCATCAATCTCCTACTCCCAAGAGTTCCTCATAATTTGTAAAAATACCCTCCAAACTGTGCCAGTAAGATGAATACATGAAGGGATTATTCTCCTAGACCCCTCATTTAAGATCAACCAGTAGCGGGGCATGGTCTGCTAAGAATGAGATAGATGCAAAACAATAAAAAGAGAAAAGGAATATAACCCTTGGATGTTGGAAAGACATATGTCTGGATGACTCCATATGCACCTAGTCCCTTTGAGGTTGTTACACCAGGTATATTTTCACCCATTTAATCCCAGATCCATAAGGCCCTTACTAGACATGAAATTCTTTAATTTGAGCATTTTGCTGATAGAACTCTCTGATCCACCTCTCTTTTACAAAACAACAACAATCGTATTGAAATCCCCACTAATAAACCAAGGTAATCCCACTAGATCAGTAGTCTCCAGATACTCCCACAAGACCCTTATTTTCTACATATCATTACTAGCATAAATTAAAGAGAATTATACCTCAATACCTTTTAACCCGATCTTCACCATTATACATTGGTTCATTTCCTACATTAACTCCACCTGTATGTTTTGTTTCCAGAATAACTAGATGTGTTTATTCATGGTATGTACATGCATGAAATGAATGAAACTCATTTTCTTCATGATATAACTGATTTTCTTGACATCTTGATTAGGTTCCAGAATCACAGCCAAGGAAACACCACATCTCTAAGACACAAAAGCCAAAAAGGCACATTTTTCATGTACTCCCAGACCCCGATCATTCCAAATAATCAAGGATACCATTAACAGATGTAATTTTTATCTTTATGGACATTTCTACCCAAACTTGGCACAAAAAAATTTTTGCAGCACGCGTCCTTAGAAATCGAGCGTGTAATCGTCCTGGAAGCTTCTTCTGACAAAGATACCTTCTTTGGAATGAGGATATTCTTTTTCAATAGATTATATGATTCATCCAGAAAGGAGATCTTATTACTCACAGATGAACAATGAGGCACTAGATCTGTCTCCTCCTGATGTAGGCCATCCAAAACCAACTATGAAGGTGACCTACAAGATGCAACGATTTCTCTCTCCACCCATCCAGTAATATGAACCTCAACGGATTAGCAGTATCATCTCTAGGGTAACCCATATTAAACAAGAGGGGTGGTTTAAATGACTCGGGAAGAAGAGGGAAAGGTATCTGATCACCTATATAAGGTGGTGATAACTCCCTAGGAATGCTCGTAACCACATATGTAAGGAATAGACCCTTTCTTACATAGTAGAAGGAAGCGATCATCGTTAGGTTTAGTTCCGTCAAACCCAATTTTGAGAATGTCGATGATGATCTAGTGGGTTGTAACGGTAACATATTAGACAGTGTACCTTACTCCGAAAAAAAGCTACCCACCTGGGCCCCCTCATCGATCTTGTAAAACTTTTCTACCGCCAGTCTAACAGGATTCAAAAATTAAAAATTATCCATTGGCCTGTTGACTTTTTCTACCCCCTCTGAGGAAGATGGCGGTCTAACCCATGATATTGACGTCACGCCGATGACTCCTTGTAAGGCCATATTACCATAAGAGGAAACCTCATCCCCAGAAAAAGAAGACTCTGAATGAACACTTTTCCCATGTAGGGACCCCTGATTCTAAGGCCTTTCCTTCCCCTTCCTGCAGATCTCCATCGAATACCCTTGAAATCTACAAACTGAGAAAAAACTGGGTAGAGCTTGGAACACCAAATGCTGCCATAATTGAAAACCCTCTGGAGACTTAATGAGTAGCCATGAAGGAAATTTCACTGATAGGTTCATCTCAACACAGATGTGGGTATTGGATGCGTCCAGTAGCACATCTGTGTTCAAATCAGAACAAAAGAACCTCCCCATGGAATCACCCACCACCACCAATATTGAAGGGTTATAAAAAGGAAGGGGCACCCCAAAAGTTTGATCCAAACCGCGAACATGGAGGATTATCTTCCATAGTGACACTCCCAATACAAGCATGAAAGAGTAAACTAATGGGAACTGCAACATCTTCCCTTCCACGCCCACGCATGCACAAAATCCTCTTTGTTGAAGAGGTGAATGTAGAACGCAAACTGGGAAAGTTTAGAAACTGTTTCTAGATGTTGCAAACCCCAAGATGCCACAAAGGACTTGAACACCTCCAACGATGGTTTTTTCGGGCCAAAATGAGCCACCAAGGATATATTATGAAAATCCAAAGCCTCCGGGATCTCCTTTTCTAAAACCATAATGACTGGGACTCCATCTGTAAGTTCAATGCTTTTGTGCTTCATCTGGGTAGGTGGGATATTGTGAAACCCATATGCACCCGTAGAGGAACCTCCAACGATGACCTCCTTGAAAGACTTCTCTATACTTGGTTAGTGCATTCCAACACCATATATGGACTCTTTAAAGTCATACAAACAAGCTCAATAATGATCTAATATTTTTCAGTATAATGAATCTATCTATAAAGTTATTCCATGACCTTTGTTATTCTCTATTTGAATATAGAGACAATGCCAGCAAATCCATATCCTTTGTGGGTAGATTGTAACAACCCCCTCCCTCAAAAGGCACCACAATGAGGGGAGAGAGATAATTATCCCTGAATCCCAGCTCCAGTAGGCCCCAGGTTGTAAACTAGAACCAAGGGTATAAAAATATCATGAAATGGGAGGCATTACCCTCTATAACAAAATAGGAGTTGGAGATAAGATTAATCATCCAAAAGCAATGCTATGAAACAATATAAAAATAAACCAAAACCATCCCATAATGAATGTATAAATTTAACTAATATAGATAAAAGTTTCCAAAAGTAAATACTCAAAATCAAAGATAAATTAGTGACTAAGCAGTTATCCAAAGTTTTGAGCTATTAATGTCCAGAACGGTTCATGTAATCTTCTTGGAAACCTAAAAATAGTTTATATGTATAGGATGAGAATACAAGTATACTTAGTAAGAAAACCAAAGTCTCTCATGCGCATGTGAAAAGAGCATACTAATGCACCCATGAGAAAATAGTAGAACTAAAATGCACCTATACAGGTATACTAACCAAATCCAACTTCACAAAGGCACACTCACCAAATAACACAAGACAAGTAATATAATATAACAAGAATAAAATCAATATAAGGCACCTCACACAACTTTCCTACTGGTATGATGCTCCCACACCCCAACATTGTACATCCTGACACTCCCATCTCTTCTGTATACCACACTACACCACAAACATGGTCACAATACACTTTTCCCAAAGACGCATGGGCTTTTTGACCTACAAGCATGGCCATATCCCATCTCTCCCTGGGCTACAATACATACACAAACATAACTAGAGTAGTAGGTTATCATAAACATATAGGACATCATCATTGTTCCCTCCTCCCACTATGTACATCCCTCACCAAAATCCTCCCCACAAGCATGATCACAACACACCTCGCTTGAAAACACCTAGGCCACTGCCCCACAAGAACAGTCACATATCACTCAAAAACACTTGGGATATCACAACCACCATATAATGCACTAAAAATCCTCTGACCATCATAGTCTGTGAAATACCTACCTCTCCTGGAAGAGAAAGTGTGAAAGAGCGGGTATCCAGCCATCCATCATCCTCAGTAGATATTGGGAAAAATGCCCCTGCATGACTATATGTGTGTTGATATGTGGTTCTCGACATGGGTGGGGTGCGTATAGAAATCACAAGGAATATAAAAGTATATGAATATAGCCATAGAAACAAGCCCAACCTATGGTTTCACAACCAAACACTAACCACCTCACAACTTCACCACCTTTTCTACCACCTCTAAATGCATAACACCACACAACAATCCACAAGTACCATTTCACATTTCCAACCAATTCCCATTATCCATCTAATTCATTTAATTATTTAGAATCAACCACATTTAACCAAATAACCCATCATTTATCCATTTATTATCCATTTCCATCTCATTAACCAAACCAACCCATTTTATTTCTATCATTATTAAATAATTATCTATTCCATCACTACCTGGTCATTTAGCACAAAAAACCCACCGCCACACCGCCCCAAAATCATGTCCAAACAATCCACCTAGACACCCCAAAAGCATGACCAAACAAACCACCTTACCACCCCCAAAAGAATATCCAAAAAAACACCTCACATCAAGATCATTTTATATATTCACAAAGGGGAATTTATCACATTCTAATTTATTTTAGGGGTGTTATCACACAAGCCATAATCCTAGGGAAAAAATTATATTAACTAAATATAATTGGTTATCCAATATCTATTATAGGGTAATATCACAAAATTCACAACAAGAGAAGTAGTCACAACACTATATCCAGCACAAACAAATCCCCCAACGACCACAATTTTTAGTGGTTCATCAAGCCTGTACAATCGCAATATCACAATCATATACATGTTTTAAAAGCATGTAAAATATTCCCCTTTCCCCTTTCAATTTCAATTTAACCAATTATTTATATTTAATTAATTCATCACAACCATCTCCCATAGATAAAAAACTAAAGGCCTCCCTCATGATACACAATAAATAGAAATAAGGGATTCCCTACCTCAAATAGGCTTTCCAACTCGTTGCACACTACAGGGAGAAGAAAAAACCCACAAATCACAAACACACCACGAAATCACAGATCAAACTACACCACACCAAAGATACATTAAAACACATATTTAAAACACAACCTAAAAAACCACACCACTATAGTGAAACTCTGAAGAATAATAAAAGGAAAGAGACGAGAATAAGAGGAGAACTCACCATAGATTAAAGACAAGAAGCCAAGAACCAATCCCCATTGAAAGGAATCTCAAATCACCTCAAGGGATCACCTTAATCTACCTATAATGAGAGAGATCATAGGTTTTGAGGAAAACTCGAGTGCATTATAGCTTTATAACTGCACTACATCAGGTATTTACATGATGTGTAATCCCCTTTCCCATCGTGTAATCCCTGGGGTTCAGTTTCACCAAAAAATGTTTCACCTTTTTATTATTTAACCACTAAAATCTACACATCGTGAATCATCCCTAAACAAGATGTAAAACCAACTTTAATGTCATGTAAAATTTACATGACATATATTGCCTATAGAAGCTCTATTTCACCTTCAACCTCCACCGAAAACTCCCAGAACCTCCCATGAACACCTCTAACCACCAAAACTAGCAAAGTAACGAACTAGGAAGGAATGGAACATTACATAAGATGCCTATAAAATTATTCTCTCCCTAAAGAATAAAAAATCAAGCCTATAATTAAAGGGTTCCAAATAACCATCCCTCGATTTACCTCTCAAGGATCTCATCATACCTCAAAATCTACAACCGGCCAAACATGCCAAACCAAACAACCACAAACATCCAGCACAGTCTCATCACCACACAACCACAAATTGCCACATCTCACACAACCACAAATCATATCCTCCCACACAACCACTACACAACAAAGAATCTACACTCCCCATGAGCGCATGAATCAGATAATACCATCCTCTATGTTAATATACTATCCACTCTGGGTGTCATTGACTCTCTCACACTGGTTTAATCATATCACAGATAATGAGTATCAATAAGGAATCAAGCCCTCAACTTTTTATATATTGAAAATTTATCACACATTATACAAAAAAACATCCCAAAATAAGGAAAATGAATCATCTTATAAAACAATGAGGTCCAAACATCACAAAACAGAGAAAAATATAGAAAATAAAAACTCAAAATAACTCTGGGTAATGGTCATGCATCTGTGTCTATCACTCCAAAGTACTCTCCTCTAGGAAACTATAACTCCACAACACATGAACCAAAGAAATGGTTTTTCCATGTAGTGGCTTATCTTGGAGATCATGTATCACTACTAGTCGCTCTATAAATGTCATGTAATCCTCGATATATAACTCTCCCCAGTCAATGACATGGAAATCATCATGAAGATATCGATGGATCTGAGAGATGTGGAAGACATCATGGATCCTATCCAACTTTAGTGGCAACACCAACTAATAATCTAGCTCTCCAACTCACCCCAACACCTCAAAGGGTCCAAAAAGCCTAGGATAAAGATTACTCCCTCTGCCAAACCTCCACTACCCATGTCGAGGGGAAACCTTCAAGAACATGTGGTCTCCAACCTCGAACTCCAAGGGCATCATACTGCTATTGGCATAAGACTTTTCTTAGTCATGTACTACTTTCATTACATCACAAACAAGGTAAACCTTCTATATCATGATCTTCACCACATCAGGACCAAGAACCGCTTCCTCCCCAACCTATGTCTAACACAATGGAGAATAACAAAATCTCTCATACAAATCCTCAAATAAAGACATACTAATGGATGAGTGATAGTTATTATTATAAGAAAACTAAACCAAATGCATGTTTCATAGACAAGATCCATCAAGGTCTATGACACGCACCTACAAAATATCCTCCAACATATAGATTGTCCGCTCCATCTACCCATCTGTCTGAGGGTGGAAAGCAGTGTTGAGGCGTAACTGAGTTCCAAAAGCATGGTATAATCCCCTCCAGACTCGTGAGGTAAAACATGCTTCCTGATTTGAGACAATGGACCTTATAACTATATGAAACCAAACCACCTCATCCATATACCTCTTAGCCAAAGCATCCACTACACCTGACTCCTTGATCGCTAAGAAGTGGGCTGATTTCATCAAGTGATCCATGATCACCCAAATAACATCACAACCTCCCTAAGATCAGGGTAAACCTATGATTAAATCCATTAATAAGTCATCACATTTCCCCTTAAGAACATCCAAGGGCTGTAAAAAAACACTAGGAACATGATGCTCAGCCTTTACCTACTGGAAAACCAAGCACTTCACCACAAACTCTTCCATTTCCCATTTCATCCTGATCCACCAAAACTGCATCCTCAAGCCATAGTAAATCTTGGAAACTCCTAAATGTATCACTAATGGTGAGATATAAACTCATGAATTAATCCCTTATGAATCACTACCAAAATAATAAGCCTCCCATGAAACAATACCCAATTACGAAAGTCCTCTGACTATCCCTTTGGAGCATCACCATGGCCAACATGATCATGAATCACCTCTACCTTTGAGTCTCCCCACTGAGGTTCCTCCACCTACCACACTAAAAAATATTACACCAAAGAATACTACACCATAATCTAAAATAAATAACCTCTACCAACATCCACCCTTGCATCTAAGTGCAAGGATTTCAACTCCTACATTACTCTCCAAGCATCCCTAGACTCTAAAACAACACCCTTCCATGACTACATACTCAAAGTATCGACCACAAAATTCCCTTTTCTTGAGGTGTAGAAGATATAAAAAACATAGACCTAAAGAAACTACATCCACCTTTACTATTTCAAGTTCATATCATGTGGATAAGAGATATACCTTAAACACTTGTGATCTGTGAAGACCACAAAGCACTCCCTAATGAGGTAATGCCACCACAAATTTAGTAAAAAAACTACTAATTCCAACTAAAGATCATGGGTGGAATAGTTACACTCATGGGAAAATAACTTTAGAGACCCATAAGAGATTACTTCCCTCTGCTGGATTAAAATGAGTCCCAATCCCAGATAGGAAGCATCAAAAAACACCTCAAACATCACCCCCTCATCAGGAAACTAAAGAAATTGATCACTAACAAAATTCAAATTTAGGTAATTTAATTATGCCTAGAACTGATAAGTCTACACAAAATCATAGTCCTTTATGGTCAACACTGTCAATGGGGATATAACTTGAGAGAAATCAGGAACAAACCTCTAATAATAGCCTGTAAGACCAAGAAAACTATGAACCTCTACCATTTTTTTGGGTGATTCCCAAGAAACAAATGCCTCAACTTTTGATGGGTTCACTTCCACACCCTGATAATATGCCACATTCTAGAGGAAATGAACCTCTTGTGTCCAAAACTTACATTTGGAAAACCTTCCATAGATCCGGTGGTGTCGAAGAACCTGTAAGACAATTCTGAGATGATTATCATTTTCATCCTCTGAATTTGAGTAGATCAAGATATAATCAATAAATATAATGAAGAACTAGTCTAGGAACTCAAAGAAAATAGATTTCATAATACCCATGAACATATTTGGTGTGTTCATAACACCTAATGACATGACTAAAAACTCAAAAGTGTCCTTCCCTATATCTAAAGGTAGACTTTGGGATATCCCTATCCTTTACCCTCAACTGGTGATATTCAGATCGTGGAACGATCTTAAAAAACCAACTCACCCTTATCATATATTTTAAAAGATCATATATCCTTGTAATAGGGTAACGATTCTTAACTATTAGTTAGTTAAACCTTTGGTAATCTATGCACAACCTCAGATTATCATCCATCTTCTTGGAGAACAACACTAGAGCACCCCATGATGACACATTGGGCTTCATAAAACCCTTCTACATTAGATAATCTATTTGAATATTTAACTCTCACAAATTTGAAGGTTCCATCGATAAGGATCAATTGAAATTATAGAATCACCCAGCTGCATGTCTATCATGAACTCAATGTCACGTCGAGAGGGAAACATCACAACCTCCTTGGGAAAAACATCCAAAAACTTTCTAACAACCTTGGGAACCTTCACTAACCCATCTTCCACCAATTCCACTAATAACTTAGCCAAAAAATAAATAAGGGGATTCACACATCAACTACCCACCAGACAACCCTTCTCACCAATGAAAACCACACACTAACCATCCACATCCAAAAACACGACTCACCTCTAGAAGTAGTTGACAACATATCATACAAATAAAACCAATCGATGTTACGGATAACATCATATGGCTGCATATTTATCAATAAAAGATCCCCATATGACAAATGTGTCTCCATCATTAGTCTAAACCCCTAGTACACATCAAACAAGATGGTCTAGCCTCTAACTGGCATAGTCAACACTAGAGGAATGGAAATCCTCTTGATGTCTAGTCCCAGAGCATGAACTAGAGTGGGTGAAAAAAAGGATTGAAAATATCTTGAATCAAACAAGGAAAAAAGGGGTACTAAACAAACTGATCATACCTCTGACGATATCTAGCCCCTCAAGAATTATAGCCTCTACTACATGAAACTAACCATTCCCAACTCCTCTACCTCTCTATTTATGACCACATACACAACCAAACTAGTTTCAAGGTATCTGAACACAAGGAATATACTATGATCAGCCTCTACCTATTCCATCTCCCCTTGGTAGAGCAAAACTAGCTGCCCTACTACTGAAACAGTCTCACTGGAAACTGTTGTTGTGGCTAGCACTGAACCTATACATCTCTACCAAATTGAGCTCAGGGAACCACTGATAACTAGTTATAGTGATGCTTATGAACCCCACAAACAAAACACATTGGAGAAAACATCCTAGTAATATCATGGAAACTATAGGCCCCATAAGGATAGAAAGAAATTTGTTGAGGTTGAATCTATGATGATAAAAACCTCAAAGGTTATGGTGCTTAAGACCTACCACTGAAAACTCTTCCCCTTGAGGAACCCTGATGGTTCCCCTATCATAATAAACCTCCTCGTGAGTGTATCCACTTGATCACCTCTACCTTATTTTGAACCTCTAGATACATTGGAAATGTAAAAGGATTAAGTACATATTGTATAGAAGGACAGAATTCCTCCTCAAGACATCTCGCACAAGACTCCTTATCTAGAAAAAGATTTGGGGAAAAGTGCATAAGTTACTTGAACTTGATTCCCAACTCTTGTACTAACATAATCCCTTACTGAAGTAAAAGAATCTCTTAACTCTTCACTACCTTCATGGTCGGTGATAGGAACACTGCCTGAAACTCTTTCAGGAAGTCGAACCCCAAATAATTTTCCTTCTTCTGCTCACCCAGATACAGTGTCCACCACTAATGCATAGATCCCCACATATGACTAACTACCAAAGGGACCCAGTATTCCACTAGGGCCTGGATCAAACTAAAAGTGATATAGATATCCTCCATCCATCTCTCTATCCCCACATCTGAAACACTTCCCTCTTACTTCCCCAAATTCTTCCATTGGAAAGCATGTAATAACCTCTACCAAGCCTTATCCACCTCTCTTAGATCGAATATACATCAATCAATTAGATAATGATGTTGAACCTCAACTTCTTGATCCACACACAGATAATAAACATGATCCATAGATGAAAGAAGAAACAAATATTTCCTAAGACCAGGTAGTATCGAATTTTATTTAGATTTATTTTAATTCACTTTATTTATTTTAACCTTCCCAAAACAACCCAAATTCAAAAAGCAACACAAGTCATCATGATGCATGTACCTCTTCTAGTTTTATACCCTGCAAGAAGATCCACATCACTTGGTTTCTCACTTTTTCCTCAAAAGTGTTTGGATAATAAAAAATGAATTTTCAGTCACTTAGTCATTCAATAAGATCATAGTTCATGCACTGGATCATGGGGGGCCTAAAATCCCATTTCATCAGTGGTCTCTCTCACCTATATCACACACCAAGGTCAACCAAAACTATTTCTATACCAACACCTACAATTATAACTATGCCTAACTCTAAACTTCATTTCATCACTCAACCATCACCTTTGATACCACTTTTTCATGACCCCCTCCCTCCAAATATGCCTCAATGAGGTGAGAGAGATAGTGACCCCTGATTCTCACCTCTAATAGGCCTTAGGTTGGAGACTATCACCAAGGGTATAAAAATCTCATGAAATGGGAGGCATTTCCCTAAATAAAAAATAGGATCATGAGATAAGATGAATCATCTACAAGCAACACCATGACATAATATAAAAAGAAACCCAAACTATCCCACAATGAATGTATAAATATAACTAATATAGATTAAAGTATACAAAAGTAAATACCCAAAAGAAAAACTAAAGTAGCGGCTCAGCAACTATCGAAAGGTCTAAACTAGTAATGTCCAGCATGGTCCACGTAACCCTCCTAGAAACATGAAAACGGTTTATATACGTAGGGTGATCATACAAGTATACTCAATAGAAAAACCAAAGTCTCTCATGCACATGTGAAAAGAGCATACTAATGCACCTCTGAGAAAATATCAGAACTAAACAGCACCTATACAGGTATACTAACCAAACCCAACCTCACCAAGGCACACTCACTAAATAATGAAAGCTAAGTAATATAACATAACAAGAAGCATATCAATATAGGGTACCCCGCACCACTTTCCCACTGGTATGACACTCTCAAACCCCAATGTTTTACATCATGTCACTCCCATATCTTCTGTATATCACACAGCCCCACAAGCATGGTCACAACACACCTCGCCCAAAGACACCTAGGCTCGTCACCCCATAATCACGGCCACATCACATATCGTCTGAAGATACCTGGGCCACAACACATCCACAACCATAACCAAAGTAGTTGGGTTTCATGAACATGTAGTACATCAACCTCATTCCCTCCTCCCACCATGAATGACCCCCACTAGAATCCACCCCACAAGCACGGTCACAACACAACTCACCTAAAAACACTTGGGGCACCACCCCCACAAGCATGGTCACATCTCACACGAAAACACTAGGGATATCAAAACCACCATATAATGCACTAACAGACCTCCAAACATCATATCCTATGCAATACCTACCTCACCTAGAATAAAGAGTAGGAAAGAGTGGGTACCCATCCATTCATCTTCCTCACTATATGTTGAGAAAAACACCCCCTGTATGACAATGCAGGTGTCGGAACATAGTTCTCAAAGTTGGTGGGATGCATATATAAATCACAAGGAACATAAAAGTATATAAATATATCCACACACACAAGACCATCCTATGGGTTCACAAAAGAACACTAACCAACTCAAAAAATCACCACCTTTACTGCCACCTCTAAATGAATAACACCACATAATATGCCATAAGTCCCATTTCACATTTCTAACCAATTCTCATTATCCAGACAATTCATTTCATTGTTTAGCATCAAAAAAATTTAATAAAACAACCCATAATTTATCCAATAATTATCCATTTCCATTTCATTAACCAAACTAACCCATATCATTTCAATCATTATTAAACAATTATTTATTTCATCACTACCTAAGAATCTAGCACAAAAAACCCACCACCTTTCCACCCCAAAAGCACGTTCAAACAAACCACCCAAAAATCATGGACAAAAAACCCACCTCACTACCCCAAAATCATGGACAAACAAGCCACCTCGCATCAAGATCATTTTACATATTCACAAATGGGATTTTATCACATTCCATTTTATTTTAGGGGAATTATCCACAAGCCATAATCTTGGTGAAACTATTTTATTAACCAAATATAAGTGGTTATAAAATTTACATTTTAGGGTGATATAAAAACAATCACCAGAAGAACAGAAGTCACAACACATATATCCAACACAAACAAATCCCCCAACAGCCACAATTTCCAGTGGGGCATCAAGCCCGTACAATCACAATATCACAATCATATCAAAGACATAAAAGCATGAAAAACATTCCCATTTACCCTTTCAATTTCAATATAAACAATTATTTATCTTTAATAAATTCATCACAACCATCTCTTATAGATAAAAAAATTAAACTCCTCCCGCATGATACACAATATAGAGAAATAAGGGATTCCCTACCTCAAAGAATCTTTCTGACTCTTTGTGCACCACATGGTGAAGAAGAAACACTTGTAAACCACAATAACACCATGGGATCATGAATAAACCTAAAACACACCAAAAGATCCATCAAAATTCATCCCAAACACATAATCTAAACCAACCCCACAACCATAGTAAAACTCTTAAGAAGAGCGGAAGGAAATAGATGAGAATGATAAGAGAACTCATAATAGATCAAATACGGGAAGTCAGGAACCAATACCCATAAAAATGAATCTCAAAACACCTCCAAGGGAACACCATAGGCCACCTAGAATGAGGGATATAATAGGGTTTGAATAAAACCCAAACACTCTATAGCTTTATAACTATATTGTGTCGGGGATTTACACAATGTGTAACCCCATTTCATGTCATGTGTTCCTTGGGGTTAAGTTTTGCCAAAAAATACATCACCTTTTTATTATTTAACCCCTAAAATCTACATTTCATGAACCATCCAAGAAAAAGTCATGAAACCAACTTTTAAATTGTGTAAACTTTACACGGCGTGTATTTCCTATAGCAGCTCTGTTTTACCTCCATCCTCCAGCAAAAACTCTCAGAACCTCCTCATAACACCTCCAACCACCAAAACTAGAAAATTAACATACCATGAAGGCACATAAAATTACATAGATACTATAATCCATCACTTGAATCATATCCCTTTCATTATTATATTTAAAATCATTAATTGATAATCTTAATTGAAAAAAATACAAACAAACACTTTTGGCCACAATAATCTCCCCCTTTTTTATTTTCCATTCCAAATAATCTACATATGTCAATGTAACCTTTCTCTCCTTAATTGAAAATAAATTAAAAGGGGAAATTTTTTATCCCCATTATTTACACAGTAGGGTTCATGTTTTATTTTCTTCTCCCCCTTCAATATTTGATACCACTTGGATACCACTTATAGTTTAAGTGATGGTTCTTCTTAAAATTCATCTACCCCTTATGATTTCCATTTGGGGTGATTTAAATAAAAAATTACCCCTCTTATGATCATAATAATTATTTTATAGGGTTTTATTTAACAAAGAATTATAAATTTAAGAAATTTATCTTATCTCCATGTGCTTTCTCTATTTGAGATAAGAGTGTCATTTTTCAAATATTGATTGTTGTTTAAAATGATCTGATACCAAATACTGATTAATATTACTTCTTGGTATTCCCTTTCTATTATTCACAATTTATCCATCAATTATATGAGATGGTTAATTCAGAAAAAAAATTCTCACCTATTACAAGTGAGTATAAGAACTTCATGACTGAAAAGAATAAATTGATTTAACTCAAAATCACATTTCTATTAGAAATGTTTCATCAACTAATCAACTCTAAGTCTATGCTGGATAACCCTTTATAGAAAATGAGAGAGAAAAAGTTAGACAACAAGGTTGTCCAAATTTTCACCTCTTGTGATACTAGTTACTATCTTTCACTTCTTAGGGTAAGAACATAGATATTTTCAATAAATCATAATAACCTACACTTAATTGAACACATGCATCAAACACATTCAAGTGAAATGTATTAACCACATTGTTATATAAATACCCCCCCCCCCCACCCCATCGATAAAAATAATATATATATATGTTAAAATAGTAATGGGAGAAAGAAATTATACCTAAAATATTGGTTTTTATAAAATCTGTCCAAAATTCAAAATTCATATAAAATGACTAGATTATAGAAGATTGGTCCTCTTTGATAGCTCCTCCTCAAGGGATTCTCTCCAAAATTCACCACCCTTAATTCAAAACATTTGTGCATAATGAATATGATATGGGAATAATTTGTATCATCTTCTACCTATTAGTTGGAATAATGGGGATGGGACTTGTTTTTAACCCATTCAACTTCTTCTTGGTAGCTCTGACTTTTTTGAAAATATATATGCTATCTCTTCACTTGATGTTCCAAGTCAGGTTAAATTTGGGAAGAATGGATTAATTTCTATTATGAACTTCCTTCTTAGATGGAATGGACTTTATGAATTAGTAACTAGAGTAGTTTTATTCTTTTCATATTTCTCTAATCTTATATCCCCTTATAACTATTCAGGATAGATGATTAATATATCATTAGCCTCATACTCTTCCTTTTTATTGAATGTGGATTTCTTATTTCCAATAATGGTTTTTTAACTTTTTCTCATTGGTTATTTACATTTAGATTTCATTAGTTATTATTTTTGAGTTATCCATATTATACATTTCATAGTACTACAACCAACCATATTGCACCTTCCACATACATCTCTATCAACTTTTGAATTGACCTTCTTGGTCAGCCTCTCAACCTCTTTATTAGGAGTTTCAACCACCACACCAATTTGGATATCTCTTTCCTAGATTGATTCATTTTTATTTTCATATTTCTCCCATATTTATTGAGATTCATGGAAATGTTTCAATGGTCCATGATATGGACTTTCTCACTACAATAAAAGAAATTATTTCTAGTAGGTGTGAAATATTTCTCACCCTTCTTATGAACCTCTTAGGAGTAACTTGTTTTTACCCTACTTCGGTGATTCATCTCCCAAGGAAGACTAACTTTATTTATTTGCCTACTTCTTAGTATGTGGTGGTTTTATTTCCAATTTAGTAATTGGATTCTATATAGTAGGATTATGCTATAATTAATCATATAAATGAAAATTTATTTTTCATAACTCATAGAAATTTCCAAGTGATTCAAAACTTTTACATATTGATATATTATTATTCATCTGTGTTATATTTATCACAATAGTGGGTTTTCTCTTTTCTTTGAATTTGATAATACTTAATTTAGGGCTTCTAGAACTTGTTCATATTGATATGTTATTCCAAAAATCAATTGTATTTTACCCAAACCTCCAATAGAACCAACATCTTCCCACAAATTCTATGCTTTTCACTTTAGGTGTAGTCTATCCTATATGAAATGTTTTTTATTTTTTGGACTAGAAACCCAAACTTTTTATATCATTTTGGGGGAGAATAATTTTTAGAAATTGTCACCTCCACCCTTGATATTGTGGTGGGTTTCTTAATTTTAATATCTTAGTTTTTCCTACAAGGTACAAATATCTTTTTCAATTTAAATGAGTTTTTATGGACTAATGTGAGTACATTTTGAAATCATGGGAGTATCATGGGTTTTCGGGGATTTTTCATAGCCCGAAGACCAGATTTTTGAAAAATAAGGTAGGTCTCATGGTTAGTAGAAACTGTGTGGGACATGCCACACAGTTTGAGAAACCGTGTAAGGCCTAAGCAGTGGGCTGAAGGAGCCCACGAATTTTTAGGAAACTATGTGGATGGAGGTGCATGCCCATGTGAGGCACCTGTAATTTTTAGCATATTCAAATCACATCGTTTACGCACTATTTGTAAAACTATGTGCACTAACCGTGTGTGGTTCTCCTTAACATAGTGAAGGGATCATGGTTTGTCAAACCATGTGGCAAAACTGTGAGACCCATTATTTTGAGGCAAAATGACCATTTTTTCCTTAAAATATTTTAAAATCATAATCTAATTTCATTCTTAATTTGTTTTATAAAACTCACATAGGATAGATCCTTAGAAATCCATTTGGTATGATTTGGTTCCAATTCTCTATCTAAACTCATAATTGAACATCATCGGTTTTGTTGGATTCATGTCGGTAAGTACTTCAATTATCTTATGTCGTTCTTTGTTTGACTTCATATAGATGAGGTTATTTAGGTTCAATCTAATATGAACTATTTTTTAGGTTCTTCATTCATTATTTATTTTTCTTCTGATATGGACTGAATTGTAAGATGATACTGGGTGAGGACTCTACAATGGACCTATAGTAGGTGGTATATACCTTTCCCTCATGGTTTGGTGTTTTATATAGCTAGTTGTTGTTGTTTCGTGATCCAGAAATTCCGATGTCACCCCTAAAATGAAATAAATATTTAAATTGAATGAATTTGAACCTATTGGAGATGCCTAGTAGTTCCATAGAGAGAGTTGGTGGTTGTTTCCCTAGCCTAGGCGACCCATGGGGTGTTCCCTTACCTTTTCTTGTTATTCAACCACCAAAGGGGTGTGTGTTTGAGCTTTCCTAATTAGAGGAATCCCAGTTATAAGTGAACTGAATTGAATTGATTGATTAGAAGATAGTTTTCCTCCCTTTCCATTTTATATATGATGTTAACTATTTAATTATTGAAATGTGAATTGTTACATGAGTGGGTAAAATCATGGAATGTAAATGCTTATGAATGATAAATGTGATGAGATGATTAATTGAGATGGTAGTGGATGACTTGGTGGGTATATATTGGATCCTAACTCCATTGAATTCCATGGAAATTACTTATAAGGATCTTGATAGCGGTAGTGGACACCTTGGATGGATTTCTCCTTGGGTCTTGATTATGTGGGATGCCTTGGGACTTACTACCCCTTGGATTCAGCTTTATTGGACTCATGTAGGAAATGATTAGTTGACATGCTCTTAGGAATACATCCAAGTCTAACCTATTTTCTATCGAGATAATCCTAGGACTTGATGAGGATGCATTGGAGTTATATACCTTGGATATGGCCCCCAGGGATCTGACACTTCTGATTAT
Organism: Viscum album; assembly: GCA_963277665.1. NCBI lineage: Eukaryota > Viridiplantae > Streptophyta > Magnoliopsida > Santalales > Viscaceae > Viscum > Viscum album. The sequence continues at coordinate 256,427,118 of OY728143.1, read as the reverse complement.
ATATATTGGCCATGGTTAATACAACACTTTTTATTATACAACTCAGTTGTGGTTTTTATGACAGTTCTAGTTATATGGTTTGGCTATGGTTGATTTGATATATAGGTTGTATGGTGTGGTCATGGATGATATTATATATTGTGTATACGGCATGGCCTTGGTGTTTACTTCTAATTTCTTTAAAGCTTCCTTATTATAGGATCTTGATCATTGTTTTGCAGGGAGCCTTGTTTGGCTATAAAATTCACTTTAGTTGTTTTTCATATTGCATCGGCACATTTTTCTTTCTTTTATACTTGTGATAAATATTTCATACTACTTATCTTGTATTTCACATCCTTGATTAGTTATAGACATCGTTGGTGGTGGCCTATTGAGATTTTATCTCACACGCTATTTGGGTCTTCATTGGGTACCATGACAGACTATATAGATGTAGGTAGGGACCGAAAAAAGAACCCAAAGTATGATTCTTGGTTGTGCTTTGCTTTGGAGTAGGAGAGCACAGTATCAGGCAGAGGATCATGATGCTATTTAGGATATATCTTTTTGGTCTTTTTGGTATTTTTGATACAAGTATTATTCTAACACCTAGATACCTGTTTTGGATAATTTATGGAGAAATGACATGACATATAATTTTTTATATCATTTAGTTTCCTGCTATTATTTGATTATTTTTTCTTGGATGTTTATGTTTGATTCCTCTATGGTGGGTTACTAGTCCAGTGGTTATAGTGTTTATTCCTGCTACTTATTCTTTATTATAGTGCTTCTTATATTGGTATTTATGATTAATACCATTGTGTTACACTCTGACATAAGGGAATAGCCTCCCCACAGAAACACCCTAGGCCCTCACTGCTAGTTGGAAGCCTCTAGTATTTGAGAAGATGCACTTTAGTCTATGTGACCCACTGGCTCGGGGCACATTTTAGTGGTATTCGGTTCAGGATGTTATAAAGTGGTATCAGAGGGATATTCTCTTTTATGCTTTATTATTTTAGGAAAATAGATAGAGGATTAGGGAGAATTGGAATTTATTAATGAGTTGTTCCTGGGAGTATCTAACCCATGTACAATGAAAATCCAAATTTCCTTGAATGGAAATTTTTTTTATGAATTTTGACTATTAAAGTTGATTTTATTCCACCTTTGGGTTATGCACTTGAATTTTGATATTATTATTAATATAATTGAAGATTGGTTTCACCATTTCCTGATGATATGAGGGTATGCATCTCATGCGTCATTTTAGTCACTTTATAGGATTCACATTCCATGCATTATGTCATGCCACATTGGATGCATTGCTTGTTTGAATGATGTTGTTATATGTTCCTTGATAGGTATGCCTAATATTTGAAAGATGATTTGTGTAGTGTTTTGAGTAACATGGTTGGTAATTAGAGTGTATTCCATAACCTAAATAGTATTTTCTTAATTAGGCTATAGTAAACACCCTAAGAATACAACTATGGAACGTTGAGTCATGGACCATGAGTCACATGGAATAGAACGTGTTATGGTGTGGGTTAAGTGGATGTCATATTTCAGTTCATGAGGTGTATGGACCCTTATGGATCGGAAGTGGTGAACCATTTGGTTCAACCATTTAAAGTGAAATGTTAAATGATTATGAAATCAAATGGAAAATTGAAATTTTGAAATAGAGAACTCGGCCTTGACCCGGCTTTTGAGTGGGTAGTAGACAATGTCTCTAGTGATGATAATGACTATTTAATTTTACCCAGTCCTAGATTTATGATAAGGAAGAGGGGTATGATCTGTTTATATGAAGGGTTTGACCTATCCTGCACTTTTATCTGTGAACTTTGTTTATCGATATTTTTCAAGGAATATGTTTGGAATTGTAGAGACATACCACCAGGATGACCTTTGGTTGTATGCCAATAGGACAGTGATGACCATGCTCTAGAGTAGGCAGGCCATCAGATACTATTATATCCTCTTGTAGTGCCTTTTGTGGCACCAATAGTTTTTCCAAACACAGGTATTAAAGAATAGTTTCGCAATGGGTTCTTATATTACATGCATACTTTTCATGGAGCACTATAGCATGCCTTGTCTATGGCTGAGATGAAATGGGTGTTCCAGTAGCAGCATCCTCCCATGTTTTCAAGGGATAATGGACCATGGGATACTGAGTTGTGGCTTGAGACTACTCTATAGATATTCGAGAATCTAGAGACACCTCCTAAGAGGATAGTGAAGCTCATGGATTATATGCTTCAGGGAGAAGCAAAACGTTGGTTGGATGTTTTGAACCAGGATAATTCATTGTGTGATATGGGTTGGAGGGATTTCCAAAATTGGTTATACGATTAATTATTTTTCCAATACTCTGAGAGAAGAGAGAGCCAGTGGGTTCATGCATCTAGAATAGGGCACAATCACTGTTATGTAATATTCTACATTCTTTATTGATAAGTAGTGTTTTACACCAATATATCTGGTTGATGAGGTAATGAGGGTAAGATTCTTTGATGAAGGTCTCATACATGTCGTTCAATCTCAGGTCAACATGTTCAGGTTTATGAATTTTACTGAGATAGTAAATTAGGAACTAATTATAGAGCGGGGCTTAAGGGAAGTTGGGGGCACATAGGAGAGTAGTGTAGTCTCTCGACCTAGTGGTTTAGCTTCTAGTGGTAGGAAGCAACATTTTGAGGCTTCTCGTTAGTTGAGTACCATCCAGGCTATTAGTGTTGGTAGTGTAGTTTTTTGTCATTGGTATGGAAGATGGGGTCACATGAAGAATCATTGTGATTAGGACCTAGTCAAGTGTCGATCATGCAGTAGGATGGTCCATATATAGCGTTTTTTGAAGGACCTTCCCTCCAATAGTTAGTGGAATTGGATCATCTTTAACTCTAGGTTTAGGAGTGGGTTTCACAGCTCCGTTCCAAGCTAGGAGCTAGAGCAGCATCGGTCATTCAGGCCGAGGTGGTGGTCGTGTCCAAGGTATCCAAGCACCAGTTTTACCTAGACAGTAGAGTGGGTCTACTTTGAGTAGTGAGGTTATTTTATAGGGTTGTGGTTCATGCCAGATATATTTTTTACAGCCTACACCATAGTAATAGGGCGCCAGGATGTCTATGGTGAGAGGTACTATCTTAGTATCCTCTATGATACTATGTACTCTTTTAAATACAGGTGTATCTCATAGTTTCATATTTGTACCTATGGTATAAATCCTCGGGATTTTTGTTCAGTTTTATGAGGATGTTATGACACTAGATACTCCATTTGGGATTAGAACAAAAATTACACACTAGTTTCGGGAGTTCCCCTTTGAGGTTGGAGGGTGTCACTTCATTTGGGATTTTTTTCCTCTAGATGATGGGGTTTAACGTCATACTCGAAATGAACTATCTGGCTTCTTATCGATCCTGTGTCTATCGCTATCTCCAAAGGGTGACATTCACATAACTAGAGGGAAGATCTTATATTCAAAAAGGTGAATGGGATGTCTAGGTGATCTGAGCTGGACCACAATATTGTGGGCTGGGTAGGATGGCAATCCAAATTTCTATTTTGTATCTAGATGATCAGGAAGTTTGTTAAGAATACTTTCCTCTAGTGGTTGATCATTTTAGGGATGTTTTCCCAGATGAATTTTCTATTTTACCTCCTGAGAGAGAGGGTTAATTCTCCATCGATCTAATTCTAGTAGTTGCATTGGTATTCATTACTCCTTATAGGATGGCTACTACGGAGTTACAGGAGCTCAAGTGGTAGCTAGAGGATTTGGATTAAAAGGGGTTTATCTGACCCAGTACTTATCTGTGGGGTTCACTGTTTCTTTTTGTGGAAAAGTTAGAAGGTAACCTCAGGCTATGCATGGATTATTAGAAATTTAACCAGTTAACAATTAAGAACTAATATCCTCTGTTGTGGATAGATGAACTTTTTGATCAACTTTGAGGATCTCAGGTGTTCTTGAAAATTGATTTGAGGATGGGATATCACTAGGTATGTGCTCGACTTATTAACATACCTCTCACAGCTTTTTGTATAAGGTATATTCTATATGAGTGTCTGGTTATATCGTTCAGTCTCATGAATGTGTCAGTATTTTTCATAATTCTAATGAACTGAGTTTTCCATCCTTATCTAGATTTGTTTGTGGTGGTGTTCATGGAAGATATCTTGGTGTATTCTCACAATTGAAAATATCATGCCAGACATCTTGAGATCATTTTTTATACACTATTATAAAATCATTTATATTATAATCTTACAAACTTCCACTTCTAGATGGATCAGATTCACTTCTCGAGTCATATTATCTCATATATAGGAGTATCAATTGACTTAAAGAAGGTGAGAGTTGTAGTTTCTTGGGAGCATTCCAAGAACGTATTTGATATTTGGAGTTTCTTGGGGCTAGTTTTATTTTATAGTAATTTCATACAAGACTTATCATGATTAGTAGTTCCATTTATGGTCTTTACTAATAAGGTTTTGAAGTTTGTATGGACAGATACCTACGAGATAGCCTTTCAAGAGATAAAAGGGAGACTGACTTCAGCACCGGTCATGATTCTGCTAGAGACAGGAAGGTTCAACATAATGTACTGTGATGAATCAATTATAGGTCTAGGATCAATTATGATGTAGGGGATAGAGTCGTGGCACATGGTTCTTGGTAATTAAGGCCACACAAAATAAAATACCTAACACACAATCTCGAGTTAGCTGTAATTGTTCATGCTTTACATTGTTGGAGACACTACTTACTGGGATAGCATTTTATGGTGTACATGAACCACAAAATTCTTAATTATATATTTAAACATCATGATATGAATTTTAGGTAGCTAATATTGGTTGAATACCTACATTATTGTGACTTTAAATTGCTTATATGTCTAGAAGGTTCAATGTTGTTTCCAATTCACTGATCAGGAGGACTCAGATACAAACAGTTCAGAAGGCCAGTAGCGAGTGGTAGCTTATGGTTTTGTTTTTAGAGATGCACTTGGAGGTTCAGGACAATTAGAGGAATGAATTTATTTCTTCTTTAGCTATGACCACTACTCTTTTGGATGGAGTGATAATGAGACGGATTTTGGATTCTAAGGCCTAGTTCTACATAAGAGTGTGGCGGGTGAGGACTTGCCTCCTGGTTAGACTATGGGTGAGGATGATATCATGCATATACATGGTCACATATGGGTCCTAGAAGACATATGTAAGGAACTGATGCAGGAGTTTCATGCCTTAGTTTGGGCAGTGCATCCCAGCATCACCAAGATGTACTGTGACTTTTTCCGTCAATACTGGTGGTGGGGTATGAAACATGAAGTATCTTTTTTTTATTATGAGATGTTTCATCTATCATTAAGTGAAGGAAAAACATCATCAACCAACTAGACTTTTACAGTAGTTACTCATTACTGAGAGGAAGTGGTATGATGTCACGATGGATTCAGTGACTGGTTTGCTGAGATCTCTTTAAGTCAGTGATGTTATATGGGTTTTTGTGTACAGTCTCGTGAAGTTTTCTCATTTCATACTAATTAGGGTGACCTTCAGTGTGGATGATATTGGGAGGTTGTACATCCAAGAGATCTTATGACTTCAAGGGTCTCTCGTACTATCATTTCAGATAGGGACACCTAGTTTACATCTCATTTCTAGTAGATTTTACAGAGTACTTTGGGTACACAGGTGCTTCTGAGCGGAGCATACCACACTCAGACTGATGGTTAGTTAGATCGTATAATACAGGTGTTTGAGGACATGTTTTGAGCATACATCATAGCTTTTTGTGGCTCTTGGGAGAGGTATATACCCCTAGTTGAGTTATCCTACAATGATAGTTATCAGGTGACTATATAGATGGAACCTTATGAGGCTTCATACAGTAGTCCATGCTAGTCACCCCTATGCTGGATGGATGTGGGTGAGGTAGCTTTATTAGGATGATGTCTCATGCAGGAGACTTTTGAGTATGTCCAATTGATCAAAAAGCGGATGGATATTGCACAATATTGATAGAAATCTTATGTTGATCGCCATCGATAACCTATAGAGTTTGAGGTTGAGGATCAAGTCCTTTTACATATCTCACTGAGGCTGGGACATAGACATATTAGGATACAGTTTAAGCTTTCACCATGATATGTCAGGCCGTTCGAGATTCTGGGTAGATTCGAGCTGGTAGCATATTAGTTATAGTTACCTCAAAAGTACCAGGCCATGTATGATGAATTCCACATTTCTCAATTGTACCATTATAATTCGGACTTCTCTCGTGATTTTCATCCCAATGAGGTTTAGTTACAGACATATGTGTCCTTTGAGGAGAATTTGATTCATGTTTTGGATAGGATCACAAAGGTTCTCTGAGCCTGGTATGTTCCTCTAGTATGGGTGCTATGGCAGCATGACTGTTTATAGGATGAGACTTAGGACTGGGAGGCTTATGTATATGCTTAGTGGTTGAAGATATTCTCAGACGATTATTAACCACCCTTAAGAGAGAAATTCAGGGATGAATTTCTTTAAGGGGAGAAGATTGTAAGATTGTGGGTTTTCCTATGAGGTATAGATCATTTTTTCAATATAAATGCTTATTTATGGACTAATGTGGGTACCCTTTGAGATCATGGTTGTATCTGGGGTGTACGGGTCTTGTTCGGAGCCCAGAACCCCACTTTTTGGAAAAACATGGTAGGTTGCACAGTTAGTAGAAATTGTGCAGGATAGGCTGCACAATTTTAGAAATCATGTGAGGCCTAGGAAGTGGGATGAAGGATCCCGCATGATTTGAGGAAACCATGTGGATAGAGGCACACACCCATACAAGGAACCTAAAATTTTTATTAGATCTAAATCACACAGTTTTCATATGGTTTGGAAAACTGTGCACACTAACTGTGCAAGGTGCCCCTTAACATAGTGAAGGGTGCACGGTTGGCACACGGTTTGGAAAACCGTGTGGACAAACCATGCAGTCAATTATTTTGAGGAAAAATGACTATTTTTACCTTAAAATGTTTTAAAACCTAAATCTAATTTCATTCTTCATTCGTTGGATATAACTCATATATGAGAGATCCTTTGAAATCCATTTGGTAGGATTTGGTTTCAAATCTCCATCCTAACTCAGAATCAAATGTCATCAGTCTCGTTGGATTTGCACTAATAATTACTTAGATCATCCTATGACATTCTTCATTTGATATTTTATCAAAAAAAATATTTAGTTGTAAGCTATTTTGACCTATTTTCATGTTATTCATCCATTCTTCATTTTTATTCTAATTGAGATTGAACCAGAAGATGGTATTAGACAACCAATCTACTATAGACCTATGCTAGGTGGTCTAAACCATTCCCTCATGTTTTGGTGTTTTATATAGCTAGTTGTTGTTGTGTTGTGATTCGTACATTCTGTATTCACCCTTAAAATGAATTAAATAATTGAATTGAATGAATTGGAACCTATTAGAAATGCCCACTAGTTCCATAGAGAGTGTTGGGGGTTATTTCCCCACCCTATTCCACCCATGGGGTGTGCCCTTTCCTTTTTCCTATTATTGAACCACCCAAGGGGTGTGTGTTTGGGATTTACTGGTTAGAGGAAGCCTAGTTATGAATGAATTGAATTGAATTTATTGATTATGAAATAGATTTCCTCCCTTTCCATGTTATGCATGATGTGAAATGTTTAATTTTTGAAATGTGAATTATTACATGAGTAGGTAAACTCATGGAATTAAAATGATTATGAATAACAAATGTGATGAGATAATGAATTGAGATAGTAGTGGATTCATTGGTGGGTATACCTTGGATCCTAACTCCATCAAATTCCATGGACAATACTTCCATAGATCTTGATAGCGGTAGTGGATTCCTTGAAGGATATTTCTACTTAGGTCTTGATTTCGTGGGATGCCTTGGGCCTTGGTACCCCTTGGACCTGGCGTTCTTGGACTCACATAGTACATGATCGGTATACATGCTCCTAGGAATCCACCTGAGTTTAACTGAGTTTCCATCAAGATGCTCTTGGGACTCGATGAGGATGAATTGGTCTTCTATACCTTGGATCTAGCCCCAAGGGTTCTAACACTTGATTATACAGCTCGATCCTGGTTAATATGACACTTCTGATTATACGGATTGACCATGGTTATTATGAAACATCTGGTTATATGACATGGTTGTGGTTGATTTGATATACAAGTTATATGACATGGTTGTGGATGATATAATATATTGTGTATGCGGAATGGACGTGGTGTTTACTTCTAATTGATTTGCAGCTTCCTTGTTAAAGGAGCTTGAACATTGTTTTACAGGGAGCCATATTTGTCTAGATAGTTCACTTTACTTGTTTTACATATTCCATGGGCACTTGTTTCTTTCTATTATACATGTGATATAAATTTAAGACTTATTAGATTTTATTACACAGCTTAGATTAGTTATATACATTGTTTTTCATTGCCTACTTTGATTTTATATCATACTCTATTTGGGCCACTATTGGGTACGCAAATAGACTATATAGATGCATATAGGGACCGGGGAAAGTGTCCACAGTACGATGCTTGATTGTTCTTTGATTTAGAGTAGGATAGCATGGGACCAAGATGAGGCTCATTATGTTATATGGTATGGATATTTTTGGTCCATTTTGTATTTTTGATACATGTATAGTACTGGCACCTAGATACCTATTTTGGTTTCTTTATAGAGACATGATATGGCATATCATTTTGTATATAATTCATTTTCTTATTATTATTAGATTATTGTTTCTTGGATTTTTATGTATTCTTTCACTATGGAAGGTTACTGGTCCAGTGGTCATAGTGTCTATTCATGCTTCTTATTCTTTGTTATAATGCTTCTGATATTGATCTGCATGATTATTACCACTATGTTACACTCTGACATGAGGGAATATTCTCCCCATAAACACATCCTAGGCACTCACTACTTGTTGTTATCCTTTGGAATTTGGGGAGATGCACTTAAGGACATGCGACCCACCATCTTGGGGCACCTTTTAGTGGCATTCATGTCAGGATTTTACATTATTATTTTCTCCTTCCACATTTATACATAATTTTTATTTTTTTCTGCACTTCTAGAAAAAACTTATTTAGTGTAAAATGAATTTATATAGTTTAGGGATTCCTATTTGTATGATCTATAGTTGGATGTTTTTTCAGATAATCTATAGTTATTCTTTTTGACATTTAGAGTCTTCTTAAGTGTATAAATCCCATATAAATCTATTTGGAACCATATTTCTTTATTCCAGCATATTAGGTACTTCTAATAAGTTTAGTTTCTAGATTTCTCATTTTGACTTCCATATTAAGGAACTTCATATTGAGCGTGTACTTCTCATCCTCTAATGATATCAGTTTATCTTCCCGGTCATATTTTAATTCCTAAATTTTATCATCATGCATTTTACTTTTATCAAATATAGAGTTGTCTATATCCTTTATTCTCTTACTTTTAACTTATATCTAGGAGGAATTGATATCTATGGAGACTCTGTGAAGCTTATACAATGTATGGAACATTTCTTTGACAAAATACTTAAATAATTTTTTCTTACAAAGGAACCTTTTCAATTATTCACCAACTAAATAAACTCTCTCATTATTGTATAGCATATTCTTTTTTAGTTTTTACATTCTTTGTGAGACTATTGTAGGAATTCATCTTCTTTACTAAAACATTCTTCATAACAATGGCCACTTCTTCCAGCTATGATTTTTGATCAATCGGTCAGTTGATATATGAGAATATATATACAAAAAAATTATTTAGGGACCTTTTCAAGTAATATTTCATTTCATAATGAAAGTAAATAAGTGTATCATTAAAATCATCTTCTTCAAAACTTGAGCCTGATCCAATAGAGGAATCATTAACAATATATTTATCAATACTCTTACCACTTCAACTACCTTTACATAGTGGTTGTTCCTCTTAATTCATTGTGATATTTATTTAATTCTTATCCTCTCTCTTATTCCTACTTCTCAATGTATTTACTAAGACCTCTAAATCTATTATGATAGGAATGTAAGTTAATACTTCCATTTGAGACTCTTCTATAAACATCTAAAACTTCCACCTCATATATATTAGATAAAAAAATTGGGAGAAATTTTCCAGAACTTATCATACCCTTATCATTTATATAAATTATAGGAATTCAAAATATCCAATCAAAGGTGACTTATGCACTAATACCAATTGTTGTGTCCAATTAAATTGTACGGACACACCTGAGTGGGGGGTAAATCAAGTGTTGTCTGACTTTACCAATTCCAATTATATTATTTAATCCTCTACAACCCATTTTGAACATGAAACTCTGATGTCGGGTAAGATTCTTGGATCTTTTTTGTCAACCTATCATAAAACTAAATATAGTGTAGAAAAAGTAATAAATAGGAACATGTGTTTTCATAAGGTTTGGACCATATTGATAATCATAATTCTTATCATGTCAACTCCCATTGAATCATGTATTCTTTAGTATAATTGAATCACCAATTATAATGGGTTGGACAAGGATCATCTTAAAACCAAGATTACCATATTATAAAGGTGTGGTCACCATATTACATAGGTGAAAATCAAAAATATTACATAAGTAGACATGGATACCCCTAATAGGTTCTATATACTCACATATTGTGATTTCCTTTCAGCTTCCTCCTCTTGAAGTTTATATTCTCTAGTAAATGGGTGTATATGAACCAATAATATTTGATTTTCTTCCTCAATACATAGTGACTTCAACTGCCTTAATGTATTCAAACAGATCTTGTGTAACTCATCCTCTGAATTTATCCATAGATTTCAGTTATTTACAGAATCTATTATTGGAAACTAAAATAAGATCTTTCTTCTTCTTCTCTCAACAACTAAAAACTTGGGTGGAATATATTTAGATATATATGTCCTCATATTTAGTTTCTCAAATTATTTTTCTCCACTTTCTTTGAGACCCACTAGGTTTTATAAGCCCGCCACTCTCTTCTTCTTCTTATTCTTCTTCTTCTTCTTTGTTATAGATTATAGTGGATATTTCTTCTTTTCTTCCTAGAAAATAGTTACAGTGGATACATATTCTTATTATTTTAGAGTTATTTGTTCTCTCACATAGTTATCTCTTCACATTATCACACAACTCTTCTAAAAAAATGGCTCCAACTTTTTTTCTTTCTGATGTATAGACATATGGATGCTTCATCTCTTCTCTCCTTGAGATATGAACTTCTCAAGTACTTTGGTAGTTCATTAAATGTGTTCCACGTTTTTCAATTTACATAAATGGTACATCAAGGGTGAAAATATCTTTTAAAATAAAATATTTATAATGGAACACCCATTTTGGGTTCCCATGTATTCTGGTGCGCTACTTTTTCAACTCAAGGTGTATTCCAAGAATACCCCTAATAAATTATTTTCATTTAAAAATCATCAAAAAATAAAATATTATTTTATTATTATCTAGGATCATATACTATTTTCTTTAGAAATATCCACTATAATATCCACACATCAATTCTTTACAGTTATATGAAAATATTGAAAAGCACTTCACATTTGCAGTGTGGAACACTACTTGTTGTGCAACTCATATCCCTTATTCATTCTTCCTTCTCAAACATTTTGCTTTATAAATGAATTAAGGAAATAATGAATAAGAAATATTAAACTCCAAAATATCAACATTATTCTTGAAAATCAAATAAATTCATTTCAACTCATTTTAATATTACATTTATTCTTAATTATTTGATCTTATTCTTCTTTGGATTAAAGATAAACATATCATAATTTTATGGATTGGATCATGGATTTAGAATATTATATTATGTTTTAATCATTAATGAACAAAATAAGAATCTTTATATTTATTATTCCTCATAATCTTATTATTTTGGAACCAAATTTTTTTAGTATGCAGCAATCTCTAATTTTCACCAAGTATTTTATTTTATGAGAAGATAGTTTCTCTTTCACATAAATTAATTATCTTACATGGTACACATTTTAAATTTTTGTAAATGAATTATTTTACATGGGTCTCAATTCTCTTACACGGTCTAAAATCCCTTTTCCATTTTTTGAACATGTGGTTGAATTTAGTTTCACACTAGATTACATAACTAATTATTTTATGGGAAGATAAATGACTTTATCATTTTTAAAACTCATGTTCCCTATTTTAATTATGTGTTGGATAAATATTCTACTCATAACTATATTTTCTTATGAATTAACTCTGTAAGATAAATCATATTGGTAAAAAATCCCTTAAGGTAACTTTGTAGTGTTTTGGTTTGATTGTGATTTTTGAAAAAGAAGTTTCCAAGCTCATATGTGGAGTTTGAGATATATTGTTTACAAGGTATGATGAAAAATATTCAAGAAAATGGAATGGATTCCCTGTAAGTAGTTTAGTAAATTTTTTATGCAAGGTGTCATTGTTTTCCAATGTTTTCCAAATTTTTGGGGTCCAAAATTTAGAGGATGGATCAAGCTTTGAAAAAGTAGGTTTTATAGGACTGAATCTTCATATATATAGAAAATGTATGGATTTAAAAAATATTGGAGTTTCATGAAGATGTCAAGATTTGAAAATGAAGATGGTGTCGTGAAGGTTTTAAGGATCTCGAATGTGCGATGGAAAGATCATACATCTTCACGGCTACAAAAAGCTTCGTGAATGGAAAATTTCCTCAGTGCTTCACGAAGACAAGGAGATTTGAGAAAAAGTTCAAATAGATTCATGAAAATGTGATTAAGGGGATGAAATATTTGAAAAATGGAGGCATCTTCTATAAATAGGCCACTACACCCTCATTTGAATCAGAGCAGGCCTTAAAAAAGTTAAAAGGCACTGAATTTGTGAAGGTGATTCGTGAAGGTTGTTCTTGTGAAAAAATTCAAAAAGAAATAAATTTCAAAAAGTATATGTAAGATAACCAAAAGTTATAATCATCACGAAAGTCTTGAGATTAAAAAATGATGATTGAGCTTTGTTAAAGGAGTGATATTCATGAAGGATAAGTGAGCTTCACAAAAGGAGTAAGCTTCACGAAGGTTGTTTGAGATTCTTGAATTTAGTGAGCTTCATGGAAGGTATGGGGTTAATGAAATAAGTATATTCTTGTGAAGAATTTGGCAGTTTCATGAAGGATGTATGAGATTAGTGAAAGTAGTGATCATTAAGAAATTGTTGCGAAAGGATTTCCCAGTAAATATGTGGTAATGTCTTATTCATAAAGTGGATGATAGTGTAAATTAATGATGCACCAAATGATGTTTAAAATATATTAATTCATATGATCAAAAGAAGAATCATCTTAAGAATAATTGAGCACACTTTATTTGAGAGAGCAGTGAGCTTTCAATTTTTGATTGGTTGTAAACCAGGAGGGATAGTGATTCTGCTCCAAACATTGTAAGGTCAGTGATCCCAAGAAGAAGTGGCCTAGCCTAAACAAACAAGCATTGAGCTTAGTGATTTTTGGTACACCAGCACACTATTGGACATATGCTCCATGTACTAGCCCATAGTGGTGAACTAAGTAAAAAACCAATGTGTCCTGGTGCTTACATACTTTATTTTCATTCTATGGATCATCATCAAATAAAGTTTAAAAGGATAAGATCAACATAAAAATTAAATAAAAAATGAAGTGACCCTTTTGGTCCTAAAAAATCACTTGGATGAATCTTATCCTATATATATACATTATATTTTGGTAATCTCACATAACATAAACTCATTTTCCTTTTTATCGTAATTATAACTCGAGTGCAGTGATTCCAGGTCAGCTTCAAATAAACTTTGAGCTTCTTCAAATCATATTTGGTCCCTTTCAATCATATAAAATTTCTTTATAACTACCCAAAAAATTTGAAATAATTATTTAAATAATTCCACAATTCTTTTATGAAGTTACAAAGATCTTCATCATAATGTAAATACTCAAGTTAGAGTATTTTAGTGAGTTCATATGCAAATTGAAGTACGTCTTTTCTCAAATCAATCTTGAGCTATCTCTATTAAAGTAATACTTCATACAAGAGGGTTTATAACTTATTAATACAACCACAATACAATATTACTCCAATTATATATTCTTAAACTCTAGTTAGCTCTAAAAAACTTTGACTATGTTAAACACTTGTTGAAAACATCTTTACAGAGCTATTTGGTATGGATTCAGCAGCCTGCTCCTCTTTTAGCTTCATCGCTTATTATGCATGGTGTAGGTGTGTAACACCATGATATTTAAATATTTAATTATATTTTAAATAATACTGAGTTCAATAGAATGTGCCATATGCAACATCAGACTTGAAAAAACCATGATATACTATAGAAATATTATTATTTAAATATGATAGTAATAACCTCATTTTTAGATTGGAGGGTATGAACAAGAGTAACCACATTATGAAATATATGTAGAAAATTTTTTATTTAATACAAATGTACTGATTAATTCCTTGGAAATAAAAAATAAATTTTAAATAAGATTATATATGATTAAATGATATATTTTTTAGAAAATTGATTGATATGTGCAGTGTATTTTAATCAATGTAAATTAAGTTAATCGATATATATGAATGATTTTAATGAAATTTATAGATCATATATTTAATAAAATAAATTAACATTAATCTAATGGTTTTTATTAGATAAGTAATGAGTATAAATTTATTTTATACTTTAAAAATACATTTTCTTCAAAAATGGTTTTTATTACATTTTTTTGTGAGGATATTATGATTAATTTCTATAAATTTTAGAAATCGGATTTGATATAATGGAAATAATTTTTTAAATCATCAAGTAACAATAATTTTAATATAAATTTTTGATATTTTTTTAAAAATATTGATATTTGGTTGAATAGTGAAATACCATTTTTTGCAAAAACTATCATTTATTTACTTTTATTCAAAATAATATCAATGTTCCTTTTTTGTTATGGATTTTTTTTAAAGTCACATAAGAAAAATTTTATTAAAAATAATATAATTATTTTCAAAGGAATTATCATTATACTTTATTTTTATATAAAATCATTTTTATGCTTAAAACATGTACTTTTTTTAAAAATGGTTTTAATTGTGTTTTTTTATATTATGTTAAAAGTAATTCCTGATGCTTATAGAAATTGAATATTGAAAATGGATTTAATATTTTGAATATAGGGGTTCAAATTAGTTAATAAGGTTACTTTTTTGTCATAAAGAATAGTTACCATTATAAAAAGTTATAACCACATATTAAAGCAAAAATGGGTTAAACATGGTTAAAATTATGAGATAAATATTCAAAATCTCTCAAAAACTTTCCTTAATCTCATTTTAAGTGTAAATTTCATCCATCTTCATCATAAATTTTAAAATATGGAAATTTTTTCACTTGGTGGTGATTATGAACATTATATTATTTTTAAGTAAAGAGTAGTTACACTATGCCAATTTCTTTATTTCAAAATATATAATATGTTTCCATAGTGAGAAAAAGAAGTTATGAATGGTAAAATTTTATATTTAAGATGAATTAATTATACATATTATAGGGATTTATTTTTAATTTTTTGTGATTGTATAATTACCTTGAATGTTTATGCAGTATCGATGCAACGCTTGTGCAAGTAGTAGAAAAATCATGTGAATGTTTTTAAAACATTAAAAGTAATAATTTTTGGATGAATTATGATGCAAAAAAAATTATAGATAATTATTATAGTTTATTTTTTGTGAACATTTTCATATTCGAATTATATTGTTGTCTTGGTGTCTTTAAAGTCAAATTTTGTGAATAGTCCCAAAAATGACTTTAAATGGTATTTAATGTTTAAAAATAATTTTTAAATCATTATAAAATCATAAAAATAATATATTAACTCAATTGGACCTATCATTTATGGTTCATGTATGTTCCACTTGTCATTTTTAAAATTACTTTCTTGAACCTTAAGGATTAAAAAATGTCTAAACACGGTTAAGGTTAAAAGGGTTAACGAGGGGGTTAAACTAAGTGATAAGGTTCAAAATGAAACTTAAACTTTTCAATATTTAATAGGTTGAATTTATTTTTACCTTATCATATATATATATTCTAATGTATGACACTTTGGATCCATTTTACATGAGTTATAAACATATTATATATTCTCTATCTCTTGAAAAGGGAATTCTCATGTGTGGCCTTTTCGAACCCTCCACACATGGTAACCCCCCTCCCCCACGAAGAGGTCACTGCCCTGAGGTAGAGCCCCAGCCGGGGAAGGAGTCGTTGCCAGCCAAGATGGAAGAGCATCCCGGAGGGTGACAACCTAATCAGTGATGGTTCGTCAAAACAATCTGTCAGCACATTGGGTCACGCCTCATTTTGCCCGCCCAGTTGAGACTGAGCGACCCGACAAGACGGGTGGATCTCAGGGGAGAGGCTCACCCTGAAAGCAGACTCCCAATATTCGAACCCTGAACCTCCTAAAGAATAGCTTTGTTGAACCACTCTCCTTTACCACCACTCCACCATCGAAGTGGTAAACATATTATATATTAATATTTCATGTATTTACAAGATTGTCACCCAACTCACTTATAAAATGGAACCTCCTCTCCTCTCTTACTCACACCTATTGATCCAATTAGCTTGACCAAGATCTTATAAAATCAATTTCAAAACTTCCTCCCCATGTCCTAGAGGTTTTTTTCTCCCCAAAAGGTCAAACTATAAGGCTTAAGGTGTAAGCTAAATGAGGTTTCTCAAAGAATAGGTATAGCTCTCCATTGAGTGTTTTAATGTTTATTTATTCTTCCACCTCCTTCAAATATTATATAAATATGATTCTATAATAAAATATGTATATTCCATATATTGTAGTTTTATTATGTTGATGGAACAACCATTAATTCGTCTCTTTTTCCATCCTATGGGAAATGAAAACATTGTTCATGCATATGTGTGGACCACCACTTCCACGAAGCGATGTATTTTGTTTTCCATAACCAAATTTCATAGATGGTTAAAATTATATATAAAATAAATATATATGATATTTATAAAATAATTATTTTTCTTTAAATATAATATATTATTACCCTTCCATATGTTGGAAAATGATAATGTCGCTTGTGCATAGGTGTGGACTACAACCTTTACAAAGTTATGTAATTCATTTTTCATGACCGCATCACATAGTTGTTTTTAAGTATATAAATGGTGAATAAAAAATACATATATAACATAGTTATGATGTTGGAAAGGTAAAATATTATATACTTTATATCTTTTCTACCAAGTTGGGAAATGAAAATGTTGTTCATGCATACATATAGACTATCATCTCTATGAAATGTTGTGATAAATTTTTCATAACCATCCCATTGGGACCAAAAATGATTGACCCACTGGTATAGTGATAATATTGAGATAAAATAAAGTTTAAAATGAGAAAATAACTGGACAGCAGATGTAATGTGGAAAAAACACCAAAATGAAAGGAATAAAAAACCATGGGAAAATCAAAAAGATCCCTATAGGTAAAAGTGGGTACACACTCCCTCACCATTACAAGGATAAAACCCTCATAAATCTTTCTCTTGAATAAGTGGGGAAACTGCCTCACAAAATACCGCTCAAAATGATGAAATGGTGATGGGATTTTTAATCTGATGGGAGATGATAATGGTAAAGGGATGATCAAACCAAGGATCCCACTGCCTTTTATAGGAAAACCTCACCCCTTGTTGCATTCCTCCATTGGTGGTTTGGTGAGGCTGACCACCAACCTTATCTGCCACACCTACTCTCCCATGAAAAATCAAGGGGGTGGTACCATCCTCATTAAATAACTTATGAAATATCTCCCACTTAGAGATTTGATTGAGAACCAATCACATCTCCACACATCTGTTCTATCTTCCAAATCATGTTTCTCATGTCTCTACAAGCCCGCTCGAGGATCTGCACTATCTAAACTTATCATATTCAACCGCCTTTGTTAATAAATATACTGAATTTTCTTTAGTGTGTATTTTATGTATGTCCACACTTCCTTCCTCCACCACATATCAGACAAAGTGATATTGTACCCCAATGTGCTTTTTCCTGGAATGAAAATAAGGATTCCTTGTAATGTGCAAGGTGCTCCGACTGTCACAAAACAATGGAATCTTATCTTGTCTGTGCCTGAGCTTCTCCAATAACATTCTCATCCAGATCGCCTCTTTTGAAAGCATGTGTAGATTCCATGTACTTTTCCTCCATCATGGATAAATCCCCAATTGACTGTAAATTTGAAATCTAGCTCACAACTCCTCCTATAAGAGTAAATAGATAACCAGTAGTTGATTTTCTCTGGTCAGAATCACCTACAAAATATGAATCAACAAAGCCTATAATAGTGAAATATAATACTCCATAATATAATGTAGCATTTGAGGTATCCTTGATATATATCAGGATCCTATTCACTATGCTTCAATGCTCTATTCCAAGATTTTTCATGTATCGACTAACTAATCTCACTGCATGTGCAATGTTTGGTCTAATACAAACCATAGTGAACATCATACTACCCAATGTTGATGCATACGGTACTCAAGACATCTCCATCCTCTCTACTTCACTGCTAGGAATCATCGTAGAGGATAATTTGAAATTAACAAGAATAGGGGTAGATATTAGCTTACAGTCTTTCATGTTGAAGCATTTCAAGACTTTCCATCAATAATTCTTCTATGATAGCCAAATACTCCCATTATTTCTTTCTTAGTAAATATGCATCCCATGAATCTTATTTGTTGGTTCCAAGTACTTCATATCAAATTCCTTATCCAAATATACCTTTGTCTCCTATATCTGATCATTATTGGTGATGAGAACCATGTCGAAGGCACCAAGTCGATTGCGCGGGAGGAAGAGTTGGATTTGCAAGGCCCAATGACGCGAGGGAGATTAAAGAGGCTCAATGCTACAATGGGTGCACATATTGCTTCATTAAAGGCCCAATGGATCTTGCCTTTCATGGATGGAGAAAATGGGCCTATAATATCACTTATTCAAGCCCAAAATTGATGTTTAAAGCTTGGCCCACATGGTTGCACGGATTTGGAGGCCTTGCCCACATGGAGGATTCTAGAAATGTCATCTTTGGACACCAAAGTCAAATCTAGTGGGCTATGCACTTAAAGTCAAATCCGGTGGGCTATGTTGGAAAGTTGTGTGCTACTTTTCCAGAAGTCTTTATTCACTTTTATCTTTTTGACTTTTAAGGGGATAAGGTAGGTTAAACTTTATGAATTTAGGGTATTAGACCCTTGACCATTGTATCACCCCCTTGGATATAAATAGCCACCCCATAGAATTGTATTGGCATTCAAGACTTAATTGAGAGCTTATGCTTGTTTCTCCCCGTTGTGTGAGAATTATTCCGAATTTCCCCTTGCTCTTGTGCATTCTTTCCTTGTCAATCTACTAGTTAGATTAGTGATCCAAGATCACAAATCCCTCAATTTCGTGCCTCAACCCAAGTGCTTTGTTGTGTGGATTGGCTATCCCATCCCTACCTTGAGTGTGTTGTCTAAGTAGTAGGTCGCACTCCTTATAGTATTGATTGACTACTTGCATCCGCTATCCATACCCATCATCCACCACTTAGCCCCGAACCGCATTCTTCATCCTCTGACCTACGCCGTGAAGATCGGGCCACCCCGTGCGTCTCACATCAGTTGGTATCAGAGCTCCAGTTGACACGGTAGGCATCTATCCCTTAATTTACTTTAATTCTATCCATTACCCTCCTTATCTTTCCATATTATTCACCCATTCAACAAAAAAATCCATTTTCTTGAAAGCCTCCCGAATTGTCCTAGTTTTTTCAAGCTTGGATTATTATAAATTGATCCAAATTTTCATTCATCTTCTTTCCGCATTTAATTCTCTATTTGTGATTTGTATCCGGCAAAAAAACAAATTCTCTCAACTCGTCATTTTGTGCTTTTCAAAATTAAGCACATCCTTTATTTGAGATATTTTGAAAAAAAAAGAAAAAAATTGTCTTACTCTCCATTCAATCATCTTGTGCTTTAAAACTCCAAGCACAACACTTTTTGGGGAGATTTGACAAAACAAAGAGAAAAAAAAAGCGGATACAATTACTCCTTTGTGCTTTACCTTATTAGCACTTTCTGTTCCCATATATAACTTTTTCCATCATTTTACTTCATCCCCATTTTGTATTTGGCTCATATTGTTATTCATTTATCTTATCTTGCACAATCGGGCAAAACCCAAATACCACATTTCTACCCCCTTTTCTATCCACCCTTTATCCATTTTCTACCCTCTTTTCACCCTTTACCATTTACCACTCAAGCGGGTTGTGGTAAACTAGCCCCCGACATGATATTGATTAGGGAAGGATTGGTGGAAAGTGATCACCTGAAACAAGGTATTATATTTCATAAGATCTTGGGATTCAAATTCAGTTTTGAGAGTGGAGAGAAATAAGCAAAAAAATATCTTGTGTGTGTGAGTGTGTGCATCTTGTTTTGTGCGTGTGTGTACATATTGTGTGTGTTAGTGTGTATATCTTGCGTGAGTGAGTGTGTATCCTTGTGTGTGTGTGAGTGTGTACATCTTGTGTGTGTGTGTGTTCATATCGTGTGTGTGAGTGAGTGTCCCCCCCCTGGTGTGTTTTTGTGTTTGTATAACATATCATGGCAGAATATCGTGGGAAGAAAATTGCTCATGTTAGCAATGAAGGAAGTCGAAGTAGATCTCCCACACCCGAAGCTACGCAATTCCAAATGCAAGCTTTGGTGAGCCACGTCGAGAAGCTTCTTGATTGAAAGTTGGAGGTTTTACATGATAGGATTGATGAATTAGAGAATAAACCAAGCCCAAGGATGTTCCATGATAACCCACGACGCGCTCTGGCACCACGTCGTCCCCACATCATGGAGGAGGAGATGGTGAACTTTGATGATGATCTTGATGATGTCCCACAAAGGAGGAGGTTGTACCAACAACCGAGAGGAGGACAAAGGAGACAACGTGATGATGACCAACTTAGCGGAATCAAGGTGAAGGTCCCCTCTTTTCAAGGGAAAAGCGACCCGGAAGCATACTTGGAGTGGGAGATGCGGATCGAGAAAGTATTTTCATGCCATGCGTATTCCAAGGAGAAAAAGGTCAAACTTTCTTCCCTTGAATTTTATGATTATGCATTAATATGGTGGGATCAAGTTAAAAAGGATAGGGCTAGATATGGTGGACGTCCCATCAACACTTGGGAAGACATGAAGTTCGCCATGCGGAAGCGTTTTGTTCCCACGCATTACCATAGAGATATCCACAACAAACTTCAACGCCTCACCCAAGGGAGTAAGAGTGTAGAAGACTACTACAAGGAGATGCAAATTGCCATGATTCGGGCAAATATTGAGGAAGATCCGGAGGCAACCATGGCACGGTTTTTACATGGGCTCAATCGGGAGATTGCGGATCAAGTGAAGATGTACCACCATGTAGAGATACAAGATATGATCCACCAAGCCACCAAGATTGAACAAAAAATCATAAGGAGGAGAAACATGAGGAAACCCACTACCCCTTTCACACCATGGAGAAATCCGAGGAAGGAGATTGGAGAACCATCAAAGGTAAAAGAGGTGGTTGATCGCAAAAGAGATAAGGTAATTCTTCCACCTAAGAAACCTACTTTTGAGGCTAACCAAACCAGGAATAGGGATATTCGGTGTTTCAAATTTCAAGGAAGGGGTCACATTGCTAGTGAGTGCCCAAACTGGCGCACCATGACCATTAACAAGTATGGAGAATGGGAGACTGATGGAGAGAGCTCGGAAGAGGAGGAGGAAGAATCTCCAGAAATTGATAATGGGGAATTTGCGGAAGACGGTGAGATTCTTGTCACTAGGAGAGTTTTAAGTACACAAATGACTGTTAGAGAAAAGGAGCAGTGAGAGAACCTTTTCCATACACGATGCAAGATCAATGGGAAGGTATGTAGTGTTATTATTGATGGAGGAAGCTATAGTAATGTTGCGAGCACCGAGTTAGTAGAGAAGTTGGGACTTCATACTTTGAAGCATCGACATCCATATCATCTTCAGTGGTTGAATTATTGCGGGGAGCTGAAGGTCACCAAGAAAGTGAAGGTATTGTTCACTATTGGGAAGTACAAAGATGAGGTCTTGTGCTATGTTGTTCCTATGAAGGTTTTACATTTGTTGTTGGGATGACCATGGAAGTATGGTCGGCGTGTTACCCATGACAGTTTCTTGAATCGTCATTCTTTTTTACTCTGAGGGGAACCTATAAACCTCAATCCCATGACCCCAAAACAAATTCTGGAAGATCACATTCTGAGAGAAAAGAAAAAAAACAGTGATGAGGAAAAAAAGAGTGAAAATGAAAAAGGAGAGAATTAGGGAAAGAGAGAAAATGAGAGAAGAAAAGAAATGGAGAGCGAAGAAAAATCAAGTGGGAAAAAGAATTTGAGAGAAGATAAAAGCGTGATGTTGGTAAAAAAGAGTGAGGTTAAGGAAGCTTTGTTTTCTCAGCAAACCCTCCTAGTACTCATGTACAAAGAGGTGTTGCTAAATACTAATGACTTACCCTGTTTGCCAAATGTTGTTGAGTCATTGTTACAGGAGTATGATGATGTCTTTCCTGAAGAGGTGCCACTAGGTTTGCCACCCATTATAGGTATTGAGCATCAAATTGACCTCATACCTGGAGCATCATTACCGAACCGCCCTGCATATCGCACCAATCCGGAAGAGACAAAAGAAATTCAAAGGCAAGTTCAAGAGCTGTTAGATGTGGGATATGTGAGAGAGAGCCTTAGTCCTTGTGCGGTACCGGTGCTTCTTGTACCAAAGAAGGATGGAACATGGAGAATGTTCATTGACTATAGATCCATCAACAACATCACGGTCAGGTATCATCATCCTATCCCTAGGTTAGATGATATGCTAGATGAATTAAATGGTTCAACTATTTTCTCAAAAATTGATTTAAGTGGCTACCATCAAATTAGGATGAAAGAAGGAGATGAGTGGAAAACTGCATTTAAGACAAAACATGGACTTTATGAATGGTTAGTCATGCCCTTTGGTCTCACCAATGCACCTAGCACATTTATGAGGTTAATGAATCATGTCTTACGTGAATATATTGGAAAATTTGTGGTAGTTTACTTTGATGATATTCTGGTGTATAGTAGGACTTTGCATGAACATGTAGATCACTTGAGAAAATTCCTAGAGGTGTTAAGGAAAGAAAACCTATTTCGAAACATAAAAAAGTGTGAATTTTGTCTCGATAAGATTGTTTTCCTTGGATTTGTTGTGAGTGGAAATGGAGTTGAAGCGGACACCGAGAAGATCAAAGCAATACAAGAATGGCCAACTCCAACCTCCGTTGGACAGGTAAGAAGTTTTCATGGTCTTTCTAGTTTTTACAGAAGATTTTTGAAAGACTTCAGCACACTAGGAGCACCATTGAATGAATTGACAAAGAAGAATGTTCCTTTCAAATGGGGGACAACTGAAGAAAAATCCTTCCATGCGCTAAAGTAGATACTCACCCACGCCCCTCTACTTGCACTTCTGGACTTCGGTAAGACCTTTAAAATTGAATGTGATGCAAGCGTAATTGGAATAGGAGGAGTACTCATGCAAGAAGGTAAGCCTATTGCTTATTTTAGTGAGAAGTTAAATGTCCCAACTCTAAACTATTCTACATATGATAAAGAGTTGTATGCATTGTTTAGAGTACTAGAAACATGGAAACACTATCTTTGGCCTAAATAATTTGTGATCCATTCTGATCACGAGGCTCTTAAATACCTTAGGAGCCAACATAAACTAAATAGGATACATGCTAGATGGCTGGAATTCATTGAATCATTTCCATATGTCATCAAGCATAAAAATGGTAAAGAAAATATTGTGGTCGATGCACTTTCACGTAGATATTCTCTTTTATCCTTGTTGGATTCAAAACTTCTTGGTTTTGAATACATTAAGGATTTATATGCCACTGATAATGATTTTATAGAACCTTATGAACATTGTAAACCTGGAGTTAGTTGGGAAAAGTTCTATTTACATGATGGATTCTTATTTTGGATTGATAAGATTTGCATTCCTAATTGCTCTATCCGTTTACTTTTACTAAAGGAGTCACATTCGGGTTGGTTAATGGGGCATTTTGGTGTTTCAAAAACTCTAAGTGTTCTTAGTTAGCATTTTTATTGGCCTAGGATATCTAGAGATGTTGAGAAATTTGTGGGAAAGTGCATTGTTTGTCATAAAGACAAATCGAAACTGAACCCACATGGACTATATCTTCCTCTCTCAATTCCCAACACCCCTTGGGAGGACATATCAATAGACTTTATCATGGGGTTACCACGGACCAAGAGGGGGAGAGATTCCATTTTTGTTGTGGTGGATCAGTTTTCAAAAATGGTACATTTTATTCCTTGTCACAAAACTGATGATGCCACTAACATTGCAACACTTTTCTTTTAGGAAGTAGTCAAACATCATGGAATGCCAAGGACCATTATGTTGGATCAAGACACAAAATTTCTTAGTTACTTTTGGAATACCTTGTGGAGAAAACTGGGTACAAAGTTACTATTTTCCACTACTTTTCATCCACAAACCGATGGGAAAACAGAGGTGGTGAATCAGACATTATCATCCCTTCTGCGAACAATTGTCAAGAAGAATATCAAGAATTGGGAGGAGTGTCTTCCACATGTGGAATTTGCATATAACAGGGCCAAGCACTCCACTACTCAATATTCTCCATTTGAAATTGTTTATGGTTTTAACCCTCTTGTCCCTATTGATCTAGTTCCTTTGCCTTTGCAGGAAGCAACTAATATGGATGCGAAAGGGCGTGCAGAATTCATCAAACAACTCCATGAAAAGGCAAGGAAAAATATCGAGCGGATGACTCAAAAATATATTGATTGTGCAAACAAGGGTCGCAAACAAGTGTTGTTCGAGCCCGGGGACTTGGTCTGGATTCATATGTGAAAGGAGAGATTTCCTGACAAGCGGAAATCAAAACTCATGCCATGAGGAGACGGACCTTTCCGAGTGATCGAGAAGATTAACAACAATGCTTACAAGATATATTTTCCAGGTGAGTATGGTGTAAGTGCCACCTTCAATGTTTCTGATCTTTCTCATTTTTTGGGTGCAGAGGATGAAGAGTCGAGGACGACTCCTTTTCAAGAAGGGGAGGATGATGAGAACCATGTCGAAGGCACCAAGTCGATTACGTGGGAGGAAGAGTTGGATTTGCAAGGCCCAATGACGCGAGGGAGATTAAAGAGGCTCAATGCTACAATGGGTGCACATATTGCTTCATTAAAGGCCCAATGGATCTTGCCTTGCATGGATGGAGAAAATGGGCCTATAATATCACTTATTCAAGCCCAAAATTGATGTTTAAAGCTTGGCCCACATGGTTGCACGCCTTGCCCACATGGAGGATTCTAGAAATGGCATCTTTGGACACCAAAGTCAAATTCGGTGGGCTATGCACTCAAAGTCAAATCCGGTGGGCTATGTTGGAAAGTTGTGTTCTACTTTTCCAAAAGTCTTTGTTGGCTTTTATCTTTTTGACTTTTAAGGGGACAAGGTAGGTTTAGACTTTATGACTTTAGGGTATTAGACCCTTGACCATTGTATCACCCCCTTGGCTATAAATAGCCACCCCATGGCATTGTATTAGCATTCAAGACTTAATTGAGGGCTTATGCTTGTTTCTCCCCGTTGTGTGAGAATTATTCCGAATTTCCCCTTGCTCTTGTGCATTCTTGCCTTGTCAATCTACTAGTTAGATTGGTGATCCAAGATCACAAATCCCTCAATTCCATGCCTCAACCCAAGTGCGTTGTTGTGTGGATTGGCTATCCCATCCCACCCTTGAGTGTGTTGTCTAAGTAGTAGGTTGCACTCCTTATAGTGTTGATTGACTACTTGCATCCGCTATCCATACCCATCATCCACCACTTAGCCCTGAACCGCATTCTTCATCTGCCGACCTATGCCGTGAAGATCGGGCCACCCTGTGCGTCTCACATCAATTGGGGCCTAAAACCAATATGTAATCCACATACAATAGAATAATGATGAAAACATTACCATTTAAACCCCTGAAATGTGCACAAGGATATGAATGAAGTCTATTGTATCTAGGGATTGTGATATAGGAATCAAATATCTTGTACCAACACCTCGACACCTACTTCAAACCATACAGAGATGTGTTCAACCTGTAAACCAAGTTCTCTTTTCCTTCTTTTGTAAACCCTTCTAGTTAGAGAAAATAGATCTCTTCGTCAAGATCTACATGGAGAAAAAGAAGTCTTCACATACAGCTACTCTATATGTAAACTATATGTAGCGCACATTACCAGAACTATCCAAATAGTCAACAGTCTAACAATAGGAAAAAATATTTCATTGAAATCAATACCTTTCTTCTGAACATATCCTTTGACCACGAGTCATGCATGATATATTTCCACCTGATCATGTCTATCCCACTTGATCTTAAAGACTCATTTGTTATCAATATTCTTCCTTACATGAGGTAATAGAACATGATACCAAGTCTTGTTCTTGTGTAGGGCTTCAAGTTCCTCTTGAATCACCATCATTCATAAGGATACATCTGGAATTTGGTTCACCTCTACAAAAGAATATGGCTTTCCATATTCTTTCACTAAGTAGTACGCAATATTGCTATCAGTCATGTAGTTTGAGTGCCATATTTATGGTCTTTTCTCCTGAGTTAACCATCGTGGTCCATACTCAACTAGTACTTGATCATCATGCTCTGGTAATACCTCAAGGGAAACTGGTTCTTCCTTGTATTTTTCCTCCAACTCAACTATTATAGTTTTTTGTATTCTATTTATCCATGTCTCAATCAATTTTCATTTACACCATGTCTTTTGTAAAAATGACATCTCTATTAATGATAAGTTTTTGGGTAGTGGTGTCCCACAAATGATACCCCTTCACACCATCAACGTATCCCAAGAAGATACATTTTTTGGATCTCGAATCCAACTTCGATCATTCTTGGTCATTAAACAATGCATATATAGGACTTATAAAAATATAAAAATAAGAATAGTCAGCTAGTTTACCAGTCCACATCTCCATCGATGTCTTTAGATCAATCATAAATGAAGGAGATCTGTTGATCACATAACAGGCGGTATTCACTACTTATACCCAATTTTTTTGGCAATTCTCACAGTCTTCAATATCACCCTTGTTCTATAAAATAGGGTTATGTTCATCCACTCTGTCACTCTATTATACTAAGGAGTGTATGCCATCGTGAACTGTCATCTGATTCCTTCTCATTGACAAAAAGTATCAAACTCCTCACTTATATATTCCCCACCATTATCATTCTTCAAACACTTGATATTCTTTCCAGATTCAAGGTCCTTTCATGCTTTGAAAAATTTTAAGGATTGAAAAACATATGCTTTCCTCTTGATTGGGTACACCCAACATCTCCTGGAATAATCGTCAATAAAGGATACAAAGTACCTTTCTCCTCTCGGGGATATAAATGGTGTTTTCCAAACATCGGAATGGATCAACTCTAAGATCTCCTTGCTTCTTTCTATTGACATCCCAAACTTCAACCTGTGTTTCTTTCTCAAAACACAATGCTCAAAAAATGGTAAGGATGCCTTTTTAAGACCAGGAAACGACATCTAATCCCTAAGAATCTTTAGTCCTCATTATAACATATGGACAAGCTTCTGATGCCATAACTTCTCCAACACTTCTATCAAGGTAGTTGATGAGATAGCTATATTTTCCTCCTTGTACGTTTCACCCATAATAACATATAGGTTTTTTGAGATCTTCTATGCCTTCATTACCACAAGCATGCCCTTCACAATTCTCATCACTCCATTCTTGGTGTGATTCTTGTATCTGATGTCATCAAATTATCCTGAAAATAATATGTTCTTCTTCAAGCCCTTCACATGGCGTACTCTTTGTATGGTTCTAACAATACCATCATGCATCTTCAATTTGATAGTATCGACTCCAATGATATTTAGATTATAATTGTTCCCTGTGTACATAAGTCCTTCTGAGATAGTTTCATACTAATCAAACCATTCTCGTTGAGATTTCATGTTCCATGTTGCTCCTAATTCGATTATCCATGTGTCATTGAGATGTAGTCTTCTTCCAATAGTCATCATTGTTTCACTGACAAGAATGTCTCCATTTCCAGAATTACTTGCCACATTCCCCTAAGAGAACTTATCACTGCTCTTCTTATTCCAACAATCCTTCTTGGTGTGCTCATTCTTGCCACAATTTTAATATGTGACATTCTTCTTCTTACTCCTTGATTTGGACCTGCTATGATTTTGGTTCCTAATGGAACTATGCTCCATCATCCTTCCTCTATCCATTGATAGAGCTTCTTCTTGGTGTGAAGTTTTCTGTCTATCCTCCTTGTTCTTACGCTGACTTTCTTCTTCAAGAACCGTGACTGAAACATTATTGAAGAGCATCATATCTGTTAGGATATTGTTGGTTAGGTTGATGATGAGTTGTTCATATGAATCTGGAAAACTCTAGAGTGGAATGTCTGCATGTTTAGTATCAACAATTTTATATCCCAACGTCGTGAGATGAGAAAACAAGGTATTGAGGGTGTTGATGTGGTCGGTCATTGAT
Source organism: Viscum album (assembly GCA_963277665.1). Taxonomy (NCBI): domain Eukaryota; kingdom Viridiplantae; phylum Streptophyta; class Magnoliopsida; order Santalales; family Viscaceae; genus Viscum; species Viscum album. Next base: position 256,398,273 of record OY728143.1, on the reverse strand, counting down.
GATGACTCTGCCATTCTAAGAGTGTACAGTTTTCTCTTCAGGAAAATTTTATTGTGCGGTGACTTGGCCTCATATAGCTTTGTCAGAGTATCCCATATTTCCTTTACCATATTTTTCTATGCAATTCTTAATAGGACCTCATCTGCCAAAGCCAAATGGATTTTGGCAATAGCATTCTCATCCATGTAGTTCCATTTTTCCTCTATCACACTTGCTGATCTTTTTCCAATTGCCAGTAGGCAATTATCCTTCTACAGCACTGTCTGCATCTTTATTTTCCATAATGAAAAATTATTCCCATTGAATTTTTTATCTCAAACTTCGCTTCCATATGGGCATTCCGTCAGTTCAGAACCTCTTCTATTTCACAACAGTGTATTTAATAATCACAGTAAATTTTTCTGATGTAAAAGATCAACCAGAGTCGCAATCATAGAGCATACTCAAATTAATGAGAATTATTAATACCCAAAAAAGTGAATAGTTATAGGATAGAACCTTCCTCTGATACCACTTGTTGGGAATAAAAATGATTGAACCACTGGTGCAGCGATAATCACGAGATAAAATAAAGCATAAAATATGAAAATAAATAGACACCAAATGTAATGTGGAAAAACCCCCAAAATTAAAGGAGAAAAAATGGGAAATAGAAAGATCACTATGGGTAAACGTGGATACACACTCCCTCACTATTACAAGGAGAAAGCCCTCATAAATCTCTCTCTTGAATAATTGGGGAATCCGCCTCACAAAATGCTGCTCAAATTGATGAACTGGTGATGAGATTGTGAAGATGATGGGTGATGATGATGGTAAAGGGATGATCAAAACAAGGGATCCCACTACCTTTTATAGGCAAACCTCGCCACCTGTTGCATCCCTCTGCTGGTGGTTTGGTGAGGTTGACCGCCAACCTTATCATCCACGCCTACCCTCCCTTGACAAATCAAGGGGGGCGACACCATCCTCAATAAATAACTACAGACACATCTTACATGGTTAGTTTTAAAAATGTATTTAATGTATAAACATGATAATTATAACATGTTTAAGATTATGGAGATGATGGAACAATGACCTCTTTAACCATGGTCAATCTATCGAAGCTTTTTTGGCATTATAAATTGTACATCCTCAAAACATTCGACATGAACTTAACTAATTTAGTAACTAAATAAAACATGATAACAAATGAAATAAAAAAGGAATAATAATTAGGGAATGAACTTGAAAAAGGTTCTTAATCTAGTATAAAATTATTACAGTTTTATTATACATGTGTTAAAGTATGAAACGAGTCAGGACTCGATGTAAGTGATTTCTAGCCTCAATTTCCTTTTTTGAGACTTAAGCTGTTTCCACCACATGACTTCCTTATGTGGTGTATAAATCAAAATAAGACATATTTTAACCTTAATTTACTAAAAAAAATTGGTTTAGAAATCATTTCATGTTCTCTCTTTCAATGTTCTTTTGACTCAAAAATTATTAAAGTCGTGAGGGGTTTTTCATTAAAATGTCGTTTTAAATGTTTTAAACTCTTTTTTTTTTCTTATCCATGTTCTTTAAAATGTTTCAAGAATGTTCTTATTTATGTTTTAAATATATTTAAAGTTAATTTTAAAATACTTTTGACTTTCTTACAAAGGTATAAAAAGGAAACATTTCAATGTTTTCTGTATGGGTTATTTTTTACTTTTTACAAAAGTATAAAATGAATGTTTTTTAACATTTACCACATGATCTTCTTTTCCCATCAACATAACTATTATTCATTATGAAGATTCCTCTACCAATTTCCATGGTTTTTCAAACAAAACATATTCCCATTATTTTGGTAATTTTTAGTTTTAAAATGTTTTCAAAAGAAAGGGATATTTCTTCTTGTTTTCAAAGTGACTTTCTAATATTTTTATAATGGTTTTTTCATCTACATCAACATCCTTTAAAGATTATTATGCTTCACTAGGGATATTCTCTCATACTACTATCCACCATATTTTTCTAGATGGCTTATGATCATGCTTTTTCATTTATTGATTGGGGAAAATATTGACATTTCATATGTAAGTTTTTCAATATGAATACTTATGTTGATTATGTATTGTATTGTTTATTCACTCTTTTCAAATAATGAATGCATTGGAGTTAGTAAGTGATGGGTGAGTCCTGATATTAGACAGCCCCTCAATGCAATGGTAGGTCTCATGAGACAAGCTAGCGTGGGTATTTGGCATATACCTTACATGTTTATGTATGATGTCTTGGCAAGAGGCTTTGATGGTAAGATTATGATGTCTAATATTATGCATTCTATCATTATGAAATTAGTTATTGTTATCCATGAGATTATTCGTATTGTTATCCTTGGATATATTTCTTTTTCATGTTTTTGATGGAATTTTATGAAAATATTTTGATTTCATAAGATAAGAAAATGATCTTATGATTTAAAAGAATGATTATGATCTTTTAAAGCTGAAGGGTTTATTTTCAATGAATTTTTTTATGTTTTTCAAGAAACCCTTATGAATTGTGATTTTCCCTTATGCTTGTTTTTTAGACGTTTTATGAAAAACATTAGGCAAATAAGTTTATTTCAAGAGTAAGTGAGTGATTATTTTTAACTCAAGATTATTACGAGGAAAGGAAAACTTTAATACTGGTTTTCATGTTTTTCAAAGGACTAATGGTTTTCCTTTCTTTTTTACATCCCTTACTTAGCTTTGTTTTGCTCACTTCAAGTTTTAAAATGTTTTTGACATGGTCTGAGGATGAATAAGAACTATAGAAATGCCTATCTTTCTGTTATGGGGTTTCATCTTAAAAGAAGTGAACGTGTTTTGAATGAAATAGGCATTTAAATTTAAGAATCCTTTTTTTTTGTGAAAAAATGGACATTTGGTGGAAGTGTCCACTTTGTATTAAAAGGGTTTGATATGTAAGAGTTTTTCCTAATTCTCTAAAACTTTAAACCTAAATGATTATAAGAATGTAAGAAAAATCATTCTTTTCTATTAAACTGATCATAATTATGGGCTGATTAAGGTATGAGTTGTTATAAGATGGACTCTTCATAGACATTCAAACCAGCTCAACAATCATTTGATATTTGTTGGTCCAAGGAATCTGTCCAGCCAGTTATTCCAAGGACCTTTGTTCTTCTCCTAGACCATGTAAACATAATGACAGAAGATCCATCTGCTTCATGGGTGGATACTCCAATCTATCACCCAAATCATCTTTTTTGCATTATTACATTGACAAGCCTTAATTGACAAACCTAATTGAAAACAAATACAACACCTTTAGCCACAAAGTTCAGCATCGTTGCCCCATACAGATGCTTTGTATAACTACACTTAAAAATTGATCATTGGAGACTGGCCGCCACCAAGGATAACCTACCTACTTCCAGCTGACTTTGTCACTGACAATCATTTTCCCTGTCTTACATTCCACCGGTGAGAAGTTGCTTCAGTGTGGGCCTGGAGGCTGAGGATGCCCCAGAAGCCCAGTGACCCGAAGGTCAGGGATGGCTCGGAGGCCTCAATGGCTTGAAGACCTAGAAACACGACCAAAAAGCCCATTTCAGATGAATAGTATTGTTGTTATAGTACACTACTACAGTACTACGGTAATTCACCTCTGCTCGGGCTTAAACCTAGGTTCTTCATGCAGTATTATGAGATGATTACCACTAAGTCAAACATCAATTGCAAAGTACTCTCCTCCTAAGTTGAAGATTCAACACCCATTCTATGCCTTTTAGTAGCTTTGGTCCTCATATATCCCATACCCTTAGGCATGGTCGATGATTTGGGAGTGTGTCTACTCTTGGCAGATGTTGGTACCGGCATGCACTCAAATAGGTGCTCAAGTATCTTGTTTTCATCTTTTGGTTATGGTTTATATTATGAAAAGAATTATGACAAACATCATTGTATTATTGACTATGTTAACTTTGATTATATTACTAAAGTGAATACTCAAAAATTAGTCATTGATTTTTTACCACCTTAGGGGTTCCAATAACTTGAAAAATGCAAAACGTGTGTAGTGTAACGCTCGCCTCCCACCGGGGGGGCCCGCCGTGCCCAAAGCGCATCGCCGTTCCCCGGCTAGGCAAATGACTTTGAATCGCTCTGTGCATAATATGCACAGTGTCCGAGTCTGGCGGAACTCGAGCCTGAGCCAGTTCCCACGAAGAGCGAGGGGTACAACCAGCGGGTACCACTAGGCTGACACCCCATGGGCAAAACATGTGTAGGGTAACGCTCGCCTGCCACTTGGGTGGGGGGCATGCCTAGAGCATGGTGCATGTTCCCCGACGTGGCAGATGACTTTGAATTGCCCTGTGCATAATATGCACAGTGTCCGAGTCTGGCAGGACTCGAGCCTGAGCCAGTTCCCATGGAGAGCGAGGGATACAACCAGCGGGTTCCCACGGAGAGTGAGGGGTACAACCATCAGAATCCACTTTCGGGGTGAGCCTCTCCCCCAGGATCCACCCACCTTGCTGGGTCGCCCGGTCTCATCTGGGCAGGCAAAATGAGGTGCGACCCAATTGCTGACGGATCGCTTGACGGACCATCGCTACCGGGTCGTCACCCTCCGGGACGCTCTGCCATCTCGGCTGACAACGACTCCTTCCTCGGTCAGGGCGCTACCTCAGGGGAGTTACCTCTTCGTGGGGGATGGGGATTTCCATGTGTGGAGGATTCGAAAAGGCCACACACGAGAATTCCCTTTTGAAAAAAAAAGAATAACTTGAAAAATGCAATATGCAGTTCATTGTGGTTTTCTCTGCTTTTATGGTTGAGTATGTTTCGTTAACAAAATCTACAAAATAATCCTTGTGGATTAAAGACGTGATCAATGAAATAAAACTTTCAAATTATGGTATTTTTATGGTTTATGATAGATATTGTGCATTACAATTATATAAGAATCGTGTATGAAGTTGTAGGTAGAAGCATACAAACACAATGCAACATTTTATTAGAGATGTCATTGACACAATCAAGTGTATGTCCACAAGATACACACTAGTGAAAATACAGTAGATATATTACCCAAGGCTATACCATGTAGTAAATTAAGCATTTCTTAGACTTATTGAACATGTGCCCAGTTGTTGGTTCAACATGTAATGAAATATGTAAATTTTGTCTGAAAATTCCATTTTGATTAAATTAGTTTTGTATAAATAAATCAAAGCAGTTAATCTTTTAAATAAATCTTAATCTCAAACTAAACTTTGATTTTGGATTTTGGTGGTTGGTTTTTCAATTTCTTTTATATTCATCCAGAAATCGAATTCCCGGTTTTGATTGTTTTTTTAAATAATTCGGGCTTTTCTTTTCTTTTTTTTAAACAAATTATTTTTTGTAACTAAATTTGTAATTTCAACGTCATTGTGTATTTTATTTTTTATTTTTTGGTTTTTCGTGATTTTAATACTATTAGAATTTAATTATCCGGTGGGTCGGGCCGTTATTCTCCCGACACAGTCCATGTGCCTGCATCTTTATTTCCGTCTGGAAGCGCGACGCAGTGTTTTTACATTTATGCCCCCTTGTTTTTTTCTCCGTTTTTGTACATTTCCCACCTAATTTCCTTCGTCTCTCCGTCCCTCATGCTGCCTAATTACGCGACTTTCTAATATGAACCGATAATTTATGGGTTTTAATTCCACGTTTTATATTTAAAATGACAATATACAATAATAATAGTTGACAATCAATGAAATATTAATAATTCATAGCCGAAAATTGAACAGAAACCAAAACACCTCAATATTTCATACACAAAAATAGATATCAATTCCAAATATTAAATCAAAATTGAAACAATGCAAAATCTTTAATCTTGATTCAGTATACAAAAAACCATAACAAACTACGTAAGTAATCACTTCAAATCAGTACTACCATAATCAAGATCCAACATTTTTCAATAGAGAGAAAACTCGAGCACTCAAAACCATAGAACCTATATTTTTTTTGAAGGAACCATAGAACCTATATGAAATGGAGTTCTTGTTAGAATAAGAGGTAACAACCAATCCAATACCAAGACAACATATACTCGCAAACAGATAGACTCACTCGTGATCTATAATCATCCATACAAGAGGAAATACAATAGAATTGAAAAAGAAAAACGAAAAGAGATATACTTACAAGTCGGGTTCTTGTTACCAGAACTCAATTTCCACCTCAGAAAATAAATTGATATGAAAAAACCTTCAAGATGCAAAGTAGTGGAAGTTGAACACTATCAAGAACTTGGTTCTCAAGCTAGAAGCCAAACATATCTCCGTTGAATCCCAAGCATGCTCTTGAGATCTAAGTCACATTAACCATATGGGAAAGAAGAGATCAAATCTATAGGGTTTCCCTCACTCAAAGTCTCTCAACTCGATTATTTTTTCTCTCGCTAAAAAACCACAACTGAATTAGTAATTATGACAATTCATATCTTTTATACATTTTCTTTCATGATTTCTTACATGAAGATACACATATAACTACCCCGAGGAATCATGAGACATAGTATCTTTGAGAAATTAGATACGTATCACAATAACCTGAAACATGGACACATCAACATTATTTAAAAGCTCCATAACATGCTCTTAAATTTCATTGATCTTCTAATACTTCCTGAGATGATCCGAGGACATACATAAAAAGGGTTGAGCTATGAAACTCAGTAAAGGAATAATCAAATCATATCATAAGTAGTACATGAGAGTCAATAGGCATAACATGGTGACAAAGAAAGGTGAGAATCATAATCATGAACATTAAAGTATGACATAAGATGATAAGGTAAAGACATCATAGGAATACGACTACATAAAACACGACATCATATGCATAACTCAAGACTAATCGCCATGATATCATAACATAGTGTGGTTAGGCCAATCACCCGTGCACTATATATGTGATCTCATGAGATAAAAATATTATCGAATACATTGGAGGACTATATAATTCTAGCCCCACCAGTCACATTCATATCATGTACATGTATTGATGTACCACATAGATCATACAACATAAAAATATTTTTCATCACTTTTAATCTTGTAGAGACCCGAAGCCTGACGTACATGGACATTACATTACTTTTGCGGAATACTTAGTACATAACAAAAACACACACACAAGGATCGTAATAGTTTAGTGTCTTTGGAAACTCGGAATATAATCTTCTAATCGTGGTGAAAGATCTTCAACATCTCCCATAAAGATCTTCCCTTTTTTTTACCTAAAACCTTTCTTTATATCCTGGGGAAAAGAAAACATAAAAGGGTGAGCTCAAATACTCAGTAAGGGTAAACAAAAGAAATATCAATCACATCATATTCATAAGAACATAACATTTTGGAAATCTTAACCTACAAAAGAGAGTATAATTTCATAACATGGGATAAATCATAGTAGTGAAATGAAATCCCAATAATCATAACTTAAAACATAAAACTTTGTGGCATACACACATAATCATATAGAATCATATCTTATTAGTCAAGACTCATTGCCAAGACTATCTTAGTGGACAAAGTCCATTTCTGAACCGAGTCACCCTCGTTTCTGTCCTGTTTCACTGAACCGGTATAACCTACCGTTCCAGCCATGTCTATCTCACGAGATATAAAATCTTTACTCAATGCATTGGAGGGAGATATAGGTCCCACCCATCTCATAATGATACCATTCTTATGTGTGCCACAAAATCATAAATCATACATCATTGCATAACTCATGTAATAAAAATGGGATTCTTAAACATCGTGACATTATAAAACAATTCATATAAGATAAATGAATTCATAAAAAATAATTCCATCACAACATAATCAAATCAATGTAATGATAGGGATAGAATTAGAACCCTATTTTATCTTAGATGGAAAATAATTTTGATAAAACACTTGAACTCCATTCTTGAGGAAAATATCCTTTCTACTTCAAAAACACATTTCCTTTCTTAACATGTCATACAATTTTAAACTAAAAGAAGCTGATTAAAAATAAACTTGAAAACTTGTAAAGGAAGCTTCTTGGAAATAATGTTTTAAAAATCCATTCATGCTGTATAATTTAAAAAAACATTCTTCTCGTACTTTTGTCGAAAAAGTCAAAAAAGTACCACGTTCGAAAAACGACAAAAGATTCCTTTCATATCTTTTACTAAAAACTCACCGAAGGGTAAAATAGGATTTAAACAATTGTAAGTGAATGGAAATAATATTACATATTGATGAAACATGGATGTGGATGATAAAATACACCCCAGTAAATACTAAAGTATAAACAATCTCGGATAAAAATGAGATTGTGATATTTCCTTTACCTTAGGTACGATATGCTTCGTAAGTGTCCGAACCTCCTGTATAATGATTTAAATAATATTATTTACTTATTCCAGAATCATACTTATTGTTATGATATCATATATGGTCATATTCTTAGCTTCTTATTAGTAATATTTCATTACTACTTGTTATTCAGGTATTTATTACTTTTTGTTCTTATGCGTGTTTGTCGAATAAATTCTTATTCTTCTCTTTAGGTTATAGATACCTCATTTCCAGAATGGTATTAGTGTAACATATATCATATTCATTCATTAAATTCATTTATATAATCATTATGAAATGAAGATCATGTAGAACGAGTCGCATCACATTGTGGAGACGGTATTCCGTACATACGCACGAGTGATGATATCATTCCTATGATTGTGGAATTGTATTGGAGTGTATGTATACTATTTCAGAATCAATATCACTTTATAATAGTCATATATAGTCATTATTTACACCATTATACCCATCCAAGTAAGGTGGTGGTGGAAAATAGATTACACCACGGCGTGAAGACGGTATTCCGTACGTACGCACGCGCGGTGATTTCCTTTTTCCGTAGGATGGATAGAAGGTTAATTAGAGTTGTTTCATATTTATAATAACATATTAGTATATAATAAATACTGATGTTATTACTTTATAATGAAACAACTAAAGAAGAAGAATTTGAAGAAGAAAGAAATTGAAAAAGATCGGTAATGGATATTACCTCTTTTTGACGCGCCTTCACTTAACCTCCACTTAAAGAACTAAGGATGGTCTTTGAAGAAGACCAGGACCTCTAGGATGATACTAGGGAAGTGGAGAAGAGATTTTGGCAGGGGTTGTCCGATATTGAATGCTCAAATTGGTGTGAGGAGGAGAGGGAGGAGGTGCCCTTTTATAAGGGAGGAGATGGGCACCTTAGGAAAATCTCAAAATATTATTTTATATTAAGGTCAAATTCAGATTATAATGGTTCCAAAGGGTCTTATTTCGAAGATAAAGTGGGGATGGGTCGAAATCCTCTCATACAATAGGATTTAGACAAGTTTAGGTTGTTATTTTAACCTTATCAATTAGATTTAACTCTAAGTTAAATAATTTAACTTTTACCATGTCATTTTGTTTTCTTACACTATATGGTTAATAAACTTACCATAACAAGCCAAACGAACCCCAAGTTGTTTATTATTAATATATCTATCATTATCTAAGTCATTTGGACGAACCTTATATTTTTAGGAATTTAATAACAATTAATAATATAATATTTGTTTTAAAAACTAATTTATGTCAATTTTGACACTATTTGGTACGTGATTTTTATAAAATTTATAACAGAATGATAAGTTCTAAAAAAGTTACTTATATCAACAATAACATGTCATATTAACCTAAAAAATTAATGTAAGTCATAAAAAGTCTCAAATTACATTTATTTGGGCATTTATAACATCAATTATGTCAATATTTCATTAATATGACAATTACTGCATCATCTTTGTGTCATAATAAATGATAATTATTTAATCCCTAAAAATTATATATAAATTCCTATGATGTAGATAATTGTATTATCTTTCTGGAGACTATTCATTTTTGAAGTTTCATGAAGTTTATCACTAAATTAAAATTATTATACTTATAAGATTTAAGAAAGTGGCATGTTGTCACATTCTTTGGTTTTAATAATAATTAAATTATTTTCATGGAAAAAAGTCCATAAAATGAATCTAATCTTACCCTTAGGTTACATGGGTCTACTTTTATCCATCCAATAGGATTTTTCCAAGTGTTAGGGTAATTTTATAATCTTATATTTACTCTTAATTACCCGATTTACCTTTAACTATAGTAAATAAAATTTACCGTAGTTACTATTCACAATACCCAAAAATAAAAAGTAGCTTATTAACATAATTTGGACCCACTGATTCCAAATATGGAATCCATTTTTCCAAATTCAATACACAAAAGATGCAGAAATTAAATTAAAATTAATCCCATTGTCGAAAGAAAACGAGTTTTTCTTTAAAACATTGCAAAAGATTGAATTGATTTAACCTACGAATTCAAGGTAAAATCAATGCTAATGACATAAATTATATTAAATGGTAAAAATATATTCTATTTATACTTTAAAACCATTCAATATTATAATTTAACCACATAAGATATTACGATGAAAAAAGTTGTTTTTAATTAAAATATAGCGTGTTTTTACTATTCATTAAAATATGAAAGTTATCGGAAAAATATCAAAACATTATCTAATGTAAATTTTTATATCCTGATTCAAAAGAAGAATTTTATTTTGTCACATTGAACTTATAAACATGTCAAAAACAATATTTAAAGTGGGTGTGCCATCAAAAGGTGGCAAAACTGCATTTTTTGAAAAATACTTATTTTACCTGAAAAATTTATTTTGTTCTTATACCATGATTTAGAAAATGTGTAAGACGAATAATAATGTTATAAGATTCAAAATTTATTTAATACTATTCATAACGGCTAGTTCATAATAATATTATAATAATATATCATTGTTTAGTAAAACCCGATATTGCGTACAACACACGCTTTCGAGGAAGGTCGTGATTGCGTGTAATGCAAGCCAAGTCAGGGTTGCGTGTTGTGCAAGAATACTTCGTTGTTTCGTATAACATAATCTAACCATATTTCATTTATACATTGAATATATATATATATATATATATATACTCAATGTTGCGTAGAATAACTATTATCAAAATTGTGTGTAACACGATCCAAGAATAGTGTTGCGTATACTGCAAGCTAATACGGTGTTGCGTATAGCGCAAGATAATCTTGGTGTTTCGTACAATAGAAGATATGAATGAAATTAAAAAAAATGTATCTTATAAAATCTCGGGTTGTTACATTCTACCCCCTTAAAATGAATTTCACCCTCGAAATTCGTCGGGGTTATAAATAGTTTACTATTCATAAAAACCCACATTGTAAAAAGAAATACCAAAACTGAACTTTAAAAACTAAAGTATGAAATATAACGGTTACCCAAATGAACTCATCACTGGGTTTCCATATAGGAGAAAATATGGACATTGAAGAGAAATCTAACCGTCATGTTCTGATGGAGAGTGGTAGAGAACATGGCTATGAAAAAGCCAACAATCACAAAGCTATTGATTTGTGGTGATCTAAGGTACCATCTGATTCATCGGATATAAGGGAACTTGGACAACATTTTTGGTTTTCAAGATCATTTCCCTAAAGTTGATGAAATTGGAATTAGAAGAAATACTTTCGTGATTTTGGTATAGTCTCACCGTTTGTCATTCTTTGGACAATTTCCACTTCATCTCTTAAAGAAATGAAGTTGAATTTGTCATTCGTGATGTGTTACCAGATCATGTGATAGAATGATGGGTCATTCCATCTGTCTCAAACAAAAGGTTAGAAAAGTTATCAAAAAAAATACATAAGTCCATCTATAGTGAGATTAATCTTATATAGTTCCTAAAATGGACTTATACTTCTTAATATAATAAAACTAGTTTCTACTAAACAGGGACTTCCTGTAGGCCAGTGGTAGGCGAAAAAGGCTAGCCGCACTTCGGTTGTGGGTTCGATTCCCACAGCCTTGTCCGACGCGATGGGCTGTCGCCCGTCCTGCAGGTTGTCCTTTTTCTAAAACTACATTACTTTAAAATCCCATCAGTAATATCAAAAAACGTTCTATCCTTAAACAATACTTAGCATATGTCCAACATAATCCATTCCAATATTTAGGCTTATCTAAAATACTTCGGTCCAAGCTCATAGTATAAAGAAAACGATTACTTGAAATGTCATCAACCAAGCATGTGAATACCATCATTTATCCCCCATATATATATATATATTGTTGGTCACATTCCAATCATGTGAATACCTTAATCATGTATTCTCTTGAAAAAATGAATACCCATTGAACCATAGTGAAAACATGAACGCAGTTAAAAGTTAACACTTTCCACATACCAAAATCCTCAAAATTCTATATACTCAAACAATGATATCACTTAGTCCTTATATCAATCATGAGCTCATGAATACTGTTAAACATTTCATTTTCTCATTTTCCCTTCATTATGCGCATATCATCTTATTTCCAAAAATATCTCAATCACTTTGAATACCACATTAGACCAATACATAAATATTCCAATACTCCATGATACAACATTATTTTGGAATACCATTACATAAACACTTAATCATTCCACCACATCGTTTTCATATTCAACATCGCCAATAGTGATCGCATGTGACTTCCCTTTGTCCTTTGCCTTAAGCGGTTGCTCATGTCGATCATCACTAACCCTTGGATTAGGGCATTTATTGGAATAATGTCCCATCTCCTTGCACTTGAAACATTGAAGTGTAGTAGGTTCATTCTGTGTATCCCTTCCCTTGTTTGCATCATTAGACATCTTCTTCCCATCATTGCGGCATTCAAATTCCCAATGACCTTCCTTTCCACATTTGAAACATTTACTTGTCCCTTTAAGACAATCTCCACCATGCTTCTTTCCACACTTTGAGCATAAGGAAACATTCATCTTCTTTTCACCATTATTTTGAGATTTCTCCATGAACTCTATCTTTCTTTTCTTGTCAAAACCATGAGATGGATATGTAACACCAACTTCCATTTCTACCTTGATAGCACAACGCACAATTTCTTCATAGCTACTGAAGTCTCTTATAGCTAATTCCCTTCGAAGACTTGGTTTTAAGCCACTGAAAAATCGATCAACTTTACTTTCAGGTTGGATGATAATGCCAGATGCATACCTTGCAAGTCTTGTAAAATTCGCTTCGTATATACCAACAGATTCATCATCCTTCTGCTTCAGCTCAAGAAACTCCTTTTCCATATTTGTTCGAAGAATACGAGGGAAGTACTTACTGAAAAACAAGTTCTTGAACTCATCCCATTCCATGGATTCAATTTCATCTCTTGGCCTCGTATTCTTGATAAGATTCCACCATTGATCAGCTTCACCTTCCAAACGATATACTGCTAAGATGACTTTATCATGTTCAGAACATTGAAGAACTGAAAATAAATTTTCAGTGGTACTGATCCATTGTTCAGCAACAAGTGGATCAGAAGACCCACTGAAAGAAGGTGGACGTTGCCTCATGAAGGACTCAATAGAATATTGTTCCCTTCTCTGCTCATTTGGAAGTCCAGAATGATTCATAGCTTGTGTAAGTATAGTAATAAGATTTTGCACTCCATCTCCCATAACACTTGTTTGTTCAGGAGGACAATCATTACATTGTCCATTACAGTGATCAACACGGTTCCTTCGGGTTCCAACCATCATCTAAAACCCAAAAAGAATAGTGTGAGAGGCAAAAATAATGCTCGGGAAAACAACATAGTAAAGGAGGAGTACCCTTAATATCTAACATCTTAGGTTAAATTCTAAGATCGTTACCGTAGCTCTAGGACTATATCCTATACGTATACTTATCCTTAGGGACATCCCTAGACATACCTTAGAAATATCTATAGGGATCTCACTAACGTTCTCACATCCTAGTTTCCAAAGGTTGACTAAACCTTTCCTCTGATACCAACTGTAGAGACCCGAAGCCTGACGTACATGGACATTACATTACTTTTGCGGAATACTTAGTACATAACAAAAACACACACACAAGGATCGTAATAGTTTAGTGTCTTTGGAAACTCGGAATATAATCTTCTAATCGTGGTGAAAGATCTTCAACATCTCCCATAAAGATCTTCCCTTTTTTTTTTACCTAAAACCTTTCTTTATATCCTAGGGAAAAGAAAACATAAAAGGGTGAGCTCAAATGCTTAGTAAGGGTAAACAAAATAAATATCAATCACATCATATTCATAAGAACATAACATTTTGGAAATCTTAACCTGCAAAAGAGAGCATAATTTCATAACATGGGATAAATCATAGTAGTGAAATGAAATCCCAATAATCATAACTTAAAACATGATACTTTGTGGCAAACACACATAATCATATAGAATCATATCTTATTAGTCAAGACTCATTTCCAAGACTATCTTAGTGGACAAAGTCCATTTCTGAACTGAGTCACCCTCGTTTCAGTCCTGTTTCACTGAACCGGTATAACCTACCGTTCCAGCCATGTCTATCTCATGAGATATAAAATCTTTACCCAATGCATTGGAGGGAGATATAGGTCCCACCCATCTCATAATGATACCATTCTTATGTGTGCCACAAAATCATAAATCATACATCATTGCATAACTCATGTAATAAAAATGGAATTCTTAAACATCGTGACATTATAAAACAATTCATATAAGATAAATGAATTCATAAAAATAATTCCATCACAACATAATCAAATCAATGTAATGATAGGGATAGAATCAGAACCCTATTTTATCTTAGATGGAAACTAATTTTGATAAAACACTTGAACTCCATTCTTGAGGAAAATATCCTTTCTACTTCAAAAACACATTTCCTTTCTTAACATGTCATACAATTTTAAACTAAAAGAAGTTGATTAAAAATAAACTTGAAAACTTGTAAAGGAAGCTTCTTGGAAATAATGTTTTAAAAATCCATTCATGCCGTATAATTTAAAAAAACATTCTTCTCATACTTTTGTCAGAAAAGTAAAAAAAGTACCTCGTACGAAAAATGACAAAAGATTCCTTTCATATATTTTACTAAAAACTCACCGAAGGGTAAAATAGGATTTAAAAAATTGTAGGTGAATGGAAATAATATTACATATTGAGGAAACATGGATGTAGATGATAAAATACACCCCAGTAAATACTAAAGTATAAACAATCTCGGATAAAAATGAGATTGTGATATTTCCCTTACCTTAGGTATGATATGCTTCGTAAGTGTCCGAACCTCCTGTATAATGATTTAAATAATGTTATTGACTTATTCCATAATCATACTTATTGTTATGATATCATATATGGTCATATTCTTAGCTTCTTATTAGTAATATTTCATTACTACTTGTTATTCGGGTGTTTATTACTTTTTGTTCTTATGCGTGTTTGTCGAATAAATTATTATTCTTCTCTTTAGGTTATAGATACCTCATTTCCAGAATGGTATTAGTGTAACATATGTCATATTCATTCATTCAATTCATTTATATAATCATTATGAAATGAAGATCATGTAGAACGAGTCGCATCACATTGTGGAGACGGTATTCCGTACGTACGCACGAGTGATGATATCATTCCTATGATCGTGGAATTGTATTGGAGTGTATGTATACTATTTCAGAATCAATATCAATTTATAATAGTCATATATAGTCATTATTTACACCATTATACCCATCCAAGTAAGGTGGTGGTGGAAAATAGATTACACCACGGCGTAGAGAAGGTATTCCGTACGTACGCACGCGCGGTGATTTCCCTTTTCCGTAGGATGGATAGAAGGTTAATTAGAGTTGTTTAATATTTATAATAACATATCAGTATATAATAAATAATGATGTTATTACTTTATCATGAAACAACTAAAGAAGAAGAAGTTGAAGAAGA
The DNA here is from genome assembly GCA_963277665.1 of Viscum album. NCBI lineage: Eukaryota > Viridiplantae > Streptophyta > Magnoliopsida > Santalales > Viscaceae > Viscum > Viscum album. The sequence continues at coordinate 256,382,317 of OY728143.1, read as the reverse complement.
AAGAAATTGAAAAAGATCGGTAAGGGATATTACCTCTTTTTGACGCGCCTTCACTTAACCTCGACTTAAAGAACTAAGGATGGTCTTTGAAGAAGACCAGGACCTCTAGGATGATACTAGGGAAGTGGAGAAGAGATTTTTTCAGGGGTTGTCTGAGCTTCAATGCTCAAATTGGTGTGAGGAGGAGAGGGAGGAGGTGCCCTTTTATAAGGGAGGAGAGGGGCACCTTAGGAAAATCTCAAAATATTATTTTATATTAAGGTCAAATTCGGATTATAATGGTTCAAAAGGGTCTTATTTAGAAGTTAAAGTGGGGATGGGTCGAAATCCTCTCATCCAATAGTATTTAGACAAGTTTAGGTTATTATTTTAACCTTATCAATTAGATTTAACTCTAAGTTAAATAATTTAACTTTTACCGTGTCATTTTGTTTTCTTACACTATATGGTTAATAAACTTACCATAACAAGCCAAACGAACCCCAAGTTGTTTATTATTAATATATCTATCCTTATCTAATTCATTTGGATGAACCTTAGATTTTTAGGAATTAAATAACAATTAATAATATAATATTTGTTTTAAAAACTAATTTATGTCAATTTTGACACTATTTGGTACATGATTTTTATGAAATTTATAACAGAATGATAAGTTCAAACCAAGTTACTTATATAAACAATAACATGTCATATTAACCTAGAAAATTAATGTAAGCCATAAAAAGTCTCAAATTACATTTATTTGGGCATTTATAACATCAATTATGTCAATATTTCATTAATAAGACAATTACTGCATCATCTTTGTGTCATAATAAAAGATAATTATTTAATCCCTAAAAATTATATATAAATTCCTATGATGTATATAATTGTATTAGATTTCTGGATACTATTCATGTTCGAAGTTTCATGAAGTTTATCACTAAATTAAAATTATTATACTTATAAGATTTAAGAAAGTGACATGTTGTCACATTCTTTGGTTTTAATAATAATTAAATTATTTTCATGGAAAAAAGTCCATAAAATGAATCTAATACGACCCTTAGGTTATATGGGTCTACTTTTAGCCATCCAATAGGATTTTTCCAAGTGTTAGGGTAATTTTATAATCTTATATTTACCCTTAATTACCCGATTTACCTTTAACTATAGTAAATAAAATTTACCGTAGTTACTATTCACAATGTCCAAAAATAAAAAGTAGCTTATTAACATAATTTGGACCCACTGATTCCAAATATTGAATCCATTTTTCCAAATTCAATACACAAAAGATGCAGAAATTAAATTAAAATTAATCCCGTTGTCGAAAGAAAACGAGTTTTTCTTTAAAACATTGCAAAAGATTGAATTGATTTAACCTACGAATTCAAGGTAAAATCAATGCTAATGACATAAATTATATTAAATGGTAAAAATATATTCTATTTATACTTTAAAACCATTAAATATTATAATTTAACCACATAAGATATTACGATGAAAAAAGTTGTTTTTAATTAAAATATAGTGTGTTTTTACTATTTATTAAAATATGAAAGTTATCGGAAAAATATCAAAACTTTATCTAATGTAAATTTTTATATCCTGATTCAAAAGAAGAATTTTATTTTGTCACATTGAACTTATAAACATGTCAAAAACAATATTTAAAGTGGGTGTGCCATCAAAAGGCGGCAAAACTGCATTTTTTGAAAAATACTTATTTTACCTGAAAAATTTATTTTGTTCTTATACCATGATTTAGAAAATGTGTAAGAAGAATAATAATGTTATAAGATTCAAAATTTAGTTAATACTATTCATAACGGCTAGTTTATAATAATATTATAATAATATATCATTGTTTAGTAAAACCCGATATTGCGTACAACACACGCTGTCGAGGAAGGTCGCGATTGCGTGTAATGCAAGCCAAGTCAGGGTTGCGTGCTGTGCAAGAATCCTTCATTGTTTCATATAACATAATCTAACCACATTTCATTTATACATTGAATATATATATATATATATACTAAATGTTGCATAGAATAACTATTATCAAAATTGTGTGTAACACGATCCAAGAATAGTGTTGCGTATACTGCAAGCTAATACGGTGTTGCGTATAGCGCAAGATAATCTTGATGTGTCGTACAATAGAAGATATGAATGAAATTAAAAAGAATGTATCTTATAAAATCTCGGGTTGTTACAAATCTCATGGTTAAGGAGTGTGTGCTACATACATGGAAGTCCCTAATCAATGAAGGATAATTACATCTAAGTGAATATCCTTGAGTGAAAATAAGGACGGGTATTCACAACACAATAGTTTGGCATGAAAAATCACAAAATAATTTCAGAATCATAATGTGTGTATATAAAGGTTCATGAAAGACGTTAATGATAGTGAAAGGTGGCCTGTCATTACTTGGGATATAACACCCCTGATTTTAGGTACTTGACCCTTTATTTATGTATTTTTAGTATATATAATGATCAGGTTAAGTTTTGGGAGGTTCATAGGAGTTTTGGCAAGTTTTAGAGGCCTTTCTGGAGGTGAATAGTTTGAGAACGGTTAGTAGAAAATCGTGCAACATCTTCAAGAAATCGTGCAAGGTAAGACAATGGGCACTGGGCAGGTGCAAGGTTGACACACGGTTTGGCTAAACCATGCAGATGCTCAGGAAAGACCGTTCACTTTGAAACATTGGGGAAACACACAGTTTGTCTAGTCGTGTGAGCCAACCGCGCGAGTGATGACTTAAGACAATAGCTCATGCATGGTTGACACACAGTTTGTCTAACCATGCGAGCCAATCGTGTAAGGTGTTTGCTTGAAATAGTAGCAATCGCACGGTTGGCACATGGTTTGCCAAACTGTGCGGCCTAACCATGCGACGTACAATTTTCCCTCCAAAATTAGCAGATCTAATTCAAATTAAACCCTTTAAGCCCCAGTTTTCCCTAATTCTCCCATAACATGAAGTCCTTTTGCTCCCAAGGTGTGAGAGACGTTTCCCTTTGGCCCGAGAGAGATTCGTAGGCGAATCAAAGTGTGTTGGAGGCCCGAATTCATTAGTAAATGCTTGTTCTTTTCCGTTATTCTTAGACCCCTTCTTCTTCTCTTTCTCAGAACCTTAGATGTAATCCGTTTCAGATAAATCCATGTTCCTTAATGAGAATTGTGATGTTTTGTGGTTGGATCTAGGGAAGGAAAGGTGGTTTGTGATCAGATCTAGAGAATAATTATGCTGTTCTTTGTTTTCGCCTATGTTTGTGAGGTAGGTTACTTCTCTCTCAACACCACTTGATTAGAACTCGAAGAATTTTCTTGAATTAAACATTTTGCTCGAAATGATTTTGAAATTATTGTGTGATTCTTGTTGGAAACCTCTTTAGTGATGGTTTTTAGGAAATTGTGAAAATTGGATGGTTTTTTGGAAAATCCTCTTTGATGATAATTTTAAAATAGTGTTTTTAAAATTATGGATTTTGATTCATGGAAAATGGTTGTTGAAATGTTTTAAAGAAAGAAAGTTTTTATGTGAAATGGTTTGGCATGGGTTTTGGCATACATGTTGGTGTGTGTTCATGTTGCATTTTACGGGGCCTTGTTGATATAAGGTTTGGTGCTTGGTGCCAAAGGTGTAATGACACATAGAATTTATCACCTTGTGACAACTTGGTGGATAGATGAGAGGCCGCTCATGAGTATGAAACTATCACCTATTCACGCATGTGTGGATGTGTGGATTTATGGAATGGGTATTCCAAATGGATTTGAGAAAGGTTTAAAAGGATTGTTTTATTTCTTTCCATGGAAAACTATTTTGGATTTGATAAAAACTGTTTTAAATTGTTTTAAACTATTTTTTATAAACATTCTAACAAGTTTTGTTCTGGTGGCATGATTTGGGAAGTCATTGGGGAAATCTTTTCGAGTTTAGACTCATCCCCTACTTGGGCACTATTGTGCATTTGTATATGTCATCTATCAGGACATAGGTAAAGACAATGTATCTCAGTTATTTAGTTATTCTTCATGATACCATGGGTGTGGATTGTCGTGTTGGAGCTTGGAACATGTTGGGAATTCCTAGTTTGATGTCTTTGGTGTCTTTGGGTTTTGTTGTCTTTGGTTTTCCTTGGATGCTTTCACTTGGTTTCCACTTGTACCATGACATGGTTGTTGGTTTGGTTTGGTTTTGTTTTATTTTATTTTTATTTTGTACTCATGCATCATATAGAGATTTGGTTATTATGGTTTGGTTGTTTTATCTTTAAAGGGGAAATCATCCCCTAATTGTTTAGGAAGCCCTTGGCATTTATTTCCATTCTTTGGTGTCTTGGGGATGTCACCTAAGATCTAGTAACGTCCCACCACCTCTTCCCAAGCTAATAGATGATGAGTGGGATGTTACAAAGGGTATTAGACTTGGTTAGTCCAAATATATTTTTGATACAAATGGTATCAGTTTGTTCGATCCTTGGGTATCAGTTGTGTTCAATCCTGGAGTTAAAAATGGTATCATTTTTGATAAGTTTGTCGGTCTCTTGGGATGATAGTAAGGAGATAGGATTTTCAGAACTTAAAATATAGAGCATAAAAGGAATAACTAACCTATTTATGCTAAACTTCAGGTTACTGGGGATTTTGGGTACATGAGTGTTTTAAGACACTTCTAGGTGAGTTGTCACCTCATCATCATGGGTTTAGCGGATGAGAGTTGCATGATATGCATTAGTAGTATGAATTCCCACCAGTACTGCATTGTTCATTATTGAGTTAATGAATTATGGAAATGATAAAAACTATTTCTTTTCGAAAATCATTGAAAATGTTTTCAAATTGTGAGGTTTTGAAAAGGATTCATTGTGGTATTTTGAAAATGGTTAAAATGGTTTATTGTGGATCAACATGATTATGGAACTTATTGAAATGGTAATTTGAAATAGCTAAGCCTTCAGTTTCTATAAAGTGATACTAAATGGAGTTATTTTTGGTTATAGTGAATGACACTGGGTAAGCGCCATAGGAACCAACAAGAAGAGGTTGCTGAGAATGTGGTTGCACCTGAGCCCAAGGTGAACCAACAGTTAGTCAAAGTACTGCCCAGAATTTCCAAGACATGGATAGAGGGAACAAAAAGGAAGAATCAAGACAAGTGGATCATTCAGTTTAGTTCTAGAAGCCGAACCCACCCACCTTTTTGGGGGATTCTGAACTAGAAAAAGAAAAAGTTTGGTTAAATAGGATGAATCGAATCTTTTATTTCCTTGAGATACCAGTAGAGTTGAAAGTGAAGTTAGGAATGTATATGCTAGAGCATCTAGTATGTCAGTGGATAGATTTAGCATTTCATGATAAATTGGACCAAGGCATGGCATTGGAGGCTTTTAAAGAATTTTTCAATAAATAATTCCATCATCACATGTTTTGAATTTCTAGAACAAAATATTTCTTCAGTTTTAAGCAGGATAATATCTCAGTAACAGAGTATGCAGACAAATTTATGAATTTAGTCTGATTTTCACCAGAAGTTATTGGAAGTATGTCCTTAAAGCCACACATTTTTGAGTTGTGGTTGAAACTAGAAATTCACTCAAAGAACATTGTGATTTTTATACCAGATTATACAGAGATGGTCAATAGATCAATGGTGTAAGAAAGAAACATCTTAGGAAACACGATCGGAGGAAGCATGTTTATTTATATAGGAAAAGGTGGTAACTCCAATGCTGGGAATAAGAAGAAGAGGGGCACCTAATTCTAGAGTGGTGGGACACCTTAGGACCAAACAACGAGATCAATAAATCTTCCTCCTCAATAGAAAAGTGATCCAAAACGTTTTCAATGTGGTTCTTTCAATCATATGAAGTGATATTGTATGAAACCACCTTGAGAGTGTCACAACTACAACAATATGGGAAATATTCAATGCTATTGTCACAGTTCTCCAAGGTCGGGTTCTAGGGACACATGTAATGCTTCTTAGGAATCATATGATTCGATGGGATGAGTGCAACATAATATCTCTCATCAATATAACTAAATGAGCCATGGTGATTCTAGGAATACCATGACTCCCCGACCTATGAAATCTGAGTATGATAAAGATAAAAGTACAACGAGTAAGAAATTGTATGGAGCTGAGTGAGTGATCATGGATGATCAATCGAGTCCTTTGACAGTGAGAGGTACAATTCTTTTAAATTATATCCTTATGCAAGATTTGTTTGATAAAAGTGAATCCCATTCATTTATTTATTCTCACGTCATTAATCTTATGGGTTTACATGTTAAGATGATTCCTTATGTTTTGATTCTCTAAACACCTTTGGGACAACGAGAGTGTCGAGCCTTGAAATGTGTAGTGTGTTCAATAATAATCGATGATACTGAGTTGGTGTGTGATTTCTCTATGATAGAGATGGATGCCTATGAATTGATTTAGGGAATGAATTAGATGATGAGTTTTGAGGACCATATCATTTTTTATTCATGGTATGTGAGTTTCAAATATTTTAATGATGTTAGACATATCTTTAAAGGAGATTGGGTAGTGGATTCAAGTAGAACAGGACCCTCAGCACCAATGGTTGGAATTATCTCTTACCAGTGGACAATAGTTGCTTTGGCAATGTTAAATGAGATCAAGAGTAAAGATTTTCCAACCATAGTGGACCATTTCTTTGATGTTTTTCTTGAAAATTTACAGAGGTTTCCACCCAAAAGTGAAGTGAATTTTATGATTGATATCCTGCCGGGAACTGATCCTATTTTCATTCTATCTTATCAGATGACACCAACATAATTGAGGGAATTAAAGGATCATTTAAAAGAGTTGAAAATTAAAGGGTTCATTTGACCAAGAATGTCTCTGTGGGAAACACTAGTTCTTTTTGAAAAGATGGTGGATGGAACTCTTAGGATTTGTGCATATTATCGTAAGCTTAACCAAGTTAGAATAAAGAATCAGTATCATCTTCCATGCATTGATGATTTTTTTGATCAATTCATGGGATCTTGATGGTTCTATAAAATTGAATAATGTTTAGGATATCACCAACTGTAGGTTTAGAAGGAGGATATTCTAAAGATAGTTTTAAGAAGCAGATATGTCCATTATGAGTTCAATGTTATGCCTTTTGGTCTTTCGAATGCACTAACCATCTTTATGAAATTGATGAATCAGATATTTCAAAGGTACCTGGATTCCTTTGTGGTGGTGTTTTTGGATGATATATTGTTGTATTCTACGACAAAGGTGGATCACGAGAAACACTTGGCTATAGTGTTAGGTATCTTGTAGGAGCATTGTCTATATTCCAAGTTATCAAAGTGTGATTTTTTGATACAAGAGGTACGTTTCCTTGGCCACGTCCATTCAAAAAAGGCGTTTCTATAAATCCTGAAAAGATAGAAGATGTTATCTCTCAGAGACCACCAAAGATTATCTTTAAGATATGTAGTTTTCTTAGCTTTTTAGGATAATACAGATGTTTTTTATGTGATTTTCATGTTTGCAATCACCGATGATAACTTGGACGAGGAAAGGTGTTCCTTTCCAATGGAATGATCAATGTCAGAAATCCTTCCAAGAGCATAAGGTTAGACTTATATCAGTTCTTATCCTCATGTTTTTAGACTCTATATAGGGCTATTTAGTCAATTATGATGCATCTATATCCAAGTTAGTATGTGTTCTCATGCAGGTATATCATGTTTTTGCTTATATATCACGAAAATTATAGTTGAAAGAGAAGAACTACCCAACACACGACTTGGAATTGGATGTTATAGTCCACGATTTTAAGACTTGGCATCATTATATTTTTGGTGATAAATTTACGATGTTTATGGATCATAATATTTTGAAACAAATTTTCTTACAAAGAGAATTGAAGCTAAGGAAAAGAAGATGGATGGAATACCACCAATTTTTTGACTTCGACTTGGTGTATACATAGTGTAAAGGAAATTCATTGGAGGATGCATTAAGCAGGAATTCATATAATCAGTTAGATAAATAAGATTTGAATTAGTGGGAGATGATTTCAGTTATAGTAGACATGCACCTAAATTATGCCAACCATGGTGATGTCATAATTTTCTTCCCCATTTCATTTGTTCTTGATTTGGTTCAGCATGTGAAAGAGGCTTATATATCCAATCTTGAATTTGTTTCTATAAGGTCAAAACTCAATGGTGGGGAGACCATTGAGGGATGAAAGCTGGATGAAAGTTCAGTTTTGAGGTTTAGAGATCGAATCATGGTACCTTTGGTTTGTCATAAATAGATTCTCAATTATTTCCACCATTCAAAATGGTATATTCATCTAGGAATTAAAAATATGTATTGAGGGATGAAAGCACAATTTTGGTGTGTTGGAATTAAAAGAGAAGTGGAAAATTATGTTTTAATATGCCTCACTTGTTAGCAAGTAATAGTGGAGCACCCATAACCAACGAGCATGTTACAGTCTTTACCAATTCCCATGTGGAAGTTAGATCATATAGATGTGTATTTTTTTGAAAAGTTTATAAAGAACATTTAGGAAACATGATTCCATATGGGTAATTATGGATCGTCTTACAATGTCGGCTCATTTTATCCCTATTCATGAATCCCATACGGTGGAGGAATTTTCCAAAATCTATATATGATAATTTGTAAAGTAACATGGTGTTCCAATATGAATTATATCTGATAGAGACCCCAAGTTTATGCCTTGTTTTTAGAAATACTTACAATTAACCCTTGAGACATAGTTGACTATAAACATGGTGTATCATTCTCAAACGGATGGATAATTTGAAAGGATGATATAAACGTTGGAGGACATGCTTAGGGATTTTTAATGGATTTTGGTGTCTCATGAGAGGATCACATACCGTTAGTGGAGTTCTTATACAAAAATAATTATTAGGACTTGATACATATGGATCCTTTTGAATCATTGTATGAGAAACCTTGTCGTTATCCACTTTGTTGTGTGGAAACAGGTGATACTTCACTGGTTGGACCAAACCTTGTTCTATAGACAATAGATAATATTTAGTTGATCAAAAAAAGGATGGTGATGGCTCAGAGTTGTCAAAAATTGTATGAAAATCACCATCAACAATCGTTGTCATTCGAGGTGAGTGATCATGTGTTTTTGAGAATCTATCCAAGGCTTGGATATCATTGTTTTGGTAAGAAGGTAAATTTGTATTCTCAATAGATATGACCTTTTTATATACTTGAACATGTTAGTGAGGTAAAATATTAGTTGTATTTTCCAGCAAGGTTCAGATTCATGCATAATATGTTTCATGTATCTCAATTGAAGAAGTACCAAACTGATCTTGACCATGTGATTCGATGATATCATGTTGACCTAGAGATAGATGCTACATCGATTGATGTGATGATATATAATGTGGATAGACAAGATAAAGTATTTCATGGGAAAATCATCGGTCTAGTGTAGGTTTTATGGAAACATGGTCGGATTCGGGAAAAAACATGGGAGCATGAAAAGAAAATAATGGAGAAAAGGCCTGAAATATTCTAGGAAAACTCTAGTTTTTTACTTTTCAGGGATGGAAATTCCAATTATTAGGATAATAAAACACCCCCATTTTCAGGTACTTGACACTTTATTTATGTATTTTAAGTATATATAATGATATGGTTAAGTTTCAAGAGGTTCAGAGGAGTTTTGGAATGCTTTAGAGGACTTTATAGTGGTGAACGGTTTAAGCGTGGTTAATAGAAACCATGAAACATCTCCAGGAAATTGTGTAAGGAAAACAGTGGGCACTGGGTAAGTGCATGGTTGGTGCATAGTTTGGTCAAACCGCGTAGATGCCTAGGAGAAACCATAAACTTTGAAACAGTGGGTAAATTCACAGTTGGTGCATGGTTTGTCTAACCGTATGAGCCCATCATGCGAGGGATGGATTAAGGTAGTAGCTCGTGCATAGTTGGTGCATGGTTTGTCTGACTTTGTGATCCAACCATGCGAGGTGTTTACTTGAGATAGTAGCAACTGCATATTTGGCACATATTTTTCAAAACCGTGTGGCCTAACCATGTGACGTATAGTTGACCCTTTAAAATTAGTGGATCTAATTAAAATTAAATCTTTTAAGCATTGTTTTCCCCTTAATTCACCCATAACACAAATTAATTTTTCTCCCAAGGTGTTATAGACATTTCCTTTTGGATTAGGAGTGATTTGTAGGCGAATCAAAGTGCGTTGAAGGCTCAAACTTGTCGGTAATTTCTTGTTATTGGTCATTATTATTAGATATATTCTTCTTCTATTTACCAAAACCTTAGATCTAATATACTATGGATAGATCCATGTTCCTTTATGGTAATTGTTTTGTTTTGTGGTTGTATCTAGGGAAGTAAAGGTGGTTCTTGATCAGATCTGGAGAATCGTTGTGTTGTTCTTCATTTTCACTAATATTTGTGAGGTAGGTGGCTTCTCTCTCAACTCCACTTCATTATAACTTGAAGTCTTATCTTCAAAAAAACATTTTACTTGAAATAATTATGAAATTATTGTGTGATTCTTGTTTTAAACCTCTTTAATGATGTTTTTTGGGAAATTTTGGAAATTTGATGGTTTTGTGGAAAATAATTCTTGATGATAATTTTAAAATATTGATTTTAAAATTATGGATTTATTTTGATTAATGTAAAATGGTTGATAAAATGTTTTAAATAAAGAAAGGTTTTATGTGAAATGGGTTTTCATGGGTTTTGGCATACATGTTGGTGTATGTTCATGTTGTATTTTATAAGGCCTTATTAAAATAAGACTTGTTGTTTGGTACCAAAGGTGTAATGGAACATTGGATTTATCACCTTGCGATAACTTGGTGGATAGACAAGAGACCATTAATGAGAATGGAACTTTCACCTAGGCATTCGTGTATGGATTTGTGTATGTGTGGATGTATAGATTTATGGAATGGGTATGCCAAATGGATTTGAGAAAGGTTTTAAAGGCATGTTTTATTGATTTTTATGAAAAAATATTTTGTATTCAATATAAACTATTTTAAATTGTTTTAAACTATTTTATATAAACGTTCCAACAAGTTTTTTCCTAGTGGTGTGAGTTGGGAAGTCATTGGGGAAATCCTACTGAGTTTAGGAACCCCTTACTTGGACACTATTGTGAATTTTTAGGTGTCATCTATCAGGAAATAGGTAAAGGCAAGGTATCTCAGTTCTTTAGTGATGCTTCATGATACCATGGGTGTGTATTGTCATGTTGGAGCTTAGAGAAGGTTTGGAGTTACTGGTTTGATGTCTTTGGTGTCTTTTGGTTTTGTTATCTTTGGTTTTACTTGTATATTTTCACATGGTTTCCACTTGTACTCTGATATGGTTGTTGGTTTGGTTTGTTTTTTTTGAGTTTTATTTTTTACTCTTGCATCATATAGAGGTTTGATTGTTTTATTTTCAAAGGGAAAATCATCCCTCAATTTTTTATAAATCCATTGGCATTTTTTCCCACCTTTGGTTTCTTGGGGATGTCACCTAAGGCTTAGTTTTGTCCCACTGCCTCTTCCTAAGAAAATGGGTGAGGTCCAGGATTTTACATTGGAATTATAAGGTTAGTAAAGGAATATTTATAAACACATGAAAACATAATAAATTGAGATTAAAAAATCCAAATACAAAGGAAGTATTTGAATGAAGATAAAGAGGAAGAGAATCCATTACCTTGAGAGGGTTCTTATAAAATCTTAGGATTAGCTTCTTAAGATCTTGAAAAATCCATGAGAAGGATTTATAAAGGTATAGGGAGAGTAAATTTGTGCTCAATGAGTTTTTAGTGAAGAGAAATGAGAGGTTGGATGGGTATTTATAGAAAAAGAGAGGGGATTTTTTTTATTAATTTCCAAACTTAGGTTTTGGAATCTAAGTAATAAAATAATCAAAACCAAAAAAATTACCATGGTTTCTATCAAAGAGGAATGGTTTCCAATATTTTATTAGGTTAGGAATTGATCTCTTTAAAATAATAACATTCATGATGTGGAAGTGAGTCATATTCTTAATGAATTATTTTTAAAACCTTAAAATATAATATTGGTTTTGGAGGATTCATTATTGGTTTGTAAAATTAATCTAATTACTTTAAAAACACATTATTTTATAGAAAAAACCCATTATAGCCAAGGATTACTTTATAGTATTTATTACATCACTTTTATAATATCATGATGTCATAATACATATAACATATTTATACTATATTTATTTTTTATCCAATAATTTGACTATCTTGGAAAATTAAAAAAAATTCATGATTGGATAATTTTGACGTGTTGATTTCAAAAATGACATTTATTTTACAAAAATTATTTTACAAACATGAGAAGTTTCACATATAAATAAAACTCCTTATTTACTGGGAAATATTAGTTTTTATGACACTAACAACTTTTTGACCCTTATAAAACTACATGAGACTTTATTAAATTATATTATCATTTATATTTAAATAAATATTATTTAATAATACTATTTCATGAAAATAAAATTTATTTAAAAACTCTAATTGAATCTATGAATTTTCTAAAAAATACAATTTTGGTTTCTCCATATCAAAATATAAATTTTTATCAAACTTATTATATAATCATGTATATATAAAAAATAATAACGAAAAAGGATCAATATAATAATTATTTTATTAAAATTAAAAATATAAAAATTCATATTACTATGGTTTAGATACATAACCTCTTATTACACCAGCGTATGCCCGAAGGGTAAGGTGTGCGATAATATTACATTTTGGCCATGGTTCAGTGAACATGGTTTGGGTGGTGATATATATAAGATTGAAATTATCCTATAAATGGTTTCTCATGAGTTTTAGTTATTGAATACCCTCTTGGGATTGGTCAAGAGAAAATCCTAGTGATGCCATCTCCATTGGAAGCTATGATATATGAGCTTTATAGGGCATGATCCTTCTGGTTGAGGACATCACTTCTTCTTTTTGTATCAATTAGATTTTATTATAACCCTAAATATATACTAATATTAATGGTCATTGTAAAATGAAGACATTAAGAATGGATATGATACTTAATGGTATTTTATGCTTGACAATCAAATTATGACCATATTTTATAACGGTCTAAAATAAAAAAAATGAAATATAGTGCATGTGTAATATATAACTACATTACTCAAAAATTAATTTATTCATTTAGAATGGAATTTCATTTATAAAATTACGAGTCATTACAATAAACCCTCAAATGAATTTTCCAGTCCATACTAAGAGACCCCAATGATGATGGGAATTAAATAATTAGGGATGTGTTAGGGTGGTGTTCTAGGTAGAGAGTGAGTTGCAAATCTCAAGAATGATCCAATGATATCGATCAAATAGAGAACCCTTGAGAAAAAGTAGCATACATGTAAGGAAAGGGACATGTAGAAAGAGTCCATTGGCCCACAAGGAATAAATAATATCTAATCAAAAGTACTTAACTAACAAACAAAAAAGGAAAACATACCAATAAGAATAAAAAACATTAATTGAAACTAATTAATGACTCTGGTAAATCCTGAGTTGATTTATGGATTTCCTATTAAGTGTAATGCCCTAAACATAATTATAAATGTAATAATAATAATTTTAGTTATTATCAATATTATTTTTGCGTTAATGCGTATTGGAATGTTTTATTTCAAAATACACTAAATAGAAAGACAAACATTTTATTCAAACATTGTAATATTACATTGATTCAAGGGATTAGAAAGACTCAAGAAAACACATCGCAAGACCTAATAGAACAAACAAAAGACCACCCAACATCACAACAAGATCGATGAAGTAGCCTTCATCCCTTGAATCCACCAAAACAAAAAAATAAATAGTGATAAGAATGGAAAAAATACAAATAGTCAAAGGAATGTAGAGCACCATACTCTTAAAAAAAATGATCTTGATCCTTGGAATACCCTGAATGAGTATTTATACAGTTTAATATGACCATTATAAGTAACTGTTGGGGTTTAAAATGACCGTTGGGGTTTTTAAGCCACTGGGTGTGTTTAAATGTAATAAAATAATATTTTCGGATAAATGAAATTATGGTTTTAAATTAATAACACAGGTATTAAACATTATAATTTTATGTATTTAATTATGTTAAATGTTTTATATATCTTGAAACAATACAATAGGTTAATATAACATGGGTATTCATATTAAGCACAGTCTTTATTATTTTAGAATGATATGGTTTTAAAGATAGATTTTTTCAAAAAAATGTAAGGTGAATTTTAATTTATCAATATTTAATTATTTTTATAATAACCATAGAGACAAAAATAATGGGAAACTAATATTTATAAAAATAAGAAAATAATTATTATGTAATGCATGTGATATTTTTTTACTAAGAATGTGGTTAAGGCACCCCCAACCAAGGGTGGCCTTATAGGCTAAGCCCTCGAGGCATGGGTAGGTGCTTAGTAGGGTGCTTGAGCAACGCTGGAGTGAACCCTTGTGAGAATAGTGGAGGAAAGTCGTGTGCATAGGCCGTGTATAGGGCCTATTCAGGTGTGTGCACAGTGTCATCTAGGTCGCGCACTAAGACAAGAGAGGGTGGGTTAAGCACCCGCAGGTGGAATCCCGTGTGTAAGGACTCCGGTGTGTGTGCTTGTGACATTGAGATATGGCACCACACACAAAATATTATAAGTCATTCCAGAAACTATATGGGTTTCGATGTGGGATACAAAATTTTTCATGGAATGTGATCTAGGCCATCCGATCTCACCACATGAGATCCCAACCATCTGCACCGATGCACCGTTCGAACCTCCATCACTACGGTTTCATCACTGCGTTTTTTTGAGATATCAGATCTAACCATGTTCAATTTGCGCCGCTCAACCTTTTTAAAACTAACAGATACACTGTGGACGTCTGATCAAAGTCGCGATCTAATTTCTTCTGTTCGTCTCTTTTAAAATGCACTGAGCCACTACAGCCGTCCGATTGGATCCATGGACAAATCCCAACCATCCGTTTCCTCAGCTACTTGACCCCCATTGCCAAAATAATTAGGGTTAATATCAACCCTTAGATCGAACCAGATTCAATCTGAACCATCCAACCTTTATTCCTTCTTCTTCCTCATGGAGCTACACCAGTCCCCATCCGACCTTGTAGCTGCCTGTCCCTCTCCACCCTCTCTTTCTCATGATGCCACTTTCCACCCTCTCCATGGTCTCTTTAGTTTGGTATCTTCATTTTTTCCAAGTGTGGTGTTTTTTTAAACCAAACATCATGGTCCATGACTCAGATCCTTCTCCTCATTTATTTTTATAATTTTAGGGTGTCAATTAACCCTGTTGCACGTTGAATCTATGCTAATTAAGACTTTTGTTTATTTGGATTTGGTCTTTTTGAATCAATACTTTGAAACCTTGGTTTTTTTTAAAAACCTCACGTTTCAAACAATAAGACCCCTAAAAAAAATTCCTTTTCCAAGTTTCTTTCTTTCTCTCTCTCTCTCAGTTCCAGGAACTCTCATCCCACTTCTAAACTAAATCAATTAAGGGTTTCCTCATCTCACTTCCATTTTCGTGAGATATTCCTTATCCACCACTATTTCTTATGTACAGTGTATGTATAATTCCCATTGATGTATCATATCATGAATAAATTTTTTTCATGGTATTCAATGCATAATTTGATGATTATTAGTTTTGGGGAATATGATTCGACTGATTACAAAGTGGTAAGGGTTTTCTACCCAAACCTCCATTTTCATTTGGGTTACTCTTATTCTATACGTACCTCAATTAAATTATTATTTATTCATATTTACTCCTCATAAATTCTGTGTGAATGTCTATATATGTGTAATAACCAGAATCCTACTTTCATTTATGGGAGTTATATATTTCAAAAGGATCTTTAAAAAATTCTTCCCGATAAACAACCCTGTTTCAAGGGAACTTCTCGAATTCTTATATATTTTCAAGTGCACTATGTAATATATTTTAAGACATTTTTTTAAAACCACACATTTTATCATGAAAAAAACATCTTGGTTCATTTATGGTTTTATGAAATCAAACTTGCCTTTCCATTTTAAAATATCTATAATATTTTCCTAAAACTACACTAAAATATTTTACATCTAAAGCTTCTTTAAAAGCTCTTTTTACATGATTTCACTTCAGTGGGACATAATTTATGCCTCAAATAAAATTTCAATGTTATTACCTCTTCTTTTATGTGATATAAATGTTTAAAAATATTATTTCATGACAAATACAAATTAATTTCCAAAATAACTCTCCTTTCCAAAGATTTTTTTTTCATACCTCACTTCAATTTTTATGAGATATATGTCTTGTTCACCACTTATTCCTTGCATGTGGTGTATGTAATGACCTTTGGTATATCATATCAAGAGTCTCCTTATTATCATGATATTATAAGGTATTATTATTTGAATGTTTCAAGGTGGTATGAGACACTTTGGAATATTTAAAGATTATTTCATCAAGAAATTTTCAATGGTATCATTTAAAAGTATCTTCATTTATATAAACATACTTGTTAAATATTGAGCTTAATTGAGTTGTATCTATTATGATATCATATAAAATATACTTTTAAAGGGTTTCTGATTAGTTTGACTATGGATGTTATATCTTGATACCATTCACCACATTACTCTGAATGGTTAGTGTTTATGTTTAATGATTGGGGAAAGTAATTACATTTCATATGTTAGTTTCGATATGAATGTATATTTTTATTATGTTCAACCCATTAATACAAGGAATGCATTGTACTTATTAAGTGATGGTTAGGGCCTGAAATATCCCCCTAATGCATCGGTAGGTCACATGAGGAAAATTAGGTCTTGGCATGAGGCCTTTACAGAATGGATATGTATGGTCTTGGCATGAGGCCTTGCCAAAATGTTTATGATGTCCTGCATTATGCATTCCCTCATAATTATTCTAGTAAGTGAAAGTCCATGTGATTATTCAACTAGTAAAATGTCTATTACTAATGGACATTCTCTTATAAACCACTATTAATGAGTTTTATATTTCCAAGTGCACATGGTTTAGAGTTTTATATAAAAAATGTATACATGTATAGAAATTCATTTGTAAATAAGGATTAATATTTAGTTTCCAAACCATAATGATAAATGGAATCATTTTTTTTATGAAAATATAAATAAATATTACTTCATGTGTAGATTCTTATCTGCACCTCTGGCATGTCATATAATAATTAAGTACGGTCATTATTTAACTTATGGGTGGCACTTCTTTCTTTTCTGTTCAAGTGCATGCATGATTTTATAATGAATTCTATTTATAACTCTGAAATGAGTTTAGAAATTTGAGCATAATTTTATCCTAAAAGATATTTTTCAGAATATCTCAAGAAAATGATGATGACATATTATGAGAAATGTTAACCTCATGTTTTAAAATATGTGTTTTAAAGTAATGTTTTAAAAGAAAATTATTTCTTAATGGTCCTGTTTTAAAACCCATTATTGGGCATTTTTGCACTTTCCCCTTTTATTTTAAATTAATCTTACAGGTTTAGTAGAAGTGCTATGATGAAATTAAATTGTGGAAGTATTGCTATGATATTTCTTTCTTAACATTTAATAGAACATGTAAAATTATGTTTGAATGTAATATTGGATTCTAATTATCCATAACTCGGGATAGTAAAAGATCCTCTATTTCATTTAATGCTATGTATTTATTCGAGTTTTTTTATAAAAAAATTTACACAGCATTTGTAAAGGGCTGAACCTGGGTCTCGGTTTTGGGTTCTTATAGTTGGTCTGAGAGGAACAACATAGTGAACTTTGGAAAATTAGAATAAAACTGATAATTTGAGTATGTATTCTTAAGTGAAATCCCTTTCTTAAATTTTCAGATGGAAGGAGAGGGTTCTCCAACTAACCTCTTTTCACTTACTACTAAGCTGCTTGAAACCATAATAGCCAAATCATATTCAAATACTTACCATACTTTTTCAAACTTATGTCTTTCCAAAAAATACCTCTACCAGGTGTTAAACAACCCAAATGTCCTTTGACTTCACCTAGGACCGAGTCATGTCTACTACTTTATGTTGCATGTAAAACTTGAATATTATGCACATAAAGGAAAGTAATATGCAGGTCTCTTACTATGTTTCACCTTATCTGAGACTTATCAGGCCTTGGAAAAATTCCGAAAAGATGAAGAGGTGGGTGACCCTCGTGCAACCTATCTGTTCCAGGTTCTAAGTTTTAGCATTTATGGAAGACTTTATGATATCTGGTTTTTAGAAAACAAAGTTGTCCGACTAGTCTATCGAAACCAAGTCCATTATGATATCTCTGAACTTTACACCTTCTGGTCCACTCTCTCAAGGACCTACTATTGTCAGCATGAGTTCAAACCTAGCTACTCGAGGTGAATTTGGGCACATGAAATTGAAGAATTTAAAAATGTTTTTGGGATCAACCTGACCAAAAGAACTTACTAAGAAATTATCCAATGGTGGTGTACCTAGTAAAGGTATAAACTAAATGTTTTCATTAATTTTTTTTAAATTAATAATAATTAAAAATATTTTTTAGGGACATCGAGGATGATATCAAAAGGTTGGAGTTGGTGGTAATGTATGAGTACAATAGAATTGCGAGGGCACAATTTTATTAGGGGGGGATATTGTAATGCCCCAAACATAATTATAAATGTAATAATAATAATTTTAGTTATTATTATTATTATTCTTGTGTTAATGTGTATTGGCATGTTTTATTTCAAAATACACTAAAGAGAAATAGAAACATTTTATTCAAACATTACAATATTATATTAATGTAAGGGATTACAACTAATCAAGAAAACTCATTGAAAGACCTAATAAAACAAATGGAAGACCACCCAACATCACAACAAGACCAATTAAGTATCCTTCGTCCCTTGAATCCACCAAAACAAAAAAAGAAATAGCGAGAAGAATAAAAAAATAGAGAGTAAAAAGAATATAGACAACCATCCTCTTAAAACAATAAATGATCGTGATCCTTGGAATACTTTTAATGGGTATTTATATGGTTTAATATGACCGTTATAAGTATTTTTTGGGGTTTAAAATGACCATTGGGGTTTTAAGCCATTGGATGTGTTTAAATATTTTAAAATAATATTTTTAGATAAATGAAATTATGGTTTTAAATTAATAACATAGGTATTAAAAATTATAATTTTATGTATTTAATTATGTTCAATGTTTCAGATATCTTGAAACAATACAATAGGTTAATATAACATGGGTATTCATATTAAGCAGTAGTCTTTAGTATTTTTGAATGATATGGTTTTAAAGATAGATTTGTTTAAAAAAATGTAATATGAATTTTAATTTATCAACATTTAATGTTTTTATAATAACCATAGAGATAAAAATAATGGGAAACTAATATTGATACAAATAATAAAATAAGTATTATGTAATGTATGTAATAAATATTTTACTAAAAATTTGGCTAAGGCACCAACCAGCTGAGGGAAGCCTTATAGGCCAAGCCCTCGAGGCTCGGGAAGACACTTAGTAGGATGCTTGAGCAGTGATGGAGGGAACCCTTGTGAGCATAGTATAGGAAAGTCATGACCACAAGCCATGTACAAGACTTGGTCAGGCGCATGCACAATGTCTTCCAATTCGTGCACCAATGCGGGAGAGGGTGGGCTAAGCACCCGCGGGTGGAGTCCCATGTGTAAGGACTCTGGTGTGTGTGCTTGTAACATCAAGATATGGCACCACACAAAATGATTATAAGGCATTCCCGAAACTAGCTGGGTTTCGATGTGGGATGATTTTTTTTCCATGGAACATGATCTAGGCCATCCGATCTCACTGCGTGAGATCTTGACCGTCTGCACCGATGCACCATTCAAACCTCCATCGCTGCAGTTTCATCGCCGCATTTTTTCTGAGCCGTCCGATCTGACTGCATTTGATATGGGCCAATAAACCTTTCTAAAACTCATGGATCCACCATAACCATCTGATCAAATCCTCAATCTAATATTGTCTGTTCGTCTCTTTTAAAATGTGATGAGCCGTCATAGCCATCCGATCAGGTCCACAAAAAAATCCTAACCGTTCGTTTCCTCAGCCGCTTGACCCCCACTGCTAAAATAATTAGGGTTAATCTCAACCTTTATATTGGAACTAATTCAATATAAAATGTCCAACCTTTATTCCTTCTTCTTCCTCGTGGAGCCACACTAGTCCCTATTCGACCTTGTAGCCGGTGGCCCCTCTCCATCCTCCCTTTCTTGTGATGCCACTTTCCACCCTCACCACGGTCTATTTAGTTTGGTTTCTTCATTTTTTCCAAGGGTGGTGTTTTTTTAAACCAAACATCACAGTCTATAAATAAGATCCTCTTCCTCATTTCTTTTTATAACTTTAGGGTGTCAATTAACCATATTTCATGTTGAATCTGCACTAATTAACACTTTTGTTTGTTTGGATTTGGTCTTTTCAGATCAATAATTTGAAACTTTGGTTTTTTTAAAAACCTCACTTTTCACACACTAAAACCCCTCAAAAAATTCCTCTACCAAGTCTCTCTCTCTCTCTCTCTCTCTCAGTTCCAGGAACTCTTAGCCCACTATAAACTAAATCAAGTAAGGTTTTCCTCATCTCATTTCCATTTTTGTGAGATATTCCTTATCCACCACTATTTCTGATGTATTATGCATGTATAATTCCCATTAATGTATCATATCATGAATAACTTTATTTTCATGGTATTCAATGTATCATTTGGTGATTATTAGTTTTGGGGCATATGATTCGATTGATTACAAAGTGGTAATGGTTTTCTACCTAAACTTCCATTTTCATTTGGGTTTCTCTTAATCTCTACGTAACTTAATTAAATTGTTATTTATTTATATATAATCCTCATAAATTTTGTGTGAATTTATATATATGTGTACCAAATAGAATCCTAATTTCATTTATGGGAGTTATATGTTTTAAAAGGATCTTTCAAAAAAATTTCCTGATAAACATACCTAATTTAAGGGAACTTCTCGAATTATTACCTATTTTAAAGTAAACTATGTAATATATTTTAAGCCATTATTTTTTTAAAATAAAAAATTTTATCATGAAAAAGACACCTTGGTTAATTTATGGTTTTATGAAAGCAAACAAACCTTTCTGTTTTAAAATCTCTTTAATATTTTCCTAAAACCGCACTAAAATGTTTTACTTCTAAAGCTTCTTTAAAAGCTCTTTTTTACATTATTTCACTTCAGTGGGACATAATTTATGCCTAAAATACAATTTAAATTTCCTTACCTCTTCTTTTATGGGATATACATGTTTAAAAATCTTATTTCATGACAAATACAAATGATTTTCCAAAAAAACTCTCCTTTCTAAAGTAAAAAGGATTTTTCTCATCTCACTTTATCTTTTATGAGATATATGCCTTGTTCACCACTTATTCTTTATATGTGGTGTATGTACTTCCCTTTGGTATATCATATCAAGAGTCTCCTTATTATCATGATATTCCAAGGGATTATGATTTGAATGTTTCAAGGTGGTACGAGACACTTTGGAATGTTTAAGGATTATTTCCTCAAGAAATTTTCAATGGTATCATTTAAAAGTATCTTAATTTATGTGAACATACTTGTTGAATATTTTAATTTATTGATATGTATCTCTTATGTTATCATCTAAAATATTCTATTTAAGGGTTTCTGATTAGTTTGACTATGAATGTGCTATCTTGATACCATTCACCACATTACTCTAAATGGTTAGTGCTTATGTTTAATGATTGGGGAAAGTATTTACATTTCATATGTTAGTTTCAATATGAATGTATATTTTTATTATGTTCACCCCATTAATATGAGTAATGCATTGTACTTAGTAAGTGATGGGTGGGGCCTGCGATAGCCCCTTGATGCATCTGTAGATCTCATGAGACAAACTAGGTCTTAGAATGAGGCCTTGACAGAATGGTTATGTATGGTCATGGCACAGGGCCTTAATAGAATGTTTATGATGTCCTGTATTATGCATTACCTTATAATTATTCTAGTAAGTGAAATTCCATGTGATTATTAAACTAGTAAAATGTCCACGACTAATGACAATTCTCTTATGAACCAGTATCAATCAGTTTTATATTTCCAAGTGCACATGGTTTAATGTTTTATATAAAAGATGAATATGTTTATAGCAATTCATTTATAAATAAGGATTAATATTTAGTTTACAAACCACAATGATAAATTCCGTCATTTTTTATGTGAAAATCTTAATAAATATTATTTCATTTGTAAATTCTATTCCTCACCTCTGATATGTCATAAAATGATTAAGTATGGTCATTATTTAACTTATGGGTGTCACTTCTTGTGTTTCTATTTAAGTCCGTGCATGATTTTATAATGAATTCTATTTATAACTCCTAAATGGGTTTAGAAATTTGAGCATAAGTTTATCCTAAAAGATGTTTTTTAGAATCTCTCAAGAAAATGATGATGAAAGGTTATGTGAAATGTTAACATCATGTTTTAAAACTTGTATTTTAAATTAAAGTTTTAAAAGAAAATTTTATCTTAATGGTCTTGTTTTAAAACCCCTTACTGGGAATTTTTGTGCTTACCCCTTGTATTTTAAATTAATCTTATAGGTTTAGTGGAAGTGCTACAATGAAATTCAAATGTGGAAGCATTTCTATGATGTTTCTTTCTTAACATTTAATAGAACTTGTATAATTATATTTGAATGTAATATTTGATTCTAATTATCCAGAACCTAGGCTGGTAAAAGATCCTCTGTTTTATTTAATGTTGTGTATTTATTTGATTTTCTTTTATAAAAAAATTTACACAACATTTTTAAAGGGATAAACTTAGGTCTTAGGTTCAGGTTCTTACATTATGAGTGCCCAAATGAAATCCCACTAAAGAGAAGGCCCAATGGAATGTCAGGTCTTGTGAAAAAACCACCCAAACATAGATAATACCCTAGGTAAACATCTAGAAAAATAGCAGTGACCTGAAAAATAAACAACCAATTGAAAAAAATCCTAATTTTTTCCATGCTAAAAAATAAATTATATATTACCCATAAATGAAATTTAATTCCAAATATTATGAAAAAATGTTTTCACAACTTTCCAACCTGAAAAATAAACTCATAACCTAGCCTCATGACGTTCCCACACCTAAAAATCATTGATTCAGAATCATATTTAAATATAAAACATGTCCTAAGTATAAATATTAATCAACCTTAGTTAAACTATTAGCTCAATTTACCTTAGTGAGCATCATAATGATACTCACTTGAACAAATTCAATTACATTTATAATAAAACCCATAATATGATCAAAAAATAATAATAATTATTAAATATAAATATAAAATGGAACTCACCACCATATAGTTACCATTGATGACATGTCCTGGAGGTTCCCTAAAAATACTTATCATACTTACTAAACTTACACAATAAAATCTATATCTAACCTAAAAAAATGACATTATAAACATCTCAATAATATTGTCATGATAATATCACTAAAAAAATTATTTATAAATTAAATAAGTGGTAGAAAACAAGAATTAATAGAATTACTATTGATATATAAAAAAGAAATATAAACAAACACTACTGAAGTTTCTGGTGATATATGTAATCACACTAAGAACAGGGGGAGAATCAGTGTGAACTAATTTTACAAAAAATACTTTCCATTATAATTACTATACTTAATATCTAAACCACTAAACATATTAGGGTAAATGGATTTACTTATTAATTCCAAAGATACCACACCACATAAAAATAAATAAATAAAAAAGATTAGAAACACATGATATTTTTATAAGGTTTACACCTAATCTGGGTGACTATGTCCATATTGTGTCTGGGGAGAGTCCATGACACAATATCCACTTATATAATCAAGTGAAAATGAGTGAGAAAGGTATCAATATTTACCTCAAGGATATGTCCCAAAAACTCTATGAAGTATCTTGATAGATTTAATAATCTATCATTTGTTTCTTTATACTGGATCCCATCCATTTAGAAAGGGTCATCCCAAACTCACCAAAGAACAAGATGTTCCATCTCCTCCAGGATGTCACAACATCTCAATGATAATATCTTATTCCTCAATAAAGGATTTCAACCACCAATATATAATATGTTACACTTTCAAGGAAGTTTTCTTTATACTCATCATCTCAATATTAGAATGATCAACTCATGAATATATCAAGTACCTTCACATTTTCTTTCTCCTCCTCATCAAGAATAACTTCAACAATACATTGATTTTCCATAATGAGTAGCTGTTGTTCATTCTCACTCAATCTCTTCCTTATTCTTCAAGAATCACAACATAGAGAATCTATATAGGAATAACTAATATTTCAATAGTTTATAAAATGAATTTAACATAATTTTTTTCCTTTTAATGTTGGTTAAGAAGTGATGCTAATATATATACCATACAAATTTTGGTTTTTTTTCATCAGTTTTTCTAAAATAGACATTTAAAGTTCTTAAAAAACATATAAGAAGGATTTAAATATCAATTTTTATTAAAAAACGACATTGAACTGTCACGACCCGTCCTCGGGGCCCGTGCCGTGACTACCCCAAGCCCGCCTTCCATAGGCCAGGGGCTGGCGACTAGCACCAAGGCGTAAATCCCGATAAACAGGGAAAGCATTGCCATTGTAAATAAAACAACCACCACAGAGTAAGCAAGCGGAAAGAGTAAAAACTAAGTGAAAACTGTAACAAGCTGTGCTGAAAGTAAAAAGGGTCCCGAAATACAAGCCCAACTGTAAAGTACAACTGAAAGGGGAAAATAAAAACTGAAAAGAAAAGCCACAGCGTCGGGCCGTCCTCTAGAAATCCCACCTGAAGGGTGGGTACAGATAGCTCCACTGCTCCTCGGGTCCCGCCGTCCACTCCGAGTACGTCCCGCCCAATGGTCCACCTCCAGGTACCGTCCTGCTCTGCAAGCCTCAACCACGATCAACGCTGTCCGTCGTCTGCAACCAACACAACGTAGTGCGGGCATAGCCCGTGCAGGGGTGAGTATAAGCTACTCAGTAGGGACCCCGAGACCCCCGAAGGTCTCCCGAAATCCACAAAGGATAAACCACAACGGAAAGATACAATCACGAAGTAACAACCGACACTGCTTAGGTATATTCCCATACATATACCTAAGTCATCAATCCCTGTTCGGCTCCAACATCCGAGCCCAAGCACAACCCAGTCCACACAGGAAAGCATACGTAAATCCACATAGGATAGCACAACACAACCCACAAAGGAGAGAAAAACGTAAATCCACACAGGATAGCACAACACAACCCACAAAGGAGAGCAAAACGTAAATCCACACAGGATAGCACAACACACTCCACAAAGGAGAGAAAAACGTAAATCCACACAGGAAAGCAAACGTAAATCTACACAGGATAGCACAACACAATCCACAAAGGAGAGTAAACAGTAAATCCACACAGGAAAGAAAACGTAAATCCACACAGGATAGCACACACAGGTATACATTATCGAAAAGGTGGAAGAGATGATCAGACATAGATACTGAATCATCTAAGCTGGGACCCACATAGGATACAAGACCAGCCATCTTCATTGTTTCGTTTATGCTGGGACCCACATAGGATACAAGACTAGTTGTCTTCATTGATTCATCTATACTGGGACCCACATAGGATACAAGACCAGTATTGAATCATCAAAGCTGGGACCCACATAGGATACAAGACCAGCACAGCTAGGACCCACATAGGATACAAGACCAGCTGTCTTCATTGATTCATCTATACTGGGACCCATATAGGATACAAGACCAGTATTGAATCATCAAAGCTGGGACCCACATAGGATACAAGACCAGTATTGAATCATCTAAGCTGGGACCCACATAGGATACAAGACCAGCACAGCTAGGACCCACATAGGATACAAGACCAGCTGTCTTCATTGATTCATCTATACTGGGACCCTCATAGGATACAAGACCAGTATTGAATCATCAAAGCTGGGACCCACATAGGATACAAGACCAGCTGTCTTCATTGATTCATCTATACTGGGACCCACATAGGATAAAAGACCAATATTGAATCATCTAAGCTGGGACCCACATAGGATACAAGACCAGCACAGCTAGGACCCACATAGGATACAAGACCAGCTGTATTCATCGTCGCAGTCCACTGAGGATCTTTGCACAGTCGTCGCTGTAGTCCACTGAGGATCTCTGCACAGTCATTGCTGTCGAAGTAGAAGCCACAGCCAGCTCTAGCGTTCCCGCACACAGCAAGCTCGTTCGGGAGGGTCCGCTCCATGAGCCGAGAGGCTGATACATCAACTGTCACAAAGTCCAAAGTTGATGTATCCAAAAGTTCCGTATCGTCAACAGGAACTCAACGTCGCAGACGGCGCGTCAATCGGACGCCCAGTCTGAGAGTTATTGGCTTTTTCGTCCCAGGGGCCTGGTTGGTTTTTAAGGAAAAACCAACCCGAACGTACTCCACCTACGTCCAAACCTCGGGCGGAGTGAGCCAAAAGATCCATCTCACATATAGGAATTAAACAAAGCTGACGGCACGTCAATCGGACGTCTGTAGCTCAAGATATGAGCGTTTCCGCTCCGAAGGCCCGGTTAGTTTCGTGTATGAACCAACCCAGACAAACTCAAAGTATTTAGAAACCTTGAGTGCAATATATCGAAACGACCGTCTCGATCCAAGGATCGCGTTGCCGCTGACGGCGAGTCATTTGGAGGCCCGTAGCTCAAGTTATGGGCGTTTGACAGAAAACGGTCCGAAAATGGGGGGTCCGGGCCCGGGCCGACCCGGCCCGACCCCCCCTGGGGTCGGCCGAACCGGGTCGACCCAACCTGGTCCAACCCGGCTGGACCCGGTCCGGTCCGGCTGGGGCGCGGCTCGGCCGGTCGGACCGGCCTGGCTCGGCTAGGCCGAGCGCCTGGGTGCCGCGGGGCGCCGCCCCCGCGGTCTGGAGATGCCGCGGCCCCGCGTTGGGGCCGTGCTGGAGCAACGGACGCGACTATGCCGCGTCCTGTGCGTGAGAACCAGACCCGCGCGGCCGCGGGTCCGTTGGCCGCCGCCGCCGCGGCTTCAGCCGCGGCGGCCTTGTCTGGCGGCGCGCCGGGGCGCCGCCGCCTCCGGCTGCCGGCGCCGCCGCGCCGGTGACCCGCGCCGCCGGCCGCTTCCGCGGGCCACCGGAGTTGCTCCGGTGGTCCGTTTTCCTTCCCGTCTGCGCCGTTGTTTCTCCCGGGTTTCGTTCTTCTCTGCGGGATCGAAAAACTGTCCTTGCGTCACTATTTTCCGTCGCCCACCAAATCCGCACAACCACGAAGAACGGCGGAGGGTTGTCGGGCCGTGTTCATTTGACCCGCACCCTCCGCGTTAGTTAACAACAACGGGAGAAAATAATTCAACACATGAAACAAAAATTTTAATAAAATAAAATTGTTCATTTGAAACCGGTTCTTTAATTTTAAAGAAACGTTCACGGGAATAAGGGCATTTCCAAAATAAAATCCCTACCTCGTCAAGTCGTCGCACGCGCGTTCTTTGTGGAAAGAGGGGATCGTCGCGTCGTCGCGATATCCGGTGTCACGTCGTCGCGAAAGGGTGTCGCGTCGACGAACTCCGAGGTTCAAGAACAAAAAGATTTAATTAATAATAATTAAATCCATATTGTTGTTTTAATCCACAAGGTAACTTAAAAAAAAAGAAAAGAGCACAACCCCCTACCTTGTCCCTGCCGATCGAAGGTTGTCGCGGGGTTGGATTGCCGTGGAAGAACGTCGCGGAAGAAGAATCGCCGGCGTCGTGGAACTTGGCATCGCGTCGTCAATTTCTGAGGGCTCGGCGTTCTTCGTGTTCTTCACGTTCTTCGCGTTCTTCGCGTTCTTCGCGAAGGAGGATGAAGAACTCTTGGTGTCTTTCAAATCCTCTCAATGAACATTTTTCCAGAAGCCGTGCATTGGTCTTATTTTATTATTACGCCAATGGATTTCAAACTGGTTAAGAAACGAATGAAATTAATTCATAGAATTAATTTCAACGAATAAACCGCCCATTTAATTCAACGAAGAAAACTGCCCAATTAAATGGTGCATTAAGAATTTAAGAAGACGCATCAGTTGACTTTCATAATGACGGGTTTTCGCGGGTGCGTTACTTAGCGGAAAAGAAACAGTGGGGCTCGTGAGGGTCCCACCTCACAAATATCCTACCAAGAGGGTAGAATATTTTTTGGATAACATCCTATCCGCAACAACTCAGCTTAAGCCTCTTTAAGTGGCTTCAAGTGAGTTCTAAGTGGCTTAAGTGAAATAAAATAAAGTTTTTCGTAAAATTATTTTATTTCTTAACTTTAAGCCCGAAAATTAAAAACCACAACCGAGCAAACGCAACTTTGGAAGAGGCGTTTCTAAGCAAATACTGGCGCTGCGATTCCATCGGTGCCCTCGGAATTCGATTCCAAGCACCGGTTCAAAAGTTAGAAAAACCCGCTCATCCGTTCACTGAACGTACCCGAGCCAAACTTCGGAAAATGATTCCGGGCACACCGGGCCTCGGAATTAGGTGCCGTCAGAAACTGCGTTCTTTTAAAATTCCAAATAAAATTAAGAAAAAAAATTTCCTTGAAATTTCCAGGTCTTTACATGAACTCCCTCATATAAGATTTACCGTGTCAATTTTCAATAAAACCTATGTGGAAAATGAATTTTGACATTGATTTTAGAAAAAACTGATGTAAAAAGATCTTCCCAAAAGTCTTTCAATGTTCGTTTTTCCCAAAACCAACATTTAAAATTAATATATTTTTTAAAATAGTATAAAATACATCATTCTAGACCTTCACAATAGTATAATATCCCAAAAAATCCAGAAAATCAACACCAAATAGTACAAATAGTTATAGAAAAGCTCATTGAAAACTTTTACAAGATATTTATAAAGAATATACACATAAATGAAACTACATCTACAAATTATTTCAACTTAAAAAATATTTTGCAGATAAATTTTGAAGGTGGTTAAATTTTTTTTTATACATAGTTAAACATCATAAAAAATCTACAATGATGTAAAGTGTCATGAATTTAAAAATACAACATATTTGTTTAAATTACAATTATTATAATGAAACAAAACTTTTCAAAATATATTTTTATTCTGGTTGTGATTATCTCATAAATGAATCATAAAATATAATGATTATATTAAACACCCCCACTTTGATGATGACACTAAATTTATGAAAATATATTTTTAAAATTGAAACACTAGATATGTTAGAAAAAACAAGTATTCATCAATATAAAAGTTATTTACCTGAGCTTTCACATATTCAATTTTGTGTGGGTCAATTTTTTAAAAGAGATCCATGTTGAACTAAATCCATAAACTGTTGTAGTTTCAAATATTAATTATCAAAACATATTCAAAATTAAAATATTAAGATTAAATATCTTAAATAATATAATAATAATTAACCCTTTAATAACTTTAAAAAATTTATATAAAAAACCACCCAATAAAGATCATAACCAATATGCCTTGTATTCATATGGGAAATATATGAATAGCATCCAATGTATAATAAAATATAAAAATTATAGAATTAATAATAGTATAATGAATAATGATTCATAATTATATATGTTTTATTTTCAAATAATTGGAAAAGGAAATAAATAATATGTGTTTTTTAATCTTTCAAATATATATTTAATTCTGGAAATTTGGTTCAGGTATTGCACAGTCGATGAAATGTATTATGGATCCATACATCTATAAATAGAAGTGTTATCGTATTGTATGAAAATAATATAAATATAACTGATTAGAAATGTAATAAATTAAGTAAATATAACATATATTTACTTAAATAAATGAAATTTATAATATAAATTTGATGATATGGAAAAAAACTACAACACCTTTATAGTGAGCTCCCCACCCTTTACAACATCAAAAATGTCATTTTAAAAAATATTTAATATATAATATCTTCCAAAAATATCAGAAGTTATTAGAAAATCATAATAATTCTCTAATATAGAAGAAATTTATGTTAACTCTGTTATCCCATCAAGATCCTGATAAATATTTGAAGGTGATTATTCTTGAAATTTCCCTTTCCTTTGCAATAATTCCATCAATTTGAAAAACTCTTATATAAGGTAAGTGTAAGAAAAAATTATAATTAATTTGAATTTAACACTAAATAAAAAATGGAAAAATTAATACCTCTTATGTCAATTGGGGAAAAAGGCTTCTTGGAAAAGGTAAAAAATGATCAATACTCTGTCCAATTATGCTCACTTCCTTAGTAGGTAGTGATACTAGAGTAGTTGGATCAATAATATCACTTATCTCTACTCACCTGACCTGACTTCATAAACTAATGATGAATGTAATCCCCTATATGATGTACAATTCAGTATTCTATAATATGTACATGAGGATCACCATCATGTGACTCATAGTACATGGCCAGGTCTAAATGAGGAGTTGGAGGATCTTGGTAGGAAGGGTTCACAGGTTTCATCTATCTCATCGTTTCTATAAACATATCCTATAGATATGATTTAATTCTATCATATATCGACTTATTCAACTATCATATCTCAAAATTTAAGAAATCTATTTCTCCCTTGTATCCTGGCACCATCAATGTCGTACTAAGGAATATTTTTTCCCTAAAATTGATACCCTACTTATATCCTCTAACGTGGACTGTGTGTTCCAGCCTTCCTAAAGAAGTTTTTAGAATATCCATCCTACCCTCACTAACAAAGGATATATATGTATATTTCTTCTAATTGGAATCTTGGAATAATATTTTCAAATGTTATATTAGTGGGATTAATTTACAATAATATTGAATAAATATAATAATTAATTACTTAAAATATCATAAACTACTTATTTTATTGGATTAGTAATAAACTTTCTCCTTTTTTTCATCCTCATCATTTTCCATTTTTCATGATGAGGGAGAGGATATAGAGGGCCATATTGAATGTCTTCATAGCCACTAATTGATTTGAATCATAATTCATTAAATTTCTCACCAATCATTTATTCCTCTAATAAAATATACCCTCCTCATGAAAATGCATGAGGGTATAAATTCTAGGATTGTATCTCTAGGTGAACTTTTATGGAGGCCTATTACATACGAACAAATTAATAAGTTACCAAGTATTTAAATTTAATTTAATAATTAAATTTTATAAATAAAAATTATATACCATAAATCCATCCTCCCACCGACTAGTGACAAACTTCTCCCATGTATATGTACAAATAAACCCACACTTAAGGTATGGATCTTGATTCTGTTTACTCCCAAAAATATAACATGAAGTCAAATTTTTAATAAATTTTTTCAATTTGGTTTCCTTGAAGGATGTGCACCTTTTCTTAATTGGTTTAATCTCTAGAAGTTAAAATATCAACTATAATTGAATAAATTAAATATTAGTCATATGGAATGTATAATATTTTAACCATTAGAAAACTAAATAAATACATTTATAAATTTTACTATTATGGACTCCCGTAACTGATTTGTATCTAACTGTTCGACACTCCTCTAATTTATGAAAAAAATACTTATCCTATAATGACTTTGCATATCCAAGTAACTCTTAAACAACTTTGCATGTGTCCAACTGGGTGGCCCTTATCATCAAACTCAATTATCAACCTTTTCTATCCATGAGCAAGAAATTGTTTTGGTAAATATGTAATCCCATGCCTACCAACATTAGGTTCCATCCTATCTAGATTAGAAGAATTACTATACATAATTTCAAGAAATATTTGTTTAATTTCATTAAATAATTTAATTAGTATACATATATTTATATGAATAAATTTATATTCCTTAGTTCCCCCGCCTCCATGTCTATCATATATAAATACTTATACTACTTCAATAAAATATTTTATACCTATAATTTAATAAAATTTAATTATTTCTATAAATAAATAATTGATTTTTCATAATATAAAGTAAAAAATTGAATGTCATAATTTTCAACCCAAAAAAAGAGTAACTAAAAC
This sequence comes from Viscum album, assembly GCA_963277665.1. Taxonomy (NCBI): domain Eukaryota; kingdom Viridiplantae; phylum Streptophyta; class Magnoliopsida; order Santalales; family Viscaceae; genus Viscum; species Viscum album. The sequence continues at coordinate 256,350,070 of OY728143.1, read as the reverse complement.
TAATGAATATAAAAACTAACAAAAAAATGTCTGAAATGACTATCATAAAAAAATGTGTAGTTTTGTGTACCTGTATTTGACTAAAAATAAATAAATGTTATAATTAAATATTTGATTCTTCATAATAGAAAGAAAATTATAAATATTTTTTGAATAAAAGTGTATACCTAAAAATAAAGAATATAAATAAAATATCTACACAAAAAATGATGAAGGAAAACTATTTCAACCAAAAAATGGATACCTAAATCTAATTAATATAAAATTTATTAAAAAAATGGTAATAATGATCAATATATATATATATATAAATATTTTAAAGTGAAAAAATAATTTTCTAACTATGTAAGTTTCTAAAAAAGATATTTAATTGATTAATTAGAAGAGTAATGGAGTTTTTTCCCATATCCCTTATATGCACCCATTTCATGTTGCATGAACAATTCCTACATCACAGTCACTATTATCTTGAGGTAATCGTGTAATAGATAAAGAAATATCACATAAGTCTTCAAAATCATCAATATTATCATCACCCAAATTAGTTTTTTCCCTAAAAAAATTATGGATGATAATTATATGGGTCAAAAACATAAAATATTTGTTTTTTCATGCACCGCTATGATAAATGATTCCTCTTTGTAGCTAAATATTTTCATATAAAAAAGTGTAAATCCATACTCATCATGTTCCGCACCACTATCACTATCAAATTAGTTACACTTAAACACTGGTACTTGAAATTTAATATAATAAATCTCCCATATATCCTAAATAATTCCAAAATATACTGTTGATCGAGAAATTGTTTTTTATCTTTGGCACTCAAAAAATGCAGTGCTTCCATAATGACCATTACTCCACTATTTTGAATGGTACTCTTATCATCATTAGTTTTTATGTAAAATGTGTAACTATTAATATAAAAAATAACCATGTGATTAGATTAAAATTTCCACCTTCTAAGCATTTCAATGTTTCTAATTCTACTAAATCAAAATTGATTTTCTCCTTAAACCATGAAAAAAATATATTTTTATGTATATTTATCAACCAATTTTCATTTATTTTCAGATATAATACCTTAAATCTAGTAATATATGATGATATATATGGATGAACCTCACATATGTTGTTCAAAATGTATAAATTTTCCTGCATCACTTCATTACATAGAATTAAATTTACCTTTAACCCATTGATCCCTTTAACTTAACTACTAACTATCAAATGTCGAGATATAGGGAGGCCAATGTGCTCCACTTTTTACAAATAATCAGTAAAAAAATCACTTATTCTAATATATATTTTTGAATAATATATCCCTATAGTCAATATATATTCTTAACATATCCCTTCAAAAGTTTCATATATCTTTCAAAAGGATACATCTGATGGAAATAAACAAGACCACATATTATTATCTCTGACAACAACTGAATCACTAGATAAACCATTATATCAAAAAACTATGGTGGAAAATACATATTGTGTTGAAAACATATGAGTATAGATTTATTCTACAATAACTTTAACAAATATAGATATATGGATTTACTACAATTGGAATTGAAAAAGTAACACAACCTGATGATAAAATTTCTGACAGGTATAAAAAATATGCCACACAAAGCAATTAGTAGCTGTTATTGCATAAATACATGAAATTCATGATATTTTATACCTATTATCTTTAAATACTTCAATGATTTTTTTTAAATTTTAGGAAAACCAAAAAGGTACTTTAATATCATGTAGACATTGAAAAAAAATTATGTTTTCACTATTTCTTATTATATGAAAAGTTGGAGGTAAATATGTTATTTTTTTTCCATAGTGGGAACTAACTCCAAACATATTCCCATAGATATTAAGTCAAGTTGTGCAAGCGATACATCCTTTTTTATTTAATTTTACATCTAAAAAATTTCCAATCAAACTATCACATATGTTTTTCTCAACATGTATAATATTAATGTTATGTTTTACCTCCAAAAATTTCCAATAAGGTAGCTTGAATAAAATTTACCCTTCCTTCCATGTATTTATTTGATGAACATAACTTCATTACTTTCCAAATGTGAAATCAATTTTTTCACCTTATTGTATTATTATTCAGAAAAAATGGTTATTGGTAAAATTCATAATTTTGTAAACCATTAAATGTATTTTTTAATATTTTACATGGATAATATATTTACTAAAATCTATGGTGTCCCATGTACATTTTATTTCTTCTAATTTTCAATTGATTATATAAAGTCCCCTCTTTTCAAATTGGACAAGATTTATCCTCCTGAACACTGTATCTTGATAAGTTTCCATATACAAGAATTTCATTTATAGTAAACATTATCATAACACACAAAAGAAAATAATCTTTCTTATATACATCAAATAATATAATGCCTATCTCCCAAATAAATTTCAAATCATCAATCAATGGCTATAGATAAAAATCAATATAATTTCCCCATTGTTTTGGTCTAGAAATCATCAATCTCATCATTATATATTTTATCTTTATACATATCTATGGGGACAAGCTTTAGAAAACCAAAATAACAAACCACAATATATGTTAGCTAATAAGGATCTGATATGGATTCATTTCATTTGTGCAAAGTCACATTATGATATTTCTAACTTCATTTCCAAAATCTAGAAATTTGTGATCAAATTTCTTCTATTGCGGTGAATAAATAGGGTGACCTAGGTGTCCATTAAATATATGCTCATCTAGATGCCATATTATCCTCTTTGTATCATTTTAATTTTCAAATAGACACTTAAATGATGAATTTTTGGAATATACTGGATTTCATTAGTGGGAGGTTTGGTGATTATTCTTTAGAATGAACTGTGATTGGTTTTTTCATCCATTTTATATCATGATGTCCCACATTCAGAACATTTTAATAAACTTTTATATTCCTTCCTATAAAGAACATAATCATTGGGGAAAGTATGTATCTTTTTTATACCCCAATCCCATTGATCATAATATTTTTCCTCATAATCAGAATATGGAAGCCCGCTTCTTCATGAAAGTATATCTTGTAAAAGATCAAGAAATTAAATGGAGATTTTATCACTCCAACCATTTATTTATATCAATTTAACTAATCTCAATATTGTTTATATAATAATAAATTTAGTGAAACCTGGGAAAAATGGTTTCTTAGTATATTTGTACAATTGTTCAACACTATTTTTTTCAATGGTTTCAACACCTACATCATGATTTATTTATTAAAGATGATCTTGTACCTCATGTTGAACATCTTCATCATCATTACATTTGGAATTATTTTTTGTTTCACCATGCCAGATAGATCATGTATAATTATGATTAATACCATAATGAATCATATTGTCTTTAATATGTTTGTACCTTAATTTTCTCATATTCTAACACTTCAAACATGAATATAAAATCCGATCTATGTTTTCAAGATTTTAAATATAAAATTATAAGAGAATTTAAACCCCTTTCTCATAATCATAACAAATTCTTTATGCATTTATCCAATTATGATCCATTAATTACATAAAATAAAGATATAATAGTTGAATAAATTGAAACAAAGAAACGTATATATATATATAAATAAATTTAAATCATAAAAACATATAAATATTTAAACATGCATAAATTTATAACAAACCATTTATAATTGAAAAATATTTTATAAAAAGAAAAAATTGATAATTATAATAAATTATAATGAAAACTATACTTTATAACAATTTATAATTGAAATATATTTATAAATAAAGACTATTTTAAACATAAAAAAATTATAATGATAAAAAATATATAAACACACAATTATAAATACAAATAATTATAACCAAAAAAAATTATACCCATAATTTAAACTCACAAACAATTTATATTCATAAATAAATTATAATCTAAAACTAATTATAACCACAAATAATTTATAACTGAATTAACACAATCATTAACAAATAGTTAATAAATAAATAAATAATCCTCATACACTAAAAAATAATTAATAAATACTTAAAATATTAAATTAAAATTTAAATCACAAAATTTGAAGATTCAGGTTGAATACTTGCAACAACTTGTGTCAAAATAGCGATTGATGGAGTACATATTTCAAGCAATGAAAGTGGTGTAACGAATATAGTTGAACTCACAGTAAATGACTAAAATGAAACTTCTATATGGGTTAAATGGTTCCAAGGGAGGTGGAAGCTAATTGATTGACATAAGAGAGGGGAAAAAGATGAAAAAATAAGTAAAAAATTGATCAATTAAAGAGGTTTAAGCATGGGAGAATACAATTGTGAGATGTTTGATTAGGGTTCTAGTAATGAGGGAGTCAAAATAATAATGAAGGATCACATGTTCTAATTATTTTTATAATATCTTAATGTTGTTTTTTAAAATTAATTATGTTAAAATATTTTTATCATGCCTATTAAAATCATTTTTAAATAATTTATGTTAAAACCCCAACGTGAAATCACTTTTTTCTACCAGTGTTGGCCTTTCTAAACTCTCTCCACCCACTACACTTCTTCTTCTTCTTATTCTTATTCTACTTCTTCTTCTTCTTTCTAATATACCTTAATGATATAATAGTATCATAGGGATAACCTTATCATCTTATTTGATATATAAGATCTTCAGTATCTACACCTCTTTAGTATCTCTCATTTTATTTATTTAATGCAAAGGATCTTTAGAAATATTACCATATTAGTTTCCTTTTTTCTCACACACTTGTCAAACTACAAAAAAACTTCTTCTTATTATACTCATCCTCTCACTAGTCACATAGGCTGGTTTCCCATGACCATCTATCAATAACTACTCATGTGGGACCATTCCCAATGATCTTGGATATTTCTAATTATATTAAAGATCATTGATTTATTTTCTGAAAATACTAACACCAATTATCATCTTCCATGTGTAAACGATCATATGTGAATTATTCTCCTTTAACTCTCATTTAAAACTGGTCAAACATTATTTTTGATAAAAATTCTACTTTAGATCTTCATAATTGATTTCAAAACATTCTATTTGAAATACCAAAATTATCGTACCAATGTTTTCTCAATATTCTTCTCATTTATTTCTCCTTATGGCTCATATTGAATCTCTGATAAATTTACATCAACATATTAAAATTTAATATTTTAAGTTTGTCTTAACAAATTTTGAATCCATTCTCTAGAATTCTATAAATTTTAAACTGACAAGCCTTATAAAATAAATAGAATATATTACATACCACTTCAATGAGCGCATCATTATTTTATTGTAAGCTCTAAAACATATTTTTCATTAAAAAAATATTGGAGCCTAAGGTCCCACTATACATAATGGGAGTCAATTTGGTTGTATTATAATCTTATGTTAGCATTGGAAAAGACACCTTGAATATGAAATTATGTTTTTCACATGGACCAAAACCAAATACATAAATTTAAAGAGGCATGAACATGGTTATTTTTACTTGGTTCACCCATAATGGGAAACATCCAAAGGGAACATGTCAACAGTGTGTTGAGATACTAATTAAACACTACTTTACTAGTTTGTGATTATAACTTTAGGAATATCTCATCATTTAATAAAGGTCCACTACCCCTTGCTCTCTTCTATACACTAATTTTAAGATAGATATAATAATATAGTTGACATGTAGGCCAAGCTCAAAAGATATAAATCAAAAGAATCAATAGCTAATAGAAATGGTGTTATGTTTCTCCAATCTTCACTCCCATATTTTTAGAGATATGAATAGTAGATCATTATTCTAGACCTAATCTTCAACAAAACTTATATTGATCACAATTCACCTTGTAATACTAAGTATTCAATGAACTTTACTTTTGATTATCTATTTTCAGATCATTAATATCCACCTTTTTGCTCTCTATATGCTATACTCTTTTATTTTACATAATAACCATAAAATCTACTTCTATAATTTTTAATATAAAATTTAAAATTTAAATCAATACAACTTCCAACTCTACTTGCTTCAATTCCATCACTTGAATCATCTTCCATCAAATATCCACCATTGAATTTGAATAGGTAGTTAAAGATTTCTTAAATAACTACCACATAATCATGAGATATTCAAACAATAATTTATATTATAACTCCCCATATTTATAAATCATAGTATGAAATACTCCTTCACCGCATGACAAACCATTTTCTCTCTTAACACAATTCAACTAACAAAAGGGTCAATGTGTGATGTAATGATTCATATTGAGATATTATTAATAGTAAAAAAGAAACATGATAATAAAATCATGTCCTTGTAGTTTTTTTATAGTGTAAATTCATGGAGTGATTCCTTTAAATCATCTTTTATAATTTAATACCATCATTGAATGATACTCTTTACATGGTGAGAGCTTGTTGGGTCATAGAGCAGAGGAATAATTTTGATAAAACTACTAAAAAAAAACACCACAAGAACTTATGAAAGTGAAGAAAAACTCTAGAATGAACTCATGAAATAATGTATGGAACTTGAAATATGAACCATTGCCAAGTCACCATGCTGCTACACCCTTCTTCCAAAGAAAAAAAACCAGATTTATGAAAACAATGATTGGAAGAAAAATTCAAGGTAAAGAACAACATGAGAGATTACATGGTTCAGGATTTCACCCTAATCCATAGATAAATGATAAATTTATTTTATTTATAGGAAATAGAGTATGATTACAATTCTTAGTTCCTTGATCATAAGTGAACAAACCCCTTAAATAGAAGTTCCCAACCGATGCTTCCATCTACCACCTCCATCCAATTTCTATAGGATCAAGTCCACCTCAACCAATCTTCATAGAAAATACTCCATTATTTCAAGTATCTCCATCACCTAAACTTTACATCTTGGTGAATATTTCTATCTTATGATGTTCTCATGATTCCTCAATTTTTTCATGCACTTCCTCTAGAAAGTATCATTTCGATGGTTCAAATTTTGATAACCTTTTATAGTTCTATATCCAGTCCTCAAAAATTTTGGCCATATGAACTATACTAATTCCATTCCATGATCCCACCATACTTCATAAATTTAAACCTATGTATTTAATCATTCTATTGGTCTAGTTATATTATCCTAGAAATAGTTTCCACACTTTGTTAGTAGCCTAAAAATCTAAAACTTGGAATTCATCTTTCTAGGATCTACAACACATTAACCCTTAAACTCTAGAAAATATCCATTCTTTATTTAAACTTATACTAAGTAGTAACATGGATTCACAACATAACTTCAGATCAAACCAGTCCAACTAAGACACTATATTTACTCGAGACATCCTAAGTAATAACTTTTATCAATATGTCCGTTGGATTCTTTTTCCCTTCAATATTTCACAAGTCTAACTCCCCATCCACCAACATATTTTGAATAAATTGAAACTTAAATAAAAAATGGTTTATCTAAGAATAAAATGTTGGATTATTGGATAAGTTAATCATAATGTGAATAAAAAATATCCTCCCATCAATTTTCCTCCTTCCAGGATCCTCCAACAAACCCTTTTTTTAAATCCACTTTTACACACTTCTGTTAGAGCTATGTAATCATCTTTTTTTATTAAGAGGGATACCACTGGTTGATGTTTGGAAATCCAATTAATTTTTTTTTTAATTTAATTTAAACTAATATCTATAAGTGATTTTATATTAATCTAAATATCATCTTAAGTATAAATTTGTGAAACCTTTCAAGGGATCGTTAATTTTGATGTAACATGTCATGATTTTGGAACCCTTCAAGTGTTGATGAATATATTTCAATAAATCCCAATGCTCCATTATAGGAGTTTACATGAATTTAATGATGAATACCACTATTTTTGAAATGTATTAGTGATTAAATACCATGACATAAATAAAACTTTCAATGGATGATGTATATATATATTTTTTCATGTACTCAACTCACTATTCTGTTTGAGGTGACCTCTCTTTACATAGATTGAAATGTGAGACCAAGGGCATGATCATTGCTTTAACTTTTGTCATCTTGAATAATTCAACCACATTTTGAATGTAATATTCTTGAGTCAAGTTCAGAGGAATATAACTTAGGTCTCTTAAAATATACATCCCCAAAATATATTTCACTGGAAAAGGCCCTTCATCTTAATTTTTTTAATAACTATGCCTTTATCACATCAATACTTTTTTTTCACTGGACACACTATAAGCATGTTATCCATATATAGTAAAATCATGATGAAAATCCCATCATAAAATACCTTCTGGTAATAATAATGATCAACATTTCTACTCATTAATTTTAAGTCATTCATGAAATCATTAAAGTTTCAATTCTAATTCCTTGATGCTTACTTCAAGCCATAAATACTATTCCTTAAATTTAATATAATTCTATAGTTCTAATGTTTTTAAAAAACCTTCAGTTTTTCTATAATTATTTCTTCATATTGGTCCCCATGAAGAAATACTATCTTCGCATCCATCTTATCTAAATTCAATATTTCAAAAGAAACCATGCTTAACATTGTTCAGATAGTTATGTGCGTAACTACTATAGAAAAAATATCTAAGAAAGAAACTCATTTTGTTTGTTAAAATCCCTTGATAACTAGCCTATAATTTTACTTTTACCTTCCACATATCTCTTCCTTTATCTGAAAACCCTATTTTTTTTTCAAGACTCTCTACCTAGTAGGTTTTCTACTATCTCCCATGTTCCGGATACATACAGGGAATCAAGTTCATCCCTCATCGCCAACTCCCACTGCTTTTGGTATACTAAAATACTCCCATAATACATATTTTTTAGTTATACATCATATATTATAAGTAAACAATGTAAATTTAATTTTATACCTTTTCATTTGGATCCTTTCCCTGGTATACCTACACAATTTTTCTTATGGTTGATCCCCTTCCATCATTATAACTTATAAAGTGTGAAATTCTAGTGATTAAGATTCTACAGTCCTTAGAATATCTGGTACATTATTCCTTGGAAACACCATCAAAATATAACCCCCATTTTGAACCTACTATGGCATATTTGGTGTTTTAAAAACCATCATTTTTCCTAGTTTTTTTAGAGTATTTGTTCCTTCTGGATACCCATCCAGGTGAACCGTAACTTACAACGATACTTCAATATCACTGGAACTTCCTACTTGGTTAAAATATTTTTATATAATATCTTCATTAAAGATAGAATTATGAATTATGACACCCTTTTATAGATTATTATATCATAGTTTAAAACCAAAATCTTCATCACCATAGCCCACAAAGTAATATACTCAAGACTTAGCCTCAAACTCAAATCATTCCTTGAAATAAATATAGACATAAGAAAGAACACTAAAGAATCCATTGTGTCTGAAATCAAACTTTCTTATGGACCAAAATGATTTTGGTATTTGTTTCATTGTAAAAAAAGATGGACTTGGTTGATTAATTAGGCAACACAGTTCATCGATTCCACACAAAAGATTTTGGGGAACCCCACATGAAATTTCATTCCACTAGATTTGTCTACCAAAGTCTGATTTATTCTTTTTGAAACTCCTATATATTCTATATTTCCTTGTGTGATATTCTTGAACTAAATCCCCTTTCTCCATAAAAATATTTGGAACTCCCTTCTTCCATACCCACCACCATTTTCAGATCATAAAAACTTAAACATGATTCTAATCCCCTTTTCTACCATGGAACTCTATTGAAAAAAAGTTTTGAAAACCTCTAACTTGTTCCTTAGAAAGTAAACCCACATGTTTTAAATGGAATTACCAATAAATTTTAGATAGAATATTAAACCCCTATGAGAGTGAACTAGATCTGGTCCCCATAAATCCATGTGAACCAACTCTAACTTATAGTACTTTTGTGTTCTTCCTTCCATTTATAAAGACACCTTACACTACTTTCTATAGATTAAAAACTCACTACTAAACTCCATACTTCTATACTTTAGTAGTCATTTGGGCACAAGGATCTATATCCCATTATCATTGAGATTCCCCAAATAGTTGTTCCACAACTTAGTATAAGTTAGGTATCCTATATGATTTGTAACTATTGACACTCCTATAAGTTAAAAAGTACCTTCCTTTTATAAATTTTTAATGATTTTAAATCCAAATAATATTCTCCATGATCTATCCATAAACAAATTATAGAATCCTACATCATCCAATTGTCCAATAAAAATAAGGTTATTCTAGATACCTATAATATATTATACGTACTTCAACTCTAGTGTTATTATATTCCTCATTCAGATTAAAATATATCCTATTCCCATAATCTTGAGAGACTTTTTATTCACAAGGTGAACCTTTACAAGTCTTATAAAACTATAACTTCTCATGTTCCACCTCTCATAAGTTGAGTGAAATGAAGATCCTGAGTAAATAAATCAAGACCTCAATGATGTAGTGATGCTTAGGAGTAAGACACTCATATCTTCCAATATCGGGTTCACAGACCCACTTCCAAAAAAATAATTTCTATATTTATCCCTCCATTCACTAAAATATTTTTCCATATAGCCTTTTCTCCCATAATGATAGAAAAAATACACTTATTTACTCATGTTACAATGCCTTCTACATTTCCCCTTTCGATGACTTTTCCATGTTACTAATATTTATCTCCATTCCATGTTATAAGTTTTTTTGGAAGATTTATAGATCCTATTCAAATGAATTTATTCATTCATGACTAGATCATTAAAATTCATGAACTTTAATTCATCCTTCCCCTTAAATTTACTCACATCATTCACCATCACATCCCATGATTTTAGAAGCAAAGAGAGGAAAAACAATGCCCAAATTGGGTCTCCAAAGTTCACCTTCACTGACTCTAACCAAATAAAAAATCACATTGAAGCCATTTATATGATTAGTTTAAGAACTTCCTTCTAAAATTCTCATTATGGAAAGTATCCTTAGCAAGAAAACCCTGTTCATCATTTTGGGATTCTCATATATGTAAGAAAAGGAATTTATAAGATCTGATGTTTTTTTCACTTCCTACATGTTGTGATCCATATTCTAGGTGAGTGAAATTCACATCATTTAGAGTTCTTTATTATCAATACTTTCCCATTACTAATTTCTCATCACTTACAGTTTAGATCTAGTTAACATAAGATCAAGATCCTTTTATAGTTTATTATACTATATCTATATTTTCCAGGATCCAAAATCTGTTCCATCAAACATTTTCAATTGAACCTTACTCTCATCTAATTCTATTCATATAGAATATGTAAACTCCCACTGACTTCTAAAAAACACAACAAAAATGGATTTGGAACTTTTTAATGAGGTTATCCTATTGGACTGAGGGAAGGATTTTTCTTTTGAACCCATCTCTAAAACAAATCAATCAGGGATTGGTCATTTAGATAACTCAAACTGTGAGCATTGATAAAAAATGTTGGATCTAAGAGTAGAAGCCTATTTACAATAAAAATATTGAAAAAAACACCACTATAACATATAAAAGAAAAAATTAAAGTTCTATAATAAAATAGAACACCAATGTCCAAAAATCAAAAGATAAACTATTCCCAAATCACAATGATAATACATCCTTATTTTATAAAATGAAAACAAGACCAAAAAATACAATGATTGGAATAAAAACACAGGGAAAATAATAATAAAAAAGATTATTTAGTTTATGATCACATCCTAATCAATGGTAAAATATTTCTTTTATTTTATTCATAGGAAAAAATAGATGATTATAGTGCTTAGTACCTTGATCACAAGTGATCAACCCTCCTTAAATATAATTTCCTAGATTATGCTTCTAGTTATCACCTAAAATTTGACATCCAAAGGATGTATTCAACCTCGAATGATCTTCACGAACAATCCTTTTTTTGGTCATATATCCCCACTTCCTAAACATTACCTCCTAGTGAAGAGTTATAGATTCCATATATTTTTTAATTTTTTGGCTTTACCTTTAATTCCTTAATCCTTTTTATGGTTTTACATATGATAACCCTATCTAGTTCAACATCCAGTCTTCCCAGATTATGTTCATCTGAACTCTGTTGCTGTCATTCAACCATCCCACCAGGTTTCTAGAGGTTTAACCTCAAGTTTTTCTCATTATGTTGTTCTAGTCCTATTAGCCTATAAATGGTTTTCACACTCTAAAAATATCCCACTAGAGCTAATAAGAATAGACCAATTGAAAAATCACTTGAAAACCTTCACAGTGTGACCAAACATATCACGATGTAAATTCTCTTTCCAGTAGCACTAAAAAATGACCCAAGCATCCTTCACATCATGTCGTATGTGTCGTAACATGTAAATTGAAAATAAAATTTTTAAAAAGGACACATCCTTATAAACCAAGGTGAATAACCTTATGTAATATTCTTCCATAATATGTCCTATTGTGTTGCAACAAAAATGACTCCTATGATAACCCAAATGAATATTATGAAAACTTTATTCGTTATGTGACACACATGACCACAATGTGAGATGTAATTTTTCTACTACTTCTATGATCTCTTCCAGTTATCTCAACATGAAACCTAATTAATTCCAAAAACTTCAATCTACTTAAAATTTTTCTCAAATAGATCCTAATTAAAAAAAATCCAATATTAGAACTCAATGGTTGCAACATTCTTCACCTTTAGATTTTTTTTCAATAAGCTTTGAGTCATTCATTGTATTATTTCATAATTATTTTCAATCACTCCCACGCACTACCCCTATATAATAATCCATTTTTTCTCAAAGAATTATTTTCCTTAATCTTGAAGTCATAGTAATTAATTTTTAACCCTTTATCAGCGCCCCCCTAATTTATTCTCCCCCACATTTGGAAATAAAATTAAAAAGGGTTCATATTCTCTAATATTATTATAGTCATTCATGATAAGTTTTCAATGATCTAAAACATAACAAAAAAAATTCAACTAATATCTAAGCCTATGTAATACAATGAATGATACAGGAAAAAAGTGAAATAATTAAGTGTTATAATGTTATCCAATACTAAAAAAACTGAAAAAACTCATGAAATTATTCCAAATCCCCATGGATAGTGTCTCCCCATATCATTTTATGCCCAATAAAAAAAATCACTACAAAAAATATTATGAAAATATAAAAATATATACAATGGGAAGAAGGGGGCATTAAAATCTCTTCAATTTGAGGTAATTGGTTAAACTTTAAGATCTAACCAGTGCTTTTGAAAAACATTCTCAACCAATGATTTCGTGAATATATTTTTCCACTAGATGTTGTGTGCCAAAAAATTTCAATATCATAATATTTTTATCCATCATATATTTTATAAAATATTTGTGGATCTCAATGTGTTTCATGAAAGAATGTTATACGTGATTATTATTTAATTCAATTTTACTTTTTTTGTCACACAAAATCAACATTGGATATTTAATTACTTCACCAATATCTTTTAATTATGGATATATCCATATAAGTTGTGGAAAAACCTTAGTAAATGAAATTTAACCTAAAAATACTATATATAAAGAAACACAATCCTGTTTCTTACTCAACGATCCAACAAAATTTATTCTAACATCACATACTGAACCACTTGTTTATTTTTTATCCACAATTTCACCATATCAATAAACATATAAATAAACTAATAATAAAAATATTTTCTAGTATTGAAAACCAAACCATAATTTAGTGTTCCTGGAGCAGACCTTATTATTTTATTCATTGTAAGGAGGTGCTATTTATTAAGAAAAATTTGGACACGTGATTCTAAGAACATTGAATAAAAGATGCATGGCTTAGTCATAGTAAGATATGGTAAAATACTAATAATTCTACTATATAATGTTATGTATACTCCTTCACTATCATAACACCTTCCTAATTTTTTTCCAACTATTACCATAGTTGAAACTTTCTTTCACTCTTCTATTTTAAGTTTCTTCAACACCTCCCTTGTATATTTAACTTGTGAGATGAATATCTTCCCTTTATATTAAAAAATTACACCACAATAAAATATATTAACTCTCTAATCAATGAAATATCAAACTTGGAACTCATTAATATAGTAAAATTGTCTTCTAAATTCCTCTTATCGCCTCCAAAAATGTTTTAATCCACATACACCATCTCTATATACTATTAATATAATGATAATATTAAATAGTTGTTGTGATATAATTGTTATCACTTGCACTCCAGCTATATTATAAAATAATCTACCCATCTATACCAAGTGCAAGGTGAATTATTTAGGATATAAAAATCCTTTTTAATAGATACACATTAGAATTATCATCTCCAATAAAAAATCCAACCGGTTGTTCAACATATACCTCTTCACCCAATAATCTATCAAAAAATGTCATATTCACATCCATCTTGAATACTCTAACCTTTTTCTGAATAGACACTACTTAAAGAAGTCAAATAGATTCCATTATTTATATTGGTGTAAATATTCTTCAACATCAACCCCTTTAACCCGTGCATAACAATTACATAAAAACATACTTTATTTTGGACCACTTTTCCATTTTTATCCATCTGGTTCTTAAAGAACCACTTTTTTACCAATCAAATTATGATGTTTCGGTCTGCAAACAAGCTCTCAAGTATGATTTTTATCAATCTGGTCCAATTATTCATTCATGGATTTTATCTATGATTCCTATTCAGATTTTTATTTAAAATAGGTTAGTTCAAACTCAGATATTTGAGTAGTGTGCTCTATTCTCTTTATCCTATAGGTATGCATTGAAACAAATTTATCTCCAATAATATTACTCAGATCAACAAGAACCCTTTTACTTCTTGATTAAGTCACATGTTAACTCACTTCATCACCATTTTATTCTACTAATTAAATTTTAAAATCATAATAATTATGAATATTTTGAGATTCTCCCGAATCTATATTTATCTCTTCATCTTCCTTAAGCACTTTTTCAGAAATGTTTTTTATAGAAATTTCATTGGATTCATTCTCAAAAACCTTTACATAAATTATATCAAAAATATTGTTTAAAATTTTATTAAAACAATTACAGACCTTAATCATTGATGAGTAAACTAGAAATATGATGTTATCCACCACATCACCATATTTTCCTTGATATACTTATTTATTTTGAATAAAAAATTTCCTTCTAAATACTCTAAGATACTTCTATGCGGGATTACTTCCATGAAATTTTTTATATGATGTCTTTTCTACTTATAGATTGAGTAATTATATATTATAAGTATATAAAACCACTTAAACCACTTATTTCTAGTAGATATGTGAGATTAAAATTTCAATCAACATTGTTCTTTCCATGTTTTTCACTAAACAATTTATTCTTTCTACAACCCCATTATGTTGGGGAGGTCTCATTGAAGATACTTAATTTTTAGTACCATTATTTTTATGGTGAATTTTAACCTCATGGGACGTGTAATTTTTTCTATTATCTGAGCTCAAAATCTTTATATTTTTTCCCATTTCATTTTTTTCTCTTCTTCAAAACATTTTTATGAAATCATGCACTTAACTCTTTGATTGCATAAACATAACACACCCCATTATACTAAAATCATAACCAAATATAATGAAGTACTTCTCACCATATATTCTAGATTGACCGATTAGAATACATACATCATTGTGGAAAAAATTCATCAAATTTGGTGCTCTTTTTCTTGGGATGATAATTTTTTTACCATATTTCCTCTTAAGAAAGTATGAAAAAATTTATCTCTGTTTCTCTTCAATAAAGGAATATTAAAATTTTCCTTCAACATTGATAATTTTACATGATCTTCTGGTGAATATTACCAAGTCTATAGTTCCATAAACTATTTTATTCTTCCACTATTAGAAGACATGTATTCTCTTTTCTATCTACCTAATATATATTGCCATTTATCCTTTATCCTTTCATAAGAGAATTCCTATCCTTTAATTTGAAACTGAATCCTTTTAGATTGAATTTTACATCCAAACTTGAGCCACAAAGATGATTAACACTCAATAAGATATAAAAAATTTCATCAATATAA
The DNA here is from genome assembly GCA_963277665.1 of Viscum album. Classification (NCBI taxonomy): domain Eukaryota; kingdom Viridiplantae; phylum Streptophyta; class Magnoliopsida; order Santalales; family Viscaceae; genus Viscum; species Viscum album. Next base: position 256,333,978 of record OY728143.1, on the reverse strand, counting down.
AGTACATCGGTATTATTCAATCCATTACCATCCAACTGGTACTTTCCAATACCTTTAATATTTAATGTTTCAGAATTTCCAAAACATATTATTATTTCAACTCTTCCCTTCATATTCTTAATAACATTAATATTTCATGTCATATGAGTAAGCAATCACTATCCAAAATCAAGGTGATACTATTCTTTAACACTTTCATGATAATATCCACTAAACTTTCCTTCTCAATATTATTTTTTCCTTCTAAGAAATTACAAAATGAGTTGAGAAAAATGTTTATCTCTTCTCATTTTCTTCATTAAAATCCATCAGATAGAATTATTATTCTTTAAGCGGATAAAAATTATTTTTCAACTAATTTAATTGGATTGTATTGAATCCATTTTTTTTGACTTCCATAATAAGATCTACCTATTCTCTTCCTCAATATACGACCTGATTCCCAAAGTTAGAGAAATTAAAACATCAACCATATAATGAATTTGGTTTATTATATAAAGAGTATACTCTAACCCTCATTTATAAACTTCCAATAGATTATCCTTTTAATTAACTTGATACTTAATCATAATAAGACATAGTGTCACTAATAAAATCACAAAAATTTCACCATATCAACAAAAATATACTATTATTTTCACCTTTCCACATATCTCCAGCTTTTATATAACTAATAGGTTGCTATTAAGTTCTCAAAGGCTAAGAAAATTCTATTTTAACCTGATTTTCATTTCTCTTCACAATATCTAAGACTATTTTTTACATACCTACCTCATAAATAAGACCATCTTAACCGATAATATTGGGTCTCTGAGCACTCAAAATTTATTTAAAAGTTTTTATACCATGATCTTACCTTTCTTTCCAAACTTCATATGAGAATTTACCAAACTGAATATTCTTCTTAGAAACATCTATTTTAATATTTGATTCAATCTTATTTCTCAATTATATGACTTCCTATTCACGTTTTTTTACTTTATTAAATTTATATTTAATATATATATTAATATCATCAATGATCTTGCTTTATTCTTTAATCTTCAATTTTTAATTCAAAACTTCTTTACATTTAACATGATTATTATCACATTCTTCCATTAAAATTTTCAAATGGTCAAATTTTTATTTAATTTAATCAATATAACTTGATGAATCTTTCAATAATCCTCCTATTTTATATTCTTATTAATCTATAGATTAGGCTCCTCAACCACCCCTTATAATTTTACTTTGAGGTCTGAAAATCCATCTTATTGATCATTGCTTTATAATTCAGTTTTATACTTCTATAATGAACCCATAATTGCATATTCAATATCTGAGATTAACTTCACCTCAATTACTTCCATAGATCTTCCTCAACATCTTATTTTTTTTTTCAAAAAGTCACTTTTCTCCAAAACTTATTTCCAATAGAATTTTCATAATTGATATTCATTCCATAGGGAAAATTATTTTTATATTTTAATGAGAATTCTAACTCACCATTCTATTTATATAACTTCTTTAAAAATTTAGCAGTGATTTGACCAACCTTTCCATTATGAAAGGAAGCTAAATGTATCTTACCTTTAATTTTTTATTTACCTCTTTTGAACTTAATTTCCATAAGTGATAAGAAATCATCACTCTTGTATTATTTAATTTTTGTATTTTGAAAATATTTATTCAATATATTTAAATTTCATCTCTTTAATGACTTTTTACAAGATCTCTCCAAATTGCCTCACATTTCATATGCTATGATCTTTTTGTGTAAGTTATTAAGAATAATTCACAAAGATTAATTTCTCCAAGTGTTGACACTTTTGGGTTATATATCAATGGTAACCTTTTGATACTTTTATTTATAATATTACAATCCTTGATCTCATTTCCGAGTACAAGAATCTCACTAACAACTTTAGTGATGTGGTTAAAGAATCCATAAATTTTTTTATTGGGACTCATCTTTAGACCATCAAACCTATTTTAAAAAATCTGTTGTTTTGTTTCTTTTAATTTTCTATAACCTTTATAGATATTAAAATGTTTATAATAAATACATTTTTTATGAGAAAATACATCCAATTAATATATATTTTATTAGATAAATGTCCTGAAAAGGAATTTTGAGCCTTAACAAAATTATTCAATAAAATATTAGAAAATTATATCACTAATTTTTTGGTGGATTCACAAACTAGAATTCTATAAACTGCTACTAATTATATATATATATCTTAAGATATTATAGATGAGATATCATCCCATTTTTCCAAATTTTATAATTATAACCATCAAATAAAGGCACTTCCTTTGCATTCAAAATATTCACTATGATAGTAACTCCCATTAAATAGATTCATGGAATAACCAATGGCTCTAATACCACTTGTTGAACCTGGAGGTCTTGAAATACCCTAAGAGGGGGGGGGGGGTGAATTAGGGTTTCCTCAAATTCATTTTATCTCTTTAGATTAACCAAATATTTTCTTATCATTAAAAAATGCACCTTGGACCTAGAATGATGTTTTGCACACAAACCACATACAAATGAAGAAATGTTAAGAAGCACAAACACATTTTTTTACTTGGATCACATTAATATTCTATGTACAAAGAGAACATATCAATAATGTTTTTATATACCAATTAATCACTAATTCACCAGTATATGATTACAACTTGAGTAAGAGCACACTTCTCAACCAAGTTCTATGACCTTTTCCTCTCTTACACACACTAATTTTAAGAGGGATATAAGAATATAGTATACATTCAGGTAAAAATAGAAATATATAAATTAGAATAATAAAAACCTAACAAAAAGTGTTTTATCTAGGTTTCTCTAATCTTCAATTCCATATATTCAGAGATATTCACACCAGATTATCCTTTTAGGTGTGATCTTAAACAAAACTCAGATTAATCACACTTCACTTTACAATACCATATATTTAATAAAATTTAATTATATTTTTTTGTTTATTTATCTTCAAGATTCCTCTATTTTTATATCTATGTGTGGTACTCTTAAATTTTTAACATAAACCAAATAGTTTTATTCTAGAATTTTAAATTTTAAATTGAAAATTTTCCAATGCTACTTGATTCAATTACAATGCATGGATCGTATTCCATCAAATAACCAACATTAAATTAAAATAGTTCATTAAAAATTAATTTAATAACCAATACACAATCAAGATATATTTAGGTCATCATTTCTATTCAAACTCACTAGATTCATAAATCATGATGCAATATACTCATTCATGACATGGAATTTTAGTTTCTTTCTTATCTTATTTCATTTTTCATAAGGGTCATGATGAAATGTAACAATTCTTGGTGAAATATGATTAATAGTATCAAAGTAACTCAAGACTCTGAAATCATGTCCCTATAGAATTTTAGTGATGGATATTTGTGTCACAATTCATTTAAATCATATTTTATCATTTAAGACTATTACATCATGAAACTCTTTATATGGAGAAATATAACTTGAATAGAGCCATTAAAAATTCACCTAAACCTTAAAGGCATGTAAAAACATATCACAATGTGAATTATCTTTCAAAAAACATTGAAAAATATCCCAAGCTTCCTTCAGAATGCAACATTTAAGTCATGGTGTGTAACTTAAAACTCCAAATTTATGAAAGGGAGAAAACATATTAACCTAGGTGAAGAATGTTACATAAAAATCCTTCATCTTTTAGTCTATTATGTTAAGGAATTAATTAATGTTATGATAATACAAATTTAATCTTATAAAATATTCCTTTATAGAGTGATACATAAGGTTGCAACATGAGCTATCATCTTCCTTCCACTTCTAGAATCTTTTACTGTCATCTCAACTTAAATCTTGATTAATTATAAAAACTTCAAGCTACTTCACAAGGTTATAATATAGTCCCTAAATAAAAACAAACATTACAAATCAATGGTTGAAACATTAATAAATGTTACATATGTTATAAAAAACATTCCTTATCAGGAAATATATCTTACATACCACAGTAGTTCTGATTCTTTTCCAAATTTCACTTTATAACATATTACATTCCCTATTCAAAATATTATATATCATTTGTAAGATATTACATATCAAATATGGAATATTATGTATTTTCTTGAAAATATTTTTATTTTTCCAAATGTCTTACGTATCACTATGCGGTCTTTCATTTTCTTCATTTCAGTATGAACTTCAGCCTATATCTTCTATATTCCTTATGATATATTACATACCAACAAGAAAAACTTACCTAACATCTGAAATATATTACATATCAAATAGTGACTCTTATATTTATTTAAGTATCATCCAAAATATATTATGTATCACATTGATCTATAATAATTTTCTAATATTCTGCTTTTGAGAAAAACATACGTATGTCTTTGTCAATTTATCAACTTTAAGTCATAATTCTAGAACCTCTTCAAGTAATATTGGAATCTCTTAAAAAAATTCTTAGGGTATATCCATCCACTCTAACTCATTAAAAAACAACTCAAATGAAATTTGGAAATTATTAGAACAATTTAAAATATCTTAAATTTAATTTTAAAATCCTTCCAACATTTGAGATCTCTTCTTTGGGTATCTCAATAGATTTTTCACTACCACAATTAATTTCTATTCTCTTATCAATAATCATTCTCAATAACAATGAATTAACTAATGACCAATAAATTCAATAAAATTTCATATTTAAACTCAATATTTTGAACCATAATCTAATTTAGATTTATAATTCATGCATATTTATTTATGGATAGGTACTTACTTCAACTCTTAACCAGCTTCTCTAAAATTATCTAGTGTCCAACTTCTAAACTCCATCAAGTATCATATGGTAGATAGTTATCTCATCTTCTGTAACTTTTTTAATTTATTATCATTAATCCCATATCTTCAATCATTAGATATTCTGATTTTTTCCTTAAATATATATATTACAAAATTCAAAGAAACATATACTTTCCCCTTGTCAATATTTTGATTCATTCTACTTTTACAACTTATGGATGGATCTTCCTCAATATATTTAATAAAAAAACATACATTAATGATAGTAACTCCAAATACATTTCATTTAGTGTATATATTTTTTAATAATTTCTTAAGATCTCTATCTCATATTGACAACAAATACAACAACTAAAATTCTTTAGGAATTTCAATCACCCCTTGTATATTAGTTGTCAATACCCATTTCACTTTCCAGTCAAGCTAAATTCAATATTCTCCATGTATTACTTAACTCATTTATTAAAAATAAATATAAAGATTCATGAGTAAATAGGAATTCATACTCAGCTCCTGCTTCAATATATATTTAAACTTTGTCTTATTACCCTATTGAAAGTTAAACTTGATTCACTTGAGAGAAGGGTGAAACCAAATTTTTCTTAAGAAACGATTCATAAATTAATAAACTCTAATTATATATAATCTATCTTAGTGTATAAAATAATAGAGACTAATATAGACTTAAAAATTAGATATAATATAGTTCAACATGTGATACGAACCCAAAAAATATATTTCTTGGGGATATTCAAGCAGATTTTAAAAATTATTAACTGCACCCAGCCGAAAAAATCATAAAAAAACATTCAAGTACAATAATTTTTATACACCTTAAAGTTATTTCCACCTCAACAAACAATACTCCTTAATAATTAAATTTTATTTAATAAAAATAAGGATGATAAATTATGATTATCATTAAATAATTTCATCTTTGTATAGAAATTAAATATTTAAATGAAATAATAATATTTTGAAGCTATTAAATTCAAACCATGCTCAATAGATAAGCCCCACTAATCTTCATCATAGATAATATTCCTTAAAATAAATTCCATGCATATCTTTTTTATACTTGTTAAAGTATTGTGAGGAGGCATCATGATACTAGTTAAATAACTCCATGATGGAAAGATCATCATGCTATATAGTTATAAAAAAATTCACCAAGTTCTCCCCTACACACATAACCATTAATTACATGATCAAATAAACATAAGAAAAAAAATATTGGAATAAATTGTCTTCTTCTTTGCTTATTAATGAGAGAAACAAGGATGAGATTTGTTTCTCAACCCATAAACGCATTTTATTTCAACTCCAATTGTGTGATAACTCTTCATACTTGATTCTAAATGTATTTTCTAGACTTTATAATCCATGGGAAGTATGATCCTAATTTTTTATATATTTATTCTCATGTTTAATTAGCCTTTTTATATCTTCTATTAAGAAAATTTCATTTTCTTATACTTGTTTCGTCTTATTTTCTAACTCCAACTATTCATGTCAAATTATCATACATTATTTATTAATATGATCTAATTTATTGTATTTTATATATGGATTATCATGAACCATTAATTCACATTTTTTTAGAATATTCTTGAGAATTTTATCTTCTACTTCATAGATGTATTTCGCCAAACCAATTTTTTTATTTCTCTTATAGATTTATTCTCTTTTCTTCTTCAGACTTCTTTCTCTAATGATGATGTTCATGGATTGTTTGAGGAGGTCCATGATGTTTCCTTTTCTCCCATAACAAAATCATATCTTTTTTGGTGTAACATCCTTCTCTTAATTATACTTGGTTGTAGTTTTTTTATTTTTTTATTTTTTACACCCCAATAAATACTCACATTTCCCTCTTATTTAATTATTCCTAATTTATTATTGAATTATTTATTAAGTAGAATAATAACTATGATTGGTTAGTGTGAATAAAAAATCATCATTACAGTGACAACATTTTTTGAAAATTATATATAAATTTTCAATACTTTAAAATCTATTTTTGATGTAGAGATTTTCATTCTTCTATATATTTTCCTCAACTCAGGAAGACCTCTCTTAATTTTAGATATGAAACACCTTAATACAGATTTTAATTATCTTCTACTTATTGGTATATTATTCCAATAATCAATGAACCTAAGTCCAAAACTTCCACAATACCATTAATGGAAAATAAATCATGTTATCTTTCTATTAGTTTTAACCTAGAAAAATTTGAAACCTTATTATTTTTGAGAAAAGAGACCCTTATTTTGATAACACTTTGGGGATAAATTTTCACTACTGGAAATGTGACCGTTCCCAACACTTCTATACCCCCTTTCCCAATGGTTTGGCCAAACCGTTGGGAAATCCCACTTTGTGGCCACTTTTCCGAACGGTTTTCCAAAACTGTTGGGAAAGGGTAGGATTTCCCAACGGTTTGGCAAAACCGTTGGGAAAGGACCAATTTGTGGCCACTTTTCCCAACGGTTTGGCCAAACCGTTGGGAAAGGTCCCCAATATTTCAACATCCCTTCCTAAATTCCAGGTACCTATACCAACAGTTGTCAAAACCGTTGGTATAGACCTATACCAATGGTTTTGACAACCGTTGGTATAGGTCCTTTGATTTTTTATCGTATCCTCTTAACCAGAACATTCTATAAATAAAAATTTAAAATAATTATGATAATACATATATATATTTATGAAATTATGTTCATAAAAGTCATGTTAGGTTAGTGGTTAGGTCGTTCAATGATAAACCGGAGGTCCTGGGATCAAATCTTAGCGAATGTTTTTTTGGAAATACATATACCAACGGTTTTAAGGAACCGTTGGTATAGATTTTCATATTAATTATACCAACGGTTTTCAAAACCGTTGGTATAGGTATATACCAAAGGTTTTCCAAAAACCATTGGTATAGACCTATCCCAATGGATTACTTGCCTACGGTTCTCCAAACCGTTGGTATAGCCTATACCAACAGTTTAGAGGCCTATACCAACGGTTCCAAACCGTTGGTATAGGTTAGTTTTCCAGTAGTGTTTCATTTCATGCTTACATTCACCCTTAACATAGTGTTGGATTTAATATCATTTTTCATACCCATATTTATGTAAATATTTAATTATATCCTACACTTGAAATTGAAATAATATTATTATATAAAAAATTTTCTAGGAAAAGGGTTACCTTTTCTTTTGAGCCAATAGTATATGAATTAAGAGATATTTTTAATCCCTTATTTCTAATTATAAAAGGTCTTTATTATAAATATTCTCATCATGAACCTTAATAGAAATAATCCTTCTCTCAACTTCATGGGAAAAATAATCTTATGATAATTATATATTTATTAGTTTGAATTCCAATTCAAGACACATCAATTGCGTGCATTCTTCCCATCCTCAAATGATTTTAATTTTTATTCCCATTTAATTTTCATATTCTTGATGTGATATTCATGCATATTTATATTATATTTCAAGGGATTTTCAATATATTTTATACTTTTAGCTTTGATCTATAATTGATAATTTTTTTTAAATCTATGACAACTATTTGTGTTTCTTATAGTGTGTGTATTGTTTCTTTATAAGATTTTCCCAAATCAATTTTATCATCAATGAAAGTTTGTAATAATTATTCATCCATGGGGAATTTTTCGTTATATATAATTTAGAGCTATTATTTGGCTTCAATAAGTTTTATGAGAGAGTCATAATTTTTCAAATATTCTTCTAGTGTTTCTTCTATTGCATCAAATTCCAACTCTATCTATGTTTTCTCATCCTGTATACCCTTTATAAACTCTAATATATATATATATATATTTGATAAATTCAATAAGGAAATAATAATTTTTTAAAAACTAAAAAACAATAAGTGTTTCAATAGGCACATATTTTTTTTACATTTTGATATGTATTATTTAAGATGAGATTCTCAATAGAACTAATAGATAAAATACCACTTTTATTAATTATACCTAGTGGTGTAGCCTCTTTATTCTTTGAGTTTTTCTCTTTTTTTTGTCACTTTATCATGAATTTTATTCAATGTTTTGGCTGGAACACCCATGTTTTACTTGAAAATATACTTATAAAATTATTCAAAATTTCACCTCTTTCCTAAAATATAAAAACAAATAGGAAAAGATATTATATTTAACCAGTGGTAGAACCTTATGCTATGATAATAGTTGAAGTTACCAATGATATGTGAAATCATATTGGGTGGGGGGGGGGTTAATAAGTGTGAACCAATTTTAATAAACTATTTTACCTTTTAATTTACACACTTAATATTCAAATATATGCACTTTTTAGGGTGAATCTACCTATTTATGAATTCCCAACACACCATACCACTTGTAAAGGAGTAAACAAACAAGAGTGATATCACATGGTATTTTTATAAGTTTCACCCTATGATATGGGTAACTACATCCTTCCTATGTTTGATTTGAGTATGAGACACATATATCCATTAATATAATCAAGTGAATATATTTGTGGAGTTAATCATACTTTACACAATGATATATGAAAAACAACATATGTTGACTTTTGATAGCTTTTACATTTTCCCAATTGTCTCTTTATGTTGGATCCTGCCAGTTTACAATGGGTCTTCCCAAACCCACTAATGAACAAGATATTTAATGTAATCTAGGATGTCATAACATCTCAATTATAAGATCTTAATACTCAAAAAGGTATTTTAATATAAATATATAATATGATACACTCATATGTAAGTCTACCTTACACTCATCATCTCAATAACAAAATGTTTAATGCATGAATATATAAGGTACCTTCATATTTTCTTCTTCTTATTTAGTAGTAAGAACTTCAAAAACAAATAAAAATTCTAGAAGTAGCATCACATTGGTCTTTCTCACTCAATAGAGCACTCTTTCTTATTTAAGAATATACACAAAAAAAATAAGAAATATTTTTTTAGACTTAACTATATTTTTCCTTCCATTCTTCCTTCATGATATAAAAATATCATAGGGTATGTATTATTTTATTCTTTGATGTAAAGGATCTACAGTATCATCACCTCATTTTCCTCACTAATTTTATTTCATAGATATAAAGGATCTTTACAATTATTAAAATATAAATTTATTATTTCTCAAACATTTCTTAAATTATAAATTATTCTTCTTCTTTCTATACTCAGCCTCTCACAAGATCACTTGGGTTTGATCCTCATGATCATTAATAAATAACTTATCACATGGGACTATTTCCCATAATCTTGTATCCTTTTCAATATTATAAATATTATTTTATTTAATTTACAAAAATAACCACACCAATTATCATCTTCCATTTGTAAAAAACCATATACAAATTATTATACTTTAAATATAATTTAAAAATGGTCAAACATTCTTTCTAATAAAACATATAGTTTTGATCTTTATTATTGATTTCAAAAATTTCTATTTGAAATCCCAGAGTTATCATACCAAGATACTCTCAAAATTATTCTCATTTATTTCTCCCTATAAATTAAATTATATCACTATTGAATTTCTAACAACATTGTGAAATTTAATATTTAAAGGTCAGTACAAAATCTTTTAATTCTATTATTTAGAATTCTCTAAGTTCCAAACTGATAAACCTTATATAAGAAATATAATATCTTAGTTATCACTTAAGTGAGATCATTATTATATTTAGTACACACCAACTCATCTTCCAAATTCTCAAAGAAATGGTACATATTCTTTAAAAAAGTTTCTATATCAACCAGTATATCTTATGTACCATAGTAGGTCTGAAACTTTTCAAAATTTTTCTCTACAAAATATTACATACTATCTTAAAAATATTATATATGTTCTAAAAGATATTACATTCCTAATATGAAATATTAGGTATTGAATTTAAATCTTATGTATGATCCAAACATCTTATGTATCACAATGTTGTATTTCCTTTATCAGATTTCATCATGGAATTCCTATTATATCTTTAATATGAACTAAGATATATTATATACAAGTAATAAAAACTTATACACCATCTAAAATATGTTACATATAATAGTGTGAATCCCAAAGTTTCAAATATATCATTCAGGTAATGTTACATATCACAACAATCACTTATACTTTTATAATATGTTTATTTTTAGAAAAACTTATGTATTCCTTTTCAATTATTTGAATTCAACTTAGAATTTTATGACTTCTTAAAGTAAGATCATAATATCTTTATACATTCTTATGGAATATCCATCCACTCTAACTTATCTTAAAACACTCAAATAAATTTTATAAATTATCAAAATATTTCCAAATCTCTTTAACTCCATTTCTAAATCTTACAATATATGATTATTCAAATTTGGGCATATCAATGGATTTTGACTACCTTAATTAATATCTTATATATTATTAATAATTATTCTCATAATTAGTGTATTAATTAATTACAAATAAATGAAAAAACTTTTTAATTTTCAAAATAAACACTCTCCAACCATCATCCAAGTGATTCTTCCGCTTTATGTATGATTCTTCATGGATGGGTACTCACTTCAACTCTCAACTAACTTCACTCAAATTATCTAGTATCTATATTCTAGACTACATCAAGTATCATATGATAGAAAATAATATCATTCTCTCTTATCAATTATCAGTGATTATAATTAAGTACAAATTTTTATTCATCAGATAGAAAGGCTACTTCCTTAAATTTTTACATACCAAAACACCAAGAAACATCTACTTTCCATTTTCCAATACTTTTCTTGAATCTCCTTTTTCAACTTATGAATTGATCTTTTTTAACATATCCAATGGAAGAAAAAAATATAATAATAAAAATAACTCCAAGATACATCTCATATAACCTATATTAACTTCACCATCTTCTCAAGCTCTATATCTATTATGGGAAAAAATACAACACCCACAATCCTTTGTGAATTTCAATTATAACGAATCTGAGTTAACTAACCAAAAAGGATCTCTAATTTAATCTAAAACACTAGACTCAAAAAAAATCACTGAAAAGGTAGTTTATTATAATACCATAGGATGTTCCACATTCAAACATATTTCTATTATAAATCTTATACAAACTATCACTAAGAATATTATCATATCCATGAGAAACCCATTAGTGAGAATAATACCACTAGCCACCGACCCTAGGAAAAACCACCTTGTTTTAGCTTACTCAGTGATATCATGTCCAAATCCTAGGTATATTTCAATCATTGTTAAAGAGTGTTCATTGGTATCATCATGAAACTTGATTATTATCAAACCTATACACATGATCATGTATCTCTTCAAGTTTCTTAAATACATAACCTTTATCACTTATAGTTATTCACAAGAAAACACACACTCTCTTGAAACTTGTGGAATGATCACCATAAGTTAAACAATAATAATACTAACAAAGAGATATAAAAATTTACTTAATGGACATATACACTATTAGAAGTAGCATTCAATGTATTATATTGATCTCCCTCATCTTTTAAGGATTTCTTATTTAGATAGTATTTCTTTACATGATCTAGTTTTGTACAATGCTAACATTTAATAATAAATAGCTAGACTAGAATGTTTCCTTCTATCATCCCTACTATTTTTATTATCATCCCTCTAATATATTATTCCCTTTATATTAAGACCATATCCCTCAGAATCCACCCCATTCACACATTGGAACTCTCTAAACAACTAGGTATAAATGAATTACTCTAGGGTTAAGTAGTCTTCACCATACACCACAATAACTCAACGATTATTGTATTAACTGATATAACAAAAATAATGGATTGATCATAATCCCAAATATTAGAATATATATTGGATAAGTCTATAATTATTTTATTAAATTCATCAATGTGATATTATATTGCAGTTTTGGATTGAATTTTAAATGTATAAAATATCATTTCTTGTATATCCTTCCAATAAGTGACCTAGTCATAAAACATGATTCTTGTCTGATTTATATAACAGACTCATTAGGCTCATATAAAACATCATAAAAGACCATATATCTTAAATACAATGAGAAAAAACCACGGGCCTTTTCAAAGGTATCATAAGGGAATTCAATAAATGAAATAGAATACTATCCATTATCAAACAACATTGTTATCTTCTTATTTGGACTAAACAAGGCACATATTAGGCCTTATTAAAAAAAATACTCATATTTTAATACATTATAAATCAAAATCTTTTTCTCTATAAAAAATTTTCAATTTTAAAATTTTTGAGCCCATTACAATAATCAAAATATCTTATATATCAATTGTTGTGGTTATTTATATTGGTTACAAAAGACCTACCACATTAAAAAACCTAAGGGAAATATGATTACCATAATGTTTAACCAAAATCATGAAATAATAAATATATATATTTTTTATCAAGATATTTCAATTACTATATATAAAAATACATAAGAAATATAATTTTATGAACAAACCTAATTATAGGATAAAATAAAAAAACTTAAAGGGAATACAGAATGTTTACAATGGTAGTATACAATAACAAAACTAATAATCAATAAATAATAATAGTGAATAAATAGAATAAATAATTTCATTTCATTAAAAATTTAGTATCCAAAATTAGAAAAAATAAAATATCCAAATCATTTATAAATAAAAATCTACATCAATTTAAAATACTAATTTTAAAATAGAATTAGTGAAATATCATCAATATTGATTCATTATAAAAAAACTAGAATGGAACATATAAGCAATCAGTTAAAAATAGTAAAACTAAAATCAATATCCATTAATAATCAAAAGAAAATATCATAAAAAAACCAATTCATTGTTTAAGTTTGAAGAAATAAAAAATTAAAAGTATTAAAAGAACACTTGGATTTATATGTTTTGGACCTAAAATGAACCTATGTGCATGGAAGGGGTATCATATAAAAATAAACAATAAAAGAATTGAGAACACTATAAAATTATACTTGAGTATTAAAATAATATAATATATCCAAAATGAAGTCATTGATAGAAAAAGGATTTAGTGATTAATCCAAGATCAATGTACTAACAAATACTAAAGGAATATGTGCATAATAAAAGGGTTTGGTATTGGTATTTTTCAAAAATATTTGACAATATTTGTGTATTAATAAAAGATTTTTTATAATAGTGATTCAATTTATAAACATATCATATAGGATAGATTTTGGGATGATTAAATTGAGATAAACAATAAAGTATGACACCTTGGTGGTATCATGTGATACCAACATGCTTCAGATCTTCATCGAATTGTTGTAGATCAAATAAACTAAGCATGAAATCCTCTATATTATCCAAAAATATTCCAAATCTCCTGGTTTTAAATTATATATCCATTGTGTTATAGAATGAAATATTTAAGTGCTTTATGATGCCCATATGATCATTAGAATACATAGAATTCAATCTATGAAGAATAAATCTGACAATTATTGTTCTTTCTCATACTTTCTATCTCTATAACTTGAGATAATTAAGTTATTATATATAATTCATTAAAAGGATACATATCTATCATTTTGGGTATAAAATAAGGTTTTGTACTTAGGTTATAATGTTCTTTATTTCACTTTATTATTTTATCAAACTTAAACCATAAAACCAATATAAAATTTACTTTATGACATAATTAACTTGTTTTAAATGTCATGTTAATTTTACCAATCACATGTAACACTTTAACATGTATTGTGATAAAATATGAACCATGAACTCATGATGTTCCTCCCAAACAAGTATAACCAACCTCAAATAAATAATATTTGTTTGGAAAACTATTTTCTCATATTAACTTATTTAAATATAAATAACCTATGAATAAAATGAGAAATAAATTGAGTTATAATTATTAAAAACCTAAATAATATACAAATTTTTAATTTTTTAATTGTTATCTTTCAAACTTAAATGTTCATCGACCCATGTACATGGGACATACTTCATTTTAAACTCCAATTCATATGAATTTTTGAAACTTCTAGATACACTTTATGTATATCACTATATGATATTATCTTTATTTAAGTGAGTCTTACCCATAGAATAAAAGTGGCATCTAAAAACACATCATAACCCCTAAATAGATAAGGGCAAGTAATAATTATGATAACCACCAATGGAAGATAACTAAGTAATATAATCTCTTTGTATTATGATATCTCATAAAGTAATATGAATACTTCATGTCACCATCCTTCCATACTTTATTTATATATTTTTTATATATTTTATGTACTTACCATAATTTAACATTGCTATAGATTTACTCAAGGAACTATTATCCCAGTCAAGGACCATATACATATTTTTCCTTTACTCACATGAAAAATTCTATTTTGATCATTCAATCAATGTCATACCATGAATAACATACCTAACAAAAGCTATCTCACTATAAAAATAAAATTTCATTTCTTCATCATGCATAAAAGTATGTGATAAATTATATATAGTGATAACAAACTCATGTTTAGATACATATACACATTCTAATAAATAGAAGCATCCAATAACACACAAATCATGTGGTATTTTTATAAGTTTAATCCTTATGATCTCTTATACTAGATGTCACCAATTGAAAAATTCATGAGAAAAATTCTTAATTCTTATGATATCTATTACCTAATAGCCAAACATCATTTTTATGTTATATTGATGCATCTAGATAATAATACATAGGCCAATGTCAATTATCAAAGTATCACAAGGTTCTCATTATAATGGGTAACTTCTATAAACTTTTGATATTACATATAATATAAATAAAATAACATATATAATATGTGGATAAGTTTTATTCTAGTCAAGGTAATTATAAATTATTCATATATAGAACAATATTATTTAAGTGGTAATAAAGAATACATGTTTGAGTTAGGTATAGGTTACTCACTCTCCCAACACTCACACTTATACTTGAATCGACTACTAAGTTTTTAAAACTTGTTAGATCTCACATGAAAACCATGATTCCACTATGTATGGATTTTTCTATTGGTTCACCCATGTTATCCCCTACATAAACTATGATAATAAGGAATTTTCTATTTTGATTAAAACCCATCAATATATAATATTTATAAATTATACATCTTTTTTACTTTTTCATAACCTAGAGCACAAGAGCCTCAGCCCAGTTGGTGAGGACTCGCTAGGTGCATCCAAGAGACCCAGGATCAAATCCTGGTGGAGGCTTATTTCCGGATTATTGTAGCAGTACTGTAGCAGGCACTGTTCGGTACTGTATCAGCCGGAACTATTCATCCATCTGGGCCTTCGGGCCACTAGTTTGGTTCTCGGGTCCTGCAAGGCTTTCGGGCCACCCAAGGCCTTCGGGCCAGTTGATTCTCAAGGCCTTCAGGCCACCTTAAGGACTTTGGGCCACCCCAAGGCCTTAGGGCCACATGAATGCAGGCCCAGACACACTACAAAAAAGGATCATCCCCAGAAGAGGATTCAGAGCAGGTACACTCACCAGAGCAGAGCCAAATGGATTGTGAGAAAGAGAGGGTATGGCTATGCCATCGGTACTAGCCTGTACTTGCACGGGAAGCCTAGCCAGACGGTTATGCAAAGGTGGAGTGCTACTATCAAGATGAAGATGCTGGGGAGGGGTAGTTCCTTGTAGATAGTCTGGTTGAATTCCCTAAGACCTTCGGGTCATGTAATCTCTTAAGCCTACGGGCAATGTAATCTCTGAGCCTACGGGCCTTGTAAGGGTTCCCTATCATCCCTTGAAAGGGGGGTTATCAAAAATCAATAAAAAATGAAGGCCTTCGGGCCATTCAGGAATAACCTAGACATCTTGGTTAGTACCATCACTGTAATATTATTACAATTTATTTTGGGATAATATTTCACTTTCATTTTAAAATAGCATGATATGGGACAATGTTGTGTATTTATAAAACTTCTTTATCAAAATCAAAAGCTAAAACATACTTAGATTTTGTAAAATGTTATATCACTAGATTTAATGAGATTATTTTAGTCATTTACTTAATTAAATTGTGATATTAGTTCATATTTATCTATTTTAAGGATAATTTTTTATCCACTTGATAATTATCTCTCATTTCTCTCCAAGTACCAAGAATATATCCATTATATATTCTCAAGTTATTTTTAATTGTTATAATAATTTTTCAATGTGGATATCCTATATTTGTTTGATATTTTTATAATATTCATTATGCATAGGAAATATAAAATTTAGTAAATAACATGGAACATTTGATAAATCCAATCACTAAAGAATATGATATTATAAACATCATATTAAACTCATCTTATTACCTAAACACATTATCTTGGAGAGATTTATTCCATATGAAATAAGTTAAAATTTGATCTTGATTTTTTCTAACCTTTATTTATACCTTGTGAATTTTATATACTTTGAATTAGTCCAAGAAACCCATAGATTAATATTAGTAGACCTTATTACTTATAACTTATATAACTTCCTACAATCATTCATTCGAGAAATATTTTAAAATAAGTTTTAACTAATTATAGAACTAATATATTTTCCCCATATTTTATTAGCATAATTTCTTAGAAAACCATGGAACTCTCATTAACCTCTTATAAACACATGAAAAAAATCATCCCATGATTTAATTTCTATTTTATCCATAAATTAATTCTTGTAACTTGAACATTATATTAGAAAATTTTGATGTTCAACCACTAAATATAATTATTATGGAAGGAAACTATGGTATTTAATATTCAAATGGATTTTAGAATCTCTATTAGTGGAAGGGTTTCTTCATAGTCAACATATTGAATTACTTATAACCTTTAATAACCAATAATTATTTACAAGTATTCTACTTACATTCGATGCATATATCTTACTTTAATACTCATTTGTATCTAGTGGGTTTTACATTATCTAGAATTTATACTAAAATATTAACTTGATTTTGGTACTTTGAACCCATTTATGAATTCATATCATCTTTCCATTTTTTACTTGTTTTCCATTTACAACTTACTTGTTGGGTAATGATTCATTAATCTCAATGAATAAAATATCACCTAACCTAGTGATAAGAAAACGATATCTCTTTGGTTTTCTAGTTTTCATATGTAGTATGCATCTTTAGAGAATTATTTTCCACAATCCCTGTGGAACCTATTCATATACCAACTTCTTGTGCATCTCAAGTTTTAAATTTATCCATGTCTATATTTCTCCCACTATCTACAATATTTATGTTCTACCTTATTATAGAAACATTGTCTTTTACTTGACTATTACTTTTTTATCATAAATATTTATATAATATCCTTAGCAACCTTAGGATAATTCATATAGATTAACAATGTGTTTCATGATGCAAGTTTCTTACTAGAATTATTCATGAAAAATTATTATCATCTTAACATATTAATTTTATATTATAGCTCAAATGAAATTCCATGTATCATTTTAGTTGAAATTTTGTTAAGTTTTAATGGTTTTGTTTTCAAATAATATCCCAAAGGGATGATGGAAGACTTGAAAGACACGTCATCAATCTTACTATGAAGAGGAAAGTGAAATTCATCCTTTTACCAACACCATTTCTCTGATATGTATAAGAAAATGTGAGTTTTTGAATATTCTCAACATTACAATTAATGATCAATGAATGATTGGTTGATTTATTTTTTGGATCAACCCAACTAAAGCATATTTTATCTTTTTACTAAGCCAATTCCCGGCTTTATTTTTATATTCGTTAAATAACTTAAAGGAATTGAATTTGTGATCCATTAATTAGAGATGTCAATATTTATAGATTATATCATCTAAAGTCCAGAAGTATGAGAATTTAACTTTATAGTTAAAATAATTTACACAAATCTTGTTTAATTAATTATAGATTCTTTTTGGATCTATAACCTTTGATACAAAAATGTTACAAAACACCCATTTTGATATATATTTGAAATTGACTCATGGTTTTCTTTGTCTAAGTTTTATATCACTAATTTGAGTCATATATATTATATTCATCATTGATTTTCAACATAAGATATCACTGATTTATGTTTAATTAAAAAAATATTCAAGTACAGTATACAAAATATTTATTTCTAAACATGAAATAAAATACCATTGTATCTAAACTTGACACTGATATTATGTTTTTGGTGACACAATAAATAAAAATATTTTTCAAATACAAGAAAATTTACACTAGAAAATATAAGGATGTAATATTCTCTAGGTATCATAAGAGTCAAACTCCATCATTAACTTAAAGATCCAATTAAACCCTTATGATATTTTTTAACTTCCTTGTTTCCTGTATTTTAATAGAAATGAGTGAATAAAAATTATATATAATACCAATAAGTTAAAATAAAAATGTTACATTATATGATGAATATAATTGATGTAAAATATTTTTTGGTTTTTCCAAATTCATTTTAATTACTTGTATAGTCCTTTTTATTAATACAATCAAAGAAAATAGCATCCTATTTTATGACCTCCCTATTAATTTTATGTTTATTGAAAGGAAATTATAATGAAAAATTTAGTGATTCCACTAGAATTTTTGAATTGACCTTTTTTAAATTAAATTTAAGGATAAACAATTTCTATTTATTTATATCCTTATAAATTTAACAAAATTTATCCAAAAGATATTAAAGTTGAAGTTCCCAGTCAGGATCCAAGTATCACTGAGAGGAGGAGGGGGTGAATCAGTGATATATTTTTCTTTTTTGTTTCCTATTTTTTGAAAGAACCTTCACCTTCTGTTAAAGTGTTTCTTCCCTGCTGAACACACACAACCACAGGAACACAAGATTTACAAGGTTCACTACTCAACAAGAGTATCTACGTCCTTAGTATGGTACGAAAATAATCTCGTACCACACAATCCACTAGAGAACAATCCTTTGATGTGGAATACAATGAGTAGGATATACCCTTACCCTCGTGTAGCACTTTGAAAACAATCCAATAGTGCATGTGCTCCATCTTAGCACAAATAAGGTAATGTAATGATTCTGTGCTTCTTAATGAACTTTTAAAAATCAAATCTTTCAAAACAATTCTTCACTTTCCTACCCAGAAGCTAGTAAGAACCTCCTGGTGCAGACAGCTTGCGTGCCACTCCCTACCTGTGTGCCTCCCCACTTGCACGCTACCTTCTTGCATGCCTCCCTTCTTGTGCACCTCACTGCTTGTAGGCCACCTTCTTGTGCACCTATTAACTACTTGCGCGCCACCATTGAGCCCATCTCACAACTTGTGCATTGCCTTTGTCTTATACACAGACCACTTCTTGAAAGTACCTCCCTGCTTGCACGCCTCTGTCAACTTGCACGAAAAAAAATGCGTGACACCCTACTTGTGTGCCTTATAAATAACCCTCAGCTTACTTTCACAATCAGAGCACCTTCTACTACTTGCGCGATCAGAGCTCTAATTTTCTCTTAAGTGTTGAGCCTAGAAAAATGGGAAGGCTAGTCGTCTATTTATAGGAATTTTGGTGACTTGTGCACCACATACACTTGCGCACTGTTCCTACTTGTGCGCCGTTCCTAATTGTGCGCCGCTCCATCACTTTCGCACCGCTCCATCACTTGTGCACCCTTCCATCACTAGCGTGACACTTTATTTCCTTTTTCATATTTTGATATGATGATGTTGGAATATGACTTGCACACAACATTCACTTGCGCACCACTTATACTTGCGTGCCACACTTGCAAGCCACTTATACTTGCACGTCACTTTTTGACTTACGTGCCAGTCTTTAACTTGTGCACCATTTTATTTCCGTTTTCAAATTTTGATGTGATGATCTTGAAATATGACTTGTGCGCCACTTACACTTGCGCTCCAATACTTGCGCGCCACTCTTGACTTGCACACCACTTTCTTTCCTTTTCCAAAATTACTTCTTTACTCTCTCTACTATTCATAAGGATTGCATCACAAGTTCTCCAAACTTATGATATTTGTGAAATACAAATAAGCAAAGCATTTTCATAGTTTAAAAGTCCTTTACAAAGTGAATTGATTTAGCTTATTTGACAACAAAAGACAACACTCTATAACAACAAAATTTTCTTACTTCCTTATCCATACAACTTGGTCCCAAAAATCTCCCACTTTGGATTTTGTTGTCAACCATGATTCATAAATCACTAAACTTTGTAACCTTAAGCAATGGATTACTTATCAATAATTCTAAGCCTACGTGAGCTAACTCATTATAGGAAACAAGAATTATTGACAGCCAAAACCATGCTGTCCAAAAGCAGTGACTATGAAATCTCATGAGTGTACATGAGCATACCTCCTAATCCTTCTTTAGATCATCTTTCAAGCTTCTTCCACATCATTATTCACTTATTCAACTTTCCTGGAAAACAACATTGTTTCCTACAACCACTCCAACAAACAGTTAGAATAGTTCACACACATACATGCTGGATTCACAGCTTACCCAAAACTCCCCCTTTATGCATGAATCTATAAGGATAGATTTATGAAACAATTCTCCCCCTTGACAACACTATACAAAGGCAAGATAGGAGTGGGGACAGAAACACGTACCTTAACCTTGATGAGAAGGAGGTTGTACACCCATGTTCAACCTCAATTTTGCAAATGGTTCCTTCAGTAATGGTTTTGTGAATATATCAACAACTTATTCAGATGTAAGAACATACTCCATCCTCAATTAATTCTTATCCACATGCTCTTTGATGAAGTGGTACTTTATATCAATGTGTTTTGAATGATAATGTTAAACTAGATTTTTTGTAAGATTGATTGCACTCTAATTATCACAACCCAAGAGAAATGGTAGCTTTAATTCAACAAGTAGATCTTCCAACTGAGTCTTCATCCACATTAGTTGAGTTGTAGATTGAGTAGAAGAAACATAATCAGCTTCAGCTTTGCTAAGAGTTACTGAATTATGTTTCTTGGTATGACAACTAACACAACTTTTCCTCAGAAAGAAAACTCCACCAGATGTGGATCTTCGATCATTAACATTTCCTAACCTACCAGCATCAGAATACCCGAATAGATCAATATTTCCTGATCCATCATACCTGATTCCAAAATTTGTTGTGCCTTTGATATATCTAAGAATTATTTTTCCAGCAATCAAATGTGATTCTTTAGGATCACTCTGAAATATTGCACATAAATTAACAACATAGACGGTGTTGGGTCTTGGGGCAGTCAAATACAATAGACTTCCAATAAAATTTCAAAACTCTTTCTGATCAACTTCCTTGCCTTATCCATCTTTAGACAACTTGGTTCCCACTGAAATTGGTGTGGAAACTGGTTTCGAATTTTCCATGCCAAACTTCTTCAAAAGTTCCTTAGCATACTTTTCTTGAGACAAAAAACGTGATTCTTCTTCTGTGAAATTTTTAGCCCAAGAAAGTACTTTATTTCTCCCATCATGGACATCTCAAATAACTTCTTCATATCCTCAAATTTTTTTTCACATGATCTTTCATCATTTCCAGAAAATATTACATTATCAACATAAACAATAACGATCAGTGAAAACTCTTGACATTTCTTGTTGTAGAGATTGCTGTCAACTCTTCCTTTCTTAAAGTTCATCTTCTTTAAGCAAGTATCTAATTTAGAATACCGTGCTCTCAGAGCCTGTTTTATCCCATACAAAGCGTTCTTCAATATGCACACATAAATTTCATCCTTTACAATAAAAAATCCACAAGGTTGATCAATGTAAACTTCCTCGTCAAGGTCACCATTCAAGAATGCAGATTTTACATCCATTTGAAAGATTTTGTAACCTCATTGTTCAACAATAACAAGAAAGATTCTGATTGTTTCTAATCTTGCCACCAGAGCAAAGGTTTCATCAAAATCAATGCCTTCAATTTGTGAATACCCTTTTCAAACCTATATTTCTTTGTTTCTTATTAATTTACCTTCTTCATTCAGCTTGTTCTGGAAAACCCACTTTGTACCAATAACATTCTTGTTGTACGGCTTGGGTACAAGTTCCCAAGTGTCATTCTTCTCTATCTGATCAAGCTCTTCATTCATTACATGAACCCATTATAGATGCTCAAATGCTTCATTTACATCATTCAGTTCAACTTTCAAATAAAGAGAAGTATGTGATATAGAATTTGTTGTTCTTATTGTTTGAACCCTCTAATGTTTATCTCTAATAATATTCTGAGCCTCCACTTGTTTCCTCAACCTAGGATGAGTTGTTCGAACTTTATCCTCATCACTCGAGATTTCTGAGTTGGATTCCTCTTCACCGGTAGAATTAACACAGTCTATAGAATTATCAGAATCATTAACAAAAGCTTCTCTATCCTGCTCAACTTCCACATCAACATATGAATGCTTTTCTTTCTCAACATTTTCAACAACTTTTACATCTGAATAATCAATAATTATTCCTGTTTCTTTGTTGAGACATCTATATCCTCTTCCTTCTAGAGCATATCTATGAAAAATTCCATCATATCCTCTTTGCTCAAACTTTCCAAGGTTTCCACCTTTATTCTTTATAATGCATGGACTCCCAAATACTCTTAAATGTTTCAGACTTGGAGTTTTTCCATTGAACATTTCATATGGAGTCATATATGATTTTGGACTATAGAATCATAGGTTCTGAATATAAAAATCATTGCTCATGTCTTGCCTCCAATAATAATGAGAAATACTATGTTCAAGTAATTTAGTTCTCCCCATTTCCACCAGACTTCAATTATTTCTTTTAGAAACCCCATTTTTTTGAGGTGTGTATGGTGAACTCAACTCATGCCGAATTCCATGTTTCTCAAGGTAACTTTCAAACTATTCATTCTTATACTCACCACCATTATTAGTTCTCAACTTCTTCACTGAATACTCACATTCCTTTTCTGCTTTCCTCCTGAAACTCTTAAACATTTTATGAGCATCTGACTTATGTCTCATGTACATAACACAAGTAATGCGATTAAATTAATCAATGAAAGTAATGAAGTACTTATCTACATTTCTTGATTTATTTATCATTGGTCCACATATATCAGAATATATAAGTTCCAAGTGTTTTTTTAATGAATTTCAACTCTCTTATGAAAAGAGTTTATAATCTTCCCTTTTTCATAGATACTGCATCACCAATCTCTTCTTCTTGATAAATTAGGCATATCTCGGATACTGTCTCGTATTGATAACTTATACATGTTTCTATGACACATATGTCCCATCCTTTTATGCCATAACTGATTTTCATCCACCATGACCATGTAACAAGAATTTTGTACTTCACCAACTTGGAACAAGTTTCCTTTTGTACGTTGGCATCTTGTAACTATATTTCCATAATTTTCACATTTCAAAACAAACCCATATTTTCTGAATATAACTTTTTTTCCCTCATCACAGAGTTGTGAAACACTCACAAGATTATGTTTCAACCCATCAACATATAATGTTTTCTTAGATTTCATTTTTTCTTTTCTGATGATGGATGATCCAACACCTTTGATTCTTAGAGATTAATCATTTCCAAATGTAATAGTTCCTTCTTTGAAGTCTTTCACATTATTCAAAAAATTTAAATCTTCTATCATATGAGAAGAACACCCACTATCAAGAATCCATGGACATTCTCATTTTGTAGATTTCAAAGAATTTTCAATAACAAGAGCTTTTTGTTCTTCCTGTTCCATCACTTTCTGTTATACTTCCTCCAATTTCCTAACTAGGTCAATGTGTTCTTTCCAAACAACCATGCACTCTTTATTTTCAAACTTATCAGACCTGTCCCTTTTATATTTTAAAAACTCTGGATTTTGAGAATTATTAAGAATCTTTTGTTGCTCTGGTAACACACTAAGGAATACCTTGTAAAGATGTCCAGGTCGATCACATCTTTCACAAATAGATTTAAGTTGTTAGAGCCTATTCTCAACTTTCACACCAGTCTTCTCAGATATCTTATGAAATTTATTTGGAGACTTTCTATTTTGAAAGGATTGACTCCCCCTAAATCCCTGTATTTCAAAACTTTTGGAATAGTTTTAATGTTGTTGGTTGAACCAACACATATTTTCCATGTGTCCGAATACACCACAATACTAGCAATAACCATAGAAAGAATATTTGCCTCTGAAACTTCTCTACTGACCATATTTGTGAACACGCTTCTCAAAAACCTTCTTGATAGAACTATGCTGACCAGCAACCTTAATGTTTTCATTTGTAACTCCCCTTCTAATTTCAGATTTAACAGCACCAGAAGTATTATAAGTCTTTCTTGACTCATGATTTTTATGCACTTATGATTTTTCATCATTATTTACTGTGATCACATTCATGGTATTTCCAGCCTTGTTCTTATCAAAACCAGTTCTATATTTCATTTAGACCTTTAAAGGTAACTTTTGTGGATCCTTGTTTGGTTCATTCTCACTGTAACATTCACCAACTTCTGATATAGAATTTTTGAAACTGTTATTCATTTCTTTAGCTTTATAAAGTTTCTGTTGGACAAGTTCCAACTCTTCTTCTTTTGCCTTAATCTTTACTTCAAGATGATAATTGCGATTATTTGTATTCTCAAGAGAATTTTTCAGATCATCAATCTCTTTTTCCATCTTTATTTTCTCATCAGTAAAACCTTCTTGATTGTTTAAAGTGGAATTTTCATTAATAAACTTGTTGTTTTCCTTCTCAAGTCTTCTAATCTTCCTCAAGAATTATTTCAACTCTTATTTTAGATGATATTCAAGTTGAGTTTCTTCTTCTTCTGAACTGTTTCTCTCATACTATTCATTATTCACTACAACAATAAAGGTATTCTCTCTAGTTTTTTCAAAAAATAATTTCTTGAATTTATCTTCGCTATCTTCTTCATATTCATCTTTAGATAAAAATCATCGCCTTTTTGATTTGAAGAACTTTTTATCCTTCCCCTTTGAAAAATATTTATCTTTGTGAGCTTGTTTCTTACACAACCTTCTTGGCCTTCTATTATCATCATCATTATCTTCTTCTTTATTATTTTGAGTACAGTTAGCCACAAAGTGACCAACGACTCCACACTCAAAACAT
Source organism: Viscum album (assembly GCA_963277665.1). NCBI lineage: Eukaryota > Viridiplantae > Streptophyta > Magnoliopsida > Santalales > Viscaceae > Viscum > Viscum album. The sequence goes on along the minus strand of OY728143.1, from coordinate 256,308,023 downwards.
TTCAAGGGAAGTTTACCCTTGTATTTCCCTGTACCTCTTTTCATATTCTTAGAAAACAAGGATAAAATTTCATCAAAATTTTTACATGCCTCATCTTTAGAATCAGATTCACTAGCATCATATTCAATAAGAGTTTTCTTTGACTTCTCTCCCTTTGTATCCTTGAATGACATTTCTCTATCAGATTTTGTTTTTCCCTTCATAGTCTTCTCCCTTATCATCTCATAAGTAATGAGAGTGCTATGAAAATCATCCAAAGATAATGTTTCAGGGTCTCTATCTTCTAATGAAGACACTTTAGAATCAAACTTGTCAGGAAAAATTCTCAAGATATTTTCGATAACTATAGAATCCTCCAACGTTTCACCAAGACATCTGATTGTACTGAAAATATCATTTATCCTGGTAAAGAAATCCCCAATAGATTCAGATTCTCTCATTTTCAAATATTCATACTTCAGTCTCCAGATTTGTAGTTTAGCCTTCTTTAGTTTTGTATTTCCTTCATAGATGTTCTTCAGTTTGTCCCAGATTCCTTTGGATGTAGCAACACCTTTCACTCTTAAAAATTCTCTCTCAGAAAGAGATGAGGGTAACGTATTTTTAGCTCTTACATCATTCTCAAGGTTCTTCTTATCGATAGGAGTAATAGGAACCTTGTCATCAATAGTAGGAAATCCATCTATTGTAGTTTCAAGAACTTCATATCCAAGAGACATAAGATAAGGCATCATTCTATCCTTCCATATGTGATAGTTATTTCCATAAAAAATTAGAATCCCCTTACTGTTCATGTAATTTAGATTCTTCATCATAACTTCTCTTCAACCACTTCAGCAAATAATAAATGAAGGGAACATGTCCCTATGATACTAATTGAAGTTCCCAGTCAGGATCCAAGTATCACTGAGAGGGGGAGGGGTGAATCAGTGATTTTTTTTCTTTTTATGTTTCATGCTTTTTGAAACAACATTTGCCTCTGGTTAAAGAGTTTCTTCCCTGCTGAACACATACAACCACATGAACACAAGATTTAAAAGGTTCACTACTCAACAAGAGTAGCTACGTCCTCAGTATGGTATGGAAACAATCCAGTACCACATAATACACTAGAAAACAATCCTTTGATGTGGAATACAATGAGTAGGATATACCCTTACACTTTTGTAGCACTTTGAAAACAATCCAATAGTGCGTGTGCTCCCTCTTAGTACAAATAGGGTAATGTAATGATTCTATTCTTCTTAATGAACTTTCACAAATCAAATCTTTCAAAACAATTATTCACTTTATAAGAAGTTCAATAATTAAACACAAGTGATACGACCAAGAAACAATGAATCTAACTTTCCTAGAACGATAAAATTAAACTTCATATATCATTGAAATGGTTATCAATGAACACAATGAAATTATAGTAAATAAAATATAGACGTAAAATTATATAAATTAAGTAATTAATTAATGTAATTTTATTATCACATATTTTAAGTGAAAGTGTAGAGTGATTCTGGAACATAAGGTAAGGGATCTTTCTGAACCACCTTTTTTTTTCGAGTTATGGCCTTTCACTCTCTAACTTAATTTATATATCTATTTTTGGTTATGGAATAATTTAAATATATATATATATATATATACTACATATATACTTATCTAATTATCCCTTCCTTTTATGGGGTAATACATGCCTTAACTTCATTTCTCAAATTCCTTCTTTAAAACCAATCCTGATTAAAGTGAACATGTATATCCATTAATCCTTTTATGTAATGATAATTTAAAGTCCTTATTAAAAAATAAACACCATATTTTGTGACCTATTCTTATTTAATCAGATATTAATGTACATAATAAGTAATTCCTTCTTCTCTTTATAATCTTTATGAAATATCCTTTGATTATGATATGAGGTAAGATTATGCAACCCATTTATTTCCATTGTCAATTCTTATGTTTATTCCTTATGATTGATATCATTTTTTAGAAAAAATAAGAATTTAAATTTTATAATGGGTGATCCCAAATAGCACTCCAATGCATTGGATAATTTTTTTCCTCATGAGATGGTATATATGAGATCAGGGAGTAAACCAAATCCATGATGGGAATATGTCCACCATATGATGTTGCTTAGGTGGTTAGCATTGAATTATGCTTATGTCATGTTTTATATTCTTTATGTATTCCTATGATCCCATGATCATATGATTCCATGATCATATGATTCTATGATCATATGCTTCCATGATCATATGATTCTATGATCATATGCTTCCATGATCATATGATTCTATGATCATATGATTCCATGATCATATGATTCCATGATCATATGATTCCATTATCATATGATTCCATGATCATATAATTCCATGATCATATAATTCCATGATCATATAATTCCATGATATTTATGTTATGCTTCCATATGATTATTCACGAGTCTTTCTTCTTTATGATATCGTTTTATGCCTTTGGATTGATATGTTATGATTCTACATTATATTTATTCACTTAATGAGATTTATAGCTCACCCTTTTATTTTACATATCCCCCAGGTTATCCTATTAAGTTTTATGAGATCAAAGGGATTTAGGATCTCATTATGGCAATTAAATTAAAGAATTTTTATTATAGTTTTATGTTGTTGTTTTATGTACCTAGCCTTCTAAAGACACTAGTAATTTCAATCATTTGGTTGTATTTAATGTATATTTATGTTAAAAATCATGTAATAATATTTGAAAAGTCTTAGGTCATTATAGTTAGTATCAGAGTAAGGTCTAGTTTTTTATAGATTAGGTATATAATAATTTAGTGATACCCCTTGAGATAAGCCTATACATAGGAGAATATCTTGGAATTTTAGTGAAGTATTGAGTGAGTGGTTTCTACTAAATTACATCTATGTTTTGATACTATATGTGGATGTGGATTTAGAATAGTTTTACATAGGTAGAATAACCTATAAAATGATTCATTGAACATTGAATTAATCGTCACCTAGTGCATTATAAAGTGGTATTGTTTGACACCTGGTTTGAATCCTAATAAAAATGTTTTGGAAAATTAAAAAACTCTTAATGAACCATTTGAATGACTTGAATAGATTTTTATGTTAGAAAACCTAATAGGAAACATTACCATGGATAACCTACAGACTAAAAATTTATGATTTAAATGTTATTTATAAGTTATTCATTCTAAGTTCATAGTTTTTCTTTAACATGTCTATTATTTAAAGTATTTTCATCCATTTTCCCTTTATTTTAGTTAATGGTGGGAAGTAGGAGGAACAATGAAAACAAACAATGTGATAATAAATATTATGATTTACCTAATCATATTCCTAACCTTACAAGATAGGGATTTGGGAACTCCATGGAAGTATTGGATCATATGACTAATTCTATGGATAATAAATTTAATCATGTGGAATGCATTCCTTTTACTAAGAAAGGGAAAGTTACGATCAAGTACTTTATATGAAAAATCCTTCTATCTTTAGTGGATCTTATAATCTGCTCATTGTTGAATAATGTATTGACTCCACTGAGAATATATTCGTTGTCCTCCAATTATTATAACAAAAGAAAGTTTTATTGTTAATTTATTACATGGAGTGGTATGCTGATTAGTGGTGAAATTGATTAAGAACACAAAGTAAAAAGAATAAATTGATTCTATTTGATGGGAAGGATTTAAGATTTTTTTTTTCAATAAATATTTTCCTTGAACTCTCTATATTAAAATAGAGAGGATTTCCTTAGACTGAATCAAAAGAAAGATGATCCTATTATGAAATATAAGGGAAAAATCACAAGGATTGCATGGTATGCCTCTATATTCATCATCAACACAGAAGGAAAGGTGAACTATTTATTTAGTGGGTTAATGCCAATTCTTTGAAAATATTTATCAATTCATGTCTTTGACATCTATGAAGATATTTTCTATTGTTCCCTTGTGGTAAAGATGATGATTAGAGACTCTCATTGGTTTAATAGGCTTGGAGATAAAGTGTAAAATGGAGTTTTTTCAGGATTATTAGTGGATAAATACCATGGAGGAAAGGAAACCCAACATCCTACCTATCAAAAATGTGGGAAGAAGCATCCCAGAAACTCTCTCAAGGGAATCGAGTGATACTTTAAGTGTGTAAAATAAGGGAATTAGGCTAATCAATTCCAAATAGAGATGAAGAATCCCACTAATGTGATGGAAGAAAAGAAGGTTCATATCAATAATCAGACTATAGTTTAGTGTTTCAAATACAAGGGACATGGGAATTATGAGAACCAATGCCCTAAGACAAGGGTTGTTAGATAAAATCAATGAAAACAACCTTTAAGGCCTATAGAGTAAGGGAGAGAATATGATATCACTACTTCTAAGGCAGATCATGACAATGATGTGGTGATAAGTATGCTAGTTATTCATTCAAGAATAGTAAACACACTTTTTGATTTCAGTTCTATGCATTCTTTCATGTCTTTCAAGTTTAGTAGGACTATTCAAACACCAAATCAAAACATGAGGGTTGAGTTGTATGTGAGAATAATAAATGGAGAAATTATTTCATCCCAATTATATAACTTCTACCTGGTCAATGTTTTCGGATTGAACCTCCCAAAAAATATTGTCTTATTCCCTTAAGTGAATTTTGATGTTATATTGGGCATGGATTGATTGTTCTTATATAAATACTAAATAAAATGTTGGGAGAGGTAGATCATTATTCAAATCTAGAGTTATCCTCTAATTTTGTAAAAGTTTAATAAGGAGGATGAATCTACTTTGGAATCTTTATATCAAGTGTGGATATTATAACCTTATGATAAAGAATATATATATCAAATTATTTAATCAAATGATAGAATCATTCTTTAAGATATTCCCATTATTAGGGCTTATATTATTGTATTCCTTGAAGAATTTACTGGTATTCCTCCTGACTGAGTGTTTTAGTGTTCAATTGAACTTATACCTGTATATATAACCATGTAAAATAATACTTATAGGATGGTCAACATTGAGTTATAAGAACTAAAGAATCAGTTACAAGAGAATCTGGAAAAAGGTTTCATATGCTTGAGTTCTTTACTATGGGGTTCAGTAGTCCTCTTCATTAAGATGAAGGACCGGTCAACACACCTCTTAATTGATTATCATGAGCTCAAAAAAACCATGATAAAGAACAAGTTTCCCCTTAAAAAGATATATGAATTGTTTGATCAACTATGTGGAGCCTAGTACTACTCTAAGGTTGACCGTCAGTTAGGATATCACCAATTAACGGTGAATAAGTAAGATACTCCCAAGCCTTTATTTTGAATGATGTATGGACACTATGAGTGTATAGTGATTCCCTTAGGACTCACTAATTATCCAAAAAATATTTATGGATGCAATGAATATATTCTTTATATATTACCTTGTAAAAATCCGTGGTAGTATTTATATATGATATTATGATATAATCTAAAACCAAATAGGATCATGGGGAGAATTTTAATACTATTATAAAGGCTTTGAAAAAGGATAATCTACATAAAAATTACATTAAATATGATTTATTTATGGAGGAAGAATTATTCCTGTGGAATGTTATCACCAAAAAGGGATATATGTGAACCCATCTAAGATAAAGGCAATTGAGAAGTGGGCTAGACTAGTATATATAATAAAGATATGTAGTTTCTTTGGACTAGCTTGGTATTACCAATTATTTGTGAGAAAATTCTCACAATTATCAAACCAACTAACCAGGATAAATCAGAAGGGGGTAAAGTTTGTCTAGACTGATGAATGTGAAGAGAGCTTTAATGAATTGAAAAATAGGCTTATCACTGCACTAATCCTCATGCTTCCCACAAGTGGGGAACTTTTCATGGTATACAATGATTCTTAAAAGAAGGGTTTGAGAAGTGTAATAATATATAATGATAAATTGATAGCCTACACTTCAAGGTAGTTTAATGTTCATGAGAAGAACTATCCAACACATGATCTAGAGTTAGCTATAGTAATATTTATGTTGAAAATATAGAGGAATTATCTCTATAGAAAGAAGTGTGAGATATATATGGATCATAAGAGTCTAAAATATATATTCACATCGAAATAGTTTAATATATTATTGAGAAGATAGTTAGATCAGAACAAGGTCTATATCTGTTCAATCCACTACCATCTAGGGAAGAAAATAAAGTGGCAAATGCTCTATGTAGAAAGGATCTTATGACCATATCAAATATGAGAATTTAGATGGATCTAATTTTCTTAGACTTGAAAATAATGGACATGTGACTCATAAAGGAAGGAAAATCATCATTATTTTCTCAAATGATTGATCAAACACCCCTTATTAAGAAGATAAAGAATGGTCAAGGAGATGATGTGTTAATGTAGAAGAAGTTGGAAGCTATAAGAAAAGGGAAAGCCTTGGAGTTAAAAATTGATGGTGAAGGAATTGTAAGATTTGGGTCATGACTATGTGTGAAATAAAATCCTATGATAAAGTATTTTTTGAATGATGTACATAGCTTGACCTTATCCATCCACCCAGGAAGAAAAAACATAGATCTAGATCTCTGAGAGTACTATTGGTGGGACAATATAAAGGGTGAGATCATGAAATATAAATCAAAGTTCTTGGTATGTTAGAAAGTGATGAATGAATGGAACAATTATGAGGGGATGATGAAAACATTACCTTTACCTATATAGATATGGGAAAACATCTCCATAGAAATTTTCACTAGTCATATAAAGAAATAAAGAGGGAATAATCCTATATGGGTTTCATTGGATCATCTTAAAAGAATGTTTAATTCATTATGATTATAAAGGACTTCCCACTCAATAAAATTTCAAAAATATACACAATAAAAGTAGTGAGTCTACATGGAACACCACTATCGATTGTATCTGATTGATATATGAGATTTACCATTAAGTTTTAGAAAAGTATCCAATATTCTCTAAACACTGAATTGAACTTTTGTATGGACTATCACCCCCATCACGATGGACAATCTAACTGGACTATCCAGACACTGAAAGACTTGTTTAGAGCATACTTTATATAATTAAAAGAAGGATGGGACCAATATTTTCCTCTGGTTGAGTTCTTATACAATAATAGTTTCCACTAAATAGTTTAATTGGTTCCATATGAATCCATTTATGGGAATAGATGTAGAACACCTGTGGGTTGGGATGAAGCTGGTGAACGCAAGGTGATGGGTCTTGAAATAGTCAAGGAAATGGTAGAAAAGATTAACATAATTCATCAACACATGAGGGATACTAAAATATGACATAAGAGCCATGATAAAAATCACCAAAGAGACTTGGAGTTTGAGGTTGGAGATAAGGTGTTCCTCTACATATGTCTATGGAAGTGAGTCACGAGATTTGGAAAGAAGGGTAAGATACTTCCTAGGTACATCAACCTATTTTATATTCTTGATCCCATTAAAGTTGTATCCTATAAACTTGCACTCCCACCATCCCTTTCTCAAGTACATGACATATTCCATGCATACCTCTTGAGGAAGTAAATACAAATCCCTTATATGTACTATATTTATATATGGTAGAGATAGAAAATGATCTATATTATGAGGTGCAACTAGTGAAGATATTGGACTATAGATATAATTTTATATTCAACAAAACAACTCACCTAGTCAAATTACTATGAAAAAACCATAAGTATAAGGAGGTGACATGGGAACCAGAGGAATACATGAAGTAGAAGTACCCTCACATGTTTTCACCTTAGTATAAAAAATGAAATATCAAGGGTGAAATTTCTTAACGGGTAATAATGAAATTCCGAAAAATTTTATTAATGTAATTTTCCTTTCGCATATATAATTGTGTCATATTTAGTAATATAATATTATATAACACACACACACCACCTAAAAAGACCAACTACATTATATTATAATAATTTTAACATTAAATTTAGAGAATAAAAATGTACATAATAATTAAAAGTATTAAAATTGAAAAAATAGAAAATAAGATAATAATAATAGGAAAATTTAGATCTTCTTGATCCCCTAGAATTATCACACTCTAGAACCACATTAAATAAATGAAGTAGAATATTAGTAATGAAATATGATATGTGTAAACGAAAATATATATAAACTTGAGAGAGAATATAAGTCAATGAATAATGAATGAAATGAAAGGAATTTATGTAAAGTAAGGAACCCATAATATGGTTAAAATTATGGTAGTTATAACAGTAATCTGACTGTTGGAATAGTAACCTGACTGTTGGAATAGTAATATGACCATTATGAATACTGACCTAACCATTTGAAGGGTATAATCACTTATTTATGTGTAAAATATTATTCACATATCCTATTAAATGAAAATATAATATATTTATACCACTGTACAAGTAAAAAATGTTTTAAAAATGGTAAATTAAGTTTTTGTATTTTTTTTGTAAAACATAATTATTTTAATTGAAATTTTGTAATAAATATAATTATTTAAAAAAAAATTTGGATCAAAAAATGGGTTTATAAATTAATATTTTTTTTTATTTTTGTGATAATTTAATTTTATGAAACCTTAAGTAAACCTTTTAAGGGTCATAAAATCAATCATAATATTAAAATTTGTATTTTTCAAATAAATGAGGATTATATTTAAAAATAAATTCATCATATTTATAAAATTATTTTCATAAAATGGACTTAAGTTTCGAAATATAAACCTTGAAAAATAGTTAAGGGGAATTTTTAGTATTTTTCTAAAATAGTTGAATTTTTGGTGAATAGTGAAATACTGTAAAATACAACATTTAACTTTATATGAAAATACATAAATGTTTGAGTCTTAGTTGATGTAAGAATCTATTATATCAAAATAAAAAAGAACTATTTATTTTATATACTCGCAATAATCAATACTATTGGTATTATTGAGCCAAAATAATAAACTAATGAATATAATATTCAAAAGCACCTCTCTCCTCCCCTTATAAATACCATCCCTCATCACCCCTTATTCTCACAACTTATAAGAATTTGAACTTTCTAAATTTCTACCCAAATAACTTTTCAATACTATCCTCTAATTATTAGTTCTTATGGTATCAATAAAAGACCATTACAAGGTCCCTTACGTAGTATTTCAAGGAGATAAAATTTAAGAGGTAAAATCCACTATTTACCTCTTTTAAATTCATTTCTTCTTCTACCCATTACTCACATCCCTCATACAACATGAAATGATGAATCCAGTATAAAAAAATATTATAATGTTATTTTTTTCATGGAATATACACCTTTTACCCTCCCTTCTTTAGATACTAAAACAAAAATGTTGCTTACAATATGGTAGGTTCACCACCTCCATGAACAACACACTTTATTTTTATCTACCTCCTTCAATGATGGTCCTAAAAATATTATTATGGTTAAATAAGATGATAATAAGTATAATACATCTTATTTTAAGATTTATAATGTTTTAATGATAATTTAATTAAATAAAACTATTTAGTTTATGATGTTCAGTAAATCCGCCTAAATGAACTAATCGAATAATGTTAACATTTTTACTAAAAGAATCGCCCCTATGACAGAGAAAAGAAGGATATTTGGGAATATTTAAATATTTTTTAAATATATGAATAACATTTCATTTCAGTTCTTTATTTTTATTCCCATTTGAAAATAACTTTAATAATTATCTGCAAGTGATCTGAACAAAAAACAATGAAATGAATATTCCTGGAATGAAAAAAATTTAACTTTACATCTCATTTAAATGGTTATAAATGAACATAATAAAATTATAGTAAATATAATATATATGGAACAAGTTTTGAATTAATTAATTAATTAATACAATTTGATTATTCCGGATTTTAAGTGAAAGTACAGAATGATTCAAAAATATATGGTAAGGGATGTCTTCGAACAACACTTTTTCTTTGGGTTATGAACTTTCTTTCTTTAAATAGATTACTATCTATCTTTAATTTTATGGAATAATTATAAGTTATATATATATGTGTTTCCCCTAAATATAAACCTATATTATTTTAACTTCCTTTTAGGGTTAATACATACCCTAACTTCATTTGTCTAATGCCTTCTTTAAAATCAAACCCAATTAAGTGAAACTTTTCCATACCTTAATAATATTACATAGTTATCATTTGAAGTATTTATTCCAAAATGAACATGATATTTTTAGACCTGTTATAATGTACTCAGATATGAAGATCTATAATAATTAATTCCTTCTTCTCTTTGGAATCTTTATAAGATCTCCTTTGATTATGATATGTGGCAAGATTGTGCAACCCATTTATTTCCATGGGTTATTATTATGTTTATTACCTATGATTGATTTACTTTTGTGGCATATATAAGCATGAACTTGTTATGTTGGGTGTTACCATATATAAATCCAATTCATTGGGTAATGTTTTTGTCTCATGAGATGGTATATATGGGATTAGGGAGTGAACCTAATCCATGATGGGACTCTGTCCACCATGTGATATTGTCTAGGTGGTTAGACTTGACTTATACTTATGTAACATTTTATGTTTCTTTTACATTCATATGATTCCATGATAATATGATTTCATAATCTTAATTTCATTATTCACACATGATTATTGATGATCCTTTCTTATTTATGATATCATGTTATAACTTTTGATTGATATGCTATGATTCTCAATCATGTTTATTCCTTTATTGAGATTTATAACTCATCCCTTTATTTTATATATTTACCAGGATATATTATGCATTTTTAGGATCTCAAATGGATTTAAGATCTCATTATGGATATTGAAATAAAGAAGTTTTATTTTAGTTTATTGTTTTTATTTTATGTAACCAGTCTTCAAATTCACTCAACCATTCGATCATTTGGTTATATTTAATGGATATTTATGTAAAAAATCATGTGAAAATATGGGAAAAGTCTTGAGTCACTGTATTTGACAACAAAGTGTCCAATACCTCCACACTTGAATTACTTCAAGGGTAGTTTTCCCTTATATTTTCCTTTTACATTCCAAAAATTTCAAGAGATAAGTGAAAAAATTATCTTACTCCCATTATCCATATCATCATCATCATTATCTGACTCACTTGATTTTTCAGGTTCTTATTCCTTAAACTTAGGCTCCCTCATGGTGTCAAAAAACATTTCTTATATTACATTATTTTTTAAATTGAAGTATTTTTCTCATTTCCTAAGAAATGAGGATATTTTTTAGCTCATCAAGTGAAAGAAAATCCCTATATTCTAAAGTATAATTTTTTTGGATCAAATCAGTATGGGAAATTCCTCATGAGTTTATTCAAAATAATAGAATCATCCAGTTTTTCACCAAATCCTTTTATGTTGGTCAAATTACCATTGACTATAGTGAAATATTAATTAATGGATTCTTCCTTATCTATATTTATATATCCAAACCAACTTATTTAAATCTATATATTTTCATCTTCAAATTTAACATTTCCTTTATATTTTTTTATCTTATCCTATAATTCTTTAGAAATTTTGAGTCCCATCACTTTTGGAAATAATTTTTTATAAATGGATGTAATAATGGAATTTTAAGAATTAAAATAACATCAAGATTTATCTTATCCTAAAATTACATATTCCCACCTAATTGAATAAGTGTAAATCCCTCAACAACTGTATCACGAACCTTAAGACCCAAAGGAAAGATGTATGGTATAATTATATTTTTTTACTCATGGATTTTTTTCCCATCAAATATAAGAAAACCTATAATATTTAAATAATTTTTATTATCCGTATTTCTAATATAATAGAGAATCTAATATAGGGAGCCGATCTTTGAAACCACTTATTAGTGCTAGTGGATTAACTAGATGCATTGGGGGTGAATCAACATAGCCTAGTTTTTTACAATTTATTTTAATAAAAGAAATACACATATATGAAAAATTAAGATAAATCATGACTCTCAATTAACTACACTCATCCTTGAATGAATAATACTGTAAATAAAATAGGGAAAAGAAGAAAATAATTTTTGAAAGGTTCAGCCTTAGTGTGAGAGCTTACTCCTTACTAAAGATAGTTATTATCTTTTACCATATATTTTATAATATAAACATATCACCAACTCGAAGTGGGTAGGAAGGTATTATCCTTTACCTATAGTTCACAGATCCTATTGTATATAAGAGTTTTATAAGGACTATATTTATTTCCAATGAATCACAAACACTAACAGTTGAGTAAGATATTTAGTAAGTTAAAGTTTATATAATGGCATATGATAATCTTCCTCTTAGATCAATTAAAAATATTCTGAAAAGACACTGATAACTTGTTCAAGAACTATGAATTTTCTTGAAAACCAGATGAAGATGAATACTAAGTCAGTTCCTTCTAATTTCATGCATATACTTGAAGATATTATTCTTATTAATCAATAAATTCATGTTCTCAAAATTTTTCAAAACTCTTCATCCTTTTTTAATTCATCCTCGGTTCCTTATCAATTTATTTTGTTTTATTCACTCACACACAATAATTTTATTTATGCAATATCTTCTATATTTATTAGAAGCAATATTATTTATATTGAAAAAGAACTTTTATTGTATATAATACCACATTTATTTTTCTTAAAATTTCAATTTACCATAAATATTAATATTGAATGTATTGAGTTTCTCAACATAAAACATAATGATCATATTCCCATATTCATCTCCACTATATTTCATGCATCTCTCACCAAACCTTGTCACATGGATCATTCACCCACGTCAACCCATGAAAATAACAAAACTTTACTATTCTTCTTTATAGCCTAATATTTTAAAAAAATATATTGGGAAAACAACATCTTAAAAATAAATTTTAAGATACTACAAAAAAATATATTTTTGAATCACATAAATACTCATCAATGGTTCCCTTTTAATTTCACTATTCCATCCTTGACTCTCAATTTATTTAACCTACTTACTACATGACTGAAGTTCTTCATTGTAAAGCAGTATCAAATATCTCAATGTCTTGAAAAACTCAAAAATTCCAAAAACACATCTTACATCATAGATTTATTAGAATGTAATTTAGTAACTGATAAACAACTGATAATATTCATAATCATATCTTAATTATTCTTGAAATCATATCATATTTCATTTAATTTCTCACCAATCAAGTTGTTCTTGGGGTGGATCATCTTCTTCAAGGTTTGGGGATCATATATTCTTCAAACATCTTGAATAAAAAATTAATTATGTTGTTTGAAAAATAAAAGAATGAAATTAAAATTATATGGTTTATTTTTCTTATTTATAAGATCATTCGGGAAACTATTTTTTTTATAAATATGGAACCTTATAAAGTCTTAAGAGGTTTATCTCAACCTTTACTTGTATAAACCTTAAAATTACTTTTCTCAATTTTAAAAATTCCTAATATCAACATTATGTAGTTCCTTTTTCTATGAAATAAACCTAATGAAGAGATGAAAAAACTTACAAAGTATAGTGAACCTTATGATATTCGACCTTATGAAGCCATATGAAACCTTATAAAAGAATCTTATATGCTTCATGAACCTTACAAAATCAACTAAAACCTTATGAGGGTCAACATTATGAAGTATGTTGGAAATTTTTTTGATGGTATATCTCAAAATTATGATTTATTTTATAATACTTATGGTAGATATTCCAAATACTATGAAGTATTGATTGAACCTTATAAATATCATACCATTTTTAGGGAGAAAAAAACATTTCAGACTCCATAAACTCATATAATTTATTGAAAGACAATTCCATCCATCTTAAGCTTCTAAAAACTAATATAAACCTATATAAAATTTTTTATAGTAATTCTCTCAAGATATTATAAATAAATATATCAACCATAAACAATTAAAAATGGTACTTAAATTCACACTCAAATGTTTACCTAAAAATGAAGTTTTATTTTCAACCTTATAAAATCATATTTTCACACTATTTCTTTTATTTATATAAAATATAAATGAATTTTAAAAACTTTTCTATTAAGGATTATAAAACTCATTTCCATGGAAATTAAATAAATTTCCTCCCACAAATCTTTTAATAAAAGGATATCAATTCATTTATAACTGATAACATGGTTGGTATGATTTTTATGAACACACAATGTTAGTTATTCATAGAAATAATACTTAATATTTTATCTCTAGTATTTAAATACACCCATAAAAATATATTAATAGTGGGTATGAAAAATATATCAGTAAAATTTTATGGGTTAATTTGAACCACACACATAAATATTTAGTATATTTTGATCAAATTATAGTCATGCAGATTGAGAGAAATAACCATCAATTTTTTTATCACATTAGAGAGTGTAAAAATTCAAAGTATCCCTGAGATATAGTTATGAAAAGGTATAAATTTTATTTAGAGAATAAAGAATCAAGGTTTATTTTATTTTAATTAGATTTCTTCAATTGGATCATGTTCTTTTGTTAGGAGGAATTATAAGTTTTTTAAGAAAAATAGGCGAGCATAGTAACCATATAATGAAAAAAATCAAATAGACACATATATTTTTACATTTTTCATCCAATGAGATATTTCCTATGAGAATACACACAAATATGTACCCATGTAGTAAAAATAATTGTCTCACTAGTGTGATTAAAAAGTTTTTGGTTTGGTTCACTACCAATGTAACATACCACCTTAGAATGAACATGTTGCTGAAGTGAAATGTCACATGGCCTCAAGTGTGCCCCTGATCACCAGATTCTAGTGACTAGTAATGAAGATCTAGCATATCACATTGGGAGTGATTTATAATCTAATGGATCATTATAAACACAAATGATAATAATAAAAGTAATAAAATATAAACAAACACCAATCATATACCAATAATTCCAAACATTAAGTACAATAAACCAAAAAATAAACATGTTAAATAAAAATATAGTTGAATTAAATTAAAAATATATAGAGAAAACAACTCTTTACAATTCCTATAATACCCATTTAAAACATGAAAATGAACTCAATAACTATATTATTTTTACTCAAGGTCCCTACCCATATCAAGATGATCACAAGTGAAACTACACATCCATGAGATATGAATGTATAAAGTGTGAGAAATATAACTTAGTAGGATACCAAAAAATATCCTAAACATATCCTATTTTTAAACATAATCACATATGTATAGTGTAATGTGTGATATGAATTTAACATTAAAACTCAACATACATCAAATAGTGTCAAGGGCTTATTAAATTACCTTGAAATAGAGTTTACTTATAATGAAAAATGCTGGTATAATCTCATAATATCCATCAAATAATGACCAATCCACATGTATCATATAGAATCCTTAAAAAATACATGGAATATTTCTTCTATTGTCAAAATCATGAAATAATTGAACCCATTTAATAATCCACATATTTCAAAAATTACTACATATCCAAATCCAAAGAATACTAAAATATATCCTACAAAAAGGCTCATCTAAAATTATATCTAAACACATGGATATACCATAGCTTAACTCTAGGCTTCCCTTGATTTTTTTAACACATATATTTTCAAAAAAACTTGAGTATATCACATTGTAATATAATAACAATATTAATCCCAACACAATACTTAATGTTGAATCAAGTAGTATATCATAAAATAATTCCAGTACAATACTTTAGTCATTATTCAATGTCCACTTAATAGTTTCATTAATAAAAAACATTGTTTAGTTACACATAATCATTTCCACATTATTTCTCATAAAATTTCAACATGTTTTTTATTTAAAAATCCCCTATTTAACCAACCAAAACCATAAGAAAAAAATCATATATTATTTAAAAATTATGTAATATTCATTATTTTTAACACAAAATGACACGCCTATCATAGGGTGGTGAAAAAGAAATAATCTATTTTCCTAGTGTAGCATAATGGATGACCATAGTTGTCTCACTTGAGGAGATTCATAGTTGATCACTCACTAATTCTAATTGAATTATTGTCTATTTTTTTGTGTTTTATTATTTTATAAAAGCAATGTAAAATAGGGATGATATTTTCAATGCAATGATAAACTATTTATAATCATGTAGATGACATGAAAAATAAAATGAATGCTATTTATAGGAGAAAGGTCTTATTCCATGGGTAGGTTACTCATATTCCTTGATTATTCATTATTGTTTTGTAAATTCTATTTGATAATTCATTCATAAACTACTATAATTAATTTTTGATTGTAAAATTTAGCATCCCTAGGAGACTTCATCGACACACTAAACTTCACCTCCTATAATATTAAAGGTTATTGAAACACCTCAAAAAATAGTATGGAACCTTCCATGAAACGACTCCATTATATACTATTTCATCCATTGAATAAACACAAACCCATATCATGAAAAGTTTTTTACAAGATAAGGGATAAAAATAATGTTAATCAAAGAATAGGCTGAGTTTCAGAGGATTTAATAATAGTTATAGATGATCACTACCCCCATATTAATAACTACAGTTTCCCTCACCATAAATAAAATATAAACATAAAGAATTTGAGTGAAATAATTCCAGAACACTATGAAAACCTCCTTTAAGGCCATGCCTTAGGTCAGACACTCAATATTGAGAGTGTAAGAGATCACAATGGAGAAAGGTAAAGATATAGAGAGATAAATATAGAATGGAAAAGTCACTTTAATAAAAAAATATTTATGAGTTACATTAAATAAATAAATCCTAAACTATAGTAGTAAAGAAACAAAATAACTCCTCCTTATTGATAGACAATACTTTTCACAATAAGTTCCCCTCCTATTTGCAAAGTAAGGAATGTTTCATATCTGCTTGATATTTTTGTTTGTCAAAATTTCCCCCTTTTATATTTAGATTTGGATCTCCATATTTTATACCTACATCTATATTGGATTATTATCCTTTTAATATATCTCTTTTTTCATTACATGGATTCCATAATGATATATGAATTTTAATATTGCAGTGTAGTAAATCCTATGGTGTGGAGATTAATCCTGTGGTGAAACCCTACTATTTGGAATAGCCTTTGGATGGATAGAAAATAGTCACATCTCCCATGAATTCAGATCATTATTTCTTCAAAAACTCATCACTACCATATTCGGTACCTCCAAGGTGTCATGAAAACACTACAGTGTGAATTCCTTTATTTAGAATGGTCCAAAGTGTGGAAGATCAGCCCATAAGATAGCCTCTATCTTTGGTTCAACCTCCAAGATCACTACAACATAATGGAGAGACCCACAATGTATCATTTTTGAATTCCCCAGCTCTAAGATCTCACTTTAGCCTCTATAGTGATCCTATGGTGTAGAAGTGGAAACCACAGTGTACCATTGGTGGTATGATAACCTTTATATTTCACCTTTATACCTTTAAAAACATGTAGAAATCAAGGGTTACCCTTATTCAGTGGTCCTATTACCTTTATGTAGTGCTTGATATCTATAGGCCACCCTTACATACAAGCTACATACCCTTATATAGCATAGTCTTACCTTTATGTAACACTAACCTTACGTTTATGAAACGTCTCATACCCTTACACAATATTTTCTTTACCTTAATTTAGTGCATTAAAAACCAATGGTACCATTATATAGTGACAGAAAGTAATGGGTTACCCAAACATATCTTTAGAATACCTTTACCCAGTATTGGAAAACCCTTAACTTACCCTTAAATAGCTTATAAAATCCTTCCTTCTTTTAGGTAGAACAAATTTACCTTTACATAGACCCTAGTCCATTTGTAAGGGTGAACAAAAACTTCCAAATTTTTATAATAAAAATTGATCCTCCAAATTAAACATTTATAATTACTTGTTCACGAAATTAATTATTCAAATGAAAATCACACACATTTTAATAAATCAATTAATTACATGGGGAAAATAATTAAACTCCTTAATTTTTTTATAAAATTTAAACAAAATTCATAAAAAATAAGGGCATAAAATACCCCTACACTTGAACTATTCTTATCCTTAAGTATTGAATATCAAAAAAGAATCTCATAGGGAACCAATTATAAAAATATTTAAATTTCAAATTAGTTAAATAAAAAACTACAAATGGTAAAATAAACTTTTAAGTTCTAAATACAATATCAATTTAACTTACCACTTTTCAAAGAAACAATCAAACCTAGTATTTTAATTTTTCCCATTGGAAATGTGAATATTCTTCTTTCTCAATTAATTATTATTAAACATGATAAATTGTGATATACCTCACATAGAATTATATTTTTTTCTCTCATTACCCATGGTATGGATTCAAGTAGTATTATGATCATACCATGAGTTCATGAAATTTTCTATAAGATTGTAAAGGATCAAAATTCCTTACTTTGTAAAGAAAAAAATGAAAAAAATCATGAGGATGTTGCAATCAAGGTTCTGATGACTCTGAGGATTAAGGTATGTAAGTATTGATGTGAGAAATTTTAGTCTGAAATAAGAGGTTAAATCTAAATCATATTTAATGACATAAAAATAAAAGTATAATTAAAATATCCCCTTTCAAAAGTGACAAATCCCACTTCCCAAAATTCAAAGTAAAGGTCATGAAAAATAAAATCTCAATGAATGATTTACACCCTCTTATTCTTTTCTTTACTTTTTTCCAACTTTTTTTCATTTTTAAACTTAATTTCAGATTTTTTTTATTTTTTAAAAGTTATTCTTGGAATTAGTTTGGAATCCACCACCCAAAACCATATGATAAAAATATTTCATATGGTAATGGTGATTTTTTATTCTCCCAAGTCACAACCCATTCATTTTTTTCTTTCTTTTTTTTTTCATTTTTTTTAATTTTTTAATTTCTATTAAATAATGGAAAATGATAAAAGTACAATGAATGAATCATGAACCTTTCCAAATACCCGAAAAGATCACCCCACAGTTATTCCTTATAATTTAGTGCATCCCTTCCACCATTATTTCCCATATCCACACACTTCAACTTTAAAATATCATGCACAATACATATACAAGGGTAGAAATGGGAAATATTAGCTTATAATGTTGCTCAGTCCTGACATGTTCATTCAAGGATTCTACAAGATAAAAAAGGATTGATGTAAAAGGATGTCTCAAGGACATGTATTAAATAATAAAAAATTCCTCAAACACATTAAATGTGACTTTGTACTGTCAGAGCTTTGATAAGTTCCAATCAATGTTCTAGTTGGTGGTATCCCCTAGATCACTCAAGAAATATGCTCAAGAAATAAATGAAAATTATTGGGTCTAGAAGTCCTCTCGGTAATTTAAAATATGGGTTTATAAAATCACTCATGGAGTATAGTAATAATAAAAAATCAATCCACATGAATTTCATAAATTCTAAGTATGAATAATGGTAGAGAAATTTCATTTATATAAATCAAAAAATTCCATCAATTCATGATTCATCAAACTAACACCCACGATTCAATCTAGTAATTTAATTTCCCATTTTAACCAATCAATATCATTAGATTATAAACCTAAAACATGGATTAATGGGATTCCTATGAAACTCATGTCTCCCAGATAAGTGAAGTAAAGGAAAAATTATAAGTGTGGGAATGAAAATTATAGTTTAAAACACAATAATTATTTGAAACAAAATAGTGGGTTAAAAGATAAATTTAAAATTGACTATATTAGAAATGAATCTTTAGTATTATTTCCTATTCCTAAAATTTCCACTGGGATACGCTTTTCTATTATCATGGACCTAAAAAATAAAATCCCTCATTAAATTGTAATAAATATTTTATTAATGTTCAAAATGAATGAGGGGGATTATGCTACATCCTAATATATTATTAAAATAAATTCCTAATAATGAAATTGAAAACTAATTTTCTATAAATAAAATAGAAACAAAAGAAAGATAAGTATTGGTTTCATCCCTAAGAGGGCCCTGAGTTTTGATTGCCTCTATAAGGGAAGTACCCGATATTATCCAAAATCTGATTATGGGAAGAGTTTCTTATATTTTAACCATCGACATTTCTTTATTATAGCCAAATCTCTTTATTTTTTTTATTTAGGCCTCCATATATAGAGTAAAAAAAATCCCCCCATTTATCAGTGAGACACAACTTTCATAGGGGGGGGGTGTAGGATGATGAATGAGCCATACTCCTTCTTGGTTGCCACTTGTATAACCTATTCTTCATTATATATTTCTTTCTTAAGGTATGTTTAATAAATGTAATAATTATAGTTAAAGTTACAATGTAATTTTATTTGAAAAAAATATGATCATGAAGAATTAATATCAAAATCTTCCCATTTAATATAAGTATATTTTGCTTTAGTTTCCTCAGGTAGATCCACTTGTAACTCATAATTTACTTCCTACAATAAGTGTTTAATATGTTTGGGGAGATTCCTAAGTTCCTTATTAGGTGAATCTTCCTGATTATCATCTTACTCCAAGGAAAAACATGTGTTGTGTGAATATGAAAATTCAAAACAATCATAGGTGATACTCAATTTATTTTCAATAAAATTATATGAGAATGATTTCAAGAAAATATTTTCTCCCTTAGTTATTTTGACTTAAATTGTTTCTTCTTTGGAAAAAATAAGTTTGATTTGAGTGTTATAATATTGGGTCAGGTATCTAGGATCTACTATAATTTCTTAAAATTCTTCCAATTAGGTGGTTTCTTGTTCTTCCAATCCAAGTGATAGGTACATAGTTTCAAATTTTTCTTCTTTTTTTGGGATTAGGAAAACATATTAAACTTAAAATTTATTCCATAATTCATCTAAATATTTTCATCTCCTATAAATACATCAATAGGTAAATCTTATATCCTGAATCTCCTCCAGAAATGGTTGAGAGAGGTGGAATGTATTTTTAATAAATTCCTTGTTGGATTCCTCATGTTATTTAATTTAAAAAATGAGTAGAGAAATATCTTCCACCACATCCTTATGGTTGGGTTTATCTTGATACTCATGAGTTATTTGTTCCATTTATCTATTTATTACCTATGTATTCTCTCTAATACATTGAAATCATTCTTTTATATCATTTCTAACCACCTTTTCTTAATGTTTCACTTTTGAGTAATCTACACATGCACGATAATAGTCGTTTAAATACATAATGGTAATTTTTTTTAGAGATTTTTTTGGAAAATAATGAAAAATATTTACAAAGTGTGAATATAAAAAGTGAATGATTGGAATCTTGGATCATTAGAAATAGTTTTATGTTTTTAAATGACTTTCATAGGGTGTAAAAAAAGTTAAAATTTATTTTCCTAGTGAAAAATTGAGGCTAACCAAGTTCATATCACTCAAGAATATTCAAAGTAAATCAATCACTAATTCCAATTCACTTATTGTCTATTTTTGGTATTTTCTTATTTTCTAAAAGTAATGTAAAATGGGGATGAGAATGTGAATGAAATGATAAATTATTCCTAATCATGCAGATGAAATAAGTAGAAGAATGGATACTAGTTAGAGTATAATATTATTTTTCCTTAGGCTGGTTACTTAGGTTCCTTCATTATTCATTAAATTCAATTAAATTCTATTTGTTAATTCATTCATGAACTTCTAACCTTCATTTTTGAGTGTGAAATTTAGCCTGACTAGGATACTTCTTTGGTACACCAAACTTCACCTCCTCTAATAGTAAAGGTTGATAACAGACCTAAATCAAGAGTGTGGAACCTTCCAAGACCTGACTCCATCATATTTCGTTTTATCTATTTAATAAAACTGACTCCATCATTTGAAAATATTTATACAAGATAACGGAGATAAATAAGTTAACTAAGAATTGAATGAGTTTGATAAGCTCATAAAAAACTTGTGGATGATCACCACACACATCTTAATAAATTCTCTATATATCACCAAAAATATAATATAAAAATAAATAATTACTGTAAAATAATTTATTAACCCCGTGAAAACCTCACCCAAGGCTAAGAATTAGGCCATTCACTCACCATTGAGAGTGTAATAAATCATAGTGGAGAATGGTAAATAAAGAGAGAAAGAGAGAATAAAAGAGTCACTTTAGTAGAATAAAAATGAATATGTTATATGAAATAAATAAATAATAATCTACAATATCAAAGAAACAAAACAACCCTACTCCCCTCATGGTAGAGAGATGATCCCTTTATATAGCAGCTTGCCCCTCCTATTTTAGAGGGAGGAATCGCTCTTATCTCCCTGATCTTCTCTATGGTAAAATTTTCCTTCTTTTATATTCCGATTTGGATATACCTATTTTATGAATTCATCGACATCAGATCACTATACTTTGAATATATATATATATATATATTTATCAAGTAACTTCTCTAAGGATATATAGATTTTAATATTTCATTTTAGAAAATTCTATGTCATGAAGAGAAGTCTTACGGTGAAACCCTTCCTCTTTTCTGTAGACCTTTCATGGCTATGGCGTAGTGATATCTCCTATGACTATAGCTTCTTATTTATTTAAAAAGATGCCATTGACATATTTTTAACCTCTATGATGTCATGTATAATATACAACACATCTTCCTTTCTTTGAATCGGTCCATGGTGTAGCAACTCCGCCTATGACATAGTCTCCATCTTTAGTTTGACCTCCAAGATTTATATGATGCAATGGAGAAGCCAATAACATAGAATGTTTGAATTATCTAGTGGATTCATGCTCAACCTTCATCCTCCAAGGTGATCCTATGTTGTTGAAATGGAAACAATGATGTAGTAGTGATGGTTTGGTGATTCTTACATAGAATGTATCTACCTTTACACAACCTATAGAAATATGGAGTCACCATTATATAGTGATCCTCTTAACTTTACGCAATGATTGAAATCTATGGGTTACCCTTATATAGTGGTTTCTTACCCTTATGTAGTTTAGTATTACCTTTATTTAGCACTAAAATTACCTTTACACAACTTGTATTACCCTTACACAACATGGTCTTTACCTTCACCCAACACATGAAAAACTAAGGGTACCTTTAAAAAGAAAATTAAAACAATGGGTTACCCTTCTATATCCTTGGAATACCTTTACATAGTGATGGAAAACCTTAGATTTACCCTTACATACCTTCTAAAATATTTATAGTGTATAGGTAGAAAACTTTTACACTTTTTTATCCCCTAGGCTATGCATAAGGGTAAACAAAAACTTCCAAATTTTCATAATCAAAATTAAAATTCCAAATAAAAAATTTTCTATTCACTTTTCATCAAATTAATTATTTAATTGAAGATAAACCAAATTTTAATAAATTAATTAATTACATTGGGAAAATTATTAAAAACATTAAAAATTCTTTAGTAAAAGACCAAAATGTTTTCATGAAAAAAGGATATAATCAGAATTTAATCATTTTTAGCATATAAATACATGCTCAATTATCACCTCATTTACCTAATAATCATTTTTCCATTTTATAATTTAAATGGATATGAAAAAAATGATACCAAACTTATCCTTCATATTATTCATAAAAATTCAGTAAGAAAAATACCCCTTTATATCTTACACAAATAAATTTTTTTATAAATTTTTCTTTCAAATCAGTAACATAACACATTTTCATTCAATATATCCTATATATAAGTTATTAAATTTATTTATAACATAAAATAAAAATAAACATCATATGAAAACCTATCATATATCCATTTTAAAATCACTAAATTTCTCAAGCATCATTTCAAATAAAAATACACCAGTAAAAGCCTAAACACATTATTTGGAAATAAAATACCATTTCCAATGAAATATAACAATCCTATCTTATGAATTATCCAAAAGTTCCATTTAACTCATTATAAAGCACACACACACACACATATCTTAATTCATGATTCTCATACCAATAACCAAACATATCATTCTATAATTCATCCCTATTAGTTTAGTACATAAACACATTCCTATAATTTTTTAATGTTATTTACATCCCATAATATCAAAACAACCTAATTAATTTCCTTATATTTTATTTCTTTAAGTAATAACATGATTTCATAAAACACCTTTTCAATTCATAAGTGATATCATAATTCAAAAAAATGAAATTATAATATTATAAATTCTCAACTTCTAGCACCGATACATAATATAAAGTAATATATAAACCCATTAATATTCATCTTTTATTGATTTTTGGCTCACATTTCTTCATCTAATCCCATAAATTATTTAATCATTAAACCCACATTTACTAAATCATTATTAATCAAATCTAGAAAAATAAGCAGAAAATTCAATACTAATAAATAAAATTCATCATGAAAATAATCATTTATATATCCACTATGAAATTAAATAATTTACACAACAATTTTAAATCAGCAATGCTTATTAAACGTCCAAAAAATTTATATATTTATCTAAATTCTACATGTCTATCTAAATTTTCAATATAAGATATCTAAAATTAATATTCTATTCATTTTAAAATATTGAATCTTCTATAAGCCCCTTTTAATTATAAGGCATGATTATCATATACTCTAAAATCATGTAATCACAATAGTATTTCAAGGAAATAAATCATCATTTAATATTAATTTTCAATTTAGAATATTGGTTAATTAATAAATTAGTTTTTACCAAAATTCATACACATTTCCTAATCATTAAATTATAATTTCACAATAGAATTTCATATATTATTCCCTCAATTAATCCACCACAATTTTTCATTAATTAGTTCTTTAATGAATATCTAATTCCTCATCAAATGAACAATATATGGTTGAGTTAAAGAATAAAATTAACCAAAATACACTTAAGAAGTTAATTTGAACTAATGAGAAGGTTAAGACTACTTATCTCATGATTATTCAACAACCCATATAAGAAATGGATGTTAATTTCTATCTTTATCATTACATTTAATGTAATAAATATAATCTATAATAAAAAAATGAACTTACAAAAAATAAAAATGAATCCTTGAAATAATCTTAAAAAACATAGAGAAATATTTTACTCACTATCCCAGTTCTAACGCAGCAAGTGGATCATTGATCCATGAAGAATTGAAAGGGAATCCACTAAAAAAGATTGAGTAAGGATAAGAGAAAACTAAGGAATAAAATCCAGATCTAATGTCTTTGGAAAAGGTAAAATCATGTTACATTAAAAAAATACTATAACCATGAAATAGTGAGAAAAACCTTAATTAAAGCGATGTTGGGAGAGGCACTTGGTACTAGATAGATAACCACAATCCATTCAGTTATTATAGGCTAGCTAGTGCTAACCACCATCCACCCAGTAGACATTTCTAAGAAAATATAATTGTGATATCATTACACACCATATTAATTATGTTTTAAATGATTGTATATAGTATATGGAAGACCCTAGGTCATTTAAAGGATATTTGAAGGTAAAAGGTGTATTTTAAATTATTGGCTCAGTCCAACAATTCCTTATTTTAATGCTCATAAATTATTCTTAATTTATTACTAACTATTTATGTGTTTAATGATATAACTTCACAATTATGGATATTATATAAAATTTCTATAACTACAAGCTACTACTATGATTTTACACCTACTACTACTAGAATAAGTTTTTCTTATATTAGAAGGACCCTTCTTCTTTTAGAATATTCTTACTCTCTTTAAAAAACATATGCTCATAATAGAAGAATTTTTATTCTATCAAAAGGACCTTGATTGAATCATAATATATATTTATACTATTATAATAACCTTTCTACCAATAAACTAGTTATGCTACCACCAGAAAAAATACACTACTTCCAAAAGGAACTTATTACCATTAGAAGAAGTTATGTTACAACCAGAAAATATCTGCTACCACTAGAATAGCCTTGTTAGCATTAGAGGAAACTTGCTACTATAAATTTAATTCTACTACCATCATAAGACTTTTAATATTAATATTAGATATTTTCTTCATTTATTTGACTTTTTCAACCATCTGTCTAGATTCTCTACTGTTAATAGATACCTACTTCTATTCTCATCTAATTTTGTTGATATCTTCTTCTATTGATATTTTTTCCATTGAGATTTTGGATTTCATGACTATTTGATATTACATTAAAATAAAATATTACAATGTATAGTTTATGGGATTTAATGCATTTGATAAAGTTCTCAGTATGAGGATTTAAGAATGATTATTCTTAAATGGTTACTCAAAATCATTGAAGACAAAGTGAGCCATTCCAGATTTATTACTTGGTACAAGGATTTATTTTATTACTATCCTAAAATAAATAATTATATATTTTTGAAATATATAAATCCAAGGAACCCCTCATGCATATTTAATGACTGAATGGAAAATTATTGTTGGTCAGTTAGTGTGATAAGTTTATGTGTGTGCTTAAGTGTGCATACTAAAAAAGAAAGAGGACTGTCTCTACTGTATATGAAAATACTTTTTTCATTAAAAAAACTATATGAAATATTTATTGAGACCATTCAAAGTGAAATTAAATATATATTTAAATACAATCCAATAGAATAATAAGACCACTGTTAATCATCTTAATCTTGATTAAAGAAAGAGAACTCCACAAAACACCTTCATATTCTTTCTCCCTTCTTCTCTTTTTAAATTTACTTTTGATTTGTACTTTATTTATTTAAACCATTTGAAAAATATTCTGTAAAGAATTAGAGAGTACTTAGATAATCTCTTCTTATTAATTTTACATCTTCCATCCCACATATAACAGTAGAAGAGGTTAGTTATAGCCTATAATCCCCTATGTTCAATTTTATCCATAATACCTAATCTAGGATATGGATAATGTTTATTAGGATTTAATAAACATTATTAGAAGTAGGTTAGTGTAAAGTGGAGAGTATTAAGTCTCGAATTGATACTGAACCTCTTGTATTTATTTCCGCTATGTGTTATTTAGTTTTTTCTTACCCTGTTTTAAAATTTTTGTTTATCCTTTTTAAAACTCTTTAGAAAAACAATACCCAAATATTTATCTTTAATCAATGTTTTATATATTATATTTTAAGTGATTATATTTGTTTAAAAAGTTAAAGTTATTTTAAATTTTTTTAATTGGGATATGGACGAGCCTTTGATAAACCTTTAGAAAATACCAAATTATATATTTATACTATTTTAGTTATTTAGGATGTTTACTAAATTTTTTCATTTTATATTAAATTGTTTTTAAAAAGAAATTTTTATCAAAATATCAATTCAAACCCCTCTTTAATTTTCTATGGAGACCAACATTTGGTATTAAAGTAAACTTTTTTTTCTTCATCTTTTTGTTTTATTTGACCTTGATCATGTTCTAAACATAACCTTTTTAATTTTCTTATCCTTTAATTTATTAATATGAATTCTATGTTTGAAGTATATGCTATGAATATACCTCATTACTTTAATATTCAAAATTATGATCAATAGAAAATTAAAATTAAAATTTATCTTGAGATCATGGTCTTTGACTTCTAGGGATCTAATGAAGATAAATATAAAAAAACCCAAAAATACTACAAAATAATGGGATACACCAACTAAAGCTGCTTATGATTCTAACTTCAAAGATATTAATGGTATATTATATGATTTAAGAGAGGATGATTTTAATATAATATCTTCTTATGATACTACTTATCAAATATGGGACAATATTTCTGTATATCATAAAGGTGCATCTAATTTTAAAGAAATGAGATTATATACGTATACTATTAAGTATGATACTTTTATGATGAGGTCCAATGAATTTATTTCTGATATGTATCTTAGGTTCAATGAGATTATAAACATGATGCATAAATTGGGTAAAATAATTGTTGAAAAGTATCAAGTATTAAGGATTTTATGATACTTACCTGAAAGATAAAGAGACACTGCTTTATCCATTCGTGAATCATGTGATGTGGTAAAACTTATAATAAAGGATTTTATAGGAAAACTAATGATGTATGAAGAAGATTTAAAAATGAAAAATGATGATACTAAACCCAAAATGTCAATTTAATTAAAAGCATATTAGTTAAAATATAAATAAGTAATCAAAGAAGATAGAACCATAAGAATTTATGGTGACTCTGATTGTAATAAGGAAATGGTCTATTTGGTAAGAAGATTCAAGAAATTTTAAAATAAGAATAAATTCATTATGAAATTGAATTACAAGGTAATATATGACATAAAAGGAAGTCGGAATAAATGTGATAAATCGGAGAAATTACCAGTTATGAGTGTAATATAAAAGGAAACATCAATTCTTATTATCCCATATTATAGTACAAAAAGAAATAAAAAGATAGAGGAAATATACATATGAAATCCATAAAGGAAACATGGAGTGCTTTGGAGGATAGTTTAATTAATTTAAACTCATCTAGAGATGAGTCTCATGAGAATGAAAATATTTTTTTATGGGAATTTCATTTGATGAAACAAGTATTATCTTTGATCACTCTATAAATGTAAATCGTGATGAAAATTATATTTCTAGTGAAGATCTATTTGAATACTACAATATGTTGGAAGAAACCTTTGATGACCTAAAATATAAATATAAGAATTTAAAGAAACAACATGATTTATCTAGTAATGTTAAATCTGACCTTGATATTGAAAAGGAGAAGAAAAAAATGCTTCTTAAGGAAAATAATGACTTAAAATTTGTAAATGAGAAAGTAAATAAAGATATTAAAGTTTTTTTAGTATTAACTGAAAACTATCAATAAAATTTTAGGAAGTCATGCTATACCCAAACTAAGTGAAGATTTTGGTTATCATATTGTAAATAAAAGAAAAATCTTCAAAAATTATTTTATTTTTAGTTAAAATTATATTAATAAATATATAATAAGCAGTACAACTATAATATATAAATTTATAGAAATATATTTTGGACAAAAAAGAGTTTATTTTTCTAATTCTTTCAAGTCTATTAATAAATCTAGAATTAAACCTATCAAACAAGAATAAATACCTAAAATCTTAATTTATAACCTTTTTAGAACCAAATAGAGTTGGGTAAAAATCATTTTGTATTTTATTAATTATAGGAAACCTACTTGAAAATTTCCAATAAGAACCTATATTATCTGGACACTGGGTCTGGCAACCCATATTTTAATACAGATTAATTCATTATTTATTACAAAAAGATACAAATAATATAATACCATAAGATAATGATATTTAGTTTCTTTGGGTAATTATGTACATAACACAACAACTCAAAATATAAATTCAATAACATAAACTAAAACTCCATAATATGAACTTAAAATCCCTTTGCTCTTAGAAAATCGTATGGGAACACCTGGGGATGTACATAAGAAAAGGGTGAGCTATAAATCCCAATAAAGGAATAGAAAATGCATAACCTATGTTAAAGTAGTACGTGTGATCCAATAGGCATATAAAGGTAACATAATAGGTATAATAATCATAATCTTGAACAATGAGTCATGATATAACATGATAACACAAAAGAAACACGAGAATGTGGAAAAAACATAAAACATGATTTCATAAACATAAGTCAAGTATAACCTCCTAAAAATAAAAAAATAATGTGATTTTGATAACCTATTTTAAAACATACATGGTATCTCATGATATAAAATAATTATCCAATGCATTTTAGGGCTATATACTTTCGGGACCACCCATCACATTCATATCATATACATGCATAAGTGTGCCACATAGATCATACAATATAACGATGCATTTCATCACTTTTGACACCATGATTAAGGAGTGTGGGTTACATAAATTTAATAAATCAATAAATTAATTATATTTACATCTAGTTTAATAACATTTAGTGGAAATGGGGATGGGTATTCACTACACAAATGTTTTTTATGGAAAATTATAGAATAATTTCGATAGTATAACCATGGTTCATAAAGAATCATGTTAGGATTTAATTAGTGTGAAATGGGTCTCTAATAACTTTTAAATAATAATTAAATTAATAGGGATATGTAAAAACATATTCCAACATGAGAAATTGGAAATAAAAAGTCATAATGTAAACTGGGTGCTTGAATAACAAGGAGGAGGAGAGCATCCCTTACCATGAGAAGGAACTTCTAAAATATTGAGAATATATTATTAAGAGACTCGGAAAAATTTGTGTGGGTTATATATATGTATGGTTTGATTAAATTCATTTTACATGGGTTTTTATTGAAAAGGTATGAGAGGATGGGTGGGTTTTTATAACAAAAGGTAGGAGAATTCTTTATTACTACTATTAAACATTATATATTTAATCAAGGGAAAGAGTACACAAACAGGGGGAAAAGACCAACAAAGGACCCTAGATTAGGGAGGTCTGAAATATTTCAGGACGAGGGCATCCCCTTGTATGAGATTCACACCCTCCGGGTTAAAGGAGATTGCATTGGAAAGACAGGAGATAGAGGAGCCCGGGGCTGCAAGAGAGGCGAGGATGTCTGCAACTTTGTTCCCCTCTCTCCAGGTACGAGTGATACGAGACTGGTTGTTGAGAAGCTACTTGCATTTCCTAATAATTTAAAGCACTAACCAAGGAGTAGTACCTATTCCCAATAGGGAATCATGAATTATACTTGAGTCTGTTTTCATCTCAAATAAAACAACATTCTTTTATTTTCAAAGATTCAACCTAGTGAGAACTTCATTTGCCTCTGCCTGAAGAGCACTTGAATCACCATAGTGCACTGTGAAAGTAAGGAAAACAATTCATCTTAGATTACGAACCACTCCACCACCCCTCCTGACACCCGCATTGCATAATCCATCAGTGTTAAGTTTGAGTCCCTTTGTTGGTGGAACCCATTTAACCCATCGGCCTCGTGCTCTGTCCATGAGAGGGTTGGCCGAAGGAGAGCAGGTCTGCAGGATACGGAAGGAGGGAGATTCACACCAATTATAAACAAGAATGGACATATAAAGCAGTAAGCTCTCGGTTCTCATAACAACGGACTGACCTGTGGAGGAAGACCCCTCAAATCTTTCCTTGTTCTGAGCTTTCCAGAGACACCATCATCCAACACTGAAGATAATTTCCCTCACCGCTCTCTCTGAAACTTTATCCGTAGTCCCCTGAAACCACCTCTCCAGGAATGATAGGTCCCAGTGATGAGGCGAATGGAGAGCCGTGAAATCACCAAAGGAGCTCCACACATCTTTCACCCACTCCCCTTCAAATAAGATATGGATCATGGTTTCTTCCCTCTTGTTTTTACAGCACTGACAACACGAAGTAAGGTTGATACCAATCTTCTTGATTCCTTCATCGGATGGAATCACGTGCTTCCTTATGATCCAAATTAGGAAGTTGTATTTGCTCAGAATTTTCTTATACCAGACCAAGTCGTCCCAACTGTCCTGTTGAGCATGGGGGATTGAGATCCTTCGAAAATCCTTGGTATTGAACTTACCAGACCAAGAGGGGGAGAACACACATTGGTCCAGCTCTGAGTTAATGAGGATGGAATCAAAGACGTCAAGTTGATCTTTGACAAGTACCACCTTGATGAAAATGGGATGATCGCTTGCCTCCTTAAATGAAATCACTGGGTATGGACACCCCAAGAAACCAAGCCCTAATCCCACCCAGTTCTGTTTCCAGAAAGGGATGTTGCTTTCTCCCACAACCCACCTGGAGTGCTGTTGTAGTCTCGGGATGAGGGAGCAAACCAAGTTCTAGAGGGGTGATCCTTGCACGCCGTCGGCTTCCGTGATGCTGTCGTAGATGTAGAACATGATCCTTCCCCATAGAGACCGGTCCTCCTCCACCTCCCAGGCGAGTTTGGCTTGCATGCCTCAAGATTTTCACACCAATTACACCTTCTTATATGGGACAAGCCACTCTTTACCACGCAACCCAGTGCCTCTTCCCTTCAGCAAGCACATCCCAAAGAAAATTTGCCAGGATCCTATCGACTACTTTGATCACCCCCTTTGGTACCGAAGTGGAAGACATCACATGCACCGAGATAGTAGCCAACACACTATTAACCAGTGCAATACACCCTCCAAAGGACAATAAATGGCTCTTCCAGTTGAGGATGCGTCCTGTAATCCTGATCAACACATTATCAAAGTCCTGAATATGGGTTCTACCTAGAGAGAGAGGGGCCCCAAGGTATTCCATCGGGAAGAGATCAGACTGCATGTCCATGATTCTATAAAGACGGTTCGTACGACCATCGCCACACTTGTTTGAGATATATAAACTACTCTTGGAGTGGTTGATCACTTGACCACTCCAATAGCAGTACTCTTTGAGGATCCTCTTAATTCTATGCATAGATCTTTTCCCTACATTCGAGAATATAATCGCATCGTCTGCAAACAACAAATGTGATATGGGAGGGAGATTCTTTTTCCTTGGTGATGTGGATTTGAGTCATGCTTATAAAGAATTTATTTTAAAACCTTAAAATAGAATATAGGTTTTAGAGGATTCATTATGTGTTCATTAAATTAATCAAATAAATTAAAAAACACATTATATTAAAGGGGAACATAATTTTGGTCATCTATACTCTTTATTTTATTTATTACATCACTTTTGGCCTTTTATGATGTTATAATATATACCATATAATTATACAGTATTTAATTTTTACCCAAAAATTTGACAATCTTTGAAAATTATGAAAAATTCACCATTGGATAATTTAAACATACTAATTTAAAAAATAATATATATTTTATCTAAATAATTCTCGAAATATGATAATTTACACTTTTAAATAAAAATCCCCATTTATTAAAAAATATATCTTTTTTTGACAATAACATTTTTCTGAACACTATAAAAATTACATCTGACTTCATAAAAGTATATTATAATTTATATTTAATAAATATTTTTTAATAATAATATGTTATTAAAATATAATTTATTTCAATAATTATTGAATTCATAAAAAATAGTTTCTTGATTGAAACTATATATTTCCCAAAAATAAAATTTGTGCTTCCTCATATCGAAGTATAATTTTTTATAAAAATTTATTATTTAACCATTTTAAAGTAACAAATATAAATATAATATTTATTTTATTACAAATAAAGAACATAAAAATTCATATTATTAGGTTCTAGATACATCTCCCTTTATTACACCAGCGAATGCCCAAATGGTTAGGTGTGTGATGGTGAGATTTTTTTGGGGAGGTTTAGTGAACTTATACAGTAAAAGGTTTCTATCATGCTTTAGTTGATTAATCTTGGATTGTGATTGGTTATGGGAAAATAATAGTGATTCTATCTCCCATGGAATCTCCGATAAATGGGATTTATAGTGTACAATCCTACTTATCAAGGCCATCACTTTTTCTATGTCAATTGGATTTATCATAACCCTATATATATAATAATTATAAAATGAATATATAAAATCTATACTATCAATGATTATGCTACAAAAAAACCTTTTAAATCTGACCTGATATAACATATAATGGTGCAAAACCATACTAGTATTTATGTTTTATACAATTTCATTTCTTAAAAAAGTATTTAATTATTTAAAACATGGAATATCATTTATAAAACTACAAGTTATTACATTATTCCCCCATTAAAACTTTATCCCTTAAAATTTTCATTTCATACACTAAAATTAATGAGGGTACTTTTGTTTCATTGCCTCTTCCAATACCCATGTTTCTTTGCCAATTTTTTGGTTCTTCCACAAAACTTTGACTAAGTGAGTTGTCTTACTTTATAAAACATTGTCTCTATGATCTAAGATATTCACAAGCTGATCCTTATATGAAAGATCATTCTCCAATGGTACCTCCTCTAGATTCAGTACATGTGTGGGTTCTAGTATGTTCTTCCTCAAAAGGGATACATAGAAGACATAATATATTTGAGATAGGTTAGGTGGAAGTTCTAGTCGATAGGCCACTGCTCCAATGTAATCAATGATATTGAAGTGGTTTATGTGTCATGGGATAATATTTCCCTTCTTCAAAAACTGTATGAATTTATTCCATAATGATACAAGGGAACAATTTATATCTGAACACAAACTCAGGGTCTCAATGATGATTGTTTGTGTAGATTTTCTATCTACTTTTCATGTATTTCATATATTTTTGAATGGTTTAAACCTTCTATTTAATTTCTTAGACAAGATAAGGTCCCATAAGCTTCCACTCTCCAACATTATCTTAGTAAGTCAGAGTTTGAAACCTATTCCCATAAAAGACTCATATGGTTTCATTTGAATGCTAGAATAGAAAATATTGTTATATGAGAACTACACCAGGGGAAGGTGTTGATACCAACATCATTGGAAATCCATTGAATATGATCTAAATATATCCTCCATATTTTTAAAGGTATTTTGAGATTGGAAATTTGTATAAGAGTGATAATTAGTAATGAAATGTAGCTTTGTATCCAGCACTTACTGAGGGTTATCTAAAACCTCAAGGTAAACCTTTGATCTCGATTATATGTAATAGGGAGTGGCAATCTATGTAGTCTTACCAAATATTTTATATATATCTTGGAAAATTGGTCAAGAGAGAAATATTACTTGATTGCAATGAAATGAGATGACTTTATTGGGTGATCGAATACCACCCAAATGAAGTTGTTTCCTTTAGGTATCCTGTGGGAGTCCTGTGATAAAATCCTTGGTTACATTTTCCCATTTTAATATTGGTATGGGAAATGGTTTCATAACACCCTTAGGTTTCTTTAATTCATCATTAACTTGTTAGCATACCAAGCATCAAGATAAAAATACTGCAGTCTCTCTATTCATGTTATACTACTAAAAGTTTTGCTTTGGTTCTCTATACATCTTACTGCTTCTTAGATTATTAGAGAAGGATGATCTATGCACATCATCCAAAATTTACCTCTTTAGTTCTAGTTTTGATGGCACACATATCTGGGTTATAAAGATTATAACTCTATCTTTAGAAAAGTTATCCTATGGAATATTTTATACTTTTTTCTATATCACTATATCATCTTTCTAGTCCTTCTTGATCCTCTCAATAATAGATGGTTGAGAATTTATTTGATAAAGGTAGGATAAATATAATTTTATTATTCCCATGAATTTCCTCTATATGTCTAAGAAGATTAGATCCCTTGAAATCCTCATCATGGATAGGGTTGCAGGATCCTTTTTACTTAGAGAATTTGATACTTTGTTGTCCTTCCCAATATGGTAATGGACTGAACTATCCCAATACTTGATCATATCTAACCAACTTTATTAGTGAATATTAAGATCATTTTGTACTAATATATAATTGAGGCTTTTATGATCCATATATATGTCACACTTCTACCCATAGTGGTAATGTCTCTACATATTTAATGACAATATCAATGTATCCAATTATTGATCATGGGTTGGATAGTTTTTATCATTGTTATTTAATTTTTGGGAGTTATATTTTATCAATTTTTTATCTTGCATGAGTACACATCCCAATCTATTTTTTGACGCATCATTTTAGATCACAAATCCATCCCCACTAGTGGGTAATATGAGCATAATGCAGTGATTAACATCTTGTTCAGATATTTAAATCTATATTAACATTCATCATTCTTGAAAAAATTTACCCCTTTTAGTTTAGCTTGGATAGAGGTTGTGGAAATCATGAGAAGTTTCTCACAGGTCAATAATTTTACCCAGCTAATCAGAGAAAACTATGGATTCTCATCCTAGAGGGAATATGGAATCCATCAATTGCCTCAATTTTTGAAGACTCCTAATATATCCCTTTTTTAGTAATAACATAATCTAGTAATGTTACTTTATCTTTCCAAAACTAGAATTTACATTAATTTACATAAAAATTTTCTTTTTCACAAGGTATTCAGTATAACCTATAAATTATCCTCATTATTATCATTTATTTTTGATTAGATAAAAATATATTCTATAAATACTACTATTTTTTTGAGTTAATCCCTAAATAATTTATTCATTAATTCCATGAATATTGATGGAGCACTAGTAAGTGAAAATAGAATCATTATGAAATCGTCATTTCTGTACCTTGTACGAAAACTAGTATGTGGGATATCCTCATTTATTACAATTACTTTACAATATCCAAACTGAAGATCCACCTTAGAGAATTACTGGGATCCACATAGATGATCTAACAATTTTTCAATTCATGATGAATGATACTTTTTATTTATTTTGTTTTTTTCATTCATGATAATCAATATAGGGGAATATTGACTCATCCTTCTTCTTTTTAAAGAGGACTGATTCACCCTATAAAAATGCACTTGGGCTCATAAACCCTTTATATCCAAATTCACATATTGTTTCTTCTTCAACACCTCAAGTTTAGAAATAAAAATTCTATATAGAGTCTTAGATATTGGAAAATATATAAGTATAAGTTTGATCGAGAAGTCAACCTATCGACTAGGAGGAAGACCCTAGAATTCTTCAAGAAATACATTGGAAAATTTCCTTGTAATGGGCATGTCATCAAGGATAATATTTTCCTTACTCTCAATTATTTGAGCAAGATACACTCGATCATAAGGCATTAATAACAATGCTTAATATGATGATAACAAAGGATATTTATCCTCTTCCTTTCACTTGTATAGTATCAATGGTAATTTGCGATACATATGTTTGTTTTCTTCTCTCAACAATTTATTTTGGATTAATATAAGGAAAACCAATCCATGTCTATAATGGCATCGAATTAAACTAAAGGGTGTATCATAACGTTTTATGGGAAATTAAACCCACAAATTTTGATAGGAGAGGATTTATATTCTTGGTTTACAACAATTGAAATATTCATCATCTTTACTGATAACTCAACTTCCATGTTTTATGGTGGAGTTTGAATAGTTCTACTTAACAAGCATGATATGAAATAATTAATAGAATTATATTCATAGAGAACATTCTCTATCCTTTAATGGATAACTAGTGTAATTATCACCATGTTGTTATTAGGATCCACCTTAGAAGTTGTGATTTCATTATCCCACACTTTATATCTAGGCCTTGGAGGTTTTTTTTCATCAGTTTTTGTTGATGAACCTTCTTTAGTCCATTGGTTTTAATAGTGTCTTTATTCCTTGTAGTTGAAACACTGTATAGTAGGATGAGTATTGATACGTGCATTCCTTTATTTCATAAAATTGGTGGTTTTATCCCGATGACATTCGATAGATAATATCTCTTCCTTCCCGCACATAATGATTTTCCATGTCCCCTTTAGGAAATTTTTAGGATGTTTCTTCCCAAACTTTTGACAAGTGGGATGTTGGAATTTCTTCCCACTGTAATTTTTCATTATCATAACGCCTAGATTAAAATTCATTCTTAACTTCTTACTCCTCAACCAATAATACCTGAGAGATTCAATAATATTCATTTTAACTTTGAGGGCACAATTGACAATTTCCTTATAGGCATTAAAGTCTTGAATTGTCATAGATTTTTTTAGACTTGGATTTATCCTACAAAAGAGTGATCAAATTTACTTATAGAGGAGTTTAAAAATCCAAAGTCATATCACGAAAGTATTTTAAAGATATCTTTGTTCACCTCGATAGATTCATCATCCTTTTTCTTAAGGATAAGGAAATCCCTCCTCATTTTATGTTGGATAATTCAAGGAAAATATTTATTGAAAAACATTTTTTTGGCATTCATTAAACTCTATTTCTTCAATATCCTCCTCAGGATTCATATTTTTGACCAATTTACACCATTGATTAGTTTCTCCTTGCATCGGGTAAACAAATAGCATGGCCTTATCTTACTTAGAGGATTGAAGAATGAAGAATAAATATTAAAAAAAATTGATCCTTTTTTACATGATTAAAGGATTGGAATATCCCCCAAATGTCAAAGTTCTTTGTCACATAAAGGTCTCAATTTAAATTTTCTCTTTAATAAGGGGATGTGGGTTTTCCACCTGATTAAATTTTCTATTCAAAACATGAGATAAATAAGAAATTATTGTCATAATCTTTTCAACTCCTACTCCCATTGGGAATGGTAACTCATTTGGTAAGCCATTAAATTTCCTATCACATCAGTTATTAACTTGGTTCCTCCTATTCCCAACCATTGAATAAAACAAAGGGTAAAATTAGGATTAATATTTTGAAACTAATAAACACATAATAAGGAAACTATGAATAATGAATGGATAACTCATAAATTAAATATATTCCTTAGCATATGAATTTATAGGTTCCAAATTAAGTTATCCACGATCTATTTATCGACATAAATATTATGGTTATTTTTTTTACCTTCATAATGTTTTGTAAAAACCTTGTGAATTTACCAAAGCGTATACCCTGAGAGTGTAAAACTGGGTGTGAAGTAAGGCATGTTGTCATACACCAGATGATGATTGAGTCTACCCCAATGTGCTCATTTTATGTTTACTACCCATAGGTACAACCATTACAAATCCACATCAACTTGTAGTATCCAAAAAGTGATATATTTTCTTGGAAACCAATTAATATATACTTTACCAAAATTTAGGGATGTTTTCATCTATTTAGTCTTATCCCTATGGAATTTAATATGGATTTATAATCCTAATCCAAAAAATAAATATAACTTTATCTGATACCAACCATGAAAACCCATATTTAAAAACATATAAATTTATGATTTATTTCATAGAGATACACATAATACAATCCTGAAATACTGTGAGGCCTAGCGTTTTTGGGTAATTAGGTATATAGAATAACAACTTGAAACATAAATATAAAGAAATAAGATGAAACTCCATAATATGTCCATAAAATTCCATTTCTATTCTAAAACTATATGTGATAACCTAGGGACGTATATAAGAAATGGGAAAGCTATAAATCCTAGTAATGTAATTAACAAAGTAGAGTATAAATTAGAACAGTACATGTGAGCCAAGAGGCATATCAAGGTAACACAAGAGGGGTGGAAATAATAATATTTTAAAAAATCAAGATATAACATAATAATATAAACATAACTCAAGGATAAATGCCTATAAATTATAACATAGTGCAATTAAGATAATGTCCTACATGCACCATGCATGGTATCTGATGAGATAAAAACACTAACCAATGTGTTAATGAGATACATGATTTCAAGCCCACCCATCACATTCATACCATATACATGAATAAGTTTTACACTTGGATCATCCAACATATGGATGTATCTCATCAATTTCAACACCATTATTGTGGGTTAAATACATGCATATACCCAATCAATGAAGTATATGTACATATAGGTGAATAACTTTGAGTAGAAATAGGGATGGGTATTCACTACAAAAATGTTTTTCTTATAAAATCAGAGGATAATTTCAATAAAATAATGTGGGTATATAAAGATTTATTGGAGGGTTTAAGGTAACATACTGATATTTTTTATGAAATATTTCTCCTTAAATAATTTGATTTATTCGGAAGCTTGTGTTGCACGTAACTATGAATTTAAATAAACCGCGATATACTATTAAAAAATTATCAGTATAACTTGAATATTATAACCTAAATATTGAAATGGAAGGTATTAATATAAATAACCATATTATGAAATATATTAATTCATAGTAAATAAATACTTATTTTTTAATAAATTCATTTTATTCATCAAAAATATGTTTTCTTTAAATTTTTGTTGTTGATTTCTATGAGAAAATAAATATAATTAATTTTTAATATTTTAAAAATTTATTTTAAAAAATAGATTTATTTTTTAACTCATCATTTCAGAATTATCTTAGGATATTTTTTTTTGGATTTTTATAAAAAGTTTTAAATTTTATTGAATAGTGAAAAATATTGATTTACATTGAAAAACGTATATTATTTTAAAAAAATTATAAAGAAAAATTATATTTTGGATTAGTTTTAAAATATAAATATTTTTTTAAAATAAAAATCTAATTTTTTTATTTTAAATTAATTTTATCCATTAATTTAGTATAAAAACATTTTATACTTAAAAATGGAATTTTTCAGGATAATTGTTTTCCGTTATGTTTTTCCGGTTTAATTTTAAATTAAGTTATAAAAATGTTATGTTTTTAATTTTAAAAAATTGAATCCATATTTATAATCCTGAGGTACAAATTTAGTAAATATACCCCTTTTATATTTGGTCAATATGAATAGTAACTATGGTAAAATTTATCACCTTGGTAAAGGGTAAATGAGATTAATCTAGATTAAATATAAGTGATAAGGGAATAATTTTTCATCAAAAATATTATTGGATGAATTAGATTAAAACCTTAACAATTATGGTTGAAAATTAAATTATTTAATGAACACTTTTCCCTGAATATTACTTAGACATTATTAAAATCAACGAAAGTGATAAAATATCACACTCTTATTTTTAATTACTACAATATTTTTAATATGGATTTAACTAGAAGATATGATTGACTATAAATATTGTCTATAAATATAAGATATTTATATTAATTATGGTGATTCATTTAAAAAATTTTATGAATTAAATAATTACCCTAAATTCTTATACAATGATGATGCAGTAATTAGTCAATTAAAGAAATCAAATAAATGATAATAAAAATATTAAAAGTAATATAATTTGAGATATTTAAGGAAATACATGAATTTTATATATGAAAATTATATATCTAAAATATAATAAAATAGTTGTTTCGAATTTTAAATGTTGTCTTGATGTTTTTAAATGTCAAAGTAGTGAATAGTATGAAAATTGATAATAATAATATTTTATGGGTTTAATATTTTATTAAATTATTTTAAAAAATAATAATCTTTATAGAATAAAAAATTATTATTAAATGATTAAAAATTTCATAACTGTTTTATTTATGGTCAAATTAACACCACATAAGTAAAAATTACAAGCTTTTAATATTGAAAAATTAGTTACTATGGTCAAAATTAGAAAAGGTTAACTAAAGTTTAATCAAAATGATATGGTTTAAAATAAAACTAAAACATATCTAAATTTTATTGGTTGATTAGATTAAAAACTTATATTATCTTATCTTCTAATATATGGTCATTTCGTTTTATTTTGATAGAAAATTAATTTAGTATAATTTAATCTTATTGAGAAATTTTAAAAACACCTCTTTCATTCCTTATAAATAACACTCCTTGTAACCAATTGTCATAACATATTCCAATAATTTAAGCTTTAAAAATATTTTCCAAACACTAACATCCCCACTTTACCCACTTAAATGTTCTTCTGGTCTCACCAAAAGACTAATTCCATGTTTCTAAAAGGATCCTTCATGGAGGCGATATTCAAGTGGTAACTTTATTTAACCACCTCTCTTAATTTATTTTCTTATTCAACCTTATCCTCACCTCATTCATCCATAAAAGAATAATAAATATAGTATAATGTATATATTATAATTTTATATTTCTAATGTAATATTTTCCATCCACTCTTTTTTCTTATCTTCTCTTATTCAAATAAAGGAAACCGTTATCCAAATTAGGACAATTAAATGTCTCCAGGGATAATGAGTTTTTGTTTTTCATTACCACAGTCAAGGATGATAATAAAACTATAATCATTGTTAAATTATATTATAATAATTAAATTATTACTTAGTCCATGTTCTATAACTAATATATAGACATAACATCAAATAAAAAAACTAGTTTGTGATGGATGGAAAAACCGCCAAAATAAACTAAACATTTATCATTAATGTTTTATCAATTGAATCATCCTAATTTCAGAAAATAAAATGATATATGGGACCATTAAACTTATATAATCTTATTAATACCATTTAATTTTACTTTTATAATAATATTTCCAAACAAAATAAATTCCATAATTATACACAAGTGAACCAACCAGGAAACCATAAAACGAACACTCCAAAAAAATGAAATTGAACCTTATAACTCCTCAAAATGACCATAAATGAACTTAATGAAATTATAATAAATAAAATAAATGTGTAATAGGTTCTTAATAATTCAATTAATGAGTCTAATTTGATTATATAGGACATTAAGTTCAAGTTCTGAATTCATTGGAACATAAGGTAAAAGATCTCTCTGAACCTCCTTATTTTCTTTAGGTTATGATTTCTCTCTATTTTCCTAAATTTATCCCATAAATATTCTTATATAATTCTATTATGTTCTTTATATATGTACCATACATATTTATTTATATCAATTCATCTTTCTTTGATGGGTATTTACATGTTTTATAAGTCCCCCTTCTCAATTCCTCTCCACAAGCAAACCTGATTAAAGGGAACATATCTTTTTCTTACCCATTTTCAAGTAAAATACATAAAATATTTTGAGTCTAAAATATTTTTTCTAAAATAACTCAGTTTATCATGAAAACTATTTTAGTTCATTTATGGATTAATGAAATCAATTGTTCCTTTATCCTTTTTAAAGACTCTTAATTATTTTCCTTAAAACCATACTTAATTGGAACATTTCTAAAGTTACATAACAAATATTTTTAATATTTTCACTTATATTGGAATTAATTATTCATGATATATTCTTATATTTCATTTACTAATGTATAATAATTATTTAAATCCCTTCTCTCATAGATACCATTTTATACGCCCTTTGGTTATGCCTTATGACATGCTTAAAATACCTATTTTTTTCATAAGAAACCCTTATATTTATTTATTATGTTTGATTATTTATCTGGAACACATATTCATGAATATATTATGATGGGTGCACCAAGATAGTCCTCCAATTAATTGGGTAATGTTTTAGTCTCATGAGATGTTATGTTTGTGATTAGGGAGTAAACCTAATCCATTAAGGGAATTTATCCACCATGTTATATAGTCTTGACAGTTATCATTGAATCCTATTTATGACATGTTATATGTTGCTTCAACTTTCCTATTTTCTAATGATCACATGATTACATGTTCTGTATGTTATTCTACCAGATGTTTATTCCTGATAAATTTTTTATGTCATCATGATATAATGATCTCTAACTCTTCGGTTATGCTACATTCCCATATTTATTCCCTTACTTGGGTTTTAGCCCATACCTTTTGTCTATGTATTCCCCAAGTTATCCTATGTAGTGTTAAGATCTAAAAGAGAGTAAGAATCTCATTATATAGATTAATAAAATTATTTTATATTTTAGCTTCATGTTTTCTAATTTTGAACCCAATCATCCAAATACACTATACTTTTTGATCTTCGGTTTTTGTTTTGTGGGTAATTATGATTAAAATCTAGTAATAATATAAGTAAAATGATTGATTCATTATAGTTGGTATCAAAT
Source organism: Viscum album (assembly GCA_963277665.1). Taxonomy (NCBI): domain Eukaryota; kingdom Viridiplantae; phylum Streptophyta; class Magnoliopsida; order Santalales; family Viscaceae; genus Viscum; species Viscum album. The sequence goes on along the minus strand of OY728143.1, from coordinate 256,264,604 downwards.
GATTCTCTAGTTATTTTTGGGGATTAGTACTAGAAAAATTTAGTAAGAACCCTAGAGATAATTTTATCACCACAGATAACCTATATTGAAAACACAGGGAATCAAAATCTAGGATATAATTTTAATTTATAAGTTTATCATTCCAGGTTCATAATTTCCTTTTTATATGACCATTTTCTAAGAATTAAATCCACCTGATTTTATTTTTATTTACAATTTAATGGTCGAAAATAGGAGAAACCATGCTAATAACCAATGTGATAGGCAATGCAATGATTTCCCTAACGAGATTATAAAAATTACTAAAAAAAGAGCTCATAAATTCATAAAATTATAGGATAAACTGGATCAAGTTATTAATAATAAATTGAATCATGTGGAACACCCTCCTTATATTAACTATGATTAAATTTGAGTTGAATCCTTTACATAAAAAATCCTTCTATCTTTAGTGGATCTTCTGATCCTATCATCACGAAACAATGTATTAACTTAATTGAAGGGATACTATCTGTCCTCCAATGCTTATAAGAAGAGAAATTTGTGATGGAAGTATATTGTTTTTATGGGAAATATGATAAGTGGTGGGAACTGATCTAAAACACAATTTCATGGGAGTTAATTGATTTCATGTGATGGGAAGCCTTCAATATTTTATTTTCAATAAATATTTCCCCAAACTCTCCATATTAATACAGAAAGTGAGTTTTTTAGTCTGTAAAAAAAGGAAGATGAGTCTATCAGAGTATATAAGGAAAAATTCATGGGTATTTCATGGTATGCTTCCATATTTTTCATCAGAACTAAAATTAAGGTGGACCGATTATTTAGTGGGTTGAGGCTGGGTTTAGAAAAAGCCTTTTTAAATTTAGTATTTTGATTATCATGATGATATTGTTAGTTATTTATTTAAAGTTGAGATAAATATAAGTGTTTCCAAGTCATATCAGGATACTGGTGATAAGAAATGTAATATGAAATTATCTTAAGGAATTCCAAAAAAAATATCATCGAGGAAAGAAAACCCAACATCTCACTTATCAATAGTGTGGGAAGAAGCATCCTGAAAAATGACTGAGGGGAATCAAAAGGTTCTTTAGGTGTGGAAAAGAGAGGGTACCAAGATAATAAATACTAGAGATAAATAAATAAACTCACTAATGAGGAATTGGAAAAAAAGGTTCAGATGAACACTATGCTAACTGTGCAGTGCTTTAACTACAGGGAACATGGGATTTTTGTGAGCCAATGTCCTAAGACATAGGTGTTTTGAGACAATCAGAAAAAAATAACCTCCAAGGTAAAATGAAAGGGATATGATATCAATACTGATAAGGTGGAACACGATAATGATGTGTTAATATTTATGCTAGTTATTCATTCTAGAATAGTGAAGCTACTTTTTGATTATGGTTCTATGCCTTCTTTCATATCTTGTAAGTTTAGTAGAACTATTCAAACACCACCTCAAAATATGGAAGTTTAATTATTTATGAGAAAAGATAATGGGGTTTTTATTTCAACTAAAGTATATAAATACTCCCTAGTAAATTTTAATGGACAGAAAATCCTACAAAATCTCATCATACTTTATTTAGTGGAGTTTGATGCTATTTTGGGCACGAATTAACTTTCTTTATATAAAACCTACATCAACTGTTGGAAAAGGGAGATCACCCTTCACATCCTAATGAATCCTCCAATTCTATATAAGTGTTATGAGGATGATGTATCTCTTTTAGAATCATTAACTCAAGTGTGGATATTATTTCCATAAGAGAAAGCATATCTAACTCAAATGATTAAGAAAAAGTAAAGGATCTTGCTTGAAAACATGCCCATTATGAGGGACTACACTGACGTATTCCATAAATAATTTAGCTATATTACTTCCAAACAAGAGGTTGAGTTCACAATTGACCTTATAAATAGATCTATTACCATATAAAAACTTCTAATAAGATGTACACCATTGATTTGGAAGAACTATAAAAGAAGTTTCAAGAGAATTTGTACAAGGGTTTTATACGCCCAAGTGCTTCCCCATGAGGTGCACTAGTCCTATTTATCCAGAAAAAGGATGGATAAATGTAAATATGATTTTATTATCATGATCTCAACAAAATCACAAAAAATAAAAAGAATCCCCTTCTATGGATAGATGAATTGTTTGATCAACTACTTTGGGCCAAGTACATTACTTAGGTGGACATTTGGTTAAGATATCACCAATTTAAGGTGAAGAAGAAATATATTTACAATACTACCTTTTAAATGAGATATGAACACTATTATTTCATAGTTATTTCCTTCAGAATCACTAATTCTCTAGAAATATTCATGGACTTAATTAATATATTATTTAGATATTAACTCGATAAATTTGTGACAGACTTTTTGGATGATATTTTGATATAATCCAAGAGAAATTAGAAGCATGAAGAATATTATAATACTATACTGAAGACTTTCCGACGGGAGTAACTATATGAAAGTTAAAGTAAATGTGAGTTATGTATGGAGTAAATATCATTCTTGGGATATTTTATCATCAGTAAAGGGATATTTTTGGACCCATATAAGACAAAGGAAATTGAGGAGTGGATTAGACCAACATAAATAATAGATATCTGTATTATCATTAGTCTAAATGGGTATTACTGAATATTTTTGAAGAACTTTTCATGATTGTAAAACCCACTAATCATGATAACTTATAAGGGAGTAAATTTTGTGTGAACCAATAAATGTGAATACTAATTCAAAGAGTTAAAAAGTGGATTCTCAATACACCAGTACTTACACTATCCACAAGTGTAGAACACTTTCTGGTATATATCGATGAATTAAATAAGGGTTTAGGCTATTTACTAATGAAAAACGATAAGTTAATAGCCTATTCCTAAAGGTAGTTTAAATTTCATGATCAAAACTATCCCACACATGATCTCGAGTTGGTGGCTGTGATCTTCACATTGAAAATATTGAAGCATTATCTTTATGGGGATAAGCGTGAGATATATACTGAAATCAAGAGCCTCAAATATATATTCCCATATAAGGGTCTTAATATGAATCAAATAATATGGTTAGAGATCCTCAAGTATTATTACTGGTCAATCCACTACCATCCCAGTAATGCAAATAAATTGGAAGATGCTCTAAGTAGAAAGGATCCTCCAATATTATCAATTAAGATAATTGAGATGGATCAAATATTATTAGACTTTTAAAGTATGGACATGATAATAATAAGGGAAGGAACATTATCATTCCTTTATCAAATTTTTTCTCTACCATCCTTTATAGAGAAGATAAAGGGTGCACACATAAATGATGTGGAAATTTATAATAAGGTAAAAGTTATTAGAAATGGGAAATCCTCATAGCATAAAATTGATGATAAAGGAGTCATAATATTTAGATCATGACTATGTGTACCATTATATCCCAAGATAAATAAGAAATTTTTTAATGAGGTGTATAACTCGACCATCTCTATTCACCCAGGGAGCACAAAGATGTATTGAGATCTCTAAGAGCACTGTTTGTGGGAGAATATGAAGAAGGAGATCGTTGAATATACATAAAAGTGTTTAGTATGTCATAAAGTGAAAGATAAAAAGAAAGTGTCTAAGGGGATTATGTAACCATTAATTATACCTACATGTAAATGGGGAAACATCACCATGGACTTTATCACTGGACTTCTGAATACATCTGAGGAAATAATTCTATATGGATTTTATGGATCATATTACAAAGACAAATCATTTATTGAAATTTGAGAGGACTTATCACTCGATTATCTTGAAAAAATATACATCATATAATTAGTAAAGTTGCATGGAGTACCTTTATTGATTGTATCCAATCAAGAAATGAGATTTACCTCCAAATTTTGAAAAAGCCTCCAATATGATCTAAACACTGAACTAAACTTCAGTACAGTTTATCACCCAGAAACTGTCATGACCCGTCCTCGGGGCCCATGCCGGGACTACCCCAAGCCTGCCTTCCATAGGCCAGGGGCTGGTGACTAGCACCAAAGGCGTAAATCTAGATAACTAGGAAGGAATTACCTTTATAAAACATAAACACATCCAACCAGAGTACAAGCGGAAGTAAAACACTAATTACAAAAGAAAGTGATGAAAAGTAAATGGGCCAGAATACAAACCCAACTGAAAAGTAAAGCTACAACTGAATGAAAGTACAATAGAAAAGACAAATAGCTGGAAGATAGAAGCGGCTCCTGGGTTGTCCACCTCAGATCCTACCTGAAGGGTAGGTACAGATAGCGCAGCTCCTGGATCGTCCACCACGGATCCGACCTGAAGGGTAGGTACAGATAACCTCCTCAATTCTCTCGCCCATCAACCTCCTCTAAGTACCGTCTCATCATGAATTCCACCACCGGATACTGAATCTTCGTGAGGTCCACCTCCAGGTACCGTCCAGTCCTCGTACACTCAGTCTCTGTCAGCACTTTCCGTCGTCTGCATCCAACACAACGAGGTGCGGGCATAACCCATGTAGGGGTGAGTATAACGATACTTAGTAGGGACCCCGATACCCTCAAGGTCTCACTAAATCCAACAAGGATATCCACAAAGAAAGATCTCAACAAATAACCCTTACTTAGGTATAAGCCCATACTTATACCTAAGTTATCAAATAACCCATCTCAATCATGAGGTATCACATAGATATGAAATAAAAGGATAACCACTACTTAGGTATATGCCCATACATATACCTAAGTTATCAAGTAACCCATCTCAATCATGAAGAAATCACAAAGGTCAACGAATCAGCTCAAACCAGGATTTTTATTAAAGATATCGAAACCACAACTGCTGGAGAACTCCTCCTCTATCGAGTACAGTGGCCCTGTCATGACTCCGAGGCGCTACTCACTAACCTTAGACTTTTGAGGTACTCCTCCTGCCGCGTACCACGAGTCCGCACCCAAACACAATAGTGCTCCCCGCCAGGGGTCTGCCGCCCAAACACAGTAGTGGTTTCCCTAATAGCCTACAGAGGTACTCCTCTTATTGAGTACCACGGGTATGCTTCCAACTACCAGGCGCTCCGTCCTCCGTGGTTCTGCCACAAAATACCAGGAGCTCCGTCCACTGGGCTAGTCGACTCACTCCAAGTCGAATCGGTCAAGCAGTTGTTAGGTCCACAACTACTAGGTCTCCGCACTCTGTATGCTCGTCTCCGGGAGGATCCGCTCCATGAGCTACTGGTCGATACTCCAAGTATCACAAAGTCCCACAAAGAAGTATCACAAAGAACCGCCTCGTCACAAGGGTCTCAACGCAATAGACGGCGCATCAAAAAGATTCCTGATCTGTGAGTTATTAACCTTTTCGTCCTGGGGGTCTGGTTGGTTTCGTGTACGAACCAACCCGACTGTATCTCAACTGTACCCCGAAATCTCATAGGGTATACTCATAGGGACCGTTTCTCAACGTGATTACCAATGCCGTTGATGGTTCGTCAAACGGACATCCTGTATAAGAGTTATTAGCTTTTCCGTTCCAGGGGCCCGGTTGGATTTCGTGTACAATCCAACCCGACCACACTCCAACTACGTCCAAATCTCAGATGAAGTATACCAAAAGATCCGTATCACCAAAAGGAAACCAACAAAGTCGACGACACGTCGATCGGACGTCTGGAGCTCAAGTTATAACCATTTCTGCTCCGAGGGCCTGATTGGTTTCGTATTCGAACCAACCCGGCTGTACCCAAAATTTTCTCAAAGCTTGAGTGTAATATACTGAAACGACTGTATTGATCCAAGGATCCCTAAAAAACTAATGGTGCATCGATCGGAGGTTTGTAGCCCAAGATATGGGCGTTTGAACGAACCTAGTCTGAAAATAGGGGGTCTGGGCCCGGTCTGACCCGGCCCGGCTGGCCGGCCATGGCCCGACGCTGGCCGAGCGGAATACAAGGGGCGCGGGCCGGCCCGGCTGGCCGGCCGCAGCTCGGCGCTGGCTGAGTGGAATACAAGGGGAGTGACCCCTTTTTGTAACTAGCGGCGCCAGCTGGCACCACCCCGCCTTCCATATCCCGTGGGGTTCGGCTCCCTGCCGCCGCGCCGGTGCGGCGCGCCGACAGTACCTTCCACAGACCACCAGACACGATCCGGTGGTCCGTTTTGCCCGCCGTCTTCACCAGCGGTCCTCCCGAGACCCATTCTTTACTGCGATGACTTTCAAACGCCGTTGCGGTCCCGTTTCATCGTCGCTCGACAATCCGCGCATCAATAAACAATCTACGGAGGGTCCGGGCTTGTTTGTTAGCCCGTGCCCTCCGTGTTAGAGATTTTCAATCTAGATCAAACTCAATTCCAATCCCAAAATAAACCCCACATCCATCCCGCATGAACGAGCGATCCGCGGATCAACTGGGTAGAGGTTGGTCCGCGCTCATCATTCTTTTCTAAAAAGGTAAATAGAAAATCAAATATAATTCCCCTACATCGAGTCGTTCATCATTAGTTGATGATATCATGAAAGGGAGTGGACATCGGTTCATTGACGTCGTCGCAAGGTAAGAGGTGAAGATGACGAAGATCATTGGCGTTCATCGTTTCCTCAAAGGCCTTCGATCCGGCTCGAGTGTTGTTCATTGGATATCCGATGGATGGAGAACTGTTCTTTGTCAAGGGAGGGATTCGTTCTTCATGGATGAAGGGACCTATCCTCTAATTCTCCCAAAATATTTGCCAACCAATATTTCATTAAGTTTCCTTCTTTTAAAATATCTCCAAGAAATTCAAAAGGAGACAAAGAGGTGAGACAAATATAATTAATAAGGTTATTAATTATCTTTGTAGGCTTCATTAAGCTTGGGAGGTGGAGAGGCTCGACCTCAATAAAAGAGTGGAGTTTTCATGCACTAAACAAGGGGTGAGTTATGGGGAGGTCAAGGGGGTTATGGGGGAGGTGAGGAGTTATGGTCTAGTGTGGGACCCACCACACTAAACTCTCCCGTGGGAGGTTAGGTGGGTGTGAGCTCCATCTCTAACTCACCCTTTATTGAAAATAACCACCTTCCTTGAATAAAATTTATACACAACAAATTTTATTTAATTCAAACTAATCCCAAAAAATTAAACCTCAACCCGCTCAAAACGCAACTACAGCAAAAGTTCACCTAAGAAATTTCCGGTGCTTCAAGTTCATCAGTTCCCTCAGATTTAAATTCCGAGCATCGGTTCAAGAGATAGAAAAACCCTCTCATTCATTTATGGAACATACCCGAGCTAAACTTCAGAAATTGATTTCGGGCACACCGGTCCTCGGAATCAGGTGCCGTCTGAAACTGAGCACTCATAAAATTCCAAAGAAATTAAGAAAAAAAAATTTCCTTGAAATTTCCATGTCTTTACAGAAATTGATGTGCAGTTTGAGTGGACCATTTATACACTGGAATGCATGTTGAGAACGATTTCATTGTACTTAAAAAGAGGATTGAATCAATATCTTAAATTTGTCAAGTTATCTTACAAAAATAGTTTCCACTAAAGCATTCAAATGACCTCATATGAAGTTCTTTTTGGGAAAAGATGTATTACAACTGCATGATGGGATGAATTTGGAGAATGTAATATTCTAGGACATGAAATAGTCAAAGAAATAGTTATAAAGGTGAATACTAATCAACATCACATCAGGGCTACCCAAATTCGACATAATCTCTATACATAAAATCATCGATGAGACTTAGCGTTTTAGGTTGGAGATGAGGTATTCCTCTGAATAACTCCATGGTAGAGAGTCATAAGATTTTATAAAAAGAGAAAGCTATGTTCCAGGTACATCATCCCATTTTATATTCTTGATCACATCAGAACTGTGGCATATCGACTAGCACTTCCACTGACCATGTCTCAAATACAAGATGTATTCCACATTTCCCTCCTGAGGAAGTACATAATAGATCCCTCACATGTACTAAATTAATAGGTGAGACAACTGAAAAATGATCTCTCTTATGAGGAGTAATCAACAAAGATATTGGACTATAGAGATAAAGTTATACATAAGAAGACAACTTAACTGGTTAAAGTAATATGGAGTAACCAAAAATATGAAGAGGTGATATGGGAACTAGAGGAAGTGATGAAAGAGAAGTAACTTCAGTTATTTTCACCTTAGTATGTAAAAAAATTTCAAGGGTGAAATTTCATAAGGGGGGAGGAATGTAACATCTAGATATTTTTATGAAATATTTCTCTTTAAATAATTTGATTTATTTAGTATCTTGTGTTGTACAAAAGACCAAATTTAAAAAAACCACGATATACTATTAAAATATTATTATTCTAAAATAAATATTATAACCTAGATGTTTAATTATCCAATATTAATTGGAATACCAATATTATAAAATATATTAATTCTTAGTAATTAAACACTTAATCTTTAATAACATCATTTTATTCTTCAAAAAAATGTTTTCTTCAATTTTTTTGTTTCTTTCTATGATAAAAAAATATAATTAATTGTTAAACTTTTAGAAAAAATATTTTTCAAAATAACATTTATTTTTAACTCAGCATGATATAATTATATTAGGATAATATTTTTGTAATTTTGTAAAAAGTTTTAAATTTTAGTGAATAGTGAAAAGTTCTGATTTATATATAAAAAAAAATATTTATTTAAAATAATTACAATGTAAAATTTTATTTTGGATTATTTATAAATTTTTATTAGTTCATTTTTATTTTAAATAATCTAATTTTAGTCTTTGAAATGAATTTTATAATTGAATTTAGTATAAAAAAGTTTACACTTAAAAAGGGAATTTTTCAAAATAATTGTTTTCCGTGGAATTTTGTCGGTTTAATTTTAAATTTAATTCTACCACTTATGTGCTTTTAATTTTGATATATTTTTTAAATATTTATAATTATGAGGTAAAAATTTAGTAATTACAACTCTTTTATTTTTGGTAAATATGAATAGTAAGTGAAAACAAGTCACACTATTATTTTTAATAAGTATAATATTTTTAATATGGAGTTAACTATAATATATTCTCAACTATAAATATTATATATAAATTTAAACGATTCATCTTCATCATGGTAATTTTTTTTAATGTTTTTAGGAATTAAATAATTATATAAATAATTATACAATTCTGATGCAACCATTTTTCAATTAATAGAAAAATCAAATAAATGATAATAAAAATATTAAAATTAAGATAATTTGTAATATTTTAGGTTATCCAAAAAATTTATATATGACCATTAAAATTATAGTATATAAAAAAATGTTGGTTTGAATTTTACTTGGTGTATTTATGTCTTTAAATTTCAAAGTAGGGAATATTATGAAAGTTGACGTTAATAATATTTTATGGGATTAATATTTTATTAAATTATTTAAAAATAATAAAAATCATTAAAAAATAAATATTTATTATTATATAATTTTAAATTCTATACATTTTATTTTTATTGTAAAATTAGAACCATATAAGTAAAAATTACAACTTTTTAATATTAAAAAAGTTGTTATCGTAGTTAAAATTAAAATAGGTTCAATAAGGGTTAATCAAAATAATTAGGATTAAATAAAACCAAACATATATAAATTTTATTTTTTGATGATATTATAACGTTATATTATCTTATATTTTAATCCATGTATATTTTTTTGGTATTTTTATAGAAAATGTATTTATTATAATTTAATATTTTGATTAATTCCAAAACACCCCTCTCCCCCTTATAAATACTACCCTTCACAACTCCTTCTCCTTACACATTAAAATCCTTTATGATTTAAAAATCATTTACAAAAACTATATTACTCACTATCTCAATGTACACATGCTTCTGGTCTCACCAAAATACCAATTCCAAGTTCCAAAAAGGACTCTTCAAGGAGGTGATATTCAAGAGGTATCTTTCTTTTACCACCTCTCCTAACTTATTTTCTTATTCCACCTTATACTTAACTCATTAATGCATAAAATATTAATAACTCCAATATCATGTATATAATGGAATATTATATTTATAAAGGAGTATTTTCTATCCATCCATTTTTTCATCTCCTCTTATTCAAGGAAAGGAAACAATTGTACAAATTATAGAGATTGACCATCTCCGTGGATAATGATTCTTCGTTTTTCATTACCGCCTTTAAGGCTAGTTGTAAAACTTTAATTATGGTTAAGTCATATTTTAACAAGTATATTATAAATTATTTAATGTTTTCTAACTTATATATATAAATAATATTAAATAAAGAAACTAGATCACGATGGACAAAAACCCACCAAAATAAACTAAACATTTATCATTATTGTTTTATAAAATGAATCATCCTAATGTAAGAAAAGAAAATGATATATAGAACTATTTAAAATTATGGAAGTTTATTAATTACATTTAATATCACTTATGAAATAATATTCATATACAAAAAGAAATTCCATAATTATACACAAGTGAACCAATAATGAAACCATAAAAGGAACACTCCCAAAATGATGAAATCACTACAAAATATTTCACTTTTTCCAACGGGGGAATATTTGTTGGTAAAAGTCTATTTTCTATTGGTAAAATTTTTTACCAAGATATATGTCACTTTCACTAAACTATAGGTAAAAAATATATCACAAAATGTTTTTGCAAAAAATAAAATTATTCTATGGAAATTATACTAATAACGACAGATAACATAAATGTTGGTTAAAATGTTTAGCAATAGTTTTCAATGAAAAATTTTGCCGTTTGTAATAGTATTATCAACATATAATATATTTTTATAAATTAGATTTAAATAAAAATTATTATTATTTTATTTCTATTAAAATTTCATATTATATTTATTAATTTATCATATATAACACATTTATTTTAATTATTATAGAAGATGATTTTAATACATGCTAAAAAATAATAATAATAATAATTATATTAATAATTAAATTTAATACAAAATGAATTTGTAGAAAATCCATCCCCAATAAGATCCATCACCGCTTCATGCCAGCAATTCAACAACCCAACAATATCCCCCCATTCCATACACACAAAAAACCATCTATGCCCCCATGCTAGCGAGCACCATAAACCCACCATGCCCTAGGACTAGTGAGCCATCTACATCCCATCCTTGTCAGTAAACTAGCAACCCATATGTGCTAGAAGAAGACCATAAGGCACCATAAACCCATCCATCTATGCCCCAAGACCAGAGAGCTAGCAACATTCCATCCATGCCACAAAAGGGACCAATGATCACCCGCAACTCATCCACACCTCAAGACTAGCAAGATAGCTCCAACTCAAATCAGTGAAAAATATCTACACAAATTAAAACCAAAATATAAATAAATTGAGGTATAAAAAAATTATTTTCATATTGATTATATATCTCCATATCTATTTACATCTCAAGAATCTAGTAAGAGTAGGTATTCACATTTCGCACAACCCCCTCCCACCATAGCATTTTGTCTATCTTCGACATCAGGTCCTCCAGGATAAACTTGCAACAAAAAAACCACAATCACTACACCTCCCAAAATGAGTTGAAATAAAGATGTATTTGATTTTGGAAATTTTTTAATAGAGAAACACATTGAATAAGAAATGAAATGGACAATAGGAATGAATTGGGTAATGGGAATACTTGGGAAATGGATGTAAACTGGGTAATGGGAAATTAGAAATGAGCAATGGGAAATGGAAATACCTGGGAAATGGGTATAAACTAGGAAATGGGTAACGAGAAATGGAAATGGACATACCTGGGCAATGTCCGTCAACAGGGCAATGGGAAATGAGCAATGATAAATGGGAAAAGTACACCATTAAATAAGTACAAGTCATTATATATACACCATATTCCTAATATATTTTCTTATTCATGCGAGATATTACACGATAATTGAAAAAATTGTGCATTGAAGAAATAAATAAGGAAATTATTTTGGTCTAACAAAGTAGGAAAACATTCAAATAATTTTGTTCTTTCATCCTGAACTCTATATATTTTAAATATATCTATAACCTCATATTTGTGTTTGATGAATAGGATATTATAAAATTGGGTGAATCCATATGTTAATGTAACAAAATAAAAATTAATACTAGTATTCTTTTATCTCATAGGCCCACACATGTCACCATGAATTAACTCTAGTGCACTGGTAGACTAAATATCCACACTTTTATGAGTATCTTGGACCATCTTACCATTTTAATATATATATATATAATACAACTATATTTCTCTCTTAAAATTGGTTAGGTCTCTTATAACTTTTTATTTTGATATTTAACTCAAGTTCCTTTTATTTATTGTGATTCAATCGAGTATTTGTGGGAAATTAAATGTGGCCACTGTATAAACAACACATGAATTTCCTAATTTATATTTACCTTGGTATATAACCATGCAGTAGAAGGTAAAAAATCTGGAAATTTGGAACTCTATAATCACCCAGATCACCATTGATTATTCTATTTAAGCTAGACTATTCAATCCTTCAAAAGTAGAATGCTTGTCAAACTCTATGGGAATCAAGAGATAAGTCAAATATTTTAATTTCACTCTAGATATATTTCATTTTCTTCCTCTGAAAAAATAACAGCTACTCTTTTATGATATTCCATTTCACTTTCCACCATTGAAGCAAGTCTCCAGAATGTTAGGCTTTGCAGTTGTCCCTCAATATAAGGTAATTCAATAGATTCTTCATTACCCGACACTATCATGCTGGTTATTAGTTCCATCATTTTAGTTTTTTCTGCATGAATCTTATCACTCGAGGTTTAGGGACTCTCCTAATCATGAAAAAATATAGTAAAAATATTTTATAAACTAAATTATTCCATGAACCAAACAGGTTATCAGAAAATTCTGAACAATATTCTAAAAGATTCCAAAAATTTGATATATTTGCTTCATTTTCAAAATAATTCTAATTATATAAATAACAGCAACTAAAGAAATCTCTAAATTGAAGAAAAAAATAATGGATGAAAAAATTACAATTAAAAGGAAAAAACTACCTTCATGATTATTGTGGTTGAAATAATACAAAAGCATAATTGAAAACTCTTAAAATTGAAAGATTGAAAAATTATAAAGGATAAAAAAACACTAATGCAATTCCATATTTGGATGCCCTAGGTCAGTAGACTTGTGTAACATATGAAAATCTGGAAACCAATACCCATTTATTAATGGGTTATTATTTTTGGTATTTTTTAAATTATATCATGAGATCAGGATACTCCCATGATTGATTGTGAACTATTGGAGTTCATAAAAATGAATTTGAACATATATATTTAAGGAAATTATGAAACAATTAATTATAATTAATTGTTTTGATATTTAAAATATAGTACATAGATCACCAAAAATTCTTTAAAAAATTTTCATAAAAGAATGGTTTTGATATCATAATATAAAGAAACGTTGACTCTAAGGGGATCCCAAAAAATTTGGAAAATAAGGCTATAAGAAGAGAGGATGAATGAAAGGAAAACTCACAAATTACAGGTTCACATAAGCTTGATTCCATTATCAATCATCCCCATTCCTACAACCAATTCCACATCCTGTTAGGTGTGAGGTGCATGACCCATAATATTATTTACATGATTCTTATGATAATTTGTTTTTAAATGTTCATCCCTCACTAACACATTCTTAAATTTTGGATCGTAGTTTAAGTAGTAAGGTTGACCCATTCCAAGAAGATCTTCATCCAGGGGAAAGAAATCAACCCATTATTTATGTATCTCTTTATACTAGGCATCTTCTTCTTTGAGAATGATTTTACAACAATGATAATAATTGAGAATATATTCTATTATTCACTTTCTAGTTATGGAATTTCTACACACATATAACCAAATGATTCCAAAATATTGAGGTTTAAAATTTTACACACATGATCCAAAATTTAAAATCATTTCAAATTAAAAATATATTATGGGCATAGATTCTAGATTTCATTAAAAAGTATAAAATATGGAATTAGAATTATGTAATATGTAATCTATGTGTATTTAAATTAATAGATTATAGGTTACATATAGATTACGCACTGAGTTTACAGACACAAAATTATATTAAACATATAGAGATTCCATATTTGAAAGTGTAGTGTATAATACAAAGCATTCAATGTCATTGATAATCCAGACTCTTACAGATTTTTTTTATTAAAGTGCACATCTTATCAAAGTTATTCCATGTTATAAAATATTAATGTGGTCATTGTTATTCTAGATTATGAGTATACATTATAAATATTATATTATTGAGAATGGTTAATAGAATCCAAACATATCATGCACTATATGACATGCAAAAAAATACAAAATATTTTTATGTAATTATTATCTTGTTTTATTATTCCATGGGTGTAGTGCATCAAATTATATATCCATTTGACAATTATATATCTTATTCTTCTGTTTTATCTTTTTATCTTGGTTTCTATATACTTAAATTTTAAAAATTTAACCTATCACATTGTATAGAATAATAAAACATTAATGATGTATTGAAAGGAGAAAATATATATCAAGATTAAATAATCTGCTCATAACAAGAAGAATCACTATCTTTGAAAGAATGAATGAACATCTAAATAGGTGAATGATCACACAAGAAAACATGCATAGGATAAAAGAGTTTAGTGTACAAAGAAACTCAAGTGTTCTTCAGGTTACTACTAGTGATCAAACGACAATACTCATAATCCAAATAGGATAACATAAATTTAGAGGCAATTGAACTACAATAGAATCCCATTTTACTTGAATCAAATTCAATATGGACACATTTTATTTTGGAAAATACATTATATCAAACAATTTACCAGATATTTCCAAGCACGAAGTACCTTGAATCCATGTCGGTCAGCTACAGATTGCCTAAAAGGTATCCACTATCCTCTAGAATCCAATTCATTAAATAATGATATGGGAGAATGATTTTATAGAATTAAAAAATATCCACAACATTTATATCTAGGATAAGAACCAGTAATAAACTTGGAAGAGGATATCACATAAGAAAACCGACAGCATATGAACACCTACCCCTTACAATCCAAAATCACTAAAAACTCCATCGCATTTGACCAGTATTAAACATTATGGATGATGGAGGTTGAGATTAGAGATGAAAAAATGGAACAATAAGGATGGAATGGTCCACTGAGGGGTTTCAAATGAGGATATTGACCGAGAAAAGAGAGGGGGTTCGCATGATGATGTTAGAGAGGGAAGTCGACCGAGAATAGGGAAGGTGGATCACACGATGATATCATAGGGGGTCCCCATCCTAAAATAGGGACAAGGTTCCAATGAAGAGGAACATGAGGAATTTTAATGGGGAATAGGGGTAGGGTTGTGGGGGTGGGGGTGGGGGGTTGCATGGAATATGTAGCGGGGGGGGGACTTTAGGTTTTTTTTTTTCATATATGGGTGTGTGTATATATATAAAAACATATGAATTTATTTTGTATATATGGGATTGTGTGTGTGTATATATATATAAAAATAAATATTATATATGCATAAATTGATATATTTCTTCATTATATATATATATTATCAATAAATATTAAAAAATTATGGATATTTTAATTAATCATAAATTTTTATTATCAAAATGATATGTTTTTAATAAGTTATATATATATATATATTCATTTTTTGATAAATTATTTTATAGAATGGAATAATTTATTATAACAAATTATTATAATGGTAAAATATTTATTGGTAATAATAATTAATAACTACATATTCATTTATCAATAAATAAACTGTGGTTATTATTTTGATAAGACAACCGATTTAAATGTTAGTAAAAGATTTATTGG
Source organism: Viscum album (assembly GCA_963277665.1). Taxonomy (NCBI): domain Eukaryota; kingdom Viridiplantae; phylum Streptophyta; class Magnoliopsida; order Santalales; family Viscaceae; genus Viscum; species Viscum album. The sequence goes on along the minus strand of OY728143.1, from coordinate 256,248,698 downwards.
TATTAAAATACTAATAGAAAAATATATATCTATTGGTAAAAAAACTATTAGTACCTATTTTTAATATCAATAGAATTTAATATCTGTTGGAATTAATCATTATTACCAATATATATATATTATCTATTGCTAATTTTCTCTAGGTAAAGGTCACTTTTTTTATAGTGAATTGAACCTTATAACTCATCAAAATGTCCATAAAGGAACTTAATAAAATTATAATAAATCAAATAAATGTGGAATATTTTATGAATTAAGTAATTAATTAATCTAATTTTATTATTTTGGATATTAAGTGTAAGTGTAGAACTCTTTTAGACACAAGGTAAGGGATCTCTCCAAACCACCATATTTCCTTTGGGTTACACTTTCCCTCTCTTTGACTCAATTTATTCATTAATTATTCTTATAAAATTATTCTATGTTCTTTTTATATGTACCATAAATATGTATGTATATCAATTCATCTTTATTTAATGGGAATTTATATGTTTTATAAGGCTCTCTTATCAATTTCTCTCGATAAGAAAACCTAATTAAAGGGAACTTCTCTTTTTCTTACCCATTTTCAAGTACACCCCATAAACTATTTTAAGCCTCCAATATTGTTTAAAAAATCACTCATTTTATCATGAGAAACTATTTTATTTCATTTATGATTTTATGAAAATAATTTTGTATTTATCCTTTTTAAAGACTCTTTATTCTTTTCCTTAAAACCACAATTAAGTGGCACATTTATAAAGTTACCCAAGCACTCTTTTTAATATTTTAAATTTAGTTTGACATAAATATTCATTATATATTCTTATATTTCATTCATTAATTTCCAATAAATTTTTAAATCCATTCTCTCATGGATACCATTGTTATATTTCCTTTGGATGTGCCTTATGACATGATTGTAATTCCCATTTATTTCCATGAGAAACCCTTATTTTTTTTCCTTATGTTTTATTATTTATGTGGAACATGTATTAATGAAAATGTTATGATGGGTGAGACCAGATAGTGCTCTAATGAATTAGGTAATGTTTTAGTCTAATGATATGTCATGTATGGTAATAATGAGTAAACCTAATTCATTATGGGACTTTTTCCACCATGTGACATTGTCTTGGTAGTTAGCCTTAACCCATATTTATCTCATTTTATATGCTTCTTCCACTTTCCTATGTTTCCATGATCACATGATTTGATGTTTTTTATTTTATGATTTCATATGTTTATTCATGATATGTTTTTTATATCATCATGATATGATTTATAACTATTGTGCTATGATTCATTCAAATATTTATTCCTTTACTGGGAATTTTGATCATCCATTTTACCTATGTATTCCCCAAGTTTTCCTATGTAGTTGTAAGAGCACAAAGGGAGTTGCGATATAATTATGGACATAAATAAAATGATGTTTTATTTTAGCTTATTCTTTTCTATCTTTGTACTTAGTCTTCCAAATACACTAGAATTTTTGATCCTTGGTTTTTATTTTGTAGAGAATTATACTTAAAATCATATAATAATATGTGTAAAAGGATTGGGTTATTATATTTAAGGAGAGAGAAATGGGTCTATAATCAATTGGAAATCATAATAATAGTAATAGGGTTATGTAGGAACATATTATAACATGAGAAATTGAAAAAAAGGCATAATATAAATAATGTGCATGTATAGAGGAGAATACAAGGATCCCTTACATTAAGAGGACGCTTCTAAAAGATTGTGAAGGGATTCTTAATAGATTGGGAACACCTTGGGAGGGATATATTGAGGCAAGGGAATATTAACTTCATCCTCCAATGGTTTTGAGTAAAGTGGACTGATATGTTGGGTGGAGTTTTATAGAAAAAGAGAGGATAATTATTTATTAATTTATAAACTTAGTTTTTAGACTCTATATGATAAATTAATACAAATCACAAACCATACCATGGTTTTTCCCATGGTTTCTACCAAATAGGAGTGTATTTAATTATTTTATAAGGATAAAAAACTGCATCATTAAAATAATACCCTTGGTGATGTGGATATGAGTCCCATTTATAAATATATGATTTTAAAACCATAAAATATAATATAGGTTTTGGAGGATTCATTAAGGGTTTATAAAATTAACTGAATAACGTAAAAAAATATTTTAAAGTGGAACATAATTTTGGTCTTGGATACTATTTTTAGGATTTACTATATCAGTTTTGGGAATTTATTATTCCATAATACATATTTCTTAATTATATAGTATTAAAATTTTACCCTAAAATTTGACTATCATAGAAAATTATGAAAAATAAAAAATATAAAAATTTATACTATTAGGGTCTATATATATAGCCATTTTTACACCAAAGAATCCCCTAAGGGTAATGTATATTATGGGGATATTTTCTTAGGGTGGTTTGTCAAACTTGGTTTGGGATATGATCTCATTGAGCTTAAACTTCTACGATAAATGATTTTTCTAATGTTTTAGTTGTTGAATATCGTCTTGGGCTTGGTCAAGGGAAAATCCCAGTGATAATATTTCTCTAGTAAACTCTAATAAATGGGATTCATAGGGTACAATCCTACTGGTTGAGGCTATCGATTCCTTTTTCTTTGTTATTTAGATTTATCATAAAACTATATATATATACACTAATCATATTATCACTATATGTAGGTTATACTATCAATGGTTTTGATGATTAATGGTATTTTAAATTTGATAGGATATTTCTTATAATGGTCCAAAAGCAATATAGAGAACGTGTTTTCTATAATTTCATTTCTTAATAAGGAACTTACTTATTTAAAAAGGTAATTTCATTTATAAAATTCTGGGTTGTTACATTAGTTGTTCCAGACATATGAAAGGGGACTTCTCAAGATTCCAAAATTTAACTAGATTGGATGGAGTATATGTCACCTTTGGTGATAATGAAAAAGGAAAATTTATTGTCCTTATTAAAGTTGTTAATTATAAAATCTATTTAATTTCCAAAGTTCTATTTGTATATTGATTAAAATAAAATATATTAAGAAAATCTCAATCAAGTGATGATGGTTTCCATGTTATGTTTTAGAATAAGACATTTAAGATATATTATTCTAATTTAATTTTTATATTTAACACTTTTGAGGAATGAAAATCTTTATAAATTTTATTTTAATTATTTATTTTATCAAAATTTTGAATGTTTAAATGTCTTTCATCCTGAATATTGGTTATTTCATAGGATATTAGGAAACTATGACATATACTCTCTTAAAAAGATACCCAAAAAGGGTTTAGTGAAGGATATACCTAAACTAGATTTCCCAGAAGAAATTTTTTTCAATCCTTGAAGAAAGAGAAAACAATATAAGGTTTATTTCAGTTCAATGAATGAGGATTTAATCTCTTAACTACCATAACTAGTTCACATGAACTTTTTTGGATCATCTATAATTTAATGGTTAGCTTGAAAAAACTATGATTATGTAATCATTGATGATTAATTAAGATTTACATGGGTATATTTCTTGGATAACAAAAGTGAGTCTTGTACATGTTTTTCAAAGTATGTAAAATCTAAATAGAACCTTAGTTGACTTACCATTATGTGTGTGAGAAGTGATCATGGCTGAAAAATTTAAAATAATGATTTTAAATTATTATGCTCACAATATGGATATAATCAAAATTTCTCTATTCCTCAAACACCTCAACAAATAGGGTGTTTGAAAGAAAAAATTAGACTCTACAAGAAATACCCAAACCATGATTAGTGTAAAGAACCTATCAGTATATTTTTACTCAAAAAACTATAAATACAACTTTTTATGTAATTAATAGTGTTGTAATAATAACTCTTTTAAATAAGTATCCATATGAATTATGGAATGGGAGGAATCCTAAGGTAAATTATTTCAAAGTTTTCAGCTGTAAAGATTACATTCTTAATACAAAGAATAATAAAGATAAATTTATATATAATATCGATGAATTAATTTTCCTTGGTAATTATAAATCCATTAAATACTATATAGAATTTAATAAAGGAATAAAAATAGTGTAAGAATCTATTACTATAATTTTTTTTGTGAAAGATCCACATGAGCCTAAAATTTACTTTAAAAATATATAGAATGATATGTCCAATTTAAATACCAGTTGAAACTTCTAGTCTAATGACCTTTCTATGGATCTAATTAAAACATTTCCCAGCAAAGACCATATAGAGGAACCATACCCTGAGGAAAACCTAGAGGGATCTAGTATACGCATAACTATTAAAACTAATAGATACCATCCTTTAGATGAATTTATTTTTGGTATAAGAAAAAGAACTCAAAATAGAGATTTAGTTAGAAACTAGGTTAAATATCAATCGTTCTCATCATATATTGAACCCAAGAACATTAATGCGGTAATTAGTGATGAAAATTGGGTGGTGGCTATGCAAGAAGAACTAAATTAAATTTAAAGGAATAATTATTGGGAACTAGTTAAGAGTCCCAAATAATATTTGATCACTGGAACTAAATATGTTTATAGAAAAAAGGTTCATAAATTTGGAAATATTATTAAATACAAGGATATATTGGTGGGATAAGGTTATACTTGGGAATATGGTATTGACTATGAGAAAACCTTTTCCCCCAAAACTAAACTTGAACCCATTAAAATATTGCTTGCTTATGAAATACATATAAATTTAAAATTATATAAAATGTTTGTCAAAATTTATTTACTATTTTTTATATTATTGAGGGTGTTTTCATTAAAAACCCCTCTTTTATTTTCAAATACTCATTTCCCAAATCACGTTTTTAAATTGAAAAAGAACTATATGGTCTAAAATAAGCACTGAGGGCTCAGTATGACAGGCTTAACACTTTTCTTATATCAAATGGGTTTAAAAAAGGTGTTTATGAGAAAAACTTATTTATCAAAATAAAATAAAAATATTTTTTTATTACACAAATAAATTTAGAAGATATTATTTTGGATTCTTCAAGAAATTAGCTATGTACTGATTTTCCTTAAAAATAATGTAAATTGAATTTTGAAATGAGTTTTATGGGTGAACTAAAATTATTTATTAGTTTTAAAATATTCTAAAATAAAGGAGGAATTAGTTTAACCCAAATTATACTAAATATATTTTAAAAAATTTAGTAATGTATAACTGAAAAGGAAATGATAATCCAATGAGAACAACCTATAAATTGGATCTTGATGAAACTAGGAAACTGGATTACAAAACCATTTATAGAGGTATGATTAGAAGTTTAATTAATAGATATGTGAATTTATATTATGTACAATGTGTTTTTGTGTGATAATTTTCAATTAAAACCCATGGAATCTCATTTAAATTTGGTTAAAAGAATTTTTAAATACCATAAGAATCATAAGGACTCAGCCTTAAATATTACATAATCTAGTAAATTCCTTTAGAATTCACTTATTTACATTCCCACAGATCTTTTTGGTTTATAGTTTTATAAAATTAGGACATAATCCATACATATCAACCCAAAAGCATAAAAATTGGTTACTAATAAAACAATATCCATTTATTTTATAATAAAAATGTTTTTAAATAAGAACATGGAATATTTTCATGAAAATACTTTACAAAAGTTATCTTAGCTTATCCTTTTATCTTTCCCATCCTTAAACCCATGAAAAACATTTTAAAAATTAGGATGGGCATAAAAAAATAAATAATGGATATAAAAAAAGGATATTAACCATTATTACATGAATAATTATAAACATATGAAATCATTTTCATGAAGACATACTTCTCACCCAATAAGTATCATATAGTTACTTTGTAAAAACATGAGATTTCCATAAAACATAGAAAAAATAAATAATACAATAAATATAACTTGTGTAATTACTTACTTAATATTTTAACCCTCATGGATACTGTATAATTTGTAATCCTCATGGATAAATTTCAATGTAACCCTCACAACTGCCTTATGATTTAACCCTCACCGCTACCTTATGGTGTAACCATCACAGTTACACTTGGAGTAACCATATATTTGACCTCAATCATGAATATAACCAATCAATTGGAGGGAGATATAGGTCCCAAAATTCATCATAAATAATTTACAAGAACTATAATCATAAAATAATAATACTTTCATAAAAACATTTCTTTTGAAGTTTATAAAAAAAGAAATTTAAAAGAAGATTTTTAAACAAAATTCCCTTACAAATATCATATAATTGATGTGAGAATTAATAAAACAAATGTAATATGTGTATTAACTACAAATAAAAATAATAAAACATAATATAAACAAAATTCATTTAAAAAATAATCTTATTACCACATAATCAATGAATTAGACGGTTAACCCGAAGAATGAAAATTTGGTTAATAATTCCCTTACCCCAAGTTCGTCTTACTTAAAACACATTCAAAAAACTTTTATAATGGTTCAAATATTTTTATTAATATATTAGGAAACCATATTTATATTTATAATTACTTATATGATATTCTTATAACATCTTTTCACCTATTTATTAATAATATTATGTTATTTTTAATATTTCGGGTGCATTTATTTCATGGTTTCCATGGTTGGTTCATTATGGGTTTTCTTTTCGAATGGAAGAAAAATTATAGAAGTGGAATTAAATAGTGATAATATGTTTAAATAATTTTAAATGATACCACATATAATTTTTTTCTTATATTAGTATGAATAATTATATAAAACATTAATGAAAATTAATTAATTTATTTTGGCGGTTTTTATGATCATCATGAACTTATATCATTTTTTTTCAATATCATGTTTATATATTGGTTTTATAACATTGAATAAATTATAATATGTATAATAAAATATTATTTAACCATAATAATGTTTTTATTACCAGAATTGAAGGTGATAATGAAAAATGAAAGTGTATCATCCATAGTTGTGGTAAATCGACACATCATGGAAGATGTTCTCAGTTTTAGAATAAAAGGGAGATGGGAGTAAGTTTGATAATAAAATTTTCCATAAATAAGATGAAATTATAGTATATTTAAGATAATGGTGTTTTTATTCCAATTGGATAAGGGAAGGTGAAGAGATTATAATAAAAGAAAAATAATTGAAAAGAAAATAAAAGAAAATGAAAAAATGTTTTACCTCTTGAATTCTCCTCCATGAGAACCTCCTTAAGCCCCTTGGTTTTAGCCTTTTGGTGAGACCTGTGGGTCTTGGACATGGGGATGAGTCTTGGTAAGGTAATTGGGTAGAAATTAAAATATATATAAGGCTATGAGGTGTGATGAGAATAGATGGCAAGGGGTGGTATTTATAGTGGAGGAGAAGAGTATTTTCTCATTATCATATTTATTAGTTTATTATTTTGTATCAAGACTATGAATAGTTTGAGAATTATCCCTAAATATATTAAAATATTATAGTATGATTATATATTTTTGTCTTACATTATCCTTACATCATCTATGACTCAATAATTCGTGTATTTAGCTTTTACCATAAATTACAATATTTTACTATTCACAAAAATTCAAGTATTTTTAAAAATTTAAAAAATTAACCCTAACCATTTGTCAACATGTAGAATTAAAAAATGAATTTTATTTCATGAAAATAATTTTCTAGATTTGATCAATTTAATTTTTAATTAAAATCATAATTTATTCAAAAAATAACAATTTTAAATCTATAACTGAATTTTTAACACTTTGAAATATGAATTAAGGTCTCATAAAATTATATTATAATCCTAAGACAATAAAATATTAATTTATGAATCTATTTTCTGAAAATATATTTTCATTTAAATAATTATTTTAATTATAAAATTATAAATAAAAATTTATGTTTCAAAAAAATACCAACACATAATTTATTACTTTAAAAACATTTATTTACTTATTTCATGTTATAAATATATCATATTTTTAGTTTTTAAGATACATGAATTTTATTTATAGATTCATAGGTGAGTTTTATATTATATTAATATAAATTCCTTAATTTCTATAAATACAACTTATTTCATTATACATTTATAATGAATTTGAATATTTAATTCCAGAATGAAAAGAAATTATTTACAAGTACCTAGGAAGTTACATTATCCCCACCTTCTAAAAATTGTATCCTTGAAATTTTTATTTACTTATTAAACAAGTGATGTTAACTTTTACCCATAACATTTTCATATTCCCTTGTTGCTTCTTCAACCATGTGGTTTCTCCACAAAACCTTAACCTGTTAAATTACCTTATTCTGTAACAATTGCTCTCTATGATCAAAAATATGAATAGGTTTCTATTTATAAGAAATGTTCTCTTAAAAATTAACTATTTCTAGTCTCAAAACATGAGAGGAATCTTGCACATACTTTTTCAGCACCGAAACATGAAAAACATCGTGCACCTGAGATAAACTCGGAGGTAAAGCTACTTGGTAGGCGACTGATCCAACTTTCTCTAGGATTTCACAAGGTCCAATGAACCATGGAATGAGCTTTACTTTATTACTAAAATGTATAACACTTTTCTATGGTGATATTCTAAGAAAAACATGATCACCTACCTCTAAATAAAGGTCTTTCCTCTCGTTATCTTTATAAATCTTCTTCTTTATATGATCTATCCTTATGTGTTGCTAGATCATCTTCAATTTCTCAGCCACTTCCTCTACTAATTTTGGTCCCATCATCTTTCTTTCCCTGACTTCATCCTGAAAGCTGGATTTCGACAATGATTTCCATATAATGCCTTAAAAGGTTCCATCTATATGCTGGAATGAATTATGTTATTATAAGAAAACTAAACTAAAAAAATATGTTGATCCCAGCTTTTCTAGTAGTCCATTGAATAAGCTCTAAGCACATTCTACAAAGTCTAAATTGTTCATTCAGTCTATCCATCATATTGAGGATGAAAATAGTGTTGAAATTTAATTATATTCTCCATTAATTCTAAAGGCCTTTCCAAAAGTTAGAAGTGAACCTGGGATCATGGTTAGATATAATGGAAAGATGAACACCATGTAACATGAAAATCTATTTGAGTTATAGTCCAGAAAGATAAATCCAAATATATAATATTTGAGTAAAAATAAAATGTTTAAATTTAGTCATTCAGTCAAAAATGCACCAAATCACATTGTTACCTCGATAAGTCTTTGTTAGTCCCACCAAAAGTCCATAAATATATTTTCACATATCTATTTAGTCACTAGAGAAGGCTAAAGCATCTCTTTTGGTAATTACCCCTCTAAATTAACCTGTTGATAAGTCAAACATTTCATGGTAAAATATGCAATATCTATTTTCATTATATCCCACTAGTAAAACTCTCAAAGGTTTCTGTACATCATTGTGTTACCAAGATAAACTGAAAATGGAGAACTTTGAGCTTCACATGACAACTCTTTATTCAACTATGAATCACAAGGCACATATAATATCTTCCCAAATCTCAAAACACAATCTTTATCAATATTAAATTATGAAAAATTACCCTTATTCACCAATTATACCTTTTTATGTAACCCACTATATTCCTTATGCACTTTCTTAATTATATATGATAGAGTCAATTTCACTGAAACTAGTAACAAAACATAAATATTTCCTACACTAACAAATTCTAAGACAAAATTCATCAAATCATTAATTAAGGGGTCTTATTCTAAATGTGACATGGTTAATGATGCATGATGTTTTTGACTCAAGGAACCCACCACTTTTTTTTTATTTTCCAGGATGGTAATTGATCATTAAATCACAATCCTTTATCAGTTTAATCCATCTTCTCTTCCTCATGTTTAATTCATTTTGAGTGAATGTATACTTCAGACTTTCATGGTCAGTATATATTTCACATTTGGATACGTATAAATAATGCATTCAAAATTTTAAAGAGAAAAAAACATCTGATAACTCTAAATCATGTGTTGGATAATTTAACTCATTAGTATTAAGTTGTGTAGAATAATAATAAATTAAATAATTATTATTCATCAAAACACAACCAAGTCCCTTCAATGGATAATAATTGTAGTTGAAAAAATCACCATTTCTGGAAGGCAAGGAAAAAAATGAATACTTCACCAATCTCTTCTTCAGTTCCTAAAATAAACAACATAGTATTCTATCCAAATAAATTTAACCCTAGTTCATGTTAACTTAGTTATCAGGCTAGATAACCATTAAAAGTTTATAACAAACCATCATCAATAACATGTTAATCCAAGAAAACTATGAATCTCTGTAACATTTGTAGGTATTGGACATTCATCAACCACTTTTGTTTTTGTGGGTTAAAATATTATTCCATCCTTATTTACAATGTTCCCAAGAAAAGAAATATATAGAAAAAAAAATCACATTTTCAAAATTTTCCATATAATTTTTTTTTCTTTTAGAGTTTGTAAGACAAACCTTAAATGTTTTTCATGATCCTAATAAATTTTTGAAAATACCCAAATATCATCAATAAAAAAACAAAAAAATTATCCAAATATTCATGGAATATTCTATTTCTACAATCCATGAATACAGTAGGGGCATTGGTCAAACCAAAGGGAATAAGAAAAAACTCATAATGCACATATCTAGTATGAAAAGATATTTTTGGGATGGCATCCTTCTTCACCTTCCGCTGATAGTACTTGAATCTCAAATATATCAGGAAAAAATACTAAGATCCCTAGAGTTGATCAAACAAGTCATCAATATAATGTAAAGGATACTTATTCTTAATAGTAATTTTATTCAATTATCTATAATCAATAAAAATTATCATGAAACCATCTTTATTTTTAACAGAAAATAGGAGCACCCCATGGTGAAGTGCTAGGATGAATGAATCCTTTATCAAGAAACTCTTGCAGCTATTTTTTTAATTCAATATATTCCACTTGATACATTAGATAAGGGTGTTTTGAAATTGGATTAGCATCGAGAACCAAGTCAGTAGTAAATTTGACTTCCAGATTAGGTATAACACTAGAAAAATCATCAGAAAAAACATCTAGGTATTCATTTACCACTCGCACATCATTAATATAAACAGATCCCCTATTTTCAAATATATGAGTAAAATAAATTTAACTTCCATTTTTTAATAGTTTCTCAGCTTCCTGACATGTTATCAATTGTATGGGTTCATTCTTGTGTAAAATCTAAAAATATTTCTAAAAAAACTTCTTTAACTATACAATCAATACTTTCATGATAAACCTAAATCCAATCCATTCCCATAATAATATTAAACTATACTAAAAAAAAGGTTTTCACATATTTTATCTCAACAAACAACAAAAAGAAGATTTATATAATTCATTTTTACTGTAATATTTCCCCCAGGTGTTTTAACCATAAGTTCCAGTCTCATTTCATGAGGTGAAATTTCCAATTTACAAAAAAAATTCTCAAAAATAAAGGAATGTGTAGACCTCATATCAAACAATACATTAGAAACATCTGCATAAACAAAAAAAGTACCTGATACCACTTCATTGTATGTCCTGACATATTTTGACATAGTTGTAAATAATATCACTCCACCTTTCTTCATATAATCTGGCTACTTTTTTATCATTCAAATCTTTCTTTAGGTAGATATTTTAATAATGAACCATCTCACCACATTTAAAACACTTTATATTTTTCTTATCAAAATTAGTCTTAATATCATTTCCATTACAATATCAAGATATATATCAAAATTTACCACATTGAAAACACTTCCTAGGTTTTTAAGGCATCCCCTAGGTTGATTTTTACCACACCTTTCAGAAACTAGAAACTGGACTCTCTTACCTTCATATTTCTTTAATTGATTCTTACCCATCTCTTTCCATATGGACCTATTCTTCTACTTGTTATCAAATAAAAAGTTATAATAAAAAAATCCATTTCTATACTCTAAGAACATCATAATATTTTCTTATAACATTTGAATTCACAGGAGGACAACTCCCTTTGATATCATTGATTCAATCTCAAGTAAAAAAGATTTATTTTTCTATAAATATCCCAATAAATATTTGGAGTGTAGCTTTATTATTGGTTGAAGTCTGATTCATAAACAACCACCAAATACTCCTCCTTTTTTTAATTTAAGGATTTTTTTTCCATCCTAAGTCGAACCACCTTTGGAAAAAAATTTCAAGGAAAAGATTTTTAAATTCACCTCATTTTAAGGCTTCAATATCCTCACTATCCTTGATATTCTTGACCATTTACCACCACTAGTTAACTTCACCTTCAAAATGATAAAAAAAAAGACTAACCTTTTGATTATATGAACACCCCATAACATCTAATAATTTCTCAAGGGACTTGATCCATCCTTCATCCACCACTGGGTCAGAAGATCCACTGAAAGTAGGAGGGTGTTGCATCAAAAAATGCTCCACTATCACTATGTTCCTTTATGGTAGTTATTTTATTCTATTGAATGGATTACACCACTATTTATAGTTGGCATGAACTAAGCCATTACTATCACAAACTGTTTGGTTCAAAATCCCACTATTCGAGGTTGTAGATTTGGAAAGAGATCATCATTTCAGTGCCTTACCACTCTAGCTTCCCTGTTTATTCTATGAAAAACCATTATGAAAATACATATCTTAGATTAAGAAACATGGTAATATTCAGATACTATATAATTTCAACATATACATATGGTAAAAATTATTTATGGTATTCTATTAACATTATCCTAACCCCCAAAGTTATCTAAACCATGACCTGATAAAAACTATAAGGACTTGACCTTAAACATTACATAATCTCATAAATTCCTTTTGAATTTACTTATTTACATTACAAATGATATTTTTGATTTATAGTTTTAGAAAATCTGGACATAATTCATACATATCAACCCATAAGAATACAAAGTGGGTACTACTAAAATAGTATCCATTTCTTCCATAATACAATTTTTTAAATAAAAACATAAAATCCTTTCATGAAAAGTATTCACAACATTAATCTTGGATACTAATTTTCTCTTACCCAAACTTAAACCCTGTGATTTTTTTAAAACATTGGATGAAAACAAAAAAGACCATTAAGGGAAATAAAAATAAGAATAGAAACCATTATCAAATGAATACTTATACACATATGAAATCATTTTCACAAATACATACTTCTCACCCAGTAAGTATCATATAGTTACTTTGTGAAAACATGAGATTTATATAAAACATAAAAACATAAATAATACTATAAAGGTAACTTTAGGAATTAAATACTTAATGTTCTAACCCTCATGGTTACCATATGATTTGTAACCCTCATGGATATATTACAATGTGACCCTCACAACTACCTTATGATGTAACCCTCATGACTACGTTATGGTGTAACCATCGTAATTACATTTAGAGTAACAATACATCCAACCTCAAACATATACATACTTAATTAATTGAAGTGAGATATATGTAAAACCATTAATCATAAACAATTCCCAATAACCATATTTATAAAATAATAACACTTTTATAAAAACATTTCTTTTGAATTTTTTAAAAATAGAAATTTAATATAGGATTTTAAAGAAAAGTCCCTTAAAAATATCATATAATTGAAGTGATAATTAATAAAAAAATAGAATATGTGTATAAAATATAAATAAACATAATGAAAAATAATATAAAAAAATTATTTTACAAATATTCTTAGTACTACATAATCAATGAAGTATAGGGTTAACCTAAAGAATGGAAATTGGGTTAAGAATTCCCTTACCCTGGGTTCATATTACTTAAAATGTGTCAAAAACTCATGTATAATGGTTTAAAGAGTTTTATTAATATATTAAAAATACATATTAATATTTATAATTACTTATATGATATTTTTATAACATATTTCCATCCATTTATTAGTAATATTTTGTTATTTTCATTGTTTCAAGTGCAATTATTTCATGGTTTCCACGATTGGTTCATTATAATTTTTTTTGTCAAATGGTAAAAAACTCTAAAATTGGAATAAAATAGTGTTAATATGTGTCCATAATTTTAAATTATACCGTATATAATTTTTTTTTCAGATATGAGGATGTATCTTTAGATAAAACATTAATGAGAATGATTTAGTTTATTTTGGTGGTTTTTATGAACATCACAAACTTATATCATTTTATTCAAAATAATGTTTACATATTGGTTATAGAACATTGGATAACTTATAATATGTACAATAAAATATTATTTAATCATAATAATAATTTTATGACCATCCTTGAAGGCACTAATAAAAAATGAAAGTGTATAGTCCATGATGGCGGTAAATCAACACATCATGAATGATGTTCTCATTTTTAGAATAAAAGGGGTAGGAGAAGAAGTTTGATGATGAATTTTTACATAAACATTATCAAATTAAAGTATATATAAGATAATTTAGTTTTCATTTCACTTATATAAGGTTATGTTAAGAGAGTATAAGAAAATACAAATAATTGAAAAGAAAATAAAAGAAAATGAAAGTGGATTTTACCTGTTGAATTATCCTCATTGATAACTTATTAAAGGCCCTTGGTTTTGTCTTTTTGGTAAGATAATATAGTCTTAGATTTGGGGAGGAGGTTTTTTAATGGAATTGGCTCAAAATTAGATTAGATTCAAGGCTTTTAGGTGTGAGGAGAAGATGTGGTGAGGGGAGGTATTTATAGTGGGAGAGGGGGGTATTTTCTTATAATAATATTCTTTCATTTATTATTTTGTATCAAGACTATGAATATTTTGAGAATTATCACTAAATATATTAAAATAATTAAGTAGGATTCTATATTTTGGGCTTATATGAACTTTATATCATCTATAACTCAATAATTCATATATTTAGCTTATACTATAAATTATCGTATTTAACTATTCACAAAATTCAAGTATTTCAGAAAAATACCAAAAGTTCACCCCAACCATTTTTTTGATGTGTATAATTAATAAATGAAATCCATTTTATGAAAATAATTTTCTGAATATGAGAAATTTAATTTTTAATTAGAATAATATTTTTTTTGAAAAATACCAATTTGAAAAATATAAATTAATTTTTAGCACTTTGAAAAATTAATTAAGGTCTCATAAAATTATATTATAATTATAAGATAATAAAATATTAATTTATGAATCTATTTTCTGAAAATATATTTTCTCTTAAAGCATTATATTAATTATAAAATTATAAAAAAAAATTTATTTTTTCAAAAAATACCAACACTTAATTTATTACTTTTAAAACATTTATTTACTTATTCCATGATATAAATATATCATATTTTCAATTTTTAAGATACATTAATTTTATTTATATTTTCATTGGTGAGTTTACTATTACATTAGTATAAATTCATTAATTTATATAAATACCACTTATTTCATTATACATTTATATTGAATTTAACTATTTAATTCCAGAATGAAAATAAATTATTTTATAAGTAACCCTATTGTTACAAGAATAAAATAAATTTTTGATTGTTTTAATATAAAGTAAAATAATTTGAGCTAGTTGGTTATTCAGATATAGATTTTGGTGGCTATAATTTAGATAGAAAGATAACCTCAAGAATATATTATATTTTGGTTAAGTATCTAGTATCATTGTGTAGTAAAATGTTGAATTCTGTTGCATTATACACTACTGAAGCTAAATACAAAGCTATAGGTGGTCATTGTGCATAGATTCTGTAGATGAAACACACATTTCTATACTATGGATATCAATTTAGAAATATCCCCAAAAACTTTGACAACAAAATTTCCATTAACATTTTTAAGAATCATGTATCTCATTCAAGGGCAAAGAACATTGATATAAGACATCACTATTTGAGAGATCATTTTCAAAAGGGTCATATAGCTCTTGAATTTATTGGCACTGAACATCAGCTTTCTGAAATTTTTACAAAGCCTATGAATATTATTATATTAAGTTATATCATACATGATATTGGTATGATAAATCCCTTTTAATATTTTATTTAATAAATTCTTTTGAATCTAGTAGAGTTAAGTCATGAGTTGTGTGCTACCATTATCTTTCTACCATTTGGGTTTTCTAAAAGTGCTTGTGGTACCATTAGGTTCTACCAGTGGGTTATATAATTTTGATTCTACCATCATGTGATTCCATCAGATGATACCATTAGGTGCTACTGGTGGTTGATTCTATTGGATGACACCATTAGGTTTTTATTGTGGACACACTTCTGGGAATTTTACTACTAAGGATAATTTTATTACTTTAAAACTTAAATTACATATTTTACTCAAATTAAAATCCTTTTATATTTTAAAATATATTTTTACCTAAATAATTGAAATCCATATTTAGAGTCTAAATCATATGCATTCTATCACGGGCCTTTTAAATCTCCTCTCCCATTCTATCTCGAACCTAACCATTATACTTCAAACCTCTAAGTCTCTACTACAATGGTGATGATGAAATGTTCTCTCATTTTTGGTTCTCTATAAAAATCATTACCATGTAAGAAATCCAAGGGTGAATGTAGTTAATCAGTTGAGACACAAAATTTTATTTTATCATCTCTAGTAGTTGTTTCTGAGAAATAAATAATATATCATGGTTATAATAAAAAAAATTATTTTGTAGAAAGTATTTCAAGAGAAGGGTTATACACAATGGTTATTTAAAAATGAACAACCATTCTGCCATAGATATGTTTTTGATTTCAACATGAATGTCAAGTTTGAGTTTGGAGAAAAGAATAATTTCAAAAAGAACCTTGTTTGTGGGAAGGATCTTATATTATATTTAAATCATTGAGAAAAATCTTTAAGAGTTACCCAAAAAGGAGTTTATAAGAATTACCAATGTTTTAATCCTATCGATCAAACTTGGTTCATTTTTGAGGAAGTTATTTAAGTGATAATTGGAGATGGTAACATAATTAGACCAGTTTTTACAGAACTCAGTATAGAGTGTAGATTTATTTTAAATGTCATAAAACATGTTTTATGTCCTAGGATGGGGGACTTTAGTTTTATGATATTCCATGATTCCTTCTTTATATACCCCATGAAGATAAGAGTTATGGTAAATTTATGGATATATCTTATGGTTCATATGATGGAATTATGTAATCCTTCTACTATATCAAATTTATTACTTTATCCCTTATTAATCTTAAACATGTTGGATTAAATAAGACTTATTGTTGAAGGAGAAAAAGTTTCATTCAGTGTGGTGGATTCTATCTAAACCAAGATACCTACAGGTGTATGAAGGTGAATTGAAACCCCTTGATAAAGAAATGGGTTATAGATAGTTAAAGAATTTATGAATGTTTCGATCTAATGAAACACCCCTAGACCTATAGATGTTTTTGATATGGGTTTGGAACCAGATGAGGTTGGGGAATACTCTTCAGATAAGAGGTGGCTAAAACCAATGCTGATATTGAAGAAGAAGAATTATTTTTAGTATATGTTGAAGTTGAGAGTTTCACTAAAAGATTGATAAGTAAAAAATGTCTCTTATGGACCTCTTGATTATTATTTTTTCTTACCTTATAAGGAAAGATTATTAGAAGATGATAAATAATAAGATGCATAGGTTTCAAAGACTATTTTTTTGAGTTATCTAATTTTGAAAGTCCAAATGATGTGATTGTGATTTCATGTTATTCTCTATTTGATTTTAATAGTGAATATGATGATAAATATAATAATCCATTCATATCTATATTTGATCCCAAAAAGACTATGAGTGTTGATTGGGAAAGTGAATCCCATGGTCACTATGTGAGACAAGTCATTGAATGTCTAGTGAGACCAGATGCAAATGGTGTACTAACTAAGGGGTAGAAGTTCCCAGGATCAGTTGTTCTTGGTTTGGATTATTCCACTTCTCATTATGATAATGTAGGTGATAATAAAGGAAATATACCTAAGCATGGTGGTCCTACCATCCACATTCTTCAAAGGGATCCTAAGAGATATTTAGTTAAGAGAATCAATCTGGCTAAGCTTATCTAGACTGGGAATTCAAATGTTCTATCTTGAGTTGAGGAAGTGGCTACTATTTTAGTGAACACTGAGGAAGAAATTCAAGAGTATGATGGAAAAGGATCTCTACTTGACTATCTGCACCTTCAATTAGAAATGATAGGTATTAAAATCCACATCCTAACCAATCCTCCTTCCTAACCTAAGATGATTAAGATTATATTAAAGATGAACTTGGAAATTTTCTCAAGTCCTCTGCCTCCTAGAAAATATCTATCAAATTTTTTAACATCTCCCTGATTGTGTCTTTGGTTGTGTCACACCTCAATCCAAAATTTTTTCTAAGTATCAGAAATTTAGAGGTGTAAAGAAAGAATCCACTTGAGAACATTGGTGTTATTTTTACTACATTAAAAGACATGAGGGTGGACCAGACCCATAGACATCTCACTATTCTTGGAAATATTGAGACTATTTCTTATATAGTTGGTGATGCTTCTTCTAGAGACCCACCTCATTCTATGACTACTTCTTTTGATGTTGAATTGGTTAGAATAATTTTTTGAGTAGAGTTACAAAATATGCTAAGAGATTATTCCAGTTATAGTAAGGAAAATCTATAACATATGAAGTCCCATGGTGATAATATTTATATTCTTATTTGGAAATTCATTAATTTGTCTGGAGAATATAGGGTTGTCATTACCAAATATTTAAAATATTATTTATCTAAAATTTTCACCAAACATAATATCAAATCCTGATTTAAGTTTTTGGTTGAGAATATTAGAATTTCATCCTACTAACAGGGCCTTGAATGATCAAGTGAATCAGTTAAAGGTTATAGTTATTTTGTTTAATTTTTTTAAGTAAGAAAAGAGGAAACTATTTCAAGTGATGGATCATGGTCATAGAGTGATCTACCATTTTATTGAGATAATGAAACCTTATCTTTACAATGTCAGGAATTCTATGACTGCTCGAGCTTCTATTCCTATGAATGAATTAGTTTCATCTCCTCTTTCATCTCTAGTTCAGACTACTTACATAGCCCTAAGTCCTTTTAGTATTACCCTAGTTGAGGTAGTGAGTTAGCTTATACAAACTACATCCGGAATTATCTTTAGGCCTTCTGCACCTCCATCTACCTATGTACCTAATCTTACTCCAATTTATGAAAAAGGAAAATACCACTTTGATCCTTCCACCATTTAGGATATAGATGACTTAGACTTGGATTAGGATCTTATAGGTCTATTTTTATTTTATGTTGTATTAGATTTTTACATTTATTTGAATGGAAATTTAGTACTATTTTATTCATTATTTTCTCTATTTCCACATATTTATTATTTATTCCACTTTATTTTTATGTATTTTTGATAATCCCAAAATGGGTAGAATATGAGGAATGTATTTTTCTCTATTTTATTGAAACCAAAAGTGAAATTATATTGATTTTATAAGATGAGAGTCTATATAGACCTTTATTATTATGAATAGATTTTTAACTGTGATATGAAATCATCAGAAGGGTAGAAGGATTGTTGGATCTGTCCAAAAATTATTTTTTTTAATGATTTCAAATCATGACTACTTTATCATTAACAATTTATGTGTTGAATGATATAAGTTAAAAATTATGGATCTTATATAAAATGTATCTATATATAATCTTTTACCATGAGTTTACACTTGCTATCAGCAAAAGAAGTTTTCTTCTGTCAGAAGGATCCTACTTCTGTTAGAAGATTCTTATTACTGTTAGAAAAAATATTATACTACTATAAGAGGTTTAATTTCATTAGAAGATATATTTATACCTTTAGAATAAACTTTATACCACTATAATAGTTGTGCTTCCACCAGAACAAATACAAGACCACCATAAGAATCATGACACTATTAGAAGAAGTTATTCTAATATTAGAAAAAATATGTTACTAATGGAAAAAAATTAATACTGTAAAAATATTTTTTAACATAAATTCAATTATTTTATTATTTGGATACATTTTATACCACTAGTTTATCCTTACTTCCATCAGTTTATTTCTTCTACCGTTAATCTAGATATGCTACCATGAAGAGAAATCTTCTTTCACTGAAATATACTTCTACTGATGTCTACATTCATTGAGATTTTTTCTTCTATGCCTATTTGAGATTAAATTCAAATTAAATATTCCAATGGATAGTTTATGTAATTTAATACAGGTGAGAGAGTTCTTAGTATAAGTATTTGTGAATGATTATACTTAAATAAATACTCATAAGCATTAAAGACAAATCCATCATTTCCAAATTAATTGCTTGGAATGAGGATTTATTTTATTATTATCATATAATATATAATTATAGATTTTTTAAAATTATAAAAACGAAAAACTACTTCGTTCACACTAGATGGCTGACTGAAAAAATGATTGCTGGTCAGTTGGTGTGATATGCAGACATGCATGCTTAGGTGTTCCTACTAAGAAATGAAGAGAATTATTTATACTATATACAACACTATATTTTTCATGAAAAATAGAAACCTTTTGAAAGGCTTAATTAGAAAATTCATAAGTTAAAACAAAGATATATTTGAATAAAAACAAATATAAGAAGAATATCACTGCTAATCATCTCAATCCTGATCAAAGAAAGAGAAATCCACAAAACACTTTCATATTATTTCTCTCTTCATCTCTGTTTTTATTTTTTGTTGAGTTGAACTTTATTTGTTTGGTTACAATTCATTGGATAATACAAAAAACACTCATCTAAATTATTTAACATATTTCATCCCATTAATAATAGTGGAATATTCTAGTTATAACTTTGAGTTCCCTGATTGAAGTTGTATTTATAAAACCCAATCCTGGTTGTGGATCAATTTAATTTTGGATTTAATAAATGTGCTCAGTATTTGGTGACCTGAAAGTGAATATGATTATGTTTCATACTGATATTGGGACTCTAGTATTTATTTCAATTTTGTGTTATATTGTAGCGACTCAGGTTTTTGGCCCTATCAGACTTTGGAATATTTTTATGAATAATTCCAGAGCTAGGCGGGAAGACGGGGTGCGATTCTGAGGCCCGGTGTGCCCGGAATAAATTTTATAAAAATATTAAGTATTTTTATACTATGCATGTGGCAGGGGTGTGATATCTCCTAAATGATAGCTCATAACGGGAATCTGAGGGCACGGTTGTATCCGGAGCGTGCCGTTTACCCTAGGTGGGGTGTAAACTTTGTGGGTGCGGGTCTGCGGTGAGAAACGCCACCCGAAGCGTTTTTGTAAATAAATGGAAAAGTTTATTTATGAGCATCAGCTCGAATAACTTCTGAATGGAGTCTCGAATTGAAATTATGAGTCCGCCATTGAGTTCAGAATGGTACGTTTACCCTAAGGGCGACCTTACCTTTGTCTGCATCGGGTGTCGGACGGAGGAGAGTCGGGAGCCGGAGATATTTTTAAAAAAATAAATATCTTCTTATCTCCCCCACTTATTAGATGTGTGATGCATAGAGGAGGAGTTCCTCCCCCTTCTTCCTCCTCCTAAACTTCCGACGGCAAATCGGCAACCAAATCACGCGATCAAGGTGCCGTCGAGCTCGGATTTCGACAGCGGACGCTTCAGGATCGTGCAGTGGAAGCTTTGGAGCGCGGATCGTCGGCATTTCACCCGCGAGCTAGGTAGTTGAGTTTTAAAATCCCAAACCCCATTTATGTGTTTTTTTCCTTCAAATTGTCATAAGGGTTGTATAGTTTGGGTCCCGAGGTTTCCAAAACATGTTTCGGATCTGATTTTGGGGCACCGGGGTGCTTCAGGTGGATCCTGGAAGTTTTTCGGCGGAAAACCCGGACTCCGGCGGCAGACACGGCGGAATCCGGCGAGACCCGCAGTGGCGCGGCGGCAGCGCGGGTGTTTTTTGCGGTGGAGCGGTGGAATCCGTTGGCGGTGTGGCAGAATCCGGCGGCGGTGCGGTGGTTTCCGGCGACGCAGGCGGTGGTCCGACCAAGTTTTTCCGCGGGTTTTTTAAACCCCTGTAACTCGAAAACCGGGAGTCTAATTTGAGAGCCGTTTGTGGCGACATGAATCTTGTGTCGAGGTGGACCTCTTGATATTATTTAGAGAATTTTGTGAGGTGTGATTTTGGCTCGGGGCCATGAAACGTTGAAAATAATAATATTATTTTATTATTTTCATATTCGATCTGGAATAACTTCTGCACGGAGTGTCCAAATGACGTACCGTCAGTTCCATTGAGACCCTGATGGTACGAAATAATTTTCAAGATAGTTTCTGGGTATTGGGACCGAGAACAGGGTGCGGGCCCCACGAGGCCGAGTTTGGGCGTTTATGGAGAAACACAACTTTCTCACCAGGAATCCGATTCTGGCGGATGAATAGTCGATCCTGTGAGTTTCTCTAAGAGGATCACGATGGTGCAATCTGTTCGATGTGTTTTGAGATCAAGGCATGAGCCCCACATGAGCTGGCCTTTAGTGAATAGTGACTTTTTCACCGGGTGTCCGTTTTAGACGAACGAGCCGTGGATCTCGTGTGTTTTTCTGAGGGGATCGCCATGGTATGATCCACTTGATGGGTTTTAGAATCATTGTGTGGGCCCCACATGGTGTAACACCCCAAGCTTCCATGGTATGCTTTCCTTTGAATAATACAGTAGCATGTGTTGTATGCAACTTCGAGTTCTAATACACACACCACAACCAATCAAACTAGCCGTTATGAATAGTAATACCCACTTTTTGAAATTTTATAAATTTTATCTTTCAAAATGGACTTCATTTTTGGATTCTTAGTATCAAAATTAGCCTAGGGTGAAACTTTGGTATTTTTCTGAAAACTTTCAATTTTTTTTGAATAGTGAAAAAACACCGAGTCATAGTTTAAAACCAAATTTTTATTAAAATAGTTATTTATTTTATTTAAATTTAATTAATGTCAAAAGAGATACATAATACCTATATAAGTTCAATGTAATTAATTGGAGTTAGTTTAGAATAATTTTAGATATATAAAAATTTTATTGAACTTTTCACCGTCTTTTACCCACATTCTAGGAGAATTTGGAAATTCACATAAAACTTAATTTTACCTCTTCTGTGAGTGGAATTTAGAAAATTTGAGAGACACAGTTTATATCAAGGAGTAAAATGTGGTTCAATGAGATGAAAATATTTTTTGGTGCATAGTAACTTTTTACTTTTATTTACCACGGTTAAAAGTAAATAGGGTAATTAAGGGTAAAAATGATATTAATATTACCCTAACACATGTCCTAATTCTATTGGTAAAATGTATCTCGATCGAAAACAACCTTATGGATAAAATATTATAATTTAGGTCCACTTGGATTAGATTAGGACATTTATTATTATTTAATTCAAAGAAGAGTTAAAAGAGTTAAAATAAAAGTTTATTTACTAAAACATTTTTAATATAGGGTTATACATAAGATAAATTAGATTGTAAATATTCATTAGAAATATAAAAAACATTCCAACATAATGGTATTTTATTTTAAAATTTTAGACATTAAATAATTTAATTTATTTATGACACAATGGTGATGCAGTAATTACCTAATTAATGAAATATTAAAATAATTTATATTATAAATATCAAAATAAATGTAATTTGAGACTTTTTATGAATTAAATTAATTTTATAGGTTAATATGACATTTTAGGATTCATTATATAAATTTTTTTCGAAGTAATAATACTGTTATAAATTTATCAAAAACAAAATACCCAATAGTGTCAAAATTGACATAAAATAGTTTTTTTAAAAAAAATTGTATTATTAATTTATATTCAATTCCTAAAATTCTAAGGTTCAGCCAAGAGACTTATATCATGATAGGTGTATCATTAATGGACCACTTGGGGCTTGATTTTAAGTATATAGTATGTTTATTAACTATATAATATAAAAATACAAAGTGACATGGTAAGTGTCAAACTAATTAACTAAGAGTTAAAACTAAAAGATAAGGTTAATATAATGACCCAAACCTGTCTAAATTCTATTTTTTGAGTGGTTTTAGATCAATCCCAACCTTAACCTTTAAATAATCCACTTTTGAGATATTAGAAACCGAATATGAATTTATTATAAAATAATATTTCTAGCTTTTCCAAAGGTGCCCCTCACCCCTCTTATAAAAGGGCACTCCCCCTTCTCACTAATTCACACATTAAAAGCCTTTTGGATCGACCAGACCATGCCCAAATACTCTCTCAACTTCCCTCACTTCAACCTAGAGGCCTTATTTTGATCAAAAATCCAACCTACAGATCCCTTTTGATCAAATCAAAAGGAAGAACCCGAAGAAGAGGTAATGTTTTCACCACCCTCTTTCAAGTTCCTTTCTTCTTCAACTTCTTATTTCTTTGTTATTCCCATTATAAAATAATAACTCCATTGTCTTATATATACTGTGATGTTATTATAAATATGGTATAACCATATTCAGTATTATATCCATCCTTTTAATGAAATGTCACCATACGTGCGTACGTACGACTTACCGTCTCCACGTCGTGGTGTAATTGTTATTCAATAAATTATTATTTGGATGGGTATAATAATGATGTGTAATTCATGTAAATAATAAATATAACATGATAATGATTATGTATATATGATATACCATCCAATTATATATTATTTTAATATCAAAAGAATGATATTGTCGCTCGTGCGTACGTATGGACTACCGTCTCCACGAACGCGATGAGATTCATTCTCCATCGTATCCAGTCAAGTATAATTATCATTTGATGATTTAAAAATAATGTTAAGGACTTGATATCATTCTGTATATGAATAATATAAAACCTATCCTTGACAAATACGACTTATGTAACAAAACATATAAAATAAAATGAGTAAGTTAACACCCGAAACAACGATAATACTAAGATATTATTAACAAATCAATGTTAAAAGATCATATATGATATCATATTAATGTATATGATTCTTGTATAATTTAATAAAAATTATTTCCCCATTATACAGTAGGTTAACCTACCCCCAACCAAGGAAAAGTACAAGGTACGGGTTTATTTCACAATCTCTTCATTATCCGAGGTTGTTTATACATAATTATCTACTGGGACCTCTTCATCATCCACATCCATGTTTCTTAAAAATGTATTAAAAATAATTCTTACTATTTTAAAAGACTATGGGATAAAGTCATTTATATCCTTGTTGACTTTTTATAAGAAGTTTATTAAGGAATATTTCTATCGTTTTCCAAACAAGGTCCTTTTTAACCTTTTCGACAGAATTAATGTAAGAATGTTATTTAACTTATATGGCGGGTGCGACTATTTTCCGCCATTATAAAATCGTCAAATCTTCCCTTATAAGATTATAAGAATATTTTCAAAGAAAATTTTTTATTTTATAAATATATGACTCTTAAATGATTTCAAAATAGAAAGAGATATTTCCCTAAAAAGAGTTTTGATTTCATCTATGTCAACATCCTTTGATGGATTTTAAGTTTATTTGGAGTTGATTTATTATGATACAAAACTTCCATTTTGTATTGATTGTTTTGTGATATGTTTGACTGTGGATGTGTTATTTTTATACCATTCATGGTTTATGAAGAAATTATTGACATTTCGTATGCTAGTTTTAATACGAATGTTTATGTTATGTTTAAACCTATTCATATGAGGAATGCATTTAACTTAATAAGTGATGGGTGGAGCCCGCTATAGCTCCTCGATGCATCGGTAGGTCTCATGAGACAAAATAGTGTCTTGGCACAAGGACTTGACAAAATATTATTTGTATTCTCGGCACGAGGCCTTAACTATGTGGTTATGATAGTATGGCATTATGCATTCCATCATTATGAAAGTGGTTATTGATATTGCATGTGATTATTCGACTATTAGAATATCCATGTGAATAAGTATATGGAATTATTTTATTTTATTTCTACCATATTATGCTGAAGTTAAAGTTTTAAAAGGCTTTTGTTTTAGTTATAAATTGCCTTAAATGTTTATGCTTATTTATGAAAGTTTCCGCTATATTGTTATCCTTACTGGGAATTTGAGCTCACCCCTTTTTGTGTTTTATTTTTTCCCAAGATGTGAAGAAGTATTTTATGAATGACCTTCAAGGATAGTATAAGGGGATAAGAGTGTGGACTATGGAGACTATATTGTTGTATTTTTTCATTTTCTGAGGTAATGTAAACTTTATGAATGTATCTAGTTATTACAAGGCTACTAAACTAATCGGTCTTTTGAGATTTGATCTTTCTTGTGATCATGCCAATGTTATGTAATAATGCACCGACTCTGGGTAACTGGGGTCGGGGCGTTACAGTTGGTATCAGAGGAAGTTTAGTACAAACCTTGTAAGCTAGATTTAGATAAACTCTAATTAGAGCACATAAAACTAAGATGGACCTTGAGGATTAGTTTAGAAGAACTTCCTAGAATTTTGGTATTGTAGAGATTTTGTGAGTTTTCCGAGAAATAAATCCCTATCTAGATATGAGTAGGTAGAGGCGGCTCTGGAACAGATGTACCTAGGGGTAAAAACCGAAAACAATTCTTTGAGCTAGACTCGAATGAGAACTGGTGCACGACAACGGGCCTTGCTTCATTCTTGGTTACGACACTCCCGGGGGATATGCTTAAGATAAGTCTCATTTTCTTTAAAAACCATTATGAAGGGTTTATGAGTATATACTTTCTCAAAGAAAACATTTTTATGATTATGGAATATATCCATAAATATTTTAATTTATGTTAAGTGTTTTATAAGTATGGAATTATGTATTTTAATTCATAAACTGATCTAGTTTATGCCATTGTTTAGAAATGGCGCCTAGTAGAAGAAATGGAAACCGTATCAATGCACACACTCCATGTAGGGATTGCCCTCCTACTCAAGATAACTATAGTGGAGCTGGTGATGAAACTGGTGATGATCAACTAATCACCATACTGGGACAACTCACTCAGGTTATGAATAATAACCTTACCTGTATGGAGCACCCTGATCCAGAGCATGGAAGATCAATGTTAGATCGCTTCATGACGCAGCAACCACCAACATTCAATTGGAGTACAAATCCATTATAAGCTGAGAAATGGATAAGTTTCTTAGAGAAAATATTTCAGGCTTTAGGGAGTAGTGAAAGGGAAAAAGTTGTCATGGAAGTTTATTGCCTCACTGGAGATACTGATCAGTGGTGGTCATTGATTCAAAACACAAAGGAAGATGATGATGTATCAAATATGGAATGGAGGGAGTTCAAAGATTTGTTTTTATAAGAATACTTTCCTCGTGAACATGGAGCAGATATGGAAAGGATATTTATGAGTTTGAGAAAAAAGGAGGATGAGAATGTCGCAAAGTATGAGGCTAACTTTACGAGGTTAGAAAGGTATGCTGGAGATTATATATGTAACCCAAGAAGTAAGATTTATCATTTCTTTTATGGGTTAAAACCATTTATCCGTCAAGCATTAGTTTCATAATCCTTCTCATTATAAGAAGACATTGTCTCATGTGCTATCAAGACAGAAAATGAATTCTCTAAGTCTTACGAATTTAAAGCAAAGCAAGAGAAGAAGATATCTACTGATCAGTCTGGGAATGGAAGTAAGGGGAAGAAGGGAAAATTTGAATATCCATCCTGTAGTAAATGTGGGAATAAACACCCCGGTACTTTCTTAAAAGGAATGGGAGTCTGTTACAAGTGTGGTGAAAAAGGCCACCAATCTCGTGATTGTAAGGGGAAGAAGGAAGCTACCGATATTCAATGCTACAATTGCAGGGAGATGAGAAATTATGCAAATGAATTTCCTAAGCGTTAGGAGAACTTACCTAAAAAAAGCCCAAGGGATCAAGGTGAAACTTATGCTATCACTACTACTGAGGTAGAAGCTCCGAAAGACATGGTGGTAGGTAATTTAATGGTTTCCTCAAGTTTATCAAATGAATTATTTGATTCTGGATCATCACATTGTTTCATATCTTCCCAGTTTTCTAAGAAAATTAGATATTTCCAATTTGATTTAACAAGGGAGTTATCAGTTAAAACTCCTAAGGGAAGTATAATTGCAACAAAGTTTTGTGAATCAGTCCCCATTAGAGCACATAAATGTTATTTATCCGCTAATCTCATCGTCATACCTATGATTGAGTGTTATATAATCCTCGGTATGGATTTGTTTTCAGACAATGATGTGAATATTTATTGTAAGAAGAATAAGGTTATGATTTTTGATTGATGATGATAAGGAACACCTTATATTTAGAGCAGAATCGTCACCACCTAATTCTTATCTAGATCCACCCCCAGTAGCTCAACTAAATTCAATTATTGGGGATAAAGATAATGAAATGAATGTGGGTGAGGAACTGAATGTTCAAATAGAGGATGTACCTGTTGTGAAATAATATGTAGATGCGTTTCTGGAAGATTTACCTGGACATCCTCCAGAACGAGAATTTAAGTTTTCCATTGATTTAATTCCTGGATCAAGACCTATATCGAAGACCCCTTATAGAATAGCCACTGTGGAATTAGTTGAACTAAAGAAACAACTAGAGGAATTGATTAATAAGGGATTTATTCACCCTACTGTTTCTCCATGGGGATCCCCTATTCTTTTTGTTAAAAAGAAAGATGGATCTATGAGGTTATGTATCGACTACAGGGAGATCAATGCTATAACAATAAAGAACAAGTATCCCCTACCTCGCATTGATGATTTATTTGACCAACTGCATGGAGCTCAATACTTTTCAAAGATTGACCTTCGATCTGGATACCATCAGTTGTGTGTAAAGAAGGGAGAAATTCTGAAGACAGCATTTCGAACAAGGTACGAGCATTACGAGTTTACAGTAATGCCTTTTGGGATGACTAATGCACCCTCTGTATTCATGGATCTAATGAATAGAGTTTTCTTGGAATATTTCGATGATTTTGTGGTGGTATTTATTGATGATATCTTGGTATACTCAAAAATCTATGAAGATCATGAAAATCACTAGCGCATTATCCTGAAGACTCTAAGAAGACATGAATTATATGGGAAGTTTATCAAGTGTGAATTATGGCTTTAGGAGATTTCATTTCTTGGCCATATTGTCTCTAAAGATGGAATCTATATTGACACTTGTAAGACCAAGGCAATCCAAGAATGGCCAGCACCTATGAGTATAACTGAGGTATGCAGTTTTATTGGTTTAGCAGGTTATTATCGACGTTTCGTCCAGAATTTTTCCCAATTGGCTAATCCATTAACAAAGCTCACATGTAAGGGGGTTAAATTTGTTTGGAAACAAGAGTGTGAAGAATTTTTTGAAGAACTGAAGAGAATATTATTCAATTCTCCTATATTTACTCTACCATCGGGGAATGATGGGTTCGTTATTTATAGTGATGTATCGAAGAAAGGACTTGGTTGTGTCCTTATGTATAATGATAGGGTTATTGCCTATGCATCACGACAGTTGAAAATTCATGAGAAAAACTATCCTACTCATGATATCAAGTTAACAGCTGTGATCTTTTCTTTGAAGATATGGAGGCACTACCTCTATGGTGAAAAATGTGAGATTTATACTAATCACAAGAGTTTGAAGTATATTTTCTCACAAAAATAACTCAACATGAGGCAAAGGAGATGGCTTGAATTACTCAAGGATTATGATTGTACGATACACTACCACCCGGGAAAGGAAAATAAGGCGGAAGATGCTTTGAGCAGAGAAGATAATGGAGTTTTGAACATGATGATAATTGAAAGGGATCCTATTTTCATGGATCTAGTGAAGATGGATATGAGAATTACCATGGAAGGTGAGACATCAATAATTTTTCAAATGGTTTCCAAACCATCTTTACTAGAAAGGATAAAGAGTTCTCAGATTGGTGATGAAGAATTTCCAAATAAGATTAAAGCTGTGAATGATGGGAGATTGAATGACTTTGGGTATGAAGATGGAATTTTGAAATTTGGGAAGAGACTTTATGTTCCCAATACACCTGATCTAAAAAGGGAATTGTTGGACGATGCTCATAGTTCCAATTTCTCTATACATCTTGGGAGAACCAAAATTTATAGAGACTTGAAGGAACATTTTTGGTGGGACAACATGAAGAGGGAGATTGATGATTTTGTATCAAGATGTATGGTTTGTCAACAAGTGAAAGCTGGAAGGCAACAACCTGGAGGAGTCATGAAACCTATTCCCATACTGGAGTGTAAATAGGACAATATTATGATGGACTTTGTTATAGGGATACCAAAGACTCCTAGATGGAACGATGCAATATGGGTTATTGTTGATCGTCTTACCAAGTCAGCACATTTTCTGGAAATAAGATAAGATCTACCACTGGAACGTCTAGCAAGACTATATATTAATGAAGTTTTGAGACTTCATGGAGTACCCCTATCCATTGTTTTTGATCATGATCCCTGTTTTACTTCAAGATTCTAGAAGAGTTTTTAGAAGGACTTGGATACTGAAATTTGTTTGAGCACTTCCTACCACCCTCAAATAGATGGAAAATCAGAATGGACTATTCAAACCTTATAAGACATGTTGAGATCCTGCTCGCTTGACTTTCAGGGTATGTGAGATCAATATTTACCTATGGTAGAATTTTCCTATAACAATAGCTTCCATTCGAGTATTCAGATGGCAC
The DNA here is from genome assembly GCA_963277665.1 of Viscum album. Taxonomy (NCBI): domain Eukaryota; kingdom Viridiplantae; phylum Streptophyta; class Magnoliopsida; order Santalales; family Viscaceae; genus Viscum; species Viscum album. The sequence goes on along the minus strand of OY728143.1, from coordinate 256,217,974 downwards.
CATATGAATCATTATACGGAAAGAGATGTCGCACACCAACCTGTTGGGATGACATTGGTGAATGAAAACTTGTAGGCCCAGAACTGGTAGAGGAAACAATGGAAAAGGTAAAGGTAATCCAAAACCACATCAAACCAGCTCAAAGTAGGCATAATAGCTATGCCGATAACCGAAGAAAGGATTTGGAATTTTTGGTGGGAGATCATGTTTTCTTGAAGGTATCTCTATGGAATGGAGTTATACGTTTTGGAAATAAAGGTAAATTGAGTCCTAGGTACATCGGACATTTCGAAATTCTAGAACAAATTGGGGCTGTATCTTACCATTTGGAAATGCCTCCAAGTCTCTCCAAAGTTCACGATGTGTTCCATGTATCACTATTGAAGAAATACATACCTGACCCAACGCATGTACTCACCTATGAAGAATTAGATCTGGAACCCGATCTGTCTTATTGAGAAGAGCCTGTCAGGATTCTTGATATGAGAGAACAAGTACTGAGAAACCGGACGACTCGTCCTGTAAAAGTTTTGTGGAGAAACCATAAGATGGAAGAGGCAATGTGGGAACCCGAGGAACTTATGATGAAGAACCACCCGAGCCTTTTCATGCGGTAGTATTCTATAAATTTTGAGGACGAAACTAATTGTAGGAGGGGAGAATGTAACACCCCAAGCTTTTATGGTACGCTTTCCTTTGAATAATACAGTAGTGTGTGTTGTACGCAACTTTGAGTTCTAACACACACACCACAACCAATCTAACTAGCCATTATGAATAGTAATACCCACTTTTTGAAATTTTATAAATTTTATCTTTCAAAATGGACTTCATTTTTGGATTCGGATTATCGAAATTAGCCTAGGGTGAAATTTTGGTATTTTTCTAAAAACTTTCAATTTTTGTTGAATAGTGAAAAAACACTGAGTCATAGTTTAAAACCGAATTTTTATTTAAATAGTTATTTATTTTATTTAAATTTAATTAAGGTCAAAAGAGATACATAATACCTATATAATTTTAATTCAATTCATTGGAGTTAGTTTAGAATAATTTTAGATATATAAAAATTTTATTGAACTTTTCACCGTCTTTTACCCACCTCATAGGAGAATTTGGAAATTCACATAAAACTTAATTTTACCGCTTCTGTGAGTAGAATTTAGAAAATCCGAGAGACATGGTTAATATCAAGATGTAAAATGTGGTTCAATGAGATGAAAATAATTTTTGGTGAATAGTAACTTTTTACTTTTATTTACCACGGTTAAAAGAAAATAGGGTAATTAAGGGTAAAAATGATATTAATATTACCCTAAAACATGTCCTAATTCTATTGGAAAAGTTTATCTGGACCAGAAACAACCTTAGGAATAAAGTATTATCATTTAGGTCCAATTGGATTAGATTAGGACATTTATTATTATTTAATTCAAAGAAGAGTTAAAAGAGTTAAAATAAAAGTTTATTTACTAAAACATTTTTAATATTGGGTTATACATAAGATAAATTAGATTGTAAATATTCATTAGAAAGATAAAGATATTTCCTACATAATGGTATTTTATTTATAATTTTTATACACTATATAATTTAATTTATTTATGACACAATGGTGATGCAGAAATTACCTAATTAATTAAATATTAAAATAATTGATATTATAAATATCAAAATAAATGTAATTTGAGACTTTTTATGAATTCCACTAATTTTATAGGTTAATATGACATATTAGGATTGATTATATAAATTGTTTTCTAAGAAATAATTCTGTTATAAATTTATCAAAAACAAAATACCCAATAGTGTCAAAATTGACATAAAAGAGTTTTTAAAAAAAATATTATATTATTAATTTATATTCAATTCATAAAAATCTAAGGTTCGTCAAATAGAATTATATCATGATATTTTTATCATTAATGGACCACTTGGGGGTCTCTTGGAATTATATAGTATGTTTATTAACAATATAATATAAAAATACAAAGTGACATGGTAAGTGTCAAACTAATTAACTAAGAGTTAAAACTAAAAGATAAGTTTAATATAATGACCCAAACCTGTATAAATTCTATTGTTTGAGTGGTTTTAGACCCATACCCACCTTAAACTTTAAATAATCTACTTTAGAGCCATTAAAAACCGAATATGAATTTATTATAAAATAATATTTCTAGCTTTTCCAAAGGTGGCCCTCACCCCTCTTATAAAAGGGCACTCCCCCTTCTCACTAATTCACATATTCGAAGCCTTTTGGCTCGGCCAAAACCTGATAAAATACTCTCTAAAATTCCCTCAATTCAACCTAGAGGCATTAATTTGATTATAAAGCCAACCTACGGAGCCCTTTTGATCAAATCAAAAGGAAGAACCCGAAGAAGAGGTAATGTTTTCACCACCCTCTTTCAAGTTCCTTTCTTCTTCAACTTCTTCTTTATTTGTTATTCCCATTATAAAATAATAACTCCAATATCTTATATATACTGTGATGTTATTATAAATATGGTACAACCATATTCAGTATTATATCCATCCTTTTAATGACATGTCACCATACGTGCGTACGTACGGCTTACCATCTCCACATCATGGTGTAATTGTTATTCAATAAATTATTATTTTGATGGGTATAATAATGATGTGTAATTTATGTAAATAATAAATATAACATGATAATGAATCTGTATATATGATATACCATCCAATTATATATTTTTCTAATATCAAAAGAATGATATTGTCGCTCGTGCGTACGTACGGACTACCGTCTCCACGAATGCGATGAGATTCATTCTCCATCGTATCCATTCAAGTATAATTATCATTTGATGATTTAAAAATAATGTTTAAGGACTTGATATCATTTTGGATATGAATAAGATACAACCTATCAATGACAAATATGTCTTACGTAACAAAACATATAAAAGAAAATGAGTAAGTTAACACCCGAAACAACTATAATACTAAGATATTATTAACAAATCAATGTTAAAAGATCATATATGATATCATATTAATGTATATGATTATCGTATAATTTAATAACAATTATTTCCCTATTATACAAGAGGTTAACCTACCCCAACCAAGGAAAAATACAAGGTAAGGGTTTATTTCACAATCTCTTCATTATCCGAGGTTGTTTATACGTAATTATCTACTAGGACCTCTTTATCATCCACATCCATGTTTCTTAAAAATGTATTACAAATAATTCTTAATATTTTAAAAGACTATGGGATAAAGTAATTTAGACCCTTTTTTACTTTTTATAAGAAGTTTATTAAGGAATATTTCTGTTTTTTTCCAAACAAGGTCCTTTTTAACCTTTTCGACAAAATTAATGTAAGAATGTTTTTTTTAACTTATACGGCGGGTGCGGCTATTTTATGCCGTTATAAAATTGTCGAAGCTTTCATTAAAATATTATAAGAATATTTTCAAAGAAAATGTTTTATTTTATAAATATATGACTCTTAAATGATTTCAAAATAGAAAGAGATATTTCTCTAAAAAGAGTTTTGATTTCATCTATATCAACATCCTTTGATGGATTTTAAGTTTATTTGGAGTTGATTTATTATGATACAAAACTTACATATTGTATTGATGGTTTTGTGATATGTTTGACTATGGATGTGTTATTTTTATACCATTCATGGTTTATGAAGAAAGTATTGACATTTTTTATGTTAGTTTTAATATGAATGTTTATATTATGTTTAAACCTGTTCATATGAGGAATGCATTGGACTTAATAAGTGATGCGTGGAGTCCACTATAGCTCGTCGATGCATCGGTAGGTCTAATGAGACAAACTAGTGTCTTGGCATAAGGCCTTGACAAAATCTTATTTTTAGTCTTGGCACGAGGCCTTGGCTATGTGGTTATGATAGTCTAACATTATTCATTCCATCATTATGAAAGTGGTTATTGATATTGCATGTGATTATTCGACTAGTATAATATACATGTGAATACGTATATGGAATTATTTCATTTTATTTCTACCATATTATGCAGAAGTTCAAGTTTTAAAAGGATTTTGTTTTAGTTATATATTGCCTTAAATGTTTATGCTTATTTATGAAATTTTTCGCTATATTGTTATCCTTACTGGGCATTTGAGCTCACCCCTTTCTATGTTTTATTTTTCCCAGGATTTGGAGAGGTATTTTATGAATGAACTACAGGGATATTATGAGGGGATAAGAGTGTGGACTATGGAGACTATATTGTTGTAGTTTTTCATTTTATGATGTAATGTAAACTTTATGAATGTATCTAGTTATTACAAGTCTACTAAACTAATCGGACTTTAGAGATTTGATCTTTATTGTGATCATGTCAATGTTATGTAATAATGAACTGACTCTGGGTAACTAGGGTCAGGGTGTTACACACGGGCAAGCTACAGTGAATAGTGACTTTTTCACAGGTTGTCCGTTTCGGGCAAGTAAACAGCCTATCCCGCGTGCTTTTCAACGCAGATCGCAATGGTGGAATCTGTACCGGCCTTGGAGGTGCACGGTGTGGCATTGTGGTGGGTCGCTCGGGTTAGCGACGTTTGGACCAGTAGTGGTTGAGGGTACTCCCTTGGTTCATTCCTACGAGGGTTCGCGCGACATCAAAACCTCAGTATAGGTTTGTGATTCTCTCGATGTGATGTTTAATCTGTTAGAGTTGTGGCATTCCTCCGGTGGGCCCGGAGTGGGATCCTCTAGCATCGTTACCCTAGATTGGGTTCTTGGTATCGCTGTGACCGGTTATCCACATGCGGCAATCCCCTATCTAACAGATTAACCCCGTAGGGTTTGTAGAATCATCGAGCATATGATCCCCTACGTAGTGGTCCGTGCTCAGTAGCGTTGTGGGATCGTCGAGTATATGATCCCCTACTCATCATGAGGTGTTAGTAGGGTTGTGGTATCGTGGGTTACATGATCCTCTACTCAGCACATGGTTTCAGTAGGGTTGAGGCATTGTTAGGTATACGATCCCCTACTCATCATGAGGTTTATAGTAGGGTTACAATATTGTTGGTTATATGATCCCCTACTCAGCACTTGGTGTCGGTAGGGTTTTGGTATCGTCATGACTATTGTGACACCGGTGAAGATCCTCTATCTGTGTGTTGTGTTCCTATAAAATGCCAGATCGGGTTGTGGTATGCCCCAGCAGACCCTGGGAGTGATCCCCTATCTATGAGATCTTCGTGTATCGGTGTGAGTTATGGTATCCCCTAGTGGACCCTAGGAGTGATCCCCTATCCGGGTATTTTGGTGTTTTTGTTGTTTCAGCGAGGTTTCCTCAGTGATGCTATCCGACGAGCGAGGTCTCTCGGGTGAGCATCTGAGATGGTTGTGTGGGACCTGATGGAGTGTATCTCTCGGACGAGTGTCATACGGGATGACAATGATCGTGGAGGGTGCTCTCCTGGTTGTGGACAATTGTTGGTGATGAGGGTAGTACCTCTTGTGGCTTGGTTCATGAACTGAGTATATCTAGATTGTTTAAGGTGTATGTATGGGAATACACCTGAGCTGAGCTGACTAGTTGCGTTTAGCTGAGGATGGTCACGAGATGGAGTTTCTATCTCATCTGGGTTCCCTCTGGCTTGGATGAGCAGACTGTTGCCTTTTAGTTTCTCTATTTTGTTTTGGGTTTTTGGGGTGACTACTGAGTATGTTTATACTCACCCCTACTCGGGTTTTTCCTGCACATGTTTGTGTCTTGTGCAGACCACAAGCCTTTTGATGGAGTCCCAGGAGGACCCGGAGAAGGCAGAGTTGAGTGAGAAAGACTGACCGGGGTGTTTACCGGTGGGGTACCGAGGGAGATTTCCAGAAGGTGTTTGGGGCAATGTTCCCCTTCTTCAGAGCAGGTTGGATTCACTTTGTAGTTTTCTTTTTGTGGGCCCAGTTTTGCCTTTTTTTTACTACTGTTACACTCTGGTTGGGATAGTTGTATGCATGCATTTTACTTTTCAGGTTTACTTATCTCTGCACTATTGCATGGGGATGTTTGTGGGTGCGTGTGTACAAGTACCTTAGGGTAATACCTCTGATGTCTTTGATAGCCTACTTGGCACTAGATGCTAGCCCTTGGCCTATTGGAGGCGGGCTTGGGGTGTCGCGTCTCGAGCCCCATTGGGTCGAGTCGTGACCAAGTGGTATCAGAGGAGGTTCCAACTTTGGGATCTCAGAGCGTAGATGGTCTAGCTGTGAGTTTGGTTTAGGTTGCATAGCGGTAGTGTAAGGGTTTTTCGAGTTCGGATTTCAGGCCAGGGACTCCAGTTTTGGTGCGGCGGCCGACGTATCTATTCACCAGGAATCTGATAACCTGCATTTTGACTCGGGAAATCCGTACACTGGTCAGAGGGGAAAGATGGTACATGCATCATATAGGACTGGGTTTTGGGTTTTTCCTTTCCCTTCTTGAGTCAGTTCTCCAGATATACTCTTTGACTGTGGTGCATCTTGAATGTAATTCAGGATGCCTCCACGACGACAGCCAGTGAGGGTTCCGCAACAGGGTTGTGCTGATGATCCGCCCCGTGTAGAGGCTGTGGACCAGGGTGTAGGTTCCGAGGCTGGACCTCCAGGTGGTCTGCTAGTTGAGCCACCACCTGTTGAGTAGCTGGTTATACCCGTAGTGCAGGATGATGTTGCGCGCAGGCTGAGTGCGTTGCACGAGTTCCAGAGACAGCGGCCTCTATGGTTCTGGGGTGATCCAGACCCCCAGGTAGCTGATGACTGGCTCGAAGCAGTCACCTGAGTTTTCCGCCTAGTGAGGACACCCCCAGATTAGATGGTGGTCCTAGCAGCGAGCCTTCTACATGGTTCGGCCGGGTGATGGTGGAGTTTGGTGACGCAGTCCCATGACGAGGAGGTTCTCACATAGGCACAAATTGAGCGGCTCTTTAGGGAAGAGTTCTATCCAGTGTTGCTGAGTTCAGTGTGGATCCAGGAGCTCCTACAGCTTTGGCAGGAGAGAATGACTTTTTTGGAGTACTCACTGAAGTTTATAGACCTGTCGCGCTACTCCCTAGATATGGTTTGAGACCCGTTCTTTAGGGATCAGACCTTCAAACAGGGCTTACGCAGAGACATCCAAGAAGGTGTGGTTTTCTTGTGCCTACCCACCTATGCTGGAGTGCTGGAGTGAGCATTGGTGGTGGAGAGCTTTCTGGCTGAGCAGATCCCTCCTGTTAGTGCTGGGCACGTGAGAGCAGATACGTCGACATCTGGTAGACAACGGCAGATGCAGGGGACTGGGCGTGGGCGATGTTTTAGGAGGTGACCCCTAGGATGGAGGATATGAGGCTCAGGGCTCAGAGGGCCCGTAGGCCAGTTTTGGTCAGCCATAAGAGAGGAGGTGTTACGCTTACGACGGTCGGAGACATCTTTCTCGAGATTTTCTGACTCGTCGTGCTGCTGAGAGGGAGCCGATCGACATACCAACTTGGCATAGGCAGCGTCTCGAGCAAGGAGGTCCGTCGGGAAGTGGACGTGGCGGCGAAGCTGGAGCAGTAGGAGGTGATGGTAGGCAGTATCAGTTGCCACCACCCCCACCCCCAGGTGGTCCACGCCGAGCTCAGGGAGCTGGGAGATAAGGGCGAGGTCAGCTGCATGCCTTTGAGGCTATTGACCCAGAGGCTCCACAGATGGATATTGGTACACCTTGTGTCCTTTCTACTTTCTGCAGTAGTTGGATAGACACTGTTTAGAATTACTCTTCCCTTTCCATTTCTTTCTTGAGTTTTGTTCAGGGCGTTGGTAAGACCCTGTGTGGGTGTTGTTCGGCGTGCTTCGAATGCATGAGGAAGAGGGATCCCCCCCCACCGAGATGCATTTTTGTGACATGATTAAAATCGTGCGGGCGAGTCAGTGCCTCCCAAAGCGGATAGTGTTGAGGTGTGGTGGGTGAGTCCCTTTGACTTATGTGTTCGGGCATGGGTGTTTGTTGATGAACTCATAGGTGTGGGAGACCCAGCTGAGAGTCCAGTCACTTTCCTTGAGGTTAGGGCTTTTTGGGGACGAAAAGTTCTAAGGGGGGGAGGATGTAGCGACTCAGTTTTTTGGCCCTATCAGACTTTGGAATATTTTTATGAATAATTCTAGATCTATGCGCGAGACGGCGTGCGATTCCGAGGCCCGGTGTGCCCGGAATAAATTTTCTAAAAATATTAAGTATTTTTATAGTATGCATGTGGAGGGGGTGTGATATCTCCTAAACAGTAGCTCATAATAGGAATTTGAGGGCACAGTTTCATCCGGATCATGCCGTTTACCCTAGGCGGGGTGTAAACTTTGTGGGCGCGGGTCTGCCGTGGGAAACGCCACCAGGGGCATTTTCATAAATAAATGGAAAAGTTTATTTACGAGCGTTGGCTTGAATAACTTTTTAAAGGAGTATTGTATTGAAATTACGAGTTCTCCATTGCGTTCAGAACAGTGCGTTTACCCTAAGGACGACCTTACCTTTGTCTGCATCGGGCGTTGGGCGGAGGTGAGTCGAGAGCCAGAGATATTTTAAAAAAAATAAATATCTTCTTATCTCCCCCCTTTGTTGGACATGTGATGCATAGAGGAGGAGTTTTCCACCTTCCTCCTCCTCCTCCACTTCTGATGGTGAATCAAAGACCAAATCGTGCGATCAAGGTGCCGTCAAGCTCAGATTTCGACGGCGGACGCTTCAGGATCATGCAGCGGAAGCTTTGGAGCGCGGATCATCGATGTTTCACCCGCAAGGTAGGCGGTTTGAGTTTTAAAATCCTGGACCTTATTTATGTGTTTTTTCCTTCAAATCATCATAAGGGTTGTATAGTTCGGGTCCCGAGGTTTCCAAAACATGTTTCAGATCTGATTTTGGAGCATCGGGGTGCTCCTGGTGGATCCTGAAAGTCTTCCGATGGAAAACCCAGATTCCGGCGGCGGCCATGGCGGAATTCGGCGAGAACCGTGGTGGCACGGTGGTTTTCGGTGGCGGTGTGGATGAATCCGGCTGCGGCGTGGTGGTTTTCGGTGACGTGGGTGGTGGTCCGGCCAGGTTTTTCCGCGGGTTCTTTAAACCCCTGTAACTCGCAAACCGGGAGTCCGATTTGAGAGCTGTTGGTGGCGACATGAAGCTTGCGTCGAGGAGAACCTCTTGAGATTCTTCAGAGAATTTTGTGAGGCAGGATTTTGGCCCGGGGCCATGAAACGTTGAAAATAATAATAATATTTTATTATTTTCATATTCTATCCACCGTAACTCCTGCAAGAAGTTTACAAATGACGTACCGTCAGCGGTGTTGAGACCCTGATGGTACAAATGACTTTTCAAGATAGTTTCTGGGTGTTGGGACCGAGAACAGGGTGTGGGCACCATGAGGTCGAGTTTGGGCATTTACGGAGAAACACAACTTTCTCACCAGAAATCTACTTCTGGCAGATGAATAGTCGATCCTATGTGTTTTTCCGAGAGGATCACAATGGTTCAATTTGTTCAATGTGTTTCAGGATCAAGGCGTGGGCCCCACCCGAGCTGGCCTTCGATGAGTAGTGCCCTTTTCACTAGGTGTTCGTTTCGGACGAACGAGCAGTGGATATATCGTGTTTTTCTGAGGTGATCACTATGGTATGATCCACTTGATGGGTTTCAAAATTGTTGTGCGGGCCCCGCACGGGCTAGCTACTGTGAATATTGAAATTTTCACCGGTTGTCCATTTCGGGTGAGTAAACAGCCTATCCTGTGTGTTTTTCCGCATAGATCGTGATGGTGGCCTCAGTATCAGCCTTGGTGGTGCACGATGTGGTGTTGTGGCGGGTCAGTCGGGTTAGCGACGTTTGGACCAGCAGTGGTTGAGGGTACTCCCTTGGTTCGTTTCGACGAGGGTTCGTGCGGTATCACAACCTCAGTATAGATTTGTGATCCTCTCGATGAGATGTTTAATCTGTTAGAGTTTTGGCATCCCTCTGGTGGGGCCGAAGTGGGATCCTCTAGCATCGTTACCCTAGATCGGGTTCTTGGTATCACTGTGACCGCTTATCCACGGGCAACGATCCCCTATCTAGAAGGTTAACCCCATAGGGTTTGTGGCATCATCGGGCATATGATCCCCTACATAGTGGGCTGTGCTCAGTAGGGTTGTGGAATCATCAAGTATACGATCCCCTGCTCAACATGAGGTGTTAGTAGGGTTGCGGTATCGTTGGTTACACGATCCCCTTCTCAGTATGTGGTTTCAGTAAGGTTGAGGCATCGTCGAGTATACAATCCCCTACTCAGCATGAGGTTTATAGTAGGGTTACGATATCGTTGGTTATACGATACCCTACTCAGCACTTGGTGTCAGTAGGGTTGCGGTATCATCGGTTCGATCCCCTACAGCGTGAGATTTACTAGATAGGGTTTCGGTATCGTCGTGACCGTCGTGACATGGGTGACAATCCTCTATTTGCGTATCATGTTCCTATCAAATGCCAGATCGGGTTGTGGTATCCCCCAACATACCCTGGACGTGATCCCCTATCTGTGAGATCTTCATGTACCGGTGTGGGTTTTGTTATCCCCTATCAGACCCTGGGAGCGATCCCCTATCCGAGGAGTTTGGTGTTTTTTTTGTTTCAGCGAGGTTTCCTCAGTGACACTATCTGACGTGCGAGGTTTCTCGGGTGAGCATCTGAGATGGTTGTGTGGGACCTGATGGAGTGTATCTCTCAGATGAGTGTCATCTGGGATGACAGTGATCGTGGATGGTGCCCTCCTGGTTGTGGATAGTTGTTGGTGATGAGGTTGGTACCTCTTGTTGCTTGGTGCGTGAACTGAGTATATCTTGATTGTTCAAGGTGTATGTATGGGAATACACCTACGCTGAGATGACTAGTTGCGTTTAGTTGAGTATGGTCATGAGATAGAGTTACTCTCTCGTCTGGTTTCCCTCTGGCTGGGATGAGCAGACTATTGCCTTTTAGTTGCTCTCTTTTGTTTTGGGTTTTTGGGGTGCCTACTGAGTATGTTTATACTCACCAATACACGGGATTTGCCTGCACTTGTTTGTGTCTAGTGGAGACCACATGCCTTTCAACGGAGTCCCAAGAGGACCAGGAGTAGGTGGAGCTGAGTGAGCAAGACTGACCGGGGTGTTTACCAGTGCAGTGCTAAGGGAAATTTCTGGCGGGTGTTTGTGGCAGCGTTCCCCTTCTTCAGAGTAGGTTGGACGCACTTTGTAGTTTTCTTTTGGTGGGCCCTGTTTTCCTTTTTTGTACTACTATTTCACTCTGGTTAGGATAGTTGTATGCATGCATTTTACTTTTTAGGTTTACTTATCTCTGCACTGTTTCATGGAGATGTTTGTGGGTGCGTGTGTACAGGTACCTTAGGCTAATGCCTCCCATGTGTGTGATAGCCTACTCGGTGCTAGACGCTAGCCCCTGGCCTATTGGAGGCGGGCTTGGGGTGTCGTGGCTCGAGCCCCGTTGGGTCGGGTCGTGACGTATATAGTTTTTTCTTACCTTTTTTAAAAGATTATTTTATTATTTTTAAAACTCTTTAGAAAAATAATACTTTGATAGAAATATTCAATTAGTGTTTAATATATTGTACTAGATGTGATTATATTTGTCTAAAAAGTTAAATTTATTTTGAAATTTGTTTAACTGGGCTGTGATCAATTATTTTAGAAACATTTCAAAAACATAAAATTATATATTTCTAATATTTTAGTTAACTGTTCTATTTTATAAATTAAGGAATTTTATCTAAATTGTTTTAATTTTTTTATTGGAATCTCAATTCACCCATCTTGATATTTTCACTAGGAACATCTTAGATAGTTAAACTAAATTAAAATAATAGACGGGGTGTTTTTAATAACGTCTTAATACAAATTAAATAAATTAAAACATCTTGAATTAAATAGATACTTTTTGAAAAAGGATTGGGATTCAAGAGAGATATTAGAATGAAATCACCACAATGTTTCCATAAATTTATGAATTTTAATTATTCTAAAATATTTAATAGGTTTTATGTAATTATTTAGTGAAGGTTTATTATAATCTTGATTAACCTCAAGCCCCATAAAAATGATACACATTGATATGAGCCTTATAATAACTATCATATATCCAAGGTCCAAAAATAATGTGAGCTATATGGACTAACAAATTATATTAATAACTTATATTCATGAGAAAATAGTGGGTCTCTCCTATTTTCCAATCATCATATCACAAGTTTCCCCACTCAAAACATAAAACTAATCATTTGAAGTGGATGATTGTGTTTCATTAAAATTATCAAAACATAATGTTTCAAATATAAATTATATTTATATAAAAACACATGAAATGTTTAAAAAATAAAATTATATAAAACAAGTATCCAATTATGTTAAAAAACTAACTCTTCAAGTGTATAACTCCCTTATAATGATCATTCAACATTTATCTTTCCATCTAGAGGTGGGGGATGATTAATTGAATATACTTATTAATTTCATCTCTCCCTGTGAGAATAGGGAGATAAAAAATTTATAAGATGGCAGATTTCACCCCTTGGATTATAAAAAATTTGAAATTTCACCCCATTGTCCAAACATGAAAACCATGTTCCTATGGTGAGAATTTATAAGAAAAGTGTAAGATTGTTTTGGAATATTATTTTAATAATACCACTTAGAACTTGTATAGGGATTGAATACAATCTTATATCCATTTTGGAAAAAATAAAAAAAAATTCCCCATATTTTTCAATCTCTAGACCAAATTGGGAATCAATATGGGGGATAGATCTTGGGTTATGACCAAATTAAAATTCTCTCAAATGATGAAACTTTTTGGGACTCTTAATGAAAGAATTAGGCTTAATAATATCCTAGATAATTATAGACTATAAAATTATAAACTCATCAAAAAATTTCATCCAAATTTAATGTAAATATCAAGTGAAATGTTTATTCTAATCCACTTGTGTTCTAGGGTTATCATGTAGTTTTGGATTGATTTCCACAAATTTGATCTTAGTCTCTTCAAATAACCTCTATCTACCATGAAAATATTAAAAAATTGTATTTTAATTTATTAATATAATTTATAATGAATTAAATGAATAACATGTGGGTTAAAAATGATTACAAATTTGATAAATTATAACCCATAATCAAGTAAAAACAATGATATAAGGGTATAAATGGATAATGTATCACGACATATTCACAACCCAAAATTTAAACATTTGTAATTCTTGTAAAATGAACATTTTTGGAAATGATGCATGAATATATTCCTTGGCTTATGAATTTTTAAAATTCAAATGAAATTCCATTTACAATAATAATGTGATAAAAGTAAGAACTGAACTGAGTAGTGAATCTCAGTAAGCATAGAAAGAAGTGTCTCATATATTCTAACAGAATGAAATTTAAAGAGATTAGTGATTATAATATTATAAAACAAATCCATGAGTCAACCATACTATTAAATTCCCATATGTGTTTTTTTGTGATGACTATTTCATTATTATTTTTTACTTTTTTTTCTGTAAATACATTCCATTTTAAATTTTTTTAGCATACATGGTTATTTTCCATGGAACCCTCCCTATACCCTTTATAATAAAATTTCAAAATCCACTCCATTAAGTATTCCTTGAAGTCAAATATTTATAGATTCACCATATATATTGTTATATATTATTTTTTATGGTTATTTTTTGTTTTTTATTTATTTTTTTGTTTTTTCAATAATAATATTAAGTATCAACCTTAGCTCAATTTCATACAGTAATTAAACTAATCAGATAATAAACAGATATATGGAATTTGTTATTTAATGATGATTAAAATTATACTGACTTATATATATCTTTAATTAAGTAATAAATATTAAAATTTCATGATTGTGTGTAATGATGTGTGGATACAATAAATGAAACAATTTTAAATTTAAAAAATCACATAAATAGTTTCAACAAATTGATGGATTTGTAGAGATACAACCTATTATATCATTAGAAAAACCAATTTTACTAAAACCACCCATAAAGGTTAAATAAATTGTCATAATCACATGTCATTAGTGAAATAAATTTTCATTAAATATTAAATAATTTAAATTATATAAATTCAACATGCATTTTCAATAAATTCCATTACGACATAAGAAATTAATATGAGTATCGCATAAAAAAATTAATAAAAAACAATAATAAAAAACATAAAAATACAACAAAATTAAAAAATAGTTAGAAAGAGAATAATTATTCAAAAAACATAACAAAACCATGGAATAAGAAAAAAATAGAGAAGTAAAATAAATATGAAAAATTACTAACCAACTCAAGAAGGTATCCACCTCCACACCTAGAATTTGTAGTTTACTCACTATTATTAAATACAAGGTGTGAAATAATGATATAACTTAGTGAGTGTCATTAATATATGGATTATTGAAAGTGGAATTCTTCCACTAGGGACTCTAGAATGGTTTTGTGGATGTGATTAAGCAATTACCCATTGATAGTGAATGTCTATCAGGTTTCTTAATTTCTAACAAGATAAACCAAAATGGATAGAAATTAGTTACAGTGGAATTATTCAGTAATTTGTTATACTATCATTGTAAAGTATGACCTTATAATGATAAAGGCTGATTCATTAATGGGAAAAATTAGTTCTTTCCTTATAGAATCATGATTTCTCTTTTGCATTTCTTTTTATTTCCTTCAACTCTTAGATTTGCAATTTACTTTGAGTATTTTCACCAAAAAGATTAAAATTGAAATTTTTATTGGATCAATAGGCTTGATGTTAAATCTTAATGGGGGTGGTGAAAAATATTTACAAACACAAGTTGATAAGATGACATGACAATAGAATTTTTAAAAGAAGTATGGTAATCCCATAATGAATCATTGAGTATAAGAATCCAATATTTTATATTATATTGAACCATTTTTAAGTATTTTTTTTTATCTCTATAATATAAATCTTGGATTCCATACTAGTTTAGGGGTGATAATCTCTAATATCTCAATTCATGAACCCATACTGATGAAAAATCACTTGTATAGTTCTATTGTATAAATTCAAACCCTCGTCACTGATGATGAACCTAAGAAATCCAAACCTAGAGAAGATTTGGGTTTTTAAAAATCACATAACTACCTTTGAGTTATCATTCCTTATGAATCATTATTCTACACATTTAAACACATAATACACTACCATAAGAATATAAAATTTATAAAACTAATGGGTAAATGACCCTAGAAAGTCAATGTCCCAAACATAAAAATGTCATAAAAAAGTAAGGGCAGTTACAAAATTTCACTTATTTTGGAGACATTCCCTATTCTTTAACAATGAGTTTAATCTCTATAAAAATCTAGGGAATCCCAAAATAATATTTTCCAACAAATATTATAATAAATTATGTTATGTGAAGTATTTTGGAGACCGATGTAGCCCCCACAAGAAATATTGTAGTAGAACTCAAAGAAAAATTGAAAGTATCTATTGGGGGAAAAATTCATTTGGAAATGAACACTACATGTGTGAGAAAGGTAGGGGAATCCCAAACATTCCAATGGGACTCTTTTAATAGGATCATATTGGTTTTTATTAATATCAATAGTAATATAAAAGTCTAACAAATAATTTACAATATCAACTTACCTTGGAATAACATCTTGCTGTCAATATAATTTCACATAAAAAACATGTCCTTTTTGGGAATGTAGGTGCATGAGTTAATATTTGAGGATGGAAGGATCTTACTGATATAGTTATCCACTATATTATTTACTCATTTCTTATCCCTAATTTCTAAAATTAATTCCTTAAGGAGGTGCATCCAATGAATGAGATATAGTTTAGATTTAAGATTCTTAAGGAGATAGTTGTGGGATACATTTTCAGAATACAAAATCACTTTAGATAATAAAAGTTATGATATGAATTTATCCAAGGTAAAAACATTGGGAAAATATATATTTTAGTTATTTTTAGTTTTCTTAGGAAAGGTAAAATGTGGATGAGACATATTTTTTTTCATATGGAGATAAATTAATGTATTATAGAAAGATTACCCCAACTATATAAATTGGAGTGTTAAACATGATCTAAAATTATAAATCCCACTAAGGTGGTTGGATTAAAGGGGGTGAAGTGAGTATCCATATTAATTTTTTAAAATAATCTACATTGTTTTTAAAAAATAAAAATTTCATATCCTTTTAGAGTAATCAGGAGATGGGAAGTGGAATATTTATAAATTCATGAATGAAACAAAGATAAAATCTCACATGACCTAAGAATGATCACACATTCCAAAAATTTATAGGTAATTTTAGGGAATAAATGATATCCATTTTTTTTTAATTAACTTGGATACTATCCTCATAAATTACATGTAAGTACCATGCTTTATCATACCATGTAATATCATCTATCATAATTTTATATAAGTTAATTTTCAATACAATGATGAAGGAAAACATGTAGAGTATTAAAAAATCACCAAAAGAGGAACCATATACAATGAAATCATTCATTAATACTTCAATGAAATTCTATAGATAATCCAAAAAATACTAACTATGCATATTTTTAAGGTATATGGAGAATTTGACACACTAAATGGAATCCTCTTATATGAAAATGGGACGGATGTGCAAGTGAGGCTCGTATTTTATTGATCATTAGAGGAAATATACATCTAAAAATATCTAGAGTACCCAAATCAGAAATAGTAGTGTGAATTATTTTATATCCTCTATATAATTTGGTAAATGAACCAATATAGGAAATGGTCTATCCTAGTGTACTAGTTTAGTCGATAATAATATATAAATACATGCCTACTATTTTTCAAATGGGTTGGTACTAATTCATTATTTTCATTTTTGATTATTATTAGATTGATTTTCTTAGGAATTACCAACACTAGACTAACTCATTGTATATCATAGATAGGGTAAATGATTCTAACAACCCAAAATTTGGTTACCTACATTTTAACGACATCAAAAATATTTGGGTTTTGTAGGTGTTGTGAAAACCACATCTATTTAGCCTCATCACTTAACAATATATGATGCATTAAATTGATTGTATAATACTATTAATGTCAGTAACTATCCATAAAATAGCTTGTTTATATTAATCTATAAGGTTAATAAATTAAAATTCTTGCTTTGGAGGGGGTGAAGTAGAAATACTGATACTGTAGCAACCCAAGATTTTCATACATGGATATTACATATTTTTAAATGAAATATTCAATAAAATACATAAAAAGATGCATGATTACCATAATAGTTTATTATATTTGGATACTAGGTACACAGTCTTCTAATTTAGTGAAAGATGTTCAATATCTACCTTAAAGATCTTATACTTTAGTACTCTTCACAAAAACACCTTACTTAAAACTTGTATTCATAACATGGGGAAAGAAATCCCATGAAAGGGTGAGATTAGATTCTTAATAAGGGTAAAAAATGGAGATATGTAAGAATAAAATGAATATAAGGGTATGATAACATGATCATAACATTTGAAAACCATACCATGCATATCAAAGATCAGAATATTGAGTCATGGCATAAATATTGGTAGTACATAATATATGAGTCATAAGGAAATCAAAGAATATGATCCATAAGATTATAACATTGGAATAATACATGGAATTTTGTAATACACATAATCATAAAAAATAATTCCCATAGTATGTGAGTCTCACTTCCATGGCTATCATAGTGTAATGTGCTCACTCCCTAAACCATCATGGTAGTCAAGCTTCACTCCCAAGACCATCATGGTAGTCAAGCTTCACTCCCAAGACCATCATAGTGGACAAAGTCCCTTACGAAATTAGGTTCAATCCCCATTCTATTTCATTCTATCTCATGAGATATAAATCATTACCCAATGAATAGTATGGATACATAGTCCCCACATGTATTTGGTTATAATTTAACCACCGTCCTTGGTTATAACTTAACCACCGTCATTGATTATAACATAAGCACCATCATATAATAAAAATCATACATATGTGTTTTATAAAATCATAACAAATTCATTATATCATAACCTATGCAATTAAATGGGTTTTAAAAACATTTCATTATATCATAACCTATAGAAAATTGAGAGGTTTTATAATCATTTCATTATTTTATCATATCACAACCCATGGAAAAAGAATCGGGTTTCATAAGAATTTTATCATGATATAACCCATAGAAGTAAAATGAATTTCATAAACATATTATCATTGTAAAAATAAACCATTTAGAGAATGAATAAGAATGGTATACATAGTTCATATCCCTATTAATGGAAAAATTACTTTAAAGGATGCCATTTTAGACAGAAAATGATTTTTAGAGGTAAATCATGTTGAATTTTTCTTGAGGAAAATAACTTTTCTCTAAAAATCTATTTTTTAAAATAAAAATTTATAAGATATTTTGGAAATTATTTTCTTTCAAAATAAAATTTCAAACTTATAAAGGATGTTTAAATTTTTTAAAACATTTTTTCAAGAAAATATACTTTCCACTTTGAAGACACTTTTTAAAACATTTTGAAAATCCTTCTCCTTGAAAATAATATTGAAAACTAACAAAGGAAGGTTTAAAAATAATTTAATTTTTTTTTTGAGGAGACATCATTTCCTCTTTTAATTTTTCTAAAAAGCATTAAAATCATTTTATTTGAAAATAACCATGAAAAATTACAATGTAATCTTGAAATAATATAATAGTCATAACAGTAAGAATTTCCATCTTGCTATACACATTAAAATAAATATTTTTTTTCAATTTTTTTTTGTAAAATCCAAATCAGAATTGTTTGAAAAAAAAATATAAATATTCCCTTAAAAAAACTTTTTAAAAATCAAGAATGGGTAATAATTGGATTTCACATGTTGGAATGTATAGAAATAAGAGAAATACTCAGTAATGTCCTGTCTCATACCAAGCCACCAAAATTACTGTCGCATGTCATAGAAAATATTTATGGTTCCTAGGTGCACTACCCCCTAGGAAATATGGAAATACCCCATAACAGATATCCTTACTGACTGTGGTACCACAAAATGATTCTAGAAGCAAAGAAAATCCTCTTTGGAGAATGACCACTCAGCAATAATCTCCCCACCTTTAAGAGATTATCTAATTCCATAGAACTAATCATAAAGATGTTTCTTATAAATAACTAAATCAAGAAGAGAAAGGGTTAAATGAACACTTTTCAAAGATGTCTATTTATTTGATTCCTGGAATCTAATGTGCAACTGTTCAAAAAGAGCTATCATGTTTCACTCTTCTGATGATTCTTTCGCTGTTTGGTTCATAAGTTTCCTGTTCCAAGAATCTGCAACAACATTACCGTTCCCCAGGGTTTAGGTGGCATCAAAGTTAAAAATATAAAGGTATTCTATCAACCATATTTTTCTGAGATTAAATTCTTTTTAATAAAATATATTGCTCATATTTTTATGATCAGAAAAGACTATGAACCTCTCCCTAAAAAGATAGTGTTTCCAAAACATAAGCTTTTGCGTAACCATAGAAAGATCTAAGTCATGGGTGGGGTAATTATTATCATGCATTTAGAATTGTAGAGATCCACAATACACCCCATGATCATCTAGTATAAGCAGAAAACCCAAACTAACACCATAAGAATCACAAAAAAGTATGTATCCCTTATTAAGCTCAAGTAAGATCAGGATAATAGTTGATGTCAGAAGTCATTTAAGTTCATCAAAATAGGACCGAAACTTCACATCCAATTTCAATTTATCCTCTTTCCTATTAAGGGTAGTCAATGATGGCACCAATTTATAGAAATCATTAACAAACCATCAGTAATATCCAATAAGAGCAAGGGAACTTCGAATCTCAAAGACATTCTGTGGTTCTTTCCATGTCAAGAAAACCATCACATTTTTAGTATCAAATGATAAGCCATGTTTAGAAATCATATTCCCTAAGAATTAAACTTCTTGAATATCAAAAAAAAATTTCAAAAAATTTCTATACAAATGATGAATTCTCATAATTTATAGAACAAAACTCATATGGTGCTCATGCACACACTCGAATTTGAAATAAACTAGAATATCATCCATGAAAAATACCAAAAAATTGTCAAGATATTGATGAAATATATAATTCATCAAATATATAAAAACTACAGGACCATTAGTCAGACTAAACTATATCATAAGATATTCATAATGGCCATACCTACTTCTATAAGCTATATTTGGTATATTAGACTACCAAAATTTGAGTTGATGATAACCAAACCAAAGATCAATATTTGAAAAACACTTTTCCCCCTTTAATTAATGAAATAAATATTCCACAAAGGGCAAAGAATACTTATTATTAATTGTTACCTGGTTCAAATTCCGATATCCCACACACAATAGAAGTGAACTATCTCCCTTCTTGGAAAAGACCATAGGGTATACCCAAGATGAAATACTCGGGTGAAGGAAACTTTTTCCATCAGGTCATATTACTAAATATTAATCTCTTTTTATCCCTGCTGGTTCCATACAATAAGAAGGTATCAATATCATCTGCATCCCTAGCACCTAGTCAACTGTATACTCTACCTATCTCTCTAGAGGAAGGCCAGAGAAGTCATTTGGGGAAAAAAATAAAAAAACTCCCAAACAACACCTAGAAGGTCAAAAACCTAAGAAACATCATTGGACTCAATTGCAACAACATATAAAAAACATTTGATCACTTGGAGGGAAGGCCATGTATGACTAAACCTTGGGTCCCACTCCTCATGAGACACACAAGATATCCCATCTACAATAAGAAAAGAAACATTCCAATGATAATAATAAAACTCAGCTAAATGAGAGACTAGCCAATCCATAATGATGGTGATGTTAAACATACCCAAATAAAGAATAAGAATATCACAAACCAACTCTATATCAGCTATCGTTAATGAAGTATATGTCTACCCCGAAGTAGCCTTAGGAGTCGATGAACCCTTACCATAATGAGTCGTAGACATAGCATAACAAAAGTATTTTAAATGACCAAAAAATCTATAGCTATTTCACATCTTCATGGTCATTGGATAAAAATGTCTGGTGTTTCCCAAGATGGGACAATGATAGAAAGTCATAGTTACACTACTAGCTGTAACAGATAGTGTAGAGGATGCTCACTATTAAGACACAACTTTACCACTCCTATGATGATCCTGTCACATCCTCTTCCTCCCTTGAGATCCACTGAAGATTCCACTGGATAGAATAGAAGAGGTGGAAAACCCAACCTTAATTTCCATATTCAACCCTTCCATCATAGATATATATACTATCTTTTTATAGGTATAAAGATGTAACATTAATACCTATGATCTGATATCTATTCAAAAACCCTAAAGGTACTTCTGAACCTTCAACTGGTCATTCTTTACCACATCCAGAGAAAAAAAACAAGCTCATCAAACTGGTTGACGTGTGATAAAATTGAATACTCTCCCTATTACAAAGAGAGGAACTCCATAGATTTTTCCAGCATCAGAGACTCTAGGAAGAACTGTTGGAAGAAAAAAGTTTTGAAACTCTCCCAATCCAAGTCAACATGTCTATATTCCTGTACTATGGAATCCCACTATCTCTTACTATAACCATAGAGCTTGAATGATACACACTTCACCTTGATATGTGTCACCATAAAATCGAAGATTTGACCAATCCTATCCAGCAAGTCCTTTGCCTCTTGAGGTTTATTAGTTACTTTAAAATATGATGTATTCTCACACAATAATTCCCATTATTGATATCTCTATCCTAAAAATCTTGGATATACCCCAAAAACTACATTCTAAACTCATGGTACTTTCTTCTCAATAGTAATAACTTTCCGTACTATAGAATTGATGATATTATGATCTATTGGTGGATTCCCTTGAGCAGTATCAGCTTCACCCTCTAGGGGAACTCATGGATGACATCTCGGAGGCATACTACTGCCAACTGAAATAGAAGTAATGATCATATAATGGAGTAAATATAAATTTAAACCATAAAAACCCTAACTAGAAACTAATATTTAAAACAAAACCCAACACTAGAGACACATATCCTAATGTTCCAGGGAAACTTGAATATCATCCCGATAAGATATAGTCAGACACTCATCACATCATACCTCTCATGTCCTAAAAATTCTATCTCTAGTCTTACAGAAGTCCCAAGATAAGGAATCTTGAGGAAAAACCTCATCTGATACCACTTTGTAATGAAGCAACTTGGGTTACCCTGACTGAAAGATTGCATTTTTATTGATTTCCAAAAGGCCCTTACAAAAACACCAAGAATAAAACCTCATGGAGGATGAAAATAATGTAATCCTAGAGCATCATTAACTAAAAACCTCATCCTCTGCTTTGAAAAAGACCCCAAGGAAAAGAAAGAAGACATATCTTGATTTGATGGAGCCATAGAAGCCAGAAAATCTGCTACCATATCCCCCTCCCTCCAAGTATGAGAAACCTTCATGTGTCAGCCCCTAATTCCTCTGCATCTCCTGATAATATAGGCAATATTCCAAGGAATATTGCCTTTTCCTGTCAAAGAATTTCATAAAACCAAAGAGTCAGATTCCACTATGCTTTGTTTAATATTGTGCTGATAGCAGATCTCCAAACCAGAAGCCATTGCCCTAGCCTCCGCTTGCAGAGCATCACCATCAACCTGGGTTACCCTCAAACCTAGAACCCGACCTGATCTGTTACATACCCAAAGGGTGTTTCTGATCCCCATGGGTTGGTGATAATCCCCCGGGAATTAGAAAACACATGAAGGGGATTATTTTTTCACAACCTTATTGGAGAACATGGCAAGACATTCATACTCAAAGAAGAAATAAAGAGTTTAAGACTTATATATATCTATATACTATAACTGTAACAAGAAAATGAAAAAAACAACAACCAATAAAGTAGCTAAGAACTCAAAGAGGCAAGCCCAACTAAAAGGGAAAATGAAAATAAGAAACTAATTCATGTGATAGTGTGGAAAAACTCCCACTATCTCATGGCCAGCTACCTAACTTAGCTAACACGAACCCCAACGCCTTACTACGATGCCTTGCCTTTCCCCACATCAAAATACATACAAAGGTCTATACACTGCCAAAGGGGTGAACATGGTGTGAGGTAACAAGATCAATAGGATCCCACCTAGGTTCTTTATAAAAATCCTCTGTATAAAAATTCATATATGCTCATTTCAAATAAAACATGGCATGATAAGAAATAAAGAATTTTTAGAGAAAACATGGTAAAGATTTCCCTTTTACATATTTATAAAAAAATCATATATATCAATTTTAAATCACATTTCCATATCTTATTTCACAAGAATAAACATGCATATCAAGGATAAAATTGTACAAATCCAAGTAGTAAAAAAAATTAGAAGCAAAGGTATCCCATCACCAAGGAATACAAAAGATCAGGAAACAGACTACATGTACCCAAAAATCAATGATCAGTACACTCTGGTACTTGAATCCAACTATCTACACTCTAGAACCAGGGAGATAGCCTAGATTGCGAAACCCCAACATCATATACATACCTAGAGACGATAATCTACACTCTAGGACAAGAAGAATACCCAGAATGTGAACCCCTACAATGGATGATGACCTCAAGCTAAACCATCCACCTAGTACCCTAGGTTACCCATGTGATCATTTTCACAATCATCTCAATGTTTTGAAAACCATTTCAAAACCATTTATACAATTCAACATTTAACAGGGTTACCATACTCTTTTTTTTCACAAATTATTCAATTATTTGAAAATACCCCTTTTCTTTCTATTTAACAAAAACCAAGGAAAACCAACTTTTCTTAAAAATCACTTTTCAACACACACAAAATAATTCCTAATTCATATTAATTTATTTATACATAAATTTATTAAAATGGAAAAATACGGTCTATCAAACATAGGCTATAGACAGAACCAACTACATTAATATTGGGTTGCACACACCCGCAATGGGATCCACCAACAAGAATGATGTCATGGAAGATATAGGAACTCAACCAATAAATAAGATTCAAGAACATGGGGTTTAGATCCATAAATCCCTAGATGATCTATCAAAATACAAGGAAAAAGCGAGTAAGAAACATAGATAATTATTACATGGTATGTCACATAATGATTGGAAAGGGGATTAATCTCCAAACAAAAAGACGCAGAGGGGTTAGATGGCTCCCAAAATTACATGGGGAAGGTTATAGGTTAGTATAAAGGGATCCTAGAGGAATATAACCAAGAAATTCATTTATTTTACCTGTTTAAAATCAATAATTGGGACTTTACATGATGTGTAACCCAATTACATGTTGTGTAATTATAAACTTCCATAATCGCTGAGAAATCTGTCAGATTTTAACAAAAAGAGAATTTATTTTCATTTATGGTTTGAACATAATGTAACCATATTACATGACATTTAATTATCTTTTAGGATACAAAACTATCATATTTCATGCCATAATTTCCAAAAAATTTATGACTTCACCATTATAGTTATCCTTCCATTTCTTTCTTGACCCTACACATTCAATAAAAAATAAAAACCATGACATGGTTTATAACATACCTGATTTAAAGGTTACAAGATATTGCATAATGGCCACATTCCAAATATTTGAATATATTGTTCATATATTCTCCTGAATCTTAGTAATAACCAAAATTACCATAAATCCTAAATGAAAACTTGCATGATTCCTCATTACTTGAATAAAATTGTAGATTATTGAAAATTTTAGATAGATCTAATAATTTTTTAAACTCTGTCAATGATAACATAAAACTAGTTTTTCAATAAATCCTTTATCATTTTTGAGGTCATCAATACTATCCAATTTAGTTTATCTATATCAATTTTCTATTTATCCATACTAAAAACCATTTTATCATCCCTAGTAACATATTAAGGGTTATATTACATTAATCATGGGTTTAGTATAAATATAACCTTTCAATTTAATAACTATTCTAGGTCATCAGTACCATTAAACATATTCATGAAAATCATTAATGAAAAAGTTATACCTAAGAATCATTATATATTTATGGATTCATATAATACAATCCTTGAATTAAAATACATTAATACTTCAATCATCCCACTTACTACTCAAAACATTAACTAGGATTCATCAAAATATTACTTAATACCTATTTATTTTCATATATCATTCGTAGTCTCTTCATCATCAATATAAAACCATTACTCATACAACCTTTCTGATTCTTTTCATGAGTATTTCCATTAGGACATCCAGTTCCCATATTTTCACATTTAGAAAATTTAAAAGCCAATGATACCTTATGGATACCATTATTCTCATCTATTTTGATAACCAAAATTTTCATTTTTTATTTATAGTTACTTGATTTGTGTCCTTTTTCACACCCAAAATATCTTCTTATGCATAAGAGACATTCCCTTGGGTTATTATTCCCACATTCTCAACATATAGGAAATTAATTATTCTTTCATCCATGGTGTCCACTACCCAAACTATCTATGAACTCTATACTTCTATTCTCTGGTGAGTCTGAGAGTTGGTTAAATTGCACACTATTTATCATGTTTCCTGATAATTGATTAGGTATAATAACAATATCCTTCACTCAAGTCATCATCCCATTTGTTTTCTTATCAATATATTTTCTATCACATTCATCATTAAGTCAATTAATTCTAGTTTCCACCATTGAATAAAACCAAAAAGTATAGCATGAGTAAGAATTTTAATATTGGGAAACCATAAAATCATTAAGAATCCCTTATAGGGCGTCTAAATCATGACACATTATTTTTAAATATATCACACCTTAGGCTTAACCTAGTCCATTCATGGTCATTATTTAAATACGTCATCATAGTTCACAAAGGGTTTAAGAATTTCCAAAGCACATCCCCTAGGAGGGTCAAACCATGTGTGCAACAAGACCCATTATCATGCACCAGGTGATGATTGAGTCCAGCTCAATCCACCCTTTTTGGAGTTATTACCCTTAGGTAACTCTTTTCTAGAGCCACATCCACTTGTAGTATATAGACATGGATGTAATTTCTGGGAAACCACTTTCCTGATCCTTTACAAAATTCCACGATATTTTCTTTAACTTTGACTCATAATTTGACATATCCTTAGATACACACGTAGAAATATATTTAGATATATCCCTAGGGTTCTCACTAATGTTTTCTCATTATATTTTCCAAAGGCTACCTAAACCTTTCCTCTAATACCAACTAAAGTGAACCAGGATTTTTATACATTGATATCACATCATTTTAGATTGATATTCAATACATTACATAAAAAAATTCATGAGGATTATAATAGTTTAGTTTATTTTGATAATAGGTATACAATATTCTAGTTTTGTGAAATATCTTTAACATCTCAAACAGATATCTTCTCCTTTATTACTCTTCACAAACATACCCTACTTAAAATCTTTCTGCATAACCTGGGGAAAGGAAACATAAGAAAGGGTGATCTTAAATACTATATAAGGTTAAACTTGGGAGATACATAAGCATAACATGAACATAAGTTTTTGAGAAAATGATCATAACATATTAAAACCATACCTTGTAGATCTAAGATTTTAATATTGAGTCATGAAATAAATATTGGAAGCTCAGAGGATTTGAATCATTAGAAAATCAAAGAACATGATCCATGAGAGAAAAACATTGTAATAAGACATGAAATTATTGCATACACATCAGCATAGAAATTAATTTTCATTGTATTAAGGGATCAAAACAAAGGATACCATTGTGGAATGGGTTCACTCCCCAAACCATCGTAGTAGTCAAGGTTCACTCCTAAGACTATCTTAGTGGAAAAAGTCCCTTACTGAACTAAGTTCACTCCCTATTCCTATCCTATCTATCTCATGAAATATTAATCTTTACCCAATGCATCATAGGGATATATAGTTCCCACCCATATTTGGTTATTACATAACCACCATCCATAGTTATAATGCAACCACCTTCCTTATTTATAGTGAAACCACCATCAAATGATGAAAATCATAAATATGTGTGCCACAAGATCATAAAACATTCATCATATCATAATCAATTAAATGAAATGGTTCATATAAAAATTTATTCATATCATAATATATGGAAAATAGATAGGTTTCATAATAATTTCATCAATTCATCATAGAATAACCTATGAAAAAAGAAGCGGGTTTTATAATAATTTTATTATGGTATAAATCGTGGAAGAAAAATGGGTTTCATAAACATATTTTCATCATAAACACAAACCATTTAGATAAATAATTATAATTCTATTTTTGGATAATATTCCAAGTAAAAATAAAGCTACATTAAAGGATATCATCTTAGATGTATAACTATTTTGAAAGGTAAATTAGTTGGAACAGTTCTTGAGAACAATAAATTTTCTTTGAAAATCCATTTTTATAACTAAAAATTCATACGACATTTTGAAATTAATTTCTTCAAAAATAAACTTTGATAATTACAAAGGAAGATTTAATTTTTTTTAAAACATTTCTGGAATAAAATATCCTTTCTCATTGAAAATATTTTTTAAAACATTTTGAAAATACTTTTCTATGAAAATAACATAGAAATCTTATAAATTAAGCATTAAAAATCATTTAAAACATTTATCGACTAATATATCATTTCCTATTTGATTTTTTTTCATGAAATTTTCAAAATATTTTTCTTTGAAAATAATATTGAAAACTTATAAAGGATTCTTAAATTAAATTTTTTTCATGATAATGGGAATTTCTGTTTATAATGTAGATGTTAGAAAAAATATTTCTTTCTCGTTTTTGGTGAAATAGAAATTGTAATTGTTTTGACAAAGACATGAATATTCCTTTAAAAACACTTTGTAAAAATCCAAAAATGGGAAAAAATTAATTTTAAAAAATCATTTAAATTATTTAAAGAACAATTTTGTATTTTTCTAGAGAACATGGTTTTGGAAGAAAAATGAGTTTTCAACCGAAGATTGAAATTAAGGTGATTTTTCATAAAAAGATTATTTGGAGATATTGAGTATATAAATAGTGGAAAAGGAAGGGAAAAATTTTATTCTCCATAAATAACCATAGTATAAGAAAATAGATAAATTTATTTAGAGTTAGTTCATAATATTTTCCTCATTGAAATAATAATCATGAGCAATCCTGAAAAATAATGTGATTGTAACATAAAAACCAAACCACTTTGGTACTATTGAATAATAATTTCCATGAAAGAATAAAATTAAGTGAAACTTATAATGTCATGAGAATAAATTAATTCATGATATTACATTTCAAATGGGATGTATATAAACCTAATAAAGAATATAGGTACATAACATAACATATGTCTCGAAGAAGGAAAATTGGAACTAATATCCCTTACCACTCGGATATATTTTTATCCATAAACCCCATGAAAGAGAGATCCTAAAATGGATATTTAAATACCCATAATTTCCAATATATTAAATATAAAATAAATTCATGGATATTATATACACCACAATAAGAAACAAGTGTCAAATATGGCATGTATCTCACATAAGTAATAAGTGAGATAGAAATCCCTTAAAAATTTAGCAATCTTATGAATTATAAGACCCAATAAATAATAAAATAAAATTAAACATAAAATATCATTAAAATGAGGAGGTTCATGATATAAAATTTTAAAGAGGTGGTATATAAACCACAAAAAATAAATTAGTGGTGAATTTTCAGATGTCTCCAAGAAATAAAAAAGAGATGAGAAATCCATTACCATAAGTCTTGAATTACTTCATACATGTTTGAACCCACTGTATAATAAATATAAGTTTTTTATAAATATATTATAGAACAAAAATTAGGCACATTGTACCATATTTTATTTAGTTATGACCATTTATTACCCGTTATATAACAATTCCTTGTTAAAATCACACTTCGGGAAATAAGTGCTTTTTTTCTCGCATAGTTTTGATTTGTTACATTTGATCATCATGATTTAATAATGGCTAAATAATAACTAGAATAAAAAAATTAAAAAATTATAAATTTTATCCATAAATTAAAATTTTAATACCAATCATTAAATATGGTTTTGAGAAATGAAGTACGTTATGATCATTGAGATAGTTGACCGTATATACGCATGAGTAACGTTTCTATTTTTTAATGATCATTATGGAAAGAAGGAATAAAGTATTTTTAATTTAAATCATGATTATAATATCACAAATACCATATTATTTATTTAAATATACTTAAAAATATCATCTATTTGGTATGTTGAAAAAAATAGAGTCGCGTTGTTAGAGAAGGCGGTAGTCCACACGTACATGAACGACGTTATCATCTTTTATTGAGTGAGAAGTTAGGAAGGAAAGTGAAATATTATATTTTAATAATTAAACATTTGTCATTAATATCAAAATTATTTTATATATATCACATATATTAATTAAAATTATATTTATTATCTTCCATGTAAAGCGTCAGAGAAAAATGAATCATATTACTTCGTGAGGCAGTGGTCCGCCTTACACATTAGCGACATTATCGAATCCCATGTAGAATGGAAAGTAAAGAGTAATATATTAAGTTATAACTCCAGTGTTATAATTATTTTCTATATATCATATATATACTTTATATCCATCATTTTACCCAATCATGAGAAGTGTTAATGGAAAACGTGTCACATTGGTTTGTGAGGCCGTAGTCTGTAATTTTAATGAGTTATGTTATCATTTCCATTTGATGGAATAAGAGATTAATATAGGTTAGGACCGTAAAATAATAAATAATAAATATATTTTATATATAGGTGTTATTAAATAAGTATAAATTAAGAATATTTTTAGGTGGTAGAAGAAGAAATAACACAAAAATGCATAATTTGGATTTTTACCTCTTCTCAGAACACCTCTTTTGAATTATACCCAAAGTATTCATAGAATGTATTTATGAAAAAGAATGATTATATAATGCGGTGATGGAATTTGGGAATTTATTTTTGTAGGTATTGGATAAAATAAAAATGTTTTAAGGTGTAAAGAAGTGAGGGGAGGGGGTGTCCTTTTATAAGTGAGGGGAGTGACACACTTGTAATTTTTGAAAATAAAAAGATGTACTCATGTTTTTAACATTCCAAAAGGGTAAAAAATAGTGTATAAATAAAAATTATACATGTTAAGGTATAAATATGAAAAAAATATGATTTTAGACAAGTTTTTGGTCATTTTTACCCTTATTATTTTAGTTTAACCCCTCATAAACCCATTTTTACCTTAATTGTGGTAATTCATTTTTCATATTTTCACTATTAATTATAGTAAAATATTAAGTTCAACTCATCCAAAAATATAAATTATTCAGATTACAAATATGGAATATATTTTTACAAATTATATTTACATAATTACAAAAATTTAATTTAAAATCAATCCTGTAGAGGCAGTGAAAAAGAGAGTTTTGAAAGAAAAAAATGTTCAAATGTTTAAAAAATTTTATACCAAAATTCATCATAAAAATGATACAAAATACATAAATTGGATAAATAGATATATAAATGAAATAATGTTACTTTAAAACCAATTTAAAATATAATTTAATTTTATAAATAATTTAAAAAAAAATATAGTTTTCAATTACAATTCAGTATTTTTCACAATTCATAAAAAATAATCTTTATATAAAATTATAAAAAATTCACCCTAGGATAATTTTTATATGATAATTTCAAAATTAAATGAAATTTTTTTAAATAAATTTTTTAAAAATGTGATTTTTTTTAAAAATAAGTGCACAAAATGGGTGATAAAACCACATTTTTGGAAAAAATGAAGTTTTGAGGAATAAAATTGGATTTATTATTATATATTTTCTAACTAATATATCAGATAAATGTTAAAATATTTATTGAATACATAATATATCAATTTCTTTAAATCATTCAATAAAAGTGAGTTGTCTAATTTATTGAGGTAAAATGTGTTTGTTTATATAAAAAATAGTTTTTTAGAAATACATTTCCTTTATTCTCATACAGTTTTTCTATTTTTATTTTTAATTAATTTTTCAAAAAATAATTAATTTTATATAATTGTGTAAACCATATATTTTCATAATTTAGTTAATACTATTCAATCCTACCATTCTAATGTCTTGGTGATAACTATAATATTAAATAATAACATTTTAATAATATAACACATTTCAGTTAAACTCATTGCTATGTGTAACACAAACTAAACTCAATGTTATGCATAACACAAGCCAAACTTAGTGTTACTTGAAACACAAAATATCCAAATGGTTAAATTAATTTGAAAAAAATATTTCAAAAAATATAAGGGTGTTACAAATGGAAAACTTATTTCGATTGTCAAAATATATATCTTACCCCAAAATTGTAGAAATGTAATATATGTAGATATACTTTGGATCCACTACTTCATACCTCCATCATATCTATTTTGGCATTCTCTCATCTTAGTAAAATTCTAATTTTTTGATTGAAATTTAATTTTTTTTCAAAGTGGATTAAGTTCTAATTATGGAGAATTTTGGATTAGTGAGAGGGAATGAGAAATAGAGAGGTCCATGACCTCATCTAACAACTCATTAGTAACATCCAAAGATGAGAAGTATGCCTTTATAATCTGAAAAAAATCATTGATGATCTTTGTGTCCTTAGTACATAAGAAATCATCGATTAATAAATCCATATTGAATTGATTCCATACCATTAAAAAATTCAACACATGAATTATTACTTATAATTTCAATAAATTATGAAAATTTAGAAAGGTAACCAGGGTAAAAAAGAATCCTTCATTGGGATATGGAGTACTTCAATAAAATTAATTGATTAATATGACTTTTCTTATAAGGGTTTCTTTGTGGAATCAAAAATTTTAAAGTGAGAAATTTCAACTAAACTCCATATATAATGTACTATTGTTTACATTAATTATGTTTTTGGTAGTTTTCAAGTAAATTCTCCCCAACATAATTAAGGAATGTTCATTTATCCTATCATTTTCCAATTTAATCACATAAAATTTTGCATGAAATATTATGTTTTTAACCCTCATAAGAACATACTCTATCATACCGATAAGATCTGCAATACTCTATTTTTCTAGTAGAACTAATATTACAAAGGATTTAGCTTTACAACCTAAAATGAAGTGAAAATTGTGTGAGGTATTACATTAATATTGGCACCCAAATCAATCCTTGAAACTAAAAAGAAACAATCCCCTATGGTATATAGGATCAATAATTTTCTAGGACCCATGAATTTAGTGATAAGATATTTCTTGATCAATGTTGAGATGTCCCTACCTAAGTTTAAACATTCATTTCCCCAGTCTAGTTGAAAGATATAAGAATATCCAATTCAAAACCTTAAACTCTAGAGGCTGTCAATGATAATTAGTGTATGAATTGTTTAGAGACTCATATGTAGACATTCAATTCTAAATAAGCTAAACCTACTCTGAAGTATCCTAAATGAAATGAGGTCTAAGAAATGCTATATCCCTAGCCTCCAACTAGCATAAAGGTGATTGACATGGACTACCATATAAGCCCTCATAATGATAAATTTGTATCCTCACCTAAAAACTATTATTTTAAGCGAAATCGACTAGGGGTATATGTTTATACCAAGATCCTTAGAAATCAAGGACACATTATTTAAGCATATCCACTGACACATGTACTATTCACTCAGACTACCCGTCAATGTAAGGGTGGTATGCTGTACTCCAAAGTTCTTATTTAACTAATGACATCTACAACCCTTAACCAAACCTAGATGTTAAATGAGAATCATAGTTCAAAGAAATAGTCCATAGAACTCCATGAATTTTAAAAATCTCAAACATAAAGCCTTCCAAGCTCATCCACTAAAAATGTATCTTTGATAGGTTAAAAGTGAGTTAACTTTTGGATCATGTTGATGATCACCCATATTACATCATTTCCTTGAGGGGATCTTGGTAAGATAATCACAAAATCCATTGTGGTATCCTCTTATTTCCACTCAATAATGAGAAACATCTATAGAAGATCTACTGGTTATTGGTGTTCCACATTCACCTATTGATAGGTGGAACACTGAGTAACAATTACAACTATTTTCATGTTGGCCACCAATATTAGTGAAATATATCATAAAACATATTTTTCAGACAAGGTGTACTTACCAAGTAGAGGCATGTAATTCTCACATCAATTCTTACTAGATGTCTGTTGGAACCCAGATGCATCCATGGATATGGAAGACCTCCTCCTCATTAGTGATCCATCCTAGCAATGGGTCCTTACTGAAAACACTCTCCCTTAGGGATAAACCCTTAGGGTTTTAATGTTTCCTCATATTTACTCTCTTTATAAGTAAAGAGGTCACTTCCAAATATATAAGGATATGATTCCCGTAATTCTTATAGACCTTTAAGCACATCTTGTAAAATAGGGCCATTAACTTCAACTCATTACTGGCCTCTTAAACTACCTGTGTGTGAGTCCTCTAGCTCAAAGCATCTATAAAACATTTCCCTTCCCTGGAAAATAGAAATATTAAAATAGGAATATTGTTATTAAACTCACCTTCTCTTCCTGATGTTTACTTCATTCTGTGTAATGATATACATGAGTATTTTTTGGTTTGTAAATACCAAAAAACACTATCGTTATAAATAATTCCT
This sequence comes from Viscum album, assembly GCA_963277665.1. NCBI lineage: Eukaryota > Viridiplantae > Streptophyta > Magnoliopsida > Santalales > Viscaceae > Viscum > Viscum album. The sequence continues at coordinate 256,184,137 of OY728143.1, read as the reverse complement.
CCAACAACACAAGTCATGTACCATAACTAATAGCTCGAGATCATGTTTCAGATAATTTTCATCATGTGGCTTAAAATTATGAGATCATACCCCAAAAACCTATCTCACTATATTAGAACTACCCCTATCCTGATGTGTGATGTGTCATAATATACTGTGAATCTTCTACCAAGCTATAAAAGAATCAGGATTGACATCGAAGTTAGTCTCTTTTTAGATATTTAAAGTATTTCTTATATGCCTTAGACTGTAACACCTCAAGGTTTTAAAAATAAATTGAAATTCATGAAACTTTTTTTAAGTATATAGTTATAACTAGCCTTTAAACCTAATTTTTTTGCTTCTGTGTTTCGAATTTTGAAAAAGAGTGGTTTACAATTGGGTTCAGTAAGTTATTTGGTGTCTGATGGAACAAACTTGTTTTTTGGTGAATAGTAACACACCCTTATGAATAGTAATATGAATATTAATATGACCATAATGAATAATAAAATGTATTATTATTTTATTTTCTTAAGCCTTTAAGATAATGATATCTTAATTAATTTTCAAGGTGATATAAAATGAGCTAGAGTTTAAAAATTGTTAATTTTTGAATAAGGTATGATTTTATTTAAAAATTAAATTAAAAATATTTATTTTTTTAAAAATGGAGTTAATTTTTTAATTCTACACATTGAACAATAAATAGGGTGAATTTTAGGGATTTTTTTGAAATTCATGAATTTTTTATGAATAGTGAAATACGATAAAATACCGTATATACAAATTATCAGTTAAATAAACTATTTTTGACCTCATGACTAATGTAAGCCCACTTGTTTCTAACTCACATGCTATATATACTATTTTTGATTACAATAATGAATACTATTCATAGTATTGGACAAAAATATTAAAATAATGTAAAATCTCTCCTCTCCTCCACGATAAATACCACCATAATTCCCCTCTTCCAATCACATCTCTCAAGACTTGAGAATTTTCTAAGTTCTACCAAATACCCTCCCCAAGGATATTTCCTACTTCCAAGTCCTCTTGGTATCACCAAAAAGAAAAAAAACAAAGGCCCTATGGAGGATCTCAATGAGAAGAGATCAAGAGGCAAGAATCCTCTTTCATTTTCTCAGGTTTTATTTTCAATTATTATCTATTCTTATACTGTATTTACCCCCAATTATTCAATAGGAATGAAATATGTAGTATGATATATATTTTTGATTGTTATCTTGTTTATGGAAAGATTCATCATCATTATTCCTATTCTCTTCCTCTTATTCTAAAAATAAAAACATAGTCCATGACATGCCCGATTTACCAAATCATGGACGATGTGTTTTCAGTTTAATTTACTTCTTTAAAACCTATTTTTAAAACCATTTTAATGGATAAATACAATTTTAATGTTTATTATATTACCTCTCTTATATTTTGGAATTAACTTATATGTATAATATTATGTTACATAATGAAACTAGTTCGTGATTATCAAAGAACCAAAAAATGATCTAAACAAATATCACTAAAGATTTATCTAATGATTTATCCTCATACCATATAACCAAAATGAGTTTTGGAATAATTTAATATTCTATAAACATATTAATACCATTTAATTCCACTTCTATAATTTCAATTCCATATGACATGAAAATCAAATACAAACCGACCATGGAAATCATATAAAGAACGCACCCGAAACAATGTAAAGAACAAAATACTAATAATTAATGGATAAAATGATTTTATAAATGACCTTATAAGGTGTTATAAACATGAATATTTTTATTTAATAAATTAATATCACTCTTTTAACAATTATACAGAAGGTTTAGACATCTTGAAGTAAGACAAACCCGAGGTAAGGGAATTCTTAAGCCAATTTCCATTCTCTAGGTTAACCTTATAATTTATTCATTATGCGGTATTAAGATTATTTGTGTGATGAATTTTCGTTTATATTATGTTTTATTATGTGTATTTATAGAGTATATATATATATACATTCCATTCTATTAATTCTCTCAACAATTATATTTGTAAGGGACTATCCTTTTAAAATCCATTTAAAAGTCTCTTTAATAAAATTCAAAAAGATTATATATATATATATATAGATTTATTTAATGAGTGGTTTATAAAAATTTCATGATATTTTATTACCATGATATGTTCCTTGGATATATTTATGTTGGTTTTATCCCATTATATCTCAAGATATGTTGGGTTGATCCCATTATAGCTGAAGACATAACGGGTGAGACCCATTATAGCTCTCCAATGCATTGGGTACTCCAGAGATGGAATTTGACCAAATGGTTATTCCATATGTAAGGGTGATTGTAAGAGTGATATGGTAAATATGTACCATGGAAACTACATGATGTTTCCATGCATGATAATGAGTTTTTATGAAATCAATTTTATTGGTTTTTATGTTATCACTTGACTAATGATTTCTTTCCTTATATCCCTTACTGATATTTTTGTGCTCATCCCATGTTTTAAATGTTTTTAATAGGTTATAAGGATGTGTAAGAGAAATAAGTAATACAATTTAAATGTTATAAAGATTTTACAGGAAATTATTTTTTTATTCAAATTTTATATTTTGGAAATACTGGATACTATTTTTGTAGGATCATCATGTATGCTTATGGGATGCTATATATGTTATATGTCTTGATTTCTCTAAAAATATAAACCTAAAAAGATCATCAATGTGTAAGAAGGTATTTTATTATTTAAAACTGAATATTATTTAATTTTTTAAGGCTGGGTCCTTATATAGACCATGAAAAATTCACACCCATCTTGGTAAATCCTGTGAGTAGTGCCACAAGATGCAAGAAACCACAAATTATGTGCTTGTAATAACCAACAAACTCCAAGAAAATTTGTTTGTAAAAAATGTTCTTTGGATATTTTATATCAGTCAACTTCTCTACGTCAATAGAAATTATCACCTATGAGATAATACAACCTAGTATGTGAACCATGTTAATCCAAAAGTAAAATTTTCTGAACTTAGAATATATATGGTTATATTTTAGTGTATTTAGTATGATCTAAAGATTTATTAAGTAGTAATATTGAGTGTGAAAATACACCAAGATTTCATCCATTAAGAAGACCACAAATAAATCCAAATATGGGTGAAAAAACCGATTCATCAAAGCCACAAAAATAGTGGGCACATTTGTTAAACCAAACAATGTAACCAGATACAAACAAAGACCATACCTGGTACAAAACACTATAAAAGTAACATATAATAGTATCAAGCGTACCTGATGATATCCCGACCTCAAATTGATCTTTGAAAAACCATATATCGTTAGATTTGGTCAAATATTTCATCTATATGAGGTAAAGGATACCAATTCTATATAGTAAGCCGGTTCAATTTATGTTAATCAACACAAATATTGAGGGCTCTATCCATCTTCTTGGAGAAAATCATAATTGAAACCAAGGGTGAAGTAATGGGTTATATAAAACCCTTAGCTTTCAAGTCCTTTAATAGTCTATGGTGTTCTTGCAACTCAGTATCATCCATCCTATAAGGAGGAATGGAAAATGGTGAAGCTTCCAAAACTAGTTGAATAAATAACACCACATATCTCTTAGGAGGAAACCCAAAAAATTAATTTGAGAATAAATCCTTGAAATAATTTACTAAAATATGTAAATTAACCTAACACATTCCTTGATCATCCATATAAAGGCCATTAATTAGGGTTGTCGCACTACCCAGCCCATGATGCTATGGTCTAGCTCTAATTTCTTGGAAATAACATTCACCCTTGTAAATATAGATACCACACACTGGTGATGTAAAAAATACCATTTCAGTGTTAGAATTACATATAAGTGTTTTAAGGAACCATACCATACATTTTGAGAATGATTTAAATTCCTGTCATCTCAAGGATGAAGAAATACCATAAGAAAGGATAGTTGCCTACCTCGAGGGGGAATTCCTTGCACTAGAGTACACTTTCCGAATGTATTCCCAATAAAGTATCAAGTTTCCTCACAATATATAAATACTGAATTTCAAGCCTAAGTCTTTCCATGATAGACAAAAAAATAAAAGAGTGGGAAGTACTTTTATCGAACAAAACATATACCTTGGTAGATGCTACAAAAATCATACCTTGAACCGTAGAAGTCCCAAGACTCTACTCACTTGGTATAGGATACAATACATGAATCTATCCTGATTGTCTAACTTGATATAAAAATAATTACCCTTAGTAGGCCCATTTTACTAGAATTTTTTCACTAGTGTCTAACTCCCTCGGCCTTGACTACCCCCTCATCCCGATTGTCAAGTAGCACTCCAACTACCTGCCTAAAACAGAGATACTGATCTCACTCCAGTAACTGTAGTAGATGAAGATATTATCTCACTATATAAAATAGGAAATATTCTAATAATCCAATATAAATATACCATCCTACCACAAACTAGGCACTCAAGTGGGGCCTTCCACACTAAGGATTCACGTGACCTTGCTTTCCATACTGGTAGGAAACTATAAAAGTACTGGCACATGTACTCATATTGGTACTACCCTCATGAGAGGTATTAAAGAGATACTTCCTACCACTAGATACTACACCATTGGGTCAAGAAGATGGTCCACTTATATCCGTACTTCCAGATCCTTTCAAGTTATATTCAGTAATAAGATCCTGGTTTAATATTTCTGACATGGTAATCAACTGAAATACTTTTAACTTAGATCAAAGAGGATTCCTGATCCCATCCTTAACGAGTCTCACTTTTGAAAACTGATCAGTGGTATAGATATGTGAAAAGAGTTAACGATCTATTATGTGTGCTAAATAATCCATCATGGACATAGTTCCTTGCTCTCGGTGCACGAACTCCCAAGCTCGATCACCCCTCAAAGTCTTAGGATAAAAGTTTTTAAAGAAGCTAGAATGAAAATCCCTCTATATCATTTCCTAATGTTGATCTGCATGGTTCTGGATATCCTACCAATGTTTTGAGGATATCTAAAGAATATAAATCATGGGTTTGACCCTCATTTATGGAATCATCTTTAGATGCTCAAGATAGACAAGAAATTCTCAAGCCATAACACTACAGTTGAGGGGAAACCATCCCCTTAGAATGTAGGTGTATGTTTCTTCTAAAACTCTAATGTAAAATCTTCCATATAGGGGAAGTTCATAGAGATCTCTATATTGTATTCATAAGACACAAGGATTCCTCTCAAAACTAGAAATCACTTCTCACATTGGGAATAATAGGAGGTGCCACATGTGTCACTACTAGAGTTAACACTGATGTCTAAGTGACCATCACCTCTAGATCATCGTTTTTTCCACCCTCTTCGAAAATGACTTGAGGATGTCATCGTGTCAGAGCTCTAAAAATGATAATCACATTAATCAGACATGACTTTATAACAAATGAACAGAAATAAAAGAGTAGGATAAGTACAAGATTTTATATAAGTAAGTCACACCCCTCTTCCTTATCTTAAATATAGGTCTGGGAAATGTATTAGACCATGAAGAAACCCAGGAAATATTACCTAGTTCCCACTACTAAGGTCAGTTCTGGGTCATGCTCTCTATTTTAGTCAGGGGTCCTGGTATATAGACTGAGAATTGAACATTATAGATGAAATCACCCTTTAAATTGCAGTTGGAATCCCCATTTAATAGTGACCATATTTAGATAAGATTTATCAAGTATTGAATTTTCATTAAGACTAGTTAGTTTAAGTACCATTTCCAATTTATACAAGTACATGCTTTATAAATTACAGTTGGTAATTCATGTAATTATATCAAACCATTTACATTCAATAACGAAATATAACAGTTAATATAAGATTATTTTACCAGATTAATCATAATTTTCAATTTATAGAGGTACTTTCACTCTTTAAATTAAAAAATAGCATTCATGTATCCAAAATCAACTAACATTTCAATCTATGAAACCTCCATTATATAACTCAAACATGTGATAATTATTTAGTTATAGTTTCATCAACAAGATATATGGGAAAAATTATCTTGGTTGATGATGACACTTAAATAACCAATTATTGAATAATTTTTCCATGTAGAAATGTTGGTTTCATAATAGATATACCATTAATGGAATATAAAACAAGTTTAATTTATTCAGGCCATGAAACCTACATAGAATGTCACAATTCATGACATATTAGTCCTTTATGTTGCCTACAATGATGCATGATCAATGATTTTTTTTCAAACTAGGTGAATGGTAAAATAGTGTCCCCAATAATAATAATAAAAAACACACACCATGTGCATCACACAATGGTTACATTAGTGAAGCTATAAAAATCTCAATCCAAATCATCACATCTCATCCAAGATAATTTGGCGTTTTCCCCATACGTGGGTTATCGAATCTCTAGAACATGCTCATTATCAAATTTCAACACATCATATTCTCCTTTTTAATAATCCCAAATAGTAAGAAAAATGAAAATGAGAACTAATACCAAATTGTAATGTCCTGAACCTGGTTTACTCATAAGTAACCAAACCCAATTGGTCACATGACCTCTGGCGCTCCTCCCCATATGCCAAAGGATGCTGACTATTAGCAAGTGTCAAATTTGGTACAATTAGGATACTATAACCTCACTATAAAAGTAGCATAGAAGTTACAATAAATTAATAAATAACATAAGAATAATAATGTGAGAGTAGCGAAATAGAAATACATCAAGACATGAGTAAATAATAAAGTCCACAAGTAGAATAATATAAAAAATAACGAGTATGCCATGGTGATACAAAAATAAATATACATACATATAAAAAAACATCTAGTACAGTACATGTATAATAAAAGAACAAAATAAAAAAGGTCTATCTCTAATATCATCACGATACAAGGCTCAATCCCATGCCACCATACTACCGTGCTATAATTCAATTAGTCATCCATGACCATCCACTTTCCCTTATCTCTACCTTCACCCATGAAGTCTATTTGGGAACCAATTAACATCCCAATCAAGGTGCGAGATATGCTTAGTAGGCCACTAACAATAATGTTTATAACAAATCCAACCTATGTATAAAAATTATTACCACGTGCAGGTATAACAGGTAAATATGTAATATGAATGAAAAATATAAACAAGTTCAGGAAAATAGGCTGTAACTATGAGTAAGTGATAAATGATAAATATAAATATATAAAAGTAAAGCATGAAAGTGACTACTATCTCTGGCATATGCCACATATGTAAAATTATCAAACCTACATGGGATAGGTCCCAAGGATTTAGTCCAAGGTGATCGCCTTAAGTTCATGAAACTTGTTCAAATTAATCATAGAATAGTACCAAACCAACATGGTCTTGGAACCTTGGGACAAATACATATCCATCCTATTATTTATACTTATAAATTTATATTGAGGTCATATGTTCTATACCTTTATCCCCTCATTATTTCCATACCATAAAATTGATTGGTACCACACCGTTAATAAACATCGGTTCCATACCCTAATAATCAAAATCAAAAAGAAATATTTAGTTCAGGGCCATGTTAGTGTCCATTCCCTATAAAATCATCAATTTCATTAAAATATCCTTATTTAATATATCCATTAACTAATTTAATTTATTTATTTCTTGTATAACCAGGTGGAAAGCTTACACACCCAAAGGGTTGATACATAGCTTAGGCAGATGGAAGAACCCACCTTGAAGGTGGTTCAGTTATATGTTAACAACCTTCAAACATTTTAATGTGCTATTTTGGCATCACATTTATGGTTTAGGAAATTATTTTAATGAATTTTTTAATTTTTTGGAGAAAATTCCAGAAAGTATGACATGCGAAAAAACAATGATAATTTAATAAGTAACAAAACCATATAGAAAAGGTATAGAAAACCTACCTTATGGTGTTATAGGATAACTTGTCGAATACTGGCCCTTGGTTTAGATGAAATCAGAAGAAAATAGAAGAATATAAAAATAACTTGAAAATAGGGCATATTGTCTTACAAAAAAATAATGCTAAAGATAGTGAGATAAACTAATAAAGGAAGGTCACCAATATATAATATTACCTATGGTGATCCAACATGATAGAAAGAAATTGATTCAGACATACTATGAAGAATGAATATTAAAACCTAGCTTAGGCATGGGTGAAGCTTTAATAGAGGAGGGGGGAACTACACATTGGAAGGAGGAGAAAATAGGTGTTAAAAAAAATAAAGGTTTAAAGGAAAAACCATAAATTCACACCACCTTAAGAAGTCACATGGTTTTTCCACAAGGTTGGCCAAATTGTGCACCAACCATGTGACATTCACTATTCAAGGAACCCCCTCACATGGTCTAGGTGCACAGTTCAACTAACTAGGTGGATACCTTGAAAATTTCCTTCTCAATAAGACCTATGCTTTTGTCCTGTTCATGTGGCTTAAGATTTTTGGTTTGAATAAACCGTGTGGCCCGTTGCTATGCACTAGAGCACCCCACATGATTTAATCAAACTATTTAGACTAGACAACATGGTTTAAACTAATCATATAGCCCACCCATTCCCTCTAAAACATGGGTCCCTAGGTTTCAAAAAATCCTTAGATAACACAGAACTTTTCCCTAACCCATTAGAAACTATTATTAGAAAAGAACTAGGAATTAAAATTGAATAAAAAGGTTCCATACCTTAGATAAAAAGAAAAAATTTTATATCATTTACAACCCAAAATAAAAAAACCAACTTAATCCTTGGCTCAACCAAAAAGTGATGTAATAGTCTTTAATTTTACTCAATTATGGATTTGGTTATTAAAACGAGCCAATGGTTTCATTCAAAGTTTTTTAGATTCAATCATGTGAAAAAATGGTGGCTGCACATTTTTGGGATGGGTTTGATGAAGAAGATGGTAAAAATAATAATAATAATTAATAATAATATAATTAAAATAATAAATAAAAAACCCTCACATGTGATCTAACCAAAAAACTAGAAATGTATTGTTGTTATGTTGTGCCTTGGGTAAACACCGAATTACCGATCTAATAGCTGTTTCATATTTCATATATGATACATCATTAGATAGATATTCCATTATTTTTGAAAAAATATATAATAAAAATATTAAATAATTTATCCTCCCATGTGATATGTCCAAATTCTTGATGAACACAAATGTTAAGTCACGCTTAGGGTAAACCCCACATCATAGACCTAATGATGGTCTCATATTTCTCTTATAAGATACTATCTGGGATATATTTCATTTTTTTAGAAAAAATAGCATTTGTGTAATATAATATATTTAATATTTCTATTCTATTTGTGCTGAGGATCTATGAGACTTGGAATCTTTCACTAACTTAGTTCTTGACTTTAAAAATTTTCCATATAATATTCCAAGTTGATATCAAGGATTTTACCCTTTTATAAAGACTTTAAACTATTTATTCAGTTATTTTTATTAAAAAATGAAATTTAATATAAATTAATCATAAATTATTATCAAAGAGGGTTTTTGTTATCATTAAGAATTTAGAATATGAAAAACTACCCCCTTTAATAGCTTCTCATCCCTGATAAGTAACTTAGCAGGTTTTCTCAAACAATTGAGGTCATTGATCTCAAACATTAGACTTTAACTCCCACATCACCTCCTTGATATGTTTAAGATGCCACCAAAACCAGATGATTGGTACTATCTTCTCTAGGATAAATTTCTCACTCCATTATAGAATCCGTATTAGATGCTAATCATATGATGCATCTGGTTCCAACGTAACGTACTCATCATCTATAATATGAACTTGATTGGGCGTGTACCTCTAAAGATGAGAAACATGGAACACATCTTGCATGTATAAATAAAATAGAGGAAATTCCAAGTAGTACACAACTATCCCTTCCCATTTAGTGATCTTAAAGGGTTCCATAAAACTTTTTGATCGACTTTCCTTCTTATATAGATGCTGGTGACCAAATCAGGGAGTCACCCACAAGAAAAACTTGATTTCCCACAATGAACTCTAAATTTATCCTCTTACAATCGACATATGACCTTTTTTTTACTCTGAGTGCTGATCAACCTCTTATTTATCAACTAAACTCTCCCAGAGGTATCTTGAACCAAAATGGGCCCCACAACTACCGCCTCACCCTCATCATGTCATCAAGGTAGTGAACAAAATTAACTCCTATAAAGATCCTTTCAAGGTGTTAAGTCTAGGTGATCAAGCCATGCCCCACTAAAGTCCAGGACATGAGATCAACGTATATCCTCTAGTGTGCATATATTTTACTTGTACCATACATTTTTCATAGGATGATAAATTATACAAAATCTTAATTAAGTCTCTTGATACTTCTACAAGTCTTACCAAAATCACAACGTAAAACATGTGTGTCTACATGAAATAATCCTCAAGGAAACTACTCATGATCATACAACCTCATGGACATAAATATTTTCTAGATCCATTACTACGTAAGTCTCTCACATCATAAAAAGTGGAAAACTTTTGTAAGCTGATAAAAAATCATGCAGACTAAGTCATGGCTCATTGGGGTCTTGGGTAACCCCATCAGAATGTCCATCATGACATGATCCCACACAGTGACATGGAAGTGCCTCATCATTCTATCACTAATAGAAGAAATTCCTACCACTCTCTCATATACCATGGTTTCACAACATCACTAAATGGAATATTAAAATAAATGTAGGTTAGGGAAAAAATTACATTGTCGGTTGAAAAAGTCCAGAAAAAACTCATAAAAATATAAGAACAATGGAATTATGCGAGGAAAATAATCAAAAAGAGGTTTTCAAGACGATAAATAATACAATAACAATTTCCTCATCACCATCTATTGGATATTGATCCAATACATAGAGATGACTTACCTACGATCTATGATCTTGTCTAAAAATATCCTAAGTCCCCACAATCTAGGTCTAATGCTATGGACCCAGACTGAATACCTAGTCCCCTGACCGTGTATACATGGATCCTATGTGGAATCCTGTCCTCTTATATTTGGAGTAAAACTATCGAAGTTTTCTAATCATTCCACATTGTTAGCCCTATATATGAGGTGATGGGAATAAATTCTGATAATTCCCAAACCCATCATAGTGGAAGTACTACATACCTCTTTCTTTCACAAGAGGTGCTGAAAATCCTTTATATGCGCTATTTTTTCTGCCTCCACTCTGGTGCAAAACATCAGTCTTTATCTTATTTATTTTATAAGTATTATAGAAAGGTACACTGGATACTATGATACATCCTATAACTCTACCCCCTCCATCTATTTATTTCCCCCAGGACTTTCGAAGTAGCTCTTCGAGTCATTTCATGTTTGAAATAATTGTTTTTAAGCTCTTACAAAGTTCTTCTAGTCTATGGGCATAATATTGATTCAATTTACCACAAAATAAATATTATAAGAAATAGTTTTTTTGGATATTTTCAATGTCATAAAATCATATCTTCTCGATGGGTTCACCACACCCCACCAACTTTTAGCACATCCTTGTAGTATGAACACATCCAGTTCCACCTTATAGATCCCTGATGTCTCAATGAGATCATAAAAATCCTCGATGGTGTGTATCTAGTTCTTAAAAATCTATATACCACTATTTACCTGTAAGGATAGAAGATGTAGGATTTGGAATTATCTAGGGTAGTAGACCATAGAACTTGGTGGAAGGATTCCCAACTATAGTGGGAGAATTGCCTATACCACTAGGGCTGGTACGAGAAGATACCCAGGAGTAGTTTGACCAGCTAGAAGTTCAGGAAAATGTCTATGAGACAAAATCTTTATAAGAGAAGGAACACTATGAACATAACATATCTTAACTAATCTATAGGATCACACATGATTCTTCCTAAGAGTCTACCCACAACCCAAGGTATATCCCTCCTAGAACTAAACCCGGTCTCCATCCCTACACCTTATTCATAGTCATCATATATGTACTAACACACAACATTATTAGTACAAATAATTAAGGATAATAATAATATATCATAATAGAATGGAAACACAAATATATAATACAAATAGAAACTATCACAAAAGATTGAAAAAATCTAAGTATTTAATTAAAGAACTACCATGCACAACAATATATATATATATATATATATATATATATATATATGGCATGTGGACCTATGTTACTAGTCACGATGCATGAACACACCCAGAATCTAATAAATCACATGCCAAAATTTTGTGCATTACCCATGGTGAATTTATTCAACTATAATAATAAAATATAAATTCCCATATTTATGGAAATATAGAGGTCCACTATACAGTGATGGTCAGGAACTGACATAGTTCCCCTATTTGAGTCCCAACTATCCTAACTCTATATATACTATCCCAAATTAAGGAAAGAGAAAAGAAAATAGATTAAAGTAAGTCCTCTTATACCATTTGGTAATGTATTGAACAGAACCACCGGGTCTAATCTAGAATGTCACATGACATCATGCATGCCTACCAACTAGTAGCGAGGGTCTAAGTCTAACAGTGGGGAGAATATACCCTCTATATCATGTCATTGAGAAGAATTATAGATAAAACTTAATAATAAATAATCAAAGGAAAAATGGTAAGCCTATCCAAAGTATAACCACCAGATATTGAATTAAAAGTAAATAAACAAACATATACAATCCTCTTGATTCTGTCCCAATTCTCTCTTGATCCATCCTCCACTATTCAACCATCCACCATAGGGCCCTTTACCTTCATTGGATCTCTAGTTATAAAATTTTCAAGCGATCTGAAATTCCAGATTAGGGTATCAGTAGAAGACTCAATAGGACACCGAAAATGCATCCTTACCATAATTTCACAATATATATAACATTATATATCATGACATAAGTAAATGATCAATAAAAAAAATAATATATGTTTAGTCATCATGAACTGACTAAGCTACCATAAACCCTGGTTCCACCTACTTCAGTTCATTACTAGAAATAATTTAAAGAAGTCATATACCTTCATAAAGGTAACATAGATAAATCCACCTAGCTGCTGGTTGTCATATGAATTTTTCTTTCTCTTCCATGTCATTATATTTCCCTAACTAGTTGGCGGTTGTCACTGGAACACTGCACATCCCATCAGGTCGATCCTAGATTAGTTTATCCTTTTAACCACCCATGACCTGAGAGTCTGAAGGAATCCATGATCAGTATCTACCAGCTATCCACTATTATTTTCCATCTATGTGGATATCCACACTCACCTTTGAGGATGTTAGGACCATGTTTGGTTAGAAAACTATCCACTGATAATTTTCCCGCTATCGTTATAGCCACACCCATATTTGAGGATGTTAAAACCACATAACTACCAACCTCATAGATCCACCTAAATATTTCAGTCCCTATAACACAATTCCATATACTTTGAAACACAGAAATCATACATGTCATATTAAAAAATGATAAAGCACACTAATATTAAAATCAGGATCCACACATAATCACAAGGTCATAATCAAGCAATCCCATGAACACTCACACACCCACATGAAACTCATTTAAAGAATGGGTTTTTCCAACATAAACATCACATCATGATAAAAATAATATATGTATACATTCCCTATAATGGTAAGGAACCTCCTACCTAACTTTTTTCGACTTCAATGGAAAATACGAACCACTAATGCATGGTTTGAAAGATAGAGTGGAAACCTCAACAATCCAGAACACCTCCTCACTAGAATTCTTATTGTATTTTTTAACACGCCAACTCTCGAGGTTCATTGGAGGCTCCTAGAACCAAATCCAAAAATTTTATTTTAGAAAGAAATAAAATATCACATGCGATGATACTTTCTCTCTCCTGGATAATTTATGAATTATAATTCTAGGTCAACACACGCCTACATAATATTTTCCTCAAGAATAATTATGTTTCAATTTATTATAAACTATCCTTTCATAATTATGACATGAACATTTATCAATAATTATAATTTTGTAATTATCTTGTTATAATTTCTTATGATTTATCCTTTTATAATTATTTCTAAATAACTTATCAAAAATTATAATTTTCTAAATATATATTGATAATTTATCATAATTTATCATTTTATAATTATATCTTGATAATTTCATATAAATTACCCTTTTACAATTATCTTTGTTAATTTCTTATAAATTTTACTTTTATAATTATACCTTGATAATTTCTCATAAATTATCATGTTATATTTATCTTTTTATATTTCTTAAACAAATAATCCTTGTATAATTTTTTGTGACTATATTTTGATATTTATTCACAATAATCTCACGATAATACACATAATTATACTTTAATAATTTTGATAGTCATTCTTTGGTAATCCTTCACAAATATTGTTTTTTAAATATTTTAATTATCTTTGATAATTTCTCACAATTATATTTTTATAATTCATTGTAACTATATCTTGATAATACTGTATTATTATACTTTGATAATTACTTATAATTATCTTTGATAATTTTAATAATTTTTCCTTTTATAATTTTATTTAACATTTTATTTGATTATCTTGTGGAATTATCTTCGATAAATATTATGATTTATTATTTTACCATTAAACCAATTTTTTTCCATATTTTTTAATAATAAAGAAAATATAATGGAAGAAAAATAATTAAAAAAAATAAGAGAATATAAAAACTCACATTCAAGCTCCTGTACAATGCACCAGGGAATAAGGAACATGCCACATGGACTAGTTCTATGATAAGGGAACCTATGGTAGATATACTAACCATGTAGTAAGATATTCTAGGTCTTTCTGACTCATCAAAATGAACAAAAAATGAGGAACCAGAGATTCACCTACTTCAAATGCCCCAAAACCATTGAATTGAAAACCCTAAATTAAAACATCTAATTTAATAAATTATTCAACAAAAAATTGATGAAAGTGTCTTTAATTATACTAAATTTAGGATTTAGTAATTAAAACGGGAAAAAATGGTTTAATCAAGATGTTTTTGGATTCAACTATGTGACAGAAATAGTGGTTGTGTGTTTGGGGGTTGGTTTTGATGAAGACTAAGGTAAAAATAATAAAAATAATTTATAAGAATATAATAAAAAAATTTAAACATAACTCTTTTACATGTGATCAGATCAAACTCTCAATGTAGATAAATATTATATTGCATATAAGGTAAAACCCACATTTCAAACCTAATGAAGACCTCCTATTTTTCATATGATATAGTGTTATAGAGATATTCCATTATTATTTTTAAAAAATATAATAAAAATATTAAATAAGTTATTATCTTGTAAAATATGAAAAAACACATGACTTGCACAAATGTTATATCACTCCTTGGGTAAACCCGTCATCTCAGACCAAATGTTGGTCTTAGATTTCTAATACGAGATACTGTGTTTGATATATTTCATTTTATTTAGAAAACATAGAATGCGTAATATAATATATTTAACATTTTTATCCCATATACACTAAGGCTCTATGGGCCTTGGAATATCACATTAACTCAATACCTTACTCTGAAAATATTCCACAAAATATTCCACAGTGTTAACAAGAATTTTACCTTTGTGCAAATCCTTTAAACTAGTTATTAAAATGTATTTTTGGAAAATTATATTTTCACATAAAAAAATCATAAATTATTATCAAAGAGGGTTTTTATTATCATTTAAAATTTAGGATATTACATATGTTCCATTTTTAAATTTATAGTAACTATCTTTACCCTCAAATATTAAAAATCCTTGTTGTCACGTTAAGTGTGAAAATGGTTAATGGGGCTTTAAAACTAAAATATAAGAGTAAATATGTAGTCAAAACATGTAATTTTTTTATATGAGATTATTTTTACCCATCCTTATCATTTATTCTAAATAAACTAGTTTAGATCCATTTGGAATTGGAAATTAATTTATATTAGGTTAATATTTTGAGAAACCCCAAGAGTACTCCTCCCCTCTCTTATAAAAGGGAATCTATTCTTCTATTTAATTTTTATCTCAATATTTCTTCCAATATCTACAAAAATATATTCTTTAATCCCCCCTACAACATTATATAGGACTTAGTTTTAGGATAATACAAACCTTATAGTTCTTATGGCGTCAAGGAAAGGTTGTTTTCCAAAGAGGAGGTATCGTTCTTAACTAAGCGTTTCTGTTTTATTTATACTTCCACCTTCTTAAAATATTCCTTAAATAATATAATATAATAACACACACACATATATATTCCATATATATAGATGTTATTATGTGAAAGGAATAATCTATATTATTCTACATGTTTCATCGAATGGAAAATGAATCCATTATTCTTATGTATGATATACTACCACTTTGCAGACCAATGTAATTTGTTTTCCATCACCACCTATCTAGACTAGTTAAAATGATGTATTTAATATATAAATATACATAATATATAAATGAAAAATTTATCATTTTAAAATGTAATTTAACACCTATTTTATTTACTTTTCATTCACTGAAAAATCATAACGTCATTCGTGCGTACGTGTAGACTACCACCTCCATGAAGCGATGCGATTCATTTTTCATAACCACATCACATGGATTATATATATAAGTATATTTAAAGTAATAATATAGTATTTATTATATTATTATAATTATGTAAAGATAAAATATTATGTATATTATTTCCAAAATGATCATTGAAAAATGGAAATATTACTCATGCTTACGTACGACCAACCGTCTCCATGATTGTAACATAATCAATTTTTCATACCCATTTTTCATGAATAGTTTTAAAACTATAATTCATATTTAAATATGATAATTATTTTGTGATTAATATTTTTATAAGATCTAATAATGACATATTTTACAATAATAAATCTACTAAAGTCATTTTTGGATATATGAGTCAAATATATCCAGAGTGTCTGACATTAACTTAATTGATCAAGTGATTGTTTATAAATGATAATAAATGAAATAAAAGGAATAATAAACTTTAAAAAATTTCTCATGTATTTAAATAATTAAAATTATTTTATTTTTCAATATGATATAGAACATACTCAATGAGTCAACTTCAAGGTAAAGGGCACTTTACTTTAAAAACATTGTTTTAAATGTTTTTATGTTTTATTTTCTTAATATCTCTCTTACATGTCCATGAACTTCTAAATATTTTAAGAAAAATTATGATTTATACTTAAATGGATTATAAAGTTCTTTTCTAACCATATTTCAATTATTATCAATGTTTTTAAAAGAAAAAATATTTTGAATATTTTTCTTAAGGGACTTTCTTCTAAAAAATTTTCTTTTAAAGTTTCCCTTAAAACTCTCATTTTATTCCATGTCCATATTTTTAAAAATTATTTTATGGATTTTTTATATGAACATAAAAAAATTATAAAATAAAATTTATGTATATTTTTCCTTTATTTAAAAGGTTTTAAAAAGGAATATTTTCTGTATTTTTTGACATTCTTTATTAAAACACAAAGGGTATGTTCTATTTTAACGTATATGGTGAAAACGGTTTTTCACGCCATGATAACCATTTTTTGGATTCTTTTGTATGATTTCATTTTTTATTATAAAAAAATATCTCTTTCAATATATTATTTTTATTTTCAAATAGGGTTTGAAAAATGGATATGACATTTCAATATTTAGAAATATTTTTGTTTAGATGGAAATAATATTTTTATGAGTGTAATGTTGGAAATTGAATGATTTTATGTGTTGTGATTATGTTATGGTTAGTTGGAATTTTTATGATTAAGGTTGTTCTTATTATAAAATAAGGATGATTGTTTGAGTTATTAACTAAGTATATGTGGTTCTATGATAAAATAAGGAAGGGTGGGTATGTGATATCCCTCCAATTCATTGGGTATATAAGTCAACTGTAAGGTTTTTCCATCTGTATGAGTGATCCTAAGTGTGATATGAAAATGATGACCCTAGTAATGTATTTTTTTTAAATATTCCTGATATTGGTTTTTATGATAATCTTATGTTTTCTCAAGGTAATATAATGATCTTATATTTAAAGGAAGGTATATACTACTTTTTAATGGTAAAAAACACACCTTTTTGAAAAAGTTATTATGAGTTTTTTATGATTTCAAAGAAACCTTTATGAGTTTTAGTTTTTCCATTAATATATCTTATGAAATGTTTTATGAATATTTTTTTTAGATAAGGTGATTTCTTGGGTAGAAAATGTTTATTTTATATTCAAATTTTATTTTGAGAAAATAAAATTTTAAATGTATTCATGCTGTAATTTTTTCTTTTTTTTTCTTTTTTATTTACCTTAATGAGATTTTTTTATCATCCCAAATTTTAAAATATTTTTTATAGGATGAGTTGAGGATGAATCTTTTTAATATGTTTTATGAAACTATTTTTTAAAAATTTTTTTAGGTGAAAAAATGGATATGAAATTGAAGTGTCCACTTTGTAATATATTGGTTATTTTGTAATAGTTATAAACCAACTCTCTAAAACTCATAACCTTAAAAGGTCTATGGGAATAAAAAAAGTGAGTTATTGACTAAAAACTCATGATTATGTTATGTTTAATGATGGGTGATCACAAATTTTCTTTAAATATATCCTCGAAACAAGATTTAATGACTCTTAAAAGATTCTACTGAGATGTTGTAGTATAGTGAAAAAATAGAGATTCATGTGGAGCATTAACTAACATAGTAAACTCATATGTTTTTTATGATTTAAACCCACTTATATTTCTTGTGATACTTCCTCTAATTTATATCAAATATTCTATAATTTTCCATTATTGAGTAATCATGCCTAATTCTCCATAAAACCCATCAGTAAATCTTAAATCGTTTAAACTTTATAAAATTATAAAAACAATCCATTATAATAAAATAATATTTTATTATTATATATTAAGGATAGAAGTTAGTATCCACTTAGACATATATGTATTAGCCTCATTTATTCATATAATCAGGGTAACATAGAGTCACAAAAGTAGTGGTATGGAAGGATGGTGCATCACATGGAAGCATCCATAATTATCATGGAATATTTGATTCCTTATTATATAAGAATTTTATTTTTCATGGAAGATATTTCCTTCTCACAAATAATTTTTTAAACCAAATATCATTTATTCCGAGAGACAATATCATTTCTTCACACAGATGATCTATCCTTTTCATGGAATAAATTTCCTACTAAAATTTTATATTTACTTCATACAAAAGATATTTTTTACTTAGGGGCAATTCCTCCTGAAAATATTTCCTTCACAGATAAATAGTTTTCTTTTCATGGTAGATGAAAGTATACTTAGAATAATTTCATAAAATTTTATAAAAATATAATTTTCTATAAAATGATATAGAATTAATTAATATTAAAATAATAATCTTTTTGTATCATTAAAATAAGAGTTTCGATACTGATACCATAATCTCCCCCTTTCTAATGATCACAAATCCTCATAGGGAAATGATAAAGATAGAGTTTAATATTAATAATGTATTACAACTTATAACCTTACATAAAAATTTTATAATAAAAATATTATAAAAAAATTTAAAAGTATTAAAAATATTACCTACCAAATTTGTTCCTCCCACTTTTGTATAATAAAAACATAAGAATAAAAAGAAATTTAATATGGAACATATGCAAGATAATAATAAATTGAATTCATTGATAACGAGTTTAACAAAAAAGTTAGAAACAAAATTATTAGATATCTTATTATAAATTAGAAATATAAATTATATCCTTAGGGGTGTTAGGATCAACATGTTACTTTTCCTTTGATGAAGGAGAAGAATCAGGTTTTGGAGGTGTAGGATTTCCGAAAACGATCCCTTTAGAAACTAGTTAAAGATACTACAAATCTTTCATTAGGGTTAAATAAAATGGTGAGGTCGAGATGGTAAAGGTAGAAACATAAAAATTAGAGTCAGAGGCTTGATTAGTGGAAGTTATTTGATTGGTTATAGGAATAAAAAAGGCTGTATTGGAACTGAATATATAAGCTTCCAAAAATACTGTTAAGTCACTGATAACCCTTCTACCATGTTCTATAATGGATAAGAAATTCATATTTTCTTTCATAAAAACCATCATTAGAGGATCCAAAATATTTAGTTGATCTACTTGTTCCTTAAAGGACCCATTCAATAGTTTTACTTTAAGATTAACAAAAAATTATTGAATAAGGCGGTTAAATAACACTTGGTGAAAGTTTTAGATAGATATTCTTTAATAGACCTGATGATCAACTATTTATACTCTCTATTTTATTTTATATCTTACTTTAATACATCATAAATACTTTCACCATGAGTCATGATATATGATAAAGGAAATTAATGGGAAGCTAAAAAATCTTAAAGGATATCGTTTAGTACCTCTCTCATAATCTGTCTAATAATAGAATCACGAATTGTATAGTGATAATAAGAGAAAAAAGATAAGGATCAAGAATATATATAGAATCTCTAAAAGAGAACGTAAGAGGTAAAAAATGGGAAAACTTTTTAATACACCTTTTAGCTAAGTGTAATATCATGTACTATAAATCTCTATGAATAAATCAAATATTCTATAGTAAAATTTAATTTCCATTTTCCAGATGAATAACTAATTTAGTATCATAGGATGGATATAATGAATAATATAAGACACACAATTTGAAATTCCTTCTTTCTTAGTAGCCTCAAAAAAAATTCCAAAAATCAAAAAATAGATGCTTTATCCTATTTGTAAAATTTACTTTAAATTCATTTAATTAATCTTGGGTAATATAGGAAGAGGGTGAATTTGAATAACTGACTTGAATTGATGAATCCATTCCACTAGTGGATTCAAAAGTATCCACTATAGGAACAATTTACTCTAAACCACTTGTTTAATAGTTATATCCTAAGGTTTATCTTTATGATTAATAGGAAAAGATATGGTGGATCTATCCTTATTTCAACATCAAACTGAGAAAATATAAAACCTTATAGAATTGGAGAAATAAAATAAATATAAACTCCATCATGTCTAGGTGAAATTAATCCATCAGAATGACTATCATCCCCATAATCATCTGGATTAGAGTTATAATATAAAATTAAAAATATAGAATACCCCTTAGGATATTCACTACTTTAGTTATTTTTTATAATTGATAAAATGTCCAGACTCATTGATAAATAATCATAGTCTTTTTGAAATTATCTCAATATATTGTGACACTAATTCCTTAGAATCATTATCCATAGATCTATAAGTTAATTATTCATAAAAATAAACAAGATAAGGCTCAGAGTAAAAAAACTCATCAGAACATAAATCTTCATCCTAAGATTGAATAGAATCAACCGAGTTTGGAGGTTCAAAAGATTAATTTTGAGTTCAGGTTATTTTTTCAAAAATAGGGAGAGAAATAATCCTTTAATATTCAAAATCCTTCAAGGATTATTTATCTAAATTAAAAGCTATATTTCCTTCACTTTCAATAAGAAAAATATTTCTCAAATTAGTACTTATTAAATTCATTTGGCTCTATACCTGGGTCTTTTGTATCTTTAGGTATCATAGGGTTCTTAACAAGATCAAAATTATCATGAAGTTTATCACTATCTACAACCTTGAAATAATGATAGGGATTCTAATTTATCTTCATCATTTTTAAAGTTGACTGGTATAGAAAAATACCTCCTAATGAGGTAGACATTTCCTTCCCCTTTGGGATAATTTTTTTATAATCCAATAAATCAGATATAAACTTAGGGTAAGTTATATAATTGAATGTAGAAGTAGGCTTAATCAACTCAAGTATATGACTCGTTATATATTAATCTAGTATTATAATAATTCCATTTTTGAAAATATATAATAAAAATAAATCTTGATGTTTTACTATCCCAAATTCTAATTTTTTTGGGACCAAATTACATACTGTATAATCTTCAGCAGTAGACTCCATTCACCATTGAGTTCAATAGAATTTGGATTTCTTAGGGTAACATAACTATTAAGCTTTTAAAGATCATTTTAAATCACAAATATTGAATTCCCAGTCATATATATTTTTTTAAAAATTTTCACACTCTCTTTCATGTAGAACCTGTAAGCATTTTTTACACTATTTCGAAGAAAATACTTTCTCCTATCTATTAAAACTTTTTAACATAAAATATTTCTTTTATTCCATGTCAAACTCAGTATGTAAATATAATTATTTTACTAAAGTTGGATAAAATGTTTGATAATTTTTTATAACACATTCAATCCAACCTTTCTCTTGAAAATATTTAAATACCAAAGACCAATTGGTTGTCAAAAATTTATAATCTAACACATTTTTATAACCATTTCTTTGACTATCATATGAGGTTTTTGAGGCATAATGGAAGTTCTTAAGAAAAAATTCCATCCATTTACATGTCACTCCTTATTAATAAAAGAGGATACCAAATTAAACTTCATTTTCTCCATTGAAATAGAGATTCAAAATGAAAGAATAAATTATTTAATTGAAAGGGAGGAAAGAGAGAATTAAATAGTTGTGAGAGGTTTTAGGGGTTTTGATGGGTTTGATTCAAATTCATAGTTTGGAGGTTTCAAATTCATTTAGGTAGAAAAAATAAAAAAATAAAAAACTATGATTTAAAATAATAAAAAATAAAATTTTACATGGGTGATCTAAAGAGAACGAAAGATATCATTCATAGAAGTAAGATCAGACAATCAAATCCACGAATGAAAGTCCACTAAAGTATTTTTATGAAAGAAAATCCATGGAATAAACTTCATGGAAGAAACTATATAGAAGAAACCCCATGGAAGTAGGTCAATAGAAAAACTCCACTGAAACTACTTTACAGTAGTAGGTTCAGAGAACCAAGCCCCATGTAAACAAGTTCGCTGAATCTAACCATTTATGGAATCCAAGTCCAGAGTAGATATTCTTTTATAGATACTATGATTTATAGAAAATTAAAACTCATAAATTAATTTAACTGAACTTATGTATAAACTATGTGTAGTCTAAAAGTATAATTATGATAATAATAAAAAGTGTTATTGAATATTGTAAAAATATGACCCATGAAATTAAAGCAGAGTATTCAATCATTATAGAATATTAAAATAAATAATGAAAAATAAATGATCATTCATAATTCATGTTTGTTATAACTTAATCTCTCAAAATTTTAGGGATTTATAAAAATATCATTAATCCAATGATCTATGCCAATGAAATGAAGATAAATATCACATTTTTGATAATGAACTCTAAAAAAATGATATCTTATATCAATATAATTTGTCTTGGAATGTGATAAAATATTTTTTTAAATATAAATAACACCTTTATTATCACTTTTTATAGGGAAATGAATAAATTTTAATCTATAATATAGTTGAGTGTGTTTCATCAATAAAATATATGCACAACAAATTTCTATATCTATGTATTTAGCTTTATTAGTAGATAGAGGAAAAACATTATGCTACTTACTAAACCATGATACTAGTGACTTTAACAAAATGGGACATGTACCAGAGGTTCTTTTTTTATCTAATTTACAACCACTAAATTCAGTATCTAAATAACAAACTGATTCAATAGAATTACCTCAAGAGTAAAAATGTACAAATTTTGGTTGTAATTTTTAGTTATTTGAAATTTATATTTACAATATTAAGATTTAATTATATGGTATTTTCTTGAATGTGATCACACATTCATATGATGAATATAATTTATGGACTACTATAAGTTAAATATAGTAAACTCCCAATCAATCCTTTATAAATAGTTTGGTTTATTGGCTTCCCAATTTGACCCAAATAATGTTTATAAGTGGTTTCATTGGAGTATCATTACCTTTGTTAATATATATTAAAAAATATTTTATGAGTTTTTTTATAGTTACATTGATTAAAATAATTCTATAATTATTTTGAAAATTTGAAAACTAAAAATGATTTTTAATTCTATCATTAAACTCATTTTGAAATCATTTTTCATAATTTTTAAAGATTTAATACATAAATAATTTTATTATGAACCATAAATGATATTATCATAAAATATTTTACAAACCAAAATTTATTTTTAAATTATTTTAGCAAACATATTAGGATAAAATACAACTTTAGAAAATCCATTTTTACTTTAAAAAGAATTAAGCCTTTCATATCAAGATCTTGATGCTTATTTTAAACCATAAAGTTGTTTTGAAAATTTGAAAACATGGTTTTGGAGAATGAGGGTTTGAAAATATTTAGGGGGTTTCATTAAACACATCCTATATAATGAATCTTTTTAAAAAACCACTCTAAACATCAATTTGAGAATGTTTGAAATTTATATGAGTTGTATAAGCTATCAGTATTCTTTTTGGCTTCACGTCTAAAAATTCGTGAAAAGGTATCTTCATAATCAATAACTTCTTTTGGAAAATAACCATGTGCAACTAGTCTATAATTATCTCTAACCATTTCCCCAAATTAATTAACCTTATTTTTTGTAACCATTTAGTTCCAATATTCTGGTAGTCTTTGTGTCTTTCAACAAGTTACAAAACACTATTACTTTCAAATTGATACAAGTCCTCTTAGATATACATTACACAATTTTCATCATTGATTAATTAATTGATGTTTTTTAGGTTTAGTATAAGTTAATAAGTTTTTATGTTCAATCCTATTTCTTAGGGAAGATTAGTTTTGAATCCTTTTTTTGGATTTATTGCAACACCATCTATTGGGTGATTTTTAAGTGTTATAATGGTTTTGGGAATTAAAGTAATTGGTTATTCCAATTATTATTTAGGGTTAGGTTGGTCATTTTGTTATATAATTGGTAATTTATCATTTACATAAACAACACTATAAATTGTTTTTGAGATATTCTTAGTATTCAAATTATAAATATCATCCTCCATATTTTATATAGAAATTTTGGGTTCATTTGGATCTCTGTCATCAAGGGAGATATGAACATTCTATTCCACTATTTTACTTATTTTATTGAAAGCTCTATATGATTTACTATATGTTTAATAACTAATAAAAATTCCTTCATCACTCTTGGGTGAAATTTTGTCTAGATTATATTTTATAATAACATTAAATTGTTTACAACCAAAAACATTAAAGTAATTAACTTTTGGTTTTATTCCATTCCATAACACATATGGTGTTTTATTTAAAAGCGGTATAATTTTTTTTTAATTTCATAAAAACCTGTATTCATAGCTTCAACCCAAAATTAAATAGGAATTTCGTATTAACCAAGCATAGTTAGGGAAATTTCTTGAAGATTTATATTTCTTATATCAAAAAACCTATTTCATTGAGGTGTTTTAGGGTAAATGAAGCTATGATTATAGAAATGTTGTGAACATAAGATTTCAAAATCATTATTTTCATATTCATGGTCATGACAAATTTTCATATTTTTAATGGTAACTCCACTATGTTTCTCAACATATTTTTTACATTTTGAAAAACATTTACAATATTCACTTTATATGATCTAGAAAACATTCCCATGTGAATCTTAAATAATAATTAACAATAATATGACCATAAAAATTTTATGATAATATATAAGCTCAATTTTTAATAAATAAATCCATACAAACTAACTTTATAATTTGAGAGGTAGTAACATATTTCTTTGGTTTGAAAGAAATTTTGTGCTACTTCTATTCTTAACAAGGATTACACACTTTATCTTTTTAGAATTATATATAAGATTGGTCTTTCAGTAAAAAATTTATAAATAGGTTTGTAACTAAGTATAAATTATTGTGACCTATTTTCATATTACTTAACCAAGATTCTTATGGAAAGGCATTTAAATAATAAATTTTTTATAGGTAAATAATTGAAAATAATAGTATTAACAATATCATTTTTAAAATTAGTAAAAAATAAATTAAAATTAGAATCATAAATATTATAAAAATTAGTTCCAAATTTAAGTTGAAAACCATGATCATAATATTGATAAATTATAAGTATATTATAGTTAAAAAAGTAAAACTTTGGAAATAAAAATAGTTTCAGAATTACTGATTTGACCAAGGACAATTATTTTTTTATTAGCATTGTCACTAAACATGACATGCCCACCATCCAATTTTGTTACATTATTAAATCCTGAAGAATATATTAACATGTTTTTGGAACATCCACTATCTAGATACAATAATAAATTACTATATATATTCAAAAATGCTTCCTAGAATTAGTTAGACAAGAGATGATTTTGGTACCCATATCTTATTGGGTCCTGAGATGTTAAAAAATAACGCCTTCAGAATCCAAATAGATTTAAAAAATAATATGTTTGATTTATTTATTTTATAAAATTATAAAATTAATCCTTTTTTAGGTTTAGTATAGATTACCCCACACTTAGAAGTTCTCACTGTGTTACATACTTAGGGTTTGTTTACGATATTTGAACTAGGAACAAAATAATTTTCATATATTTTGGTTTTTCTATCCTTCTTAATAATGAAAAACATTACTAATGTTATGTCTAAATTTTATACCCAAAATTATATTAAGAATATCACGTATTTTAGTGATAAATTTATTATCCTTTTTAAGCTATTCATTAATTAATTTTAAATCACTATTTTCTTTTTACAATAGTAAATTATTTTAAATACTATGGTAAAACCTTATAGAAATAGTTAGAGCATTCATTTTATTGATATTATTATATTTTTATTCTAGTCGATTTATGTTACTTCAAAAATTGATCAATACTGAAATAGTTCTTCATTAGTAATATTAGAATCATTACAAAAAAAATTTTCTTATAAATTGAAGGGAAAAATTATTATATCAGATGAAATGTCCATACGACATATATTAGACTTCTCACTAACATCTTGTTTTCTTGAGTTAGAGTCATTTGATCTATAATTATAAGTAATTGAGGTTTCATTAATGTATTTACTGGGTTTCTTCCATTTTTCATCATATTTCATTTTGTATTTCAGCTTTAGATAGTGTACCTTAATGTGTCCTTTTCTTTTTCACTCATAAAATGTAACTTCTCAAAATGAATCGTCTTTCTTCCAATTTCCTTTCATATCATATTTACCATTATAATTTTAATTTTTAAAAAAATTATTCTTCCTATATATTTTCTTGAATCATATGGATAGCTCGACCATCTCATCGTTACTACCAGTGTCACCATCACTTCTGCTAGTAATCTCATTCTTAATAACATTTTTGGACATTGATTGAGATTATTTTAAAGTAAATTGATTTCATGGATTCAATATACCTATTATTTAATTTTAGTTCCTAATTTTACATCATCAATTATATAATTAGTTACTTATATGAAATCTTACTAACTTCATATGACTCTTGAATAGGGATAATAGTTCCTTATCATCAATTAGGTATACATCTCAAGATCCCTAAAACTGTTTCTTTATTTTCTATGGTTTTTTAAGTGAATTCATATTATTGATAATTTTGTTAAACCTGAGCTAGATGTCAGAAATATATATGTCCAAATTATTCTTGAATGTATCATATTTAGTAGCATAACTATTCAAGTGAATTTGTTTTTCATTATATGTTTCTCCATGAGTCACAATAAGAGTATCCCAAATCATTTAAGAAATATCAAAAGCATAAATTAAATTAAATTCATCCCATACCATTGCACAATATAAATAATTAATGGATTTATAGTTACAATCATATTTAGACTTTGAAATATATCTCTAATATTTTCTACAAGCTTTTAATTTTCATATTTATCTTCTATGATTCCCCATATGTCAAGACCCATTCTCTCAAGATGTATTTTTATTTTTATTTTCTATTGATCATAGTTCTGACCAATAATTAAGGGTGACCTACTAGAAGTAGTTCCTTCCAATTTTAAGGTATCTATAATAATGTAGGTATTGATTAACATAAATGGAGAACTAATTATCAATACTTGATCAAGGTAGAATTAATGAAAATAAGATCGATAAGCTTCCTATAATACCAAATATTGGTTGAAGTTGAGTTCTCAAAATGGCATGGGGGTGAATTGAGTATCCAATAAATGTTTCTGTTAAAAAATAAATTTAAATCAAAACAAACAATTTAAAATACACTAGTTAAAAAATATTATAGTTATATATAATTTGGTACTTTTAAATAGTTTCTTAAGGTACTGATAAAATCCTAGATAATTTTTTTTGAAATGAATCTAAATTTGAACACAATTTTACTTACTCCAAACACAGTATATATATATTAATAATAAAATATAACTATCAGAGTATATGTTTTCAAACCCAATTCGAAGATACTTATTGAAAAATAGTCTTGAAAGATATTATTGATATGTAATTTGAAAAAATAGTTTTGAATATAAACCTATTTAAAATAAATATGAAAAATAGAATATTACACACAAAAGAATTTTAAAAATGAAGAGGTTTAGTTCCAAGATGGAACTTATTCCTCTCCACTAAACAAAAACCCATTATCAAGAATTATTATTAATACCAATAACATGATCAAAAACCTAGATCAAGTTAACATACTGTAATTTCACACAAGGTAGTCCAAGTTACAACTGTCCTCTTCCATATTTATCAGTGTGATAACCAGTATGAACAAAATAATGAAGGATTATCAAAGTACTTATATTTAGAATATCAGAGTGGTTCTAAATAAATAAATAAATATTAAACACAAAACTCAAATGTAAATAAAAATAGAGTGAGAAAAGAGTGAAAATTGTTTTTGATGTAACTCAATCTCTAGTCAAATTTGATTGATCGATTATCTTTAAATCTATCCTTAAAAGAAGATGAAATTATCCATTAAAGATTCTAATAAGATGTGGTAGTATAATGTAGAAAATATATTTCCACATGGAGAAGTTGTAAAAGAGTATCCTTGTATGTTTTTTACACTTTTCACCCACTTATATTGCATAAGAGACTTCCTTGTATTTATAATCAACTATTCTAAAACTTTCTATTAATGAATAATATTGATTAATTTATCATAAAAACTCTATAAAAGTCTTAAATTATTTTAATATCATTAAATATTCCAACCTATCCATTAAAATAAATAATATTTTATTATTGAATAGACATGTTAGAATAAGGTATCCACATAGGAATAGAAGGAGTGGCCTTATGGATACACGAAAGCATGGTCATATTAAGCCATAGTAGAACAGGAGGACAAGACTTCACACAAAGCATCCATAGTTATCCCAAAGTATTTGACTCTTTATTATAGATGAATTTTCCTTTGCACATAATATATTTAATAATTAGAGATTATCTTGTTCCTTTAAACATATGATCTTTCCATAGCAGAGAAGATATTTTATTATCAGGGATAAACTTTCCTTTGTACGAAAAATACTTCCTTCTCATGCATGATCTAGTTCCTTCACACAGATGATTTTAATCTACACAAAATATATTTTCTTCTCATGGATGATAATTCCTTCAGCCAAAATATATTTTTTACTTGTAATCAATTGGTCATATAAATATTCCTCCAGGGATGAACTAGTTTCTTCTCATGGAATAAAATTCTATACAGAGCATAATTTCATAAAATTTTCCATAAATACACTTTTCTATAAAAAACATAGAATTAATTATGAATAAAATAATCATGATTTGATATCATTAAAGTAATAAGTTTTTTGACTAATCCAAAAAATTAAAAATTAATCAAAATTTCATAAATTATAATGCATTATCGACCAAAGAAATCATTATAAGGTTGGAAATGAATAATGAATCTATACGCAATCCAACACCCTCATTAGGCCTCAACTAAAAGGTACTTGAGGCCTATTACCAAATACCTAGTGGTATAATTCAATTAATTTCTACACCCTACCTCCTAAGAATTTATCTATTACATAATACATTAATATTCAAATAATTTTAAATAATTTAAAATTATTGAAACATAAAATTAAGTTTTTTAAAATTATCTTAAGAAAATAATATTCATTATAAAATATCTAGCATAATGCTTCTATTACACAATAAAAAGATTTAAAAATATTCTATAAATGAATACACCCTTTAAATTTTAATTTACTTCTTATTTATAAATACTAAATTGAATAATCCCCATATACCTAAAAACCATTCACCATTTTTTTCATCATCTCAATTTCCAACTCATTATTACTTAATATATCACCTAAACAGCAATTACACAAGTATCTCCACCATAAAAGTCTATATACCAAAATGATTACTCAACCATATTCATTTCTCTATATAAAAACCAAGAATAGTGATACCCCACATAATCACTCCCCAACTAAAGATAATAAAAAATAGCTAATATTACCCTACTCAACTTTAGTTTTCCAAAATAAAGAATTTAAAATTTAATATGAATGTAGAATTTATCAAAAAATGCACCTTATGATATCCAAATATCATTTCTAGAGAAAACTAAGAACTATTACCCAAGCTTGATATACACCCTCTCATTAATAAGGTTTTCACCAATAACTGTTTCAAAATTAATCATTATGAAAACTCATTTTCCTGATCCAAACTGGGCTATCCTCATCTAAAACTTGACCAAACTCATGATAAGTCTTGAAACATGTACTTTATCACCGTAATCTAGAAATCAATGCTTGTTCATCAATACAAGAATAATTGGGCATACTTTATCCCAATAAAACAAAAAAAAAAATAAAAGGAAAAACTTTCACACAGAATTATGGCATGACAACTCTATAATTCGGAGTGCCACATGAATGAAATAAGTGGTTATTAATAATAAATATAGCCAAACATGGAAAAAAGTAAAGAAAACTAAAAAACTAAAAATAAATAAATAAATCAAAAATAAATAAAAACATCAATTCATACACTAATATAGGCTAGGAAGGGTAAAATTATGAGTGTTGATGTTGGTTGATATGTAAAATAAAAAAAAACCAAAATGAAAATAAGGACCATAATCATCCCAAATAACCACCACTTTACATCAAGAAAACATCTTCACATAGAATTTGAAATATCATTAACTATAAAGGCTAAGAAAAATTTTCTACATAAAAGATGGATCAATTTGGAAAATGACATATAATGGGTATGAGAAAATAATTTACATAGGTTTCTTCCCCACACCCTATAAAAAATCATTAAAATAAAATAAAATTTATACTAGATTTAAATAAAACTAAAATGAAGAGTTTCATTTTATTTAAAATATGTCACATGATATTATCAATTATATTTATATCCACTAAGTAAATAATTTATAAGTTTTAACAAAACTAATATTTAAATATAATTAAAAAAAATAATATGTTTAATGTAAGGAAAAAAACTTCCAAATATTACTTGAAAAGTAATTATTTTGAATAAGGAAACTATTTCATTCCTTTAAAAGGAAAACCATAATAGAAATGATAATAATACAATATTTAAAATTATATTTATTCAAGAATAACATGTGATAAATATAAATCAACTATTATCAAAGTAGTAGAATCCTAACTATCTTGGAAAGACTTGGACTTAGATAAGATATAGGAAATAAATAATATTGAATCCATTTAGTTGGAACCTGATCCTATTCACTTCATAACACTCATTTTTACCCTATTTGGACCGACTGAAAGGAAAATACCCTAAGTGGAACATAATACTAAGCTTGGGAAACTAGAGAGAGAAATGATCATACCTAGTGTAGTTTCATACCTAGATTTATTTCTTAGTTACTCACTATTTCCCATGACATAAAAGAGAGGCGAAACGTCATTAACTGACCTATATCAACATATAATAAATAAGTATCAAAATACCTTCTCACCTTTGAAAACACTTCACAAAAGTATCCCCCTTTCCACTAAGTATAAAAATATAATAAACAAGTCCCCTAAATGAGACAATTAATCCACATCACATGTATAAATTTCACTCCAAAAAAATAAATGAGCTTACTTAATGGGTTTATTTTTATCAAGAAGTTCATTTCCATAAAGTCCAAACCCATAATTGGGATTATTTTTAGAGAATTTTTTTATGAAATTATCTTTCAAAAACTAAGCCATTAAAATATCATCGAAACAACTAAAATAAGAAAAAAGTTTCAAACATAGTATTTTAAAGTCGAAACACCCCTTAGTTTGAAAAAAACTTTTAGTAAAGACCCTTTTAGGTGTTTAACTAAAAAAGTAGTGTGAATAGTTTGTATGAAAAAAATATTTTAAACATTTATACATGATGAATACATTTTTACACCCAATGTAATTCATGATAAAATTAAACAACTTGATAATAATAATAAATATTCAAACCATAGACTCAATGATATTTAAAACATGGATAAAAAATAAAAAATCTCTCATGCATTTAAATATAATTAGTCATTCCTGAAGAAACCTACATTATAATAAGAGATAACCTTCCATCGAATATCAATGGCTAATCTGAGCTTATATGGAATAAATTGATGACTATGATAAAAACAATGGAATTTGTTATAAATATCATTAATAGATGTATGAATACCAAATAGTATTGAAAATGAAAGAGAATTTAAGAGGAATTATATACTCACTTTAAGATATCATTCGGACTAGAATATACTCTAATCTTTAAATTAAAAAAAATGGATTTCTATCTATAAGAGAAAATACCTAGAGGGGAGGAGGGGAAGAGTTACATCACTGGAATAAAAGAGGAACCCAAATTTATTATACCTTAATATTAAAACAATTTATTTAAATAATTTAATTTAAAAAATATCAAGATCCTAATTCATGGTGTGACTATATGGTTCCAAGTATGATGATACTTCTAGGTCCCCTTCATGGCATGGCCTCCTTTGGTCAGAATGTCTCACATCTATCCTAGTCGGAACAAGGGACCCCATAATCTAGAGCATCATGACATGAAATTTATCCTACAAGTCATGAAGGACATCCCTTTATAATACATATAGTATAGTCTATGACTATGACACCCCCATCACGACAAAATACCTTGGTCATGACATGTCCATACTTCCCCATAGAAATTGTTCAAAAAAAAATACAATTTTATTCAAGGAAGATATATAAGAGTTTTTAAATTAAATATACAATCCATTCCATAGTGTGGAACCCCTCTTTACAATGTAACCTTCTACTAACCCCTATTTTTCACAAATTATTGGAATTTCTTGTGTGAGCATACATGTGTATAAGAGTACCTTTTATAATATTATATATGGGTCTTAGAAAAATCTGACTACCCGAGACACTGTTCATGATGTAATTCCCCTATCCACGTTGTGACCCCTCACTCATAACTAGATTTTCTCATACAATAGACCCTTATTTATAAAGGTTCCCATATGGTAGAGAGACTATTACACAAGGTGACCCTTACATATAAGAATTATCCATTTATCAACCTCCCCATACACTTATAATTTTGTGATGCCCCTTGGACATTTAATGACCCACTACCAACCTATAATGCTGTAAAGCATTCAAAAATAATAATAACACCCTCAATAGGTTCCAAAATCACACATACAATCAAAAAATCCCACCCAAAATAGACATATCTAAAAAAGATAAGTAATAAAATAAAATAATAAGGAAATGTGAGGTTTGGGTTTCACACTGATGAATTCATTTTTATAACCCATATTACCCATAACATACTAATATATAAAATGAGTTCATAAGGATCAACCAAAAATACTACCACCCGAACAAATATTTAAACCTTAGTCAAATGAAATTTCAATAAATTTTTAAATAAAAAAAATTATACTCTAATATATAATTTAAAGTAAAATAAAGGCCTATCTCATTACATATCAAAAATAAATTTTAAAATCTATCATAATCATTAAATCATATTTTATTCAACTAATATAATTATTCGATTCAACATGATTTCACACAAAAATAACCTTTTTGGGATATGCATCCCTAGTATGACACTGTCTTTAAACTATTAAAATAACACCCCATATACTCATAAAATGATACATTTCAATTAATCTTCCCTAAAAATATATTAATTCCTTTATGAAAACTAACATTATAATTATACAAGCTTGCTCATTATTAGAATAAACAAAATTTAACATAATATTAAATTCATATTTAATATTTTATTCCAATATAATTTTTAATAAGATAACCAAATCAAGGTAATCGAAAGTCCACTAAATAATATCCCCCCCAAAAATACATTCTAGGATACAAAATTCAAATTAAACTTGTTCATATGCTACCTAAAATCGACATGTATTAGCCTAAATGAACATAAAAATCACTTTATAATTTTTACAATATCAAATGGTTACCCATTTTTATTATCATTATTATAAAATAAATAAATGTTAAAACATGTAAGTTAAACTTTTATTTCAGTCCATAGTATTATATTAGGATTACTGTTCAATATTATTTTTTATTTATCACATATTCCAAGGAATAACTATTTGATTCATTAAACTTATAGTACCCATTTTAGCATTGAATGAACTAATAA
This sequence comes from Viscum album, assembly GCA_963277665.1. Taxonomy (NCBI): domain Eukaryota; kingdom Viridiplantae; phylum Streptophyta; class Magnoliopsida; order Santalales; family Viscaceae; genus Viscum; species Viscum album. Next base: position 256,149,512 of record OY728143.1, on the reverse strand, counting down.
TAATAATTCACATTCCTAAAAAAACAATGAAACAAATTATTCAACTCATATCATTATTAATTTAGAATCTAATTTTTTTTAATAAAAAAATATGATTAAAAATGTCCCATTTACAACTAAAAAACATACCCAAACCTCTTTTTATAAAAGAAATTCAAATCACTTACATTATCCTTTTATTATAACCAAGTAATCATTAGATTTAATTATTCCAAATCATGCTTCTAGTACAAAAAATAAATCATCATCACATCAAATCAATTTACATGATTTATTCTAGAATCTATATTTTTTTTTCATAATTCAAGGTTAATTTGAAGTTACTATATTCTAATATCATAGACAATGAGCTTTTTAATAAAATTTTGAAAATTATTCTAATAATTTCTAAATAATCTATGTATAACTCCACTTAACATATATTACCCTCCCCCTAAAATCATTTTTCTATTTTAAAACATCATATTCAATAATTTAATTAATAATATATGAAACATTTAAACATATTAACTCAATTTAAACATCCACATAATCCAATCATGGTTTTAAATAGAAGTAAAATTTAAAATTTCAAAAGCACACTGCAAATACATAATGTTTTTAAATTACGAAATAACTATTTATTTCAAAACAATTTCTTATTAAATCATTCAAAAATTATTTATGAGTAAATTAAATATTAAAACCTATCATTTAATATAATGTGAAATTCAAAGCGCAAAATGAGAAAAATCATTTTCAATAAACCCCTAAATACACTAATTATATCATCAATTAATATACATTTTATTGACATAAATAATATAAAAATCATCATCATTCCCCCAATATAATTTTTGACATTAGATAATAAATTATATAAATAATTAATTTATCAATGAAGTATAGAATCAATAAGGTATATTTTTATCAAAGTTCTACATTATATACATATAAAAACATCCCATATTTCCTAATTCAAAAAATTCAAAGTATTATTTTTCCCAATTATTATCTTACTTATTAATTAAAATTGGAAATATCATTTAAAAATTATATTAAAATAATAATTTAAATCATATTAAATTTTTTTTATTTTCATTATGTCACATTATAAATTACCCCAATTTAGTATTTATCAATTAACTTTAAATAATAAACATATAACTCATCAGCATAAAGAAATAAATCTACTCAAACAAATTCAAATTAATCATTAAGAACATCAAACTTGTGTTGGTAAATTATTTAATTATTAAAAACATATTCAATAAAATATTAGTTAATTAATTAATAATTTAATATACAAAAAATCAATTTTCGAAATACAATTACAAATTAAGAACATTGACAAGTTAATAAAAATATTTCAAATGCCTATGGGAAAATATTATGCATAAACACCCCACTATCCACCCCAAATATATGTGAATTTAATAACCCCAATAAAAGTAATTTATTTATAAATTTACATATAATGAGTCATCAAAATTAATAAACTCAATATCAATCTTCCCTGAAAACTTAAAATTATATTATAGTTATTCTCACCTGACACACATGCATAACTTTCATACAATGTCCTAAATTCTAGTATCATTCTAATCAATTTTCTCATTTATCAAAGTCATATAAATTAAAACTTCTTTGATAACATTTTTTAATGACACTCAATACTATAGTTTTGTCAAGGTAAAACATTACATGGACTCCAGTATGATCCCCTGTCACTAAAGGTCGATGAATTGCACTGAAGGACTATAATATTTCTTAGAGGGATATTTTTTAATAAAAACAACTATTAAAAACATATTAAAACATGTTACCCATAATATCCATATAATAAAACACTCCCATAATCTAAAGGTATAATGTCTTTAGGAGATTATATATATATTAAAACATTTTTTAAATGAAACTTCTATCATTTATTTTAACATTTTTAATAAAATTCGATATATTATCATAATATTATCACTAAATGGGATAATTTGGGAATATATATAAAATATAGGGTGATTTAAAATACATGTAGTGGGATAATTAGAATAAACATATTGATGAGATATCATAATATTCATTAACCATAACCTATGATCATAAAAGGTAAGGATCATAATATAAAAATATAGAACAATAATAATAATATAATGGAAACATGGAAATAATTAGAATAATAATTATATGGTAAAAGTATAAAATATTAAATCCTAGATATCACTTAAAGGCTCAATACCAAGACATCCTAACATAATGTGATATAAAAACTACCCGTGCAACATAAATAGTATCACATGATATGTAATTATTACAACATAAATTATGGGGTAGTATAAGTTTAGGACCACTAATCACATAAAAATATATCTTGTATATATGTTTCAAATAGAAAAGAAATGAGATACATAACATGAAGATGAAAAACACATGAGAAGTAAATGGGACATATAATAATGTTAAAAAATGTAAATCAACATGGTCACATGTAGGTTCCACTGAAAATAAGTGATTAAGGAAAATATAATTTTTATAATACAATAAAAATTCATATTCCACGTATATATGGATAAAATTTAGAGAAAAACATAATGAAAAAATAAGAAAAAGTTTGGAAGTTAAACTCTTTACCAAAATTTTAAGAATTGGATAAAACAAATCTTAATGGAATTAAAGTCTTATAGTTACCCAAAGAAAGAAAATAATCGGTTTATTTTATGTGTGAATAATGAGGTTTACAAATCATAGAACAAAATATTTATTAGAGGAGTGATACTCTAAAAGGAATAAGATTTTAAAAAATCACCCTTATATACTTTCTAATGTTTAACTTAAAATAAATAATTCCAAAGGGATATAGAAAGATATGTATATCATCAGAATAAATAAAGTCAAAATAAAATATAATTAATTAAGGAAGTATGTATATAAAACCTGTAAGGATAATATGTGATTGTGGGAAAGAATAAGAGAGAGATAGAGAGCATAAAGAAATAAGGAAAGTGTGATAGTCCCCTACCTTAAAACCTGAATTGCTTCAGAGGTCCTGTAACATCATGAACTACCATATTACATAAATTAATTAAATACCATTTAATATTATTAATTTTCATTTTATTTATTATCATATTTAATTCATTTATTATATTAATATTTTTTTATGTTTATGGTTTGGTATTATTCGAAAAATTGATCGAGAACCACTATAGTATAATGATAATGATTATTGATATTTATAAAATAAACTCCCAAAGTTTCATGGTAATTAACTTAGGTCAATATAGTATAATAAAATTGTATAATTTTAATATATACTTTAAAGCATTCATAAATTAATTAATACTTCTATGTATGCTTATTTTTAAGTATTTTTAATGATCATGACAATGTATTTTAATATCATTAATACAGAGTGTATTTTATCATTATAGAATCTAAAAAAAGAATTAATTTTGTTATTAATATTACAATTAAACTTTATAAACACTTAAAAACCATCCTTAATAGGACAATGTGCATATAATACATCATCAACCACAAAGGGTGTATAAATCCACTATGAGTGGATGCTGATTTTAAGAGAGATTAAAAAAAGAAAACAATGATGATTAAAATATCATTATTATAAAGAATTTAACATATAATACTAATATATTATTATTATATTGATAAAATAGATTTAGTGTGGGTATGAAGTGAATTATAATCCAAAGAGTTGGAGTGTGACATATTTACCTTCACATTGGGATGTATCCTTTATGATACACCTTATAGATTTTAAGGGTGGTTGATTTGATAAAAGAGGGGGTTCCCCAATAAGGATATGATGGTTTAAGGAGATAATTTTCAAGATTTATTTTTGAAAGGAATACTTTTTATAATTTAAAATAATTGGGTAGATAATGGTAGTAAATATAGATGATTGGAAATCGTGTTTTTGAATAAAAATTTGAATAAATTGATATTTTTTCTAAAGACTATAAAAGGTATTGATTCCTATGATTAAATACAGTAACATAAAAGAGAAAATTTGAACTAAACTTTCTTAAATAATCCATACATAGTGAATTATGTGTTTTTCTCATGCATTAATCATGTTATAAAATATCATTTTTACCATATTTGACTAATCAACTCCATATTTCACTTTTTATAAAAATTATGAAAAATTCACCCTTATTTTATTTTGAGTGGTGATTGCAAAAATAAAATCCATTTTTGTAAAATAAATTTATAAATTTGATAATTATTATATTTAATTTTTGAATAAAAACTACATTTTTATTAAATACTCTTAAACAAGGTTTACAAAAAATTTATATTAATACTTATATCATGTTAGATGGTCTGAGTATTAATTTTATATTTTTCTAAAAATTAAATATAATTATTTTACTCTTGGTAAAAATTTATTATACGGTTACTTCATTAGTATGCCAATAATAATTTTACCATTTCAACAATCGGGTTACTATTCTGAATGTTATATTTCCTATTACCACGTTACCCAATTATAACAATAATATAACCCTATAATTATAATATATATATCAATAAATTATTTCATTTTCATCATTAAAATAGTTATATATAAAGGTTATATATGTTTATTTTAAAAATAACCCATTTTATTTTTAATATTTTTTGTTATTACATTTTCGTTCATAGATGTGGTATTTATAAGTGATTATAACACTTCGAATTTCAACTTTAATTAATGTTATGAACTTTTATTTATTATACCATTACACTTGTATGTTAATATAGAATGATTTATTAATTAATTTTTAATTTTATGTTATAAAATAATGTTTTTTGGGTTATATATACAATTAATTTGTAGCATAATGTTACACTATGGTTTCTTAATGAAACAATTTAACTACAAGATATATAAGTTTAAGGAATGACTTTTCATATAAATATATGAGATATTACATTCTTCTCACTTCATAATTTTTTTATTCAAAATTTCAATTCAAACTCAAATTATAAGATAAGTTAAAGTAATTCATTTCATTATGTTCTCAAGTTCCCTTGATGCTTACTTATACTTATAATTTCTCTATAAACTATTAGAAATGTGAGTTATATTATTCTATAAGATTTTCTCTCTACGATCCAAGATCTTCACCATCCATTACTCATAAGAGAGATAATTTTTCAATTATACTAAATATGGATTTAGTATATCAGAAATATCCTATATATACTTCCTTAAGATAGATATAAATGGAACACATTATATACTTTAGATTGGTTTGGTGAAAGTTTCTATCAATATGGTATAACTCCAACATGATCAATAATTCTAAAGGGACCCGTGTACTTATGGTTTATATTATCATTCTCCCAAAAAAACATAACAATATTCCATGGAGATATTTGATTGAATAAATTACCCACAACCTTAAACACCAATTCTCAGCGATAATTTTAAAAATAAATCTTTTTTAGACTATGTGTTTCTTTGATATTTTGTTTAATAGCTTGGAAATTTAATAATTTTTGTTCAAATAGTTATAATACCAAAAGATTTAATTCTCTAATTTCATACTAGGGTAAAATTATGATCCTCTTTTAGTCATATGGGACATTCCTTAGATACCTTTATACATTATTCCAATGTTTATTATATTGGTTTTTTATGGTGGGGTTCATCGTGAGGTTCAAGTGGATATAAAGGGTAATGATTGTATGTATATCAGTTATTCATTAGACTTTTATCTTAATATTTGGATGGAAAATACATCAGTTGGTGTTGGGATCCCTTGGGAAGGGGTGTTGGTATCAGTGAATGATAATGGGATCCCAAATTTCTTTACTTGATATGTTTTTCCCGTGGACTCCTTTACTGAATTTGTAAGACTAGGCTATTCAACGTGGATGGTTAAACCCAAATGAGATGTACAATCCTCCTTGGAGATGCTTCAAGAGGATATTGAGAAAGTAATATTTATTTAATGATTAACATAAGGATGGATGAAATATTTACTTTGAAACAACTATACATTCTAGTGTAGGTTATGTCTATATTCTTGGATGCTTCACACTTGCTTCCTATAGCTATGTTGAAGGGGAATTTTTTTCCACTTATCATACCATATTCTAAGTAGGTTACTGTTAATTTGGAGCTATAAAATAATTTTGTGCAACTAATGGAGAAATACATGGTCTATGATAATAGATATTGGTAGGTGGTGGATAATCAGAAAAATTAGAATGGAATTTGTACTGGTGAAATAGTGAGAATTAGTTCTTTTTATGAGGATGGTTAAGAAAAAGGGGACTTCATACAATAATAATTTTCTCCTCACTTGTGGTTGGTTTAGGTGAGGATACCCAATCTCCATATTCATATGATACTAAATATGAAACTAAAGAAAAAGTAAAATTCCACTAAGGAAAGAAAAAAGGGAAGAAAAGAAATTATGAAATGGGATATTACTCAGTGATCAAAGGGAAAAAGATCACAAGGAGTAAGAATTATTACTTATAAAATATTAATATGGTGATAAGATTACTAAGGAAACATATGAGTATCAAGGAATCAATCCGGAACAAATTCACATAAATTGATCTCAATAAGAATCTATTAAGTCAGAATAAAGTGGGTAGGGAAGCTTATGAGGTCATAAATGATTTAGTCCATCTAAATAAACATAAATATAAGGATAATAATGGATCCATTATTATTTATAAGGGCCCTAGGGAAATATGTGAGATCATATAAGTAGACATCCTGCTTGAGTATATGGATGGAATACAGTGGAATAGAAAAATGGAAATTTTGCTACCTCCATCTTTGACACTGTACTTTCATTCTCAAGTGTCGATGGAAGAGGGATCTCAAATTCTATCCTTTTTGGTAAAAATGATCTGGTTTTTTAATTTTTTTAATGTTACCTCTATTGAAATAAATTTAGGCCATATTTATGAATAAAACCAAATTTCAATTCATATATTAAATGAATATAAGATAATTTTATTGAAGTTTTATAAAATATAGAACAAAATGGCCTCTCTCTTTGATGTCCCCATAGGAAAAAAGAGTGAATGGTGGAATTTTCATATTAACTAGAAACTTGAAATAGAATATTATACTATTTGTTTTAAAATGAGAAGGGTTAGATATATCCTTTAAGGTTTATTTTATAGTGATTTATTTACTTTTTTGGGTTTCATTATACCCATTAAAATAAGATCATTTAAAAAAACCCAAAAATAAATTGGATTTTTCATAAAACTTTTAGAGAGGGAAAGACCGTGGGTGGAAGTTCACCACCTTACCAATTTCTAAATACTTTGAATATGACTGATCGATTTTTTGTACATTTGATTATTTGTTTTGGAGTCTAAGTGTTTGTGACTGATATGATTGTTTGAAGGTTGGAACTTGAACTATTTCTAATCAAAGACCACTCATATTATAGAACCTATTATAGGTTTCTAAGTCGTGTTCTTATTTTTATGGTTTTTGTCCCGTTTTTCGATCATGGCTATCATGATTTTATTTTATGAATCATACTTCTATTTTTGGTCTTTGTTTATATTTTTACCACTAATAATTAAAGTTAATTTTATCCAAAAATCTCAAAAAATTAATTATATGGAAGATATTGATCCCAAACTCCTTTGGAATCCATAGAGTAGGATGTATATATATTCTTTAGTTTAAATTGTCCATTCAATTTCAAAAACTATGAAATGAAGTTATTTTATATTGATGCTCAATATTCTCTTCCATTACTTTTGAGTACTCTTCCTTAACTCTAGTGGGGACCTAATATCTTGATGAAATTAAATTGATAGTGGGGCTCCATACATCCTCACTACATATCCTATATATATAGAAAATTTAATACACTGAGAAGTCTTATCTGATAGTGATGAAGTTATTTATCCATGTAAGATGATCCACCATAACTCATATGATATAGTTTAATTTAGATATCTTATAAAGAACTATGAAAAAAATACATAGTTATATTCACTTATTTTCATGTTGGTATAGGTAATTACTAAATTATTACCTTGAAATTATATCATTCCACTATAACATTTAGGTGTACCAAGAACTCTGATGTGTTTTCATCAATTTCCTTCTTCATATTGTCCCACCTGAAGTAACCTCATATATCTTAATACAAAATTATTCTCTCTATGGAGACAGGGAAATATGAACTATATACATTATTAATAACTCCTTATTTCTTTTCAGAATTTATAATATAAATAACCAAGTCCAAAATCTTGAAACTCCATCAGTATCGTGGTTGAATTATAAGATTCTTTCCTTCATTATTACCCAAATATTCTTTTTATATCTCCAATACATTCTTTTGTGCCACCAACTTCTCTAGGATATATATTTGAGAAATAATTGTAGAAAATTTAGATTATTACCATTGAATTTTTATTCACATGTACAAAATTTAAATTTATAAGAATATTTAAGATTTTAAATCTGAATTATAGATAATATTATCAGTTATTTTGTTATTTATATCATTTTACACTTTTTTTTACTTTCTAGGATTGTAATGATTCGAGTATTCATTATCTTCAATTATCTTTAACCATTTTCATTAGAATATATTGATTTATTTCTGTGTAAATATTTTAAGGTTTAACAGGGAATAATTCCAATCAAAATACCATGGAAAAAAATCAACGAGAAACCTAATTTGACCAATATCCATCCTTTAATATTAGACTGGATAAAATCAATGAAACATTCCCACATTTTCATTGATGAGCTAGTCTATTTTTTCTTCTTCTATGTTCTTAAATGAGGATTACTAAGAATAATCATATAAAATCCTTCCTTATAGGGTATCCATGAGTTATGAAAATTTATCAATGATTATAAAATATCCCATAATCCTCATAGTGTGGTAAAACCTTTCATTAAAGGCAATAAGAGAGATAGAGAGTAATAGATTTTGGTATAAAGTTTTTATAACAATATTAATGTACTAATTTTATAGTTTAAATCTCATTTTTAAGGCTTCAATGATGTTGACGCTCCTTTCATCACAGAGTCTAAAATACTGGAAAAGGGGAAAATCTTAAACCAAAGTGATTCATCCTTTGAAAAAATATCAAAAATTGACAAAGGAAGGAAGAAGGAGAACATTGCACAATGGTCGCGCAAGTTCTACCATGGTCGCGCAAGTATACTTGTGCTCCGCCTAATGGTCACGCAAGTGACTTGCGCGCCCTCTTTGAAAACCTCCCGGGGTCTTCTCCAGCCTATAAATACCCCCGGTGGGCCCCCCATTTCAGGAGGATTTTCTTTAGAATTCAGATATAGAGCTCTTAACGCCCAAGTCGCTTCTTCAAGTCTTCTGAACACTTATAAAGTAATTCTTTACCTATAATGGAAGGTCTAGACAAGAGGAATAAGGTCTAAGTGATAGAATTCACTAACACTTGCGCGCCTAAGTGTTTTACCCTTAAGGGAAATGAACACACTTGCACGCCTCCTTACATATTCATTAAAACTTGCACGCCACTCTTCTGGAAGTACCTTGGGATTATTATAAAGGCTTTGGTCAAGGATCGCCAAAGTATTACCATACCGATTTACAATCGTGCAAGTACCTAAGTGCCGAGCAGGTATACCTGCGTGACCAGAACTTGCGCACCCACGCAGCACCTGCGTGCCTACCAGTACTTGCGTGCCCCTATATTTTTGGGTGCCCCTTCCTGCCCATTTAACCCCTCTTATGCCATTCCACCTCTCCTATTTAAGATTCAGTCTTCAAGACACTCTTCAAAGACATTTATGGCATGTTTTATTGATTGTCTTACTTATCTAAAAGGAATTATGTGGAACATCTCTTAAAAACTTAGTGATTCACATATCTTTATGTCACTAATGTCAGAGATTTCATTCATTCAACCTCATCCTTTAAGATGAGATAATCTTTAAACTAGTGGCCTCCTTTTCAGGAGTAATCCCCAGTCAGAATTCTATTTAACCTGGGCCTCCTTTTCAGGAGTAAGCCCCAGTTCAAGTTCTTTTAATTGGGCCTGCTTTTTAGGAGTAAGCCCCAAGTCCCCTAATTTGGGCATCCTCCTCAAGAGTAAGCCCCAACCATAATTCATTTAACCCGGGCTTCCTTTTCAGGAATAAACCCCAGTTTCAAATATACAAATGTGGGCATCCTCCTTAGGAATAAGCCCCAAGTCCTCATTAATTTGGGCCTCCTTTTCATGAGTAAGCCCCAAATCTTCTAATCTGGGCATCCTCCTTAGGAGTAATCCCCAATCTCTAAGTTCCAAAATATGGGCATATTTCTCAGGAGTAAGCCCCAACCATAATTTTCTTAACCTGGGCTTCCTTTTGAGGAGTAACCCCAGTCTCAAATATGGGCATCCTTTTTAGGAATAAGCCCCAAGTCTCATAATTTTCTCAAAGTCCCTTAACCTGGGCCTCCTTCTCAGGAGTAAGCCCCAGTCTTAATTTCTCTTAACCAGTCCAAATTTACTTTTGATCTGCGCTTCCTTCTCCGGAGTAAAACCCAATCATAAGTCCCCTCCAAATTTTGGCCACCTTTTTAGGAGTACGCCCTAAGTTAGAGTATCCAAATATCCATAAAGTACATATACCTTTATGGAACCTATTCCTGGATTTCCTCCCAGAAGTAAATCGTAATTTTCATTTATCTGGGAAGTCAGACATACATAAGCCCCACATTATTTCTTATGATTGCATCTTTCATGGCACAATTGTCTGGTTTTACCAATACCTCTTTTTTCTCACACCTAGCATGACTCACAAGAGATTAGAATGTAAAAGTAACTATGAAATATTTCTTTGAGCCATCAATCATAAACATCATACTCCCTTAATCGAACTATGTGGGTTCTGATTCCTTTTCTAAACAAATGATACTTAGGTAGCCCATATGCGGGTTCGATTCCAACTCTAAAATAATCCATGTCCTTCTGAATGACAATAAAATTCAAGTGCCCCACTGAGTGACTTTAAAACCAGAATGGTCGTCATAATTACCAAGAGAATTCTATATAATGTGTCGAAGGATACCATTGACCAAGAATCTATAACAAATATAGATGATTCTCTATCGATGAATAACCTTGAATACATATAAAATATTCTCTAACTTTCCTACATATAATAATCATTGATTGTCAGATTTAAAGTAAATCTCTTTTCATACTTGGTAATGTAATAAGGATTCATGAACATAACTTAAATCTATAAAGAGAGTCCTGGAGTAGACAATAATTCCCCTCAAAAAGGTGTGATGAGTCCGACCTCCCATCCTCCTGACCAATGCAAATTCCTAAGCCTCATCAGTCCACAACTAATGAGCACCTATTTTTGGAAAGTAGGTCAAAATGGTTATGGAATAATTGGATGTTTCCAGTTCTACGAACAAACCCGTTAGAAACTGATTGGAATGTTTGAACCTTCAATCAACGAGGTCATCCCCAATTCCAGAGGAAACAAAAAATGGTGAACCCGACGTGAATCCTTAACCAAGTCAAAATGATATTTTTCTTATTTGTTAAGGCCCGTATTTAAAACTCAATGAGAGGGCCAACAAGACAATCAATGACATATGTTCTCATCCAAAATATGTAGTGGCCGAACTTATCTTGATTATGTCTGTTATATCAAACATTCACTCTTTTCTAAGATCTTATTCAATAAGATAATAGCTTTTCTAAAGTTTACGACTGTGAATACCTCTGCTGTAAAAACCTCTGCTGTGAATGCCAGTGCTGCAACTCTTACTGGACCGTCATCCGATCTAAGGACGACATCACCTACTCATCGCCTTCAACACTGGGTATCAAACTCGCTAGTTAAGGAGTACCATCAACATGGTACCATTACAACTCAGAAGGCTACCTGAAAATCCCTCCAAGTGAACAACTCACACCGGTTGTCCGGACAACGAAGACCAGTGATCAAGAAGCAGGCGGTGCTAACCACTGTCTCCAACTGTTTCGGGTCGTTATCCCCGAAAAACAATCACCATTCACTCCCATATTTTTAGGAGGTTAATGATCAGGCCCCTCAGGGCCTTAATTCAAGGAGACATGAGTTCTTCCCAAGGGCTCCTATCAACAATCGCTTCCAGACTCGTGTGGAAGTGTGCCCTCAACATGATGAGGGCATCAACCCCAGGCATTCGGCTCAGGTTCCTCAAACTCGAGCAGGCAAGAAAAATTGCCAAAGGTGAAATATGGTTAACAGTGAGTAGGTTCTCGTCTCTGCCATCTCTGGAGAAGTCCACCAACCTAACTTGGTGACAAGCAACAAGTGGGCACACACACCCGTCCGTTTTAATTCTGCTATCCAGCAGACTCGTCTGGCAGCATCACGCCAATCCCGCCAGGCAATTCTGGTGGAGTAATATAGGCAGGAACATACACCTATTTATACATCATTAGCTAGTCAGCCGGATCGTCTGACTACATATGATGGATCCTGCCAACCCAATGTATTGACCACTGGTAAACAGGAACATACACTTGCTTACACTCATCAATCCTGCCAGCTGCATCATCTTTCAGTGTTGAAGGAAGTTCATAAACCACGTTTGGCAGAGTGCAATCAGCATGTAGATACACCTACTAGTATTGATCAAGCCTACCAACATTCTCATTTGGTAGCATTCAGAGAAGTCAGTCGGAAAGCTCCGGCGACAAACATGAGGAAGACTCAACTCTCTACCCCCACACTTGAGTACTGTCAGGATTCAATGACAGGAAAAGGAGGACAGGAGCATGCACATACACCTACTCCAAGCAAGGAATGGATGTATATCCCCATTATGGCAGCTGAAGTCACCAAGCATATTCTATCAATGGTGAAAGAGAAGAAGAAAATCCCTGCTCATATTCTGGATGCCTGCCAGGATATTATAACAGTTTCAGCAGTATCTCAGGGAAATACACATAAATATATCCCTACCAGTGGAGTGACACATCAACAGTTCAATCCAGAACAGACACACACATCTGTTCCAGTCTCAGAGGGTTGTGGTGCGTACTCCCCCATATCATACAGACAACCAATTTAGGCACATACACCTGATTTGAGTGGAGATAATCAGCCTAACTTGATCATTTCTCTTGAGCAGGCACACACATCTTCCAAATTGAGTAAGAAGGCATGTAAGAAGAAGACCATCCCAAAACAGTCAATAAATCAAGGTCCAATCTGTAACAAGGCCTTAGTCGATGATGGAGTTCTTAATGCACTCAGACAACTATATGTTGCAACTCAAGATTTTTCTCTTTCAGTTCCCAATAGTGGGAACATTAATTCCGAAGGTCTTCAATAGACACTTCCTTATGAAGGCTTTCTTCATGACAGTTCGGTCGATCTCGAAGTATCATCTTTAGATGAGAGACACAAGAACCTTCTATGTGGTTAGAAGACCAAGGAGCAAGAGATCTCATCTTTTACTGTAACCCACCATTGTGGTCCTCCCCATGATGTTGAATTTCGCTGCGAAAGTCCTCTTCGCATTAGTGATGCACATTGCCCGAAAAATGCTCCAGTGGACAATGTCGTGCCAAGAAATCCCTCTTATCTCGAGGCACTTGCAAATGAGAAACTAGTCATGTCTGATGCTTTATCACTAGCAGGTGAAATACTTTCTCAATCAGAAGATAGACCAGGGTGTAGGTCATTCTCCGAACCACCCCTAAGTCATGAATCTTCTAGTTTAATCATTGATTTCTCTACCAATATTGTTGAATATGATGAAGAAACAAGGAGGCACCATCTCTGGTCAAATCAGGTAGAAGAAACGTCATTAAATGATAAAGAGGAAATGATGAACATGAGAAAACAACTGGAGAAAGGTGAAGTGACAGTCATGTTTTGGCCTCTGGCTGACTCTCAGTATGACATTGCAGAGATGTTGACGGAAGATGGAATTCATGATATTCGTCTCAACATATGGAAAACTCTTTGTCAGTTGAAAAAGAAATTATTATCTTACGAGGAATATGAAAATCATGTTAATATAATAGAAGGGTTACAACATCAGATTGATTTAGCATCTCTATCAGTCTCTTGATATCCGAAGGCTGAAAAGCAGCAGAGAGCCCTTTAATGTTCATGCCTTGGTGCACTAAGAAGATTGCGCCAGTTAATTTCCAATGCCCCATCTGGTATTCATATCAGAGGATGGGGTGTTCATGAAGCACTACATTTCACTGTACTCTCCAGTCAGAAAAACCCACCGAAAGTGGTCTCATGCAATGTTATTGCCCATGGCTGTCCAAAGTCAATGGGCTTTGTTTTTAATCAAAATCTTGCCCAAGAAAAGGCTTCAACTATTTCCTCTCAAAATCAAGCATACAGAGAACAAGTTGTTGAATTACTCCTGCATCAAGCAAACGAGAATACTGAACAAGCCTCTCATTTGGAGCAAGCACATCACCAAGTGACAGAAGTGTCAGAAATCATCAATGGTCTTTTGAACCTGGTGATAAAAGTGTATGTTGAATGATGCATCCATCTAATTTTAGGACTAAGGTCTGTAAGATCAGGAGAGATTTTAAGAAAGTCTCAGACATAACATGTCAAGAGCCACCCCAGCTTTCCAGACTGGGGACTCTTTTAAACCAACCCTCAGAATCAACAAATAGGATTCGAGGAGTTGAGCAATGACAGTAGGAACATCCCCAGTCCACTGGAATGTGGAATTTTTCAAATCATCAATCCCCTCCTCAGCAAAATTCGGTCTTCTCTTGATTGGGTAAGAAACCACAGGAGGAACAAAGAGCCAAATTATCAGGAGATTCCCTCCAAATTATGGTTTTCCAAGAAGTTCCTGAGGGATAAAATCAACAAAAGGCATTGTCTCATCAGGGGAATGGTAGAAGAAAATATCACTGAAATGATGATAGAAGGGATGCAATGCATTATGCATTAATAAATGTCATCAATGTCATTGTTGCTGATCCACCAGATGAGGCTCACTCAGGGGACTCAGATGAAGAGGTTCCTACTCAAGAAGATGTACGAATAGACATAAATGAAGAAGGTGTGCGTACACGAAATCAAAGGATTACTCAGAACCTAGGTAATCCTTCAAGTAACCCACTTCCCCCTCTTTTAAAAGGATCCAAAAAAAGGAGAGGAAAGAATCAGGTTACATATCCTTCCTATGGAGAAGGCCAATCGCTCTCACTAGAAGAAAGATTTATGCAACAAGAGGAAGAAATGAAGGAGTTAATAAAGATGAATGTAGAACTGCTCCAGGGTAGTCTTCTTCCTAAGCGCGCAGGAGTCAGTCAGCCAAGGGAATTTGTTGCAGATACTGAGATGGATCAAGAATATCCTCCTCTATCAATAAACCCTCACAGGTCTAATCTTATGGGTCAAGTGCAACAACAATTGGCGGTGCTACCATCAGTTGTGGTACTAGCCACCACATCTGTTCAAGCTCAAGTCATTGCACCTGCCCAAGTCCAAGTTCAACTGAATGTTTCTCAAAAGTTAATAACTACCACTGAGTCATTAATAGCTCGGTTAGAGACTATGGAAAGGAAGCGTGTGCAAGTTCAACTAGAAAAGAGAATTTACCCTGAATGGGTAGATTCAATCCCTCCCCCATCAAGTTTTGGGAACCCTGTATTCCTTATTTTCAATGGATCAGGCGATCCTAAACAACATTTGACGCATTATGTGTCTTTTTGGGATCCTATGATGGGAACTCCAGAACAACAAGAAGAAGTGAAACTCAAATGCTTCGTGAAAACCTTTCAAGGACCATCAGTTGTTTGGTTTACAAGCTTGAAATTCCGTTCAATTACCAGGTGGGAGGATCTTTGCGAACAATTCCTTCTTCAGTTCAGCTCAACTTTGCCAAAGACAACAGTTTTTGATCTTACAAACTGTAAGTAAAGGGAGAATGAAAGGGTCTCAGATTTCATTGCTCGCTGGAAGGGATTAACATATTCCCTAAGCTTAGTACCCCCTTAAGAGGAACTGTTGCCAATCTGTGTGGAAAATCTGCGTGACGAATTACGCACGCCGTTGATCCCTGTGAAATACATAGGAGGGTTTTGAGACTTTACTTCAATCGCTCAGCAGATTGAAGATTCCCTTATACAGGCTAAGGCTAAAGCTCATGTAATTCCATCAGTTCCAGGAAGGAGAATGGGTAAAGAAGATACTGCTACAGTTATTCTTAAGCGAGAACCTGTACCTGCTTCTACTTCAAAACCTTCGTCTTCCCGAAGGGCTCCACCTCCTGAGTGCCAACAACAGAGGCCGTTTCTTAAAGATGATCAAAGAGATCAAAGATGGAAACAATTTGAGGATCTGAAGAGCAAAGATTACTCTTTCCAAAATGAACAAGTTCCTGGCTACTTCATTTCGGCTCTGGAAAATAATCTGGTTCAATTTCCAATGCCCAAGAGGCCAAACAAGGAAGGAGATGAAAACCATCCCAATTATTTCCCCTTTCATCAAATGTTGGGGCATCCCATCCATGATTGTTTTGTCTTCAAATACCTCCTTCAAAAGATGATTGACTCAGGATAAGTCAAACTAAAAGGCTCTTTAGCCCAGGTAGCATGTGTTACTACTATAGTTCCAGAGGAAGAAGGCAAATGGCAAGAAGTCAAAAGAAAAAATGCACAAAAATATGATGATTGGATGGTCAGAAAAATGATCAACCAAACTCATGATATTTTGTGAAAACAATTAAAGAAACCAATTGTGTCTTCTGATATGAATGTCGTAGCAAAACCCTCTTTATCAGAGGGAAAATACTCAAAGAAACGACATAATTCCAAGAAAGCGGAACAATCAGAAGAAGATGAGTATGTGTCAAATCCTAAGCTATCTTTGACTCTGGCAGATTTCATGCCATCTACTTCAAAGACACGGGCACCGCCCCACCAAACCGCATAGCCTAAACAGACTAATCAAGCAGATTCTTCATCGGATGAAGAGTTGATCTTCGGTTCTGTTAATATGATTCAATTAACAGATCCATATGCCAGTCGCAGTTTCGATTTTGATGAGCCTAAATTCCATGTATCAAATAAAGGAATCAGAGGAAGTTCCAGAGGCTCAGGATACAGGGGAAGACATGGATATTTCAGAGGCCACTATTCCAACTCTACTCCTGTTAGAACTGTGTATGCGACAGAAACTCATGGTAGAGCCCTTAAGTGAGCTCAACAAGAACAATCAAGTTCTTCCACCAATAGCAAACTCAGTCCTGGAACAATTATACTGGAAGATCGGTTGAAGGTTACACCTTCTTGTTCTTAACAAGTAAATAGACCTAATCGGTCTAATCTTCCAAATCCAGGAGTATTACCAACTCCTACCCTGATACAAGATGCATCAACTTCCAAAACATCAACTTCCAAGGCACCTGCAAAACCACATGTTCCTGTTGGGAAACACAGACCTTTGGATCAAAAGTATGATATATTGAAACACATGGACCAAGTACCGGCCAAGTTATCAATTTTGGATGCCTTGAATTTATCAAAGGATCTTCGGGAGGCACTCATTGAGGCTTTGTCTAGTCCTCAGGATTTTGAAACTGAAATTGCTGCAGCTGAAGTCTACCATGTAGATAATAATCCTTTAGAATGCCATGCGGTGATATATTTCATAGATGAAGATGAAGATGATGTCGTGCATGGACACATTAGACCTTTGTATTTATCTGGAAAAGGTTAATTATGTAGACATCCGAAGGGATTTCATTGATAATGGTTAAGGAGTCAACCTCATCCCCATTCATACACTTCGTCGATTGTGCCTCAAGGAATCCAATTTATCCCCTTCTACTATTATGTTACAAGGATATGATAAAAATGAACAAGAACCACTGGGCGAGATTACAATCAAAACTCATTTTAGAGATCTTGTATCCAATTCGGATTTCATGGTTGTTGATCAAGACTCAGCCTTCAACATCTTTCTTGGAAGACCCTGGCTACATCAACATGCGGCTATCCCTTCATCATACCATCAATTTCTCAAAAATTGTTTCGATGGTCAAGTTGGGAAATTGTATGGTGATAAGGCCCCGTTCAAGACATATGAATCTCAATAAATTGAGGCAGAATGCTATCACATGAAGGGAAAGGAGAAATCCACAACAAAGGATCTTACCAAAGTTAATGCTCCATATGGTTTGGAGAATATTTCAGTAAATCCATTTGCACATGTGAGTACAGATTATGTGTTTCCTATCAGTCAAATTGAAAAGATAAACCCAAATCAAAGTACTCTTATAGAAAGATCCGTAATGACAGTTATGAAAATCTAGCTAGACAACATGGGAGAAATTTATGAGCCACCAAGCAGTGATGAAAGCCCAAATGGAGATGTCTTCATTTCATCCGCTGAAATCCAGAAAGTCTATAATTTGCCAATCAGGCCAGAAGAAGTTATAGCAATGTAATAGGTGAATCATGATGTCGATTCTCAATCCATCATCTCCTCTTTATTACCCATGGAAGACCCTTCATCATCAATTGGGTCAGAAATGGAAGCTTCTTCTTCAAGATGTTCAAATTTTATCATTTCTTCTGATCATGAAAATTCTGCTTCATCATCCACTATGCAAGTAAAAATAGAAGAAATAACACATGTTGAAGAAGAAGAGGAAGATCTCAGGGATGATCCTCCAACATTTGAAAAGGGTATCTCTACCACTGTGGATGAACTCAGAGAAATAAATCTGGGTACAAAAGAATATCCACGCCCCACATTAATTAGTACGGCCATGACTCTTGAAGAACAAGAGATGTATATTTACTTTTTAAATCAAAATCGAGATATATATGCTTGGAACTATACAGATATTCCAGGGCTTGATCCTGATGTTGCCACTCATTGTTTGGGTTTACCAGAAGAGCATTGAGGGTTCAAACTAGCTACTAGAAGAACACACCCAACCTATGCTTCCAAAATTGAAGCCGAAGTGGATAAGCTCATCAAAGCTAACTTCGTCAGAGAAGTTAAATATCCCAAATGGTTGGCTAATATTGTCCCAGTGATTAAGAAGAATGGGAAAATTAGAGTTTGCATTGATTTCAGAGATCTTAATTGGCATTGTCCTAAGGATGATTTTCCGGTTCCGATTACAGAACTATTAATTGATGCAACAACTGTCTATGAAGCACTTTCCTTCATGGATGGCTATTCGGGATATAATCAAATCCGAATGGCTCCAGAAGATGAAGAATCTACAGCCTTTAGAGCCCCTTAGGGTGTGTTTTGCTATCGGGTAATGCCCTTTGGCCTAAATAATGCAGGCGCAACATATCAGCGTTCCATGCCTCGTATCTTCAAACCCTTTTTAGGGAAGTTCATTGAATGTTATGTGGAAGATTTTGTGGTTAAATTCAAACAACGTTATAATCACTTGGATGATTTGGAAGTCATATTCCACAAGCTTCGACACCATAATTTGAAGATGAACCCCTTAAAATGTGCTTTTGGGGTAACCTCAGGAAAATTTCTCGGCTTCGTCGTACGCCATCATGGTATTGAAGTCGATCCTGAGAATAGAAAGTCAATCCTTGGTATGTCACCTCCTCAAAATTTGAAATAATTGAGAGGACTTCAAGGACACTTAGCCTATATTTGGCGTTTCATCGCCAATTTGGTAGGAAAAATTTTACCCTTCACCAAATTGATGAAGAAAGGAGTCACTTACCAGTTGACTGAAGAATGTCAAAAAGCATTCTATATTCTCAAGAAGTATATCTTGATTCCACCGGTACTTATGCCACCTGTTGAAGGAAGTCCACTTATCCTCTACGCGACAGCCTTAGAGCGATCATTGGGTGCGTTTTTTGTTCAGAAGAATGATGCTGGGAATGAAAACAACCTCTACTATCTCAGTCAGACTATGCTTGAAGAAAAAACCCGATATTCAAATATAGAGAAGTGCTGCCTTTCATTAATCTTTGCAGTTTAGAAGTTGAGAAACTACCTGCAACATCACGAGGTCCAGTTTGTATCTCGCAATAACCCGCTCAAATTCATCCTTAGTCATCCAATGCTTATAGGATGTCTAGCAAGGTGGGCAGTTATTTTGCATCAGTTCGACATTCAATATGTGTCTCAAAAGGAAATAAAGGGCCAAGCTATAGCTGATTTCTTTGCTAAAAATCCTTTAGTAGAAGATACATCTTCAGATATTGAACTCCCTAATGAGGAAGTCTTCTCTATTCAGGATAGTCCTCAAGTATGGAAAATTTATTTTGATGGTGCTTCCAGAAGTCCAACAGGGAAGAAAATGGAAGATCCTAAATTCAACAAAGTTGGATTAGGAGTTATTCTTATTTCCCTGAAAAATGCAGTGTTACCTTATTCCTTTTCATTATTGGGAGGCGGGACAAACAATGAAGCAGAGTACCAAGATCTCATCGTAGGATTGGAATTAGCACTTCAAGAACAAGTGAGTCAGTTAAAGGTGAAAGGTGATTCAAACATGGTAATCAAACAAGTCAATGGGGATTATGCAATCAGAAAACAAGAATTGATCCCTTTGTATGATTACGTCAGAGAGTTAATGGCGGAATTTCCTACGGAACCGACATTTTCTTATATCCCGAGATCACAAAATGCCCAAGCAGATTCATTGGCTAATATAGCCACACCTTTGGAAGATCCAAATCGGGACGAGACAACCATCAATATTTCCCACCGTCATACAATTTCACCTTATGTTCGAACCAGAACAGAGGAGAACAGTGAAATTAGTCCCATGCCTGAACCGTATGGTCATACTATAGGATGTATGGAACCTATCTGGGAATATCTTCAAAATGGAACACTTCTACCTGATAGAGCCAGGAAAGAACAAGTCTAGAGATGTGTGGTCAATTTCACTCTTTATGATAGCCAAGATCACTTAGAGAAAGTTCTATAAAAAGGGGGTTTTGATGGAGTTCTCCTCAGATGAATTGACGGTGAAGAGACAATGGCTATCATGAAAGAAGTGCATACAGAAGTCTGTGGTGCCCACCAGTCTGGACATAGACTGTCTGATCAGATTTGAAGGCTTGGAAAATTTTGGCCTTCAATGATACAAGATTGTGTTGATTTCACAAAGAAGTGTCATTCATGCCAAGTACATTCCAACTTCATTCATCAACTTCCAGAGTTTCTTTATACACCTAAATACTCGTGGCCATTTGCTACATGGAGAATGGATGTGGTGGGACCTTACCCTTCAGCTACGACTGAGTAGTGTAAGTATATTCTTACTGCGACTGTCTTCTTTTCCAAATGGACAGAGAAAATACCTCTCAAAGAAGTTAGTTATAAATGCATTGTTAGGTTCATCATGTCTAACATAATTACCAGATTTGGTGTCCCTCATACCATATAGACAGACAATGGCACCAACTTCTGTTCATCTGAGGTGAAGAAGTTGTATCAAGAATACAACATCAAATCCAATCATTCATCTCGGTATCATGCAGCGACCAATGGCCAGATAGAAGACTTCAACAAGACTCTATCAAATATACTGCAAAAGATGGTGGATAAAGATAAGAAGTCATGGCCTGATAAACCCTTTCATGCTTTATGGGCTTATCAGACCACCACCCGCACCGCAATGCGGTCAACTCCATATTCACTAGTATATGGAATAGAAGCAGTGTTGCCCATTGAAATTCAACAGCCTTCACTCAGAGTAGATATTTGTGATCAGTCATCTACAGATAAACAATCTCAAAAGCGATTGGATGAATTGGAACGATTAGATGAGAAAAGATTGTGCGCACTGCACCACTTGGAAGTCTATCCGTATCGAATAGCACGAGCTTTCAACAAAAAAGTTCATCTTCGTACATTCGTTCAGGGAGAATTGGTATTAGTTCTCAGAACTCGAATGATACCAGGAAAGAAACCCCCCAATCTTGAACCAAAGTGGGAAGGACCTTATTCAATATATAAGGTCTATTCCAATGGAGTTTATTCTTTAATCTCAATGGATGGAGAACTCATCACTACCCCAACCAATGCTAGATTTATGAAGAAGTATTTTGTATAAACACAAAATACATTGTTGCGGTCCATACATATGACCTTAAACTATTTGTATTACTTTCGTCCAACATAACGTTAAACTGTGACGTCCTAGCTACATGATGCTAAACTGTACGAAAGACCCTTACGTCCAGAAAGACGTTAAACTGCATAATCAATGGTCCATGCATATGACCTTAAACTATTTGCAACTCCCTTACATCCCGCAAGACGTTAAAATGCATAACCAAAGGTCCATGCATATGACCTTAAACTATTCGCACTTTTGTCCAACATGACGTTAAACTGTGACGTCCTAGCTACATGATGCTAAACTGTACAGAAGTCCCTTACATCCGGTAAGACGTTAAGCTGCATAATCAATGATCCATGCATATGACCTTAAACTATTTGTAAGTCCCTTATGTCCTGCAAGACATTAAACTTCATAACCAACGGTCCATGCATATGACGTTAAACTATTCACACTTTTGTCCAACATGACGCTAAACTGTGAAAAAGTCCCTAATACGTCCAACATGACGTTAAAATGTGTTCTCTTTTGTCCTTACAGTATGACATTAAACTGTATAGTCCCCCTTTCATCTAACATGACGTTAAACTATATTTTCCCCATCCTCCTAGCTACATGACACTAAACTGTACAAAAGTCCTTTAATATGTCCTTCATGATATTAAACTGTACTTTTTCCCTGCTACATGACATTAAACTATGCAGCACCAATAGTCCTAACTGCAAGAATTTAAACTGCATAGACCCTTCATATGTTCTACATGACATTAAACTGTGCATCATTAAGGTTGTTGTTACCTCTTTTTTCTCACACCGAGTATGACTCACGTGAGCTTAGAGAAAACTTCAACCATAACACCCTCTCTGGGCCGCTAACCATGCGTAAGTCCCAACACCATTTTTAGGTTGTTTTCCCCAAGAAAAACTTGATCATTAATTCATTCTTTAATTGAACTATGCGGACTTTGATCCTTGCCTTCCAGGCTGGGTACGTAGGCAAACTCCCAAGGTTCAAGCCCAAAACCAATCCCTTCACATCGGTTCACCTCCATCTCATACGATGTTGATTTGTGAAACCGTCCCTAGAATCAATATTTTTACATTGGTTCACTTTAATCCTTGCTATATGACGTTAAACTATACAACATTTTTTGTCCTGTACAACAATAAAATAAAATATTCTTTGATAGCCTCACCTGAGAGGAAATCATTATTTACCTTGATTTTTCAATCATGTTTTTTTCCAAAGACTACGTGTATACATGGAAATGCCCGAACCTTTCATCTTGGGTCAAACCATCATTGCACTAAAGTCCCCTTTCACCCATCACTTGTACATACCAAATTTGTATAGAGGGTATTTTTAGAACTACGTGGGCTTGATTCCCATCCTTATGGGATACGCAGGAACGTTCGAGTGTCCCTCGAATCTAGCCCCAAGTCTTTTGTGCCTAACCCCAAATTCCACTTTCAGTCCCCTAGCTGAAAAGTCCCCATGAAAACACACAATGTGTATTTCTTATAATGGTTCGTGCTGTACGAACCTAAACTAAGATCTCCCATACTCTAGTCCCACATGACATTAAACTGTCTTTCAAGAACTACGTATGGATTGATTCCCATCCTTATGGGATACGTAGTGAAGTCTAATATTTCTATTCAAGACCCAGCCAGAACATGATTATAGTTAGAATTGATCTGTGTATCTCTGCATACATTGAACAATACCCATTTTTATGTCATAAATCATAACCTTAAATATTTTCATATCTTCATAACCTTTTTTTTTCTTGACTTCTAGTCACAAAAATGTCAAATTTCTGAGATTTCTTTTGCATGACCAGGTAGCACGTTCCCTTAGGCGGCCTTGCATAAACAATCTGCATAATAGACCTGTCAGCCAAAAGATGCTATTATTTGACCATGCAGCCAATGCCCTTAGGCGGCCTTGCATAATTCAACCCCCTAATGGGTTTGTTAAATAATGGTAACTTCATTCTTAGGATGAAAACCTCATTTTGTCATTATTTGTCTTAACGAAAATATGTAGGGATCCTGAAAAATATCTATCCTTAACATATCTGTCCCATACACTTTTTCATGATTTGAAAATAATCAAGTCTATGGTTTATATTTTCCCTTCCCTATGTTTGGGTCAGACCTACGTAGGAGTGAAATTCATCCAGTTCTTGGATAATCTTGTTTGAAAATATCTTTTCCATATTCAAGTACCTCTTTCCATATAGAAAACTCTAAACTTTTGAAAATTTGAATCCCCATAAAATTTCACTGGATTTTAGCAGTAGAAAGGTAAATTTCTGAGAGTTCTTTTTCCTGACTATGCAGCACATGCCCTTAGGCGGCCTTGCATAAACAGTCCACATAATAGACTTGTCATCCAAAAGATACTATTATTTGACTATGCATCCAATGCCCTTAGGTGGCCCTGCATAATTCAACCCCCTAACAGGTTTGTTAAATAATAGTAACTTCATTCTTGGGAACTAATTCTTCTAATGTCTTTTAGCCCTTTTTCATATCATTCATCAGATTCAAAATTTCTTATGTCATGGTTTACATTTTTTCCCTCATACTTGAGTGTGGTAATATGTTTTCAGATAAATTGTCAAGTAATTGAGTCAATTCTAATTCATTCGGTCAAAGCTATTGCGACCTTAAACATTAACCTCTTTATGTACGACATGCATGACTTTAAACTGCCCAAAAAAGACAAGGGAACTCTGAATAAAAGTCAAGTTCTAGCTCACTAAACATACATTTTGTATGATTTAGGTAATATTGAGCAATTAAAAGATTCAAAGTTTGTAGGGTTATTTATATTAATCCTATTAAAAATCAAACTATGCTTACTAGGCCAATTGGCTTAGGTAAAAAAATAAAAATAAAGCAGGTAGCAGGAAAATACGTGCACAAGTGATTAAAGATGAAATCATTCTTTCCATTTGATGCACAAGAATTAGAAGGACATCCACAGATTGGAGTCTCTTCTATTTTCTAAGAAATTACAAGAGGCTATCAACATAAGTCTTCACTTGGTGAACAACATCCCGAGCTTCATCAGCAGCTACTTGAAGCTCATGCACCCGACCAACTTCACACTTTTCATCCTGATGGAGTGCTTTCTTGGCATCCGCAATGGCCTTCATACCATTCATTTGATCTCCCTCCAATGAATTATTGAGTTGGTCAAGTTCTCTAGTAACAGCATCTAAATGTTGCTGTAGGTACATCTGCTGGATGACTTTATCTTTGATTTTATGCTTCATCTCCTTCATTTTGGTAGCATAGTCAGCCTCAGCTTGGGATACTACAGCCTCAAATTCACTGATGTTGGCTGACAGCTTCACCCTGGTCAGATCTTCACGACACTTTTTCTCCTGTCCCCTTCTTAAAATGACCCGTTTCACCGTGGGATGGATCTTTTCATATCCAAAACCGCCAAGTCCTAGCATGACGAACATGGACGATAGTCGAGAAATCTTTGATGGCAGCTATTCAAGAGGCACTTCAGATATGATTTTCCATATGTTGTTCCATGTCTTGAATCGTGAAAAGGTGAGTGCCTTAAGCACCTCTGGTTCTGATTCGACATCATCATCACAGGGGGCATGTAATCTGGGATTAATGCACTTAAAAAAGTGACCTGTTCTGCTCCTTCCCCCTGACCTGTGCTTCTTCACTTTCAATTCCCGTTGGGGCGGAGGCTGAGGCCTCACCTCTAGATCTAGCCACTACAATTTATGTCCCTTTATAATTAATTAAAATCTTTGGTTAGTTTCAAAGGATAACAAAAGAATCGATTGTCTTTCAAATTAAGTATAATCACAAATATTGTTATCCCTTACCCAACGGTAGATCAATAACCTGAGAAGACTCTTCCCCATCTTTCCCAGTCTCAACAGGATCTTCAAGATGGGTCTCAGGAGGGTTTACTAGGTTTATATCAACTTGAGCTAATGTTTCTGCAATGGTAGGTTTGACATCAATGTCCACACCCTCTTTAGGCATGGGTAGTTCAGCAGCTTCCTCAGATATAACTGCATGTTTGAACTAATCATGATTAGACATGTAATAAGAAGTTATTTTTAATAGGACGAAAGATGACACTCACGTCTATAATCTTGTAAATTACATGGTAATTTACCAAGATTTATAAAATCTTCGAAAGATGCGCCAAGTTCCATCATTTCATCTAATGTTATCTTAGAATCCTTGTTAGTCTCACTAGTGGGAGTATTTGATGTGTCTTTTTGGCGACTTACGTCCTGCGGCCCCTGACCCTGGACATCATATTCAGATAAAATCGCAGCATCAGTTGCAACAGCCGCTAGAAGCTCTAAAGAAGGTTCTTATCTTCTTGCAACAATAGTAGGAGGGATACTAGGAACAGATGCTGGCTCTTCTCCTAGAGAAGCCAAGTCATCCTGAATTTGCGATTGTTCCACAAAACCCTCCATGGTCCTCAAAAGAGGATCAGTCCTTTCCCTCAGGGGAAAAATTGAAGAAGCCCCTGTAATCCCCAAGAATATGTGTAACCTTTTCATGGGTGTAGACTCATGATTACCCGAAGGACTTACCACTTCTAATGAAGTGTTTGGCTATGGACTTGCTCCTTCATTTCCTTTGCTTTATTGGTTTTTTGGGAGTATCAGAAGTCTCCCTTACAGGTACCTAGATTGGAGAATGAAAAGCCATTGCTAGCTCCTCATCCATGGCCTGCTGGCCTGGAGATATCTCACCCGATTCGCGAGGAGATTCAGCAGCAGCCCCAATGGAAGTACCACCAGGGATATATTGCAGCAAAGGAACCTCAGTAGTTCCTTTCTTTGCAAGCTGCAAGATAAAGGAAATAACTTCCATGAGTAACAAAGATTCGATTGAAATTAAGTTTCAAAGAAAATAAGTAAATAAAACTTACATCTTCAGGAGCCAAATACTCATGCCACTCCCCATCAGTGGTGCCGTGATCCATAATTTCCTTCACCTGATTGGTGATAGGGATAGAATCATCACTGGTATATATATAGGTCCTCAAATCTTTGACATAGACTCTTACTTCATCAGGGTTATCCTTGAAATGAATATTTGAAGGAGCATGAAGAGTCCCTATTCCAGGAAGATGTAGCCCTTCACATACCTCCAGCCAAATAGTTTCAGTATCACAGTACACATCCCTCCATGTCTGGATGGCCTCTGGTTGTTGATATGCAGGTGTACTAGAAGGATGCGAAGAGGGTCCTACAACCTTGGATTTTAATTTGTTTTTAGTTCCTGCAACTATAAAAAGATAATGAAAACTTGTTACTCTATAAAGTTACTAAAAATTAAATTGTCTCAATAAAGTAACTCACCAGGAGTTGATGGAGTGGATCTCTTGGTTCTGACAGGATGATTATATATGGCACGTGGCCGCTTTGACACATGTTGTATCTCCTGAGAATATGATGAATTATCCTCGCTTGAAGAACTCGGTGAACCAGCTTTAGGAGTGGAATAATCACCTTCCACCTGAATTGTTTCTTTCTCAATGGTTCTCTTCTTCTTCCCCACCTGGTAAACAAGTTTATTCAATATTTCCTTAGGATATGACACTATCCAGTTTTCAGCATACCATATAGCCAAATTTCTTACCACTTCAGTATCTGGTAAGTCAAAAACTTCCTCGGTCCTTTCCATAGCCATTAGAAACCATAGTTGCCAAGCAACAATTGGATGCTGCTCTGATCTGATGTGCACTGGAGGAGATATAACACTTGTCTGCAGACACTTGAATTGCGTGCAAAGCGATATGGAGAATAGGCCTCACATATAATTTCCCCATCAATTCTGGTGGCCAATACACCATCTCTGTAGGCCAGCATGTAAGACCTCTGTTCTAAGCTGGATGATCCATCATCAACAAATTGCCCTGTCGGCGGATTTCCATAGGGAAAGAAGTGGAATTCCTTATTCATACCCAGCCTTGGCCTAATATCATAGGAATTGAGGGACAAAGGACAAACCCCAGAGAAGTCCTGAATAGACGGCCTGAAATAACTTCTGGGAATCAGTATTCCATTCTGTACGACATATGTTCGGAAGTTAGTGGCGATCCATCCCCATAAAACTTGGAATGGTCCTGGTAATCTCAAAGGAGATTTACCCATATAGAAATGGAGTAAGCTCCTGTGAATATTTGCCAAAATTGGGGTAGAAAACCCCACCATATTTCTCTCATCCAACTTGGCTGCAATAACGAAGGTCCCTGGCCTGATGCCTCCCTTCGAATCTCTGACTGGAAAAATATAGACACTGAGCCATAAGGCTAAAAATCCTGCTAGATGGGTCTTCTTAGGGATTTTATGATTCACTTCATTCCCCCATTTCTCAAACTCTCCTACTTCCAGAGTCGGCCAGAATGTGCCAGTAGCACCTCTCTTATCCGCTCTAGGGAAGCTAGTAGGATGAGTACAGGTGGGCCCCTTTTCCCTCTTCTTCTTGAGAAATATATCCATCCATTTTTCTGGATGAATATCCCTTCTAGAGTGAGTTTTTGAAGTCTTTGATATTTTGAGATTATGATAAATCTTCAATAACTCTCGAACCAAACCTGGAGTCTTCTCCAGATCATTCAAGGTTGCCTTTGGTGGGATGAATTCGTTATACATATCACCTATAATTAGAACCCCTGAGATCTTGTATACATCCCAAAAACTAATGCCTACTTCTCCATGGGTCAGATGGAAAGAATTAGTTTCTGTGCTCTAGCGACTAAGCAACTCCATTGAAAAATTATCATTCCTATAAACATACGTCTTCCCAGGAAAGAAAGCTTCATAAATTGCAGCTCCCTTCAGATCCTCGAAAAACTATTCACAAGTTTGTCGCACCCAATAAGCCCACATCCAAGTTGGCTTCACCCCTCCTCCAGAACGGAATTCTAATTTCTCCTTCTAGACTTTGGATTGATCCATCTGAGAATTTCGGAAAACTGAGGGATAACAATGTGGTTGCAGCTCAGGTTTGTGAGGTTTCAGATCTACTACACATGAGCTATGATGCATTATATAGGCTTTCTTTACTGTTCCAGCATTATAAAATGTTCCTGATATTGAGATATTTGTTGAAGAAAAGTTGGTGTATGACTGAAACCAGGAAGGCGGGAGATAGTTCTTTGCCTCGGGAATATTGACATCTTGCAGATGACCATGGCTATATAGAGGTAGATAGATACTGTGTGGGAAATCAAAGTGATATTTCTTCAGATACTTAGCCAAATCTGGGAGAGTGCTGTCACAAACAGTATAGTAATTATGGAAAACAATTTCCATCATATCATCAATTCTCTTGCTAGCTAGCTCATCATCTGTTCCAATTCTCTTGGGAGCCATTTAATCTACACAAAAAATGGATAATTAATTATTAAGTAAATTTATTTTTCATAAAATTTGTGAAGAAAATTATAAAATTGGATAAGGCATTAAGGCACACAAGTCTCCTTCGGTCGCGCAAGTATTGGTCGCACATGTATCACCACACAAGTCCAAATACCTTAACAGAAGCGTGATGCAAGAAACAAGAAGCGCGAAACAACGGAATCACTTGCGCGGACGAGCAAAAGCCAAGAGCCAAGCTGCATGTCGAGAGTAAGAAATCCGCGAGAGCCAAGTGCTTTGTGTGGAATAGAGCCCCTATTTATAGATGCAGCCATAACCCTACGCACCGTACCCTACGCGACCAAAGGCCCACCTGCGCACCATACCCTGGCTGCTCCAATTTTATTTTGGTTCTCGGTTTCTTTAGAGTCAAATCCTCATTCCTTTTGGATCCAACTCTGAGGGGGGAATTTTGTTGACCCTCCTTTCGTCACAGAGTCTAAAAGACTGGAAAAGGGGAAAGTCTTAAACCAAAGTGATTAATCCTTTAAACAAATATCAAAAATTGACAAAGGAAGGAAGAATGAGAACATTGCACAATGGCCGCGCAAGTTATACCATGGTCACACAAGTATACTTGCGCGCCGCCTAGTGGTCACAAAAGTGACTTGAGAAACCTCTTTGAAAACCGCCTGGGGTCTTCTCCAGCCTATAAATACCCCTGGTGGGCCCCCCATTTTGGGAGGATTTTTTTCATAATTCATATATAGAGCTTTGAACGACCAAGTCCCTTCTTCAAGTCTTCCGAACACTTCTAAGGTAATTATTTACCTAGAATGGAAGGTCTAGACAAGAGGAATAAGGTCTAAGTGTTATAATTCACTAACACTTGCATACCTAAGTGTTTTTCCCTCAAGGGAAATGAACACACTTGTGCGCCTCCTTACCTATTCATTAAAACTTGTGTGCCACTCTTCTAGAAGTACCTCATGATTATTCTAAAGGATTTGGTCAAGGAGTGACCAAGTATTACCATACTGGTTTACAATCGCGCAAGTACCTAAGTGCCGCGCTGGTATACCTGCGTGCCCAGACCTTGCGTGCCCACGCAGTACCTGCATGCCTGCCAGTACTTGCGTGCCCCTGTAATTTTGGGTGCCCCTTCCTGCCCTTTTAACCCCTCTTATGCCATTCCACCTCTCTTATTCAAGATTCAGTCTTCAAGACACTCTTAAAAGCCATTTATGGCATGTTTTCTTGATTGAATTCTTTATCTAAAAGGAATTCTGTGGAACATCTCTTAAAAACTTAGTGATTCACATATCTTTATGTCATTAATGTTATAGATTTCATTCATTAAACCTCATACTTTAATATGAGAGAATCCTTAAACTATGGGCCTCCTTTTCAAGAGTAACCCCAGTCATAATTCCCTTTAACATGGGCCTCCTTTTCAGGAGTAATCCCCAGTTCAAGTTCTCGTAATTGGGACTCCTTTTCAAGAGTAAGCCCCAAGTCCCCTAATTTGGGCATCCTCCCCAGGAGTAATCCCCAACCATAATTCCTTTAACCTGGGATTCCTTTTCATGAATAAAACCCAGTTTCAAATCTACAAATGTGGGCATCCTCTTTAGGAATAAGCCCCACATATTCATTAATTTGGGCCTCCTTTTCCGGAGTAAGCCCCAAATCCCCAAATCTGGGAATCCTCCTTAGGAGTAATCCCCAATCTCCAAGTTCTCAAATATGGGCATCCTTCTCAGGAGTAAGCTCCAACCATAATTTTCTTAACCTGGTCTTCCTTTTCAGGAGTAATCCCCTGTCTCAAATATGGGCATCCTCCTTAGGAATAAGCCCCAAGTCCTTTAATTTCTCAAAGTCCCTTAACCTGGTCCTCCTTCTCAGGAGTAAGCCCCAGTCTTAATTCCTCTTAACCAGTCCTAATTTACTTTTGATTTGGGCTTCCTTCTTAGGAGTAAAAACCAATCATAAGTCCCCTCCTAATCTGGGCCTCCTTTTCAGGAGTAAGCCCCAAGTTAGAGTATCCAAATCTCCATAAAGTACATATACCTTTATGAACCCTGTTCCGGGATTTATTCCCTGAAGTAAATCCTAATTTTAATTTATCTGGGAAGTCATACATACATAAGCCCCACATTATTTCTTATGATTGCATCTTTCATGGAACAATTGTCTGGTTTTACCAATACCTCTTGTTTCTCACACCGAGTATGACTCACATGAGCTTAGATTGTAAAAGTAATTATGACATATTTCTTTGAGCCATCAATCATAAACATCATACTCCCTTAATCGATCTACGTGGGTTACGATTCCTCTTCTAAACAAAGGATACGTAGGTAGCCCATCTGCAGGTTCGATCCCAACTCTGAAATAATCCATATCCTTCTGAATGAAAATAAACTTCAAGTGCCCCACTGAGTGGCTTTAAAACTATCATGGTCATCATAATGACCAAGAGACTTCTATATAATGTGTCGAAGGATACCATTGACCAAGAATCTCTAACAAATATAGATGATTATCTATCGATGAAGAACCTTGAATACATATAAAAGATTATCTAAATTTCCTACATATAATAATTATTGATTGTCAGATTTAAAGTAAAGCTCATTTTGTACTTGGTAATGTAATAAGTATTCATGAACATAACTTAAATCTATAAAGAGAGTCCTAGAGTAGACAATAATTCCCCTAAAAATGTGTGATGAGTCCGACCTCCCATCCTCTCGACCAATGAAAATTCCTAAGCCTCATCAATCCACAACTAATGAGTTCTTACCTTTGGAATGTCAGTCCAAATGGATATGGAATCATTATATGTTTCCGGTTCTACAAACAAACCCGTTAGAAACTGATTGGAATGTTTGAACCTTCAATCAACGAGGTCATCCCCAATTCCAGAGGAAACAAAACATTATTCTATAATATTGGTCATTTCATAAAAATTCATCTCCTCATAATTAAAAAATAAATAATATTGTCGTATGATACAATTTAAAAACCATTTATATCATTTTTCCATAGATGGTGGCATGTTCAACGATTTTAACATCTCATATTTAGTCACCAAGAATCTTATAAATAACATAAAATTATGTTCCATACAATCATGATTTCTTAGATTGAATATATAATCTAAATCATGTGTTATCATATATTTCTTATTCTAGAATTTATCAAACCAGAACATAGTGATCTTCACTATTCTATGGTTTACATAAACTCATTCCATGATTTGTTTTAGTACATATTTTTATCAATATTCCACTTGAGTTAAAACCTAAAAAAATTAAAAAAAAATTCCCTTATGTCACATCATATATAATAAATTATGATCCAAAACTATTTTTATATACCTTACAAAAACCATTTTTGATAATCTATCATTCATTTTTACGAAAATTTATATCAAATATAACAACTTTTCAAAATCCATACAGAACTTCTTTTGGATTTCCTCTATTGTTTTAGAATTCTATTGATGTTTTTATAAAAAATATTCAATTAAACATAATAAAAATTCAAAAAACCATTAAATGTGACCCCTTGGGCCTTTATACCACTAAAAAAATTGTGAATTAATAATTTTATGAAAATCTTGGACTCTAAAATGGTGTCAATTCTACTCAGGATACAAATGGATCTAGAGTGATCTGTATAAAACACATGTATATGTTTACTTTTTCCTACAGGATGTAACATATACAAGTGTCAATTATAATATAATTTATTTTTCTAATACATTGAGTTATAATGAGAAAACAATCAGGTTAATTCTATATAGGATTTTAATACATTCTCAATTATACAGGTATAGACTGTCCTGAAGAATAAACACATTACATGTCATTCACCTAGATTGAAGATCACATCACATGCCCCTCAAAAAAAAGTATAATTACATCACATTTTACTTATATATACATGGGTATATTCTTCTTTAATATATCTCAATCGATTTCCCTGATGTCATAGTCATTATATGAGAGGAAAAATTTCATCTTTTCTAAACCCCAATTAATGGCATTACTGACAACATACCAAACTACCCCTAATTATCTTATCCCCAAGGAAAGTTTAAGAAAGTTATAAAAGTTTTAAGGTTTTCATGCTAGGTATATTTTTGACCTTTGGTTTAGGGATTTAATATGAAACATTCACCATATACTATAAAAAATAAATGGTGTCTCACACTCCATGAGATATATATAGAAGGTCAACCAACACATAAAACTCATTTTGTGCCTCATGAGTGAATTCCATACCACTATTAGAAACTCAACCCACACTAACCTTCACATTTAATCATAAACTATAATATTATATACTGAAAATCTATTATGGATAAACCAAAGTTATAATTTGAGAGGTCTATTTTATTTTCACTTCATGAATATATAAGGATAACATGAAGGAATAATAAAGTGGAGACTCCCTTTTGTATAACATTGTAAATATTATATATTCTTAAAATCCTTTAATACTACTAAAAAAATCTACATAAAAAGTATTGTAATCATATCCCATATAATATATTTATAGATATTTCCTATATTTAATGGACTTTGAAGGTTTTGTTAAACTCAATACATCAAAATGTAATTTATGAAACATTATTTTGTGGACACATGATAAAACCTCCAACTAAACTATTTTACCAGGTAACATCTATAATGAAATATGTTTTTAATGATGGTAAGATTAAGATCTATAATATTTATGTTCACCTCTTTAAACATAAATTTCAAACTTCTCAAATTCACAATATTTAATGTTTTAATGTTAATTTTTTTATTGTATACATATTTAGAACAAAATCTATGTTCTTCATCATCATATTAGAACTTTTTTCTTTGAACTTTTCTTTGAGTCCATTTTTGTAATAATATTTTAATGTAATTATTTACAACATGATTATTCTTCACCAACATGCCCTAAACTCTATTAAGATATTATTTTATTTTCAATTTTAATTATTCTAGTATAATTATTTATTTATTATAGTTTAAAAATTTATAAGTCTAAACATATTCTCACTATCCTCTAATAAAGTATATTTTCTCTAAAACATATTTCTAAGAAATAAAATCTTTTTTATTGGTAAATAATACTTATTTTCTTTGTGAAAATATTTAATAAATATAGTAAGGAAATATATTTATTATATGTTATTCAATGTGTTTATAGAAATATTATGAAAATATAGTTTCATTATTTAAAATATGTCCCTAATTGGGTTGGAAAATGTCCCTTGTATTTTAATAAATAACTTAGATAAAATATTTTATCACACATAAATAATGTTATCTTAATATTCTCTTCAAACATGATATAATATATGATTAATCATAAACAATGTGAATTAAATCAATAATATCATGCTATTCAAAAGAACTATTTTTAATAAATATATTCTATTATTATATATGATAAATAAGTTGAAATTATAAATCATTTATTCGAGATTCATCTAATATTTGAAGTAATCATTTTTATATTAGTCATTGATATAACCACTATTTAATTCATCACTATAATTAAAACACTGAGCTCTAAATATCATTATTTAATTTTAAAGTATTATATATTAAAAAATGATAAAATATATTTTTATTGTCATATACCATTCAAAATAGTGTAATTGAATTCTATAAAATTCATACATGATATAGAAACTCTACAAAGTTTCCCAAACCACTTTTGGTATACCAGGAAATTGTATCTCTATTAGAAAAAATACCCCTCTTTTCTGATAGCTTCATTATGTTTCAATTACATATATTTATAATTTTACCTTCCAATCTTATTATTATTGATTAAACATTTATTCATATGTACTATCCATACTGCACTCAAAATAAAAAATTTAATGACCTGTTCAAAAAACCTATAGATTTTGAGAAGATTGAGTAAACTTTTATTAACCTCATTTACAATTTCAAGGTATTTCTTGAAATGGTTGAAAAAATAGTTCCATATTTATAGAAATCCACAAAAGAGACTTCTAATATCCCAAAGTAATTATCATACCCAATAATATTGAGTAAATTAATAGAAATAAAATTTCATTTAGTCACATTCCATATAAATAGTGTTTTTGAAACAATCAAGTAAATATTTATTATGATTTTCATGAACATTTAAATATTCTTGTTAAACAACAATAAAAGCTAGCTAATGAGGAAGGTATTTTTCAAATGAATTTAATTTTTATGGTTTCTTAAAAAATAATCTTATGTATTCTCATTTTTTTAATTAATCTCAAAGAAATGTTTGATAATGATGAGGAAATTTTATTTATAAATGTTTTTATATGATGAGTATCATGTATTATAAAAATTTAATAAGGAATTTTATGAAATTTTCTTTCATTAAAACAATGAACCATTTTATATAAATCATATCCATTAGTGTTCCAATATTTCTATTTTAGTGATTCATATTTATCATTCGTTACATTACTTCATGCTGATTGTATCAAATTTGACTATTATATAATTTAAAAGAATTCCATATACGAAAATCATCCATATAGAAAATAGACAATATTACTTTAGTATCATAACTCTTATGGTTTCCCAGCGAAGTTTAACCGAATTCTCATAACATCATTGGTTTACCAAAATCATAAAGTTGGATATTTTTTCCACTAATCACACAATATATTCCATGGGAACCTTTGGCATAACCTAATTAGTAGGATAATCATGGTCTTGACTTATTATCACTTTATAAGTAATATAAGGCTTATTATTTTTTATGGAATTAAAAATTTCACCATCTTATCTCATGTATTCATTTTATTTATGCACAATTTTAATGATTTAAATTTATTATACTATTCCTTTAACCAAATTACCATGTTCCAAACATGTTAGTGAATAAAAATTTATACAACTCATGATTTGTGTTATATAAAAAAAATATAAAATCCAATTATATTAAAAAAAAATTCAAATCATTCATAAGGTATATTAAACCATTTCATGAAAAGGATTAGAATGTTTTGAATCCAGCATCTCAATAAGTGAATGTACAATGTGATAGGTAGACAACACCCACTTTTTTAAATAGAGCATAATATCCAGGGAATGTGAGAAGTATTACAAAAATTCCCACTATCCATGAATTTCTACTCAAGGGAGACCTAAATTATAATATGATCCTAACACTTAATATGTTTAATCTACCTTTAATTCCATGTTATTAACCCAAAAAAGCGATAATCATGGTTGACGATAAATATATATTTTGTTTCACTTAGAATGTACTCATTTTATGCATTTTATGAAAATTATAATAAAAAGTTCAACACTTTAAAATAAATAATAATAAAATTGAAACAATATAAATTAAAATTTATTAAATTCATACATGATATAATCATTTATAAACATTTCATAAATAAACAATTACAAAAACATTATAATTAAACACACTTTCTGGACATTCCATAAATAATTAAACATATTGTTTTAACATTTTCATTAATATAAAATCTTTCATATTCTCATTTTATATAAAGTGTAATATAAAATCCTCTACATTTAAAAAATATGGGATATTTATGATTTTTTTTATAATCATTTAAATATTTCATATTTTATTTAAATTTTTTAGATAAACTAAATTTCAAATTCTTAATTCTTCCTACACCTTGATCAAGTCCACCAAAAAACATTTTCGCACTATTTAAATAAATTTCTAAATAAGGTTTTATAATAATATTATTTTATATTATTATTTATGAATATATCATAATTCAATATAAACCCCTTTATTTTTTGCCTTATTTTCCAATTTATAAACACTTTATAAACCCACCATGTAAATTTAACTTTAAATCTAGATTATATCCCCAAAAAAACATTGGTATTGTTTAAATTTTTCTTTTATATTTTGTGAGAGCCTTATAATGACCCATACTTTACATACATTGTTAATACTTCAAAATTGAAGCACACTTATTACAACATATGACAAAACCACAAAGGACCGTATAGGTATAGTGTCTTTAGAAACTGGGAAACATAAACAACTGGTTCATAAATCTTGTACAGTGTCTCCCATTTATTTCATCATATCTAAGGTCCCTTTTAACATATTCTACTTAATATCCATATTCCTGAACTGGGGAAAAGAAAACATAAAAGGGTGAGCTCAAATGCTCAGCAATGGCAAATAAAGGAAATAAAAATCATATCATATCTTTTTGAAAATCATATCCTGCAAAAGAGATCATAATATCTTAACATGGAATAAATCATAGAAGTGAAAATGAGATCCCCATAATCATAATATGAAACTTGAAACTTTGTGGCATGCACAAATAATCATGGAAAATCATTTCTCGTTAGTCATGACTCATTGCCAAGACTATCTTAGTGGACAAAGTCCCTTTCCGAACCGAGTCACCCTCGTTCCAGTCCTGTTTCAATGAACCGGTATAACCTACCGTTCCAGCCATGTCTATCTCATGAGATATAAAATCTTTACCCAATGCATTGGAGGGAGATATAGGTCCCACCCATCTTATAATGAATCCTTTCTTATGTGTGCCACATAATCATAAATCATACATCATCGCATAACACATGTAACAAAAATGGGATTCTTGAAACATCATGACATCATAAAACAAATCATATAAGGTAAATGACTTCATAAAAAATAATTCCCTCACAACATAATAAAATAAATATAATAATAGGGATAAAATAGAACCCTTTATTATCTTATATGTAAAATAATTTTGATAAAACACTTGAACTCCATTCTTGAGGAAAATATCCTTTCTTCTTCAAAAACACTTTTCTTTTCTTAACATGTCGTATAATTATAAACTAAAAGAAGTTGATTAAAAATAAACTTGAAAACTTATAAAGGAAGATTCTTGGAAATAATGTTTTAAAAATCCATTCTTGCCGTATAAGTTAAATAAAACATTCTTCATACTTTTGTCAGAAAAGTCAAAAAGTACCTCGTACGAAAAACGACAAAAGATTCCTTTCATATCTTTTACAAAAAAACTTACCGAAGGGTAAAATTGGATATAAACTATTGTAGAAGGATGGAAATAATATTACATATTTAGGGAACATGGATATGGATGATAAAATACACCCCAGTAATTACCAATGTAAAAACAATCTCGGATAAAAGTGAGATTGTGATATTATCCCTTACCTTAGGTCCGATTTGCTTTGTACGTGTCCGAAGCTCCTCTTCTTTGGAACGCTTCTTTGAATCCTCCACTTAGGGAAATAAGATTGGTATTTGAAGAAGACCAGGACCTCTAGGATTATTCTAGGGAAGTGTAGAGGAGAAAATGGAAGGGGTTGGCCGAGCTTGAGTGCTCAATTTGGTGTGAGGAGGAGGGGGGGAGGTGCCCTTTTATAAGGGAGGAGAGGGGCACCTTAGGAATATCTCAAAATATTATTTTATATTAAAGTCAAAATCGGTTTATAATGGTTCCAAAGGGTCTTATTTAGAAGCTAAAGTGGGGATGGGTCGAAATCCTATCAACCAATAGGATTTAGACAAGTTTAGGGTATTATATTAACCTTATCAATTAGATTTAACTCTAAGTTAAATAATTTAACTTTTACCGTGTCTTTTTGATTTCTTTTACTATATGGTTAATAAAATTACTATAACATGCCAAAAGAACCCCAAATTGTTTATTATTAATATATATATCCTTATCTAAGTCATGTGGCCGAACCTTAGATTTTTAGGAATAAAATAACAATTAATAATATAATATTTGATTTAAAAACTATTTTGTGTCAATTTTGACACTATTTGATATATGATTTTTGTGAAAGTCATAACAGAATTATATGTTAGAACCAAGTTGATTAAATCAACACTAATATATCATAGTAACCTAGAAAATTATTGGAATTCATAAAAATTCTAAAATTACATTTATTTTTGTGTTTATAACATCAATTATGTCAATATTTCATAAATAAGATAATTACTGCATCATAATTGTGTCATAAATAAATTAAATTATTTAATGTCTAAAAATTATAAATAAAATACCATTATGTAGGAAATCTTTTTAGATTTCTAATGAATATTTATAGTCGAATATATCTTATGTATAACCCCATATTAAAAATGATTTACTTATTAAACTTTGATTTTAACTATTTTAACCCTTCTTTAAATAAATTAATAATAAATGTCCTAATCTTACCCAATTGGGCCTAAATGGTCATATTTTATTCATAAGGTTGTTTTTGGTCGAGTTACACTTATCCAATAGAATTAGGACATGTGTTAGGGTAATAGTAATATCATATTTACCCCTATTTACTATTAACCGCGGTAAAAAAGTAAAAAGTTACTATTCAACAAAAAATTATTTTTATCTCATTGAACCACATTTTACTTACTGATATCAACCGTGTCTGTCAGATTTTCGAAATTCCATTCACATAATCGGTAAAATTAAGTTTTATACAAAATTCAGTTTTTAACCTACCACTTAGTGGTTTCACTATTCATCAAAAATTGAAAGTTTTCAGAAAAATACCAAAATTTCACCCTAGGCTAATTTCGGTATTCCGAATCCAAAAATGAAGTCCATTTTGAAAAATAAAATTTATAAAATTTCAAAAAGTGGTTATTACTATTCATAACGGCTAGTTTTAATAATATTTTAATAGCATATCGTTGTTTAGTGAAACTCGGTATTGCGTACGACGCAAGCTATCGAGGAAGGTCGCGATTGTGTGTAAAGTAAGCCAAGCTAGTATGTAGTGAAAGATTCCTTTTATGATATATAAAAACAATATATTACTCATAAAAATCTCAGGTGTTACATTCTACCCCCCTTAAAAAGAATTTTGCCCTCGAAATTCGTCACTTTGTAACAAAGAGATGAGGATACTTCTCCCTCATTATATCCTCAAGCTCCCATGTAGCTTCTTCTAATTGGTGGTTCCTCCATAAAACTTTCACAAATCGAGTGGTCTTGTTTCGTAGGACTTTTTCGCTACGATCCAGAATCTCTATCGGTTGTTCTTCATAAGAAAGATCTTTTTCCAGCGGTACAACTTCTGAGCTGAGTACATGTGAAGGATCAGGTATGTACTTTCTCAGGATAGATACATGGAAAACATCATGAAATTGATAGAGATTCGATGGAAGCGCCAATCTGTAAGCTACTTTTCCAACACGATCCAGTATTTCGAAAGGACCGATATATCTAGGGCTCAACTTCCCCTTCTTTCCAAATCTCATAACCCTCTTCCAGGGAGATATTCATAAGAACACTTTATCACCCACTTTAAACTCTAGGTCTTTTCTTTGGTTGTTGACATAACTTTTCTGTCGACTCTGAGCTGCTCTTATGTGTTGTTGAATAGATCTGACCTTTTCTGCCATTTCATCAACGAGATCAGGTCCTAATAGCTTTCTTTCCCCAACTTCATCCCAGCAAGTTGGAGTCCTGCATTTCTTTCCTTAGAGAGCTTCATAAGGAGCCATCTGAATACTGGAGTGAAAGCTATTATTATAATAAAATTCCACCAAAGGTAGGTGTTGATCCCAACCTCCTTTGAAATCCATAGAGCAAGCTCTCAACATATCTTCTAGGGTTTGAATTGTTCTCTCAGACTGACTGTCTGTCTGGGGATGATAAGCAGTGCTGAAACTCAACTCTGTATCCAGAGTATGCTGAAGACTTCGCCAGAACTTCGAGGTAAATCTCGGATCCCGATCAGATATAATAGAAAGTGGTACTCCAAGAAATCTTACCACTTCCTTTACATATATCCTGGAAAGCTGATCTAGAGAGAAATCCTCTCTAATAGAAATGAAGTGTGCAGACTTTGTAAGACGATCAACTATGACCCAGATAGAATTATTGCCTTTGGATGTTTTAGGAAGTCCTGTGACAAAGTCCATAGTGATGTTTTCCCATTTCCATTCGGGTATGGGTAATGGTTGTAACATCCCCTTAGACTTCTGTCTCTCAACTTTAACTTGTTGACAAACCAAGAATCGAGAGACATATTCAGCAACATCTATTTTCATGCCATCCCACCAGAAGTACTCTTTCAGGTCCCTATACATCTTCGTGCTTTTAGTATGAATAGAGAATGAAGAACTATGAGCCTCATCTAGCAGCTCCTTCTTTAATTCGGGGATGGGAGGAACACAAACCCGATTCCTGAACTTTATTATCCCTGCACAATCAAGGTTGAATTCAGGAACATTTCTCACCTTCTTTTGTAACTCGACATCTTCTTTCTGTGCCTCTTTAATCTTCACATGTATAGATGGTTGAACATTCATTTGAGAAAGATAATATTTTCCCCTTCCATTATAATTCCAAGATCCATCCTTTGTAAATCCATAAATATTGGATCTTTTGTGATCCTCATCATGGATAAACTAACATGGTCTTGTCGACTTAATGCATCTGCCACCTTGTTTGCTTTCCCAGGGTGGTAATGGATTGAGCAGTCATAATCCTTAATCAGCTCCAACCATCTTCTTTGACGCATATTAAACTCCTTTTGTGTGAAAATATACTTTAAACTTTTATGATCAGTATAAATATCACACCTTTCACCATAAAGGTA
The DNA here is from genome assembly GCA_963277665.1 of Viscum album. Classification (NCBI taxonomy): domain Eukaryota; kingdom Viridiplantae; phylum Streptophyta; class Magnoliopsida; order Santalales; family Viscaceae; genus Viscum; species Viscum album. The sequence goes on along the minus strand of OY728143.1, from coordinate 256,107,470 downwards.
ATGCCTCCAAATCTTTAATGCAAAGATTACCATAGCCAACTCCAAATCATGTGTTGGGTAATTTTGCTCATGTATTTTCAACTGTTGTGAGGCATAAGCTATCACCATATCATTTTGCATAAGAACACACCCTAATCCCTTCTTGGATGCATCACTATAGATCACAAACCTTTCTCCACTACAAGGCAGTGTGAGTACAGGTTCACTGGATAACCTTCTTTTCAACTCCTTGAAATTCTCTTCACATTCCTCTGTCCAAACAAACTTAACTCCTTTCCGATTCAACTTGGTGAGTGGATTAGATAATTGTGAAAAATCTTTTACAAAACGTCGATAATATCCAGCCAAACCAAGAAAACTTTGGATCTCAGTTACTGTTGTTGGTCTTGACCATCTTTCGATAACCTCTGTTTTTGCTGGATCCACAGATATCCCTTATTTTGAGATTATGTGACCCAAAAATGCAACTTTTTGAAGCCAAAATTCACACTTGGTAAATTTGGCATAAAGCTTCTCCTTTCTCAGGGACTTCAATATAATTCTCAAGTGACCTTCATGCTCTTCCTTGCTCTTTGAATAGACAAGAATATCGTCTATAAAGACTACCAAAAATTGATCAAGATAGTCTCTAAAGACTCTATTCATTAGATCCATGAAGATAGCAGGGGCATTAGTAAGACCAAATGGCATCACTATAAATTCATAGTGTCCATACCTTGTACGGAAAGCCGTCTTTTGTATATCCTCCCTTTTTACCCTTAATTGATGATACCCTGAACGAAGATAAATCTTGGAAAAGTATTGAGCTCCGCGTAGTTGGTCAAATAAGTCATCAATGCGTGGGAGAGGATATTTGTTCTTGATAGTGATCTTGTTAAGTTCTCGATAATCAATACAGAGTCTCATTGATCCATATTTCTTCTTAACAAATAGAACAGGTGCTCCCCAAGGTGACGCACTAGGGAGTATGAATCCCTTATCAAGATTCTCTTGGAGTTGCTTCTTCAATTCCTGCAACTCAATTGGGGCCATTCTATAAGGTGTCTTTGAAATAGGCAAAGCACCCGGTACGAGTTTTATTGAAAACTCAAATTCACGATTTGGTGGAAGACCCGGTAATTCCTCCGAAAAGACATCATCAAAATCCCGTACGATGGGCATATTCTTAATCGTAAGTTTCTCACCAACCATTTGAGATAAATAACCTTCATTTAGTGGAATCAAGACCCATAAGATGGAAGGAATTTCCACTGGAAGGTTATATTCATCCTTGCATCGATAGACGATCGTAGATTGATCTGGAATATGAAATGTGACTTCCCTTCTTTGGCAATTGATATGAGCTCCATGTAGAGAAAGCCAATCCATGCCAAGAATCACATCAAATTCCACTAAAGGAAGGATCACAAGATTTGCAGGAAGCACTTTCCCACAAACGTCAATTAGAGAAGAATTATAAACTTTTGATGCGACTGTTGTGCCATTAGGTGTTGTCACAGCTAACTCAACATCTAATTGTTGAGGTAATACGGTGATACCCTTAGAAAAGTTTTCAGAAATAAAAGACTGGGTGGATCCAGAATCAAATAAAACATTTTCTACTTTAGAGTGGATGGTAAGTGTACCTTTCACCACTTCTTTATCGTACTCCACATCACTGATAGAAATTTCATGTGACTTTCCTTTGTCTTTAGCCTTAAGATTTTGTTGACGTCGACCATCATCATCAACCCTTGGATTTGGGCATTGATTGGCATAATGCCCCATCTCCTTGCACTTGAAACATTGAAGTGTAGTAGGTTCATTCTATGTATCCCTTCCTTTGTTTTCATCATTAGACATCTTCTTCCCATTATCGCGGCATTCAAATTCCCGATGACCTTCCATTCCACATTTGAAACATTTACTTGTCCCTTTAAGACAACTCCCTCCATGTTTCTTTCCACACTTTGAGCATAAGGGAAAGCTCATCTTCTTTTCAGTGTGCTCTTTAGATTTTCCTTTGAATTCCATCTTCCTCTTCTTATCAAACCCATGTGACTGATGGGTTACTCCAATCTCCATCTCGAATTTGAGAGCACATCGAATGATTTCCTCGTTGCTATTGAAGTCCCTTATGGCTAACGCCCTTCGAAAACTTGGTTTTAAGCCAATAAAGAATCGATCGATCTTACTTTCAGGTTGGATAATAATACCAGAAGCGTACCTTGCAAGTCTTGTAAAATTTGCTTCATAGGTACCAACAGATTCATCATCCCTTTGCTTCAGTTCAAGAAACTCTTTCTCCATCTTTGTTCGGAGAATACGAGGGAAGTACTTATTGAAAAACAAGTTCTTGAACTCGTCCCATTCTATAGACTCAATTTCATCCCTTTGCCTCATATTCTTAATAAGATTCCACCATTGATCAGCATCTCCTTCCAAACGATACACTACTAGGATGACTTTATCATGTTCAGAACATTGAAGAACTGAAAATATCTTTTCAGTAGTACTAATCCATTGTTCAGAAACTAATGGATCAGTAGACCCGCTGAAAGAAGGTGGACGCTACCTCATGAAGGATTCAACAGAATGTTGCTCCTTCTTTTGCTCGTTTGGAAGTCCTGTATGATTCATATCTTGAGAATGTTGTGTGAGCATGGCTACAAGATTTTGCATTCCATCTCCCATATTGTTTGGTTTCTTAGGGGGACAATCATTGCATTGCCCATCGCATTCCGCATTAACACGGTTCCTTCGGGTTCCAGCCATTGACTAAAACCAAGAAGAATAGTGTGAGAAACACTAATTATAATAGGAAAACCAAAAAATCAAGGATAAAATTTCACAATTAAGGTCTTATCCTAGGGTATTCATGGCCATTTCTGAAACACTAAGATTGTGTTCTATGCTTAGAATTATCCTTAGGGTTCTTACTAAGGCTTTCACATCCTAGTTTCCAAAGGTTGACTATACCTTTCCTCTGATACCAACTATAACGACCCATACTTTACATACATTGTTAATACTTCAAAATTGAAGCACACTTATTACAACATACGACAAAACCACAAAGGACCGTATAGGTATAGTGTCTTTAGAAACTAGGAAACATAAACAACTGGTTTATAAATCTTCTACAGTGTCTCCCATTTATTTCATCATATCTAGGGTCCCTTTTAGCATATTCTACTTAATATCCATCTTCCTGACCTGGGTAAAAGCAAACATAAAAGGGTGAGCTAAAATGCTCAGCAAGGGAAAATAAAGGAAATAAAAATCATATCATATCTTTTTGAAAATCATATCCTGAAAAAGAGATCATAATATCTTAACATGGAATAAATCATAGAAGTGAAAATGAGATCCCCATAATCATATCATGAAACTTGAAACTTTGTGGCATGCACAAATAATCATGGAAAATCATTTCTTGTTAGTCATGACTCATTGCCAAGACTATCTTAGTGGACAAAGTCCCTTTCTGAACCGAGTCACCCTCTTTCCAGTCCTGTTTCACTGAACCGGTATAACTTACCGTTCTAGCCATGTCTATCTCATGAGATATAAAATCATTACCCAATTCATTGGAGGGAGATATAGGTCCCACCCATCTTATAATGAATCCTTTCTTATGTGTGCCACATAATCATAAATCATACATCATCGCATAACACATGTAACAAAAATGGGATTCTTGAAACATCATGACATCATAAAACAAATCATATAAGGTAAATGACTTCATAAAAAATAATTCCCTCACAAAATAATCAAATAAATGTAATAATAGGGATAAAACAGAACCCTTTATTATCTTAGATGGAAAATAATTTTGATAAAACACTTGAACTCCATTCTTGAGTAAAATATCCCTTCTCCTTCAAAAACACTTTTCTTTTCTTAACATGTCATATAATTATAAACTAAAAGAAGTTGATTAAAAATAAACTTGAAAGGAAGATTATTGGAAATAATGTTTTAAAAATCCATTCTTGCCATATAATTTAAATAAAACATTCTTCGTACTTTTGTCAGAAAAGTCAAAAAGTACCTCGTACGAAAAACGACAAAAGATTCCTTTCATATCTTTTACAAAAAAACTTACCGAAGTGTAAAATTGGATATAAACTATTGTAGAAGGATGGAAATAATATTACATATTGAGGGAACATGGATGTAGATGATAAAATACACCCCAGTAATTACCAAAGTAAAAAAAATCTCGGATAAAAGTGAGATTGTGATATTTTCCCTTACCTTAGGTCCGATTTTCTTTGTACGTGTCCGAAGCTCCTCTTCTTTGGAACGCTTCTTTGAATCCTCCACTTAGGGAACTAAGATTGGTCTTCAAAGAAGACCAGGACCTCTAGGATTATTATATGAAAGTGTAGAGGAGAAAATGGTAGGGGTTGGTCGAGCTTGAGTGCTCAATTTGGTGTGAGGAGGAGGGGGATGAGGTGCCCTTTTATAAGGGAGGAGAGGGGCACCTTAAGAATATCTCAAAATATTATTTTATATTAAAGTCAAAATCGGTTTATAATGGTTCCAAAGGGTCTTATTTAGAAGATAAAGTGGGGATGGGTCTAAATCCTATCAACCAATAGGATTTAGAAAAGTTTAGGGTGTTATTTTAACCTTATCAATTAGATTTAACTCTAAGTTAAATAATTTAACTTTTACCGTTTCTTTTTGTTTTCTTTCACTATATGGTTAATACACTTACTATAACATGCCAAAAGAACCCCAAATTGTTTATTATTAATATATATATCCTTATATAAGTCATGTGGCCGAACCTTATATTTTTAGGAATAAAATAACAATTAATAATATAATATTTGATTTAAAAACTATTTTGTGTCAATTTTGACACTATTTGATATATGATTTTTTTGAAAGTCATAACAGAATTATATGTTCAAACCAATTTGATTAAAGCAACAATAATATATCATAGTAACCTAGAAAATTAGTGTAATTCATAAAAAGTCTCAAATTACATTTATTTTGGTGTTTATAACATCAATTATGTCAATATTTCATAAATAAGATAATTACTGCATCATAATTGTGACATAAATAAATTAAATTATTTAATGTCTAAAAATTATAAATAAAATACCATTATGTAGGAAATCTTTTTATCTTTCTAATGAATATTTATAGTCGAATTTATCTTATGTATAACCCCATAAAAAAATGATTTACTTATTAAACTTTGATTTTAACTATTTTAACCCTTCTTTAAATAAATTATTAATAAATGTCCTAATCTAACCCAAGTGGGCCTAAATGGTCATATTTTATTCATAAGGTTGTTTTTGGTCGAATTACACTTATCCAATAGAATTAGGACATGTGTTAGGGTAATAGTAATATCATATTTACCCCTATTTACTATTAACCGCGGTAAAAAAGTAAAAAGTTACTATTCACCAAAAAATTATTTTTATCTCATTGAACCACATTTTACTTACTGATATCAACCGTGTCTGTCGGATTTTCGAAATTCCATTCACAGAAGCGGTAAAATTAAGTTTTATGCAAAATTCAGTTTTTAACCTACCACTTAGTGGTTTCACTATTCATCAAAAATTGAAAGTTTTCAGAAAAATACCAAAATTTCACCCTAGGCTAATTTTGGTATTCCGAATCCAAAAATGAAGTCAATTTTGAAAAATAAAATTTATAAAATTTCAAAAAGTGGTTATTACTATTCATAATAGCTAGTTTTAATAATATTTTAATAGCATATCGTTGTTTAGTGAAACTCGATATTGCGTACGACGCAAGCTATCGAGGAAGGTCGCGATTGCGTGTAAAGTAAGCCAAGCTAGTATGTAGTGAAATATTCCTTTGATGATATATAAAAACAAAATATTACTCATAAAAATCTCGGGTGTTACAAGCCTACCCCAAGGAAATATATTGAAAATATTAAGAAAAATATTTTTATTTGAAATTTATAAAACCCACATAGTTCAAGTTTCATAGTTTAAGGGTGTGTGATAGAATTGGACTATATAGTTTAACATCATGAAATAAGAATTATTTTATCATGAAAGGATGAAATTAATATATTGAGTGGGGATTATACATTATAATTCCTCTAAAGGGAAAGGCCACATGTAAACTTGTGGGATCCTTTCCTATAATAAGGAAAAATATGTGTGAGCCTTACTTAAATGTTAGCTAAGTGACATCCGATGAAAAGGGACAAGAGGTGAAATATTATAATATTGGCCACACAAATAGGGTTTTCATGAATAGTCTTAGATTAGGTGAATGATACCCAAATATTCTATCACTCTCATTAAATTTTTTATCTATAAAGGTGTTATAAAATGGGTGTACAAAGATCATATTCACATAAATAATGGTTTACGCATGCCTTCCATTTTCATGAGGAAATTTTCCCCTTTATAAATTTAGTTATTTATAGAATATGTTCAATGAGAAATAGTCTCAATAATTCAACAATTCATTCAAGGTTTTATGTGTGTAAATTCATAAAAACTTTATAACCCACATGTTTCCATGGAGATTTATTCAATTAGGCTTGTATGAGATTTGAAATTGAGGGTAGTGCGATTTAAGATGCCTGAACATCCTAAATTTAAAAATAGGATCCTAAAAATAGAGACCTTAGGGGTATTTATAGGTCTTTGGATCATTAAAACAGATTTTATGGAGGCATGAAAAAACATCTGGTTACACACTCATGGAACCGAAACCTTTTAGGGTGCCTTTGAAAATGTCTCATGTAAGTTGTGGTTTGTGAAAGACTACCTATTTCATATACGAATCACTTACTTTGTATATCCTTCCTCCTTGGTCCATATTGAACATATTTTTTAGAAGAATAAATTCCCCATTATAATTATATCTACTAGAGCCAAGGATGACCAAATTATGAGAAAGATTCCATTTTTTCTGTTTTTACTCTATTATCACAAAACTCGAGTAGTTTTAAGGAAACTATACCCCTATATATTAGGATGAGTGTCCCATTATTACTCTGAAGTTGTGAATAACTAGACTAATCCTCTATTTTTATATAAATCCATCCTTGACGCATGGAACCTATAAGATTTTAACTTAGAATTATTATAATCCCCACCTTATATGAAAACGTTTCTAAGTATACAGGTTATGTAAGGGGAGATGATCAAATAATTAGGTCATTTAGTAATAATTTTTGTGAGATATAAATTTTTCTTGAACCCAAACCTTTATAATTGAGATTACCTCTTTAAACCTTGGAAATGAATGACTGACCTCTTCATGATGTCATCACATAGAGGAGGGATATGATTGAGAACCCTACTGCTGGACCTAGTGAGCAGGTCAAACCATGACATCATATGTTAGTGATCAAACTTTATAAAGGTACAAGGTATTTGTCACTATCCCAAATAATATAATTATTTTGGTTTTGACTACTATAGTAATTTTTAATACAAGAGTTTGAATTATATTCCCTATATAATTAGTTCAGAATCTCAAAATAGTATGTATAGATGTACTTATACATTATAAGCAATGTATAGAGGGAATGAAACCGAACTCTAACAATTAACTTTTTGAAGATCATTTGAAAAATGAATATTGATGAAATAGTTACAATAGACTCACCTTTTAAATATTTTTTAGGTGTCAAGAAAAAATCATCGGTAAACAATAAGGTAGGATAAAGGAGTGAGTCCTTTGGATGGGAGGAAAATTTATAGATAATTGGGCATGTGCCTGTTGGGTCTGATTGACCTGCATAGATTTTGGAGATTATCATTGCACAATTGAATTATATAAATCCATGTGGGTGTAACACTTTTATTTATTATTTCATAGATACCTAATTCTATAATTCTAAAACAGGTGTTTCCTAGAATAATACATTCCATATGCACCATATATAGGTCTAGATTATTTTATAGGGCCTCTATAAGATGGGAGGAATTCCCATACTTGGTAAAATATTTTATGAATTCGTTATGGTAGTAAACATTTGGGGAATCATAGTTCAAACCTAAGTGCTAAGTAAAGTTCAAAAATTGGAATTTGGGAAAGAATAATAAAAGTATCAACATATATACTCCAAAATCCTCTTCAAGACAAGGATCAAGATGTATTTAGAAATGCCTCAAGAGAGGATGGTAGGGGTGCTAAATTAGTTCCCACGAATCCTCTCAGGTTCTATGTAATGTTTTAATTATTCATCCTATAATGTGTTTTGTACATAGAGTTTGGTTTCCTAGTAAGTGAGGGGATGATTTTGAACCCGAGTCTGATGGGATTACTAGAATTCTTCCTTAGTGGGTGGTTACTATTGGTAAATTATTATCATATGAGGGTGAGACCAAGAACATTCATGATAGTGATGAAGATGACATGTGATCACTAGATAAACCTTTATATGATAGTCTTGTAATAATTGTAAAAACTTATGGGGCCCATGATCTAAAGGGATACACCACTACATATATATGGATTCTTTTAATTCTGATGTTGGTAGTTCATAATGAATTTTTGGGGAAACAATTACCCAAACATCATCCACCCTTAGGGCATAGACTTATGGATGATATTTATTAACATACTTGGGTAGAAGATTCTTGGTATTGATATAACTCTATTGAATATCATCACAAGTTCCCAAATTATGTTTATATTCACTCTATTCAATTCTTAAACTAGGACCATTATAGAGAACAAAAACAACTCCATCAATGAGAGGTTAAATCTATTACCCTTCAAAGGTGGATTATTAATTACATGAATTTATTTCTAAGTAATATATGATCCATACACTATATTACAATTCATTCATTAGTTTTGATACCTCTATCATTTCACTCAATTTGTCTACACTAGGGTTTATTGTGAGAAATATTCCATGATCATTCGATAACTCTAGTAAATTCTATCCTATGAGAAAACAGAAGTAAAGATCATGTTTCCAGGGGTAAATTCCCAAATTGGATTTCTTGAGGATTACATTTACAGTTATATAGTGATAGGTATCAGGGCCATGATGAGGTAATTTGTGATATGGATAGAAGATCCACCAAAAGCCCAAGAGAGATATGGTGGAGGGAAAACTACCTCTAGGGGAACCTAAAAATAAAATTATAGGTACTTTAATAAGGTGATATTTATTGAGAATCATCCAAGGCCTCCTCACATAGTATCACAGTGATGCCTCAAGGTATTTAATTTCTATAGATAAAGGGATCCCTAGAAAGAAAATTCAATACAGAGAAAATATTCAAGGTCCTCTATGGATTCTCTAAGGTTGGATTCAAAAAATCATGTATGGTCTATTAGAGAGATCCCAAGAGATTTATCCTTTCATAAATCCTAGAAATCATGGGATGATATTTCAATATTACTCACAAAGAGGAGGATGTTTGGGAACCTCAAATTAATCTAGGTGTACTTATCTATATTTGGGTTCCATGGACCTAGAATTATGGCCTCCCAGATGGAAACCATGGAATATATCAAGGAGTTAGATGTAGTGGAGTACTCCTATGGCCAAGAGGGAATCATCACTAATCTGGTGATAAATTTTCTTGATATATATCCTAATAAAGGCACAAATGACATTGGGATAACTTAATATGTGGAGTAGAGGGGTTCTATATATGAACACTTATAAGCAAGTCATGTGGGTTTAATAGATAATCCTATAGAGGGTGAGAAAATTGTATCTATTTTGGAGTCAGTGGAGTTCTCACTTGACTATATAATTCCAATATCCTACAACTATTATGGTTATAATTGGAGTAGCATGGGATTTTCTTCTCCCATTTATATAGGAATAATCAAATACAAAAACATCATAACACCCCCTTTACAACATGTGGGGGTGGGGGATGATGATGTGTTGGTATGGAGAGAATGGTAAGTAGTGAGAGGCTCACCATTTTTACAGTGTTATTGTGTTATAAGTAGTAGATCTTCCTAAATCCTTATCCACATTACTGATTTCTTCTGATATATAGTATGCGAATCTTGAGAGGATGTTGAGAATCAGCCTATTATATGACCCACCATGTAAGTAAAAATACATTTACTTTTGACATTATCAATTATTTTTATCCTATTTTCCTTCAATCATCCATTGTAGCTCTAGTGAATCAATATAATGATTTTCTTTTGGTGACCTATGGGTTATTGACTAGAGTCAAGGGCTCACAAATCATTGGGTTATCCTCTAATGCTCTAGGGATCAACTTTATAGCCAATATAGTGGTTTGAGTGAGTTATAGAGAGTATATACCAAGACATAGACACTAAGACTTCCTGATGGAGGAAGTGTATGAAGTGATCATTTCTTTATAGGAGAGAAGACTTTATCTCTATCTCTCAATCTTATTATAATTATAATTACTAGGAAAAACAATAAACTAGTTTTAATATTTATTGTTCCTAATAAGAAAGAATCTGATGGGAAACCATTCTTGAAGAGGAAACCATCACTACCTTGGGAGAAGATATGCATGAGTAATACAACATGGATTCTATGTCAGTGATAGAGGTGAGATCTATCCTTACCTTAGAGGAAGAGTAGGAGGAGTGGGAACCTGAAATTCCTATCACCCTAGAGAAACTAGACATCGCTCTAGGGGTTGATCAAGAGGAGAATGTTGGGAAACTATCACTATCAGTGTTTGTATAGAAGGATTTCCATACCATAGTGTACCTCAATGCCAATGATTCAAGTACATCACAGATTATCCTTTCCAAGGAATCATAGAAACTATCTCCTATCTTTTTACCATCTCATATCCTACACCTATGGCACCTTATGGGACAAGTATTACCTCTATATAGGAACTATGAAATTTGAGACTTGCAGTTGAGTGACAACCACCAATGATCAAGTAATATGATATGTATGATACCTCCCTTGAGTACGAAGCTGAATTATGTTCAGACATGATTGAGAAAACTGGTTGTTTTGGTAAAGTATGTGGAAAAACATCAAGGGTCTTGTCACACATACTTCACTAGAATATATTGGAATTGGAATCCAGATTGGAATCCAGTGTTATTGTATTGTGATACTATGTACCTATTTGTTTGAATAACAATCCATCCATTCCATGATCCATGAATTTTGGGTAAGTGATATCAAATAGAGTTTTAGTTAGTTGATTCTATCTAAACCAAGTATGGATCCCATGTTTCAATGTCATTTTAGGTAGTTCAATAGGTTATTTATTGAAAAGAGAAGAAGGAACTCTAACCTTAGGTTCTCACCATTATTAGTAAATATCCATACATCCTACTAATGACTAAACTATTAGCTTCTAAGATATAACTATCCTAAGAAACAACTTAGATGAAAAAGAACACGGCTTAATAAGAAAAACTATAGGTGAAAGCAAACGAAGTTCATAAATAGTCATTGGTAAAGTTAATGGAGATAAGGACAAAGTGGTAGGTTTTCAAAAAATACTTATAATGTATTACTAAGATTGAGTGGTCAATTTATTAGACATTTCCATAGTAAGTTTTTGTATAGAAGAAGTGTATATAACATGTGGATGATCATCCTTATTTTTCCTTGTAATGAAATTATACTTGTTTCAATTCCCTACATCAAATTTCAATGCAATGAATCATGTTAATAAAAAAATAAAATATAACCTCTAAGACAACATAATTCCATATTAATGTGAGAAATAATGGGTAATATAATATCATTCCTAATATATGAGAGCACAAAATAGAGTTGGATGGTTTAAGGCTGGAATTTCACATCAACCATTGCAATATATCTCTTGAGGATAGGGGAACTAGGCCAAATGTGATCCAAAAAGACCAATTCACCATAGAATGTTTAAAAATTCATGGGTGTGAAACAAAAATAGTGTCAAAACTTAATGTTTATAAATGGAAGTTGGGGAAAGGTAAATTAAAACCTAGAAAGTTTGAACAAAAGGGTGAAGTTACAAATAGTTTGAGGATGACCACTCACTATATGTTCAAGAACATGATTCTAGTTCAATACTACAAGAAATGGGGGTAAAAAAATTGAGGATGGGAATTAAATATATTTGAATGATGGGTTTTACTAAATTTTTATCAAGGATATTTTCTATGGTATGTGAACCCTGAAGATATATTGGTGTACTGTGACAGAGTGAAATGTGTTGTCACCATAAAATGAGGGGAGTCAATTTGAAAATAAAGGATTGAAATGGTGATTGAAACTCAGAATACACAAAGTGTGTGGGTGAAGGAAAATAATATACTCTTGTATAGTTTAAGAACTTTGAGGCTACATCCTCTTTTATTGGGTATATGGATGGGGAATAACAATACATATGGAGGTCATGTGGTCCAGTGTTATTTCTATGATAATTTAAATTACAACCCCATGAGAGACATGAGATTAGTGTTTGATCATTACCTAAGGTGGGGGATGATATGATCCCTATGGATATATTATTTAATTTTATATATCTTTGACCAAATGGGACTGGAGTTTAAGATTTTATATCCTAGAAAAAATGAGTTGATATAAGTTTTTGGTGATATAACTCAATGTGTCCTCATGGAGAATAATGATGTCTCAGTGTCAGGAGGGTAAAGGTCACCCAATGAAAAATTCACCAAACAATTGGATGAGGTAAGGGAAATAATACATTTGTGGATATCCCTAGGATACATCATATGGGTGTCACTACATATCCTTATAAATAAGAATGAAGCCAAAAATAATTCATAAAAAATAAATACTATCCCCGCATATGGTTAAACGTTGGAAGACCCAACATGAATTGGTGACATCATGTACTAGGAGGTAATTTTGAAATCTTTTTTTGGGTTTAGGATAAAATATCTTGGTGTCACTGTATATATTTTTGAATAGGAATCAAGCCACTTGTAGCTCAAAAAATAAAATGGTCATCCAAGAAAAGGATAAAATTTACAAATATCAGATGTGAATTGGTGATATTATTTATTGGGAAAGGGGTTTGAAATATACGAATAGCCTTGGATTTATTTTTCGGGTATCAAAACATATCTTGTTTTATAAGAATTATGCCTCACCTAGTTCTTTTAGGGATATTTGGGTATCACTATGAAATATTTTGTGTAGTTTAATATCGTGAAACAAGTACATTTTCCCTATATCTTAAGATCAATATGTTAGATTATATACTATATAGTTTAAAATTATGTCTAATAGGTGTATTGTATGAATTATTAAGTCACATTGAAGGGAAATTATGTTGGAGTGGAATATGCATGGTACTTTTTTGGGGAATATTTTATTGGTGTGAGGAATTATGTTCTCCCTAGTCTATGGAGATCATTGAATAAACACCAATAGAGTAAAAATCATAGATGATGAAGGGGAATTACCACATAGTCTATAAATTCAATATATTTCTTTAAGTTTTCATTTTAATGATAAATTATAGAGCTACTTTATCATATATTAATTTTTTTTTTGAGGTAGTGCTTTGGTCAAAGACCAGAGCACAATTTATTAATAAACAAAACATGGTTACAAGAGGCGAAAAGATGGGATTTTTTTACAATCTCTATCAAAAAGGTAAAGTAAGTCAGAAGGAATAGAGTCCACCCAAGTCATGAGCTGATGAACTCCTTTGTTGGCAAGAGCATCAGCAATAGCATTCGCTTCCCGGTAGGCATGAGTAGCTATATAGTCCATCCCATGTAGCAAATTCAGACAATTCATCCAACGTGTGGTAAGAGTCCAGGCCAGATGGATGTTGCCATTCCAGATGGAATGAATGATAGTGGTTGAATCACTTTCTATCCAGAGCTTTCTCCAACCTCTTTGAAGCGCAAAATCAACAGAATGAATGACCCCCAACATTTCCGCCTCCAGAGAAGAAGAGTGACCACAACCAACATAGAAGCAGCCCTGACACTGCACAGCTGAGTCTCTGAAGATGGCACCACAACTGGCAGGTCCTGGGTTGCCTTTGGAGGTGCCATCGACGTTCACTTTAGTCCATCCTGGCATTGGAGATTTCCAGAATACTTCAAATGAGTGTTTCGGCTTTGGGTAGATGCCAAGAACACAGAGCTCTCGAAGAATCACAAAGCCACCAACTGAGTTGTTACAACAGTCTTTCTGTATTGAGGCAGCTTCATGAACCGCCAGAAGAATCCGAGCTTTCCCTGCTTGTAGATTGAGACGGTGATTATTGTGGATGAGATCATTTCTGACGTACCAGATCTCATGAAGAAGCTCTCCCCCTGCCGCTAGGAAAAGGTTTTTTATCTGTGTAGAAATATCATTTCTAGTACAGTTTTTTAATAACAAAGAAATTTAGTCAGTAAAGAACCATCTATAATTAAATAAATCAGAAATATAATTCCATAGAGCAGAGGCCGTCTCTCAAGATAGAAAGAGATGATTGGCATCCCCCATATGTTGATTACACAGGCGACACTTATAACAGAGTTGAATAACAAAAGTTTGGAGACAGGTTTCCGTTGGTAGTCTATTATGGGCAATGTTCCAAATAAGGGTGAGCCTAGAAGGTTTAATCCAGGGTTTGTTAAAATGATTCACCCATAGGAAACTAGAGTCATTATCAGAGAAATTATGCTTATAATAATTCTTTGAATCCAGGATTGCATTGGTAGAAGGCTCCCAAACAAGGAAATCACCATTAGGAGAAAAAAGATGATTGTCAATAATTTGTGCAATATTGTCAGGGAGATCATGATGGTGAGATTGAAAAACCTCCTTTATAGTCTGATTAGTATCTTCAGGAGGATTATGAGAGGGTAACAAGGATATCATAGGGGTACCACACCAATTGTCACACCAAAAATTAATGGAAGAATCAGCACTGATGATCCATCTAGAATTTTTCATGATCCTATGATAAGAGTCTCAGATAGAGGGCCAGATGGATGAGTTGATGAAATTAAAATTACCTTTTAAAAGCTTAAAGAGGAATCTATGGTTTATGAATTCAGTAGCCTTAGAAGTGGAGTTGATAATGTGCCAAGTGAGGCGGGCCTGAAGAGCATCATTGAACAAATTTAAATTTTTTATGTCAATACCACCATTAGCAATGGGTTTACAGCAAGACTTCCAAGGTATTGTAACAAGATTCTTTTCAAAAATGCTTCCAGACCAAATGAAGTTTTTAATATAAGTGTTATTTTTTTTTAAAACGCTAACGGGCCATTTATAAACCATGAAGGAATAGACCATTTTAGAAACAATGTTCGATTTAACCAAACAAATTCTCCCAGCCATGGAGAGAGAGTTCCCTTTCCAGCTAGCGAGTTGATTTGTGATTTGATCAATGATGTTAGCAAAGTAGGTTGCTTTGGGCCTACCCCAAAATATTGGAACACCCAAATAATTGAAGGGCAAAAAACCCTCTTTAATACCCAGATAGGTGGTGATATTAGATTTCCTTCTTACAGGAGAATTTTTTCCAAAAAAGATATACGATTTGTCCCAAGAAATTGCTTGCCCAGAGATTTGTTCATAGTGAGAAATCGCTTGCTTAAGAACATGTATATTTTTTTTGTCCCCTTTTAAGAATAAAATAATATCATCAGCATATAAAAGGTGGGTAGGGGCATTTAAATTCCTGGCAACTAGAATAGGTTTAAGCATATGTTGATCAACCAGCTTGTTAATAAGTCTACTTAGGTAATCCTCAGCAATAACGAAAATGATAGCAGAAAGAGGGTCACCCTACTTTATCATATATTAATGACGAAAGGAGAACCTTACTTTTTTAATTCTCAAGCTAATTAATTATGATGAAACTGGAGATTGTCCAATGCCTGTAAACTATTTTAATTGATTCCTTACAACTATTTTGGTTGTACTTTTTACTACCCATATGAAATAATTTGGTTTTATATGTCTTTCTAAAGAGAAGGTATCTTAAACTAAATATGAAAAATTACATCTATTCTATACACCAGGGAATAATGGGTTATTTGGGTAAAAGTTTTGATTTTTGGTTTAATATCACCATAAAGAATTAAATATATTGTTAGGAAATTTATTATTATTCTGATTCACCATCTGATATAAAATTATATATATTAATTTATTTATTTCCTCAATCTATAAATTCAATAGTTCATGGTAGTGGGAATTTTGGTTGGATTAGATATGGTACTTAGAATACACATCCTTTAGCTTTATGAATCTAAATTTGGTTTTGTTTTCTATGGGAATTTCATGAATATTTTTAAATTAATGGATGATGTTATGCTTCATGAACTTGATCATTTTCTTGTTCTTGACCTCTTTAAATGGAATTAGTTCTATAAATTTTAAAAATAAATTGGTAGTAGTAATAATGAACTTGCACTATCACACTACCGCCAATGGATAAGGACTCATATTATTGATTCACCACACAAAAATATTTTAAGATTACTTAGTAGTTTAGAGTGGTTCTAGAGGATAATTTATTAATTTTTCATGAACATGGAATGTGTTACACCACTTGGTGAACTATATGAAGTCATGAATCATGGTGGTCCAAAAGTAGTCCAACCTTTAAACTTGGTGAGAGAGCTACAATACCATCTGATGGGACCCACATACTCCATCATTAAATACTCATATTTCCAAAGGAATTTTCATTTCCAAAATTATTTTAACAATCATTCCATTAAATATTCTCTTATAGAGGAATCTCTCTGAGTTGGGTTCATCATAAAGGTTGAAACTTAGTTTCATCGTGTGGATCTATTCTTTCTCATCCTAGATTGATGAAACTACCCAATGTTATAGACACTCCCCAAAGGGGGTAATCCAATTATAAATTTGTTCTATCATTGCTTAATTCAAGGGACCCACCTATAAAGAGTTAGTATTGAGTTGATTTACCTCTTTATATTCTATATCCGGAACGAATGGGGACATCACTCTCTATTCCACACATGGATTACCATTCCATCTTAGTTTGAGTCAGCAAGGGTGGAATATAAGTTCACTAAAATGTTTTATTAATCATTTTGAGATCATGGGTCATGTTACAACATTGGTTTGAAGTATAATTATTCTATTAAACCTTGCTTATTTTCAAGAAAGATGATGAGTTTTTTATTCTGAAATAATTTCAACCATTAATTTTCTTAAATACCACATCAGAGTCAGAGATCATGTGCATATAGGGAATTTTATTTTCAAGGGACAATTCAAGGAGGATAACGAGGTCTTGGTATTAAACATCATTTTCAGTGAACCCCTTTGAAATGAGGACTGAATATTTAATGAGGGCCTTTAAGGGAGAGACAAGGAAAACTCCATGGATAGCCCTTTTGAGTTTAATGGTTTCCATCATTTTCTTAGTTTTATTTTTAGAGGAACCATTAATGTGAACTTTCAATCATGAAAATGATTCTTCAACAAAGAGAGTGTTCCCATAAGAAAACTTTACATTTACGGGAAAACTTTCTTGGGTTGGGTGTGTGTAAAGGAAATATACTATTTATTTTCCCTTAATAGACATTTAATAAATTAATTATAGGTCAAAATACTAGAGAATAACTTCCCATAATTCCAAGCATATAGTAATATTTTATTGTTGAGTATATACTTTAATGGATCAATGGGGGCGATCAATTGGACCTCATGGTGATACTGATAATGATGCATCTTCTGTACAACAAGGATTGCCACAAGAAATTATTCTAGATATTGAAATATATAAACTCAATATCTATCATCATATATGTGAGTTAGTATAAAATATTCTCATTACACTTTTTATTATTTTTATCCTAGAAGAAAATGAGATATCTCTATTGGGAGATCTCATAGAGAATCAAGGGGTTTCCCTAAATACGTGTCATTAAAACCAGACGATGCATTAAGTACTTCTTAATATTGTAAAACGTGATTATTCACCCCTCATATCAATATTAGGAAGTTTATTTCTAATTTAATTTTGAAAGTTCATTTAATTTATTTTTAGGTTAGTGAAAATGTAGAACATACAATCTATATTCCCTTAAAAACCTCTATCCCCCAAACATTTTACTAAGGGATAATTTCAATAACATTATTTACTTTCTTTGAGTCAACCACAATACCTCTATATTAGAAAATGATCCCCAATAGGTTTTCATAGGTGACCTTGAATTCACACCTTAATGGTTTAATATTTATATTTTAGTCATGGATTATAGAAAAATAATTCTGAATATCAAAAAAATGATCTTGGAATTGGAAATATTTGGCCACAAAATCATACAAAAAGAACCACCCATATTTTTTGGATGGGGACTGATGATGGTTGGCATTACCCACAAATACGTTTCTTTATAATTATTCTATACAATATTAAATATCTAATAATATTATGTTATCTAGGGTTCTCTAAAAATATTTTCCTCTTTTTTTATGGGACTTTCATATTTGTTAAAATTTAGAGTATCCATCCATCATTGAGAGGACCAAGAATATAGTTTTTGTGTATATGAGAAACTATTTGACCAGAATGGATATTTTTTATCATAAATAGATTATTGAGATCCCGATAGTTGATAAAAACCATGATAATCCCTTCCTTCTTCATAAATGGGTCAATTTTGGACAACCTCTTAGGGTATTGGACCTCCTTGAAAAAGTTAGTTTTGATCAATTTGTCAAATATAACCTTGACCATAGTACAATATGTGAGAGGTGCATCCTTATGGGTGCCTTCTTATATCCCTGGTGGCCGACGGTTACTCCCATATGGTGGAAAGATACTTGCGGATTGAGCCCTAGAATCTCTCTATAATTCCATAAAATACCCCTTGGTGTTTCATTAAGAGTAAAAAATACTTCACATGTTCATTAGGAGGAATGATTCAAAAATCAATTTTAGTCTCTAGTATTCCTAAATTATAATATTTTACTATATTTTATCATATAACTTTTTGTAAATTCCCATTTTAAATGAATTAAGGGAATCACCAAACTCCTTATTATTAAAATAAGGAGGCCTAGAGGTGGAGTTCAACTCCTATGGAATGGGTTGTTTCATGGTAGAATCATCTTACTACATATAAGTTAACCTTTTTGATATTGGTTTCAAATTTTATAAATCCAAGTAAACTATGATTTTAGATGTTTTGGTTTCCTATACTTATAATCTTTATCTACATAGTCTCTTTGAGTCCTAAAATAGGGTGGCTAAATCGACCATCAATTTTCCAGTCATAATCTTCAATATAAATAGACAAGATATTGGTTGAGATACATAGAGAAAACTATTCAATAATTGAAGGGGGAGCATTCTTATAGCTTCAAACATTCCTATCCCTCAAATGAAAAATGGATGATTTCAGAGCATTCTACAATTTTTGACACAATTAACTATCTTCCTTGATCAAGACTATTCACTTCAATATGGTTAATAAAAAGTAAAAAGTACTCTTTATGTAGTCCCACAGATTCACTAAGGTGGCCTTAGATCATTGGAGTCATTTTTATGTTCATCTCCTCCATGATTGGGTTGCTGTCCACTTTTTTATAGTAATGAACTTCAATATAGTGGGTCTCACATAAATCAAATTGGGAAACATAACCATGTATTAACCATACTCTACCATCTAGGGGGTAATTTAGACATTGATTATATGGTTAAGGGATATACTCATGTATGTTTAACCAAGTCCTCCCTAGTAAGATGTCGACAATGGTGTCTTAAAAGAGTACCCTAAACTCGATATTTGATACAAAATTATTGAACTAGGTCTTGAAATAGATATTTTCGAGTGATTTGTTTCTCACTCTTATCATATCCTTTACTTTTCAAGTAAGTTAAGGATAGATAAGATACTATATATCCATGATAGAAGACCATAAGATTCATGATAAAATTGATCATGGAGACATTATCCAACATGAATCTACACATATAAAAACCATTGAGGTTTCTTGATACATTTTGGTGGAATATATGGCTTTATAGAACCAAGCGCACATCCTACCTAGAAAAATAAATAATGGGTTGACATTATATATGATCCCCTTATTTTACTTGACATGATTTAGCAACATGTAGTTTGGTATAAAACTCAAAAGGGGACTTTAAGGCCTCTATGATGGTACTTTGAAGTGCCTTGGACAAGTAGAGTGCATCAAGGATTGAGAGCCAAGATGGGATACTGATGAGGTGATTAAGAATTCATACACACTTTCTAGAGTCTTAATTCTAATCCGAAGGATTATTTCCTAAACAATGTATAGATGGAAAAATTGAACGAGTGAAGAGGTGTTTGGATGACACACATATAATTATAGAAAAGGTTGTGTAGTTATTACTAATCCAGATGGTCAACCAAATAAATGGGAAGTAGATATTCCTTGGGAATTTACTTTTTTAGATGGTTTCTTCTGATGATCCCAGATCAATGTTTTCCTTATTATATTAACAACTTAGATAATATTTTTGGGGATAGGTATTTAGGTTCCCTACATGCTGAGGTTACAACATTCCCTTGGTAGATAATTTTAGTGAGGGTTTTTGAGAGAATGGAATTCATTATCAATGGGATCAACATTGTTTCCCACCAAGATAATGGCATTGATAAATGAAAATTTTCATTCCTCGTTATAGAATTCTTCTAAATCATGATATACCAAATAATTTAATAATAACATGGGGGTATGATATCTATAATAAACCCTAATTTTAGGATATTTTTATCTTTAAATAAATATTGTAGAATAATTTTTTACACAAGAAACACTAAACTAAATAAAAAACGTGACACATGTTATATGTATAATATATGACCACTCTAATATAGTAATTTAATTAGAAATTATAAATAGAAATAACAACAATATAAAGTCTATATTAGTGGAAACAAGAAGTAATTTTCCTTATGAGTCTCATTTTTTTGTGCTTGGGTAGGAGGTGCATCACTAGCGTATTCCATAGAACATGCCTAAGCTGAACTTAAATAAGCACAGTTTGAGTGAAATGGCACATGGGACAAGTTCAAGATCATGGAAGTCACTTAGAGATCCATTTGAGAAAAAATACCACATATGACATCCACCAATGAATTCATTAAACTTAGATGTTATTATTAGGTCATGAGAGTTTTTAATTAGAAATTTGGGTTTTATGAACTTGTAAATATTAGAAAAATAAATTTTATATGTCTTCATTATTTTATGTAGTTTTATTTGGATTTTTTAAAATATATATTTTCAGTAAAGATACTAATTTTTATTATTGATATCAAAATAATGTATTAATGATATTAAAGGGATTATAAATTAATAAAATCCAGGAAATAATTTAGAAACTATAAGTAATGTTAATTTAATTATTCAAGGGAGAAAATATTTTGTTTTAAACCATTATTTTTATTTTATATCATTTATGTTTTATTTAAAATTCATATTTAAAAATATTATATTTTTAGTATGTTAAAATTAGCTTGATTTTTGTATTGATCATGTCAAAATAATAATGGGATGAAATTCTAGTTTTTTATAAATAGTTTATTTTTTAGTGAATAATAAAAATACAGTTTTTACAAATACAGTAGCTTTTATAAAAAAATTATGGTATAACAAAAAATTAAAAATATATGAAACATTTTACACTACAAAAAAAGTATTTCTGAAATAAAATAAATAATTTAGGTTAAATACTTTGAATTTATAAATATATGCTTGACTCTTGCGATCCTAAGTTATATTTTATTCTCAAAAAACTATTTTTGTCATTTTACTTTAATTAAGTATTAACAATGATCCCTTTTGTTTTTTAATAATTTTAAAGTCATAAAAAATTACTTTTTTAATCATAAACCAATAAATTTCATAGTAATCAATACTATAATTGATTTCAGTGTAAATTAATTTTTATACATAAAAATGACATTTTTATAAAAACAATTTTTGTTAGGTTAAGAAAAATTTTATAAAAATTATTTTTTACCACATGTAGAAATTTAGTTCTGAGAAAATGGGTTTTATATTTTTATTCATCATTTTTAAATCAGTTAATAAGGAAAATTTTATTTGGATTCATAAAAAATGGTTTACCATTGTAATATATAGTCATCATGGTAGAGGTTTAAATGGTCAGAAAGGGTTTAAATGAAGACATAAATCCAAAAATATCACCAAAACTTATCTCTAATTGATTGGAAGAGTTGAATCTATACCTCCACTATCTAATATTTTAATTTTTTCTAATTTTGACCAAGTTTACATGAATATGACTTCCATTTCTACATTAATAAATTTATAAGAAAAAATGCCACACCTCTCGCTTATTAAGGGATCCATCATCACCCCCTTCAAAGAAAAACTAAAAATTAAAATAAATATTATTAAATTTAAAAACTTATTTTCCTAATATTCCTCTCATATGTTATTGAGATTTTGTTTATAAAAATAATTTTTAAACATCTCATTTCCAAGTGTTCCTTCAATAGGAGATTTAAGCTTTTGACATAATAGATATATTATTCTTGATTATTCATCCATATCATCTTTATATTACTCTTATTCAATATAATTTAAAATTTTAATAAAATGATTTATAAAACATTAGTTTTCTATAAAACTAATATTATAAATATATAATAACATGTTCTTACTCATTCAAACGTCATAACATGTTTATCTTTGAATCGATTTTACAGCCTACATGAAAATTTATATAATGTTTATCTAATGAATGACTAAAAAAACATAAATACTAGTAATAATATTTAATAACTATAATTTTAATATGATTAAATAATTATATATTGGTCATATTCAAAAGTACATTTACCAATAATTGTTTTTCTTCTATTAATTAAAAAATCTCTAGAAAAGGGAATTATTAATCATTTCAAGAGAACCATCAACATAAGTTTCATGAAATTGATATGGGAATACCAAACTATATCGAACACATTTATTAACTTATAATTATAATTATTTATATGATGAATCAATGAACAAGACTCAAGGACTAAAACTGTCAAACTAAAGCATATAAGTAAAATAGAACTGTTAATACCTAAATATGAATTTTAACAATAATTATTTAACAAATGGGAAAAAAGGAATTTCAAATGGATGGTATAAAGTAAAATAACTATTCATAAGGTCCTTATTAATGTGAATAATAAACCTAAATTTATTATATAGGTAAGTTATAGATAATCCGATAAATGAAAGTTCGAGGTAAGGATTTTTTATATAAATTTTATTTTATTAGTATAATTTTCATATTATAATTATATTTTCATTTTTATAGTGTATATAATTTCAATTCTGAATTTATATTTGGAATCAATTTATACTAACGGTATTTTAAGTTCCTTATATATTTATTTCTTTCAATGGGTTTTTATTTTAAAAGCCACAAGTTTATTAAAATTTTTTCTTTAAAAGATTAGAACTCTTTCAGACAAATCTTTTTCCTCCACAGAGGTATTATTTATATTTGTTTGATAATTTTATTCTTTATACTTTATTGATTTCTCAGTACAAAAAAAATAGTATATTAGAGGTGGTTTTTAGAGGGGGTTATATAGAACCCCATTTACTCATCAAATTTAGAGGGGGTTTACCGCCCCATCTAGATTTTTCAGCATTATTTTTAATTTTTGGTTAGATTTTAGTGGCAGGTATGTCAAAACCACCACTAATTTAATATGTTTTGGTGCTATATGTTCAGTTGGATTTTAGAGGCGCAATATATATATATATATATATATATATATATTTGTTTGGATATTAGATGGGATTTTGAACCACCTATAATGCATGAAATTAGAGGGGGATGTGAACCCCCTCTTATATAAGAAATTGGAAGGGGCTCATGAACCAATACTAATACCATAGATTATAGGGGGTTCTGAACCCCTTCTAATTTACGAAATTAGTGGGTGAGGGGGGTTTAACCCCCTCTAATGCATGACATTAGAAGGGGTTGTGAACCCCCTAAAATATAAAAAATTAGAGTGGGTTCACAAACCACATAATCTGTTAGATTAGAGGGGGTTATGGACCCCTTCTAATTTAAGAAATTAGAGGGTGATTTGAAACCTGTCTAATTTAAGAAATTACAGGGGGTTGTGAACCCCCTCTAATTCTATAATTTAGAGGGGGTTCAGGAACCGCTGCAAATCCATTTTATTAGAGAGGTTTTTAACCCTATCTAAATTTTTATTTATTTCTTTAAAATATATCTCATATAAATTCAAATTTTATAACATTGATGTGCGTGCACACAAGTGTGTATATATTAAATAAAAACATTATATAAATGTATTTAAATACATTATAAACACACACACACAGACACAAACACTCACACACACATATATAAATGCATTATATAAACACTTTAAATAAATACTTATACATATAAAAAAATAATACATATATAAATAATGGTATACATGATATAAATTTAATTAAAAATATATTTATTCAAATATATAAAATTTATATGTGGTTATATAAATACTATACATTTATTAAATACATTTATATTGTACATATATTATATTAAATACATTTTTATTTTATATTTACGCATAAATACATTTATATTATTTTATATATTCAAAAATATATATAATATAGGAAAAACTAAAAATAAAAACAAATAAATATATTATATATTTTTTTTATATAATTATATCATATAATTATTTTATAAATATTTAATTATATATTAATTTTTATATATTATATATAATATCGCATACCATATTAATTATATTTTAACTTAGTGAATATATATATTATATTATATTATATTATATATTTTCAATTTTATGAAGGTTTTTAATTTTGTGTGAATATATATATATATATATATCTGTGTGTATGTGTGTCTACATGACATAATATAAATGCATATAATTACATATATAAATATATAACATAAATGAATTTAATATATTATAAGTAATAAAATAAATAAACGGTGTTTATAAACCCAACATAATTTTTTATAGTTTAAAAAATAAGTGCAATAATAATAATTAACTAATAATATTATGGAAAACAACACACGTACATATTAGTATATAACAATAATATATATATATATATATTATAGCTATAAATATTATCGAAATACATAAATACACACACACTCACACTTGTAAATGTTTATAATTTTATGAATATATATATATATATTTATGTATGTATGTATAATTATTTTTATATATTATATATACACTGTTACATATTTATATACATACAAAAAATATATTATCTTATTTATATTTCTATATAGTAATATATATATATATGTATATATAAATTATCATATATTTGGGTATGTAAACAAATACACTACAATGTTGTTCCGCCTCCAAGGTGGCGCATGTACGGGCGATGTAGATATGGCACGATGAGGATCATCACCAGTCCCTTTTTCCATAATAAGGAGCTCTCATCGAATTTACCATTCCTTTTTTTCTACCCATTCAACATCATTATCCTTTAAAGAAGGCTGAATTAACCCTGTAAGGAACTATTGGTCCCAGTGGGTGATTGTGTGGGGGGTCAAGCACTCACGCAATCGGTCCTTCTCAGATACAACTTCCTCAGATGGTCTCCAATGGGTTTATTCATGGAGCTAAGAATTCCAAACAGCCTTGGTATCCATGATTCATGGATCTTATTTCCAAATACAAGTGCTCATTGGGTGACAATTTGGACAACGACAATTGAGGAATCCATTGGTCGAGAGGATGAGAGGTCAAGCTCACTGCACCATTTTGGGGGAGGATCGTTGCCTATTCTGGGACTCTGTTATAGATTTAACTCATTTTCATATGTTTGTGAATCCTTGGTTCATTCCCAAAGAGTGTGTATATGGGATACCATTGGTTCTCCATATCATTGTGATCATGCATATGTTTGATTCCACAGAGGTGATTCTGACTTAGCCATATTGTAAGGCGCTCTGGAGTTTATCGTCATATAGGGGGATGGTAGGTGACTGGATGATGGGATCGGGCCCACAAGGAGGGCTTCCAACATATCATCGGGAGAGGAATTAGAATCCACGTAGTTCAATTGTGTGGGGATTTTGCATTAAAGCAGACTATTTGAGGGGGCATGATTGGCTGGACCCTTTATTGATGGGCACCCATTTGAGCTCGAGCCTTCTAGCAGTCATCCTACGTATCCTAATTTGTCCAGGAATTAGAGTTCTCATAGTTTAGATATGTCGGGCGTATCCATGAGATCTTCCCATTTGGTAGACATGATTGGGTGGACCCTTTTAGGATGGGAACCCCTTTTGAGATCGGGCCTTCTGGAAGACATCCTATGTATCCTGATTTATTTAGGAATCAGAGTTCTTGTAGTTTAAATGTGTGCTGATGTTGTAATCCTCACAAACCTCTAATCCAATGTGAGTCATGCTTGGTGTGAGAAGTAAGAGGATTTTAAAAATTCAAAAATGCACAAGCCTCCTCCCCTACAGGTGGGGGATGGAGAGCCCATGGAGGAAGAGGCTGGGGAAACTATGGGCGAGGGCACGAAGTGATGAAAATTTCCTTATGAAATGTCATTAAAGGTGATATGGCCTTGCCTTAGAGGATTGGGGACTTACCTCAGTAGGATATTCCTAGAGCACATCCTATAAAGGGGAGTAATTTTTTCCTCATCAAAGGGGGGAGCGAATATAACCCCTTCAATTGATCACTATTCATTCTCGAATGGAAAAGAAAGTGATCACCCCTAATCCCAAGAATGGGGAGGTTCACGTCAGTATCCCAAGGTTGGACTCTGGGTTACCATGGGAATGTAGCCTTACAAGCATTCCCATATCGCACACCTTTGTTGGGAGGGCCCTCGTGACTCTGCTTACCATGGGTATGTTGACTCAATGGGGCATGCTGATGCGCTCAATGGCCTGATCATACAGGTTCGGTAGCTTTGGGGGAGGCTTTGGCTTAGCGTCGGAGAACTAGTAAGCAGAGGGATTGTGGAGGACTAGACGGTAATGGAGGTGTGAGGTTGGAATAAGAGGGAACAATACCTGAAAATACCCCATTACGCGTACTAGTTTCATATGCGGGATGTGGAAGGCTCTGCGTACCATAATGGTATGCGGGAAAGATGGCCATCCACATACTAGTGTGGTACGCAGGCATGGGTATCACCAACCACATACAAAAGTGGTAAATGGCTCACCATGATGCTTTGGGTTATGTCCGCATACCTATTGGGTACGAAATGCCAATTTTAGTCCATATAGCAGTATGCTATGTGGATCTCCATATTGAAGGGGGTTGGGAGAATTATCATTTGTGGGAGATTCATCCACTAGAAGTATTTGGTTAGAGTTTCTTCTATTAGGTTCTCGGTTCTGATTATTATTATTTAATTCCCCATTTTTATGGTTCACAACCAGCTATACCAGTGGAAGAAGTGGTTCGCGGTTTGTGCTTCAACGATTAAACGAGATGGAATATGGAAGTGCAACTTCTAAGCTTCCCTTGTGATTTTGTTTCCCATCCTCCTTTTACTCGTCTCCTCTTTGCCATCCTTTTTCATCTCTTATGTGCTCCTTTTATAGAACATCATATGTATCGTATCCACTGGGCATGCAACACCATTTGTGGAGGCCAATTGAAGCAATTTTCTAAACTACAGAAGACTTCGTCAACCGAGGTTTGTAGATACTTTGGTTCACGATAATGATTCTTGGAACCCCTATCATCCTTTTAATCCATGATCTAAGGGGTTTGCGGCACGGTACGTAGATGTTATTCCATATAGAACACCTCCTGTTGAAATAGATCATGGTTTTCCCTTCTTGCTGGCCATCGTTTCATGGGCTAATGGTTCACAGACCATCCCGCATACTTGGCGGTTTTCAATCCATCTTATTCGTGTACCTTTCCCGATGATGGTATGCGAGCCATTTGAAAACTTGAATTCCTTCAAGTTCCTTCAAAGAAATACATCTCAATTTGAATCCCCTTACCTTGATAAACTTATATAAGTAATTAATTCCTACTGAAAAGTTATTTTAGAGGTATTTCTTCTCCTTAGCGGAATTTTCAGGACCCTACAAATGCCCCCTTCGGAATGGTATCCATTCAGAATGAAAATGGGACTATTCTGATTTAGAAGTGGTCCTGAACTGAAATAGTTCACGGTAAAATAGGTAGAACCGGTAGGAGTGGACCACACCTATATATAAGGGTCCATGTCATTTATTTTTTTACCATTTCTCATGGAGAAAAGTGCTCCTGATTTCCTGGTCTCCTTCACTTTCGCATACCATGCTATTTGTGAAAACTGTGTTTGCGAAATGCTTTGTATGATTCACGAATCGACTTCCTTGCCATTTTCCCTTCCGCATACCATATTTTGGTTTCCGTGAATGGGACTGTGGAAATTTAAAACTTAAAACTCGGATTTTGCAAAGAAGAAGGCTATATGGTTGACTTTTTTGTGTACTTAACTGGGATCAGCAAACCGAACCTCAAAAACCATTAATACAGACTAAAATTTTAATCCACAACTCATGAATGAAAACTTTACCAAGACCAAGGTTCATGGTTTCTACATTCCACGAACCATTCTTTTTTACGACCATTGGTTTTTGGCCCTACACCTATGGTCATTCCGTGCACCATGGCTCTATGTGGTGAATAATATCCATGTACCATAGTTATAGACAGAGTAGCTTCAACGTGTTATGATGTAGGCTAAATTATCTTTCCACGTACCTCTTTTATGAACAGTACACAGAGCCTTCCAAAAGACATGTTTTAAGTCCTTCAGTCATTTTTTTCCATAGCCTTCATCCAACAATTTTTATTGGACCAACTTCTCATCGGATTTTGGATCTTCCTATACAGGATTCAGTGGCTGATTCTTAGGATTCTAATAAATCAATGAAGATGAGGGCCACCATGGTAGGGAATAGTGATGATAATATTCATTCCCACATCATTCCCTTTGACAGATTCCTAAAGGTCTTCTTAATGCCAGAGCTTCTAGAATATCCATTGTCCATTCAGATGCCACTTTATGGATTTGGTCTTCCTACTGATGTTCCTCTTCCATTTCCTAACCCTGACATCCCTTTAGCCCTTTTAGAGGCACCATGAGATCATGATCGTGTCAATATTTCCCCAACCGGAGAAGTCATCACTACTCCTAGTTAGGAAAACATTTTCACACTGCATGGTATGACATGGACTCATGGAAACCATGGGGGCCACCATGGTGTCCCGAGACTAGAAATCCAAGAATACCCATCCATTATCAGCATTTCTCAAGAAAATCCAAGTGGCAGGTGGAGAACCAAATGGGATTTGTGGGCTGGTGGATGTTTCTCCAATGCGTGAGCCTGGGTTTTTTCGGTGAATTAGACCTGTCTGTAGTCCCTCGATCAGTTGGAAGCACTGGGCTTTCACCAGGCAGCCTGGGTGTCTCAGTTTTCAACCTTCTCTCTGGGTGAAATCCTCCTGAAATTGCTGAGTCAGTGGTTTCCGAGCACCAACACCTTTCACCTACTACATGGATAAGTGGGGATCATTCTTTAGGAAATCTATCATCTTAAAGGTCTCCCTATCCTCAGATAGATGTATGATGAGTTTCTCCCTACATCCACCACATGTAATGACATTGATCACGTGTCTCCTTTGATGAAGTGTTTACTGTTCATGGCAGTAGGATCACTGGATCATCCCCTCAAAGCTCATTCCCTCATCCCATTCGAAGCGTGGATAAGGTTATTCTTATAGATGAATGGGACTAAGCCGAAGGTGCACCAAAATCGAACTCACCCAACCTGTTAGTCCCACAAAACTCTAGGGTCACACTGTGCTACCCTTGAAGTAGGGCGATATGCCACATGGGGATATGAGCTTCGGCCTAAAATTTCACCTATTCTTGGGCAAGCAGGTTTATTTTCCATTTTCTTGAGTAAATGGATCTTCCCATCCCGTGACATATACAATAGGGTTCAGGCCTTCACCTTGATGATGGAGGCCATGCTGGCGGAAAGTTGACCCATTAATTAGGCCCTTCCTACCCTCACTCGACTTTATGAATTGTTAGGATAGAACTTCGGAAGGCAGGTCTCCACACCATCTTAGTGGAATGTTCCAATTCCTGTACGGATGGATGGTGGAACACTTACCTTGTTATGAGTATCGACATACCGCATGGGTTTTCCATTCTGACTTTCATCCGGCACTTGTCATCATTTCTGTTGTTCGTCCCCAGACTCTGACTGTTACCTATGTGGTCGGGCTATTGAATGACACCTCTCATTTCTCATTTGCACTACATCCTACCCCTCATGGATCATTGAAATGTGACTGGGGAAGTTCCTTGAAAAAATGTTCATTCCTCATCAATCTTTGGGATGAGATTCTCATCGCCTGTGTAGACCGAGTAGTTATATCTGTGAACCATACCTCTCTCAATGGTTCTCTAGGAAGTTTGGATGCCTTCAACAGACTGCATTACTTCCATTTGTTTGACTAAGGGGATAATATCATCCTATGGTTCTCCATCAATTGTGTCTTATGAGGACGCATGATGGTGATGCAAGAGATATTATCATTCCTAATACAACAGGGCCCACCTTCCTATCACTGAAGTATGCCCAACTATGGGTTGATTGTTACACCACGAGGATGCTGAAAGAACATGTCCAATGTGTATAGAAACCATTGACCATTTCCTATCTTGTTCTCGCCCCAACAACGACACCACACATTCCCCTCCTCACAAGAGGTGAAAAGGCCACACCTTCTACGTCCACCCCTTCCACAAGTAAGAAGGATATACCTCCTGATCCCACTCTCATGGTGAGAAGGCACTCAATCCATCATCAAAAGCATTTAAAAGGGGTTTCCTCAGCATAACCCATTTAAGTGAGAGAGCGATGAAGAATACTCCCCTCATGTGGATATTTCCCAAGATCTAGATGAGACAGGCACCAGCCAAGCATCTCCGATCATCCTGGAGATCACAGTTAGTCCTCCGTGTCTAGGTACAGTGGCTGGGCCATCTGAGGGAAAGGAGGGTCTCCCATCTTGGGTGACTATATTTAGTCCCCTCCCCACTTCTACGGTGATGATTCATACTTACAAAAACATAGAAGCAGGGGAGGATCGAAGTGCCAGAGTTGTGGTGAAACACCAGGCACTGCATAAAGAGTCATGGTCCCAGTTACATTCTCTTGCTGTGGAGACACCCCTAGCAAATTTTGTCGATGAGGGCGATAATTTTCAGTGGTTATTTGCTGAGTTGGGTTCCAGTGTCTATGATTATCAGTACCTTCACTTCCTTATTTACCAAATCATCATGGCCTGAGAATACCTAACCTCATATGAGGGCAAGCTGGATGGGTTCAATTCTTCTTATCAATAGGTGGAAACCTTCTAAGATATTCCGGAAGAATTTGATCATATGATGGCTAAGAAGGTGAAGGCCCATGACTTGGTGGTGGCTCGAGAAGAGGAGCTTCCAGAGTGTGAAGCTCACACAGCCAGGTTGATGAAGAAACTGTCATTTTTTCATGTCAATCACGGAGCTGTCCAAAAGAAAGGGCAGGGTCTTAAAGCTTTCTTGGAGTTGGTGCACCCGGAATTCAAAACTGAAATGGAGGAAAAAAATTATTTTGAAGAAACCATTGACAAACCATGGTAATCGCTCTCCATTCTTTTGGAAAGGGAAAATTGGGACCTATTGTAGCTCTACCCCAAATTACAGCATATACCCTCCCCCTCTTCTTTTTGACTCTAGAGAGACTCCGAATTGGTGATGTTCCACCAATTTTCTAGAGAACTGATACCCGACTATTACCCAGGGGTTCCTTTGGAAGATTTTACCTATGGAGAGTATAACATCCTTTTTTTAGGTAGTTCAGATTCCTACCATTCAAACTTAACACTAATTCTTTAGGTCGAACAAATTTTTCCAAGTCTAATGGGGTAAGGCCTCGACTCGGGACAATTATTCAGGAATGTTCTAGTATCCTTTAGACATGGGTTAGGGACTTTTATTGACCTCATATTTCTGGATTCTGGACATGCATGAGGATTAGGGGCCGCTTTAGGCATACAAAGGTAGGAAATGATTATCATAGAGGTGAATTTGCCTTTGACTGATGACCATTTTTGTGGGTGACATATGTAGATCCCCCAGGGCATAATGTGCATAGTAAATCAATGGTATCAACATGAAACTGGACTTCCACCTCTAATGGCATGGTGATATTTGCCACATTTTGGATTTATCTTGATGTCGGGAGCCACAATAGGTGGTTAGATTGAATAGTGTTGTCTGAGAACATTAGGAAAATTCACATCGGCCTTGAGTGTATAATTTTTTCCACATGTTTCTTACTTGCGTGAGGGAGTGATGGAAAGTGGTTAGTTTAGTTAAGATTCCTTTCTGTGTCAGGGGAACTTGGGACGAAGGAGGTACATAAGATAGCATCCAAGAGTTTTTCGAATTTTGGGGTGTGACAAGATGAAAATTTCATTTGAGTGTACGGAGGCAAGAAAAGGCACTCCTGGGGATGAATTTTCCTTTGATTGATGACCATTTTTGTGGGCGACATTTGTAGAGCCTCCAGGGCATGATATGCATAGGTAAGAAAAGGTGTCCCTAGGAAACTGTGCTTCCGACTCTGATGGAATAGTATCCATTACATAGATCTGACCCATATGTAGGGTGAGGTACTCATTCTATCTTTGGGATAATCGGTTGTTTAACATCACATGGCTAGGACACGGGGTTCCTCTCAGGGAAGGGAACCATGACATGCCTTTTAGGGTCGTGCTACTAGGACCAAATTCTTGGGCTGTTTTGCGATAAAGTCTCGATGGATCTCTTTCTAAGAACCCTAAGATCACGTGAGATATGCTCAGTGTGAGAAACAATGGATCACAAGGGTTTCATTTCATCATTTAAGAACATTGAATTCAATATTAGGGGGAATTTTTAGGCTAAGCCATTTCTTTATAGTTTAATTTCATGCGGTGAGGAAGATTTTGGCCTTACTGTTTTATGTTGTTCGGTGAGGAAAATTTTGGCCTTGTAGCTTAATGTTGTGTGGTGAGGACGATTTTGGCCTTATAGTGGTCTTAAAATGTTTTAGGTTAATCAAAGTCCGAGTGTTCTGGCATTATTTATATGCGAATGATGATAGAAGGTGTAAACCATAGTACCAGGGGTGACTAGAATTAAAAGGGATGTCATGGGGCTTGAAATCCACTGGGTATAATGAGGTAGAATATGACTCTCCTAGGGACAAGTATTCCTTTGATTGATGACCATTTTTGTGGGAGATGTATGCAGAGCCACCAGGGAATTATATTAATAGTAAATCAAAGGTGTCCGTAGGACATTGGACTTCCATCCTAGATAGCCTTGGATGATTGTGAGGATCCATGTTTTCCCAAGGTATGGAGTGTGACAAATGGGAAAGGTATTCCTGGGAATATGATAATACCCAAACCATGATTAACCATGGCCTTCTGGGAGCTTCTATATAGGTCTGACCCACACATGGGGGAAGGGGGAATTTTTTTCTTCTACCAGTGGCTAGGCCAGGATTCCAAATCTGAGCATCACTAGTTATCCTGTGAAATCACGAATCAACTCACACATAGTTATGGAATTTACCTACAAAATTCTGTTCAATGTGTTAGGGACACTTGAGGGAATTTTGGTTTTACTTTATAAGGGGACCAATACTACCATATTCCTCTATGGTTTACTTGCATAAGAGAATCCACACCACTGGACCTTAGCTCACGTGAGTTATACTCAGTGTGAGAAACAAGGAGTGGTCACATAGTATTCTTTTCAAGTTTAAGGTGATAGAGATTATGATGGGGGCCTTTTTATTTTCTTTTCCACTGGGATAGGCGAGGATCAAATATCGATGCATCACTATGTATCCAGGGAGGGAAGGAATCAAGCCGTATGTAGTTCAGTGTTTGCCCATACCAGTTTGGCTTGGTCCAAAAGGTAGGGGAATTTTCATTCTACCCATCATGGTTGTCAGGTCCGCCATGTTACCCCATAGTTGAGCTTCGTAATAGAATATTTATCACCATTTCTAATCTCATAGGAGTTGTACTCGACATTAGAAACAAGGAGTGATAGGGGTATCCTTTACGAATATGGGTTGATAGGGGGCGTGATGGAGGTGTTTTTTATGGGGGTTGGGCTAGGATCAAATATCGAGGCATCACTACGTATCCTGCTAGGTTAGGAATCAAGCCATACGTAGTTCTATGAAAGATCTTGCAGTTTATCATCATGAAATTTTAATGTCTTATGACAAGGACATGTTCCTTACAGTTTAACATCATGCGAAAAAAATGATGACTCATAGTTTAAGGTATTTGATTTTTGATCATAGGGACATTTTTATCTACTAGTTTACGATCTTAGTGTTTAGACCATGATTTAGTGGCATTTTTCTTACCTCGTAATTTAAGGTCTTAGAGTTTGGACCATATCATGGGGGCATCCTTTATGACGCATAGTTTAGGGTCATAGAGTTTGGACCAAAGGGATATTTTTGACTCATAGTTTATGGGGTTAGAGTTTGGACCATAACATTGGGGCATTTTTTTATGACTCGTTGTTTAACATCATAGAGTTTGGACTTAAAGATCATGCAGTTTATTGTGATGCAGTTAGTATGTTCTATGCTACGTAGTTTAACATCTTACGACAAGGACATGTTCCTTACAATTTAACGTCATATGGAAAGTATGATGACTCATAGTTTAAGGTATTAGAGTTTGGACCATGACTTTGGGGGATATGACTCACAGTTTAACGTTGTAGAGCTTGGACTTAAAGATCATGCATTTTATTGTCATGCAATTAGGATGTTCTATGCTACATAGTTTAACATCTTATGTAAAGGACATGTTCCTTATAGTTTAACATCTTGTGGAAAGGATGATGACTCATAATTTAAGGTTTTAGAGGTTGGACAATGATATTGGCAGATATGAATCATAGTTTAACATCGTAGATCTTGAACTTAAAGACCATGTGGAATTTTTATGTGAAGTATTTCTTCAAAAACTTCGCATTTGTGGGATCCGTAATGAGATTTCTATCCATTGATATCAGGGCGTATGCTCCATTGGAATAAAACTGATGTATGAAATATGGTCCTTCCCACTTTGGTTCAATCTTTGGCAGTTTTTTCCCCAGTATCATAGAGGTTCTATGGACTAAAACCATTTCTCCTTCGAGGAAAGATCGCAGGTGAACCTTTTTGTTGAAGGATCGTGTAACCCAATTTTGGTAGATTTCCAAATAGTGCAGAGTGAGCAACCTTTTTTCATCTAACTTCTCCAATTCATCGAACCATCTCTTGGACTTCTAATCCATGGAAAGTTTATCACAAATGGGAAAAACAAACTGATGACACTTGGATTTTTACGGGTAACACCGTCTCTGACCCATATACTAGTGAGTACAGGGTCTCTTGGGTGGCTATGCATGTGGTGGTCCAGTAAGCCCACAAAGCATGAAGGATCTTGTCTGTCCATGGTTTCTTATCCTTATCAACCATCTTTTGAAGTATATTGGACAGAGTCTTGTTGAAAGATTCTATCTTCCCATTGGCTATCGTGTGGTAGTGGGAAGACCAGTTATCCTTTATTCCATATTCCTAGCACAACTTAGCCACTTTAGCAGATCAGAAGTTGGTGCCATTGTTTGTCAGTATATTATGAGGGAAACCAAATCTTGTGATGATGTTGGCCTTCACAAAGCTGACGATGTTTTTTTCCCTAACTTCCTTAAGGGGTATGACTTTAACCTATTTAGAAAAGAATTCGGTTGCTGTGAGTATGAACTTGAATTGTATATCTATAGCAGGAGGATATGGTCCCGCAACATCCATCCCCCAAGCGACGAATGGCCAGAAGTATTTAGCCATATAAAGAAACTATGGGGGGAGGTGTGTGAAATTAGCATGAAACTAGAAGGAATATAACTTCTTAGTGAATACAGTGCAATCTTGTATCATGGTGGGCCAGTAATACCCAAGCCTCTGAATTTGGTGTGAGATCTTGGTTGCTAAATGGTGTGCTTGACAAGCTCCGACGTGCAATTATTTCATGAAAAATGCAGTATCTTCTCCATTAATTCACCTGATAAGGACTCCTAAAATGCCTCATTTGTATAGAACCTTCTCTTGGTTCACCCCATTGTACATGTTAAAATTTACTGCCCATCTTTAGACCTGCTCCCTTTCATCCCTAACTGATGGTAGTTCCCTATTCTGAAGGTAATTCACGATGGGTGTCATCAAACCGGTGGTATGACTGTAAGGCTCAGGAACAAGGCTAATTTCATCAATTTTCTCTGTATTTATCTGGATGAATGAAACTAAAATACAATGGTGAGCAATGCTAATGACTGTTTCATCCCGGCCGGGATCGACCAAGGCTGTGGCTGCATTTTTCAAAGCGTCGGCTTGAACATTATGCAACCAGGGGATATGAGTCAATGTTGGTTCTGATGAGAATTATTCCATCAGTTCTCTAACGTGGTTCATTAAGGGAACCAACACTTATTTCTTGATAGAATATCCACCGTTGACCTGTTAGATGGCTAGATCTTAATCACCCTTTACTTTTAGGTGTTTGTCTTGCAACTGGATTTCCAATTCCAGGCCTGCAATGAGGGCCTAATACTCCACTTCATTATTTTTACACCCTTCCGAAACCAAGAAAGACAAAGGCAAGATTTCCTTTTCAGGAGATATGAGTAAAACTCCAAGACCCACTTTTTTAATCTTGGGATCCTCCGTCTTTTTCCCTATTGGGCTTTAGGAAGCACCGTCAAAGTAAATATCCCATATCTAGGGGATCTCCTGGACAGAAAACACTTCTTCATCTAGAAGTTCGGTTTCAAATGGTGCCATCTCTTCCGAGGGGTTCTTGGCTAGAAAATATTCTAACACCTGGACTTTGATGGCCTTTTAGGGCACGTACTGTATGGAAAACTGTTGCAGGATGACCACCCATCGTGATTGGCACCCATTTAGTATGTGAGAGTTGAGAATATACTTGAGTAGGCTATAGAAGGAGACCAGATTGAACTCATGGTGCTATAGGTAATGCCTAAGCCTCTAAACTGCAATGATTAGGTCCAGGTAGTTTTTTTCAATCTTCGAATATCGAGTTTCAGCTTCAATCATAGTCCTGCTGAGGTAGTAGAGGGTGTTCTCACTGCCAACATCATTATTTTGCATGAGGAAGGATCAAAATGACTATTCTAAGGTAGTTACATATAAAATGAGTAGTCTCCCCTCCAATGGAATCATGATCACCAGTGGTCTTAGGATAAATATTTTAAGGTTGTCAAATGCTTCTTGAAAATCATTACCCCATTCATACGCAACCCCTTTCTTCATGAGCTTGCTGAAAGGTAAACATTTACCTACAAGGTTATCTATTAAGTGATTAATGTAGGTGAGGTGCCCCTGGAGACCTCTCATCTCAGCGAGGTTGCAAGGTGGGGAAATTCCAAGAATGGATTTTGTCTTCTCGGGGTCAACTTCGATGCCACGATGGCGTACGATGAAGCCGAGAAGTTACCCCAAGGTAACACCAAAGGTGCATTTCAGGGGGTTAATCTTTAAACTATGTTGTCTCAATTTTTTGAAGATAGATTCAAGGTTGGAAATGTGGTTTGAACGTTGTTGTGACATAAACACTAGGTCATCGACATAACACTCAATGAATTTTCCCAAAAAGGGCTTGAAGATGCGATGCATGGCGAGCTAATATGTGGCACTGACATTCTTTTGACTGAAGGGCATCACTTTATAACTGAACACTCCCTGAGGGCCCCTAAAGGTGGTAAATTATTCATCTCCTCAGGCCATCCATATTTGATTGTATCCATAATAGCCTTCCATGAAGGAGAGTGCTTCATATCTGGTTGTTGCATTGATAAAAAATTTTATGATCGGGACTGGGAAGTTATCTTTTGGGAAATGCTGATTAAGGTCCCTGATGTCGATGTAGATTATGATCTGTCCATTATTCTTTTTAATAAGGACTTTTTTGGACAACTAGATTAGATATTGGACCTTCCATATGAAGTTATCTTTGATCAGTTTTTTGACTTCAGCCTCTATTTTGGTAGCATGCATCAGGTGGGTCCTTATGGCTACCTATTAATAGACCCAATGATCTTATGGTAAGCCCAGATAATGGGTGGAGACTTCAGGATCAAGGCCTAAAATCTCTATGTAATTATTAGAAAACACATCTCAATTATTCTTTAGGAAGTAGGCATATGCCTCCTTTTCCTCAACAGGCATGGCCACACTGATTAAAGTGGGCCGCATGTTGTTTTTAGTGCCGATATTTATCTTCTTAAGCCTGTCTATGGTGGTGGAAACACCTTCTTCAAATGAAGGAAGGGAATATTTGAGGTCTTCTTCCTCTTCTTCCTCTTCTTATTCATCTTTATCATCTTCTCCTTCTGATGGAGAAAGGATTTTTGAGATATCTTCTCCAATATTGGGAAAGAAATCATCTTTTTTCCGTAGTGCGTGAGGCAAGGGCAGTTTGATTCCCCAAGGATGGGCCGAGAGAATTATCAACAAGGCTTTTCCTGATGACATGGGAGTCATCCCATTCTTCTATGTCTTTGGACTTGGTGGTTGTTGCAAAGTCCATGCGGACAACTGAGGAAGTGTCAGGGTTTATACTTACATATTCAACTTGGATGATGGGTAGTACGTACTCCTCCCCAAGCTACTGGAAGGGGTCAGCCGAACCATCTCCAATCCATTCGAGGGATTGATCCAGTCAATTTCATTGGCCAAAAGATGCTTTTCTTCTGATTCATAGAATCGTGCATCGATATTTTGTGACTCACATAACTCGAACATGGATTTATCGGCATGCAACATACCATTTTTTCATTAGTAAAATATTTAATACACTGATGGTATGAGGACTTAATTGAAGCATGATGATGCAACCAAGGCCTCCCCAAAAAAATATTGAAGGCCGTACTTTGCCACACCACTAGGGAATTGGAATCTGATATGAGATATCTGAGCCATGTTTTAAGATTGATTCTTCCCAAAAAATTATGATCGCTTTTGTATTATCCAAACAGAGTTGTAGTGCAGGGTGTCAAGATGTCTTCCTCATCTCCTAGTCAACGAAGCATATTTAGTGGGAAGAGGTTAATTCCAGATCCATTGTCGATGAAAATACTTTGAACATCAGTTCCATTTATCTTTCTGGACACATATAAGGGTTTAATATGCCTTTCCAAGATGGCATCTTCATCCCTATCTATAAAGGAGATGACGACTTGACATTCTTCGAGACTGTTCTCTGCTCAGTAGACTTTGGACGCTGGTACTTCAACCTTGAACTCCTGGGAACTTAGCATGGCTTTAATCAGTGACTACCAAAGATCTACAGACAAACTCAATGCGTCTTGGACTGACAACTTTGTTGGTACTAAATCCAGCTATTTTAAAATGTCATACATCTACTCTAAAGGTCACCACTTCTCGGCTCATGGTTTCTCTTTCACAGAAACATTAGGAGATTGATATTTGGAAGTAGATGATTCAGCCTATGTAGTAGAAGCCGGCAGTGCTGCAGTTCTTTCCGCGTTTGTTCGGACTGGTCTTCCTATATTAGTTGGATGGTTTGACACTTGTTTTTTCTATGATGGATATTCCAAGACAACTGGTCTTGGGTTTTCTTTGTTGGGGGATAAGGAGAACATTGGTTTTCATTGTATCTACTGAAGGGTCCTTCCATGGGTTTCCGCGATGTTTATAGTTTGTCTTGTGGTGTGGCTTGGAATTGGCTCCATCCATCTACATGACTTCCTGAAAACCTCCGACCTCTATGGAATTTTCCTTAGGCTATCTAATTGTTCATTGGGAATTCAGGTTTGTGGCCATAGTCTTCATCAGAGAAGGGGTCCATTAAGTGAATAAAATTGATGGAGCTGAAGATTAGTTCTTGATCCAATGTTATTTCTGTCTGAATACCTCCTTCTAATGGTACCGTTTAGCGGGGCGATGCCCGTTGTTCCATTTGGAGTGGTGGTGCCCACTGAACCAAGTCTATTGGAAGGAATTTAGAAGGTTTCAACACTGACTTTGGCTTTGGTACTAGATCATCTTCTGGATCTTTCTTTATTCCCTTTTGTCCTTTAGAGGACCATAGGGATGGAAAGGATGGCTGTGTTGTATTAGGATCTTCT
Organism: Viscum album; assembly: GCA_963277665.1. Classification (NCBI taxonomy): domain Eukaryota; kingdom Viridiplantae; phylum Streptophyta; class Magnoliopsida; order Santalales; family Viscaceae; genus Viscum; species Viscum album. Next base: position 256,067,239 of record OY728143.1, on the reverse strand, counting down.
AGGGGAATAATAGGTTGTTTCAACTATGCCTGGAGGATTCCGTGGACTCTGTGGATGGCCTTATAGGTCATCCAATTGTCAAACTTTTTCTCCTTACTGGTGACTACTTTCCACTCTTCTTCCTCTCTTGAGTAATAGGTGGACACATACGCCACTTGTGCTGGTGGCGGGCCACACTTGACTTTCCCGGAATCCACCATCTTTTGTAGGATATCCTTAAAAACAAATAATTCCTAGATGGTGTATCCTAGTATCTAATGATACAGATAGTAATTTAGATAGTCGTCGAGACCCACTTCATTGGCTCTCTTTGGCTCTAGCAGCCAGAGCAGATTAGAATTCATGGCGGCTATGAAATAGCCGCGGACCTAGTCGTCTCGAAACGAATAAACTCTATTTCTTCATTTTTAGAAATGAATTCTTTTAGCACCCCATCACTCATCTTGCTGATGTGCGGGTTTCTATTGACATCCAGGGGGTCCCGCATTGTTCTATGGGGCCCTCACAACTGGGTTTGGTGCCAGGGGTGGCTTAATCATGACAAACGTTGCTTAATATTTTCCCATTCTTTTCCTAGGGGATGATGGGGACATTCAAGACTTAAGGTTAGTCCTTTGAAAGGAGTATTCTATCATTTTGGAAATGGAAGAGAATTCTCTAAACCCACTTGTGTATTTCACTGGGATGAGGGGCATTCAAAATTAATCCTGAAGTTTATCGATGCACATGGCCATCATCTATTCTTAGGGGAGTGGCCAGTTCAGGGAATATATTAGGAATTTCCATCTAACAATTAAGTCTGAGGCACTCACATTCTATCACTGCTTGTATTTCATGAGATCACTAACCGTCATATTTGGAAGTGTCGAACTGAACTGGAAGAGAAACTATCTCCGGAGGTCCACCCAACCCATAATTGAATTAGCTGGTAGGCCAATATAGAGTACAAAATCCGATCCCTGCAAGGTTTGTATAGAATACCTGATTTTTGCAGCTTCTTTCTTCTCTATATTTCCCATCATGGGGTCACAGTAAGAGTCATACTGCATAAAATGCTGTTCTAGGTTCCCCCGAGCTATTGAATACTAGAAATATGGGGTTCCCGAAGTTTGGTGGTGGTGGAACATTGCTCACCCACTCGGGGTATGGTTTTCTCTCTGGTTGTATCAGAGCACACTACCCCTCCATGGATTCTAGTCGGGCTGTTAGCTACCCAAAAGTGTTCTATTGATGCATATCCTATCACACTTGAGCTTGAGATGGTGTGGTAGTGGCCAAGATTGGGCATTCCCGTGCAACTGGAATTTGGGGTGAATACCTAGCCGTGGGCATCATTTGTGGGTTTACCTAGGTATATTCTGGCTGCCTTCCCAATGGTTGAAAATATTGATGTCCTTCTAGGGTCTGGTTGAACGGTCTTCTGGGATTGGCTTCATTTACTGGAATGAATGCCTTTGGTACATGCACCTCTTCTGGGAGCACCTGCAGACGTTCCACAGAGGGAACACATCTGGTGAGGTAACTCCCTCAACGTAGTTCAACATTAATTTGTTTGAGCTCTTTCATTTAGTCCTCCTACTTGGAGAACCTTTCCTCAAGGGTGAGGGACTCACTCTCGGGTGGAGGAGGATGCGGTTCTAGATGACCTTGGATTTATTTTTCTCTTGGATAGAGTTTTGCAGAGGAGGTAATGTCGGATTGACTAAGGGGGCGCTCAGATTTAGGGATGCTCTCTAGTTCTGGGTATACACAACATTAGGATCGGTGTGGAACACCTCTGGGAGGTAACTATCTTCCTTTGCATCTTCTCCCCCTGCGTCATTTCCAGTGAAATTTGTGGGGTTGGTTATCAACACGTTCACAGTGACATACCACATTAGGGGTGGTGTGCTTGGTGCCTAATGGTAATAAGGATTCCTACACCCCTTATTGGACTTTCTCTTTCCATTCTGCAGTATTCATTGGGTTTATTGAAGAATATTGACCCGAAGGTAGCCCTGTTATGACCTCGTAACACGCCTTTGTCTCAGAGGGTGTGAGCCACGAGAAGGGGTGGAATGGGTAACTCCCTCATCTATCGTTATTCCTAGATGGTGGAAGACATACATCCCTTGTGCAAGAATGTGAGGTGAAAATTCCCATAGCCATGTAGGCTGGGGTTTTTCAAATTCTCTTGTTGATGCACTACGACTTGGATTTGTTGGTCTTATAGAGGAATTTTGATTTAAAAAATCCCCCATCCCTATGGGCTGGGGTTGTTCCCATATCGTGACGGTAGCCACCGCTATGGACACTATTTCAATTTCAAATGCTTCTACATGGGTGTAAGATGAGTGAGGAATTGGGCCTGCATGAGGTCTGTGGTCTTTCAATGACATAAGCACTACTTGCTGGTTTGATTCCCTTAGGCAGGAAGCCTGCTGAATGTTTCTAGTCGCCTAACATAGAGGCTTTTCGATGTCTTGATCTCTTTAGCACTGGAGAATTTAAGACTTACCCTGGGCCTATTTCCGGTGAGTATCCCATCTTTCCTAAGAAAGGGTTTCGTTTGATTGTTTCCTCTCGGTGACGACATTTCAGGATGTCATTTCCATTAGGTCCTACTGGATGGGTCGTGGGGTAAAGTGTAAATCTCCATGTTCTCCTCACCCCTGAATGTGAACTTCAGTCGGGGCATTGCCAATGAGGTGACGCAATTTATGTAGTGCATGGATTCAATCCATTTCAAGGTTTTTTGTTCGCCTTTCTGACTGAGGCTACCTTGCGGATGGGAGGACTTCCTAGTCCATTAGATGGTGAAGCTCCCCTATTGTGCTGACATGGTCTGCATACCCATCATAGGGTTGGAATTTTTTTTAGCTTTCAAATAGTTGTCCATATATTGATGCGAATGTAATGAATGCATTCCCTAGACAATTCCCCTGGTATGTCGAAGTGAGAAGTGGATGTAGGACAATACATCACTGGTGTATTATCCCTATATAGTTTTCTTCTCATAAGGAACGAATCATGCTGTTGTTATTTTGGAGGCTCCTCTACATGATATGCCCAACTCGACTGATTCTTGATGATTTTGTTCCAAGAGATCGGGCTGGTGGGGGCCTTATTAATTTTTGGATGCTGTGGGGGTGGATTAGAAGATGAGCATGGCCCCAAGACATCCTTTGGTTGAGAAAGAACATCACTTGTTATAGATGGAGTGCCTAATGTGTCCGAATCCTTTATGAGTGCCTCAGAATCAGAAGGATTTCTCATATTTGTTCCGAAAAGGGGAGGACCTTCTTGCCAGCATATACTTTGGTTGTGAGGAGGACCTTTGAAAGTGGTGCTACAGTAGAGAGGACAACCGTAGGAACTTTATGCCCAACTGTGGGGATTTTCCTGATGGCATGTGCCCTGGGGAGGACCTTTAGAGTGGGATGTATCAAGGGGAGGATCTTCTTGCTACTTGACATTACTATAGGGAGGGACTTTACAACAACTGTCATTGTGGGGAGGGCCTTCGCAATGACTATCATCCTGGTAAGGACTACCATAATGACTTGATATCTTGCCGCAGCGAAAATTTCTGCAGTGTACATCCTGGGGAGGACCTTCAGGGTGTACCGCTATGAGGGGGAGGGGCTTCTCTTTTCTTGGTGTTACTATGGGAAGGAACTTCACAACAACTGTCATTACAGGGAGGGCCTTCACAGTGGCCATCGTCAAGGTGAGGACTACCATCATGACTTGATGTCTGAATACAACGAGTAACATATCTACAACATATACCAGGGGGAGGACCATCAGGGCCGACGACAGCAAGGGGAAGAACTTCTTGCTATCGGATCTTCAGGTCGAGGGGAGGGCTATCCCGATGCACATCAGGAGATATTCTCTCGTGATCAATTATTCTTTATCCATGGAGTAAGCCCCAGTGGGTGCTCTGTGGAGGGCCTTCAGAGCTACTGGTAGAGAAATTGTAGGGAAAAACTTCACAACAACAACTACTTATTCTATAATTTGGTAATGTAATGACATGGTCTTGATCCTTTTTTGATATATTTCTGAGGGCTTCAAGAACCCCAGATTCCATCAGAGCAAATTCATGTATGTGCTCTTCATTTTCTGGTTTCATTTGGTGCCTTTCAGTTTTGGGTGCTCTCTTGCGGGTAACCGGGGCCATTTTCTATTGGTAATGGACTTCATATATGGGTTCGAATCTTGTTTGGTCATGTGATGTCATCAGGATACACCAAAGAGCATCTTGAGTTCTGAAAGAGACATATGCCTGCCCTGGAGCAGCCACCGCGTTGGACCGACATCCCCCAGTTGGAACGAGTATTTGTTTCTGATCAGGTTGTCCGTATTTCGTGGGATATTTCCGTCGACCCTCCTGGACTAGAGCAGGGATGCATAACTGCTCCGGAGTGACTAACTCATTTTGTGAGTGAGTCATTCTGTTTTAGGAAATTTGTTCATGGGCCCAATTTCTTGCCTTTGCCGCCGATGCAATGATATCCTGGCATGTTTGGAGGATATGGTCTGAAATTGACATCTGATCTTCCATCATGGCCAGGATGTGCTCAGATACATCTTTTGCTATAACGGGAATGAAGGCCCATTCTGATGTCCAAGTAAGAGTTTGTTCCTGCTCCGATCCTCCATGAGTTTCTAGTATATACTGCTAGTTCCCCTGTGCTGGGACAGAGGAACGAGTATATCACCCGTTGTCTTCTTCGGTTTCCACCGTATTTGACTGGTGGTATTCGTATTTACGAGAGGGGATTTTCATCCGCTCTCTTTCCACTATATTTGTCTAATGGGCTTTTTATGCATCCATAGGGATTTGACTCTGCTCATATTTGATTGCTACAATATTTGGATGGCGGGCTTCTTTTGCGTCAGCAGGTTTGTGTGCCTGTGTATAACATGTTGCTGCCCTATAAAGATGGAAGGATTTAAATGCCTTAGTAGGTGTTTGTGCCTGTATATAGCTGAGTGCCGCCCTATTTAGATTAAAGGCTTGAAGTGCATCAAAAAGTGTTTGTTATTGCGTATAGCTGAGTGCCACCCTATTTTGATGGCAGTCTTCTTGTCCATTAACAGGTATTTTTTCCTACGCTATTTTGGTGGTGGGATTTTTGTGCATCGATATATATTTTCATTTTCCAATAGCTAGCCACTCTGTCTACATGGTAGGACCGTAGATCACTAACAGAGGCATGCATGTGCTCTTATTATGCCACCCTATTTTTGTGGTGGGATTGAGTGGAGATGTCAAAGTTGTGTGTATGCCCGATGAAATTTGAAACGTTAGTACGATGGAGTTGATCCTTAAGAACTAGGGTGATAGTGTATCCCTAATTATATGTTCTCCACCCTTGGTAGGCATCCTTAGGGGCCCGAGTCTCTTGGAATTTTGCAGGTGCTGTCAGCAAAAGATCCTCGTCATTGGGATGATGTCTGGTAGTCCGGTGTCGACAACAACGCTCTCTAACAGGGGCCCATGGATAGGGACCCTTTGTAGTGGGGATGAAGCCGTTAGTGTTGAATTTATATACCTCCCTAAGGTATGGGAGGTAGCCATTATCAAATTCCAGAGATAGGCTCTATAAAAGGTTTGAGATGACCACCAGGGCCGCCATGTGCTGAGGTACCAACTGTGGCTGAAGATGCAGCTGGTGGACCTTTGCAGACTGGAGGGCTTGTCATGCGGCCTCCAGCGTGGGGAGAGTACTATTTTGGTGGTACTCTTTGATCATCTTATTTTACACCCAAAATTGAATATTCTAGGTAGGTTATGGGGTACTATTCTTTGTTAAGGCCTAGCCACCCATGGTATCGCTGATGCGTGTATCTTTATGGATCGTGAGTGTTGACCTCACCTGTTTTGATAATCTCAATCATGTATTCAAATGTGTTGAAAATCCCAATTATGTTTTCATTCTCTATGATATTTTTAAGTATCATTGATCTATACTTTAATTCTTTCAAATATGTGATCAAACCAATAATGATTTTTAAAATAGTCTTTGGAATATGTTAATCATCATTTATCCATGTTCATACAAGTTATAAATTAATTCTAACACAATCGGATGTGTTCTGCAGAAAACAGATAAGTAATCTGCCTATAGCTACTGATAATGAGCTACCGGTAACCAGTATACCGATAGACTTAGTCTACCGATAGACAGCTACCGATAGACTTAACACAGAGCTACCGATGTACTTATAAATACAGCTACCGATACAAACATAGAGCTATCGGTGTAAGTATAAATAGCTACCGATGGAATAAGAGTCACCGATGGACGAAGCTACCGATACAGACTCACAGCTACCGACGCATGGAGCTACCGACGCATGGAGCTACCGATGCATGGAGCTACCGATGCATGCAGCTACCGATGCATGGAGCTACCGATAAACAAAGTCACCGATACAAGCATGTACCAACCGATGCATAGAGCCACCGATAGAGTCAAAGCAACTAATGACATCAAGCTACCGATGTTCAGGCTACCGATGTTCAAGCTACCGATGTCCAAGCTACCGATGCTGATTACCTACCGATCACTCGACTCACTGTTTGAATTTCTTTATTTCCTATATTTAATCTATCTAATGGTCATATCATACATTTTGATGATTTGTCAAATATCTGATAAAGATTTTCGGATGTCAGGAACCCATACCTCGTACCTGCTGAAAAGAAATCTTTTCTGTCCCCTGTTGGGAGATAAATACGAGAAGCGAACTAGAGAAGCGTGTGGTGGTGGATGGAATATACCAAAAACACAAGAACGAAAAGAATACAGAGAAGATCATAGACAAATCAAGCATACTCGAGAAGTGTTCAGTGCATACAAAAGAATATCGAAGAGCTTCATCGACTACATTCTCACTACCTGCGAACCTGGAGCATACAACACTCTGTTTCTCAAACAGAAACGAGAAGAGGACTCTAACTCACTTCTGATCGAATCCAAAGGAGTCCAGAGCTACACTGAGATCACCAGAACCACTTCTAAACTCTACATATTTTGTTCTGTGATTTATTATCATTCATTTCGAGCAGTGTGTGTTATCTGCTGTATCCAACACATACACTGTCTCCTGTACTCAAACTGAAGGATTCGTAAATCCTTACCAAACTCTTCCATTCTTTCTTTCCCACGAATAACTGTGGTAGAGGTCGTGTGTGACCTGGACAGCTGGCTGCTGTTGTACTATTTCCCACGAAGAACAGTGGTAGAGGTCTTGGACCTGGACAGTTGTAAACTGTTGAAACCCGATCCAGGGTGTGGATCATTTTTATATATAAACTTGTGAGAGGACTAAGTCTTGTCTTGAGACTGAACCTCTTGGTTACATTGTTGTGCCATCTCTTTCAAAGTTTTATTCCGCTGCTAATCACTTTAAAACTAATACTGTTTTTAAAGTTACTTTGATAATTAAATTAGCAAGTGTTTATGTTAAGTGTAGATTAGTAAGTTAGTTTCAAAAGATAATCACACACTCCTGTGTTGATTAACTGGGAATTAATCAATCCCTTGAGAATCTGACAGAACCTCTAATTTAATATAAATTCACTACAGTTTAATTTATTATTTTATTTGGGGGTCTTTAAGACACTGTTTTTAAATACAGAAATTTTAATTGGTACTCAATTCACCCCCCTCTTGAGTAAACCACTCCGACCAACACTTGGTATCATAGGGTTGAAAATACTTTCTAAAAGTACTCTGCTTTTGAACTGTGATTTTAGTTGTATTTTAAAGTTCTTAAAATTTCTGTTATATTTAAATTTTTATCTCTTTAAAATTTTCTCATCATGGACAATAGACTTGAGGGTGCTGCTACTAACCGGCCACCTTTCTTCAATGGAGCTAATTATGCTCAGTGGAAACTGAAAATGAAAATTCATCTAGAAAGCACAGGTTTTGATATTTAGACTGCTATTGAATCAGAATACAAAATTCCTACTACTGCTAGATCTACTTGGGATGAACCTATAAAGACTGCTTACAATAACAACTGTAAAGCCATGAATGCCTTGTACTGTGCTCTAGGAGATGAAGAGTTTAATAGAATTTCTGCATGTAAAACAGTATATGAAATTTGGGATACCTTAGCTATTTCTCATGAAGGAACAACAAATGTTAAAGAAATGAGATTGAACACCTATACTATCAAGTATGATAATTTGAAAATGAAGACTGACGAGCCTATTTCTGACATGTATCTCAGGTTCAATGAAATTGTAAATACAATGATCTCACTGGGAAAGGATGTCTCATCGAAGGAACAAATTATGAGAATTTTGAGATGTCTACCTGATAGATGGAGAGGCACATCTGTCCCAATCAGAGAATCATGTGACATTGCTGCTCTACCTGTCAAGGAATTAATTGGAAAGCTGATGATGTATGAAGAAGAGCTCAAAGTGAATAAAGAGGAAGAAAATGAACCTCCAAGAAAGTCTGTCACTTTCAAATCCTCAACTTCAAAGAATAAGGACAAAGAAAAGCCTCAAGCTATAGTTGAAAGTTCAAGCTGTGAAGACAGTGAAAGTGATTCTGACAGTGATGCTGAGATGGCTCACATTGCTAGAAGATTTAAGAAATTTTATAGGAAAAAGAAGTTCTTCAGAAAAACAAACTATAAGGGTAAGTATGATCACCAAGGTAAATGGAAAAAGGACTGGAAGAAGAATGACAAATCAGATGATGTTGTCTGCTATGAGTGCAAGAGAAAAGGACACATTAAAGCCGACTGTCCAAAGCTAAAGTATAAAAAGAAATATGAATATAAGGACAATAAGTTTAAGAAAGCCATGAAGGCTACTTGGAGTGCTTCAGAAGACAGCACAAGTGAAGATGAATCTTCAGACTCTGAAAGGAATCGAGCCAACATGTGTTTTATGACAAACACTTCTCAGGTAACTGCTGAAACTCCTGCTTTAAATTATTATTACTCTGGAGATAATGCAGAATCTGATTCTGATTCTGGAACAATGTCTAAAAATGAATTGTTTGAGTACTGTGATATGCTGGAAGAGACATGTAATGAACTTAAGGATAAATACAAGTCATTAAAGAAACAGCATGCTCTCACCACTACGGTTAAAACCGAACTCACTATTGAAAAAGAGAAAAATGGTCAACTGTTAAAAGAGAATACTGAACTGAAACTATCTAATGAGCAACTCAAGAAAGACTTAGAGAAGTTCACCAATGGCAAAAATACACTAACACAGATGCTAGGAAAGCAAATAGCACCTAAATATACTACTGGTATAGGATACCAACCTGGACAAAGGAAAATTGCCAAAACTAGATTCATTTCGAAATCTGGACAGAATGAAGGTAATTCTGGAAATTCTTATGCTTCAACCAGTTATATACATATCTATGGATCTAATAAAGTTTATCTTTCAAAGCATGTCAATTCTACAAATTATATGAGACCCATTAGACAAATATGGGTACCTAAAGTATTATTGGCTAACCTGTCTAGACCCAAGAAAATCTGGGTACCAAAATCATCTCCCATCTAAATCTGTTTTGTAGGGAACTTGCTTGAAGAGCTCCTGTAAAGAGACCTGGTATTTGGACAGTGGATGTTCAAGACATATGTCCGGAGACTTATCTTGTTTCAAGAGTTTAATAAAAGTTGATAGAGGCTTTGTCACCTTTGGTGATAACTCTAAAGGAAAAATCATCGGCCTAGGCCAGATTGGTAACACTGATTCAATCCTGATTTCTAAAGTTTTATTTGTTGATGGCCTTAAATAAAATTTATTAAGTATTTCTCAGTTATGTGATGATGGTTTTCATGTTAAATTTGAAAATGATTCTTGCAAAGTTTTTAATTCTAAGAATGTTTTGGTATTTTCTGCCTTAAGAAATGAAAATGTTTATGCTGTTAATCTGAATTCTTTAGCTAAACAGAATATTACTTGTTTGAATGCTTTTCATAAAGAATCTTGGCTATGGCACAGAAGATTGGGACATTTCAACATTCACTCACTTAGAAAACTCTCTAGAAAGAACCTAGTTAGAGACCTACCTAAATTAGAATTCCCAAATGATAAAGTGTGTAACCCCTGTAAAAAGGGAAAACAACACAAAGTTTCTTTTAAATCAAAGAAAGAAGTTTCAACTTCTCAACAACTTGAATTGGTTCACATGGACTTGTTTGGACCATCAAGAGTTTCTAGTTTAAATGGGAAGCACTATGTTTATGTTCTTGTAGATGATTTTTCTAGATATACTTGGGTATATTTTCTAGCTCACAAAAGTGAAGCTTGTTCTTCTTTTGTTAAATACTCTAAATCTCTAGAGAACCTTAGTGGACTTAAGATTAAAACTTTGAGAAGTGATCATGGTCGTGAGTTTGAAAATCAAGATTTTGAATCTTATTGCTCACACAATGGCTATACTCATAACTTTTCTGCCCCTAGAACACCTCAACAGAATGGTGTAGTAGAAAGAAGAAACCGAACCCTTCAAGAAATTGCTAGAACCATGCTCAATGAATATGACCTGCCTATTTATTTTTGGGCTGAAGCTGTAAATACAGCTTGTTATGTTATTAATAGAGTCTTAATTAGACCTATTCTTAAGAAAACCCCTTATGAATTGTGGAACAATAGAAAGCCTAAGGTTAATTACTTTAAAGTTTTTGGTTGCAAAGTATTTATTCTGAATACAAAAGATAATATGGATAAGTTTGCTTCCAAAAGTGATGAAGGAATTTTTATGGGTTACTCTATTTCAAGTAAATCCTATAGAGTATTCAATAAGAAAACCAAATGTGTGGAAGAATCTGTTCACATCAAGTTTGATGAAACTGATCCACATGAGCCTAAAACCTCTCTTGAGAATCTTGAAGAAGATTTGTCTATTCTAGACCTTAATGATACATCTAAAGAACCTGTTATAAAAGCATCCAGTTCTGGACTTTTTCCAGAATCTGCTTCTGTTGAACTCGAACCTATAGATGAACCTGAAATTTCTAGTCCAACCTTTACCAGATCAACAAGGATTCTAAAGAATCATCCTTTAGAAGCTGTTGTTGGTAATCTTGATAGAGGAACACAAACTAGAGCTTCTCTAAGAAACCAGGTTGAACATCAAGCTTTTCTTTCATAACTAGAACCCAAAAATATCAATGATGCTATCAATGATGAATTCTGGGTAATAGCTATGCAGGAAGAATTAAATCAGTTTGAAAGAAACAAAGTCTGGGAATTAGTTGACAGACCAAAGGACACTTTGACAATAGGCACAAAATGGGTTTTTAGAAATAAAATAGATGAATCTGGAAATATAGTTAGAAACAAAGATAGATTAGTTGAACAAGGATATAGTCAAGAAGAAGGTATAGACTATGAGGAAACTTTTGCACCTGTAGCTAGACTAGAAGCCATTAGAATCTTACTTGCATATGCTGCACATCTGGATTTCAAGTTATATCAAATGGATGTGAAAAGTGCATTTCTAAATGGTTTTATAATTGAAGATGTTTTTGTAGAACAACCACCTGGATTTACTAACCCCCATTTTCCAAATCATGTTTTTAAACTTTCTAAAGCTTTGTATGGTTTAAAACAGGATCCAAGAGCTTGGTATGATAGACTTAGCAATTTCCTTATTTCGAAAGGTTTTACCAAAGGGATTGCTGATCCAACTTTTTTCATTAAAAGAATTTCTAAAGATGTTTTAGTTGTACAAATATATGTTGATGATATTATTTTTGGATCTTCTAAACACTCTTTATGTACTGATTTTTCAAAAAGTATGCAAAATGAATTTGAAATGAGCTTAATGGGAGAGCTTAAGTACTTTCTTGGATTTCAAGTATTTCAAAATGAAAATGGTATTATTTTGAATCAAAGTAAATATAGAAAGGATCTTTTAAAACGTTTTGGTCTGGATAGTATCAAGGAAAGTGAAACTCCTATGAGTACTACCTGTAAATTGGATGCAGATGAAACTGGGAAACCAGTTGATCAAACAAATTACAGAGGTATGATTGGTAGTTTACTTTATCTTACTGCTAGTCGACCTGATATTATGTTTAGTGTGTGTATGTGTGCTAGATTTCAAGCTAATCCAAAAGAATCTCATTTTCTTGCTGTTAAAAGAATTTTTAAATATCTCAAACACACGGTTAACTTAGGTTTTTTTTACCCAAAAGGGAAATCCTTTGAGTTAATGAGTTATTCAGATGCTGACTTTGCTGGTTGTAAGTTAGATAGAAAAAGCACATCAGGAACATGTCATTTTCTTGGAAAATCCTTAGTTTCTTGGTGTAGTAAGAAACATAACTCAGTTGCATTATCTACTGCCGAAGCAGAATATATAGCTGCTGGTAGTTGCTGTGCACAAATTCTGTGGATGAAACACACTCTTTTGGACTATGGATATGTTTTTAAACATGTTTCAATCAACTGTGATAACACCAGTGCAATAAACATCTCTAAGAATCCTGTATCTCACTCTAGAACCAAACACATAGATGTAAGACACCATTTCCTAAGAGATCACTATCAAAAAGGTGATATTTCTCTTGAATTTATTGGCACCGAACATCAATTGGCTGATATTTTCACTAAACCTTTATGTTCAGATAGGCTAAGTTACATAAGACACGAATTGGGAATGTTTAATCACAACCGGTGTGAAAATTCTAACTGATGTGAAAATTCTCACCGATGTAAGTTTCTCACCGACGTGAAAATTCTCACCGATGTAAGTTTCTCACCGATGTCGAAATTCTCACCGATGTAAGTTTCTCACCGACGTGAAAATTCTCACCGATGTAAGTTTCTCACCAACGTGAAAATTCTCACAGATGTAAGTTTCTCACCGACGTAGAAATTCTCACCGATGTACAACTCTCACCGATTTGTTTTTCTCACCGATGATTAACTCACACCGATGCAAGGTTTTAAAACTTCTGCCTGCCTCCAAGAATACGAATCGTTTTATTCTATTTTATTACTCCATTTTAGTTGTTTATTTGGAATTCCTAAATGATAAAACTCAGTCTAGGCCACTTCTTACCTCACCGAGCTCAAGATCTCTCACCTTCGAACCTTACCTCCCAAATCGGCCAAGAACCCTAAACCCGCGATGGCAAAAACCAAGCTTCCTATTGTCAGAGATGAAAGTGCAGAACCAAATGCTAAGAAGCAGAAGACACAGCATAAAGCCAGTGTTAGTGAAGTCAGAAGTAGATCGGGAAGGCGACCAGTGAACCCTCACTTGCAGAATAGAGACATAGTAATCGAGAAGGAACTGTGCGTGGAATGGCTACTGCCTAGAAAATCCTTAGTACTCGAGATTCTGGAAGACCAGAAATGGGTGGATTGTTTCTCGAATAATAATGGCCCATACTACCCAAAGTTGGTAAAGCAGTTCTATGAGTTTGTAACCATTGAGAAGTCTGAAAATGAGAATCGGGTAAGCTCTTTTGTAAATGGAAAAGAGATGTCTTTTTCTTCAGTAGAGTGGGCTGAGTATTTAAAAGTACCACATGAAGGTGTCTCTGGGTATGTATCAAGAGCAATGCCACCTAGCAGTGACATTTTTGATTATGAAACTGCCTTAAAAGAACTGACTGGTAATGAGAATCAAAGGCAAGTGGTTGCTGCTGAAATGGATGGAGAGAATCGACTGCTCTTCAAGTTTGTTCAGCATGTGTTGATACCTAGGCGAGGAGATTTTGCAAATCTGAGATATCAAGATATCTATCTTCTTCATTTGCTAAGACATGGTGTAAAAATCAATCTATGCAGATTGTTGATGCTTCAAATGGAAGACATGATTAGACCAAAGTCAAAGACTAATGCTTTATTCTTTGCCAAGCTGATTTCAGTGATGATAAAAGTGAAAGAAATAGCTGAGTCTTAGGATGAGACGGTTGTAGTCAAGAACAATTTCTGCATCACCTCGACTGTTTGCAAGTACATGAAAATTAACTGGAACCCATGGAAGGGAGAATGGGTCAGTGATGATCAGAAGATCTATGATAAGTTTAACCCTGTGGATCATCCCTCAAGACCAAAGGATATGAGAGATCCGAGTCTGAGACCTGATGAAGAGGAACCTGTTTATAGTAGTGAAACAGAAGAAGAAACAGAATAAGAAGAAGAAGAAACTCCTATGGATGTTGGAGGAGATCCAGACTTTCCCCCAAGTCCTGTTGCAGAATTGGTTTATTCTAGGAAAGGAAAAGTAGAGGAAATTGTGTCTACTCATGAGGAAGACCAGTCTGTACCTCACCAAGAAGAAGAGGAAAAGGAGAATGTATCTGAATTGTCTGCTTCTGGTAGTTTAAGTATGAGTCCCTTGATTGGAAGCTCAGCTATGCCTGCTGCTGAAGTAGAAAGAGATAGAGAAGAAGCTGTACCTGTTTCAGAAAACCTCCTTACTGCTGCTGAGATGGAAGTTGTTGTGGAAGATTCTGATGAAGAAAGGCCATCAGAAAAGGCTGTTGTGATACATGAGAATGCACCCATTGAGGGGGAGCATCAGTCTGTGCTTGGAAATGTTACAGTAGCTGTTGAGCTTGGAGACTGGGTAGAAGACCCAGGGTTTACAGTCTGTGGATTGGATTATCCGGATTCTGATAATGAAATGTCTGTGAATAGACCAAAGACCAATTATGATCTTGCTTCTGAGTTGTTTCCAGATGATGTGGTCAGATTTCATGATCTGAATAAGCTGAAAGAGGACCTCAAATCCAGTTTTTTTTGAAGAAGTGAAGTCAATGGAAACCTCCCTTGCATCCTCAATTAATTCAATAATGACTGATTATGTAGTTGGTTTGGCCTCAGTTAGAGGATCTGCTGCAGTTGTCTCGAATGATTTTCTCTCTAAATCCGATCTTGAATCCATGAAAAATGAGCTGAAAGAGTCATTCAGTGTGTCAGTTGCTGAGATGAAGCAAATCTTTTATGAAGAAATGAAAATGTTAGAGAGATCCTTCGAACTATCTCTGGCTTGTAATTTATCTTCCTTTGTGTCTGAGCTTATGGAAGAAGTGAAAGAGTGCCAGACTCAGTCTTCTAGAATCGAAGCAGATATTGAAGCTCTCAAGACAACAGTTGTTGCTTTGGACTCTTATATGAGCTCCAAGTCTCAAGCTGACAAGGACCTAGCTTATGTGAAAAGTGTAGTAAGCCAGTTTGTCTCAGTGTTTGAAAGTTTCAAAACCTCAGTGAAGGATCATGTTCAGTTACAAGACTCTCAAGTTCAAAGCCTAATCAGTGGTTTGTCTAAGAGTTTCAAAGAAACTGTTTCCTTCTCTCTTGGGCCTCTCACATCCAAATTATCAGTTGACCTGGATCAAGTCCGAGCAATGTTGAAAGAGGAGATTGGTTCTATTTCAACCAGTGGTTCTGTGGACTCATCGGAGTTGAGTCGAGTGGTGCTTTATAAAAGAGATTCTGCCAGAGAAATAATGAAAATTGTTCAAGATTATATGAGAGAAGCCTCTGCCTCTCAGGAAACCATAAAGAGCAAAGTGGACTACTACTTCACCAAACTTTTCACCAAGCATCAACTCGAACACCACTTCAAGCTAATGTTGGAACACATGAAGCTCCCTCCAGTCACTCAAGCTTTCAAGGAACAAGTGAGCAAGCTAAGAGAATTGATTCCTGCCTTAGAGAAATTTATGGAGAACAAAGATGATTTCATCTCTGCTATGGAAAGAGGAGGAGGAATTATTATGGATTTTTGAAATCTGCTGCTGCCCTTCTTGCATGTTGATGCCAGACCAGTCATCATCCCTCCTGCTTTGCCTGCTTCTGCCTCAGCTGCCTCCACAGTCCAGCTGACTCCTGCTCAGGATATTCGAAGCCTCACACCAATGATCACCCAAAAATCTCCAAACTACAGGCCTGACTCTGTGTCAGTGGCTCATCCTCCTTTGATCTTTTCTGGCATTCCAAAACCTTCACCTGAATCCTCACCACCCGAGCCTTCTTCTGATCCCAAAGGCAAATCTCACATGGAAGATGTGGATTGATCTAGTGGCCAGGATTTTTGATAAGAATTCCTTTGTATTCTGTTTCTTTTTTTTTGTACTTTCTCACAGATCTAATACATAGGAACTCTTTTTACTTATCATGTGTTCTTTGTCTCCTATATATATATATATGCTTTCCCACTTTTTGATTATCACAAAGGGGGAGAACAATAAGAATAATAAGGGGGAGAACAAAATGGGAGAATGAGAAATATTAATTTTTTTTATGTTTACCAATGATACCTTATGTCTATTTAGTACCTTATGATTGTTACCTCTGATAACTTATGTTTATATCATACTATTTCTATTATCTATGATGCTGTTTTCAATGAGAAAATTGAATTCAATATTATACTCCTTACTATTATATATTCACTATGTTAAATGCCCATATCATAAATTGTGATTATCAAAAAGGGGGAGATTGTTGACCTCACCTGTTTTGATAATCTCAATCATGTATTCATATGTGTTGAAAATCCCAATTATGTTTTCATTCTCTATGATATTTTTAAGTATCATTGATCTATACTTTAATTCTTTCAAATATGTGATCAAACCAATAATGATTTTTAAAATAGTCTTTGGAATATGTTAATCCTCATTTATCCATGTTCATACAAGTTATAAATTAATTCTAACACAACCAGATGTGTTCTGCAGAAAACAGATAAGTAATCTGCCTATAGCTACTGATAAAGAGCTACCGGTAACCAGTCTACCGATAGACTTAGTCTACCGATAGACAGCTACCGATAGACTTAACACAGAGCTACCGATGTACTTATAAATATAGCTACCGATACAAACATAGAGCTACCGGTGTAAGTATAAATAGCTACCGATGGAATAAGAGTCACCGATGGACGAAGCTACCGATACAGACTCACAGCTACCGACGCATGGAGCTACCGACGCATGGAGCTTCCGACGCATGGAGCTACCGATGCATGGAGCTACCGATGCATGCAGCTACCGATGCATGGAGATACCGATAAAAAAAGTCACCGATACAAGCATGTACCAACCGACGCATAGAGCCACCGATAGAGTCAAAGCAACTAATGACATCAAGCTACCGATGTTCAGGCTACCGATGTTCAAGCTACCGATGTCCAAGCTACCGATGCTAATTACCTACCGATCACTCGACTCACTGTTTGAATTTCTTTATTTACTATATTTAATCTATCTAACGGTCATATCATACATTTTGATGATTTTTCAAATATCTGATAAAGATTGTCGGATGTCAGGAACCCGTACCTCGTACCTGCTGAAAAGAAATCTTTTCTGTCCCCTGTTGGGAGATAAATACGAGAAGCGAACTAGAGAAGCGTGTGGTGGTGGATGGAATATACCAAAAACACAAGAACGGAAAGAATACAGAGAAGCTCATAGACAAATCAAGCATACTCGAGAAGTGTTCAGTGCATACAAAAGAATATCGAAGAGCTTCATCGACTAAATTCTCACTACCTGCGAACCTGGAGCATACGACACTCTGTTTCTCAAACAGAAACGAGAAGAGGACTCTAACTCACTTCTGATCGAATCCAAAGGAGTCCAGAGCTACACTGAGATCACCAGAACCACTTCTAAACTCTACATCTTTTGTTCTGTGATTTATTATCATTCATTTCGAGCAGTGTGTGTTATCTTCTGTATCCAACACATACACTGTCTCCTGTACTCAAACTGAAGGATTCGTAAATCCTTACCAAACTCTTCCATTCTTTCTTTCCCACGAATAACTGTGGTAGAGGTCGTGTGTGACCTGGACAGCTGGCTGCTGTTGTACTGTTTCCCACGAAGAACAGTGGTAGAGGTCTTGGACCTGGACAGTTGTAAACTGTTGAACCCCGATCCAGGGTGTGGATCATTTTTATATATAAACTTGTGAGAGGACTAAGTCTCGGCTTGAGACTGAACCTCTTGGTTACATTGTTGTTCCATCTCTTTCAAAGTTTTATTCCGCTGCTAATCACTTTAAAACTAATACTGTTTTTAAAGTTACTTTGATAATTAAATTAGCAAGTGTTTATGTTAAGTGTAGATTAGTAAGTTAGTTTCAAAAGATAATCACACACTCCTGTGTTGATTAACTGGGAATTAATCAATCCCTTGAGAATCTGACAGAACCTCTACTTTAATATAAATTCACTACAATTTAATTTATTATTTTATTTGGGGGTCTTTAAGACACTGTTTTTAAATACATAAATTTTAATTGGTACTCAATTCACCCCCCTCTTGAGTAAACCACTCCGACCAACAGTGAGGATGTCATTTGGATCGAAGATCACTCTGTAGGAACCTGAAATACATGTATGACATACATACCACTAACCATCATCATAGTAGCATTCCTTTATACTCATGCATGTTTGGAGATTTAACTGGACCCATTCCCCTTTTCTATCACTGCAGGGAAAAGGGGCCTAAGTGGGGTGAGACCGCCACCTTGGTTAAAAATTGACATCGGGTTCACCATTTTTGTTCTGCCTCCAAGGTGTCATGGGTAGTGCATACTAGGGTAGGAAAAATGGTTTGACACGCGATGTCCTTTTATCTTTTATCATTGTGGGTATAACCACCACCTTATTTAAGGATTCACGTTGGGTTCACTATTTTTGGTCCACCTCCAAGGTGGCACGTGTGCGAGCGATGTGGATATGGCATGACGAGGATCATCACCTATACATTTTTCCATAGGGACGAGCTCTCGTCGAATTTACCATTCCTTTATTTTGACTCATTCGACGTCATTATCATTTAAAGAAGGTTGAACTAACCCTATGGGGAACTTTTGGTCCCAGCGGGTGATTGCATGGGGGATCAAGCACTCACGCAATCAGTCCTTCTCAGATATAACTTCCTCTATTGGTCTCCAATGGGTTTATTCATGGAGCCAAGAATGACCAATAGCCCTGGTATCCATGATTCATGGACCTTCTTTCCAAAGGCAGGTGCTCGTTGGGTGGCAATTTGGCCAACGACACTTGATGACTCCATTGTTCGAGAGGATCCTGTTTTAGGAATCACTTATAGATTTAATTTGTGTTCATATGTTCGTGAATCCTTAGTTCATTCTTGAAGAGTGTGTCCATTGGATACACTTGGTTCACAAGATCGTTCTGAGCATACATATATTTTATGCCACAGAGGTGATGCGGACTTAGCCATATTGTAAGGCACTCTGGAGTTTATCATCATTTAGGGGGGACAGAAGGTGACTAGATGTTGGGATCAGGCCCATAAGGAGGGCTTCCTACGTATCCTCGAGAGAGGAATCATAACCCACATAGTTCGATCATGTGGGGTTTACACATGAAAGCGGCCCATTTTAGGGGGTATGATTGGGTGGACCCTTAATGGACGTGCACCCATTTGATCTTAGTCCTTCTGGAAGGAATCCTACTCATCCCGATTTAGCCAGGAATTAGAGTTCTCGGAGTTCAGATGTGTGGGGATTACACATGAGAGGTGCCCATTTGACAGACATGATTGGGTAGAACCTTTTGGGATGGGCACCCCTTTTGATCTCGGGCCTTTTGGTAGGTGTCCTACGTATCCTGATATAGTCAGGAATCAGAGTTCTCGTAGTTCAGATGCGTTCTGTTGTTGTAATGCTCCCAAACCTCTAATCCCACGCGATTCATTCTTGGTGTGAGAAACAAGAGGATTTGAAAGATTCAACAATGCACACGTCTACTCCCCTCCTGGTGGGGGAGGGAAAGCCCGTGGTAGAATAGGATAGGGAGAACATGGGAGAGGGTGAAGAGTGATAAATCTTTCCATGTGAAATTTAATTAAAGGTGATGTAGCCCTGACTTAGAGGATTGGGGACTTACCTCAGTGGGAGAGCCCTAGAGCATGTCCTGTAAAGGGGAGGAATTTTCTCCTCATAAAAAGGAGGAGAAAACATAAAACCTTTGAGTGATCACTATTCCTTTTTGAATGGAAAAGAAAGTGATCACCCCTAATCCTGAGAATGGGGAGGTACACTTCAACATCGCAAGGTTGGACTCCAGGTTACCATGGGAATGTATCCTTATAGGCATTCCCGAAGCCCACACCTTTTTTGGGAGGGCGCTCGTGACTCCGCTTACCGTGTGTTTGTAGACTCAATGGGGTGCGTTGATGTGCCTGATGGCCTGATCATACATGTCCGATGGATTTGGGGGAGGCTTTGTCCTAGCATCGGAGAACTGGTTAGTGGAGGGATTGTAGAGGACTAGACGATAATAGAGGGGTGAGGTTGGAACTGGAGGGAACGATACCTGAAAACACCCCATTCCACTTACTGGTTTCTCATGCGGGATGGGGAAGGCTCTGCGTACCGTAGTGGTACACGGACAAGAGGGACATCCATGTACCGGTGTGGTATGTGATCTTTAGTATTGAAAAATACATAAAAAAGTTGTATGAATCTCACAAAGCCTCTTTGGGTTATGTCTGCATACCGATTGGGTATGCAGTTCCGGTTTTAGTCCACACAGCGGTACGCTACGCAGAGCGCCATATTGAAGGGGGTTCTGGGAATTATCATTCACAGTAAATTCATCCATGAGAAGTATTTGGTTAAATTTTCACCATTTGGGTTCACGATTCTCATTATTATTATTTAATTCCCCATTTTTATGGTTCGCGGCCGGTTATACTTGCAGAAGAAGTGGTTCACGGTTCGTACTTTGCCGATGTCACCAGACGGAAGCCGGAAGTGAAACTTCTGAGATTCCCTCAGGCATCGTCGCCCATCCTCCTTATACCCATATCCACTCTTCCTTACTTTTTCATCTCTTCTGTTCTCCTTTTATAGAAAATTAGTGGGATCATATCCACTAGGCATGCGACACCGTTTGTGGAGACCCATTGAAGAAATTTTCTAACCTATAGAAGACTCAGTCAACTAGGGTTTTCAGAGACTTTAATTAATAATAATGGTTCATAGAACCATACTAATTCTCTTAATTCCTGAATTTAGGGGTTCACAACATGGTACACAGATGTTATTATACCCATAACTCCTCCGGTTGACGCAGTTCACGGTTTTCCCTACTTACTGCCAATCGTTTCACTGGCCAGCGGTTCACAGACCGTCCCGCATACTTGGCGGTTTGCGATGCATCTTATTCTCATATATTTCTTGATGATGGTATGCAGGATGATTGAAAACTTGAATTCCATCAAGTTCCTTCAATTAAATACAACTCAATTTGAGTCCCTTCACCTTGATAAACTTATAAAAGTACTTAATTCCTTCTGCAAAGTGATTTTGGATGTATTTATTATCCTTAGTAGAATTTTCAGGACTCTACTAATGTACATATTAGTCAAATGATATTTTGGAATAGTGGAAGTGGTATGCAAAAACTGTTTCAGAGACCTTGGTTCAAATCCCATGAGAGACACATTTTATAGTTGGCAGGATTTGTGGAGGTCCGTCACTATGCGTGTCGTGTGCTGGGGTGGATACAAAGTCTAGGCCGGTGTGTTTGTAGAGTCCTGCTAATATGTCATGGGGAGTTGTCAGGGTTCATATAGGGGTGTTGTGGAGATTTTCTTCCAAGGGTGTTGGATGGTCATAGGGTGGTCTGTTGGGTTATCAGGGGTGCCTGTGGAGTTTCCTATGAGGTGTCTGGTGGTGTGCTATGGGTTGTCCATGGGGTTATCATGGTTGTCTGGGGAGTTGTCTGTGGGGGGTCTAGTGGGGTGCCATGTGTTGTCTGTTGGATTCTCAGGGGGGCTTCCTGGGTTTTCCTGGGTGTCCAGTGGCCTGCTTGGGGGTTGTTCTTGCATGGGTGGGAAAATTTGAAAAAGGGGTATTTAGGGGTGGTCTTGGTATAAACAGCCCTAAAATTGGATATTTCACACTCAATGATTGGAGGCTATAACCATCCCAAATATATTGTTTATAGTTAATTTAGGTTGAAATTAGAGGGGGTTAAAACCCACTCTAATATAAATTCCTCTATATACAAAATCATTTGAAAAACACTTACCAAGAACCACCCATAATCAGAGTAGGCATCCATTTTAGTAGCGGTTATAGAAAACTACTGCAAAAGCATTTAGACGGTGTTATAACCCCTTATAAATTAAAAAATAACCCCTTCTAAGAACCTTATTTTTTGTAGTGTATTAAGGTCATTTTTAATTTTCTTTGTGTCTTTACAAGGTTTAAAAATTATTATTTTTAATATTTTCCATATGGGTTATTTTTAGATTTCTTTATTAAGGTGAAAAAATATTTTTTTAATGTGGACCACTTGATCGCCTTTTTCCACTATTATGTACATTATTCATTATTAATATTATATTCAAAATTTGAATGCTTTTTAATGAAAATCCTATTCTCATTATCTTGTGAATTTTCCATTTTTTTAAAAGGTTACCAAAATAAAATATATATGTTCTTATTTCTCAAAGAATACATCTAATTATTTTATAGATTTTTTTCATATATGATAAGAACATTTAATGATTATTATACTACACTAGGTATATTCTATAATTATAACATCCAATTAATTTCTCTGAGTGGATTAAAATTATCTTTTAATTTAGTATTAATTAAAAATATTTCAATTCTATGAGTTACTTAAGAAATGAAATAATGATGGATGTTTCTAAATTATTATGGAACAATTATTTATGATATACTATTATGTGATGGGTGGGACATATATAACCCTATAATTCATTGGGTACATTTTTATATATCTCATCATATAATTATGGAAGATGAGTTGTGCTACTCAATCAACTTTGGGAAAATGGTATTGACACCTGATAATATTTTACATTTTAATGAGATTGTGATTCTTGATCCAATAGACTAGGATGGACTTGGTAGTTAACCTTGACATGTGACATGGTTTCTATCCTTACATTTTTTTACATTTCTATGTTATGTTTTATAGCGACCCACCTGTTTCTTTAATTACCATTACATCATTTTAAAGATAAAAAAGAAAATAGTACTAAACATAGAGTATCCAAAGGTTTAGTGTCATGGGAAAACTAGGTCCATACATAACAATTACAACATCAAGCATAAAAATTTATTTAATTCCTTCTTCTCTAGCTTCTTATTAGCACTTGACCTCTCCCTAGTAAATGGAGTCACCTGAGGATATACAAAAAATTATTGATCTAAAATCGGAGAAAGAGGATATATAAGAACAATATAAAAATGGGTGAGCATAACCATAAAATATGAAAATGATCATTAACATGAGGGGAATCATTAATAAGAGACTTGAAATGTGGAAATGCATAAAAATGAAACATCATGTCTTAGTGGTTAACAACCTCACATAATCTTGAACATAGCTAGAATCTTGTTCACACATCATTTCACATTAAATCACAAGATTTACCACTTTACCCAATGCATTGGATCATGGTATAATTTTGAGCAGACTCGTCACATTCAAACATTCATATTGCACTATATAATTCTGGGCGCACCCACCACATCATAACATTATCATTTATCATGGAAGACACAATGAACATATATAAAAAATGAACATAACAAACCCATGTAAATGAATGGGTTTCATGTCATAATAACACATTCAAAAAAATTGGGTTCCCAAAATTAAGTGGAAATAACATACTTGATACGATAACCATCAACCTTTAGTGAGAAGTGAAAGGTGTGTTTTTGAAAGAAGAGTTCTTTTGGAAAACATTTTTTTTACATAAAATTTAGTAGAAAAAAATTATATCCCTAAAAAGGTAATATAATGACGAAAACATGATTTCTAAGGAGTTATAATATCTAAAATGGAGTGAAATATGGAGAACCTGAAGAAAGAAAGTTGGGTTTGAGATTTTCTCCTTACCTTGTATCCGAATGATTTCTTCACTTTAATGTCATGTATAACCACATTATATTTATTAATTGACAATTAAAAAACCTTTTTAATATGAATATGGTTCATTATGGTTTCATTAATTTATTTTATGGGCCTTTGGATGAGTTATATAGTTTAAAAACATTGTTCGGAAATGTTTGTTTTTTTGGTTTTCTTAAGCGGTTCACATGTATTCATAAATGGAAGTTCGTGTAGAACATGGGTAAACATACAGAAATTAAATTTATATTTATTAATGATATTAAAGAATTATAAATTATCTTATAATGAATTATATTATATAACATGTGTATGAATCATTAGACAAGAATTAAATGTTGATTGTTTGGGTTAATTTGGGCGGTTTTTCGACCAGAACGAACTTATTTTGTTTAATAATTTAGTAATATGTACCTAAATTTGTTCCAGAACATGAAATAGGATATACTTCATATAAAATAATCTGGTTCAACCATAAAAATGGTTTCATGACCTGATCTTAAAGCTTTAATGGAAATTTAAAACATGTCATTCTTGAAGGTCATAGATTAACACCTCACGAACAACATTTTCTTTAATAAAATAAAAGGAAGAGGAGAAGGGGGTTTGATGGTATAATATCAAATTAGTATCATAAAATTAAATTATATGTATGATAATAGAGTTAATTACCATTTGGACAAATATATGTGGGGAGAGAATATGAAAAGTTCTTGAAATTGAAAGGAAATTAAAGGAAAAGAGGGAGATAAATTACCTCTTGAATCCTCCTCTTGAGATCCTCCTTAAGGGACATAGGCTTGGTATTTTGATGAGAAAAGAAGCTATTGACAATGGGGGAGGGGATATTGATGATTCTTGGTCTGATTATATAAATGGATTTAAGCTTGAGAGGTGTGAGTAAATGAGGGTGTGAAGGGTGGTATTTATAGTGGAGGGGATAGAGGAATTCTCAATATAAAATTCCTTAATTTATTATTTCCCCTCAAGACATGGAATAGCGAGTCTTCTATGACCAATAATGGTTAATTTATCATGTTAAATCGAACCAATTAGTCTTACATCATAATAAAATCATGCATGACTCTATAATTATCATATTTAGCTTATTTTGTAAATTATGGTATTTCACAATTCATCAAAAATTCAAGTATTTCAGAAAAATACAAAAAATTCACCCCAAACATTTTTTTACATGTAGAATAAAAAAATTAATTTTATTTTTAAAAAATAATTTTCTATATATGATTAATTTAATTTTTAATTAAAATCATAATTTACTTGAAAAATACAATTTTTAAAATGAAAACTGATTTTATAATGCTTTCAAAAATTACGTAAGGTCTTATAAAATTATCTTAAAAATATAAGACATAAATTTTTTAATTTATGAAAACATTTTAATAAAATACATTTCTTTTAAATTAATTAATTACTATAATTAATTATAGATGACTTGCAAAAATACCAATATTTTTACTATGGTCAAATTGTCACTTTCTAAGATGCCTAAATTTTATTTAATTATTCATGGGTAAGGTTACCCTTATTTTGGAAGATTTACTATTCATAAGGGTCATATTACTATTCATAAGTGTAGGTTACTATTTATAAGGGTAGGTTACTATTCACCAAAAATTATGTTTTTCTTATCGGACTCCAAACATCTTACTGATCACAAACCATGTTTGTCAGATTTTCAAAACTCAAACCATAAAAGTGGAAAAATTATGTTTAATGGTCACATAATATTTAGTATCATAATATTTCATTGTTATTCTTAATGGGATTATACTATAAGGCATAATTATAAGAAGGTAATCCCATTTATAAAACTTTGGGTCATTACATTCTTCCCCCCCTTATGAAATTTCTCCCTTGAAATTTCACTTTACACAAACAGGTAAGGGTACATCTCCTTCATCACCTCCTACGGTTCCCAAGTAGCTTCTTCAAACTTATGTTTCCTCCACAACACTTTGAAAAGGTGGGTTTTCTTATTGCGTAGAACCTTATCTCTGTGGTTCAAAATCTTCACTGGATGATCCTCATAAGAGAGATCATGTTCCAGCTGCACCACCACTGAGTTCAATACATGTGAGGGATCAGGTATGTAGTTCCCCATGAGTGATACATGAAACACATCATGAACTTGATCCATATTCGGTGGAAGTCCAAGCCGATAGGACATGGCTCCCATGCGGTCAAGGATCTCAAAGGGGCCAACTTACATTGGGATTAACTTCCCTTTCCTTCCAAACCTCATGACTCTTTTTCATGGTGACATTCGAAGGAAGAATTTATCTCTAACGTCGAACTCATTGTCCCTTCGATGGTTGTTAGCATAGATCTTTTTTCGACTCTGAGCAGTTTTGATGTGTTTCTGGATGACTTACACCTTCTCTGTCATCTCTTTCACAAGATCAGGTCCAAGTAGCTTTCTTTCCTCATCTTCATCCAAACAGGTTAGAGTTCTACATCGCTTTCCATACAGAGCTTCATACAGAGCCATCTGAATACTCGAGTGGAAGCTATTGTTGTATGACAACACAACCAATGGGAGATGCTAATCCCATCCACCTTTGAAATCTAGAGAGAAGGCTCTTAGAATATCATCAAGCATCTGAATAGTCCTTTCAGATTGGCCATCATTTTGGGGGTGATAGGCCATGCTGAAATTTAATTCAGTACTCAAAGCATGTTGAAGACTCCTCCAGAATTTATATGTGAACTTTGGATCACGGTCAGAGACAATCGAGAGTGGAACTCCATGCAGTCTCAACACTTATTTCACATATATCTTTGCAAGTATTTAAAGTGATAGGTATTCCAAAATAGCGATAAAACGGGAAGTCTAGGTGAGTTGGTCAGTCGCAACCCATATCGCATTATTTCACTTCGACATTTTTGAGAGACCCATGACAAAGTCCATAGTGACATTCTCCCATTTCCACATGGGTATAGGCAATGATTTTATCATCCCATTGGACTTTTGTCACTATTATTTTACTTACTAACATACCAATCACCTTGATATATATTTTACAATCTTCTTCTTCATGTTATCTCACCAGAATTATTCTTGGTGGTCACGATACATCTTGGTACTCCGAGGATGGATAGAGAATGTTGAGCTATGTGTATTATCCAATAGCTCATTCTTTATCCCGGGTGATGAAGGAACAAAAATCCATGTTCCAAACTGAATCACACCATCATTGTCAATATGAAACTCTTCATATTCCCTTCCTTTACTGCATTCACCCACTTTTGTATCTCCACAACACCCCTTTTTTCTTCCTCAATATTTTCTTGGATGGGTGGTTGTGTAATCATTTGGGAAAGGTATAATGTATCCCCTGAACTTATTATTTCAAAATATTTCCTTTCAATATCCAAGAATATAGGGTATTTCTCAATCCGTAACATGGATATAGTAGCATGTTCTTTTTTCCTTAGAGCATCAGCCACCTTGTTCGCCTTTTTAGGATGATTGTGAATAGAGCAATCATAATCCTTGATTAGCTCCAAACATCTCCTTTGATGCATGTTGATCTCATTTTGTGTGAATATATAAGTTAGGCTATTGTGGTTGGTGTATATGTCACACTTCTCGCCATAATGGTAGTGTGGCCATATTTTCAAAAAAAAATCATGGCTGCCTGATCTAGATCATGCATTGGGTTGTTCTACTCATGGTTCCTCAACTGCCGTGAGGCATAAGCTATCACATTGTCATTTTTCTTGAGTAGGAAACCCAATATTTTATTTAAAGCATCACTATATATCACAAAACTTTCTCTACTTTTCGATTGTGTGAGTACAGGTGCAGTGAACAACCTTCTCTTTTGCTCCTTGAATCTTCCCTCACATTATTTTTTCCAGACATACATTACCCCTTTCCTTGTTAACTTAGGTAGAAGGCTTGATAGTCATGAGAAAATTCTCACAAAACTTTGTTATCACCCAGCTAATCTAAGAAAACTATGGATTTATATGAAACTAGAGGGTCTGAGCCATTCTTCAATTGCTTTTGTTTTAAAAGGGTCCACATAAATTCCCTCAATTGTGATCACATTTCCCAAGAACATGACTTGCTTAATCCAAAAGACACACTGGTAGAACTTGGCGTAAAACTTCTCTTGTATCAATGTCACCCAAAACAAGTCTTTTATATTCTTCATGTTCCTCCTTGATCTTGGAGTAGATGAGAATATCATCAATAAAAACAACCACAAATTTGTTGAGGTAATGTGTGGAGACTCTATTTATCAAATCCATGAAGATTTCATGGGAATTAGTAAGTCTAAAGGGCATCACCAGAAACTCATAGTGCCCATACCTTGTACGGAAGACAGTCTTCTCAATATCTTCCTTCTTCACCTTTAGCTAATGATATCCAGAACGAAGATCCACATTTGAGAAGTATTGAGCTCCTCTTAACTAATAAAACAAGTCATCAATCCTTGGGAGAGGATACTTGTTCTTTATGGTGATGTTGTCGAGTTCTCGATAATCGATACATAGCCACATTGTTCCATCCTTCTTCTTCACAAAGTGCACTGGAACACCCCAAGGTGGTGTACTAGGGCGTATGAACCCTTTGTCCAAATGCTCTTGCAACTTCTTATTTAACTCCTCAAGTTTGATAGGATCCATCCTATAGGGACACTTTGAGATAAGAGTAGCTCCGAGTATGAGTTCTGTTGAGAAATCTACCTCACGATCTGGGGGAATTCTGGGTAACTCTTCAGAAAACACATCGTAGTATTCACTCACAAGGGGAATTCCTACAAGGTTGCTATTGTTCTTTAACTCAACCATTTGGGGAAGGTATGTTTCTTCATAGTTAATCAACACCCACACCGTTGAAGGATTTTCCAAAGGAGATTCATGATCTTCCTTGCATTTTTAGAGGATCATTGGATGGTTCAGAATATGAAAACATATTCTCTTTTCCTGAAAGTTGATACATGATCCATATAACAAGAGCCAATCCATTCACATTATAGAATTGAATTCCATTAAAGGAAGTTTTACGAGATTTGATGGAAGAATCTTCCCAAATATTCCAACATAAGAAGAGTCAAACAATTGGGTTGCAATGATTGCACTACTTTTTGTTTTCACAGATATCTCTACTTCATGGTTTTGGGGCTTCGATTCTATAGTTCTAGAAAACTTACAAGATATAAAGAAATGAATTGCACCAGAATCAAATAGTACTTTTTCTATTCTTGAGGGAATAGGAAGTGTACCTTGTATGACTTCATTATCTCGTTCCAATTCCGTAGTGGTGATGGAATAAGGCTACCATTGTTTCTTTGGATTTGGTGGATGCTAACGCTGATTACCCTTGAGAACTCGAGGTTTAGTGTAATGGGTTCCATAGTTCCCTAGCTCCCTATTGTTTTAGAATTGAACCATGGGTGGTTCTCTCCTTTATACCATAACATTATCCTTCCTTTTAAAGTATTTTTGACACTCTTGAGAATGGTGCCCATATTTTCCACACTTGAAGCACTTCCCCATCCCTTTGAGGCAGTTCTCGTGGTGTAACTTCTAACATTTTCGACATTCGAGTTATTGAGTTTTCTTCCCACCTTTGTCATTAAATCCATTGTTTGAAACTATATCTTTTGTTTCCTATCACCAAAGACCTAAGAACATTATCCAAACTCTATCTACACTTTGATATCACATTGAAAAACTTCATGATAACTCCCAAAGTCGCGAATTGCAAGAGCCTTTTGAAGGTGTGGTTTTAATCCACTAAAGAATCTATCAATTTTTCTATCATTGTTGATAAAAAAACCCAAAGAATACCTTAAAAGCCTTGTGAAATTCACTTCATAGGTTATGAAAAATTCTCCTTCTTTTTTCTTGAGCTCTATAATTTCTATCTCAATATTTGTGCGAAGAGTTATTGGGAAATACTTGTTAAGAAACCTTATCTTAAAGTCTTCCCATTCCATCTATTCAATTTCATCGCTTGCCTTGGTGTTCTTAATCCAAGAACACTGTTGATTGGCCTCTACATATAGAAGATAAATGACTAGTGCCTCATTGTACAACTTAGAACAATGAAGCATATAAAAGATCTTCTCTTTGGAGGTGACCCACTATTCCACAACTAGTGGATTATAAGATACACTAAACGTTGGTGGTCTTTGCCCCATAAAACATTCGACTGCCAGTTGCTCCCTCATTGTTGAAGGAGGAAGTTCCCCATTATTATGGTTATTATTCATAACCTGATATAGTTGGGTAATAATCATCATGAAGTTTTTAATTCCACCTCCCAAATCATTGGGGATGTCATTCGGGCAATCATTTCATTAGCCCTCACACGATTTGTTGGCCTGGTTTCTCCTGGTTCCCACCATTTTCTAAAACAGAAAACGTTAGAACAAAAAATAGTTCAAAAATTCATGAATAAATTATTAATTTTTATGATTTATAATAAAATAATAACATATGGTGTCCCTATTCAAATATTCTTGTGTGAATATTTGTACTTAGTCTCATGATGTAGGTTTTCTCTGGGGTTCACTAATCCTAATTCCCAAATTAACTAAACCTTGGCTTTGATACCAACTACAGCGAACCGTAATTTTCTTAAATTACTATTAAATCATTTTAAAGACAAAAAACATAATAGTATTACACATAGAGGATCAAAAGGTTTAGTGTCTTGGAAAAACTAGGACCATACATAACAATTACAACATCAAGCATAAACATTTATTTAATTCCTTCTTCTCTAGCGTCTTATTGGCACTTGACCTCTCCTTAGTACATGTAGTCACATGAGGATATAAATAAAAAGGGGTGAGGTAAAAGCCTAGTAAGAGGATAGATAAGAACAATATAACAATGTCTGAGCATAACTATAACATAGGCAAAGGTTCATGAACATGAGAGGAAGCATTAATAAGAGACTTGAAATATGGAAACACATAAAAATGAAACATCATGTCTTAGTGGTTAACTACCAAAAATACTTGTGAACAAAGATAGAATATTGTTCACACATTATTTAACATTAACTCATGAGATTCATCACTTTACACAATCCATTAGAGTGCTGTATAATTCCAGGCGCACCCGTCACATTCAAGTATTCACATTGCACTATATAATTCCGGGCGCACCCGTCACATCATAACATTATCATTTATCATGAAAGTCACAATGAACATATATTAAAAATGATCATAACTAAACCATTTAAAGGAATAGTTTTAATATCGTAAGAACACATTCATAAACATTGGGTTCCCAAAATTAAGTGGAAATAACATACTTGATACTATAACCATCAACCTTTAGTGAGAAGTAAAAGGTGTGTTTTTGAAAGAAGAGTTATTTTGGAAAACCTCTTTTTGACATAAACTTTATTAAAAAACATTTATATCCCAGAAAAGGTAATATAATTATGAAAAAAATGATTTTTAAGGAGTGACCATACCAAAAATGGAGTGAAATATGGAGAACCCGAAGAAAGAAAGTTGGGTTCGAGATTTCCCCCTTACCATGTATCTGAACACTTTATTCACTTTAGTGTCATGTATAACCACATTAGATACATTAATTTAAAATTAAATAACCTTGAGTATATTAATGCGGTTCATTATGGTTTCATTAAGTTATTTTATGGGCCTTTGTATGAGTTATAGAGTTTTAAAACATTGTTCGGAAATGTTTGTTTTTATGGTTTTCTTAAGCGGTTCACATGTATTCCTAAATGGAAGTTTGTGTAGAACATGGGTAAAAATAAAGAACTGATATTTAATGTTATTAATTGTTTTCCATAATTATAAATGATGTTATAATGAATTATATTATATACCATGTGGATGAATTATTAGATAAGAATTAGCTGATGATTGTTTGGGTTAATTTGGGCGGTTTTTTTACCACAACGAACTTGTTTTATTTAATAATTTAGTAATATATACCTAAGTTTGTTTCAGAACATGAAATAGGATATAATAAATATAATATAATCTTTTTAAACCATAAAAATGGTTTCATGACCAGATTTTAAAGCTTTAAAGGAAATTGAAAACATGTCATTCTTGAAGTTGATAGATTAACACCTCACTAACAACATTTTCTTTTATAAAATAAAATGAAGAGGAGAAGGGGGTTAGATGTTATAATATCCCATTATTATCATAAAATTATAGTATATGTATTATTATGGAGTTAACATACCATTTGTAAAAAGATAGGTGGGGAGAGAATAAGAAAAGAACTTGAAATCGAAAGGAAATTAAAGGAAAAATAGGGAGAGACATTACCTCTTGAATCCTCCTCTAGAGATCATCTTTAAGGGACCTAGGATTGGTATTTTGATGAAACCAGATGCTCTTAGAAGTGGGGGAGGTGATAGGGAATATTATTGGGAAGATTTTAGAAAGTGATTGAATCTTGAGAGGTGTGAGGAAATGAGGGTGTGAAGGGTGGTATTTATAGTGGAGGGGAGAGAGGATTTTTCAATATAAAATTCATTAATTTATTATTTCCCCACAAGACAAGGAATAGTGAGACTTCAAAGTCCAATAAAAGTAATTTTGTCATGTGAAACTCATCAAATTAGGCTTACATCAGTAGAACATCATTCATGACTCTATAATTAACTTATTTAGCTTATTTTGTAAATTATGGTATTTCACTATTCATAAAATTCAAATAGTTCAAAAACATCCCAAAAATTCACCCAAACCATTTTTCGAAAGGTAGAATCCAAATATTAATTCCATTTTTCCAAAATAATTTTCTATTTAGGATTAATATAATTTTTAATTAAAATCATAATTTACATGAAAAATACAATTTTTAAAATTAAAATTGATTTTATAATGCATTCAATAATTAAGTAAGGTATTATAAAATTATCTTAAAACTAAAAGACATAAATTGTTTAATTTATTTACACATTTTAATAAAATAAATTTTCTTTTAAATTAATTAATTACTATAATTAATTATTTATGACTTACAAAAATACCAATACTTTTACTATGGTCAAATTTCCACTTTCTAAGATGCCTAAATTTAATTTAATTATTCATGGGTAAGGTTACCCTTATTTGGGATAATTTACTATTCATAAGTTTTATATTACTATTCATAAGGGTAGGTTACTATTCATAAGTGTAGGTTACTATTTTCCAAAAAATATGTTTTCCCAATCAGACTCCAAACATATTACTGATCACAACCTTGTATGTCAGATTTTTAAAATTCAAACCATAGAAGTGGAAATATTCTATTTAATGGTCAAATTTTATTTAGTATAATAATATGTCATTATGATTCATAATGGGATTATACTCTAAGGAATAATTATAAGAAGGGAATTCCATTGATAAAACTTTGGGTTCTTACATGTTTCATGCCTATATTATTCTCCATAGATTCTTATTATTGTTTAATGTATTAACATACATATTCCCTTGTATATATATGATCTTTTGAGGTTATAGGACTTATGGAAAACACTTATGATTCTATATTTCTATTAATGATATATTTTACCATGTCGATGTTTTATCATATTATTATGATATAAACCTCTATAACTCATTTATAATATCTCCCTTATTGAGCATTTGAGCCCATTCTTTTTTTTCCCACTTCTATATAAAATTACATGCTCGAATATAAGTAGAAAAAAGTTTTATGTAGATATTTTTGTGGAATATATTGAAGAAATAATGTTAGTGGAATGTTTTTATAGATAATATCCAATGAAACTAAACTTTTGGGTCATCAATATTATAGAAATATTTTCTATATGTGTTGTTAAAATGATGAAACAGATGCTTGCTTCTCTTTGGTTGCAGAAATTGGTATAAAATAAAGATTTAGTTCTTTTTGGGGTTTAGTTTAAGAATTGAATGGGAAATTAACTTAAAAAAACATAGGTCTAACTAAAAGTGATATAGGTTAAATAATAATTGAATTGAATGTATCTTAGTCCAAGAGTAAGGTGTCTTAGAATATATTCATAAGACCACATTTTCAAATTAATATAGTTGCTGATTTTATTAAGATATTATTATTTATTACTCACATTAACATATTTTGGGTTTAGTAAATAGATGGAACTAGGAGGAACCAAGTTAAAAATGGATAAAAATGAAAATATAGTGATCGACCCTATAAGCAACTAAATGGAATAAGAGCTAGAGTATAAAACCCCATTGTAGTACTCACTCAACTATATCAATTAGTAAAAAGTAACATGAATTGTGTTGAGCTCATGAACTCACCATGGATGGAGAAGCTTTATAAAGATTTTTCATGTGGAAATATACACCTTTCTTTAGTTTTTCTTTTAACCCACTAATTTCCAAACAATTGATTAGCACAATAGAAAATATATTTTTCCTTCTCTTTTTCTTAAACGATAAAAAGATTTTTAGCCATATTTTATTTAGAAGGTGAATCTAACCAATGGTGCACCCTCATTAATAATATTACACAAAGTTTAATCAATTTAATGGTTGGAGTTTAATCAAATATTCTTTTCCAAATGTTATACCTAAAAATTTATTATGAAAATGGAGTGATAATCCAATGAGATAAAATGAAATAATTGTGAATATATTGTACAATATGATGAAAACATTACACCACTCACAAGTCATGCCATCAGTTTTATTTATAAGCCTAAAATAAATATAGATTGAATATTTAGTGGACTATACAAATCATTTTAATTGAATTAGCTATAAGTTACCTTTGTGGCTATGGTCAAATTGTTTTATGTGTACTTAAGGTGGAAATAGAAACTTTACCCCTATTTATTCTCATATATTTGGTGATAAGATAATAAAAAATGGAGTTTGATGGAAAATTAAATGAAAAATAACATAGAGGGAAGAAAAATCAACAACATACATAGAAAAACTATTAAAAAAATTACCAAGAAAATTGACTGAATGGAATCGAAAGGTGATTAAAATGTTAATGGGTTAGCTATCAACATCATGCATGTAAAAATGGGATGAAATGAACTATTAATAAAATATAGGAAAAAGAATCTAACCAATAAACCAATAATAATCCAATGCTTTAAATACAAGTAGTTTTGAAATTATGTAAAATAGTTCCCAAATCCAAGGGTTAAAAAGGCTAATAGTTAGAAACCTCCTTTAATATGGGTACAAGTAAGATCATATACACTCACTAATACTAAAGTGGATAATGAAAATAAATTAGTGAAATGTACACTTACTCTACACTCAAAACCTACTAATCTATTATTTTATTTTGGTTCTACCCATTCATTCATATTATACATGTTTTCTATCAAAATATCTTTACCACCTCAAACACTAGATACTAAATTATGGGTGAAAACACAGAGTAGTGCATTGATTGCATCCAAAGTATTAAAAAATTCACAGATCAGGTTTTATAGGAAGATAATTCTTGAAAATCTAGTTGTTCTTCCCTTTGTAAAATTTGATGTGATATTGGGCAATGATTGGCTCTCCCTATATAGAGTTCATATAATTTTTTAGGATATGAATGTCTTATTTTATTTCCTAAATCACCATATTATAAATATCAATGCAAGTATGATTATAAACTGCCTTTGGATGTAAATTCTAAAATATATATATTGGCACCTAGTAAGGAAACACTCTTCACTAAAAATGTTTGAAAATAACTCAATATTGAAGACATGACTATTATATAGAGTTTGATGATGTATTACATCGATGAACTACCTAGTATCCCCCTGAATATGAGGTTGATTGTTCTGTTGATCACATGCCATGTTCAATTCTTATATATTTATATTCATTATCTAATAGCACTGATAGAATTAGAATAATTATAGAAGCCACTTAAAATGAATATGGATAAGGGTTTTTTGACCTTGTGCTTCAATATGGGGTTCACCGGTCCTATGTGAAGAAGAAGACTGGATAAATGTTTATTTTTAGATATTACCATGAACTTAACAAAACCATGATCAGGAATAAGTATCCTATACACCATATTAATGACCTATTTGATCAAATCATAGGGGATCAATTCTTATCGAATATGGAACATTAATGGGGATATCATGAATTAAGGGTTAAAGGAGAGTATATACCTAAGGAAATAATAAATATTAGGTATATACATTATGAATTTGAAGCGTTTCATTTGAAACTTACAAATTCCCATGTAAACTTCATGTATATTATGATTAGTGTCTTTACAAACCCCCTTGATCAATTTGTGGTAGTATGTATAAAAAATATTTTTATATATTACAAGTGTAATGAAGAGCATGGATATCATTATGTATTGTGTTGAAGGAGTTGAGAAATGAAAAACTATATTTCAAATTTATAAATTGTAAATTCTAGTTATAAAAAATATCATTCTTGGGTCATAAATTCATAAGAAAAGGAATATTATTAAATCATTTAAAGACATAGTTGATTGAACAGTGGCCTAGAACAACCACTATAACCGAGATTCGTAGTTTTCTTGGGTTGGATGGATACTATCAAACCTTTATAGGAAAATTATCATGACTATCATATCCTACAAAATGTTAATGTGGAAAGGGTAATATTAATTTATACAAGATAATGTGAAGAATATTTTATGGATCTTCTTAATAGGTTATTAATTTCACCTATACATATATTAACCTATTGTGAGGAAGGGTTTGTAATATAAATTGATGAATCAAAAAATGGCATGGCATGGCATGCATCCTTATAAAAAATGATACGATAAAATATTATTGATCGTTTAAATTAAATATCCATGAAAAAAATTAGTCAACACATGATATAGAGCTAGAGATAGTTGTACATGAAATAATTATTTTGAAGAATTATGTCAATGGTGAAAAGTGTGATATATATACTGATAAAAATATATTAAATTATATATTCACAAAGAAGGAGTTGAAAAAGTTCTAAGTGAGATGGTTTGAATTGATAAACAATTATTATTAATCATTATATTATCATCTAAGGAAGGAAAACATGGTAGAAGATGATCTAAATAGAAAGGATAATGCTACCTACCCATTATGAGGATTAAAAGAGACTAAATCATTATGAATATTCAAAAGGTTTATATAGAAGGCCTAAAGGATGTGATGAAATCCTGACTTTCCAAAATTATTTTCAACCATACATATATATAAATATTACAGAATCCCATAAAGGTGATATAGAACTCTAGAAAATGTAGAAAATATTCTAAACTTGAAATGTAGTAAAGATGAAATTATAATGTTTGGAACCCATATACATGTTCATTAAAAACTAGAATGGAAGAATGAATTTTGGATGATGCATATA
The DNA here is from genome assembly GCA_963277665.1 of Viscum album. Lineage (NCBI taxonomy): Eukaryota > Viridiplantae > Streptophyta > Magnoliopsida > Santalales > Viscaceae > Viscum > Viscum album. Next base: position 256,030,002 of record OY728143.1, on the reverse strand, counting down.
AATCATCATTCTCTATTAATATAAGATGTATAAAGATGTATAGAGATATTAAGAAACACTTATGTTGGGATAACATGAAGATGGAGATTACGGAGCATGTATCTCAATGCTTGGTATGTCAAAAAGTAATGTTTAGATGTTCTAAATATAAGGGGATGATGCAGTCATTTACAATACAATAATAAAAGTGGGAGAACATCACCATGGATTTTATCATCAACCTCCTTAAGAATCATAAGTGGAATAATTCCATCAGGGTAATCACAATACACTTTATTTCTATGAGGGATGATTTATCACTCGATAAACATTACAAGTTATACATTAATGAAGTGGTAAGTATGTTTGGGGTACCAATTTAAATTGAATCTAATCAAGACCCAAGGTTAACATCAAAATTATTGGATACAAAGATGATATTTACCATGATTTTCACCCTAAAATAATTGTTCAATATGAAAGTACCATTCCAATATTGGATGATATTCTAAGATCCTTCTAAATATACTTCAAAAGAATTTAGGATAAATATATTCCTGTATTTAAGATTTCATATAATAATAATTTCTATTATATAATCTAAATGGAACCATATGAATCTCTATATGGGAAGAGATATAAAACTCTGAGATGCTGAGATAAAGTCTTCGAGAGGAATATTTTAGGACCTTATACTGTCCAAGAAATTTTGATGATGGTTTCATCCGTTCAATAATATATAAAGGAAGTAAAAAGTTGACAGAGAAAATATAGTTTGAATCATTAATGAGTGTTAGAGTTTAAAGTTTCTAACATAATTTTCCTCTAGATATATCCTTGGACGTGTGTTATAATATTTGGTAAGAAAGTGAATATGAGTGGTAAGTATATAACCCCCTTAAATATTCTTGATCATTTAGAGGCTGTAGATTATCTCTAAGAACTCCTTCCACAACTCTCATAAGTATATAACATGTTCAACGTATAAAGTTTTAGGAAGTACATTCCAGATCCATCACATGTACTAAAATCAAATTCTATGCAACTGATACATGATATATCTTATGAGGGAAACATGGGGAGATCATGGATCAACGTGATAATGTGTTGTAGAATAGAATCATCCACCTAGTTGTAGTTTTATGGTTAAGTCATAAGTATAAGGAAATAAGGTTAGAACCTAAGTATTTCATTATAAAAATTACCCTCACTTATTTATATATATATATAAGGGGATTTAAGAGAGAAAATTATTTTTAAGGGTGAAAAAAGGTAACAACCTATGATTTAGTATATATTTTACCAATAAATATTGTCTAATATGTTTCTTCATACACAAAATCAAATTAAAATAAAACTCTGATACAATTTATAAGTATTGAATATGATTGTTTAATATAACCATTGAATCAGTTATCATAAATATAAGTAACTATATTATGAAATATATAGAAATGGAATAAAGGAGTATTCTTCTTTATTAGGCTTATATATCTGAGCTTGGAAAGGATTTTTTGTCACCAGGTTTTCCCCTAAACCAATCCCAATATTAACTTCAAAAATTATGACTTGATTAAAGCCACTTGTGAGAGAAGTTCAAGAACATAGAAATAACTACGTGATCCATTCTCACTGAAACGTCAAATGTGAATACCACCAATGAATATCTTACCATTATATCTTATATAGGGGTTCTTAAGGGCTTTTAAGTAGTAATTAGAATTATTTAAACATGAAATTTTTAACATAATAAATTTTACATGTTTTCATTATTTGGTTTAGTTTTTTTTTTCATTTTTTATATAAAATATGCATTTTTGTTATAGTTATTACTTTTGAAGAATGAAAACAATAGAATGTATTGATAAAATTAAAGGGTTGATAGATTAATAACATCAAATAAAAAATTAAGAAACTATAATGAATGTTAATTTAATTATTCATGGCTAAACAAAAATGTTCTGTTTTAAAAAATATAATATATTATATTTTACTTATTATCTATTACTTATTTAAAATATAAATTTATAATTTTTTTATTTTGAGTCTTATAAAATGCACATCATTTATTGATTTATCACGTAAAAAAATCTTTGAGTGAAATTTTGTGATTTTTCTAAAAAAAATATTTTTAAGTGAATGAAAAAATATTGTGTTTTACAAATTCCATAACATTTATGACATAATTAAAATATAATCATGGATTAAAATTATATGAAACAATTATATAAATAAATAATAAATTTATAGAGTAAAATAGTGAATTTTAAATAAATATATTAAAAACAAAAATCCTTGCTTAAATTTTTAGAATATAATATTTGTTATATTATAAAAAATAAATAAATAATTAATTTTAATTTAATTAAATATTAACACTGATCCATTAAATTTGGTTTTATTATTATGTCACAAAAAATTTCTTTGATTAATCATAAACAAATATATTTTATGTGAATTAATACTATACTAACTTTTGTGGTAAATTAGTTTTTACTATTTATAAGGTAAATTTTAAAAGAAAATTGTTCAATTAAAGTTACATTTTAAAAATTATTATTTTTACCTCCCCTGGGAAATGAATCTTGATTTTTATTTTGAATATTTATAATTATAATATTAATTTTTTTTAACAAGGACCATTTGATTTTTAGTTGTGAAAAATAGGTTACCATAATAAAGGTTTGTCACCATGGTAAAGGTTTAGATTGTTAATAAGGGGTTAAATTAAGATATATGTTCACAAGTATCTTAAAAACTTATTTATAATTGATTATATTAGTGTATTATGAACCTAAACCGTATTATCTTTTTAATTTTGATAATTTGGATCCACTCTCCATGAAGATGTCTTCCCTTTTATATAAAGAAATTAATATTAAAAAAATGACACTCTTATAACTTATAAAAGGAGAAATACGACCACCCTTCCAATCCATAAAAATTTAAATACCTCTAAATAATATTCAATTATACTTTAATTAATAATACTATTACATTTCCTTGAGCATCTAGTGCCGATAAGAATTGAAGAACCTCTCATTTCCAAGAGGTCCTTGAAGAGGAGATATAGATGCTCAATATAAGCGATATCTTCTTCTTGATTATTCTTATATATAATCTTCATATAACTGTTATTAAATATAATTTATCAATTTAAAAAAATATCTTTGAAACCATTAAGCTTCTGTAAAAGTAATACTATCACTATATAATAGCATGTTATTACTCATACAAATGTAATAACTTGTTATTGTTTATGTTGGTTTTACCACCTACATGAACATTATTATAATTTTTTTCCCATGAATGACCAATAAAACACAAAAATGGTAATAATATATAATAATTATGATTTTATTATGATTTTTTATAATTATAGAGTTCTAAAATTTAATATTATGTTTACTAATAAATTTAATTCTTCTTTTAATTCAAGTATCACTGAAAAAGTGAATTTCTAAGAATTCAAAGAAAAGCATCAACATAAGTTCCTTGAAATGGATATGTTAATAAAAAAATGTGAATATTATTTATTAAAACAGAATTAAAATTATAGAGTTGATGAATACATGAACAATAATAAAGGACTAGTATAACAAAATCAAAGGATGTAAGGGAAATAGAACTTTAAACACTCTAATACTAATTTTAAAAGTAAACAATTAATATATGAATAGTAATGAATTAAAAATGTATGGTACAAAATAAAATTAATAAGAATAATGTTATTATTCATTTTCATGAAAAACCTTAATTTATTATATATTGAAATTTATAGTGTGTCTGATAAATTAAAGTCCAAGGTAAAGGTTTTCCGTCTCAATTTCGCTTCTTTGAGATGAGTTTCATATTTTGGACCTATTTTCATTTATATTATGAATATATTTCCTGTTTTACATATTATATCTAAAATTTATTTATACTCATGTTATTTTAGGTTCCTTTACATGTTCTTTCTTTCAATGGGTTTTTGATTTAAAAACCCATAAGAGGTTTTATTTAAAATCTTTACTTTAAATGTTTTTAAGTATTTTTCCCAACTCTTTTTCCTATGTTTACGTGTTATTTATATTATTTAAATAATTTTTATATCAATACATTAATAATTTTAAGGCCATTCTCAACTATATTTTCCTTTTTATAAATGTTTGAAAAGGAATATTTTTAACATTTTCTGAATGGGTCATTTTTCATTTTCTTTATAAATATGTGAAAATATGGTTTTTTAAAATTTATTTTTTGATTTTTCCCACAATTATGTATTTTATTAATTATTAAGATTAATTTACATGTTTCCTTAGGTTTTCAATGAAAATTGTATTTACATTATTCTAAGAATTTATGTTTTTAATTGTTTCCAAAAAAGTATATTTCTTATTATTTTTCAATATATATTTATAATGATTTAATAAAAGTGTGTTTGTTTTTTTTTCAAAAGCCTTTAATGATTATTACAATTAATAAGGGATATTATTTAATTATACCAACTACCCTATTACTCTTTATGGTTTATGATGATATTTAAGGAAGTTTTCATGAACTCATTTCTTTTCCATAAATTGTTAATCTATGAAGGAATGATGAATGTTTTTATGTTCCTAGGGCATAAATATATACGGTATATCATTATGTGATAGGTAGGACCCATATATTCCTCCAATTCAATGGGTAAATATTTATATATATTATTAGATAATTATGGGAAATAATATGTGATTCTCGATCCACTATGAGAAATAATTAGTGATGTATGATCCACTATGATATTAGAAATAGGTAGTTATTCTTGATCAACTATGTTACGATAGTCTACTTAGTAAACCTTGACATATGATATAGTTTCTATGATTATGTTTGGGCTATATTTTTATGTTGTCTGACATGATTATTTATGCTCCATGGATCATGATTGTCTTCTCATTTATCATCATTACCATGACATGTTTTATATTTTATCTTATAGGGTTATTTTCCTTATAAAAAACGTTTACATTTCCATGTTTCTCTTAATAAAATATTTCCTTCATCTTCAAGTTTTCTAACATGTTTTTGATAAAAAAATTTATGACTAATATATAATATTTTTCATACTGGGAATTTGAGATCACACCTTCTTTTATTTTCTACATACCCAAGAAATTACATGTCAGATATTGAGTATAAGGAAGTTATACATAGAGACGATTGCGGGATATTTTAAACAAATAATGTTCAATAATATTTTAATATGGATAATCCCCAAAGATATGAAACCTTTGTTTCTTTATGATTTCCTGAATATTTGTGATATGTATTGTTAAAATGATGTAACATATGTATGTTTAACTTGGGTTTCCACAATAACCGTGAGAGTTTAGACCATATTTAGCACAAGGGGGAATTCATGTTACCCTTGAGACATTTTTTTAATCCGCTGCACTCTAGATTGCTGTGAAGCTAATAGTTTCACTTAAAAGGATGAATTAGATGGGGAGGTTTGAAAATGATTCAATCATTTGTATATCATCTCATAGGATTGATAAATTGACTTTCATGATTTCCAATTTTCAATATTTTTTACATCCTTACCAAAAAACAATTTCTAATACCTAATACCTTCATCATCATCATCATCATCATCATATTGTGTTATGGAAACACATGTGAAATTTGTTAGAGAGTTTAAAAAATCCATTATACCCCGATTTAAATTCTTTTAGACCCAATACATGAATAATATGTAATGGAATCATATTTTCCGGATGCATTATGATTTAATTATACCTTGTAGACATTTTTTTTGAGAAATTAGTTATTTGTGAAGAGTTCCGTGGGGTGGGGGTGGGGTTGGATAGTTTCAGAGAGTTTAGGACCATTTTAATAGTATGTGGTTTGAGAATGGTTTGTCTAGCTCACGTAGATTCAATAGGAAACTAGGAAAATAAATGGAAAGGCTCAAAGGGTTAGAATAAAGTTAAGGTGAATGGTTTAAAAAAAACACATACTCACATTGAGAAGAATGTGAAAAGATTTAGTATCTAACAACACAGTTGGGGAAAAATTTAAAAAACAATCTAACCAAATCATGCTTCTTTTATAAAATCTAAAAAATGGAAAATGATTAGGGCTTATTTTTTGAAAACATAAAACCAAAACATGAAAACATGAAATTAATGAATTCAATTCCCCATTAATGTCCATTAATTTCTGTTTTTACAAGTTATTCTTTTTATTGGATGCTATCCCATTTATGAGACTCCTCAGGTCTTCTATAATAATTTCCCATACTCTAAAGCTAGATTCAGGTAAATCCAAGTGTGTTGAAGTTCAAAAACTATGGTTTATGATTAAAAACATTAATTTATCAGTTTCTCCTTGATCTACCTATTTTCTCTTGATGTGATTCATATATCTGAAATTAGATTCTCGATATATGAGTTATAATGATAAATAATGATGGATTCTTGAATCATTGCTAGGACGATAGTGGTTTAGATGTGTCTATACAATCCGTTTTGATTAGATCTAAATTACTTATGGATGATTTTTATTTCTAAGTAATTGTTTATAGATGAGTCATCATTAGGTTCTCATTTTCTTTAATAACATATCAAATCACTTTTTTTGTTAATGTATTGATAGTGGATTGATGTTCATTCACTAGACCCAAGTGTTTCTTCTATAATTGGAGAGTAATCCATGATTAATTTCTCAATCAACAATGAATATAGTCAATTTTGAACCTCTCCTTTGACATGACATTAAATTTTATCCATTTATAGATTCTTTCAGGTATGTTATTATAGAAACTGACTTTATGACATGAAAATTTATTGAATATCCTTTTTAAACCTCCTTATTGATGAAAGATAATCTGAAATAGGAGTCCTTGATGTGTCATCTAGTTATTCATGATGTGTGATGTAGTTTGGGTTTTGATCCTTGATGAACCTTGGAGTCCGTTGGAAAAAACATGTACATTGGAAGTTCCTAATTATTTTAGTCTATTTTGTACTCTTGTTTCCTTGATTCATGTTGTATTGGAATAGCTTGTAGTCAATTGTTGATATAGTCTTCATATAGCTGTGTGTGTGGCCTGTGATACCCATATATTATTCTTAACTCCATATTTATTACTTGAGTATATTTTTATTAATATTGATGTTGATCACATACTATTATATAACACAAATATATTCTCATATTGATGTGATACACTTTTATTATTATGTTCTACCCTATTATGTTTGTTACCATGCTATTGGAGGATCAATCTTGGAATTGGAGATAGGTGGACCTAGATGGTATGATTAACCCTTACAGAGGGAGTACATATAATGTGTGATGATGATGACGGTAGACCCATGAATGGGGAATGAGTTTAACAAGATTGTTTCCTAACATGAAACTCAATGTCTTAATGATACCAATTGGCATGTTAGAACTCAATGTCTTTTGGATATTGAGTTTCATATTTATAGAGACCCAGGATTAGAATAAATGTATATTACATCATTTTAGATGAATATTCAGAACATTACAAAAATATATGCATGAGGACCATAATAGTTTGGTGTCTTAGAAAAGGGGTAGGCTCAAATTCTCATAAAGGGAAAATGAATGAAATATGTAATAATAAAATGAACATAAGGACATGAGAACCTGATCGAATCATTAGAAGATCATTCTATGCATATCAAATGTCGTAAACATGAATAATGGAATAAAGATTAGTATTTCAGAAGACATGGATCATAATATAATATGGAACATAATCTATGATAGCATAACATTTGAATAATACATCGGATTGGGGTATAAAAATCAAAATATATCATTTCGAACATGTATTATTAGGAATATGTTCACTCATTAAGTTATGGACATGAAATCAAGACCTCACATAGACTTATGGAAATGCAACTAGGTCCGCACATAATGTTGTGAACATTCAATCACGTCCCCAGATAACATTGTGGACATGTAATAAGGTTCATTAACGAACTTATGGATATGAAACTAGGTCCATGCATAATATTGTGAACAAGAAATAAAGTTTACACATAATATTATGAACACATAATATGGTTCACTCATAAAAATTTGAACATGTAATCAGGTTCACACAAAATATTATGGACATGAAATCAGGTCCATTCAAAACACTTTGAACATGTAATCATGTTTATACAAGACATTTATACTCATGAGTCACACATATTTACCTAATAAATTTGTGGGAGATATAGGTTCCACCCATCACATAATATATGCACCACAAGATTATTAAAAATAATTATATAATAACCCATGAAATGAAATGGGTATCATAAAAATTTCATTATATAATTACCAGTGGAAAAGATATAGGTCTCATAATAATTTCATCAAATAATATCCCATGAAAAGTATATGGTTTCAAAAGAATATAACTCATGTAAGAGAAATAGGTTTCATAAAAATCATTAAATAAAAACAAAAACCATTCAAAAAATAATATGAAGGGATCCTTTGGATCATTTCCTATAAGGGAATGAGTAACATCAGCAAATTTCATCTTAAATGGAACATAAATTTTAAATGAATTTTAAAATAATTTCTTGAGGAAAATATAATTTCTTCTTTGAAAAGGGTTTCTAAGACATAAAAACTTTAGAAAACAATTTTCTTTGAAATTGAATTAAAATCTTAGAAAGAAGGCTTCATATCATTTATAAAACCTTTTCCATTGAAAAATTATAAAATAATCTAGAAAAAATTTTGGAAACCATTTTCATTGAAAACTTATAAAATAATCTTGAGAACCTTTTGAAAATCATTTTCCTTGAAAACTTATAAAATAAGATTCAAAACATTTTATTAAATTTTTTATATGAAATCAATTTTAAAAATTATAAATAATTCTTGAATTTTTTTTGAAAACCATATCTCTAAAAATAATTTCAAATCTTATAAATAAGGAATGGAAAAGTTTTGGAAGCTATTTATTCAAAAACACTATAATAAAATTGAAAACACTTTGAAACCCATTTCTTGGAAAAGAATTTGAAAAATTATAAATAACTATTGATTTTTTTGAAACAAATTTAATTTTAATGAATTTTAATACATATATATAATTCATTAAAACATTTTGAGAATCATTTCTTTGAAAACATAGTTTTGAAATAAAATTTATTTCAAATCGAAGAGAGAGGTTAAGTCATACATTATTAAAAACACTTTCTTGATCATATTATGTATAAAAGATTGGAATTGTTCCAATAAATTAATATATCATTAATATACCTAGTATAAGAATGTTAGTGAGTTCTCTTGAGATAAGGATCATAATATTTCATCGATGGATGCATAGTCGTAATCAATCCAGATAATGGATAACATTGTTTCAATAAACTGTTACCACTTTGTAAATTTGAATTATAATCCCTATGTAAGAAAGTAAAATTAAACAAATATTAAAATATATTTAAAGTAAGTATATTAATTATTTAACCTTTTAAAGGTAGTGCATACACCTCCTATAAAAATATTGGTTCATAATGTAGAATGTGTGTCAAAGAAATCAAACTGAGAAACAATTACTTTACCAATTTTGTATGTCTTGGAACACAAACTACATGAATGAAAGATCATAAAATGGATATGTGAATACCCCAAAAATTAAGTATAATAATCCTATAATACAATTATGGGATGTATACACACCACATATAATAATTATGAGGTGAACATGGATTGTGTCTCATAGAAAATAAAAGTCAGACGAGAAAACCCTTACTACTCGAGTAACTTTAGAATAATAATATCCATGAAGGAATAAAATCAATTTAAAGGCTTTAATATCATTAAATAAATTATTTTAATGATATAACACGTCATTGGGTAGTATATACACCATAAACAATAAGCGAGTTCTGAATATGGTATGTATCTCAAGAAAATAAAAAGTGAGAGGAAATTACCTTACATTAATTCCTGAATTTATTTATACGCATTCAAAAATATTGCATAATAAATATACTTTTATTATAAACATTTCAAATAACTATATTATTACATTTAATACCATATATTATTCACTTATGACTTTATGTTACCCATTTATTGACAATTCCATGTTAAATAAATGCTTTGGTTAGTAACCACTTTGTTTATCATATGTGTTTTGACTTGTTAATATTGATCATCTTATGTTGATCCTGATTTACTTATTTCCAAAATGTAAAAACTATTTTATATATAATATATATTTAGTAAATAAATAATTTTAGTAATATATAATACAGATAAATAATAAAATAAATAAACTGTTCAGGGAGACGGTAGGGCGTACATACGCATGAATGATGCATATGTTTTATTATAGTTTTGAAAGAAATAAAGTAAATTATATGTATATATATATATATATTATAATTATATTATAATTATTATGTTATGTATATCAAATAAATTTACTAAACACATTATTAATACATTCCATGTAATGTGTGAAGGAATCATATCACTTCGAGTAGGCGGTAGTCCACACGTCCACAAATAAAGTAATCATATTTAAAAAAATGGAAATTATGAAGGTATATATTATATAATAATTAAATAATAATAAAGGAATCATATATACGATACAATTTTACCAAATCCATACTTAGTACATTCCATTAAAAGTGTTAATGAATTACATTTCTTTGAGGAGGCGACAGTCCACATGTCTATAAAAAAGTTATCTTATTTATAAAAAATGGAAGGCTTGAAGGTAGGATTTATATAATAAATAAATAATTATAAATACATCATAAATATCATATAAAAATATAATGTCCATCATAATTCCCAACTACGAGAGGTGGTAAATGTAAAATGAACAATATCGTTTCATGATGCGGTAATTCACCATACACAAGAATGGAAAGTTTGTTACCCATTAGATTAAAGTGTGTAAAAGTGTAGGTAAAACCATTATAATAATAGAATATAATTTTATTAAGGATAATGGTGTTATTATATGATCATGAAATAATAATAATTGAGGTGATGGAGAATGAAAATAAAGGGAATGAGCTTAAGGAAGGATGTTACCTCTTCTTTGGGTAAATTCTTCTAGTTTGCACCAAAGGGCTTCCTTGGTTGGACTTATGCCAAAATTGAGACCTCAAGGAGGAAGGGAGGTATGTGAGGAAGTTAATTGAGTAGCTCCTAGATGAAATTATGTGTCTTTAGAGGTTTTAATAATTGGGATAGTTTACAGACTTTTATAATGGACGGATGGGACACACTGGGCATTTTTGAAAACAAGTTAGGTGTACCCATGTTTTTACCAAAAAAATCTTAAAAAAAACTCTATAATATATGGTTTATGGCCAAAATATGTCAACAAAATGGTCTTTGGACTTGTTTCTAGGTCATTTGGGCCATTAAATTTATGGTTTAGTCCCTTATTAAGCTTAATTTTACTTTAATCACTGTAATTAATTTTAATCACTTTTGCTAATATTTTTTGGTCAAAAATTCAGTTGATCTTATTATAATATAAATATCATAATGATTACGACCATGTATTTACATTTTTTAAAATTAAATTCTTAGAAGTAAAAAAATTAATTTTGTTTTCGTTCTCATAGACGTGGTGAGAAAGCGAGTTCTCAAAGTGAGAATATTAAAAAGTTCATTTAGCTTTTACATCTAAATTCAACATAAAAATTATTATAATGAAATAAATTGGATTAATATATGTATAATTGTTCTTTTGTGAAATTAAATGCAACTTAAAATATAATTTAACTTTATAAATAAATTAGATGAAAAAATAGCATGGAATTAAAATTAAGAATTCCACTATTCACCAAAAAATGATGTTTCTGAGAAAAATAAAAAAATTACCCTAAACTAATTTAAAAACTATGAATTAGAAAATGTTTTTTATTTTATCAAATTAAATTTATAAAAGGGTCTAAAATTAATTTAATTACTTTACATAGAATGACATAAAAAGTAGTTCATTTGAGAAAATAGTATTTTGAAACAAATAAAGACTTTACTAATATTAGATTTTTTATTATCAATGTATTTTATTTACATAAAACCATTAAAAATAATATTTAAAATTTATTTATTTATATTCATATTACTATGTTTAACATCTAAGTTATAAGTATCTCATTTATAAAATTATAACAATAAAATTATGTTTTGTAGAAACTCAATGTTGCATGTAACGTATGCCAAGTCAGTGTTATGTATAACGTAAGATAATCTAAGTCTTTCATGTTGTGTATGAAAACTAAAAAATAGTGATTTAATAAAAAAATATATTCATTGTTGTGTAAAATGAAAAATATCAATAAGATTAAATTAATTAAAAAAATAACAATTCAAAAAATCTCTGGGTGTTACATTCTACCCCTCCTAAAATCAATTTTGTGATCGAAATTCATTATTATTATCAAAGATTTAATACGTTAAAGTTACATTCATTGAAACCTGCATATAAAAAAAATGAATACTAAAGATTCCTTTAAAAATAAATTTGGAACCATAATGGTTTCCTATGTAACTCATAATTAGGTTTCCTCATAGGAGAGCATAGGTTGTGAGTGAAGAGTGGACATGGAAGAAATTCATAATTAACTAGAGAGAGTGATAGAGATAATTTATCATCAATAAGTTATAGATAAATGTAATATTAAGGGCCTCCAAACCATATATATATGATGATTTATATGATCATCAGTTCAATAGAAATAAAGGTATTAGGATAAATATTTTCCAATATCCTTTTTATAGAGGAATTCCTTTACTCTCTAAGTATATAAAGAAATATACTTACTTGATTTTATTCCATCTAATATGAAAAATATCACCCTTTTTTTCCTTTATCGATTTCTACTTCATATATTAATTTAATAAATTAATGTGAATTTTTCATTCATGAAGTATTAGTGGATCATTAGATCCACAAATCGAATGACAGGTCATTCCATTTGTCTTTATAAAAAAAGGGTTAGCACAGGTTATCCAATATGAATATATAATAATATTTTGAGATATTACTTTAATCTATCCCCTAAAATTACCATGTACCATTCCATAAATTGTTACCCTTAAAGCCCATCCAAAATATTATTTTCCCTTTCTTCCTTGAATATTCTCTTATCTTATAACAAATACATTTTTATTGGATACCTAGGTTCATCCTTGAATCTATATAACATTAAATGCGATATTATTATTCCAAAATCCATGTAGAGGGATATAATCACATGAAACTTCACTAAAGGATGAAAAATAAGATTATGTTAGGGAATATTATTACAAAATCAAACATGGACTTCCCAACTGGGGTGGGTGGGGTGGAGTTTTTCTCTATTTATTATTATTCACTTAATTCATTATGATTTCTTAAAATTTCTATTTGTCCTTTTTCGTCATAGGTTTTTGTGTCTTATCATCCATTTTTTACCTTGAATTGGGGTATTGATTTTCATAATCATCAAACTCCATGAATTTAAAATAGTGAAGTGTGGGTGGTTTATTCTATTGGACTTTCTCTTTATTGATTTCATTGAATTTCCCTTTAACATCAATTAGACATTTTTTCCTTAGTGGATAGGATTCCCACACTTGAAAAAACTTCTTGTCACTTTTTTGAAACTCTCCAAAGTGATGTTTCCTATAGTTTTGGCATGTAGGAGTTGGAAAGTGTTTCTTCTCTGCATGGTTTTTTTATTTTACCTTGAACTCCGTATTCCTTTTCTGGTTAAAACCATCCCATTTTTGGAATTTTGATTACACAAAACACTATATATTCATAGCTAATAAAGTATCTTATGTCTAATGACCATATGATACTTGTATTTAATCAGTAAAAACCTATCAAATTTACATTTGGGTTGGATGATAATACAAAAAGTGGGCCTCACAAGTCTTGTGAAATTAGACTAATAGATACCAACCAATTTATCATCCCTTTTCTTCAACACAAGTAACTCATTTTACATATTCATATAAAAAATATAAGGAAGGTAATTATTGATTAATTAGTTCTTTAACTCATTCTAATCCATGTATTCAATTTCATCTTGCTTTCTCATAATCTTTATTAAATCCTACCTCTGGTCTTATTTAAATTTTAATTGATAAAAAATGAGTATGACTTTATCCTGATATAGAAACTAGAAAATAAAGAATATATTTTTAATGGTACTGATCTAGTGGTCAAAAAAATAATAATCATAAGCCTTGATAAATGGAGGAAGACATTACCTCATAAAGGACTTAATATAATGTTGTTCCCTCATTTGGTCATTTGGAAGCTCTGCATGATTCATAACTTGAGAAAGCTTTGTGATCATAACAATAAGGTTCATCATTCCATCTCCCATGGAATTTATATTATGAGGATAAAAATCATTGCATTTTCCATTGCATTCACCAATAATGTGGTTCTTTCATGTTCTAGCCATTGACTAGAACAAAAAATCATAGAGTGAGAAATTATTATCATAGTGAGGAACAACATAATCAAGAAAAACCACTTACATGTTGTATAAATTATGACACATTACATGATCTATGACACCTTAGGTTTATCCTATGATATTTATATTCATCTTATATTTAAACCATTCAATATGGTTTGTAAAAAGTTTGTGAATTTCCAAATAATATCCACCAAGAGTGTCAATCCTATCGCACAGTAAGGCCGATTGTCATGTATAAGGCTGCGATCAATTCATCCCTAAAACAACTTGTCAAAGTTATTACTTCTAGGTATATCTATGTTAGAACCATGTCCAATTGTAGTGATTAAAAAGTGATTTATTTCTAGAAAACCACTTGTTCGATCCTTTACCAAAATTCCAGTACATTTTTCTAAACATTAACTCATCCTTTGAATTATCCTTAGATAGGCCCTAGACATGTCCTTATAAATATACCTAGGGATTTCATAAATATTACTCATCCTTGTTTCCAAAGGTTTACAACACCATTATTTTGATACCAACTATAGTGAACCAGGTTAACATACATAGATATTACAACATTTTAGATGAATATTCATCACATTACAAAAATACATGTACTGAGACTGTAATAGTTTAGTGTCTTTGGAAACTTGGAACACATTATTCTAGTATAGTGAAAGATCTTCAACATATTCATTAATGGTCTTCCAATTTAGTAATACTAATTAAAACCTTTTTTCATTACCTTGTTAAAGATAGAATAAGAAAGGGGGAGATCGAATTCCCAATAATGGTAAATAAAGAAAATATGTAAGTATAACATGAACACAAGGGTATGAGAACATGATCTTAACAATAAAAGACCACACCCTTCATGTAAAATATTTTAAACATGAAACATGGAATAAATATTATAAGTTCTTAAGACATGAATTACAATAAAATAAATAACTTAATCCATGAATGAATAATATATCAATAAGATATGGGATTGTGGCATATAAATGAATGTATAACATCGTGAAAATGTATAAGTAGAAACAAGTTTAATTAATAAGTTAAGGAAATGAATTCAGTCCCTCAAATAGACTTATGAACATAAAACTAGTTCCATAAATAATTTTGTGAACATGAAATAAGGTTCCCTCATAGCACTTTGAACATGTAATCAGGTTCCCACATAAACATATGGACATGAAACCAGGTCCATGCACAACAATTTGAACATGCAATCAGGTTCACACATAACATTATGAACACATAATAAGGTTCCATCATAACATTGTGAAATATAATTATGTTAACACATAAAAATATGGACATGTAACCCGGTACCTGCATAACATTGTGAACATGTAATCAGGTTCACACATAATATTTATACTCATGATTCATCCATCGTAACCCAATGCATTAGAGGGAGATACAAGTGTCACAAATCACATAATACACGTGACATATGATTATAAATAATCATCAAATCATAACCCATGAAATGAAATAGGTATCACAAAAATTTAAAATTATCATTACATATAGAAAAGTGATAGGTCTCATAATCAATTAATCAAATCATAACTTTGGAAAATAATTTGGTTTTAAAGGCATATAACCCATGCAAGAGAAACTAGTTTCATAAGCATCATTACATAAAAACATAAAGCATTATAGAAAGAATATTAATGGATCCCTTGGATCATTTACTATAAGGTAATTAGTATCATCAATAGATATCATATATGGAACAAAATTATGAAACATATTTTAATAAAATTTCTTGAGGAAATATCATTTCTTTTTTGAAAATGATTTTTAAGACATAGAACTTTTAGAAAACAATTTTATTTTAAAATTCATTGAAAACATATAAATAATTATTTAAATAATTTTGAAAAACTTTTCCATTTTAAAAATATAAAATAATATTGAAAACATTTTAAAAAATATTTTCTTTGAAAACTTATAAAATAATCCTCAAATTTTTTTGAATTTTTTTCCTTGAAAACTTATAAAAGAATCTGAAAAGTATTTTGAAAACTATTTTCCTTGAAAACATTCAAAATAAGATTTAAAAAACTTTAAATACCTTTTTATTTGAATTTTTTTGAAAGCTTATAAATAAATAATGATTTATTTTGAAATATATATCATTGAAAATAATTTTAATTTTTTTAAAAAATTGAATATGTTTGGAAAACCGTTTCTTTGAAAACACTTTAAAAACTTATAATGAAATATTAAAAACATTTTGAAGACCTTTTATTTTAAAATACTTTGAGAACTTATAAATAAATATTGAAATTTTTTTGAAAACCATTTCATTAAATAAACTTTGAAAACTTATAGTGAATTCTTGAAAACATTTTGAAAACCATTTCGTTGAAACATGGTTTTGAAAGAATGCATATTTCCAACGGAAGAGAGAGGTAAATCTTGACATTCTTAAAAATACTTTATTAATCATATTACGTACCAAAGAGTTGAAAAATGGTACCAATACATGAATATATCATGAATATAAGGAGGATAAACAAATTCTTGATTTTTTTGGGATATGGATCATAATATTTCATTAATGGAAGAATAATGATAAACGATATTGATAAATTATGACATTGTTTCAATAAACTCTAACCAATTGGAAATTTGGAATTATACTTCCCATGTAAGAAAAATAAATTAAATTAAGATTAAAATATCATTAAAATAACAATATTAATTATTTAACTTATCAAAGTCATTATATACACATCATAGGAAAATATTGGTGCATAACGTGGTATGTGTCTCATAGAACTTAAATTGAGACAAAATTAATTTACCAATTTGGAATCTTTTGAAACAAAAATATATGAAAGAAATATCATAAAATGGATATAGAAATATAAATAAATTTAATTATATGAATAATTTAATACATTTATAGGAATAATACACTCCACATATAAGAATTACGAGGTGAAAATGGGTTGTGTGTCATGGAAAGTAAAAGTGAGATGGGAAATCACTTAATACTTGAGTAACTTTAGAATAGTGATCCCCATGAAGGAATAAAATCAATTTAAATCTTTTAATATCATTAAATAATTCAAATCAAGGATATTAAATTTCATATGGTAGTATATACTTCCCAAAAAATAAGTTATTGGCGAATATGGTATGTATCTCATGAAAATAAAAAGTGAGATGGAATTCCATTACCTTAAGTATTGAATTTATTTGTACATGTTAAAACCTACAATATAATAAATATAACTTTACTATAAATATTCCATCTAACCATATTATTATAACCAATTCCATATTTTAATCAGTTATGACTGTATGTTTCCTATTTATTATCAATTCGATGTTAAATAAATGTTTTGGGTAATAACTGCTTTGTTTATCATAAGAGTTTTGACATGTTATTCTTGGTCCTATTACATTGATAATGATTTAATTATTTCCATAATGTAAAACATGGGTTATATATCATATTCATTATATAATTGTTTTTATCAATCTATAAAAAATGTAAATAATAAATGAAATACACCGTTCATGGAGGTGGTAGGCATACGTTTGCATGAACATTGATTCCGTTTTTTGTCATATTGAAAGATAGAAAGTAAATGAAATATATGTATACATAATATAATTACATTATAATTTTTATGTCATATATATCATATAATTTTAGATAACTCATTATTAATGTATTCCATGTAAATTGTGAATGAATCACATCACTTTGTGGAGGTGGTAGTCCACACGTCCAAAAATGAAGTTGTCATGTGTACAAAAATGGAAATTATGAAGTTATGTGTTTTATAATAATTATATAATAATAAATTAATCACACACATATATATATTATAAATTTACGAAATATATACTTAATATATTATATTCCATGTGTGAATGAATCACATCACTTTGAGGAGGTAGTAGTCCACATGTTCATAAATGAAGTTATTGTATTTATACAAAATGGAAAGCATGAAGGAAGGATTTATATAATAAATAAACAAGTATAAATAAATAATAAATATAATAAATATCATATGAAAACATAGTGTCAATCATAATTCCTAACCATAATTGGTTGTAAAGGTAAAATGAATAACATCGTTTTGTGAGGAGGTAGTTCACCTTACCCAAGAATGGTAAGTTAGTTAACCATTAGGAGGAAGTGTGTGAATGTGAAGGTAGGACCCTTAGAATAAAAAATAGAATTATATTGATGAGATTTTTTTATTTTATTATAAATAAATAATAATAATCTTGGTGGTGGAGAAATAAAATAAAGGATGTTGAGGAAGGATGTTACCTCTTCTTTGGGTAAATCCTTTTCGTTTGCACCAAAGGGCTTATTTGGTTGGATTTATGCCAAAAGGAATGATTAAATTAGAAAGGGATTGATATTGGGAAGTTAATTGGGAAGACATTTTCCAAACATAATTGGATTGAGAGGTGTAAAGAAGGGGGAGAGTCCTTGGACTTTTAGAAGGGAGGGAGGGTATACACCTGGCATTTTTGAAAACAAGTTATGTGCACCCACGTTTTTACCAATAAAAATTCATAAAAATATAACCAAACTAAATAATGGAAGGTGTATAGATGAAATATTTCCATAAAATTGGTTCTTTATAGGTTTCTAAATTAGTTGGGCCCTTAATTTTAAGGTTTAGTCCTTTATTAATCTTAATTTTACCTTAATCACTGTAATTAATTTTAGTCAGTTTCACTAATATTTTTGTCGAAAATTAAGTTGATATTATTAGACTATTAATATTATATTTATTATGACTGTGTATTTATATTTTTATAAATTCAATTTATTGAATCAGAAAAATTAATTTTAATTCTAATCTCACAGATGGGGTGAGAAAGTAGGGTTTTAAAGTGAGAATATTCAATAGTTCATTAAGATTTTATATTTAAATTGAACATAATTTTTTTAAAATAAAATAAATTATTTTAATAGATGTATAATTTATCTATTTTTACTTTTAAAAAAATTGAAATATAATTTAATTATATAAATAAATTAGTCGAAAAAGCATTTTTGAATTAAAATTCATTATTTTTCACTATTCACTCAAAAACGATGTTTCTCAAATAATACTAAATATTAAAATTTAGCTAAGTTAGAAAATATGAATTCAAAAATTATGTTTATCCCAAATTCAATTTTTAGAAGTTCCTCAAATTAATTTTCTTATTGTTCACATAAGGGAATAAAAATCAGTTCATTTGGGAAAGTAATATTTTCAAATATATAAATAATTTAACAATAATACATGATTAATTGTCAATATGTTTTATTTATATAAAAAATTATACTTAATATTTAAAAATTATTCAATTTTATTCATATTACTAATTTTACCAGTTAGGTTAAAAGTATCTTATTTAAATAATTATAACAACAAAATGATATTTCATAGAAACTTGTTGTTGTGCGTAACACAAGCCAAGTCAGTGTTGTGTATAGCACAAGATAACCTAATTCCTACAAGTAGTGTACACAAACTAAAAAATGTTATGTAAAAAAACTATATTTAGTGTTGTGAAATAAAATATCATAAAAGATTAAATTAATTCAAAAAAATAAATGATAAAATATCAGGGTTTTAAAGTGTTCACTTGATTCTTTGAGGATTACGAGTGACATGTCACCTACCCTATGTCTAGTTCTTGATAACTTTTGACATCTTGATTATAATTTTTTCCATGGATCTAAATTAGGTATGGTTGATTGTCATGGTGGCTTGGTTACCACATGAGTGCTCGATATATGTTTGTTATTCTAGATTGCACATTTATTGTTATCAGGTAATATATCTGTTATATATGATCAATTTTTTTTTGAATGAATTGGTGGTGTCCTACTAGGTTTTAGTACTCACACCCTTCATGGATATCTTGATGCATGTGAATATTTTATTTATAGGGATCCAGGAAAGGGAGGAGAGACAATGGTAGATGGTTGAGCTGAGTAGCATGGAGCTCGGAGTAGCACCGAGATGTACTCTAGAGGATACCACATTTCATTTGTTTACCTAATTGAAATAATTATCTAGTTTATCTTACAACATTAGGATACCATTTATATTATTTAGAGAAATATGTTCCATATTATATTTTTATTATTTGTCTTTTTTTAAACTGAGTTATTTTATATATTATTATTTTTATTTGTGAAATGATTTGATACAGATTGTATAGTCTTCCCTCTAATGGTTTTTGGACCCTCTCTACTAGTCAACATGCTCTTTCATATAGGGAGACAGACATATGGTCTTGTATATCATATACTTAGACCTGGTTGTTCATGTTGGGGTGTTACCAAACGGTATCATAGCATAATTTTCTTCTTTTATTTTGATCAACCCATGACATGATATAAAGGAGATAGGATGTGTGGGTTTGAGGTAGTGGATATACCATATTTCTAGCCAAATCATGTGTATCACACCTCTGAGTTTTTATTAAAAAAATTTCTATTTCTATTTTATGGGATTTGGGTGTGTTGATGCATCAGGAGTATCCATGTAAGATGAAATCTTATATATATATATACACGTTTTGTGTACTATATAATATATTCATAAATTTAATTCCTTAATTTATGATATCAGTCTGGGATAGACTTGTATATATATGTTATTGAGTAATATATATATTTTGCTTCCCATTGTGATATATCCATTGAAATTAATTAGTTCAACCTGAGTATGTTGTGATGTTTTATATATATATGTGACAGTGACTAACATGCAGAGATGAAGACATGGTTAGTACTAGGAGGGATATACCATGGGTTATGGATAGACTCTTAATAGAACCTTATGTGCCCCCATTGGCTGATTAGGATATATACAAATGAGTTTGAGTTTTCAAAATGTTTCTTTATAATTGCATAAGATTCTACCTCGAATGAGACTGATGGGGATGTTAGTTGACATGGATTTTTATGCTACCAATAGGGAGGATTCTCCTATTCCACCACCAAAAGTATAGGGGAGTGAAGTAGATAATACTCTCTCACATGATCTTATATTTTATACAGTAATCCCACCTCATATCTGAGTCCTTTCGGTAGTTCCTTCCCCATGAAGAGGGACATCGAGGACCACAGTTGACTATAAGAGACACTTCTAGGTCTAGTATCCACTATAATTTTATGGAACTAGAGGTAAATGATGTAGGGGAATGGATATATATCCTGAAGGGTGTATTTGAACTTATCGAGACACATTAGTATATAAAGGTGAATCGAGAAGAGTTCTTACTATTGGGACCTTCTAGGAGGTGGAGGGGCATGATGGGATAGGCTGGAAGAAACGAGGGTCTCACTTGGGAGTATTTTAGGTGCCTGCTATTTGATGAGTTCTTTTATAATATATTGTATCTAGATTTATCATAGTACTTCATAGAGATATAGTTGGGGTTCATGATGATATCCACACACTCCACTTGTTTCTATGAGTTTCTTTATTTCTTCATCTCTATTTTCTGGAAATGAGGAAAATAAGGCTAGGATGTTTGAGATAAATATTCATCAAGACATTAGATGACAAGTTATGTTCTTATACAAAACCACATACTAAGAGGTTATTCCCAAGGCCTTTAATTTTGATAAAGTCCCTAAAGAGGATCAAGAAGTTGGTCTTATTCCCCCATTCGGTACCCATGTGGGTGGATCTTCTATGACTATGGTGAGTGTCATTTCTATATACAGGAAGAGGAAGACTAGGATAACACAACAGGGTAGTAGTATGTAGGTATACTTTAGTATGAATTGTTTATCTCCCTTATGAGTAGTTCCATATTGATTAAACTGTGGGATGGTAAAAAAATATTGAATGTTCTGTAAAACACGTTAAACCAAGTGTCAAAAATTTGGAAAGATAGGGAATCTTTAACATTTTTCCTCTAGTGATTCAAGGATGAGGCTCCATGGGGATACGGGGAAAATGTGTTCTATAACCTAGGGATCTGGTCAGGGTCTTTAAGAGTTGATTTATTTGATGAAAATCTAGGTGGGTCTTGTATCTCTGGGATAGGGTCATGAAGCCAAAGAAAGTTGATTTTTTACCATGAATTAGACTGTAGAAGGTGGCATTGAAAGACTATATATAGTTATAGGTATGATCTCAATCACTTCTATTTTTTTTCACTACTCTATTTGATATAGGTCCTCTCATTAATTTATGTTTTCACATGTTATTTTGGGACTTGACTTACTGGTCATGTTGTATTCAAAACTAATTTCCCTCATTAAACCATTGGGAATGAAAGTGGTCCATCCATAGTGATACCCAGAGTGTCCTTTTTCACTTTTGGTTATAATAATCCATGATGCTTCATGATTCTGGATTTTATGATCTTTATTGTGATTCTTATCATGGGCTCACTGACTATCTTTCGAGCCCATATAAATTGCTATTAGATATTAGTATTGTTTACATCACCCAAGGTAGACAAGTACTTGTTGATTAGAGAATAGGAATTGGGATCAGGTAGAGTGGGTCTATGCATAATCTAAATCAATATTATCATAGTTCAAATCATAGTATTTGCTCATTCATCTAGTTTAGGGGTAGTTCCTTCATCTCCACCTCTAGTTGTGTATCTCTAGTAGGACATATTTCTAGATGACTTTAAAAGAGTCTATTCTAATAGAGGTTTTGAGTTAGATATAGAATTTTTTATAGGTGCATAACCCATTTTTGATAACCCCTTATCATATGGAGATGATGGAGTTGAAGGAGATCAAGGTACTACATAAGTACTTGGAATATACGAGATTTATGAGGCTGAGTACTTCACCATGGGTGGCACCTATCTTTTTCACCAAGAAGGAATATGTTAATATTCAACTCTGTGTATATTATCATATGATGAATTAAGAGATGGTGAAGAAAAAATATCCCTTTCCTAGGGTTTATGATCTCTTTGATTAGTTAAAGGGAACCCAATGGTTTTCTATAATTGAAATCCAATTGGTATATCACCAGTTTTGGGTTATAGAGGATAACATCTCGAAGATAGAATTTTGGAGAATTTATGGGATATATGAGTACTTGGTGATACATTTTGGATAGAATAATATTCCATAAGTTTTCATGTATTTCATGAACATGACCATTCATTCATATATAGACTCCTCCTCTATGGTTTTCATTGATGACATCACGATTTACTCACTGTCCCGAGAGAATTATTCCATACATCTTGATATAGTCCTGAGGATACTTTTAGAACATAGTATTTACCTCAAGATATTAAAGTGTAATTTTTGTAATAAAGAGGTAAAATTATTTTGGCATATAGTGTTTGATATAGGTCTGTCCTTGTAGCTGAAGAAATTTGAGGTAGTTATGCCTTGGAAACGTCCTTAGAATGTGTTTAAGATTAGGATATTTATAGGTTTAGTGGGATACTATATGAATTTTATCCAAAACTTTTCTTGTTTATTAAAACCCATGGTTGAAATAAATAAGAAGAGAGTTATATTATAGTGTCCTGATTAGTGTAGGGAGGATTTTCTTGAGCCAAACAGAAGGTTGACTATTTCTCTGGTGATGATTCTTTCAGAGTTAGATATTGGTTATGTTTTATACTATGATGCATCAAACATTGGTTTAGTAGAAATAATTATTTTGAGGGAGTGGGTATTAGCTCAAAGGTCATGTTAGTTGTGACCCCATGATCTGATCTTTCCTTCCCATGACTTAGTGATGGAATTCGTATTACATGTTTTTATTTACTAGGCACATCATATCTTTAGTGAGAGGTTTGTTTTCCATGTGGACCATAAGATCATTCACTATCTCTTTACACATCAGTACCTAAATTTTAGGTAGAGGCACTAGGTAGAGTACCTAAATATTTCATAATTTTAGATATATTATAAAATAAGGAAAGGAAACATAAATACAAATTATCTTTGTCATACGAAATAGGTATCTTAGAATCACGGTTAATGGCCTTCATGGGAACAATTTTGCATGAGAATTTTTTTGGATAACTAGAGGTTGAATGATTCTGAGGACCAAGGATCAATGATTTGTGCTCTATTAGTGATCACTTATTCTTTTTCTGTAAAGGTAAAGTCTATTTAGAAAACTGACTCGAGTGTGTTGTGATGTTAGAATAACTAGTAGGTGGTGACCCTTTACCTGAATGGTTGTTGAATGAAGAGGATGTGTTACTAGTTCATGAGAAATTTATAGTCCTGAATTCTATTAGGAAAGATTTGATGAGGGACTTCCATACCTCTAATTGGGTAGTAAATCCTAGGAAGAAAAATATGTATCGGGAATTTTGGTGATATTTTTGGAAGATAGGGATAAGGAGTGACATTGTTGGTTTTTTTTCTTTCTTCCTTACTTGATAGAGGATATAGGTTAAGCACCGAAATCCTAGTGGACTACTAAATCCACTTTATATTCCAATATAGAAGTAGGAGGATATCATGATGAAATTTGTGATGGGGTTACCCAGAAATATTTAGACATGTGACATTGTTGAGGTGATTTTTGATTTGATAACAAGAGTTTTCCATTTCTTACTGACCCATGAGACTCACTCGGTAGATGATATAGGTATCCTGTATGTCATAGTGATTATACGATTAAAAAGAGTTAACTTGAGTATTTTATTTTATAGGTATTTATGTTTTACATCATGAGTTTAGATAGTATTGTAGAATGCATTAGGGAATTAGTTGATATTGATCATAATATACAATCCTTAGACATACCCACAACCAGACTAGATGAATCACATAATATAGGTTGTTATTAGAGCATAAATTATATACTTTGGAGGATATAGGAATGATTACCTATAATTTTTTGAGTTATCTTACAACAAAACTCAATATGATTTGATTTAGATGACACAATATGAGGCATTTATGACAGACTGCGTCTCTCATCACTAATTATCATGAGGATGGTGAGTCAATAGTTATGGGATATAGCATAGTACAAGATAACCCCACGAGAGAGAAAATGATTTAAAATCTGTAGATATCATCTTAAAGAAGAAAAAGATCTTATGTCATCACAAGAGGATACTAATGGAGTTTTCTGTAGGTGATAGGGTTTCTGATAGTGACTCTTGAGTTAATCCAATGTTGTTTGGGGAAGCAGGGGAAGCTAGCCCCGTATTCTATTAGTCCCTTCGAGATCACGAAATATGTTGGGATAATGGAATCACTTCTTAATATTACATCTAATTACAGAGGTATGCATGATGTGTTTAATGTGTCTCTGCTTTAGTGGTACATGCTTAACACCATACATGTCATAGACAATGCATATATTGAGTTTGTGCCATACACAATTTTTGTGGAACACCTGGTCTGCATTTTCGATACGAGTGAGAATGTTCTATGAGGGAATATGGTACCAATTATTAAGATTTTATTTAATAATCAATGAATCCAGGTGGAAAAGTGGGAAAGAGAGGCAGATTTTTGGTCTTAGTGGCATGAGAGTAGGATTCCTAGAGACCCTTCTCAAGGATGAAAAGTATTTTGAGGGATAAAATGAAATGAATTCATATTTTTTAGGTGTATTTCAAGTTAATTTTATACTTTAATCATATTTTATTTTCTATGAACTTTTTGGTTTGAGTTATGGGTTTTTAGATTATTTAAGAGAGTTTTGAGGGACTTTTTAGGAGTTAATGTTTTGAGCATGGTTTTTTCCAACCCATGTGGGTTCTCAAAGAAATCGTGGAACTAAAGGCAGAGGCTAAAAAGGGAGGTACAAGGTTATAGAAATAGGTAATGAAACCATGAATCCTCACCTAGATAACTTTGTGGAAATATCCAATGTCCAAAAACATAGTTGGTGCATAGTTAAAAAACCATGTAACGAAACTTCTTGGCTTATCAAGAAGCCAAGAAAGGGTACACATTTGGCTCAAAGTTTGTCAAAAAATGTATCCAAACCCTAAACATGTGTAATTAATTTTCTTAATTTTCCATTAATATAATTTTATTTTCTATTTTGTCCCATTTTTTTATATAAATATCTCATCATTTATGTGACTCATATGGGATTATCTAACAATTTCATCTCCTCCAAATCTATCTTTTGATGAATCCAAGTGAGTGGAAGATCTTTAATAGTGGTATATGGCACCAAAACCACTTTTATGTTTATTTCTCCTTGGTATAACTATTTTTTGAGAATATTCATATTTTTCATATCTATGGTATATCTAGGAATTCTAATTCCAACTAATGATGGATTCCAAAATTATTGTTAGAACAATGGTTGTTTTTATGTGTCAATGAAATCCATTTTGACCAGATCTAAATTCCTTGTGGTCAATGGATGTTTTTGGGTAATTCATCATATACATATGTATCATCTTGGGACTCTCATGTTATTGAATCTCATCTTAAATAACTTTTAATTTTTGTGGATGTATTGTGGAGAGATGTCATTTGTCTATAACCAATGATTTATTCTAAACATAGAAAGGAATTCATGGTATGTTACTTTATTGAAAATGGATCTAGTGATTTGGAAACCACTCCTTCAATATACCTCATAATTGGTTCCATTGAAAGACTCATTAAGCTATGTGATTCTTGAACAACCCCCATGACGTTGAACCATTTTGAGTATCCTTTGTAAACCTCCTTCTTGATAAACCTATACCTAAAATAGAAATTTTTGATAAGAAAGATACTTCTCCGTGGCTATTAAATGTGGTTCAAGTGGTAATACATGACGAACATTGGAGTTATTAGGAAAAAACCTTTAGTTAGAAAGCTCCTTAAAATTTAAGGACCATGTGTACTCTTATTTACCTGATTTATGATGTTATGGAATAGATTATTATTGATGATTGATGGTATTTTTTTGTGGGTCTCTGTGTATCTTGTGATACACATATATATTCATTGATTCCATGAGTATTGAAAGAGTATCTTATTACCATTGTTCATTTTGATCAAATGTTGTTATATGATGCTAATATATTATTAGAATGATGTGTTATGCCTATATTATTATTCTATACTCTGGTATGTGTGTAAAAATGATGTTGGAGGTTCAATCTTGGTATTCTTGAATTTTGGACCATCGTGGAATGATTACCCCTTAGAGGGGTGCATGCAAGATGTGTAATGATGATGATGATGGATCTATTCAGGGGTTAGGAGCATGAAAATATCATATCCTAGATTGAAAAATGATGACTTGAGGATACCGATAAACATTATAGAACTCTATTCCTTATTGGTACTAAGTATCTTGTTCACTAGATTCCTTGAGGATGTTGAGTTACATGTCATCAACCTGTGGCTAATTCTTGATCACTTCTAAAATCATGATCATCCTTTCATCATGGATCCAAATAAGGTATGACTTGGTCTTATTGTGGATTGGTTATCATAAGGGATCTCTATATATGATTTTTATGACACTTACATATTTATTGTTATGATGGAATACATCTGTTATACATGTGAATATTTTTTAAGGACACATTGGCAACGTCCTACTAGAATTTATTATTCACACCCTTTATGTTAATCTTGATGCTTGTAAATATTTCATTTATAGAAATATGAGAATTTGAAAGGGTCCCATGGTAGATGGTTGATCCAAGCAGCGTGGAGATAGGAGTGGTATAGAGATATACTCCAGAGGATACCATTTCTTATTTTTTTATTTTCTTTCACTATTATTTTTGTTTTTTCTTACCAAACTATTATATTGTTTGTTTCATTATATGAAATGTGTAATATCAAATATTGTTATTTTTAGTTATTATTTACCCTGAGTTATTAATAATTTATTATTATTATTGTTTCATGAATTTAAAAATGAGGGTATAATCTCCCCACTGAAGGCATTCTAAACCTCACATCTTATTGGAAGCCTCTTGTACATGGGGAGGTGTAGATAAGGTAATGTGAATATCTGGATCGAACCCAATGGTTTAGGTCAAAGAATTATCAACAAAGCAATCCAAGATGGTGTTTTCAAGTAATATATGGTATGGGAAATTGTTAGGTTGTGTATTCATATAAAATTATTGAAGCTTCCTATTTTTTAGAAACTTGAGAAATTTCATTTCCATGGTATATATAAAGAAGTAGTGAACTTAGTCATTGCTAATGGAATATAACATTTTCCATAGATCTTTGAAGTGCCTAGTCATATATCCCTCATAAGATCCTAGTGGATCACTCTCAACATGGGCTTGTACATATAGGGTTTTATTCTTTTGGACTACTAGGAATAAAATAGACTAAGGGGATAAGGTCTGCATCATAAAAGCTACTTCTAATCTTAGAAAATTTTACATAAGTGATGGAGGTAGAAGACGATTCCCTTTCTTGGTACATTGTATAGACTCTACTATATTTTTTACTTCTCAAAAAAACTCTCAAAATCCATCTAGAAATTGCATGGAGACTAGAGTTAATCCAAACACATATTTAATGTTTTTCATGAACTTTCCTAGAAACTACTCCCATAGAACATAAATTGAGAGGGTGTACATCGAGAATTTCTATAGGGAGATGAAATATATGTCACAATGATTCTCCAAAGGTTTTCACTTAGTGGGGTCACCGATACTCATTTTTGTAATGTAGATCATAACTTGTAGAGGGAGTTTTGATAGAGATCTAATAAAATGAATATTGAACCTAGAACAATATTATAGTACCATAAAATAGTAGGTCAATGCAATATCTTAAAGATTAAATGAATATTTTTTATATTATTCCACTCTAGGGTCCCCATATTTAGGTACACCAAGAGGAAAATGTGTGTGACATTATTCTCTAGGTTACTCATTACATTAAAAGACATGAAACTCAAACTTCTGAAAGTTAGCATTGGTGGAAGTGGTTTAAACATTATAGGTAAATCATCCTTTTGAGATATATTGAAACTCATCGTGTGTTAATGTATTCCATTCTAGTTATAAAGGAATTAATTAACTTGTATTGGGATATACTTCCTTATACATATATTCCCTTTATGGTTTACTCACCTATAAAGTGGAGCATACATTTTATATTGGTAGGAAGTCGCACAGATCCATTAGAGGGGGATCCAAAAAGGCTAAAAGATCACAATATGGGATGGTAGAGTATCCTACCTTGGTTCTAGTTGATCAATCAAGAACCATAAATTGAAAAACCTATATAGGATGTGTGATAGATTTGTAGTGAACATTATCACAATCAAATTGGAACCCCTTGAGGATATTTATATTAATTTATTGATATATCTCAGCCTCATGAATTAAAGAAGAAATATTGTCATATGTAGATATTTTTTTTGTAAATTCCAATATAACAAAAGACTTATCCATAGATTTAACTTTATCATGGTTTTGGTGGGAATTGAGTAGTGGTTTGATTTTTATAATCCCATATTACATGGGTTCCCATTGATTTCTTATGTAAACACATTTAGAGGTATTATAAAATCAATAAAGGTCCTCTAGGTGAAATTATTCCCCACACACTTCATTACATATGTCATTATACTAGTTTCTAGGGGGATGAATTTTCATAAAATTTACAATGGTGGTGATTGGTGGTGAAAATTTCTAGACATTGTTATAGGGACAAGGAAATATATAATTTCTCTATGCAGCACTACCTCCACCAATTGAAATTCTTGGGACACCATCTGAAAATGGTCCCTAGTTGTGAATTATTTCCCATTTGACCATTTATAGGTATCATTATTGTTCTATCCTAAGAATGAATGTAAATTTATCACTCAAAGTAATCACTCGATTTCCAAGGAAACTTTGACAATCAACTTTGGGAGTGCCCACTCCCAATAATGTGAAATTGTATTATCTCAAGGGATAAAAAACATTGACGGGAATGGACAGTGTAAATAAACCTATCAATGAATTTCCTATCATCCTTAAAAATACCCCTAATATAGTGGTTTAAGTTTTAGGTACTATGACCTGATTATATTTATTGGAAGGATTTTCAATGAAAGATTACGGTAACTACACATCCCTTACCTGAAAAATAACTCCTTGGAGTCACCTTTTTGTTTTACACCAATTCCAAACACATATATTTCATGTGTGAGATATAGAGAGAGAAACATGTATGCTTTAGGAATAGATATCATAATTCTGGGTCATGCTTCCTTTGGTTATGACTACATCATAGGATGTCATCGTCATTTACATTAGTATAGAACCAGGTGATGGTGATTTATAAACCTATTGTTTTCATCTCAGGGGAGAAAAATATGTGTCAGTACACTAACTCTATATGTTGAGGCACACATGGAAGTATTCCACTAAAAAAATCTAGTGCAGTACCCTATGAATTTACATGCATTCCTTCTGGAAGTCCCATTGACATTTATGAGAGAGTGGATGTTTCACAACCAAGAGAGGGGAAAATTTCACCATTTAACACTTCTTCTACAAGTATTCTAGGAGATTATAACCTCTAGTATATATTAGATAAGGACTATTAAATTGGACTTTTTCTAACAATATATTCATTTTTTTTCATCATGCATTTTTTGGATGGAGAAGTACTGAGTTACGTATTTCCATATTATAACTAAAATATAATCTATAACTAGGAACCTAAACATGTTATCTTCTTCACCCTAATCATTCTATGATGTATTTTTTTTAAATAAATGGGGTGATTCTTATTAAACTTGACTATATTGGTCTAATCACTCTAGGATTTTGTTTTGGGTTAGTGGAAGACTGTACGAGGGAGCGATGATGACCTCCATTGTTGAAGATCATGAGATGTGACTGATATTATATGGGATACCCTAACTTGAGATAGGGAGATGAATTTTTAAGCTACTTTAAGTTTCAATAATATCTATTTTTTTTGGTATAGGACCTTTAATTATCCTCTTGAGAGAACATTTCAGGTACTTGTATACACTCTTAAGGTTTTTATTCGTCTAATAATTATTTTTCGTCCACTGAAATATAATAAAAATTCAATGTAGAGGTATATAGAAATCATGTTGATGGTTTTATGGATGATTTAATTGAAATAACTTAAGAGTATGGTAATATATTCTCTAAGAACAAGTGCTTCCAGAGGTTCATTAAGAGTTGGTGTAATTTGGTTTCTGGAATAGACATCCTTAGTCACTGCATGATTTATTCTAAGGGTTTTAGTGGTGCATGTACAACCATATAATCTTAGTTTTAGATAGTGTGGGATGTTAAAAGATAGATTCCAATCCATCACTGATTCCCCATAATAAAATTTTGATATTGACATGGGAGTACCAAAAGTTCAATATTATTAGAATCAAGGGGATTATTTCAACCATAATATTTATTTTTATCAAAGGAAGGACCTCTATAATGATTTATAATGGAATTAATCAATAAGAGATCCTACTCAACATTTCAGAGGGGTTTCTAAGGATCCAATCCTATTGTTATGCAGAACTTATCCTATATAAAATGTGGGATGGAATGAGGTGTGATAATAGCTGATGGTGAACCCTCATATACAAAGAGGATAATTAATAACAACTAGTATTGGAATTCAATATCCTATACTAAGGAAGAATTAATGGGAGTATTCTCAATTTATTCAGTTGTAGATGGGTGATTGTATTTTTTGAACAATTATTTTTAGCAGAAGACCAAATTGGTGAATCCCTAATGGAAATTGGAACAAGTGTACCTTGGAACTTCTCTATATCTTTTTAATAGGGAAAATTTTAAATTAAAATATTTGGGAAAGAACTTAAATGAAAATTTAAATAGTGATAGGTTTTTATTCCACCATGAAAGACCTCTATTTTGGGGTCTTAAATGTGATGTTTTGGATTCTAGGTTCCCTCAATCCATTTGTTGGATTGCAATTAAGTATTCTCTCTCATATAGTTATATAATGGAGTTGATCACCCTCCATTTTATCACCTCCAACTATGAAAAAGGGTGAGGTATCTCAAAAGATATGGGAGAAATCTTTGTTATTGCTTAGGAATAGGTTCAGGTGATCTCTTTTTTGTATGAATATAGGATTTTCAATAGTATATTTGACCTTTCCATTACCTCCACACTTCTTGGAAATGGTCAGGTAAATTACAAAACATATGAAATATTCAACATTCTACAAGATAAATGAAATTGGATCCAACCATGAATACATTATAATATTTGTGATAACCATGGTTATTCATCCATGAGTTATTTAAGGGGAAGGGTTTTATGTTAGTTTAACATTTTAGTTACTGATACTTTACATCAAGACATGATTTTTGTGGTTTGTGTTATGATAAATCTCATGTCCCCACTATTAAAAGGTGGTTGGACTCTCACCATCAAGGTGATAATGATTAATCCCTTGTTCAGATGGTATGATGTTAGGTAAGATCATCCCACTATGGATATTGTATAATTTCCATAGAATGAATTATTAGTTTAGGAGACATCCATGAAATCCTTATTACTTTTATCCATACAGATAAAAACCAATTACATATCATACATTCTTAATAATGTGAAGACCTTATAGTCACCATGTTGAATGTTTTTGGTACTTTTTATGTTATAATATATTCCCCATTTCAAAACATGAGGGTATCTTATGATAAAAACATAAAGATGATTGGGACTATGGTTCAAATCCAATTAGGTGATGACTATATTTATTATAAATCCATGTATTTAAGACACTCACTATTTAGAGTCCATTGGAGATAGTCACACTTTAGAGCCTAGTGGGGTCATGCATTATTTAATGTCTGGTGGGGTAACTCAGGGTTTATATTCTAGTGAGTATACTCTTGGTTAAGGGGTCCCTTGGGGAAAATGATGGTTTATAGTCTTTTAGGGACACTCTATGGAATTAAGGATCATAGGTAGGCACTATGTGGGTATTTATTATCCCTATCGTGAATATAAAGTTATTAACATACCACATCTCATGAAAGATATGATATGGTAGTAATGTTTTGACAGAACCTAAAATAGAATTCATATATATCCTATGAACTGGAATAAAAATACTAATATTTATAGTTTCATATTTTGATGTCATGTGACAAGACAAGTCAAAATAATTTAACATAAAGTGATATGGACACTTGTTTCATGATAAAAATCAAAAAATTGTATTGATTTGAGCTTATGAGTTGGGCTCCCTAGAAGCTAAATTATATCTGTAAGCTTGTGCAGACCATTACTATAATAAGAAAAAATATATGTGGGGCTTATGAAAATACATAACTTCTAACATTTGATGCAAAAATAAAATAAGTAATAGATCACAATTCTGATCAGTAGAACAGGTTTTTTCTAAAATGACCCCAGAGAAATAAGTCATTAAATTCCATCACTCACACAAAAGTTTATTTTTAAAGAGGGGCCATAAAATGGGTGTTTAAAGAATGGATTCACCCATGTCATGGTTTCCTTGAGGGTTCTATTTTCACAGGTAATTATTCTCTAATGTGAACGATATTCTTCATAGTAGAGGTGTTCCAAGAAAGATTTATAAGCATTTTGTAATACATTAAATAGATCACAGTATAGAAATCCCAACTATAGTATCCCATATATGGTTTTTAATTTATCATATTTGTATAATAGATAAAGGATCACATCCCAAAGAACCGATAAGTTTATTATTCTTGAATAACCAGACACATACATGATTCCCATATTACATTGAAAATATAAAATTCATAGCATAAAAACATTCTTTCATCCTTGATATTATTAATATTAACTATCTTTATATCCAGTGAAAAGGAGAAAAATAAAGGGTGATCTCAGATTCTTAGTAAGAGTTATGTACAATAGAACCTATCAGGAATAAATAATATATAATCAATATGCCAATATAGTTAACTCAAATACATTAAATTTAATCAATAACTTGAGTCTGAAATGCATCCATGGATAATATAAATGTATTAATCTCATAGATAATAATAACAGAATTCTAAATGAAGGAAATAATTAATATTGGACTTCATTACCTTATGTATCATAAAATCTATACCGTGAAAGCCTTATTCCATGATAGTTTAATAAACTTGTATGTATACACTGGAAAAATATTTAAATTTTAAACGAATTTGTCCCATGAGGCCTACCGATTAATCAAGTGGATATTTATAACTTCTCCCCTTAATTACAAGTCCAATTCATTCCTCATATATTTAATGATCAATTAAATTCATAAAAGATATTCCTTATCAATAAACATCCTTACTAAGTACATAATACATGCTTATCAATATTTTCCACAATAAATAAAATTATTTTCATAGTAAAATAGAATATACATAAATGATATAAAATTTAAAAAAAAAAGAATATTCATGATATAGATTTAATGAAAATGTAATTTTGTATGAAAAATGATTATAAGAAAGTGTATTTTGAAAGATAAAGGTAATGATCACAAAATAAATTAGTGATAAAATGTGACCTTCAATTAATCAGAAATAATGATGTTTAAATAGATTTATTTATTTTGGAGAATAAAAAAAATGGGCAATAAAATTTTAAATAATATTTATGAAAATATTTTTCTTTTTAAAACCATTGAATACTTATAGAATAATCTAAATAGAATAAAATAGTTGTGGTGTTTGGAAAATCTGTTAATGCTGTATATGTTAAAAAAAATTCCTTTGACTTGTTATAAAGAAACTCAAAAGAAACCTTTAATAAAACATTAAAATATTCAACTAAAATCTGTTAACATTTCAAGTATAACTTAAAATTTCCATTGAGTAAATAAAAGGACTTCTATAAAACAATTCTGAAAACTATGGTCAAGGAATAAAAATAACCCTAATCAAAAGAGAAATAAGACAAATTTTTCTTTTAAACATTTATTTTCCAGATTTAAGTTTTAAATAAAAAACGTTGAATAAAAACATATAAACTACTTAATTTTCTAGATGATAATAAAATTTATGGATTTTATTACGGAAATATTATAATATACTTTAAAAAAATGCAATCCAAAAATAAAATGAGATTATAAAATAAATTCTTACCGCTTTGGTTTTTTTAAAATTGTAACCCCTTAAATGAAAAACTTGAATAGAAACATAAAAAATTATTAAAAACTATGTATTCATGTTAAATACATCAATGGGTTTTTATATACACCCCAAAAAATAAATAGGTGTATAATAACAAATATGTCTGAATGGTCTGTAAATTGTGATGAAATCCCTTACCTCATGTTGAATCTCATTGTTGGTGATCTAAAATTCTGTATAGGAAATTTAAATTTATTATAATTAAATTAAAGAAACATATACCAAAATATAATATCATCTAGGATATATTTATTACATTTTATCACCCATTTGTTAAAAATATTTTATTCTTATCATTATTTGTGGTGTTAACTACTTCATTTTTTATGAATGTTTTGATTTAGCAGTATCATTCCTTGCATCATGATCATGATTATATAATATATATAATATTATTAAAGATATAATTATACTATATATTAAATTTATAGATATTTAAAATCATCCATAAGAGATATATATAGAAAAATAAATTACACTCTTTGGTCGTACGTATGCATGAACACTATTTTCACTTTTTGACAGATGGAACTAAAGAAAGGTAAATATTAATTATACTTTAAAAAATATCTAATATGTTATATATAATACTTATACATTAAATATATAATTATTACCATCAATTTAAATCATAAATTAAAAATGAATAACATCGCTTTGTGGAGGTGGTAGTCCACATATACGCATGAGCGACATTATCATTTTCTAAAGGATTAGACGGTAAGATGGTAGATATGATATTATTATTTGAAAAGAATAATTATTTAATAAATAATATATATATATATATATATATCCATTAGATACATATTTATAACCATCCTAGTAAAATGGTGATGAAAAAAAATTACATCGCTTTGTTGAGATGGTAATCCGTATGTAGGCATGAGAGATGTTTTCATTTTTTGAATGGAAAAGAGTTGAAAAATGGTTAAAAAAAACCTAATAATATCTCATTATATTTATGATACTTTATTTATTATTTTATTATAGGTAAAAATTAATAGGAAGTATAAGAAGAGGTAAACTTTAAATTGTCAGCAAATATGTCTCCCTCTTTTTCAATAAAAATTCTTTAGATCACGCATTATGGGCCTTAGGGTTGGTGTTTTGGAAAGAACCAAACCTATAGAACATGGATAAGGATTTTGAAAAGAAAACATAGAAGTGTTTGTTTGATATATAATTCACAAATTGGTGTAAAGATAAGGGAGAAGGGGTTTCCTTTTATATGTGAGAGGAGTTGAATTCTTTGAATTTCTTAAAGTATTAAATTAATATACTTTATTTTTCATTTCAAAATACCAATAAATTATTATAATTAGAATATAATATAAGGATTTTTCCAAATAATTTCTTCCAAAAAAATTAGGACAAGTTTTGGTTATGTTTTCACTTTTATCTTTTTATTTTAACCCCCATTGACCCTTTTGAAAATTACCACAATGTTAATATTTTAACCATTTAAGGGCTAAGAATGTTACCATAAGAGGAAAAATGTCCAATAAGTAGACCACCATTGATATTTTTAACTATATAACATTAATGTTTCCTAATAGACTATTCTTATAAATTTTAAAACATTTAATAAAATATTATTTATTGTAAAATATCATTAATGTCATTTCTGAAACTCTTCAATTAATTTGACTTCAAATGCATCAAGAAAAAGATGTAATTCAAATATAATACTTTGAAACAACCCTAACATGTCATATGTATCAAAAAAATTCTAGGAACACTATAATGAATCTAATTTATATTAATTTTAACATTTTTAATCTAATTTATATTATTTTTATATAAATATAAATAAATACTGTATTGGTGTTGTTCTAGGATTTAAGGTGATTATTCTATAACTAGAAATTAAAAAAATATTCCATGATAAAAAAATTAACTTAAATTTAAAATATAATTTAAAACTAAACGTACCCTCATTTTATTTATATGGAAAAAATATTATCAATATTGAAGTCAAGAGTGTGACATTTTGTTTTTGTATTCATTTCTTAAAGTAATATAAATGTTAATATAAATGAAAAATGGAAAAAATATCAATATTTTAAATAACTAGATTTAAATTCATAAAATAAAATATAGGTATGTTTTATTGAAAATTTTAAGCCTGAACACATTAGATTCTAACCTAAATTACACAATTTCGCCTTTACCTAGGTGATAGATTTCATTAGTGTTACTATTCATAATGACCAAAATTAAAATGGAAATATTTAAAAAAATTAGTTATGCTGATTAAAAATATGGAATCCATTTCATAAATTTAATTCAAAAAAGTTTCTAAAATTAATTAATAGATAAGCATGTAAAATGCGATGAAAATTTGTTTTATGAAGGATTCCTTTTTAAGTCCAAAAATGAACTTATACTAAAATCATGTATAATAATGAATAAAATTTAATTAATTAAATTAGATATCTATAAAGTAGTTTTATGATAATTATTTTAATTTCAAGGTGTTAGGAATATTTTTCAAATAAAATAAATGGTAGTTTTATAAAAATAAGTATTTTTAACTATTCACTAAATAATCATTTTTTTTTAAAAAATACCAAAATTTAAACCAAAGATATTATTGAATTTATGAATTAAATAATGTTATAATTTTAACATATAAGATTTTAATTTTGTTTCATGATTCATTTAACCTCAGTGTTACATGCAAATCATGCAACTAAATAAATTTATTCAAAGAGAAATATATCATAAAATATCAGGTTGTTACATTCAACCCCCTTGTAATAATTTCTCCATTGAGATTCCATAACCTTTGCTATAAAAAATTGAGTATAATTTGGATTCATAACATCCTTAAGTTCCCATGTAGCTTCTTTACTTTTACAATTTTCCAAAAAATGTTGACCAGATGAGCGGTCTTGTTTCATAGCACTTTAGCTCTATGATAAAGAATTTTCCATAGTTGTTCCTGATATGATAGATCTTGACCCATTGGTACAAAATATGTGTTCCGTAATTATTATGGATCAAGTATATACTTTAATTGAAGAGATAAATAGAATACATTATGAACTTGAGGGAGATCAGGTGTAAGAGAAAAGTGATAAGCTACCATTCTAATATGATAAAGAATTTCCAAGGGACCAATATGTCTTGGGATCAACATTCTTTAATTTCAAAATATTCAAACCTTATTATAAAAATATATTTATTTGAATACATTGTCATAAATTTGAACTATATATGTCACTAGATACAATTAGCACAACTTTTATATCAGATTAAAGCTTTCCTTATGCATTGTTGAATGGATCTAATGCTTTCTTGCATTCCATTTTCTAGATCGGGTCCTAATATCTCTATTCTCAAAATTCATCCTTAAATGTTAGATTTATAAACCAATTTCCACAAAGGTGTTCATAAGGATCCATATTAATTCTCAAGTAAATGGTATTGTTGTAATAAAATTTCATTAAAGAAAGGTTCTGACCGCAACCACATTTGAAATCCATATAGAAAGATCACAACATATATTATAGATTTTTAATGGTCCTCTTAGTCTGAACATCTATTTGAAGATAAAAAACTATTCTAAAACTCAAATCTTTATCCAGATCATTCAAAATATTTATCCAAAACATCATGGAAAACCTTAAATCCCAATCAGATACAATTGAGAGTGATACCCCATGAAATATCAAAACTCCCTTAATATATAATTGATTAATCTAATCAAGATTGAAATATTATATAATAGAAATTGAAATATATTATTTCCTATAACTACCAAAAAAACACAAATAACATTATTTCCTTATTTTGTTTTGGAGAGTCCAATGACAAAATCCATGGTAATATTTTCCCATTTCCAATTGATTATGATTAATGGTTATAACATCCTCTTAGACTTTTATCTCTAAACCATAAATTGATGACATTACAAACATTGAGATACACACTAAAAAATATCCATTTTCTTGTAATCCAACCAAAAATATTCTTTTAGATCTCTATAATTTTTTATTCTTTTAGGATGAATTGAGAATGATGTATTATGAGCCCCATCCAATGGCTCATTGTTAAACTATAGTATTGATGGGACAAATAATAAATTCCTAAACGTTATCATTCCAACATGATAATAGTTGAAATCATGAACATTACTCACATTATTCTATAATTCCACATATTACTTTTTCACATTATTAATCCACTCATCATTTGACAGTTGAAAATTCATATAAGAAACAAAATGTATGTCCCATTTTTCAATATTTAAAGATCCATATTCTTTAAATTTAAAAATATTGGATATATTTCATTCCTCATCATGAAAAAACTAGAAATATATTTCCAACTTAGAGAATTATCCACCTTGTTCTCCTTCCTAGAGCAGTAATGTATTGAGAAACCATAATCTTTGATCAACTCCAATTACCTTCGCTAGGAAATATTTAGCTCTTTCAATATAAATTTATAAGTTTAAATTTTATAGTCAATATATATATATATATATGTATATAAAATTTCACCATATAGATAATGCATCCACATTTTCAATGAGAAAATCTACTATATTCATATCTAAATCACGATTTTGGAAAATTTTTATCATGATTTTTTAATTGGTGA
This sequence comes from Viscum album, assembly GCA_963277665.1. NCBI lineage: Eukaryota > Viridiplantae > Streptophyta > Magnoliopsida > Santalales > Viscaceae > Viscum > Viscum album. The sequence continues at coordinate 255,989,885 of OY728143.1, read as the reverse complement.
GAGAAATATTCTATCACCATGTCATTATACATGAGGATGCATCCCAATAACTTCTTTAATGCGTCCCAATAAATCAAAAACCCTTCTCCACTAAAGAGTAGTGTAAACATAGGTATGTTGAATAACTATCGCTTTAGTAACTTAAAGTTCTACTAACATTTATTAATCCACAAGAACATAACCCCTTCCAAGTAAACTTAGTGTGTGGATCAAATAATCATGAGATATCTCTTAAAAAGAATCATTAATATCCATCCATCCCAAGAAAACTATAAATATCAATTACTATATTTGTTTTACGATATTTATTAATAAATTCTATCTTTGAATGACCCACTGATATACCCTCACTTGAAAAAATATGACTGAATAATGAGAATTTTTATAGATAAAATTACCACTTGGTAAATTTGGAATATAACTTCTCTTTTCTCAAGGTCATAAGAACAATTCTAAAATGATCTTGTAGATCTTCCTCAATATTTGAATATACAAGAATATCATATACAATTGTTACTATGAGCAGATCAAGTTAATATTTAAAGTCTCTATTCATTAGATCAATGAATATTGTAGGATAATTGCTAAGTCCAAATGACATTACTATAAATTCATATTGTCTATACCTCATACAGAAGGATATCTTTGGTATATCCTTATTTTTTACTCTTATCTAGAAATATATATATATATATAAGATCAATCTGGTACAATAGTGATTTATCATAATTGATAAATGGATCATTAATACAGGATAGAAGATACTTTTTCTTAATAGTGGTTTTTTTAAGTTCTCAATAATCAATACCGAGAAACATTTCCACATATTTATTATTTAGAAAAATAAGAGTTACACTGCATGATAACTCAATGGGATGAATGAATACCTTATCAAGACTCTCATAGTGTTTCTTATTTAATTACTACAACTCAATAAGGTTCACTCTACATAGAGTCTTTTAAATAGGTGTAGTTCCATGTATGAGTTCTATTAGAAACTGAACTTTTTGATATAGGAGAAGAATAGTAAACTCTTCTACAAAGGCATCTATGAAATTCCAAAAAATAGGTACATATTAAATGTACAGTTTCTACCCAACCGTATGAGACAAATATCCCTAAAAATAGGTATTAAATCCCATGTGATGGAAGTAATTTCCTTTGGGATTTCAGGTTCATCCACACGCTGATATTCTATCACAGACTGGTTTATAATATCAATTTTAACTTGTCTTCTATGATAAGTGATATGAGATATTTATTGGGATAGAAAATCTGTTCACATGATTGCATTAAATTCTTACATAAAAGGAATACCAATATTTTTAGGAAGTAAATTCCACAAAAAATAAATCATAGGGGATATATAGACTTATAATGCAATAATTATACCATTGAGAGTTTTCACTCCCAACATAAAATATAATCATTGAAATGGTGATGTGATAAACTTAGAGAATTATTTTTTTATAAAATTTTGGGTATAAACTGAATCAAATAAAACATTTTTACTTATAGTTTAGATGGTAAGTGTTCCTTTTACCACATCTCTCAGAACTTCGATATTTTCTATAGAAATTATATATGATTTTCCTTATCCCATTATATTCTTATATGGTATGTTCCCTTGAATCTAGTGGAATTGGATTGAATAATAGACAATATGTCTAAAATTAATTGATGGATATAATTGGATTCTTTGATTAACTTAGAATTGTTATCCAAATGGACCTTTTCTACATGATTATAACAAACTCCCAAGCCTTTCAATCATTTCCCTGTATGTTTTTTTTCACAAATTTTACATGATAGAAATTATATCATTCATTTATTTTTCTTTTATTTATTATATTTTTCTTTCTAGTTAGCCGATACTTATTCCTTGGATTTACCTTGATTATATTAGATCTATAAAATTTCCTCTTCATCTTAGTGACACTTCATACAACATCATCATATGATGAAAATGTTTAAGAAACTAGTTCCCTTCATAGACTGGACTTCTTCCCATCCAAGAAATGGTCAATCATAAATTTTTTTCATGAATATAGTCTAAATGTTTCCTGTATAATCTATTAAATTTAACATCATACTCTTACACACATTCTTCTTCCTTTTTCTTTAAAGTGACAAATTTCTTCTCTATTTAAAGTCATTGTTCTCAAGGAAAATATTTCTCAAAGAAAATCACATCAAAATTACTCCATTCCATAATTTATATTTCTTAATCCTATTTAGTTTTCTTAATCAATGACAACAATTGATTTATATCTCCCTTAAAAAAATACACTTATAGATTAACCTTTTCAAATTCATTACATCCCAAATCTCAGAAGATATTTTCAAGAGACTTAATACATTTCTATACTACTGATGAATTAGGAGTTCCATTAAATGATGAATTATTCTATCACATTAAGTGATAAAAAAAGGAGAATCATGAAGTGGATCAATATTTTGATTTATTTGGAAAAGGTAATTCATCATAACTTGGGAAAGATTCCAAAATATGGTCACGATCTGCTCAGTTCAAATACCAAATATGTCAAATTTCTCGACTGGGAAATCTCTACATTATATATGGGTGTTGATTCCCTTTATTACATTTAGATCCATCACTAATTAATGGAACACATCTATTGATCTCATAATCATCATGAATATTGAGCCATAAAATAAAAAACTCCTAATTGTAAATGTTCTCTAATACTATAAAGGTTTCTCATAATTCTAATATTAGTTATGTTCATTTAAAATCTAGTTCCCATGGTTTAAACTAAAATTCCTATGATACCAAATATAGAATACCCAAATATATTAACCAATAGTTGGTGTATAATTTATTACATTGGTATAATATACAAATGATCCCATCCAAAAGGATAGATAAATTTAGTAGTCTTGACGAACAAGATTGTTTGATGATTTCCATGTTACATTGGAAATGTGAGAACATAGAAATAAAACTCTTACATCCTTGATATTATTCATAATATCATAACTTATATCCTCGGTAAAGGAAAGAATGATTTTTTTACTTATATGCTCAATATGAGTTACATAGAACAATATTCATCATTAGTAAATATGGAATAATCAATATGGTAAGGTAACTAACAAAAACACATGAGATTTAACCAATAACTTGAGAAGAAAATGCATCCATGAATAATATAAATAAATTAACCTAATGGATAATAAAAAATAAATTATAATTTAAGGAAATTCATAATATTGGACATCCTAATAACAGATATTAGGATATCTACACCATCAAAGCTTTATTCCTAGACTATTTAGTTGATGGGTACAAATACCCGAAAAACCCATTTAATTTGTCCAAATGATTTCTCTAATGAGATGTGTTGATGCATCTTGAGGATATATATAATTGGGAATCACCTATCACTACACAACCAATGAACTTCTCATATTTTATATGATCAAATAAATTTCTAACCAACATTCCTCATCAAAAAATTTAATTATTGAGTAAAGAATGTGGATTTATTAAGATTTTCCGTATTCAATATATTATCTTTCATAGTAAACAACCATATGCCGAAATGATATGTGGTTTTGTAAATATGTTTATAAATTCTCGAAATTTAATATAAATGTAATGTTTAATGAAAATTGATCATAATAAAGTGAATATTTCAAGATAAATTTAATAACCACAAAATCATTAAGATATAAAATATGACCTTCAATTAATCATAAATAAAGGTTTTGAAATAAATTCATGTCATTTAGAGAATAATATAAAATTGATCAAAAATGTTAAAATAAGATTATATTAAAATATTTTTATTCGTAAAACCTTTGAAAATTTTTAGAATAATTTAAATACATAAAAACATTTTTATAGTGGAAAAATATTTTAACATTGTATATGTTTACAAAACATTCATTTTAATTTTTTTTAGAGAAATTAAAAAATCAACCCTTTTTTATAACATTAAATATATTCCATCCAATACTTTTAAGAATTCAAGGATATATTGAAATATCCATTGAGTAAATAATAAGTATATTTGTAAAATAATTTTGAAAAATATGGACATGGAAGGAAAATAAACCCGATCAAAAGAGAAATAAAATTGAATTTTTCTATAAAAGCTTCTTTACTCGATTCAAGTGTGAAATAAATGAAAGAGTTTTAATAAAATATGAAAACTCTATAAATATTTATAGAATAATAAAATATTTGGATTTTATGCATGAAATATTTAACTTCTATAAAAATATAGGAAATCCGAAACCAAAATGAAATTGTAAAATAAATTCTTACTTATTTTATATCATTTAAATTATAAGCCACTGAAAGAGTAACATGAATTGAAACTTTAATAATAATTAATAAATATATATTCATATTAAATACATAAAATGTATATTATATTCACCACATCAAAATAAATAGGCACATTATACAAAAAATTTCTCAATGGAGTGGAAATTGAGATGAAATCCATTACATTAACTTCAAGTTCATATTAGGTGATCTGTACTAATTTACAAAAATATTATATTTATTATAACAAAATTATATAATCATATAAATATATAAAATATTTTATTTGACCCATTTATAACATTTTATCACAGATTTGTTAATAATATTTTATTATTATCATTATTTTGGGTGTTAACTACTTCTTTCATATGTATGTATTGATTTAGGTATTATCAATAAATTCATATTTCTCATGGATAAATCATATATATAATTTTATCAAAGATATAATAATAATATATATTTAATATATAGATATTTACAATCATCCATAAGAGATATAGATATAAAAATGAATTACACCGTCGTGGATGTATGGATAAATGTTATTATAACTCTTCGATGCATGGAAATAAATAAATTTAATTAATAATTAAAATTTATTGAATCCTTACTAAATCATATATATTAATTATACATATATATATATATCCTTATTACCATCCATGAAAATTATAAATGAAAAACGAATCACATTGTGTTGTTGAGGTGGTAGTCTACATGTGTACACGAGCGACATTATCGTATTCCAAAGGACAAGAATGTAAGAAGGTAGATATGATATTATAATTAAAAAAATTATTTCATTAATATCATATATATTCATCATCAAAGTATTTATAAACACCCAAGTAATGTAGTGATGACAAAAATTACACTACTACATGGAAATGGTAAGTCATATGTATGCATGAGTAATGTTTTTATTTTTTATAGGATATGAAAGAGATTGAAAATAGAAGTAACATATTCATCGTAATATCCCTGTATATTTATAATAATTTATTTATTATTTTAGTGAGGTTACAATTAATTAAAAGAAAGTTGATGAATAAAAAATCTTTAAATAGTCGGTAATGATAATTACCTCTTTTTTCAATAGACATACTTTAGATCTCCTTTTACTGGAAAAGGGTTGGTATTTTCAGAATACCATAATACTTATAAATTTTATAAGTACGTTGATAATAGAAATGGGTTGGTTTGGGTCAATATAGGATTCACAAGTATCTGTGAAGAAAAAGAGAATAGATATTCTTTTATAAGTGAGGGGAGGTGTATTCTTAGGATTTATTAATGTATTAAACTAATATAAATCAATTTCCATGTTAAAATAGATCCAAATTTATATAATTAGAATATAATATAATTATTAGTTTAAATAAAAGTATGAAATAAAATTGTTACACGTCTTGATTGTTTTTTCACCCTTATATTTTAGTTTTAACCTCTATTAACCCTTTTTATAATCACTAAAACCTTAATGTTTTCTACAAATTAAGGGTCAAGAATGTAACCATAAGAGGAAGAAAAAAAAATTAAATGGACCATTATTGTTTTTTAGATGATATAAAATTAACTTGTTTTAAGATAATATTTTTATAAAATTTAAATCATTTAATAAAATATTATTATTCAAAAAATATCATTAATGTCAAATTTGACACTATTTAATTGATTTGACTTTAAATAAATTGAAAAAATATGTAATTAAAATATAATACATTAAAAATCCATAAAATATCATATGTAACTATAAAATTCATGTAAAACTATAATAAAACCCATTTATATTACTTTTAGTATTGTTATAATCATTATTGTATTTTTATATTAATTGAATAAACACCTTATCAGTGTTGGATAAAAATTTAATAAAATTACTCAGTTACTAGAAATTTGAAATAAATTACCATGATTGAAGAAAAAATTTATCTTTCTAATTTACATTTAAAAAAATAAATAAATTCATTTTATCCTTATTGAAAAAATATCAGAGATATTAAAATCAAGAGTGTTAAATTTTGTTTGTATTACTTTCTTAAAGTAATATAAAGGAAAATATCAAATAAATATTACTCCATGTGGACACATGTTAAATAATGTTATGGAACATTAATAATTATATCCATCCGATATGATGAATTTATGTTTTATAGAAATATTAGAGCCTTATCACATTTGTTTTTAACCTCAATTACCAATTTACCATTTCCAGATGTGATAAATTTTACCATTGTCAATATTCATAACGAAAAAAATAAGAGAGGAATTTAAAAAATTCAACACTTATTATTAAAAATATAGAATCTATATAATCAAATTAATTTAAAAAAATTAGAATAAATTAATTAAAAAAATCCCATAAAATGAGATGAAGATCTATTTTATGAAAAATAACATTTGAAATCCAAAATTAAACTTATTATAAAATCATTTATAATAATGACTCTAACGTAATTATTTAAATTAATCATAATTATAGGATTATTTTATTAATCTAGGATTTAATCAAAATAATTATGGATATTTTTTAATTAAGAGAAGTGATAGTTTTACAAAAATTAACATTTTTCACCATTCAGTAAAAAATAAGTCTTTTAAAAAAGTCCAAAATTTAAAACATATATAATATTGACATGGTAAAATAAAAAATTATATAATTTTCATGTAATAATATTTTAATTGGTTTTTTTGGTTCGTTTAAACTCGGTGTTTTGTGCAAAGCAAGCTATCGAAGAAATTTATAATAAGATAAATACATCATGAAAACTTTGGTTGTTATACACATGAGGCAATTCAAATGAAATTTCTCACCAACATGAGTCATTTTAAATTCCTTATATTATGATTGAGTGAGGTATAGATTTAAGTATTGAGAAAAATGAGAGTCTTAGAATTCCCAACATACATGAAAAATATCCTCAATATATCGAGTTGAAGGGTATTTGTAGGCCTATGGCTCATAGAAATGAATTAGGTAGGGGATCAAAAAATATATTCTTTCATTATTTTTGAAATTAAACCCTTTCTAGAAAATGTATAAATGTTTCAAACAATTCATGCTTTGTGTGAGATTGTGCCCCTTGATATCAAATCACTTTCTCAGGCTATCCTTTGACCTTGATCAATCTTGAATGCATTTTTTGAGTGTTAAGAGAAAACACAATTTATAAGATAGGATCTGAAAAAATAATAGATTTTTTCATGATATGTTGGTTCTTAAAGGTATTCATAAGTTTTTACATGATATGTATTTGGTGTTGGGTGTATTCTCTAAGATTATCATGAAGCTATGTTGGCATAGTAGCACTTTCTCAAATTAGTTTCTAGACTACATGAAGAATTGACATACTATTAGGGGAAGGATAAAACTATTTTGTCTCATTGAGGCCCTAGAATGTAGATAAATTGAAAAAAATCATATTTATAGTGTATTATTAATTCCTAAAACATTATAAATTATACACCCAATGCTATCTTAAGACTCTAGTTTTAATCTTATGCATCCTACACATATATCCATTTAATATTCTATACCCATATCCCATCCATTATTTAACACAAAAAAATAAAATTCTCATCAATAAACATTAATCCAAATATTGAATGATAATAAATTAAATTCATCATACTATTCCAAATTCAAAAATAATAAAAAAATATAAAAAATATTTAAAATGAGCATATACTATAAAAATTACCCGAAAAAAAAGAGCAATGAAAAAAATAATTATAATAATGTAAAAATATTTATAATAAGTGTTATTTATGGATTATCCTTAAAGTATGAAATTTTCATAAATGTTCATTACCTCATTATTTCAAATGTCAAAAGTGTTTGGACAATGAAATATGATAAAAAATATATATAATGATTAAACAAATGTGATAACACATTAAAATATTTAAAATTTTAATATTTCATCAGAAAATTCCTAATACTATCCTCAAATTAGATTCCAATATTATCATTATATATTTTCTGAAAGATATAATATAAATTGTATATTATTATATAATTCTCGTGGTGACATTTGTAAAACCATAGTGTAATAAACATAACTACATTGTGGTTTATATGATTTTAAGACATGAAATTGTTTACACTGACATATCATGGTTTGTATTTAGTGAATATTTCTATAAAATATATAATTCAAATTTTTTTGATTAGTATATATGTCACACTTCTCTCAATAGATACAACACATCAAAATAATCAATGGAAATATTAATATTTCAAGCTATAGACCATGTGTTGAGTAATATTGTTTATAGATATATTTCTATATCACAGTATAGACTATCATTCTAGGGTAAAGTGAGTATAAATACAATGAATAACCTCTTCTTCAATTCCTTAAATAAAACTTCACATTATTCTATCATGATGAAATTTAGTCCTTTTTTGTTATCATGGCTTGTGTGTTTAAATTTTATGATAAATTATAAATAAACCTTCTATAGTCCCTATAAAATCCAAGTAAACTATAGATATCTATCATAGATATTGTTTTGGGTTAGTCTTTAATCACACTAGTCTTTAAAGGATCCAAAATATCAATTTTTTTAATTACATAGAATGAAAATGTAACTTACTCTATACATAAGTCATATTATACCTTTCAAAAACATTATCCTTTCACAAAAGCTTAAAAATGCTCATTTTTTTACCATGTTATTCAATTATTTTATAATATATGAGAATATAATCTATAAAGACCACAATTTTTTTTATTTATTATCTAAAGGATATACTATTCAATTCCATGAATATTTAAAGAGAATTTTTCAGTTTATGTTGAATTACTCTGAAATAATAGTTTCCATATCATGTGTAAAAGGAAATAATCGGAATATCCCCATTTTCCTTTAATTAATGATATCCTGATCAGAGATTCACCTTTGAGAAGTACAGAGACCAATTTAGTTAATAAAAAAAGTCATAAATTCATGATAATGGATACTTGTTCTTCATTATGATCATGTTAATCTAATGATTATTAATGAATATATTCATTAAACCATCCTTCTTCTTAAAAAAGAGGATCGGTACACCCCACAGCGGAACACTATGATGTATGAAACCCTTTTCTAAATTATCTTATAAATAATTTTTGAATTATTTTTGTTTAATGGGAACCAATAAGTATGGAATCATTGATATGGAAATATATTTGGCTATAAGTTCAATTGGTAACTCAACATCATAATTAAAAGGATGGCTAGGAAACTTTTTTGGGAAATAATTTTGCATATTCCATCATAATTGTCATGTCCTCAAGGAATATCATTTCATTTGTATTAACTATTTGATCTAGAGTTGTTTGCTTATAGGGTAATAATACCTATTCTTAAAAAAAAGTTTCTAAAGGAGATTCACAATTCAAATTTTATTTTTATAGAATAGGAGGATGATTATGGATATGTAATGATATTTTTCACTCTTGGTAGATGATATTATCTCTCTATTATGAATATTAACCCATGCCCAATCTAATATTGAATTACATTAAATTAAGTATAAAAATACATGTTGTGACATTATTCCCACAAATTGTAATTAGGGAAAAGTTATAAACTAGAGATGTGATAATTTCACTACTTAGTGTTCTCATCAGTAACTCAACTTCCATCTCTCATGGTAGTGTTTGAATATTTTTATTAAAATTTTATGATAAGAATAAATGATATGAACTAGGAAAAAATAACATAGTTTCTATTAATTAATGGAAAATAAGTGTACCTATCACCACTTCATTATCATGATCCACCTTAGTAGTAGAGAAATCATAAGCTCACCCTTCCTTCCATTGATTTGGATATGGTCAACTTTGGTTTTCTTAAATAACCCTTTCCCTGGTGCATTGACTTATATAATTTCCATTTTCAATGTTGTTTAGATATATTACAATGTAGTAGAGAATTGAGTGTAACCATCATTTATAATATCATATTGGTCAGATTCTTAATTTAGATTTAATAAAATTGTTCTTTACTCCCCATTTTCCAAAAAAGAAACATTTCCCCAATCCTTTGAGGTAGTTTATTATGTGGTTCTTCCAACACTTTTGACACGTGGGTTGTAATTACCTAGAAAAAATCACCTAAATAGTATCTTAACCAATGGATCTGTAAGTCCACGAGTACACATCCACATATTCCAAAGGTTTCCTAATAGTGAAAAGAGTTTATATCCAATGTGGGGATACTTTAGTCTTGATATCCTCACATATAATCAAAAATGAATAATAGTATCAACATACAATTTTCGATCAAGATTATTACATTACAATTAATATAAAACCATTAATACCTACAAAACTCAATTATTTATATAAATAATGTACCCATGTTGGACTTAGAGTCATATAATATGCGTTTCCTATTGGTTCGAGCAATATAAAATCACAAAAAATAAAATAATGTAAAAGGATATATAAATGAAAAACAAATGCCCCTTATAAAAACTGTCCCCCAAACCCCATCCCGCCACTCCATTTGGATCCCCATTATAACCTATCACTAGAAATCCAAACATATGGGTTGTACACACACAAAGATTCACATATAGGATATGAGAATAAAACTCAATAGGGAACCACCAATGCACCCATTATATACACCATCATATAGAGTGTATGTATGTATAGAAAAATAAATAAATCAATAAAATATAATATAAAATAAACCATGTTAGGTCATCATGTGCTATCAAGGCCCCTAAAACACCTAACCCCACCTAATTTGGAAAATTCAATAATTATGTCCATCTTAGTCACATATACTAGGAAGTACATTGAGGGAAGGGGGAAACATCACCAGAATATGACATATAGAAAACCCATCCATAGAAATGTTTCAACCTGAGACACATTGAAAGGGTATGAATCAGGGTGTAAAATTTTTCATTCAAAATGCTAGATATTGTTCACACATTGGTAGTAACCAAGTGATTTAATACCAAATACACCAAAAAAGTGTGTAAATTAAATAAAAGTCACAACCATTTTACACGGTTCACCACAAAGATATAATCCAAGGTGCATACAGATATTGTTGTATCATTATACTAGAATCCACAATTCTTTACTAGTTTAGAATATAAAATATTTAGTCACAGTTACATCATTATATGATCCTATTATTTACAAATTAGTTCGTGAAATAATTTATTTGCTCCATTGAAACACTTTTTTTTAATATTAATTTTCATAATACTGTAGTTTTATGTCTCCTTATTTTATTGATATGAAGGTTTCTTCCATATAAATAAAGATGTACAGGTTTATTTTCATAATTAATACCATAATATAATTCTCCATGTTAATTATTTATCTCTAGAATAATCAATAAGAATGGGAACATAATTTCTATATTGTATACTATTCACTATGTAAAATCTTTCACTCAAAACTATATTTCACTCAAAATCTAAACCTAACCCCCTTTACACAAATACATGTTGAAATTCCCTTCATAGAAGTCCTTAATGGTCAATAATTCCATGAATGTTTTTACAAACAAACTGTTTGTGAACTACTTTGCAGTATGTGCTTCACACACTGATCTTCCCCATGAATAGTCTCCCTTTATAAATAGTTTTCTTCAAGATACTGCACTTCACAAACTATTTCAAAATTTATATAATTCTGTGTTCAAAGAAATTCTTTGATTAAATTTTTGATATACCATTATTTTTTCAACAATCCTTAATGAGTTGATCATAGGGGTAGATATAGAAAAACACCCTAGAAAAATTTTCTAATTAATAGACTATAAAAATTCCCTTCACATAATTTATCTTCAAATAAAGTCCTCCATGGCCTCACATAGAACCTATGTTAGAATTTTTACATTATAAAAATTACATTTCTAAAATATTCCACTACTTCTTATAATTCCTCCATTTATGGTATTCTAGAAATTTTTGTCACTACATCACAAAGGACCTTCCAAATAGGATTCATTCATAGTCTCACAAATGCTTCATGAGACTCAGTTACTACCATGTGCTTCCTTGATGAACCGATTTTTATGTACCTACAAAGTGGTTGTTTAATCATTCCCCTGTATTTAATATTTGTAGAAACTCTATAAAATCCTCCAAACATTCCCTAAGATTACCCCTTTTCTATGAACACACAAATACATCAAGAAATAGTCAACCTCAAAATATTTGTTGTCTCACCAAATCTGAGTATAGAAAATAAAAATTTTAAGTTACATGAAAAATATAATTTCATTTATAAATATATAAAGAATATACCTTAGTTTTAAAACTATTTGATCAACCTAGTATTAGAGTAATAAAAGCATAACATTTTCTCAATCAGCAACATGGATAATCTTTATTCCAATATTATATCTTATTGGGTTTTTTAGCAATACAAAGTAAAATTAAATTCCATATACACATTCCATATGAAAAAATGTATCATTCATTACTCTAAGTCAATGTGAACATTCAGTAGTCTATAAAATAGGATATCAAGGAATAATTCCATACCTCATGTCATTCCTCATTCTAGAACCCCACTATCTTCAATTATATACTAGTCCAATCTCCCTGTATCATATCTCCCCCTAAAATTCCTAATATGTACTCCCTCATGATGATATAATATCATCTTCCATTAGACAATTTATAAGAAAATATAGTAATTATCTACTAATTTACATTGAACTTCTTCAATTAATTTCTTTCTCATTCTCACCCATTCATAATAATGCTGAAGTGAAAGAAACGTCCAAACATGAAATAATCCAAATAAATCCTTATATAAAAATTGTAATAGGGGATTTTAACAAACCTCCTCAAGATGGGGGATGTGGTTAAACATAAGGGATTATATAATATTAGAGTGGATAATGGATTATCTATTATGTTATCTACTTGGAGATGATTTGTATAAGTCTCTTACATGATTACTCCTTTCACTAAAATTTCATTGATAAAGTGATAATTGATCTGAATATATTTTTTATGAGAATTATATATTTCAATTTTCATAATGTCAATTTTAATCTTGCTATCAAAAAATATCCCCAAAGGTTTATTTATTTCTTCTCTAATATCATCCAACTTCCTTTTCATCTATATAATCTTAGAAAACAATTTGGTTAGTGAGATATATTTTTCTAATGTTGCGTTCAATGAGTAACTTTATATATTTTTTACTTAAGAGAAATACACGTTTGTTGAATGAATAATACCCCACCACTCAAATAATTTTGGTAATCTACATCACTATCCTAGTCCATAAATGAAAATACTTATAAAACATGGTCCTTTACCGAATCAAAGTATAATACAATACTGGTCATTCCTAAGAGGCATATCATAAACCATTTAACTACTTTGATATTATACCCATTTGGATTAAATTGGAAACATGATGAAAAACATAATTTTGAAAATTATATCTTTTCATGTTATAGTTAAATATATTATGCTTCCAATTATACTCCTATACAAGGTAGGATCCATATTTTTACCATATTCATTGTTATCAGGATTCATTCTAGCCATAATAGAAGTTGAAACCTGTTTTAAATCATGCATGTAAAGTTTCATCAGTATCTCTATCACATAATTAACTTGAGAGATGAAAGTTTATATCTCTTTCTGAACCACTTTAATCCCAAAAAAATATGTCAGTTCACCAACCATAGACATTTTAAACTCAATACTTGTTAGATTAGAAGTCCATTTTATAGACTTCTTCCTACCACCACCAAATATTATATCATCCATAGAAAATTGCATTATGGGTTACTATTCTTTGGTTTTTTCACATAAAAATTAGGATAAAAAATATATATTTTTAATTATATATTCTGTATGTGTTATTCTATTCATACATACTATTCTTTTTCTATTTTATTTACATAGTATATGACCTTATTTAACTTTCGAACTTTGGTTTCACCATTTCCAATCAAGAATCCCAATAGATATGATATATAAACCTCATCATTGAAATTCCATTCTAGATTAATGTTTTAACATCCATAAAAAAGATATTACAACCAATTTATATTTAGATTACCAAGAATATCCTGATGGTATCAAGTTAAGCTACTAGTGAAAAAGTTTCTTCAATATCAACACCTTCAACTTGAGCACAACCTTATCACAATAGAAATGTCTTATTTGAGACCGAATTTTCTTTATTATCTAATTTTTTCTTAATTATGCACTTGCTTATGAACACATTGGGGTGTTTAGGATTATTTACATATTCCCAATTTTGATTCTTGTCGATTTAATCAAGCTCCTAATTCATGGATCGAACCCCCAATTCATACTTTCCTACTTCTTTAAATGATGTGAGTTACACCATTTATATAAAAGAAAATGTTCTACATTCCTCGTAATTAATTTTTATGTTTTTTAGATATACCTCTAAATATGTTGGATGGATCATCATTAACACCACTATTTAGTATATATAGTGAAAAATGAATTTCTTAAAGAATAGTCTCCTCCTATAATTCAACCTTAAAATATTTATCATTTGGGAATCTTTGTATGACCTATATATTTGTTTAATCTTCATTATCATCTTCAAGTTACTTATAAAATTTTTAGTTTTTTTATTTCTTATAATCTTTTACTTACTTAATTTTAAATCATTAAATTCCACAATTTTATTCAATATTTTTCTTCTAGAATTCATTGGCCTTAAATTGTGTTGATTAGCCTAAAAATACACCTTCATATATTACAACACCCTAATTACCTTAATTCCCCTATTTATTATGACTACAAATCCTATTCTAAAAAAAGAAAAATGTTTCAATGGGGGTTTCCTTTCTAGACACATTTTTAAAGGTGTTTTCATTTCACTTAGACTTAAGATTACCATGTTTTGAGTGTATAGTGAAACTCAAACTACCAGCTCTTGGAAGTGGGGAGAGACACCGTTTTAAATTAGAAATGTTTTCAATATATTATTATCTAGTCTATTAATTCATTCAAAAACTCCATAATATTGAGGATTTATTACTGAATATATCTGATTTTTAATGCTATGATTATTAAGGTAAATATCCACTTCAATATATGTACATTCTATTCTATTATAGAATCACGATATTTTTATTGTGTTTTTGGTCTCATAATCAAATATCCTTTGATATATATTCTTGAAATACATGAATTCTAATGTGATATAAATGAACATAAAACATGTTATTATAGCGAAATCACTAATAAAGAGGATGAAATACCTCTGTCAAAGTGTTCTTGGTTGATTTATTGAACCAAACATGTCAATTTAAACTAGATTAGTGAGATTGGATTCCATTTTCTTCGATTTACAATATGAAGTTTTGATCATCTTTCATGGAATATACACATCACATGTTTTTTTCTCAATCTTTATTCTAATTAAGAATATTCACTATATATTTATTTTTTAATAAGTTCTCAATACTTGATTAGTGAAGGTGGCCTAGCCTCTAATTTTATAATTATTTATCCTCTACAAATATTAAAATACATGTTTTCTCTATTTAATATACTTATTATAGATTACCATTTATTCAATGTCATTTCATGAGAGAGTTCATGTAATTTCATTTGATTAAGAATCCCTTTTGAATAAATATAACCTCAAATCTAGAGTCATAGAGTAAAATTATACTCAAGTGGTTGTGTCTCAAACCACCCAAATTGATCACTTCATTATTCTTCTATTTATTACCTTCTAGTTGGGTATTTCCACTTTAATTGATCTTCAATGATTCACTATTCCCAAAACACATAGTCCCATTAAATATTTCCTTCAAATTTTTCAAAATATTCATATTTATAGTCATGTGATAACATCACCCATAATTAATGATATAGGTTTTACTATTATTCATTGCATTGAGAGGGATTTCTACTGGGTTATAAATTTCTATATTCTCTCTTCTTTACTCTTTTGTTTTGAGCGGGATTACATCCTTGTTTTAGTCATGTAATAAGATGGAATATCTTATTTATTTTCAAAACATGTAGTGTAATCATATTTATAATCATATTCCAATGAGAAATGTTTATTTTTCATTGAATGTTTTTAAGTTTTTTTGCATTAATTTGACTCTTATTTCTAGGAATGTAACCACAATTTTTAATTTTCTTAAAATATACCACTTTATATCCAAATTTATAATAATTAAATAAATAGTCATAGAAGGAGTTTCTTCAATGTTATGAATGAAAGGGTCTCATTATTTTATTTTTACTTTTTGGCACTAATATTTTCATATAGAACCTAATCTCTTTGTAATAAGGCATGGTGTGACCAAGAAAACCACATAAATGATAATTTATAAAAGGAAATAAATTCTCGCTATTTTCCCATTACATGTATTATATATCTTAATATGTCCTTTTTTGTTGACAAACCCTTGATGATTGAGTATTATTTCTAAACCTCATTTTTTTCTTTGATTGGAACTATCTTTTCCCATGCTTCAGGTGAATCAGTGTTGGCACAAAAACATAAAACTTCAGTTTCTGTTTTATTTTCCTAATCAATATTTATAATTTTGATGTCTTTAAATCCCAATTGATTCATAATTTACCCTTGAACATGCGTCTCATTTTATTCATATTTTTTTAACTCCTTTTTCCCCTCTCTTGTAACATTCTAGTAATTATTTATTTGAATTTTTTTTATAGTGGAGTATATTATTTAAAACTCTTGATCTCATTTATGATTCAAACTTCTTTAGAAATGTAAAAAACTCTTATATAAGGAATTATACCTTATTTAACTAATAAATTACACAATTATTAAGGTTATCAATTTTAAAATATAATATTTTAGTATGAACTTACCTTTAAGTGAGTACTACTTTTTATAGATTGTTTCATATGAAATAACAAACTAAAAAGAACAATTAAAATTTTAATTCAAATAAAATGTAACAATAAAAGAAAATTATTAATAAAATATTAAAATAATATATGAAACATCATTAATAACATGTGGAATAAACAAAAATGAAAATAAAAACCCCCAGAATATAAAATATTTATCATTGAGATTTTCTATGAAAATTATTATCCTGATATTTAATATGGAAAGTAGGGAAAAAATTATAAATGTAGCAGACATGCTGAGAGATAATTAAATCAAATGAATGATTTCAGTTATGTTTCTATAACTATAATATATGAATGTAATATTACCATTATATATATGGTTAATGGAAAATATATTCATTGGATATATGACCTTTGGGTTTTTATTTTTTCAACTGGTATTTTGATGTTGTTTAATTGTTAGAAACAAAATGAAAATATTATAATTCACAAATTATAAATAATGAAACAAAAATATAAAATTAATTTTGAATATTTTATCAAAAAATATATTTTTATGTGTTACATATTATTATTATTAATGAATGATTTGAAGTATTTATAAAATAAAGAGAAATATATTATCACAAATGGATTGATAAAATTAATTAGATAGAATCTGAATAATTAATTTAAACAGAATGTTGTTAAAAATATTTAATTCCAAAAAATAATATTTGTTTAAGAATTTATTTAATTATTATATATTTTTTTATTAATAAATTAAATCTATTTCATTTATATGACGCATTTAATGAATTGTTTTAATTTATGAAAAATAGCTTAAAACTTATTTAATTATTTTTTAAAGGTTGGGGCCGAAGCCTCATCTTATTATTAATGCAAAGAAAAGACCTCTTTTAAATTGGTAGAGGTAGACCCATTATATAGCCTGAAGCCCCGTGGGCTTGTGTCCCATTATATAGCCCGTAGGCCCAAATTTTTGGCCAAATGCCCAATCTGTGAATAGTAACCCACCTGCTACAGTACCCGCACAGTACTGCCACCGCTATAGTGCCCTGCCACCGCTACAGTATCTGCCAATCTACTGTACCGCTACTTCTATAGTACTGCTATAGTACTTCTACAGTACCAACACCCAATGGGTTTTGAACCCCCATTTTTCATGTAGGATTACGGGGGTTCTTACTGCTAAGTCAAACCCCAGCTTCAACACTTATTTTATTATTAATTGATATGAAATTACATTAATGAAACTTAAGGTTTTAAAAGTAATTTTTCTATAAAAAATGTTATGTATATATATTTAGTGTTCTTATTTTAAATATAAATTTCTAATATTTGAAAATGTAATTACATTATATGGAGTCCAAATTTGTAATTATCAAACAGAAATTAGTTAAGTAAGTTAATATCAATTTTAGACATAAAAATAATTTACCAAGTTTAAAATAAAGTATCCATTGTAAAAGTAAAATTATGTAATAGAGTTGAAAAATTTGGTAAAGGGTTAAAATATCATGAAAAGGTATCATTAAATGTGTCTCTGAGGGATTTATTGAAAAAACTTATCCCACCTCCCTCATTTTTCCGGTTTTATCCACTTTTTATGTAAGAAATATATTTTTATATGAGGCTTGGATACTTTTAAAATTAGTTAAATTTTAAATTTTGGACCTAATATGGATGCCTAATGAGGTCACAATTGTTTTGGTGTTTTTGGAGCTTGTTCGGAGCCCATAACACGATCCAGTGAGAAACATGCTCAAGCCTTAGGGTTAGTAGAAACCATGAAATCTAGTCTGAACTATTTCCCTAAATATGTGAGTGATTGAATGATGGGAAAAGAAGGGAACACAGTTTACCATATCCATGAGCCATGGGCCACACACCCATGTGAGTATTTCATCAAAATTTTGTAGATGTGTTTCTCTTGGTTTTCTTATTGTCTCCATAACTGTGTGGCTTAACTATGCATGTACCTCCTTTAATAGTGAGTGAAGAATGGTTGGTGAACTATTTGGATAACCATTTCACCAAACAATGTGCTTGTGTTTTTTGGGTGAATTAACCATTTCCCCCTTAAATACTAAATATATTAAGCCCACTTTTCATTTTCTCAAACAAGTGGACTACCAACCTCTTTTATAACATTTTAAAGCTTTCAATCCTTCTTTGATAGGGTTTTCTCTTGTTTTATGATCCAAAGTCCAATTCGAAACCTGTTTATCATGTTGGACGTGCATCCGCAACCACTTCAATAATCCTGGTCAATTCTTCATTTCTCTTCTCCTTGAAAGAGTTATTTAGATATAGTCTCATATGACCTATTTTTCAAAGATTTGATTTGGTCTTCATTTTATTCATATCCAGGACAAACTAAAGGCTAATACTGGATGAGAAGAGTTTTATAAGGCTAAGGTAGAAGGTGTGTGAATCATACCTCAAGTTTCATTGTTTACAAAATAATGTCATTGTGTGAATACTGATTTCATCAATATTTGACTATTTAATTCATATACCTTTCTTATAGTCACTTTGTTCATGTTCTTGATCCCCTTTCATAAATGTTTTCCATGATGTTGGAGGTTACAACATCAACATTATTCACGCAGAGTAGGGTGATTCCCTTAATTATTACTTTACTAGTTTTTTAGCTATCGACGCCACCATTTGGGTATTCCATGACATTACCTTGATAAAGGAAATTTTTTAATCTAATTAATGAATTTGTAATGGCTATTACTATATATGTATCACTTGACCCTTTTTAGGTAATTCATTAAAAATAATAAATGAATCTCAAGTATAAATGGAAAGTATATAACATGCATCAATTGGACTACTTGAATGTAATAAATTTGTTTCACATCCATTGCACACCATTCCATTCTTATAGGTGGCAGTAGAGTGAACTCAAATAATGGAATAAGTAATTAAATTAAATTAAAAATTCATGAATTTCTTAAACATTGTCACACTAATAAAAGGAAATAGATTATACCAAAGGAATTATTAAATGACATAAGTATGAAATGGACTAATTTATATATTGAATCATGTATGAGGTTCCTATTTCATATGAATCATGAAATCTTTGTAAGAGTGGTCAGACTCAAACTAGGCTTGGATTCCTAATGGAATGCCTTAATCACTAGTGGACTCCATTTTGATTGAAAGGTTCTAGTTCCCAAGGAAGATACTCACCTTGGAACCTAATCATTGTCTATGAGTGGATACCTTCCATGACATCATTTGATCCCTCCATTATCATTTAGATATTAGGATTCCTTGGAGACACTCCTTAGTTCCATCTTGATATATAAAAACTTGTGGTGCCAGGGATACACCCATTGGGACAAGTCATTACTTATACTATTTTACCCTGTACGAGATCCTCGTACTCAGTTAGAATCATATATCAATGGAATGCCTTGGGAGATTCCCTTGGATTACATGAAAATATTTTTTTATCCAGGATACAAGTTATCAATTATTTGGTTTGATCCCTAAGGTTATCAATTTCTTAGTTATTAACTTCTATCATCTTTATTATTATAATCATTGAAGGATGGTTTGTTATACCTTGGATCCTTTGTTATAATTATCATTCTATTATTTTAGTGCTGGTTACTAAACACACCACATATCTATATAAACTGAACAAAAATGAAATAATTAAATTTCCTCATATTTAGAGACATTACTAGTTGTGGCTGAAGCAGGTATATGGGTATTTTTATTTCTTTATTACTGGAAATTTATACAATCATGCACAATGATCTGTCTATATTCATATACGAGATTCTATACACATCATTGGTGGTGGCCTACAAATATTTATCTCACACCCTATTTAGGACACCATTAGTACCTGGGAAGATTACTTGTATGAAGGTGTTGAAAAGGGTAAGCACACCATTTTGGACTCTGGATCTTGATTGATTTCACAATGATGGAGCATATTAGTAGATAACTGAGTTGCAGCTCAAGATGATTGGATAGTTTCTAGATTGTTTTTGTTTGTATTGTACAAACAAATTCCTGCTGCTTTGTATCCATTTTTTCCTAAATTATAGTTATATGACATGCATTATCATCATTTTTATACTATTTAGTTATAACTTTTTGTTTAAATTTTTCATGGATGTTTATATCATGTTTCCTCTATAAAGGGTTACTAGTCTAGTTAACATATTGTATATTCTGCTATGCCATATTCTAACAGTAATTCATCTATTTATCTGTTTATATATTTATATCCATTGTGATGCACTCTAGGAATGAGGGAATAGTCTCCCCATGGACACACACTAGGAACTCACTATTAGTCATTATCCTTTAGCGTGTGAGGAGGCACATTAACAACCATGTGGATAACTGGATTCAGGGAACCTTTGAGTGTCACCTTGGTCCAGATTTCATAAAGTTGTATCATAGGTTATTTTATTTTCTTATTATTTTGAGATGATATATAGGATATTTGGAATTATTTAGAACTTGGTTATAATCCATTCTTGGGTGTAGCTAACCCACATTCACAGTAAATACCACGATTCCTAAAAAATAACTGTTGTTTAGCTTTTTCCTAGTAAAGTTGATATGCTTTCTCCATTTCATGATTCACATGAGTTGTGATATTTGATATTCCTTATTGAAATTTATTTTTCATCTGATGAGATGAGGGAAAGGATAATTGTTACATTCACCATTATAGGCACCAATAATTTACATTCCATGTATATGCCAGTCCATATTGGTGCATTTCACTGCTTTCATTTTCCTGTATTGCCTGTGATTTTTGAGTGATACTTGTGTGTGTGTATATATATATATATTTGTGTTTCTCTCTTTGGATGTGATTGCATGATTTATAGTTTCAATACATGAGGTTTATGGGACCTCATGGGTTGGAATGAGTAGTTTACCGAGTCAATCCATCGTATATAACATATTATATTTTGAGACTGAATGTAGACCGGGTTAACTAGAAATTAAATGGGTGTCAATTTTAGTGATAAGGTGTATGTGACTTGATTCATTGGGATTTATAGTCCATTTTAATCATATGTTGATATAATTTACAAGAAAATGATCCTTAAAAAGTAAATATTGTCTTATTAAATCAAATTTTTTCTAATAAATGACAAGGTAAGGTATAGTTGAACCTTTTTCTACCAGAACCCTGATAATTTAAACTTGATCACATATCAATACCCTAGCCTTCTAAGAAAGTATTTAGGGTAATAACTTGGATAGTGAGCCCTTTTTATTGAGATATAATTATTGTAGTGCTTCTATCTGGTTCTAAATCTTGATCAATGGTGTGTTATTGTAATTTGTATAGTTATGCTGCCACAACATCCTCATGTCATGTGATAGGAGGGTGGTGATGATCCTGATCCATATATGGCAGGACCTAGGCTGCTAGTATTACTAATAAGAGTTACACTTAAGGAACATACTATTATACCTAATATTAATACTGAAACTAATCTTCCTGAGAGTTTCCTATGTCCGATGTAGTTCATACATTGTGATCCATGGACTGCACCTACGATGGATGATCTAACCCATGAGTTCCCACAATAACAATCTATTACCTTTTCAGGGGACAGCCTTCCTCAGGATGCTGAGTCTTGGCTAGAGGCCCCCTTATCTATCTCTAAGCATCTATAGACACATTTAGAGTATAGGTTCAAGCTTTCTACTTACATGCCACGTGGTTCAGACAAGCACTAATGGGATGTGATTACCCAGGAAGGTCGACATCAGGGTTGGGTCTGGGATAAATTCTAGACTTCCTTCTATGATCACTTCATTTCTTATACACAAAGGGAAGAACAAGATATATAGTTCATTCATCTCGAGCTGGGTACTATTTTAGTCTTGGATTATTCAACACATTTTATTGAGTTACAACACGTTTCGTAGCTTCTAGGTGGTGATTTGAAATTACATGCCCGATGTATTGAGGATGGTCTCTAGTATTTCATCTATACTCAAGTGAATGTATTTTACCTACATACCTTTTATGAGATCATTAATCAAGATATTATCACTATGTACAACCTAAGGGATGTTGATAGTACCAAGAACAAATAATCGGTGTTGAGGTAGGCCAACTGTTCTTTCGGTAGTAGAAAGTGATCCATCTAGGTCTATCATCAGAGTAGTGGTGGTTATAGTAACCACAATATAATCTTCATGTTATTCCATTAGTGTGGAATAAAGGATAATATGAATCCTTAGTCTGATAGAGACCCTATGGCATGTTAGGCTTGAATCCGTGTGGGGAATCTTCAATGATTCTATCGAACCTTTCTATCTGGTTCTAGTGGAAGAGGATTCTCATCATCTCCACATTCAGTGGAATGTTATTTTATGCCATGTAAGAAAATTATTTAGAGTAGCATCGAAAGAACTGTCCAAGGAGGAGGTCAGGGCTGCAATATATATACTTCTGACTATCAGTTCCATAAGAGCGATCATTCTATCGGTAGTTCAACTGTAGCATGGGGCTGTGGATCTGGTCAGTTTCATGATTTGTAGATGAGACCTGAGGATCATAGTGTAGAACCATATAGAGTATGAGGTACTATTCTAGCATCATCCACTATAGTATATTCATTACTCGATACAGGTGATTCATTCCTCTACATCTCTTTGTCTATCTTAGAAAATCTCAGGATAAAAATTCTGTATTACAATGGTGTGATTACGCTAGATACACCATTGAGAGTATGTTCAAAGAGAATATGGTAATACACATACTTACCCTTGAGGTAGTCAATTACTATTTCTTATGGGAACTCTTTATTATCAAGTTTATATGCCTCAATGTGATTATCATGATGAATTTTTTGCTTCCATATCACGCATTTATGGACTGTTATCGCTGTAGCATGTCATTCACATCAGCAAAGGGTAGAAGTTATCTCTAAAAGAGTGAGTGGTATTTCAAGACTAGTATATATGGACATGATAATCATGGGCAAGGTGCAGTGACCACCCAATTTTATAGTCTCTTTATAGTGGAGGAGGGTTTGACTCAGATTCATTTTTCTCTCGTATTAGATCATTTAAGGAATGTTTTTCCCAATCTTTTTTCTTGTTTATTTTTTAATAGAGAGGTAGAGTTTACGATTGAGTTAATTCTAGGATCATATAAAATTTCCATTACTCCATATAAGATATGACCTACTGTGATCCAAGAGATCAAGAGACTATTTGAGGATCTAGAGTCGAACAGTTTTATCAAACCCAATACTTGTCTTGGGGTTCACCCACACTTATTTTAAATAATATAGATGAAAACCTTAGGATATGAATGTTTTACTAACATTTGAACCTGTTTAAAGTTAAGAATCAATATCCACATCCTCATATAGATGATATCTTTAACCAAGTCTGAGGAAATATGGTTTTTTTTAAGATCATCTTATGTTCAGTCTATCCTTAGTTACCAGTCAGACCTTCAGGCATACCTTGTAAAAATTTTCATAGTAGGTATGGTCTATATGAATATATTTTTATATTGTTCTGCCTTAGGATTTCCCCCACAATTTTCATGGGTATGATGAATATGGTTTTCCATACCTATCTGGATTCTTTTGTCGTGATCTTTTTGGATGAAATCTAGATGTACTCTCATACTCATAGAGACCATGAAAAGAAGCATGAGATCATGTTTTGTACACTAATATGTCATCATATTTACACCAAGATTTCTATGTTCCACTTTTATATGGAAAGAGTTTAGTTATTATGTTATATCATATAGAAATTAATGTATATATTGACATAGATAAGGGGATTGCTATGGTTTCATGGGACCATCCTAAGAATATGTTTGATATACATAGTTTCTTGAGGATGGATGGATATTACAACCATTTTATAGAAGTATTATCACACCATGAGTCATCTATTACTGGTATTACAAAGAAAGGGTGTTATGTTCTTACAGTTATAAGAGTGTGAGAAATACTTTTAGGAGATAAAAGGTAGGATTTTCTCAACACCAATTATGATTATTCCATAGCCTGGTAGAGGATATATAGTTTTCTATTATGCATAATGAATCATATTGGGTGATGTGGTGATGTCGGTGGATAGAGTTTTTGTATAAAGATCTTTGAAGTTGAGGCCTAATTAGAGAAATTACCCAATTCATGGCCTTGAGATAGCAGCTGTCCTTGCCTTACATTATTGGGGAACTATTTAATGGGCGAGTTCTTCATGCTATATACATACCACAAAAGACTCAAATATATATTTACATAGCTTTAATTGATTCTTAAAAAGTGAATATTGGTCAAATATCATCAGTATTTTTTGTTTTGAGCTTTCCTATATGCATGGAAAGGGAAATGCAGTAGTGAATGCATCGAGTTAGAAAACTAAGGTACAAGCCAAATAAGAATCCAATAAGGAATAAATGTTGATGTAACTATTTTATGATTTGTATCTAGAGGTTCTTGATATTTAGGAGTAGTACTATATCTCATCCTATAAAATTACCTTTTTACTCCTTGAGATTGTAAACATTAGGTAATTTTCATATCCTGATAGGTTGGTTCTCTGGGAGAGTATTTCTTGGCGGGGACCCACCTTCAAATTTGTATATGGACAGAGATAATATTCTACACATACATGGGAATTTATGGTTTCTTAATTATTTTAGATAGGAATCGATGCAAAAATTATACACTTCTTAAGTGGGAAGTTCATATAGGCATCTCCAAGATGTATCAAGATATTCGATTCCAGTACTGGTGGCCAGGGATGAAACATCAGATTGAATGATTTATCCCTAGGTGTTCCACCAATCAGTAGGGGAAGGAGGAGCACCAGAAACTTACTATATTGTTATAGTTTATTCTAGAATCATAATTTAAAAGGGAATATGTTGCTATATATTTCATACATAGATTACTGAGGTCACCTTGAGGTAGAAAGACAGATTGGGATGTCATGGATTGACTAACAATTTTAGCCCAATTCCTTCCTATCTGGGAGACTTTCTTAGCTGATTAGAAGGGAAGGTTGTATGTCCATGAGATCATATGACTGCACGTGTTCCCTTGTACAATTGTTTATGATAGGCATTCTCATTTCATGTCATAGTTCTGGAGGGGGTTACAGGAAGCTATGCGTATATAAGTGCTTCTGAGCACAACTTTTCACCCTTAGACCGATGGTCATTTAGAACAGACTATTCAGGTTCCAGAGGACATGCTCTGAGCATGAATTCTTGATTTCAATGGTATATGGGAGAAAAATATCCATCACGTAGAGTTCTACAAATATAATATCTTTTAGGAAATAATTTAGATGGATCTATATAATGCCTTGGATGATAGGTTATGTCATTCACCCCTATACTAGTTATAGGATTCAATGGTAGTGCTAAAAGTTCCTCATCTCATTCTAGAGATTTTAGAGCTTGTTCATTGGATCAGGAAGCATATGTCTATTACTCAGTCAAGAATGAAATCCTATATTGATAACTATCAATGAACTTTGGAGTTTGAGTTCAGGGATATTGTTTTTCTATGGGTATCACATATACTTGGTCATAACCAATAATATAGGCAAGGAAAGTTGTTTCTATTCTTTGTCAGGACGTTTGAGATCCTGGATAGAGTCGGTCAGGTAGCCTATTGATTTTTATTACCTTAGAGGTACTGTTATATTCATGGCATCTTCCACATTTCACTTCTTCCCCAGTATCATGCCAACCTATCTCATACTATTGATTCAGATAAGGTTGAGTTAGATGATGATGCTTCTTTTGAGAAGTATCTGATATGAATCGTTGACCAGCCCACAATGGATCTTAGGGTACAATATGAACCTTTTGTATGGGTGTTATGGTAGCAAAGTTGTGTGTAGGATGAGACTTGATAGCAAGAGGCCGACGTACATGCCTAGTGTCCACAGTTCTTCTAAGACATTTTTTCTCAGACATTTTTTCTCCACCCATGGAAGGTAACCTAGGTAAAAAGTTTCTTTAAAAGGGTAGACAATAAGAACCCATCTTTTATTTTAGATATTGATCTTTTTAAATACTATGTAATTCATAATTTCGGACCTAATATGGATTCCATGGTTGTTTTGGGGTGTTTGGGGCTTGTTTAGAGCCTGAAACCATGATCAGTGGGAAAATTGAACTGGATGAAGGGTTAGTAAAATCCATGCAAACTATTACACATAGTTTCCATAACCATACAAGTGATGTAAAAGAGAGAGAAGAAGAGTGAATAGTTTTCCCTAACCATGCTCCAAGGGCCACTCACCCTTGCGAGAATCTCATCAAAATGAAATCAAAGTGTTTCACATGGATGGTTCATAGTTTCCTTAAATGTGCAGCCTAACCGTGCAGGTACCCTCCCTAGACAGTGATCCATGCATTGTTGGCACACGGATTGGCCAACCGTGTGACCAAACTAGTCACCCTTGTTGTTTTATTTTAATTAACTATTTTCCCTTAATGACTTAACGTCTTAAACCTTATTATCCTTTAATAATTCTAAAGGATAAGCACCCTTATTTTCCCCGATTTGAATCTTTCAATCCCTCTTTGATAGGTTTGGCTCATGTTCTCTGATCTAAAGTCCAATTTGATTATCGTATATCACACTGGATGTGCATCGATAAGTAATCCGTTAATATTGAGACATTATTCAATTATATTCTCCTTGATGGAATTATTTTGATGTAGGATCATATGGCCTATTTTTAGAGGGTTTATCAATTATTCCATTTTATTTTCATCCAGGACAAACTGAAGGTTGATAATGGATGAGGAGTGTGTTTTAAGGATAAGGTAGCTAGTCTGTGACACATCCCTTATGCCTCACCATTTATAAACTACCATCATTTTGTGAAAACCAATTTCATATGGTGTTTCCTATTTAATTTAAATGCTTTTTTATAGTCATCATTACTTTGTTCTCGATCCCCTTTCATAATTTTTTTTCATGTGGTTGGAGGATACAACCTCAACACTATCCACCCAAATTAGGGTGCTTCCTTTAATTATTCTTTAGTGGTTGTTATAGATATCTTTGTTACTTTTTGAGTGTGATATAACTTGAACTTTATAAAGGTATGTGTTTAATCCAAAAAAATAATTTTAAATTTCTTTTACTATATATGTATCACTTGACCCGTCTATGGAAAGTGATTCAAAATAATAATTGAATCTCGAGTATGAATGGATGTATAGTATCTGTATCACTTAGCTGACTTGAATGTAATTAAATTGTATGGTGTCACATATGCAGCAAACCATTCTAGTCTTATGGAAGGTAGTTGAGTTAATCCAAGTAATGTATTAAGTAATTTATGTGCTAGATGGTTTCATGTCATTGTTAAACCTTGTCACACTAATGAAAGGTGGAAACTTAAACCAAATAAATTATTAAATAACATGAGTATTATAGGGAATAATTTATATAATAAAAAAAGTATAAGGTGAAAATTTTATATGGACCTTGACATATTTCTAAGAGTGTTCAGACATGAGCCAACCTTAGATTCTAGAGGGAATTACTCGTGCCCTTGTAGACACCATTCTGATTCAGTGGTTCTGATTTCCAAGGAATATAACTACCTTGGAACACAA
Organism: Viscum album; assembly: GCA_963277665.1. NCBI lineage: Eukaryota > Viridiplantae > Streptophyta > Magnoliopsida > Santalales > Viscaceae > Viscum > Viscum album. The sequence continues at coordinate 255,961,127 of OY728143.1, read as the reverse complement.
TATTTTTCTAAAAGTAGATGCCCGACATGACTCTGTAGGTTCCAAACATTATCATTTATAAATTAAGATGACTTGGATATACTCCTTAAATCCATCTTGAATTCTAAAAACATGTGGTTCCATGGATACACCCATTGGCTCCAGTAATTTCTTATCCCATTATACCTTAGATGTGATCCTTAAACTCAGTTAGAATCATATATTAGTATAATTATTTGGGACATTCTTCTTGGATTACATGCATATCCCTTTCAGTTAGGAAAATAGTTTTCCCTAAGTTGGATTTATCCTTAAGGTGAAAGAAGCCTTGGTTATTACCTTGGATCCTAGTTATTATTAACATCAGTACAAGATTCCTTATTATAACATGGATCCTTTGCTAGAATTATCATGACATGATATAGGTGATGTTTACACCTCAAAATAATTATCTATATAAAGTGAACTTAAATTAATTAATTAAATGTTCTTAGGTTCAAAGACATTACTATCTGAGGATAATTCTGGTATCGGGGTAATTAAATTTCTATACTTCTTTACGTTAATATATTACTGGACACTATTTAGCTTATATTTATAGACTAGGTGGTGTAAAAACTGTTTGTGGTATCCTAATAAGTATTATCTCACACCCTATCTAGGCCTCCATTGGTGCCAAAGTAGATTACTTTTCTAAAGTTGTTTCCATGGGGAACAATACCTGTTTGGAAAATTTATCTTGATTGATTTAACTAGAACGAAGCTTGGTAGTACATGGTAGAGATGGATATCAGTATGATTGGATTATTTTTGGCATCAATTTTTTAGATTGTATATAACCACTTCCTACAACTGTGTATCCATGTTTTCCTACATTATAGATACATGACATACATTATAATCATTTTGTATATGATTTAGTTACCAGTTTTTGGTTATCTACTTATTGGATGATTATATCATGATTCCACTATGGAATGTTATTGGTCCCATTGATATAGTGCCTATTTTTATATTCCCTCTATTTATACTACTTTTGTTATTTATCTTTATATATATATCTACTATGATGCACTCTGTTAATGAGGGAATGGTCTCCCCATAGACACACCCAAGTTACCTTTATAATGACCCATACTTTACATACATTGTTATTACTTCATAATTGAAGCATACTTATTACAACATATAATAAAACCACAATAGGACATTATATGTATAGTGTCTTTAGAAACTAGGAAACATAAACAACTCGTTCATAAAGCATCTACGTTGTCTCCCATTTATTTCATAATATATAGAATCCCTTTTTGGCATATTCTGCTTAATACCCTTCTTCCTGACCGGGGGAAAAGGAAACATACAAAAGTGTGAGCTCAAATGCTCAGTAAGGGTAAACAAAAGAAATATCAATCACATCATATTCACAAGAACATAACATTTTGGAAATCTTAACCTGCATAAGAGATCATAATTTCATCACATGGGATAAATCATAGTAGTGAAATGTAATCCCAATAATCATAAATTAAAACATGAAACTTTTTGGAATACACACATAATCATAGAGAACCATTTATTAGTAGTCAAGACTAATTTCCAAGACTATCCAAGCGGACAAAGTCCATTTATGAACCGAGTTCACTCCTCGTTTCAGTTCTGTATCACTGAACTGGATTAACCTGCCGTTCTAGCCATGTCTATCTCATGAGATATAAATCTTTACCCATTACATTGGAGGGAGATATATGTTCCACCCATCTCATAATGATACCATTCTTATGTGTTCCACAAGATCATAAATCATACATCATAGAATAACCCATGTAATAAAAATGGGATTCATAAACATCATTCCATCATATCATAATCCATATAAGATAAAAGGATATCATAAAAATAATTCCATCATAACATAATCAATCAATGTAAAAATAGGGATATAAACAGAACCCTATATTATCTTAGATGGAAAATAATTTTGATAAAACACTTGAACTCCATTCTTGAGGAAAATATCATTTCTACTTCAAAAACATTTTTCCTTTCTTAACATGTCATACAATTTTAAAATAAAATAAGTTGATTAAAAATAAACTTTAAAAATTTTGAAGTACGATTCATGGAAATAATTTTCTAAAAATCCATTCATGCCGTATAATTTAAAAAAACATTTTTCTCGTACTTTGGCCGGAAAAGTCAAAAAGTACCTTGTACGAAAAATGAAAAAATATTCCTTTCATATCTTTTAATAAAAACTCACCGAAGGGTAAAATTGGATTTAAACAATTTTAGGAGGATATACATAATATTAAATATTGTGGAAACATGGATGTGGATGATAAATATTCCCCAGTATATTTTGATGTATAAACAATCTCGGACAAAAATGAGATTGAGAGATTTTCCCCTACCTTAGGTCCGATTTGCTTCATATGTGTCTAAAACTTCTGTATAATGATTTAAATAATGTTATTGACTTATTACATAATTTTACTCATTTTTATAATATCATATATGGTCATATTCATAGCTTCGTATTAGTAATATTTCATTGCTACTTGTTATTCAGGTTTTATTGCTTTTTGTTCTTATGCATGTTTTGTCGAATAAATTCTTATTATTCTTTTTAGGTTATAGATACCTCATTTATAGATTGGTATTAGTGTAATATATATCATATTTATTCATTAAATTCATTTATATAATCATTATGCATTGAAGATCATGTAGAACGAGTCACATCACATCGTAGAGATGATAGGCCGTACGTACGCACGAGCGATGATATCGTTCCCATGATCGTGGAGTTGTATTGAAGTGTATGTATACTATTTTATAATCAATATCAATTTACAATAATCATATATAGTTATTCTTTACACCATTATACCCATCCAAGTAAGGTGGTGGTGGAAAATAGATTACACCACGGCGTGGAGACGGTATTCCGTACGTACGCACACGCGGTGATTTCATTTTCCGTAGGATGGATAGAAGGTGAAATAGGTTTTTTTAATAATTATAATAACATATAAGTATATGAGTGATAATGATGTTATTACTTCATAATGAAACTACTAAAGAAGAAGAAGTAGAAGAAGAAATAAAGTTTAAAGAATCAGTAACGGACATTACCTCTTCTTTGAAGCGCCTCTTCTAAACCTCCTCTTAGGGCACTAAAGATGGTCTTTGAAGAAGAACAGGACCACTAGAATGTTTCTAGGGAAGTTGAGAAAAACAATGGGCAGGTTTTTTCCGATCTTGAAGGCTCAAAGTTGTGTAAAGAGGAGAGGGAGGAGGTGCCCTTTTATAAGGGGGGAGATGGGGCACTTTAGGAAAAACTTAAAATATTATTTTATAATAAAGTCATATTCGGTTTATAATGGATCCAAATTGATTTATTTAGAAGCTAAAGTGGGTATGGGTCCAAATCCTCTCAAAAAATATATTTTAGGCAAGTTTAGGTCACTATTTTAACCTTATCATTTAGATTTAACTTTAAGTTAAATAGTTTAACTTTTACCGTGTCTTCTTTTTTTCTTACACTATATGGTTAATAAACTTACTATAACAATATAAAATAACCTCAAGTGGTTCATTATTAATATATATATATCCTTATCTAAGTAATTTGGCCAAAATTTATATTTTTAGGAATAAAATAACAATTAATAATATAATATTTTATTTAAAAACTATTTTATTTTAATTTTGACACTATTTGGTAATTGATTTTTCTGAAAATCATAACATCATGATTAGTTCTAAAAAAGTTAATTAAATCAATACTAATATGTAATATTAACCTATAAAATTAGTTTAATTCATAAAAAGTCTCAAATTACACTTATTTGGGTTTTTATAATATCAATTATGTTAATATTTCCTTAATAAGGTAATTACTGCATCATCATTATGTCATTAATAAATTAAATTATTTAAAGTATAAAAATTATAAATAAAATACCATTATGTAGGAAATATTTTTATATTTTCAAGGAATATTTATAGTCGAATTTATCTTATTTATAACCCTATATTAAAATTTTTTTAGTTATTAAACTTTGATTTAAACTATTTTAACTCTTCTTTAAATAAAATTAAATGTCCTAATCTAATACAAGTGGACCTAAATGGTCATATTTTATTCATAAGGTTTTTTTGTGGTTGAATTATACTTATCCAATAGAATTTGGACATGTGTTAGGGTAATAATAATACCATTTTTACCCTTAATTACCCTATTTACTTTTAACCGTGGTAAATAAAAGTAAAAAAGTTACCATTCACCAAAAATTATTTTTGTCTTATTGAACCACATTTTACACCTTGATATTAACCTTGTCTCTTAGATTTTCGAAATTCCACTCATAGAAGTGGTAAAATTAAGTTTTAGGTAAATTTTCATACTCTCATAGGAGGTGGGTAAAAGACGGTGAAAAGTTCAATAAAATTTTTATATATCTAATATTATTATAAAATGACTCCAAGAAATTACTTTGAACTTTTATAGGTATTATGTATCAATTTTGACCTAAAATAAATTTAAATAAATTAAATAATTATTTAAATAAAAAGTCGGTTTTTAAACAGTAACCTAGTGTTTTCCCTATTCATCAAAAATTGAAAGTTTTCAGAAAAATACCAAAAATTCACCCTAGGCTAATTTTTATATTCCGAATTCAAAAATGAAGTCCATTTTGAAAGATAAAATTTATAAAATTTCAAAAAGTGTGTATTACTATTCATAATGGTTAGTTTAATAATATCTTAATAGCATATCGTTGTTTAGTGAAACTCGGTATTGCGTACAACGCAAGCTATCAAGGAAGGTCGTTATTGCATGTAAAGCAAGCCAAGATAGTGTGGTGTGTAGTGAAATATTCCTTTGGTAATGTATATAACATAAAAACAAAATATTTCTCATAAAAATCTCGGGTGTTACATTCTACCACCCTTAAAATGAATTTCGCCCTTGAAATTCATAACTTTGTAACAAATATATGAGGATACTTCTCCCTCATAATATCATCAAGATCCCATGTAGCTTCTTCTAATTGGTGGTTCCTCCATGAAACTTTCACTAAGCGAGTGGTCTTGTTCTGTAGGACTTTTTCGTTACGATCCAGAATCTCTATCGGCTGTTCTTCATAAGAAAGACCTCGCTCTAGTGGTACAACTTTTGAGCTGAGTACATGTGAAGGATCAGGTATGTAGTTTCTTAAGAGAGATACATGGAACACATCATGAACTTGAGAGAGATTAGGTGGAAGAGCCAATTGGTAAGCTACCTTCCCAACACGATCCAGTATTTATAAAGGACCGATATACCTAGGGATCAACTTTCCCTTCTTTCTAAATCTCATTAATCTCTTCCAAGGAGATATTTGTAAGAACACTTTATCACCCACTTCAAACTCTAGGTCTTTTCTTCGGTAATCAGCATACCTTTTTTGTTGACTCTGAGCTGCTCTTATGTGTTGTTGAATAGATCGGACCTCTTCTACCATCTCATCAACAAGATCAGGTCCTAATCGCTTTCTTTCCCGAACTTCATCCCAACAAGTTGGAGTTAAACATTTCTTTCCATAGAGAGCTTCATAAGGAGCCATCTGAATACTGGAGTGAAAGCTATTATTATAATAAAATTCCACCAAAGGCAGGTGTTGATCCCAACTACCTTTGAAATCCATAGAGCAAGATCTTAACAAATATTATAGAGTTTGAATTGTTCTCTCAGACTGACCATCTATCGGAGGATGATAAGCTGTGCTGAAACTCAACTCTGCATCCAGATTATGCTGAAGACTTCGCCAAAACTTTGAGGTAAACCTCGGATCCCGATCAGATATAATGGAAAGTGATACTCCATGCAATCTTACCACTTCCTTTACATATATCCTGGCAATCTAATCAAGAGATATATCCTCACTAATAGCAATGAAGTGTGCCGACTTTGTAAGACGATCAACTATGACCCAGATAGCATTATTGCCTTTGGATGTTTTAGGAATTCCGGTGACAAATTCCATAGTGATGTTTTCCCATTTCCATTCAGGTATTGGTAATGGTTGTAACATTCCCTTAGACTTTTGTCTCTCATCTTTAACTTGCTGACAGACCAAGCATCAAGAGACATATTCAGCAACATCTCTTTTCATGATATCCCACTAGAAGTACTCTTTCAGGTCCCTATACATCTTCGTGCTTCCAGGATGAATAAAGAATGAAGAACTATGAGCCTCATCCAGCAGCTCCTTCTTTAATTCGGAGATGGGAGGAACACAAACTCGATTCTTGAACCTTATTATCCCATCACAGTCAAGGTTGAATTCAGGAACATTTCTCACCTTCTTTTGTAACTCTACATCTTCATTTTGTGCCTCATTAATCTTCACATGTATAGATGGTTGAACATTCATTTGAGAAAGATAAGATTCTTCCCCTTCCATTATAATTCCAAGATCCATCCTTTGTAAATCCATAAATATTGAATCTTTTGTGATCCTCATCATGGATAAGCTAGCATGGTCTTGTCGAATTAATGCATCTGCCACCTTGTTTTCTTTCCCAGGGAGGTAATAAATTAAGCAGTCATAATCCTTAATCATCTCTAACCATCTTCTTTGACATATATTCAGCTCCTCTTGTGTGAAAATATACTTTAAACTTTTATGATCAGTATAAATATCACACCTTTCTCCATAAAGATAATGCCTCCAAATATTTAATGAAAATATTACCGCAGCTAACTCCAAATCATGAGTTGGGTAATTTTTCTCATGGATTTTCAACTGTCGTGAGGCATAAGCTATCACCATGAGAACACACCCCAGTCCCTTCTTGGATGCATCACTGTAAATCAAAAAACTTTCTCCACTACAAGGCACTATGAGAACATGTGCACCGGATAACCTTCTTTTTAACTCCTTGAAATTCTCTTCACACTCCTCCGTCCAAACGAACATAAATCCTTTTCGAGTCAACCTGGTGAGTGGATTAGATAATCGTGAAAAATCATTCACAAAACGTCGATAATATCCAGCCAAACCAAGAAAACTTCGGACCTCAGTTACTGTTGTCGGTCTCGACCATCTTTTGATAACCTCTGTTTTTTCTGGATCCACAGATATCCCCTCTTTTGAGACTATATGACCAAAAAATGCATCTTTTTGAAGCCAAAATTCACACTTGGTAAATTTGGCATAAATATTCTCATTTTTCAGGGTCTTCAATACAATCCTCAATTGATCTTCATGTTATTCCTTTCACTTTGAATAAACAAGAATATCGTCTATAAAGACTACCACAAATTGATCAAGATGGTCTCTAAAGACTCTATTCATTAGATCCATGAAGATAGCAGGGGCATTAGTTAGACCAAATGGCATCACTATAAACTCACAGTGTCCATACCTTGTACTAAAATCCATATTTGGTATATACTCCCTTTTGACCCTTAATTGATGATACCCTGAACAAATATCAATCTTGGAAAAGTATTGAGCTCTGCGTAGTTGGTCAAATAATTCATCAATTCATGGGAGAGGATATTTTCTCTTGATAGTGATCTTGTTAAGTTTTTGATAATCAATGCATAGTCTCAATGATCCATCTTTCTTATTAACAAACAAAATAGGTTCTCCCAAAGGTGATGCACTAGGGTGTATGAATCCCCAATCAAGTTTCTCTTGGAGTTGCTTCTTCAATTCCTGCTACTCAATTAGGGCCATTCTATAATGTGTCTTTGAAATAGGCATAGCACCCGGTATGAGTTCTATTGAAAACTCAACTTCTCGATTTGGTGGAAGACCTGGAAATTCCTCCGGAAAGACATCATCAAACTACCGCACAATGGGAATATTCTCAATCACGAGTTTCTCTACAACCATTTGAGATAAATAACCTTCATTTATTAGAATCAAGACCCATAAGATTGAAGAAATTTCCACTGGATAGTTATGTTCATCCTTGCATCGATAGATGATCATAGATTGATCAGGAATATGAAATGTGACGTCCCTTATTTGGAAATCGATATGAGATCCATATAAGGAAATCCAATCCATGCCAAGAATCACATCAAATTCCACTATAGGAAGGATCACCAGATTTGCAGGAAGCACTTTCCCACACACTTCAATCAGAGAAGAATTGTAAACTTTTGATGCGACTGTTGTGCCATTAGGTGTTGTCACAACTAACTCAATATCTAACTACTAAGGTAATATGGAGATAACCTTAGAAAATTCTTCATAAATAAAAGAGCGGGTGGATCCAGAATCAAATAAAACATTTGCTACTTTAGAGTGGATGGTAAGTGTACCTTTCACCACTTCGTTATCATACTCCACATCACTGATAGAAATTGCATGTGACTTTCCTTTGTCTTTTTCCTTAAGAGTTTCTTGACGTCGATCATCATCAACAAACCTTGGATTAGGGAGTTGATTGGAATAATTCCCCATTTCCTTGCACTTGTAACATTGAAGTGTAGGAGGTGCACTCTATGTAGCCTTTTCTTTATTCGCATCAATAGACATCTTCTTACCATAATTGCAACATTCAAATACCCGATGACCTTCCTTTCCACATTTGAAACATTTACTTGTCCCTTTTAGAAAACTCCCTCCATGTTTCTTTCCAAACATTGAGCATAAGGGAAAACTCATATTCTTTTCAGTGTGGTATTTAGATTTTCCTTTGAATTCCATTTTCCTCCTCTTATCAAACGCATATGACACTAGTGCAGAAAACGTTTTTTACATCGGTTATTTTTAATTTTTTACGTCGGTTTCTAGCCGACGTTAATACGTGCGACGTTATAAATAAGGTTTTTGATGTCGGTTATTTAAAAACCGACGTCAAAAAGAATAAAATCGCGATGTTTATCACGTCGGTTATTTTAGAACCGACGTGATAAAGGGCCTGGAGAATGGTTTATCACGTCGGCTATCGAAGAACCGACGTGATAAACGGCCTGGACAATGGTTTATCACGCCCGTTCTTAAACAACCGACGTGATAAACAGGGGGTGAGGGGGTTTATCACGTCAGTTCATAGGGAACCGACGTGATAAACTGGGGTGAGGGCGGTTTATCACGTCGGTTCTATAAGAACCGACGTGATAAACCGGGCTGAGCGTGGTTTATCAGGTCGGTTCATATAAAACCGATGTGAAAAACCGGTGCGAGGTGGTTTATCATGTCGGTTAGTCAATAACCGATGTGATAAACCCTTGTCCAGGCCGTTTAGCACGTCCGTTATTCAATAACCGACGTGCTAAACCATTCTCCAGGCCCTTTATCACGTCGGTTATTAAATAACCGATGTGATAAACCATTCTCCAGGCCTTTTATCACGTCAGTTATTAAATAACCGACGTGATAAACTATTTTCCAGGCCTTTTATAACGTCGGTTATTAAATAACCGACGTGATAAACTATTTTCCAGGCATTTTATCACGTCGGTTATTAAATAACCGACGTGATAAACCCAATTTTTTTAAAACAGAATGCAGTGATCTTCTCTCCACCAGAATCAACCAGAAAAGAAATCAAGAAATCATACCACAAAAACAGAAGTACATCAAAAATAAGCATGTAAATAGATAACATATAAAACTTACCCACTAGACAGCATCCACCCTCATTTATACCCCATGGACAGCCCTCCCCTACCCTGTTGGAGCCCTCACCCTCATGTATACCCCCTGGACATTCCTCCCCCACCCCGTTGGAGCCCTCACCCTCATGTATACCCCCTAGACAGCCCTCCCCCACCCCATTGGAGCTCCCACCCTCATGTATACCCCTTGGACAACCCTCCCCCACCCCATTGGAGCCCCCACCACACTCCTGGACTGCCCCCCGACCCCCGGACACCCCCAAACACCCCTCGACAACCCCCCAACCGCCTGAACAGCACCTCCTCACCCCCTCACCCCACTTGACATCCCCCACCACACCCATGGACAACCCCCCCACCCCTGGACAGCACTCCCACACCCCTGGACCGGCTTCCCACACCCCTGGACATCCCTGCCACGCCCCAAGACTATCCCCCCACCCCACCGGACAGCCCTCCCAGACCGCTGGACACCCCCAACCCCACTGAACACACCCCCACACCCTGGGAACCCCTCCCCCACAGACCCAAATCCATACCAGAAGAACCATCAAAAGTAGACCAAAACAAGAAGTAGAGCAAAATTAAACATTCACTTATATAACATTCAAAACTTACACTGTCAACTTCAAAAAAAAAATAAATCAAACCTAAATAACTACCAAATAGACAATTAAAACGACAATATTCAAAATTACATTTTACATTACAAACAACTAAAATTCAATCAATCCTGTAAAATAATTTGACCACTCCACTTGTACGTGTTTGATGTCTTCAGCAGTATAGGTTGAAGGGTCATCAAAAAGCTACAAATGAAAAAGAAGATAGTTAACGTGTATAATGAATAAATCAAATTGAAATATGATGGTAAAGTTTAAGAGGAAATCGTACCAGGTCAAAATTCACAACTGTCCTAGTTGTTATTATTTCATACATAAATCTTAACATATAATATCCGCATTCGATGAGGCCTTGTTGTTCATGACAATTCTGTTTTGAATGAGTGTAAATTCAATATATTATTTTTATGTAATAAATCAAAAAGTACAAATTATAAATGGAAATTTACCTTCGCCTTTACATATTTGATCTTTGCATTTCTTTTCTTTGTATTTTTTCGAAAGTAGGCCCATGCACTGTTAGAAAATAATACGAATGGGGTAAATTTAAAATTTATTATAATATATAAAACTATTGAGAAATTGAAACCTACTTTTCCAATATATTCTTAAAACTTGCCCGCACATCACCATGAACAGAGCATATCCAATAAAGAACTTTCTCCCTTGGGAAAAAAATCCCTAACATCCAATGATTACTGATAAAAGGAAATTTAATGTTAGTGGTTTTTTATGTTAAAAGATAATTAACTATTTGAGAGAAATGTGTTTCATACCTCTCACAAAAGGCATCATCCAACATTGTTGGATTATATTCTTTTCAAATCTTTCAGCAATATAAACCATTATTTGTTCCTCAGTCAATGCACATGCTTCAGGGGAAATCAATTACGGGTCCATGAATCCATATACTTCTGTCAGTTCATTCCTCTCACAAATTTTATAAAGATACCTAATACAAAACATATATAAGTATACATTTTTAATAAATATAACGCGGGGAAAAGGTGTTAAGACTTACATGGAAAAAATTTGCACCACGTTGATGCCCAACTTATCTCCAGTAACAAGCTCCATGATATCAGATTTTGTAATCCCCACACTTATTTCATGTCCACAAACATGAGATTCCATTGGAAACTCATAAAAACCCAACAACAAATGTGAATATCTTGACAATCTGTCAAGACCACTGGAATCTGTATCTGATGTCATAGCCTGTTGTCTTTGTTGTTGTCTATACAGTATTTCTTTACCTTTGAAGTATTCCTGTGAAAAAAAATTTGAGAATTATAGTAGTTTTCAAATGATAAAACAACTCTAATAAAAAAATAAAATAAAAGATATAACATTCATACCTCTATGGTAATGAGTCGAAGAAGTCTGGATGGCCAAACTAAAAAATGGCCAATACTCTGTCCAACTGTCGCCACCTCATCTGTAGGTATTGGTACCCTAGCTGATCTATCTATAATATCCTGTACAGTGACCCTCTGATTCTCTACCTCTAATTGTTGATGATGAACTGTATCTCTTATACAATATACCAACCCGTATGCTACTATATGATGTTGAGAATCATCAACATACAACTCGCAATATGTAGGAAGCTACGGCGGAGGCGTAGGATAAAAAATGGGGTCCGCAGGCTGAGGTGGAGGAGTGGGAGCTACTAGAGGAGGTGGAGGGTAAATAATGGGGTCTGCAGGGGGAGGTGGAGGAGTGGGAGCTGCAGTCTGAAATTGTCTTTACATTTATGCAAACATAGACTGCACCGAATCTCTAATCTTGTCTTCCATCATCGCATTAATATTTTGAACTTCAACCTCCACGGATTCTATTTTTTTTGTAAACCCCCTCAATGTTAGAAGTTGAAGAACGTGGAAACACTTTTCTTACCGATACACCTGTCGGATATCCTCTTACATGACCAGGATGTTCGGGCCTTCCCAATGCTGCAAATAAAATATCTTCCCTCCCAGTAGCTGTAAATGTCCCCTATGAACTTTGCTCCTCAAGAGAGTGCTGTATTAATTAATTGAACATTTCTGTAATGATTGAAACTTATATGAAGAAAAAAGTTAACTTAAATAAATTAAATCGATATCTTAAAATCCTCTCAGCTACGTTTCTCGATTATTCCGAAAGATATTGCCCTTTTTTTCCCTTCCGAGCTCTCTTCCATTTTTCATGTCTAGATGGAGTGGATGGAGGGGCCACCTCTCTAGAGCTTGAAGACTCAGCTCTTAGTTTTTGAAATTTTTCCGCTATCATTTTTTCTTCCAATAATGTATACCCTCCCCGAGATAAACTATGAGGGTATACATTTTTAGATTGGATCTCCTGATGATCTTTCCTTGTTTTCTATAATTTAAGAATAAGAAATCATTAACAAAACATTAATAAAATCATTTATATAAGAAAGTATATAAAAGTTTACATTGCCCTTTCCAGAAATGACTCTTTTTTTCTACTTTCAAAAAACTGTCTCCATGTGTCTTAATATATAAAAGGATATATACGACATGGATTGTCATGACTCCTATGACCATAAATGAAATCGGATGTGAGGGTTGATTTGAAATCCCTCCATCTCCTGGAATCCAACGATAAGCATTTCTTCCTGACTTCTCCAGTGTCAGGAATATCAAATGTCATCTGATAAAGAAGAGGTTAAACATATTATATATACCAGAAACATTAAAAGAATGGTCAAATAATGACAAAAGATCTTACCAAAATCGTCTCCCATAACTGAGAGATAATCGCTTTATCCACACCTCTCCAATCATCATACAGAATGCTTACTTTGGTCTTAGCCTGAGTTGCAACAAAACTCTTAAAATCTTTGGCATTCGGACCTCTAGGAATATCATCATCATCAAACTCAACTACTATCCTCTGATCCTACATACGGGAAAGTGATAATTTTGGTAACCGTGTGCAACCACGTTTACCCACCTTTGAACTATTTGTCGTAATAGGAGAATGTGAATGTTCATCCCCAGAGGTATGACCAGCAATATGATCCTCCCCAGAATCATGTGGTTGATCATCTGAATGATCTGTCATTATCCTTCAAATCAAAAAAACAAACGTCAGTTCACAAATATACAAATTCAAAGACCAACGGCTAGTTTGACTGGGCACACCGGATGGCCGGTGGTGTCTCACCAGCTGGCTGGTGGTCCACCGGCTGGCCGGTGCTGAGCTCCCGGCTGGCCGGTGGTCCAGACAGAGCAGGATTTCTGTCTGGGTTCCACCGGCTGGCCGGTGGTCATCCACCGGTTGGCCGGTGTCACCAGGCAGTGGGCAAGCCTACTGCCTGGGTCCTCCGGCTGGCCGGTGGGCAAGAACCGGTTGGACGGTGCCCATACTGGCTGGCCGGTGGGAATCCACCAGTTGGCCGGTGGACTCAGAGAGTCCACTATCAGCCTTCTTGGGCCAACTCCTGGGCAAACTTTTTCCTAGCATCAAAACACTTGAAAACAAGTTAGAACACAATGAGAGTGATTGTGATCATTAAAATCCAAGAAAGAGGGGTACAACAATAAACATGATAAAGTAAACTAAACAAACTTAAAACAAACAATAACATATACTTATTTTATTTTAAAACATGTTTTAATAAATAAAAAACTTACAATATCTAACATTTATGGAAAAAATAAATGTAAACAAGAAATAAACATATGTTACCTGTAATTTTAGGAATGTACAGATGGATTGTTTTCCCAAATTCCTTCGTCGTGATCGTTCCTTATGGCACAAACTGTGTCTTCAACATGATCGTCATTATGTTCTGTTAATATTTCCATTGAAGTAGGGATCTCACATAAATCATCATATTCATCAAGTTCATCCTCACCAACATATTGTTTTTTCCCTTGTAAAACAACAGCCCACTGAATATCTGATTGATCTTTGTTTTTCATGTGTTGCCATTATAAAAGAATCAGCTGTGTCTTCCAATCTATTCAGATTAACAAGTGTCATTCCAAATTCATCGTGTTTGACACTGTTGTTACCGTTAAACCATTTACAGTTAAAAATGAGAACTTTAATTTTAAAGTAATCAACCTACCATATGTCTTCAATCACTCCATAATATGCATTTGATGCAGAAATTGGGTTTTTGTCCTTAGCACTCGAAAAATGCATTGCTTCTACAAACACCAATACACCACTATTCTGAACTGCACTTCTGTTGTCTTGATATTTTGTATGAAATGTATAACCATTAATGTCATAACCAGACCATGTTATAACATTTAAACATGGACCACCCACTATCCTTTTTAATGTCTCTGATACGTCTGATCTACCAAGCAAAGTCTTTTTAATCCATGACAAAAAATTTTTGTTGTGCTCATTCAAAATCCACATTTCTTTCTTCTTTGGATGACATTGTTTCAAATCATTAATATGCAATGTGATATATGGTTGAGCATTAGCTATGTTCTTCAAGATGTATGATTCTAACTTCTTCATCTGTTCAGCTGACAATGATTTGACTTTCAAGCCGCGAATCCCCTTTCCCTCATTATTAACTCGTTCATGGCGAGATGGAGGCAAACCTATGTGTTGCGCCGCAGCCAAGTAGCTCGTACAAAACTGTGCTACCTCCTCAGAAATATACTTTTCAATAATGGAGGCTTCAAGTCGATATAGATTTTTAACATACCCATTTAATATTTTCATATACCTTTCAAAATGATACATCCAACGAAGATATACAGGTCTACAAATCTTTATTTCTCGAACCAGATGAATCATTAAATGCACCATTATATCAAAAAAAGTTGGAGGAAAATACATTTCCAATTGACAAAGTATTAAAATTTCATCCTTTTCCAAAATGTTCAAATCATTCACATCAATCGCCTTGTTACAAATTGAATTGAAAAAATAACACAACTTCATTATAGTCTTTCTGACACGAATGGGCAATATTCCACGCAATGCAACTGGTAGAATTTGTTGCATCATGACGTGACAATCATGTGATTTCATACCTATCAACTTCAAGTCCTTCAATGAGACAAAATTTTTTACATTAGAAGAATAACCTTGAGGCACTTTGGTATCATGAGGACACTGACAGAAGCTAATTTTCTCCCTCTTCGATAATGTATGACAAGCTGGGGGAAGAAATGTTCATCTTCCTTTAGGAGTGGGAGCTAACTCCAAACGTATTCCCATTGATAGTAAGTCTAATCTTGCATTCAACCCATATTTAGTCTTTCCTTTAATATCTAACAATGTTCCAATCAATGAATCATAGATATTCTTCTCCACGTGCATGACATCAATATTATGTTTAACTTCATGATACCTCCAATATGGTAGCTCAAAAAATATTGACCTTTTCTTCCAAATATTTCTATCATTACCAGATTTCTGTGTCTTTCCCAATGTCACGTCAAGGTTTTTCACCCTCTCAAAATACAGATCATGGGATAAAGGTTTTGGAGCAGTATCAAATTCTTGTGAGCTATTAAATGCCTTTTTTGGTCTTCTATAAGGGTGTTCCATAGGCAACAACTTTCGATGACCCATGTACACTGTTTTCCTCCCATGATGCAATTGACAATAGAACGTCTGTTGTTCGCAAATTGGACATGCTTTATGCACTTTAACACTGTATCCAGACAAATTTCCATAAGCTGGGAAGTCATTTATAGTGAACAGAAGCACTGCATGCAGTTGAAAATATTCCATTTTATAAGAATCGTACACCCTAATACCATCAGCCCATAACAGTTTCAAATCATCAATCAACGGTGACAAGTAAACATCAATATCATTACCGGGTTGCTTTAGACCAGAGATCATTATACTCAACATGACATATTTGCGCTTCATACAAACTTCATGAGAGAGGTTGTAAATTACCAATAAAACAGGCCATGAACTATGTGTGCTACTGAGTGTTCGGTATAGATTCATTCCATCTGTGCACAACCCTAGTCTGAGATTTTTATTTCATTTCCAAATGTAGAATACTGCGCATATATTTTCTTCCATTGTGGACAATCAGCTGGATGATGTATTTTTCCATCACATACCCGCTCTTCAGCATGAAATCTTAACCTTTTTGCATCATGTGAATTAGCAAATAAACGTTTGAAATGATTAATTATAGGAAGATACCAAAATACCTTTGAAGGGAGCTTTGTAATCTCTACATCACCCTGTGATTTTTCTTTCACCTTATACCGTGATGTCCCACATTTTGGACACTCTGACAGAAATTCATATTCCTTCCTATATATAATGCAGTCATTCGGACAGGCATGTATTTTCTTGTATCCCAATCCCATCAGGCATAATATTTTCTTGGCTTTGTAATGTGAATATGGAAGATCGTTATCTTTTGGAAGAATGTCTTTCATCAATTGTAGCAGCTCTGTAAAACTTCTGTCACTCCATCCATGCTTCGCCTTTAGGTTAATCAATCTTAACACCGCCGACAGAACTGTAAAATCTGTACAACCGGGATATAATGGTTTTTCAGCATCACCATATAGACGTGCAACTGTCGGTTCTATCTCAATTTGTTCTGCTACAATATCGCGAATCATTTCTTCAATTCCATCGGAGTTACCATCTTGCGAATCATCATCATCAGTGACATTCCGTCCAGTTTCACCATGCCAAATCCAAGGGCTGTAACTCAGATTAAAACCATGACATATCAGATGATCTTTTATCTCTCTACTTTTCAACTTCTTCATATTCAAACATTTCAGGCATGGACAAAAAAAATGTCACTACTTGGAACATTCGTTTTGAAAATTCCAAAAAGGCATAAAAACCTTCCTAAAATTCATCGATCATTCGATGTGCCGTAATCCAACTTCGACTCATTATTACCTATAAAAAATATCAACAAAAAATATATATTTTTAAGATAAGACAAAACATGTTTATATGAAAAAAATCATAATTTGAATGTAAAACAATTTAAAATATAAAACAAATCTTGAAAGTAGTAGTAGTTTTCATAAGTACCCAACACCAAATAGCTATACATCATAAGTGTCATGTTAAAAATATGAATATAGACCATTTGTTTTATGTTTAATAATATTGTCATATTATCTGATCATTCTGATTATATATTAGAATTACTATATCCTTTTGATCCGATGTATAATCTAAGGACATTAATATTTCTTTAGAAAAAGTAATGTTAATATCATGGTAATGTAAAAAAAAGTATATGTCGAACTATATATATGTAATACCAATAAAAAAATACATATGTGTTTGGCCTGGGTTTCACACATAAAACAACTCATCTCACAGATTAAATTTTTGAATCATCCTACATAATACTTATTTTTATAACTTGGGGAATGAAAATAATAAAAGTTTTGATTTATGATACTCATTATGGGTAAACATGATATATATAAATACAATATCTAATCTCATAAAAAGATATCCATGGGGGTATAAGAGCATACACAAAGCACATGATCAAAAAGATAAGTGAAACAGTTCTATATAATCATAGATCATAAAACCTAAGTCCTAGTATAACAATTTTAGCATAACATAAGACATGATTTATATGATAGTGGGAACATGATTTAAAAAACCTTATTCACAAGATCACAACATTGGTATGTGGAATAACATAAGAGTGTGGCACAAACATAATCATATAAGTCATAACATATGTCAAGGGAAAACATAGTTTCATTCACCTCATATTGGGATATGTTAATCAGCTTTCCTATAATTTATTATAATATTTCTTACCAGGCACATCACATAACACATTGGACATGGTATAACCATCTGTATCCCATATTGATCTATGATATATAATGCATTGTCGAATGCATTAGAGTGATATTATGGACCCAAATGTCACATAATGACTAACCATATATATGGGTGAATCGTGATCATCAAATCATTTATAACACTTTCGTAGATCAATTAACTAACAAAAATTAAATGGGGGTCATAATTGTTTTTACAGAACATAATAATTATTAATACATAAAAATGTGTTTGGATGGTAAGATAAGATAATATACATAATTCAATCTAATTATCATTAAATTATTTCTACCTAGATAGAAAAGACCTTTATAAAAAATATAATTTAACTTGAGAATGAAAAGAAAGTACCCTTTACCTTTTTTATAATGAAAAATCTGAAAAGGATGATAATAATATTTAGGTATTATAATTTTTTTATGAATTATTAATAATAAAAGAAATCACCTCACTTGGTTTTGTTGAAAATCGGACATACCATCGTATTCAAGAAATCAGATACACTTTGCATGAAAAGGTCCATCATTTTTAGGAGATGACTGAAAGAAGAAATGTATTATCAGACTCACCATGAGTCCAGAATGAAATATTTGATGGTAATAGGTATGAATTGATATTTTTATGAATGCAGATGAAAACAGATGATGGTTTTCTGATCTAGTAGTTCTAAAAATCATAATTTTTTGAAAAAATATTATGATGTAAGAATGTTGAATGAAATTTTAAGGATAGGTATTACCGACTGTACCTGGTCCAATTTCATTCATGAAAATAATTTTCTGGACAATCATATTGAAAATATGATTTTAAGAAAATAAGTACTACCAATCTTCATCCAGAAAGACACATTCCAGCTAAGTAGGAAATAATAATGTTGCTGGAAGAATGGAACGTTACAGTACCACCCATTATTTTTCAGATTTTGCTGAAGCTAATCCACAATGTTTTAATAACCATTTGCGAGTTGAATGTTGCGAGTTGAATGAACATAATAACCATTTGCAATAAAAAAAATTCCAAGAGATTCAAAAACGAACGAAAAGCACATCAAGAATCGAAACAAAAACGAACGAAATAAATTCTTGGAAGGCTTACTTGAATGTCGCGAGTTGAGATGATAGATCCGAGAGCAGTGAAGAAGAAAAACAATGAATTCAAAATGAGTGTAATGCAGGCAATCGACGAGCCGATTAGGGTTTACCGCGCGAGAGAGAGACGAGCCGGCGACTGTCAATCGAAAAAATCGTAAATGACAGAACACGGGCTTTAGTTTTTTTAAATGATTTATAACGTCGGTTATTATATAACCTACGTTATAAACTATTTTTTAGATTTCTTACGTCGGTTATCTTAAAACCGACGTAAAAAGGCTCTCGCGCTTTGGTTTTTTACGTCGGTTATTTTATAACCGACGTAAAAAACCCCCCGTGCATTGGTTTTTTACGTCAGTTATTTGATAACCGACGTAAAAACCCAACAGGCGCGATTTGTAACGTCGGTTATTAAAATAACCGACATGAAAAATCTACTCGCCGCATTGTTACGTCGGTTATATATAACCGACGTAAAAAATGGTGACGTAAAAAACGATTTCTACACTAGTGTGACTGATGGGTTACTCCAATCTCCATATCATCTTTGAGAGCACATCGAATGATTTCCTCATAGCTATTGAAGTACCTTATGGATAACTCCCTTCTAAGACTTGGTTTTAAGCCACTAAAGAATCGATCGATCTTACTCTCAGGTTGGATAATAATCCCAGAATCGTACCTTGCAAGTCTTGTAAAATTTGCTTCGTAGGTACCAAAAGATTCATCATCCTTTTACTTTAGTTATAGAAACTCATTCTCCATCTTTGTTCAAAGAATACGAGGGAAGTACTTGTTGAAAAATATGTTCTTGAACTCGTCCCATTCCATGGATTCAATTTCATCTCTTTTCCTTGTATTCTTGATAATATTCTACCATTTATTAGCTTCACCTTCCAAACTATATACAGCTAAGATGACTTTATCATGTTCAGAACATTGAAGAACTGAAAATATCTTTTCAGGGGTACTGATCCACTGTTCAGCCACTAATGGATCAGCAGACCTGCCGAATGATGGTGGACGTTGCCTCATGAAGGATTCAATAGAATGTTGATCTTTCCTTTTCTCATTTGGAAGTCCTTCATGATTTATAGCTTGAGAAAGTTGTGTGAGCATGGAAACACGATTTTTAATTCTAGATACCATAACGTTTGGTTGCTCAGGGGGACAATCATTGCATTGCCCGTTGAATTCTGCATTAACACGGTTCCTTCGGGTTCCAACCATTGACTAAAATCAAGAATAATAGTGTGAGAAACACTAATTATAATAGGAAAACCACATAATCAAGAATAAAATTTCTCACTTAAGGTCTTATCATAGGTTGTTCATGGACATTTCTAAAACACTAAGATTGTGTTCTATGCTTAGACTTATCCTTAAGGTTCTTACTAAGGATTTCACATCCTAGTTTCCAAAGGTTGACTATACCTTTCCTCTGATACCAACTATAGTGGTCTAGAATTACTTCCAGTGGACTATAATTGATACCTATCAGGGCACTCCCTGGGCGGCTACACCCCCTGGGCGGGACACACTACCATCCCCAGTGGCATCCATTTCCTCATGATGACCTTGGGCAGAGAGCCATGCTTCGTCCAAAGCTCACATGTGAGAGTTCTCAAGGATCAGATTCAATCCAACCTCCTTTGCCTCTGATACCAACTATAATGACCCATACTTTACATACATTGTTATTAATTCATAATTTAAGAATACTTATTACAACATTGTTTCCGATGCTTTTCGGCAGGGCATGCACGCACGTCCATCACGCAAGGGGAGTGTGCGCGGCTTGTTGCCCCGTATTCCCGCTTTCCAAAGGCGGGCGGCATCCATTCCTTGTTCAGGGATGTCTGCTCCTTGATCAAAACCGGGATGATGGGATGTCAGTTCTTCCTTCTATGGATTCCTCCTCAGAGCTCGTCACCGAGTCCGGGTCTCCCTCATAGATTTAAGACAGGTTCGTGAATCTCGTTCCCGGCGCCATATCTTCATGGACGCTAGTTAATTACGCTACTTCCGTCGAGATGCTCCAAGGGGTCTGGTCAGGGCAGCAACCTTCGGTGAGGAGAATGGTCATGCTGGAGTGTCTTTGTCATGTCTTGACGCTGGGGGATTAGAATTTCTGCTTTCTCTTCCTTATTACAGGGCTTCTCGAGGGCGCGAAATCCCGAGGAATCCCACATCGAACGTGGGGAATCGTGGGCCATCTGAGGGTTTCCATAGCTTCACGTGTTTAACACGGGGTATGCCATGAGTTTAACATATAGCATAGATGGATCAGACTGATTGAAACACTGAGAGTGGATCATATAAAAGGACCCCCTGAAGGGAACTCCAATATCGGGGCCATCACGTGGGCGGCTTCCTGGATACTGTGGAGTGGAATGAGGTGGCATGATCCCACCAGGATGTGGCGGCCCAGGTAAGGATCAGGATGCGTGATGGAGTGAAGAGGGGGTTGAATCTCATGGAGGCTTCCTACGTATCCCCATGTCCTGGAATCAAAGTCCGCGTAGTTCGATGATACGGTGGGACACCTGAAGAGGCGCCTCGTGAGAATGAGTGCATGGATTGGAGCCTAGAGAAAGTAAGACCTACGGGCTAGGGAATTAGTTTACCAAGGCACGTGGGCTCGAGGGAGATGTCAGGATGGGATGTGGGTGTTGGATATGGGGATTACGCTCTGAGGCGTCCCATGATGGTGGATATGGGGCTTACGGTATGAGGCGGCCCATGATGGTGGATATGGGGATTACACTCTGAGGCGGCCCATGATGGTGGATATGGGTCTTACGCTCTGAGGCGGCCCATGATGGTGGATATGAGGCTTACGCTCTGAGGTGGCCCATGATAGTGTTGGTGAACTGATGCGAAGGGGTCGGAACAACTGAGTGATGGGCTTGAACCTCGTGGAGGCTTCCTACCTACCATGCGTTATCACAGATCAAAGTCCATGTAGTTCGGGGCATACAGTTTAACTTCATGCGGGACAGGATACAGTTTAACGTCATGCGGGATAGGATATAGTTTAATATCATGCTGGAAGAGATATAGTTTAACATCAGGCGGGATGAGGGAATGGGGCTTACGCTCTGAGGCGGCCCATGGGGTTGGCGAACCGACACGAAAAGGGGGTCGGAACGACTAGGTGGTGGGCTTGAACCTCCTGGAGGCTTCCTACGTACCATGAGTTAGCATGGATCAAAGTCCCCATAGTTTTCTGGGATGGGGATTATGCTCTGAGGCGGCCTATGATAGGATGTCATGGTCGATGCTCACTCTAAGCCCATGTGAGTCATTCTCGGTGTGAGAAACAAGAGGTAGTAGGGACCAGATGATCATGTCGCGAAGGGTGCATCCATGAGAAGAGGAGAGGGGCTTATGCATTGAGCATCCCAAAGAGGAAACAGGGGCATACATGTGTTTAGAAGCCTTTAGTGCTGGGACTTACTCCAGGATGGAGGCCCATGGTGCAACAAAGCACAGAGGGAGAGGGATTTGGGACTGAACAATGGATATGCCTCATTCCCTATCATGCCCTCCACTGGCCTTGGCAGTGGGGAAGTACGGAGGTGCATGGGTGCTACCTTCCGCAAGAGAGGCTATGGGCTTATGCTCTAAGGAATCCCTTCCCCCGTGGACAAATGCCACTCCGAGAGGGAGGATATCATTCCATGTGAGGAAGATTCCATTCTCGTGGAGACGAGTGGTGTAAAGAATGTCCGAGCCAGGGGGACCCTGCATGCGAGGCATGATGTCAGATGACAATTTAACATCATGTGTTGAGGACTAAGTGCTCGAAAATTTAATGTCCTGCAGCTCGGACAAGGTGGGTTCGCTCCACACCACTAGGGCTTACATGCCCAGACCCCTCTACCCCTTATGGGAGGGAAGGCATCGGCAAAGCCGTGGTGAAGGGGGGCCGTAGGGAGAACCATCGAGGGGTCCATGTTAAAGTGGACATGCGAAGAATCAATATCCATTAGCGTGCCTATGCGAAGGAGCATAAGGCAGAGCAACACAACGGGAAACACCACCCAAGGGACCTTGAGGTTACTTCGTACGAGCCTGGATGGCCGTATGGGAGAACAACGCATGGTGTGCATGAACGGTATAGAGGACATTAGGTGCCCAAGCAGGGAGGCACCCCGGGGGGTGTAAAGGTAAGGAGCCCTAGGGTTTGCGTGCAAAGATAAGGTTAGCACGCAAAACACCGGGTTGGCATGCAATCGGGGCAGAGGGATTGTGCACGGCTATGGGAGGTTGCACGCAACAGGGTTGGATTGCGCGAGGGGGCACTAGCCGACCCCTAAGGTATGTAAAAACCTAATGAAGGGATTACATACAATTTAGATGGGATTGTGTGCAATTGGAGGGGATTACGTGCAAAGGGAAAGGATTGCACGTGAAGGAGGAACCTAGAGGAGTTGTAAAATTCACTTAAGCTAGTGGGATTGCGCGCAAAGGTGAACCACGGGGCAAGGTTGTGCGAAAATAATTATTACCTGGAAGTCATATTGCGCGCGCGGGAGTCCGATTATGCGCAAGGGAGCTGGTCCGAATTCCGCAACCCCAGAAAGGTTGGGGTCTCCTTCTATTTATAGGCCTATGCCATCATAAAATCTAGGCGGTGCGCGAAATCTTCCCCGCCAAAACTAGTCGGCGCGAAAGGCTCCGCCGCACGGGACTGGGTGCGCAAAATTGCACGCCACACCAGGGAATTTTCACGAATCCTGGGTGTTCTTCCCGCGAGCGACTGTTTTTCGCGCAGGCCCTCCTTAATTTCGCGCACCACTTCCGGGCCCTCCGGATCGAGCCTCCATATCCGAATATGAATTTGTTTTGTCATTTCGTAAATTCCTTTAGGGGTTATGGAATTTTTCGACGTCTACAAATGCCCCCCCTCGGAGTTGGATCGGCGAGAGGTCGCAACAATTAGATTTCGAGAGAAACACCAAATGCCGAAGAGTTGGGATTCACGGGCCTCCGGCACACAAAAAATGATGCGGCACGCAAAGACGCGCGTATGGCGCGGAAGTCGTTTTACGCACAGTACGAAACCCAGGCCTTGCTTATAAAAAGGGGTCCTGAGCCCCATATCTGTACTCAGAATTTTACGCACGATAGGATCCATGATCTCGCGCACGCAATTGCACCGCGGCTGCGTGTAAAACACGCTTTGGCAGCGCACAATTCCTTCCAAATTTCGGCCGCATTTACGCGCTGACTCGGGATATTACGTGACTATTGTTCCGATTGCGCGCCCAACTCCTAGATTACACACCCCAGCTTCTGATTTCGTGCAACTCTATCAGATTCTGCACACTTCATTCTGATTTCGTGCGACTCTAAAAAATATTCGAAATGGATGCAAACCAAGTTGATGAGGGGGGAGCCGCCCCTCGCAGGGCTGAAATGGCGGCGAATGAGGAGGTTTATGCCGCCAAGGTGGTCTTATCCAACAACCTAACCTTGTTCAACCTATTGACCCCCACCCAGAAAAAGTATCCCTTATCTGACAACCTCCCACTCTGGAACTTTGGAATCTTGGAGGAGGTTCACCTGCCGGGCTTCGAGGTGGACACACCGCGGTCATGGGTGACCCGGGAGGATGAGATTCTCTACTACAATATCACCTACATAGGCCATCCTGCCAGAGAAACCAGGCACATGGACGTATATGTCTGGAACCCTAGGACTAGGACCATTACCGAGGATGAGCCTGCTGTGGAGAATTCTCTGGCCCTCTACGCAAGCACGTTCCATTAGAGCATCACATATGACACTAAGGGCTGGCTGAAATATTGGGACCTCTGGTCCAGGGGAAACTTTACTAGTGAGTATGCCTAGGCATTCTGGGTTTGCCATACTTGCGACTAATTCGGGGCCGAGCTGCAGCACATCAGTCTGTTCGAGGTTGTGTGGACGTCACAGTTCCACTTCCACTGTCAACCCGAGCTCAGGCCCGAGCTGTTCACGTGGTGGTCTCCTGATACCAACACATTCCACCTTCACCATGGAGAAATTTGCATTATCCTCTTTGACATTCATTGCATTGGAGGTATCCCAATGGAGGGCTACCAATATGACAAGTTCGTTCCTCCAAATAACACCTGGGAAGATAGGTCACGGACCCCCATGCTGACGTGGCACATCTTGGAGCTATCCAAAGAGAGGCTGGGGGCCAAGGACTTACTGAAGGACATTTCCCACAAGGACTGGTTCGGCCAGTTCCTTGAGAAGGAACTGGCAAACAAGATGCCGGGACAGGGAAAATGGTTCCCAAACACGGCCTAGAGGAGCAGGAATGGGTCATACTGGAGGGTCCTGGAGACGGGGCACTACCAATCATGGGGATACCGCATCATCAAGGCCCAGGACCTGAACGTCCGGTACGCCAGGTTTCTCGCCGCCTCCCGGAGAGGGTGGCTCCTACCGGTGCGGGACGCGAGGATGGGCGTTCGTCTAGCAACACTGGTGATGGCGGGCACCATGGCCGCCAACAAAAGATTCAATTTAGGGGTCCCCGTACTGGCCAATCTGTACACCATTATGGGACGCATCTCATGAGGGGGGTCACCTCAGAGGGTATGTGGCCCCTTCCAGATCTTCAATGGTTGGGTGGCTACTCATCTCGGTGGGTACACCTTCCCAAATTCCATCCATCCTCGGGGCAATGTCCTGCGACCATCTTTGATGAACATAGCCTAGGTGGCGCCAATGACGCTCAATGAGGAGGGAATAAGGATCCGAATCGGTAACCACACCAATTTCAACTTTATCCTGTTCCCCACCCCAGTCGGCCAGATGGTGGACAATGGGAGGGGCTCACTGGAGAAGTAGGAGTATTTTCAGAGCACCCGGGGCGGGGTTCTCATGGCTCGGATCGACGAGAATGTGATTTGTGAGCCTTAAGTGCCATCTTGATTTTCCAGGCAATTCGGGTGTCTCCAGCGAATGCCGAAGAGGGTATTTACGGATATACGGGAGGAGAAGAACCCATGCGTCCTTCTCCAGAAGTGGTTGATGTTCACCACTTTTGGATTCAATGATATCATCACTCTTCCTCCCACCGGGGTCGATGCAGGCATAACAACCGAGTATGCCGAGCACTGGACCATTGCGTACCCTGAGGGGATTTTATGCACGCGAGTCTGGAAACTCGAGACTACCTGCGTGGAAACCGGGCGACGGGGGAGGAGGCAAGGTGCTTCTAGAAGGGGGGAACCAGGGGTGCGTCAGGTGGTGAGGCCTACGCAGATGAGGACCTCAGCACCGGGGACATCACATGGTGCCGCTGTGACTTCGTTGCCCATAGGGGGCTCACACGAGGTGGCCAAAGAACTGCCAGGGAAGCAGATAAGATACCTGCTCGAACCTTCCCAATATGTAATTTTCCCGGCACTATGGTCAGCCTAGATGAACCTGTGGCAATCAATGAGCGTTGAATCCGTTTGGAATAAGATAATGCAGGACGAGATCTAGCTGCCATAGGTTGGGCTCATTTGAGTTACCGACAGGGTAAACATTCATCGGCGACACACATACTTAACGGCCATGGACACATACGCACTCCAAAGGGGTCGGCATGCGGAGCCTCCTTTCCTAGTGAAAGTGATGCTCGACCAAGAGCATGATCCAGAAGTGATGACGCTGCGAGAAGGCGACAATGATGATGAGTCAGAAGGAGAAGAGGAAACATAAGAATATGAAGGCGAAGGAGAAGGTGAAGGAAAAGGAGAACCAGAAGGTGAGGGGTCACAGGGGGAAGCCTACCAAGGGAGCTTGTAGGAGAGAGGTGAGATTATCGGCTCCGACATAGAGATAACAAAACTGCTCGAGGTCCATATCTATCCTTATTCATCTTCCTTCTTCGCCCATTCTCTTATGTAACTTCTAATCCATCCCTATGTTTCACTCAGGAGCACATAGGTGCTGATCAGACATCCCCAACAGAGGATGTGACGCCCCAGGTTTTATGAACTGGTTTATGTAAGAAGTGTTATGTCCTTATTAATGTCTCTTGTTTTATTCGTTTTTCTATTAAGGAATTAGAAATGAAATAAAACATAGAGAACAAGGTAAAATGACATTTTATTAAAACATTACTCTACAACAAGACCCATCTAATTAAAAGTGCCCTGCACAAGACCTAACACGGCCACAGCAAGACTACAAAGAACCACAACACGGGCAATCGGATAGTCGTCATCTTCAGGATCCAACAGTGTGAAAAGTATAACCGCCAGAATCACCGCGCACGCACTCAACACCAGAGGTATGAGGAGAGCCATCCGCCAAGGGTCCGGTGTTTTGAAAATATAAAACAACCTACCCCTTGCTTTTATAATGGACCTCTAAGGGAATATGACCGTTTTTTTTTGGACCGTTGGGTTTCAAGGGATAAAGTGCATCTTTTTATAAAATTTGGTCTTTATTACGCTTTTATAATATTATGGCATTTCAATTTTCTTTTATACAAAATATTAGAATTATATTTTCGAGTTTTAAAATAAAATGTTATTATTGAAAATGAATCTATTTTTATGACGGTATTTATGTGAGGGGAAAACATGATATTTTAAAATGTGTCGAACGGGGTATCAGCAATAATTGAAAAAAAAAATGTATCTTTTTGGACCTCTAAAACTATGTGTTTTGAATTAGAGAAAAACTATGGTTCTTTTAAACGTAATTTTATAAATCAACAAGTTAATCATGTTATAAATTGGATTTTTTTTCATTTCTAAAGATATAGGTTCTTAATAAATGTTTAGTATGTTAATTATAGAATTTATAAGATTTATATCAAATGGTAAGGTATTTTACATAATCTAAAGTGGGATTTTTAGATTTTGAATCTCTAGGTTAAAAAAAATATATATTTGTTAAAAAATTGTGTAAAATTCAATTTTAATGTTATATATACTTTTTTTTTTCTTTAAAAGTAAACTTTCTTTAAAAAAAAGGGGCCACGAACTGTTCCTGTTCGGCGAAGCTAATGCTGGCCGCGCAATTGCCCTCCGTCCGATCTCACTACAGCAGATCACGGCCGCTGATGTGTTTTAAACTCGCGTTTCTCTTCGACCGTCCGATCTCGCGATGGCCGATCCCGACCGTCGTTTTTCTTTTCGTTCTCAGTCTTCACGTCGTCTTCAACCTTGCGTCGAGGTCCCATGAACCAGTACCGGGTTTGCCGAGACGCCTCCTTCACCACTGCTCACGATGACCCTCGCACACCCCACCTACATAGGACACCTTAGGCTCGGCCTAACCTCCCCCGGATCGTTTCCCTTTAAGATATGAAAAACTCCAGTGGAAGCAGGACCTCCGGAGCCAGCCTCGCCACTTCCTTGCCGCCGCCTCGCCGTCGCCTTGCCACCACGAACCACCTCCAGTTTCGCACCTCACCCTCATGCACGACCACACTACTTCCGGCGCTACGCTGCTGGACACTGGGACGTCGCCTCGCAGCTTCTCCAAGTGGCCGCAACCCCACCGGACCACCACCGGCCACCAAGCTCTCCTCGTTCTCCGGCCACCCAGCAAGCATCCGACGAGATCGTCTCTTGAACAGTAAGGGTGCCACGGTTTCATGTTTTCTTTTTTCCACCCCTGGTTCTCGGTTCAAGGTTTTTTTTATGTATATGAGTTTATATATATATACACCTAATGGTTAAAGGTATATATATGTAACATTATATACATATACATTCCATGAAAACCATACAAAATTAAGATTTTAAGACCTCCTTATATTTCAGTATTGTATGATAAGAATTATGACTATGAAAGGGGTTATTTTAATACAAGTCTTAACATGTACAATATTTAAGTAAGCCTTATATATATGTAATTATATAATTTTTATTAGTTATGTATTTCAATGAAAATCAGTTTTTGATTTTTACTTCGTCTATGAAAAATATTAGATGCGAACCAGGTCTTTGTTTTAAGTGCAAACATGTAATAGTTGAAGTCGAAGTTTTATGTATATATTTACAGTTTCTTGAACACTAAAAACCCTTAAGGTTTTGTACATTTTCTTTTAAACTGAATAAATGATATATTGTTAGTGGATTTAGATTTCAAGTGAACCATGTTTAATTTATGAGAAGCCCTATTTATATACATTGTGTATATATAACCCTATGTACGTATGTAAGATTAACATCTGAAAACCCTAGTTTCAAGAAATGGTTATGCATGCAGAATTTTAAGCGCTTGCCTATGCTGTTTTATTTTTGGGTCTAAGTATACATCAATGAACTTGTTTAATGTCGCCCTTGAGCTGACATGTGTGCTTTTTTTTAAGGATATGCTTATGACTGTTTTAATCTTTTTTTGAAAAGGATATGGATTTAAGGGTTATGTTAATATGTTGAAATCCTCTATTATTTTTATACCAAACTCGTTGCAATGATTTTTAGCGGGCAGAGTGTGACATCAAATTCTATAACCAGAGAAGAATAATAATTAATGAAAGGTATTATTTTTATAGTGGTTTATTTCCAAGTGTCGGAATTTTAAAGATTTCAAGTGTTTATTATTTTTATACCAAGCATGTCGTGGTAATTATTAGCGGATGGAGATTTGTTGCAAGAACTATGACCTGTGAAGTACAATATTTAATGCCAAGTAGTTCTTTTCCATGCACTGGAATTTTAGAAACTCATCATTTAATAACCCTTGGGAGCAAGTCTCTCACATTCATCATTTTATGTGCTTAAATAATTGTTCTACACACATAGTATGCTTGCTTAACCATGCCTTCTTTTATTCCATATTTTCATGTTTATCTGTCATATCATGTATTTGTAAACCAGTTATGTAATTGTTACCTTATTAATATTATTCATGCATATGACTCAACATGAAGAGGAACTAAGAACTAATTACCCAAAGTGGTATGGGACACCTTGGGTAATGAATGATTTCAGTAAAGAATGAACGATGTGGCTCACATGATAATAAAGGCAAATTTAAGGGTGCGCCCTGATAGCGCTCCAATGCATTGGGTAATGATGTAACCACTAGAGATTACAATTTTCACGATACCTTGGTGATTAACCTTGGTAATTTTTAACGACACCTTGGGGATGGACCTTGGTGAAACGAAACGATTGTCAATATTAAAATGTTGATGCCACATAATTTAAGTCATGTAACAAGTTTTTTTCCAAGATAAAGTTCTTTCATAACTGATGCCTTTAATGTTTGTATAAAGTTCATAATTCCCTAGTTTGAAGTTTGAAGCATGCCTAGTGTTATCACTTAATAGAATAGTATCCAGCATATGAACGTTTAGTTGTTTCCTTGTGCGCAACTCTGATTATGCATTACTTTTAACTGTTTAAATTTTATGCTCAAGTAAATCACATGTAGTACATGTTTATATCAACCATTGTCACTCCTTCAAGAATTAACGTATTCGTTTCATGTTTGTCTTGAAAACTTTGATTAAAGAATTGTTATGTATGTTGTGTTAAAATCTTTCTTTGTGGACGCTCAAACTCTTTTAAAAGAATATTTTCAAATGTTACTGTATTTTAAATTCTTTTTAAAACCCCCTTACTGAGTATTTCAATGCTCACCCTATGTTTTGGTTTAAAATTTTCAGGTGTCAGCTTTTGTAAGATGGATGGTTTCAGAAGTTTTCGGTTTCCCAGAACCCGAACCGCACACGATCCTCTGTATGGGACATGATGTGTTGCTAACAAAGTGTATGTTATTTTAAGATAACACATCATGTTCAGAAGGCACCGGCTCCTATAGTTATCTGGGGTCGGGGTCTCTACAGTTGGTATCAGAGGTTCGGTTTGGATAACTCTGGAAAGCCAGAAACTGAAACAAAATATATATGTATATGTATTTCAATTTTATTAAAAACTTGGTTTTCTTAAATTTCAGATGGAAAATGAAGGCACAAATCTCTTATCTCTCCCCACTGAGACCCTAGAGACCATTGTGTCTTTAGCAAGCCGTGAGGACTTTCTAAATTATGCCCATATCCGTATGACATGCAAATACCTTTACGATGTATCCAACTCACCTCGAGTTCTTAGTCTGCACCAAGGGTTGGGATTGGATTACCTCCTTATGATAATAACCCAATTTCCCTCCTATGTACGTCGAGGAAGGTACTACGAGGGACTTTTCCGGATTTTCACGGCGGGTGAGAACTTTGGCACTATGCTTGATAACCCCTTTCAAGAAGCTGCTGCTGACGGAGACCTCCGAGCGGGCTACCTTTGTCAGATTTTAAACTTTGGCTTCTGGGGTGAGTTGTTGGACTTCGGAAGGTTAGAAGACGAGTCCACCCGATTGTCTTACAGACGACAAGTGTATGAAGATGTCTCTCAACTTCACGTCCCCCATGCTAGACTCACAAGACGTCATAGCTGTCCTCATGAGTTTTTCCCTGAATGGTCGGCCTGTGTTTGGTTCGAGGAGTTAGGGAGTTTTGCTTCTCTGTGCGGAGTTCGTTTAGTCAATGAGTAAGGGAAACTCAAGCACTAACAATAATGAACGTATGTTTATTGAAATGTTATCTTCCTCCTTTCCTTGCCCGTACCATGTTTTTGCCCTTGTATGATTTTCAAGTAATGGAACTCCTGTCTTTAAACTTTCAGATGGAAGGACAAACCCACCTGTTATCTCTTCCCACCGAGATTTTGGAAATCATTGCGATCAAAACGTGTGAGGACGAGTATGATCCCTTCGCAAATTTGCGAAGAACGTACAAGCAATGGTTTGAGATAACAAACGGTCCGGAGATACTCCGCACCTGCCAGGGGAATGCCTCCATCTATTACCGCATCGGCTCTGCTCAGCTAGCCGGACGTGAACGACGAGGAAGTTACCACAAAGGGCTCTTTCTTTGTTTCACCCTAGGCCGAAACTTCACGGCCAGAGTGAAATTCCAGGAGGCTGCGTTAGAGGGAAATCTTTATGCAGCTTATATGCTCCAACTTCTCAGCTTTATCCTGTTTGACCATATCTATGGCATCGATATCCTCGACCGAGACATAATTCGGAAAGTTCTTCGAACGTTGGTCTGCAAAGACATTTCAGAACTTTGTACGGTTCGAGCTTCCCTTTGGAGGCCTGAAAGCCCGGAGCATAAGTGCTACCCCTCCTGTCTTAGGTGTGTGTGGATTAGGGAGCTGGATGAAGTGAGCTTCGCTACGGGGATCCCTCTAAATATACCAGTTGACCCTTATCGTTGGTGGAGGTGGTAGGAACTTTTCTGAACCTTGTAATGTCGTGAAATAAATTGCGAGGACGCAATTTTCAAAAGGGGGGGATAATGTGACGCCCCAGGTTTTATGAACTGGTTTATGTAAGAAGTGTTATGTCTTTATTAATGTCTCTTGTTTTATTCGTTTTTCTATTAAGGAATTAGAAATGAAATAAAACATAGAGAACAAGGTAAACTGACATTTTATTAAAACATTACTCTACAAAAAGACCCATCTAATTAAAAGTGCCCTGCACAAGACCTAACACGGCCACAGCAAGACTACAAAGAACCACAACACGGGCAATCGGATAGTCGTCATCTTCAGGATCCAACAGTGTGAAAAGTATAACCGCCAGAATCACCGCGCACGCACTCAGCACCAGAGGTATGAGGAGAGCCATCCGCCAAGGGTCCGGTGTTTTGAAAATATAAAACAACCTACCCCTTGCTTTTATAATGGACCTCTAAGGGAATATGACCGTTTTTTTTGGACCGTTGGGTTTCAATGGATAAAGTGCATCTTTTTATAAAATTTGGTCTTTATTACGCTTTTATAATATTATGGCATTTCAATTTTCTTTTATACAAAATATTAGAATTATATTTTTGAGTTTTAAAATAAAATGTTATTATTGAAAATGAATCTATTTTTATGACGGTATTTATGTGAGGGGAAAACATGATATTTTAAAATGTGTCGAACGGGGTATCAGCAATAATTGAAAAAAAATGTATCTTTTCGGACCTCTAAAACTATGTGTTTTGAATTAGAGAAAAACTATGGTTCTTTTAAACGTAATTTTATAAATCAACAAGTTAATCATGTTATAAATTAGATTTTTTTTTCATTTCTAAAGATATAGGTTCTTAATAAATGTTTAGTATGTTAATTATAGAATTTATAAGATTTATATCAAATGGTAAGGTATTTTACATAATCTAAAGTGGGATTTTTAGATTTTGAATCTCTAGGTTAAAAAAAAAAATATTTGTTAAAAAATTGTGTAAAATTCAATTTTAATGTTATATATACTTTTTTTTTTCTTTAAAAGTAAACTTTCTTTAAAAAAAAAGGGGCCACGAACTGTTCCTGTTCGGCGAAGCTAATGCTGGCCGCGCAATTGCCCTCCGTCCGATCTCACTACAGCAGATCACGGCCGTTGATGTGTTTTAAACTCGCGTTTCTCTTCGACCGTCCGATCTCGCGATGGCCGATCCCGACCGTCGTTTTTCATTTCGTTCTCAGCCTTCACGTCGTCTTCAACCTTGCGTCGAGGTCCCACGAACCAGTACCGGGTTTGCCGAGACGCCTCCTTCACCACTGCTCACGATGACCCTCGCACACCCCACCTACATAGGACACCTTAGGCTCGGCCTAACCTCCCCCGGATCGTTTCCCTTTAAGATCTGAAAAACTCCAGTGGAAGCAGGACCTCCGGAGCCAGCCTCGCCACTTCCTTGCCGCCGCCTCGCCGTCGCCTTGCCACCACGAACCACCTCCAGTTTCGCACCTCACCCTCACGCACGACCACACTACTTCCGGCGCTACGCTGCTGGACACCGGGACGTCGCCTCGCAGCTTCTCCAAGTGGCCGCAACCCCACCGGACCACCACCGGCCACCAAGCTCTCCTGGTTCTCCGGCCACCCAGCAAGCATCCGGCGAGATCGTCTCTTGAATAGTAAGGGTGCCACGGTTTCATGTTTTCTTTTTTCCACCCCTGGTTCTCGGTTCAAGGTTTTTTTTTTATGTATATGAGTTTATATATATATACACCTAATGGTTAAAGGTATATATATGTAACATTATATACATATACATTCCATGCAAACCATACAAAATTAAGATTTTAAGACCTCCTTATATTTCAGTATTGTATGATAAGAATTATGACTATGAAAGGGGTTATTTTAATACAAGTCTTAACATGTACAATATTTAAGTAAGCCTTATATATATGTAATTATATAATTTTTATTAGTTATGTATTTCAATGAAAATCAGTTTTTGATTTTTACTTCGTCTATGAAAAATATTAGATGCGAACCAGGTCTTTGTTTTAAGTGCAAACATGTAATAGTTGAAGTCGAAGTTTTATGTATATATTTACAGTTTCTTGAACACTAAAAACCCTTAAGGTTTTGTACATTTTCTTTTAAACTGAATAAATGATATATTGTTAGTGGATTTAGATTTCAAGTGAACCATGTTTAATTTATGAGAAGCCCTATTTATATACACTGTGTATATATAACCCTATGTACGTATGTAAGATTAACATCTGAAAACCCTAGTTTCAAGAAATGGTTATGCATGCAGAATTTTAAGCGCTTGCCTATGCTGTTTTATTTTTGGGTCAAAGTATACATCAATGAACTTGTTTAATGTCGCCCTTGAGCTGACATGTGTGCTTTTTTTTAAGGATATGCTTATGCCTGTTTTAATCTTTTTTTGAAAAGGATATGGATTTAAGGGTTATGTTAATATGTTGAAATCCTCTATTATTTTTATACCAAACTCGTTGCAATGATTTTTAGCGGGCAGAGTGTGACATCAAATTCTATAACCAGAGAAGAATAATAATTAATGAAAGGTATTATTTTTATAGTGGTTTATTTCCAAGTGTCAGAATTTTAAAGATTTCAAGTGTTTATTATTTTTATACCAAGCATGTCGTGGTAATTATTAGCGGATGGAGATTTGTTGCAAGAACTATGACCTGTGAAGTACAATATTTAATGCCAAGTAGTTCTTTTCCATGCACTGGAATTTTAGAAACTCATCATTTAATAACCCTTGGGAGCAAGTCTCTCACATTCATCATTTTATGTGCTTAAATAATTGTTCTACACACATAGTATGCTTGCTTAACCATGCCTTCTTTTATTCCATATTTTCATGTTTATCTGTCATATCATGTATTAGTAAACCAGTTATGTAATTGTTACCTTATTAATATTATTCATGCATATGACTCAACATGAAGAGGAACTAAGAACTAATTACCCAAAGTGGTATGGGACACCTTGGGTAATGAATGATTTCAGTAAAGAATGAACGATGTGGCTCACATGATAATAAAGGCAAATTTAAGGGTGCGCCCTGATAGCGCTCCAATGCATTGGGTAATGATGTAACCACTAGAGATTACAATTTTCACGATACCTTGGTGATTAACCTTGGTAATTTTTAACGACACCTTGGGGATGGACCTTGGTGAAACGAAACGATTGTCAATATTAAAATGTTGATGCCACATAATTTAAGTCATGTAACAAGTTTTTTTCCAAGATAAAGTTCTTTCATAACTGATTCCTTTAATGTTTGTATAAATTTCATAATTCCCTAGTTTGAAGTTTGAAGCATGCCTAGTGTTATCACTTAATAGAATAGTATCCAGCATATGAACGTTTAGTTGTTTCCTTGTGCGCAACTCTGATTATGCATTACTTTTAACTGTTTAAATTTTATGCTCAAGTAAATCACATGTAGTACATGTTTATATCAACCATTGTCACTCCTTCAAGAATTAACGTATTCGTTTCATGTTTGTATTGAAAACTTTGATTAAAGAATTGTTATGTATGTTGTGTTAAAATCTTTCTTAGTGGACGCTCAAACTCTTTTAAAAGAATATTTTCAAATGTTACTGTATTTTAAATTCTTTTTAAAACCCCCTTACTGAGTATTTCAATGCTCACCCTATGTTTTGGTTTAAAATTTTCAGGTGTCAGCTTTTGTAAGATGGATGGTTTCAGAAGTTTCCGGTTTCCCAGAACCCGAACCGCACACGATCCTCTGTATGGGACATGATGTGTTGCTAACAAAGTGTATGTTATTTTAAGATAACACATCATGTTCAGAAGGCACCGGCCCCTATAGTTATCTGGGGTCGGGGTCTCTACAGAGGAGGGAGGAGAAGCTTCGGTGGGACTGGATGGGGCTCCGACGCCCATCATCGAACTGACAAGCACTGGGGGGTCTCTGTAACGGCCCGAAATTTTGAATAAATCTTGTTTCCTAATTTCATGTGTTATTTTATTTTATTTTTATACTCAATAAAAATGTTATATTTGATAAACATGATTATAATTAAAATGAGACCATTGGGTTTTGATTGTTATATGACCATCGGTCAATATGACCACTGTGAACAAAATGTTTTGATTATTGTCTCCAAATATAAGTAATCTTGGTTAACTATTATAGAAAGAAGATTTGATGGCCTCACCTAGTAGTCTTGGACCGATCGAAGCCCATCTAACAGATCTTGGGAAGGAGGTAGCACCATTGGGCTTTGCTCTGGACCAAATCCAAGCTGAACTTCATCATGTGAAGCTAGAACGGAATCGTCTTCGCGAGAAGTTCAAACTGATAGAAATTACTACTCGGGCAATGTTGACTGAGCCGCCCCAAGATTCTATCACCCTAGCACACCTTACTCTTAGGTCCTATGCTGGTATTATAAAGGGCTATGTAATGAGACCATAACTGCCTTGTGTAATCCATGTTTTAAATAAAAATTGGGATTTCTTATTATGATGATGTTTATGAATTTTCAAATGACTGGATAAAAATAGTATGCATATTTTTGATGAATTTTCAAAAGGATATTTTAAAAAAAAATGTTTGTGTAAACCTTAAATAATTTAAAATGTGTAATGATTCTCAAAAAATGGTCTTCTACAATTATGTCCAGTATGAAATTTAGAGTCTAATAAGATCAACTTGATTTTTGATGAATAGTAAATTATGAATAGTGATTTTATGATTAGGATTAGTAATATGACCAAATGGATTAGTAATCTCACTTAAAGAAAGTTTTAAAATAATCTAGGCACCTTGATTAAGTAATGTGATTCAATAAAATGGTTAAATAACGGTTTCATAAATTATTATTCAAGTATTAGTTTTTTTCGGGTGAATAGTGTTTTTTAATTAAAAATTTAATAAAAAATAATTAGAAAATTATTTTTATAAAAAGGACTTTATTTTTGAACTCAGAGCATCGATATTATGTTATGGTAATTTTTGGGGTTTTTTCTGAAAAAATGAATTTTCGGTGAATAGTGTTTTTATTTAAAAATAAATTTAAAAATACTTACAAAATTATTTTTATAAAATGGAGTTCATTTTTGAAATTAGAGCTTTGATATTTAGTTAAGGTGAAATTTTGGGATTTTTCTGAGAAAGATGAATTTTTCAGTGAATAGTAAAAATGCAGTTTTAGGGTTTCAGTATGTTTAATGACATCATAGCTGTGTCATGATGATGTCATGAGATATTTTAAGGGTTGGCCGGCCAAGGGTGATGAATTATTGTTGTGGGGGCCCCATGTGGCCTAACTCCATGGTAAATGCCAAGGGAGAGCACATGGGTTTGAGAAAAGCACATGTGAGGTATCCCTTGGCCATTAATGTCTTGTCCCCTCACTTTCCCTATAAATACCAAGCCCTCCTCTAATCAATTCGACTCCCCACTCTTCCCCAACGAATTTCTGGTCTCATTACCTCCCAAAGAGTCCTCCCAAGGTGCCCCCAATCCCTCAAGGTCCCAACCATTGAGGTTTAAGAGTTACATTTTAAGGTAAGGGATCCGACCTCTCTCTTTCATTTCAAGTAATCTCTTTTATGTCATTCCTTTTATGATCCAT
Organism: Viscum album; assembly: GCA_963277665.1. Lineage (NCBI taxonomy): Eukaryota > Viridiplantae > Streptophyta > Magnoliopsida > Santalales > Viscaceae > Viscum > Viscum album. The sequence continues at coordinate 255,923,101 of OY728143.1, read as the reverse complement.
GCTCTTATGTTGGAGGATGTTCTTTTATACTAATCTTACTGCCCTTTTCATGTTCATATAATGAGAGATCCCCTCTTGCTCTCATTATTTCGTTTTATGAAGATTTAAGAGGCGCCGTTAGGCTGCCGAAATTTTTGTAACGGATTCTTTCTCCCTTCTCATTTTTCAAGATCTATTTCCATGTAAAGTATTTTAAGTTCCTTTTTATTATGTTGGGGTATGATCTCTAAATTTATCATACTGATCTTTTATGATCATATGATGAGAGACCCCATTTGATCTCTTCAATTCAATATTTTGAAGTTTTAAGTGGCGCCGTTAGGGTGCCGAATTTTTAAGTGGTTCTTCACCCTTCTCGTTTTGAAGTTCTAATTTCATGTCAATTCTTTCAAGTTCCTTTTTGTTATGTTGGGGTATGATCTCTATATCTATAATACTGGACTCTTATGTTCATATTATGAGAGACCCCATTTGATCTCTTCAATTCAGTATTTTGTTGAAGTTTAAGTGGCACCGTTATGCTGCCGAATTTTTAAGTGGTTCTTCACCATTCTCGTTTTGAAGTTCTACTCTCATGTCAATTCTTTCAAGTTCCTTTCTATTATGTTGGGGTATGACCTCTATATCTATCATACTGGACTCTTATTTTCATATGATGAGAGACCCTATTTGACCTTGTCAATTCAATTTTGTTGAAGTTTAAGTGACGCCGTTAGGCTGTCGAATTCTCACAAGAGAAATCTTTTTTTTTCTTCCTTTCATGTTCTTCATTTCATATGGTATATTTTCAAATTTCATTACCATGTTCTTAAATCCATTATATTTTTTCCCTCTACGGTTTTATGGGTCATTTATGAATGTTTGACCCATGTCCCCTCTCTTCTCAATGTTTTCTAAAACCTTGTAACATAGCCGTTATGCTGCAGAATTTTCGTCTCAAAATGCCTCTCTCTCTTTTCTAAAAATTATTTTTTGTTATAAAGTGGATACTCAAAGATCTTATTTCTACAGGGGTATTCACATATATATCAAAATTTTCTATTTTAAATTCTGGGAATTACATAAATGAAACCCTCTTTCCCTTTCCGTGGGTTTAAAGTGACGTAAAGATCATGTCTTTAAAGCAGTTTTTAAAATGTTATAATTATGAAATGAAACCCATTTATTTTATGCTATATGGGTTATTTATTAAATGTTTGATGATGATAAATGTGGCTCACATGATAATAAAGGAAAATTTAAGGGTGCGCCCTGATAGCGCTCCAATGCATTGGGTAAAGACTTAATCTCTAGAGATGACCATTTTAACGACGCCTTGGTGAATAACCTTGGTAATTTTAACGACACCTTGGGGATGGACCTTGGTGAAACGAAACGATTGTCAATATTAAATGTTGTAGCCACATCTTCAAGTTATAAAAAAAATGTTATTTTTATTATGATGTATCTCATTATTCCATTCTCATGCCATAATGTTATTTTCATGACCTTATTGAAGTATCTCAAGTTCACATGTAAAATGTTTCTCTGGTTTCTCTTACTGGGCCTTCTGCTCACCCTTTCTTTTGATGTATGTCCCCAGGTTATGAGATGTAGTAATGAACCTAGGATGAACTTGAGGAGAAGCCTTTCAAGTGTTTAAGAAGAATGTTTTTTTTGTTTCATTTATTATGTTCCTGGTTTCCAAGACACCAAACCTTAAAGATCCTCGGTTTTGTAAAATGTAGTGAAAGTTTATGTGATAAAAAGGCGGGATGCTATAGTTGGTATCAAAGGATGGTTTAGTTATTTGTGGAAATTAGGATATGAAAACTTTAGGAAGAACCCTATAAAAAAGTTTAAATATAGGAAATCTTCCTAGTATTTTGGTGAGTATTGAGTAAAGGGTTTCCAAGAAAATACATCCCTGTCTGGATACGAGTAGGTAGAGGTGGCTCTGGCACAGATGTACATAAGGGTAAAACCCGAAAACACCGCTTTGAGCTAGACTCGAACAGGAACTGGTACACGACAACGGGCCTTGCTGCACTCTTGGTTACGACACTCCCGGGGGATATGCTTTGGTAAATCCATAAGCTTAGTATGAACCATTGTTAAAGGAAAAAAGATAAAATAAAATAAAGATTCACATAAGAATATATGATCAGGGATAACCTAGAAGGGAACCTAGGGGATCACAAGTTAGGGTATACTTTACTTCTACATGTTATCCTTAGATGCTTTAAGTTTCTTTTCATGATTATTGGATAAGTATTTAAGCCCCTAACTATAGCTTCTTTTCATAGTTAATGGCGGGAAATGGAAGAACATGTCCCAACAACCAATGTGATAGGAAATGCTACGATTGCCGTATTAATACGACAGAGATGATTAGGGGATTAAAAGATGATTATTATTTTGGAAGACGTTCACTATTTTGAGGACCATATATGATCAAGGTAAATAGATTACTACAGTGTCTTCATTGAGGAGTAAGGTTGAATTATATTTTGAAGAATCAATGAATTTAAGGTGGCCTTATAGTAATTTAGGTTACTTTTGGGAATGATTAACCTATCTTGGGTTAAATATGTTTAGATTAGATACTTTTGTTATAAGATGTTAGGAGTGGTTGATGTTGTTTGGAGATGAACAATGAAGTTTATTTTGGAAGACTATGTTATCAAATCCTTCTTGTATTTGGGTTTCAATCTTAGTTTGGTTTATTTTGAGGAATTTTAAGGACCGTTATTTATGGAATGGACTATGATGAACTTTGGGTAGTACCATGGAACTTTGAAGATTTAAAATTAGTTTCCATTCCAATGGGATTCTTTCCTTTTGAAGAGTTGTTTTACCTTACCCTTTCGGTTTTTGGGATAATGTTTAAAGATAGAAGAAATAGATAGTTGATCTTTTGTGGATCATGTGAGTCTCTAGATGATGATTCTTGTGTTTTGATGAGACCAAGTAGTTTTGAATGCTCGTCGTTTGGAGAAAAGATTAGTTTTGGTAAAAACTTATTAAAGTATGAAACTCTACATGAAGGTAGATATATTTCCTTATGTTTTTGTTCTATGTTGTAATTGAATCCCTCAAAGTTATTAAAAGGAACGTAAAACAAAAACGTTGTTGGTTTACGTTTCCTACAAGTTAATCAAAGACCGCTTACACACATCATAAGTTTGGTATTTTCTTATGGTTAACTTTCTCCTAATCATGTTCTCTATCACTCTCCCTCAGAACGTGACCCTTTGTTTTCTCCTCCATGTCCATGTTTCCTACATGGAATCCTAGTATGAGTAAACTCAGGTGGCCTTTGTACTCCCTTTTATTTCTTTTAAATTAATAGTGTTACTGAATCTTTTTCCGATGTGGGACTTTCAATGAAATTTCAAAACCCAATTTTAAAAAATTGCGAGGACGCAATTTCTTAAGGGGGGAAGATTGTAACGGCCCGAAATTTTGAATAAATCTTGTTTCCTAATTTCATGTGTTATTTTATTTTATTTTTATACTCAATAAAAATGTTATATTTGATAAACATGATTATAATTAAAATGAGACCATTGGGTTTTGATTGTTATATGACCATCGGTCAATATGACCACTGTGAACAAAATGTTTTGATTATTGTCTCCAAATATAAGTAATCTTGGTTAACTATTATAGAAAGAAGATTTGATGGCCTCACCTAGTAGTCTTGGACCGATCGAAGCCCATCTAACAGAGCTTGGGAAGGAGGTAGCACCATTGGGCTTTGCTCTGGACCAAATCCAAGCTGAACTTCATCATGTGAAGCTAGAACGGAATCGTCTTCGCGAGAAGTTCAAACTGATAGAAATTACTACTCGGGCAATGTTGACTGAGCCGCCCCAAGATTCTATCACCCTAGCACACCTTACTCTTAGGTCCTATGCTGGTATTATAAAGGGCTATGTAATGAGACCATAACTGCCTTGTGTAATCCTTGTTTTAAATAAAAATTGGGATTTCTTATTATGATGATGTTTATGAATTTTCAAATGACTGGATAAAAATAGTATGCATATTTTTGATGAATTTTCAAAAGGATATTTAAAAAAAAAATGTTTCTGTAAACCTTAAATAATTTAAAATGTGTAATGATTCTCAAAAAATGGTCTTCTACAATTATGTCCAGTATGAAATTTAGAGTCTAATAAGATCAACTTGATTTTTGATGAATAGTAAATTATGAATAGTGATTTTATGATTAAGATTAGTAATATGACCAAATGGATTAGTAATCTCACTTAAAGAAAGTTTTAAAATAATCTAGGTACCTTGATTAAGTAATGTGATTCAATAAAATGGTTAAATAACGGTTTCATAAATTATTATTCAAGTATTAGTTTTTTTCGGGTGAATAGTGTTTTTTAATTAAAAATTTAATTAAAAATAATTAGAAAATTATTTTTATAAAAAGGACTTTATTTTTGAACTCAGAGCATCGATATTATGTTATGGTAATTTTTGGGGTTTTTTCTGAAAAATTGAATTTTCGGTGAATAGTGTTTTTATTTAAAAATAAATTTAAAAATACTTAGAAAATTATTTTTATAAAATGGAGTTCATTTTTGAAATTAGAGCTTTGATATTTAGTTAAGGTGAAATTTTGGGATTTTTCTGAGAAAGATGAATTTTTCAGTGAATAGTAAAAATGCAGTTTTAGGGTTTCAGTATGTTTAATGACATCATAGCTGTGTCATGATGATGTCATGATATATTTTAAGGGTTGGCCGGCCAAGGGTGATGAATTATTGTTGTGGGGTCCCCATGTGGCCTAACTCCATGGTAAATGCCAAGGGAGAGCACATGGGTTTGAGAAAAGCACATGTGAGGTGTCCCTTGGCCATTAATGCCTTGTCCCCTCACTTTCCCTATAAATACCAAGCCCTCCTCTAATCAATTCGACTCCCCACTCTTCCCCAACGAATTTCTGGTCTCATTACCTCCCAAAGAGTCCTCCCAAGGTGCCCCCAATCCCTCAAGGTCCCAACCATTGAGGTTTAAGAGTTACATTTTAAGGTAAGGGATCCGACCTCTCTCTTTCATTTCAAGTAATCTCTTTTATGTCATTACTTTTATGATTCATGCTCTTATGTTGGAGGATGTTATTTTATACTAAACTTACTGCACTTTTCATGTTCATATAATGAGAGATCCCCTCTTGCTCTCATTATTTCGTTTTATGAAGATTTAAGAGGCGCCGTTAGGCTGCCGAAATTTTTGTAACGGATTCTTTCTCCCTTCTCATTTTTCAAGATCTATTTCCATGTAAAGTATTTTAAGTTCCTTTTTATTATGTTGGGGTATGATCTCTAAATTTATCATACTGATCTTTTATGATCATATGATGAGAGACCCCATTTTATCGCTTCAATTCAGTATTTTGAAGTTTTAAGTGGCGCCGTTAGGCTGCCGAATTTTTAAGTGGTTCTTCACCCTTCTCGTTTTGAAGTTCTACTTTCATGTCAATTCTTTCAAGTTCCTTTTTGTTATGTTGGGGTATGATCTCTATATCTATCATACTGGACTCTTATGTTCATATGATGAAAGACCCCATTTGATCTCTTCAATTCAGTATTTTTTTGAAGTTTAAGTGGCGCCGTTATGCTGCCGAATTTTTAAGTGGTTCTTCACCATTCTCGTTTTGAAGTTCTACTCTCATGTCAATTATTTCAAGTTCCTTTCTATTATGTTGGGGTATGACCTCTATATCTATCATACTGGACTCTTATGTTCATATTATGAGAGACCCTATTTGACCTTGTCAATTCAATTTTTTTGAAGTTTAAGTGACGCCGTTAGGCTGCCGAATTCTCACAAGAGAAATCTTTTTTTTTTCTTCCTTTCATGTTCTTCATTTCATATGGTATATTTTCAAATTTCATTACCATGTTCTTAAATCCATTATATTTTTTCCCTCTACGGTTTTATGGGTCATTTATGAATGTTTGACCCATGTCCCCTCTCTTCTCAATGTTTTCTAAAACCTTGTAACATAGCCGTTATGCTGCAGAATTTTCATCTCAAAATGCCTCTCTCTCTTTTCTAAAAATTATTTTTTGTTATAAAGTGGTTACTCAAAGCTCTTATTTCTACAGGGGTATTCACATATATATCAAAATGTTCTATTTTAAATTCTGGGAATTACATAAATGAAACCCTCTTTCCCTTTCCGTGGGTTTAAAGTGACGTAAAGATCATGTCTTTAAAGCAGTTTTTAAAATGTTATAATTATGAAATGAAACCCATTTATTTTATGCTATATGGGTTATTTATTAAATGTTTGATGATGATAAATGTGGCTCTCATGATAATAAAGGCAAATTTAAGGGTGCGCCCTGATAGCGCTCCAATGCATTGGGTAAAGACTTAATCTCTAGAGATGACCATTTTAACGACGCCTTGGTGAATAACCTTGGTAATTTTAATGACACCTTGGGGATGGACCTTGGTGAAACGAAACGATTTTCAATATTAAATGTTGTAGCCACATCTTCAAGTTATAAAAAAAATGTTATTTTTATTATGATGTATCTCATGATTCCATTCTCATGCCATAATGTTATTTTCATGACCTTATTGAAGTATCTCAAGTTCACATGTAAAATGTTTCTCTGGTTTCTCTTACTGGGCCTTCTGCTCACCCTTTCTTTTGATGTATGTCCCCAGGTTATGAGATGCAGTAATGAACCTAGGATGAACTTGAGGAGAAGCCTTTCAAGTGTTTAAGAAGAATGTTTTTTTTGTTTCATTTATTATGTTCCTGGTTTCCAAGACACCAAACCTTAAAGATCCTCGGTTTTGTAAAATGTAATGAAAGTTTATGTGATAAAAAGGCGGGATGCTATAGTCTCCTTCCACGACAGCTCCTATAGAGGCTAGCACACCGGAGGCTGACGCTCTGGGTTCCTGTAAGTCACATTCTTCACCACTGGTGCTTGCTATCAAAGATCCCAACTAATCAGGGTGCTCCGTGTACAGTGATCTCGTCATTGGAGGCTCGTCGGGATACTGAGCCCGGGCCGTCCTTAAGTGGACCAGTGGCAGACGTACCAACTCCTCTAGAACATACTTCCCGCACTGAGTCGGCCTCGAAAATTGGCGAGCGGGGGGCAGCGGACATCAGCGGCGCTGTTATTGGAGCGGTGCCAGAAGCTGACGGAGGCACCGCCGTTGTCGGGGCGAGAGAAGAAGGTCGCCCGGGTGTTGAGGATCCTATTCCTTGTGAAGGTATCCCTGAGGAAAACCCTGCTGCTGACCTGCAAGATGCTTTTCCTGCATACCGGCCTGATGATCTTGAGGAGACAGATGATCAGACCCAGAAGCGGCCGAGGAGAGCTGGATGACATGGCGCAAAGGGTGGAAGTGTTTACAGCACTTTCTTTGGCATCCCCAGTCAGATTGGCTGAGGCGGATGGGATCACTCCAGACCTGGATGCGCTTCCTATGTACCGGAGGGGCTAGTGCTCAACTCCTTTATCTGATGGTTCATGATTACATGGCTGAGAAGATACAAGAGAGCAGCAGGCGCACCGATGTTGCCCAGTGTCGAGAACGATCAGCGAGAACCCAAGCGTTTCTGAGGGTAGAACAGGAAGTACGACGCCTCGAAGGGCATGCTGCAGAGAAGTAGGTCTTCATCTCAATGTGATATGAGCTCATGGATCAACTGACTTCCCAACTAGCTGGCTCCCAAGAACAATTGATGGAGGCGAGTCACCAGATGACCGTACTTCAAACCGTGCAGGCTCAGGCACAAGCTAGGGTTGGCGAACTGCGCTCTGTGGCTGCTGATGAAGAGAGAGTCTTCAGGGAGTGAGGAGCAGTCCTAGAGGCCACCAGCCAGAGGGTAGCAGCATTGGAAAGATCAATCCACCATGCTAACCCTTAAGGTCTTTGTTTTGTCCATCTCATGAACATGTTGCTTCCACTGCTCAATATTTCGATCCAATGTATGGACCAATCTATTTATCTGTACCTTTGGTTTTATATTCCCACCATAATTCTAAAATTAATAACAACTCACCCTCTGTGGGTCTCACCCAACGTGAGAAATAAGGGATGCTTGTGTTATCATTTTATTCAACTATGGGGCATCAACCAAGATTCAGGCATCTGAAATCGGGCCTGGACTTACGAGGAGAAGAGGGAGATCCATCCAAAGGGAGGTAACCTCAGATCGATTGATGTTTCATCTCCTCAACATGCTCTGAAACATGAGTGGGGCAATGCTGGGGGCATTGAAATCCATCCGAACATAGGGAGATGAAAAAGGTGAATCACACTGCCGAAATTCGGAACACTATGGGGGAGTGGTGATGGGGGATAACTGTTAACCGTGGCGGAAATGCAACATCCATATCACATTGGCCTGAAATGTGGACAAAAAATGAGGGCTGACCACTAACCATGTTCTCAACACGGGGCCTAACTCAAATATCGTCGATCAGTCTTTCGGAACGTTGGCCCAGGATAGTAGGCAGACCATGGGTCAATCATCCATACTGTTACAACAGGCGGACCACTGGTCTATCATCCATATTGTTACAACAGGCAAACCACATGTATATCATCCTTACTGTTAGGGGGGTCCCATCAAACATGACCAGTCTTCCAGAACGTTGACCCAGGACAGTAGGTGGACCATGGGTCAATCATCAATACTAATACAACAGGCGGACCACAGGTCTTTCATCCATATTGTTACAGCAGGCGGACCACAGGTCTATCATCCGTACTGTTAGGGGGTCCCATAAAACATGAAAGAGGGCGAATATCCGAATAAAGGGGCATGTAAAGCGTGAAAGTGGAGTGGTGGTTTATTCGAACAGAATCCAACACTCCCAAGATTTCTCCATCGTAGTAGAGGCGCATTAGGAGGACATATTAATCTGGTCTCGGATCATCCCAATTTTCAGACAGGACCTCTATGGTGAGTGAACCGTCACTTCCCAACATCACCATGGGGCATCCCGAACATTTTCGGGGTAGATGTCACAATTACACTACTCCCCAAGAAGCCAGGCCATAGGGCCGACAGTAAGGGGGGACGGTATTTGGTAATCCCTGGGGCTGGACCCAAGACGAAATGTCCAAGCGTTCCTACATATCTCATAAGGATGAGAATCAAGCCACACGTTGTTCTTGAAGCACAGTTTAAAGTCATGTAGGACGATGAGATAGGAGGGATAATTCATAGAACATGGTGCACGTGGTGCAGCCACCGCAAACCCGACGTGAATGAGGACATAATCCTGCACTGCGCCACGCAGTCCCGTAGTTGGGGTCCCGAAGGCAAGACCCAAGAGACGAATTAGCTGAACTTGAGTTGGACCCAAAGATGAAAGGTCAGGGCGTTCCTACGTATCCCATTAGAATGGGAATCCATCCCGACGTAGTTCTTAGGAGATCTTAGTTTATGGTCTTATATCTCGGACTAGGGATAAATAAAAAGGACAGGAGATGCATGGTAAAGTGACTAAAGAATCCCATGTGAATGAGGAAGGGATCCTGCTTAACATGCGTTCTTTGGAAAAGTGTTTAGGTCGAGGGACCGAACACAAAATTTAGGTAGGGCCTACGGGGAAGTACCCAGGCACTCCTACGTATCTCATAAGGAAGATAATCAAGCCACACATAGTTTTTGGGGTGCCTTTTAACGTCATGGGGGACATGACATAGGAGGAGTGCGGGTCTATCCCTCGTACCAAAATAAGAGGCATTTGATATATATTATTTGTCCTTGAAGGTAGATGGTTTTTCTTTTGTGGAGCGACCGACCTAGGGTAGAAATTCCTGGAATCACGATAATAATCAAGCTATATATAGGAGTTTACAAATGTTATGGTAATGGACCGATACGCAATGTGATGTCCCTTATGGGGAAGTCTCCACAATACAGTGCCGTTTTCCGTCGTGCGGCTGGGACGATATCATCACAGTTTATGGTCGTGTGGTAGGACCAACCAGCATAGTTTAAGGTCGTATGGCTTGGACTTGGGGGAACATGAATGATGAGATAAGGCATACCTGATGTGGATGAGGACATAATCCCATGCCATCACCACGTGCGATTCCGGGAGAGGAGCCTCGGGCCAAGGGGCCGGTGAGGGTTTATAGATCAAGGGGCAAGAGACACTAGCTTCCAACTGAGCTGGGCCGGAAACACAATGTCTGGGCGACTCCTCATATCCCGTGGGGATGAGGTTCAAGATCTTCATGGAACTTAGAGAAGACCCAAGCCTCTAATCTTTGCACTCAGATCACGGGAGCCCTAAGAGATTCTGTTACACAGCTATGTCCGTCTGACGTGTGGGGGTGCACTGAGGGTTAGTGCAAGGAGTGTTGAGATTCCAGCTTGACACGATGGGGTGGAACATGATGTGAATCATGCAACCAACATTCAGGCCCAGAAGGAGCCAGCGTGAAGACTGAGGAACACTACTGACCATGTTCGCAACATAGCATCCGATCACGTTAGCCTAAAATGGGGACGAACAAATGAGCATCAACTACTGACCATGTTCGTAATGAAGGATTTGTATCAATTTCTTTTCTAAAACCCTCGGGGGAGTTGGCCCATGATGGTAGGAGAGCCATTAGGTGTTGTATCCAAGATGTTCTTGGGGGTCCCTCCGGGTGTGAGAGATAACGGGGGCCCGAATGGGAGGGAGCACGAAGCTTGACAAGTGGACAAAAACTTGCCTAAGTCAAATCTGACACTCTAGGTCCTCGACCAGAGTACTCTAAGCACATTAGTGGACCAATGGAAAGGGTTTAAGGGCTCAGTTTGAGAGTGGCCAAAAGATGGTGGATTCCCGGGAGAGGGGGGCATAGTGCCAAAAACCCTATATTACACCTATATATCCCCCTGCTGTGAGGGACAGGCCAAGAGACCGAGGTGACCGAGAGATTGTGGGATCTCCTAAGAGATGGGGCTGGACCTGAAACCTAGATGTTCAGGCAGTCCTACGTATCCCATAACGATGGGAATCAAGCCACACATAGTTCTAGAAGCATAGTTTAACGTCATGTAGGACGATGATAGGCATTTCATCCAGGAATGTGTACGGCGCGGTGGGTAACCCATGGTAAATGAGGACATAATCTTACACTACACCACACACTCTGGGCAAGGACTAGGGATAAGGGGACCGGGAATGCTGAGGGGCCTGAGGTTGGGCCGTGGTCAGGAAGGCCTGACCAGCTTGCAGTTTAACATATTGCAGTGAGGACATGCATGCAGTTTAAGGTCATGCTAGACCATAAGGGTCATAGTTTAAGGTCTTAGGACTCAGACCAAAGGGGGTTAGATGTAGTTTAAAATGCAGTTTGAGGTCGTGCTGGACCGCAATCCAGTTTAAGGTCATGGGGGACCGCTATCCAGTTTAAGGTCATGGGGGCCTGCTATCCAGTTTAAGGTCATGGGGGACCAAAGTTGAAATTTAGGGTCATGCAGGACCCTTAGGCTCAGGAAAAGTACTGCTTGAGGAACTTTGCGTTGGTGGGAGGAGTTACACGCTCTCCATCCATAATCACCAGGGAATACGCACCATTGGGATAGATCTTGTGGATGATGAAAGGCCCCTCCCATTTGGGCACCAACTTGGGTGGTTTCCTGTCGGGAATCATTGGCGCCCTGAGGTTCAGTACCAGATCACCTTGCAAGAAAGAGTGGAGGCGAACCCTCTTATTGAAAGCTCGAGCCATCCTGCTCTGATTCCTTTCCAGGTTATGTAAAGTGCGAAGCCTATTCTCGTCTAGCGCTTCCAATTCAGCTTGACGGATTTCAGCAACTCTATTCAGAGCTTGCTTGTCATAGACTGCCATGCGAAATGAGGGCAACTGAATCTCGATGGGCAGGACAACCTCAGCTCCGTACACTAGGGAATACAAGGTCACCTGGGTGGAATTACGAGTTGTCGTCCGATAAGCCCAGAGGGAATTTGAGAGCTTGTCCGGAAAACTATTCTTGTTCTGACCAACCATTTTTTTCAGAATGTTAGAGAGGGTTTTGTTAAATGCCTATATCTGTCCATTCACCTACACATGATAGCGAGAGGTATGGTTAGAGTGGATGTTGTACTTGGCGTACAATTTCTTCAGCTCGACTACTTGGAAGTTGGTTTCGTTATCCTTGAGGATAGCATGAGTTACTCCAAATCGTTAGATGATTTTGGAACTCACGAATTCAGCGATAGAACGGGCTTTGACTTCCTTGAGTGGAATTGGCTCTGCCCACTTGGAAAAGAAATCCGTAGCAGTCAGAATGAACTGTCATTGGCGGGCATTCACCGGTGGGTAAGGTCCTATGACATCCAACCCCCAGACTGCAAAGGGCCAAGAATAATTGGTAGTGTGGAGGGGCTACGGTGGCCGATTCACAAAGTTATCTTGAACCTGGAACGCATGACACCTCTTGGAAAACTTGATGCAGTCATAGATCATGGAGGGACAAAAGTAACACAACCTCAGAATTTGGTGAGACAACTTAGACCCGGCCTGATGGGCCCCATAGGAACCAGCATGAAATTCTTGCATGACCTGAGGGATCTTGACTCCTTGAAGGAAACAGAGGAGAACACCATCAAATCCACATATTTAAAGGACCTTCTCAAGGCATGGACTGCTCTGAAGGGTAAACTGCAGTGCACAGTGTCAGATTCGCTCAAGATCAGCTCGGTCCGACAGAAGATTACCGTGTTGGAGATACTCAAGCAAGGGTGTCCTCCAATCAGGAACTATTTCGATTACCGCATCTGAAGTCCTCGGGGATCCTGATGTAGGGGCACCAGCGGTGAGATGGTTCACCCGCGGGCCACGATCATCCTCCGGGATAGCGGGAGCAATGACTATCTGATACGCTACGTGGATAATCAGGTCGTCCTATTCGGGCTCCGCAAGCGACGCGGCCAGGCTGGATAAAGCATCTGCTTGACCATTTTGTGACCGGGGAATATGGGAGATTTCCGGCTGAGAGGGGAACTGAGCCATTAGATCGAGGGTGCACTCCAAAAATGGTATGAGCTTTGACTTTCTAGAAACATAGTCTCCATTGACCTGCTTGATGACCAGCTCGGAATCCCCTTTCACATGCAGATGGGGCACGTCGATCTCGAGGTCCATCTCGAGGCCAGTGATGATGGCATGGTATTCGACCTCATTGTTGGTGCATCCTTCCTTCAACAAGAACGAATACAGAAGAACGGATTTCTCAGGGGTGGTGAAGACGATACCCAGACCCACTCTATTGAGCCTCAGATCGTTGAGTCTTCTACCGGTGGGGCTCTGGGAGGCACCTTCAAAGTGCATCTTCCAGCATGGGACGACATGATCGACTGAGAGCATTACCTCTTCAGGGAATCCTAGATCCAGTGGCTGATCCACGGAGGTTGGATGAGAAGCTAAAAAGTCTTCCAATGCTTGCCCTTTGATAGCCTTCTGAGGCACGAACCTGATGTCGAACTGTTGGAGGATCACTGCCCACCACGCTAGTCGGCCAGTAAACATAGGTCGGTTCAAAACGTATTTCAGTGGGTCTACCCGAGAGACCAGTTGTACCTCGTGGTGCTGCAAGTAGTGCCGTAATTTCTGTACAGCGAATACGAGTGCTAGACAGCTCTTATCGATGGGAGAATATCTAATTTCTATATCGAGGAGCATGCGGCTGAGGTAGTAGAGGCCATTCTCCATTCCCTCATTGTTGTTCTAGGTGAGAAGTGCGCCAAGGGACTATTCCAGGGTAGTCACGTAAAGGACCAGCGGCTTCCCGGAGATGGGTGGCATTAAGACCGGAGGTTGGAGCAGATAATTCTTGATTTCCTCAAAGGAGGAATAACACTCTTCATCCCATTCATAGGTGGTTCGTTTCTTCATGATCTGGGAAAAGGGATTACACTTGCCTGCCAGATTCGCAATGAATCGGCGTACGTAGGCTAAGTGGCCTTGGAGACCTCTAAGATCCCGAATATTACTCGGGGGAGGCATCTGGCTGATGGCCTTGATCTTCTCTGGGTCAATCTCGATGCCTCGATGTCTGACAACAATGCCAAGAAACATCCCGGAGGTGACCCCGAAGGCACACTTCAACGGGTTCATCTTAAGGCGGTGGGAATGGAGGAAGCCGGACACTTTATCAAGGTCTTTGAGATGGTCCTGACATTGGTGAGATTTAACCACCAGATCATCCACGTAACACTCCACCAGTGTGCCGAGGATTGGCTTGAATATGCGATGCATGGCCCGCTGATAGGTGGCACCCGCATTCTTCAGGAAAAAAGGCATAAACTAGTAACAGAAAGTACCTTGGGGGGCCCCAAAGGCAGTGAACTCTTTGTCCTCGGGGTCCATCTGGATCTGTTTGTACCCGAAATACTAATCCATGAAGGAGAGGGCTTGGAACCCAGTCGTAGCATCAATCAACAACTCTGTCACTAGAAGGGGAAAATCATCCTTCGGACAGTGGCGATTGAGATCGTGGAAGTCGATACAGAACCTGATCTGTCCGTTCTTCTTCCTGACTGGCACAATGTTGGCTAGACACCGGGGGTACTGAACTTCCTTGACGAAGTTGGATTTAATAAGCTTGTCAGCTTCAGCCTCAACCAGTGCACCGTGGGAAGGGTGCATCATTCTGGGAGGCTGCTTGAACCCGCAATGGTTTTCCGGAAGGCCAAGGCGGTGGACGGCTACCTGGGGGTCTAGCCCTAGAATCTCATCGTAACTCCAAGCGAACACATCACGGTGCTATATGAGGAATTCTACATATCGTTGCTACTCCTCGGAGGGGTATAGCAGCGCTGACCAATGTGGGTCTTGGGTCCGCCTCACTATCGAGGTTCAACTGCACTAACTCGTCGAATGTGGTGGAGATGCCCTCCTCAAAGGTGGGGGGAGAATCTTCCATGTCCTCCCTTCCACTTGTGGAGGGATCATCCACAGGGGGAGATGCTTTTGAGCCATTAAAGCCTGATGGGAAGCTGGTACCGACCTAAGTGGCAGTGGTCATCATATCAGGAGACTCATGCACTACAGAGACCGTGGCGACAAAGGCTGTTGATTTAATCCCATCTGGTCTTCAGCCTAAGGGGCCTCGCTTTATGACATCAAAGAAGTAGTGGCACATTTTCTTGAGTTGGTCAATTCCGTCCTAGCGAAATAGACACGTAGTACATACCGCTATTTCCATGAGTCTGACGTCCCAATATTGTACAGGGGTAGGAGGTTCGGGAATTACCTGAGCCTGGTTGGTGTAGAATTGTGAGGATATTTTCCGCCGTCTCTTGGACTCGGAAATATGCCTTCCTCTTGTACCTGATACCACAAAGCACTGCCCCATTTTGGAGGTTTTGGCCTCCAACCAATGGATTGGGAATATGTAGGCATCATCCAAACCTGCCTAGGGATCACTTGTGACAGCGGTGGGCTCAACCCCACCAGCCAGAACCTACTTATCCTTGCTCTTGTAGTAGTCGACGTCCAGATAACGGGCTTCACAAGAGGCAAAATGAGAGGTATCTCCTTGTAGCTTGCCTACTAGACCATTAAGGGAGTATTTGAGACACTGGTGATACGATGAGGGGACCTCCAAGTGAAGATGGAGCCACGACCTACCCATCAACGCATTGTAATTGGTGTCCTGGGAGACAACCATGAATTCGGTGTTGGAAAATAGGCCACCGAACTGGGATTTCAAGCGGATCCTGCCAACTGGAGTCTGCTCGGTCCTGTCATACCCCTGGATCCTGAGGTCGGAGGGAGTTAAAATCATCCTCAGATAGGCCTAGCTTCTGTAGTGTCCAAGTTATGATTATGTTAATCCCAGAACCCGTGTCAACAAGACAGCGGCGGAATTCCATGCCGTTGAACTAGCCAGTGACGTATAGTGGATGAATGTTCCCCTTTATGGTAGGGTTTTCATCTTCACCAGAGAATGAGATAACCTCCTGAAATTCGGCATTCTCAATAGCCTCAGCGTGGAAGGCTTCTGCAGCTGCTACCTCCGTCTCAAACTGGAGGGGCCTCCTTAGGGCCTCGGCGAGCGCCCCACGCATTACAGACGATAAGAAAAGAGCCTCAAGAATAGAAATCCCTGCTGGAATGCGGACCAGGTGCTTCAGGACATCATAATTTCGAGCCAAACACGAGATTCTGCTTATAGGAGGCCGCTCTGCGATTGGAGGCATGACGTGACCTGCCGGCGGGACCGGTGGCAGACTGGTACTAGGCCCATATCGTTGTTCACTAGTCGAAGCCAGGAGTGTGGCTACCGAGTTAGGACCGGAAAGCTGGGTTCGACTGGTAGCAGGGCAGAGCTGGTCGCGGCACGACCGAGGTGGTTCTGCCTGATCCAGCAACACAAACAGTGGTGGAGGCGGACCTGTCGACAACAGATAAAGGAGCCGTGTGTGCTAAGCTCTGTACTGGGCCTGCTGCCTGGTTTCAGCGGCGTGCACGGCCTGGCTCGAGGTGACAAATGTCGTGCCCCCGGAGATTCATGTATCCATGGCTCCACCGACATTGGTGATGACTGGGAACATTGCCAACTGTCGCTGCGTGCTCTTCTGAGAAGAGGCATGCTAGGACGATGGTGCCGAAGTAGTGACTATAGATTCTGAGGTCTCTAGATGATTCAGGCGCGCGCAGATTTTGCCATGGGCATGGGCGACCATCTTGCTCACCATCTAGTCGTTATACTTCCATGACCCACTGTCGGAAACCTGCTGCTACTCATTCTCATCACCACTACTGCCGTCTGATCCCACAAAGACACCTGCTACTTGAGCCAGGGTTGGGCCCAACCTGACTACATTGTTGTCAATCTGGTCTTGGAGCCAGTCTTTGAACATGTAGCATCACTAGAAGGTGTACCCCAGGGTCCGGTGATAAGGGCAGTAGTTAGAGTGATCGGTGAGATGCGCGTCTTCCGGCTTCCGACACTCAGGCAGCTGCACAATTGTATACTCCAGAGAACTATAGAAATAACCAGGGACCTGGGCCTCATCAAATGAGTATGCCCGATTACTTCTGTCTGGAAAGGGGTCTCTTGGAGGCTGGCCTTGACAAGGGGGCGAAGGAGCATGCCGAAGAGGCGAAACCTGATTATCTCACCTAGGTGGTGGCGGTGCATTACGCGGAGGCGCCTGCCGATTTTGAGGCGGTTGCTGCTGGGCCAGAGGCTGTGCCGGTGGGGGTGGACCCCTACGGGGCTGTGGAGTTGGCCTCACTGGTAGAAACTCTAGCTGCCTGAGGGCCTCTATCTGGGCCACAACAGCAGGCGCAACTCTAGTATCTCTCCTTGCAGGGATTACAGGAGACAACGGGTGTGACTGGATGGCCTGTTGTAGGGCCTCTTCGAGGTGTTGAGCCTTGTCTGAGAAGTCTCGGAACCCTCCGAGGTAATTCTGAGTGAATCAGTGAAGGAACCAGCTCCTCCTTGACGTTCCCTATGCACATTGTCAGTAATTTCTCATGATTTAGTGGCATTTCAAGTGAGTATGTGAGCCCCTTCCACCGGGCAACGAAGTCTACGACTCGCTCGTCGGGCCTTTGTTTGCACCTGAAGAGGTCTGCGATGTTCATCTTCTGGGTCATGGAACTAAACAGGTAGAGGAATTTACTGTGAAGGTCCTCCTAGATAGTCACATATCCGACAGGGAGCTGGCTGTACCAGACGTATGATGGTCCTTCTAATGTCTGAACGAAGCAACGAAGCTTGGTGGCCTCCTGGTGCGCTAGAGTTCCTAAATTAGGCCCAAACCTCGAGTTAAAGTGGGACAAGTGCTGTAGCGGGTCTCCGGTCTAGTTAAAGTAGGAGAAAGTGGGGTTCCCAAATCCCGGCGGTGCCGACATGTCATCCACCCATGCCGGGTATGGCTTTCCGTCTCGTGGGATTGCCACCTGTCGAGTTTCCAAAGCCTTGAAACAAGTGACGAGTGCCACCATCAGATTGTCTGGACATGGGTTCCTATCCTAACAGGGATCTCTAACCACAAGCGCACTGCTGGGCTCTTCAATCTGGTAGTCAAACTCAGCAGCTCGTGGGGCAGCTAGTGGAGCAACTCTTGGGGAAGCAGGAGGAAACCGAGTGGGGGCTCTTGGGTAATCAAGCCTCTCAAAAGGGTTTGGCGAAACGTATCACACCCTCTTGCCATGAGCTCCAGCCTCTCCTCTGTCAGCGAACACGACATGATCACGGTTGCCCGAGAGAATCTCGTCGAGGGGTTGTTGTTCCTGCCCCTACTGTCCCGGCCTAGGATCACTGTAGTTAGGCCGCCGATCTGCAATGTGTTTATCCAGAAGCTCATCGACCAGCCTCTTCTGCTCAGCAAGCTGTAGGCGCAGCGTGGCCTTCTCAGGATCTTCCTCTGCCTTCTGCACTCAGGCAGATGGGTCGGCGAGCTTGACAGCCCCGACATGCTCTTTACCCTTTCCGATGTTCTGGATCAGTGTTAACGCCTCCGTGGGTGTGGGGAGACCTAGGAGGTTTCTCTGTTGGTGATTAATCCTCTCGTAGGGGTCCAATAGTGTCCTATCCTCAGGGGGTGAGTCCCTGTCAAGAAGTTCCTAACCCTTCCCCTCTCCCGACAGGTCAACCATGTTGACTGATGATGCCATGGGGGGCGTACCCTCAGAACCGCCCAGTGAGTTGGGCTGTCGAAGAATTGCACTGAATAGAAGGGCGGCGTACTTCCCCCATCCATGGACGTGCGTGTGGGGGTGGCTTCCTCGATAAATTTTCGGAGTAATTGAAAACTCTGGATGTATTGTTGTTGGAGGGCCCTACGGTGGCCAAGTGACTCAGGGTGCCAAACCGTGGGGAGCGTGACCAGGTCGACCCGACGACATTGCTCACCGAAATCCTTGAGATGTGCTTGACTCCTAGGATAAGGTGCTCGCTGATGGTGAATACAGGAGTGAGTCTCCCGGAGAGTCTGGCGGAAACATTCAAACTCTCCCAGGGTGAGTGATTCTGGTATATCAAAATCTAATCCCGCGACCGGCCAAAACTTCTCGGGGAAGTGTCCTGTCGTGAGGGCGGTCCAGAAACTCCACGACTCAGGTTAGGGATCCGGCCCTTGCTGGCCCCACTCATCAACCGAGAATGGCCGGGGAACTGTCAGCGGTTCCGAGGCATGCCGGTGGGCCGGTGGGCTGGCCGGTGGAGATTACGGCGAGCACGCTGATTGGCTGCCGAATCCTAAGTCGTCCTCCAAGGGTTGCAGTGTCCTGGTTGTCAATTCATGATAGGATGGTCCAGAAAACATGCCTCCTATCATAATGCCGGTGCTTGCCGAGGATGTGCCTGGTCGTGAGTCTTCCGTCAGTCCCCATAAAAGTTCTCCACCCTCTCTGACCGAGGTGGAAGGTTCCTCCGGAGAGGCCAACGGTAACTGCAGGTTTGACCCCTAGGGGTATGCCGAGTCCTCGTACTCCTAGATATACCTTCATAGGGAGGCGGGGATCACGTGGATCTCGTATTCAGGGAGTACGAGACTAATGCACCAAGTCCCTGTCCCTGACCTTGACTCATAAGACCGGGGGGAGGGCTCCATCGTCGAGTCATACTCCGCCTCGAAGTCCGAGAAATGGAATGGTCTGATTTCCATCCTAACATTCCTGACATTTCTCTTGCGGCGACAAAATCCTGCCTTCCTGCACCTGGGTGGCTCCTTAGGGCAAGGATGATTCCCATTATGGATTCCTCTAGCCGCAATAGTGCTGGGGCGGAGAGGACCGAGGGTCGGGGTGCGAGGACCACCGGGGAAGATGTCGAAAGGGACATGGGGAGGACCTCCATGTGGGTGAGCGACCAGATATGCAATGATCCATACTCGTGACTAGCGGTAGGGGAAGTGACCCCGTACCCAATGCAGTGAGCATTGGAAAAATCCTCACTCAGAGCGTAGCTATCACGGGGGAGCCTTCTGCTTTCCAGATTGGTGGCCCGGGGCGGGCCTTCACACTGGTTGGCACTACCGCAAATTGGTCCGCGGTGGCCATTGCCTGTGCTAGAGACCGGGAGAGTCGACCCAACCTTCCTGTGGGTCAGTCGGGGCCTCGATCCAGGTAGGGCATGTAACTTCCCCTGCTCAACGTATAAGGGGGTTTGATGACAGGAGTCAGTAGTGGCTCAGGCCATAGTAGTTGTTGACGTCGATGCCCCCGGGCGGGCATCCTCTTCCACTCGTGGGTGACACTGGCGTCAGATCAGATGGGTTGGAGCTGGTGGTGTGGGCGCATGGATTGCCTGCTCTTCGGCTCAGGGAGTCGGGTGGCGGCGTCGACGCAGCCTGGAGGGGGCCCTTTCCATGAACCCCTGGAGCGGGTCCCCGATCGATCGAACCCAAACATCTCCCACCTTATCATCATAGGGAAGGGAGGTGCCTAGGTGTTCCGACAATAGGCTCCCGAAACAGTTGAACGTCGGTGTGGGAAGCAGTGGCTCCCTGCGCAGGCCACAAGGGCGGAAACGGTGGTGAGGCGCAGCTGCCTCTAGATCCAAATGGGGCATGTCCCTAGTTGGGATGACACCTTCCTCCTCTTACTTACGCACAAGGTTGTTGATTACCCTTCATTGGATATTCTATGATAGATAGAGTTGGCGTGAGCACCCGACAGTTGCGGCAGTCAGAGTCAGAGCAGCTGTGGAAAAGGCGGGACCACGTGGGGTGGCCGCGTCGGTACTGCCCCTACCCCTGCGCCAGTGGGCAGGTGGCGATCAAGATCCGGATGCAGCGATCTAATTCCTTGAAGCATGGAGATGAACCCATTAGCGCTAATAGGAAAATAAATTGACAACCAATAACCCACGCTGACGATGTCGCAGAACGGAGTGCTCAACGTCTTGATTGCCGCAACCCTGGGCGGGTTTCACGTCCTGGTGCTGGATGCCCGGACCTGGTGACATGCTAATATTCTGACACCCCAAACTCTACCAGTCTCCATATTGAGGAGAAGAGATTCACGTCGGGTTCACCATTTTATATTTCCGACTCTTTCCTCCAGGGCGCGCACACACGTCCGTCACGCAGGGGGAGGGCGCATGGCTTATTACAAAGCATTCCTGCTTTCCAAAGGCGGGCGACATCTGTTCCTTGTTTAGGGAAGTCTTCTCCTTGATCAAAACTAGGATGATGGGATGCCAGTTCTTCCTTCCATGGAGTCCTCCTCGGATATTGTCACCTAGTCTGGGTCTCCCTCATAGATTTAAGATGGGTTCGTGAATCTCATTCCTGGCGCCATATCTTCATGGACGCCTGTTAATTACACTACTTTCGTCGAGATGCTCCAAGGGCTCTGGTTGAGGCAGCAACCTTCGGTGAGGAGAATGGTCACACTGGAGTGTTGTTGGAAAGTCTTGACGCTGGGGGATTGGCATTTCTTCCTTATGTCACTCATTAGAGGGATTATTGAGGGCATAGAAGCCCGAGACATCCCACATCAAACGCGGGGAATCGTGGGCCATATGAGGTTTTCCTCATCTTCCCGTGTTTAACATGGGGTATTCCGTGAGTTTAACATCTAGCAGAGACGGATCAGACTGATCAGAACACTGAGAGTGGATCAGATAAAAGGACCCCCTGAAGGGAACTCCGATGTCGGGGCCAGCATGTGGGCGGCTTCCTGGATACTATGGAGTGGAATGAGGTGGCATGATCCCACCGAGATGTGGCGGATCGGGTAAGGATCAGGATGGGTGATGGAGTGAAGAGGGTCTTGAACCACATGGAGGCTTTCTACGTATCCCCGTGGCTGGGAATCAAAGTCCGCATAGTTCGATGATACGGTGGTACACCTGAAGAGGTGCCCTGTGAGAATGAGCGTATGGATTGAATCCTAGAGGAAGTAAAACTTCTGGGCTAGGGAATGAGTTTCCCGAGGCACATGGTCTCGAGGGAGATGTCAGGATGGGACGTGGGTGTTGGATATGTGGCTTATGCTCTGAGGAGGCCCATGATGGTGGATATGGGGCTTACGCTCTGAGGCGTCCCATAATCGTGGATATGGGGCTTATGGTCTGAGGCGTCCCATGATGGTGGATATGGGGATTACGCTCTGAGGCGGCCCATGATGGTTGATATGGGGCTTACGCTCTGAGGCGGCCCATGATGGTGGATATGGGGCTTACGCTCTGAGGCGGCCCATGATAGTGTTGGTGAACCAACGCGAAGGGGTCGGAACAACTGAGTGATGGGATTGAACCTCATGGAGGCTTCCTACATACCATGCGTTAGCACGGATCAAAGTCCATGTAGTTTGGGGAATACAGTTTAACGTCATGTGGGATGGGATACAGTTTAACGTCATGAGGGATGTGATACAGTTTAACGTCATGCGAGACGAGATACAGTTTAATGTCATGCGGGATGAGGGCATTGGGCTTACGCTCTGAGGCAGCCCATGGGGTTGGCAAACCGACACGAAAATGGGGTCAGAACGACCGGGTGGTGGGCTTGAACCTCATAGAGGCTTCCTACGTACCATGCGTTAGCACAGATCAAAGTCCTCGTAGTTCGCTGGGATGGGGATTACTCTCTGAGGCGGCCCATGAGAGGATGTCATGGTTGATGCTCACTCTAATCCCACGTGAGTCATGCTCGATATGAGAAACAAGAGGCAGCAGGGATCAGATGATCACGTCACGAAGGGTGCATCCGTGAGAAGAGGAGAGGGTCTTACGAGTTGAGCGGCCCAAAGAGGAAACAAGGGCTTACACATGGTTATTAGTCCTTAGTGCTGAGACTTACTCCAGGATGGTGCCCATGGTGTGACAAAGCACATAAGAAGAGGGATTTGGGACCGAACAAAGGAGATGCCTCGTTCTCTATGACGCCCTCCACTGGCCTTGGCAGTGGGGAAGTATGGAGGTGCATGGGTACTACCTTCCGCAATAGAGGCTAGGGGATTACACTCCGAGGTAGCCCTTCCCCCATGGAAAAACGCCACTCCGAGAGGGAGGATATCATTCCATGTGAGGAATATTCCATTCCGGTGGAGACGAGTGGTGTAAAGAATGTCTGCGCTGGGGGGACCCTGCGTGCGAGGCACGTGGTCAGATTAGAGTTTAATGTCATGTGTTGAGGACAAAGTGCTCGGCAGTATAACGTCCTACAGCTCGGACGAGGTTGGTTCGCTCCACACCCCTAGGGATTACATGCCCAACACCCTCTACCCCTTGTGGGAGGGAATGCATCGGCAAGGCCGTGGTGAAGGGGGGGCGTAGGGCGAACCATCGAGGGTTCGATGTTAGCATGGCTATGCGAAGAAGCAATAGCCATTAGCGTGCCTATGTAAAGGAGCATAAGGCAAAGCAACACAACGGGAAACACCGCTCAAGGGACCTTGAGGTTACTTCATACGAGCCTGGAAGGCCGTACGGGAAAACAACGAATGGTGTGCATGCCCGGTATAGAGGACATCAGGCGCCCAAGCAGGGAGGCACCCCGGGGGGCCTAAAGGTAAGGATCCCTAGGGTTTGCGCGCAAAACACCGGGTTGGCGCGTAATCTGGGAAGAGGGATTGCGCGCAGCTATGGGAGATTTCACGCAACAGGCTTGGATTGTGCGTGGGGGCACTAGATGACCCCTAAGGTATGGAAAAGCCTAAAGATGGGATTGCGCGCAATTTATATGGGATTGCGCGCAATTGGAGGGGATTTCGTGCAAATGGAAGGGATTGCGTGCAAAGGAGGAACCCAGAGGAGTTGGAAAATTCACTTAAGCCAGTGAGATTGCGCGCAGAGGTGAACCTCGAGGCAAGGTTGCGTGAAAAAGGTTATTACCTGGAAGTCATATAGCACACATGGGAGTATGATTATGTGCATGGGAGCTGGTCCGAATTCTGCAACCCCGCAATGGTTGGGGTCGCCTTCTATTTATAAGCCTCCACCATCGCGGAATCTGGGCAGCGTGCAAAATCATCGGCGCCAGGACTGGTCGGCGTGAAAGGCTCCGCCGCGCGGGACCGGGCGTCCAAAATTGTACGCCACACCAGGGCATTTTCGTGAATCCCTGGTGTTTTTCATGCGAGCGATAGTTTTTCACACATGCCCTCCTTAATTTCGCGCCCACTTCCGGGACCTCCGGATCGAACCCCAAAATCCAAATATGACTTCGCTTTGTCATTTCGGAACTTCCTTTAGGAGTTACAGACTTTTTCGACATCTACAAACATATAACAAAACCACAATAAGACCCTATAGGTATAGTGTCTTTAGAAACTGGGAAACATAAACAACTCGGTCATAAAGCATCGACATTGTCTCCCATTTATTTCATCATATCTAGAATCACTTTTTGGCATATCCTACTTAATACACTTCTTCCTGACCTGTGGAAGATAAAACATACAAAAGGGTGAGCTCAAATGTTCAGTAATGGTAAACAAAAGAAATATCAATCATATCATATTCACAAGAACATAACTTTTTGGAAATATTAACCTGCAAAAGAGATCATAATTTCGTCACATGGGATGACTCATAGTAGTGAAATGTAATCCCAATAATCATAACATAATACATGAAACTTTATGGCATACATACATAATCATAGAGAATAATTTCTTAGTAGTGAAGACTCATTTCCAAGACTATCCTAGCGTACAAAGTCCATTTCTGAACCGAGTTCACTCCTCATTTCAGTCCTGTATCACTGAACCAGATTAACCTGTTGTTCCAGCCATGTCTATCTCATGAGATATAAATCTTTACCCAATGCATTGGAGGGAGATATAGGTCCCACCCATCTCATAATGATACCATTCTTATGTGTTCCATAAGATCATAAATCATACATCATAGCATAACCCATGTAATAAAAATGGGATTCTTAAACATCATGCCATCATAACATAATAAATATAAGATAAAAGGACATCATAAAAATAATTCCATCATAACATAATCAAATAAATGTAAAAATAGGAACAGAAACAACACCCTATATTATCTTAGATAGAAAATAATTTTTATAAAACACTTGTACTACATTCTTGTGGAAAATATCTTTTCTACTTCAAAAACATTTTTCCTTTCTTAACATGTCATACAATTTTAAACTAAAAGAAGTTGATTAAAAATAAACCTAAAATCTTGTAAAGGAAGATTATTGGAAATAATGTTCTAAAAATCCATTCATTCTGTATAAGTTAAAAAAAACATTTTTCTCGTACTTTGGCCGGAAAAGTCAAAAAGTACATCGTATGAAAAACGACAAAAGATTTCTTTCATATCTTTTACTAAAAACTCACCGAAGGGTAAAATTGGATTTAAAAAATTGTATTAGGATATAAATAATATTACATATTGAGGAAATATGGATGTGGATGATAAATATTCCCCTGTAGATTCTGAAGTATAAACAATCTCGGAAAAAAATGAGATTGTGAGATTTTCCCTTCCCTTAGGTCCGATTTGCTTCGTACGTGTCCAGACCTCCTGTATAGTGATTTAAATAATGTTATTGACTTATTACAGAGTAATATTCATTTTTATGATATCATATATGGTCATATTCATAGCTTCGTATTAGTAATATTTCATTGATACTTGTTATTCAGGTGTTTATTTATTTTTGTTCTTATGCGTGTTTTGTCGAATAAATTATTATTCATATTTTTAGGTTATAGATACCTCATTTACAGAATGGTATTAGTGTAAAATATATCATATTTATTCATTCAATTTATTTATATAATCATTATGCATTGAATATCATGTAGAATGATTCGCATCACATTATGGAGACGGTAGGCTGTATGTACGCACGAGCGATGATATCGTTCCCATGATCTTGGAATTGTATTGAAGTGTATGTATACTATTTCAGAATCAATACCAATTTAAAATAATAATATATATTTATTATTTACACCATTATACCCATCCAAGTAAGGTGGTGGTGGAAAACAGATTACACCACAGTGTGGAGACGGTATTCCGTACATACGCACGCGTGGTGATTTCATTTTCCGTAGGATGGATAGAAGGTTAAATAGGGTTGTTTAATATTTATAATAACATATCAGTATATGAGTGATACTGATGTTATTACTTCATAATGAAAAAAATACATAAGAATAAGTATAGTAAGCAATAAATTTGAAAGAATCGGTAACAGACATTACCTCTTCTTTGAAGCGCCTCTTCTAAACCTCCTCTTAGGGCACTAAAGATGGTCTTTGAAGAAGACCAGGACCTATAGGATGTCTCTAGGGAATGTGATAAGGAAAATGGTCAGGTTTTGTCCAATCTTGAAGGATCAAAGTTGTGTAAAGAGGAGAGGGAGGAGGTTTCCTTTTATAAGGGGGGAGAGGGGCACTTTAGAAAAAACATAAAATATTAATTTATAATAAAGTCATATTCAGTTTATAATGGATAAAAATTGATTCATTTAGAAGTTAAAGTGGATATGGGTCTAAATCCTCTCAAACAATAGATTTTAGGAAAGTTTAGGTTACTATTTTAACCTTATCATTTAGATTTAACTCTAAGGTAAATAATTTAACTTTTACCGTGTCTTCTTGTTTTCTTACACTATATGGTTAATAAACTTACTATAACAATCTAAACAAACCCCAAGTGGTTCATTATTAATATGTATAACCTTATATAAGTCATTTGGCCGAACCTTTTATTTTTAGTAATAAAATAACAATTAATAATATTTTATTTTATTTAAAAACTATTTTATGTCAATTTTGACACTATTTGGGAATTGATTTTTGTGAAAATTATAACAGAATTATTAGTTCGAAAAAAGTTAATTAAATCAATTATAATATGTCATATTAACCTATAAAATTAGTGTAATTCATAAAAAGTCTAAAATTACATTTATTTGGGTATTTATAATATCAATTATGTTAATATTTCCTTAATAAGGTAATTACTGCATCATCATTGTGTCATAAATAAAATAAATTATCTAAAGTCTAAAAATTATAAATAAAAAACCATTATGTATGAAATCTTTTTAGATTTATAAGTAATATTTATAGTCGAATTTATCTTATTTATAACCCTATATTAAAATGTTTTAGTTATTATACTTTGATTTTAACTATTTTAACTCTTCTTTAAATAAAATTAAATTTCCTAATCTAATCCAAGTGGACCTAAATAGTCATATTTTATTCCTAAGGTTGTTTTTGGTCGAATTAAACTTATCCAATAGAATTAGGACATGTGTTAGGGTAATAATGATACCATTTTACCCTTAATTACCCTATTTACTTTTAACTGTGGTAAATAAAAGCAAAAAGTTACTGTTTACCAAAAATTATTTTTATCTTATTGAACCACATTTTACTCCATGATATTAACCGTGTCTCTCGGATTTTTGAAATTTCACTCATAGAAGTGGTAAAATTATGTTTTATGTAAATTTTCAAACTCTCCTAGGAGGTGGGTAAAAGACGGTGAAAAATTCAATAAAATTTGTATATATCTAAAATTATTATAAAGTGACTCAAATGAATTACTTTGAACATATATAGGTATTAGATATGAATTTTGACCTAAAATAAATTTAAATAAAATAAAAAATTATTTAAATAAAAAATCGGTTTTTAAATAGTAACCCAATGTTTTCACTATTCATCGAAAATGAAAGTTTTCAGAAAAATACCGAAAATTCACCTGAGGCTAATTTCGATATTCCGAATCCAAAAATGAATTCCATTTTGAAAGATAAAATTTATAAAATTTCAAAAAGTGGGAATTACTATTCATACGGCTAGTTTAATAATATCTTAATATCATATCTTGTTTAGTGAAACTCGGTATTGCGTACAACGCAAGCTATCGAGGAAGGTCATGATTGCGTGTAAAGCAAGCCAAGACAGTGTTGTGTGTAGTGAAATATTCCTTTGATAATGTATATAACATAAAAACAAAAGATTTCTCATAAAAATCTCAGATTTTACAACCTTTCTGCTAGTTGGAAGCCTCTCGCATATGGGGAGGTATGACTGAGGCCATGTGTCTAACTATATTTGAGGATCATTTGAGTGGCATCTAGGATGAGTAATCTTATTCCATTTAAAATGAAAACCCTATACATTAAGGAAGGAAAATTTGCATAAATTCCACTAAAAAATCACCAAAAAAGGAACCCTCCTATACCCCTAATAAAGTCATCAAAACATTAAATTATATATTGAATAAAATATATTGTTTCCTATCATAATTCCATATTATTTTTATTAGATTTTTTATCCAATATGTATGATTAAATTCTTTATTATAAAGGAAACCATTTTGAGGAGAGAATTCATCAAAGTAAGTATTTATTTCATTACAATTTTTTAAATCTCCTTCCAAAATACAGTCTTTATAAAACTCATTACCCCTTATAATTGTTTTATATTAATATATAATTATTATAAGAAAATTATATTACTATTATATAACATTATAAAATTATTCATTAATTAATATCACATGTTTTTGTTTAGGTCGGTTCAACCACCTACATGGATGATTCTATACCAACAACATAATTTTCATCATAAATAGTTATAAATACATTAATATTGTTAATAAATTATATTAAATGTCAATATATTTTATTAATATTCTTATATAAGGATTAAATATAAGGGAATTATCTTTATAAAGTAACATTTATTTATTTTTAAATTAACTAAAACATTATCATCATGGATTCCATTCCAGAAAACCACACCCATACCCTCCACCAAATGAACACATGTATTCAAACATAATTGAATAAAAATGACTATAATTCTATGAATTGTATGCTATTTTTAACAAGGTATCATTGAATTATAATCTAAAACACGATTATGAATGTTTCTTCAAAAAATAAAAATTAAAAACATTTAATGATTAAAACAGACAATATCTAACTAATATATGTTTAATGAATAAATATAACTAAATAATGTAAAAATAAATTAATTAAAATATGGGTTTGGAATAATATATCAATATGGTTATTTTTATTATACATGAAGTTAAAATGTTTTCATAGAAGTCAGGAGTTAAGGTCTGGGTTTTTTGTCTCAATTTTCCTTTCATTTATATATATTCCATATTCACCCATATATTATTTTCAGTGGTAAATATTATAATCATGGAATTTTTCATCATACTTTACATGAAAATAAATATATTTACAAATCTATATCGATTATTCTATTTAATGAATTTTTTATTAAATATTTACCAAATCTAAAAGTGTTTCTTTACGAATATCATTTTGAAAATGAGATTATTTATTATTGAACTCTCATATGGGTAAATTATATATTTTACTTATTTGAAACGAAAACAATTTTCTTATAATATGATTATTAATGAGTTTTACATGTATTTTTACCATTTCTACTTACTTTGGTTCTCAATTCAATGTAAAATATTCTTTTTAGTGGATCCTAACATATAACTTCATTTTAACCTAGAATATTTTTCCTCTATGTTCATATTATGTATTTTTTAATTATATCCCTATATCTACTTCTATGATTGATTAAATTATTATTCAATTGGACATTAAATTTTTTCACAAGTTTGAAGGGTACTTTTTAACATTTTCATATTTGTCATTTTATATTGATTTACCTTTCATTACAGAGTTGTGAAAGGATCATCCTTTTTAACAAATTCCACATGAATTCCATTTCCAAATTTAATATCAATTTTTCATAATGATTATTCCTTTAAATTTTTTCTTGGTTTACCAAAAGTAATTATTCTTCCCTTATTTTAAAAAGATATTTTATTTTAAAAAAAAGTAATATAAAATAAAGGATATATATTTTTTATATTCCAAGAAATATTTCAAATGGTTTCATAAAGTGTATTAAATATATGTCAATATATTTTAATGTATAGTATGATTCACTTGGGATATGATTTAATGATATTATCTAACTTATTTCTGTAACCGTATTATGATAATCGCTTACGAAAGTTTTCATGTAACTCGTTTCTTTTTCAAAGGATGATTATACTATTACAGAATCTAAAAGGTTTTCTTGTTCATGTTATATCAATTTTTGTTTTATCATTATGTGATAGGTGGGTATATTAATTCCCTCTAATTAACTTGTTAAATTTTTAATCTCATAACCTAATTGGAAATTTGTAGTCAGCTCAAACCCTTTAAGGAAATTATCCACAATGTGATGGGTGGACCAAGAATTTTATTTCCCTTCAATACACTCAATAAAGTGTTGTGTCTCATTAGCTCGAATGTTAAGTATTAGTGATAAAGCCTAATTTATAAAAAACACTATTAATTATGTTATTATGGTCTTGGTTGTGAGACTTGGCAAAATTGGTGATTTGAAATTCTTATATATACACTATATTATTATTCATGTGTTATGGTTTCATAGATCAAGTGATTGACCCATTTTTTCTATAGTTTTATGACTCATGTATTATTTTTTTTGCAAGGAATTATTCCCTAAATCTTGATTAATAGTATATGTTTCATTGGGTATTATTCTATTATATTATATTTGGACACCTTGATTTTGTTTTAAAACCCACTTTCTCATCTTATGGTCAATTATGATCTTTAATTGTTATATCTTACATTTACCCATATTGAGCATCATATGTTACACACTTTTTATGTTTATATTTCTAATATGTTTAGAAATAGTATTATGTATGATGTGAATATAATGATGTCATTTTAGAATAATATTTATGGTAAATCCTCAGTACATATTTTAAAATTATAATTTCATATAACTAATCTCAAAAGACACTAAACCTTTGGAATATTGGATTGCGAGTTTGTGAGAAAAAATATTTTCATTAAGGAAATTGTGTAAAATATTTTTTTTTCATGATATGATTATCTCATATGGAAGAAATTTATATGGGAAATGTTTTTATTTATAGAATAAAATATGGGAGTGCGGGTCTAGGGTGCTTTCAATTGGTAGCAAAGTAGGTACTGTTGTAGAACTATTAATCGGTGGACCTTTAGGTAAAAAATATGGGCTTAAAAAACATATAATGGTCTTTCATACACATTTTTCCGACACTCCATGTAATGATCTTCTTTTCCAATGGGCCAATAGTCTATGTATTGAATAAATAAGGCTGGATGAGTGGGTAATCCCTTGGGGGGTGGGGGTGGGGGCTATGGACTACCTTTTTGGACTGTGTGTGAGGTGTGTGTGTGTTTAATTGAAATTTTAACAATAATAAAATTATATGTGTATATATATATACTCTTAATTTTGGATAGAAAACCAACCTATGCAGTATTTATGTATAATTATAAAGAGGTTGTCTAGAGAAGTGTTATAATTTTTCACCAGACATTATTGTTTTATTTATTTTTATACTTCCTTCAAATATAATTCATCCATGATGAAGTATTAAAACAAATATTGTAAATATATATATATTTTTTAATGTAATAATAGGTATCCATCTCTCTTTCAAACAAATGGGAAATCAAACAATTATTCATATGTACGTTGAACTACCGCCTTCCGAACCAATGTAATTTGTTTTGCATCACCCAATGTAAGGATTGGTTATAATGATGAATTTAATATATGTATATATAAATTTATTTTCATATTTATCATTACATAAAGATAATTTTCTCTGAATTTTTTAATTTTCCATACACTGAATAATGACAACATCGTTCGTACTTACTTGTGGATTACCACCTCTATGAGGCGATGTGATTCAATTTTCCTAACCACATCACATTGATATTATATATATGTGTTTTGAAATAAATAATATATATTTTTTATATATTCATAATTTGTTAAATATAAATAAATACTTAACGTCTTTTAATCATGTTTGTTAAAAAATGGAATATTCACTCATGTGAACTTACAACCTACCTTCTCCCTGTTTGTAAGATAGTTTATTTTTCATAACCATATTTTATGAATTGTTCTAAAATTAAAATTAATATATAAAATTATAATTATCTCATGATTATTATTCTGGATGTGATGGAATAATGAATACATTGACTATAGTCTTCCTACCAATGTCATTTTGGACATATAAGACGAATAACATCCAAATATCAAAAGTGAACCTAATTGATTAATTAATTAAATATAAAATGGTAATTAATAAAATAATGGAATAATAAAAATGATAAATTTTATAATAAACATAATTTTACTATTTATAAAGATAATTAAAGTATGTGAGAAGTCAGACCCGAGGTAAGGGGAACTTTACCTTAAAAACGTCCTTTTAAATGTTTTAAATATTCATTTTATAAATATTATTATTCCATGTACATATTCTTAAAATTATTTTATTAATATATTTATATAGAAAAAAATAAAAAAAATTAAATTTTATGTCTCCTTTTAATTTATATCAAAGGAATTCCAAAATTATCTTCTTACGAAATGTTTTCACTTTCTTTACAAAAGGAAAAAAGGTATGTTCTATTTTATCATATATATATAATCAATGTATTATTTCCATAAACAAAATAATTATTTTTTGTTTTTTTCTTTTATATGTTTCCATGTTTTTTTCAAATAAAAAACCACATTATCTTTTGTTTTTGGAATTTTAGTTTTAAAAAAGGTGTTTTAATGAAAATGATATATCACTATCTGAAAATATATTTTTTATGGTTTAAAAAAATTTCTTTTAAGAGTTTGATGATTGAAATTGAGGATTTTATGTGTATCATTAATGTTATGGTCCTTTTAAATTTTCAACTATTATTATTGGGTCTAATATAACTCATGATGATGAGTGATCCTGATATAACTCATGATGACAAGTGATCTTGACATAACTATCATATGCATTGGGTAATTATTATGATATCTAGAGTATTATGATGGAATCCAAGCATAATGGTTATTTAAATTGTAAGGGGTTTTTTTAAGGGTTAAATTATTATGATGTACCAAGAAACCTATATGACTTTTATATGCTCGCTACTGATTTTTCATGAAAATAATTTGATTTTAAAAAGGTAAGAAAATGATCTTTTATTTTAAATAAATGATTATTCTCTTTTAGGGGAAGAAGATATGATTTTAGTAAAATTTATTTCATTGGATATCATGCTTAATAATAAATCCCCATGATTATTATTTTTCCGTTATGTTTTCTTATAATGTGTTTAACAAAAAACTTTGTGTAGTAAAAATGATTTCATGCATAAGTAATTGATTATTTTATCTCAAGGTTTATTATGTGAAATGAAATCTCTCTTTTATAATCTCATGGTTTTGAAATGGTGTAACAAATTTAATTTTAAATCTATTACTAATATTTTTACACTTATCCATGGTTTTCAAATAGTTTTCATCGGTTTTAAGGATGAGTAGCAATAATGGAAAATTAATGTTTAAATTCATAAATATTTTTCCTGAAAATGATATGTGTTTTATTGTAAAAGCCTTTTATAGTGGTAAAAATGGATAATATGATAATGTGACCATCATTAAATATATGTGTTTGATATATATGAGTTATGACCTAATTATAAAAAATTCTAAACTGTAGAATATATTCCTAAAAGAAATAAAATAAATTCTTGTTTAAAAATGAAATTATAGACTAAATAAAAGTTGGGTAGTTTTATTTAATCTGGATAGGTAACCATATATAACTCTTTTTGGTGATAAAAAACACGTTGAATAAGAAAAAATATGAGAAGATTGTCAAATGAATACATCCATGGTATTTTGAAGATGAATTTCAATATTTCATATCGAAAGTAAACCCATATGAACCTATGAAGTCACAATTATATCCCTTATGAAACAAATAATGAACCATATCCAAATTAATTAATGAAAAATCTCTCCCCCAATTTAAAATAGATTAAAATATGGTTAATTATAAATATTATAGTGGTATGAAAAATTTATCATAAATTTCAAAGAAGATGTACCTTTGAACCCATAATTATCTCAATTACAATAAAAACAATGAACACTTATCCAAAGTACTTTATGTGAAATTTTTCCACCAATTTTAATGAGATTAAAATAATGAAAATAATAAATATCAAAATGGTACCACATATTTATCATAAATTTCAATGTGATAATGAAAATAATTTTTTAACACGTTTTGATTATAAAAAAAACAAATACACATGGTTAATGAAATAAGTATCAATATAAATAAATTTAATATATAATAGGGACCAAAAATAATTTAAGATTAAAAGACTAAAAAAAATAATTTTAATTGTTGAAGCTTTCAGTATTGAAAACTAAATATTTTTTTTAAATATCAAATTTTTATCAAAATAAGTTCTTCTCTATGAACATACAAGAACTAATAAAAGTGTTATATCCCCCAAAATTAATTGATTAAGAATAATAAAACAAACAATAGTGAATATCAAGATTTATAACCTCTAGGTACATATATTACATATCCAAATTTGCTTGTTTTTAGCCACTCAGGAAATAATTTTATTGAAGATAAAACTCACTTTACCTTACCATACATAATGTTATGTCTAAAATAAATACATTATTTAAGAGATTTTCAAAAAAGATTATATTTGACAATAAATCCAATAATGAAGACATTTTTCACTAAATTGAAGATTTTAAATAATTTGAAATAGATTCATGATTTAAAATAATAGGAAATAAATTTAAGATTTAAGAGATTCTAAGATGAAATGATAAAATTTTCATAATTTATTTGATTTATAAAAAACAAATATAAGAAAAAGAGGAATTTAAATAATAATCTAAAGAAAAAATGTATAGAAATAAACGTCCATTCTAGTCATTGTTCACCATTTGAGGAAATCGAATCAATTTTCATTTGCAATTTTAAGAAATAAAATCATTAAAAAGTGTTATATTGATAAACTATTTAGAATAAACATAAATTGAGAAATAAACTTAATTAAAATGATTTAAACAAAAAATATGAGAATATAAATCCATGCATAATTCCTAAAATAAATATTCAAAATAAAAAATTATAATAATGAATAAAGAGTATCATAATTTAGATAAAAGTATCAAAAAAGATAAATAAGGATTATATTTATAAAAATATTTAGATCAATAGAAAAAATTAATAATTTTGATCCAAAAAGGCAGAGAGAGGGAAAGTAAATAAAGATAATTCTTACCCAAGAAAAGTTTTGTGATAGAAAAAATTATAAGAATAATGTTTAACTATATTTAAATCATAAATAAAACAGATTTAAGAGAGGTAAAATTTAAAAAACCAATAGTACCAATTCAAATGATCTTACACCTTGAGTTAAAAACTAAGTAGTCACCACACATGTTCCTCGAGCACCCGTTATTTAAGTGAAAATTAGTTCAAGATTTTCTCTTAATATACTTTTCCTAAAAAATAATGGTATAAATTATTTTGGTACCCAAAATTTGGGTGCTCAAATGTTATATAAAAGTGATTCTGGAATCCATATTTTTTTCTTAATATTTTAAATTATAATTCATAAAAAAATAATTATAAGATATGTGTATATATTGTTTCCTTCCATAAAAACCATTTTTCAATCACATTCATAAATATGATGCATGAAATTTCTAAAATAAATGAAAAATTTATCTTTAGAGATTCCTTTTAGAAAAGTACTAGAATTTTTTTGGTGCTCACTTGATTTGGAAAACAAAAAAAAAAGGTTTTTTTAAATTTCCTTGATAACACAAAATTTTATTTAAATTCTCTTCACCGTGGGTGAATTTAAAAATATTATTCTTTAGAAGAATAATGGTTGACTTTAACGTTCATTTTTTTTAATTTAAAATTAAAAATAACTCAAAAATTTCATTATAAAGTAGATTATGTTCCAAAAACATGATTATATATATATTTGAGATATTTGAATATAACGGTATGTTCAGAAAAACCATAGAAGAGTTCATCTTGAGCATATTTAAGATCTTCATTATTTAATTGGGTATAATATTAAAAAAATGTGTAAAAAGAAGAAGTATAAAAGCAAACCTCATCAATTATCTTTATTTAATTCATGAGAAATTTGGAACTATAATCACTTGGTACAGAAGTGGAGAGGGAATCATCACAAAAAATACAAGTAGATACTTTGATAGATTTCATTACTTTTTTCCTTTTCTTTTATATTCTTTTTATTTGTGGGGAACTCCAGTTTGATGTGCCTGTTTTTCATAAGGATAACATGTTACCTTAGTTTCATTTCAATCATTATGTAACATCACGGGTATTTATAGAATAATATATTTTCATATCTATTAATATTTTTTAATTAAATATTAGTTTTATTTTAAAGAGGAAAATATTTATGATAGCATACCTGAGAAGCAACAACAATTTTCTCCAAAATCATACTTTGCACACAATACTGAGTTATAAAAAAAATACAATAATAATATTATTATTTTAAATGGTATTTATTTCCTAGGAGTTTTGTTGGATGTAATTATCATAACTAAATAAATATGATTATATATTTCATTTTAAAGTTTTTATATTTATCTAATTAATTTTAGAGGCTTAAAATGAGAATGAATCCAATTTTATGCTTAAAATAGTCTAATCTTTCTAAATGGTCATTTTTCTACCATTTGATGGAGAACCTTTTTTAAATCTAGTTTTTTTCACTTTTATATGTTCTATTTAGAAAATATAAACTTATTATTTTGAATCAGGACAAAAATGTTTCATTTAGTTGATATTTTGTTATTTTTATGATAAAATTTCAATATTAATGAATAATGAAAAATACTGCATTTTAATTCAAAACTACCTTTTAATCTAATTTATTTATATAGTTTGATTACCCTTTTAATTTTTTTAATGTGTAATTGGATTAATGTTTTACCATTTAATCCAATTTTGGTCATTGGAAATAATTTTACATTGAAATTGGCTATAAACACGTGTCAATCTTTTGATATTTTTTACTTCATAGAAACCCACTTTCTAGTTTTCAAAAGGAGAATTAATTTTAAATTAATTTATACAAATTCTGTGTTTTAAATTTGAAAAAATGAATTCCATATTCAGAATTTAGAGCTCCAAACTTTGAAAAAAGGTACCTTTTATTTTTGGACATTATGATTTGTAACTTGAGTAATAATTTTTATTTACAATGGTTAATGGGTAAATCAAGTAATAAAGGGTAAAAAATAATATTATAATAATATAAAACTACCCTAACACATGTTCTAATCCAATTGGATGAGATGTGATTGACCATGGGCAACCTTTGGTGGATTTTAGGACCCCATGGAGCTACTTGGGGTTTGATGACAACATGTTATAATAGTTTATATAAAGTAAAGAGATATATAACATAAACCTGTATCTTTTAACTAAATAAATTTTAAGGTGGGGTTATATGATTGATATATTTTTCTATAAAGAGTCATTATAAATATAAAAAAATTTCTTACATCATGGTATATTATTTATAATTTTCAGATAATAAATAAATAAATTTATTTATGACATAATGATGATGAAATGATTACCTTATTAAAGAAGATTCACATAAATGATATTATAAATATTAAAATTAAAATAATTTGAATATTTTGATTCCATAAAAAAAATTATTAATGACTATGACCTGTTATATTAGTGTTAATGTAGTTTTTTAGAATTAATCAAGTTGTTATGACTTTAAAAACATCAATTACTAAATAGTGTCGAAATTAAGCCAATGAGGACGTAACTGATTGATAAGGTCTCCTAAATGGAATCCAAGATACCCGGGTTCAAAATTGGGTGGAGGAGAATTTATGGGTCACTGTAGAAGTACTTTAGAAGTTGTTATTTAGTACTGTAGCATCCAGAACAATTCACCCGATTTGGGGCTTCGGGCCACCAGTTTGGGCCTATGGGTCTCAGGGCCTTTGGGTCATCAAAACGCTTTTGGACCACAGGCCTTCGGGCCACAGAAACCAAATTTTTGCATAGTTCACATAACACAGGGCCCAAATGAGGAGTTTGATATAGGAGGACTTAAGGACTTTGGGTCAGTAAGGCTTTCAGGCCACCTTAAGGCCTTCAAGGCCACCTGATTTTCTGTTGCACAGACAGATTCTACAAGGTACCACTTTAGAGGAGGAAAGAGCAGGGTGCATTCACCAAAGTAGGGATAAAAAAAACTTTGGAAGAATGAGTGGGTATGGTAATTTCCATTGGTACCACACCTGTGAACCTCCTTACATGGACATGCTAGCCGAACAGTCCTGAAAATGTGGAGAGCTGATTATGATGCAGATGTTGGGGAGGAGTGGTTTCAAGTAGTCATAGTCTATATGATTTCCTTTCGACCTATGGGTCTTGTAATGTCTTCAAATCTACGGGCAATGTAATAACTAAGCCTACCTACCTTTTTTAGGGTTCCCCCTCATCCCTTGAAAGAGGGGATATTAGAAAATCAATAAAAAATAAAGCCTTTGGGCCATTGAGTCAGTCAAAATTAACATAAAGGAGTTTAAAAAAAAATACTATTTTATTAAATGATAAAATAGTCATAAAAATATTAAATTAGAAAAAATTAATTTTATAATGTTACAAATTTCATTAATTTTTTACTTTAGGTACTCTTGGAATTTTATAGTATCCATATTAACTGAATTGTTTAAAAATAGAAGATGACATGGTAAGAGTTGATTTATTTAACTAAGGGTTAAATCCAAAAGATAAGGTTAAATTTGTGACCTAAACTTGTCTAAAAAATATTGGTTGAGATAATTTCTACCCATAATCATATTATTCTCTAAATATATCAATTTCAAAATATTTTAATTCAAAAATAATGTTAAAATAAAATAATATTTCAAGTCTTTCCTGAAGTGCCCCTCCTCCCTCTTATAAAAGGTCACCACCTCTACCCACATACCAACACCACTCAAGCCACTTTTATCATCCAAATGTTGATCAAATAATCTCCCAAAATCCCTACCTTCATCATATAATCCTTACCTTGGGAAGAATTCAATTCAAGAAATCCTTTTGGCTTGAATCATATAAGAGTTACCTGATTTTTTGGGAGTGCCTTCTCTCAAGCTCTTTCCTTTATTTTCTTTCTCCACTCCCTATACTCTTATTATTATATTATTAAATAACAAAAAAAGTATCCAAAATAAACTATAATTTTGTTATTATAAATAATATAACTACACTTACACACAACTCTATCTATTGGATACAAACATACTATTTCTATGAATGATGAACTCGAGCCTCCTGAAATGACTATTGTTCAATTTTATCCTACCACCTATCATGGTAGAAATTATGTTGAAAATTTATTTATATATGAAATGTATTATATTTATATTGTCAAAATAATTCTATATTTTATTTACAACATACCTTTATGCTTTTAATAATGTTTAAATATGATAATTTCATTTGATGAAGTGTGGACTACCACCCCCTCAAAGTGATATGACTCGTTCATGCCATACGAGGAATGTATAAAGGATGGTGTTAATTAACTTATGTAACATATATAACATATATATTATTCTGTAATTATAATATACCTATATATCATTTAGTTTTCATTCCTTTAATATGACAACAAAATGAAAGTAGTGTACGTACGACCTACCGTCTCCATGAACAATGCATTTTATTTGTTATCTAAAAATGATATGAACTATTATAAATATATACATATATATATATATATATATTGGATATATATGATATTTAAATTAGGAATAATATTCTAGAGATGATGGAATAATTACTACATGGATAATTTTCTTTAAAACAAGTTCATTTTTTGACTCAAATACCGAGCATCGACAAAACGTCCAATATGATCTCCAATAAATAAATAATTGCTATAAAATGGTAATAAGTGATATAAAATGAATAATAAACTTTAAAAAAGTTCTAAATCAAGTAAAAATTAACCTATGTTTGTTATATATGAAACTAAAGAACGAACACGACATGTGAGATTCAAGGTAAGGGACTTCGTCTCAATCTCTTTTCATTGAGGCATATTTTGATTTATATATGACCATATTTTATACGGTATTTAATCAACACATTTGAATTTTAATTTTTGTCAATTTTTTTTAAAATGAATCTTTTTTATTAATCATTTTACTAAATGAAAAAAAGGAATGTTTCTTTTTAACATACATAGTGATAACTACCTTTCCCCTGCCATGACCATTATTTGAGATTTATATTCCTCTACAAGACGTAATGTTTTTAAAATAAAAATAAATAACATATACACTTTTAGTGTACTTTGGTATTGATAATGGTTTTGATAAAGGATTTATTATGTTAATATCATGAAATAATCTATTGTGATTGCAATGTGGAAATGTTATTTTTCATATATTCATATTTTATGTATTATGATTATGTTATGGATCTTGGGAATCAGTTATTTATATGGGTGGTTCTATGTTAAACCAAGGGTGGGTGATCCTGTGATAGATCTCTAATGCATTGGGTAACATGACAGAGATAAATGTTAATGTTTCTCTTAAGGGATTTAGGGAATATACTGTGATTCATATCCTAAATGTAACTGTGAAGGTTAATCCCTATGTGACAATGAAAGCTACAAAGTTTGTATGATATGAATGCCAAAGGTTACCTTTATGATTTATGATTTCTATGAAGTTTTCATAATTTTTATGAATTCATTTGTTTTTATATATTAATTGAATATTTTTTATTTCTTTATTTTATCCCTTAGTGAGTTTTTATATTCCTCTTTTTTTTGAAATGTTTTCACAAGGTATAAAGATGACTAAGATAAAAGAAGAAGTAAAGAAGATTATTATCAAGAAAAGAAATCATATTTTTTAAAGGATTTTTTAGTGTTAAAATGGATTCTATTTTTATAGTATCCAATTTTTTGATTATGGGATGATATATATTAATAATAACATAATTATTTAAAACTCTATACCTGAAAATATCTTTGATATAAATTAAAATCAAATTATTGGCTTATCTCACGATTAAGTAATGTTTTAAGGATTAGGCCTTATAGTTAGTATCATAGGACTGTTTAGAAAACTTTATGGGTTTAGATATTGTTAATAGAATATACATAAATTATTTTTACTTTATGGTCAAATTGAAATAGCATTTTAGGATTACCATGTTGCTTCATCAAAGATATGTCTGTTTAGAATGGTTTTCCATAGAGAAAAATGGGAAGTTGTGTTTTGACAACTTCCAGAGCAGAATAACCTTTTAAAATAGTAATCTTAAGATGCTCGGAATTAGAACTAAATAGTTTGTTATAGAGATGGAACAATCAACTCAGGCTAAAAATTGTGGTGGTATCTATGCACAAGATCATCCAGAGCTTCCACAGAGAAACATATCGGTAGTGGATCCTTTCATGAGGAAACTTACTCCATAATTTATGGGATAAAGTTACCATATGCTAAAAGAATAGTGGATTAAATAACAAGAAAATATTTCCAATGTCATGGGGTGTTCAAAAAAATAAAAGGTTAGTTTTGCTTTTTACCATTTTGAAGGTGAAGCCAATTAGTGTTGGTCTATAGTTAAAAATATCAGGGATAGTGAGGAGATTGAAGCCCTTGTTTGAGATGAATTCAAAGGTATGTTTCCTGAGAAATATTTTCCTAAGGTAATTCAACTTAGGATGGAAAAAAAATTCTTGGAATTGTGATTGGAGGATGACTCATTGGATGCTTATGACGCAAAATTCACTCGATTGGAATGGTATTCTTCAAATTTCATACATGATCTTAATAGTAAAATCAATCATTTTTAATCCGTATTAAAGGAAAAGTGTTAAAATGAATTAGCTTATATTGAGTTCAAAAGTTATGAAAAATTGGTTTGATGTGCGAAGAAGGTAGAGATGGAGTTTATCGATGATCAGGTGTTCTTTGAAAGACAACAGAATAAAAGTTCAAAGAGGTAGGTGAAAGGGAAAAATTCTTTAAAAAAGTCAGATGGTATGAAATTAAGTTCACATTATGTGAAAATTATGGTAAAAATCACACCACAGAATGCCTTTTGAGTTTTGGTAAGTGCTTCTGATGTTGTAAAATAGGATATAAGGCTCATAATTGCATTGAATAATATTAGGGTAGTGGAAATAAAAAATATTATATATATTCAGTAAAATGTTTTAAGTGTAATGAGATGGGTAATTATGCAGATGAGTGTCCGGCGAAGTGCTCAAATGATTGAAAAAACCTAGACTACAAGCAGAAAGGGGAAGTGAAATCCTTTGCAACTACATTAATAGATGTTGTTCCACCAAATTATGTAATATTAGGTACCATGTTTTCTAATGTGTTGTTTTATTTCGAGTCTATATATTCTTTCATTTTTAAGAATTTTTCTATTAAATTTGGGATTCCATATCAAAAAATGAATCTAGAAATTGTGGTTAAAATACATGTGGGATATATTAGGACAAAAATAAATTATAAGAGCCTTCCTATCCATGTCTGTGTAAAGAATATACTTAAAAACCTTATAGTTTTTCTTATTGTAGTGTTTGATGTTATTTTGGGTATGTCTTTGCTTTCCGTTTATCATGATAAGATTGACTAAAAAGTTAAATAGGTATCTTTTCAGAAAGAATTTTAGTTTTTCTACAAGAATGTACAGATACTATTGAGAACATATCATGATACTGAGAAATTGAGAAAATATGGAAATGAATGTTAGATTGTACATATTTTTGAAAAGAAAGGAATTGTTAATATTAATGATGTACTAGTGGTAAATGAGTATCTTGATGTTTTTTATAATGAGTTTCTTAGTATAATACCAGATCATGAAGTTTAATGTACTATTTACTTGGTTCTTAAAGCTAATATAATTTCAAAAACCCTTTATCAAATGGATCAAATTAAACTTTTAGAGTTAAAGAAGAAATTTTAGGAGTTTTTAGATAAAGGTTTCATTCAACCTATAACATCACTATGGTGTGATATTTCCTTGTTTGTTAAAAAGAAATATGGTTCAATGAGACTTTCCCTTGATTATAGAGCCTTGAATAACATCACTATTAAGTACAAGTGTTCTTTTCTTCATATCAATGATATTTGTGATCAGATCTAGGGAGCTCGGTATTTTTCGAATATTGAAATGAGGTCAGGGTACTATTAGTTGAATGTAAAGGAATAAGACATTTCTAAGACAACATTTCATACTAGATATGAACATTATTAATTTGTAGTTATGACTTTTGGGTTAACCAATGCACTTTCTGTATTCATAGATCTTATAAATTTTTTTAGTGATTTCTTGGACAAGTTTGTGGTTGTGTTTATTGATGATATTTTGGTATATCCTAAAAGTAAAGAGGGGTATGAATGTCATTTAAGGTTTCTCTTTAAAAACATAAAAAAATAAACTGATTGGGAAATTTAACAAGTGTGATTTTTTGTTATAAAAAACATCATTCCTTGGTCACATTGTTTCAAAACATTCCATAATATTGATCCTAATAAAACAGAAGTTATTGAAGAATATCCAAGACCCAAAAATATAATAGCGATTATTTTTTTCTTGGTTTACTATTTTTTTAATGGTTATCTAGCCCACACATACGTTAACTCGAAAACGTGTTAATTTTATCTAGAAAAAGGAAAGTGATGAATGTTTTCAAGAATTTAAAAGAAGATTAGAGAATTCTCCTATTTTGGAGCTGCCTTCCAGAATTGATGAATTGGTAAATACAACGTTTTTTTAGTAGACTTGGCTGGTTCCTGATATATAATGATCAGGTAATTTCTTATGCTTCATGTCAGTTGAAAAATCATGAGTTAAATTACCCTACACATGATTTGGTATTATTTTCTGTTTTTTTCTTTAATAATTTCGAGGCATTATCTATATGGATTGATATGTGAAATATTTATTGACCATAAATTTTGAAGTATAAATTTACTCAGAATTAATTGAACATGAGATAGAGAAGATGGATATAATTAATCATGTATTATAATTGAACGATTCATTAACATCATGGAAAAGTTAACAAAGTGGCCATTCCTTCGAGTGGGAAAATTAATGCTACATTAACTAAGTTACATTTAGAATATGAAAATTTGATTAATGTTTTGATGAACTTTGTCATGGAAGTTTTTAGTTCAGGAAGTTT
The DNA here is from genome assembly GCA_963277665.1 of Viscum album. NCBI lineage: Eukaryota > Viridiplantae > Streptophyta > Magnoliopsida > Santalales > Viscaceae > Viscum > Viscum album. The sequence continues at coordinate 255,879,005 of OY728143.1, read as the reverse complement.
CACCTTTTTTATAAGGGTAAGTTTCCTGAATTAAAAATTGATAAATACTGTGTTTTGAGGTTTGGAAAAAGATTATGTGTGACTTGTGATTCTATGTTGATGAAAGTGTTGTTATGTGAAGCTCATAGTTCTCTGTTTTCAGTTCATCCGACAGTTCTAAGATGTAAAAATATCTTTTGGAGTAATACTGGTGGGATGGAATGAAAAGAAATTTTGATAACTTTACTTAGAAGTGTTTAAATTGTCTAAAGGTTAAAGTAGAGTAGCAGTTACTGATAGCGATGCTTCATCCTTTTCCAGTAGCAGAGTGGAAATGGGAAAATATATCCATGGAATTCATTGTGGGATTATTAAAGACACCTTGAAGTAATAATGCAATCTGGGTTATTGTTGATATATTGACTAAATCATCTCACTTTATTCCTATTCGAGATACACAGTCTCTAGATCAACTTTCTCAGTTGTATCTTAAAGAATTAGTCATGTTACATAGAGTTGTCTTATCCATTATATCTGATCATGATCATAGTTTATCTTTTAACTTTTGTAAAGGCCTTTTGAATTCATTTGGAACTAAATTAAATTTCATTACAACTTTTCATCCCCAATCATATTGGTAGACAGAACAAACAATTTAGACATTGTAAGATATGCTACGTACTTGTTCAAAGGATTACCAGGGAAGTTGAGACCAAAATCTTTTTTTGGTAGACTTTTCTTATAAAAAAATATTTAATTCTAATATACTTATGTCACCATTTGAAGAATTATATGGAAAGAGGTGTCGAAATTCATCTTTTGGGGATGAATTAGGTGAATGGATGTTGATGGGACTAGAATTGGTAGAAGAGATGGCAAAAAAAATTTATTTGATTCAGAAACACATGGGGATAGATCAGAGAAGAAAAAAAAGTTATGTGGATAACTAGAATAAGGATATTTATTTAATGGTAGGTGATCATATCTTTCTCAAAGTTTCTCTATGAAAAAATGTAATACATTTTGGTAAGAAGGGAAAGATGAGTATGTGGTTCATTGGACCTTATAAAATAGTGGAGAAAGGTGGATCAATTGCCTGCATGGTGGATATACCTCTATGTTTATCCCATGAACACACTTGTTTTAATATTTCAATGTTTAGAAAGTAGTTTTTGGATCTATATCATGATTTGAGTCTATAGGTAGTTCGGTTGGAAGAGAATCTTTTTTATGACGAACAACCAATACAGATTCTTGACCAAAAAGAGAAAGTGTTGCGGAATAAGGAGATTCATCAGGTAAATGTTTTTTTGAAAAAACCATATGGTTTAATTGGAATCATGGGAAACAGAAAATTCTAGGAGGGATAAATACCGCAAATTATTTGATAAGTGAATAAAATTACGAGGGCACAATTTTCAAAAGGGGGAATGATATAAAATTCCAAGTATTTATAGAATAATATATTTTCAAATATATTAATATTTTTGAATTAAATATTAATTTTAGTTTAAAGGGGACACTATTTATGATACATTACCTGACAAACAACAATGCATTTCTCTGAAATCTTACGTTGCACACAACACTGAGTTATACCCAAAAAACAATACAACAATATTATGATTATTTTAAATGGTAGTTAAAGCCTATCCTCTATATTGGTGGTAATGAAAAGAACTAACTAAAATATTATTACACATGTTTGTTAAATGTTTTTACATTTATCCAATGAATTATCGAGGCTTAAAATGACAATGAATCCAATTTTAAGCATAAAAAACTTTAATATTTCTAAAAGGTTATTTTACCACATTTTGATGGAGAACCCTTTTTAAATATAGTTTTTTTTCACTTTTATATATTACATTTAAAAAAATAAACTTCTTAATTATAATAGGGACATAAAAATTTACTTCGGTTGAAATTTTTGAATTTTTCTGATAAAATTCATATTTTAATGAATATTTAAAATACTACATTTTAATTAAAAAATTCTTTTTCATCTATTTTATATATATAAATAGATTCTAATTTTAATTTGTTTTCAAGTGTAATTGTATTAAGTTTTTATTATTTAAACCAATTTTGGACATTTGAAGTAATTTCTACTTGAAATCAGACACAAACAAAAGTCATTTTTAATTGTTTTTACTTCTTAAAACCCTGCTTTTTGGTTTTGACAACAAGAATTAATTTTAAATTAATATCTGTAAATTATATATTTTGAATTTAAAAAAAAATTATTCTATATTTGGAATCATAATTTAAAAATTGTGTAAATATGTACCTTTTATTTTTGGACATTATGAATTGTAACTTTAGTAATTATTTTTATTTACCTTGGTTAAAGGGTAAATCTCATAAATAAGGGTAAAAAATAATATTATAATAATATAAAACTATCTTAAAATGTATAAAAATACTATTATAAGATATATGGTATACTATGGGCATCCTTGGGTATATTTTGGGACCTCATGAAGCCACTAGGGTGTGATAATGACATGTTATAATAATTAATTTAATGAAAAGAGAAATATAACAAAAACATGTATCTTTTTACTCATACAATTTTAAGGTGGGGAAATATAACTGATATATTTGTCTATAAATATTAATTTTAAAGATAAAATTATTTTATACATCATGGTATTTTATTTATAAATTTTAGACATTAAATAACTAAATCTATTTATGATACAATGATGATGTAGTTGTTACATTATTAGTGAAATATTAAAATAAATGTTATTATAAATATTAAAATAAATTTTATTTAAAATTTTATATGACATTGTAAAATTTTATTGATTATTATATCATGTTATATTTTTGTTAATTTAGTTTTTTTGATTGAATCAATTTTTATCACTTTAACAAAAAATCAATTACTTAATAGTGCCAAAATTGGCGTAACTATGTTTAAACAAAATACTATTTCATTAAATGATATAATAGTCATAAAAATATTAGATTTGGAAAAATTAATTAGATAATGTTAAATTTTTTATTAATTATCCACTTTATGTTATATTGAAATTTTATAAAAACCATATTAACCATATGGTGTAAAAATAAAAGAAGACATGGTAAGAGTTAATTTATTTATCTAAGGGTTGAAGCCAAAAGTTAAGGTTAAATTTGTGACCTAAACTTTTCTAAAACCAATTATTTGAGATTTTTTATATCCATACACATATTAGACTCAAAATATATTACATTTAAACTATAATAATTTTAAAATAAATTTATAATAAAATAATATTTCAATAATTTCCGAAAGTGCCCCTACTCTCTCTTATTAAAGGTCACCAGCTCTACCAACATACCCCAACCTATAAATCCCCTTAACTAATAAATATTATGCTCAAATAATCTCCCAAAATCCCTTATTTCTTCTTAGTATCTTTACATTGGCCAGAAGTCAATTTAAGAAAGCCTTTTGGCTCAAATCAAAAAAAGTTTCCCGATTTAGAGGTAGCTTCTTTTCTCAAGATCCATTCCTTTATTTTACTTCTCAAATCACCATGATATTATTATTATATGACTACATAAAATAACTAGTATCCTAAATATAATATTATTTTTATAAGAATTATTATAACTACACTTACACACACCTCTATTTAATAGATATAAATATACCGTTTCTGTGTACGACGAACTTCTACCTCACGAAACGACGATTGTTCAATTTTCCCCTACCACCTATCATGGTGACCATTATGATAGAAATGTATTTATATATGATATATATTATATGTATATTGTCTTTATTCATCTATAATTTTTATTTACAACATACCATTATGATTTCAATAATGTGTAATAAGAAAATTTTATTTGAGGAAGTGTGGACTACCGCCCCTCAAAGTGATATGACTTGTTCATGCCATAATGTAATATATAAAGTATGGATTTAATGAAATTATGTGACATATTTAACATAGATATTATATTTTATTTATAATATATCTCTTTATCATTTTGTTTTCATTCCTTTAATATGACTATGAAATGAAAGTAGCGTTCATGCGTACGTACGACCTACCGTCTCCATGAATGGTGCATTTTATTTATTATCTCCTAATGTTATAAACTATAATAAAAACATATATATTGGATATATATGATATTTAAATCATGAATAATATTATTTAGATGTTGTAATTTTTAGTACGTGGATAATTTGCAACAAAATAAGTTCATTTTGACTCAAGTACCAAACATTGGCAAACCATATGACATGAACTCAAATAATTAACTAATTGTTATAACATGGTAATAAGTGATATAAAATTAATAATAAAATTTAGAAATGTTATAAATAAACTTCAAATTAACCTAAGTTTATTATTCATTAATTTAAATAAAGAACAAGATAAGTCGGATTCAAGGTAAGGGAATTCGTCTCAATCTCCTTTTATTGAGGCAAATTTTGATTTATATATGACTTTATTTTATATAGTTTATAATAAAACACTTTTAATTTTAATTTAATTCAATAGTTTTCGAAATGAAGATCTTATTTATGAATCATTTTACTAAACAAAAAAAAGGAATGTTTCTTTTTAATGTACGAAGTGACAACGACCTTTCCGCCACTGCATGCATTATTTGATATTTTGCTTCCTCTACAACCCATAAAATTTTTTAAGGAAAAATAAATTCCATTTTCAAATTATATGTATTTTTTCATTTAAAATGGTTTTGATAAATGATTTATTATGTCAATATCCTGAAATGGCCTATTGTGATTGCAATATGGAAATTTTATTTTTTTTCTTTATGCATGTTTTATGTGTTATGATTTTATTGTTGTTATTCGGAATTACTTATGTATAGGGGTGGTTTCGTGATAAAATGAGGGTGGGTGAGCCCATGATAACTCTCCAATGAATTTGGTAATATGACAGAGGTATACATTAATATTTCTCCTAATAGATTTAGTGAATATACTGCGATGGGTATTCCCAACGTAACTATGAATTTTAACCCCTATGTGGCTGTGAAAGCTACAAAGTAAGTATGATATGGATGCCACAAGTTAAATTTATGATTTATGATTTTTATGAATTTATTATTATTCTCATGAATTCTTGTGTTTATAAATATTCAAGGACTAATGTTTTAATTTCATTATTTTTCCCCTGACTGAGTTTTTATGCTCATCCAATTTTTTTGAAATGATTTCATAGTGTATTAGGATGAGTAAGATAAAGGAAGAAGTCAATAATATTTTTATCAAGAAAAGATTTTTTTTTAAATTATTTTCTTTGGTGCAAAAAATGGATACTATTTTGATAGTATCCTATTATATGATTATGGGATGATATGTTTTAATAGTGGATTAATTCATTAAAATTATAAACCTGAAAATATCACCAATGTGAATTAACGTCAAATTATTGGCTTATCTCAAGATTAAGTAATCATTTATGGGTAGGGCCTTATACATTATCCTTATTTATTGTTGGAAGGATTTAGTCCTTTTCATATATTTATTTAATTTCTTGGCAAGATGCACAATTTTGGCATAGTTTCCCAATGATTCATTATTTATTTATTTAAAATAAAATTTCTTATAAAATTTATTTAATTCCGTAGATTCTTTTTGGGATTGTCAATTCATGATGATCTCATATGCCATGAGAGAATCATTACATTCTTTAAATACCATGTTATTGATGTCATTATTTTTATATATTTTCATTACATTGGTATCCTAAGTACTTGTTAGATAAAGTATTTTATTCCAAGAGTTTTTGTAGTAAGAGTATCACCGGGAGATTTCTTCTATTTATTTAGTAATTAAAATGAGTAATTATATTCATAATATATTTATTTGGAGGCATGATTTTTTTTAAAAAACTTATATATACATATAAATTCAAATATCTTTCCATTTATTAGTTCCTTCAAGAGTTACTTCATGTAATTTCTAAATTTCATGGGAAATTTGTAAGTAAAAACCAGATTAAATTCAATTACATATAAAACAAAATCAATAGAATTTATTTGTTTTTATAAAGTTAAAAAATATAAATATAACTAGGTTTCCATTTTTATTTTGATTATTTAATAGTAGTATAAACATTAAAAATAATTTTTTAAATAGGATAACCAATTATTCAAAGAATATTAGACATGAAAGTTTTCTAAAATTTATAATTCATTCAATAAATGAAAGGGGAACGAACCATTGAGTTTTCTTAATGAGAACTTTGTGTGTGAATGGTAGATTCAATATTTTAAATATATTTCCTTGAAATAGATAAATATTTTTTAAAACAAAATTAAAAGTCCGTTAAACAAAATTTTGAAAACAATGTATAATTGTTTTTGAAGATAATGTGTAAAAAATTTAAAAAATGGCCCGTTTTTACCAATTGTTGGAAAAATAAAGATTATAGGATATGTGGTGAATTTTATTTTAAAAATAAAACTAATAGATGATTCAAATATGAAATCAAGTGAAAAATTAAATTAACAATAGTAAGATCAATCAAATTGATTCAAATCATGGAAAAATATTATTAATTAAGTGAGATATTGATTTAAGAGATTATGTGAATGAATGAAATATATAAATAAATGATATGGAAATAAAATAAAAGGTATGTAACACAATTTGTTAATGAATTTTGGAAATATGTCTACTATGAAACACTATGCCTCCTAAATTTTTTTAATGATTTTTTAAATAAATCCGTAGACATTGGTGGTATATAAGAAAATAAAAAGAGGAATATCCCAAGAAACCAAAACACCATTTCTTTTTACTAGTAGATATAAAAAAACTAGAATAACCATTATTTTAGTGGGTTTTGACGAACCTGAAAAAAAGGAAGAAGAGAAGGTTTTCTAGAGAGAATACCATTGAAAATTCTTAAAGTAGAAGAAAATAATGGATGAGATAGAATGACAGGAAGAATATTGAGGGAAATGAGGTTTTATTACTAATAACAAAGGATTTATTTAAAGGAGGATGGAGGATTAACACAAAGTGGTTGAAGGTATATCGTAGTTCATTGCTTGAAGAATTTTCACATTTCTGTTAGTTTCCAAGAATCCCTGGGGGTCTATTTACCATATATATATTATCCAAGGATGGTTTTAAGGATTTAATGGGTCAATAGATCTATATAAAATAATATTTAAATAAATCTTTGACCACATTTCCTAATACACCTCGCTAGTAACCCAATGGAACCCTACTGGGTGGCTAGTGGTAGTAACTACTGCATCACTTTCTCTTGGTATTATTCATTCAATTATAAGTTTTTGTTTGATCCATTGAAAATAAAAATTAAGGTACAAAATAAAGTAAAAAAAATAAACTCAATTGAAGAGGTTTAAAACATAATATTGTGATACTCAAAACAAAATTAAGAGTGTTACGGACAACATTTTTTTGGAATATGCATTCTAAATATTTTATTATTCTCTCTTTTGTAAAATTCAATGTGATTTTGTGAAAGGATTTTATATCTACATATAGATTACTTATTGATTTTTGAGATAGGTAAGTTAAATATCATATTAAAAAATCATCCTATGATCAAATATCTTTTAAATTTTGTGTATTAACTATATATGGGAATCATATTCATTATATAGATCATAATAACCAATCAAGAGGGGATTTTATCTGAGATGCTTGGGAACAAAATCAATATAGGGGACATTCCTACTATGAGAGAAATATGTTGTTCCTAGTCATATTTAAGATATTGAGGATGAAATATTAATAAAAATTATATATTTATTATTGTTTATATCATGGATATCCTCAAATATTTCTATTATTGAGATATAATTAAAATTATTCAGATGTAATTTTTTTAAGGGGGGATCAAATGCAATACCATGTTATTTTCGTACAGATTTACCTTTAAATAAATATTTTTTGTAAATAGACTATTTCACATGTAACATTGAACAAAAAAAGATGATAAATTTTATGGAGATAAAATATTAACATAAAATATAAAAATTAATTCATTATCAGAATATAATATGAAACATCATTATGAAAATTATATCAGGAAAAAAACAAGTAAATATAAAGACCAAAATCATGAAATCTATATTATCATGTGTTTTGTAACATTATTATATTTTATAAAATATAAAATTTAATTGATAGCTTGAGATGCATGCAACACTGATATAAAAACCATGATAAACTATTAAATATTATTATTTCAACACGACCGTTATAACCTCTCCATTAAATTGGAGGGTGTTAAAGAGAATATCTATATTATGAAATTTATATTAATTTCATATTCGATACAAATTTATTTATTAATTATCTTCAAATAAACACAAAATTTTTATTTAAGTCATTATATTTACCAGATATTAGTTTTAATTAAAATGATACTTTTATTGTTCTCTCGGTGAAAATAAATATAATTATTTTTTAAAAATGTTTTGAAAAATTATTTTATAAAATTATCTTTGTTTTTTAATTCAGTATAGAAAAATTAACTTAGGGTGATTTTTGGGTAATTTTATGAAAATATTTAATTTCCAGTGAAAAGTGAAAATAACGATTTTTATTGAAAATTATATTTTTATTTAAACCATTGAAAATTTATTTTTTATTTTGGTTTAAAATTAAAATTAGTTGTATTATATTACTAAAAATACAATTAATTTCATTGGGAACAATTTTATTGTTTAATTTGGTATAGAGACATCTTTATATTTAAAATGGTATTTTACTGAAAAACTGTCTTCGTTGTGTTTTTCTGTTTCAATTTTTATTAAATTATATGACTTTTTTTTTGAATTTGGACAAATGGAGTCCATATTTTCAATTAGGAGTTGAAAATTCTATAAATAGGTCGCTTTTATTTTTAGAAAACAGGAATTGTAAACTTAGAAATTGTTTTTTACCAGAGTTAAGGGAAAATCGAGTAATTAAGGGTATAAATAATACGATAAATATTATAAAATTTCCCTAACACTTGGTCTAATTTTATTATGTGGTTATTATTTGACCAAAATAATACAGGGTTCAAATTTATGACACTTTGGATCCATTCGGTTGACATTAATTCTCTTATGTTATATTATTTTAAAAAAAAGTCAATCTTGTCACACAATAGATTTTAGTAAGTAAAACATATTTAATATGTGGTTATCAAGAATATATGTTCAAAAATATATATTATTTTTATATCTAAATGATTTTTATTCATCATTGAAACTTATTTTTATGTTTTATGGATAAAATAATCACCTTGAATATTTCGGAACAATGATTAAGTAATTATTAAATTAATATAAAAATCGAATTACATATATTAAAAATATTAAAATAAACATAATTTTACATAATTAAGGTTATTAATGAATTTTATAGAAGATATTTACATGTTTATGATATAATAAAGTAGTTGTTTTTAATTATACTTATTGTCTTGATGTTTTTTATTTCCAATTAATAAAGAGTATCAAATTATAAATAATAATATTTTAATGAATTAATATTTTATTATAATATTTAAAAAACATAAAAATATTAAATAAGACCAAAGGGAATAATATATGGTTCAAAATTCATTCAATATTTATTTATAGGATATTTGGATGTCTTTGGATCTAGAAAATACATATTATATTATAATAATTTTAGAAATTCCAAAAGTACGACTCACCTTAATTATAAAAGGGAACCAATTCCCTAACCTATTCATGAAATATTGAGATTATGTATCAATAAAATCCAGACCATTTATCTTACTAAATTCATTATCCATGTTATGGGGGTTCTGGTTTCCTCAAAAGACCAACTCTAGTGTCCCTAAGAGGAGATACAAAGGAGGATTCTTTAATAGAAGGTAATCATCTTTGCCCACTATTTCAAATTTGTTTCTTCTTTTATATATTATTAATCTGTTAATTCAATTATAAAGAAAAAAATATGGTATCATACATATTAAAAGGTGTTATTATGATAATGAGACAACTATATTCTACCATTTATTAATCCAACAAAAAACGAAGGTACCGTGTGTGAGTACGTACGACTTACCATCTCTATGATGTGGTGTAATTTGTTTTTTGTCACCAATTTACTTGGATGGTTATAATTATGAAAATAAATGATATATATTATCATTATCAAATTATATAAAATCATTTAATTTAATATATCATTCACTCCCATACAATTTCACCAGTTAGGGGAATAATATCATCGCTCGTGCATACATATGACCTATAATCTCCACGACACGATGTGATTCATCTTCCATGTTCAATATTCAAGAATGGTTACAAAAATATATTTTATGGTTAAATATGATAATTATAAAATTAATGAAGTTATTTTAATTATGGAACTACATCCTTTGATAAATACTTGGGACATTCATGATAATACATGTAAGAGAAAACTTGGGAATTAACTACCGAAACAAGTAAAATAAAGAAATATTTTAAGTGATGTGTGGTAAGATGTTATAAATGAATAATATAAGATATTATAAATATTAATATGGTTATTTTATAAATTATTAACATGACTAAAAGAATTATATATGAGTTTGAATTTTTTTAAGGAATTCAAAACTAAGTTAAGGGTTCCTCATCGCCCCTTTATTTATTTTGGATATATGCCTTATTCACCACTTGCCTCATTTTTTTCGAGTTTATTCTACCCACGAAGAACTTTTATCATAAATATGATTAATTTTATTAGGATATACATGTCTATATTAATTTATTTATTTCATACGGATTATGATTCAAATTATACCCAGGTGGTAAGGGTTTACTCACAATCCCATCGTTATTCAAGACTATTTATCCTTTAGTTTCCACTGGGGAATATTTCACATCCCTGTTCATGTGTTCTAAAAATTTTTTCAAAGAAAATTTTTAAATATTATCTACCGGTTATTTTAAATCATGTATACCCATATTTTAGTGTTTATTAAATATTTTAAAATGAATCCTCATTTTGTTTTTAAAATAATATTCATTTGAATTTTATCAAAAACATGAAAGGAATAGTTGTTTTAACTCATACAACATGAATGGAGTTTCCACCCATTTGTACAAAGAAAATTTAATTAATCTTATTATATAAGTTTAAATATTTATTTTAAAGGAAATTAATTTTCAAAATGTTTTGTGAAATGTTCATTTTTAGAAAGTGAATTTCAATGTGAAAAAATATATTTTTCTTGGGAATTGTTTATAGATATTTTTATTCATCAATGATATAAAACCATTAATTGAATTACGAAACACTAAGGATATGTTGTATAAATATAATAATAATTATTTCTATGGATGTTTTATGATTAGTTTTACTGGGGATGTAATATTTTGATACCATTCATCATATTACTCTAGATGGTTTTTGATTTTTTTATTGAATGGGAAAAGTATTTCCTTTTTCTTATAATACTTTGAAATTGAATGTTTATATTGTTATGTTTCCCCCACTTTATATGAGAATTTAATCAAACTAAGTAAGTGATAGGAAGGGCCTTCTATATCCCCTTGATGCATCATTAGATCTCATGAGAAAAACTAGTTTGGATTTTGGCTGAGTCCTTATCCATTTATGTAGACTTCTACACTGAGGCCTTAATAACATATTTTAAATGTCCAGAATTATGCATTCCATCATTGTGAAATTAGTTATTAATATTCCATGTGATTATTTTTTTAGTAGAATATCCATGGTTATATTTTTTCTTGTTATTATTTATATGGTATTATTTTATCATCATTTATTCATTCCATATTATGCTTAAGTTATTGATTAAATGGAATGTGTTTCAGTTATTTAACTTACCATATTATTTAGGGTTGGATTTTATAAATGTGGAAAGTATATGTATTATAAAAATATATATTCTTGGAGGAAATATTGTGATGAGAATCAGTATATTTTTAGTAGTAAGGGTTATGTCGTTGATAATGAAGATATTACAAATGACATATAAAATAAACGAGGTATTAAAGAATTAGTTGATAAGTCATAGTTAATGGTTCAAAAATTTAGAGGAATGATAAATGTTCTTATGCTATATTGAATAATTATGTTATAGTATTATTTTATCAATGAAATTCAGTTATAAGAATTATGAAATGTATAGTGATTATAATACAATAATTTTCCATTATGGATTTGATAACATATGTTAAATGGTACCAATGAATAGGAAAAGTGATTCAGTGGAATGTTGATTTTTTGAAAAACACTTAATTAAGGGAAAATAAACATTAATGATAAATAGAGGTTTATTGGATAATATTATTTAGTTTTTTATGGTTTATGTTAGGTTTACTATATGTTTTGATTTAATGAAAATATTCCACAACATGTGATTTTATTTTTAAGAGCATGCATGTATTCATTATTGTTTTTTGATGATCACAATATTCGTATATTTTGTAGGAGACAACAAGAGATACATTGTGTAGTTTTGGGAATATAATGCTAATATTTTTGTGGGAATTTAGTGACCATATTTCTAAAATTTTGGATATTAAATTTGGATAGATGTATTTTTGATGATTCTTGAGGTTAACTACTTTTATAATGGATTATGTTTACCTTTGGATATTGTTGTTTGAGGTTAAAGTATGATTTATCATATTGGATAACCTTTTCTATCCATTTCAATTTTAGTAAATTTTTATATTTTAATGGAATGATTTATGGATCTTATGATTTGTTAAAAGTTCTTCAGGGAAAAACTCATCAAGAATACCCATTTCCAGGAGAAAGAAAAGAAGTTTAAATAGATAAAAATCACATCAAAAGGATGTGATTATTATTTTCACATTGAATGAAATACAGTCAGTTCATTTTATGAACAACATTATTTGGATAGTAAAATAATCCCTCAACTCTAGGAAAATTATTTTTGGAACAAAAATGTTTACTTTTATTATTGAGAAATAAATGATATTTTAACCCATAAAAAATTTACAGTTCCGTGATCGTTAATTTAATAATTACTATGTTTTATATAACTCTTTTCCAAACCATGATAGTTATACATATATTCTATGTCCATATTTTCTAATACAACTAATTTTATCCAATTCCAAATCCATTTTTTGTTGTAACCTTCACATTTTCCATCCCCTATTTTTATGTGGAAGTTTTATTAACCCTTTTTACATTGTGGGATTTCCAAATATCAAGTTTTTTGTAAGTGTTGTTACAAATTGTCAGAAAAAATTTTATTGTAGGCGGTGGTAATGTTAAATACTTATATTTTAGAATATATTAAATTTATTTGATAGCTTGAGATGCACACAGTACTCATCTTAAAATCATGATATACTATAAAATATTATTATTTTAGCACGACTATCATAACATATCTGTTAAATAATAATATGTGAATATAAACATCTATATTATGAAATATTTTTTTTATTATTTAAATTTTTTTATTAGTTATTAGGAAATTAACATTGAAAATTTAGGAAAGTTATTTTATTTTTCAAATTTTAGTTCTAATCGAATATAATTTTTTTACTGTTTCTATGTGAAAATTAATATAATTTATTTTTGAAACATTTATAAATATTATTTTATAAAAATTAACATAATCATTGAAATTATTATATCAAAATTATATTTTTGTATTTTTCTTAAAATATTATTTTCTAGTGAATAGTGAAAAGTATCGATTTTTATTGAAAACAATAATTTTATTTCAACCATTAAAAAGTTATATTATATTTTGGTTTAAAAGATAAATTAGTTATATTATATTTTTAATAATCTAGTTATGTTATTTAGAATCAATTTTATGCTTGAATTTGGTATAAAAACATTTTTATATTAAAAAAGGGCTTTTTTCTGAAAAAATGTTTTTTGTTAAGTTTTGCTAGTTTAATTTTAAATTAAATTCTCCAAAATACATGTTTTGAATTATGGAAAATTTAATACATATTTGTAAAAATGTAGTCAAAATTTATTAAATATATCCCTTCTATTCATGGACTATATGAATAGTAAACATAATAATTTTTATTAGCACAATTAAGGGTAAATCTGGCATTTAAGGGTAAAATTAATATGATAATGATTATTCAATCAACCTAACACTTGTAATAAGTTTATTTTATGAGTATTTTTTGACCAAAATTATCTATGGGTCAAATATATGATCCTTTGGAGCCACTTGGTTGACATTAAGTCGCTCATAGTATTTTATATTAAGAAATGTCAAACATATCATACTATAGTTTTTAATAAGTCCATCATTTTTAATATATTGTCATATAGAAGATATGTTCAATATTAAATAGTATTTTCAAATATTGAATATTTATATTCATCATGGTAATTTATATTTAAATTTTATAGAAAAAACAAATACTTTAAAAGAATGCATAATAATGATGCAATAATTATTAAATTAATTTAAAAATCAAAAAAATGATATAAAAAATATTTAAATGAATATAATTTTAGATAATTAATATGATTAAATAATTTAATATATTTCTTTTACATGTTTACTATATAATATTTTTTTTCTAATTATACATGAAGTCTCGTTATTTATAACTTTAAAGTAATCAATCATATCAAATTTGACAATAATGATATTTTATTGAATAAATATTTTGTTAAATTATTGAAAAAGCATAAAAATATTAAATTAGCCCAAATGGGAAAATATATGGTCTAAAATGTCTTCCACTATTCATTTATAGGCCATTTGGAAGTCTTTTACTCTACAATAGTGTTATTATATTTTAATATTTTTAGAAATCCCAAAAGTGGCCCTCACCTCAATTATAAAAGAGAACCTCAGACCTCACTTTTTTTACAACAAACTCAACCGTCTATATCATCCAAAACATAACTATTTCTCCTAAAAAAATCTTTATCCAAGTTATGTAGGTGATGTTATGTAAGGTCCCATATCTCCCTTAAGGTATGTTTTTTTAATTTTCAATTTAACTTCCTTATTATGGTTAAAGAAGTGTTTTCCCTATTTTATGTGAAGACCCAGGGGTGTTCTGGGGGTTTGGGACACAAAAGAGGGAGAAAAAGGGAATTTTTGGTCATGTTTCACGGACAGTCCAAATCGTGTGGAAATCCCAGGTAAACGTGTGAGGAGGCTATTTTCGGACAGAAGCATCTGCACAGTTTGCACATGGTTTAGAAAACTATGTGGGTAAACTGTGTGGACAAGTATTTTTGAGAAAATTACAAAACATCCATTATGGTATTTCTTATACCAACTCAGTATTTCTTCCCCTTCTTTCTCCTTCAACCCTAGTGATGTTCCAAGCTTCCATTATCTTCCAATAGGCGATTGTCCTTTAAACCTAGGCCGTTTGGAGTACCGTGAGTTGCAGATTGAAGATCCAGGTATGTCTAATCTCCTCCTTCCTTCTCTTTTTGGGTTGGAGTTCACAAATTTTCTCCATCTCCTTCCATAGATCATAAACGCTTTCTTTTTGGTTACTTTTAGGTTGAGGATTCAATGGAGTGTTGACTTGTGATATAAGGACTCAATTAAGAGCGTGTTCACCAATGGATTCAGTGTAGGTGGTCTATAAGTTGTATTACATAGTTTATTCATATATTTTTGCATGAAGGGTTTCATTGTTGTTCCCTTATTTATGTGTTCTTGATTCCCTTAGAAATATATGGTGTATTGTGTGTCTAAATGATTAATCAAACCCCTCTTGATCCCCATGGGATGCAAGGAGGATGACTTGACCAATTTAGGGCCACCCATGGGCTATTCCGGCTGTACCAATAGGGCTAACCAAAATATAAGGTACAAAATTGACACATGATGACATAGAGACTTATCAAATAGGTTAATAGGTTTATGTGATGAGTTAGAATGGGTTGTGGTTAAATGCTAATGGATTGTTGGGTTGACATGTAATTGAGTTAAATAGTATTATTGGTAATATGTTATAGAATTATGTTTACACTTGAATATGCATTGTGTGATAGGCATTTGGAATGGGAATTGGGGTTACATGGTTAAATGATATAATTAAGTGATGTGTTAATGTATTGAAGAATAATGTTAACTTTCCATTTATTGATATTGGTGTGATGATGAAAATGATATAGGCTATGGTTTATTGTGATGTGTTTAATTGTGGTGATGATGAATAATCATGTGCATAGGGCTTGGTTGAGTGAGGTATAGACTTGAGGTTCTACACCCATGGGTCGAGTTGGACCAAGGTTCTAACTCTACCCCAAAATTCATGGGTTAGAGAAGGGGCAAAATTTATATTACCCTTACGATTTCATTCCACCTGGACTGAGGCTTCAAGGTGAGGATTATGTGGTAATTATAAGGTCATTCCTTGTGAGATAGGATTATATTTTTATTTCCATATTCATGAGAATACTGAACTTTCATAATATATTGAACATTATAAAAAGATATATTAAACCATGGGGTGCCTAAATAGGGAACTGAGAATCAATGGTTGTATAATTTAATGTAACATAGTCTAGAATGGCCTATTAAGTTGTTTACCTTTATTTTCCATTTTTTATCACTTTCATGAACTACCAAATTTTACTATATATTTTGTAGAAACCATTGGTGGTGGCCTACTGAGTTATAGTCATACCCTGCTCAGGCCACTATTGGGTACCCAAGGATATTTTATGGTTGTAGGTCAAGAAAAGGGAAAGGGACCCATGCTTGGGATGTGTGTCGGGTTCCGTATGTGCACGGATGAGGTATGAGACTTGGAGCTAGTACCGTTTTGGTGATTCCACTATTTTTCTTTCTTTTGGGTTTTGTTTACTTAACACCATAGCATGTATTGACATACTTACTATTAGATATGTTTTGTACCGAGTTTTGGGGTGGGTTAATTATGCATGTTATTTATTCTTAACTATTGTTTCCACTAATTAAATTGTATCTCTACTGTGGATTAATCTGGTAAAGAGGTTGTAGTCTCTCCATGTATCCCATTGGACCCTTTATTCTAGTCCTAAACCTCAGACATACAGTGAGGCACACTTGAGGTTACGTGGGGACCCGGCATGGGCACCAGTTTAGTGGATTCCGAGTCGGGGATGTTACAAAGTGGTATTAGAGGATTTCTTTTCTCTGTATTAATATTTAAGATGGTAGACAGAAGGTTAGGAAAGTTTTAGGCGTTGTTAATGATCTCATTCTTGGGATTAACTAACCCATGTACGAGGGAAAACCCAAGTCACCCTAGGAGGGGATTGTTCTTATTGTGTGTTGTTATATTTGATGATATTTCACCATTGAGTGATGCACTTGTTGTGTTATTTGATGGTTTTTTGATATTTCTATTATGGAGAAAAGGATATGATGTTTTGCATTTATGCATAATTCTAGGAACCTATGTTGGTAAGTGACATGCATCATGGTAGGAACACACATAATATGAGTGTACATGATATAAAGGTTAGGATGTAATTATTTTTCTTAAAAGTAATCAAATTATTCCTAATAAGATTATATCAATGGGTAAAAAGGGAAGAGAAAAATTTCATGTAGTAATTAAAAAATGGTGCTTGAAAAAGAATTAAAAATGAATTTACCTGTTATAAGATTAAAATTGTAAGTGGAAATTGTTTTGAATTGGTGTGAAAGATAGGGTTTCTAACCACGTGAATTAGATACATGTGTTAGACGTGGCCTTTAGAGTGAATACCAAGGGTAGTGTCTCGATTGTGAGTGGTCCTTTCTGGGTAATGTATGGGAAATTATTTGGGTATGGTAAGGGATAATACTACTTGTATCTTTTAACTTTTCTTAAAATTGTTATGGTTTCATTCTAATGCTCATGTTTGTCATGGTAGAGAAATGAAACCATGAAAACATGTTCCTTTTGGGAGACATGAGGATGTTTCCAAGAATGATCCTCTAATAGTGGATCAAGAGAACATGGTGATCCAAGAAGAAAAGAAAAAGAATTTCTCTGAGAACATTGGTCATTTTATGTAGATGATGGAACAAGACCCAAGGTGGGCTGCACTGAGTATGTTTGAGCTGACCAGGGATTTGCAACACCCTCCGACCTTTACGGAAGAGGATGGGCCAGTGGAAATAGAGCTTTGGAAAGAATCTATAAAAACTATTATTGAACATCCAGAGACTCCTCTTGAGAATTAAGTCACCTTTATAGCATATATGCTGAGAGGTCAAGCAATGATTAGGTGGTACATCCTGGTTCAGACGGAGTAGGATGAAGGAATGATGTGGAAGGATTTTTTTGATAATTTTATTTAACACTTTTACCCCAAAAAATTGAGGCTGGAGAAGGCTGTGGATTTGATGAGGTTGACCTAGGGGACAATGTCATTAATTGAATATGTTAGTTGTTTCACCAATTTGAGACACTTCATTCTGATGTTGATAGGAGATGAGGTATCTATGAAAAAATACTTCCAGGATGGGGTGTGACACAAGATTAGGTCTAACGTGAATATATTCTGTGTGAAAATGTTTTCTGAAGTTTTTTACCAAGACCTTATTATATAGGGGAACCAAAAGGGAGATTCTAGTAGTGAACTTATGGTGCCAGCTGTGTGAGCAAGTGGTGCAGCTTCCAATTGTAGGAAGTGCCATTTTGGTAATTTTTAGTAGGGTGAAAGTGCACAGAGCTATCAGAAGAGGGGGTCATCTTCTCAGGGCAATGGACAAGTATTTTGTTATCAATGTGGTAGGTTGGGGAAAAAGTGTGACCAGGTTTTATGCCCACTGGTTAAGTTCTGAGTGTTAAGATGGTTAAGACACGTGCATAGGTTATATAGGAACCCACGAAATTCAGGTAATGATGGTGGTCCGAGGTAGATGCCAAGTGTAGAAAGGTGATCAAACAACTCATATTAATAAGATCTTTGGAGCACCACAGGTTGTACATATAGGGACAGTGGACGTGGAACTTCAAGGTGAGATCAACCTTATCAACATGGTAGCACATTGTAGCGTACTCAGACTGGAGCCCAGGGTAAAGGGGTAGGTCTTCTCCATACAGTTCAGACAAAACCTGAGGGTGTTCATGTGGGGACCTCTACCCTTTGAGATATGATTCTTGTAGCGTCCACACATTCTAGTGCTTTATTTGGTACATGTGTTATGCATTCCTTTATTTCTGATCAGTTTATAGTGGTATTGGGCTTAACCATGGGGACTGTATGTGTGGTAATGTCGCATGATACTTCACTAGGGGTACAATTTGAGGACATCAAACAATGTAAGGGTTGTTCTCTCAAGATTAGTGGATATAATTTTTAGTGGGTCCTTTTTGTCATAGAAATTTCTTTTTTTGACCTAATCTTGGATATGGATTGGATTTTGTTGTATCAAGCCCATATCGGCTATTACTAACATCGGGTAACATTCACATATCTCGATGGAAGAACTTATTTCATTTGTGGTGAGTGGGATACTAAAGCAGACCGCACATGGCCACTACGCCAGCAGATGGGGGAACTCACAGTGCATGTATCATGCCTTATTCTAGATAATGAGGATAAAGAGAAGCCAACCTTCCTTCTTGTTGTGGACCAGTTTTGAGGATTTTTTGAGGAATTCTTAGGGTTATCACCCAAGAGAGATGTTGATTTTATGATTAAAATGTTGCTGGGTGCAGAGATAGTTTCCATTCCACAATATCGAATGACACTTGAAGATCTCTAAGAATTAAAGGTTCGACTAGGAGAGTTGGATCATAAGAGGTCTATCTATCCTAATACATCAACTTGGGGATCTCCTGTGCTATTTTCTAATAAGGATAACAGATCACTGAGGCTATGTGTCGATTATAGTAAAATGAACCTGATGAAGATTAAGAAACGGTACCATATTCCTAGAATTGATGAACAATTTGATCAACTGAGAGGTGCCTCAGTGTTTTCTATTATTTATTTGAGATTAGGATATCATCAGTTGAGGGTGAGACTTTCTTACATACCCTGAACAACATTCCAAAGTAGGTACATGTTGAATGAATTTTTGGTGATGTCGTTTGGATTGACCAATGAACTGGCTATGTTTATGGCCTTGATGAACCAAATATTCCACCCATATAAGGATGAGTTTGTAGTAGTCTTCATTGATGACATCTTGGTGTACTCCAAAACTCATGAGGATCAAGACAGACATCTTAAAATCATCTTGAGTACCCTAATAGAGCATTGTTTTTACGCCAAGCTATCAAAATGTTAGTTTTGGATTGATGATGTGCACTTTTTGGGATACATAATTTTCGTGACAAGTGTGTCTATGGATCCAAAAAAAGGTGCAGACTATAGTGTCTTGGTAGCATACCAAAAACGTCTATGATGTTCAGAGTTTTCTGGGTTCAGCTAGTTATTATTGGAGGTTCATTAGATATTTCTCTCATTTAGAAGTGATGCTAATAGGACACAACAAGAAAGGGGTGAAGTTTGATTGGTCTGAGTCTTGCAAGAATTCTTTTTTGGAGCTGAATAAGTGGCTGAATACCATACCAATTTTTATCTTACTCGAAATAGGTAAGAGGTACACCTTGTTCTATAATTCATCTAGTGTTGGACTTGGGGCAGTGTTGATGTAGGATGATTGGGTTGTAGCATATGGGTTGAGGAAGTTGATACTATATGAAAGGAATTATCCTACTCATGATCGGGATCTAGCTGCTGTGGTTCATGCTTTAAAGTGTTTGAGGCATTAATTGTTGGGTGAACCATTCATGTTATTCATCAACCATAAAAGTATCAGGTGCATATTCTCTAAGTTGGATTTGAATCTTTGACATCGACAGTGGATCAAGTACTTGATGTATTTTGATTTTTAGTTGGTCTACACACCGAGGAATGGGTATAATGTTGCTATTTCTCTAAGCCAGAAGACTTGAAATAAGGGGGTCAGGAATCCATATCATAGTGTATGTTGATGGTCTTGTTTTTTGAGAAGCATTTGGAGGTACAAGATGGGCATGGGAAGATGAACTTTGAATCTATAGAAGTAGAATATGCACTTTTGAGCTAACTTAAATAGAGCCAATTGATGGATCCTGAGTGTTTGGATTGGAAGAAAGGTTATAAAGGTGGGGAGTCACCTTCTGGTTTGACATTCAGTGCCAATGGAGCTTCTTATGATCACGGTAATGTTGTAGTGCTAGAAGTTGTATAAGAGGAGTTGATGCACGAGTGTTATTCATCATAGTTTTCAGTGTATCTTGGATTGAATGATATGAACCGTGATATTCAAAGGAAGTTTTGGTGGCTAGGAATAAAGAATGAAGTTGCGAATTTTTTGGCACGATGCCTTACCTCTCAACAGGGGAAGGCTGAGCGTCAAAATCTAAGTGGGTTGTTGCAGTCTTTTCCTACTCCATTGTGGAAGTTGAATGATGTAACGATGAACATCTTAGTGGGTATTCCAAGGACACGTCATAAAAGTATTTCAATTTGTGTAGCGGTAGATTGGATGACCAAATTTTCTCATTTATTACTGATTCTAGAGACCTATACAATCAACCTGTTGGGATAATTGAATGTTTATGAAATAGTATGATTGCATGACTAACCAAGAACCATAGTTTTGGATTGTTATCCATGTTGCACCTCACACTTATTGAAGGGACTACAGAAGGAACTTGGTACCCGGCTGTTTTTGAGTATGGCTTACCACCCACAAACTGATGGGAAGTCAGAGCGTACATGTTTAGAGCTTTTGTTATTAATTTATATGTTCGTGAGAGAAACACTTGTTAATCATTGTGTTTTCCTACAATAATAGTTTCTGGGTCAAAATTCAGATGGATCCATTTGAGGCACTCTACGGGAGACCGTGTAGATATCTACTGTGTTGGTTAGAGGCTAGGGAGTCTGAGCTGTTAGAAACGAGTTTGGAGAAGGAGATGTCATAGAAGGTTCAATTGATTTAGAACTATATGGAAATGGATCAGAGTAGACATAATTTATATGATGATTGACGTCATAGACCTATTGATTTTATGGTTTTTGATAGTGTGTTTCTTGGGGTATCAAAAAGGACGGTTCACCACCGTATCCGGAAACAGGCCAAGTTGGTGCCTAGGTATGTGGAGCCATTTGAGATTGTGGAGAGGATTAGAGACATGAAATACCAATTATATCATCCACAATAGTGTAGAGGGATTCATGATGTTTTCCATGTTTCACAACTCCAACAGTATCACCCAGATCCATCGCATGTGATTAGCACCGAGGATGTAGAGATTGAAGCTGATGCGTCCTTTGAGGAGCATCCAGTTCATATTGTGGATCATAGTGAGAAGGTCTTGTAGGAAAAGGTGGTTCCTTTGGTTCATGTTCTATGGAAGCATGGAAATGTTCATGAGGAGACTTTTGAGCAGGAATTAGATATGTAGGCCTAGTGGTCTGATCTCTTTTTTCTTGGGAACTCAGTGATGATCTGAAGGAGTATCTTGAGGACAAGCTATCATAAGGTGGGGAGGCTGTAAAACCACATATATCCCTTATGGTGGGTGATAGTGAATTTCTAGGAATGCTGCATGTTTTGCGCATGGTTAGTGAAAACCGTGCAGAAATCCCAGGTAACCATGTGCGGGGGCAATTTTCAGACAGTAGAATCCACACGGTTTGTGCACAGTTTAGAAAACCATGCAGGTAAACTGTGTGCCGAAGTATTTTTGCGAAAATTATAAAAAATTATATTAAGGTATTTCTTATACCAAATTAGGATTTATTCCCCTTCTTCCTCCTTCAACCCTATTAATGATACATGGTTCTATGATCTTCCAAGAAGTAATTATCCTTCAATACTAGGCTGTTTTTAGTGTCGTTAGTTTTTGATTGGAGATCCTGCTATGTCTAGTCTCCTCCCCACTTTACTTTAGGGTTAAGGTTCACACCTTGTCTCCATATCCTTCTGAAGTTATAAAATGATTTCTTTCTGATGACTTTTAGGTTGAGGATTAAATATCATGTTGAATTGGGATCTAAGGCCTCAATTATGAGTGGGTTCACCAACAGATTCAAGGAAGGTGGGCCAAAAGTTACATCCCATAGTTTATTCAAAGATTTGTGCATGTAGGGTTTCATTATTTTTTCCTTCATGACATGTTCTTTATTCCATTAGAAAGATGTAGTTTATTGGGTGGATAAATGATTAATTGAAGCCATCTTGATCCCCATGGGATGCAAGGAGGATGAAATAGCCAAATTAGGGCCGCCCATTGGGTGTTGAAACCCTTTTGATGGGGCTAACGGAAACATAAGGTGCAAAATTGACACATGATGATGTTGAGACATAGAAAAAGGGATAATTGGTTAATGTAATGAGTTAGAATGGATTGTGGTTAGTTGTTTCTAATGTGGTTAATGACTAATGTATTGTTGGGTTGACATGTAATTGGGTTAAGTGGTATTATTGGGAATATGATAAGTAATTATGTTTACACTTGAAAAAGCATAGTGAGATATGCCCGGGGAATGTTAATTGGGGTTGAATGGTTAAGTGATATTAGTAAGGAATGTGTTAATGGATTGAGTAATAATGTTAACTTTCTATTTATAGATATTATTATGATGATGAAAATTATATAGTCTATGCTTTGTTGTGATGCGATTAATTGTTGTGATGCGGTTAATTGTTGTGATGATGAATAAGAATGTGCACATGGATTGGTAGAGTGTGGTATAAACATGAGGTTCTACTCCCATGGGTCAAGTTAGACCGAGGTTCTAACTCCACCCCCAAATGCTCGATTAGAGAAGGGGATGAATTTCTATTCTCCTAACATTTTCATTCAAACTGAACTGATTATTCGAGGTGAGGATTATGAAGTTATTATAATGTAATGCCTAGTGAGATAGGACTTGATTTCTATTTGTACATGGTTGAGCATACTAAACATTCCTAATCCATTGAACACATAAAAAAGGTAGATTAAACCATGGGGTGCCTAAATAGTGAACCTGGATTTAATGTAGTATGATTTAAAGGAACATAGTCTCGAACAGCCTATTGAACTGTTTACCTTTACTTTCCATTATATATCACTTGCATGAACTATATACTTTTACTAGATATTTTTTAGACACTGTGGGTGGTGGATTATTGAGTTATACTCACACACTGCTCAGGATACCGTTGGTTACCCACGAATATTTCTTGGTTGTAGGTCAAGAAAAAAGAAAGGGCCCCGTTCTTGGGAAGTGATTCAGGTTCTGTATGTGAATGAATGAGGTCTAGGACTTTGAGCCAGGACCATTTTAGGGATTCTACTCTTTGTCTTTATTTTTGGTTTTTTACATGACACCTTAGCGTGGCGTGACTTGTTTACTGTTGGATATGATTCTGACCCAATTTATGAGTGGGTTATTTATGCATGTTATTGATTTTTTACTATTGTTTTGGCTATTTAAATTGTTTTTCTACTATGTCTTACTCTAGTAATGAGGGTTTAGTCTCCCCACATATCCTATTAGACCCTCACTGCTAGTCGAAAAACTCTGTTAAACAAGGAGGCGAGCTTAAGTTCATTTGGATACCTGGCACAGGGAACCATTTTAATGGATTCTTGGTCAGGTAAAATACATAGTATCTTTAAAAGACTAACCCTAGATTCCCTAAGAGGGTATCCAAAGGAGGATTATCCAAGAGAACGTGACCATAGTACCCACTCTTTCATGTGTATTTCTTCTTCTAATTTCTCGTGATGTTATTTTTATATGATAAAATAATAAATACAGTTTCATCCATATGATTATATGTTATTATTATGATGTTACAACCATACTCCACCTTTTATCCATCTTACAAAAAACAAAAGTAATGTGAGTGCGTACTTACGACTTACCATCTTTATGATATGGTGTAATTTTTTTTAATCATCAATGTACATGGATGGTTATAATGATAGAAATAATTGATATATATTATAGTTATTAAATTATTTCAATTATATAAATTTAATATGTTATGGACTCTCTTACAATTTCATATGTTAAGGGAATGATATCATTACTCGTGTGAACATAAAACCCACCGTCTCCACGATGTGATGTGATTCAGTTTCCATGTTCTACACTCTAGAATGGTTCTAAAACTATATTTAATAGTTAAATATTATATTTATAACATTAATATAATTATAGAGATTATTTGTCTATATCATATTTAAAATATATGGGATATTCAAAACAAAACATTCAAAAGAAAACAAGACAACTAACATCTGAAACATGGAAAATAATGAAATATTATTGATGAGTGGTTGGTAAGAAGTTATGAAAAGATCATATAAGATATTATAAAATTGAATAGGGTGACAGTATAAATTATTAAACTTTTTATAACCATTATTCATGAGTTTTTACTATGTTTTATGTAATTCTAACCTGAGGTAAGTGTAACTCATCTCACCTTTATTTCTGTGGGACATATGCATTATTCATGACTTGTATCCTTTATGTGGTGTATATTATAAAATTGAATAGATTTTATGATAAATATTATTAATTTTATTTTGATATAATTATCCATTTTATGTTATTCATTTAATTGGGATTATTATTCAATTAATACCCAAGCGGTAAGGGTTTATTTCACAAGCTCATTATTATTCAGGATTGCTTATGTTTAAGCCTCCATTGGGGAATATTTCACTTCCATGTTAATTTTTTTCTAGTTTTTTTTCAATAAAGTTTTTAATATTTTAATAAAATTATTTAATTTCATTTTGACCCATATTTTAATTTTAATTTTTTTGGAAAGGAATATTCAACTCATTTTAAAAAAAATGCACGTTTAATTTTTTTTTTCAAAAAAGTGAAAAGAATCATTGTTTGAACATGAACAACATTAATAGAATTTAAAAACATCATGAACACACAAAATTTTTAAAACCTCCTTTATAATATTCAATGCTTATTTTTAAATAAAATTATTTTAAAAATGTTTTGTGAAATATATTGTATTAAAAAATGAATTTCACATTGAAATGGATATTTTCATTAGGAATGTTTTTAAAGATATTTTTATTCATCAATGACATCAGCCATTTAATTTAATTATGAAACAATAGGTATTTTTTGTATTATTATTATCCTTATTATTTCAATGGATGGGTTAAGATCAGTTTAATAGGGGATGCATTATTTTAACCACATTTTACATACTACTTTGGATGGTTTATGATTATGTTTATTAAATGAGGAAAATATTTACTTTTTTTTATGATATTTTATATATGAATTATTATGTTTTTAAATTTATCCCATTTATTATTATTAATGTGTTAGACATAGTAAGTGTAACACCCCAAGATTTCATAGTAAGTTATTTTCTTTAAATTGAATAGCTTGCGCTACACGCAACACCGAGTTCGAGCGCACCATGATTTACCAAACTAGCCATTCAGAAGGGGCTATGAGTAGTATTAACTAGATTTTAAATTTTATATACTCAATATAATTTTTACTTATGCATTATCTATTTCTTAGACATTTTATAAGAACAAATTCAACTTTTCAGGAAAACAAAGTATTTTTCAAAAAAATTCAATTTCACCACATTTTAATGGAAAAAACTTTTTAAATCCAATATTGGACCCATTTACATATTAAATTTGACAAATTTTTTTTTTATAATTGGGACATCAAAATTTACTTTGAATGAATTTTTTGTATTTTCCTAATAATATTCAATTTTTATGAATAGTGAGAAATATTGTATTTTAATTCAAAACTGCCTTTTAATCAAATTTATTTATAAGGATAGATTATATTTTAAATTGGTTTTGAAGTGTAATTAGATTTTATTTTTACCCTTTAATCCAATTTCAGTAATTTGAATTAATTTCCCTTTGAAATTGTACAAAAACAAGTGTCAATCTTTTGATAGTTACTGTTTCTTAAAAACACGCTATTTGTTTTGACAACAAGAATTAATTTTAAACTAATTAATACGAAATCTATGTTTTGAATTTGGTAAAATAGACATAATTTTTGAATTCAAAATATATAATATAGATTAGGCTGAATTTTTGGTATTTTTCTAAAAAACATCAATTTTTGATGAATAGTGAAACCACTAAGTAGTAGTTAAAAATCTGACTTTTTCATTTAAATGAAATTTTACCACTTATGTGAATTGAATTATGAAAATATGAGATATATGGTTGTTATTATTAAGCAAAATATGGTTCAATAAAATGAAAATTATTTTTGGTGAATTGAAACTTTTGACTTTTATTTACCACAGTTAAAGGTAAATAGGGGAATTCAAGGTAAAAAGAAATTTATAATAATAAACAATTACTTTAAAACTTGTCCTAAACTTATTTTATGAGTTATGGAAGATCATCAGAATCTTTGGATTGATTTTGGGACCTCATCAAGCCACTTATAAATTTTAATGACACATTATTTTAATTATCTTAAAGTAAAGGCAAAAATGACATAAAGAAATATATTTTAGTGAATCGATTTTTACATGGGGTTATGTAAGTCATATTTTCGACTATAAATATTTATTGGAAAGATAAAAATATTTCCTACATTATGATTTTTATATAATTTTTAGTCAAATATATTAAATTATTTATGACACAATAATGATGTAGTATTTACCTCATTAATAAATGATTTAACTAAATAAGATTATTAATATTAAAAAACTATCCAAATCTTGTCAAATTCTTATTAGATGATTTTATTTTGACCATATGTCATCTTATCTTCTACTGTAATGAGTTTTTTAACTTTTGAAACTGAAGATAAGATTATAATAAAATAACATTTCAAACTTTCTAAAAGAGCCCCACCTCTCCCTTATAAAAGGACACAAATTCTAAACCATTCCTCACACCTCTAAAGCCCCTTTTCTCATCCAAACCCTACCAAATTAAACTCTAAAGATCCCTATCTTCAACCTAGTAGCCTTACCTTATTCAGAAGTCACTTTAAGAAGTCCTTTTGGTTCAAACCAAAGGGAGTTACCCAAATTAAAGGTAATGGTTTCTCAGAACTTATTTTCTTTTATTTTAATTATCCAACCCCGAAAATCTTTTTATTCCTTTATTTTATAACAACACATGTATGATTAATATACTAGGATGTTTTTAGGAGAATTATTTTATCTACACTTACACACACCTCCATCCAATGGGTAAAGAACTCAGTGTTTCTTTGGATGGCAAACTAATGCCTCACGAAACGATGATTGTTCAATTATCTCCTACCACCTCTCATGGTATCAATTAAGATGGAACTATATTTATATATTATATATAGTATGTTTATATTTTCTTTATGCTTCTTTATTTTCCATTTATAGCATACCTTTATGGTTTTCATTATGGGTAAAGGCGATAATTTCATTTGAGGAAATGTGGACTACCGCCCCCTCAAAGTGATATGACTCGTTAATTCCTTATATGGGATGTATAAAGGATAGACTTAATTATATCACATATGATATTATACTTTAATTATAATATACCTATGTATCATTATGTTTTAATTCCATTAAAATACAAACTAGATATGAAAGTAGCGTTCATGCGTACGTATGATTTACCGTCTCCATGAATGGTGCATTTCATTTCTTATCTCCAAATGTTATGTAATGTTATAAATACATATATATACTGGATTTATAATATATATATGATATCCAAATCATGTATAGAATTATGAAGATAATGGACTTTTGACCACAGGGACAAATAGTAATTATAACTAGTTCATTTTGACTCATGTTCTGAACATCGATAAAATATCCAAAATGAAATCAAATAATTAACTAATTGTTATAGGAAGGTAATAAGTGATACTAAAGGAATAATAAACTTGAAAAATTTTCTTAATGAAGTACAAATTAACTTAAGTTGATTATTCAGGAAGAACAAGTAACATACAAGACAAGTCAGACTTGAGGTAAGGGGTTTCTTGTCTCACTTTTAATTCAATGAGATTTCCATTGTTCGCCCCTTATTTATTTCATGTGGTGTATTGTGTACTTACATTATATATATATATTATAATTATTATCTTTTTATTCATGGTATTATTTAATTCATTTTGTGGTTATTAAATTTTGGTCATACGACTTGATTTATTACAACATGGTTTTCATCTCACTTCTTATTTCCGTGAGATTCATGCTATATTGCAACTATTTCCTTTTGTGTGGTGTATGTATTGCCGATTATTTTATTACTTATGTAATATAATTTAATTTATGGGTATTTAAATCTTCATTGTATGATCCGTCTTTTATGGGGTGTATGTTTCATATGTCACCAAATCTGTAAGGGAATTTTTAATTTCGATTTCCACTCTTTGGGATTTATGCAAACTTAATTGATTATTTTACACCAAGATTATGTGTGAAATCACTATTTATTTGTTTATGTAGTAATTTCCACTCCCCTGTATTTGGATATACTTTTGATACACATATTCACTCCATTGATAATTTCTCCTGTCATTGATATGAACTTGATAAGAGTAATATTAACTCATTTTCCATTCATTGAGTTAAATATCTGAGTCATTGGTGTTGTTTTTACGAGAATACGTGTGAATTTACTCTGATTGATTTACACTGAATATCCAATAATATTAAGTGTATTTATATTTTCCACACATAATTATTTCATTTATTTATTCTTATCCTAAGGATATAGTCTTTATAAGGGATTTCATCTCAATTTACATTCCATTGCGACTTCTTTGTTGTTATATGTCAACTCACTTTTGTTTGGTAAATATAATGTACATTGACATAGTATATCATGAATCTATTTATTCTCATGATATTATAATGTTTTTATTTCCTCAATTATTTGTATTCAAACGTCTCTCATTTTGTTGGAAACCCTAACAAAAATACCGTTTTAAATGTTTTAAAAATTTATTCTTCTAAACAATTCTCATTAATGTCCATTTTAAAAAATGTTTATAGGATTTTATTTATATGGGCATTAATGTTTTAAAATTTACATTCCTTTTATAAGTTAAAAAGCGGTATGGGAAACTTTGATTAAAAAAGCTATTTTAAACAGCTTCTTGATAAATAGTGAGAATTTTAATTTTTTTTTATAAAAATTGATATTTCTCTCAAAGATTTTTACTGATCATTTTCAACTATGTCAACATCCTTCACAGGATATTATTCTTAATTGAGGTTTATTTATTATGATACAAATATTCCATACTATATTGAAGGTTTTGTGATATGTTTTAATGTGGATGTTTTATTTTATACCATTCATGGTTTATGAATAAAGTATTGACATTTCGTATGGTAGTTTTAATATGAATGTTTATGTTATGTTTAAACCTTTTCATATGAGGAATGCATTGGACTTAATAAGTGATTGGTGGAGCCCTCTATAGCTCCTCGATTCATTGATAGGTCTCATGAGACAAACTAATGTCTTAGCACAAGGCCTTGATGAAATCTTATTTGTAGTATTGGGACGAGGCCTTGACTATGTGGTTATGATGTCTCACATTATGCATTCTATAATTATGAGATTAGATATTGATATTTCTTGGGGTTATTCGACTAGTAAAATACCCATGGCTATGTTTTAATATGGAATTATTTACTCAGCTCATATTCCTTCCATAAAATTTTCATGATAATTATTTGTAAAGGCTTGTGTTTTCAATTATTCACCATGCCTAATTTTTATGTTATCTTCCGCTATATTGCTTACTATAACTGAGCATTTGAGCTCACCCATTTCTTATGTTTCATTTTCACAGGATATGAAGAAATTAGTTATTAGTGACTTGCGAGCACAATCTAAGAATCTTGGATGTTTCTAATGGAATACATTTGTGTTGTCTTTCTTTTCAAGTAGTAATGTTGAACTTAAGTATTTATCTTGTTTCCAAGACTATTAAACTAATTGGTCCTTCGAGACAAGATTATTTTTAATCATGCCAATGTATTAAAATAATACACCAACTCCTGGATTCTTGGGTCGGGGTGTTACGATTGGTATCATAGGAAGTTTAGTACAAACCTTGGAAACTAGATTTAGATAAACTCTAATTAGAGCACATTACCCTAAGATAGACTTCGAGGATTAGTATAGAAGAACTTTCTAAATTTTGGTAATGTAGAGATTTTGTGTATTTTCCAAGAAATCCCTCCCTATCTGGACATGAGCAGGTAGAGGAAGCTTTGAGATAGATGTACCTAGGAGTGAAAAATCCAACAAGGTGTTTTGGGCTTGACCAGGGGTGTCCTGTTATAGGACAATGTGCCTTGCTGCAATCTTGGTTACGAAACTCCCGGGGGATATGTTTCAGATAAATTAAATTTTACTTACAAACCGATTTGATGGATTTTAATACAAGATGAGAATAAATAACCTTGTTTAATCCTAAGGTGTTTTAGATTAAAAATAAGGTGTATTGATATTCTCTAAATGATTTTATGAATCATGTAACATCCCCAAATGATAAAGGGTCAAATGAATAATTGATATGACTCATGTCAACAAGGTGCACCTTCCTTTTCGGGAGCCTACCTGGTTAGAACTCCATAGTTAAGCGTGCTTGGCCTAGAGTAGTGGTCAGGATGGGTGACCCTCTGGGAAGTTTCCCAGGGTGTGTGTGAGTGAGGACAAAACACACTGGAAAGGACAAGTGTTGGCCTGTGGGGACTGTCATTAGTCAGATGACCCGTTCAGGCATGTAGGTGGACCCTAGGGTGGGCCCCACGTGTCTGCGGGGGCAACTAGTGGGCCAGGACCCGATGACCATGTTAAGGTGGGGTGGCTGTACTGTCACCGGGACCCGGTTGTCACATTTGGTATTAGAGGAGGAACCCAGCATTAAGTGCGCGGTGCACTACCTGGGTTGAGATGTAGGGCCCACAATGAGGGCGTTGTTCTCTAAAGGGGGGGGGGGGGTGATTGTAACATCCCCAAATGATAAAGGGTTAAATGACTAAATGATATGACTCATGTCAACAAGGTGCACCTTCTTTTTCGGGAGCCTACCTGGTTAGAACTCCATAGTTAAGCATGCTTGGCCTGGAGTAGTGATCAGGGTGGGTGACCCTCTGGGAAGTTTCTCAGGGTGTGTGTGAGTGAGGACAAAACACACTAGAAAGGACAAGTGTTGGCCTGTGGGGACTTTCATTAGTCAGATGACCCGTTCAGGCATGTTGGTGGACCCTGGGGTGGGCCCAACGTGTATGCGGGGGCAATTGGTGGTACCTGGTGGGCCAGGACCCAACAACCATGTTAAGGCGGGGTGGATGTGCTGTCACTGGGACCCAGTTGTCACAAATCACATTATTCATTCTTGTTTTAGTCAATGAAAATATTCCAAGGAAGTCATAGTTATATTGAACAAGATGTACAAGGTGGGAATGGTGGTTAAAATGTGAAAAAAATGGATTGTTGATAGGTGTAAAAGATTTTGTGTTCATGCTGAATCAGTTTTCCAAAAATATGATCAACAACATATATATTAACCAACTCCTGAAAATAAAAAAGAAGAGAACAGTGGTGAATGATAAGATCTCAAGCAGTGAAGACTATGGAGAAAAGAAATCTCATTTTACATCATGCAGGAAATGTGGAAGGAGACACCTAGGAAGGTGTATTAATGAAACAAAGAAATGATTTATGTGTGGGAATGAAGGACATAAAGTAAAAAATTTCCAAGGAAAAATGAAGAGTACTATGGAAGAAAATGAAAATGGTCCAAGTATCCATTTACAGTCATTTAGCATAAATTTAGGGTACCTAGACATTACTCGAATGAATGCATTATTCTATAGGATATCCTCTTGGACAAGGAAGAATCTATGTGGAAATAAATAGATGACAAAATTCTTAAAAAGTGTTGTTTCGCTTTGTTGATGTGATTACTTTGGAAGACTTCTCTCTTTTATTTGTAACCCTGTTGTTTGTCATGTGAAAATGATATTGGAGGAAGAATTATTTTTTCTCTTGTGGATATAATTATAAATAACCATTTGGTTTAATATGATCATTGAGTTTGAGGAAATTAAAAGTTATTAAATTTTGGGATGAAAATGCGAGGTATGAGATAAAATTTTTGATGAAATTATGTTATAGTTACATTAAGGAATCTATCTCATTCTTGAGAATATTATAAAATTATATAGTTTTTGAAAAATGAAAACATGCAGACCATGTGACAACCCGTCGCGTCAGATAAATCTATTGGAATCAAACCCAAAACCATTGTGCGATTGGGATTTATCACCTACCACTGGACTATGTGAAGTCCATAATTAGTGTGACTAATTATTTTTAGTTAAATGATTTTATTGATCAATAATAAGTAGATTTGGGATCTTATGTCTTATCAAATGGATATCCTTATTATATGAAAATGATTTGGAGATTAAGTGATTAATGTTATTTTGGAAGACATTCACTCTATTGGGAATACTATATGCCTAAAGAAAATAGAAGACTATGGGATTTCATTTGAAGAGTAACTATTTTTTTTACCTATGTTTTTATTGTCGATTAATAGAGATTTGGGTTATTAATTTAATTTATTAACCTATCATAGATAATAAATGATTAGGTTAATTACTTTTAGGTATGCAACTTTAAGAGTAGTCTATATTATTTAAAGATACAATTTAACGTGGAACAACATGTAAAAAAATTCTTCTGAGTTTTTGGTTTCAATATTAGATTGGATTATATTGAAAGATTTTATGGACAATTTTTTATTGAATGGTCTTTATTGAACTTCTGGTATTGCTAGTTTAATTTTAGAAATTAAGAATAATATTTCTTTTTCTAAAGTATTATTTTTTTGGGATCATCTGATCTTTTACTAACGATTTTGGTTTTGGTTAATCTATAATGAAAAGGGAAATATATAGTTCATCCATTGTGGATTATGTGATTTTCTATAAGTTGATTCTATATTTTCAGGTGTGACCAAGTCGTCTTTAAAAATCATTATTTGGAGTGAAAGATGAGTTTGTGGTAAGAATTTGATGAAGGATAAAACTCTAAATGTCAAGTATTTTTTTGTTTTCTTATTCTATGAATAAATTAATTATTAAACTTTAGGCAAGGGATATTAAAACCAAATTTTTTTTATCATAATGCATTATGTTTTGATGAACTTATGATATTTTAAATCATCATATATTGATGGATTTAAGGCCCTTAATTTCACACTAGTCTGTGATTGATGACCTCAATCACTCCCTATAAATATTTATGTTTTCCCTCCAATTATATTCCTCTAATTTCCACAAATGTTCTCCTAATAGAGATCATAATTTGGTGGTTACTTTTTCATATCCCTTTCCCTCTTATTAAGACTAAATTTTATTAACCCAATTTCTGATGTGGGTTTTTGACAAAGGTATTTTTCTATTTTTAACCTTTTATTTTCGAAGAACAATTTAAAATTAAGAGGATGCAATTTATTGAATGAAGGGAGAATGTAACACCCCAAGATTTCATAGTAATTTATTTTCTTTAAATTCAATAGCTTGTGCTACACGCAACATCGAGTTCGAGCGCACCACGATTTACCAAACAAGCCGTTCAAAAGCGGTTATGAGTAGTATTAACTGGATTTTGAATTTTATATACTCCATATAATTTCAACTTATGTATTATGTGTTTCTTAGACACATTATAAGAACAAATTCAATTTTTCAGGTAAACACTGTATTTTTCAAAAAAAAATCAATTTTACCACATTTTATTGTCAAACCCTTTTTAAATCAAATATTTGACCCCTTTATATATTAAATTTGACAAAATGAAATTATTATTTAGAATCGGGATATCAAAAATTACTTTGAATGAAATTTTGGTACTTTTCTAATAATATTTATTTTTTTATGAATAGTGAGAAATACTGTATTTTAATTCAAAGTTTCCTTTTAATATAATTTATTTATATGTTTATATTTTATTTTAAATTGGTTGTGAATTGTAATTAAATTATATTTTTATCCTTTAATCCAATGTTAGTCATTGGAATTAATTTGACTTTGAAATTATACATAAACAAGTGTCAATCTTTTGATTGTTTTTGTTTTTAAAAAACACACTATTTGTTATGACAACAAGAATAAATTTTAAATTAATTAATAAAACGTATAATTTTTGAATTTGGTAAAATAAATATCATTTTTGAATTCGTAATATCAAATATAGATTAGGCTATGTTTTTTGTATTTTTATGAAAAACATCAATTTTTGATGAATAGTGAAACCACTAAGTAGTAAGTAAGAATCCAAAATTTTCAATTAAATGGAAATTTACCACTTTTGTGAATTGAATTTCTAAAATCTGAGATACAATGTTGTTATAAGTAAATAAAATGTGGTTCAATAAGATTAAAATATTTCTTGGTGAATAGTATCTTTTGACTTTTATTTACAGTGGTTAAAGGTAAATAGAGTAATTCAAGGTAAAAAGAATATTATAGTAATACGAAATTTCCTCAACACTTGTCCTAACCTTATGGTATGATTCATGGACGACCATGGGAATCATTGGGTCTATTTCTGGACCCCATTTAGCCACTTATGAATGATAATGAATCATTATTTTAATTAACTTAATGTGAATGCAAAAATGACATAAACAAATATATTTTTGTGAATCAATTTTTACATGGGGTTATATAAGTCATATTTTCAACTATAAATATTCATTGGAATGATAATTTTTTTCTAAATTATGGTATTTTTTTTATAATTTTTAGACATCAGATAAATTAAATTATTTGTGACACAATAATGATGTAGTATTTACCTCATTAATAAATGATTTAACTAAATAAGAGAATTAATATTAAAAGAATATCCAAATCCTGTCCAATTATTATTATATGACTTTATTTTGACCATGAGTCATCTTATCTTTGACCTTAATGTGTTTTGGATCTTTTGAAACCGAAGATAAGTTTATAATAAAATAACATTTTCAAACATTACAAAAGAGCCCCTCCTCTCCCTTAGAAAAGGACACCACTTCTAACCCATTCCTCACACCTCTCAAGACCCTTGGCTCAACCAAACTCTACCCAATTAAGCTCTCAAGATCCCTCTATTCTACCTAGAAGCCTTACCATAGGCATAAGTCACTTCAAGAAGTCCTTTTGGTTCAAACAAAAGGGAGTTACCCAAATTAAAGGTAATGGTTTCTCTTAACTTCTTTTCTTTATTTTTCTTCTCCAACCCCTAAACTCTTTTTATTAAATTATTTTATAAAAACACTAGTATCCTAAATATACTAGTATTTTTTTATGAGAAGTATTAGAACTACACTTACACACACTTCCATCTAATGGGTAAAGAACTCACAGTTTGTGTGGATGAAAAACTAACGCCTCACGAAACAATGATTGTTTAATTATATCTTATCGCCTCTCATGGTATCCATTAATATGGAACTCTATTTATATATGATATATGTTATGTTATTTTTTTTATGCTTCTATATTTTAAATTTATAGCATAACTTTATGGTTTCCATTATGGGTAAATGCGATAATTTCATTTGAGAAAGTGTGGACTACCACACCCTCAGAGGGATATGACTCGTTAATGCCTAATGTGGGACGTATAAAGGAAGGATTTAATTATATTATATATTATATTATACTTTAATTATAATATACCTATGTATCATTATGTTTTAATTCGATTAAAATACAAAATATAAATGAAAGTAGCGTTCATGCGTACGTACGACTTACCGTCTCCATGAACGGTGCATTTCATTTCTTATCTCCAAATGTTATGAACTATTATAAATAAATATATATATATATATACTGGATTTATAATATATATATCATATCTAAATCATTAATATAATTCTAGAGATAATGGAATTTTGACCACATTGGCAAATTGTAATTATAACTAGTTCATTTTTGACTCATGTACCGAACATCGATAAAATATCCAGTATAAACTCAAATAACTAACTAATTGTTATAGAAAGGTATTAAGTGATATAAAAGAAGTAATAAAATTTAATAATTTTCTTAATCAAGTATAAATAAACTTAATTTTATTATTCAGGAAGAACAAGGAAGATACACGACAAGTCGGACTTCAGGTAAGGGGTTTCTTCTCTCACTTTTAATTCCATGAGATTTCCATTGTTCGCCACTTATTTATTTCATGTGGTGTATTGTGTACTGAAATTTTATATATATTATCATTATTATCTTTATATTCATGGTATTTGGTAATTAATTTTGTGGTTATTAACTTTTGGTCATACGACTCGATTGATTACAACATGGGTTTCATCTCAGTTCTTATTTCCATGAGATTAATGCTTTATTGCCACTATTTACTTTTGTGTGTTGTATTTATTGCCCATTATATTATTCCTTATGCAATATAATTTAATTTATGTGTATTTACATCTTCAATGTATTATCCTTCTTTCATGGGGTGTATGTTTTGTAAGCCACCAAATCGGTAACGAAATTTTTAATTTCGATTTCCACTCTTTGGGTTTTACGCAAACTTCATTGATTATTTTACTCCAAGATTATGTGTGAAATAACTATTTATTTATTTATGTAAATCCCCTTTGTTTGGTTATAATTTTGATACACATATTCAATCCATTGATAATATCTCATGTCATTGATATGAACTTGATAAGAGTAATCTTAACTCAATTTCCATTCGTTGAGTTAAACATCCAAGTCATTGGTGTTGTTTCTACGAGAATATGTGTGAATGTACTATGATTTATTTACATTTAATATCCAATAATATTGAGTGTATTTGTATTTTCCACACATAATTATTTCATTTATTTATTCTTAACCTAAGGATATGGTCTTCATAAGGGATTTCATCTCAATTTACATTCCATTGAGACTTCTTTGTTCTTATATGTCAACTCACTTTTGTTTGGTATATATACATTAAATTGACATAGTATATCATGAATCCATTTATTCTCATGATATTATAAAGTTTTTATTACCTCAATTATTTGTATTCAAACGTCTCTCATTTAGTTGGGAACCCTAACTAAAATACCATTTTAAAGGTTTTAAAAATTTATTATAATAAATCTTTCTAATTAAATTCCATGTTTTAAAAACGGTTTTAGGATTTTATTTATATGGAAATTAATGTTTTAAAATTTAAATTCCTTTTAAAAGTTTCAAAGTGGTATCGGAAAATTTGATTCAAAAATCTATT
Source organism: Viscum album (assembly GCA_963277665.1). Classification (NCBI taxonomy): domain Eukaryota; kingdom Viridiplantae; phylum Streptophyta; class Magnoliopsida; order Santalales; family Viscaceae; genus Viscum; species Viscum album. The sequence goes on along the minus strand of OY728143.1, from coordinate 255,840,821 downwards.
TTAAACAGCTTCTTGATAAATAGCGGTACTTTTAAATGTTTTTATAAAAAGGGATATTTCTATCAAAGATTTTTACTGATCATTTTCAACTATGTCAACATATTTTAAGAGATATTATTCTTTATCGAGGTTGATTTATTATGATACTAATCTTCCATACTGTTATGAAGGTTCTGTGATATGTTTGAATGAGGATGTGTTATTTTTATACCATTCATGATTTATGAATAAAGTATGGACATTTCGTATGGTAGTTTTAATACGAATGTTTATGCTATGTTTAAACCTTTTCATATGAGGAATGCATTTGACTTAGTAAAAGATGGGTAGTGCCTGCTATAGCTCCTCGATGCATCGATAGGTCTCATGAGATATACTAGTGTCTTGGCACAAGGCCAAGACAAAATCATATTTGTAGTATTGGCATGAGGCCTTGACTATGTGGTTATGATATCTGACATTATAAATTCCATAATTATGAGATTATCAATTGATATTTCTTGTGGTTATTCGACAAGAAGAATACCAATGACTATGTTTTATTATGGAATTATATACTCATCTCATATTCCTTCCATAAAATGTTCATGTTAATGATTTGTACAGGAATATGTTTTCAATTATTCAACATGACTAATTTTTATGTTATCTTCCGCTGTATTTCTTACTATTAATGAGCCTTTGAGCTCACCCCTTTCTTATGTGTCATTTCCCCAGGATATGAAGAAGTTAGTTATGAGTGACTTGCAGGCATAATCTAAAAAGCTTGTATGTTTCTAATGGAATAAATTAGTGTTGTTTTTTTCCAAGTTTTATTGTGGATCTTAAGTATGCATCTTGTTTCCAAGACTACTAAACTAATAGGTCCTTTGGGACATGATTCCTTGTAATCATGCAACTGTATTAAAATAACGCACTAACTCCTAGATTCTGGGGTCAGGGAATTACATTTTTTATCAGAGGAAAATCAGTACAAACCTTGGAAACTAGATTTAGATAAACTCTGATGAGAGCACATTACCCTAATATAGACTTTGAGGATTAGTATAGAAGACATTTCTAGAATTTTGGTAATGCAGAGATTTTTGTGTATTTTCCAAGAAATAAATCCCTGTCGGGATACAAGCAGGTAGAGGCAACTCTGACATAAATGTACCTAGGAGTGAAAACTCTGACATGAAGTTTCGAGCTTGACTCGGGGTATCCTGGTACACGACAACGGGCCTTGCTGCACTCTTGTTTACGACACTCCTGGGGGATATGTTTCAGATAACTTAAATTTTATTTACAAACCGATTTTAAGTATTTTAATATAATATGATAATAAATAGCCTTGGTTAATCCTATGGTGTTTTAGATTAAAAATACGGTGTTTTGATATTTTTTAAATGATTGTGTGACTTGCACTATGCCTTATTGTGTTAGTCAATGGTTGGATTCCAAGGAAGTCATAGTAACATTGAAGATGATATACAAGGTGGGAACAATGGTGTAAATGAGCAAAAAAATGGAATATTGATAGGTGTGAAAGATATCATGTTCATTCCTATTGAGTTTTCCAAAAATATGTTCAATAACATATATATTAACCAAATTTTGAACTCAACAAAGAAGAGAAAAGTGGTGAATGACAAGATCTCCAACAGTGAAGACCATGGAGAAAAGAAATACCATTTTTCATCATACAGGAAATGTGGAAAGAGACACCTAGGAAGGTTTATTAATGAAATAAATAAATTCTTTATGTGTTATAAAGAAGAAAATAATATAAAGAATTACTGAGAAAAAATGAAGAGTACTATGGAAGAAAATAAAAATGGTCTGAAGAATCCATTTACAGTCATTTACCATAAATATATGGTACCTGGCCATTACCCGAATGAATTCCCTATTCTATATAATATACTCTTGGTCAAGGAAGAAGCTATGTGGAAATAAATGAATGGAAAAATGTTTATAAAGTATTAGTGCTCTTTGTTGAAGGGATTACTTTTGAAGACTTTTCTCTTGTATTTGTAAACCCATAGTTTGCCATGTGAAAATGATATTTGAGGAAGAATTATCTTTTCTCTTGTGGATATAGTTATTAATAAACATTTGGTTTTATATTATCATTTAGTTTGATGAAATTATAAGTTATTAAATTTTGGGATTAAAATGAGAGATATGAGATAACATTTGTGATGAAATTATGTTATAGTTACTTTGAGGAATCTATATCATTTTTTGGAATATTATAAAATTATATAGTTTTTGAAAAAGGACAACATGCAGACCATGTGAAAACCCATTACATCGGAAAAATCTTTGGGAATCAAACCCACAATCATAGTGCGATTGGGATTTATTGCCCACCACTGGACTACATGAAGTACCTAGTCAGTGTGACTAATTATTTTTAGTTAAATGATTTTATTGATAAATAATAAGTTGATTTGGGATCTTATGTCTTATCAAATAGATATCCTTAGTATATGAAAATGATTTGGATATTAAGTGATAAATGTTATTTTGGAAAACATTAACTCTATTGGGAATACTGTATGCCTAAGGAAAATCGAATACTATGGGATTTCATTTGAAGTTTAATGGTGTTTTTTACCTATGTTTTTATTGGGAATTTATAGCGATTTAGGTTATTTATAGAAATGATTAACCTATCATAGAGAATTAATGATTATGTTAATTACTTTTAAGTATGTGACTTTAAGATTAGTCAATATAATTTGGAGATCAAATTTAACATGGAAGAACATGTAAGAAAATTCTTCTGAATTTTGGGTTTCAATATTAGTTTGGATTATATTGAAAGATTTTATGGACAATTGTTTATTGAATGGTGTTTATTAAACTTTGGGTATTTTTGGTTTAATTTTAGAAATTAGGATTAATATTTCTTTCTCTGATGTATTATACTTTTGGGATCATCTAATATTTTACTAACCATTTTGGTTTTGGTTAATCTCTAAATTAAAGGGAACTATATAGTTCATCCATTATAGATTATGTGATTCTCTATAAGTTTATTCCTATGTTTCAGGTGTTACCAAGTCATCTTTAATACTCATCGTTTGGAGCGAAAGATGAGTTTGTGGTAAGAATTTGATGAAGGATGATACTATACTTGTCAAGTATATTTTTGTTTTCTTATTCTATCAATAAATTAATTATTAAAATTTAGGTAAGGAATATTAAAACAAAAAATGTGTTATCCTAATGTTTTGTGTTTTGTTGAATCGATGATATTTTAAATCATCATAGATTGATGGCTTTGAGGCCCTCAATTTTACACTTGTTTGTGATTGATGACCTCAATCACTCCCTATAAATATTTACATTTTCCCTCCAATTATGTGTTTCTAATTTCCACCAATGTTATCATTATCAAGATCATAATTTGGTGGTGACTTTTACTTCTCCCTTTCCCTCTTATTAAGACTAAATTTTATTAACCCAATTTCCGATGTGGGTTTTCCACAAAGGTATTTTTCTATTTTTAACCTTTTATTTTCGAAGAAAAATTTAAAATTGTGCGGATGAAATTTATTGAAGGAGGGGAGAATGTAATATCCCAAGATATCATAGTAAGTTATTTTCTTTAAATTCAATAGCTTGCGCTGCACACAATACTGAGTTCGAGCACACCACGATTTACCAAACTAGCCATTCAAAAGCGGTTATTAGTATTATTAACTTGATTTTGAATTTTATATACTCCATATAATTTGAACTTATGTATTATGCGTTTCTTATACATATTATAAGAACAAATTCAAATTTTCAGGTAAACAATGTATTTTTCAAAAAAATTCAATTTTACCACATTTTAATGGAGAACCCTTTTTAAATCCAATATTCGAACCCTTTACATATTAAATTTCACAAAATAAATTTATTTTTTAGAATCAGGTCATCAAAATTTACTTTGAATGAAATTTTGGTATTTTTCTAATAATAATCATTTTTTATGAATAGTGAGAAATACTGTATTTTAATTCAAAACTGCCTTTTAATCTAATTTATTTATAAGGTTAGATTATATTTTAAATTTGTTTTGAAGTGTAATTAAATTTTATTTTTTCACTTTAATCCAATGTTGGTCATTGGAGTTAATTTCACTTTGAAATTGTACAAACACAAGTGTCAATCTTTTGATAGTCATTGTTTCTTAAAAACATGCTATTTGTTTTGACAATGGGAATTAATTTTAAATTAATTAATACAAACTCTATATTTTGAACTTGGTAAAATAGACATCATTTTTGAATTTGTAATATCTAATATATCTTAGTTTGATTTTTTTGGTATTTTTCTGAAAAACATCAATTTTTGATGAATAGTGAAACCACTAAGTAGTAGTTAAAAATCTGACTTATTCATTTAAATGAAATTTTACCGCTTCTGTGAATTGAATTTTTAAAAAAATATGATACATGGTTTTTATTATTAATTAAAATATTGTTCAATAAGATGAAAATATTTTTTTGTGAATAGTAACTTTTGCCTTTTATTTTCTACGGTTAAAGGTAAATAGGGTAATTCAAGGTAAAAAGAATACTATAATAATGAAAATTTACTTTAACATGTGTACTAAACTTATTGGATGAGTCATGTATGACCATGGGCATACTTGGGTCTATTTTGGGACCCCATGAAGCCACTTATGAATGTTAATGACACATTATTTTAATTAACTTAAAGTAAAGGCGAAAATGACATAAACAAATATCTTTTAGTGAATCAATTTTGACATGGGGTTATGTAAGTAATATTTTCAACTATAAATATTCATTTGAAAGAAAAAATTATTTCCTACATTATTGTATTTTGTTTATAATTTTTAGTCATCAAATAAATTAAATTATTTATGACACGATAATGATGTCGTATTTACCTCATTAATAAATGAATTAACTAAATAAGATTATTAATATTAAAAAAATATCCAAATCCTGTACAATTATTATTAGATGATTTTATTTCTACCATGAGTCATTTTATATTCTACTTTAATCAGTTTTGGAACTTTTGAAATCCGAAGACAAGTTTATAATAAAATAACATTTTCAAACTTTCCAAAAGAGCCCCTCCTCTCCCATATAAAAGGACAGAACTTCTAACCCATTACTCACACCTCTCAAGACCCTTGGATCGTCCAAAACCTAACCAAACAATATCCCAAGATTCCTATCTTCCATCTAGTATCCTTAACTTAGGCAGAATTCACTTCAAGAAGTCCTTTTGGTTCAAACCAAAGGGAGTTACCCAAATTAAGGTTAATGGTTTCTATTAACTTATTTTCTTTTATTTTACTTATCCAACCCCTAAACTCTATTTATTCCTTTAATTTATAACAAAACTAGTATTATAAATATACTAGTATGTTTTTCTTAGAATTATTTTATCTAAACTTACACACACCTCTATCTAATGGGTAAAGAACTCAATGTTTCTCTGGATGACAAACTAACGCCTCACAAAACGATGATTGTTCAATTATCTCTTACCGCCTCTCATGGTGGCCATTAAAAAGGAACTGTATTTATATATGATATATATTATGTTTATGTTTTCTTTATTCTTCTGTATTTTCCATTTATATCATACCTTTATTGTTTCCATTATGGGTAAATAAGATAATTTCATTTGAGGAAGTGCGGACTACCGCCCCCTCAAAGTGATAGGACTCGTTAATTCCTTATGTGGGACTTATAGAGGATAGATTTAATTATATAAAATACTATATTATACTGGAATTATAATATACATATGTATAATTATGTTTTAATTCCTTTAAAATAAAAAATAGAAATTAAAGTAGCGTTTATGCGTACGTACGGCTTACCGTCTCCGTGAATGATGCATTTCATTTCTTATATCCAAATGTTATGTACTATTATAAATACATATATATGCTGGATATATAATATATATATGGTATCCAAATAATGTATAGAATTATGTAGATAATGGACTTTGGACCACATGGACAAATAGTAATTATAACTAGTTCATTTTTGACTCATGTTCCGAACATCGATAAAATATCCAAAATGAACTCAAATAATGAACTAATTGTTATAAAAAGTTAATAAGTGACATAAAAGTAATAATAAACTTGAAAAAGTATCTTATTCATGTATAAATTATGTTAAGTTTATTATTCAGGAAGAACAAGGAACATACACGACAAGTCGGACTTGAGGTAAGGGATTTCTTATCTCACTTTTAATTCCGTGATATTTCCACTATTAGCCACTTATTTATTGCATGTGGTGTATTATGTACTACCATTTGATATATATTTTCATGATTCTATTTATATTCTTGTTATTATGAAATTCATTTGGTGGTTATTAACTTTTGGTAATTCTACTTGATTGATTACAACATGGTTTTCATCTCACTTCTTATTTCCATGAGATTCATGCTATATTGCCACTATATATTTTTGTGTGGTGTATGTACTACCCATGATTGTATTTCTTATGTAATATAATTTAATTTATGGGTATTTATATCTTCATTATATTATCCTTCTTTCATGGGTTTTATGTTTCATAAGTCACCAAATCAATAAGGGAAATTTTAATTTTGATTTCCACTCTTTGGGTTTTACACAAACTTCATTGATTATTTTACTCCAATATTATGTGTGAAATAACTATTTAATTATTTATTTAGTAATTTTTTCTTCCCTTTGTGTGGATATAATTTCTATATGCATATTCACTCCATTAATAATTTTTCAAGTCATTGATATGAACTTGATAAGAGTAATCTTAACTCAATTTCCATTCATTGAGTTAAACATCTGAGTCATTGGTGTTATTTTTACCAGAATATGTGTGAATGTTCTCTGATTAATTTACACTGAATATCCAATCATATTTAGTCTATTTATATTTGTTACATATAGTTATGTCATTGATTTATTCTTAACCTAAGTATACTATCATTATAAGGGATTTCATCTCAATTTACATTCCATTGAGACTACTTTTTTGTTATACGCCAAATCACTATTGTTTGGTATATATACTGTACATTAATATAGTATATCATGATTCTCTTTATTATCATGACATTATAAAATTTTCATTACCTCAATTATTTTTACTCAAACGTCTCTCATTTGGTTGGGAACCCTAACTAAAATACCGTTTTAAATGTTTTAAAAAATTATTCTTCTAAATCTTTCTCATTAATGTCCATGTTTTAAAGAAGGTTTTAGGATTTTATTTTTATAGAAATTAATGTTTTAGAATTGAAATTACTTTTAAAAGTTTCAAAGTTTTATGGGACACTTTGATTGAAAAAACTATTTTAAACAACTTCTTGATAAATAGTGAGACATTTAAATGTTTTTATAAAAAGGGATATTTCTCTCAAAGATTTTTAAAGATCATTTTCAACCATGTCAAAATCCTTTATGTGATATTATTCTTGATCGAGGTGGATTTATTATGATAAAAATCTTTTATACTATATTGAAGGTTTTGTGATATGTTTGAATGTGTGTGTGTTATTTTTATAACCTTCATGGTTTATGAATAAATAATTGACATTTCGTATGCTAGTTTTAATATAAATATTTATGTTATGTATAAACCTTTTCATATGAGGAATGCATTGGAATTAATAAGTGATGGGGGGAGCCCTCTACATATCCTCAATGCATCGATAGGTCTCTTGAGACAAACTAGTGTCTTGGCACAAGGCTTTGACAGAATCTTATTTGTAGTATTGGCACAAGGCCTTGACTATGTGGTTATGATGTCCGACATTATGCATTTAATCATTATGAGATTAGCTATTGATATTTCATGTGGTTATTCGACTAGTTGAATACCCATGAATTTATTTTATTATGGAATTATTTACTCAAATCGTATTCCTACAATAAAATGTTCATGTTAATTATTTGTAAAGGCATGTGTTTTTAATTATTCACTAGGACTAATGTTTATGTTATCTTCCACAATATTTCTTACTATTACTGGGTGTTTGAGCTCACCCCTTTCTTATGTTTCATTTTCCCAGGATATGAAGAATTTAGTATTTAGTGACTTTCAGGCATAATCTAAGAAGCTTGGATGTTTCTAATGGAATAAATTAGTGTTGTTTTTCTTTTCATGTTGTAATGTTGAACTTAGGTATGTATCTTGTTTCCAATACTACTAAACTAATTGGTCCTTCAGGACTTGTTTCCTTATAATCATGCCAATGTATTAAAATAATTCACCAACTCCTTGATTCTAGATTCGGGGCGTTACAGTTTGTATCAATGGAAGTTCAGTACAAACCTTAAAAACTAGATTTAGATAAATTCTGATTGGAGCACATTACCATAAGATTGACTTTGAGGATTAGTATAGAATAACTTTCTAGAATTTTGACAGTGTAGAGATTTTGTGTATTTTCCATGAAATACATCCCTATATGGATATGAGCAGGTAGAGGCAGCTCTGATATAGATGTACCTAGGAGTGAAAACTCGGACAAGGAGTTTTTGGCTTGACCCAGGGTATCCTGGTACACGACAACAGGCCTTACTACACTCTTGGTTGCGACACTCCCGGGGGATATGTTTCAGACAACCTACATTTTCTTTACAAACCGATTTGGAGGATTTTAATATAAGATGAGAATAAATAACCTTGGTTAAACCTAAGGCGTTTTTTAATTAAAAATATGGTGTTTTGATATTCTCTAAATTATTTTATGACTCACACTATACCTTATTATGTTAGTTTATGGCTGGATTCCAATGAAGTCACAGTAACATTGAAGATGATGTACAAGGTGGAAACGGTGGTGGAAATGAGTAACAAAATGGAATGCTATTAGGTGTGAAATATATCGTGTTCAAGCCAAATTAGTTTTCCAAAAATATGATCAACAACATATATATTAACCAACTCCGAACTCAACAAAGAAGAGAAAAGTGGTGAATGATAAGAGCTCCAACAGTGAAGACCATGGAGAAAAGAAAGCTCAGTTTTCATCATGCATGAAATGTGGGTAGAGACACATAGGAAGGTGTATTAATGAAACACTGAAATGCTTTATGTGTGGGAAAGAAGGACATAAAGTAAAGAATTTCTGAGGAAAAATGAAGATTACTATGGAAGAAAATAAAAATGGTCCCAAAAATTCATTTACAGTCATTTACTGTAAATGTAGGGTACTTGGCCATTACCAGATTGAATTACCTATTCTATAAGATATCCTCTTCGTCAAGCAAAAAGCTATGTGGAAATAAATGGATGGAGAAATGTTTAAAAATTATTAGTGCTCTTTATTGATGGGATTACTTTGGAATACTTTTCTCTTGTATTTGTAACCCTGTAGTTTGTCATGTGAAAATGATATTTGATGAAGAATTATTTTTTCTCTTGTGGATATAGTTATAAATAACCATTTGGTTTTATTTGATCCTTGAGTTTGAGGCAATGAGAAGTTATTAAATTTTGGGATGAAAATACGAGGTATGAGATAAGATTTGTGATGAAATTATGTTATAGTTACTTTGAGGAATATATCTTATTTTTGGGGCTATTATAAAATTATATAGTTTTTGAAAAATGACAACACACAGACCGGGTGACAAGCTGTCATTTCAGACAAAGATGTGGGTATCGAACCCACAACCATAGTGCGATTGAGATTTATTGCCTACCACTGGACTAAGTGAAGTCCCTAGTTAGTGTAACTAATTATTTTTAGTTAAATGATTTTTTTTGATAAAAAACAAGTTGATTTGGGATCTTACATCTTATCAAATGGATATCCTTAGTATATGAAAATGTTTTGGTGATTATGTGATAAATGTTATTTCGGAAGACGTTCCCTCTATTGGGAATACTATATGCCTAAGGAAAATAGAATACTATGGGATTTGATTTGAAGAGTAGTTTTTTCCTTTTCACCTATGTCTTTATTGTGAATTTATAGCGATTTGGGCTATTTAGGGAAATGATTAACCTATCATAGATAATAAATAGTTAGGTAAATTACTTTTAAGTATGAGACATTAAGAGTAGTCGATATTATTTGGAGATACAATTTAACATGGAATACCATGAAAGAAAATTCTTCTGAGTTTTTTTGATTCAATATTTGTTTGGATTATATTGAAAGACTTAACGAACAATTGTTTATTGAATGGTATTTACTGAAATTTAGGTATTGTTGGTTTAATTTTTGAAATTAAGATTAGTATTTCTTTCTCTAAAGTATTATCCTTTTGGGATCATCTGATCTTTTACTAACAATTTTGGTTTTTTTTATATCTAATGAAAAGGGAAATATATAGTTCATCCATTGTGGATTATGTGGTTCTCTATATGTTTATTCTAGAATTTCAGGTGTGACCAAGTCATCTTTAATACTCATGTTTTGGGGTGAAAGATGAGTTTGTGGTAAAAATTTGATGGAAGATGAAACTCTACTTTTGAATTATATTTTTGTTTTCTTATTCTATGAATAAATTAATTATTAAACTATAGTTAAGGGATATTAAAACCAAAAATGTGTTATCCTAATGCTTTATGTTTTGTTGAACCGATGCTATTTTAAATCGTCATAGATGGATGTCATTGAGGCCCTCAATTTTACACTTGTTTGTGATTGATGACCTCAATCAGTACCTATAAATATTTACGTTTTCCTCCAATTATGTGTCTCTAATTTCCACCAATGTTCTCCTAATCAAGATCATAATTTTGTGGTTACTTTTTCATCTCCCTTTCCCTCTTATTAAGTGTAATGTTTATTAACCCAATTTCCGTTGGGGGTTTTCCACCAAGGTATTTTTCTATTTTTAAACTTTTATTTTCAAAGAACAATTTCAAATTGTGAGGATGCATTTTATTGAAGTAAGGTAGTATGTAACATACATAGATTTCATAGTAAGTTATTTTTTTAAATTCAATAGCTTGCGCTACATGCAACATCGAGTTCGAGTGCAGAACGATTTATCAAACTAACCATTCAAAAGTGATTATGAATAATATTAACTGGATTTAGAATTTTATATACTCCATATAATTTTAACTTATGTATTTTTTGTTTCTTATATATATTATAAGAACAAATTCAAATTTTCAGGTAAAAAATGTATTTTTCAAAAAAATTCAATTTTACCACATTTTAATTAAGAATCATTTTTAAATAAAATATTTTACCCCTTTACATATTCAATATGACAAAATAAAATTCTTATTTAGAATCGGGAAATAAAAATTTACCTAGGATGAATTTTTTGTATTTTTCTAATAATATTCATTTTTTATGAATAGGGCGAAAAACTGTATTTTAATTCAAAACTTCCTTTTAATATAACTTATTTATAAGGATAGATTATATTTTAAACTGGGTTTCAAGTATAATAAGATTATATTTTTTCCTTTTAATCCAATGTTGGTCATTGGAATTAATTTCACTTTGAAATTATACATAAACAAGTGTCAATCTTTTGATAGTTATTGTTTCTTAAAAACAGACTATTTGTTTTGACAACGAGAATTAATTTTAAATTAACTAATAAAAATAAAATGTTTTTAATTTGGTAAAATAGACATAATTTTTGAATTCTGAATATCAAATATATATTAGGCTGAATTTTTGGTATTTTTCTAAAAAACATTAATTTTTGATGAATAGTGAAACTACTAAGTAGTAGTTAAAAATCTGACCTTTTTATTTAAATGAAAATTTACCACTTTTATGAATTTAATTTCAAAAATCTGAGATACATGGTTGTTATTAGTAAGTAAAATTTGGTTCAATAAGTTGAAAATAATTTTTTGTGAATAGTAACTTTTGACTTATGTACCACAGTTGAAGGTAAATAGGGTAATTCAAGGTAAAAAAGAATATTATAGTAATACAAAATTACCTTAACACTTCTCCTAACCTTATTTTATGAGTCATGGCCGATCATGGGTATCCTTGGGTCAATTTTGGGACCCCATGAATCCACTTATGAATGATAATGACATTTTATTTTAATTAACTTAAAGTAAAGGCAAAAATGAAAAAAACAAATATCTTTTAGTAAATAAATTTTTACATGGGGTAATATAAGTCATATTTTCAAATATAAATATTAATTGGAAAGATAAAACTATTTCCTAAATTATGGTATTTTTTTATAATTTTTAGATATCAAATAAATTAAATTATTTATGACACAATAATGATGTTGTATTTACCTTATTAATAAATGATTTAACTAAATAAGATTATTAATATTAAAAAATTATCCAAATCCTATCCAATTCTTATTGTAAGATTTTATTTTGACCATGAGTCATCTTATCTTAGACTTTCATAAGTTTTGGATGTTTTGAAACTGAAGATAAGTTTATAATAAAATAACATTTTCAAACATTCCAAAAGAGCCTATCATCTCCTTTATAAAAGGACACCACTTCTAACCCATTTCTCACACCTCTCAATCCCATTGGATCATCCAAACCCTACCCAATTAATCTATAAAGATCCATCTCTTCCACCTATAAGACTTATCTTAGGCATAAGTCACTTCAAGAAGTCCTTTTGGTTCAAACCAAAGGGAGTTACCCAAATTAAAGGTAATGGTTTCTCTTAACTTCTTTTATTTTATTTTACTTCTCCAACCCCTAAAATATTTTTATTCCTTTTTTATAACAACACTAGTATCCTCAATATAATTGAATGTTTTCATGATAAGTATTCATACAACACTTACACACACCTCTATCTAATGGGTAAAGAACACACTGTTTTGTGGATGGAAAACTAACGCCTCACGAAACGATGATTGTTCAATTATGTCCTACTGCCTCTCATGGTGGTCGTTAATATTGAACTGTATTTATATATGATATATATTATGTTTATATTTTATTTATTCTTATGTATTTTTCATTTATATCATACCATTATGGTTTCCATTGTGGGTAAATGTGATAATTTTATTTGAGGAAGTGAGAACGACCGCCCCCTCAGAGTGATACGACTCGTTAATTCCTTATGCGGGACATATAAAGGATGGATTTAATTATTTTGTATATTTTATTATACTTTAATTATAATATAACTATGTATCATTATGTTTTAATTCCATTAAAATACAAAATATAAATGAAAGTAGCGTTCATGCATACGTACGATTTACCGTCTCCATGAACGGTGCATTTTATTTCTTATCTCAAATGTTATGTACTGTTATACATACATATATATACAGGATATATAATATTTATATATATATGATATCTAAATCATGTATATCATTATGGAGATAATGCACTTTTGACCACATAGACAAATTGTAATTATAACTAGTTCATTTTTTATTCATTTTCGAACATCGATTAAATATCCAATATGAACTCAAATAATTAACTAATTATTATAGCAAGGCAATAAGTGATATAAAAGGAAAAATAAAATTGAAAATTTTTCTTAATCATGTATAAATTAACTGAATTTTATCATTCAGGAAGAACAAGGAACATACAAGATAAGTTAGACTTGATGTAAGGGGTTTCTTATCTCACTTTTAATTCCGTGAGATTTCCATTATTTGCCCCTTATTTATTGAATGTGGTGTATTATGTACTACAATTTGATATATATTATCATTATTCTCTTTATATTCATTTTATTATTTAATTAATTTGGTGGTTATTAACTTTTGGTCATACAACTCGATTGATTACAACATGGTTTTCATCTCAATTCTTATTTCCCTGAGATTCATGCTATATTGCCACTATTTATTTTTGTGTGGTGTATGTATTGCCCATGATTATATTCCTTATGTATTATACTTTAATTTATGGGTATTTAAATATTCATTGTATGATCCTTCTTTCATGGGGTGTATGTTTCGTAAGTCACCAAATCGGTAAGGGAATTTTTAATTTCGATTTCCACTCTTTGGGTTTTATGCAAACTTCATTGGTTATTCTTCTCCAAGATTATGTGTGAAATAACTATTTATTTATTTATGTACTAATTTCCACTCCCCTTTGTGTGTATATACTTTTAATACATATATTTACTCCATTTATAATTTCTCAAGTCATTGATATGAACTTGATAAGAGTAATCTTAACTCAATTTACATTCATTGAGTTAAACATCTGATTCATTGGTGTTGTTTTTACCAGAATATGTGTGAATGTACTCTTATTGATTTACACAGAATATCCAATCAAATTGAGTGTATTTATATTTTTCACACATAATTATGTCATTGATTTATTCTTAACCTAATGATACAGTCTTTATATGGGACTTCATCTCAATTTACATTCCATTGAGACTACTTTGTTGTTATACGTCAACTCACTTTTGTTTGGTATATATACTATATATTGACATATAATATCATGAATCCCTTTATTCTCATGATATTATAATGTTTTTAATACCTAAATTAGTTGTATTGAAACATCTATCATTTGGTTGGGAACCCTAACTAAAATACCATTTTAAATGTTTTAAAAATTTATTCTTCTAAATCATTCTCATTAATGTCCATGTTTTAAAAATGGTTTAAGGATTTTATTTATACGGAGAATAATTTTTTAAAATTGAAATTCCTTTTAAAAGTTTAAAAGTGGTATGGGACACTTTGATTCAGAAATATATTTTAAATAGCTTCTTGATAAATAGTGATACTTTTAAATGTTTTTATAAAAAGGTATATTTCTCTCAAAGATTTTTACTGATAATTTTCAACTATGTCAACATCCTTTATAGGATATTATTATTGATCAGGGTCGATTTATTATGATAAAAAACTTCCAAACTATATTGAAGGTTTTGGGATATGCTTGATGTGGAAGTGTTATTTTTATACCATTCATGGTTTATGGATAAAGTATTGAAATTTTGTATACTAGTTTTAATACAAATTCTTATGTTATGTTTATACCTTTTAATATAAGGAATGCATTGGACTTAGTAAGTGATAGGTGGAGCCTGCTATATCTCCTCGATGCATCGATAGGTCTCATGAGAGAAACTAGTGTCATGGAACAAGGCCTTGAAAAAATCTTATTTGTAGTCTTGGCACGAGGCCATGACTATATTGTTATGATGTCCAGAATTATGCATTCCATCATTATGAGATAAGATATTGATATTTAATGTTGTTATTGGACTAGTTGAATACCCATGACTATGTTTTATTATGGCATTTTATACTCATCTCATATTCCTGCAATAAAGTGGTGTAGTTAATTATTTGTAAAGGAAGGTGTTTTCAATTATTCACCATGCCTAATGTTTATGTTATATTCCTCTGTATTGCATATTGTTACTAAGCGTTTGAGCTCACCCCTTTCTTATGTTTCATTTTACCAGGATATGAAGAAGTTAGTTATGAGTGACTTCCAGGCATAATCTAAAAAGCTTGGATGTTTTTAATGGAATAAATTAGTGTTTCTTTTCTTTTCAAGTTGTAATGTTGAACTTAAGTATGCATCTTTTTTCCAAGACTACTTAACTAATCGGTCCTTTTGGACTTTATTCCTTGTAATCATGCCGATGTATTAAAATAATGCACCAGATCCACAATTCTGGGGTCGGGGCGTTACAGTAAGTGATGGTCTGAGACCACTATATCCCCTAGATACATCGGTAGGTCTATTAAGACCAGTAAGTTCGAGTTTTGGCTAAAGCCTGGCCCATTTATTTAAGAATATTGGCTGAGACCTTGATGATATGTTTTAAAAATTTGATATCACCCCTTTATTATGTTTTGTTTTCTCTCGGATATGAGTATATATTTTGTGATTTATAATCAGGTACATACTATAGAGACCCTGTCATTTTATACATATCATTACATGATTTTAACCATAATTAAACATTAACTTACAGGATATGGATCATAAAGTATATCATCTTGGAGATTAGGTATATAACTAATCTTCATGATCCTAAAAATAAGAAATTATTTTATTTAATATTCATAATGATCTTTGAACTTTAATTGAGATCATATAACTACATCAGATAACATGGGGAATACATTAACAAAAGGGATGACCTAAAAATCCCAGTAAGGAAATATGAATTGGAATGAAACATAGAACATGGGTTAGAAAGCATAATACGATGACATAAAAGGAATGGAACATAAATAAACATAAGGAATAATAACATGTATAACATGAGAACATATAATTACAGCATTATAGAAATGTGTATGTAATATAAAATAGGAATTTAGCATGAGTAATGGTTCATGGATGATGTTTTAATTGTTTAAAAAAAAGGAGTTGAGAAAGAATTAATCATGGATTATTAAATAAACATAATAAAATTAGAGTATTTTATTTTTACTAGAGTTATCATCCCATTTGTATGGGGGGAGGCGAGGAGAGAATAAGAAAAGAAAGAACTTGAAGAAAAATGAAAATAGGCATTTACATCATGAATTTATCCTCTTAGGGAAAAGGTTTTGGTATTTTGATGTGACCAAGATATATTGGATTCAAGGGATAGGTTTGGGAAGATATTTGAGTAGATTTTTTACAAGTATAAAATCTTGATATGTTTGAGGAGAAGAGGTGGTGAGGGGTGGTAATTATAGTGGAGGAGAGAGGTGTTTTTTCATTATTTTATTCATCAATTTATTATTTTTTTCTAGAGATATTAAATTTTGAGGATTATTGTGACTAAATACCATAATTAGTTAATGTGATTTTGAAACAATGGCCACTTAAATCATCCATCACTGAATTATGACTCAAAAAATCATTTATTTACTTATACTGTACATTATTGTATTTCACAGTTCACAAATTTCAAGTACTTCACAAAAATCCCAAAATTTCACCCAATTTTTTTTTCAACGTGTTGAATTAAAAAATTAATCCCATTTTATAAAAATAATTCTCTAAGTACCTGAAATTTAGTTTTTAATTAATACCATAATTTACTTGAAAAAATATATATTTTAAAATTATAAATAACTTTACAACACATTAAAAAATTAAATAATGTATCAAAAAATTATCATCAAATCTTAAGAAAACAAAATATGAATTTATGAATACATATTATGAATATAAATTTTGTTTTAAATTATTAAATTAGTTATAAAATTGTACTAAAATATTTATAACTTATAAAAATTCCAACACTTATTTAATATATTTTAAAACATTTAATTACTTTTAATATGATAAAATTATGTCATACTTTAATATATAAGATACTTAAATTTTATTTATACTTTAATTGGGGAGGTGACTAATCATTTGTTCGGATTACTATTCATAAGGGTTATATTACTATTCCTAAGGTAAAGTTACTATTTCACCAGTATAGGTTCCTTAAATTCTAGAAATAACTCTTATTTGATTCTTTATTCATTTATAATGTTTATATAATGTTTTTGCTGTGATTATATTTGTTTTAAACCATATAAAATAATTATAACAAGGGAATATTGATTGATAAAAATTTAGGTCATTACATTCTTCCCCCTTATAAAATTTTGACCTCCAAATTTCTTTTTTAGTATTACGAGGAAAAAAGGTGAGGGTAATTATCTTTCATCACTTCCTCATGTTTCCTCTTCATGCATATGTTTCTGCCATCGTACTTTTACCAGGTGAGTAGTCTTGTTTAATATAACTTTATCTCTGTGATCCATAATCTTCACTGGTTTCTCCTTGTATGAGAGATCAATTTACAACTATACCACCTCTGAATTTAGTACTTGTGAAGGATCTGATACTTAATTTATAAACGTTGATATATGGAATACATCTTGTAATTGAGAAATGTTTTGTGAAAGTGCTATTTGATAGGCCATGGATCTGAAATGATCAATAATCTCGAAGGGTTTGATGTAACTAGAAGTTAGACTTCCTTTCTTCCCAAATCTCATGATCCTCTTACATAGAGATATGTAGAGGGATACCATGTCCCCAACTTTAAACTCAAGGTCTCATCGATGATTGTATGCATAACTCTTTTGCTGAATTTGGGATGCCTTGTTATGTTTTTGAATTGGTTTCACCTTCTCCTCCATTTCTTCGAACATTTTAGGTTCTAGCAGCTTATGTTTACCAACCTCATCCCAACATACCTATGTTCTACATCTTTCCAATAAAAGGATTCATATGGATCCATTTGGATTCTTGAGTGGAAACTGTTGCTGTAAGAGAATTCGACCAATGTCAGAAGTTGGTCCCATCCACCTTTAAAGTCCATATAACATTCTCTTAACTTTTCATCCAATGTATAAATATCCTACTCATATTTTTCATCATTTTGAGGATTATAGGTTGTGCGGAAGTTCAGTTTAGTGATTAGAACATTTTGGAGACTTATCATGAACATGGAGGTGAATCTAAAATCTTGATCAGAAAATATTGAGAGTGGTTACCCATTAATCCCTACCTTTTATTTGATATATATCTATGGAATTTTATCTAGTGATAAGTATTATCAAATTACATTAATGTGGTCTATCTTTGTATGATTATCAACTAAAATCCATATAGCATTATTTCCCCTAGATGTCTTCGGTATTCTAGGGACAAAGTCCTTGGTAATGTTCTCCCACTTCGATATTGGTATTGGTAATGGTAGCATAATCCCATTAGAATTTTTTATTTCATCCTTCACTTCCTGACACTCTAGACACTTTGATGTATATTCAGTGATATCCTTCTTCGTATTGTCCCACGAATAGTTCTATTATAGATATCAATACATCTTTGTGATCCCTGGGTGAATAGAGATGGTTGAGCTATGCATGTCATTCAAAATCTCCTTCTTTATATTTGGATCATATGGTGCACATTTTCATGACTGAAATCTTACAAATATTTCCTCATTAATTTTAAACTCAAAATATTTCCCCTTTCTCATAGCTTCTACATTCTTCTAGAATTCCACATCATTCCTTAGAGAATTTTTTATTTTCTCTACAAGTGTTAGTTGAGAAATAATTTGAGAATGTATTGATAATGTTCATTCATTATTGATTCCAATTTTTATAATTTTAAAATCTAAGAATATTTAATCATTATCAATTATCATTTTTGATAAAGATGAAGAATTCTTTCTATATAGTGTATCTTCCACCTTATTTTACATTCTAGGATGGTATTGGATTGAGAAGTCAAAATATTTTATGAGAACTAACCATATTAGTTCAAGAATATTAAGATCCTTATATTGGAATATATATTTGAGACTCTTATGATCAGTAGAAATTTCACACTTCACCCCATATAGATAATGACTCTATATTTCAGCACAAAGATCAAAACTACTAACTATAGATCAAGTGTAACATAGTTTTGGTCATGGATTTTCAACTTCCTTTAGAAATATGCTAACACTATATTATTTTGCATTAATAAATATCATAATTCCTTCTTTTAAGAATCAATATATACCACAAATATTTCCCCACTATTTGGAAGTGTGAGTACTGATAAATTAATCAGATTCTTTTTTAACTATTTGGAGCTGTCTTCACATTCATAGGTCCATAAAAACATCACCCCCTTCCATGTTTAATTGGTTAGTGGGTTTGATAGTCATGGGAATTTATTCACAAATAATCAGCATTACCCTACTAGACCAAGGAAACTACAGTTCTCTGTTATATTTTCGAACTCAACCTCTCGATTAGGAGGAAGACTAAACAACTCTTCGGGGAACACATTAGTGTATTCCCTCAAACTGGGAATGTATTCGATCCTAATTCTTACATTTGTCTTGATCATTTTAGATAGATATTCTTACCCATAAAAAAGTAGTATCCACTATTAATATAATTATTTTGAATGATATTTATCCTCCTCCTTACACTTTTATGGAATTAGAGGATGCCTTGGGATTTGAATAGTGATATCCCTTTTCTAGAAGTTGATATTGGATATATATATATATATAATGATAACCAATCCATGCCCCAAATAGAAGATAAATATTCCAAAGGGAGTATTACATGATTTGCGGGGAGGTTCAGTCCACAATCATTAATCAATGAGGAGTTATAAAATTTGGATGCAGTAATTTCCCAATTTATTGTTCATAAATACAAGTCAACCTCTATATTTTGAGGTGGTTTTTAAATAGTTATACTAACCTTTCCAGATATTAAAGAATGAGTATAACAAGAATAAAATAGTAAGTTTTATATTCTTGAATTAAAAATCATCATACCTATCACCACATCATTATGAGGCTCTACCTTAGATGTAGTGATTTCATATGCCCTTCCTTGCAGCCTTGGAGGTTGTTGTTGTTTATTACCTCCAAAAACCCTTTTATTAGGTTAATGGTTCATATAATTCCTATGTTCCTTATAGTTGTAATACTACACCATAGAATGGGTGTTAATTTGAACATTCCCTTCTTCGAAATTAGTGGGATTCCTCATATCCCTTTGGAATTTATTAGCCAGATTCCCTGTTCTTTCATATTTGTAGCATTTCCTGGTTCCCTTTAGATAGTTCACAAGATGCTTCATCCAAAAATTTTGACATGTGGTATATTGGGTCATCTTTCTTTCATCATATTTTTTTTTCTATAGACCCACAATAGACTACATTTTCCTCTTTTATTACTAGGCCCATGAGACTAATAAGAGTCTCTGCTCTCTGTTTTAGCCTTAAGGGAATAGTGAAAAATCTCTTCATAGCTATCAGTGTATAAAATTTACAATATTTTTTATATACTTGGATTTATTAAGATAAATAAGCGATGCACCTTGATTTTGGTGCTCATGACAAAGCCTAAAGAATATCTTGAAAAGATTTTGAAGTTTTCTTCAAAAACCCCAATAGTCTCATCTTCATTCTACTTTGATTTGGGGAATTCCCTTTCCATAATTAGATATAGGGTTTAGAGAAAATATTTACTGAAAAATATATCCTTGAAATATTTTTATTATATAGAATAAATTTTAACCTTGGACATCATGTTTTTCATCAGTTTCCACCACTAATTAGATTCCCCATCAAAATGATAGACTACTAGCACAACTTTCTATTATTCTAATCACAGGAGGAAAGATCATATCTTTTCAGTGGAGTTAATCTTATATTCCATGATGAGGTGATTATAAGATCCACTAAACATGGGATTCATTTTCTACAAGAAGTATTTTATGTAAAATTTAACTTTCTTAGGATATGGATGAAGTTCCAAATGATTCATGTTAAGATTAATAACTTGAGAATGTTGGGAAAGTACTGTCATGAAGTTCTGATCACCCATTCCCATCATATTTTTAATATCATTAGAGAAATAATCACATTTTCTATCACATTAATTGTTAGAAAAAGTTCTTATATTCCTATCAGTTAACTAAGAAAAACAAATTATAATTATGGGGATTGAATACTTAACTAATAATCATAATAAAATGAAACTTTGGACATAAAATGATAATCTTGTAAGGGAAAAGTATATCCTAACTTGTGATTCCCTAGGTTTAAATATAGGTTATCCATGATTTATTTCCTAACATATATTCCTATGGTATTTTTTGTTCCATTAACAATGATTCATAATGAGATTATGAATTTTCCAAAACACATTACCCGAGAGAGTCAAACCAAGTGCATAGTAAGGCCTATTTTTGTGTACCGAGTTACTCCATGTCATTATAGGAATTCCTTTTCGAGGTTTTTAATCCAAGGTACGTATTTTCTAGAACCACTTCTACTTTTAGAATCCATACATAGATATATGAGCTTTATTAACTACTTAATCCATACTAAACATAATTTAGGCGTGCTTTCTCATACTTAGTCTTATATATGGTGTTCTTACTAAAGTGATCTATTATTAAAATACCAAAATAACTAGAACATCCTATGATAACAAATATAGAGACCCAATCATTTTACACATATCATTATTTGATTTAAAGCATAATTATAGATCAAATTATTGGCCAATGATCATAAAGTCCAATTTATTGGAGAATATGTACATAATTAGATATCATGATCTCAAAATAAGAACACAATATATTTAATCTTAATAATGAGATCCTAACTTCTATTGAGCTTCTAGAACTACATAGGATAACTTGGGGAGTACATGAAAAAAAGGGATGGGCTAAAAAACCTAGTTAGGAAATAAGAATATGAATAAAACATAACTCAGGGGTTAGAAAATAAAACATGTTGAAATAAAAATCATTAAACATGAATAAACATATGGAATAATAACATATATAACATGAGGACATATAATAATGGTAGAATAGGAATGTGGAAGAAATATAAAACATGACTTTATTATGGTTCAAGGCACATTGCACATGGATGGGAATGAGTTAAGACTAACCACCAAGACCATTTCCCGTAAAAAATGAGTAAATGATAACCACCAAGATAGTTGAACATGACATCTCATGAGACTAAAAACTACAAACTTAATTGGAGAGATACCTGGGAGCACCCATCATAACATGTTCAAGAATAGTTTTTCCATATAAAGAATCATACATAAGAAATCAAACATAAGGGATACCCATGGAAATAATTGGGTATCATAATCATGTCAAAAAGAATTTCATAACGGAATATTATGATGGTTTCCAGGAAAGGAAGGATTTAAAAAATAAATGGACGTTGATAAGGGAAAATATGAATATTTAATAATAATTTATTTTAAACTGAAGTGAATACATGTAAAAATAGGGTTTAAGACACTATATAAATCAAACATTTTAGTGAGGTTTAAAGAAAATATTAAAGATTATCTATAAGAGAAAAGGAATAATTGTTTATTTAAAATCATAAATGAACTAAGATAGATTTTAATAACAAAATTATTGATATTATAAAAATAATGGTGGATTAAAATAAATTATAGAGTGCACTTCAAAATTTGTAAGAAAGCTAGAATTTCCCTTTAGTTAGGTTTTCATTTTGGAAATATTTGAGAAGGGAACCTTATTAAAACTAGTATTACCACATAAAATAATGATTATATGATCTAGATAACTGATTTTGTAATATATAAATAGAATTTTAAATAATTACATAAAAATAAAGAAGAGTTACATTTTCAAAATATATTGAAAACATAACCTAATGGAAATTTGGAGGTTCAGAAATGATCCGTTACTTTATGTCTGAAATATTTCTACACATGATATTTATGTACTATATAATCAAATTAATTGCATTAGTTTAATAATAAATTACCTTTTATACTTGAATTTTATTCGTTATAGTTTTATTAAGATCATTTATGAGATTTTCGATGAGTTATAGAGTTGAATTTCCTTGTTTGGGAGTGTTCATTTTCTTGGTTTTCATGATCAGTTCACTTCTATACAAGTATGGAAGATCTTATAGAATGTGTATAATTCAACTGAATTGAAATAATATGTTATTAATGAAAAAAAGTTTAATTGGTCTAATAAATTATTTTATTTCCATATATGAGGATGAATTATTAGATAATATGTTAATGAGAATCATTTGGATTAATTTTTGTGGTTTTTCGATCACAATAAACTCATTTTTTTCTATTATTTAAAATCATGAAAATATAATGGTTCCAGAACATTAAATAAGATATAATAAAAATATTATATTATTTTTCAACAATAAAAATGGTTTTATGACATGATTTTATGATAGTATTAGAAATTGAAAACATGTTATCCTCGAATGTGATAAATTAACACATCATGGATGATGTTTTTATTTTTTAAACAAAAGGAGAGGGGAAAAAATTTAATAGATTATTACATAAATATAATAAAATTAAACTATATTTATGTTACTGAAGTTATCATTCCATTTTTATGAGGGTATGTGAGTATATAATAATAGAATAAATAACTTGAAATGAAAATAAAAGAGAAGGGAAATTTACCACTTGATGTTTTCATCCTTGAGAGCCTCCTTAGATAAATGGTTTTTGTATTTTAGGAGAACAAGATATACTAGACATGGGGAAATGATTTGGGAAGCCATTTGCCTGAAATTTTACAAGTCTTAATGCATTAGAGGTTTGAGAATAAGAGGTGGTGAGGGGTGGTACTCATAGTTCTAAGGAGGTGCGTTTTCTCATTATTATATTCATTAGTTTACTATTTTTCTCAAAACATGGAATTGTTAGGACTATTGTTACCAAATATAGAAATTAATGCTTTTTATTTAGAACTAATGGCCACTTACATCATCAATTACTCAAGTTTGAATAAAAAATTCATTTATTTACTTATACTGTAAATTACCACATTTTACTATTCACAAAAATTTGAGTATTTCAGAAAAATCCCAAAATTTCATACTAACCAGATTCTGATGTTTAGAATTAAAAAATGAACCCCATTTTCTGAAAATAATGTTCTAAATATTAGAAATATAAATTTTAATTAAAATCATATTTCACTCAAAAAATACATATTTTAAAATTATAAAAAAATATATAATGCTTTAAAAAATTAAATAACATCTCATAAAGTTATCTTAAATTCATAAGAAAATAAAATATAAATTTATGAATAATTTTTTTAAAAAATAATCTTTCTTTTGAATTATTAAATTAATCATAAAATTTTAATTAAATATTAACAACTTATAGAAATACCAATAATTAATTAATAATTTTCAAAACATTTAATTACTTATACTATAATATAAATATATCATAATTTAAATTATAAAATTCCTAAATTTTATCTATCCATTCATAGGTGAGGTGAATATTCATTTGGCCGGTTTACTATTCATAAGGGTCATATTACTAATCATAAGGTCCTGTTACTATTTCACCGGTATAAGTTCCTTAACTTCAAGAAATACCTATGATTTCATTGCTACTTCATTTATAAGGTTTATATCGTATTCTTAATGTGATTTTATATGATTTATACTATATAACATAATTATAAGAAGGTAATTTTCATTTATAAAATTTTGGGTCATTACATATACTAAGGGGCGTAATGGAAATCTTGAAAAAAATATTTTTGTATTTTATGTTTTAAAATGTAATGTGAATTTCATTTATGTATCTTGTTTACCAAGAATACTTAACTATTCAGTCCTTAAGAATGAGATTCATTGTATTTTGTGATACTTTAATAAATTAACCGTTGAATATGAGCTATTAGGGTCGAGGTATTTATAGGTTTTCATAAATATCATACCCCTAATTTATACTATGGAATGAATTTAGAAAATTAAAAATATAATAGAAATTTTGAGAGATAATTAAATAAGATAAATGATTTTAGTAATATATGTAATACTTCATATATAGTAATGGTATATGATGGTTACATATATTATCTTTGGAAATATTTTTAACATCCATATATATTAGAATATATAAAATTTAATTGAACGATTGATATATACATAACACTGAGCTTAAAACCACGATATACTATTTAAAATTATTATTTTATCATGAATCTTACAACATAGACATTAAATTGGTTGGTGTGAATAGAATAAATATATTATCTAATATATATGAAGTTCATATGAAATAAAAAATTTATTTTTTAGTTTTCAAAAAATAAACACAAAATTTTTAGTGATGTTCTTTTATTCTTCAAATATAAGTTTTAATCAAAAAGTTATTTTAATTGATTTATGTATGAAAATAAATATAGTTATTTACCGAGACATTTAAAAAATTTATTTATAAAATTGAAAATTTTAATAAAAGTAGTATATCAAAATTATATTATGGTGTTTTTGGTTATTTTCCTGAAAATATTTAATTTATTGTAAATAGTAAAAAAAACAAGTTTTTTTCAAACGTTTATTTTTATATCATACATAAAAATTTACTATTTTAATTTTGTTTAAATGTTAATTTTTTCTATATTATATTATTAATAATCTAATTAAGTTTATTGGAACCAATTTCATAGTTTAATTTCATATAAAAATATTTCCACACTTAAAAGGGCATTTTTCTGGAAAACTATTTTTCATTGCATTTTTATGGTAAAATATGGAATAAAGTTATACCACTTTTGAGTTTTGAATTTTAAAAATGGAATATATATTTTTAATCATAGGGTACTGATTTATTAAATAGGTTACTTTTATTTTTTTGATAATATTAATAGTAGACATATTAATTTTTTTACTATAGTTAAGGGTGAATCTGGTAATTAGGGGTGAAAATAATATGATAAGGATTATAAAATTACCAAAACATTTGAACTAATTTAATTTTATGTGTATGTTTAGAACAAAATCATCCATGGGTCTAACTTATGACCCTTTTTTGATGCTTGTTTAACATGAAGTTTCTTATTAAATTTTATTTTAAGAAAAGGAAATGTTGTCACACTATGGTTTTTAATAAGTATAACATTTTTAATGTGTGGTCATCGAGAAGTTATGTTAGACCATAAATAGTTTTTTAAATCTAAAATATTTATATTAATCATTGTTACTTATTTTTAATTTTTAGGTAAGAAATTATTACCTTAAATTCTTGCACAACAATGTTGCAATAATTATTTAATTAATTATAAATCAATTAAACAATTTCTATTAAAATGAAAATAACCATTAAATTACAAAAAATAGGAATAAATTTTATTTTATGATTATATTTTTTCCATAATCATTAAAGGTTCATATTTATGAACATTTTTTCTCTTAGGAAGTGGTTATAACCCTTATAGTATTTTATTTAAGGAAAATTCAAACATGTCACACTCTTTTATTCAACCAGTATAATATTTATAATAGGGTTTTATATAGATTATTTTCTCAAATATTGAAAATAATTCTAAATATAAACTATTTACCTATATCATTGTAATTTATTTTTAAATTTTAGTGAAGAAATAGTTACCTTAAATAAATACACAACGATGATGAAATACTTATTCAATTAATGGAAAACCCAAATAAATTAGATCAAAAATATGAAAATTAATATAATTTAAATTAATTAAGGTGCTCCATAACAATAATTGATGAATATGAAATATTAGGTATATATTATAAATCTTGGTTTAAATATAACTTCTTATCTTGATATTCTTAATCTCAATGTAATGAATAATATCAAATTTGACAATAATTACATTATATAGAATGAATAATTTATTAAACTATATAAAAATTATAAAATCTTAAATAAACCCAAATTTAATAATATGTGGCTAAATATTTTATCCCCTATTCATTTATTGTCTAAATTTAGGTCTTTTTATCTATAATAGAATTATTATATTTTAATATTTTGGGAAATTGTGAAAGTTACAATAACCTCAATTAAAAAAGGGAACCTACTCCCCCACTTATTCACAAAACATTGAACCTTCTAGATCGACCACACCCAACCCATTTTCCTTAACAACATCAGTATATAGGTTTATATGTTCTGGTCTTCCAGAAAGACTAACCCTAGTGTCCCTGAAAGGAGAATGAAATGAGGATTGTTTAAGAGAAGACAATTGTGTTTAACCACTCTTTCTAGTTTTTTCTTCATCTACTTAATCTTAATGTGCTGTTTCAATGATAAAGAAATAAATCCATTATAATATATATTATGAGATGTTATTATTTATATGGTACAACCATATTTCACATTTTACCCATCCTACCAAATATGAATGTACCATGCGTGCGTATGCACAACTTTCTGTCTCCACATCCTAGTGTAATAGTTTTTCATCGCCACATTACATGGATGGTTATAATTATAGAAATAATGGATAAATATTATAGATATTAAATTATATCAATTATATATATTTAATACATCATGAAATATGTTATAATTTTACTTGTTAAATGAAAGATATCATCGCTCGTGCATACATGCAACCTACTATATCCAGGACACAATGTGATTCAGTTTACGTGATCAACATTAGAAATGGTTATGAAAACGTATTTATTAATTAAATATGATTTTATAACCTTAATATCATTTTGGATAATATGGATATATGTCCTATAAAAAATAACCAGGACATTCATGACAAAACATGCAAGTGAAAACAAGGCAATTAATTCCCAAAACAAGGACAATAATGAAATATTATTAATGAAGTAGTGGTAATATGTTATAAAAGGATGATATAAGATATTATAAATATGAATAATGTTATGGTATAAATTAGTAACTTGTTTAAAACTATTATACATTAGGTTTGAACATGTCTTAAGGAAGACAAACAAGAGTTAAGGGTTTATCATCTCAGATTTATTTCTATGGGACATATATCTTATTCAGCACTTGATTTTTTTGTGTGGTGTATATTATTTCCATAAACTCATTTTATGTTACATATTATGAATTTTATGGGGATATAAATTTCCTTATGAAGTTTTATTTTTCGTTGGGTTTATGTTGTTGGAACCAAGGCTTGTTACAACCGGCAGTTGAAAAAAAAATATAGTTTGTGTTTGTTGTTAACCCATAGTGGGTTGATCAAGGAGTTTAAAAAAATTGTTTTTATGTGGAATAAGGATTCAATGTTGACAGTGGTGTCATTTTTCAGTGTTCTCCAAATTCTCTGGGTCTAAAATTTAAAGGATGAAGAATGTTATTTTAGGAAAAGTAAGTTGAGCACAAGGATGAAGGTGAAGTAAAAAAATTGTGTGCAAGTGTTGTTTCGGGACCAACACATAAAAATACACGAAAGGCCTAAGTTTCTCACAAAATATAAAATTTCATGAAATTTGAGTTTGCACGACACAATAATAGCGTTCTCCTTATAAGGAATGCAAGTATCTAATATTTCAAATACAATTTCAGAACAATATTTGCACACAATGGGGAAAGGGCGCAAAGAACATGTGGGCATGGTCATCTGCGTCTACAAATAGGTATCCACCACTTCATTTAATGTAACTTTTTTCAAGGAATATCTAGTGTATCTACAACATGAAATAATTGCATGCAGAGTGTTCCTTATGTAGTTCATTGGAAAGTGAAACTCATGGCCTTGTTGAGAGAATGATAAGGGTTTCACAAGAGATTTCATGTCTAAGAAATCTAAAAATTTTACACAAGGATATGCGTTGTGTGAAAGTTCATGTGTTATGCGACTAACAAGATTTGAATATCCAGTTTAAGTGATAAATGATTTCAAGAGAATAAACTTAGGACTAAGATGCCTGAAGATTCCCATTCTGATCAAGGATAGAGACTTGAATTCCAATCTACTGAAGTTACCTTGAAGTCATTAATCTGAGTAAGACTCCTCCCAAGGTAGTGATATCGGGGGAGTCGATGGATTTTTTTCTAAGGGAGGTAGTGTGCTATCCCTAAAATATTGTAATGGAAGTTTTCCTAGCACATAGTTACTTTGTATGAACTTATTCATTCCATAATTAGTAAATATTAGTTGAATTTGGTATGACTGAGTCACTGTCAGCGTATTATCTTTCGACTATACCTTAGTGGTGAACCATGTTATATTGTCGTGTTGTCTCTCTACATTTGAATTCTTAATTATAGAATGATTCCATAAAACCTGTTAAACAATTTCCTACCAATGTGTGAATAAGATCCATCTCTTTAAAAGAAAATGTTGACACCCTAATTCACCCATCCCCTCTTAGCATGTTCTGGGGTCCTATAAGTGGCATCAGAGTGTATAGGTTGTTGGAGTCAAATCTATAATTTATTATTTTCCTATATAATTTAGTTAATGTCACGGGATTACCCCTATTTATGGAATAAAATTCCAAATTTTTAAGAATAAGATGATATCTCATCTGAGAACCTGTGGGATAGATGTTCTTTTTTACAATGGTCAGGGCATTCATGCCACTGATGTGACAAGACTGACTATAACTGAAATAGATAGGAAAATGCTTTATGTTGATTCCGAAGTAAAAAAATTAGAATATTGTAACTCCATGTGATCAATTTTTTTTGAACTTGATGAGATCAATTTCACCTATGTCTATGTTAGAAAAATTTTAAACCATATTTTAAGGGGATACAAAAGTAAAGAATTCCAAACTCAATGTTTTTCATAATAGGTTCAATGATACGAAAATGCAAGCTGATGAAAATAGAGATACCTTTTTAGTTTAATTAATTAAATTATTGAATAAATTCAAGGACAAGGTGGAGAAATTAAAGACAATGACATTGTGAAGAAAATATTAATAAGGCTTCCACCTCTTTATAGCCAGAAATGGTAAGCCTTTGAGGAAAAGGGATCTGTGTAAAATTCCTCTATACGATCTTCTAAGAGGTTTGGTGTTTTATGAAATGAGAGTCAAACCAGAAGATGCCACAACTCAAGTAACAAAGGAAATGTAATTAAAAGATATGGAATAAAATTAGCTTTCTAGAGATAGTGTTTTTGAAGATAATGTGGAATAAACACTTCTTTATCATTTTTCCAAAAAAATCAATAAGGGAAAAGGGATATTTTAAGGAAGGATTCCAATGAAATATTTTAAATATGATGGATTTGGGAATATTTCCTCACGGTGTTGAATAATGTTTGATGATTAATAAAGTGAAGTACGAATCATATAGAATCCTTTTAAAAGGTTACCCTTAATGGAAGACCTCAAATTATGAAATAAATAAAGAGTTTCATATATAAATAATAACAACCTGATATTGACTTTTTAGAGGATAAATAACTAAAGTTTAAATCTAACACCCATGATTCCTTGATGTCTATAGATGAAAAGTTTGAACCTTTAAAATATAAATATTAACAGTTTATTGGTGTTTTTAATCTCAAGGTGGAACTTAATGATTCTCATTATATTATTTACATTCAAAGAAAGAAAAACATAAAACAGAGAACTATTCTAGAAGAGTCATCGAATTATGTTTATCTTCCTGAAGTAGAAATTGATTGATTTGATGTAGGAGAAAAAATAAAATTCAATAACTATTAAAATATAGGAATAGGTTGTGAAATTTAATCTTGATATTTAAGAAAAGTAAAAAGTCAGCAATGAATATACATTCATACTAGAGGAGAAGGCTAAAACAACTGAGGGAATTTAAGAAGAAGTTGTTAATCTGAGGATTAAACTAGAAACTAAATAAAAATAGAGGGAAATAAATAATAAATTATAGTTTGTAAGAGACTTTGATGCAAAGACTTTAGAAAGAGATAAATGTTGTTATAATGGATTATATAAAGTTGTGAATGATTAGATATCCAAACGTATGAGAAAAAGTGTAATTTGATGTGATTTTGAATCCTCAAAGGCTAGAAACAAGATGAGCCAGAATAAATGGAAGTAGAAATTTGGACATATCACAAATGTATCATATGTCCTAAAGAAAAAATATTCAAATCAAATAAAAAAGAGAGATGAAAATTATCATCAAGTGTCTATAGATGATTGCGATTAAAACACATTTATGAAATATGTAGAAATGAGGAGTAATGGATGTGGGAATACATTTCCTCTTATAGAATGTAATTTATATGGATTTTTGGGCCATACCATGTCACACTTTGAAGATGCAAGGAGCTATCTCAGTGGGTAAGAACTTATGATTCTAAAAAAATAATGAGACCATATCCTTAATCATATTGAATTCATAGTTTCAATGTATATTTTTTTCACAATTTTATTTATGTCCATAAAGATATTTGTTGTAGGTAGAGGAAAGGAGGAAGCATTCCCTACAGAACTGATAGAAAGTCAATACCCACCAAACAGGGGGAGATACTCTTGAAAATAAGTCTTCTCCTCTGGAAAGAACAACATGAGTATAATGAAACCATGCATACGTAAACAATATTGTAAAGTATAAATTTATCTTATACTCAAACTAGTATCTCATGGAAGGAAAAAAATAAAATTGAGAAATCCAACCCTGCAGAAATGGATCTCAATGCTACAAAGAATAGCAGAACCTTGATTCTTTATGGAGGATGTTCATCCCATCTGAAGGGAAACAAAAAATTTATTCATGAATTTTAGGAAAATGGATGATGGAATAATGTGGTTCGATAAAAATGGTTCTTTGATGATCAAAGGTAGTGGATGTACAAAAAATAGAAAATAATGAGATTAGGAAAACTGAAGTCCTCTATGTGGATGGTTTGCATCAAAATCTATTGAGTGTGAGAAAAATCTATGACTTGGGAATAATAGTGAAATTTAATCAAAAGTGGTGCACTATAAATGGAAATAAATGTAATTCCCTAATGAAATGACGTAGAGTATATGAAAATTTATAATAGGTCGATAGTAAAGAGAACATTTGTTACCAAAAAGATGAAGAAAATACAACTTATGGCCTCAGAGGATAGGTTTCATTAATAAATAAAGCATGAAAACTATATCTGAGATAAATATAGTAATAAACATTCCCAATATTTGGAATAAATAATAAAAAATATGTGATTCTTGTGTGTGTGGAAATATAGTTGGGAGTCCATATTGATTGAATGACAAAAGGGAATAAAATCTTTTTAACATCATCTACATAGACATATGTGGTCCAATAAATGTGGCTAGACATATGGAGAGTGACACTTCATTTTTTTATTGATGATTATGGTGGAATGAAATGTGTAATTATTATGTAGAGGAAGAAACATGTGTTGTATTTCATGGATATTTATCTTCAAACTGTTGAGAATGAAACCAGTCCTAAAATCAAGGTTATACAACCTAAGAATGGAGGAGAATTCGCATCCATTAAAATTTAAAATTTCCTATAAAATATTGTAATAAAAAATGATGTTTCTACAGTGAGATACCCACAATACAAAGAATCCGTTGAATATAGAAATTGATAGGTGAACAACACATCTAGAACTATGATGATTGAGATTCGTATTTCTTATCATTACTGAGAAGAGTCTATTCAAGTAGGAGTGTACACTCAAAATTGAACATGTCTTTCTATTGGATAAACTAAGACACCATATGAGTTTTTTTATGGAAGGAATACCACACTACAACATTTTCATGTTTTTGGAAGTAAATGTTTCATCCAGAATGAAGAATGAAATCAAGGAAAGTATAGTGATACTGCTGAAGAGAGAATATTCCTTAGATATTCAATAAATAGAAAACTAGAAAATATTATCATAATCATCTCGAGAGAATTTTGAAAAGTGTTGATGTCAAGATTATTGAAAGTAAATCCATAAATACCTCAAGGAGGAAATATCATGATTTCATATAAAATAAAGAATAAAGTAGAAAAAAGACAAATTCAAATGAAAAAATAGTAGAAGGATTGAAAAATAATTAGGGATCACACAATTATGATGATACAAAAGAAAAATTAGAAAAGAAATCCATTTCTGATGAAAACTCATCAGAACCTCAGAAAATAAATAGAAGAGAATAAATTGATCAATCCAAGGTCATTGGGGTTTTGAAAATAACTACACAAACTAGGATAATTTATAATAAATCACATTCTCTTTTCTACTAAATTGGGGTACTAGTGTTGTTTAAAGAAGTAATGAAGGGTTAATAATTGGTCAATTCCATGAATGAAGAACTAGATCATATTAAGAAGAACTAGACATCGGATCTTGTTAAAAGACCCAAAAATCACAATGTGATTGGAACAATGTGGATATTCAAAAAAAATCAATGGTTATAGAAATTCAATCAGAAGCAAGGCCTGCTTGGTTTTTAAAGTCTACACACTAATTATGGGAATTGATGTGGAAGAAATAATTACTCCATTGGCTAGACTAGAGTTGATCAGTCTCTATCTTAACATAATGATCTAATGAGGGTATAAAGTATATCATATAGATAACAATAAAACATTCTTAATTGGTGTTCTTGAATAAGAATTCTATATTAATCAACCAATGGGATTTCTAATTAGAAATTATGAAATGAATGTAAGTAGATTAAAGTTGGTACTCTATGGAATGTAACAGGAACCAAGAGCACGTTATTCTCAAATAGAAACTTATTTGTAGAAGATATAATTTAAAATATGAGCTTCCGAGCATAATCTCTATGTAATAATTTAGAAAAAAAATCAATTTATAGTTCTTTTTTTGTGGATAATATTATTTTTGGAGGAAGAAGGCATAGATCATTGAAAAAAATTTCTTATCACATGAAATCCAAATTTCAAGTGTCTATGATTGGTGAAATAACATGATTTTAGGGATACAGGTGATTCAAAATATAGGTTACACCTTTATTTCATAAGAAATATATGCATGATATATTCTAAAGAAATTAAAAATGCATGAATCTAAACCAATGTTGAATTTGATTGCGGTTAGGACAAAACATTGAAAGAATGAGGATGGGACATCCATGGATCATACCCTATATAAGAGATTCATTGGAATCATATTATAATTGAATAAAAAATGTCTAAATATTATCATTTCAACATTATTACTATATAATTTCAATGTAATATGAAGCAATAAATTTGGTAGTAGTTGAATGATTCAAGAGGTATATTCAAGGTACAATCATTTTATGGATTATACTTTATAGTAGTAATAGATAATGAATTTTTATAGTTTTCTAACATTGATTAGGATGAAGATGTGGTGGTTTGAATGTCCAAAAGTAGTGGTAATTTCTTTATAGGAAAAAAATTTGTAGGGTGGTTGATCAAGAAATAGGAAAGAACATCAATAAGTGTGGATGAATACGAGTATATATCTTCTAAAAATAATTTCACTCAAATATTTTGAATGAAGAAAAAACTAACCAACATTGGTGGTGAGGTGAAATAACCAATAGTGACTCACTATGACTACAAGAGCGAGATATATCTTATGAAGAATTCAGTTTAACACTCTCAAGAAAAGCATGTTGCGATAAGATATCACTTAATAAATGAAAATGGTAGTTAAGGTGGGAATATAATAGAGCATGTTAGAGTTGATGACCTGGTGGCTAAAATTATGACTAAGTCATTGGCATCACATGTGTTTGACAAACATTACTTGAACCTTAGTGTTTATCAATTCCCAGTGCATGAGGAGGTTATAGATGATCCCCTCTTTGCATTTGTGTAAACCTTTTTAATCTATTTTTGAATGTGATATAGGTTTATGGGGGATATATGATTCAAGGGGAGTCTATGTTTATGATCTATATGAATAAATACAGGTCATTTGGGTTTATTTCCAAAGGGGTATAATCAATAAATTCAATGTTATAAAGTATTTGTGGTTACAGGTTTATGAAAAACCTTGGAAACAATGCATATTTCTGATTGTTTAGATAGTAAATCTTTAAGCATTCCAAATAATTAGAACCCAATTCATGCTTCCCCTTCATTCTTACCGTATTATAGAAACCCTAGGCTTTTATACATATAATTACATGATTTTATGCACAATAAAACTCCATATTACAAGACATGAATCGTTAAGTCTAGTGTCTTGGAAGACTAGGTACATAAAACTGAAAACATGGGACTAAATAAATCATTTTTGTATTTATTCCTCATAATGAGCTCATAAATCCCATTGTGCTCATACATCTTCATATTATAACCTTGGAATAACATGATCAATGGGATGAGTTAAAATCCCAGTAAGGGAATAAATATAAGAATAAAGATTTAGCACATGGGTTAGAAGAAATGACATAATGATATAAAAAGGAATGGAAAATATGGAATCATAACATATAAACATGGGATCATCTAAACATGAAGTCATAATATTTTAGAATCATCATAAAACATGACTTTATTAATTTTCAAGGCTCATTTCACATAGAGGAGCACAAGTCATGGATAACCATCAATACCGTTTCACATGATACCCTGAGTCAATGCTAACAGCCAAGACCATTGCACATAACATTTCACTAGACACAACTTTCCCCAATTAATTGGGGTGATATCTAGGTGAACCCATATTAACGCGTTCATGAATATGATTCAACATAATTAATCATACATAATCAATCATACATAAATATAACGGTACCCATAAAAAGAAATGGGTACCATAATCATGTCATAAAGTATAATGAATTGGAATATCATAGAAGTCTCCATAAAATAAAAGAATTAAAACATTATAGAAAATTCTTAAGTGAAAGTAAGAATAAATCATCAAATGTGATATCATATATAAGTTAAAATATGTAAGAAGTGTATTTATGAAATTTTAGCATTGAAATATTATAGTGTGGTTTTAAGGAAAATACTAAAGAGAATTTAAAATAGAACATCGAATAAAATTTTACATAAAACCAAGAGTGAACCAAGAAGGTTTTCATAATAAAAATACTGATTTTATAAAACCAATGGTGGATTAAAACAAATGATTGAGTGTACTTCAAATTGGACATGAATTCGGAATGTTCCCTTGAAACGAGCTTGCTTATCGAGGATAATTGAGGATGGGATCTTTTAAAAACACATATATCCCCAAAAGAGAATGATGAATGGATCTTGATTCATGATTTTAGATCATATAAACAGAATTTATAACTTTTTCATAAAAGGAACATATAAATTTATTTGGGTAAAAAGAACGATAGAGCAACCCAACGCTATAATGGAGGTTCGATTAGAATCTCTTACCTTAAGTATGATGGTGTCCTTAACTTGATATTAATGCATTGGATAACCAAATTAAATTCATTAATTACTATTTCCAGAATCTATTATATATGTAATTTTTTTATTATAACCTTATTAAGTTCAGTCATGACTTTTTTGATGGGTTAAGAGGTTCAATTTCATTGTTTGGTTCATTGGTTTTCATGATTGGTTTATTTATATACATGTCAGGATAAAAATGTAAGATGAGAATGGTTGTCCAGAATTGGATTTATAGGTTTATATTTATAGTCTAGTAGATTACTTGGTTATAAAATTCATTTGTTTATTTATAGTGAATATGAACCATTATATAAAAAATAAATGATAACTGTTTTGGTTAATTGGCAGTTTTATCACATCGAATTTTTTTTTATAAATTTATATCATATGTACAAAATATTAAAAAACCTAAAATAGACATAATAAATATATTATATTCTGGTTCATCCATAAAAATGGTTTCATGACCAGATTTGAATATGGTAAAATAAATTGGAAACCCATCATCCTTGAATGTGATAAATTAACAAATCTCAGATGGTGTTTTCATTTTTTTTATAAAAGGAGGGGAAATAAGAGATAATGATGAATTATTAAATTATTATAAAAAAATTATATTAAATTTAAGGAACTTAAGTTATCATAACATTTTTAGGACATTAGGTGAGTAAGGAATTATAAATAATGGAACTTAAAATAAAATAAATGAAATGAAAAGAGGAATTTACCTCTTGAATACAACTTCATTGAGAACCACTTTAGGAGAGAGTATTTGGTCTTTTGAGGATACAAAAAGATTATGTAATTGGGAGATGGGAATAAGGTGATAATTTAGTAGAATTTAGATAGGTAACAAGGCTTGGGAGGAGTTAAGAGAAGAGGTAAAGAGGGCTGGTAATTATAGTTGAGGAGACGAGGAGTTTTCCATTATTTTAATCTTTAGTTTAATATTTTTTCTCAAGACTATGTATAGTATTTAATATTGTGAACAGAAATAGTAATAAGTTCATGTGAGTTTTAACCAATGGCACTTACATCATCTATGAATCAAGTAATATGTAGAAATTCATGTTTTAGCACCTACTGTAAATTATTGTATTTTACTATTAAAAAAACTTTAACTCTTCAGAAAAATAAAAAAAATTTACCCTTCCCATTTTTTGATGTGTCGAATCTAAAAATGAACTCCATTTTATGAAAATAATTTTATAAATTTGGTAAATTTATTTTTTAAACAAAATCCTCATTTACTTGAAAAATACATATTTTAAAATTATAAATGTTTTATAATACTTTAAAAAATTAACTAAGGTAACATAAAATTATCCTATAGTCATAAGACATCAAAAAAAATTTATGAAAACATTTAATGAAAAAGAAATTCATTTTATAATTTTTAAATAATTCATATATATTTAATTAAACATTTAAGAGTTATAAAAATAACAACACTATCATATTGGCACTTATAATATGGATAAATTTTATTTATACTTTCATTGGTAAGGTTACTGTTTACATGGAATATTTAATATTCATAAGTGGAATAATAATATTCATAAGGGTAACCTTACTATTCATAAGGGTTAGTTACTACTCACTAAAAATTATGTTTGACTTATCGAACTCCAAATATCTTACTGATCACAACCGTATATGTCATATTTTCAAAATTAAAATTAAAAAAGTGACTATATTGTGTATAAGGGTTACATATTACATTTTAGTTCATTGTGTTGTGATTTCATGTGATTATATAGCATAATTATTAGAAGGAAGTTTCCATTTATTAATCTTTGGTTCATTAAATTCTTCCCCCTTATGAAATTTATCCCTTGAAATTACATTTTAAATTCTAATCCATAAATAGGTGTGGGTACTTTTCTTTCATTGCCTCATCCAGTTCCCATGTTTCCTCTTCATGCTTATGGTTCTTACATAATACTATGACCACATGGGTTGTGTTGTTATGTATAACTTGATATCTATGACTTAAGATCTTTATTGGCTGCTCCTTGTAAGAAATATCATTCTCTAACTGTACCTCCTTTGAAGACAGTTCATGTGAATGATCTCGTATATACTTTCTTAAGAGGGATACATGGAAGAAAACATGTACTTATACATTGTAAGTGGAAGTTCTAGTCTATAGGATATATCTCCAACACGATGAAGAATCTCCAAGGGGCCTATGTACATGGGACTTGGCTTGCATTTCTTCCCAAACCTCAGGAACTTCGTCCATGGAGATATGCAGAGGAATACCATGTCTAAAAATTTAAACTCAAGGTCCTGTCGACTATTCTCGACATAGATCTTTTATTGGAATTGGGATGTATTGATGTAATTATGAATGGTTTTTACATTCTCCACCATTTCTTCTACCATTTCAGTACCTCACAGCTTACACACAATGACTTCCTCCCAACATGTGGACGTTCTGCACCTTTTCCCATAAAGGGCTTCATATGGTTCCATTTAGATTCTAGAGTAGAAACTGTTGTTGTAGGTGAATTCAACAAGTTGAACATGTTGGTCCCATCCTTCATTGAAGTCCATAGAACATGCTCTCAACATATCTTCTAATTTATGAATAGTTCACTTAGATTGGCCATCATTTTGAGAATGATAGGCAGTACAAAAGTTCAGTTCAATTCAGTTCTTAGAGCATGTTGGACACTTTTCCCAAACATCGAGGGAAATCTAGGGTCTCTATCAGATATAGTAGATAGTGGTACTCTACGTAGACTTACCAACTCTTTAATTTATATCCATTCATGTTAATCTAATGAGAATACCTCTGGAATTGTGATAAGTTGAGCTATATTTATAAGACAACCCACAATTACCCATATAGAATTATTTCCTCTGGATGTCCTTGGAAATACAGTGAAAAATTCCACAGTGATGTTCTCCCACTTCCATGTTGGTACTGGTAGTGGTTGAATCGGCCCCTTACACTTATATCTTTTATCCTTCACTTATTGACATGCTTGGAAATTTTATGTATATTATGCAATCACTTTCTGCATATTGTTCCACCAAAAGTTCTCTCAGATATCTCAATACATCATTTTGCTCCCTAGGTGAATAAAGAAGGTTGAGCTATGTTCGTCATTAAAAATCTCATTCTTTATCTCTGGATAGGATGATATACATAATCGTGACCCAAATCTTACAACCCCTTCCTCATCAATCTTTAACTCAAAGTATTTTCCATTTCTAATAGCTTCTACCCTTTTCAAAATTTCCACACCTTTTCTTTGACCATCGGTTGTTTTCTACAAGAGGGATGGTTGAGAAACCATTTGGGAGAGTATTGATGATTTTCCTTCCTTACTAATTCCCATGTCCATCCTATGTAAATCTAAGAATATTGGATCCTTTTCAATTCTCATCATTGACAATGTTCCATGATCCTTTCTATATAGAGGATTGGACACCTTATTTTTCTTTATTGGGGTGGTAGTGGATTGAGTAGTCATAATCATTAAAGATCTCTAACCATATTTACTAGGGCATATTAAGTTCCTTATATGTGAATATATATTTGAGTCTCTTGTGAATAGTATATATCTCACACTTCCTATAGAGATAATGCCACTAGATTTTCAATGCCTAGATCACAGCTGCTAACTCCAAATCATGTGTGGGATTGTTTTTCTCATGGAATTTTAAACTTACATGAGGAATAGTCTATCATATTATCATTTTTCATCAAAAAATAGCCTAAGACCTTCTTTTAAGCATCATGTACACCACAAAGAGTTCTCCACTTGTTCGGACTGTGAGTATAGGCACAACGATAAGCCTCATTTTGAGCTCCTTAAACGCTTCCTCACATTCTTGAGTATATAAAAACTTCACCCCATTCCATGTCAACTTGGTCATTCGGTTTTAAAATCATGGGAAGTTCTTCAATAATTACCGATAATACCCAGATAAAATCAAAAATATATGGCTCTCCATTACAGATGTTTTCATGGGACACTATTCAATTTCCTTCGTATTGGAAGGGTTCGCAGATATCCATTAATTGGTGATATAATTCCCCAAGAGTAGTACTTCTTCCATCTAGAACTCACACTTACTGTAATTTTCATAAACTTTATCCCTTCATAATATCATCAGAACAGTATTCAAATGCTCCTCATGTTCCTCATTTCTTTTGAAGCATTTTAAAATATCATCGATAGAGACTACCCAATTTTTTTCAAGGTAATATATAAAAAATATATCCATTAAATCAATGAATATTTTGGGAGAATTAGTGAGTCTGAAGGGAATCACTATGAACTCATAGTTTCCATAACTTGTTCAAAAAGTAGTTTTGGGAATATCTTCCCTAATCACCTTTAATTGTTGATATTCCGACTGAAGGTTCACCTTAGAAAAATTATTGTCCCTATGAAGTTGATCAAACAAATCATCTATTCATGGAAGGGGATACATGTTCTTTATTGGGATTTTATTAAGCTCATGATAATCAATGTAGAGGCACATTGATACATCCTTTTTTTGAAGAATAGGACTGGCGCACCCCACGGTGAAGAACTCAGGCATATAAAACCCTTCTCTAGATTTTCATGTAACTACATTTCATCACTTTTAACTATATGATGGCCATTTTATATGGTGTCTTTGATATAAGTAGGGATCCAGAAATTTGTTTAATTGATGACTCATCCTCTCAATATGGAGGAAGACCAGTCAATTTTTTAGGGAATACATCAGTGTAATCCCTCACGATGGGAATATCTTTGAGAAGTATCATCACCTTTGTCACAATCATTTGAGATGGACATGATTGCTCATAAGGCTGTAATATACACACTTGAGATAATGATTCTAAAGAAGATTCATCTTACCACTTACACTTGTAAAGAATTATTGGATGATTCGGTATCTAATGGTTGATCTCCCTTTCCCAACCGTTGATGTTTTATTTGTATAAAGATTGCCAATCCATGTCCAATACCATATAAAACTCCCCCAAATGATGTTTGAAAATATTTACTGGGAGGTTCAGTCCATGATCATTTAAGGGTGATGAGTTATAAACCTTGGATGCAATAATTTCCCCCTTCTTTATTCTCATAGATAACTTATCCTTCAAATTTTTGGGTGGTGTTTTAATAGTTCCACTAAACTTGAATGATATAAAATAATGCATAGAACATGAATCAAATAGTAAGTTATCTATTGTGGAATTAATAACTAGCATACCTTTCACCACATCATTGTTCATCTCCACCTCAATAGTAGTGATAGAATAATCCCTTCCTTTTTTCCTTGGAAGTTTTTGCTGATTGCCTCTAAAAACCACTGACTTAGGGAAATTGTGCGCATAATTCTCATTCTCCAGGTAGTTTTAACACTACACTAAAGGATAAGTGTTGATATTAAACATTATTTCTTTTTTCAAATTAGTGGAATTATTCATATACCTTTGGAAGTTCTTTTCTATATGTCACATATTTCCACATTTAAATCAATTCTTGGTTCCCTTTAGATAGTTCTGAGGAAGATTCTTTCCAAAATATTGATATGCGGGATTCTCGATCTTCTTTTTATTAAGTGGATTTATTTTACAAACCACATATATTAGACTTCATATTATGATTTTTTATTCACTGGGACCACAAGACCACTGTGAGTCTCCAATATCCATTTCAACCATTGGGGAACAAAAAATAATCTCCTCATAACTATCAAAGACTTGAATCACCATTATTTTCGTAGACTTAACTTTAGTCTGCTAAAGAAACAATCCACCTTGTTTTCATTGTTCATGCAAAACCCAAAGGTGTATCTTTCAAAGTCTTGAATCACCAAATCTTTTTGTAGACTTGACTTTAGTCTACTAAAGAAATGATCCACCTTCATTTATGTGTTCATGAAAGACGTGGAGGTGCATCTTGAAATCATTGTGACATTTGCTTCAAACGAACCCAATGGAATCATCTTCCTTAAACTTGGTATGAATAACTCCCTTTCCATATTTAGGAAGAGGGTTGGGGAAAATATTTATTGATTTTTTTTTCTTTTATTCCTCCCAATCAATGGAATCAATTTCTTCCTGGGACTTTGTGTTCTTGATCAGTTTCCTCCACTGATTATCTTCCCCATCAAAAAGGTAGACCGCTATCACGAATTTTTTCTAGAGGATAGAGAATATCTTCTAAATGGAGTTAATAGACTATTTTGAGAGTAGAGGACTAGAAGATCTATTAAACATGGGATTCCTTTTCTATATAAAGGATTCAATCACAAATTTCACTTCCCTTAGAGGAGGTGGGAATTCCACATGATTCAAGTTATTACTCATAACTTAATCCCTGCGAGAAAGTACTTTCATTATGTTTTGAGCACCAATTCCCAACATATTTAGCATTTCATTTGGGAAATCATCACATTCCCTATAACATAGAGTTTTCGAATGTGGTCTTATATTTACCTTTATTAACTATGAAAAATAACGTACAATTAGGGGTCTTGAATACTTAGCTAATAAGAAAAAAATGAAACTTTAAACATAAAAGGATAAAATCTTAATGTAAAAGTATATCCTAACTTGTGATTACCAAGGTTTCAATCTAGGTTATCCTTGATCTGTTTCATAACATATATTCTTATGGGATCTCTTTTTATTCCCTTAATAATGGTTCATAACGAGATTATGAATTTACCAAATCATATCCCCAAGAGTGTCAAACCAATAGTACAACAAGGAACATTTTTGTGCACCTATTCCCATTAAAGTCTAGATCAAAGTGGCATTTTCAGATTTTAACCCTTAATACATCTGTTACAAATCCACCTCTACATTTTTGTATCTAGACATGGATTTATTTTATTAATAAACCACTTACTCTATACTCACAAAAATTTTGGGATATTTTCTTATACTTTGTCTCATCCCTATTGTTACTAATAATGTGCTCTATTCCTAATCTGAAAAAAAACTAGACCATACTATGATACCAAAAATTGTGACCCTATCTTTTTACACATATCATTACATGATTTTAAGCATAATAAAACATCATATTACTAGTGAAGGATCATTAAGTTCAGTGTCTTGGAAGACTAGGTACATAAAACTGAAAACATGGGACTAAATTAAAATTTACTTTATTTATTATTCATAAAGATCTCTTAACCACCATTTTTCTTATACATCTTTATAGGATATCTTTGGGATAACATGAAAAAATAGATGAGCTAAAATCTCTATAAGAGAATAAACATAAGAATAAATCTTTAGCACATTGGTTAGAAGGCATGACATAATGATATAGAAAGGCATTGAACATATCGAATAATAACATATAAACATGGGATAATATAAAAATGGAGTCATAGTAATGTGGAAGTTTCATAAAAAATGACTTTATAATGAGTCAGGGATTTTTTACAGAGAGGATCACAAGTTAAGGTTAACTACCAAGACTATTGCACATGGTAGCACCAGTCAAGGCTAACCTCCAGGACCGTTGCACATAACATCTCATGAGACTCAAATTTACCCAATTCATTGGATCACTATTTTATTGCACCCATATTAACATGTTCAGGAATAAGTTTTCCACAAAATTAATCATACATAATCAATCATAAATAAACATAAGGTAACACATGGAAAGAAATGGGTAACATAATGATGTCATAAAGAATGAAGAATAGGAATATCAGACAAGAGTACATGAAAGAAATGAATTAAATCATACATGGAAATTCATAAGGGAAATTAAAAATATATCATGGTATGTTATTTTACAT
This sequence comes from Viscum album, assembly GCA_963277665.1. Lineage (NCBI taxonomy): Eukaryota > Viridiplantae > Streptophyta > Magnoliopsida > Santalales > Viscaceae > Viscum > Viscum album. Next base: position 255,796,529 of record OY728143.1, on the reverse strand, counting down.
ATAAGTGAAAACATTTAAGAAGAGCATTTAAGAAATTTTAGAATTGAAATATTTTAGTGTGGTTTTAAGGAAAATAGTAAGGTACATTTAAAGTAGAATATGGAGTAATATTTTACATAAAAAGAGAATTGAAGCAAGAAGGTTTTCATAATAAAAATAATTATTTTATAAAAACAATGGTGGCTTAAAATAGATGATAGAGTGTACTTGAAATTGGGTAAGAATTCGATAATTTCCCTTGAAACGAGCTTTCTTATCGAGTAAAATTAAAGAGAGAATCATTTAAAAACATGTATATCCACAAAATAGAATGATTTAAGGATATTGATACATGATTATGAATTATATATTAAACATTTATAAAATGTGAATAAAAATAACATATAACTTCATTTACGTAAAAAGAAAGATAGAGTAACCTGATGGAATAAAATGAGGTTCGAGTAGAATCCCTTACCTTAAATCCGATGGTGTCATTCACTTGACCTTAATTTCCTAAATAACCAAATTAACTTCATTAATTAATATTTTCAGAACCTTTTCTTTATTTAATTTATTTACAATAACCTTATTAAGTTCATTCATGATATTTTTTTTGGGTTAAGAGGTTCAATTTCATTGTTTGGTTCATTGGTTTTTATGATTGGTTTACTTATATACATGCAAGGATAAACATGTAAGATGATAACTAATGTAAAAACATGAATTTATATGTTATTAGTTATCATAAAATATATTAATTGTTTTTAAAATTAATTTGTCTATTTTTAGTGACGTTGAATTATTATACAAAAATTTAATGATAATTGTACTGGATAATTAGCGGGTTTTTATCACATCGAACACATTTTTATTTATAAATTAATATCATGTGTACACAAGATTCCAAAAACATAAATTAGACATAATAAATATATTATATTCAGATTCAACCATAAAAATGGTTTCATTACCCGAATTGATGATGTTAAAAGAAATCGAAAACCCGTCGTCCTTGAATGTGAAAAATTAACACATCCCGGGTGGTGTTTTCATTTATAGTATAAAAGGAGGAGAAAGAAGTGATGATGATGAATTATTCTATTATAATAACATAATAACATTAAATTTAATTTAATGGAGTTATCATAACATTTTGAGGAAAGTATATGAGGAAATAAAAAGAAAGAAATGAACTTTAAAGAAAATAAATCAAATGAAAAGAAGAATTTACCTCTTGAATATAACTTCCTTGAGAACCTCTTTTGGGGAGTGTATTTGGTATTTTGATGAGACTAAGGGATTTTGGAAGTGTGTTATGGGCTTAGTAAGATATTTTAGTATAATTTAGACAAGGCACAAGGCTTCAAAGGAGTGAAGAGAAGAGTTAAAGAGGGGTGGTATTTATAGTGGGGAAAAGGAGGGGTTTCCCATTATTTTAATCATCAGTTTAATATTTTTTCAAAATACTTTGAATAAACATTATTATTTTGGCCAAAATAGTAATAATTTAACGTGATTTTAAACAAGTGTCCATTTACATCATCCATGGCTCAATCATGATGCATAAATTCTGGTTTTAGCACTTATTTTAAATTCTCGTATTTTACTACTCATAAAAAATCTAGTATTTCTGAAAAATTCCAAAAATTCACTCTAAACATTTTTTGATGTGTAGAATAAAATAATGAACTATATTTTATGAAAATAATTTTATAAGTATGCGAATTATAATTTTAGATAAAATAATTATTTACTTGAAAAATACATATTTTAAAACTATAACTGATTTTATAATACTTTGAAAAATTAACTAATGTTTCATAAAATTATCCTATAATAATAAGGAATCAAAACTATAATTTATGAATAAATTTTATGAAATTAAATTTACTATTTTAATTATTACATTATTCATAAATTATTTAATTTTATATGTATTACTTAAAAAAATACCAACACTATCATATTCTCACTTATAAGATAGATAAATTTTAATTATAATTTCATTGGCAAGGTTACTATTTACTTGGTTGATTTAATATTCACAAAAAATTAACTTTGTCTTATCAGACACCAAATAATATAAGTGAAAATATTATGTTTAAGGATCAAATAACACTTATTAGTTCATTTTTTGTGATTTCATGTAATTATATTACATAATTATGAGAAGGTAATTTCTGTTGATTAAAATCTGGGTCGTTACACCTCTTTTTTTCTACACCGATCACTGGTCAGGTAGACTTAGAGTGTTAGATGACTTTTCTCTCACGTTTATGGTTTTTTAAGGCTGGTGCTTTATGGAATTTATCTTGAAGACGGTAAACAAACCTAAATAGCGATATTTTTAAAACCAAGTATCGTTACAGATGGCAGCTAGTATCAGAATCAAGTTTCTGTTTATTTTCAATGTAGACTGAGTTGATGAAGGTGTTTCAAAAAACAAGTGTTTTTATGGTACAAATGGATTCAGTGTTGAAGGTGGTGTTGTTTCCTAGTGCCTACCAAATTTTTGGGTCCAAAATGCAGGGTATTAAGAAAGTTATTTTATAAAAATGAGGTTGTGTGCTAGGATGAAAGAGAATAAAAAACATTAACACACGTGATGTTTCGGGACCAATTCCTAACAATATGGAAAAGGAATAAGCTACGTGAAAAAGAGAAAATTGTGTAAAAGATGAGTTTTCACGACCCAAGAAATATAGGCTACTTGGAAGGAACACAAAACTCATACATTCTTGAAAAGATGTCAAAATAAGAGTTTTATTCTTGGGGAAAGGAATGCAAGGAACTTTTGCGCATGGTCATTAATTTCTATAAAAAGAAGGATAACCCCTTCTCTCGGCATATCTTTTTCCCAGGAAGATATGTTGTCTCTTCTATGAGAAAAAGTTGTGTGTAGAAGAGTTTCACACATAAAAACATGAGCACATAGTTTTCCTTATGTTGATCAATAGCAAGTGAAACTCATGACCTTGTTTCACAAAAGATAAGGGTTTCTTGAGAGATATCATGCACGTCAAATACTACTGTTTTGTGAAGGGATAGGTATTGTTCACACGTTATTGATTTATATTACTAACAGGTTTAGAATATGTGGTTTAAGTAAACTGTTATTTCATGTGAATCTACTCAGGTCTATGATGAAAGAAGATTATTGTGCTAATTAGGGACAAATACTTAAATTACAATCTACTGAAGTGACCTTCAATTGATTAAATTGTGTAATACTTCTACCAAAGTAGTGATCTAGGGGAGTCAATATAAGTTTTCCTTGGGAGGAAATATTCTATCCCTAAAATCCTCTAAAGGTAGTGTGTATTCAAAAGTTTGACTATATATAAACTTATATATTCCACAACAAGCGACTATTAATGGATTTTGGTATATCCAACACACAGTTAGAGTATGGTTCTTGGACTATAACATAGTGGAAAACCATGATAAAATATTTTTTTGTCTCTCGGAATGTGGATGTTTAATTGCTGTAGGATTCTATTTGACAGGTTTAACATGTTCCAACCAACCTGGTAACAATATCTACCACTTTAAAAGAAAAATTCAACATGCTAATTCACCCTCCCCTCTTAGGGTGTTATGGAGTCCTACATATGATTCAAATTTTACAAAATTATTTAGGATCACATTCATAATCTCTAAATTATTTTAGATTCTTTATGTTTAAGTATCTATAAGAGAATATTTCTATTCCATATTTTTATTATACATAAAAATGTTTTCCATAAGGTTTTTAACATTCTCGTATTTTTTTAAATTCATTTTTACCAATGTTTGATGATTTACAATATGTTTTAAATTAATCTTGATGAAACTTTCAAGGCATTTCCCATTTTTATTTTACTAAAAACGTGAAAGGAATCTATTTTTTATTGTAATTACACAGATTTCCCCAGGCCCATACTTAGTGAAAATCCAGGGTTGATGTGTTCCAGGGGCCTTGGTTGCTCATTCCCAGAGTATTTCAAATATCTAGTTTTTCCAACAACATGTCAGTGTTTTGGCATATCGGTGTGTCGACATGAAAATGTGTCGATAATTCAAGGGGCATCGACATCGAGGAGTCTGGGGCATCGACATAGGTGAGTCAAGGGAGTTAGTTTTCATAGGTTAGGGCAATGGTAGGTTGAGACGTCGGTAGGTTGAGGCTTCTGTAGCTCTGCGTCAGTGGATTAACTTCAGTAGGTCATGTTGGTTGCTCAGCATCGGTTGGTTAATGTGTCAGTAGGTCTAGGTGTTGTTGGGTCACATTAATAGCTCACCTGTTTATGGATTAGCGTCAATGGCTCATTTTTGATGGCTCCTCATTGGGGACTCACCCATCGATGGCTCATTTCCAGCTTTTCCCATTTTTTCTAGTTTCGCCCCTATTATGTGTTTTTCTCCATTTAAAGTTAAACTATCCACTCACAACCATATTCTTATCTATATCCATTGTTTATAAGGGTAATTGTTAAATCTCAATTAATTTCAATGCATGAAACCTCAAATCCCCATGGTCGAACCATGATCGATATTTATGTTCTTTGAAATCGTCTCCCTGATTTAAGGATCTGGCATATTCTTAAGCCGATAACTTTTCTTCCTTATTCCTTTTGTTTTATCTTGGTGAGCCTAGATACTTACTCCCAAGATGAGTCATGTTCCCATGTTGGATCCCTTCCCGCTTAGCCTTAGAGTTTTTCTGCAAGTCATGCCATCCCTTACTCTTGGCATAAGAAGGAACTTCAATATTTGATCATCCAAGAAGGGATTTTCCTTTTCTTCCCTTTAATTGTGAATCATGTAGGGAAGGTATATTAATAGTTCCTTTTAAGGAATTACTGGATAATATTCTTAAAACTAGAATTTAACAAGAATTTAATAGGATCAAAAGATAAATAAAATAATGGGTAGGGTGTGCCTTGATGTTTGATCACCTATTTTATTGGTTATCTTTGATTATTTTATTCATGGTTGGGGCTGTATGAGTTTTGAAAATCATGAATGTTGGTGGTATTTTTTTTTTGCACCAGTGATACTCTATCTTTTGTGTGGTAATTTTAAAAAAATTAGTAACATTTAAAATGTTTAATCACGTACAACCAGATTAATGAAAAGATTCCTCATGATCAAACTTGGTCTTTGATAACCCCGGTTATATCAAAGTTGAAATTCAATAACCTCTATTGGTTAAATTTGAATACTTTTAGTTTTATGGTTGTGTTTATGTGCTGTGTGTTATGTTCTAGGTTATGTGGGCTCGTTATGTGGGGTGGAATAGTGGGGGGGGGGTGTTGGTATCTCCATCTAAGATATTTATTGACTATAGAATGGATAGACTTGTAAGCAGTGGGACTGCCCTTGTTTTTGGTGTCTCGGTATGAGAGATTTCTTGACTATTTAATGAATGAACTTGTTGGCAGTTGAACTGCATTTATTATGTATTGTGGTCATGAAGTGACGTCGAGCAGTGGGACAGTGGTGTGGCCACAAACTCGATATGCAATGGGACTGTATTGGGGGTTTGTTTGGGAATCGGGGCTGTAGGGATGGGTTGTGAGAGAAGTAATGGGCAATTTTTACATTGAATAATGATAGTTGATATTAGTTAAACACAATTGTGAAGTGGTAATGCAAGTCTAGTTTTGTGCTGTTGTTTTTTGTTGTTGTGTAGTGGGACTGCAGTTTGGTTTTTGTTCATTTCTTGGTTGGTTATGGTCGTTAGTTTCCCAGCAGTTTTAAATTTTTTTAAAGTGAATCCCATTAAATATATAAATGGAAACTACACAATAATGTGTTTGAGTTTATGCTTTGGCAGTGGTTGTTTTTTTGTTGTGTATGTAGGGGTATTTGCAAAAGCAGTGATGGTGTGGGATTGTTGTTTGTATGTTTGAAACCCATAGGTTGGGGCTGAGTGTTTTATTATATATATATATATTAGTTCCTTTTTCTTTTAATACTCACCCACCCTTTTTGAAAACTATGTTCCGAAAACCTCAATTTCATGGGGGAGGGTATCTTTCCCAACATCCTGGTGGGTGGATAGATAGTTGGTCACTAATTCTCTCCCTCATACCATCTTAAGGATATTACTACTTGGGCATATCTGGGAAGGCTGTAATGGAATAAGGCTTACCAAAGTCAAATATCCTTTAGAAAAATATTTTTTTTAGATGAGGGGATCAGATGTTTGTGGGACATGTGTGTTTTCCCAAGTATATTTAGGATGAGGTCCAAGTGTCTTCAGGCGTGGTGTGTGGTTGTTGAGGCCCATGTGTCTTCAGGAATGGCGGTGGTTGTTGAGTCCTAGTTGTTAGCTAGCATGGATATGTGTGGTTTGAGGCACAAGTGTGTGTCGGAAGGTGGATGTAGTGGGACTACATGTGGGAAGAGTGGTAGCATCAAGACGTTAGATTATTAGGTATTCGAAGTTAACTAGTGGGAAAGTGGTGTGAAGGGTACCCAAATGTTGATGTGATCATATTATTAATTTACTTGATTTTATTTACTTGGGTGAGTGTTCCATGGTGAGGATGGGATGGTTAGTATTCCCTTGTTGGTGCTTTAGATTCTATTCTTTTGTCACAGGGGAATTAGTATGCTTCCATTCCTTTTGTATGTGTAGCTTTAGTTTTCCAATTGATTATACTTGTATTCTCACCCTATGAATATTAAAAAACTATTTTTAGGTTTCCAAGTAGAATTTGCGGACTGTGTTGGACCTTACTAACTTGGGCACTGGGATAGTTTCTATTACTGCTTAGTTTTATTTCTTTTTGGTACATTATTTGGGATTTTTTTCATTTCTTGAATCAGTTTTAATTTTCAGCATTAATGTGGGAATGAATTCTTGGCTTTAGTTTTATCTTTCATCTTTGGTGTTTCTGGGATTTACTATATTATATCATGATCTTGTTCTAAAAAAGGGCAATTCCTTCCCTTTATTTGAAATTCTATCCTCTTGGTGCTAGTCACCACTCCAGGTCCTACTGTAGGACATACTCAGGGTTCATTATCTCTCATTCACAATGAGGAAGGAAGGGCAAGGAACTTTTCCATCCCTTCCCTCTTCTTGGATAAGGTGGGTTGTGATAGAACAATATCAGAGCTGATTGCTGAGAGATAGGATGGAGTTCATAGCTAAAAATAGTGAGGATTCCATGGGATGGTAGGAAAACAGTGTTAGGCAATCTTTGTGAATGAAGTAGGTCAGGGAAGACTAGAAATGACAAAGGGTTAGAGGGCCCCCGTGATCTGATGCAAGGACTCCAGACCTATTGAACGACCAGGTGGGGCTACACTGATTGTAGGGTAAAGACCCTTGGAAATGTACATGCATCATAATGTCGTGTGTTCTTTTGTGTTTTGGGTGTTTTTCGAATTAAAAAAAAATAAAAAGTTCAACCAAAATTTAAAAATAAATTTCTATACTACTCATACTTAGGGGTTTTTAATTGCTTTTTTAGAAATGGCACATGGATGTTGTCCACGAGGGGTACAAGCAGTCGAGCTCCATCAGGAAGATCTAGTTGATTAGTGGAGGGATGATAGAGAGAAGTAGGATGACCGATGGAAGAACAAGCTTCATGCCTTCCAGCGGAAGAATTTAATAAAGTACAAGGGAAACGTCTTAGACATGGAGACAGAGAGCTGGATCAGGGAGCTAGTGATCACCTTCATCTTGATCTGGGATCTGATAGATTACTGAGTTCCTCTGGTAGTTAGCCATATGTGAGGAGTGGAATGTCAATGGTGGAAGCTTTACCTCAGGGAGAAAAAGGAAACTGAGGTTTCATGGACTAACATTGAGAAGAAGTTCTAGGAGGAATTCCATTCTTCCATGATGAATGCCGAGAAGAGGTAGGAGTTTCTCTCCCTCTAGTAAAGGAGTATGTCAGTAAGGTTGTTGGGGATCATGTTCAAGTATATCCTTTGTTTTTCTCTCAACATCTTCTAGGATGAGGAGTCCAATGCAAGACGATTAGAGGAGGGACTCCAAATTTCTTTTCAATATGATCTTACTCCCTTCACTCTACCAATGTACTTGGAGGATCAGAATAAGGATGAAGTAGTGGAGAGGATTCACACACTAGGAGGTGTGGTGTGAGATGGTAGTTCTTAGTGAGTTCCATAACTCACACTTGGCAGTACATCCAGAAGTCTCCAAGATGTACCAGGGCTTGAGAGGTCAGTTTTGGTGGCCTAGGGTGAATCAAGGATTGGTGGAGTTTGTGGCAAGGTTCCTAGTGTGTCAGAAGGTGAAGGATAAACACCGTGTTCCTGACAGTCTGTTTTTTTCCCTTATACTATCCCGTGTGGAAGTGGGATGACACATCGATGGACTTAATCATAGGACTACCCATGGATGAGGGAGTATGTGATTCCATCGGGGTGGTGGTGGACCAATTGATGAAGTCGGATCACTTCTCATCTGTTAACGAGTCATGCACATTGGATTTTTTAGCAGAGATGTACATGGGTGAAGTGGTACGACTGTACGGGGTTCCAAGATAAATCATTTTTTGATTGGGATACATGCTTTACTTCCTGAGTTTGGAAGGGATTAGAACGTGATTTTGGCACCCAACAATGTCTTAACACTGCTTTCCACCCTCAGATGGATGGAAAGATAGAGAGGACCATCCAGATGTTGGAGGAAATACTTTAGGCATGTGTCTTAGACTTTAGAAGGTATTGGGTATGACACTTTCCCCCAGGTAGAGTTTTCTTAAAATAATAGCTTTCACTCTACCATTGCCATTGAACCATTTGAAGACTTGTATGGAAGACCATGTCATTCACCAGTGTGATGTAAATTGGTTGGGGAGGTATGTGTTCTTGGCCCAAAGGTAGTGCATATCATGACAGAAAATGTTCAGCTTGTGCGTGAAAGGATGTAGGTAGCTCAGGACCGGCAGAAGACATATGAAAATCACAGGGGGAGACCATTAGAGTTCGAGGTTGAGGACCACATGTTCTTAAATTTCTCCCCTTAGAGTGGACAATAGAGGTTTTTCCTGGTCTGTAAGATTTCTCCTAGGTTTATTGGACCCTTTGAGGGGTTGCGATGAGCCGGAGAGGTGGAATATCAGCTGGAATTTCCCCCATAGTTGGAATTTATTTACAACATCTTTCATGTCTCTTAGCTCTATCAGTATCTACACGATGACTCCCATGTCCTTGAATGGGGAGAGTTGGATATTCAGGATGATGCGACATTCGTGGAGCAACTAGTTAGAATCAAGTATCATGAGGAGAAGGTACTTTGTGGATGGACCATTCCATTAGTTCATATCCTTTGGAGGCATGGTGGCCTTGAGAAGAGTACCAGGGAATAGGAGGCACAAATGTGTGCCCAGTACCCAAAGCTATTTTTTGTTCTTCTCTTGTTTTTTCTTTGTATCATGCTTATGATGTAATGTTTTACCTCACTTTATGTATGATAAGTTGTTTCCTTTTTCTCTAATTTTGTGTGAAAAGTCTTGAATATGGAGTGTTGAGAACCTGATCCCTAATCAAGACTCATTAATGTGCATGTAATTAATCCCGTGCAGGTGAGTCAGTGCCGCCCAAAGCGGATAGTATCTTGACATGGAGGAAGGAGTTCCCTAATCAACGTATCGGGACAGTGTGACCCTTGGTGTTGGTATGATTTCTTGGGGATAATGGAGCCTTAGTTTCTCTCCATTTTATTAGGAGATATATGTGAGAGAGGTGTTCCTGGATGTTGAGGTTACCCCTCTTGTTTTCAACACAAGGTTATTTACACATGAGAGGTGTCTTAAGGGATGGTTGTTCAGACCTCTTTTCTTCTAATCCAGTTTTAAATTATCAAGGATGAGAATATTTTGAGAGGTATATAATGTTATAACCCAGATTTTCCCCAAGCCCTTCCTTTTGGAAAATCTAATTTTGAGGTATTCCAGGGGATTTTGGTAGCATATTTTAAGAGTTTTCCAAATTTACAGTTTTCCATTAGCATGTTAGTCTGCCAGAATGTTAGTGCATCCGCATGATAGTGCAATAGTGAGTCACGGGGTGTCATCATCGATGAGTTAGGGAGATCAGCATCGGTGAGTCAAGGGCATCAATGTCAGTAGGTTATGGGTTCAGTAGGTCAAGGAATTGGATGGTCGAGGTTTCCGTAGCTCAGTGTTAGTGGGTCAGTGTCGATAGGTTGTGTCATTAGCTCATCGTCAGTATCTCAATGTCAGTAGGTCAGGGCATCGATAGGTCATGTCATCAATGGGTTTCATCATTAGCTCACCCATTGGTGCCTTAGCATCAGTGGCTCAGCATTGGTGACTCACCCATCAATGAATCATTTCCAACTTTTAAAAGTTTTTCCACTTTCACCCCTGTTAGGTGTTTTTCCATTTAAAGTTAATCTATCAACCCAGAGCCATACACTGGTCTATATCCACCATTTTAAGGGTAATTAATAAATATCAATTAATTCCAACATTTTAAACAACCAAGCATTGTGGTCGAGCCACGATATGACTTTTAAGTACTTAAAAATGGTCTCCCAGATTTAAGGATATGGAATCTTCATAAGGTGATATAATATCTTACTTATTCCTTTTTGTTTCTCTTGGTGCACCTGTATATTTACTCACAAGATGAGTCATTCACCAGTATTGGAGTGATTCTCGCTCTGCCTTGGAGTTTTTCCTGCAAATCGTTCCATCCCGTGTTCTTGGCACAAAAAGGAACTTCGAACTTTGATCATCCAGGCATGGATATTCTATTGCTTCTCTTCAATTGTGCATCAAGAAGGATGAGTATATTAATGGTTTCTAGTTAGGAATGGCTTGATACTCTTCTTGAAACTAGGATTTAATAATAATTTAATAGGATCAAAAGATAACTAAAATATTGGACAGGGTGCGGCTTGATGTTTGAGTTCTTGTTTTATTTGTTACCTTTGATTCATTTATGGATTGTTGTGGTTGTATTCCTTCTAAAAATCACAACTGTTGGTGGTCTTTTCTTGCACACCGGTGACACTCTCTCTTTCTTATAGTTATTTGAAAAATGGATGGAATGTGAAAACTATTTAATCACGTACACCTGGTTTAATAAAGAGATTCTTCAGGATGAAACCTATTCCGTGATCACCCCGATTATATAAAAGTAGAACTTAAAAAACCTATGTTGGTACAATTTTAATACGTTTAGTTTGATGGTTGTGATTATGGGTTGTGTCTTCTGGAATGGGTTCTATGGTCTTGGTATCTGGGGTGGTACATGGGGGGGAGGTGTGTTGGTATCTCAGTCTGAGAGATTGATTGATTGCGGAATGGATAATCTTGTAGGCAGTTGGACTGTCCCTTTTGTTTTGGTGTCTCATTATGAGAGTTTGATTGATTGTGGTGTTGATGAACTTATAGGTAGATGAACTGAATTTATATTTTTTGTGGTTGCGACGTGACATCGAGCTGTGGGACTGCACTGTGGTCACAAACATGATATGTAGTGGGACTGCATTGGGGATTTGTTTGTGAAGCGGGGCTACATGGCTGGGTTGCGAGAGAAGGAATGTAGTAGCTTTACATTTAATAATGATAGTTTATATTAGTTTAATGGGGATGTGTAGTTGGATTGTATGCCAAGTTTTGTGATGTTGTTTTGTGCTATTTTGTAGTGGGACTAATCTTTGGTTTTTGTTCATTGCTTGGTTGGTTACAGTTATTAGTTGCCCAGTAGTGTTAGAATTTTTTTAATGTGAAGCACCTTACACAAATAAATGGAAAATAAGAAAAAATGGGGTTAGGTTTATGCATTGGGAGTGGTTGTTGTGTGGTTGTGCATGTAGGGGTAGGAAAAAAGAGGTGCTGGTGTGGTCTTACTGTTTGTCTGTGTCAAACCTATAGGTTGGGGATTATTGTTTGATTATATATATATATATATATATATATATATTGTAGCTCCTTCTGTTTTTTGTACACACCCTAACATTCTTGAGAACTATGTTCCAAACACCTCCATTTCTGGAGGGAGGATTGATGGTTGATTACTGATTTTCATCCTCACACCATATTCAGGATCTTACCGCTCAGGCATATCCGGGCAGGCTGTAATGGATTGAGGATTAAAAAAGTCCAAGATCCTTTGGGAAAAGGATTTTTTAGGATGTGGGGATAAGGTGTTTAGAGGCTAGGTTTTTTTCCCAAGTATCTTTGGGACGAGGGCAAGGTGTCTTCGGGTGTGGTGTGTGATTGCCGATGCCTAGGTGTCTTAGGGCGTGGTGGTGGTTGTTTTGGCCCAGGTGTCTATGGGAGTGGAAATGTGTTGTTTGTGGCCCAGTTGTGTGTGGGTAGGTGGAGACAATGTGACTTTTTATGGGAAGAGTGGCAACATCGAGATGTTATATCATTTGGAATGAGCAGTTAACTGGAGGTAAAGTGGTGTGCAAGGTACCCAAATGTCAATGTGATTATATTATTAATTTTCATGATTTGAGTTACTTGAGTGAGTGTTCCTTGGTGAGGATGGTCTGGTTAGTATTCCCTGATAGGTGCTTGATGTTATACTATTTTCTCACAGGGGAATTAGTATGTTTCCCTCCCTTGTGGATGAGTATCTTTAGTTTCCCTATTGAGTATACTTGTTTTCTCACCCAACGTATGTAAATAAATCTATTTTCTAGTTTACAGGAAAACATTGAGGACCATGATGGACCTTAATAGCTCCGACATTGGGATAGTCGCTATTTCTAATTAGTTTTCTTTCTTTTTTGGTTCACTGTTTAGGTATTTCGTCTTTCCTTGTATCAGTTTTACTTTTGAACATGCATGTGGGAATGGATTATTGGATTTACTTTTATCTTTTTTCTTTGGTTTTGCTGGTATTTACTATATTATCTCCCGATCTTGTTCTATAAAAAGGGTAATGGCTTCCATATATGGGAGATTATATACCTTTGGTGATAGTTTCCACTCAGGGTCCTACTGAAGGATGGAATCAAGGGTCATTAAGTTTCCTTCACCTTGATGAAGGAAGGGCATGACACTTTTTCATCCCTTCCCTCGCCTAAGAGAAGGCGGATCGTGACAATTAGTATGTATTCAATGAACAAAATTTTCATCTTTCATGACCACAAAATTGTTTTAAAGGTTCTTTTATAAGTATCAAAGGTTTTTTTCAATGAAAATTATTTGAAAAATGTTTTTTGAAATTTCAGTTTTAACAAGTTAATTTCAAAGGGAAGAAGTATATTTTCCTTAATAATGGTTTTAATTTTATTTTTTATTCATTAATAACACCAACCATTTAATGTACTTTTTACCAACTTGAGATATTTTGTATTTATATCATTCTTATTCTTTATATGGATGGTTTTGGATCTTTTTAAATAGGGATGTACTATATTGATAACATTAAATATATTACTCTATATGGTCTATGATTATGTTTATTGAATGGTTAAAGTATTTACTATTTGTATGCTTGTTTCAAAATGAATTTTTATGTCATTATGTTTATCCATTTTCATATAAAGAATTTATTAGACTTCGTAAGTGATGGGTGGGGCCTTCTAAATCCCCTTGATGAATCAACATGCCATATTAGACAAACTAGTTAGGGTTTTGGAGAAGCCCTTACCCATTTATGTATACTCCTTGGACGAATCCTAAGAAATATGTTTTAGATATGCAGCATTATTTATTCCATTATTATTAGATTATTTATTGATATTAAATTTTATTATAATACTTGTATAATTTCCCCGGTTATGTTTCCTTTTTATGTGATTATTTATATATAATTATTTTATCATCATTTATTTCTTCCATATTATTCTCAATTTCTTGATTAAATGGAATGTATTTTAACTATTTATGATGCAATATTTTTTATACCTTATTTACTCATAGCTTACATTGTAATCTTACCTTTATAGAGCATCTGATCTTAGAAATTTATTATGTATTATTTTCCTAAGGATATAAGGAAGTATTTTCTGATTGATATGAAGGGATATAATAAGGCGAATTATTGAATCCCCAAAGATTTTTTTGGTGTATTTTATGTTTTAAAATAAAATGTGAATTGTAATTATGTATCTAGTTTAACAAGACTACTAAACTATTCAGTCCAGTAGGATGAAATTCCTTGTATATAGTGCCAATGTAATAAATCAACCACCAACTCTAGGCTACCAGGATTTTGGTATTTAATGTTTGTATCAGAGATCGTTTATTTGAATCCTTATGAAATATATTATGGAATATACCCCTATGGTTGACTTTGATGAAAACTATATGTGTAGAATAATATCGTATGGAATTGGTAATGACTATTGACAACTTTGGTTAAAATTAAAGGCTCATAAGTTGAGAATAAGGTGCCATAATTTATAAATACATTGAATACTATTTCGTGGTTACATAATAGCCCAATTTGATTATTTTAATTTTTTTCTTACAGATCAATGGTGGAAATTATAATAAACCTAGTTATAATTGAATGTGATTGACAATGTGTTGGTGAAAAACTGATTGGGATGGTGAATAGGGTAATGGATACTATGATTATTCTCTATAATTTATCACAATATATGATTAAAAACATTCACCTTAACAAACTCTTAGACTCTCCGTAGAAGAGTATGATAATGTTTTCTACGTTCTTGAGAGGTGGAAACCATAGAGGAATGATTATTTAGTTTATTATATTTTGATAATGCAAGAATAAAAACAAAAGTGAATGTCTTATAAGAATGGTAATAAGTTTTGGTGTGTGAAAGAAGGACCAAAAGTAAGTAACAACTAAGTAAAAAATGAAAAGTTTGATTAATTAAATGGATGAGAATAATGTCACCCTAAGGTATTATTGATGCTTTATTTTTTTAAATCTGGAAAGTAAAAAAAATATGAAAATGAATATCTTAGAATTAAATAACCTAAAGAGAATTATCAAGGTTGTATGACTAATGGTTATATAATTGATGATGGGGGGAAAAATGACATATGATAGAAATGAGGTATTAAAAAATATAATGATGATTCATAGTTAATTTTTTAGGATTGTAAATAGATGATTAATTTTATTATGTTCGATTCAATAATTATGTCACAGGAGTATTTAATTAATGAAATTCAGTTTTAATAATTATGAAATGTATAAGGATTATACAACAATAATTTTTATTTTAGGATTTGAGTGAACATGTTGAATAGTAAAGATGACAAAGAAAATTGGTTCAACAGAAAGTTGATATTTTTTAAAATAAATAAATGAGGGAAGATAACCTAAATGATATGTCAGATGATAAAGGTTGTTTTATGTGATATAATTGGTTAGTGATTTTTTGGTTTATTTTGGGTTTACTATATCTTTGGATTTAAGGAATATATTCAACAACCTAATATTTTATTTTTGGGTGCAGGTATTTTTTAATTAAGGCTTTTAGGTGACCAGTGTATTAATATATTTGGTATTTTAAAATAAGAGATACATTATGTTAATTATAAAGTCTAAGGATACTTTTATTTTAAAAATTTAGTGACCTTCCTTTTTAACTTTTGTACATTTAATTTGGAAAGATGTATCTGGGACGTGTCTTAAGGTTAAATACTTTTGGAAAAGATTATGTTTAAAATTAGATATGGGTTTTTAACCTTAAATTATGATCTAGTATGTTTTATGAAATTTTCTTACCATTTTGGTTTAAGTAAATTTTTAGACATTGAAGGAATGAATTATGAATATTATTATTAATTAAAATCTCTTCAGGTATAAAAAATATCTTCAAGAATATCCATTTTCTAGAGTAATTGATGATGTGGAAATAATTCCAAGAAAAACCAAAGGATGAGAATATGCTCATGACATGGAATGAAAACAAGTAAGTTTATTTTCACAATTACTTTATCGGGATAGTAAAAGAATCCCTCAAATATAGGAAAATTATTTTTGAAACAAAAACATTTACTTTTCTTACTATAAAATAAATGGTCTTTTAAACCATCACAAACTTTTAGTTTTGGGATGGTTAATTCTAAAATTACTATTTTCGTTATCACTCTATATTAGAACTTGATAATTAGATTTATATTCAATTTTTTATTTTCATTTCCCATTAATGTTCTCCTATTCAGGATCTTAGTTTTATAGAGAACTTCACATTCTTTGTACTGTTTTTTAGGAAGAAGTTTTTTTAACCATTTTTTCAATGAGGGATTTCCACAAAACAATTTTAGAATATAAAAATTTTACTTTTCAATTGAAATTTAAAATTGTAGGGACATGATTAATTGGTGGTGGGGAAAATGTAACAATTTGAGATTTTAGAATATATAATATTTAATTGATAGGTTGAGACACTCGCAACACCTAGCTTAAAAGCACAATATATTGTTTAATATTATTCATTTTCTATGACTGTTACAAACTAGATATTAAATTGGTGGGTGTGAATATGAATTATTATATAATTAAATATATATGAAGGTAATATTTAATAAAAATTAGAATATGAAAATTATATTAGCATGAGTTTTGGGTATTTTTCTAAAAATATTTAATTTCCAGTGAAGAGTAAAAAATATGAATTTTTATTGAAAACTATATTTTTATTTCAACCATTTAAAAGTTAAAATTCATTTTGGATTAAAAAAAATTAGTTTTAGTATATTATTAATAATGCAATTATGGTCACTGGAATCAATTTCCTGGTTGAATTCTTTATAAAAAACATTTTTATATTTTAAAAAATGTGTTTTTCTAATAAACTCTTTTCCATTTCATTTTTTTCTTTTTAATTTGAAATTAATTTCTTTGAGTTATGTTTTTTTAATTATAAAATACGGAATCTGTATTTGGAATCAGTAGGTCCAAAATTAGTAAATAGGTTCTTTTTTGGAAAATAAGAATAGTAAACTTAGTAATTCTTATTACTATGGTTAAGGGTAAATATGGTAATTAAGGGTAAAAATAGTATGATAAGAATTAAATAATTATCCTAACACCTGAAGAAATTTTATTTCCTAATTATTTAAACTAAAATCATCCATGGGTTGAATTTATGACTCTTTAAAGTCTCTTGGTTGACATTAACACTATTATAGTTTTTTTATCTTAATAGAAATAAAACTTGTCTCACTATGGTTTTTAATAAGTATAACATTTTTAGTTTTTGGTCATCTTTAAGATATATTCTAAGGTAAATAGAATTTTTAAGGTTAATTTATTTTTCTTCATCATATTAACTTATATTTATTTTTTATGTAATTAATAATTTTCATAAAGGCTTGCACAACAATGGTGAAATAATTATTTAATTAATATTAAAATCCATAAAATTATTTTAATTAAAATGATAAGAAACATTAAATTACTCCAACATATGGATAAAAGTTTATTCTATGACTAAATATTTTTCACAATCATTCAATTTTTGGATTTTTGAACATTTGTGTCCAATAGGAAGTGGTTAAAACCCTTATAGTATTTTATTTAATTTAAAGTTTAACGTTTCATAGTCTTGTTTTCAATAAGTATAATATTTAAAACATGGTGTTATATAAAATATTTGTCAGACTATGAAAATTATTTGGTAAGATTATATATTTATTTTCATCATTGTAATATATTTTTAATTTTTATTGAATAAATAATTACAATAATAATTACACAACGATGATGAAGTAATTGTTAAATTAATGGAAAAGTCAAATAAATTATATTAAGAATATTAAAAGAAATATAAATTTAATTAATTAAGGGGATCCAGGAATTTTATATATGCATATGAAATAATAGAAATTTTTTAAAATTTTCCATCCAAAAATATATTGTTATCTGCTTATTCTTGATGTCAAAGTAATGAAAAATAATTTTTTTTAAAATAATGATATTATATAGAGTTAATATTTTATAAAATTATTTATAAATAATAAGAATAATTAATAATATTAAATTGGATAATATGTGGTCAATTATATTACACTATAATAATTTATAGTCTTTTTTGAAGTCTTTGGATCTAGAATAGATTTATTACATTTTAATATTGTGAAAATTCTGAAAGTACCCCTCCCCTTAGTTTTAAAAGGGTACCTCCTCCCTCCCTGCTTCATGACAAATTGAGCCTTATAGATCATCCTAAACCTATCCATATATATTCTAACCATACTTATTGAAGTTATGGAGGTCATTGTATTCTAGAAATACCATCCCTAGTGTCCTGAAGAGGAGATCCAATGTTGGATTTTTTAAGGGAAGGAAATCATCATTACACACTCATTCAGGTTTAATTATTTTTATAATTCATCTCCATGTGTCATTTCCTTGCTTAAGTAATAAATCAAGTATCATTTAAATTATGATATTTTTTTATTATGGTTCAACCATTTTCGATTTTTTATCCATCTTAAAAAAATTAAAGCACTGCACGTGCATTCGTACAAGTCACCATTTACATGTCATGGTGTATTTTTTTCCTCAAAAATTTACATGGTTGGTTATAATGATGAAAATGATTTATGTATATTATATTTATGAAATTATGTCGATTTTTAAATTTTTATATATCCTGTAATCCATTATAATTTAACTGATTGAGAGAATGATGCCATCACTCAGGCATATGTGATATGCATTACATTAATATAATTACAGAGAAGATGGATATATTTCCTATGAAAAATTACTGGGACATTCAAGAAAAAACATGCAAGAGTATACGAGGAAATTAACTCCAAAAACATAGAATATAATGAAATTTTATTAATGAATGGGTGGAAATATGTTATAAAAGGTTCATATAAGATATTATAAATATGAATGCTGTTCATTTATAAGTTATTAACGTGTTTAAAACCATTATATAACATATGTTAAGATGTTTTATGGAATTTTAACATGAGGTAAGTGTTTATCGTCTCAACTTTATTTGTGTGGGACATATGCCTTCTTCGCCACTTGTCTCTTTTGGGTGGTTTATATTCTGACCACGAATGAATTTTATGTTAAATATTATGTGTTTTATTGGGATATATATATATATATATATCAATCTAAATTTATTTCATTCATGGGGATTTGGATAAAAAAGTTACCAAATATGTAAGAGTTTATTTCTAAATCTCATCATTGTTTGATATTATTTTTGTTTAAGTCTTTCTTGGCGAATATTATCTTCCATATTTTCATTTCCTATAAAATATATATTTTCTTTAATATTATGTAATTTTTTAACTTCACTTTTACCCATGTTTTATGATTTAATTTTTTAATGGAATCTTCATGTCATTGTTAAAACAATGTATTTTTGTATTTTATCAAAGACATGAAAGGAATATTTATTACAACTTGTATGGAATGAATGAAATTTCTAAAAATAGTGACCAATAAAAACTTATAAATCTATCTTGATAAGTTTGAATGGTTATTTTCAAAGAAAATAACTTTCATAATGTTGTATAAATTTGAATTTTTAGAAATGAATTTCAAAGTGAAAAAATATATTTTCCTTAAAAAAGTTTTTAAAGATATTTTTTATTCATAAATGACATCAACCATTTAATTTTCTTATAAACCAATTGGTATATGTTGTATTAATATCATAATTATTTAGTATATAGATGGTTTATGATCAGTTTGACTGGCGATGCACTATTTTTATTCCATTCAACAAAATTATCTTGATGGTTTATGATTATGTTTATTGAATGGGGAAAGTATTTACATTTCACATAATAGTTTTACTAAAAATATTATGTTTTTATGTTTCTACCCTTTAATATGAAGAACATATTGGACTGAGTAAGTAACGGATGGGGCCTGCTATAGCCCCTTGATGCATTGGTAAGTCTCATGAGACAAGTTAGTTCAGGTTTTGGATAAGGAATTACTAGTTTATTTATAATTCTTAGTGCAGGCCTTGATGGTATGTATTAGACGTCCAAAATTATACATTCCATCATTATCAGATTAGTTATTTATAATTATGTGACTATTATATTATTATAATATCCCTATTTATGTTTCATTTCCATGTGATTATTTATATATAACTATTTTATTATAATTTATTCCTTCCATATTATGCTCAAGTTATTGATCTAATGGAATGTGTTTCATTTATTTACCATGTAATATTTTTTAAACCATATTTACTCATATCTTTCATTGTAGACTTACACTTATAAGGCATCTAAACTCACCACTTTATTGTGTATTATTTTACTGAGTATGTGAGGAAATCTTTTGTGATTGATATGTGTGGACATACTAAGGCGAATAGTGGAATTCATGAAGAAAAATTCTTTTTGTATTTTATGTTTTAAAATGGAATGTGAATTTTAATTATGGATCAAGTTTACCAAGGATACAAAACTATCCGGTCATTCGGGATACAATTCCTTGTATCTATTACAAATGCAATAATGTAACCCCAGACTCTGGGATATAGGGGTCATAGTTTTTACAACATAGATATTGAAAATATGATCATTTAATATATAGTCATTGGGTATGTATATAACCAATAGTTATATTAGTGATATTTAATGGTCACTAACAATTTGAAAATAATATAATTTAAAACTAGTAAATAATAAATAAAAATATTAAAATAAATTTTTATATTTTATTATAATTTTTTTATATGTTATATATTATTATTATTAAAGAATAATTTAAAATATTTATAAAATTTGAATAAATATTTTAATACCCAAGTGTTGATAAAATTTATTGGTGAAAACATGAACTATTAATTTTTATAGGATGTGGTTAAAATTATTTAATGTTAAAAAATGATATAAAAAAACTATTTATTTATTTATTGTGTATTATTATATTAATAAATTGTATTGGTAGAAATTAGATTATGAATATAATTTAATGTTTTCCTATATAACCAATAGATTAAAACATATTTAATTATTAATTGTCATGAAATAAGATTAATAACACTTAATGTTTTAAAATTAATCATTCTCTAATATATATATATATATATAAATATTATGTTTAAATATAAAAGATAAATTTGTCATATTTGTAAATTTAACTGAAATAATTGGGGTCCAAATTTTTAATCCAAAAATTAAAATTATGTAAGGAGATCAATTAAAATTTTTGTCATAAGAATATGTTATCAAGGTAAAAAATGAGTTACCATTGTAAATGTAGAATTGGGTAAAAGGAATTAAGATAAGTGGTAATGACATATAATATCCTAAATTCATTTCTATAAATGTGAAGGTAATGGATTTAATAAAATAAATTATCACATTTCTATTATTTTTCCTCTTTGTTTGTACGTTCTTTCTATATTAACAACATCATACCTTAAGAAATGGGAATTTATAAAAACACCAATCAAAACTCACAAATAAAAGGTCCCCTCATATACCACTATAAAACCACTAAAACCACTTGGTTATATCTATAATAAATTATTATTTTTCTTATACTAAATCTCTCTTATAAATTTGGTTTCTTCTATTTCTAATAATAAAGTCTAAATCCTTAATTGGGAAGGAACCTATTTCAAGAATGGGAGAATTCATAAAAGTATCTAGTTTTTTCACTATCTATTTCAATTAACTTACCATAATCACTATATCAAAAAACAAGAACCCACTATAATGGTGTTAAATTAACATAATTACGCTTAAATGAAAATTATATTACTATTATATAATTTTATACTCTTATAGATTCATTTTTATAATGTGTTGTTATTTTGGTCGGTAGAACAACCTACATGAACGATGCTATACTAACTCTATTAATTTCATAATGAATAATTTACAATAAATTAATATTGGACATATATTATATTAAATATTAAAATATTTCATCAATATTATTCTATAATGATGACATAAAAATTATTGTTTATTATAAAGAAACTTGTTTTTATCAGTAAATTACGTAAGACATGCTCGTAATGTATTCCGTTGTCAGAAAAAATACACATACATTCCATAAAAAGTACATGATACCACCTAAAATTTTGAATAAAAATGATTAAAATAAATTTAATAATATTTTATGATGAATTTGGTATCAAATAATAAGGATCTATAACTCCATTATGAAATTTGTTTGAAATAGTCAAAATTACTAGCATTTAGTCATTGGAATAAAAAATCCACAACTAATATATATATATATATATAATTAGTGAATATAACTAAATAGTAAAAAAGATAATATAAATAAATTATGTTATTAAATAACTTATTAGTATGGTTATGTTTATTATATTGGAGGTTAATGAACTTTCAAAGAAGTTGAGAGTAAATATAAGGGTTTCTCATGGTGATTTTCCTTTAATTGAGATATGTTCTATATTCACCAACCTTGTATTTTATATGGTTTATATACTAACCATGTATGCGTTACATCAAAAATTTCCTGAAATTCAATGTATTTCCATGTCTATATCTTTTTTTCTATATCAGGGTATTTTGATTTAGAAGTTACCAAAGGCATAAGAATTTTTATAGGAATATGATTTTGAAATTGAGATTTTTTATGTTTAAACTTAGATATATTTAAATAATATATTTAATATATTTAAAACTCTATAAATTTTATTATCCAATATTGATTCATGGTTTTTAAATGTATTAGTACCATTTTACCTTTATTTGGTTCTCAATTCTACCAAAATTATCCTTGTAAGTGGAGGTGTCCTTATCTTTTCATTTCAGCTGATAATCTTTGTGCCCTATCTATATTCTTTATTTTGTATATGGATTTACCTGTATATAAATATATGAATAATTATAGTATATTTTCATTGGAATTTATCTTCATTACAAAATTTTTTAGGTAATGTTTTAATGTTTTCACAGAAGTCATTTTATAATGATTTGACTTTCTTTAAAAAAGTGAGAGAATAATATTCCTATTTAGTGATTTAAAAATGGATTCCATTTCCTAATTTTAAATCAACTTTTATAAATTAATATTCCTATTTTTTTGGTTTTTAAAGTTAATTATTTTTTCCCTTATATATTAAAAAACTTTTCTATTTATAGAAAATCATGTTAAAAATAAAGGGTATTTGTTGTTATTTTAAATGTAATATTAGTAATGGTTATATAAAGTGTTTTTTTATCTATGACCATATCATCTAATGTATCTTATTCTTCAATGGAGTACGATCTAATGATACTCTTCATATTATTTCTCTGTCTAGATAATGATAATGTCTTATGGAAGTTTTAATGAAACTTTATTCTTTCTCATGGGAGGATTATGCTAAGATGGAAATATGAATGTTTCCATGATTTTATGGAATTTATGTATGTATTATAATTATGTTATGGTAGTTTATATTGTATAATCCCTCTGAATAATGTATATTTTATATCTCATGAGAATATTTGGAATTAGGATTGAAACCAAACCCTAATAGGCTTATTCCACATTGTGATGTATATTACTAAAAATATATAACATGATAATTAACTGGGTAACGAATTATTATCAAGTGATAAAATATTAGGTATTTTTGATAATACATAATCCATTAACAAACTCATCCACTATGTGATGATGGTCTTAGAAGTAATCCATTCAATATGGGATGATTTCATACACTTATGTGTATTCCACATTCTTATTCCTATGTTATGTTTTCATGGATAATATTTTTTAAAATAGTTTTTATGCACTCATATGACTCATGTGTTATGGTATAGAAAAAATGTTATTCCATTAATCTTGATTTCTGATCTATGTTTCATTGGATATGATTCTCTTATGTTTTATAAGTGCACCTTGATAATTTTATCATAAATACGTTCTCATTTTATGTTCACTTATGATCTTAATTTGTTATATCTTATGTCTACCATTACTGAGAATACGATATAACCAATTTATTATATTCCCATTACCTAGGTTGTGAGGATGAGTATTTTGTATTATGTTTCTAAATGGGTATTATGTAAGAAGACTATTTATGGGAAGCGTTGATGAATTATTGTAAAATAAAAAGATCATATTCTTAATCTCCAAAGGCATTAAACCTTTGTATTATGGGACTGCATAAACTTTTGGAGTAAAATATTTAAATTATGAAAATGATGTAAAATATATGTGTATCATGAAAATTTCATCTCACTTTATATTAAATAATAAGTGTAATGTTTTCATGTCTTGCATCGAATCCGGATGTGGGGGTATGTTCTGATTCAATCAAAAAACTTACCTTGTTCTTCAATATTTAGCTGAAGGTTCACTATATCTTCCAGGTTTTTTTTGGAATGTAAAATTAATCTTACAATCAATTATATAATTGTTCAATATTTTTTTGATTTAATACAAATAATTATTATATTTTCTTTAAATCCACAAAACTTGTGTTTTTTATTTCTTTGAGGATCAATATACCGACCCTTAATTTTCTTACATTACTATCAAATCATTTTAAAGATAAAAAATATAATAGTAGTACACATAGAGGATCCAAAGTTTTAGTGTCTTGGGAAAACTAAGACCATACATAAAAATTAAGACATCTAGCACAAACATTTATTTAATTTCTTCTTCTCTAGCATCTGATTGGCACTTGTCCTCTCCTTAGTACATGTAGTCACCTGAGGATATACATAAAAAGGTGTGATATAAAAGCCTATTAATTGGATAGATTTGAATAATATTGCATGGGGTGAGCATAATCATGACATAGGCAAAGAATCATGAACATGAGAGGAGCATAAATAAAAGACTTGAAATGTGGCAATGCATAAAAAAGGAATCATCATGTCTTAGTGGATAACTACCACACATAATTGTGAACCAAGATATAATCTTGTTTACACATCATTTCACATTTAATAATGAGATTAATCACTTTACCCAATTCATTGGAGAGCTGTATGATTCCGGGTGCACCCGTTACATCCAAAAATTCTTATGCGCTATATAATTTTGGGCGCACCCATCACCTCATAATCTTATCATTATCATGCATGCCAAATAGAACATATATAAATAATGAACATAACTAACCCATTGTAATTAATGGGTTTTATCTCATAAGAATACATTCATAAGCTTTGGGTTCCCAAAAGAAAGAGGGAACGACATACTTGATACAAGAACCATCAACCATGAATGAGAGGTAAAAGTTGAGTTTTTAAAGGAAGAGTTCGATTGGAAAAAATTTGGATTTACATAAAATTAATTAAAAAACATGAATATCCTAGAAAAGGTAAGATAATTATGAACAAATTATTTTTAAGAAGTGACCATACCAAATTGGAGTGAAAGAGATAGAACCTGAAGAAGGAAAATTGTTTTCGAGATTTTCCCCTTACCTTGTATCCGAATACTTCCTTCTTTTTAATGTTCTATATATTGACATTATATTAATTAATTAGAAATACAGAACCTTGTGTACATTAATATGGTCCATTATGGTTTCATTAAGTGATTTTATGTGCCTTTGGATGAGTTATAGTGTTTAAAAACATTATTCGAGAATGTTAGTTTTTATGGTTTTCTTTAGTGGTTCACTTATATTATTAAATTGAAGTTTGGGTAGAAGATGTGTAAAAATACAGAACTAATATTACATGTTATTAATGACACTCCATAACTTAAAATGATCTTATAATGATTTATGTCAGATACCATGTGGATGAATCATTTGAAAAAAATTAAATGAAGTTTGTTTGGGTTAATTTGGGAGGTTTTTTGATCACGATGAAATTGTTTTAATTTATAACATAGTAATATGTACATAAGTCAGTTACAGAACTTTAAATAGGACATAATACATATAAGATATTATAGTTCAACCATAAAAATCGTTTCATGACCAGATCTGAAGGAAGGAATTGAAGAAGAAAACATGTCATTCTTGAAGGTGATAAATTAACACCTCACGAACAACGTTCTCTTTAATAAAATAAAAGGAAGAGGGAAAGGGGGTTGGATGATATAATATCCCATTATAATCATAACATTCCATTATATTCATAATAATGGAGTTAAAATACCATTTGGATGAAGATAGGTGGGGAGAGATCAAGAAATGAACATGAACTTGAAAGGAAATTAAAGGAGAAGAGGGAGAGAAATTACCTCTTAAATCCTCCTCTTGAGACTCTCCTTAAGGAAGCTAGGCTTGGTATTATGATGAGACCAGAATATCTCGAACGTGGGAGAGGGGATGAGGAACATGTTTGGGAAGAGTTTAGATAAATCTTGGAGCTTGAGAGGTGTGAGGAAATGAGGGTGTGAAGTGTGGTTTTTATAGTGGAGGGGAGAGGGATTTCCTTAATATAAAATTCATTAGTTTATTAATTTCCCCTAAGACAAGGAATAGTGAGTATTTAATGACCAAGAATAGTAATTTTATCATGTGATACTGAACCGAGTTGGATTACATCAGCAAAACATCACATATGAGTCTATAATTAGCTTATTTAGCTTATATTTGTAAATTACCGTATTTCACTATTCATAAAAAATTCAAGTGTTTCAGAAAAATCCCAAAAAATTTATCCAAATATTTTTCGATGTGTATAATCCAAAAATTAATTACATTTTTCAAAAATAATTTTCTAAATATAATTAATTTAATATTTAATTAAAATCATGGATTATTACTAAAAAAACAGTTTTAAAACATTCATTTAATTATTCTAAAATATTGGTACATCATAATTTCACATGAATATTATTTTTTTACTATCATAGGTAAGGTTACTATTAATTAGGGTATATCACTATTCATAAGGGTATGTTACTATTCATAAGGGTAGGTTACTATTCTCCAAAAATTATTTTTGTTTTATTAGACTCAAAAAATCATCTGGAACACAACTGTGTATGTCAGATTTTTTGAAATTTAAAACATAGAAGTGACAATCATATGTTTAAAGGTCACTTAGCTCTTATTAGTTCATTATGTTGTGTTTTCATGTGATTTTATGACATAATTATAAGAAGTTAATTTCCATTGAAAAACTTTGGGTCATTTCATTCTTCCCCCATTAAGAAATTTCTCCCCCGAAATTTCACTTTACAAAAATAGGTGAGTGTGTTTCTTTTTCATTGCCACTTCTGGTTCCCAAGTTGCTTCCTCAAACTTATGGTTCTTGCACAACACTTTGAAAAGATGGGCTGTCTTGTTGCGTAGACCCTTGTCTCTCTGATCTAGAATCATTAGTGGCTGCTCCTCATAGGAGAGATCATCTTCCAGCTGCCCCACCTCTGAGTTTAGTACATGTGAGGGATCAGGTATGTACTTTCTCAGGAGTGATATGTGAAAAAATCATGAACCGGAGCCATATTTGATGGAAGTGTAAGACGATAGGCCATGAATCCTATGCGGTCAAGGATCTCAAATGGTATTATGTACCTTAGGCTTAACATTCCTTTCTTCCCAAATCGCATGACTCTCTTCCATAAAGATATTCGAAGGAAGACTTTGTCTCCAACGTCGAACTCCAAGTTCCTTCGATGGTTGTCAGCATAGCACTTTTTCCGACTTTGTGCAGCTTTGATGTGTTTCTAGATGACTTGACCCTTCTCTATCATCTCTCAAACAAGATCGGGTCCACGTAGCTTTGTTTCTCCAACTTCATCCAATGAGGTTGGAGTTCTACATAGCTTTCCATACAGAGCTTCATATAGAGCCATCTTAATACATGGGTGAAAGATATTGTTGTATGAGAACTCAACCAATGTAAGATGCTGATCCCATCCACCTTTGAATTCTAGAGAGCAGGCTCAAAGCATATCTTCAAGTGTCTGAATAGTTCTTTTAGACTGGCCATTAGTTTTGGGGTGATAGGCCATGCTGAAATTTAATTCAGTACTCAAAAAATGTAGAAGTCTCCTCTAGAATTATATATGTGAATATTGGATCATGGTCAGAGACAATTGTGAGTGGAACACCGTGTAGTCTCACCACTTCCTTCACATATATCTTTGCAAGTTGTTCAAGCGAGAGATCTTCCCGAACATCGATAAAATGGGTAGTCTTGGTGAGTCAGTCAACCACAACCCATAACGCATTATTTTCCATTGATGTATTTGGGAGACCCGTGAGAAAGTCCATATTAACATTTTCCCATTTCCACATGGGTGTAGGCAATGGATGCATCATACCTTTGGAATTATGTCGCTCAGCTTTAACTTGTTGACATACCAAGCACCTTGATATATATTCCCCAATATCATACTTTATGTTATCTCATCAGAAGTGTTCTCGGAGATCACAATACATCTTGGTAATACCAGGATGGATAGAGAAAGGTGAGCTATGTGCATTTTCCAATATCTCCTTCTTTATCCCGGGTGATGAAGGCACACAAAGCCGCATTCGAAACTTCATCACACCATCATTGTCGAAATGGAACTCTTGCAACTTCCCTTCCTTTAATTAATTCACCCTCTTTTGTATCTCCACATCATCCATTTGTACTTCCTTAATCTTATCCTGGATGGATGGTTGTGCAATCATTTGGGAAAGGTAGGATGTATCCCTTTCCCTTATGATTTCCAAATCCATTCTATGCATATCTAAGAAGATAGGGTCTTTCTAAATCAATAACATGGATGAAGTAGCAGGTTCTTTTCTTCTTAGGGAATTAGCTACCTTGTTCGCCTTTCCAAGATGGTAGTTAATAGAGCAATATTAATCCTTGATTAGGTCTAACCATCTCCTTTGACGCATGTTGAGCTCCTTTTGTGTGAATATATACTTTATGCTCTTGTGGTCAGTGTATAAGTCACACTTCTCTCTATAAAGGTAGTGCTACCAGATTTTCTAGGAAAAAATCATAGCTTCCAGCTCTAGATCATGCGTCGGGTAGTTCTGCTCATGGTTCTTCAACTGTCATGAGGAATAGGCTATCACATTATCATTTTGTATAACTACACAACCCAAGCCATTCTTTGATGCATCATTGTGTAGCAAAAAACTTCCTCAACATTTCGGTAGTGTGAGTAGAGGTGTAGTGATAAACCTTCTATTTAGCTCTTTGAAGCTTCCCTCACATTCTTCCGTTAAGACATACTTTACCCATTTCATTGTTAACTTAGTTAGCGGGCTTGACAATAGTGCGAAGTTTCTCACAAAACGTCGGTAGTACCCAACTAATACAAAAAAACTATAGAGTTATGTGACACTATAGGTCTTGGGACATTCATTAATCACCTTTTTTTTGAAGGATCCACAGAAATTCCCTCACTTGTGATCACATGTCCCAAGAACACGACTTTTTTTATCCAAAAGTCACACTTTCGGAACATGGCATACAACTTCCCCTTTCTCAAAGTTTCCAACACAAGTCTTATATGTTCTTCATGTTCCTCCTTGATCTTAGATTATATGAGAATATCATCAATAAACAGTACAAAAAATTTGTCGAGGTAATGTCTAAAGACTATTTATCAAATCCATGAATATTTTAAGGGGAATTAGTAAGTTCTAAGGGCATCTTTAAAAACTCATAGTGCTCATACCTTGTACGGAAGGCAGTCTTCTGAATATCTTCCTTCTTCACCTTTACCTAATGATATCCATAATGAAGATCCAACTTTGAGAAGTATTGATCTCCTCTTAACTGGTCGAAAACGTCATCAATCCTTGGGAGAGGATACTTGTTCTTTATGGTGATCTTGTTGAGTTCCCGATAATCGATACACAACCGCATTGTTCCATCCTTCTTCTTCACAAAGAGCACTGTTGGACCCCGTGGTTATGCAATAAGGCATATGAACACTTTGTCTAGATGCTCTTGTAGCTGCTTCTTTAACTCCCCCAGTTTGATAGGAGCCATCCTATAGGGACACTTTGAGATAGGAGTATCTCCGAGTATGATTTCAATTGAGAACTCTACCTCACAATCAGGGGGAATTCTGGGTAACTCTTTAGGAAATACATCACTGTATTCCCTCATGATGGGAATTTCCTCATGGTTGTCACTTTCCTTCAACTCAACCATTTGGGCGAGGTATGCTTCTTCATAGGGAATCAACAACCACACCACTGAATGATTTTTCAATGGAGATTCATGATCTTCCTTGAATTTGTAGAGGATCATGGGATGGTTCGGAATATGAAAATATATTTCCTTCTCCCGACATTTGATATGTGCTCTATATAAAGAGAGCCAATCCATTCCCATTATAGTGTCGAATTCCACAAAGGGAAGTATTACGAGATTTTCCGGAAGAATCTTCCCACATACACCAACAGGAGTGGAGTCAAACACTTGGGTATCAATGATTGAACCACTTGGTGTTTTTACATATATCTCCACTTTAGGGTTTAGAGGCTTCGATTCTATAGTTATAGCAAACATGCAAGATATAAAGGAATGCGTAGAATGAGAACCAAATAAAACTTTTTCCATTATTGAGTTAATAGGAAGTGTACCTTGTACGACTTCATCATCATGCTCCACCTTTGTAGTAGTGATGTCATAATCCTTCCCTTATTCCTTTGGATTTGGTGGTTTCTGTCATTGATTACCCTCGTGAACTCGAGGTTTAGTGCACTGAATTTCATAGTTCCCTAGATCCCTATAGTTGTATCATTGAACCATGAGTGGTTATCTTCTTTCTTTGGCTATATTCTCCTTCCTTTTCATGTCTTTTAGGCACTCTTGTGCATGGTGCCCTTCTTTCCCACACTTTAAGCATTTCCCTGTCCCTTTTAGGAAGTTCCCATGGTGCAACTTTCAACATTTTTGGAATGTGGGTCATTGAGTTTTCTTCCCACCTTTACCATTAGATCCTCTAGCTTGAAAATCCATCATTCTTTTCTTATCACCATAGCCATTGGACCATTCTCCAAACTCCATCTCTACTTTGAGGTCACATCGAACAACTTTTTCAAAACTCCCAAAGTCTCGAATTTCCAGAGCCTTTCGAAGGTGTGGTTTAAATCCACTAAATAATCTATCAATTTTGCTATCTTTGTTGATAACAAAACCCAAAGAGTACCTTGAAAGCCTTGTGAAATTTGATTCATTGGTTGTGATAGATTCTCCTTCTTTTTTCTTGAGCTCAATGAATTCTCTCTCTATCTTTGTGTGAAGAGTTCTTGGGAAATACTTGTTAAGAAACATTATCTTAAAGTCTTCCCATTCCATCTCTTCAATTTACTCCCTTGGTTTGGTGTTCTTAATCAAAGACCACCATTTGTCGACTTCAACATCTATATGATAAATGGATAGAGTCACCTTATCCATTTCAAAACAGTGAAGCATATAAAAGATCTTATCCAAGGAGTTGACCCACTTTTACACAATTAATGGATCGGAATATCCACTAAATGTCGGTGGTCGTTGCTGCATAAAACATTCGATAGCCATTTTCTCCCTCTTTGGTGAAGGAGGACGTTACCCATTATTATGGTTATTTTTCATAACTTGAGATAATTGGGTAAGCATCACAATGATGTTTTAATCTCCACCTCCCAAATCATTGGGGATGTCGTTTGGGCAATCGTTGCATTGGCCCTCGCATGAGTTGTTGGCCTGATTTCTCCTAGTTCCCACCATTTTCTAAAACAGAAAAGGTTAGAACAAAACATAAGTAAACAAGTCATGAATAACATATTCATTTAAAAAATTTATACCAAAAACATAACATATGGGATACCTATGTAAATATTCTCATGTTTTTATTTTTACTTAGTATCATGCTAGAGGGTTTCTCTAGGGTTTACTAATCCTATTTCCGAAATTAACTAAACCTTTCCATTGATACCAACTATAGCGACCCTGCCTTTTCTTACCTTAATATTAAGTCATTTTAAGGATAAATAACATAATAGTATTACACATAGAGGATTCAAATGTTTAGTGTCTTGGGTGAACTAGGATCGTACATAACAATTACAACATCAAGCATAAACACTTATTTAATTTCTTATTCTCTAGAATCTTATTGGAACTTGTACTCTCCTTAGTACATGTAGCCACCTGAGGATATACATAAAAAGGGTTGATATAGAAGCCCAGTAAGTGGATAGATAGAAGAATATAGCTTAGGGTGAGCATAATCATGACATAGGCAAAATATCATGAACATGAGAGGAGCATAAATAAAAGACTTGAAATGTGGAAATGCATAAAAAATGAAACATCATGTCTTAGTGGTTAACTAAAACACATACTTGTGAACCAAGATAACATCTTGTTCACACATCATTTCAAATTTACTTATGAGATTCATCACTTTACCCAATGCATTGGAAAGCTGTATAATTCCAGGCGCACCCATCACATTCAAAGATTCATATTGCCCTATATAATTCCGGGTGCACCCGTCACCTCATAATATTATCATTATCATGCATGCCACATAGAATATATATCAATAATGACCATAATTAACCCATGGTAAGGAGTGGGTTTAATCTCATAAGAATACATTCATAAGCTTTGGGTTCCCAAAAGAAATAGGGAACATCATACTTGACACAAGAACCATCAACCATTAATGAGAGATAAAAGTTGAGTTCTTAAAAGAAGAGTTATTTTGGAAAACATTTGAATTGACATAAACTTCATTAGAAAAAATTTGTATTACAGAAAAGGTATGATAATGATGAAAAAATGATTTTTAAGAAGTTACAATACCAAATTGAAGTGAAAGAGGGAGAACCCGATGAAAGAAAATTAGGTTCGAGATTTTCCCCTTACCTTGTATCTGAATACTTATTTATCTTTAATATCCTGTATAATGACATTATATTCATTAATTACAAATCAAGAACCTAGTTTAGATTAATATGGTTCATTATTGTTTCATTAAGTGATTTTATGTTCCTTTTAATGAGTTATAGATTTTAAAAACATTATCCGGGAATGTTTGTTTATTTTGTTTTGTTGAGTGGTTCACTTGTATTCTTAAATTAAAGTTTGGGTAGAACATGGGTAAACATACAGAACTAATATTACATGTTATTAATGACATTAAAAAATTTAAAATGATCTTATAATGAGTTATATTACATACCATGTGGATGAATCATTAGATAAAAATTAAATGATGATTGTTTGGGTTTATTTGGGCGGTTTTTCAATCACAATGAACTTGTTTTAATTCATCACTTAGTAATATGTAAATAATTTAGTTGAAGAACTTTAAATAGGACATAATAAATATATCATATTCTGGTTCAACCATAAAAGTGGTTTCATGACCTGATCTGAAGGTATAATTGGAAGAAGAAAACATGTCGTTCTTGAAGGTGATAAATTAACACCTCACGAACAACGTTCTCTTTAATAAAATAAAAGGAAGAGGGAAAGGGGGTTAGATGATATAATATCCCATTAGCATCATAACATTCCATTATATTCATAATAATATATTTAAAATAACATTTGGATGAATATAGGTGGGGAGAGATCAAGAAATCAACATGAACTTGAAAGGAAATTAAAGGGGAAGAGAGAGAGAAATTCCCTCTTAAATCCTCCTATTGAGATTCTTTTTAAGGAAGCTAGGCTTTGTCTTTTGATGAGAACAACAGCTATTGAATGTGGGATAGGGTCTAGGGAAGATTTTTGGGATGATTTTAGTGAAGTATTGGAGCTTGAAAGTTCTAAGGAAATGAGGGTGTGAAGGGTGGTTTTTATAGTGGAGGGGAGAGGGGTTTCCTTAATATAAAATTCATTAGTTTGTTAATTTCCCCTAAGACAAGGAATAGTGAGTCTTGAATGACCAAGAATAGTAATTTTATCATGTGATTCCGAATCAAGTAGGCTTACATTAGCAGACCATCACACATTATTCTATAATTTGCTTATTTAGCTTTTTTTTTGTAAATTACGGTGTTCCACTATTCATAAAAAATTCAAGTATTTCAGAAAAATCCCAAAAATTAACCCCAACTATTTATTGACGTGTAGAATCCAAAAATGAAGTCAATTTTTCAAAAATAATTTTCTAATTATGATTAATTTAATATTTAATTAAAATAATGGTTTATTAATAAAAAACAGTTTTAAAACATTCGTTTACTTATTCTATAAAATAGGTACATCATACATTCACTTGAATATTATTTTTATACTATCATAGGTATGGTCACTATTAATTAGGGTATATCACTATTCATATGGGTATGTTACTATTCATAAGGGTAGGTTACTATTCACCAGAAATTATTTTTGTTTTATTAGACTCCAAAAATCATCTTGAACACAACTGTGTTTGTCAGATTTTTCGAAATTCAAAACATAGATGTGACAAACATATGTTTAAAGGTCACTTAGCACTTAGTAGTTCATTATGTTTTTTTTCATGTGATTTTATGACATAATTATAATAAGGGAATTTCCATTGAAAAACTTTGGGTCGTTACAATTAATCTTCTCAAGATAATCCTCAAGTTCTATGATGAGATTAAAAATTTTATTAGGTTGATTGTATTTTTATTTCTATGATTCTAATTTTTATATAATTTTTATCATAAAATATCCTCCATCTGATTTAAGCTATGATTTTATTTCCTCTTAATAATTTATATTGTCAAGTTATTTTTTGCACCAACATCTTACTCTAAAACTTATTTCATGATGAATCTCCATGTTTGAAGTCTCTTTTTGGAAGAAACATTCTTCTTGGATTCAATATTATTGATTCCTAAACTCCATCATAAAAAATATTCCTTGGTAACCATGCTACAATTCTCCTAACATTACCACATAGAATATATTCCAATGGTATTTTTTTTCTTCAAATATACCATTTCCTATCTTTAATTTCCTTAACATCATAGATTTAAATTCCTCACTTGTAGATAATTATGGATCTCCATAATATGTGATATCAAGTTCTTTCATTGACTTAAAATCTATATATCTATTCGAGTGAAATGATATTCATTTTGTCATAATATTTCATAGGAAATTGGACTACTCTTTAGATCATCTAACGAATGTTATGTTATGTTACTATCTTCTAAACATCTAAAATTCATATTATAGAGAGGTACACATATTCTCAAGATCTTATTTATAAAATTAATTCCTGTTATCGCTTTATAGAGTCCCCAAATAACTCAAAAAACCAATATTATTTTGTTTAAGAACACATCCATATTTTTAATAGGAAATGTTTTTATTCAACAAAATTATTGTGTGGAAATAAAATCTTATATTACTTTAAATTAATGTAAAATTAGTATATATAATTCAATTTATCCAACATAGCATTGGTACTATTAGTGCATCACGTTCAAATATATAATTTTTTCTGAGTTCTAGATAATGAATTATGGGATTTAGAATCTATATTGAGAAGTTTCCTATATTATTAAGTAAAAGTATTTATTAATTTATCACTAGAATTCATCACATATATAGTGATAGAGAGAAAAACTTGGCTAATAGATTGTAACCATGATATCTTACTATTCTTCAAAATATTATAATTCTTTCTTTCAAATTAATGAACACCTTTTTCATTCATCCTATTCTCCGTAGTGAAGATATTTATAAATATGATTTAACACCTTTGTGGGGTTGAATATGGGTGATTTGTTTCTTCAAAACATAGGATCCTATTCCAATGTTGGTAGAAACATTTCGAACCATCATATATCCATCATAAGAAAATTAAAAATTAAATGTAGGATATTCTAATATTACATTGTTCACCGCTAAGAGATAATCTATTGAGAAAACAAAAAAATTTACTCGATTTAATGTTTGATCATGGACACTCAATTATATGATCCTTGAATTTAAAATTTAGATTATGTAATTGTGTATTTCCTCCCTGAGAACAATTTCATCAACCCCCCCTTTGTATACTACAATGGGTTGTTGTATCTTTGGTGTTTTGATGTGAAGATCACTATAAAACCAATGTGTATGTTTCTTTACATCATTAACTCTAGTATATAATTATTACACCTTGATATTTCAGTAATATTCCATTGAATTAATTCTATGTTCTATTTTATGTAGCACACACAATATTGGGCTTCAAAAAAACAACAATATACTATTTTAATATTCAAATATAACCATTATAGACTATCCATTTTATTGGAGGATATAAAAAAAATTAAATAAATTATAAAAAATATTTATATATGTTTCTATTAATAAAAAAATATTTCTTTGTTCGTAGAAATAAAATAAACCAATTTTTTAAATAAAATCATAAAAGATTAAGGGCGATAGTGATTAGAAAACTTATTTATGAATAAAGTGTATTTATATTAAGGTAAATTAATTTTATAACAATAAATAAATTATTTAATGAAATGTATAGATCATATATTTTTTCAAAATAAATTAGCATTTATCTAAGTTTGGTCAATGGATAAGGAATAAGTACAAATTTATTTTATACTGAAATAATGAATTTTCTTCAATTTGTTTTAATATTTTATGCGTAAATATTATATGTAAAACCCTAAAAAAATGTTTACAAAATGAAAACCTTTATTTTATTATTCCCTTACCTATTATTATTTTATCCATGTTTGGATAAAGTCCTGGGGGACTCTGACAAGTATAAGGGGGATTAAAATATGTTTTGGAAAATCTTGCTTTCAAAAATAGGGGTACTACATTATGGTCTATATGGTTACTCTATAGGAAAATTATTGGGATAGGGCTACACCATAGTGGTTGGTGATACACCATAGTAGTTTTAGTTGATGAGGTTGTGCCACATTCTTCACCATGAAAGGATTATTTATGAAGGATATTCTATGGAGGCTTAAACTGTGCCGAAAATATCTCCCCAAACTAGTTACAGATAATGAATCTAGTTTAATGGTCTCCAGGTTCCATTTTATTTTTTAATGAGAATTTATATAATTAATTCTGGGTAATTTCATTTTATAATTGAATATGGAGAATTGTGAGGTTTCATGAAGGTTATTCCCCATAGAGTGGATCAAGAAAATACAATTTTCATCCTCTCTTCAGTATTATTACAGAACTTTAAAGGGATACATAGACAACTAGAGGCCACATCATTGCTCCTTAAACAATAATAGAGCATTAATCATCCCAATTATATGCCATAGTATCCTACACTGCTCCATATAGATCATCCCCCAGCACCCTCTGCATGCCTTACTACATTTTCATTACTGTGGTTGTACTCTACATTGTGGTTTCCTATTTTAGCTAGTATCCCTACACCATGGTGTTTCACAATGATTCCAAGTGTTATTTCTAGCATACCTCCACACCAAAACCCCTACCTTGATCCATGACCTCATTGGAATTTCCGGACACTTTTCCACCACCCTTATTGTATTGATCTTTTAGATCCATTTTGAAGATAATAGTCCTTGGGAAAATTTAGTTTAATGTATTTTATTTATTCCTATTTTATCTTTTCATGAACCCATAACTTGATATTTAGAACTGGTTCTAGTATCCATTGGTTTTTGATCATGTTCTAGTTGGTGTTGGAACATGGCTCGAGTGATGACTCCTCTGATGAACCCTAACATTGATGTCGAAACCATACAATTCATGTTCCTTATTCTCTTTGGATATTGTTTACAAACATTTCCTAGATATTATTTTTTTTGGGAAAAACCGATGATCACGCTTGATTATTACTGCATGAGTGTGTGTGTGCGTGTATCCAATGAGTCCTGTCAGGATACATGATTTCATGAGTTGTTATAGATTATAATTTTACCATGTTTAGTTATAATCAAATGTTGTTATGTGTTAAAAATTTATTTCTAGTGATGAAACAATTTTCCTTACGATTAGGCTTACCCTATGATGCGTATGACCATTTCCATGGAGGTTGTGTTTAGTAATGAAGACTGGTGGGCCATTTTGTGATGTGCATTCTTCGAGGAGGAGTGCACACGACTTATGATGGAGGTGATGATAGACTTGAGCATATGGCAGGGGCATGAAGGCCTGAGGTCATGACATGTTGTATCACATTAGGTTCATGATGACATGGGGGCCTGGCATAAGGTAATATGTTTTGGGAATGACAGTATGTGGTCCTGTACCAAGGAACATGACAATTTGGGGGCATCATAGAGGGAATTGATGGGGTATGACGATCTAGGGGCATGAACTGTGATAGAGTCATGATACGAAAATATGGGGGCTTGATCCGAATCAATGCCTTATTATCACTAAGAAATGGGATTTATTGTTTAGTATTAGTCCTTTCTCCTTAAAACATTCCATGATTATCCTTCCACCATGTAGTGGAATCTAGTATGGTTGTGGGTATGTGGATGCTAGGTTAGTTCATAACCGATCAGTTTAATATTTGGTGTTTATTATTATTACACATTTACTATTATTATGTATTACACTTTTTATACATGATAACACCTAGTCAAGGACACATTGGTGGTTCTTTAATGAGTCATTTACTCCCTCCCTACTTGGGGATTTCAGTGTGTTTGTAGATTTCATAAGGGATCCAGTGAAGGTAAAGGGACCTTTAGTGGATGGATGGGTAGAGGACAACAAATATAGTTCTGGATCATGAAAAACTTCATAGTACCTTTGCTATTTACTCTTTTATCTATTTATATATTTCTTTATACATTGGATATGCTTTCCACTTTTGGGTCCATTTTTATTTTCTTGATATGTATTCTATTTATTATTTTTCACTTGTTTATTATTATTATATATTATAAATTTTGATGTTATTATTGATCCTATGATATGATACTAAGGTTATAGTCTCCCCATGTAAAAACTTAAAAACTCCATGCTAGTTGGTAGCCTCTTGTATATGAGGTTTCATGGATGATGTCACGTTACCCTCCATCTTAGACCCAGTGGTTAGGTCTGGGTGTTATAAATTGGAATTAGGGGGTTAGATTAATTAATATTACTCTTCTATTTTCCTTGATGATGGAAATGATAGATAATAGAGTGGAAGGTCGGGACTCAGGTAGGAAAACTATGATAGTTCCTTTCAGGCACTGTATATTGGACCTTTGAATTTTTATAAAGTTAAAAAATTATGTTCTTATATTACCATTAATTAAAATCCCCTTGAGTGATACTCATTATGTTTATATGTGATTTATGATATTAAGAGTGCATTCTTACATCATAACTAGGCACATAGGCTCACATTTCATATATATATATAGACACACACACCTTCTTTGTTACTGTTAATATCTCTTTAATTAAATACCTTGATTTGTGCTATATGTTCAGGATAATTCCCCTTTGTGGGACATATAATTTCTAGCATAAATTAGTTGAATTGAGTATACTATTGTGTAAGTATATATATTTTGACTATGAATAATGTGCACTGAGGTATATCGGGGCTAGTTCTAGGAGGGGTATACATTGGGTTATGGGTAGACTCCTTAGAGAACCTTTTTTGATACGACATATTTTATCATACTTCATATGTTCTTAATGTTCCTTGTATTGTAAGAAGATGCTTCCATATATATGTCTAGTGGGATTTCAAGTTTAGAAGGCTTCCCCAACAAATTTTCCCACACTAGCTCTAGTGTTGAAGGTAGTTGTTCCATACCGGCCACCTCCAAGATTCAAGGTCAATAAAGCCAAGTATTTCCAACTCTTTCACCCTCTATAATTTAAGTGTAGCAATGGAATATACAATACTAAGGAATGGGTAGATATTATCAAGGGTATATTTGACCTCATTGAGGCCCCAACTAGTAGGAATGTGAAGTTGGTTTCATTCAGGCTATAGAGACCTTCCAGGTTTTTTGTTAGAGTTATGGGTTGGGCTGGATGATGATAGAGACTCTTATGGGATCCCTTCAAGAAATTATTTTGGAGATTTGTTTCTGAGAATGTTGTATATCAACTAAGAATGGTATTTCATGGAGATTTATAATGGATCCATAATATTATAAATATACCCTACAAATTTTACTGGGTTACTACATTTTGCATTGATTTTTGATGGTAAAAAGGATTATAAGATTAGGAATTTTTAAATTGGACTACTACCCAACCTTATACAATATGTAAAAATATTCTACATAGCTTTATACCTAGAGGTTTTATGTAAGGATCTGACCATTGAGGGGATTTTAAATTTAGATTGATATAATTTTGGGTACACATCCAATTTTGTTACCACTATATCATTTGGTTATAACCAAGATGAAGATGATCTTGGTGAATATAGATAAATTGGAGTGAAAGGGATTTATTAAGATAAGTACATAACAATGTGTTGGACCTGCTTTGTTTTCGAAGAAGGTTTATCATTTTCTTCAACTCTATATCAATTTCTGGAATCTAGACTAGGTAAAAAATAAATAATCGGTATATATTTCCTAGTATTGATAAAATTTTTGGTCAGTTATTGAGTTATCAGTAGTTCTATACAATTAATATTCGATCAAACATTAAACAATTTTAATTTATGGAGGAGGAGATTCTAAAAAAAATCTAGAGATGGTATGTGTTGTATTAGTATTGGTGATTCTATTCCAGAAAATAAATGCAAAATAAGTGATCATGTCCCGCATGGAAAATATCTTCCAACCATAATTAGACTCATTGATCATGATGTTCATTGATAAAATCCAAATCTAATCACCAACATTAGATAATCATACTAGGAACATTGAGATAGTCCTAAGTATTCTTTGAGAGCACCAGATTTACGCCATGTTGACAAAGTGAAACTTCTATATTCATGGGGTGAAGTTCCTAGGGCATGTGGATTCAAAGATGGGTATATCCATAGAACCAAATAATGTTGTGGTAGTTGTTTCCTTGAAAAAAATAAAAAAATATTTTATATTTTGAGATTTCTAGGATTAGTACAATATTACCAAAACATTATCCAGTATTTATCCCAACTATAAACACCCATGACTATGATGAAAAATAAGAGACTGAAATCCCACTTTCCAAATCAGTGTGAAGATTCATTCCTTTATCTAATGAGAATTTTGATGACAACTCTAGTACTAATAGCCCCCAATCATTATATTGGTTATTTAGTGTACTATGATGTCTTAGGAATCATTATGGATTACACGATAATGAAAATATAGTAGGTATTACACTATGGGTCATGTCATCTATGAAACCATAATAAGAACTACTACACATATGATATAGATTTGGAAGCTGTAGTCCATGATCTGAAGTGTCTATGATACTATCTCTTTAGTGAGAGACACATTATTTACATAGAATATATTTTTCTTCACTACATCTTAACATAGAGTGATGGAAATGTAATATTGAGGAATTGGGTTTGGTGTTTGTTGGAATACAACTTTTATATGGAATGTGAAATTGGGATGGGTAATTTAATTGTGGATGTTGTTAGCCATAATATGTATATTGAGAAGGGGGATGATGAGCCACCTTTATAGTAGTATTGGGGCTTGATGTTATTTTTGGATAATTGGAGGATGAAGGCTTTAGAGGATCACAAATATATTATTTTTACCCCTTTATTATTTACATCTTCACTTTTGGATTGGATAAAGACTAGTTAGAAGTCAAGCCCATAGTCTGTTATGATGAGGGAACAACTATTTAGTGGTTACCCAATACCCAGATGGTTGATAGACAATGAGGGTGTGATCATGGTTAATGGGAGAGTATTAGTCCATGCCTCCATTAGATAGGTGATGATGAGTTATTACCTATACATATATCTGAATTAAAACATTTAGAAATGGTAATGAATCATGACTTAGAGTGACAGTTATATTGATTAGGGATGAAGAGATACATTTTCAGATTCTTCTCTAAATTACATACCATCCCGAGGGTAAAGGCTAACCAGTAGTGACATAGTGGTTTTCTCCATCCACTTTCTATACCCATGTGGCAATGTGAGTACATTATTATGGGACTTTTTATAGGGTAACATAGGATCCTAAGGATTTATAAAAATATCTAGGTTATGTTCAACTAGATGATGAAACATTACTATATTTTATAGATCATAGAGACTCACTCAGTATATGAGATGGGAAAGCTTTACATTTTTGAGATCATATGCTTAAATTTAATAACCTTGAGAATAATTTCAAAAATCGATGCATGTTTTACATCATTGTTTTAGAATGTATTGCAGAATAACATGGGACTTATTTGAAGTTAAGAAAAATGTACCATCCTCATAAAAATGGATTGTCCAAGATGAACATACCCATATCGTAGAACATGATTAAATCTTGTGTTCTAGACTTTGGTGGATCATGAGATGATCAACTAGACTTGCTTGAGTTTTTATAGGATAATAGTTACCATGCTATGATATAGATGGAACCTTATAAGGCTCTTTATGGTATGTTTCAACATTATTCAATCTATTATCCTGAGGTGAGTGAGGAAATAGTTGTGAACCCCAATATGGTTTAAGAGACCTACCAGAGAGTGAAGTAGATATAGACGAGGTTGATCACCACTCAGAGTAGAAAAGAATCGTATGATGATCGCAGGAGTAATCCTTTGGAGTTAACTGTGGATGATCCGATTTTGTTGAGAGTGTCTCCCCAATCAAGGAACAAAATTATGAGGAATAATGGAACGATGGAACCAGGTTTTTTTGACCCTTTGATATCATTGAGTGGATTAG
Source organism: Viscum album (assembly GCA_963277665.1). NCBI lineage: Eukaryota > Viridiplantae > Streptophyta > Magnoliopsida > Santalales > Viscaceae > Viscum > Viscum album. Next base: position 255,754,016 of record OY728143.1, on the reverse strand, counting down.
GAAAGTGGAATAACTTATGGATATCCCTTCTCACTTACAAGGTATAAGAAATGTGTATAATGTGTCAAATATTTAGAGGTAAATATTTAATCCTATGCATGTTATAAACTCTGAGTATATTGAGTTGGTGAATGATACATCTTATGAGGAGATCTTACAGTGTATTTTATACCGGGGCGAGAAATTATTTTTAGGAAATACCATACAAAATTTCTAGATTATCTGGAAGAAAGGAAAGATTGAATAGGTGACATGGGGGTGAGAAGCTAACATTCAATCTCAGTGGCATGAGTTATTTGAGAATGAAACCTAAATAGACTTCTTTAGGATGAGATTTTTTTATAGGGGGATAATTTTGAAACCCTAAAACCATGTTTCCCTAATTTAAGACTTATTTTAATTCTGTTACTCCTTGTACTTATTTTTTAATTGTTTGGGTAAAGTTATTAGGGATTTAGAGAGCATAAAGAGGATTATAATTTGTTTTTGGATGTATTGATTCCAAAAATAGGGGCACTACACCATGGTATATATGGTTATGCTATAATGCTTCCATTGAGAAAGGACCACACCGTAGAGGTTGTGAAAATTTTGTAGTGTTTCCAGTCTATGAGGTTTCACCACAACCTTCACCATAGAAGACTTATTTATATAGGTTGTGTTGTGGTGGCTTGGACCATGTCGAAGTTATCTCCCCTCATTAGTTATAAATATTTCTTATAGTCTACTAGTCGTTGTGTGTTAATTACTTATTTATAAGTGGTTATAGTATTGAACCAGGTGAAATTCATTCTATAATTGAAGAGGGGGTTTTTTGAGGTTTCATGAAAGTTCATTTATAAAAAAAAGACCTTGAAAATAAAAGTTTTACTTCCATCCTGAGGTATATTTCCAGAACACTGATGGAATTCAAAAATAACCCCGCACTACATTATTACTTCTAATACCATAGTGGAGTTCCCCTCAAAATTATTCTATGAGATAGTCTCCCACACTACTCTATAGAGATAAACCCACAACACCGTCCACATTCCACAATACCTATTCTATTTTATGGTGGTACTCTGTATAGTGGTTCCATCTGAAAAAAATCATCCCTATGTAGTGGTGTTCCAACCAGTGTCATGGTGTATGTGATACTGGACCTCAATGCCGAAACACCTCCATTGTGTTTTGGAGACACCTGATTTTTCATAATATTTAACTCCTCCCTTATATGATTGGGTTTTTATATCCATTTTGGTGATGATTATCCTCAAGTCAGTTGATTTCATCCCCATGATTTTTTCTTCTTTTCCTTTCTCTAGAACACATAACATTTGGATTAGAACCAATTTTCAGAGCCCTTGGAAAACAATTGCATCCTAGTTGGTGTATGAATGTTGCCCTGGTGATAACACATTTTATGAACCTTGAAATTAATGTTTAAATCCATATGGTAAGAAGTTAGTTACTCACTTGGGATCTTATTTTCACATGTTTCTAGGATATGAATGTTTTTGTAGGAATAAATAATTTTTAGTCTTGAGTGTGATCAATTGTTGGTGTGTGTAGCCTATCACAATTTCCATGATATATGATTCAATGTGAATTTCTAGAGTATTTTCATTCCTTTTTTATTATAATGACATGATATTATGAGATGTTTATTTATTTTTCATGATGATATAATATTCCATCCTTGGAAGAATTTCGATGTGATGTGTATTACCATTTCCTTAGAGGTTGTGTTTAGTATTTGAGATACGTAAACCATCATGTGACATGAGACCCTTGTAGGTGGAGTGCACACATCTTGTGATGACAATAAATATGGACTTGAGAATAGGTTAGGGGAAAGACAACCTTGGGGCTTGACCTAAGGAAACACATTCTAAGCATGGAGATAATGAACATGTATTTATATACATAGAGATTACATCAAAAAATATGAATATTCATTTCATTATAGAACAATTACACTCACGTGCCATAAAGGTTTTGTGTATTTGGATAATAGTTTCAAAATATTTATATTTAATGAAAATTCATCAACATATCCCATTAAGTTATTCCCATTTAGTAGCCTTCCTAATAATACCCAACATAAATCTAAATTTATAACCTGGGGAAAGGAAATATAAGAAAGGTTCAGTTGAGATTATTTATAAGGGTAAACCTGGGAGACATAATTTGATGATCATTGAAAGCATAAGATAAGTATAAGAGACTGAGATTATAAATGTAAATTAATAATATTATACCTAATCTATCTATAATTTTAGTCATATTGCATGGAATAATCTATATTTATTTCAAAATATATGAAACACATGAGTGAAAAATTATCATAAATAAATCATGACCTATAATTTCATGTCACATAAGTGTAGAACCATCATAAGATTATAATCCATTTCATATATCATGGTTAAAATATGAGAACATAAAACAATAATATATTAGGAATCAACACCGATTTAGCAATTCATAATTGTTCAAGAATCATCCCCTATTACCCATAGTGGATCAATCTCATCGGCTTATTTCCCATAGTGGATCAAGCACATTGAGTTGTTTCCCATCATTATATCATGATTTAGAAATATTTATCCAATTAATTGGATGGATATATATTTTCCACAAGTCACATAATTCATAAATTTTTGTGCCACAAAATCATAAAAAAATCATCATGTCATACACCGTATAATAAAAAAAAATTCAATAGACATTTAATCATATCACAAACCATGTAAATGAAATGGAATCCATAGAGATTTATACATCGAATGGCCCATATAAAGGAAATGAGTTTCATAATTATCTCAGAAATTCATTGTAGAATATCTAATGTAAAAGGAATGGGTTTCAAAAATAATTCTTAAACATAATAATAATCAATTTAGAGAAATAATAAGGCTGGTAAAATTGGATCATATGCCTAAAAAATATATCCAACACACAATATTTTTGACTAAGATGGAAATTTATTTTGAAATATCACTTTGAACATTTATTCAAGAAAATAAACTTTTATCTCTAAAAATAATGATTTTAAAAACAAAAAGCTCACAATAAATTGTAAAAATCATTTTATTTTTACCATAACCTTTGAAACATATAAAATATTCTTTAAAAAAATTGGTAATGATGATGAAATCTATCTTTCATGTCATACATGTTAAAGAAAATATTCTTTTCCACATTTTATATAAATTCCAAAGAAGACATGTTTAGAAAATTTTAAGAAGATTCCTTTCATAAAAATTTGTACGAATTTAGACTTGGGTAAAATTTTATTTAAAAAATAATTGGATTCGATTTTAAACTTTCTTTAGAAAATTCTGGAATAAAATGATTTTTCCACTAAGAATAGAAATACTAAAAAAAATTTCTTAAAAAGATTATTTTGTACCCTTCAATACATAAGCAAGGATAAATGAATGGATTTTTTATTAAATAACCAAATGAGAAGAAAATTTATGAGTTTCTAGAGGGTTAGATCACAAAATATCATCATTTGATGCATATTATAAATATTCTCAACAAATAATGTGATTGTAACATTAAACCTTTTCCAATTTGGTATATTTTGAATAGTAATCCAAATGAAAGAAAGAATATGATATGGATATGTAAATCACATAATAATAATAATAATAATAATAATAATAAAATAAATTATTTGTAAATATATATATCACACCAAATAAATGAGAGGTTTATAAGAAATGTTTCCCCAAGAAATATTAATGAGGTGAAAATCTCATTCCGCTTTAGTAATATCTTAAATACTAACACCCATTAAATAAAAAAATAAAAATAAAAATTAAATATCACGAAAATAATTACAATAATTATATAAAATTTTAAATAGTGATTATATACATAGCCCAAAATAAATGAGTTGTGAATATATAATGAGTCTTCCATGAGTAAATGAGAGCCTAGAAATCCATTACATTATGTATCAACTTAATTTTTACCAATTAAAAACTATTTTATAATAAATATAAGTTTATTATAGAACTATTAATAAATCATAATCATATTTATCTTTCCATTATGATTTACTTATGACCTTTTATTATCTGTTTATTAACAATCCCATGTTGAAAACACATTTTGAGTAATAATTGCTTCATTTTTCATATATGGTTTTGATTTTTATTTTTAGTCCGTTCAAATTAGTCATGGTTTCATAATATATACCATTTTAAACATGATAAAAATATTACATATATTCATTATATATGTAATTTTATTAATCCAGTATAGTTAGATATATAAAATTAATTACACTATTCCTGGAGATATTAGACCGTACAATCACATGAAAAATGTTTCCTTTTTCTACAAATATGAAACAATAAAAAGGTAAATAATGTAACTTTATATAATAAATTTAATTTCATATATGTCATGTTTTTTCAATAAAATTATATTTATTAACATCCATTTAAAGTGTATGTGAAGAATGAATTACATGACTTTGTGAGGTGGTGGCTGCCGTACACACGAGAAACATTATCATATTTCCATAGAATATAAATTAATAAGTTGTATATGGTAATATAATAAGATAATTATAATAACATAATATTTATCATACACCTCATTCAAATCTATAATTTTTTCCAACTGTGATGGTGGTGAATGAAAACTAATTACATCTGTTCGTGAGGCAGTAGTCCACTGTACACATGATCAACGGTTTCGTTACCCACTAGATAGAAGTGGAGAGGGAAATAGGTTATGTCATTAACATAATAAAATATCATTATATATTAGAAATTTGTTTTAATTTTTATTAATTAATAGGAAATTAATGATGGTGGTAAGATAAGAATTAAAAAAAAGCTTTTTAGTGAGGGCAATTTCCTTCACATAGAAAAATCTCATTTGGATCTCTTATTAAGGACCCAAGGATTGGTCTTTTGGGGAAACAAAATATATATAGTTTGTGTAAAACATTTTAGATATATTTTGGTATATTTTGGTCAAGGAAAAGTTATTATGTGTTGTGAATAATTGAGGGTAGGAAACCCCCTTTTATAATTGAGGAGTGGCATTTTTGTAAATATTCAAAACTATTCAATAATTGGAATTAACATTTTTAATATGTGCCTTAAAATTTTACAAATAATAGAGAGTATGAATTATATGGTCTATTCACACTTCAAACATAAAAAAAATAAACTTATTTTAAAAATGTTTTTCCTTAATTTATTTGTTGACTAACTTTTAACATTTTATTTTTCACCTCAGTAACTAGTCTTTTTTTATTTACCCATGTAATATACCTTCTAAGACTAAAATTAAAATGATCCTTATTAGATTATTTGGACCTACTAATTCTAAATATAAAATATAGTTAATTAATTAAATATATTATGTGTGTTTAAAATTAATTTTAACACATGTTTATATAACACCCAAGACCCTGTTTTGACATTAACTACAAAAATATATTCTTGTTATTTTACTACTATTTATGACCAAAAAATAAATTAATTTTATAATATAATATAAAATTTTATAATTCCAAATATTCAATACATTTTATCATATTAAATTTAAATAAGTGAAATAAATCGATTTAATATAAAACCCACAGATGTGATGAAAAAGCAGTTCTCTAAAGAGAAACATTTCAGAAGTATATAAAGTTTTAATATAAAATTATATATAAAATTTATTCAAAGGAAAGAAGATGAGATTAATTAATATATAATTGGAATAATTTTTATCTTATGACCATCTTAAAATAAAATGGATCTAGTAAATTCAATAAACAGAAATGCAGTTTTTAATGAAAATTTATATTTTTTACTTTTCATCGAAAAATTAATCATTTCAGAATTTTTTTAAGAATTAAATAAAATAAAATGTTGAAATTTATATTTTAAAAATGAATTATATTTTTTAAATATATCTTATAAAATTTTAAAAAAATAATTTAATTATTTGTTCATAAAAATTTATAAATAAAAGTTTTCATGTAAATAGTATTTTTGAAACTTATAAAGGCATTACTAAAACTTATGTAAGTTTTTGTTGATAAGTTTTATTTAAATAAAACCATTATTCTGGATAATTAAAATTTGATAGTAATTTTTCATACCTCCATGTTTAAAGGCTAGGTTATAATGGTGTTGTTTAAAAAAATAATATTAATAGTATGTTGTGGTTCGTTAAAACTCCGTGTTGCATGTAACACAAAATATCGATGAAAATGAATTTATTTGAATAAAATATTTCATAATAGCTAAAGGTGTTATATAATACCCCTTTAAATAAATTCCACCCTTACATTTTTAACTTGATCATAATAATTTAGTGGTTTACATATGATTTTTTGTTTTGGAAAACCCACATCATAAACGATTGTGTAAAATTTTATCTAAAAAAAGGGAAATAGAAATATAAAGGTAATATAGATTAACAAATAACTAGGTTTAAAAATTGGAAAAAATTCATGTTAAGTGAATATATAGAAAAGAAACAATATTAATGGCCACACATCATTGATCACAAAAAAGTGAATGATAATGATAAATTTAATAACCCCAAAAATCAAAAATAAAATTAATAAAAAAAGAGAATTATTTCATCATAAATGAAGGTAATATGATTTTTTGTCTCAAAATAATTTTCTTATAGTTGATGTATTTTTAACTATAAATATATAAAACATGTTAAAATATACGTACTTGATTAATTACCATTTCATAAGCACAATCTCATCCTTTGGTTGTGGTTTGATTGATTTCCACTTCATCTCTTATAATGACAAATGAAGAATAATTTATCATGCTTGAAGAATGAACAAATATAAGATCCATAAAAGAATGATATGTTATTCCTTCCATCTTTAGTTACCATTTCAACAAAAATAGTTTGCATAGGTTATAAAATATACTTATAAACATTCATATGGTGAAATAATACATTAATATATTTAACCTCAACTAAATTTAAAATTAAACCATTCTATAAATAGTTAAACCTTAAGACCCATCCAAAATTTAGTTATTTATAAATAAGGTCAATACATTTCTCAAAAATGAACTTTAACATTAATACCTAAATATAATAAAGTTTCTCTTAGTTTTCACAAACCATTTCTATAAATACCTTGGTCATATCTTATCTTAAAGAATAGTAATGAGTAGAATTACCATAAAACTTCAATGAAACCATACATTATTCCTCTTACCTAAAAAACCCCCCATATCATTGAATATATTTCATAAATAACAAAATTACAAAACTCCATCCATGATAACAAAAACTACTTTTTTATCCATTTATTAATCTATTCTAAGGTCACCAATATAGTCCAATTTACTTTATCCATATCAATCATCACTTCATCAAAAATACTAACTATTATCTCAATATTAGGAACATATTGAGGTTTGTTTTTCCCTTATCCATGTATTTTCAATTAAATAACACTTTTACATTAAATCACTTTTCTAGGTCATCTGTACCCATCAACATATTATTGAAAATCCCAAATTGAAATTTTATATAGAAAAATCATTATATATTTGTTGATTCATATAATATAATTCACGGGTTCCAATATATAAACACTTAAATCATCCCACATAATTATTATATGATTAACTAGTATTCATCATATTATTACTTAATACCTACTTCTTTTCATATTTCATTTGTTGTCTCTTTGACATCAGCCACAAAAACTTTACTTGTACCGCCCGAACGATCCTCTTCTTGTGATTTACACATAATACATTGATTTATATAATTCACATACAATCTATATTTGTAACATTAAATCATCTATGATTCCTTATATAAACCATTATTCTCATCAATTTCATTAACAAAACATTTTATTTTTTCGTGATAATATCTTACCATATGCACTTATTATCCACAAAATACAACTTATAATTTCATTGAGGAGTGATTATTCCCACATTCATGACACATAAATAACATATTTTTCTTAAAAAGGGAATCCCTAGGTTTGTACGTTTTGAACCCTCCACAACATGATCCCCCTCTCTATGAAGAGATCACTCCAGAGAGATCTCCATCTAGGAAGGAGTATTTTTCAGCTGGGATGGCCAAGCATGTTAGAGGGTGATGACACTATAGGTGATGGTTTGACACAACAATCTGTCATCACATTTGGGTCATGATTCATATTTCCTACTTAGTTATGAACCGGGTGACCCCACAAGATGATTAGAACCCATAGGAAGGATAAATTCACCCAAGAGAAGATTCACATGATTGAAACCCTTCACATCCTAGAGAACAACATTTTTGTACCCCTATCCTTCACCATTGCATCACTGTAGAAGAGGATCAATAGATAGGGAATTGCATTTTCTTTCTTTCATGGTCTATACCTCCCAGGTTTCATTAAACTCTATCATTCTCTTCTCTGTCGAGTCTGAGAATCGGTTATGGTGAATGTTTTTAATCACATGTCATGATAATTGATAATGTTTAATAATATTATTCTTCAATCTATTCATCATCCCATTTTTTCTCAATAACATATTGTCAATAACATTTAGTGTTAACCTAGTTCGATCTGGTTACCATATTTTACTTAAACAAAAAAGAAGAGTGTGAGAAATAATATTCATAGTGGGAAACACATAATCATGAAAAATAATTCATAATATATCTAAATAATTACACATTATTTACACTATAAGACAAATTAGGTTTTACCAAATCTATTCATGATCATCATCTATTATAATATTTCATGACGGTTTATAAAGTGTTTGTTAATTTCCAAAACATATCACATATGTTTTTGAAAACTTGTGTAAAAAATGTCCAATTGTTTTCCACCATGTGATGACTGAGTCATGTTCACTGATATATTTTTAGAGTTATTACCCCTAGGTATATCTTTTCCAGATACACACCCACTTGAATTATCGAGACATGGATAAATTTTCTTATAAACCCTTCTCTATATCCTTCACCAAAACTCCAGAATATTTTCCAGTACATTGTCTTATCCTTAGAAACATACCATTTACCATTTCATAATGGATTATGTATCATCACATGTTTCCCATAGTAGATCATGCCCATCCTCATGTTTCCTATAGTGGATCAAGAACACCATCTTGTTTCCACTCATTATCTCTTGAGGTATAAAAATTTAAACAATTAATTTGAGGGGTATAAAGGTCTCACCCATTACGTAATCCATATAATTTTGTGCCAAAAGATAATTAAAAAGTAATCATATAACAACCAAAAAAATGGAAATGGGGTTCATAAATTTTTTATCATAGCATATCCTATACAAAAAATGGGGTTCATAAACATTTCTTTATAGCTTGACGTATAGAAAGGAAATTGGTTTTGTGATCATCTCAATATTTCATCATAGCACAACTCACTGAAAAGGAACAAGTTTCATTGAAATACTTTCATCACAATCAGAAACCATATAGAGAAATAACAATTATTGTATAATAATATCATATCCCAAATAAAACATAATAAACACCAAAGGTTATTATCTTTCATGGAAAATGGTTTTCAACGATCACTTAGAACATTTATTGAGAAAAATTAGATTTTCAATTTGAAAATTATTCTCTCAAGACTAAAAAAGTCACATAACAATGTAAAATTCCCTTTATATCAAAATATACCATTAAATATTACAAATTAATGTTTAAAACATTGATTTTTCATAACAATGAGAAATATCATTCATTCCCTACATGTTAAAAAAATATTCAATTCACATTTTCCATAAAATTCTGAAGGTAATTATTTAGAAAATGACAAGAAGATTAATTTCCAAATAATTTTTTAAAATTCAATCATGGTAAAAAATTAAATTCAAAAAATCATTGTATAATATTATAAACTTTCTTTGAAACTTTTTTAGAAAACATGGATATGGAAGAAAAAGGGTTTTCTACTAAAGAGAGACTTAAAAAATATTTATCATAAAAAACAATTTTAAAAACTTGAGTATATAAAAAAGTTAAAATGAATGGAAAAATAATTTTAATTAAATAAAAAAAGGATAAAAAATTCACAATTTTCTTGAGAGTAAGATAAGAATATATCATTATAGGAAGCATATCATAGACAAACTCGATAAACAATGAGATTGTAATAATAAACCTTTACCTCTTTAATTTCATTTGAATCTTAAGACCCATAAAATATATAAATTTATATGTATATTAATATCCTTTAATTACCATAAATGGATTATAAAATACATTATAGGGATGTATATAAACCACAAAAGAAACAGGTGGTTTATAAGGCATGAGTACCAAGAAAATAAAAGTGAGACTAAATCCCACACCACATTGGAAATATGTTGAATAGTAAGAACCAGTAAATAATAACATCAAATGAAACCTTAAATATTATTAAAATATGTATATTAATGATATAACATGTCAAAGGGGTAGTATATACAGATCACAAAACAAACGAGTGGTGAATATGGCATATGTCTCACATGAATAAAAGAGTGACTAGAAACCCCTTAGCTTAAGTTTTGACTTCCTTTGTACACATTTCAGAATCCTGTATTGGAAATATAATTTCATTATTAATATATTGTAAAACCATAATCATATTTATAATACCATATATGAATTACTTATGATCTTTTGTTACTCATTTATTAAAAATTCCTTGTTAAAATCATGTTTCAGAGAATAACTTTTTTGTTTTTCATATATGTTTTGGTTTGGTATTTTTGGTCCCCCTAATTTGATAATTGTTAAATAATATAAAAACATTTAACCATGATATAAATATAATATATATTCATTATATATTTATTTCTAGTAATCTATAAAATTTATTGTTAGAAAATGAATTACACCATTCATAGAGTTGGTGGGTCATACGTACAAATGAACATTGTTTCAAAGTTTTCAATAGATGAAAATATAAAAACATAAATAATATATTACATTTAAAGAATAATTTTATTATATATATCACATATATTTAATAAAACTATCCATATTACCTTCTATGTAAAGCATATATGAAGAATGAATCACATCTCTTCATGAGTTGGTATTTTAGCGTAGACACATGTGATATTATTGTATTCCCATGAAATGGAAAGTAAGAATATTTATATGATATTATAGTTTAAAAACTATAATCATGTCATAAGTATCATATAATTATTTTAAATTCATCATTATATCAATTTGTGGGAGGTGTTTTTGGAAAAAATTATATTGGTTCGTGAGATGATTGTATGTCAGAAACACGATCAAAAGATTCATTTACAAATTTATGGAAGGGAAGATGTATATAGGTTACAAAATTGACATAATAACTTATAAATATATGTTATATAATTTTGTTATTATATTTTAATTATTATGAAATGAATTACGGTGGTTAGTGAAGAATTAAAAAGAAAGGGTTTATTAGAGACAAATATCTTATATTAGAAAAACCACCTCTGAATATCTTAATAAATACCCTCTTATTGGTATATTGGGAAGTTAATAAGATCTTGAACATGTCATATGATTTTTTGGATATATTTTAGAATGGGTTTTTATCCAAATGGATTATGTCGGGATAATAAGCAAGCGGAGGAGGTCTACTTTTATAATTGGGGGGGGGGTGGATTTTTTGTAAATACCCAAATCTATTCTATAATGTGACGTCAATATCTTGAAATGTGCCTCCAAAATTCATAATTAATGTATTGAAAGAATTATTTGGCCAATACAGTACTAGAAAGCAAAAAAGAAACATGTTTTAAATATTATTTTCTTTAATTTATAGGTTTACTCAGTTTTACCATTTTAATTTTCACCATGGTAACTAGTCTTAATTTTTCCCTAGGTAATTAATAATTTAAGAATAAAAATAAAATGAGACAGGCCTGATATTTTTCATAAGAAGATTGTAAATATTAAATAGAATTTATTAAATAAAAAATCTTTATCTTTTGAAAATTCATTTTATCAGATGCGTATGTAACGCACACAACCCTATTTTATCGTTAACAACATTTATAAATTTTTATTATTTTTACAAATTTTTATGAAATAAATTAACTTGATGTTATTATATAATATATATTATTCAAATTACAGTTATTTAATCCATTATATCTAATTAAATTTATATAATTTGGATAATCTAATTCAATATAAAACCCATAGATGTAATGGAAAAGTAGTTTTCCCAAGAGAACATTTTTATAATCATAAAATGTTTTAATATCAAAATTCAAAATGAAATTAAAAACAATGACCTAAGTTAGCTTAATAAAGATATATTAGAACTATTTTGAAATTTTAAATCATCTTAAAATAAAATGGATCTTGGAAATGAGTTAAATGAAAACGTAGTTTAAAATAAAAATCAGGACTTTCTTACAATTCATCAAAAAAATATATCTTTTCAGAAATTTATCAAAAATTAACTAAAAGATAAATTGGTATGTATGTTTCAAAAATTAGGATTAATTTTTCAAATAGAGATCAGAATGTTTGATAAAATTACTTTTATTATTTGTTAAAAAAGTAATGGAAACATTTTTTTGGAAAAATTTTATTTTAGAAACATTTAAATACGTTATAAAAAACAAATAATTGTTGTATCATCATGATTTCTTTATATAAAAATGTTATAATTAATATTTAATATTTTGGTATTATTATTAATACCATCAATTCCATTTAAATGGATTTTTTTATATAATAATATTAATAATATATCATTGTTCGTTAAAAATCGATGTTAAGTATAATGCAAGCGATTGAAGAATTAAAATTTATTTGAAAAAAATAAAATTTCTAAAAATACCAGGGTGTTACGATGATGTCCTGGGGGAATAAACTAAGGAAAAATGTTTGTGGAATTATTATCTGGGGTCTTAACCTAAGGGGCCTGACAGTCTGGGGGCCTGACCTGGGGAATCAATGGGGTATTATGGTCTAAGGTGATGACTCGTGATGGAGTCGAGATAAGATGGTCTGAGGGACTGATCAATCTTTACAGATTATTTTCCTTGAGAGATGGTATTTTGAGCATAGTTTTGGTTTTTTTACTTACAACATTCCATGATTATCCTTACAACATAGAGCTGAAGCAAGTATGATTAGGGGGTCCGTGGTAACTCAGTTATTGCACAACTGATTGTTTTTGGACTGTGTGTTTATGTTGATTAAATATTTATTATTTTAATTATTACTGCATACACTTGTTGTAATTGAGCATACCAGGTTAAGGGTGTATTGGTGCTTTCATACTGAGTGATAAACTCACACTTTACCAGAGAATTTTGGCAAGCTTAATGATTTTATGAGGGATACGGTGATGGGAATCAGACCTTTGGGGGATGTATGAGAAGAGGAGTACATATTAAGAGGTAGATTAGGATGGATTTTAAAGGACCAGCACTATTTTTTCATTCAGTTGTTTACCAGTTTCTTTATACACTGGATATGATTGCCAATTTGGGAGCCACTTTTATTTTTGTGACATGTATTATATTTATTATATTCAACTCATTTATTATAACATCCTAGGTAATGTCGAGAAAATTAATACTCATATATTCAATAATTTCATTTTATAGATTAATTACACTATAAGAATATTATGTAGTTTTTAGTTAAAATATAAATTTTTTATTTAAAAGCAATTTGGATTTCTATCCATTATATGGTATTTTTTAAAGTTTTATTTTAAAAATATTGATTTTTTATCAGAGAAAATGAAATTAATTTTTTGTTTAATCATGATAAAATTTTAGTAGGATGAATTTTTGAGATTTTTTTGAAAAGTATGATTTTTTATTTAATGGAAAAAATATTAATTTTATTAAAAATGTATTTTCTTTTTAAGTATTTATAAATCCATATTATATGTTGTATTAGTTTTAAAATTTCAATACATCATTTTGATTCAAAATAATCTAGTTATATTCAATATATGAATTTTATACTATATTTTGCAGTAAAAACATTTATTTTACATTAAATGAATTATTTAGATAAACTGCATTTCATTACATTTTGCAGCTTTATTTTAAATTAAAATTTACAAATATATGGATTGAATTTTGAAAAATTAATTACATATTTTTAATTATAATTAAACAAACTTGGTTAAAATACCCCTTTTATTTTTGGTCATTAATAATAGTAACCATTGTAAATATTTGTCACTACAAAAAATGGTAAATCGGGTAATTAAGGGTAACAATAATGTGATAAGGATTAAAAAGTAACCCAAGAACTATAATCAATTTTATTTAATGATTATATTTCATCTATAATCATACAAACCTCGAATATATGACATTTTGTTTCCATTTTCACATTATTTTGACCTATATAATAATTGCGTAACAGATAAAGAAAAAATGTAACACACTTTCTTTTGAATATCCATTATGTGTTCAGAAGGGATCAAAACCATTTTTTGAATGAATTTTAATCTTTATTTTGATAATAATGAAATTCTTTTCATGAAGGTAATTTATTTATAATTTTTAGTAATAATATTATTACCTTAAATTCTTATGCAACACCAAAATATTATTTGATTAATTAATGGAAAACTAAAATAAATAATTTTAAAAAATTTTAAAGTATTATAACTGTAGTTATTTATAGCTTTCCATAAAATTTGTATAAATTAATACTTATTTTAGATTTTTTTACAATTTTTTATTCTAAATCCATCATTTTATATATGTTTTTAATGTTAAATTAAATAAATAGTGTCAAAACTAACATTAATGATATTTTTTAAAAGACACTGTTTAATTAGTTGATTTCAAATTACTAAAAATATTTTATTTAGACATTATAAATGGATATTGTTTATAATATCAACCATGATATATTTTTGGGTTTTTATCATTTTATATTAAAATTTTTAACCCCAATGTAGTAAAAACTTTAATACCCTGGTAATTGTCATAAAAGGTTAAAAAATATTAAACAAAAAAAGATAAGGGTGAAAAAATTCCCTAAACATGTACATTTTTTACTGTATGAAATTATATTGATTCAAAATCATCATATATTCTATTATTATAAATTTTTATCTTTTTTAAAAATAATATAAATTTATATTAATGTTAAAATTTTGTAAATTCTTAGAGTTCCCCACCCCTCTCTTATAAAACGGAACATCCACTCTTCATTTATACACACGTAATTTTTTTTGTTCAACCAATTCATTCGCAAATACATTACTTAAATCCATTCCCATGTTCTATATTACTTTTTTTTCATCATTAAACTAACCTAGGAATGATTTTTGTGTAATCCTTAAGAGGTTGTCTGAAGAAGAGGTATAGTCTTTAACCATGCATTTTCATTTTATTTTTCTTCCACCCCCTTCAAATTTATTCAAATTTTATGAAATAATAAAATTAGTAACTAAAATATAATTATATGTTATTATGTTAATTTTATAATCTATATTCATCTCCCCTTCCATCAATTGGGAAAAAACCATCTTTCATGTGTATAGTGGTCTACCACCTCACGAACTGATATAATTAATTTTCAATCACTACCTCTCATAGATATTTATAATGATTTATTACATAAATATATTGTATTAATTAAATATATATATATCATTACTAAAATATAATATGTAATTTAATTTTTTACCTTTCCATTCATCAAAAAATGAAAACGTCAAAAGTCCGAATGTGTTGACTATCACCTCCACAAAGCGACGTGATTCATTTTTCATCACCACATCACACAGATGATGTATATAATTATTTTTAAAAGAAATAATATGGTATTTATCATATTATTATAGTTATATACAGATAAAATAGTACTTAACTTATTTTCATAATGATCATTGAAAATGAAAACAGTAATCATACGTACGTATGGCCTACCGTCTCCATAATTGTAATATAGATCAATTTTCATAACCATATTTAATGGTTTCTTTTAAAATTAAAATTTATGAATAAAAAGGAAAATTATTTCATTAATATTATTAACTATATGATGAAATAATGAAATATTTTACTATAGGCTAACTATAGAATTTATTTTGGACATATGAGTCGAGTAACACCAAAACATCCAACATGAAGCTAATTTATTATGTAATTAATTATAGAAAGGAAATAAAATGAATAATAAAATTGAAAAAAGGTTATAAATTATTTAGGTAATTAAAATTATTTTATTATTCAAAAATAAAGAGAACATTTGTGATGATTCAGAATCTATGTAAGTGACATTTTTTGAAGAATTCCCTTTTAATTTTTCTCTTCCAACAACTCTAGGAAATCAACATTCTTTTAAAAAACGAGATTTTAAATTTTCCATTCCAAATATTCTTATTCCATGTTCATATTATTTAAATTATATTTTGGACATATTTATATAAAAATAAATGAATTATAAGGACTATTTTTTCATATTTTTTTACATTCTTTCAAAGGTTTTAAAAATGAATCTATTTACGTATTTTATGCAGAATGGTTTGGATTTATTCACAAAAGACAAAATTAGCGTTCTATTTTAATCTATAAAATGACAATAATATTTTCCACAATATTTTACTTCCTTTATAAACTCCATTTTTTATTAAAAGAAAACATCTCCTTACCAAGTTTATGTTTATTGTCAAAATTAGTTTTATAGTGAAATAAATATTTCAATATCTGGAAGTGTTTTATTATGGGTGAAAAGAATATTTTCATGTGTGTAATTTTAGAAATTTCAATATTTTATGTGTAATTATTTTGTCATAGTTCTATGAAATTATTATAAGGATGGTTGGTTTCATTATAAACCAATAATGGGTGGTTCTATTATAAAACAAGGATGGGTGGGTTCGTGATAGCCCTATGATGCATTGGGTATGGAATTTGATCGTATTGGTTATTAGATTTGGAGGATTGAAATGCAAGAAGATGCTACAAGTTACCTATATTATTTATCTATTATTTTTATTGGGTTTTTGGAAAATATAATTATTTCACAAGGTAAGATGATGATCATAGGTTTGAAGGAATGTATATGCTACTTCTTAAGGGTGGAAAGTATAAATTTGTGAAAAAGTTTCCCTACATTTTTAAGGAAATAAAAAAAAACTATTATGCATTTTATCTTAATTTAATTATCTTTTTTGAAATTATTTATAGAAATCATTGTTAAGTATGGATGATTTATTTGGCCCCAAAAATATATTTTTGAGCCCAAAGGCTATTTTCAAAAGGCTATTTTTTGTA
Organism: Viscum album; assembly: GCA_963277665.1. NCBI lineage: Eukaryota > Viridiplantae > Streptophyta > Magnoliopsida > Santalales > Viscaceae > Viscum > Viscum album. The sequence goes on along the minus strand of OY728143.1, from coordinate 255,736,774 downwards.
AGTGTTCAGGAACTAATGTGTTTCTTTATTCTTTATTTTATGTCACTTACTAAGACTCTATGTTATCATACCTTGTTTTTAAAATGTTATTTAAAGGGTTTATAGATGGATAAAAACAATTAATAATTCATGTTAAAAATCTTGAAAGGAAAACATGTTTAAATTTAAATGTTTTTTATTTTTGGAAAAGATATATGGTAAGTAGAGATGTCAACTTTGTATTTTATTGGTTTATTTTGAAGGATTTGCTTCCTAATTCTCTAAAAAAACATAAAAGAGCTTTTGGAATCCCATAAATTTAATTATTATTTTTAATACACCAGAATATATAATGTTAATTTCAATGTACTTACAGTTGGAATTGAAGAAATGTTTAGTTAATATTAAAGTTTATGATAATGATGTAAAATACCTTAAAGAGATTTTAATTTATGGTTATCATGATATAAAATTTGTCGATTACCATGTTTATTCCTCTAAACTATGTCTATTTATAGTGGTTTTTTCATTAGGGGATCATGTAAGCTATAGTAGGAAGGCATTGAGAGTATGGTATTCTTCCAAATCAATAGGCTGAGACTGTTGGAATTGGAACTGAGTAATTTATTACAGTGATGTCTTTATTGATGAAGGATTTAAATGGAATAGTCATCCACAAAATAGATAAAACCCACAAACCACATATGAATATTTATATAGGTGAATATTTTATGATTAAACTTCCTACAATGTTATGTGGATCTTCTAAGATAGTGGTAGATGAGGTATGGATTAACTCTAATGATAAGATATTCAAAAACATGGGTTACTCAGAACACTGAAAGGTAAAAATTTATATTTACCATTTTAAAGGTGATGACGAATAATTGTGGTTAATAGTTATGAATATAAGTGAAAGAGAATAGATTTATGCATTGGAGTAGGATAAATTTAAGAATATTTTTTACTTGAATGGACCGAAGGCCTTAATTTTTATTGATTTTTGATAACCCCCTTTCAAGGGATGAGGGGTAACCCTTACAAGGCTCGTAGGCTCAGAGCTTAAATGGTCTATAGGCTTAGGAGATTACATGACCTGATGGTCTTAGGGAATTCAACCAGACTATCTACAAGAAACTACCTCTCCCCAGCATCTGCATCCTGATAGTAGCTCTCCACCTTTTCATGACCGTCTAGCTAGGCTTCCTGTGCAAGCACAGGCTGGTACCGATGGCATATCCAAACCCTCTCATTCTGAAAATCCATTTGGCTCTGCTCTGGTGAGTGCACCTTCTCTGAATCCTATTCTGGGGCTACTCATTTTTTGTAGTGTGTCTGGGGTCTGCATTCATGTTTCCCGAAGGGTTTGGGGTGGCCCTAAGGCCTTAATATGGCCCGAAGGACTTAATAATCAACTGGCCCGAAGTCCTTGGGTGGCCTGAAAGCCTTGCACGACCTGAGGAACAAACCGGTGGCACAAAGGCCCAGATGGATGAATAGTTATGGCTGCTACAGTACCGAATAGTACCTGCTACAATGCCTCCCACAGTGCCTGCTATAGTACCCCCAGAAATATTCCTCCACCCGGATTTGATCTCGGGTCTCTTGGATGCACCTAGAGAGTCCTCACCAACTGGGCTGAGGCTATTGTGCTAATTTAAGAATATTTTAATTAGTAAATATTTTCTTATGGTTTTTCAATTTTGGATGGAAAAAAATTCTGGAATTGATAAGGAGGAATATTTAGTGGTTTTATATAAAAAAATTTCCCCTAATTGGAAATGTACAAACCAAATTTTATCCTAGATTATTACCATGAAATTAATAGGTTTTACACGGGATTAAATACAAGATATTGAATAGCGTCGGCTTCCCTCGAATTTGAAAGTTATTAGAAACCTGTTAGATGGGTCAAGAAGATAGATATGAAGTTTACTTCTGATTAATTATTCTATGATAATAAGTATAAAAACATGTCTGGGTGGAAAGAAATTGGAATAAATCCATCAAATAAATTTAAAAATAAAAAAATAGTTTCCAATTTGAGATAGGTGGGGTAAGAATCACAATTGGAATGTCTTATGAAATATGGGAAGTGCTTCCAATGTGGTATGTATATTTGTATGGAACATGACTATAAAAAATAGTCCTATATAATCCAATAATGAGGTAATGATTGCCATCCAATGGTGATATGTTTTAATTGATATGAGTTGGGGAATTGTAAATATGTGTGTCTAGAGTTAGTCACCTAGGGTGTAAATCATCATGATTGAAAGCAAATAGGGATGGAAGAAATAATTTTCAAGTACTATAGTTGATATTAGTACATATAATGATGTTGTTATAGGCATGTTACTTGTTTATAAGAAATATGATAATACCTTATTCAAATCTAAATTTTTTATTTCCTCAATATCTATAAACTTTTCATAAAAAATGGAAATATCACTTCCCAATTCATATAATTGTATGTTTTGAGAAATTATTTTCTTGAATCATTGATATAATTTTATTTTTTTCAATAACCCTTAATTATTCTATCATAGGGGTATTTATAAAAAAACAAAACAAATCAACAAAATTTTCTAATTGATATATTATAATAATGCCCTTCACATCATTTGTCTTCATTTTTCATCATACATGGACTCACATGGCCCCTATGTTAGAATTTTTAGTTTATAAAAATTACACTTCTAAAAAATTCCATTACATCTTCTAATTCCTCCCTTCACGGTACTCATTCAATTTTTTTCACTAAATCACAAAGGATCAACCAAACAAGATTCATTCATGGTCTCATAAAAGCCTAATGAGACTAACTTACCTCCACATGCTACCTTCATGAACCAATTTTCATGTACCTTCTAGGTAGTCGGGTAACAATTCCTTTTCATTGAATATATTTAGAATCTCTACAAAAGCCTCCAAAATTTCACTAGGATTTCCCCTTTTGTATGAACACATAAATACCTCAAGAATGTAGTATCCCTCAAATGATTCTTTATCTCAACATATCTGAGTATAGGAAATGGAATTTTTATGTTACATGAAAAATCTAATTTCATTTATAATATCTATATACCATATTCATTAGTTTAAAAAATATTTGATCAACTTGTATTATATTGATAATAACCATTAAAAAATATCAATCAATAACATGGATAACCTTTTTTCCAATATTATCCCTTTTTGGGTTTGTTAGAAATATAAATTTAAATTTACTTCCATATACACATTCCGCATGGAAATAGAATATATCATTAATTACTCTAAGTTCATGTGAGCTTTTATCAGTCTATAAAACAAGATATTCAGAAATAATTCCAATTATCACATTATTCTTCATTCCAGAACTCCACTGTCTTCAATATTATACAATTCTAATCTTCATGGAACATATCTCCCCATAAACTTTAAAAAATGTACCCCCTGATAAAATAACACCATCTTCCATAAAACCACTTATATGAAAAGATATTAATTCTCTACTATTTTTAATTTAACTTCATCAATGAATTTCATGCTCATTATCCCCCATTGATAATAAAACAAAAGTGAAAGAAACAGCCAAACATGAAACAATCCCAATAAATAATTATATATGAATGGGGATAAGGGATTTTTACAAAACTCCTTAAGATGAGGGATGTGGTTAGACATAGAAGATTATAAAATTTTTGTGTGGTTAATAGCTTAGTCACGATCTTATCAACTTGTTGATGATTTCCAATATTATCTTATAAGATTGTTCCTTGGACTACCTTTTCATTTATAAAGTGATAAAAGATCTAAAAATATTTTTAATGATAATTCTATATTGTAATTTTAATAATGTATACTACACTTTGGTTATCAAAAAATATCACCAAAGTTTTCTTCATTTCTTCTATATTATCTTCAAACTATTTTTTCATCCATAGAAGCTCATTGAATAACATGGTTAGTGAGATATATTTTTCTACAATTGTGATCAATGAAGAACTTTGATTATTTTTATTTAAAAAAATACACATTTATTTTGAATGAATAATGCACCACCACTTACATACTTTTAGTTCTCCACATCACTAGCCTAGTCCACATATGAAAATACTGATAAATCATGGTATTTTTCTAAATCATAGTATAACACAATATTGGTCATTCGTATGAGGTATATCATAAAATATTTAACTACTATGATATTCCCCTCTTTCTGATTAAATTGGAAACAAGATGAAAAACATATTGAAAAAAATTATATCTTTCCACATTAAAATTAAATATAATAAGCTTCCAATTATCCTTCTATAAAAGGTATGATCCATATTATTACTAAATTCATTCTTCTAAAGCTTCATTCTAGACACAGTAGAGGTTGAATTCAGATTCAAATCATGCATGTAAAGTCTCTTCATTAGCTCCCTCAAATAAGTAACTTGAGATATAAAAGTATATATCTCTTTCTGAAGAACATTCATCCCCAAAAAAATATGTTAGTTCACCAATCATGGATATTTTAAATTCTAAACTCATAAGATTAGAAATCCCCCTCATAAACGTATTCCTACCTCTACCAAATATTATATAATCCACATAAAATAACATTATGAGTTTCTCTTTATTGAATTTTTTACATATAAATTGTGATAAAAAAATCCAATTTTGAATTATATCTTCCTTAAATATGATTCTATTCATGCATAAAATTCTTTTGCTAATTTATTTACACTATACATGACCTTATTTAACTTTCACACTTTGGTTTCATCATTTCTAATCAAGGATCCCAACAACCATTATATATACTCCTCATCTTGGATAAATCCATTCTAGAATAAGGTTTCAACATCCATCTAAAATATATTAAAACCACTTCATATTTATATTTCCAAGAAGATCCTGATGGTCTCAAGTTAGTCCACTAGTAAAAAACTTTCTTCAATATCAACACCTTCATCTTGAGCGTCGCCTTAGTACACTAGACATGTCTTATATCAGACCACATTTCCTTTACTGTCTAATTTTTTCTTAATTATCCACTTGGTTTGAATCAAATTGGTATTTTTAGTATTATTTAAATGTACCCATGTTTGATAATTTTCCATTTAATCAAGATCCTCATTCATTGATATGACCCCAAATTCATATTTCAATACTTCTTTAAATGATGCTAGTTCCACCATTGATATTCGAGAAACATGTTCTCCATTAATCATCATAAATTTTTATATTTTTTTATACATATGTCACACCACTGAATGATAAAAAGGTTTAAATGACTAAACGATATGACTCATGTCAAAAAGGCACACCTTCCTTTTCGGGAACCTGCCTAATTATAACTCCATAGTTAAGCATGCTTGGCTTGGAGTAGTGATCAGGATGGGTGACCTTCTGGGATGTTTCTAATGGTGTGTGTGAGTGAGGAAAAAGCACACTAGAAAGAACATGTGTTGGCCTGTGGTGAAAATGATTAGTCAGATAACATGTCCGGGCACGTGGCTGTGCCCTAGGGTGGGGACCACGTGCCTACGGGGAAACTGGTGGTACCTGGTGGGCCAGAACCCGACGACCATGTTAAGGTGGGGTGTATGTGCTGTAACCGAGGCTCAGTTGTTACATTTGGTATCAGATGTGGTACCTAGCCTTAAGTGTGCTGCACTGCCTGGGTGGAGATCTAGGGACCACAGTGAGGATGTTGTTCTTTAAGGGGGGGGGGGTGATTGTAACACCCCCAAATGATAAAAATGGTTAAATGACGAAATAATATGACTCATGTAAATAAGTTCACATTCATTTTCAGGAACCTACCAGATTAGAACTCCATAGTTAAGTGTTCTTGGCTTGGAGTAGTGATTAGGATGGGTTCCCTTTTGGGAAGTTTCTCTGGGTGTTTGTGAGTGAGGAAAAAGCACACTGGAAAGGACATGTGTTGGCCTGTGGGGGCATTCATTAGTCAGATGACCTGTTCGGGCACGTGGGTGGGCCCCAGGGAGGGGGCCACGTGCCTGTGGGGCCACTGGTGGTACCTGGTGGGCCAGGACCGGACAACCATGTTAATGCGAGTTGTATGTGCTTTCCCCGGGGCTCAGTTGTTACATTGCCTAATTTTTTTACTGGGGTTCAGGATGAGTCCAGGATGAAAATTTTGAGTCTATGTTAAAAAGTGTGTGTTTTGGGTTCAATGTCAATGGATGCACGAGCGGAGTGTGACACCGTGTGACTTCTCCTAGACAACTGCGTTGTGTTGTTATCTTTCATAAATCAAAAAGAATATATACCTATTAGTTTATTGTAACACCCCGACCCCAGTTACCTAGAGTCAGTGCGTTACTTCGTAACATTGACATGATCATAAAAGATCAAGTCTCGAAAGACCGATTAGTTTAGTAGCCTTTGAAACACTAGATACAATCCTAAATGTTACATTATATCATAAAGTGAAAAACTAAAATAACATAGTCTCCATAGTCCACACATCTATCTCCTTCAGACTATCCCTGTAGGTCAGTCATAAAATATTTCTTCACATCCTGGGAAAAATAAAACATTGAAAGGGGTGAGCTCAGATGCTCAGTAAGGATAACAATATAGCGAAAGCTTTTATAAATAAACATAAACATTTAAGGCAATGTATAACTAAAACAAAAGCCTTTTAAACATGAACTTCAACATAATATGGAAAATGTAAAATGAGATAATGCCATTTACTTATTCACATGGATATTCTACTGGTCGAATAACCACATGCAATATCAATAACCAATTTCATAATGATGGAATGCATAATGCCAGACTATCAGAACCACGTAGCCAAGGCCTCGTGCTAAGACTACAAATAAGATTTTGTCAAGGCCTCGTGCCAAGACAATAGTTTGTCTCATGAGACCTGCCGATGCATCGAGGAGCTATAGCGGGCTCCACCCGTCATTTATTAAGTCCAATGCATTCCTCATATGAACACGTTTAAACATATCATAAACCATAACATAATTGTATCACATAATATGTTCATAAAGGAAAAAAATAATATTTCCACACTTCAATCAATACAACACCCTGATATAATAAAAACTTTATCAAAACCATTTTCCATACCAAAATAAAAGAAAAGTAAAACATGGTATTTATTTTTCTTTTAAAAAAAAGTTATGGCTTATAGAGGAAGCCGAAAATCAAATGATAGTCATGGCGGCGGAGAAGTCGTTGTCGCCGCATACATAAGAAAAAACATTCCTTTTGACGTTTAGAAAAAACACATCATATAAAAAGATTCCTTTTGAATAAAAGTAAAAGTCAAAGGTGTTTATACACTGTATAAATGAAAGTTGTGTATAAAACCAAATATGCCTCAATGAAAGGAGGTTTAGACGAAGTCCTTACAAAGATCAATTTTAAAATAAAATAGATCTATTATGTGTATTTACAATAAGTACACATAAATAAAGTACAAATACAAGATAGGATACAATAATATCATGACATAATTTGAAAGTAGGAGAATAACCCAAAGAATGGAAATTGGGTTAAGAATTTCCCTTACCTCGTGTCCAAAATGACTCGAACGCTCTTTAAACTCCTGAATAATAAACTAGAGTTAATCTCTACCTGCTTAAGAACCTTTTTCAAGTTCATTATTCCTTTTATATCACTTATTACCATGTTATTAGCATTATGTAATTATTTAAGTAAATAACGGTTGTTTTGTCGATCTTTGGTACTTGAGTCCAAAATAAACTTCTTATAATTACAAGCTGTTCATGTGGTGAAATATCCATTATATCTAGAATTATATTCATAATTTATATATCATATATATCATATATATCCAGTATATTCATGCATTTATAATATTACATAACATTTAGAGGTAAGAAATGAAATGCACCGTTCATGGAGACGGTAAGTAGTACGTACGCATGAACGCTACTTTCATTTCTATTTCGTATTTAATGGGATAAAGATATAATTAAATAAAGGTATAATATAATTCTAGTATAATGTAATGTATAATACCATTTAATCCATCCTTTATACATCCGACATATGGCATTAACGATTCAAATCACTTTGAGGGGGCGGTAGTCCGCACTTCCTAAAATGAAAATATCGTGTTTACCCATAATGGAAACCATAAAGGTATGCCATAAATGAAAAATACAGAAGCTTAAGTAAAACATAAAAATATTATATTTCATATATAAATATAGTGAAATCTTAATGGCCACCTTTGAAGATTTTATATGAGTGTTGAACAATCATCGTTTCGTGAGGCAGAAATTTTCCATCCACAGAAACAGTATGCTCATTAACCATTAGATGTAGGTGTGTGTAAGTGTATCTAGAATAATTATTATAAAAAAATCTTATTATATTTAGGATACTGTTTTTGTCACAAAAGAAGTGAATAAAAAGAGTTTAGGGGGGTTGGAGAAGCAAAATAAAACATAAGAACACAAGAGAAAACACTACCTTTAAAACGGGTAACGCTTTTTGATTTGAGCCAATGGCTTCCTTGGAAAGACATCTGCCCAACGTGAGGCTTCTAGGAGTAATATAGGGAAGTTGAGAGAGTATTTTGGCAGAGGTTGGCCGAGCCAAAAGACTTTGAATGTGTGAATAAGGTGGTAGTGGTGGGGGCCTTTTATAAGAGGAGAGGAGGTGCACTCTTGGAAAGGTTGAAATGTTACATTATTATGAAATGATTTTCAGAATTTAAAGGTCCCACAATGATATATTTCGAGGATAATGTGATAAGGGTTAGAAATATACTCATCCAATAGGTTTTTGACATGTGTATATCTTATATTTTACATTATCTTTTCATTTTATTTAAATCGTTAATTAATGAGGTAATCGCTGCATCATCATGGTGTCATAAAAAGTTTAATTTATATAATTTCAAAAAATTATAAAAAAAATATCATGATGTAGGAAATATTTTTATATTTCTAATTAATATTTATAGTCAAAAATATGACTTGTATTACCCCTTTTAAAAATTGTTTTAGTAAAACAACACATGTTTGTGACATTTTTATTTTAACATTAAATAAAATGTTTTTAATGTCATTTTCCTACCAAAGTGGCTCCATGGGGTCCCAAAGTTGACCCATGGATTTTCTTGGTCTTCCATGAATCATCAAATAGGGGTAGGACAAGTGTAAAGGTATTTTCATATTTTTATAATATCATTTTTACCTTAAATTTCACTAATTAACTTTAATCGCGATTAATTAAACTTAAAAGTTACTATTCACCAAAAAATTATTTTAATCGCATTGAAACACATTTTACATCCGAATGAAATCTGTGTATGTCAGATTTTTTAAAATCAAATCACAGAAGTGGTAATGTTTCATTTAAATGAAAAATTAGTTTTTTAACTACCACTTAGTGGTTTCACTATTCATCAAAAATTGAAGTTTTTCAGAACAATGCCAAAATTTCACCCTATGGTATAATTGATATTATGAATTCAAAAATGATGTCTATTTTACAAAATTCCAAACATATAAGTTGCATTAATTAATTTTGTAATTAATTCCCACTGTCGCAACAAATAGCGTGTTTTTACGAAACAATATATATCAAAAGATTGACAATTGTTTATGTCCAATATCAAAGTGAAATTAATTCTAGTGAACACCATTGGATAAAATGGTAAAAATATATTCTAATTATTCTTTAAAACCACTCAATAGTATAATTTATCACTATAAATTATTTTGATTAAAAAAAGTTGTTTTTAAGTATTTTTCACTATTCATAAAAAAATTGGATGTTCTCAGAAAAATAACAAAAATTCAACTCAGGATAATTTCGATATTCCGAATACAAAAATGGAGTCCATTTTGAAATATAAAATATATATAATTTAAAATAGTGGGTATTACTATTCATAATGGCTATTTTGATTGTTAGCGGTGTGTTAGAATCTCGAACTTGTGTACCATGAAAGCTATTGCATTATTGAAAGAGAAACGTATCGTGAAAGCTTAGGATGTTACATTCTCCCCTCCTTAAATAAACTGCGTCCTCACAATTTGATATTTTTCTTTGAAAATAAAAGGTTGAAAATAGAAAATACCTTTGTGGAAAACCCACATCGGAAATAGGGTTAATAAAAATAAAACATTAAAAGAAAGAAAGAGAGGTACGAAGGTCACCCGAGATAGACCATACAAAGATTATATGAAAATATGGATATGGAGGAAAAAAAACCAACAAGGTCTGATGGAGAGTTGTAGAAAACAGTATTAGGATAAAGTTAACAATAAGAAAATCACAAACTTGTTATTGGTTAAACGATCATTAAATCCCCAGTTGGAAAAGTTAACCGACAACATTTTTGTTTTAAGTTACCTTTTATAAATTTGATGAATTTATTTAAGATATTTTCTATGAACGTAAGGAAATATACATACTTGTCATGTAGGATTTCACTCATTAATAAATTTTTACTACAAACCCCTCTTCCACTCCAAATGGTAACAGAACTCAAAAATATTCTATTTATCCTAATTGTATAAGGTTCTAAATATTACCACATACCATTTAGATTAGGAAAACTATTTTGTAATAACCAGGGAATTCCTGTAGGCTAGTGGTAGGTAATAAAGGCCTATCACACTATGGTTGTGGGTTCGATTTCTACATATTTTCCGACGCGACGGGTTATGCCCCACCCTGCATGTTTTCTTTTTCCTAAAACTATATTATTATAATATTTCAAAAATAATCTTCATAAATGTTTTAACCTTAAAAAATATTATCAAAGGATCAACTTAATCCATTCCAACCTTTATAGTTATCCAAAATACCCCTGTCCATACTTTCTCTAAAAGGTGTCTAAATTCCAAAATCAATTGTAACATCAGATTCCCCAAACAAATTAATGTTTCTCGTTTTGTCACATACTAAAAATATGATTACCTTCATCATATTAAAACCTTACTGAAACAACAAGTACCGTAGTACAATCCTTATATATATATATATCACATTATCCTTATAACCAGAATATAATCCATGAGTCCAAAAGCACCAATTAATTATTCCACTTCATCTGTAGTAATATCATAAGATTAGCCTTGATCCCTTGGCCTTTTCTGTGGTAAGTTTTCCTGACTATTAGGACATTAATTTTCATAATGCCCCATTTCCCTACAATTTTAGCATTCAACATTGATATCCTCTTTCTTTCCCTTGTAATCACAAGCCTGGTGACTTTTTTATCCACATTTATAACAAACTCCCATTCCTTTTAGGCATGTACCAGGGTGATTCTTCCCACAATTATTGAATAATGGAAAATCATTATTTCCCTTTTTCCCTTTATCTATCTATTGTTCCACCATTCTATTCTTCTCTTGCTTTAATTTATTGTCATAAGATTTATATAATTAATTTTCTTTCTTGATAGAACACGTGACTATATCTTCACACATTGAGAAATATTGTAATACTAGTGCTTGATGGAGAAATGGTTTTAACCCATCAAAGAAATGATCGATCTTACTTCTTGGGTTATGTATATAATCTAGAGAATGCCTCGCTAACCTTGTAATGTTAGCCTCATAATTTGCGACATTGTCATCCTCCTTCTGCCTCAGACTCAGAAATTGCCTTTCCATATCTGCTCGATGGTCACGAGGAAAGTATTTTTCTAATAAAAGCTCTTTGAAATTTCTCAATTCCATACTTGATACTTCTTCATCTTCCTTTGTGTTTTGAATCAGCAACCACCATTGACCGACATCTTCAGTGAGGCGGTAGATTGCCATGAAAACCTTCTCCCTTTCGCTGCTCCCCAAGGCATGGAATATTTTCTCTAAGGAATTTATCCATTGCTCAGTTACTAAGGGATTTATAATTCCATTGAATGTTGGTTGTTGTTGCCTCATGAAGAGGTCTAACACTAATCCTCCACGTTGCGGATCAGGGAGCTCCATATGAGTAAGGTTATTATTCATAACCTGAGTGAGTTGTCCCAGTATGGTAATAAGTTGATCAGCACCAGTTGTATCTCCAGATCCATAATAATTATCTTGACAAGGAGGGAAATCCCTACACGGAGTGCATGCATTGATACAGGTTCCATTCCTCCCACTAGGCACCATTTCTAAACAATGGCATAAACAAGATTAGTTTTTGAATTAAAATACATAATTCCATACTTGTAAAACACTTAACATAAATTTAACTATTTATGGATATAATCCATAATCATAAAAATGTTTTCTATGAGGAAGTATGTACTCATAATCCCTTCATAATGGTTTGTAAAGAAAATGATAATTATCCTAAGCATATCCCCCGGGAGTGTCGTAACCAAGAGTGCATCATGTCCCGTTGTCATGCACCAGTTCCCGTTCGAGTCTAGCTCAAAGTGGTGTTTTCCGGTTTTACGCCTAGGTACATCTATTCCAGAGCCTCCTCTACCTGCTCGTATCCAGACAGGGATATATTGCTCGGAAAACTCACAAAATCTATATAATACCAATATTCTAGGAAGTTACTCTATACTAATCCTCAAAGTCTATCTTAGGGCTATGTTCTATAATTAGAGTTTATCTAAATCTAGCTTCCAAGGTTAGTACTAAACTGCCTCTGATACCAACTGTAACACCCCGACCCTAGTTACCCAGAGTCAGTGCATCATTCGTAACATTGGCATGATCATAAAAGATCAAGTCTCGAAAGACCGATTAGTTTAGTAGCCTTGGAAACACAAGATACATTCATAAATGTTACATTATGTCATAAAGTGAAAAACTACAATAACATAGTCTCCATAGTCCACACATCTATCTCCTTCAGACTATCCCGGAAGGTCAGTCATAAAATATTTCTTCACATCCTGGGAAAAATAAAACATTGAAAGGGGTGAGCTCAGATGCTTAGTAAGGATAACAATATAGAGGAAGCTTTTATAAATAAAAATAAACATTTAAGGCAATGTATAACTAAAACAAAAGCCTTTTAAACTTGAAATTCGACATAATATGGCAAATGTAAAATGAGATAATGCCATTTACTTATACCCATGGATATTCTACTGGTCGAATAACCACATGCAATATCAATAACCACTTTCATAATGATGGAATACATAATTCCAGACTATCATAACCACGTAGCCAAGGCCTCGTGCCAAGACTAGAAATAAGATTTTGTCAAGGCCTCATGCCAAGACACTATTTTGTCTCATGAGACCTGCCGATGCATCGAGGAGCTATATCGGGCTCCACCCGTCACTTATTAAGTCCAATGCATTCCTCATATGAACAGGTTTAAACATATCATAAACCATAACATAATTGCATCACATAGAATGTGCATAAAGGAAAAATAATATTTCCACACTTCAATCAATACAACACATTGATATAATAAAAACTTTATCAAAACCATTTTCCATACCAAAATAAAAGAAAATTAAAACATGGTATTTATTTTTATTTTAAAAAAAGTTATGGCTTATAGAAGAAGCCGGAACTCAAATAATAGTCACAGCGGCGGAGAACTCATTTTCACCGCATATGTAAGAAAAAACATTCCTTTTTTCGTTTAGTAAAAATACTTCATATAAAAAGATTCCTTTTGAATAAAAGTAAATGTCAAAGGGGTTTATACACCGTATAAATGAAAGTTGTGTATAAAACCAAATATGCCTCAGTGAAAGGAGGTTGAGACGAAGTCCTTACAAAGATCATTTTTAAAATAAAATAGATCTATTATGTGTATTTAATATAAGTAAACATAAAGAAAGTACAAATACAGGATAGGACATAATAATATCATGACATAATTTGAAAGTAGGAGAATAACCCAAAGAATGGAAATTGGGTTAAGAATTTCCCTTACCTCGTGTCTGACTTGACTCGACCGCTCTTTAACCTCCTGAATAATAAACTAGAGTTAATCTATACCTGATTAAGAACCCTTTTCAAGTTCATTATTCCATTTATATCCCTTATTACCATGTTATGAACATTATGTAATTATTTAAGTTAACAACGGTCGTTTTGTCGATCTTTGGTACTTGAGTCAAATATAAACTTCTTATAATTACAAGTTGTTCATGTAGTGAAATATCCATTATATCCAGAAATATATTAATTATGTAGATATAATATATATCATATATATCCAGTATATTCATGCATTTATAATATTACATAACATTTAGAGGTAAGAAATGAAATGCACCATTAATGGAGACGGTAAGCCATACGTACGCATGAACGCTACTTTAATTTCTATTTCGTATTTAATGGGATGAAGTTATAATTATATAAAGGTATAATATAATTCCAGTATAATATAATTTATAATACCATTTACTCTATCCTTTATACATCCCACATATGGCATTAACGATTCAAATCACTTTGAGGGGGCGGTAGTCCGCACTTCCTAAAATGAAAATATCGCGTTTACCCCTAATGGAAACCATAAAGGTATGACATAAATGAAAAATATAGAAGCTTAAGTAACACATAAAAATATTATATATCATATATAAATATAGTGACATCTTAATTTCCACCTTTGACGGTGTTATATGAGTGTTGAACAATCATCGTTTTGTGAGGCAGAAATTCGCCATCCATAGAAACAGTATGTTCTTTAACCATTAGATGTAGGTGTGTGTAAGTGTAGCCCAAATAATTCTTATAAAATAATCCTATTATATTTATTATACTGTTCTTGTTACAAAAGAAATTATTAAAAAGAATTTAGGGGGGCTGGAGAAGCAAAATAAAACATAAGAACACAAGTGAAAACACTACCTTTAAAACGGGTAACTCTTTTTGATTTGAGCCAATGGATTCCTTGGGAAGACTTCTGACCAAATTGAGGCTTCTAGGAGTAAGATAGAGAATTTTAGAGAGTATTTGGGAAGAGTTTGGCCGAGCCAAAAGGCTTTGAATTTTTGAATAAAGTGGTAGTGGTGGGGGCCTTTTATAAGAGGAGAGGAGGGGCACTCATGGAAAGATTGAAATGTTACATTATTATGAAATGATTTTCGGATTCTAAAGGTCCCACAATGATATATTTCGAGGATAAGGTAATAAAGGTTAGAAATATACTCATACAATAGGTTTTTGATATGTTTATGTCTTATATTTTACATTATCTTTTCATTTTATTTAAATCGTTAATTAATGAGGTAATCACTGCATCATCATTGTGTCATAAAAAGATTAATTTATATAATTTCTAAAAATTATAAAAAAAAATCATGATGTAGGAAATATTTTTATCTTTCTAATGAATATTTATAGTCAAAAATATGACTTTTATAACCCCTTTTAAAAAATGTTTTAGTAAAACAACACATGTTTGTGTCATTTTTATTTTAACATTAAATAAAAAGTTTTTAATGTCATTTCCCTACCAAAGTGGCTCCATGGGGTCCCCAAGTTGACCCATGGATTGTCTTGGTTGGAAAAGACTCATCCAATAGGGTTAGGACAAGTGTAAAGGTATTTTCATATTTTTATAATATCATTTTAACCTTAAATTTCACTAATTAACTTTAATCGCGATTAATTAAACTTAAAAGTTACTATTCACGAAAAAATTATTTTAATCCCATTGAAACACATTTTACATCCTAATGACAACCATGTATGTCGGATTTTTGAAAATCAAATCACAAAAGTGGTAATGTTTCATTTAAATGAAAAATTAGTTTTTTAACTACCACTTAGTGGTTTCACTATTCATCAAAAATTGAAGTTTTTCAGAACAATGCCAAAATTTCACCCTAAGCTATAATTGATATTCTGAATTCAAAAATGATGCCTATTTTAAAAAATTCCAAACATATAAGTTGCATTAACTAATTTTATAAATAATTTCTGTTGTCTCAACAAATAGTGTGTTTTTAAGAAACAATATATATCAAAAGATTGACAATTGTTTATGTCCAATTTCAAAGTGAAATTAATTATAGTGAACACCATTGGATAAAATGGTTAAAATATATTCTAATTATACTTTAAAACCACTCAATAGTATAATTTATCACTATAAATTATTTTGATTAAAAAAAGTTGTTTTTAAGTATTTTTCACTATTCATAAAAAAATTGGAAGTTCTCAGAAAAATACCAAAAATTTAACTCAGGATAATTTCGATATTCAGAATCCAAAAATGGAGTCCATTTTGAAATATAAATATATATATAATTTCAAAAAGTGGGTATTACTATTCATAATGGCTATTTTGACTGGTCACGCTGTGTTAGAATCTCGAACTTGTGTACCATGCAAGCTATTGCATTATTGAAAGAGAAACGTATCGTGAAAGCTCGGGGTGTTACATTTATTACGTCATTTAATTTTTTTATGGTTAATAATAATTTAAATATTTATTATTTTACGATAAACACAAAAAAGTGTTAATTTTATTATCATTAAAATGAAATAAATACTTTAATTTTTTTACCATCTTGATATTATTATTCTTATTGTTCTTATTGGTGTTGATATTATTATTTTTATTATAATCATTAATATTTATGTTATTATTATTATTTTTATTATCTTTCCTAAAATTAATAATAGTATTATTGTTGGGTTATTATAATTTTAATTTGTTTTTTAAGGGTTTCCCAAGGCCCTTGGACACTTTTCCCTTGTTGTGTGAGAGCTAGCCCAGAGCCACCTTATTCCCCTACAGCACACCCCCACCACCTTCCTTGCTTAGCACACCCAGTGACCCCATGTCACATACATATCTTATTTTAAATGTATTTTTATTTTAAATTCCATTAATGCTTTGTTTTGGGGGGTTTCCAAAGTTTTTATGGAGAATATGTGAGTTTTCATGAATTGGGCCAAACCGTGAGCCCAATTCCAGATTTAAAAATAAAATTTGTTTCTTTTATAACGTATTCATTTTTTTAATATTTTTCACTCATTCCAACTCCTAAATGTCCTCCCCTAATATATTAACACCACAATTAAAATTTGGAGCCTTTGGAAATCCATAACCAAGGTGTATATGGGTTTTTATTTAAGGGATTGGGCCTGCCCGAAAGCCCAATTCCAGTTTTAAAAATAAAATTTGATTAGTTAATAACTTATTCATTTTTAAGGGGTTTTCGGTGATTCCAAGCCCCAAACACGCCCCTTGAACCCAGACGCGCATCCCATATCCTCCCACCCTCTTTTCATCTCATTTGCATCGCGGTTTAGGTCGAAAGTGCTGGAGAACTCAAATTTCGGGCAGATTTATAAAGGTAATTTGTTTCCCTCATAACTCCTTCGATTATTACTCTTTTTCCCCCATTCAAATTCCTAAATGATCTACCTATTTTTGTTCGAACCTCCCATGAAGGTTTGAGTATTTTTGAAATCAGCTACTGGTATTTTGGGGGGCGATTTCTACAAGATATTTTAAGTAAGTTGTTCTCCTCCTTTCTTCTTTCAATTTGTTAAGGGTTACATCCAATTTAGTTAGGGTTTCTTCCATTATAATTGTGGTTCCTAATGTCCAGGAAGTAGGGTTTAAAATTTAAGGTTTTATATTGTGTTTTATGGTCTGAAATTCTGGTTTTAGGTCTGGTTTAGATTTCTTGAGGTGCGGCGGTGGTGCGTTTGAGTTTTCGCACAAAGGATTCAAGGGTTTCCTTGGTTTTGGTAGGTGATTCCATTGTGTATGAAATCTTTGTGAATTGGCTACTGTTTTTATGGTATTTTCATGCTTATTAAATTTTATTATTTCTGAAAAATATAGTTTTAGTGGTGTTTGTATTTAAAATGAATCCTAAAGGCCAATTTCATGTGAAATTGGGGGTTTTTCATAGAAATGTATTATTAGTTTAATTGGGGCTACCATATAAGTAACTAGTTGATTTTATTGAAGTATAATAGGGATAAAAATACTGTTTTTAATGATTGTCCCTTGTGTTGTTGCTGAAAAATCTGGTTTTAATGGTGTTTGTGAACCACATGAAATTCTAAGAGTTGTGTTGTGTAAAAATGGAGACTTTGCAAGGATGTTGTTTCTTGAACTATATAGGGTTGCCCTAAAAATGATTTTGTGTTTTAACTGAATTGTAGTGGGATATCCTTTATGTTTTGGAAACTTAAATATGTGCACATAGTATTCAATTGAGGTTTATAAGGTGTTTTGTGTCCGAAACACTACGAGATTTTGAGGAATTGTTTTATGAAAAATCTAAGTGTTTTGTTACGTGTTTTAAGTGGTATAAAATGTGATAGCTACTGTATTGGTTGTGATTGACCAGTAATGGTGTTTTATATGAAAATTTATTTATGTTGCATGCTGAATTTGATTGAGCACAAAAGGGGAAGCCCGGGTACCTAGGTGGGGCGGATTTGTACTAGTACGGCTAGTGGACCGGATGGGTTTTGTCCCTGTTTCACTTAGCATTTGGATAACGACAACTCTAACTAAACTATGTGGATGATTATTGGGGACCACTAGGTTATGGGTGTGTTCCCTACTAGTGGCTCATGCATGAGAAAGGATTTTGCTATGGTTACTTTACACCGAGGTACGAGGTACATAGGGCCCAAGACAACCTAGTGCCTAGGGGTGTTCCCAATGTTGTTGCTCATTGGATTTGTAGTATCTACCCATGTCTTAGGGTGTGTTTGGAATTAAATTACAGTATATAACATTTCTATTTTAATGTGTTAGTATTCCAAAAATTTTGGATTGAAAACTATTTTCAATTAGAGGTTTCATTTCTTGAAATTTGAACACTACTTTTCCTTGCGTTTGAAAACTGCTTGCTTTTTCACATTGTATTTCTTACTCTTTGGAATCATTGGGTGGTATCCTACTGGGCTTTGGCTCACACCCTACTTACACCCCTTGGGTGTAAGTAGACTTGGTTATGTTTGATTCAGGTAAAGGAAGGGATAAGGGTGATGGCGGTTCACGGTGTTAGTTCCCATTCTTGGTGCGGAGTTGTGGAGATAGCTTGGGGGCGATGACCCCTAGTCGTGTGGAGTCCTTGGGGCTGTCTTAATTCTATAATTATTTTTATTTGTACCACTTGTATTGTCTTTAAACCAATGTACTCAGTTCTGGTTTTTTTTACTTAAGTCTTGTTTGGCTCAAAAATTTCAGATTTATATTATGGAATGTTTTTAATGTTTTATGCTTTCATACTCGGGTAAATCGTTCCCAAACCTAAATTAATGATACCCGGGCACTTGTGCTAGCCCGTGGGGATAGGGAACGCCCTTCGGGTCATGTCATGGGCTGGGTTTGGTGCCGGTTTTGGCGGTGACCAGATTCGGTTCGTGACAAAATGGTATCAGAGGAGGTTCGCTCCTTGGGTCATGTTATTTGGGGAAGAGTCAGCATAGTCTGGAGCTAGGATTTTTGGGACTTGAAATTTCAGTCATGGGTAGTGTGCCTGGCCAGCACACCTCATGAAGGGATTCAAGTCACCATGGTAAGTATGGATTTATTTGAGTGCTTTGGTTTTTTTTGGTTTAATGATGACTCTGGGAAATGAAAAGAGAGTTGGGAGAATAATCTCAGTGAGCTCGCAGGGCCTGGCAAGCCATGTGGAGCCATGGATATTTCCCTAGAATACTCTCTGTGACGGCGAAGTGATTGGAATATGGCTGCCAACCATATGTCCAAGTCACCCACCGAAACTAGTTTCCTCTTGCATTGTTTTGTGCTTTAGTTTTGAAATCTTAGCACTTTGGTTTTAAGGTGACTTGGTTTTAAGAAGCGTAAAGTTTTTATAAAATGATTTTCAAATAAAGAGGGAATGGTTTGGTTTATGAAATGGCGGAACTGAATTTTCAGAATTGTTTTGAAATGTAAAATGGTGTGCTTACACCTCTTTGAAAGCAGGAACTATATTGAATTTGGTTCTGAAAAGTGTTTCCAATAGAGTTTTCTAAACAATTAGGGTGTGTTTTAATGGGATGATATGTTTCGAAATTGACGTGAATAACCTAAAAGTTAGTTCTTTTCTAAATGGTTGTGTCCTTATGAAATGTTTTGTAAGATGTGAATTGGGATTTCCTTCTCATTGTTAGCAGTTTTAAGAAAAAGGTTGGGTTGGTTGACCATTTTGTTTTTGAAAAGTAGAAGGAAGTTTTGTTTTACCCTTTTGTATTTCCATGAGTGACCACATGCGTGGGGTTATATGGGATGATGGATGGTTGATGGCATGACTGGATGAGTGCTGGGATGGATATGAGGTGGGTGCCCGATGTGGCACAAAAACATGCATGTGTGAGGCCCATGGGGTACCATTGGTGGATACGCTTACTGCTAAACCGTTTGTTTTAAAAAAAAATTGGTTTTAAAGAAAAACATGATGTCTTGATGAATAGTTTGTTATGGTTTGTATTATGGGTTTTTGAAAATGTTGATGTTGTGGGATGTTTTGAGTTCAAGAACCCCTTCTGTTTGAACTGTGTTTTGGGTTTGTGTTTGGTCGGTAAGCTGTGTTGCAGGGATGGTTAGTGGTCTCTTTTGAAAATTTTTTTTGGGATGCCTTTATGGCGGTTCCCTTCATGTGTTTGGATCTGGTTTGTGGCATGTTTTGACCAATGGACCAGCTTGGTTGGGTCCTTGGGTTCTCTCATTGGATAAGGTATGCCCCCATTAAGGGTTAATGCACAACTGAAGTGCAACCCGTTTTGTTTCGCCATTGGAAAATCCTCCAGTTGATCAATATAAATAATATTTTATCGAACATTTATTTTATTGAGTCTACACCCATTCATTTCGCTGATTTGTGGATCCTCTTGTAGTGGAATAGTGCTTGGGGAAGGTTGAAAGAGACCTTAGTTTCTTAAGTTTCCTGATTCACCAAAGGTGGGAGTGTTCTTTCGTTGTTAGTACAGATGAGTGTCTTGATGGTCTCTAAGAGGGCCTCTGGGTTCTTTATACTTTCTTTGAAGAAAGAGTTATTATTAAACAACCAATTTTGAGATTTAGGTCATGATATGATATTGTGTCCACTTTTTGGACTTATCTGTTGTTTAGGGACTTTGAATATGGTCCCGTTCCATGTATTGTTTCTATCAATCGTCAGGGTCATGTTCGGTGACGCATTGTGCTGTTGTGTGCTCTTTTGACCATAAAGGTGAAGGTCACACAATCCTTTAAGGTTCTATGTTATGTTGGGATTGTGTCTCCCTTGGGAAAAACATCAAATCCTCTATCTTAGAGGAAGGTGTTTATACGTGTCTTTCCCTTCTATTGTTTCTCACCCAAAGAAACAAGGTGCGATGTGTGTGCATCTTCTGATCCCTTGTTTCAATGAAATGTTTGGTTTTGGTAAAGTGGGTTATGGAGTGTGTTATGTCTTGATAAACCCATCAGGGTATGCAGTGTAGTTGTTTGTGGCACCGAAATAAGAAGTTCCACATAGGGGTTTCAATAGCCTAACTGCGTGGCCGAAGATGCTTCAATATTTTGAGCTCCAGCCATAGGTCCCGGAGAGAAGCTGGCGCGTAGTCAGGGGAAACACCAGTGTCGTTTAAACACTTATACAAAGTCCTATCCTCAGTATGAAAGATAGGAAAAGTTTAAACCTATGGTTTCATCATCTTCCTTCTGTTGTTCTCGTTCGGTGGAAATAGGTAGAGGGCCTTGTACCCATGTCATCGCCTAATGTTTTTCCCTCCCACGTTGATTTCCATTGAGTCAATGGAGAATGGTTGGAAATTTGGCTAGAAAGTTTGAGCACACATTTTGTGCATGATTAGTAGTGTCAGTGTGCTAGGAAGCCATGTTCAAATAATGATCAGCATAGTTAGTGCATGGTTTCCCAAACCGTGCGGTCTGACCCTGCACCCTTTCCAAATCTAAAAAAAAAATTGGGTCTTTTTGTGTCGGCCCATGCTGGTCAGTTAAGATGGTTGGTTCTTGTGGTGGGAAGACCCACTGTGGGTATCATGTATATTATTTTGTAAATTTCTAATTTATGTATACCCCTTGTACTAGGGAGTCTGTTTGGGCCTCCCCCTATTAGTGTCTTGATTCTGTCTCGAAAAAAAAAAAATTTAAGTTGTCTCTTATGGTGGGGAGCCCATTTGTGTCTCTTCATACGAGTAACTCATATTTTTCCTTGGTTTTTTATGGGAAGTAGGTATTATCATTTGGAGATATCTAACTACCTACATCTTACTTTGGTAAACATTGATATTGGAGAGTGACAAATGGTTTAGTTATAGAAGGGCAAGTGTAACCTTGTTCGATGTTGTTGTTTATTTGGGTAAATTGATTGAGTATTGTTCAGATTGTGTCTGAGGAGTTTTCATTTGGGATAAAGCTTGAATGTGATTTATTCATTCAGGAAGGTGGTGTAAGTCATGTTTGTGAGAGTATTCCTTCCTTCATTGATCACTGGAGGTGTTATGGCCTTTGGGGGAGAAACCTGGCAAGAGAGTACCTCTTGGTTTCTCAGTTGAGTTTGGTTGTTGCTTTGGCCTTACTGTGACTTTCCGGGGCGGAAAGTTTTCATGGTGGGGAGAATTGTCACATACATATCTTATTTTAAATGTATTTTTATTTTAAATTCCATTAATGCTTTGTTTTGGGGGGTTTCCAAAGTTTTTATGGAGAATATGTGAGTTTTCATGAATTGGGCCAAACCGTGAGCCCAATTCCAGATTTAAAAATAAAATTTGTTTCTTTTATAACGTATTCATTTTTTTAATATTTTTCACTCATTCCAACTCCTAAATGTCCTCCCCTAATATATTAACACCACAATTAAAATTTGGAGCCTTTGGAAATCCATAACCAAGGTGTATATGGGTTTTTATTTAAGGGATTGGGCCTGCCCGAAAGCCCAATTCCAGTTTTAAAAATAAAATTTGATTAGTTAATAACTTATTCATTTTTAAGGGGTTTTCGGTGATTCCAAGCCCCAAACACGCCCCTTGAACCCAGACGCGCATCCCATATCCTCCCACCCTCTTTTCATCTCATTTGCATCGCGGTTTAGGTCGAAAGTGCTGGAGAACTCAAATTTCGGGCAGATTTATAAAGGTAATTTGTTTCCCTCATAACTCCTTCGATTATTACTCTTTTTCCCCCATTCAAATTCCTAAATGATCTACCTATTTTTGTTCGAACCTCCCATGAAGGTTTGAGTATTTTTGAAATCAGCTACTGGTATTTTGGGGGGCGATTTCTACAAGATATTTTAAGTAAGTTGTTCTCCTCCTTTCTTCTTTCAATTTGTTAAGGGTTACATCCAATTTAGTTAGGGTTTCTTCCATTATAATTGTGGTTCCTAATGTCCAGGAAGTAGGGTTTAAAATTTAAGGTTTTATATTGTGTTTTATGGTCTGAAATTCTGGTTTTAGGTCTGGTTTAGATTTCTTGAGGTGCGGCGGTGGTGCGTTTGAGTTTTCGCACAAAGGATTCAAGGGTTTCCTTGGTTTTGGTAGGTGATTCCATTGTGTATGAAATCTTTGTGAATTGGCTACTGTTTTTATGGTATTTTCATGCTTATTAAATTTTATTATTTCTGAAAAATATAGTTTTAGTGGTGTTTGTATTTAAAATGAATCCTAAAGGCCAATTTCATGTGAAATTGGGGGTTTTTCATAGAAATGTATTATTAGTTTAATTGGGGCTACCATATAAGTAACTAGTTGATTTTATTGAAGTATAATAGGGATAAAAATACTGTTTTTAATGATTGTCCCTTGTGTTGTTGCTGAAAAATCTGGTTTTAATGGTGTTTGTGAACCACATGAAATTCTAAGAGTTGTGTTGTGTAAAAATGGAGACTTTGCAAGGATGTTGTTTCTTGAACTATATAGGGTTGCCCTAAAAATGATTTTGTGTTTTAACTGAATTGTAGTGGGATATCCTTTATGTTTTGGAAACTTAAATATGTGCACATAGTATTCAATTGAGGTTTATAAGGTGTTTTGTGTCCGAAACACTACGAGATTTTGAGGAATTGTTTTATGAAAAATCTAAGTGTTTTGTTACGTGTTTTAAGTGGTATAAAATGTGATAGCTACTGTATTGGTTGTGATTGACCAGTAATGGTGTTTTATATGAAAATTTATTTATGTTGCATGCTGAATTTGATTGAGCACAAAAGGGGAAGCCCGGGTACCTAGGTGGGGCGGATTTGTACTAGTACGGCTAGTGGACCGGATGGGTTTTGTCCCTGTTTCACTTAGCATTTGGATAACGACAACTCTAACTAAACTATGTGGATGATTATTGGGGACCACTAGGTTATGGGTGTGTTCCCTACTAGTGGCTCATGCATGAGAAAGGATTTTGCTATGGTTACTTTACACCGAGGTACGAGGTACATAGGGCCCAAGACAACCTAGTGCCTAGGGGTGTTCCCAATGTTGTTGCTCATTGGATTTGTAGTATCTACCCATGTCTTAGGGTGTGTTTGGAATTAAATTACAGTATATAACATTTCTATTTTAATGTGTTAGTATTCCAAAAATTTTGGATTGAAAACTATTTTCAATTAGAGGTTTCATTTCTTGAAATTTGAACACTACTTTTCCTTGCGTTTGAAAACTGCTTGCTTTTTCACATTGTATTTCTTACTCTTTGGAATCATTGGGTGGTATCCTACTGGGCTTTGGCTCACACCCTACTTACACCCCTTGGGTGTAAGTAGACTTGGTTATGTTTGATTCAGGTAAAGGAAGGGATAAGGGTGATGGCGGTTCACGGTGTTAGTTCCCATTCTTGGTGCGGAGTTGTGGAGATAGCTTGGGGGCGATGACCCCTAGTCGTGTGGAGTCCTTGGGGCTGTCTTAATTCTATAATTATTTTTATTTGTACCACTTGTATTGTCTTTAAACCAATGTACTCAGTTCTGGTTTTTTTTACTTAAGTCTTGTTTGGCTCAAAAATTTCAGATTTATATTATGGAATGTTTTTAATGTTTTATGCTTTCATACTCGGGTAAATCGTTCCCAAACCTAAATTAATGATACCCGGGCACTTGTGCTAGCCCGTGGGGATAGGGAACGCCCTTCGGGTCATGTCATGGGCTGGGTTTGGTGCCGGTTTTGGCGGTGACCAGATTCGGTTCGTGACACCCCATCCCATCCAGCCTGCCTCAGCCTCCCTTGAAATGTACCTGCCAACCCTCCTACTTCCTGGATGCTGTCGAACCTGGCCCCCCTCCATCCCAGCAGTGCACTACTTCTCCCCATCACCCCAGCCGACCCCTCCCTCTGTACAGTGTGATCCAGCACCCTCGGAGCCAGCTGCCTCCCTCCCTTTCTGCAACTCACCCAGCCACCTGCTGGTTTACCCACCATCACGCTTGAATACCCGACCCCCCCCCCCCTTTTCCATCATAGTGTGCCCCGACGGACCGCCTGTCCTTCTACCCTGTTTCTGGCCGCGAGACCCCTCCCGACTCCCTTGCTCTGGCGCGCCAGCCAACCCCGACCCCCTCGGCCTTCTTGCAGCATACCCCATCAACCTGGTGTGACCCCTTTGTTTCTGTCACAGTAGCAGCCCGCCGCTGCCTAACTCACGCGCACCTTTCCCACCGGCCACCTCGCACAACTGCTGTCAGGTGGCCCTCACCGTAACCCCCGTTCGGACTGTATCCAGCCACACAGACACCCTCTTCTAGTACGACACCTTTTCCAAAACTATCCAGCCTTCTCCTTTAATAGGGCTCACCCCTTGATAGTGCGTACCCCCACAGGCGCACCTTCTGCTTGTGAGCGTAGTAACCCGCGTTGCCTTGTTTCGATGCCCGCACCATCGGCATTGCCCCGACTAGCTCTCCAGCTATCTGTTTCCAGTCACAACCCCCCATTGGTATACCCTTTTGATTTATTCTCCTTTTGATATTTCTATTGGATATATATATATATATATATATATATCACCTTGGTTTGGTTAGGGGTTTTATTAATTATGTGTTGTTTTGGGTCAGTTTAACTTTTCAGGACCCGCGTGAGGCTTTTAGAATGAGTGTCGTCATTGCGCCTTGGTTCTGATGTTGCATTGTAAAGACCAAAAAATTTCAAGGAATTTTTTTTTCTTAAATACTTTTGGAATTTTTCAAGTCTGTGGCTTCTAACGACACTTGATTCTGAGGCCCGGTGTGCCTGAAATCAATTTATGAAGTTTAGCTCGGGTACGTTCAGTGAACGAACGAGCGGGTTTTTCTATCATTTAAACCAAGTCTCAGAATTGAAATCCAAGGGCACCGATGAACTCACAATGCCGATAATTTCTTAAGAGGACCTTTACCACAATTTCATTTGCACGGGAGGAGAAGTTTAATTTTGTGGTTTAAATAAGAAGTGAATAAAAATTATGGAAATTTTTTTATTCTTTATCTTATGTGGTTATATCCAACATGGGGGAGTTGGGATGGGACCCACAAGCTCCTAACTACCCATATAAGGATATTTGTGAGGTGGGGCCCACACGATCCCCAACCTTTCACATTCCCAAAACTCTCTCTTAACTCTCACAAAACTCCCCCTTTAAACTTGGAAACTTCCATAATTCAATGTGGACCTTTCCTATATCCCTCTCACTTCATTAAAACTTGCCAACACTCACACCTCAATTAATTAGTTGAGACTCTTTCATTAATTAATCAAGTGTTTGAATTTGTAATTTTAAATGATTGGTTTGTTTAATTAAAATAAGGGGTGACCTTATTTTATTTGGGGTTGGATTGTTGTGTTGAGATTTTGGGGAGAGATCTCTTGAGTTTTGAAGAATGCTTCATCTACTTTGTTGAAGAAAGACAACTCTCCGATGAAGAACATCGACTCGGAGACCTCGGATTCTCCATTCCCTTCTTCCTCCGTGACAAGGGAGGAGACATCGACGCGGTATCTTGCCAACGACGTCTCGCCTTATAATCTTCTCTCCGTGACAAAAGGGGAGACACAACTTCCTCCTCAGGCACACTCCGTTGTCACATAGGGAACCTCACCCCGCGATGCCGTCTTCCGCGATGCCCGACGTTCTTTATCTTTTGTTGAGGTAGGGGTTTGTTCTTGAAAGTGGATGTTTATGTATTCTGTTCTAGTTTGAAATCATTATTAAATTTGGATGATTGCTATCATCTTACGTGGAGGGTGGGGGCCGAATGAACATGGCCCGACAACCCTCTGTTGTTCTCGTTTATTAATTTAGAATTGTCAATTGATGGTAGAGGAAGCACGACGCCATTGCGCCGTGCCGGGAATGTGGCGAAGGGAACCAGTGCCGTTGTGCCGGTTGTGCAGGAAGAACCGCGGCCCGCTACACGGGCTGCTTCGGCAGAGAAACTGGCTGGCCCATTGGCGGGGCGGGTGGATCTGGACCGCGGCGCCACACTAGAAGACCAGTGGCCCACCAATACGGGCCGCGTGCGCAGAAGACCGGCCTGTTTGGGGAAGGGCGGTGGCGCCGGTGCTGAGAACGAGGGGGGGTGGGCCCTGGAACAGGCTCTACCTTCAGGCTGAGTTGTGTATTTCTTCAAAATGGGCTAACACCCCTGCTGGGTCGGACCCGTCAAACTGGGTCAACCTGACTCGTAGGCCCACTGGGCTAAACGTTCCAGGCCCATTATTCACTTAAACATGAATAACTTAAGGACTGCATATCTGATCGACGCCCCGTCTGTGGCACTGGGACTATTTCGATGAGATGGTCCTTTTGTGATACTCTAAGTGAGTTTCGAATGAATTTGGCTATCATCCGGGTTACAAATGATCATATTACTAACCAGGCCCTTGTGACAGAAAAGCCATTATATCTCAGACCGGGCGTCCGATTGACGCTCCGTCTATTGCGTTGAGTTCCTTTTGATGAGAAGAAACTTCAGGATACATCAAATCTGGACTTCGTGATAATTGATGTAACGACCCCCCTTGGCTCGAGTAGAGGACCCTCCCGGAATCGAGCGTGCTGTGGGTGGGAACCCATAGAGCAGTCTGCGACTGAGATGACGACGATGACTGTACTTGGATCCTACGTGGGTTCGGCAGTGAGGACGACTATACTTCGATCCTCTCTGGGTTCAGCCGTGATGAAGACTATACATGGATCCTACGTGGGTTCGACAGCAATGGTTACTTTACTTGGATCCTACATGGGTTCAGTAGCGGCTACTTCTGTACTTGGATCCTACGTGGGTTTAAAAGGGGATATGATACAGAGGCTACATCTATCATCTCCACCCCTCTCTGTGAGTAGTATACCTATGTGAGCTGAGTCATGACTCTCAATCATTATCATCCATGTGATTTCCTTGCTTTCCTGTGTGGACCGGGTTGTGTTTTCATGTGTGGACTGGGTTGTACTTGGGCTCGTGAGTTGGATCCGAACTGGAATTGATGACTTAGGTATATGTATGGGCATATACCTAAGTAGATTTTCTTAATACTTTGTGTTTGTATCTTTCCTTTTTGTTTTATCATTTTTGGATTCTGGGAGACCATCAGGGGTCTCGGGGTCCCTACTGAGTATCGTATACTCAAACCTGCACGGGCTATTCCCACACTACGTTATGTTGGATGCAGATGAAAGAAATCATTGATCGAGGTGGAGTCTTGTGGAGCGGGACGGTACCTGTAGGTGGACCACTTGGCGGGACGTACACGGAGCGGACGGCCGGACCCGTGGAGGTGATGAGACCATTTGTACCCACCCTTCAGGTGGGATATCCGGAGGACGACTCAGTGGTTTCTGGTTTAATTTACTTCAACTATTCTTTCTTTTTTATTGTACTATACTTTCTGTTGGGTTTGTATTCTGGCCCATTTATTTTCCAGCACATTCTTTTTTACTCAGTTTACTTAGTGTTTAATTCAACTTGCGTACTCTATTGTGTTTGTTTAATTATATAAAGGAAATTACTTCCCTTTTATCGGGATTTACGCCTTTGGTGCTAGTCGCCGGCCCCGGGCCTGTGGAAGGCGGGCTTGGGGTAGACACGACATGGGCCCCGAGGATGGGTCGTCACAAATTGGTATCAGAGGAGTCGGATCTACCACAGAACTCAAGACTCTGATATTTACTTTCTGTGAAGAAATAGTGTAAAGCATATTGAGTGTGGTTATCAGTCCAGAGAGTCCAGTGTTGGTGCGGTGACCGACGTATCCATACACCAGGACCCTGACTTCTGTTTTTCGACTCAATACATGAAAACATTGATTTCATGTGTGTTTCAAAAGTTTTTTTGTGATTACTTTGTGTCACCTCAACATGTATACTGTTTGACCGTTGCGCACCTATTTCTTTTCAGGATGGCCCCACGAAGGCAGCTAGCTAAGGTTCCGAGATTTGTATGGGATGGAAGCCCACCGAGCGATGAGTCCTCGGTGCAGGTCCCCATTACAGTGGAGGAATCGACGGTACCTCTACCCATTGGGCCACCGATACCACCAGCCCCATCAGAGGAGGGTTCACGCTGCCTAAGCGCGCTGCATGAGGTTCAGCGACAGAGGCCACCCAGGTTCCATGGAGATATGGACCCTCAGGCAGCCGAGGAATGGATGGAGGCTATCATCCGAGTCTTCATATTGGTAGGGACACCAGTAGATCTTATGGTGATCCTTGCGGCAAGTCTCCTGTACACAGTAGTAGGTAGATGGTGGAGCCTGATGCCCAGGGGCTCGACGAGGAATATCTACTTTGGACGGACTTCAAGATCCTCTTTAGCTTGGAGTTCGTTCTAGCCACCCTCAGTGCGGTGTGCATCCATGAGTTACTACAGCTGTGGTAGGGTAACATGATAGTAGACTAGTACACAGTGAGAATTACCGACCTCTCGCACTACTCCACGGACATGGTATGAGACCCATTCTTCCACGCCCAGACCTTCGAACAGGGACTGAGCCATGAGATCAGGGCTTCGATGATCTCTCTTAGTATTCCGACGCAGGCTGGAGTACTAGAGAGAGTCCTTCTTGTGGTGAGCTTCCTTGCTAAGCCTACGCTAGCAGCGAGGCCTACCATAGGGCGACACGTAGCGGAGTCTTCTGCAGCCGGCAGTAGATAGATGTCTCAGAGGTCCAAGCAGACCAGGCCATAATTTGGGAAACCTTAGGATACTGGTTCGGATGTGTGGGGCACACGACACATAGCCAGCCATGTGGGGGGCAGGCAGTTCTATGCATGCGGCGGGCAGGGCCACATGGCTCGTGACTGCCTAACTCACCATGCATAGGAGCAGCAGATGGTTGAAGAGCCTCCCAGGCAGTGGCAGAGGATTGACTGTGGCGGTCCGCAGGGAGCAAGCGGATGAGGAAGAGGATCTGGAAAAGCAGCAGGTGGTGGGGGACGCTTCGAGGCTCTACCACCACCACCACATGGAGGACCAACCCGACCATAGGGAGCTAGCAGACAGGGGCATGCTCATATCCTGGCAGTTGAGGCCTACGACCACGATGCACCTGATATGATTTGAGGTACTATCAGTGCCTACTCTACCCTTACTGCAGTTCTTATAGACATAGGAGCGAGTCATTATTTTATTGCCGCTGCCCTTTTTCAGAGCTCGGAGATTCTGACGGAGCCGTTGGCTCAATCCTTATAGCTTGAGACTCTTACGGGATCAGGCTCGATGATTACGCACTGGTGTCGGTAGAGTGAGATTACTATAGGAGGTGAGAGCTTCAGGTGGGATCTACTTGTAGTGGCATTGAGGCCTTACGACGTCATCTTGGGTATGGAATGGTTATCTACCATCCATGCCCAGATCGACTGTATTAGGCGCAAAGTGTAGTTTGTACGCACAGATGGGAGCAGGTTCACCTTCACCAGTGAGAGGGGATCCTTTACAGTGCATGATAGACTTACGCAGAGGAGAGGGCAGCTGATCACCCATCAGTTGGGTAGTCTCATCCTTGGAGCAGTTGATGTGCGGAGTCCGAGTTTTCCTGTTGTGGTGGATCAATATGTGAACGTTTTTCCGAATGACGTACCATGACTACCTCCTCACATAATGGTAGATTTATACATTGAAATGTATGCTGGGACAGTCCCGATATCTACTCCAGCATATCGGATGGCTCCTGCTGAGCTTCGTGAGCTACGAGTACAGTGGGAGGACTTCCAGGGCAAGGGATTCATCCGACCCAGTGGTTCACCCAAGGCTTCTCTGATTTTATTTTCCAAGGAGTATGGGAGCTTACAACTATGTGTTGACTACCGTCACCTGAATCAGGTGACCGTAAGGAACAATTATCCACTCACGAGGATAGACTACCTCTTTGATCAGCTCAAGGGAGCACGATAGTTCTCGAAGATAGATCTCAGGTCAGGCTATCATCATCTCAGAGTTCGAGACGAGGATCTATAGAAGATGGACTTCAGGTGTTGGTATGGCCACTATGAGTTCTTGGTTATGCCTCTCAGTGTAACCAACGCTCCAGCAGTGTTCATGAGTCTCATGAATAGGATCTTTCAGCATTACCTCAATCAATTTGTTGTAGTATTCATCGACGACATACTGATTTACTCGACTACTGAGGAGGAGCATGCCTACCACTTGCAGGTTGTACTGGACACACTCTGAGAGCACCAGATTTATGGTATGCTCTCGATGTGACAGTTCTGGATTCGAGAGGTCCACTTCTTTGGGCACGTCATCTCTGAGGCGGGAGTTGGGGTGGATCCTTTGAAGATCGAGGTAGTACTTGCTTGGAAGCCACCCTGGAGTGTGACAGAGGTGCAAAGTTTCCTAGGTCTGGCTGGGTACTATTAGAGGTTTGTTCAAGACTTCTCCAGAGTTACAACACCACTTTCATCTTTAAAGAAGAAAGGGAAACCCTTCGTGTGGTCAGATAGATGTCAACAGAGCTTCCAGGAGCTGAGACAGAGATTGAATAGTGCACCCTTCTTGAGACTACCAGAGGAGGGCGTAGGGTATGCAGTTTACTACGATGCATCAGGGACCAGACTTGGGTGTGTCTTGATTCAGGAGAGGGTAGTGATCACTTATGGTTCACAACAGTTGAGGTAGCACGAGCAGAACTATGCTACCCATGACCTGGAGTTATAAATAGTGGTCTTTCCCTTGAAGATGTGGTGGCACTATCTGATGGGCGAGCGCTTTACAGTATACTCAGACCACCAAAGTCTCAGGTACATCTTCTCATAGAAGGATATAAACCTGAGACAGTGGCGATGTCTCGAGTTTCTCTAGGACTATGACTTTGAGATAGTCTATACTCTCGAGAAGGGGACCATGGTAGCTGATGCTCTCAATAGGATATCGGGCATTCAGCTACTTGGAAAGGCGACAGAGCAACTAGCCACGTTGAAGATATCCTTCGTGGATGGATATGGAGTAGACTTTCTAAAGTCACTCCTCCACTACTTCAGTGGTTCAGAGAGGAACAACGTGGGGACATTGACTATGATATGCGACGTGCACAGATATCCATTGGACATGCGCATGATGGATTTTATGAAGGAGGAGAGCACATCATCCTCTTCAGGGGACGTACCATGGTACAAGTTTCACTGTAGGAGGAAGTGATGAGGGTGTTTCACACTTCCCCTATTTTGGTATATCCAGGAGTGGCGAAGATGTACCAGGACCTCCGACGGTAGCACTGGTGGCCTGGTATGAAGAAGTTTATGGGAGAGTTTGTTTCACGATGCCTCACCTTCCAGTAGGTGAAGGCAGAGCACTAGGTACCGGCAGGATTGGTGCTGCCCTTAGACGTCCCAGATTGGAAGTGGGATGGTATATCCATGGATTTCGTGATGGGGTCCCACATACTTCCCGAGGACACGACTCCATCTGGGTGATTGTCGACCATCTCAACAAGTCAGCCCACTTCCTACCAATCAGAGAACAAGGCTCAGTGGAGAGCATGGGACGTCTCTATATTCAGGAGATCATACAGCTTCATGGTGTGCCATTATCTATCGTCTCCGATTGAGATGCTAGTTTCACTTCCCGGCTTTGGAAGGGGTTGTAGGAACCTTTTGGAATGCAGCTACACCGGAGCACTGCCTTTCATCCTCAGACGGATGTCCAGGCGGAAAAGACCATTCAGACACTCGGGGTCATGCTCCGTGCATGTGTCCTAGACTTTAGTTGCAGTTGGGAGGATCATCTACCATTGGTGGAGTTTGCGTACACCAACAGCTACCACTCCACCATTGAGATGACACCATACAAGGCACTGTATGGCCAACCATGCAGATCACCTCTGTGCTGGACTGAGCCTGGGGAGTCAGCACTCATAGGACCAGAGATGGTTCAGGCTATGACTGAGAAGGTGAAAATCATCCAGGAGCGGATGAGGACTACATAGAGCAGACAGAAGTCCTATGCTGATAGGAGGTGGAGACCACCAGAGTTCGAGGGTGGCGACCACGTTTTCTTACAGTTCTCACCTCAACGTGGATTACAGAGATTTGGTCGAGGCAGAAAGTTATCTCCGCGCTTCAACGGACCTTTCTAGGACCTCAGCAGGGTAGGTGAGGTGGCTTACCACCTAGCTCTTCCACCTCAGTTTCACTGGGCGTATGAAGTCTTCCACGTATCTCATCTGAGGAGATACGTGCACAACCTGACACATATCATTGATCATAGGGATCTAGACATCGATGACGGGATGAAATTCGCGAAGGTCGTGGTGGAGATCGAGGATCGATAGGAACAGGTCCTACGTGGACAATCGATTCATCTGGTGTGAATTCGTTGGCAGTACGGGAACCTCCATGAGAGCACATGGGAGCGGGAGGCTCAGAAGCGTGCATAATACCCTCATTTGTTTCCCTAGTTTATGATATAACTTTACGAGGATGTAAAGCCCTGAGGTGGGAGTAATGTAGAGACCTAAAAAGATCAAGTAAAGTTTTTTCATAAATAATTTGGAATTTTTCGAGTCTGTTCCTTCTGACGACACTTGATTCTGAGGCCCGGTGTGCCCGGAATCAATTTCCGAAGTTTATCTCAGGTACATTCAGTGAAAAAATGATCGGGTTTTTTTATCTTTTAAACCGGTGCTCAGAATTCAAATCTGAGGGCACCGATGAACTCACAACGCCCGTAATTACTTAAGAGGACCTTTACCGCAATTGAGTTTGCACTGGAGGAGAATTTTAATTCTGTGGTTTAAATAAGAAGTGAATAAAAATCATGGAACAATTTTTATTCTTTATCTTAAGTGGTTATATCCTACACGGGGGAGTTGTGATGGGTCCCACAAGCTCATAACTACCCATGTAAAGATATTTGTGGGGTGTGACCCACACGAGCCCCAACATTTCACATTCCCAAAACTCTATCTTAACTCTCATAAAACTCACCCTTTAACCATGAAAACTTCCATAATTTAATGTGGACCTTTCCTCTCTCCCTCTCACTTCATTAAAACTTTCCAACACACACACAACTTAATTAATTAATTGAAACTGTTTCATTAATTAGTTAATTGTTTGAATTTTTAATTTGAAATGCTTGGATTATTTAATTAAAATAAGGGGTGACCTTATTTTATTTGGGGTTGTCTTGTTGTGATGAGATTTTGGGGAGGGAGCTCTTGAGTTTCAAAGAACGCTTCATCTCCTTTGTTGAAGAACGCCAACTCTCCGACAAAGAACATCGACTTGGTGACCCTGGATTCTCTATTCTCTTATTCCTCCACGACAAGGGAGGATACACCGACGCAGGATCTTGCCAACGATGTCTCACCTTATAATATTCTCTCCTTGACAAAAGGGGAGGCATCGATTCCTCCTCGGGGACACCCCGTCGTCACTTACGGAACCTCACCCCACGACTCCCAACGTTCATTATCTTTTGTTGAGGTAGGGGTTTATTCATGAAAGTGGATGTTTATGTATTCCGTTATCGTTGGAAATCATTGTTAAATTTGGCCAATTTCTCTCGTCTTACGCGGAGGGTGCGGGCCGAACGAACATGACCTAAAAACCCTCCGTTGTTTTCATTTATTAATTTAGAATTGGCAATTGATGGCGGAGGAAGCATGATTCCATCAAGCAGTGCCGAGAATGTGGCAAAGGGAACTAGCACCGTCACGCCGGTTGTGCGAGAACAACCGTGGCCCACTACACGAGCTAATTCGGCGAAGGAACCGGCCGGCCCGTCGGCCGACTGGGTGGAGCTGGACCATGGCATCGGGAGGGCGCCATGCTGGAAGAATGGCAGCCCGTCCATGCGGTCTGCGTGCGCAGAAGACTGGCCGGTTTGGAGAAGGGCGGTGCCCCCTGGCGCCGCCGGTGCGAAATACCGGGGGGGGGGGGGGGCTTTTAACTTGCTCGGCCAGCCAGGCCACGTGCGGCCGGGCCGGGCCATGCCACTTCGGGATGAGTTGTTTATTTCTTCGGACCGATCCGACACCCCTACTGGGCTGGACCCGTCAAACTGGGTCAACTCGACCTGTCTACCCACTGGGCTAAACGGGCTACGCCCGTTGTTCACTTAAACGTGAACAACTTAAGGACCGCGCGTCCGATCGACGCGCCGTCTGTGGCACTGAGACTCTTTAGATGAGACGATCCTTTTCGATACTATAAGTGAGTTTCAGATGAATTTGGATATCAGTTGGGTTAGAAACGAGCGTATTACTAACCGAGCCCTTAGGACGGAAATGCCATTATCTCTCAGACCTGGGATCCGATTGACGTGACATCTGTTGCGTTGAGTTCCTTTTGACGAGACAGAAATTCGGGATACATAAAATCTGGACTTCGTGATAGTTAATGTATTGACCACCCTTGTCTTGAGGTGCGGAACCTCCCAGAATCGAGTGTTCTATTTACGGGAACCCTAGAGCTAGCTGCGACTGCAAAGACGATGACTACTGTAATCGGATCCTGCGTGGGTTCGGCACCAAGGAAAACTGTACTTAGATCCTTCGTGGGTTCGGCAACGATGTCGAATGTACTTGGATCCTACGTGGGTTCAGCAGCGATGGTTACTGTACTTGGATCCTACCTGGGTTCATCAATGATGACTTATATACTTGGATCCTACGTGGGTTCGGCAGGGGAGATGATACGGAGGGTACATCTATCATCTCCACCCCTCTTTATGAGTAGTATACCTGTGTGAACTGAGTCTTGAGTTTCGATCATTATCATCCATGTGATTGATTTTCTTTCTTGTGTGGACTGGGTTGTGTTTTCCTATGTGGACTGGGTTGTACATGGGCTCGTGAGTTGGAGCTGAACTAGAATTGATGAATTAGGTATATGTATGGTCATATACCTAAGAAGAGTTGGTTAATACTTTGTGTTTGTATCTTTCCTCTGTGGTTTATCCTTTGTGGATTCTGGGAGACCTTCAGGGGTCTCGGGGTCCCTAATGAGTATCGTATACTCACCCCTACACAGGCTATGCCCGCACTACGTTGTGTTGGATGTAGATGACACACAACACTGATCGGGGTGGAGTCTTGTGGAACGGGACGATACTTGGAGGTGGACCACATGGCGGGACGTACACGGAGCAGATGGCCGGACCCGAGGAGCTGAGGAGACAATTTGTATCCACCCTTCAGGTGATATATCTTGAGGACGACTGAGTGGTTGTTGGTTTACTTTACTACAGCTGTTCTTTTTTTCTATTGTACTGTACTTTCAGTTGGGTTTGTATTCTAGCCAATTTACATTCCAGCACTTACTTTTGTACTCAGTTTACTTAGTGTTCACTTCATCTTGCGTAATCTATTGTGTTTTTTTACTTATATAAAGGAAATTAGTTCCCTTTTATCGAGATTTACACCTTTGGTGCTAGTCACCAGCCCCTGGCCTATGGAAGGCGGGCTTGGGGTAGGCACGACATGGGCCTCGAGGATAGGTCTTGATATGCATTGTTATCACTCTTTGATCTTGAGTAAGGTTCCCATTACACAGATTTAAAAATTTAAGTTGCATCTATTTCCTGCTATTTGTGTCCTATATATATATATGCTAAATATTACTATGAAACTTGTGATTAATCCATTTATTATGCAAATATATAATTCAATTTCTTTTGGGATAAATGTCGTTGTTTTGTTATTTTTGAGCATGATAATTCTTCAATTAAATGTTGTATGAATTTCTCACCTAGGTTATCAATTTTAATAGGTTCGCACCATGAAATTGGTGTTTTCACCTGGTTGAGTCTTAAATGGAAACCATTTTATTAAATGTTGCATGTGTCTCTCATAAATTTCTCATTTGGATCTTATGGTTTATTTGAAAAAATAAAATGGTTTAGTTTGGTTTTATAATAATATCGGTAGCTTATCAGTTAGTATTTTGGGGCTCCTTAAATGGTTTCAATCTGGTTCGGTTCTTTTAAAAGTGGTGATTGTGAAATGTGTTTAATTCCCATTTTCCACTTTAAGACAAATGATGAAGTTGTTTGGATAAAACCCTCTTAGGATGACTCTCCCGCCTTAGTTATGAATGATTGTTTGGGAGACCCATGCTTAGAGACTTTCGGGTTCTCGAATAGTTTAAAGGCAAGTGGTTGTCCCATGGAGTGGCTCGGGGTAATTCATAATGTGAATTATTATTATTATATATATGTGTGTATGTGATCGGATGCTCAGCTAGCTTTAGTAGGCTCACTCCCTTTCCAAATACTTGAGACATGGGAATCTGGCATATTGAGAGAATATTCTAAGAATGATTACTGCACTAGTAGGTTATGGTACTGACCAGTGGCCCATAGTAGGTGGATATATTTGGTTTATTACTATGGAATTTTTCCTCGGCCTGCTTGAGAAACGACGGTCAGGCATATTGGGAATTTTTATTTCATTATGTGTGAAATGTCAACGAGGATAGGGTCTCATGTATTGGTGTCTTCTGGTTTATTCTTGATCTCCAATGTCCACCCATGTCTATTCGGATTTTGTTGATTGTAGTTGTGATTATGATGCTTATATGTATACCTACATTTCCCTTGCTGTGTGATTTCTTTTGTGCATTTTTGTGTATTTTTTCCTTGGAATGTGGTAAACTTGTTTTGATTACATTTCTAAAAATAGTTTTCATAAGAAAGTGTCTAATCCTATTTGTACAAGATTAAAAATATAAAAATCACTTTACATTTCTAAAAATCCATTAACACTGATGAAATGAATCTATATTTGAAAATGGTTAAGGGAAATGGTTCCTACTTTTCTTTTGAGTAAAATACTAAGAAAAACATACTTTAATAAATTGTAGTTCAAACTTGAAATGATGTTTCTTAATTTTAAAGGTAGTGCATTGGGAATAGATATCAGTCTAACCTACTGAGTTTTAATACACATGCCTATAGTTATTTTCTATTTTTAGTGTTTGTGCAGGCTACAACTTGAGTGTTCTCTCCTTGGGCGATGCTTGATCGTTGAGTTTGAGAGTGACCCGCGGGGTCACACGGAGTTAGTTTGCATGTTGGGTTTGGTTAGTTTTATTTTCTTTCATTCTTTTTTAGTCACCTCACCAGGTTTATTTACTCTGTGCTGCTCTGTATTATTTCTGTTATTTTATTTATTTGTATTGGGGAAAATCATCCCCACAGCCTCTGTTGGTTCCCTGGTGCTTGTCGCCAGCCAGGGAGGATCAGAAACCCCTCTCGGGCCTTACCGCAGATCGGCTAGGGTGACCAGTTCAGGGTCAAACTAGGTTGGTTTATGAAAATATAACTATAATTATACTGAATGGATCAACATTAACACCACTATTTGATCAATATAGTGAAACATGACTTTCTTTAGGAATATACCCCCCCTATGATTCATACATGAAATCTTTATCATTTGGGAAACATTGTGTGAACTATATATTTTTATAATCTTCATAATATTATTCACATTACATATAAAAGTTTTATTTTTTTGAATATCTTATAATATTTTCCTCAATGAATTTGACAACATTAAATTCCAAAATTTTATTCAATATTTTTCTTGAAGCATTGATAGGCCTTAATTTTTTTTGAGTTACCTAAAAATACTCCTTCATAATAAAATCACTACAATTACCTGTATCCACATATTTATTATGGCTTTAACACCTATTCTAAAAACAAGAAAATGTTTCAATGGGTGTTTCCTTTTCTAAAATGGATTTAATGGTGTTTTCTTTTCTATTTGACTTAGAATTACCTTGTTTTGAGTGTACACTACAACTTTTACTACCACCTCTTAGAAGTGGAGTGAGGTGCCATTTTAAATGATAAATGTTTTAGATATAATATTAAAAAGTTAATTTAATCATTTAAAAGCTCAATTAATTTGAGTATTTTTTACTAAATATATCTCATTTTTTAATGATATGATTATTGAGGTATTTATCCACATAAATATATGTGCATTCTATTATATTATCAAACCATTAGATTTTGATTGTGCTTGTGGTCTCATATTAAACTCCCCTTTGATATATCTTCTTGAAATCCTTGAATTCCTTCTTGATATACATGAAAATAAAACATGATATTATACAGTAATCATCAACAAATTGGATGTAATACCTCTCTCTATGTATTCTAGGCTGATTCATTAAACCAAAAACATTAGTCTGAATTATATCAATTAGATTGGATTCCATTTTTTTCCTTTTAAAATTTGGATTTTGAACCATCTTTCTATGCATACACACCTCACAAGTTTTTTTTGTCAATTTTGATTCAGATTAATAATATTCTCTATATATTTATTTTTGGATGAGTCTCCACACTTGATTAATTAATGTGTCCTAGAATATAATTCTATAATTATTTATCCTCTAAAACTATCAAAATACACATTTTTTATCTTCAATATACTTATTAAAGTTTACCATTTGTTCTCTATAATTTCATAAGAGAGTACATGACATTTCCTTTGATTAAAAATCCATTTTGAATAAATATAATTTCAAATCTAGAGTCATAGAGGTAAATTAGACTCAATTGGTTATGGATCAAACCACCCAAACTGATCACTTTATTCTTATCCATTGATTACATTTCAGTTGGTTATTTCCACTTCCATTGATCTTCAAGGACTCATTATTCCCAAAACACATGGTCCCATCAAATATTTTATTAAAATTTTTAGAAATATTCATATTTATAGTCGTGTGACAATATCACCCACCCTCCACGATTTGAGATCTACTATTCATCATAGCATTGAGATGAATTTCAAATGGTTTATATGTAATGACCCAAAATTTTATTAATGGAAATTCCTATTGATCTAATTAAATATATTATTATGTAAAATGGTTAAATAACATATGAACTTCAAAGCCTTTGTGGATCCTTCAAGACATATAAAACATTTTTACTTTTTAAATTTATTTCCTTGAGAGTGTGACTCACCTCCACATAAGCAACAATATTGTTTTATGAAGTTAGGCTATTGGCCTTGTAAAAA
Organism: Viscum album; assembly: GCA_963277665.1. Lineage (NCBI taxonomy): Eukaryota > Viridiplantae > Streptophyta > Magnoliopsida > Santalales > Viscaceae > Viscum > Viscum album. The sequence continues at coordinate 255,696,476 of OY728143.1, read as the reverse complement.
AATTTTTTTCCACTCCCCTTTGGAAAAAACAAAGGGAAAAAACCATGAGTTGGCTACTAGTTTTGATTAGTTTAATGTGTGGTGTCCCAAACCTAAATAATAAATAATTGTCTCTCCTTCCCTATATAAAACCACCCAGGCTCCCACTTACTCTTCATTAAAATAATTTGGAGTTCGTCCAAACTCTGACCTCATCTCTCTATAATCATCTCAAGGCACCCAAATCTCTCAAGAAGCCTCTCTCAAATCCCTCCCAAGCTTTTGGATCACACTTCCAAGTAAGGGATTCCATCCTTTCATATTTTAATCCAGGTTTCTTTATGTTGTAATACCTTTTTTACATTCAGTTAAAAATGTTAGGGTAAGATTTCCCACCACCCATATATTTCCCTACCTATGTTTGAAATGATGAGAGACCTCTTTCTCTCTCATTAATTCCTTCTGTGTACACCTGTTACCGTGATGGAATTCCATATGTAATTTATCTCTTCTAATTCACATTCAAGTAATTTTTTTATCATGAATCTAAATTCTATTACATTTTTTGCAAAATGTATCTATATGACCCCTTACTATCCATTTATTTTACATATGATGGGATACCCATTTCTCTATAATCAACCATTTTTATGAATTCTTATGTCACGTCGTTATGCTACTGAAAATGCACCACGATTTTCCAAGACAAAGCCATTGTGTCGTGAATACCATGCCCATTTCTCTATAATGGGTATTCATCTTTATGAACATTTACTTATTTATTATAGAGTTTTATGTATGAATTCCACATTACTTTGTCTTGGAATAAATAATGATCTTTAATGATTCCATGTTTTTTGATCCATATGGAACACTTAAGAATGAAATGAAATGTTTAAGAAGGGTGCACCCTGATAGTGCTCCAATGTGTTGGGTAAAGATTAGTATCATGATACATCAAGTACAATGAGGGTTTACTCATGATAATTCAATTCCAATGAGGGTTTACTCATGATCCATGTGAAATGAGCCTTGGATCATGCTAAAACCATGTTAAGTGTTGTTGCCACATTTCCATATTGTGATAATCATTATTAATCATGCCTTTATTGAGTCAAAAGTTCTCTTTTCACTTTTATGTCTTGTTTTTGAAATCACAAATGTATTCATATATGCTTATCATACTAACTATGTTTATCATACTGACTTTGTTTATCGTAATAACTATGTCAATCGTACTGACTCTTTTTATCATACTGACTCTTTTTATCGTACTGAATCTGTCAATCGTACTGACTCTGTCATTCATACTGACTCTGTCAATTGTACTGACTAAATCGTACAGATTTTGTCAACCGTACTGACTCTGTCAATTGTACTAACTTTTGTGCATCATACTACATGGTATCATATCAATACATTACACTAAGTAATACTTATGGTACTCATATTTTTATCACATTCTTGTTTTTATCCTTTATCAACACTTATAAATTGTACTCATGTTTATCATCTTTATATATCTTTTGTTTTTAACCAAAACGATGTCATGGAGTTAGTTATAAACTAATGAAAACTATGTCGTGTTTTATGTTTCAATATGACTATTATAATGCCAAGTGTCCATGTCCCTCTAAGTTTTCTAGAGAAATATGATCGTTGGAGGAAATGTGACCGTTGGAACCTAAGGCCTATAAATAGGAGATCATTTGAAGCAGAGAAGAACAACTGAGAGACTTTGATCACTCATTGATGCTATCAAGTTCTAGAGAGATACGTTGTGACTTCTCTCTTGCTTTGTGAAAAAGCCTTGGAATTACAAAATGTGAATGTATCATTCCTAGTTTTTGTTTTTCAATAAGTGCATTGTTTTGATTTGTGAAACCGATTAGGTGATATCGATCAAGGGCTACTAAGGATAGGCAGACAGACCTACCGATCTTCGTATTGATGGCTTTCAAGTGTTTGAAAGACAGAGGTTCCGATTACCTAAAAAATCAAGGGCTTGTGGGGATAGGAAGATAGAAGTACCGAAATCGTGTCGAGGGATTAGGGGATAGTAAGACAAATGTACCGATCATCGTATCGAGGGATTACCAAGGTGGGGGTAAGTCAAGACCTCTTATCCTAGGTGAAAGGATACCCTTCATTTTGGGATAAAATAATTGCAATACTTTTACATTTCAAATGATGTTTGTTTTAGAAAGGGAATTGTATTGTTTCTTTTCTTCATTTCATATTCATTTGTAATTGTTTCAATTACAATTATGGTGTTACATTTTGTATCGATAGATTCTATACGCTTTGTGGTAGAATCTTTCACTATTGTATTACTCTGATTATTGTACTCATTTTGAATACAATTGATTTACTTTTTTATAGTATTACATCATATCATACCTTTATATCCAAGTCAATTGTGGTTAATTGTATTTGTTGTGAATTGTATTAGTTTAAGATCATTTAAACTAATTTATTAAGTGTTTAAACACAACGTTTTTAAACCTACAATTCACCCCCTCTTGTATTGTTCCATCTAATATACATATGCATCTATATATCAATCCAACAATTGGTATCAGAGGATTTTTCCACTGATTTTTATTACTAGCTCTATTTCTTTCAAATTTCTGTATCATCTTCTTACTACACTAAAGTGTGGAGTGAAAAAGATTTTGTTTTATTAGATGGTAGGTATGAATATTTGATAATTTGAAAATATGAATCCAACTAGACCACCAATTTTTGATGGAAATGATTATGAGTACTGTATAGATCGAATAAAGACATTTTTATCAATACTGGTGTCGACAATTTTATTATGCTTACTGGAGGTTACAAATTTCCTAACAAAGAAGTCAGTACCTTCACTAATCAAGAAAAGAAATAATATCAACTGAATTACAAGTTATACAATAATTTTCTATGTTCTATGGCCATGAATATATATATCCAGATATCATCCTGTGAAGTAGCCAAATGTATTTGGAAGAAATTGGAAGTCACACATTTTGGTACATCCAAGGTTATAGAAACAAGAAGACCAATGCTTCGAGTAGAGTATCATGGAGTTATTTTTCCTTATGGAGAGACAATATGTAAAGTGAAACAAAGATTTATGACAATTGTCAAAAGTTTACAATCTATGGGAGAAAAAGGTCATGATGATGAAGCTCTTGTAGAAAAAATTATTGATATAATGCCAAATGAATTTGAGTAAAAAGGACAGCTATTGATGAAAACAGAAAAGTTTCTCAGATTACTCTTGATGAACTCTTTGTAACTCTTCTACAGCACGATACAAGAATGAAGATAGATGCTGATTTCAATAAAAAGGAAAACAGAAATGGGATTGCATCTTTTACTACTACATCTAAATCAAAAACACATGAAAGAATAACAAGATCCAAATCTAAGAATTTGTTTTATTAGAATCAAGTGATTGTGATCAGTTAGATAATGATTTAGGCAATCTTTCTTGAAGGATTAACACGATTGTGGGAAAGAAAGACTTCCAATACAAATTACAAAATAATGATCGGATGGATAAGAAAGATTCATATGTAACATGTTATGAAAGTAAGAAAGTAGGTCATATAAGACCTGATTGTCCTTTACTGAAGAGAAAATATAGAAAGGAGAAACATTTTGATAGAAATAAGAAAAATTATTATAAGACAAAGACAAAGAAAGTATTGAACGCCAATGATACTTAGAGTTCAAGTGGTGGAGATTCCTCAGATGAATCTTCAGAATATGAATCCTCAGGACAAAGGAATATTGGACTTATAGCCAGACTACCAATTGAAGATCATTGTTTCATGGCTAAGGTATACAGTGCTGAAGCTATTACAATTGTATCCTTGAATGAAAATTATACTGATAATAAATACTATGAATCTTCAAATGATGAGTCTTCATCATCAGAAGATAATACATTACCTTCTTATGAAGAAGCATCTAGGTTTTCTAAACTACTTGAGAATGAAAAATCTAAACTCAAGAAAAAGATAGATAAAGAAAATTCTGGAATTTCAATTTTAACTAAAGAAGTATCAGATTTTTCTAATGGTCTAGATATGAAAACATCTGATTTTGAATTTATTTTAAAAACCCTTGAGAAAGTCAATTCAGATAAGGACAAACTTTCTAAGGATCTTGAAAATTTAATTTCTAAGAAAAATGTTTTTGAGCCTAACTCTATTTCAAAATAAAATTTTTTAGAGGGTAAAAACTTATTTTTAAATCTAAAGTAAAAAAAAATTTCTTGAAGAAATGTTTCTCAAACTTTACTTATGGTAAAGAAACTTTTGATAAAATGTATTCTCAAATTCTACCTTTGAGAAATCATTATAGTTTGTGTTATACTCATTCTAAACCGGTTTTTAGTAATAAAGATTTTTTCCTCAAAGTACCCCTTTTAGTACTAAGTGTCAATGTGGTGGACACAGGAAAAGAAATTTTTCTCTTAATAGATCTCAGTCTTTAGGATTTCCTAAATATCATTTTGTAATACAAATGTGGTTTCCTAAAATTCCTTTATCAAACCTTTCTAGATCCAAAATAGTTTGGATTTTGGAAAACTAATTGTTTCTTTTTCAGGAAAATAAGAAGTGTACCAAAATGAATATTTGGTATATGGATAGTGGTTGTTCTCGACACATGACTGGAAACAAAGATTTGTTTTAAGGATTATCGAAACAAAAGGTGGAAAAGTTACCTTCAGAGATAATTATCAAGGAAATATTGTTGGAATATATAATATTGTTTTTCTTGGAAAAGTTCTTATTTCAAATGTTTTGTTTGTTAAAGTTATTAAGAACAATCTCATCAGTATAAGTCAATTATGTGATGAAGTATACCTTGTGAATTTTTGAAATCAGAAATTCTTAGTTCACAATTCCAAGGGCAAATTCATTCTATCTACGCATAGGCAAGAGAATGTTTACACTATTAACGTAGAAGACCTTAGGATCCAAAATTAACCTTGCTTAAGTGAAATAGAAGACCAATCATGGCTATGGCATAGAATACTAGGACACTGTAACCTAATAAACCTATGTAAGCTTTCAAATAAAAGACTTATAAAGGGACTACCAGATATCAGATGTGATTCTTCAAAGGTCTGTGATCCTTGTCAATTTGGAAAGAAACATAAAACTAGCTTTAAATCAATTAATGAAGTTTCAACTTCAAATTAATTACAGCTAGTGTACATGGATCTTTCTGGTCCTTCAAAAACCGGAAGCATTAGGGGCAAATACTATGTATTTTTTTTAGTTGAGGACTTTACTAGATTTTCATGGTTCTATTTTCTAACAAAAAAATCTTAAGCCTTTTTCTTTTTCAAAATTTTTAGATCCCAAGTTAAAAATTAGAAAAACCTACCATTGATAACTATCCAAAGTGATCATGGTGGTGAATTTCAAAATTCAGATTTTGAAACTTTTTGTAGTAAGAAAGGTATTACTCACAATTTGTCAACTCTAATAACTCCTCAGAAAAATGGGGTTTTTGAGAGAAGAAATCACATTTTTTTGGAAATGAAAAGAACCATGTTTTGCGATTACTCAATTGCTATGAATTTTTGGGATGAAGCTATTAGTACTACTTGTTATACTAAAAATCATGTTTTAAGTAGACATTTTTGTTAATAAAACTCCTTATGAATTGTGGACTGGCCGAAAACCAAAAGTTTCATACTTCAATGTTTTTGGATGCAAAGTTTTCATTCTAAATACTAAAGAGAATCTATAAAAATTCACACCAAAATATGATGAAGGAATATTTCTAGGCTATTCTACAACCTCTAAGGCTTATAGAGTTTTCAATAAAAATACTTGTACTATTGATGAAATGGTGCATGTTAAATTTTATGAAACTAATATTTTCATTTTCAAACAACCCCAACCTATATCTTCAGATGTGTTTTCAAAAACTGATCATAAACCTTTATTAGAATATCCTTCTGATAAGAAAAATGTTCAAGAAAGTATTTCTAAAACTTTTACCCCAGAATATTTTCTACCATATGTTGATGAACAGGTTTTACAAAACCCAAATCAATTGCTTCTTAGGAATCATCCCAGTGATAACATCATTTATCGATGTAAATCAACCTATAAGGAATAGAAATTCCTTAAGAAATGAAATAGAACATCTTTCATTTCTTTCAAAATTCTAACCTAAAAGTCCAAGTGAGGACTTAGGTGATAATGATTTTTTTAATGCAATGAAAAATGAACTAAATGAATTTGAAAGGAATCATGTCTGGACTTTAGTTGAAAGACCTAAAAAACAACTGTAATTGGTGTAAAATGTATTTTCAGAAATAAATGTGATGAAACTGGAATCATTGTAAGAAATAAAGCAAGGATTTTTTCTAAGGGATATGATCGAAAAGGGGAATAGAATATCAAGAAAAATATGCTCCGGTAGCTAGACTTGAATCTATTAATATTCTGTTAGCCTTTGTAGCATACTTTAATTTCAAATTATTTCAAATGGATTTTAAATGGTCTTTTCTAATTGGTTTTGTTCAAGAAGAACTTTTTGTTGAACAACCCCTAGTTTTCTAGACTCAAAATATCCTAATCGTGTTTTTAAACTTACCAAAGAATTATATGGACTTAAACAAGCCACTAGAGCATGGTATGATAGACTTACAAGATTTTTTTTAAAAAACAATTATGCAAAAGGTACAACAGATCCAACTATTTCTATAAAAATGGAAAACAAAAATATTTTAATTGTTCAAATTTATGTTGATGAAATCATATTTGGATCAACTCAGTAGTCTTTAACTAATTATTTTGAAAATTTAATGAAATATGAGATTGAAATGAGTATGATGGGTGAGTTAACATTTTTTTTTAAGTTTTAAAATTTCACAAAAACTAGAAGGAACATATATATCTCAACATAAGTATAACAAAGATTTATTCAAAAAGTATGGAAATGACAATATTAAAAGTATTAGAACTCCAATTGGTACCTCAAATACACTTGATCTTGATGAAACTAGGAAACTAGTAGATCAAACATCTTTTAGAGGTATGATAGGAAGTTTGTTATACTTGACAGCTAGTCGACCAGACATAATGTTATTTTTATGCTTATGTGCAAGATACCAATCTAATCCAAAAGAGTACCATTTAAAACCTGTGAAAAGAATCTTTCAGTATTTAAAAGGAACTCTAGATTTAGGTCTTTTTTATTCTTCTGGAAATGATTTTGTTTTAAAATGTTTTTTAGATGCTAAATTTTGTGGTTGTACAATGGATAAAAAGAGTACATCTGAAACATGTCATTTCTTAGTAGATTCCTTGGTTTTTTGGCCCTGTAAGAAACAAAACTCAGTATCACTTTCCACTGCAGAAGTAGAATATATAGCAGGTAGAAGTTGTTGTTCTCATGTTTTGTGGATGCAGCACACACTCACTGACTATGGATTGAGATTTTCCAATACTCATATTCTATGTGATAATACTAGTGCTATAACTCTTAGTAAAAATCCATAAAATCACTCTCGTGAAAAACACATAGATATAAGGCATAACTTTCCTAGGTATCACACACAAAAAGGAGATATTATTTTACAATTCATCGAAACACAAGAACAACTTGCTGAAATTTTTAAAAACCCATTACCTTATGATAGATTTGATTTTATAAAACAGAAGCTAGGACTGATTACATTAAAATAATAATTCATGTCTACTTCATGTTTTACACTTCTCCTTACGTTAAACTCCTCTTAAAATGGGGAGAACATTTCTTTGTAGTTTACCTTATATATTTATTAAAATTTTCCTTCCTTATTCCTTTATTCTTTTGGTTTTCTATATTTCTAATTATCGTTTTGACTATTTGGTTATTGTTTTAATCATCTGTCATCTTGTTTGCCTAATTATCATATCTATTTTTTGTCCATCAGCATATCACCCTATGGTATTGAGTTTTTTTTCCATCCGCACATCAACCTATAGTAACAACTTTGTTTTCCATCATCTTGAAAACCTACGGTAACAACTTTGTTTTCCATCGGCTTGACAACCTATGGTAACAACTTTTTTTCCATCGGATTGACAACCTATGGTAACAACATTGTTTTCCATCGGCTTGAAAACCTATAGTAATGACTTTGTTTTCCATTGGCCTGACAACCTATGGTAATGAATTTGTTTTCCATCGGCCTGAAAACCAATGGTAATAACTTTGTTTTCTACCAGCTTGACAACCTATGGTAATTACATTGTTTTCCATTGGCTTGACAACCTATGGTAATGAATTTGTTTTCTATCAGCTCGACAACCCATGGTAATGACTTTTTTTCCATCAGCTTGACAACCCATGGTAATGACTTTTTTTTCCATCAGCTTGACAACCTATGCTAATGAATTTGTTTTCCATCTGTCTCACTACCGATTGAATTATTTTTCCTTGAACTCATGTATTTTTTTTGCTATTGTATTATACTATGTTAATACTATTAAACCAACAACTTCCTTAGAATCTTCGGTAGGTACATTCTTTATTTCTTTTTTTTTTGTTTTTCTTTTTTTTAAAACTCATTTCAATCCCCACCATTGATTTTTTTCATTCTAATATCAACCGTAGAAGATCAACGGTCATCATTTTTTTGCCAATAAATAGAACCCCCACCTCCCCAAACCCACTCTGGTTTTTCAGATCTCATAGCGAAGCTCTGCCCCTTTGTTTTAAGACTTCGTATGATCTTTCTTTTGTCGTGTCTATATGTATCAGTCCTCTGCCAACACTCCTGCCGAAATGTCTTCAAAAATGTTTTTAGAGAGTGACTTTTTCAGAGAAAGGTTAGTTTCTCGGGAATTCTTTGACGCGTATGATTCAATAATCAGGAGGATTATTTTGTTTCAAGGTTGAGAACATCTTTGTGTTGAAAAACCTGTATCTCAAGATTCAATTCTTGTTGAAGAAGTTAGTCAATTCTACAAAACCATGTTTTTGTCGAAAATATGATGATCAAATTTGTTGTGTACAATATTAAAATCTCAATGTCTGTGAAACAAGCAGCCCACTTTCTAAATATCTCAATATAAGGCGATTTTTTTATCCATCTCATAAACTACCTGAGGAAGTAGGTACATTTAATAAAGAAAGTTATGAAAATTAATTATTTCTTATCAATGAAGAGAATAGAAAATTAGGTCATTTATCTCCTGATAACAAGTTCGTGGTGCTTTGGAAGCATGGTTTTCTTATCCCAAGGAAAGGGGATAGAGAAAATCTTAAAGTCTCTGATATATTTATGTTAGACTATCTTGTAAACATGAGAAAGGTAAATTTCATGGGGTAAATTTTTCAAACAATCAAGAATGTCATGTGAGGAGAGATTAAATCTCATTTTATTATGTATCCCTCTATTCTTAAAATGTTCATTCTTGAGAGTTTGAAGATTTTTAATATTCCTTTGAAAGGGAAATTGAAAGAACTGAAGCATTCTTGGATAGGTAAGAATATATTGAAGAAGTTTTATGTTTGTTTCAATGAAAACTCAATGATTTTTGTCAAATATGTGGAAGCTGAATCAGCACCAAACCAATTGGCACCAAATCAATCAGCACCTATGACAATCGAAGATAATCCAACAATTTTTTCTCCTCAAAAGTAAGATCTGCAAACCAGTAATAATCCAAATAAAGAAACTAAATATAGTAAAGAGGTTGTGTCCAAGTGGAGGAAAGATAGATAAAAAATAAAATAAGGTGATCCAATGTTCAGTCTTGATCCAGGTGAAGCTCTAGCTTAGAGAATAAGGGCAGAGGATACTCTTCAATCTGAGAAGAAAAGGAAGACTCTTTTGAAAAGGATAGCTCAAGACTTTGATGTTTCTAAAATCATGAAAATGGTTGAGGAGCCTAGTGCTTAACTAATGGATGAAGTGCATCAATAACCTATCGTACATAGTTTTCCAGAGAAAGAGAAAGGGAAACAAATTTTGAAAGAAATACAAAAGGTGGAAGAAGAGGAAGGATAATTTCTTTTGGAATTTCTTCAAAGTTCAAAAAAGAGTAGAGAGTACTCTTTTCAAAAGAAATGTGAAGGTATTCAACATGTTCCTCATGCCGATCAAGCACCAGATGAATCTCTTGAAACTCCAGATAGAATTCCTTCCCAAGAGAAGAAAGGTGCTCAATCTTCTCATAACGAAAAATTAATCATTATCAATGACAAAGTGCAAGAAGAAAGAAAAGAGAAATAAAAATAAAAAGTAAAATATCTAGTTGAAGACTCAAGCTGATCAAATGAACTGGATTCATACGATGAGGATACTGATTCAGAACACACGATTTCTCTCAAGAATAGTGATTATATTGTTCATGTTTTGAGGAGAATTGAGAGAAAAATTCTTTATTTTCCTAGACTTGAAGGGAAAATTGATTTCATCACTGACAATCAAAGGAATAAGTTAGGTTCTATAAGATAACATAGAAAGAGAGTTTTGTCAATTGAAGCCGATGTAAAAGTATTGTCTGAAAGTTAGGCTGCTCATAAGAAGGCGTGTAATAGAATGACTAAGTGGTCATACAAAAAAGAAAGCTCAGTGAATGATCATCGAATTTCAATTGAAGACTAAAAGGGGCCTTCAAATTATCTTTCTATTACTTTAAATAAGCTTGACAAAGAAGCCATTGAAAGGATAAATCAGGTGTCAAAACTCATGGAGTCGATATCCCTTCAATAAAAGAGCTTCAAGAGAGAATGAATTATTTCCAGTTAGAGTTTTCAAAGGATTCATCTTTCAAAGATGAAATAGTTCTGTTGAAGAAGAAAAATTTTGTGTCATCTAAAGACAATAGGAATTTGCAAGACAGAATTGATACTCTTGAAGAAGTAATCAGAGTCCAAGAAGAGACTATCAAGAATCAGGATTAGCTTTTTTATGATCAACAAGAGCTTCTCAAATCCCAGGTTGATTCTATCTCTAAAGACAAGAATGAAATCAAAAAGATGAAAGACGTTCTTCATGATCTCATCAATAAAGAAAAGAAATGAGAAAACAAATGAGTGTTGTTGTGTCTTTCTATATTCATTTATAGAATTCTATAGACTTTTGTTATCAAAATGGGATTAATTTCATCTTTCCCATTGTCTTGCATTTATTTTCTCTAACTCTTTCAGGAAAATCAAGATTACCCCATTCTTTTTGTAAATCACAAAGGGGGGAATGTTTTATAAGGGGAGAATTTTTTAATCAAATACTTCTAAATCAAGGAAAATTTATGAATACAATCCTTAGGAAAGTACATACCTAAAGAGGAGTTAGTTGTATTCAATTTCTTATTCATAAGAGTTTCCAATAACTCAGGGGGGATAAGTATTTCTTTATTTTTTACTTTATGTTTTGTGCTTTCCAAAAAGGGGGAGATTGTTGAGTCAAAAGTTATCTTTTGATTTTTATGTCTTGTTTTGGAAATCACAAATATATTCATATATGATTATCGTACAAATAATGTTTATAGTACTAACTATTCTAATGATACTGACTATGTTTATCGTAATGACTATGTTTATCGTACTCACTCTTTCAATCGTACTAACATTGTCAATCATACTAACTCTGTTAATCATACTGACTCTATCAATAATAATGACTTTTTCAATCGTACTAACTAAATCATACAGACTCTGTCCATCGTACTGACTCTATCAATCGTACTGACTTTTGTGCATCATACTCACTTTGTATCATATTAATACATTACACTAAGTAATACTTATGGTACTCATATATTTATCACATGCTTGTTTTTACCCTTTATCAACACATGTAAATCGTACTCATGTTTATCATCTACATATATCTTTTGTTTTTACCAAAATTATGTCATGGAGTTAGTTATAAACTAATTAAAATGATGTCGTGTTTTCTATTTCAATATTACCGTTATAATGCCAGGTGTCCAAGTCCCTCCGAGTTTTCCGGAGAAATATGACCATTGGAGGAAATTTGACCTTTAGAACCTGAGGCCTATAAATAGGAGGTCATTTAACGCTAAGAAGAACAATTGAGGGAATTTAATCATTCTATGCTACTATCAAGATCTAGAGAGAGACGGTTTGACTTTTCTCTGGCTTCATGAGAAAGACTTGAAATTACAAAACGTGAATGACTCGTTCTTAGTTTTTGTATTTCAATAAGTGCTTTGTTTTTTTGTGCAACTGATAAGGTGATATCGATTGAGGGATGATGAGGATAGGTAGATAGACCTACCAATCTTTGTATCGAGGTCTTTCATGTTTTTGAAATGCAGAGGTGCCGATTACCTGCAAAATCGAGGGCTTATGGGGATAAAAAGACAGACATACCGATCATCGTATCGAGGGCTTGTGGGGATAGAAAGACAGATGTACCAATCATTGTATCGAGGGATTACAGGGATGGAAAGACAGACATGATTATCATCATATTGAGGGATTATCAAGGTGGTTGTAAGACAGGACCACTTATCCTATGTGAAAGGATACCCTTCTCTTTGGGATAAAAGAATTTTAATACTTTTACATTTCCGCTGCTGTTTTTTTTAGAAAGGGAATTGTATTGTTTCCTTTCTTCATTTCATATTCATTTGTAATTGTTTGAATTAAAATTATACTGTTACATATTGTATCGATATATTCTATACGCTTTATTGTAGAATCTTTCACTATTGTGTTACTCGAATTATTGTATTCATTTTGAATACAATTGATTTACTTTTCTTATAGTATTACATCATATCATACCTATATCCATGTCAATTTTGGTTAATTGTATTTTTTGTGAATTTTATTAGTTTAATATCATTAAAACTAATTTCTTAAGTGTTTAAACACAAAGTTTTTAAACCTAAAATTCACCCCCCTCTTGTATTGTTCCATCTAATATACATATAAATATATATATTGATCCAACAGCCTTTATGTTCATGTTTCTTTTGTTCTTTGTTGATATGCCTATTACCTAACATGTATTGTATTCTTCATGTTATTCCATGTTTACTACTTTAATGGGCTTTATAGATCACCCTTTTCTTTCACATGTCCTCAAGTTATCCCATGAAATGCTAAGTACGAGGGAATTTAGTTGTCATGTTAATGAAGTTTTCAATAAAGTTGTTGGGTTTCATGTTTTAAGTCATTACGTAATGTTACTAATACCCAAAGACACAAGACCTATCTATCTTATATGTTGTATCAAGTGAATATTTTATGTAATAAATCATGTTTAAGTGTGTAATAAAGAGCAGGGTTATTATATTATACTTCACTCTCTTATTATTTTTTTCCATGAGATGCTCATTTGAGTCAAGGAGTATGATCGAATATCCACTTAATTTTCAGAATAGGTAGTTTAATCATATTCCTCATCTTCTTCCAATGACAATTTTCTATTTTTCTTTGAAACATTTTCAAGTTTTTTTCATCAATTTGTCTCTTATTTCTAAAAATTTAATCAAAAGCTTTAATTTTCTTAAAATGAATGGCTTTATATCAAAAGTTAGAATAATAAAATAAATATTCACATAATATTTTTATTCGAAGAGATGAATGATAGGGTATCAATATTTTATGTTTACTTTCAGGTTCTACTCTTTTCAAATAACACCTATTCTCTGTAATAAGGCATGATGCGGGAAAGAAAACTATATAATTGATAATTTATGATAAGAAATACCTTCCCAATTTTGTTCCACTACATGTATCCTAACTTTAATTAGATCATTTTTATTGAATGACCCATGATGATTGAGGATTATTTAAATCCCTCTATTTCTATTTTCTTGGAACTATATTTTTCCATACTTCATGTGACTTACTGTTGGCACTAAAACATCAACCTTCAGTTTCTATTTTCTTTTTCTTCTAAATATATATATAATTTTTATGTCTTTAAGTAGAAGATCATTCCATATTTACCCCTAAATTTTTGAATTTATTTATTTCAAATTTTTTGGACTCCTTTTGACCCTCTCATGTTACATTCTATTTATTATTTATATGATAATTTCTTAGAGTGTAGTATATTATTTAAAACAATGAATCTCATTTTTCATTCAAAATTTATTAAAAATTCCACAAACTCTTATTTAATGAATTATACCTCCTTCAACCAATATGTTACACCATTATTAAGGTTATAAAAGTAACACTCCAATATTTTAGTATAACTTTTCTTTAAATAAGTATTATTTTCAATATATTGATCCATATGAAACACTAGACCGAAAATAACCATGAAATATTTAATTTAAATAAAATGTAACAATGCAATATAATAGTTAATAAATTAGGAAAATAAAATATAAAACATCATTAAGAATATGTGGAATAAATACGAAATAAAATAAAAACACCATGAACATGAAATATTTATCATTGTGGGTTTCGATGAATATTATAACCCCGATATCCACTATGTAAATAAGGAAAACAAAATTAGAAATGTAATAGACATGTTGAGAGGGAAGTAAATTAGATGAAAGATTTTATTTATGTTTTTATAGTTATAATACATGAATGGTATCTAACCATTATATATATGGTTATTGGAAATATGGTTTTCGGAAATATGGTCATTGGATATATGTATTTTGGTTTTTCATATGTCTAATAAGTATATTGAAGTTGTGTAACGGTTAGACAAAAAATGAAACTATTATAATTCATAAATGATAAATAATGAAACAAAAAGATAAAAATAAATTGGAATAGTTTATAAAAATATATATTTTTATATGTCTCATATTAATATTATTAATATGATCAACAATTTATTTTTTATAATTATAAAATTAAAAGAAATATATTTATACCATAGGACTTTTAAATTTAAATGGATATAATATTAATAATTAATTTCAACAGGATGTGGCTAAAAATATTTAATGTTAAAAAACATTTTTGAAGAATCTTTCTAATTTTTATATATTTATATGTTTATAAATTAAATTGATTTAATTTATATTATGAATTTAATGTATTTTTTTTGTTTTTAAAGAATATATTTACACCTTTTTATTTTGTAATTTATATGAAATTACATTAATATTACTTAATGTTTCAAAAGTCATTTTTCTCTAAAAAAATTATATATATATATATATATATTTAATTTTTTCATTTAAAAGATAAATTTCTCGTATTTGGGAATTTATTTATGTTAGATGGATTCCAAAATTTTAATTATCAATTAGAAATTAGTTAATTAATTTAAATTCAATTTTAGGCATAAAAATATGTTATCAAGGTAAAAATTGAGTTTCCACTATAAAAGTAAAATGTGTTAAATGCATTTTAAAATGTGTTAAAGCAAAAATATTAGGAAAAAATCATTAAATGTGTTTATGAGAGATTTATTGACTAAAACATATCCCACATCCCTTATTTATTTACTTTTTATCTCCTTGGTATGAAAGAACCAGATTTTTATCTTAGGTATGCACCCTTTTATTTTTTTTCAAATTCTAAATTTTAGACCAAATTTTGAAGCCTAATGAATTCATGGTTGTTTCAAGGGTGTTTAGGACTTGTTCGGAGCCTAAAACACCATCCGGCAAGAAAATATCCCTGGTCATATAGTTTGTAGAAATCATACAATAAATTCTGCATGGTTTCTCTAACTATGTGAGTGATGGAAAAAGGGGGGAAAATGGTGCATAGTTTACCCTAACCACGTTCTAGGGGCCACACACACATCTGAGTTTCTCAAAAAAAATGTAAGAGAGGTGTTTCTCCTAGTTTTTGCATGGTCTCCCTAAAAGTGTGACCTAACTATATAGGTACCTCCATTGACAATGATCAAATCTCTGTTGGTGCACAGTTTGACCAACCGTGGGGCCAAACTCTATGCCCATGTTTGTTTGGAGGAATTAACCATTTTCCATTAATGAATTAATATTTTAACCCCAGTAATCCTTTTCTCATTCCAGTAGAAAAACAAACATTCTTTTCTCCCATTTTAAATCATTAAATCCATTTTTCATAGCTTTTCACCTATTCTATGATTCAAATCCCACTTTGATCATCGTTCATCATGTTGGATATGAATTAGTAAGCAATTTAATCATCGTGGTCCCCTCTTCATTTTTATTCTCCTCAATAGTGTTATTTAGATGTAGGATCATATGACCTATTTTCAGGGTGTTGATTTGGTCATCAAATTTATTTTAATCTATGAAAAACTAAAAACTAATAATGGATGAGGATAGTTTTATAGGTCAAAGGTAGGGGGTATATGAATTATCTCTCAAGTTTCTTCATTTATAAACTACCGCCATTGTGTGAATTCATGTTTCATTAGGCATTGCATATCTAAATCATATACCATTCTTATAGTCATCTTGTTCGTGTTATAGATCCCATTTCATAAATGTTGTTCATGATGTTGGAGATTATAACCTCAATGATATTCACCCCATGTATAATGATTCCATTAATTTATCCTTTATCAGTTTTTATAACTATTTTCACCATAGTTGGGGTGTACTATGACTGGACCTTGATAATGGAAAGTGTTTATTCAATTTAATGAATTTTAAATGGCTATTACTATATATGTAACACTTGAACCTTCTAAGGTATGTGATTTAAAATAGTAATTGTATCAAAAATATAAATTGAATATATATTAAATGTATCACTTGGCCTACTTGATGTAATGGTATGGTTTCACATTCGTTGCACACCATTCCATGCTTTTGGAATTTTCCAGAGTGAACCCAAATAATAGACTAAGTAATTAAAGTACTAAATGGTATAATGTGGTTCCTAAACCATATCACACTAATGAAAGGTAACATCTTAAACCAAATGAGTTCTTAAATGAAATTAGTATTAAATGGATTAATTTATATAATGAATCATTTATGAGGTGCCTATTTCATATGCACCTTAAAATATTTATTGGAGTTCTCAGACTCAAGCCAGCCTTGAATTCCTAAGGGAATTAGTTGAGCACAAGTGGACTCAATTCAGATTAAATTGTTCTAGTTGCCAAGGGAGATACTCATCTTGGAACCTGATCATTGTCTATAGCTAAATTCCAGATATGACGTTGTAGGATCCCTCCATTATCATTCAAATATTAGGATGCCTTCAAGACACTCTTTGGTGCTAAACTAAAATCCAAAAACTTATGGACCCAGGCATAAACCAATTGGGCCATGTCAATGATTATACCGTTCTAACTTTTATGAGATCCTTGGACTTAGTTTGAATAATATATCAGTGGAATTCCTCTTGGAGATTCCCTTATATTACACATAGACCCTTTGTAACTAGGATACATGTTATCACTTAGTTTTCTTGATTCATGAGGTCATCGTTTCTTTATTTATTACCCTTGATCCTCTTTGTTATTATCATAATTAAAGGATTTCTTATTATACCGTGGATACTTTTTCATAACCGTAATTATACGATGTTAGTGCTGGTTACCCTCATGTGACATATGTATATAAACAGATCTTAAATAAATCAGTTAATATTTTTTTTTTCAAATTTAGATACATTTCCAAATAAGGCTGAAGCTGGTATATGGGTATTTTTATTACTTTACAACTTTACATTTATATAATCCTTCACACCATTATTTCTATATTCATAGACAGAATTCTATAGACATCGTTGGTGGTGGCCAAAAAAGATTTATCTTACAGACTATTTGGGTCACCATTAGTACCAAGTAATACTACTTTTATGAAGGTGTTGAAAAGGGGAAGCATCTCACTTTAGAAATTTGATGTTGCTTGATTTCACAATGATGGATATTTGTAGTAGATGAATGAGATTGTTCTCAAAATGCTTTCAAATCAATTATGTTTTAATCATATAAAAACACTTCCTTCTACTTTTTATCCATTTTCATACTTTATAGATACTTTATATTCACAATAAACATTTTTTATATGATTAATTTATCATTTTTTTGGTTATCTTTTAATTTTAATTTTATTTCATTCGTCATCTAGTGTATGATGATGTGCATTTGAGTCCATATGGATAACTAGATTTTGGGAACCATTAAGTGGTACCCAGTTCAAGATTTCATGATGTGTTATAAGAGGTTCTTTAATCTCCTCACTATTTTTAGAAAATAGACAGAATATTATGAATTCTTTTTGAATTTGGTTATAAGCCGTACTTGGGTGTAGAAAACCCACATTTGGGGTAAATACCATGTTTCCTTAAATAATAACTGTTGTTCTGCCTTTTCTTATTACAGTTGATATGCTTTCAATATTACATGGTTTACATGAGTAGTGATATTTTTTATTACTTGTTGAAATTTATTCTATTTCTAATGAGATATTGGAAAGTATAATTGTTACATGCATCATTATTAGAACCTAGAATTCACATTCCGCTCATATACTAGATCATATAGGTGAATTTCACTCCTTTAGTTATTCTATATTTCTTATGATTGGGGAGGGAGACTCATTTATATATATATATATATTTTATTATGCTTCTTTTTGAATGTGATTGAGTTATTTATATTTTCAATCAATGATATGTATGGGCCCTTATGGATTGGAATGAGTATTTAATTGAGTCAATAAATTGTATATAACAAATTACATTCTGTTACTAAATGTAGACAGGGTTAACTAGAAATTAAATGGGTGTCGATTTCAGTGATAAGGTTTATGGGCTTGGATTCACTAGAATTGACAATCCATTTGAATCTAACGTTGATATATGTTTATAAGAAAATGATACTTAAAAATTAAATCTTGAATTATTATATCAAATGGTTTCCAAAAAATGATGATCCAAGTTATAGTTTATCATTATTCTATTGGAACCCCTATAATTTAAAATTTAGCACCTATAAAAACCATAGCCTTCTACCTAATTTTTTAGGGTAGTACCTTGGGTAGTGATCCATATTTTTTAAGATATTCTTCTTCTACTACTTATATCTAGTAATAAGTATTTATTACTGGGGTATTCTTGGAATTTTCTTAGCTATGCCACCATAGAATCGTTGCTTCATACGCCTGGAGGGTGTTTCTGACCATGCTCCATAGATTGTGGGCCCTAAACCACCAGTCATACTTCACGGAGTTCCACTTGACACACCACCTATTATACCAGATCTAGAAACATAAAATAATATTCCTTATAGTTTATACGTCTGATGTAGTCCATGTTGTGTGATCTATGAATTGGACCTATGATGGATGATCTAACCCATGAGTTACAACTGTAGTGACCTCCCACATTTTAAGGGGAGGGCCATGATTAGGCTGCTAAGTCTTAGATAGAGGCCACCTTATCATTCTTTGAGCGTCTAGAGACACCTTAATATTAGTGGTTCAATTTTTCTACCTACATGCCGTGTTATTATGACAAGCGCTTGTGGGATGTGATTAATGGGGCTATTTGACATCAGTAAATGGTCTGGGATAGCTTCCAGACTCCCTTCTATGATTACTTATTATTTTAAAATGGAGGCATGGAAAATCTAGAGAGTTCATTCATCTTGATCTCAGTTCTATGTTAGTCATGGATTATTCATCACATTTTACTAAGTTACAACACTTTGTACTACTTTGAACTGGTGATGAGCTATCACATACCTGATGTTTTGAGGATGGGTTCTAGTATTTAATTCATAATCAGGAGAATGTCTTTCACCTACCTACATTTTTTGAGTTCATTTATCAGGATCTTATCATATAGTGCAACCTGAGAGATGTTGATAGTACCAAGTATAGAGGATTATTGCAGAAGTAGTCTAGTAGTTATTCTGGTATTAGAAAGTGATCCCTATAAGTTTATCATTAGAGAAGTAGCTATCAGAGTAACCACACTAGTAGTTTTGAGGTATGCCATTAGTGTGGAAGACATGAGAATATGAAATGTTACTGTGACAAAACCCTCTGGTGTATTGAGCTTACATCCATGTAGGGAATCTTTAAATATTCTTTCATACCGTTACACCTAATTGTAGTTGAAGGAGATCCACACTAGCTCTACCATCAGAGAAAGATTATTTTACTCCATGTAAGGAGATGAGTTAGAGTAGAACCTTGATGAAAAACTAAGTAGAAGATTGGGGCCACAATATCTGGACTTCAGATCATCAGTACTAGAAAAACGTTTAGACTTAGGGTAGTCCAGCTGTAGCATGAGGCCATAGATGATTTCATTTTCATGCTCTATATCCATTACCTGAGGATTAGAGTGTAGGAAAATCTATAGTATGAGGTACTATTCTAGAAACCTCTATTATAGTATATTCATTACTTGATATAGGTAATTCAAATTTCTTCATCTCTTTATAAATTTTATAAAATAGAGGGTTAGAAATTTAGTATTACAATGGTGTGATGACCCTGGATACACCATTCAGAGTATGTTCAATGGGAATACACAATTGAAAAAAATTACATTGAGGTAGGATGTTACTATTTCTTATTACACCTATTCCTTCTCGAGATGATGGGATTCAATGTCATGATCATGATGGATTATATTCTTCCAAATCACGAATTCATGGAAAATTATTATTGTATGGTGTTTCTTACATCACCAAAGGGAATTAGTTATATCCAAAAGTGTGGGTGGGATGTTTGGGTTGGTAGATAGAGACCAAATCATCATGTACTTTGTGTATTAACACCACAAATTTCTAGTTTCTTTTTGTTGGAGTATGGTTTTCCTCAGATTGATTTTTCTCTTGTAGTAGATCATTTCACGGATGTCTTTTCCAATGATTTTTCTATATTACCTCTCAAGAGAGAGGTAGTGTTTTAGATTTATCTCATTCTAGGATAAACTATATTGCCCATTCCTCTATATAGGATGACACCTATAGATATCAATGATCTCAAGAAACAGTTTTAGGGTATAGAGTCTAATGGTTTTATCAGAACCTATAATTCTTCTTGGATTTCACCCGACTAAAAATATGGATAATACAGTTAGGATATGCATGGATTACAAATAATTGAACTAGATTACAGTTACGAACGGATATCAAATTCATCATATAGATGATCAATTAGATCAACTCTAAGGATATAGGGTTTTTTATAAGATTAAACTGAGATTAGGCTATCATGAGGTGAGAGTCAAGCCTTAAAGCATACCTCATAAATCATTTCATTGCATGTATGGTTTATAGGAGTATCTTATTATGAAATTCATTTTCATGAGTTCCCCCACTATTTTCATTGGTTTTATGAATAGGGTATTCCATTCCAATATGGATTCATTTGTCATTGTCTTTATGGATGAAATATTAGTGTACTCTCACACCCATATAGACAATGGTAAGAACATTGAGATTATCTTGAGTACACTGAGGGATTATAAGATTTGTTCCAAGATTTCCATGTTCCACTCCTGGATCGACATAGTTAACTTATTGGGTTATATCATCTCAGAATTAAGATTATCTGTTTACTCAGATAAGGAAAGTGATATGGTTTACTGGGAGGATCTAAAGAAAGTGTTTGATATACAAAGTTTCTTGAGAATGATTGGATATTAAAACCATTTCATACAAGAATTATCACACATTTTATAACCTTTTTACTTGTCTCATAAAGAAGGGTTTTATGTTACTATGTTCAGAAGCATGTGAGAATGACGAAAGGGAGACAAGTATCATCACGAATTTGGATTTTCCAGAGCTTAGTAGAGGATATACATTGTTCTATGATGCATCAAGCATCAGACTGGGTGATGTGGTGATGTCAAAAGATATAGTTGTTGGATATATATCTTTTAAGTTAAGGCCCCATGAGAGAAATTACCCTATGAATGGCCTTGAGCTAACATATATCCATGACTTACCTTACTGTAGACACTTTTTTATGGGCGAGTGATTTTTGTTATATACATACTACAAGAGACTCAAATATATATTTACATAGCATGAATTGATTCTAATACATTGAATATGGGTCAAATATATTCTACATTTTGGTTTTCAACATACCTATATTCCTGGATAGTTAAATCCAGTAGTAGATGCATCGGTTCAGAAAAATAAGGTACAATCCATATAGGAAGAATGTGATGAAAGGATGTTTATGGCCCTTTTTTCTAAGCTGTATCTGAAGTTTCAAGATAGTCATGATTATTATTATCTATCATCCTTGATAGTTAAATCTTTACTTCTTGAGAGTTTAAATAGATGGTGGTTTTCAAATCTTGAGGGGTTGGTTCTATGGGAGAATATTGCGGGCGATGACTCACCTCCGGATTGGTATATGGATAGTGATGAACTTCTACGTATAAATAAGTTTGTTTATATTCCTATTTATTTCAGATAGAAATTGAATCTCAAGTCCCATGATTCTATGTGGGAAGTTCATTTAGACATCTCTAAGATGTATCGAGATATTTGACTCTAGTATTGGTTGCTGAGGATGAAATATCAGATGACAGGATTTATCACTAGGTTTTCCACATATCAGTAGGTGAAGGTTGTTCACCAGCAAATTGTTATCATATTACACCCACTTCTAGACCCATAATGGAAATGGGAAGATTTTTCTATTGATTTCATAATTGGGATACCGAGGTCGCCTTTAGGTAGATAGATAGTTTGGGTAGTTGTGGATTGACTGATGAATGTATCCAACTTCCGTCATGTATGTGAGAATTTCTCAGTTGAAGAGTTTGAAAGAATATATGTGAATGAGATCAGACGGATACATGGGTTCCCATGTAATATAATTTTAGATGGGGAGACTCTTTTCATGTCACAGTTCTGGTAGGGGTTACAGGAAGTTATGTGTAAACAGGTGCTTCGAAGCACACCATTCACCCTCAGACTGATAGTCATTTTGAACGGACTATATAGGATCTCTAGGACATTCTATGAGCATGCATAATTGATTTCACTAGTTCATAAGAGAAATATATCCATCTCATCAAGTTATAAAATAAAAATATCTTTCAGGAAGTAATTTATATGGCTCTCTATGAGGCATTGTGTGGTAGGTAATTCCATTCACCCCAATTCTACATAGAGGTAGGAGCGCAATATCTAATTGGTCCTCATATTGTGATGGAAATTTTAGAGTAGGTTTAGCTGATTCAGATACATTTTTCTACAGCTCAATATTGAAAAAAAAATCTTATACGGATCATCATCGATGAACTCTAGGGTTCGAGGTTGGGGATCTTATTTTCGTTTGGGTATCACCTAGACTTTGTAAAAACAAAAATTGGAGGTAAGGGAAGCTATTGCTAAACTCTTTCGGGCTGTTTGATATTCTTGATATAGTCGATCCAACATCCTATTGATTTTTATTCCCTTATAGGCACTGTTCCATTCAAAATGTCTTCCACATTGAAGAGTTTCATCAGTATCCATCTGACTGATCTCATAATTTTGATTCGGAGGAGGTTGAGTTAGATGATGATACTTCTTTTGAGAAGTGTCTGATATGTATAGTTGACCGGAGCATAAAGGCTCTTTGTGGGAGGGTTGTCTCTTTACTACTAGTTCTGTAGTAGCATAAGCATGTGTAGGATGCGAATTAATAGTAGGAGTCTAACATACATGCCCAGTGGAAAGAGATGTTATCATATAGTGTTTCACCGCCCCTACAAGTTTAACTCTAGGATGATTTAATATAAGGGGGAAGACAATAAGAACCCAATTGTTTCCCAGATATTGATCCTTTTAAATTCCATTAAATTAATAATTTATGAGATAATATAAATGATTAATAAGGTCATGGTTTTTTTGGGTGTGTGGGAATTTTTCAATTCCCAAAACCATGACTGGTGAGAAAAGTAAAATGGTTGTAGTGTTAGTAGAAACCAAGAAAACCAGTCTATATAGTTTTCCTAACCCCATTAGAGATGGAATCAGGGGAGAAATAGGGTGAATTGTTTTCTATAACTATATTCATGGAGATGAATTTCCATCCGAGAATCTCATCAAAATGTAGAAGATGTGTTTCTCATGGTTTTTGAATGGTTTCCAGAAACGTGCGGCCTAACCATGCGAATTACCTCATTAGATAGTGAGATAAGCCCGGTGGGAACATAGTTTAACCAACCATGTGGCCGAATAGTGGACCCCTTATTTTGTGGAGGAATTGAATATTTTTTCCTTTAATGAATTAATATCTTAACCCTCATTATCATTTTCTCATTCCAATGGATAGACACACTTCTTTTCGTCTATTTGTAGCTTTCAAGTCATCTTTGATAGGTTTGGCTCCCATTATCTTATCTTAAGTATAATTTGATTCCAATTCAATATATTTCATGTGCATTGGTATGTATTTTAATAATATTATGAAATTCTCCTTTTGTCTTTTCTTGGAGGAATTATTTAGTTGCAGACTCATATGACATATCTTTAGGGCATTGATCTGTTCTTCTGTTTTCTTCTTATCCAAGAAAAACTAAAGGTTAATAATGTATGAGGAGAGTGTTTTAGGGATAATGTAGGTATAATGTGACTCATCCATCAAGTCTCTCCATTTATAAATTACTTTTATTCTGTGCACATAGATTTCATCAGGTGTTGCCTATTTGATTCAAATTCCTTACTTATTGTTATCATTACTGTGTTCTAAAGTCAATTTTAATTGTTTTTCTTGTTGTTGGAGGTTAAAACCTCAACAAAATCCACTTCATGTAAGGTGATTCCATTAATTATTCCTTTAGTGTTTGTTATAATTATCTATACTAACATTCAGTTTTTCTCTAAATTGAACTTTATAAATTATAGAGTTTAATCAAATGAATGCATTTTTAATGACTATTACTATATATGAATCACATAACCCTTCTATGGAAAGTTATTAAAATTAAAAAATGAATCTCAAGTATGAACAAAACATTTAGTATATGTATCACTTGGAAAAATTGAATGAAATTAGTTGTTTTTGTTGAAGATATATAGAACTCCTTTCTAGGATTATGGAAGGTTGCAGAGTGAACCCAAATAATGGATTAAGTAATTTAAGTACTAAATGGTTTTATGTGTTTGTTAAACACTTCCATTACAATGTAAGTTAACTGCTTAAACCAAATTAACTATAAATTAGCATGAGTATTACCTGAAATATTTTTTATAATTAATCACGTGTAAGGTGGATGTTTCATATGAACCTTAACATCTTTATAGTAGTGGTTAGACTCGATCAAGCCTTGGATTCCCAAGGGAATTCCTTGTGAACATTTTCATTCCATTCCAAATCAAGTGTAACTATTTCCATGGAATATAACCACGTTGGAACTTAGTATTTGTCTATGAGTGGATTTACAACAAGTAACCATAGGATCCCTCCATTATCACTCAGATATTAGGGTGACTTAGATAGACTCCTTGGATCCAGCTTAAAATCTATAGACATGTGGTGCTAATGATACACCCACTGGGTCCATTAATTTTAGATCCCATTTTACCTTGGATGAGATCCTTGGACTCGATTAGAATAATATATTAGTATAAAGACTTGGGATATTCCCCTTGGATTACACACAAATCCTTTTTTACTGAGCTATAGGTTTTATTATGTTTTCTCGACCCTAAGGTCAAGTATGTATTGGTTATGAACATGGATCCTTTTTATTATTATCACTATTAAATTATGCCTTATTATACCTTGGATCCATTATTAAAATTATACTGGCATGATGTCAGTGATGGTTTCACCTCACAAGACTTATCTATATAAACTAAAATTAAATGAATGAATTAAATGTTCTCTTGTTCTGATACATTACCAGCTGAGGCTAAAGTAGGTATCAAGGTAATTATATTCCCTTAATGCATTATATTTATATAATACTCAAAACTGTTTAGATTATACTTATAGACTGGATGGTATAGACACCATTGGTGGTGTCTTGCTGAGATTTATCCCACACCCTATCTAAGATGCCATTTGTACCCGATTAGATTACATGTATTTTTGTGTTTATTAGGGGAACCATCCCTATTTGGATACTTTTTATTTGTTGATTTAACTAGAAAGGAGCTTGGTAGAAGATGAATGAGTTAGAGATCAGGATGCTTTGAACATTTTTGGATTATGTTTATTTAGATTATATAGAACCACTTCTTTATTCATTGTATCCATGCTTTCCTAAATTATAGATACATTAAATACATTATCAATATTTCTAATATGACTTAGTTACAAGTTTTTGATTATCAGTTTCTTGGATGTTTATATCGTTATTCTACTATGAAAGGTTACTCACTTAGTTGATATAGTGTCTATATTTTTGTTCTATCTGTTTATACTTCTTTATCTATTTATCTTTTTATATATATCCACCATGATAAACTCTGGTAATGAGGGCATAGTCTCCCCACAAACACACCTGAGGACCTTTCTGCTAGTTGACAGCCTCTTCCATACAAGGAGGCATGCTTGAGGCCGTGTCTCTAACAAGATTCTGGAAACCTTTTTGTGGAACTTGGCACAAAAAATCAAATAACATTTCAAATAAAAACCCTACTCATTAAAGAAGGAAAATTTTCATAAAAGCCACTTAAAACTCACCAATAAAAGGAACCCTCTTAAACCCCTCCTAAAATCCTAAAAACATTTTGTTATCTATTTAATACAAGATCATATTTCCTATCTTATTTCAATATAATATATTTATAAGCCTTTTATTACAATAATGAATTTTAAATACTTCTTTAGGAAGGAACCGATTTTGAGGGGATAAGTATTCAAAGTATGTTTTTAGTTCTTTGATTTTTTTTTAATTTTACTTCAGAAATGCAGTATTTATAATACTCACTACCCTCTGTAATGGTCTTGTATTAATATCTAATGCTTCTAATTAAATTATATTAATATTATATAACATTATAATATTACATATTAATTAGTATATCATGTTCCTTTTTGGGTCTGTTCAGCCACCTATATGAATGATTATATACCAAAAACCTCATTTTCATCATCAATATTTATCAATACATTAATATTGTAAATAAATGATATTAATATATTAATATATTTAATGAATATTTTTCAATAAGTATGACATATAAATTAATGGTCATTATAATGTAACATTAATTTATTAGTAAATTAACTAAAACATTCTCATCATGGATTTTTTTCTTACAAACCACACTCATACCATCCACAAAATGAACATGTGAATTAAAATATAATTGAAGAAAAATAATTCTACTAACATGATTAAAATGGTATTTTTAACATGGTATCAATGAATGGTGATCTAAATTTCCATTATGATTTTTTTGAAATAATCAAAATTACAAACATTTGATGATCAAAATAGACAATATCTAACAAATATATGTGTCACAAATGAATATAAATAAATTGTTTAAAAATAAATTGACTAAAATATGGTTCTGAAATTATATATTAATATGGTTATTTTTATTATAAATTAAGTTAAAATTATTTCAAATAAGTAAGGATTTAAGGTAAGGGTTTCTCGTCTTCATTTTCCTTTCATTGAGATACTTTATATATTCTACCCTATCTTATTTCTTATGATGTATATACTACCCCTGATTTTTTTCATAATAATTTTCAGGAAATTAAATATATTTACAAATTAATATCAGGTATTCTATTGAAAATATTTTTTATTCCAGTGTTACCAAATCCAAAAGCGCTTCTTTTCTAATCTCATTTTTAAATACAAATTATTTTTTCTTAAACTCTTATATAAGTAAATTTTATGTTTTACAATTATAAAACCAAAAATATATTTTTAATATGGTTATTAATGGTGTTTAAATATATTTTTATCTTTTTATGTTCCATTTTTCACAATTCAACATAAAATATTTTGGTTAGTGGAGTGAAACCTATAACTTCATTTTAAATTGGAATAATTTTACTCCATGTTAATATTATTTATTTTGTTTAATTATATCACAATATCTACATCTATGATTGATTAAATTATTATTACATTAGCATTTAAATTCTCTATACATGTTTTGAAGGAACTTTTTAACATTTTTACTTGAGTAATCTTATATTTATTTGACTTTCTTTACAAAATTGTGAAAGAAGTCCTTTTTTATTTCATTCCACATGATTTACTTTTCTACATTTCTTATCATTTTTTCATAATGAATATTCCTTTTAATTTTTTCATCGTTTAAAAAAATTAATTATTAATCTCTTTATTTTAAAAAATATTTTCTTTTTAAAAAATTCAATATAAAATAAAGGATATTTATTTTTTATTTTCAAAGAAATATTATAACTTGTTTTCTAAAGTGTAATTAATCTATGGTAAAATAATTTAATGAATCTTATGATTAAATAGGTATATTATTTAATGATACTATCCATCATATTTATCTATATTTTTTATGATAATAACCTATAGAAGTTTTGAAGAAACCCATTTCTTTCTCTGAGGTCGATTATACTTTGATGGAATATAAAATGTTTCAATATTAATGTGGCATCTATTTATGGTTGATCATTATGTTCTAGGTTGGTCTATTATATCTCTCTAATTCATTGGTTATATTTTCATCCCATAAAATGATTGGGAACTCATAGTTAGATCAAACCCCTAAGGGGCATTATCCACAATGTGATGGGTGGACCAAGAATTTTATTTCTCTTCAATTCAATGGGAAAATTATTGTATCTCCTGAGATTAAATGTTAGTGATTTTAGAGAAATCCTAATATATTATGGTACATTGTTAACAATGTTATGATGTTCTTGGTGGCGAGACATAAAAAATTGATGATTTTCCATCGTAATTTATAGACCACATTATTATTCATATTTTATGGTTTCATGGATCATGTTCATTGAATCATTTTTTCATAATAATATGACTCATGTATTATTTTATTACCATATAATTATTCACTTACTCTAAACTCATGGTCTATGTTTCGTTGGGAATTATTATATTACACTATTCTTAGATGCCTTGATAATGTTTTAAAACCCACATTCTCATCATATGTTCACTTATGATCTTGGATTGTTATATATTACATTTAACCTTATTAAGCATTAGATGTTAATGACTTTTTATGTTTCCATTACTAATATTATAGGAAAGAGTATAATGTACGATGCAACTAAAAAGGTATCATGGGAGAAGACTATTTATAGGAAATCCTATGTATATATTTTAAAATAAGAATATCATATAATTAGTCTCCAAATACACCAATGCTTTGGCATCTTGGATTTTGATTTTGTGAGAAAAAAATGTTTAATTGTCTACAAGGTTTAAAATATATGTGTGTCATGCCATGATTGTCTCATTTGTAATTAATTTATATGTGTAATGTTTTTATATATAGAATCAAATCAGGGAGTGTAGGTTTAGGGTGATTCAATTGGTTGTAATTTGGGGTTTAGTTATTTTTAGGGATTATGTAATGAATAATAAGTGTGTTTAACAAAAATAAAACCATTATAAAACAAAAGTTACTTAGGAGAAATATAAAAATCTATAGGATTTAATGAAGGTGTGATAATTGAAAACATAATTGGGTTGATTTTACTTATCAAACAATTTCATATTCTCATTATTATTGCTTTACACTCACACTAACTATTTTAGTAATAGTAATTTTAAGAATATCGAATCCCGATATTAGGGTAGTAAAAAGTATTCTCAATAATGGAAACATTTTATTTAATTCTAGATCATTTTATTTCTTCTTATATTGAATTTTCACTAATACTAAAAATTAGCATCCCCAATGGATTGATATTGAATTATTGACGTAAATTACTTGTGGTATGATGATTTCATCCCATGTCTATAACTCTTATATTATTTATCTTTGTGTTGGTCTAACTAAGATCGAATGTTGGAGAATTTACATTTAAAAATAAAAATAAAAAATATTGAAAATATATAATTTAAAGATAAATTTTAAAAATAAAATAAAGTACCATAAAGTATATAACCATAGTAAAAAATTACATAGTGAAAGAATGTTTTAAATTATAAACTAAATGAATGATATTAATAAGTAAAATATGTATAAATTGAATAAAATACAAGGCACACAATTTTGTTATGGAATTTCGATAGTATATCAACTATGATCCCCTATGTCTCCCAGCAAAATTACTTAAGGATTTATAAAAAAATCCATCGAATTTTGTGGTATAAAATAAACCCGTAATAAATGAATAAACTTCTTATTTATTGGAAAAAGTCATGACACCAAAATATCCATGCTTTTTACTATAGGAATGAATGAAACTAAAAAACCTTTATTTTATCATTTTTATGAGAACATGCAATATATGAAGAAGAGAAGTTTTTCTAGGCAAAAACCCATGGAAGTACACACAATCAAATCTTGAAATAGAATAAAATAATGTATGAGATCGAATGAAAAGAGTATAAGATATTAAATGAGGTGTTACAATTAAGTATAAGGGATATATCAATATAATAATGGATAATTGACAAAAAGAGATTATAGATTGATCATTGTTGATTTATTGAAGAATTGTCTCATCACTCTTAGGTTTTATTCCCCCTGGGGGATATAATTATAACCTCCATTTGTCTATGGTCAAATTGGAGGAGTTAATGGGTCAATAGAGATGTTTAAGAATATATTTAAAGCACCCTTTGACCACATGTCCCCACACAACAATCTATCGTCCAAATACCACCAAATTTCTTGTAGGAATATAGTATATTTCAAAGACATTGTGTGTTTCTTTTGGTAGCTTGTGAGGTCTAACAAGTAGCTAATAGATATTCCATAAGTCTATAATTCTATATAGACTCCACAGGGTGGCTAGTGAGCTCCACTAGGTGGATGGTGGACTTTAAGTGGATCCCCTAGTTCACTCTAGGGCCATAGACTAGTTAGTGTCCATATATATTTTGCAACATTCTCTTAGTCTTCTTATTTTATTTTAATCCTTTATTTGATCCGTTTAATTCATAAATTATTGTCCAACCTATGTAACTAAAATACACTAAATTTAATGGGTTAAGAACCTAATGGATGTTTGTGATCCTTAATACATATATAATGTAACAACCCAAGTAATTTTATGATAAATAAGTTTTAGACCTTATTGAAAATTCATTAATTATATTTTATATAGTTATATTAATTATAAAAATATTATTTATTTCTTCAATCAAAATGTAAACAAAATTGTAAAAAAGTTGGATTTACATTCAATTTATGGTTTTATTTAAAATCCTGATTTCAAAATTATTGAATATTAATTTGACCAAATTTACTTACTTTTTGAGTTCATCCTGTCAATATTATCTTAGGATTAATTTTTTTGACTTTTTTTAAAATTTATATTTTTCAAATATTTCGGAAAAAACATTGATGTTTATTAGAAACTATATTTTAATTTCATATATTTATAAAGTAATTTTTTAATCTATTATTTATAAAATTTTATTAGAAAAATTTCATTAAAAAAATCCTATTATGTTATCTATAATGAAATTTATACTTCTTTTTGGCATAAAAACTTTTTTTCTTATATGTGGTTTTTTATAGAAAACTATCTTTAATTCCGTTTTGTGGGTTTAATTTAAAATAATTTTTTAAAAATTTATAAAAATGAATCTTAAAAAATTTAATTAATATTTTTTAATCAAGAGTTTCAAATTTGTTCAATATATAAATTTTTGTTTCATAATTAATTGTAAAAACAGTAAAAATCTGTTACCTTGATTATGGTTAAAACAGGTTTACGAGTGATTTAACTAAAGAGACAAGAGAAAAAATTACCTAAAAAGTTTAATAAACTCTAATATATTATCTATTTTTTAAAATGTCATATTTAATATTCATGGTTTTTTTTACATCCATTAGGATTTATTAATTTATTGATATATTTTAATATTTTTAAAAAATTCGAAGTGTGTCCATTCCATAACTTATAAAAGGAAACATACTCTCCTCTAATATACATAATTCAAGAGACTTTTAGTTCAGCCAATACCTTCCAAAACACATTCTTTACATCCCCACCCATGTTCTATAGGACCTGGTTTGATCTTAAAGCCAACCTGGGAAGGATTTATTTATAAACCTAATGAGGTTTTTCATAGAAGAGATATGGTTATTAAGATACATTTTTTTCTTGATTTATTTTTATACATAGTTAAAGAGATAATAACTTATTGAAATAATAACACTACTTTCTTACACAATATTATAGTTCTTATATTAATGGAATAACCTATAACCATTTTCTATTATATAAAATGATAAATGAATCAATTTTTTATGTGTATGGGGGACTACGAACAAGCTAACCGATGTAATTTTTTTACCATCACCAACTAATATAGTTGTTGATAATTATTTATTATATATATATATTATATTCATTGCATATTTATCATTATTTATATTCAATATATCATATTTTTTATTACCATTCCATCCATTTAAAAAATATAAAGACATTCATGCATACAAGTTGATTACCACCTCCATTAAGCAATGTGATTTGTTTTTCAGTGCCACATCACATGGATACTATATATAAGTGTGTTCAATGAAATAATATTATATATATATATGTGATATAATATTAATATTGTTATGATAAAAATAATACCTACCATATTCGCATCATGTTCATTTAAAATGGAAATGTTACTCATGAATACGAATGAAATACTATCTCCATTATTGTGACATATTTCTTTTTTCATAACTGCATTTAATAAATGATTATGAAAATAAATTTAATATATTAATATGATATTTATCTCATTATTATTATTCTCAAAATTATTTAATAATGATATCTTTTACCATATTCAACCAAAAAAATTCATTTCAGACATATAAGCTTAATATCATCAAAACATCTGATGTGAACTTAATTTATTTTGTAATTAAATAAAACTAGGAAGTAAATATAATTAAAGGAATAATAAAAATGTAAATGGATTTTTATAAAATGAATAATTAAAATAATTTTGTTATTTATGAAGATAAATAATTTATATGAATATTCAGACTTGAGATAATGGATACTTTACGTTAAAATCCTCATATTAAATGTTTTTAAAATTTATTTTTAGAATATTTATATTCCATGAATATATTTTTGAAATTATTTCATGAATTTAATTATATAGACATTAATTAATTATAAATTAATTTTTTTTTCTATTTTTTACATTCTTTTAATGGTTTTCAAAAGGAATCTATTTATAAACCTTTTTCACTTTCTTTACAGAAGGAAAAAATGAATGTTCTATTTTAATGTATATGGTGTCAGTGGATTTTTACCATAACCACAATCCGTGTTTTATGTTTTTTAGTTTTTTTGTAATATTACATGTTTTTTTCAAAGCAAAACATACCATTCCATTATTTTAGAAATTTCAATTTTGAAAGTTTCGATTTAAATATAAGGGACATATATGTATTTGACAAAGTTTTAATCAGGGGTTAAAAGGGTATATTTTTACAAGTCTGATGATGGGAATTCAATATATTATGTGTTTACTGAATTTTATGGTCACATAAAATTGTTTATTCTGATGAGTTTTTCTGTTATAAACCATGATGATGGGAGCTCTTGATATAGCTCATGATAATGGATGTGCTCCATATAGATCTCCAATGCATTAGGTAGTGATTATGTTATCTTGAAAATTATGTTATAAGTTGACATTAATGTTTATTATAATTTTAAGGGATATTGCAATGGATATATAAATATAATGTCTTAAGGAACCTACATGGATTTTCTAGGCATACTAATGTGTTATCTTGAAATTTTTTTTATTGTAAAAGCTATTTGATTGAAATTAGGTTTTAGAGAAATGATAATTTTATTTTTGTGTAAAAAGGTATCTTTTTAAAAAAAATTGTTTCATGGATTCTCATGTTTCATAAAAAACCCTCATGATAATGATTTTTTACTTTATAGTTTCTTATAACGCATTTTATGAAAATCATTGGGTAGTAAAATAGATTTTATATGTAAGTAAACAATTATATGAGATAAGAGTTTATTATGTGAAAGGGAAAATCTCTATTATGATCATACAGTTTTAATATAGACTAAAAAGTTATTTTCTCTTTATATTTTTCATCCCTTACTAGGTTTTTTATTCTCATACCATGATTTCTAGTGTTTTGAAAGGTTTTAAAGATTATTTGGAACAAAGGAGTCATGTTTAAAATCATAAATATTTTTCATTACAAGAAAAAATGTTTTATTATAAATGCCTTTTATTGTAGAAAAATGGTTACTAAGAGAAAGTGTCTATAATGTAATATATGGGTTTGTCATGAATGATTTATGACCTATTTCTCTTAAAATTGAAACATTAAAATTTCTTTGGGAGTAAAAGAAATTTAATTCATGTTTAAAAAGGAAATTTTGGATTTAATATGAGTCTGGTCCTTATAGTTGGTAACGGTGAAAAGTTTTGGATAATTTTAGTGGTTGGGATAATTGATGTAAATACCCCTTAGAGATTATAATTTATTATTGTATTGATATATTATTTTATGATTACCATTTCTCTTTATCAAAATTATGTCTTTTTAGAATGTATTTCCATAGAAGAAATAAGGAATCTTATATAAGAAGGCACCAAGAGTACAATATCCATCCCAATCAGTAACAATTAAATATAAGAATTGGAAAATAGTAGATTATTGTTGTTATAGATCAATCTAAACATGTTATAAATGGTGTTGAAATCCATTTAACAGATGAACCATGTTAACTATAGAGGAACACATGTATAATGGTGAATTTCATTGAATAATACACTCCAGCATTCAGGGGATCATCTGACTATTTGAAATATGATAGATGGTTTAAAGGATTATAAAAGATATTTGAACCCATGGGTTGTTCAGATATTCAAAATGTAAATCTTTTTCTTTAACATTTATAATTTTAAGACGATCAATGGTGGTCAAGGGTTAAGAATATCAGCAAAAGGAATTATATTTATTCAATTGAAAGAGAAACATTTAGTGATATTTTACTTGAAAAATATTTTCCTAATGTTTTCTAACCTAGGATGGAAAATAAATTCAACAAATTAATGAAATATGGTGAAGATTAAATTTTTATATATGAAGAAAACATCCCCAGATTGGTATGGTACACACCAAATTGTATCTCGTGGTATTTATAGTAAAATTAATTGTATTTATTCTGGATTGAAGCTATGATAATAAAATTAATTGGCTACCTATGTATTCAAAGGTTTTGATAAACTGCTTCAATAATCTGATAAGGTATAAATGGAGTTCTCTAATGATCAATTATTCCATGACAAAAAAAATAAAAGGTAAAAAATTATAGGGAATGGGGAATCATACATCAAAGAAATATGAAGGTAAGAAAATAAACATTTCATATTTTGATAAGTGTGGTAAAAAGTACCATTGAGAATATATTATCATATATAGTATCTGTTTTTTATGTGGAAGCATTTTGAATGTGGATTATAAATATAATGAAAATTATTATAAAAATAATAAATAATAAATATCAAGGTGATTTAATTTTAAGGATAAGATTCATTAAGCGAGTAATTATCCAAATATATGAATGGATGATGAAAATTGTAAATATCACAAACCAAAAGGTGTGTCTAAATCTTTTGAGACTACATTGGAAGATGTTAGTGCATCCATGTATGTTGTGTTAGGTACATTGAAAATTTATTTATATTATGATGATGTCTTGTTTTATTCAGGCACTACACACTCTTTCATTATTTATAATGTTTCTGATAAATAAGATATTTCGCCTTAGGAAATGAAGCCAAAAATTTTGGTAAACACTTATTGGGGAAGTGTTAATGAAAAAAGTTATAATAGTATTATTTTTATTTTCCATGGAAAGTATTTACCTATAATTATTTTGGTCTTTACCATTTTATAGTTTGATGTAATTTTGGTGTGGATTAACTATATCATTACCATGATAAGTTATATTGTAGAGCCAAATCAGTTATTTTTTAGAATGATATTTATTTTGTATACAAGAATGGATTCATATCTTTAAAAAAACATTAATAAGTAGAGATAATATCAAAATATGAATATTAATGTTATCTTATACTTATTTTTTAGAAGGGGATTATTTTTCGTATCAGTTATATCCCTATAGTGAATGAATATATAAATGTATTTTACGATGAGTTTCCTAGTATTGAACATGACTTGGATGTTGAGTTTAATGTTGAATTAATTCTGGCAGGTATGAATAATACAAAGTAAGACAATATGGCGTGAATTGTATCATTTCAATAATCTTCACCGATTATTCCTTTTGAATCCCTTTATGACTTATCTACATAAAAAGCATCTTTTCAATAAAAATTATAATAAGCAGATCAATAGAAAGATAGAACATAGCAAATTTATAGTGGTGTGGGAAAAAGGTCACCTAGTCCAATCCACCAATTATCTCACTATGAGCCTGGTGAATTTCACAAGGATGGTCCTCTGATCATAAGACCACTCAACCACAACTTAGTGCAGCTACTCAAAACCTTAAAAACAAGGATAATCACAGAGGCTTTTGGTTATATTACGAGGAATTGGTTTTCCAAATCTTAGATAAAAAATATGATTCTCCACCAAAATTGAGTAAGAGGATTTGATTCACCAATAAATAAAAGGAGTTTGATTTGAAGGTTCGGTTTGAACTTCCTAGTTGCAGTAGCATCAACTAATAATAGATAGGTCTTCTTCTTCAAAAATGATAATCTACAATGATAAATATTTCTAAGGTGAAATCCATTGCAAGTGAACTTTAATAAAATTCAACAACAAGGAGCAGTGATAGATTGAACATGTATGTCACCAAATTGTAGCTTCTAGTGAAAATAAAAGAGTTGATTGATTGTTGAAGAAGATCTGTAAAAGCTATTCACAAGAATATAGTAATATATATAAAAATATTATTTCAAAAGAAAATATTCATATTGATTATATTTTCGAAATAACTAATAACAAAATATATAGAAAACAACACCTTCCCATTATAGAAATCTTAGATAAAATTTCAAATTTAAATCTTCGATGTTGAAAATTCAAATACAGTGTTCCTTGGGAAAATGAAAAATACCAAACATAGGGTTCTTATTCATTGTGATTATATTCCTAACCTCAAGTTGACAACATAAAGTTGATTATAAAAGTATGGTTGGTGATCTATATGTTTTTTCTATCAAACACAGTGTTCTTTACTTACATAGGGAACTTTAACCATAATTTATTATCATGTCAAACATAAGGTTCCATCCAAACATAAATTTATCTGACCATATTTTTTTGGAACATAGGGTTTATGATTTATATGTACTATTCTGAATATTGGGTTCATACCTTACACATTATTCCGTGCATAGGGTTTATTCCTTATGTTACATTTGTCAACTTAGGGTATGAACCGTGTTTCCAAAATATATTAAAATGATTTCCATACACTTTAAATAATACTACATTGGAATTAAATTCATGAATATAATTATAGAATAAATTTTGTAATGAATATTAATTTCATTAAATACACTTAAATTAATATCATTATAAAAACAAACAAGGGTATTTTTGACC
This sequence comes from Viscum album, assembly GCA_963277665.1. Lineage (NCBI taxonomy): Eukaryota > Viridiplantae > Streptophyta > Magnoliopsida > Santalales > Viscaceae > Viscum > Viscum album. The sequence goes on along the minus strand of OY728143.1, from coordinate 255,658,927 downwards.
ATTAGAATCAAGAAAAAGTATAGGTTATTATTGAGACAATACATGACTAAAAAATCTCCCTCTTTTTGATGATATTAAAACCCATAAAATAAATAATAGAAATTACTGATTTGGGTAAAACCATTTAAATAAAAAATAAATAAATATGTATCTTTAGGGAAAAAATATTTTGATTTCACAAAATATATGGAATAATAAATATATTTAATAGATATGTTTTGATTACCTAATTTTATTTTCTTTTTTGTGATATCAAAAAAATGTATAAGAAAAAAGATTATAAGACCTTCAATTTTTGCATATAATAGTAAATGAATATTTATAATGTACTATTTTGATAAATAATACATTGATTCTAGTAGTATTGAAAAACAAACTATAAATTAATGAAGCACATATGATAATAAGAAAAATGAGATTTTTTTATTAAAAAATTTAAAAATACTGTATACGATTTGTCTTAAGAAAAAGATTTAAACAAATTTTCTGGTAGAGAAAGAGAGGGTTTGGTTAGAAGTAGGTTTTGGTTGAGCCTAAGCTGCCTGAAAAGCATATTTCAATTCTTCCATTTGATGTTTTAGCTTGTCTGGTGTATTTTCAGCTAAATTTCTGATCCAAATCCTTTTATCTTGACTGAAATTAATATTTTAAATCAAATTAACATTCAAAAAGTAAATAAAATTATTATATTTTTCAAAAACATAGATAACTTATCACTAAATTGATGTAGCAGTGTCCTGATGTCTGGTTCACTTTATGTGAGTTGCTTAAACAGATATCTCTGATTGTCTGATAATACTGATAAGGGTTCACTATTGCATGGAATAATCTATAGACTATCATTCATACCATCCATAACTGGTGCCATAACTTGAAACCTTGTGATTAGATCTGGTGAGGTTGTAGGATAAAAGTTTGAAGCGTTAGACTGATTGGTACTCCCCTTGACCAATTCAAATTAGCTTCCATGTTGTATTTCATATCAGAAAAATATATCTTAGAAATATATTATAATTTTAATTTTTTGATATTATCTAACAATTCACTTTAAAAAACATCAAAATCTATTTTTAAAATTGAATTATCATTCATTTCATGATGGTGAGTCATAAAATACTCTAATTCTATTTTTATAGAAGATGAATTTCTTAAATTATTAAAAGACTTCCTTGATGCTTTGATCTGATATTTAATACTTTAAATCTCTTCCTGAGGTTTTTTATACTTTATAACAAGATCTTCAATCTTATTTGATAGAGAGTCAGATGTTCCTTCATCTGGATTCTTTGACTGAGCAGAAACCTCTATAATAGATAAGGAATTAGATTTAGATTTATCCACTGACTTCTCAGTCGAACATGATATACCATCAAGAACCTTGTTTCCTCCTTCAAAAATTGATATTGTTCTTTCAATGGAAGGAGCAAGGAAAAATATTGATTGATTTTCAGTGATCTCAATAATCCAAATGATTTATTTTTTAACACGTTTCTCCCCTTAGAAAGAAGATAAAGACTTCTATTGATCTTTATCACCAATAGGAATCAGTTTCCATTTCACTATACTCCAAAAGAACCGAAATTTCATAGGGTTCCCTGGTTTTAACAGATTACTATGATGAAATTTGACTCTAAATTCAAAACGTCAAGTCATTTTCTTTCTGAATAAGATAAGAGATTGGATTTTCCCATGTGTCTAAAATGGGATTCTTCATTTTAAATTGAAAAATTATCGTAAATTTCTCAACATATATCAAGAAATTTTCAATTTTATGTCACTAATAAAGTAAATCATAAAATATAAGTCTGGGTATGAAATATTCTCTAACTCAGAAATTCTCAGAGAAATAATACTTTTTAATAAATTTTGAAAAACCCTTGTGATATTCCTTAAGATCCTTCACGAACATTTTACAAATGTTTTTTAAACCAAACTAAAAAGATGTTATATCTACTAGCTTGTGATCCTAATTTCTAATAGATCAAAGAACAAATTATAATACACCTTCATGCAAAATTTTTAAAATCAATGAATTTCACCTAATGAAATTGAAAATTCATTATCTTCCATTCAATTGTATATTGTATCTTCGGATTCACCAAAACTAAATTGAAAACTTATAAAAAATCACTTTAGTTCTACCTCATTAGGAAAATATATATTTTTCTCATTGAATAGAAACACAAAACCTTGAAATGTAGGGGCTTGCCTTAATAAAAGGTTCATCTGATATAACCATCCAAAATATACAACCTTTCCTTGAAGAATCATTCGGAATAGAACACACTGATGTTTTAGATAATTTGTTTAACCTTCATTAGTTCACTTGGTCTTCATCATTTATTAGAATATAAAGGTTGACATTTTTCAGATTCTAGGGTTTAGGGGAAATAGGGGGGTTCTAGAAGGAGAAAAGTTTGAAAATGAAAAGGTTAGATAATTCAAAGTAGTTTTTAGAAGGATTGCGATAGAGACTTGTTTATCTTGCTAATTACGTAGGGTAATAATAGATTTTTAGATTTTTAAAAAAATATATTTTAAAACTATAAACAATAAATAAAATTTATGTAATAAAATTAATGAAATACTAATTTTACTATGAAATTAAAACATTAAATTAACAAATAAAGATAATAACCAAATTTGATTGAAAAAAATTGAATTTTTTTTAATATAAATTCATTAAATGAAATAAACTTATAAAAAATTATTTAAAATTTAATAAACTTAAATACCCTATAATAAAATCAAAACATGAAATGGGAATTGGATTAGTGAAAATATTTTCTAATTGATATTTTCTATTATCAAATTTTAAAGATATATCCTTTGTAAGAACATGGTCTCTTAGAAAATGATGCCTTATATCAATATAATTAGTCCTAGAAAGATTATAGGATTTTTTTCATATATTTACTGCACTATTAATATGAAATAAAAAAGGTGTATTATTAAAAGTGAGTACAAATTCCAATAGGTTATTTTTCTTCCACGATACGTTTGCACAACAACTATCCACAGACACATATTCTTTTTCTGCTGTTGATAGGGAAACTAAGTTTTACTTCTTACTTGACCATGATATTAATCATTTTCATAAAAAGTGATAGATTCCTATGTTTTTTTTAATATAATATACAACCTAAAAAATTATCATATGAATATGATGTTAAATTAAAATTATAAATTTTTGGATAAAGAGATATTGAAAACCGTTATTTTTAAATATCTAAAAATTATTTTAACATCAATAAGATGGGATTCTTTTGGATTTTTCTAATATATAGAACTTAAAAATACATAACACATATATTATTTGATGATAGAAGTAAGATATAAATATTTCTAATCATACCTGTATATAATTTATTGTCAACTGATTCTCGAACTTCATTAAAATCATGTTTTACATTGGTACGGTTGGGAGTTGAATATGTCTCACCGTTCTCAAGTCCAAACTTTTTCTAATAAATAATAATATGTTTACTTCAATTTAAATTATTTCCATAATATTTTTGATAAATCTAAAATCCTAACATGAAATTATATTGTCACATTATATTTATTTCAAATTCATTTTTCATTATTTTTAAAAAATCATTATATTGTTTTTTTTGACAAAAAATAACACCATAAAAATAAATTTATAGAAATAAAATTCTTGAAAAAATAGTTTTCTTAAAAAGTGTTAGATCTTACATTAGAATAGTAAATCCAATTTTCAACCAAAAAAATCTTAATCTTTCATACAAAGCTCTAAGAGCTTGTTTAAGTCCGTTGTTAGATTTTGTAAGTTTGAAAATAAGATTTTGTTTTTGAGGATTTTCAAAACCAAGAGGTTTTTCAACATAAACTTCCCCCATTAAATATCCTTTTAAAAATGAAGATTTAACATCCATGTGATACAAATTTAAATTTAAATGAGATACACAAGATAAAAGGATTCTAATAGCTTCTAATCTAGTTATAGTGGTAAAGGTCTCATCATAATCTATACATTATTCCTAATTATATATTTTAGCTACTAATCTAGTTTTGTTTATTTTTTTGATCTCTTGACCATCCTATCTATTTATAAAGACCCATTTGGTTCCTATAACTGGATAATCTGATGGCCTTTCTACTAAATATCAAACATAATTCCTTATAAATTGGTTTAGTTCTTCTTTAATTTCTAATGAACAAATTTTATCCTGTAAGGATTAAAAAATAGATTTAGGTTCTAAATAGGATATAAATAATGAATATTCTTGTAGTTTTTCTACATTTTTTCTTGTTCTAATTCCCATGTGTAGGTCTCCTATAACAGTTTCAAAATGATGGTTCTTTAATGTTCTAAAAATTGTAGGCATGAATCTTCCAGATTATTTTGTATCATGTTCTTCTAAAATGGAATGAATTTTGTTTATATCATTTTCAAAGTAAAATTTACATGAATCAAGTATCATGTTGTCAAACAAGTCAATAATTTCATCAGTTTGATCTTTTACATTAATAAAATGGTCAGTTTTATCAAACATCACATAAACTGATTCTTCAACAATCCTTGAATTTGTTTTAAATACACTATAGGATTTAGATGTAGTAGAATATCCTAAAAATATTCCTTCACCGGCTTTTGGATTGAACTTTCCAAGGTTTTCCTTAGTATTTTGGATATACACATTGCATTAAAATACTTTAAAGAAATCTACTTTAGATTTTTTGTTATTTCAAATTTCATATGGTGTATTTTTAAAAATAGATCTTATTAAAACTATATTCATGATATACAAGACTATTATTATAGATTATTCCTAGAAATAAGTTGGAATAATTTATTCATTTATCACAATACTTTCCATTTCTTGAATAGTTCTATTTCTTTTTTCAACAATTCCATTTTTTGGGTGTTATTGGTGTAGAGAAGGTTTGTTTAATACCCATATTTGATAAAAAAGAAGCAAATTATTGATACTAAAATTCTTCATCAAGACCACTTCTCAATTAAATTATTTTAAAACTATTTTCTTTTTGTACAACAATTCAAAAACATTCAAAAATAGTAAATATTTCAATTTTTTAACTTAAGAAAATATACCCATGTAAATCAAGACAAATCACTCACTAAAACAAATACTTATTTAATGGCCAAAATTTCTACTCTTGATGATCCAAATAAATCCATGTGTATAAGTTATAGAGGTCTAGATATTTTAATTTTGTTTATAGTTTTAAATAATACTTGTGTTGTTTTCCAATTTGGGATGCATCACATAATCCATTTTTTTCAAATTTAACACTAGGAATATTATAATCTAATTATATCTTAGATAATTTATTTAAATAATATATATTACAATGACTAAGTATCCTATGCTAGATCTATGACTCATTTTTCTTAGAAATTAAACAATTCACTTTTCATTTACAAAAGAAATTTAAATACAAAGTATAAATATTATCAGTTCTAGGTGATCTAAATTGGATCAATTTATCTTTAATCATAGATCAGGAATTGTTATCAAAATCAACATAGAATCCATCATCTCGAATTTGATAAATACTTATCATGTTTTTATTTACACCTTCTACATATAATACCTTTTTGATTGAGATAGTCTTTGGATCTCCCACATTTCCAACACCAATTAAATTTCTTTTTGTATTGTCACCAAAAGTGACTTGACCTATATCCATTTGAGTCAGTATATGAAAATTTGTTGATTATCCAGTCATTTGATTAAAAAAAAACTTTATATATTCCTTAGGTTTTTTTTAATTCCGGTGGTCTAATTATTATAAAAGTAATTAAACATGTGTTTATTCCGGTACTCATATTTTCTAAGGTCCTGTAGTGTTAGTAAGAAGTGACGTGGGATTCCAAATTTTCCATATTTTACTATAATTAACTTCACATACATCAGAAAAACATTTATAGATAAATGATCTATTAATACCACTAGTTTTAGAATTTTTAGTGTAATAACTATTAGTGCAATGACCTTTTTTTCTACAATAATAATGGGGATAATTTTTCACATTGGGAACAAAATAATTTTTATACTATTTGTATTTCTCACCCTTACTTTCTATTCCAAATATTTATCTTTTAATAAAATTATTTCCAATAAGTTAATTTAAAACTTTTTTCCTTTGATAAATTTAATTATAATTCTCCTATAATATATACTTCATCCTATAATTCTTTTATTCATCTTTCATGATCAATGCAGTTTGTTGTAGATGGGTTCAAATTTTCAACTAGTTCTTTATGATACTTTAGTAGAGAGTATCTTTAACCTAAAAAAAATTGTGAATATTTTTTTGTGATTTATGTTCAATTAACAAGGAATAATATAGCCCTTCTAACATAGAACAATAAGAAATTATTTTATAATTTGAGAATGTCTTGGTACTAGAATCGGAAGAGTAATAAGATTGTACATTTTCTTCTTCATCCATAAAGCACATGATGGATTTGTGATTTGATGGATCCTTTTCAGAATCATATTTTTTGGATATACTAGAGTCTTCATATACACTACATGTAACATTTATATCTCTCTTTATTTTATGCCCATAATCATATTTTTTGATATTTGTTTCTGACCTATTTCTTTCACCTTTCAGTTGAGGGAAATCAAGTCTCATATAAACCAGTTTTTTTCATTCCAAACATAGAACATTTATTGGTTCTTTCCAATCCTTTGTGAAGAATTTTCAGAAGCAGTTGTTTTTTGTAAAATTTATGAAATTTTTGGCCAGCTGAGCCAGTTTTATTTCAGAATATGAGGAGTCTGAATTATTGCCTTCTTTGTCTTTTTGTTTTGTTTTCCATAATTTATTCTGAGATGTTACTTTGAGATAATTATTGTCATTTTTAGTACAATATTATGATATTCTTCTTCAACTTTCATTTCTACTTAATACATCATTCATTTTCTAATCAATTTTTTTATCGTCAAATTATTGATAGGTGATTATTGTCCAATAATAGTAGATATGTAATTCTATTTTGAGGGTAGTACTCTGAGTACTTTTGATGCCTGATTAGATTGATTAATATGATCTCAAAAATCTATAACATTATCGATGATTTATATCAACCTTATATTATTATGAGTTATAATTTCCCCATCAAACATTCTAATGGTGTTAAAATTTTGCTTAGCATCAGAATATCTCATCTGACTGATATTGTATGTTCCTTCATAAGAAATTTCAATGGTGTGCATCATCTCATAGGTAGTATGAAACTGTGATAAATGATTTAACTCATTAGGGACATTTCCATAGAAAATATCATTCATTTATTCTAAATTCATGTCATAATCAACTTTTGTTTCACCTGTCTAAGTTTTTTTTATAATCACATTAGGAGTAGTGATTTTATAATAGACATTGAACCCAAGATAATTAAGATATATAATCATTCGATATTTACTACATCCAAAATTTATTATTTTGGATCATAAATTGACATATGCATTGTATAGAACTTATTCTATTTATCTTTATATAGATATAATATAAAATCTTCCATGTGATACTAATTGTTGGGTTTGAATAATACAAAGTAACACAAGAGGGGGTGAACTGTTTATTTTTAATAATATTAACTAATTATTAATTTTGAATCCCATTGTGATTTATATATATACACATTGTATTTTCAATAAAATATATAATAGCGGAAAAAATATAGAAAAACACAACCAATTTATAGTAGTTTTGTTGAAAATGGTACCGTAGTCCACTCCACCAATGCTCTCTCTACGAGCTTGGGGAATTTCACTAGAATGTTACTCTTATCATATGACCACAAACCCAATATTGAGTAGATGTAGTTAAAACCATTACAAACAAGTGTAAACACAGGGAATTATGTTTCTTTTACATGGAACCGGTTATCCACAAATTATATTAAGAAGATGATAATCCACCAAAATTAAGTATGATTAGTTGATACTACAATAAATCAAAAGAGTTTGATTTGACAGTTTGGGTTGAATGTCAAATTTGTGGTAAAAAAAATAACAATATATGGATCTTCTTATTATTAAATTAATGTATTCATGAATGAATAATTCTAAAGAAATTTTGGTTATAAATGAACCTTAATAAAAGTAAAAAACAAACATCAGTAATAGACTGAACTTTTATGTTTCCAAATTGTAGCCTCTTCAGTGAATAACAGAGTTGATATATTTTTGTAGAGGATCTATAAAATTTATTCATGAGAATAAAGTCATTTTTTTGAAAATATGATTTCAAAAGAAAATATTTGTATCATCTATATTTTCATAATAACTCTAGACAAAATATATAAAAATCAGAAACTTGTTTTGATATTCAATATTTAAAAAAATTGAAAATAGATCAAAGATATTCAAATTAAAAATCATATTGGAGAGTCATAACAACCCTTAGAAATAAGAGTGAATTTATCTGTTGAATAGAACATTTTGAATCATTCATATCAATATTTGAATCGATCATAAATGAGCATTGAATCATCATGTAATCCTATCAACACTATTGTATAAATCTTATATAAAATTGGGAATTTAAATCTCTAATGTTGAAAATTCAAACATACGGTTCCTTCACAAAATAAAAAATACCAAACATAGGGTTCAACTAGGTAGTGATCATATTCCAAATGTAAGGTTGAAAATGAAATGTTTATCATAAAATTAAATTTTATGATCCATATACTTTTCTCTGAAACATATGGTTCCTTACTTAAGTAGGGATATTTAACCCAAATTGTTTCTCTTGACAAATTTATGGTTCCATCCAAATGTAAGGTTCATTAACCATAATTTTCTAATAATTTATAGTTGATGATCCATATATACTTTTCTGAATGTTGGGTTCATTCCTTACGTGTTGTTCCAAGTGTAGTTTTTATTCCTTAAATAATTTTTATCAATGTAGGGTATGCATAACGTTTCTAGAATATATTAAAAATTGTTCCAAACACTTTAATGAATACTCATTGTGAATTAAAGGATTGAATATATTTACAGAATAAATATTTTTATGAATTTTAATTTCTTGATGTAAAATTAATGTAAAACTATTAGTAAAACATACATGGTTATTTGGGAGCATCAAAATCCATAACATTTATAGAGTATTGTTGGGACAATACATGCCCAAAAAGTTCGTGATGCTAAGCCAATTTCTGAACCCCTTATCAAATGGCTCATGTAGAACATTAATAATTGAAATGTAAGTGGTAGGAGTTACTAGAAAAAGGTTTTATTCATCCTATCACTTTCTCACGGGGTTCTACTATTTTAATTTTTTCAAACAATTATGGTTCAAAGAGACTTTACGTTGATTATAGAGCCTTAAATTACATAATTATTATTAAAAAGTAATATTTGACTCAAATTAATTATTTTTTTGATTGTATCCAGTTAAGAAAATATCTTCAAAATATTGATATCAGATCAAGATACAATAATTTTCAGGCACAGGAGGAAGATATTATGAAGGGAACATTAGAGACTTGATATAAGTATTATGAAATTATAGTTATGCTCTTTGGGTTTTCTAATGTACCAATTGTATTCATGGATATTGTGAATATATATTTTCATGTCTGTTTTGATATGTTTTTAGCTATGTTTATTGAAAATATATTAGTATATTCTAAAATTCACGAGGTTTAAGAAATATACCTAAGGGTTTTTTGAAAACCTTGAAAGAAAAGAAGACATAAAAAAATTTAATTAGTGTGAAATATTACTAAAACATATTTCCTTCCTCAAGCATATTATTTCTAAATATAAAAGAATAATTGACCAATCTAAAACTAAGGTTTTTGAAGAATGTAAAAGACCTAAAAACTTCACAAATATTCCAATATTTCCTGTACTAGAGGGTTACAGTCGACAGATTTTTGAAAAGATTTATTGATTATCTATCCCAGAGACTAAGTTAGCTCAAAAATGAGTTATGTTAATATACAAAAAAGTGTGATGATTGTTTCTATAAACTAATATTAAGATTGGTTAATTCTCATATTTTTGATCTTCCCTCTAGTAATTATTCCTATGGTATCTAAAATTATGTTTCATTAAAGTGACATGGTTGTGTTTTAATGTCGAATGATCATGTAATTTCTTATTCTTCAAATTTTCTAAAATTTAATGAATTAAATTATCCTACAATTGATATATAATTAGATGTTTTTTTTAAATTTGGATGAATCATTTAGATGGATTAAAGTGTGAAATATAAAATAATCACAAATTTTGTAGTATATATTCACTCAGAAAGTGTTGAATGTTAGATATAAGAGATTGGTGGAATTTAGTCATAACTATGACAACATGATTCAATTCCATACTCGAGAAGAAAATAAAGTAACTAATGATTTTATTTGTAATGATAATGCTACATTAACAAAATTAATATTACAACATATCTCATTTTTAATGACTTTATGAATTTTGGACAAGAAATTTTTCATGCATGAACTTCAAATATTTTGTTAACGGTGATAGTAAAATTTTCCCTAACATAAATAATTAATACTGCTCAAAAAATGGACCATGTTTTACATGAAAAGGTATAATCTATTAATAAGGGTAAATTTTTGGAGTTTATTGTTGATTAGGAAGGTGTTATTGGATTTTTAAAATTATTAAATGTTCTTTATGATTCCTAGTTTAAAATATACTTATTTATTGAAGCATATAGTTCCACATTTTCCAATCATCCTAGAGGTAATAAGATATATAGATACCTTAAAAATTATTTATGGTGGGATGGAATAAAAATATATATCATTGACTTTACCATAAAATATATGAAATTTTGGTAGGTTAAAGAAGAATGAAAACTACCCAAGGGGATGACTTAGCCTTTTCCAGCGCTTGAATGGAAATGGGAAAATATATCCATGGATTTCATGATATGATTTAGGAAGAAATCATGAGGTAATATTGAAATGAGGGTTATTGTTGACTAAATGAAAAAATAAACACATTTTATTACTATTTGATAAACCATGTATTTATATCATCCTTATCAATTGTACCTCAAGAAAATAGTCAAGTTACATGGAGTTATTTTCTCCATTGTATTGAGCTATGATATCAAATTTAGTTATTATTTTTTGAAATAAATTTAAATTTTTTTGATAGAAAAGTTATTCTCATTAAAACATTTCATACAAAAACTAATAGACAGTCCAATAAAATATTTCAAACCTTGTATGAAATGATTTGATCTTATTCAATAGATTACCAGGGAGGTTAGGTTCAATATATTTCATTAGTTTAATTTTCTTATAATAATAATTTTTATTATTGAATCATTTGATAGATATATGGAAAGAAATGTCAGACTCTATTTTTTATAATGATGCTAAAAGAAGAAAGGTATTGGTACCAGAATTAGTAGAATACATTATTTAAAAGGAAAATATGATTCATCAATACTTGAGGATTTCTAATAGTATCCATAAAATTTATACAGATAATTTGAGAAAAGATATTTTATTTGAGGTATGTGATCCGGTTTTTCTTATAGTGTCTCCATTCAAAAGTGTTACATGTTTTTGTAAAAGTGGGAAGACAAGTCCACATTTTATCAGACCATGTGAAATATTTGATAAATGATTGTCATTGCTTACATATTTTCCTATCCTCTATGTTTATATTTGGTACATGATATATTTAATATCTCATTACTATGAAAATACATTCCATATACATCTCTTGTTTTGAAACCTCAAGTAATTTAGTTGGATGAAAAAATTTCATATGAGAAAAAACCTATTATGATGCTTGACTAAAGAGAGTTAGTGTTAAGAAATAAGGTTAATTAACATGATAAATTATTTTATAAGAAGTACATAATTGAAGAAGGAAAATAGGAATAATAAAATTCTATGAAGGGAAAATATACTAACTAATATAAATTGTAAATAAAATGTTAGATATAATTTCCAAAAGGGCGAATAATGTTAACCCCCTGATAATGTTAAGATAAAACATTTTAAAATATTATTAAAATTAAATAATTATAATTTATAATTCTATATTCTTTATAGTAATATTTTGTAATATTCAATCAAATGGAAAAACCATTATTTTTACCAAATTGATATTTCATACATTATATAGTTTTATTTAAAAGATTTATTTTTAAATTATAGAATTTTAATTTGATAAATTATATTTATTTTTTAATTGAGTCCGTTAAAATTATATTATGATTAATTATTGAAAATTTTCTAAAACATTTGATGTTTTAATAAATAGTCAAAATAGTATTTTTTATTGGAAACTAAATTTTATTTTCAAGTATTTAAAAAGTAAAATTCTATTTTTATTTGTTTTAATATATAATTATATATATTTGATTAAAAAATATAGTTATAGTCTTCAAAATAAATCATATACATTAATTTTATATACAAAAATTATACTTTAAAGGTGTTTTCTGAAAAACTAGTTTTCATCATATTTTGGATATATAATTTTAAATTTCATATTATAACATATTGAAATTGAAATTTGAAAAATGTATTCTGTATTTATAATAATGAGTTCAAAATTTATAGAGTAGTTCACTGTTATATTATTGGTCATAATTAATAGTAAAGATAATAAAATTGTATTACCTTGATTAATGTTATAGTAAGTTTATTGGGGGTTAAAATGACCTAAAAAGTTCTCTAAACTGTATTTTATATCCATATTTTTACCCTATCTCATATAATATTTATATTTGGTCAATTTTTATACATTATTCTTATCTAAGAAAATAATATATTTTATTTCTTTTAAATGTTCATAGTGTTTCCTCATCCATAATTATAAAAGGAACCCCCTTCCATATCTTTTCCACAATTAAGGTGGCTTTTGGTCAATAAAATAAGTACAAAAATAACGGGAATTGTAGTGGTGGTGGGAACAATTGGTGTGAAATCACTGGGGAAAGTATTTTAGCATCCTAAGTAATTTTAGTAGATCATTTTACTAGTGAACCTTTTGGTCAAAAATATGGCCCTACCAAAAATCTTTTTGAATTTCATACACATTGGGCCTATGGGTCTTGTAATGAGCTTCATATCCCTGGGACCAAAGGGCCATTTACTGATTAAATAAGGTTTGATGGGTGGGTTGTCTCCTAGGGGGCTTTGTATTACCTTTCCGGCCTGTGTAAGGTGTGTGTGTGTTTAATTATAATTGTAACCCCAAGAACACAATGTTTATATATTCATAATTTTTTATAGAAAACCAAATTATGAAGGCTTTAGGTATAATCCAAAAGAGGTTTTCCGAAGAAGAGGGATAATTATTAACCTAACATTTTTTTTATTAATTTTTATACAACCTTTAGATATTCCTCATCCATCATGAAATATTAACACTAATATCTTAAATATATTTATATTTTTTGTTAATTGAATAATATTTATGTATCTCCCCTTCTATCAAATGGTAAATCAAACAATCGTTCATCTGTACAGAGAACCACCGCTTTGCAAACTCGTGTAATTCACGTTCAATCACCATATGTAATGGCTGGTCATAAGAAAGGATTGAATATTTGTATATATTTAATTTTATTGAAATATTTATCATTTTATAAATATTATGTTCTATTAAATTCCTTCCTTTTTGGTCCATTGAATAATGATAACCTCGTTACTACGTATGTGTGGATTACCACTTCTATGAAGCAATGTGATTCGTTTTTCATAACCACATATAATTGATATTTTATATAAGTTTATTTAAATAAATAATATGAAATATATTTTATATTAATCATTTGGTAAAGGTAAAAAAATTAATACCATATTTTAATCATGTAGATTGTAAAATGAAATCTTTAATTATGTGGACTTAGGTCCTACTGTATCCCTGATTGTAACATAGTTCATTTTCCATAACCATATTTAATGAGTGGTTTTAAAATTAAAATTAATATACAAAAATGATAATTATCTCATTATTATTATTCTATATGTGAAGGAATAATTAACACTTTGACCATGGTCAACCTACCAAAGTAATTTTTGACATATAACCCAAATAACATCAAAACATCTTACACAAACCAAATTAATTAAGTAGTTAAATTTAACCTGGAAATTAATAAAATAAAGTGATAATAAAAATTATTTTTTTAATAAACATATGTTTATTATTTATGAATATAATGAATTCATGTGACAATTCATACTCAGGGTAAGGGACACTTTACCTTAAAATCCTATTTTTAAATGTTTTAACCAATTATTTTCTAAATATTTTTATTCAATGTCCATAATCATAAAATTATTTTTCAAAAGTATTTATTTGGAAAAAATTATTTGAAAATGAAATTTCATGCATCTTTTTTTATATCATTCAAATTATTTTAAAAGGAATATTTTGAAATATGTTTTGACATTTATTAAAAAAGGAAAAAGGAATGTTCTATTTTAACATATTTGGAATCAATGAACTTTTTCTATCACCATAACCATTGTTATATTTTTTGGATTCCGTTACATGTTTACATATTTATTTAAAATAAATACCCACCTTCTCTTAGTTTTTGGGATTTTTAGTTTTGAAAATTGTGTTTTAATGAAAATGATATATCACTATCTCAAAATGTTATTTTTATGGGTTAAAAAATTTACTTTTACGAGTTTGATGATTGAAATTAAATATTTTTTTGTATCAGTAATGTAGTAGTCCTTTTAAATTTTATATTATTAGAGTTTAGCTGGATATAATTCATGAATAATTGTGTGGATGATATAGTTCATGATGAGTAGTGAGCTGGACATAGCTATCCAATGCATTGGGTAATGATTCTGTTCTCGATAGAATCATATTGGAAGTCATCCATAATATTTATTTCAATTTTATGGGTTATTTTAAGTGTAAAATTAATATGATATACCAAAGAAACTATATTACTTTTTTTACATTCTACTGAGTTTTCATGAGTTCTGATTGATTTTAAAAGGTAAGCTAATGATCTTTTATTTTAAAGTTATTATTATTCCCTTTTAGGGGAAAAGGTATGATTTTAAGAAAATTTATTTCATGGTCTCCCAAATTTACAAATAAACCCTCATGATAACTATTTTTTTACTTTAAATTTTTTCATAATGTGTTTTTTTAAAAACATTTTCCAATAAAAATGATTTCATGCATGATTAAACAATTATTTTGGCTCAAAGATTATTATGTTAAATAAAACCTAAATTTTATGATCTCATGGATTTAAAATGGTGTAACCAATTTTTTAAGTCTCTTACTAATATTTTTATGATCATGAAATGTTTTAAAATATTTTTCAGAGGTTTTTAGGATGAGTTGGAGCAATTGAAGAGTCATGTTTAAATTTATAAAAAAAATCATGATAATTAAATGTGTTTTATTTTAAAAAAAATTTAAGAGGAAAATGGATATTATGAGAATATTTCCATATTCTATGTTATGGGTTTTTTATTTATGATTTATGAACTAAATCTATAAAATTGTAAACTTTAAATGATATTCTTAAAGATAAGAAAATAATTTCTTCTTTAAAAAAATTTATAGATGGAAAAAATGTCTGGTAGTTATATTTAAGTTAGTGTGGTACAACAATATCCCTATTTTTGATGATCAAAACACCTTAAATATAAAACTATTTAGAGTATTTTCAATTGAAAAAATACATGGTATTTTGAAAATGAATTTCAATATTTCATAATGAAACTAAAAAAATATGAACCTTTGAACTCAAAATTATCTCCATTAATGAATCCAATAAAGTATACATATCCAAATTAATTTATGAAAAATATCTCCCCCAATTTAGAATAGATTAAAATATTGTTAATTATAACTATTATAGTGTTATGATAAATTTATCATAAATTTCAAACATTATGTACAATTTAACCCATAATTATCCACCATTGAAAAAAAAATGAGCACATACACAAATTACATTGAGTTTAAATTTTCGCAAAATTTTAGATGAGATTAAAATAATTAAAATAATAACTATCAAAATGATACCATATATTGAAGAAATAAATATAAATATAAATAAATATATTGTATAAGGGTGACCCATAGAATTTTTTATACTTAAAAACTTAAAATATAATCTGAATTTCTAAATATTTCAATATTTAAAACTATAAATTTTTTTAATAATATAATTTTTTTATCAAAATAAAATTTTCTCTAGGAGAATACAAGAACTAATATAAGTATTAGATACCCCCAAATTAATAAATTAAAAATAATAAACCAAATAAATGTGAAAATTAAGAGTTATAACCTCTAGGTACATATGTTCAATATCTACATTTACATGTTTTTATTCCGTCTAGAAATTAATTTCTGTAATATAAAACTCATTGTTACTTACCAAACATATTGTAAGTTTAAACATAAATACAATATGTTAGATATTTCCATAAAAAAAATTTATTTTAAAATAAATTAATGAATTAAAACATTTTTCACTAAATTAAATAGATAAAATAATTTATAGATAATTCATTATTTAAGAGAATAGGAAATAAATTTATGATTTAAGATATTTTAAGATGAAATGAAAAAAAATTCATAAGTTATTGGAATTATATAAAACAATTTTATGCAAAATATGTACTTAAATAATAATCTAAAGAAATGTTTTGGAGAAAAACCATCCATTCTATTTTATGTTCACTATTTTAGGTTGCCAAAAAAATTTAATTCGTAATTATAACAAATTAACTCTTTGAAAAGTTATATAATGATAAACCATGTAGAATAAAAAGTATTTGAGAAATAAACTCAATTAAAATTATTTAAACAATAACTATGACAAAATATATCCTCTCATAAATACTAAAATATATATTTAAAGGAAAACAAATAATAATAAGGGATATTGAATTTCATAATTAGGGTAAAAGTATCAAACAATGATAAATATGTAATATATTTGGAAAAATATTTAGATCATTGGAAAATATAAAAAACTTATATCTAAAAAAAGAGAGTGATGGTAAGATAATAAATAATATGCTTTCCAAAAGATGTTTTGTGATATACATGGAATGTAATCATGATTCTTAACTATATTTAAAACATAAATAAAATAAAATTAAGAAATATAGAATTTTAAATACCTATAGTACCGATTTTAATGACTTTACCTTAAACTCAGATTAGTCACCACACATGTGTCTCAAGTATCTATTATCCATGTTAAATGTAGTTCATGATATTATCTTAATATTATTTTCTTAAAATATAAAGGTATAAGATATTTTGGTACACAAAATTTGGGAGAAACATTGTTTGCTAAAAGTGATTTTGGAATCCATATTTGTTTATCTTAATATTTTAAATTTTATTTCATAAAAAATTCCTTAGAAGAGTGGTGTATAAATTTTTTTATACCATAACTCATTCATCAATAAAATGCATGTATTTTCAAAAATAATTAAAAAATTATTGTTGAGGGTATCCTTTTACAAAGGTAAAAGAATTTTTTAGGTGATCACTTGATTTGGGAAACCAAAACAAAATGTTTTTTTAAATATAATTGAGAACATAAAATTTTATTTAAATTTTCTTCACCATGGGGGAATTTTGCATGATAATTATTGATATCTATAATGGTTGAATTTAACTTTTAATTCTTTTAATCATTTATTTTTAAATTAAATAAAAATCTTATTTAGAATGTTGACTATGTTAAAAATAACATCATTATAAATCTTTTTGAGATATTTTAAAATAATGGTAGGTTCATAAAAACCATATAAATGTTCTTCCCAAGAATATTTAATATTTTCATTATTTAAATGGGTATAATATTTAAAAGAGGTGTAAAAATAAGAAGAATAAAACATAACACCATTAATTACCTTGATTCAATCTATGATAAATTCATCATTATCATCACATGATTCAGATGTTGAGAGTGAATCATCACATACACACCATGTAGAGAATTTGAGATACTTCATTCCTTTTTTCATTTTTATCATATTCTTTTTATTTGTGTGGAACTCTAGTTTGATGGGTCTGTTTTTTATAAGGATAACATGTTACCATAGGAAACTTTCAATCATTATCATTTTTTTCATGTTGGAAGTATTTCTTCCATATCCTTATTTTTTTAATTTCTTGAAAAGATTCACAATTATGGCATCACTTCCCAATGATTTCTTATATATTTATTTTAAATAAATTTTATTATAAAATACATTTAATTTCATATCTTTTTTTTTTCACTTTATGATGATCTCATAAGTCAGGAGAGATCCATTCTGTTCGTTAACTTCCATGTTATTGATAACATTATTTTCATATATTTTAATTGCCTTGGGATCCTATGTACTTATAAGGACTCAAAGTATTTTATTCCAAGATTTTTTGTAGTGAGAGTATCACCAATATATTTAATCAATTTATTATGTTATTAAAATGTGTAAACATGCTCCTAATATATTTATTTCGAAGAATGATTTAAAAAAACATATATATACATATCTATTCTACTATCATTCCATTTATTTGTTCCATCATGCGTAACATTATGTAATTTATAAATTTCATTGTAAATTTTTAAGTAGAAACCTGATTAAATTCCATTATATCTAAAACACAGTCAATAGAATTGTTTTTATACAATTTTCAAAAACAACAATATTAGTTGGTTTCCTTTTTTATTTTTATTCTTTAATAGTATTATAACCATGAAAAATAATTTTTCAAATAAAATAACCAAATGTTCTAATAAAAGTAGACATCCAGGTTTCCAACAACTATAATGCGTTAAATATATGAAATAGAAACTGTACATTTAGTTCACTTCTGGAAAACGTTGTGTGTGAAAGTTAGATGCAATATTTGAAATATTTTTCTTTGAAATAGACTTATATTTTCGAAAATAAATTTAAAAATAATTTATAAACAAAAATTTTAAAACAAGGTATAAAATTTTCTGTAAACAAGGTCTAAACAAATTGAAAAAGGGCTCATTGTATACCAATTGTTGGACAAATTAAGATTAAAAGAGTGGGTGGTGAATTATATTTAAAAATAAAACCAATTGATTGTTCACATATGAAATCAAGTGATAAATTAAAATATCAAAAATAAGTGACATAAAATATATTAGAATCGTGGGAAAATAATTTTAATTATATGAGTGATTGATTTAAGAGATTAAGTGAATAAATGAGATATATAAATAAGGTTTCCAAATATAAAATGAATTTCATGTAGAAAAATTTGTTAATGAAGATTTAAAATTGATCCATTATGTGAAACTAAGTTTTCCAACATAATTTCAAGATGATTTATGAAATAAATACCTTTACATTAGTAGTATATTAGAAAAAAAAGGAATATCCTTAATTTTGAATAGAATAAATCAAGAAGCCAATACCATTTATTTTTACTAGATGAAGGCAACAAACTATATGAACCTTTATTTTAGTGGTTTTCGAATAAAATGAAATAAATGAAGAAGATAATGTTTGTTAGTGACAAACCCATTTAAAATTATTGTACTAGAAGAAAAGAATAGATGAGAGAGAATGAGAGGATGAATATAGAGGCAAATGTGGGTTTATTATTAAGCATATGGGATTTGTTTAAAGAAGGTTTTAGAACTCACCTAAAGAGATTATAGGTAGATCATAGTTGATTGGTTGAAGAATTATAACATTACCCTTATTTTCCATGCATCCATGAGGGTCTATTTATATCCTATATATGATCCAAGGAATATTTTGAGGATTTAATAGGTAAATAGATCCATGTAATACAATATTGAAATAACTCTTTGATCACATGTCCCAACACCCCTGGCTAGCCACCCAATGTCACCCTACTTTGTGGTTAGTTGTATCAACTTGTGTGGCCCTTTCTATTGGTATTACTATTACAATTATAATCCTTTGTTTAATCCATGACGTCCAAAATTAATGTACAAACATGGTTATATAAAATAAACTTAATTGAATATGTTTTAATGATAATGTTGTGATTATTAAATCAAAATTAAGAGTGTGAGGAACAGTTTTTTTTTGAAATATACTTTCTATTAATCATATTATTATCTCTTTTATAAAATTACATGTGATTTTGTGAAAGGATTTTATATCTCCAAATAGATTACATATTGATTTCTGTGATAGAGAAGTCCCATATAATATCCAAGATCAACCTATGATCTTATATTAGTGAAAGTTTGACTATGAACTCTCTATGGTAATCACATTCATTATATAGATTATAATACCCAATAAAGAGGGGATTTCATATTAGAGTATTCGAAGATAACTCTATTTTTTTATATTCCTACTATGAGAAAAATATGAGTTTCCTATTCATACTTTAGATAGTGAGGTTTTTATATTATTAGAAATTACATCTTGATTATTTTCTATCTTATGGTTTTCCACAAAATTTTTTATTAGTGAGAGATAATTAAAATTGTTAGGATTTATTTTTTTATAGGGGGATAAAATGTAACACCCTGATATTTTTGTATAGATATACCATAAAATAAATATTTTTTAAATATAATATTTCACATGTAACACTAAAAAAACCTGATAAATTTTATTGAGATAAAATATTAAAATACAATATCAACATTAATACATTATGAGAATACAATATGCAAGATCATTAAGAAAAAAATAAGAGAAAAAATAACAAATAAATAAAAATAGAAAATTATATAATCTGTATCCTCACATGTTTTGTAACATTGGTGTTTTAGAATATATAAAATTTAATTGATAGCTTTGGATGAACACACCACTGAGATTAAAACCGTGATATAACATTGAATATTATTATTTTAACAAGATAATTATAAACTATAAATTAAATTGGGGGTGTGAAAAGTAATAACTATATTATATAATAGAAATAATTTTCATATTAAATACAAATGTTTTTCTTAATTATTTTAAAATAAACAAACAATTTTTTGTAAAGTCATTTTATTTACTAAATATTAGTTTTAATCAAAGAGTTTTTTTTATTAATTTTTATATGAAAGAAATATAATTAATTTTTGAAACATTTAATTTTTTAAAATAAATTTTATTTTTGAAATCAGTTTATCCAAATTATTTTAGGGTTATTTTTGGGTATTTTTATAAAAACATTTAATCTCGGGTGAATAGTGAAAAATATCAATTTTTTAGAAAGTATTTTTATTTAATCCATTTAAAATTTATATTTTATTTGGTTTTCAATGTATTATTAGTTATATTATATTATGAATAATCCAACTATGTTCTTTTAAATCAACTTTATGGTTGAAATTTGTATAGAAACATCTTAATATTTAAAAAGGGTATTTTTCTAAAAAATCTATTTTTCTTTGCATTTTTTCAGTTTAAATTTTAATCAAATTATATGAATTATGTGTTATGAATTATAGAAAATGGAATCCATAATTGGAACTATTAAGTCCATATTTAGAAAATAGGTCCCTTTTTTGAATGTATGAATAGTAAACTTAGTAATTTTTGTTACCATAATTGAGGGAAATTCAAGTAATTAAGGTTATTAATAATATGATAAGGATTAAAAAATTTCCCTAAAAATTTTCCTAATTTTATTTTATGATTACGTTTATACTAAAATCATCAATGGGTTGAATTTATGAAACATTTGAGCCACTTGGTTGATATTAACTCCCTTATGGTATTTTATTTTAAGAAAAATAAAACATGTCACACAAAAGATTTTAATAAGTATAAATTTTTAATACATGTTAATCATAAATATATGTTAGGAAATAAATATTATTTTGAGTTATAATATATTTATCTTCATCATTGTAATTTGTTTTTAGTTTTTAGGGAAGAAATAATCACCTTAAAAGATGACACAAAAATGATGAAGTAATTGTTAAATTAATAAAAAAAATTAAAAAAAAGATCCTAAAAATATTAAAATAAACATAATTTGACATAATTAATGTGATGAAAAAATTTTATATATAATATAGACATGTTTAGGACATAATAAAA
Organism: Viscum album; assembly: GCA_963277665.1. Classification (NCBI taxonomy): domain Eukaryota; kingdom Viridiplantae; phylum Streptophyta; class Magnoliopsida; order Santalales; family Viscaceae; genus Viscum; species Viscum album. Next base: position 255,636,912 of record OY728143.1, on the reverse strand, counting down.
TATTTTTTTAATTATACTTTTTGTCTTGATGTTTTTAATTTCAAAGTAATAAATAGTACCAAATTTGACATTAATGATATTTTATTGAATTAATATTTTATTAAACTTTTTAAAAATAATAAAAATATTAAATAAGACCAAAGGGGGTAATATATGGTTGAAATATTCATTATTTATTTATTTATAATAAATTTTTAAGACTTTGGATCTAGAAAAACCTTATTATATTATTACATTTTTGAGAAATGACAAAAGTACCCCTCACCTCAATTATAAAAAGAAACCACATCCCTCGATTATACATGAAACATTGAGATTAAATATCAATAAAATCCTGACCATTTATCTTCCATACTTCCTTATCCATTTTATAGAGGTGGGTTTCTCCTCAAAAGACAAACCGTAATGTCCATAAGAGGAGATTCAGGGATTATTTTAGAAAAGGTAATCAACTTTACCCATTGTTTCAAGTTTATTTATTATTTTACTTCTTGTTAATGTGATATTTTTATGATAAGGTGATAAATTTAGTATCATAAATATTCTTAGCTGTTATTATGTTTATATTACAAATATATTACATCTTTTATTGATCAGAGGAAAAATGAAAGCTTCACGTGTGCCTACATACAACTTGTCGTCTCCACGCTGCAGCGTAATTTTTTTCATCACCAATTTACATGGGTGGTTATAATGAAGAAAATAATTGATATATACTATATTTATTAATTATATTAATTTTATAAATTTAATATATCATTCAATAACTTACATGTTCTCCTGTTAAGGGAATGATACTGTCACCCCTGTATATATACAACCTAACATTTCTATGATGCGATGTGATTCACATTCCATGTTCAACAATCAAGAATGGTTCTAAAAATATATTTAATAGTTAAATGTGAAATTTTTTACTTTTAATATAACCATTTAGATGTTGCAACTACATCATTTTTAAAATAACTAGGACATTCATGACAAACTATCTTGGAGAAAACATGGAAATTAACTATAAAAATAAGGAAAATAATGAAATATATTAAATGAATATATGGTAAGATGTTATAAAAGGATTATATAATATAATATGTTTTCAAATAAGGTTATAATATATGTTATTAACATGTTTAAAATTATTATATTGTAGGTTTTAACATGTTTCAATGAAGTCAAACCTAAGGTAAGGGTTTCTCATACCTCATTTATTTCAATGGGATATATTCCTTATTCACCACTTGAATCATTTTTTGTGGAGTATAGTCTACCCTCTAATTAATTTTAATATATATATATAATGAATCTAATGGGGTTATAAATACCCATATTAAGTTATTTATTTCCTAGGTATTTTGATTCAAATGTTACCTATTCAGTAAGGGTTTATTCACAATCCCATAATTATTCGAGATTGTTAATCTTTAAATCTCCATTGGGGAATATTTCATATACATGTACATGTGTTCTAAAAATGTTTTCAATTTTTTTTACTATTATCCTAAAATTATTTCGAATCATTTATGACCATATTTTACAATTTAAAAAATATTTTTAGTGGAATCCTCTTGTCGTTTTCAAAATGACATCTGTTTGGATTTTTTCAAATAAGTGAAAGGAATGTTTGTTTTAATTCAAATATAAATGAATGGAATTTACACCCATTAGGGCCACTAAAATGTTTTGAATATCATTTTTTACGTTTCGAAGTTTATTTTAAAAGAATAATACTTTCGAAATGTTTTGGGAAATTTTCATTTTTAAAAAGTTAATTTCAAAGTAAAAAAGACATATTTTCCTAAGGAATGTTTTTTAAGATATTTTTATTCATCAATGAAATAAAACAACTAATTTTCTTATGAAACACTAGGTATATGTTGTATTAATGTAATTCTAATTTTTTTATGGATGTTTTATGATCATTTTGACTATGTATGTAATATTTTAATACCATTAAAAATATTAATCTGGATGGTTTATGATTATGTTTCTTAAATGGGGAAATTATTTGATTTTCATATACTAGTTTCAACAAAAATGTTAATGTTATTATGTGTCTCCCCTTTAACATGAGTAATTTATTATACTTAGTATGTGATTGGAGGGCCCCACCTATATCACTTTGATGCATCTTTAGGTCTCATGAGACAAACTAGTTTTAGTTTTAGCAAAGTCCCACGACTAGAATCTGAGTTTTACCAATGAATATATACCAATGGTTTCTTCAAACCATTGCTATATAGTAAAAAGGAAATGTTGGTCGGAGTGGTTTACTCAAGAGGGGGGTGAATTGAGTACCAATTTAATATTTCTGTATTTAAAAACAGTGTCTTAAAAGACCCCCAGATAAAATAATAAATTAAACTGTAGTGAATTTATATTAAACCAGAGGTTCTGTCAGATTCTCAAGGGATTGATTAATTCCCAGTTAATCAACACAGGAGTGTGTGATTATCTTTTGAAACTATCTTACTAATCTACACTTAACATAAAAACTTGCTAATTTAATTATCAAAGTAACATTAAAAACAGTATTAGTTTTAAAGTGATTAGCAGCGGAATAAAACTTTGAAAGAGATGGCCCGACAAATGTAACCAAGAGGTTCAGTCTCAATCCGAGACTTAGTCCTCTCAAAAGTTTATATAAAAATGATCCACACCCTGGATCGGGGTTCAACAGTTTACAACTGTCCAGGTCCAAGACCTCTACCACTGTTCTTCGTGGGAAACAGTACAACAGCAACCAGCTGTCCAGGTCACACACGACCTCTACCACTGTTCTTCGTGGGAAAGAAAGAATGAAAGAGTTTGGTAAGGATTTACAAATCCTTCAATTTGAGTATAGGAGACAGTGTATGTGTTAGATACAGCAGATAACACACACTGCTCGAAAAGAGTAATAATAAATCACAAAACAAGAGTTGTAGAGTTTAGAAGTGGTTCTGGTGATTTCACTGTAGCTCTGGACTTCTTTGGATTTGATCAGAAGTGAGTTTGAGTCCTCTTCTCATTTCTGTTTGAGAAACAGAGTGTCGTATGCTCCAGGTTCACAGGTAGTGAGAATGTAGTCGATGAAGTTCTTCTTGTATGCACAGAACACTTCTCGAGTATGTTTGATTGTCTATGAGATTCTCTATGTTCTTCTCGTGCTTGTGTCGTTTTTGGTATATTGGATGCACCGCACATTTCTGGTTCGCTTCTTGTTGTTGTTTTTTTTTCTTCACACATTCGTGTATTTCTGGTATGTAGTCTTCTCGTATTTATCTCCCATCAGGGGACAGAAAAGATTTCTTTTCAGCAGGTACGAGGTACGGGTTCCTGACATCCGACAACCTTTATCAGATATTTGACAAATCATTAAAATGTACATGATATGACCGTTAGATAGATTAAATATAGGAAATAAAGAAATTCAAACAGTGAGTCGAGTGATCGGTAGGTAATCAGCATCGGTAGCTTGAACATCGGTAGCTTGAACATCGGTAGCTGGAACATCGGTAGCTCGAACATCGGTAGCTCGAACATCGGTAGCTCGAATATCAGTAGCTCAATGTCATTAGTTTCTTTGACTCTATCGGTGGCTCTATGCGTCAGTTGGTACATGCTTGTATTGGTGACTTTGTTTATCGGTAGCTCCATGCATCGGTAGGTACATGCATCCGTAGCTCCTATGCATCGGTAGCTTCATGTATCGGTAGCTGTGAGTCTGTATCGGTAGCTTCGTCCATCGGTGACTCTTATTCCATCGGTAGCTATGTGTTAAGTCTATCGGTAGCTGTCTGTCGATAGACTAAGTCTATCGGTAGACTGGTTACCGGTAGCTCTTTATCAGTAGCTATAGCCAGATTACTTGTCTGTTTTATGCAGAACACATCCGATTGTGTTAGAATCAATTTATAACAAGCTGTATTTACAGCTTCAGCCCAAAAATAAATAGGCAGGTCATATTCATTGAGCATGGTTCTAGCAATTTCTTGAAGGGTTCGGTTTCTTCTTTCTACTACACCATTCTGTTGGGGTGTTCTAGGGGAAGAAAAGTTATGAGTATAGCCATTGTGTGAGCAATAAGATTCAAAATCTTGATTTTCAAACTCACGACCATGATCACTTCTCAGGGTTTTAATCTTAAGTCCACTAAGGTTCTCTACAGACTTGGAGTATTTGACAAAGTAAGAACAAGCTTCACTTTTCTGAGCTAGAAAATATACCCAAGTATATCTAGAAAGTCATCTATAAGAACATAAACATAGTGCTTCCCATTTAAACTAGAAACTCTTGATGGTCCAAACAAGTCCATGTGAACCAATTCAAGTGGTTGAGAAGTTGAAACTTCTTTCTTTGATTTAAAAGAAACTTTGTGTTGTTTTCCCTTTTGACAGGGGTTACACACTCTATCATTTGGGAATTCTAATTTAGGTAGGTCTCTAACTAGGTTTTTCCTAGAAAGTTTTCTAAGTGAGTGAATGTTGCAATGTCCTAATCTTCTGTGCCATAGCCAAGATTCTTTATGAAAAGCATTCAAACATGTAATATTCTGCTTAGCTAAAGAATTCAGATTAACAGCATAAACATTCTCATTTCTTAAGGCAGAAAATACCAAAACATTCTTAGAATCAAAAACTTTGCAAGAATCATTTTCAAATTTAACATGAAAACCATCATCACATAACTGAGAAATACTTAATAAATTGTATTTAAGACCATCAACAAATAAAACTTTAGAAATCAAAATTGAATCAGTGTTACCAATCTGGACTAGGCCAATGATTTTCCCTTTTGAATTATCACCAAAGGTGACAAAGCCTCTATCAACTTTTATTAAACTCTTGAAACAAGAGAAGTATCCTGACATATGTCTTGAACATCCACTGTCCAAATACCACGTCTCTTTACAGGTGCTCTTCAAGCAAGTTCCCTACAAAATAGATTTAGATGGGAGATGATTTTGGTACCCAGATTTTCTTGGGTCCAGACAGGTTAGCCAATAACACTTTAGGTACCCATATTTTTCTAATGGGTCTCATATAATTTTTAGAATTGACATACTTTGAAAGATAAACTTTATTAGATCCATAGCTATGTATATAACTGGTTGAAGCATATGAAGTTCCAGAATTACCTTCATTCTGTCCAGATTTAGAAATAAATCTTGTTTTGGCAATTTTCCTTTGTCCAGGTTGGTATCCTATACCAGTAGTATATTTAGGTACTACTTACTTTCCGAGAATCTGTGTTAGTGTATTTTTGCCATTGGTGAACTTCTCTAAGTCTTTCTTGAGTTACTCATTAGATAGTTTCAGTTCAGTATTCTCTTTTAACAGTTGAGCATTTTTCTCTTTTTCAATAGTGAGTTCGGTTTTAACTGTAGTGGTGAGAGCATGCTGTTTCTTTAATGACTTGTATTTATCCTTAAGTTCATTACATGTCTCTTCCAGCATATCACAGTATTCAAACAGTTCAGATTTAGACATGTTATCACCTTCAGAATCATCTCCAGAATAATATGAATTTGAAGCAGGAGTTTCAGCAGTTACCTCAGAAGTGTTTGTCATAAAACACATGTTGGATCGATTCCTTTCAGAGTCTGAAGATTCAGCTCCACTTGTGCTATCTTCTGAAGCACTCCAAGTATCCTTCATGGCTTTCTTAAACTTATTGTCCTTATATTCATATTTCTTTTTATATTTCAGCTTTGGACAGTCGGCTTTGATGTGTCCTTTTCTCTTGCACTCATAGCAGACAACATCATCTGACATGTCATTCTTCTTCCAATCCTTTTTCCATTTGCCTTGGTGATCATACTTACCCTTATAGTTTGTTTTTATGAAGAACTTCTTTTTCCTATAAAATTTCTTAAATCTTCTAGCAATGTGAGCCATCTCAGCATCACTGTCAGAATCACTTTCACTGTCTTCACATCTTGAACTTTCAACTACAGCTTGAAGCTTTTCTTTGTCCTCATTCTTTGAAGTTGAGGATTTGAAAGCGACAGACTTTCTTGCAGGTTCATTTTCTTCCTCTTTGTTCACTTTAAGCTCTTCTTCATACATCATCAGCTTACCAATTAGTTCCTTGACAGGTAGAGCAGCTATGTCACATGATTCTCTGATTGAGACAGATGTACCTCTCCATCTATCAGGTAGACATATCAAAATTCTCATAATTTGTTCCTTCGATGAGACATCCTTTCCCAGTGAGATCATTGTATTGACAATTTCATTGAACCTGAGATACATGTCAGAAATAGGCTCGTCAGGCTTCATTTTAAAATTATCATACTTGATAGTATAGGTGTTCAATCTCATTTCTTTAACATTTGTTGTTCCTTCATGAGAAATAACTATGGTATCCCAAATTTCACATGTAGTTTTACATGCAGAAATTCTATTAAACTCTTCATCTCCTAGAGCACAGTACAAGGCATTCATAGCTTTACAGTTGTTATTGTAAGCAGTCTTTGTAGGTTCATCCCAAGTAGATCTAGCAGTAGTAGGAATTTTGTATTCTGATTCAATAGCAGTCCAAATATCAAAACCTATGCTTTCTAGATGAATTTTCATTTTCAGTTTCCACTGACCATAATTGGTTCCATTGAAGAAAGGTGGCCAGTTAGTAGCAGCACCCTCAAGTCTATTTTCCATGATGAGAAAATTTTAAAGAGATAAAAATTTAGAAATAACAGAAATTTTAAGAACTTTAAAATACAACTAAAATCACAGTTCAAAAGCAGAGTATTTTTTTAGAGAGTATTTTCAATCTCTAATACCAAGTGTTGGTCGGAGTGGTTTACTCAAGAGGGGGGTGAATTGAGTACCAATTTAAAATTTCTGAAATTAAAAATAGTGTCTTAAAAGACCCCCAGATAAAATAATAAATTAAACTGTAGTGAATTTATATTAAAGCAGAGGTTCTGTCAGATTCTCAAGGGATTGATTAATTCCCAGTTAATCAACACAGGAGTGTGTGATTATCTTTTGAAACTAACTTACTAATCTACACTTAACATAAACACTTGCTAATTTAATTATCAAAGTAACTTTAAAAACAGTATTAGTTTTAAATTGATTAGCAGCGGAATAAAACTTTGAAAGAGATGGCACAACAAATGTAACCAAGAGGTTCAGTCTCAAGCCGAGACTTAGTCCTCTCAAAAGTTTATATAAAAATGATCCACACCCTGGATCGGGGTTCAACAGTTTACAACTGTCCAGGTCCAAGACCTCTACCACTGTTCTTTGTGGGAAACAGTACAACAGCAACCAGCTGTCCAGGTCACACACGACCTCTACCACTGTTCTTCATGGGAAAGAAAGAATGAAAGAGTTTGGTAAGGATTTACAAATCCTTCAGTTTGAGTACAGGAGACAATGTATGTGTTAGATACAGCAGATAACACACACTGCTCGAAAAGAGTAATAATAAATCACAGAACAAGAGTTGTAGAGTTTAGAAGTGGTTCTGGTGATTTCACTGTAGCTCTGGACTTCTTTGGATTCGATCAGAAGTGAGTTTGAGTCCTCTTCTCATTTCTGTTTGAGAAACAGAGTGTCGTATGCTCTAGGTTCACAGGTAGGGAGAATGTAGTCGATGAAGTTCTTCTTGTATGCACAGAACACTTCTCGAGTATGTTTGATTGTCTATGAGCTTCTCTGTGTTCTTCTCGTGCTTGTGTCGTTTTTGGTATATTGGATGCACCACACTTTTCTGGTTCGCTTCTTGTTGTTGTTTTTTTTTCTTCACACGTTCGTGTATTTCTGGTATGTAGTCTTCTCGTATTTATCTCCCATCAGGGGACAGAAAAGATTTCTTTTCAGCAGGTACGAGGTACGGGTTCCTGACATCCGACAACCTTTATCAGATATTTGAAAAATCATTATAATGTACATGATATGACCGTTAGATAGATTAAATATAGGAAATAAAGAAATTCAAACAGTGAGTCGAGTGATCGGTAGGTAATCAGCATCGGTAGCTTGAACATCGGTAGCTTGAACATCGGTAGCTTGAACATCGGTAGCTCGAACATCGGTAGCTCGAACATCGGTAGCTCGAATATCAGTAGCTCAATGTCATTAGTTGCTTTGACTCTATCGGTGGCTCTATGCGTCGGTTGGTACATGCTTGTATCGGTGACTTTGTTTATCGGTAGCTCCATGCATCGGTAGGTACATGCATCGGTAGCTCATATGCATCGGTAGCTTCATGTATCGGTAGCTGTGAGTCTGTATAGGTAGCTTCGTCCATCGATGACTCTTATTCCATCGGTAGCTATGTGTTAAGTCTATCGGTAGCTGTCTGTCGGTAGACTAAGTCTATCGGTAGACTGGTTACCGGTAGCTCTTTATCAGTAGCTATAGCCAGATTACTTGTCTGTTTTATGCAGAACACATCCGATTGTGTTAGAATCAATTTATAACTTGTATGAACGTGGATAAATGATGATTAACATATTTAAAAGACTATTTTAAAAATTATTATTGGTTTGATCACATATTTGAAAGAATTAAAGTAGAGATCAATGATACTTAACAATATCATAGAGAATGAAAACATAATTGGGATTTTCAACACATATGAATACATGATTGAGATTATCAAAATAGGTGAGGTCAACAGGAAACATTTTCCAATTGTTTGTTCAAACCATTGGAAATGTGTAAATATACTTAATATTTCACAATGGTTTGACAAAAAATTGGAAAATATTTAGTTTCTATAAGATATACCAACTGTTTTAATAAACCGTTGGAAAAGAGAGGCTTTCCCAATGGTTTTTAAAAACCACGAGGAATGTTTTCTCCCAAATAACCAGTACACCAACTCCCAATCGCTTGATTGTATACCCTAATCCAAAGCTCCTACCTATGTTTTATCAGGAATGAAACTCCTTCCATCCATATATCCATCTTCAATAAAACAATTTTTTTTTCTACACATCAAATTAGTAAGTTTGACCTTATTTTTAATGTTCTCTCTATATTTTTATTCTATTTGCGGTTTTGATTTTGGCTTAATTATAGTTCATGCTGTCTGTGGAGTACCTAACCCTTTGATTTGTTTTCTGTTTTTTTTTTCAACACTTCAAACATGGTAAAGGGTTTCTTTAGTGGGGTGATATGGTAGTTTCTGTGGACTTCAGTTTAGATTAAAATTATATTTTCATTTTATATTTATTGTTTTTGTTCAAGGAATAATTGGAAGGGTATTTATATTGAGAATGAATTGGAGTTAGTTGGGTGAGGTATTGGAATTAAGAACACCACCACCCCTCCCCCTGGACACCTACCAACCCCCTGGATAACCCCCACCCCTAGACACCCCCATTGGATAGCCCCCCACCCCCTGCACCCCCACCCCCTGGACACCTCCACCCCTTGGACAACTCCCTCCCCCAACCCCTGGAGACCCCCACCACCTTGGACACCCCCACCATTATGATAGCCCCGTCCCCCACCCCCCTGGACACACCCACCACCTTGGACACCCCCCATAATTTGGAAATCCCCCTCCCCGCCCCCTAGATACCCCCACCCCTACCCCCCCCCCCATCCCCCCCGGACACCACTCACCCCCCATGGACAACCCCCCTCGCCGCCCCCATGGACAACCCCCCTCGCCGCCCCCATGGACAACCCCCCCCCCCCCCCCGCCACCTCCACCACCCCTAGACACCACACACCCCAGACACCCTCCACCCCATAGACAACCCCCACCCCCACACCCATAGACACCCCCACTGGACACCACCACACCTCCTAAGTGCTTGGCACAATTTTGAAATTGGAATTAACAATGTATATGATTTCCCCTTTCCCTAAGGACATTTTCTAAGTGACCCATCAAGCCTTATAAATTGAATTTTTCATGTTTTGATAAATTGAATTTGTCATGTTTTCATAAATTGAATTTGTCCTGTTTTGATAAATTGAATGGGTTTTTTGTAATTAAAAATATAATACAATATGGTTTTCCTTTCTTAATGAATAAAATGATTTAAAAAAAATACCCTAAGGGGGATGCAGGAGGGGTAGGGGGTATATCCATCTGTGGGGGGGATGTCTAGGTGGGGGTGGGTTGTCAATGGAGGTTGGGGGCTGTAGGGGGGATACAGGGGGGGCTATAGGGGTGTGGGGGAGGGGGTATGGGCTGCCCTAGGAGGGTTGTGGGTTTTGCAGGGGGTCAGGGTGGGGTGTCCAGGTGGGGGGGGGGTGGGTGTCAATGGAGGGGGGTGGGCTATCTAGGTGGGGGGGGGGATGTCTAGGTGGGGGTGGTGGGGGGATGTCCAGGTGGGGGGGTGGCTAGGGGTGAGCTATCCAGCTGGGGGGTGGGATACCTAGGTGGGGGGGGGGGGGTCCGGTGGGGGGGGGGGGTGGGGAGGCATGGGCTATCCATTTGGGGGTGGGGGGGGGGGGTTCTATCCATGGGGGCTATCGGGGGGATATGGGGCTATATGGGATGGGGGTGTGGTCTATCTAGGGAGGGGGTGTGCTGTCCAGGGGTGGTGGTGGGTGGTCTATCAAGGTGGGGGAGGGGGTGTGGGCTGTCCAGGGGGGTGGGCTGTCCAAGGGGGACAGGCTATCCAGGTGGCCGAGGGTGGTGTCCAGGTGGGGTGGGGGGATATCCGGTTCATGGGGTAGGGGTTGTAGGGGTGTGGGAGGGGGGTGTACAGGGAGGGGGTGGATTTTCCAATATGATACTCTACAAAAAAATTGGAATCAAATATAACCAATGTATAGTTGCTTTCACACGTTAAGAATTTTCTTGATGTTCTATACCAACACTCACTATTACCATTCCAAAAATAAGTGATCTCTACAATTAAATTAGACTCAGGTTCTTATCCACTATCTATATTGTTCTCATATAATTTTAACATTCGTACAACTCCATATCACATAATGATATAACAAGGATCATACTCCTATGAGTAGTGTCCCCTCGAAACATGTCTCATAAAATTGGATCCACATAAGATATTTGGTGGTGTGTTTACTATTGGGTGTGTTGTGATTTATATCTATGATATTCATGGCAAAAAACAAAAGTCTTCTAGGTCATCTTTAATGTGCTTGAAATCATGCTATAATTGGATAAATATAGGATTTTATGACCCTAGTTTGTGGGTGGACACCCCCACCCCCTTGGACAGCACGCCACCCCCTTGGACAACCCCCACCCCTAGAAACCCCAACCCATGGACACCCCACCCCCTATACAGCCCTACCACCCCCGTGGACAGCCCTACCACCCCCGTGGACAGCCCTGCCACCCCGTGGACTGCCCGCCCACCCCCCCGTGAATAGCCTGCCACCCCCCCTGACACCTCGTACACCCCTAGATAACCCTACCACTTCCATGGATAGCCCGAACACCCACCTTGTACCCCCCTAGATGGCCCCGCCACCCCTGGACATCCCGCACACCCCCGGGACACCTCATACACCCTGGACAACCCCCACCCCTAGAATGCCCCCTATACCCTAGACGCCATATCCCCCTGGATATCCCTGCCACCCCCATGGACAGAACGCCAACCCATTTGGACACCCCGTACCCTCCTAGACAGCCCACCCCCACCCCCATGGAGAGCCTGACCACCCCCCATAGGCACCCAATACCCCCTGGATTGCCCCGCCACCCCCGTGGACAACCTACCCAACCACCCCATACCCCATTGACATCCCCTCCACCACTCTGGATAGCTTGCCCACCCCTTGGACACCTCATACCCCCTGGATAGGCCCCCACACCTTGAAATCCCCCACCACCTAGACCCCCCCCCCCCCCCCCCCGACCCCCTGAACAGCCCCGCCACCCCCGTGGACAGCCCTCCCACCCCCTGGACACCCCGTACCCGCCTGGACAACCCCACTCCCACCCCTGTGGACAGCCCGACCACCCAGTGGACACCCTGTACCCCCATGGAAAACCCCAACACCCCAGTGGATAGCCCACCAACCCACCCCATACCACCTGGATAGCCCTTCCACCCCCCGAACAGCCTACCCACCCCCATGAAAACTCGTACCCCCTAGACAGCCACTCCCACCCCTAGAAATCCCTCCACCCCCTAGACACCCCACTCACCCCGGGACATCTCGTACCCCCTGGAAAGCCCCACCCCTAGAAAGCTCCACACCCCCTAGACACCCCCGACCCCCTGGCCAGCCCCACCACCCCCGTGGACAACCCACCCACCCCCTAGACAACGCGTACCCCCTGGACAACCCCCACCCCCTGGACAGCCTGCCAACCTGGGCACCCTGACCCCCTTAGACATCCCCCACCACCTGGACACCTCCAAACCCCCTGGATAGCCTCTCCACCCCCGCCAACCCCGGGACACCCCTCACCCCCTGGACCCCCACCCCATTGGGCAATGTATGTGATCACTCAAATAATATACTAAAATATTAAATTTCTTTGATGTAAAATTTACTCAACTCCTGGATAATTCTCCACCACAAGTGTACATGATCTTGTACACTCATGTAATGTTATTCAAAGATATTTTGTTATAAATATAGTATTTTGTTTTCTTTAATATTATGATTCCCATATAGAGTAGTGTGTTAGTTATGGATTGATATAAACTAGAAAATTCTCGTTTACTTAAATATATTTTCGATGAAACTTCAATATTATTGAATTTATTTTGATGAAATGACTTATAAATTTTTTTTACAGAATGGAGAGAAGTTGGATGTATAAAACTGATCAGATCTCAAGTGATTTTCAAAATAATTTGGAGAGATTTTTAAATTTTTCATTTCACAATGCTTTAGATAGTGGTCACATACACTTCCCTTATTACAATTGTGTTGGAAGACCTTGGTTGATCTATGAAGAAGTCAGCTACCACATAACTGAATATGGTTTTCAAGCATACTACTCTGTGTGGTATCATAATGGGAAGAACATGAAATCTCAAACTGCTAATTATATAAATGAGAGGTCTGGATTAGAGAATTTGTTATATGACCAGTATCCATTTATCCATCATTATAAAAAAGAAAGGATTTCGACCCAATAATATTTTGATATGATCACACATGATGCATCTAATGAAAGTGATGATGTTTTTAGGGTGAAAAAATTGAATGATGCTTCCCCGACTCCAGTATATCGAAAATGCAGAAAAATGAAAAAGATGGAATTTTTAATCCGATTGTTTTATGGAAAAACTATGTATTGAATTTCAAATACTTCAATCATTTACATTCTTAACTTCTTGAAGGACTTACTTCCAGATGATGTAGATATTACCTCAAACCACTATATGGAATGGATGTTAGTTGAGGAACTTGGATTTTCAAGAAACCAAATTCATGCATTCCTGAAAGATTTCAGTTTATTCTGGGAGGAAAATGCTGAATGAAATGACTTTATAAAATGTGACACATCCCGCTAGAAGCCAAAAGCTGATGAAACAACATCCTATGTTCCATAGAAAGTAATGCGACACTTACCATTGATCCCCAGACTCCATAATATTTTTATTCCAGATGAAATATCAATAAAAATCAGATGGAAAGATACTACGAGAAAAAAGACTAATGATGAGTTAGTTCACCCTGCAAATGGATTTTCATGGTATAGATTTGATGCTTAATATCCTGATTTTGCAGCCGACATGCGTAATGTGAAGTTGAGTCTTTCATGTGACTATTTTAATCTATTTGGGTATATGATTATATCACACAACACATGGCCAGTTTTTATACACATTCATAATCTTCTCCCATGGTTGTGTATGAAAAAACCTTTCACTTTCACGAGTATACACATATCTGGCCCTTCTAATCCAATTAATGATTTAGACGTATACATGCAACCTTTAATAATAGTGTTGAAAATTCTTTGGGATATGGGTGTGCGCACATACAATGCATGTTCTAAAGACATATTTCAGATTCATGTTGTGCTTATGTGGACGATCAATGATTTTCTTGATTATACAATGGTGACTGGATGGCGCATGAAGGGAAAACTATCATGTCCTATTTGTATGAAGAATAAACGATCCAGAAGACTGAAACATCGTTGTAGTTTCAATTTTATGGGACATCAACGATTCTTTCCAATAGAAAATCTATATAGAAATAATCGTCAAAGATTTGAAAATACCATGGAGTCCGATGATCTGCCTCAGCGTATGTTTGGAAATTCTGTGCTAATGAAGTGAAAGATTTCATTTTTTTCATTTGGGAAGGGTCAAATGAAATATAGAAAGAGAATAAATGTTTCCAATGAAACCTATTACAATTGGAAGAAGAGAAGTATCTTCTTTGATTTTCCATATTGGTCAACCAATTTGTTACGTAATTTCATAGACATAATGCACATTGAAAAAAATATATGTGAAATGTTTCTTTTGATTCTTCTAAATGCTAAGGGAAAGACAAAAGATGATTTAAGGTCTCCACATGACTTGGTGGACTGGGGCATCAGAACCAAATTTCATCCTATGTGTATCAGTGAAAATAAATGGCATGTTCCATGTTCCTCTTATGTGATGAAACCTACAGAAAAAATCAATTTATGGAAGTACTAGAGACTTTTAATGTTCCTTATGGATATTAAAGAAACATATCCAAATGGGTCAATAGAAGAGAGTTGAAGCTAAAATCTTTGAAGACACATGATTATCACATCCTTCTTCATGAGTTGATTCCTATAAAAATTCATCATCATTTTATCCAATATTGTATGGGTGGCAGTTATTAAGTTGTGCCATTTGTTCAGAGATCTTTGTGATAAGAAGTTGTGCAAGTCTTTCTTGCAAGTAAAAAATGGCAAATGCCCCATTAATTTTGTGTGAGTTAGAAAATATATTTCCTCCATCATTTTTCACAAGCATGCTGCATCTTTCTGTCCATATTCCAACTAAAATACTTCTCAAAGGATCTATTTCTTTTTGTTGGAAGTATCCAACTAAAAGAAACATGTACACATTAAGTTCATATGTCTATAATAGAAATCATCCCAAAGGTTATATCGTGAATGGTTACTTGGATCAAGAATGTATGGATTTCTGCCTTATATATTTGTCTGATCATACAACAAGAATGAACAAAACAATGAGAAACAAAGAATAAAATTTTGAGAAAATTGCACCAAGTTTTCCATCATTACCTCAAATAGGAGGAATTCCTGGATCCTATACATTGACAAAATTAATCCTTGAAGAGCAAGAGATGACACATTGCATAGTTTTTTGTAACACCCGAGACTTTTATGTTATATAAATCATCAAAGGAATATTTTTCTACAAAACACTTTCTTGGCTTTCTTTACACGAAATCGCGGCCTTCCTCGATAGCTTGCGTCATACGCACTACCGAGTTTCACTAAACAACGATGTGCTATTAAAATATTATTAAAACTAGCCGTTATGAATAGTAATAACCACTTTTTGAAATTTTATAAAATTTATTTTTCAAAATGGACTTCATTTTTGGATTCGGAATATCGAAATTAGCCTAGGGTGAAATTTTGGTATTTTTCTGAAAACATTCAATTTTTGATGAATAGTGAAACCAGTAGGTGGTTGTTAAAAAAAACTGAAATTTTCATAAACCTTAATTTTACCGCTTCTGTGAGTGGAATTTCGAAAATATGAGAGACACGGTTAATATCAAGGACTAAAATGTGGTTCAATGAGATGAAAATAATTTTTTGGTGAATAGTAACTTTTTACTTTTTTTTTACCACGGTTAAAAGTAAATAGGGTAATTAAGGGTAAAGATGATATTATTATTACCCTAACACATGTCTTAATTCTATTGGATAAGTGTAATTCGACCAAAAACATACTTAGGAATAAAATAATACCATTTAGGCCCACCTGGATTGGATTAGGACATTTATTATTAATTTATTTAAAGAAGGGTTAAAATAGTTAAAATCATAGTTTAATAAGTAAATAATTTTAAATATGGGGTTATTCATAAGATAAATTCGACTATAAATATTCATTAGAAAGATAAAAATATTTACTACATAATGGTATTTTATTTTTAATTTTTAGACATTAAATAATTGAATTTATTTATGACAGAAAGATGATGTAGTAATTATCTTATTAATGAAATATTGACATAATTAATGTTATAAACACCAAAATAAATGTAATTTGAGACTTTTTATGAATTACACTAATTTTATAGGTTAATATGTCATTTTATTATTTATTTAATTAACTTGGTTAGAACTAATAATTCTGTTATGATTTTCACAAAAATCAATTACTAAATAGTGTCAAAATTGACATAAAATAGTTTTTAAAACAAATATTATATTAGTAACTGTTATTTTATTCCTAAAAATCTATGGTTCGGCCAAATGACTTATATAAGGTTATATATATTAATAATAAACAACTTGGGGTTCGTTTGGCTGCTTATAGTAAGTTTAGTAACTTTAGTATAAGAACACAAGAAGACACGGTAAAAGTAAACTTATATAACTTAATGTTAAATCTAAATGATAAGGTTAAAATAGGAACCTAAACTTGTCTAAATTCTATTGGATGAGAGGATATCGACCCATTACCACCTTAGCTTAGAAATATATCAATTTGGTTCTATTTAAAACCGAACTTGACTTTTAATAAAATAATATTTTTAGTTTTCCCAAAGGTGCCCCTCTCCTCCCTTATAAAAGGGCACCTCCTCCCTCTCCTCCTCACACCAATTTGAGCATTAAAGCTCGGAAAACCCCTGCCAAAATCTCTTCTCCACTTCCCTAGTATCATCCTAGTGGTCCTGGTCTTCTTCAAAGACCATCCTTAGTTCTTTAAGTGGAAGTTAAGAAAAGGCGCGTCAAAAAGAGGTAATATCCATTACCGATCTTTTTCAATTTCTTTCTTCTTCAACTTCTTCTTCTTTAGTTGATTCATGATAAAGTAATTACATAATTATTTCTTATATACTGATATGTTATTATAAATATGAAACAAATCTAATTAACCTTCTATCCATCCTACGGAAAAAGGAAATCACCGCGCGTGCGTATGTACGGAATACCGTCTCCACGCCGTGGTGTAATCTATTTTCCGCCACCACCTTAATTGGATGGGTAAAATAGTGTAATGAGTAACTATATATGATTATTATAAAGTGATATTGATACTGAAATAGTATACATACACTTCAACACAAGTTCATGATCATGAGAACAATGTCATCGCTCGTGCGTACGTACGGACTACCGTCTCCACGACGCGATGAGATTTATTCTCCACATTAACCATTCATGAATGATTATAAAGTATATATAATGAATAATAATGAAATATATGACATGTTAAATCTACTGGATTTATGTATACATATATATATATGTATGTCATCTACTTACTTCCATTCAAGACAATAAGGAAAGGAAAACAGCGTTCATGCGTACGTACGGACTACCGTCTCCATGAACGGTGTGTTTCATTTCATTTATCTATCTGTTATATATATATATATATACTGAATGTATATGATATATAAATCATGTTTTATATTCTAGAAGTAAGTAAATCATTATATAAGTAATAATAATGTCAAGAACAACAAGTCCAAACACCTACGATAAATGAAACAATTTTACACAAAACACTTCTTTAACATGGAATTTACAAAAGAACGGGTAATATAAAGTCATAAGTGAACCATATATGATATCATAACAATGAATATGATTCTTTAATAAGTTAATGACATTATTTAAATCATTATATAGGAGTTTCGGATACGTACAAAGCATATCAGACATAAGGTAAGGGAATTATCACAATCTCATTTTTATCCGAGATTGCTTATACTTTGGTATTTACTGGGGTGTATTTTATCATCCACATCCAATTTACCTCAATATGTAATATTATTTCCATCCACCTACAATTTTTTAAAACCTATTTTACCCTTTGGTGAGTTTTTAGTAAAAGATATGAAAGGAATCTTTTGTTGTTTTCATATGAGGTACTTTTTGACTTTTTCGAAAAAAGTACGAAAAAAATGTTTTTTTAACTTATACGACATGAATGGATTTTTAAACATTATTTCCAAGAAGCATAATTTACAAGTTTTCAAGTTTATTTTTAATCATATTCTCTTAGTTAAAAGTTTTATGACATGTTAAGAAAGGAAAAAAAATTGAAGTAGAAAGGATATTTTCCTCAAGAATGGATACATGTGTTTTATCAAAATTATTTTCCATCTAAGATAATAAAGTGTTATGTTTTTATCCCTATTATTACATTGATTTGATTATGTTGTGATGGAATTATTTTTATGAATTCCTTTATCGTATATGAATTGTTTTATGATGTCATGATATTTAAGATTCCCATTTTTATTACATGGGTTATGCAATGATGTATGGTTTAAGATTTTGTGGCACACATAAGAATGGTATCATTATGAGATGGGTGGGACCTATATCTCCTTCCAATGCATTGGGTAAAGATATTATATCTCGTGAGATAGACATGGCTGGAACGGTAGGTTATACCGGTTCAGTGAAACAGGACTGAAACGAGGTGTGAACTCGGTTCAGAAATGGACTTTTTCCACTAAGATAGTCTTAGACATGAGTCTTGACTAATATGAAATGATTATTTATGATTATGTGTGTATGCCACAAAGCTTCATGTTTTAAGTTATTATTATTGTGATTACATTTCACTACTATGATTTATCCCATGTTATGAAATTATGATCTCTTTTGCAGGTTAAGATTTCCAAAAGATATGTTCTTATGAATATAACGTGATTTATATTTCTTTTGTTTACCCTTACTAAGCATTTGAGCTCACCCTTTTGTATGTTTCCCTTCCCCAGGTCAGGAAGAAGGTTATTAAGTAAGATATTCCAAAAGGGACTATAGATATGATGAAATAAATGGGAGACAGTGTGGACGCTTTATGAACCAGTTGTTTATGTTTACCAGTTTCTAAAGACACTATACCTATACGGTCCATTCATGGTTTTGTTATATGTTGTAATAAGTATTCTTCAATTTTGATGTATTAACAATGTATGTAAAGTATGGGTCGTTATAGTTGGTATCAGAGGAAAGGTATAGTCAACCTTTGGAAACTAGGATGTGAAAGCCTTAGTAAGAACCCTAAGGATAAGTCTAAGCATAGAACACAATCTTAGTGTTTTAGAAATGGCCATGAATAAACTAGTATAATACCTTAACTGTGAAATTTTATTCTCCATTATGTGGTTTTACTATTATAATTAGTGTAGCTCACACTATTCTTCTTGGTTTTAGTCAATGGATGGAACCCGAAGGAATCGTGTTAATGCGGAATGCGATGGGCAATGCAATGATTGTCCCCCTGAGCAACCAAATGTTATGGGAGCTAGAATGCAAAATCGTGTAGCCATGATCACACAACTTTCTCAAGCTATGAATCATGTAGGACTTCCAAACGAGCAAAGGAAGGAGCAACATTCTGTTGAATCCTTCACAAGGCAGCGTCCACCTTCTCTCAGCGGGTCTACTGATCCATTATTTGCTGAACAATGGATTAATACTACTGAAAAGATATTTTCAGTTATTCAATGTTCTGAATATGATAAAGTCATCCTAGCAGTGTATCGTTTGGAAGGAGATGCTGATCAATGGTGGAATCTTATTAAGAATACGAGGCAAAGGGATGAAACTGAGTCCATGGAATGGGACGAGTTCAAGAACTTATTTTTCAATAAGTACTTCCCTCGTATACTCCGAACAAAGATGGAGAAAGAGTTTCTTGAACTGAAGAAAAAGGATGATGAATCTGTTGGTACCTATGAAGAAAATTTTACAAGACATGCAAGGTACACTTCTGGTATTATTATCCAACCTGAGAGTAAGATCGATTGATTCTTTAGTGGCTTAAAACCAAGTCTTCGAAGGGAGTTAGCCATAAGGGACTTCAATAGCTACAAGGAAATCGTTCGATGTGCTCTCAAAGTCGAGATGGAGATTGCAGTAACCCATCAGTCATATGGGTTTGATAAGAAGAGGAAAATGGAATTCAGAGGAAAATCTAAAGAGCACACTGAAAAGTAGATGAGCTTTCCCTTATGCTCAAAGTGTGGAAAGAAACATGGAGGGAGTTGTCTTAAAGGGAAAAGTAAATGTTTCAAAAGTGGAAAGGAATGTCATCGGGAATTTGAATGCCACAATGATGGGAAGAAGATGTCTAATGATTCAAACAAAGGAAGGGATACACAGAATGAACCTACTACACTTCAATGTTTCAAGTGCAAGGAGATGGGACATTATGCCAATAAATGCCCTAATCCAAGGGTTGATGATGATGGTCGACGTCAAGAAACTCTTAAGGCTAAAGAAAAAGTAAAGTCACATTCAATTTCTATCAGCGATGTGGAGTATGATAATTATGTGGTGAAAGGTACACTTACCATCCACTCTAAAGTAGAAAATGTTTTATTTGATTCTGGATCCATCCACTCCTTTATTTCTGAATAATTTTCTAAGGGTATCACCGTATTACCTCAACAATTAGATGTTGAGTTAGCTGTGAAAACACCTAATGGCACAACAGTCGCATCAAAAGTTTATAATTCTTCTCCGATCAAAGTTTGGGGGAAAGTGCTTCCTATAAATCGTGTGATCCTTCCTATAGTGGAATTTGATGTGATTCTTGGCATGGATTGGCTTCCTTTATATGGAGCTCATATCAATTGCCAAAGAAGGGAAGTTACATTTCATATTCCAGATCAATCTATGATCGTCTATCAATGCAAGGATGAACATAACCTTCCAGTGGAAATTTCTTCCATCTTATGGGTCTTGATTCCACTAAATTAAGGTTATTTATCTCAAATGGTTGGTGAGAAACTCACGATTAAGAATATGCCCATTTTACGGGAGTTTGATGATGTCTTTCCAGAGGAATTATTGGGACTTCCACCAAATCGTGAAGTTGAGTTCTCAATAGAACTCGTACAGGGTGCTTTGCCTATTTCAAAGACACCTTATAGAATGGCCCCAATTGAGTTGCAGGAATTGAAGAAGCAACTCCAAGAGAATCTTGATAAGGGATTCATATGCCCTAGTGCGTCACCTTGGGGAGCACCTATTCTATTTGTTAAGAAGAAAGATGGATCAATGAGACTCTACATTGATTATCAAGAACTTAACAAGATCACTATCAAGAACAAATATCCTCTCCCACGCATTGATGACTTATTTACCAACTACGAGGAGCTCAATACTTTTCCAAGATTGAACATCATTCAGGGTATCATCAATTAAGGGTCAAAAGGGAGGATATACCAAAGACGGCTTTCGGTATAAGGTATGGACACTATGAATTTATAGTGATTCCATTTGGTCTTACTAATGCCCCTGCTCTCTTCATGGATATGATGAATAGAGTCTTTAGAGACTATCTTGATCAATTTGTGGTAGTCTTTATAGACCATATTCTTGTCTATTAAAAGAGAAAGGAAGAGCATGAAGATCACTTGAGAATTATATTGAAGACCCTGAGAAAGGAGAAGCTTTATGCCAAATTTACCAAGTGTGAATTTTGGCTTCAAAAAGTTCCATTTTTGGGTCACATAATCTCAAAAGAGGGGATATTTGTGGATCCAGCAAAAACAGAGGTTATCGAAAGATGGTCGAGACCAACAACAGTAACTGAGATCCGAAGTTTTCTTGGTTTGGCTGGATATTATCGACGTTTTGTGAATGATTTTTCACGATTATCTAATCCACTCACCAAGTTGACTCGGAAAGGAGTTATGTTTGTCTGGACAGAAGAATGTGAAGATAATTTCAAGGAGTTGAAAAGAAGGTCATCCAGTGCACCTGTGCTCACATTGCCTTATAGTGGAGAAAGGTTTGTGATCTATAGGGATGCATCCAAGAAGGGATTTTGGTGTGTTCTTTTGCAAAATGATATGGTGATAGCTTATGCCTCACGACAGTTGAAAATCCATGAGCAAAATTACCCAACACATGATTTGGAGTTAGCTGCGGTAATCTTTGCATCAAAGATTTGGAGGCATTATCTTTATGGTGAAAGGTGTGATATTTATACTGATCATAAAAGTTTAAAGTATATTTTCACACAAAAGGAGCTGAATATGCGTCAAAGAAGATGGTTGGATCTGATTAAGGATTATGACTGCTCAATCCATTACCACCCTGGGAAAGAAAACAAGGTGGAAGATGCATTAAGTCGGCAAGACCATGCCAGTTTATCCATGATGAGGATCACAAAAGATCCAATATTTATGGATTTACAAAGGATGGATCTTGGAATTATAATGGAAGGGGAAAAATCTTATCTTTCTCAAATTAATGTTCAAACATCTATACATGTGAAGATTAAAGAGGCACATAAAGAAGACGTGGAGTTACAAAAGAAGGTGAGAAATGTTCCTGAATTTAACCTTGATTGTGACGGGATAATAAAGTTCAGAAATCGGGTTTGTGTTCCTCCCATCCCCAAATTAAAGAAGGAGCTTCTGGATGAGGCTCATAGTTCTTCATTCTCTATTCAACCTGGAAGCAAGAAGATGTATAGGGACCTGAAAGAGTACTTCTAGTGGGATGGCATGAAAAGAGATGTTGCTGAATATGTCTCTCGATGCTTGGTTTGTCAGCAAGTTAAAGATGAGAGACAGAAGTCTAAGGGGATGTTACAACCATTACCCATACCTGAATGGAAATGGGAAAACATCACTATGGACTTCATCACAGGACTTCCTAAAACATCCAAAGGCAATAATGCTATCTGGGTCATAGTTGATCGTCTTACCAAGTCTACACATTTCATTGCTATTAGAGAGGATTTCTATCTAGATCAGCTTTCCAGGATATATGTAAAAGAAGTGGTAAGATTGCATGGAGTACCACTTTCTATTATATCTGATCGGGATCCGGGATTTACCTCGAAGTTCTGGAGAAGTCTTTAGCATACTCTGGATACATAGTTGAGTTTCAGCACTGCTTATCATCATCAGACAGACGGTCAGTCTGAGAGAACAATTCAAACCCTAGAAGATATGTTGAGAGCTTGCTCTATGGATTTCAAAGGCGGTTGGGATCAACACCTACCTTTGGTGGAATTTTATTATAAGAATAGATTTCACTCCAGTATTCAGATGGCTTTTTATGAAGCTCTCTATGGAAAGAAATGCAGGACTCCAACTTGTTGGGATGAAGTTGGTGAATGAAAGCTATTAAGACCTGATCTTGTTGATGAAATGGCAGAAAAGGTCCGATCTATTCAACAACACAGAAGAGCATCTCAGAGTCGACAGAAAAGTTATGCCGACAATCGAAGAAAAGACCTAGAGTTTGAAGTGGGTGATAAAGTGTTCTTACGAATATCTCCCTGGAAGAGGGTCATGAGATTTGGAAGGAAGGGGAAGTTGAGCCCTAGATATATCGGTCCTTTCGAAATGTTGGATCGTGTTGGGAAGGTAGCTTACCGATTGGTGCTTCCACGGAATCTCTCTCAAGTTCACGATGTGTTCCATGTATCTCTCCTGAGAAAGTACATACCTGATCCTTCACATGTACTTAGCTCAGAAGTTGTACTGCTGGAGCAAGATCTTTCTTATGAAGAACAACTGATAGAGATTCTGGATCACAGCGAAAAAGTCCTATGAAACAAGACCACTCGATTGGTGAAAGTTTTATGGAGGAACCACCAATTTGAAGAAGCTACATGGGAGCTTGAGGATATGATGAGGGAGAGGTATCCTCATCTGTTTGTTACAAAGTGACGAATTTCGATGCCGAAATTCATTTTAAGGGGGGTAGAATGTAACACCTGAGACTTTTATGTTATATAAATAATCAAAGGAATCTATTTCTACACAATACTTTCTTGGCTTGCTTTACACGAAATCGCGGCCTTCCTCGATAGCTTGCGTCGTACGCAATACCGAGTTTCACTAAACAACGATATGCTATTAAAATATTATTAAAACTAGCCGTTATGAATACTAATAACCACTTTTTGAAGTTTTATAAATTTTATTTTTCAAATTGGAATTCATTTTTGGATTCGGAATATCGAAATTAGCCTAGGGTGAAATTTTGGTATTTTTCTGAAAACATTCAATTTTTGATGAATAGTGAAACCACTAAGTGGTAGTTAAAAAAAACTGAATTTTTCATAAAACATAATTTTACCGCTTCTGTGAGTGGAATTTTGAAAATCCGAGAGACACGGTTAAAATCAAGGACTAAATTGTGGTTCAATGAGATGAAAATATTTTTTGGTGAATAGTAACTTTTTACTTTTTTTTTACGACGGTTAAAAGTAAATAGGGTAATTAAGGGTAAAGATGATATTATTATTACCCTAACACATGTCCTAATTCTATTGGATAAGTGTAATTCGACCAAAAACAAACTTAGGAATAAAATATGACCATTTAGGCCCACTTGGATAAGATTAGGACATTTATTATTAATTTATTTAATGAAGGGTTAAAATAGTTAAAATCAAAGTTTAATAAGTAAATAATTTTTAATACGGGGTTATACATAAGATAAATTCGACTATAAATATTCATTAGAAAGATAATTTGATTTCCTATATAATGGTATTTTATTTTCAATTTTTAGACATTAAATAATTTATTTTATTTTTGACACAAAGATGATGCAATAATTATCTTATTAATGAAATATTGACATAATTAATGTTATAAACGCCGAAATAAATGTAATTTTAGACTTTTTATGAATTACAATAATTTTATAGGTTAATATGTCATGTTAGTATTGATTTAATTTACTTGTTTAGAACTAATAATTCTATTATGATTTTCACAAAAATCAATTACAAAATAGTTTCAAAATTGACATAAAATAGTTTTTAAAACAAATATTATATTAGTAATTGTAATTTTATTACTAAAAATCTAAGGTCCAGCCAAATGACTTATATAAGGTTATATATATTAATAATAGACAACTTGGGGTTCGTTTGGCTGCTTATAGTAAGTTTATTAACCTTATAGTATAAGAACACAAGAAGACATGGTAAAATTAAACTTATTTAACTTAATGTTAAATCTAAATGATAAGGTTAAAATAGGAACCTAAACTTGTCTAAATTCTATTGGATGAGAGTATTTCGACCCATCCCCACCTTAGCTTAGAAATATATCAATTTGGTGCTATTTGAAACCGAACTTTACTTTATAATAAAATAATATTTTTAGTTTTCCCAAAGGTGCCCCTCTCCTCTCTTATAAAAGGGCACCTCCTCCCTCTCCTCCTCACACGAATTTGAGCATTCAAGCTCGGAAAACCCCTGCCAAAATATCTTATCCACTTCCCTAGTATCATCCTAGTTGTCCTAGTATTCTTCAAATACCATCCTTAGTTTTTTAAGTGGAGGTTAAGAAAAGGCGCGTCAAAAAGAGGTAATATCCATTACCGATCTTTTTCAATTTCTTTATTCTTCAACTTATTATTCTTTAGTTGTTTCATGATAAAGTAATTACATAATTATTTCTTATATACTGATATGTTATTATAAATATGAAATAATTCTAATTAACCTTCTATCCATCCTACGGAAAAAGGAAATCACCGCGCGTGCGTATGTACGGAATACCGTCTCCACGCCGTGGTGTAATCTATTTTCCGCCACCACCTTAATTGGATGGGTAAAATGGTGTAATGAGTAACTATATATGATTATTATAAAGTGATATTGATTCTTAAATAGTATACATACACTTCAACACAAGTTCACGATCATGAGAACGGTGTCATCGCTCATGCGTACGTACGGACTACCGTCTCCACGACGCTATGAGATTCATTCTCCACATTAACCATTCATGAATGATTATAAAGTATATATAATGAATAATAATGAAATATATTACATGTTAAATCTACTGTATTTATTTATATATATATATATTTATGTCATCTACTTACTTCCATTCAAGACAATAGGGAAAGGAAAACAACGTTCATGCGTACGTACGGACTACCGTCTCCATGAACGGTGTGTTTAATTTCATTTATCTATCTATTATATATATATATACTGAATATATATGATATATAAATCATGTTTTATATTCTGTAATTAAGTAAATCATGACATAGGTAATAATAATGTCAAGAACAACAAGTCCAAACACCTACGATAAATGAAACGATTTTACCCAAAACGCTTCTTTAACATGGAATTTACAAAAAACGGGTAATATAAAGTCATAAGTGAACCATATATGATATCATAACAATTAATATGATTCTTTAATAAGTTAGTGACATTATTTAAATCATTATACAGGAGGTTCGGATACGTACAAATCATATCAGACATAAGGTAAGGGAATTATCACAATCTCATTTTTATCTGAGATTGCTTATACATTGGTATTTACTGGGGTGTATTTTATCATCCACATCCATGTTACCTCAATATGTAATATTATTTCCATCCACCTACAATTGTTTAAAACCTATTTTACCCTTTGGTGGGTTTTTATTAAAAGATATGAAAGGAATCTTTTGTGGTTTTCATACAAGATACTTTTTGACTTTTCTGAGAAGAGTACGAAAAGAATGTTTTTTTAACTTATACGACATGAATGGATTTTTAAAACATTATTTCCAAGAAGCATCCTTTACAAGTTTTCAAGTTTATTTTTAATTAACTTCTTTTAGTTAAAAGTTGTATGACACGTTAAGAAAGGAAAAATGTTTTTGAAGTAGAAAGGATGTTTTCCTCAAGAATGGAGTTCAAGTGTTTTATCAAAATTATTTTCCATCTAAGATAATAAAGGTTTATGTTTTTATCCCTATTATTACATTGATTTGATTATGTTGTGATGGAATTATTTTTATGAATTCCTTTGTCGTATATTAATTGTTTTATGATGTCATGATGTTTATGATTCCCATTTTTATTACATGGGTTATGCAATGATGTATGGTTTAAGATTTTGTGGCACACATAAGAATGGTATCATTATGAGATGGGTGGGACCTATATCTCCCTCCAATGCATTGGGTAAAGATTTTATATCTAATGAGATAGAATTGGCTGGAACGATAGGTTATACCGGTTCAGTGAAACAGGACTGAAACGAGGTGTGAACTCGGTTCAGAAATGGACTTTGTCCACTAAGATAGTCTTGTCCATGAGTCTTGACTAATAAGAAATGATTCTATATGATTATGTGTGTATGACACAAATCTTCATGTTTTAAGTTATTATTATTGTGATTACATTTCACTACTATGATTTATCCCATGTTATGAAATTATGATCTCTTTTGCAGGTTAAGATTTCCAAAAGATATGTTCTTATGAATATGACGTGATTGATATTTCTTTTGTTTACCCTTACTGAGAATTTGAGCTCACCCTTTTTATGTTTTATTTTCCCCAGGATATAAATAAAGGTTTTAGGTAAAAAAAGAAGATCTTTATGGGAGATATTGAAGATCTTTCTCCATGATTAGAAGATTATATTCCGAGTTTCTAAAGACACAAACTATTACGGTCCTTGTGTGTGTGTTTTTGTTATGTACTAAGTATTCCGCAAAAGTAATGTAATGTCTATGTACGTTAAGATTCGGGTCTCTACAGTTTTGTTCAACTATGATTTGTTCGATTAATACATCTGGTAATTAAATTCAATAAGTATATCTTATATATATATATATATATCTGTTAATCTATTTCTATTTTTATCTATAGGGAACATAAAGTTATGATAAATATAATGCATCATTCTTTATCCTGGAGAAAGAGGGAGACATTACAAGGAAAGAGTTTTCTTCTTTGTTAAAATTGAAGGTAATTTTAAAATAATTAAAAAGATATTTAATTAATTTTAATATTGATTTATATTTCAGGTATTGAGTTTTCCTACTGACTCTATCTCTGAGGAAATAAGGGCTTTGGATTTTGGTCCTAATACCATGGTTTGTGACTGTAAATCAATTGTTATGAAAGGGTACATATTTATTATCACTAAATGAGAAAAGAAAATGAGGAAACAACATGATGGTGTTTTGGTTACTTCCAAAAGAGACTTTGATGCTAGTGCATCAGATATTAGACCACAATTTGAAAATGTAGGTTATTATAGAGTCGTTGAAAAAATAATAATATTGGATTATTATTCTCATGGATGAGTCAAAATGATGAAATGCCTGTGATTAGATTAGATGATGTGGCATGGAACATTTACTGATGATTGTGGATTTTGAGTAATTGAAATGACTCACACTCTTGCTACCGATGAACCATATGTATTGGCAGTAATGACAGAACAAGTTTTTTATGTCAATGACTATATTTGACCTAAATTTTATGTCATTATTGAAGTAATTCCAAGACATATTTTTTATGATGGTGATGATGGAATCGACACCATCCCTACTTCCATTTGAAATGATCCATTTATTACTTTTGATGACTCTTATAGCTCAATTGTTAGAGTTGATTGTGAACCTGAAGTTGTGTTGGGAAATATATAAAATCATCAATTCTTGTTCTCAATTCTTTTTGTTTACCTCACCTTGGGCTATTAAAGTTGGTACTTTTAAAATTTATTTAATATTGAATACAAATTTTTGTATCCGAATATACCGTTATGTGAATTATCAATGTTTATTGGGTGCAATTTTATTTGAATTGAATTTTCTAATTTGGAATTGATCTGTATTCAAACCTAAAAACCCAAAATTTCTAACTTGGTGAACATTTAAATGCCTCAACTATGATTTGTTTAAAATTTGTAAAACTCTAATACCTCTCTGTAACATTTTACCAGGTAATGAACATGATGGTTTGTATTCTTCTACAAAACCTGTACTGAAACATGCATCATCAACATGGGCTAAAGAAATTAAAATTCTCCTTAATTTTTACAACTGCTTTACCCCTTATGAATCTGGTAGAATCAATGTTCCTTGATTTTAATAGACTGATGAAACTTAGTAAATAACCAACCTACTAAAAATTAAATATTTTATTACATATTGCACAATTTATTAACATTATTATATATCTATACAATCTCACCTAAAACAATGGATAGTCAAATTATCAATAAATCCCCCTATTCCCTCTCATTTATTTTGTTTTTTGGGATTCAAATTCATTATCCTTTTCTATTTACTTCCATATTTGTTTTCAAATTCATGAAATGAAACTAATTTAATAGAGGCGATGATAATAGATTATGGACAACAACCGTTGCGTGACTGAGATGGGAATTCCACCACTTGTGCCTGCATTGAGTTTTTTATTTCAAATATATTTATTTAAATAATATATAATTCCATGTGATTAGTTTTTTTATACATTTTTTCAGGATCCATCTATTAGGAAACAGTTATTTGATGAGAAGCCTTATAGTGGTACTATTACTTAGGGTGTTCATACGAGGGGGGTGGTACGAGAGCTAGACTATCTGGTCGGTGTACCCGATTAGAAACCGCCCCTCCCAAAAACATAACATCCATCCCACATTCTGATCCCAGTGTACCATTAGGGACACACAGGATATTTAGGTCTCCAATGTTTCACCACCTTTTACATCTAAGCCTCCTCACCCATCTATACCATATCCGATGATGATTCCCACTCCCCATTCAGCATTCGGCCAACCATCCCTTTCGTCTTCTTTTACTTATGCTTCCTTCTCTCCGAGATTTTATATTCCATCTTCTTTGACTCCTACTCCACCAGTGTGTATCCCTGCGGAGCATACATTGGGACCCACTCAATCTATACATGGTGTTCCTTTAGATTTTTTGGATCCAGTGACACTCATTGATCAGACTTCCACAGGTATACTTATACAAACTGAACAAATTTTAACACCAAAATTTATTTTCATTATTACATATATTGATAAAATATTTGTTTTTCTTTCATAACAGAAACATCTACTGATTGGAGGTGGGGGAGGCGTCATACACACATGTGTGCGATGTGTAACCAACACACACAGTTGATGGTGGACTACAATGAATATAGTTAAATGATTGAATAATCAGGGCAGTAATGTCGGTGTTTTTTTGCAACACTTGTCAAATACTCTGACGTCATTCATGTCTGCCCACTCTGAGGGAGACAACTGCCAAATGAAGTCAAGGATAATTCTTA
The DNA here is from genome assembly GCA_963277665.1 of Viscum album. Taxonomy (NCBI): domain Eukaryota; kingdom Viridiplantae; phylum Streptophyta; class Magnoliopsida; order Santalales; family Viscaceae; genus Viscum; species Viscum album. Next base: position 255,606,780 of record OY728143.1, on the reverse strand, counting down.
GGCATAGATATGGGTAAAAATATCTGATGTATTTAATGCAATATATTATTTTTTGTATTTATATGAATTAATTTTTTTGTTTCAACTACGGTTTAATTTTCCCGATGGTGAGGGTGCATGACGAGCATCTCTAAAGGTATTAGATGATCATTTTACAACTTATAAGCATGAGTTGTACATGGTCTGGAATGCTAGAGTGGGAACAGATTTAGAGGCCGTCCTTATCATGGATGATTGTCCATTAGAATAGTACCGACAGATGATTACTCATTGGACGACTTTCCAATTTAATGTATTAATCACATTATAGGTATTTAAATGAAAATTTTCATGTTTTTCGTTAATAGTAATTATTGAATTTTATTTAGGATTCATATAGAAGAAATAAAAAAATATTGATGCTAAAAAATTTGTCCACACATTGGGATGTACTATGATGCCAGATCATGAGAGATAGCTGGTATGACAGTTTATAACTTTTCTTTATGAATTGAACTTTCTATTACTACCTCCAAAATTTATTCAATTGCTAAAGTTATTATAAAATTTTAGTTATGAAATTAATTATTGGAATCTTATTTGTAATTTTGGTTTCCTATATTCATTGTCATTGTAGTGCCATAAATTGAATATAGAAGGATGTGTTCCTTGAGAAAAACTATTTTGCTCAAGTAGAAGGAAGAAATATGTAAGTGCGGTTAATGAACCAACTCAGCAGCATATTGTAAGTTTTACATTGTATATTGAAAATTTTAATCTCCATTTTGTAACATAATAATCTATTTATATTTCTAACATGCTACATTTTTGTACCATGATGCCCAAGAACATGAAAATTTTGGAAAAAACGATCACTTATATTAGGGGTTGGGAGATGAGCACCCTGGTAGAGTACGCTAACAACCTGAGAAGAGTATAGTTATGATGAGGTATTAGACCTCCTCGGGTATGAGTTATAGTGCCACTGAGTTCGAATAGGGTAAGTCACACATAGAACATGCAGAAAAAAGGGCCCGAGAGATAGCAGAATAGTCTGATAGGGAAAGCACTGCATTTATGAAACTGATGGAAGTTTTACGCCCAACACTTCCAACATAGGCGAAAACTGCTTGTGATGTTTATATGTCATAGATGCATTCTATATAAGGGGAACTAGGTGGAAGTTCTGATGGAGGTCAAGACGATAGTAAGGAGGAGGTTGAGGCAGAGGAGGAGGAGGGCAAGGAGGAGGCTAAGGACGTGTAGGAGGGCAGGTAGGAGGGTGAGGCAGAGGAGGAGGGTGAAGTAGAGGAGGAGGGTGAGGTGGAGGAGGAGGGTGTTGTGGCGGCCAAGGAAGAGTACGAGGGCAAGGAGGAGGGCATTGAGGAGGGTGAGAACCATGATTAGGATGATGATGAGGATGAGGGTGAGACTGATGATGACGGTGATAATAGTGATGGTGATGAGGGACAGATTGCTCCGTTACATTTTTTATTGATATTACTAACCCTTGATGGTTATTTATTTGTTGTGCCTAAATATATGTGTGATTAGTTAGGTCACATTGTATCTATTTTTTATCTATAAATAATAAAACATGACATGATGATTTTTTGTGACTGATTCACCCCTCCCTTAGATAGCCCCCACCCCTGTGGGCAGCCCACCCACCCCCTGGACACAATGTACCCCCTGGACAGCCTCACCACCCTCATGGATAGCCCGCCCACCCCCTGGATAGCCCTGCCAACCTCCCTAGACAGCCTTGCCCACCCCCCTGGCTAGCTTACCCACCCCCTTGGACAACCCCTCCCTCCGTGGACACCCCGTACCCCCTGGACAACCCTCCCACCCCTGGACAGCCCCACACCTTCGTGGACAGCCCGCCAACCCCCATGAACAGACCGCCACCCCCTTGGACACCTCGTACCCCTAAATAGCCCTACCACCCTCGTGGATAGCCCACCCACCCCCTAGACACCTCGTACCCCCTGGATAGCCCCCCCCACCCTCGTGGACAACCCACCCACCCCCATGGATAACCCACCCACCCCCATACCCCCTGGAGTGCCCCACCCACCCCCTAGATAGCCCCCACCCCCGTGGCAACCCCACCCACCCCTCGACACCCCTACCCCCTAGATAGCCCGGCCACCTCTATGGATAGCCCCCACCCCTAGAAAACCCATACCCCTTAGGGCAACACGCCCACCCCCGTGGATAGCCCACCCATCCCCGTGGACAGGCCACCCACCCCCTTAGACACCCTGTACCCCCTGGATAGCTCCGCAACCCTCGTGGACAGCCCACCACCCCACTAGACACCCCATACCCCCTAGACAGCCCCCATCCCCATGGACAACCTACCCACCCCCATGGATAGCATGCCCACCCCCTGGACACCCCGACCACCCTCGATAGCCCCATCACCCCCATGGATAACTCACCCACCCCACTGGGAACCCCTCTCCCTGTGGATATCCCCCACCCCCCATGGACAGTCCACACACCCCCTGGACACCCTTACCCCCCGTGGACAGCCCGCCCACACCCTTGACACTCTCTACCCCATGGAGAGCCATACCACCCCCGTGGACAACCCACCCACCCCTGGTCACCCCATACCCCCGTGGATAGCCCCACTCACCCCCTAGACACCCCTAGCCCCTATACAACCCCCACCCCCTTGGACAGCCCCGCCCACCACCTAGACAGCCCCCTCCACCCTTGTGGATAGCCCCCACCCCCTGGATAGCCCCACCGACCCCAGGGATTATAAGGTTTCTAACAAGTTGAAGATAACATTAATCATAGATACACACTTCTTTGCTTGTTAGGATCCTTGATCACCAATTAAAAATAGTGGATTGTATTTTAGAAACTCCCACGCATAATAAATGATATGAGAAGAACATGGCTATTCCACTTTCACAAGAGTCTAAGTAGAGACCAAGACTAGAAAGACAATAGCTGGAACACAAGAATGACTACATGAGATATCACCTTATAGACATTTTGATTCATTTATAGTGGTAAAATTAAAAAGAATTATCAAAAACAAAACCTTAAGTACAATAATTTGATGTTCTAAAACAGGGGACACAAAATCACAAATCCCATAAAGATTCATCGTAAATGATTCTAAATAAAACAATTTCAAAATCACATAATAGAGAATTATTTCTATTTAAAACTCCCTAATGGATTATAAAAATCTTTTATAAGGTACCATTTCAAAAATCATATAGTATTTTTTCCCACAATAGTAATTTAATCCATTTCCTAATAATCAAATCCCCCTTCCTACCATACACACCAAAAGCATTCATTTTTTCCTAAAGAAACACATAATATTTAAATAAACACTATTCGAAAAACGATTTTGAAATACCAATGATCTGAAAATACATGAAATTCATTCCATTAAAACCATTAATTCCCCCCACCCCTGGACACCACCCCACCCCTGGACCCCACCATAGAAAACCCCCCTCCCCCACCACCCAGGATAGCCCCACCCCCTAGACACCCCCATCCCCCTAGATGGCCCCCACCCCTCCTAGACTCCATCCCCCCACCTGGACACCCCAACCCCCTAGACACCCCCACCCCCATGAACAGTCACCCCCACCCCATGGACATCACGCCACCCCCTTGGATAGCCCCCAACCCCCTGAACTTCACCCACACCCCCATGGTCACCACCCATCCCTTGGACACCCCCACCTCGGGAAAGCCCCCAACCCCCTGGACACCACCCCAACCCCTGGAAACCCCCATGGATAGACCCCCACTAGACAGGCCCCACCCTCCCTGCATACCCCCAACCACCTAGACAGCCCCCACCCCTGGACACTACCCCACCCCTAGACACCACCCCACCACCTAGACACCCCCACCCTAGACACCCCACCCCTATGGAAAGACACACCCACCCCCTAGAACACCACTCCACCGCCCTTGGATAGCCCACCCAACCCCCTAGACCGCCCCCACCCACTGGACACCACCCCACCCCATGGAAACCCCACCCCCAGGATACCCCAACCCCCTAGACACCCCCACCCCTTAAACATCTCCCCAACCCCCTGGACACCACCCCACCACCCTGGACACCACCCCACCCCATGAACACCACCCCAACCCCCCTGGACACCCCCCACGGACAACCCCCCACGGACAACCCCCCCATCCTTGATAGACCCCCACGACCACCCTGGACTTCCCCCATAGACACCCCCATCCCCCCGAACACCCTACCCCCTGGACACCCCCTGCCCCCCTTGGACAACCACCCAAAACCCCTGAATAGCCCCCCTAACCCCCTGAATTCCGAATTGAATTCTTTATGTATTTAATTAACTTATGAATTATGTGTTAATGATGTACGAGTATAATTGTTGTATGTGTATACTTTTTGTAATTACCTTATGAATTGTGTGTTAATTTAGAATGTGTGTAAAGGGTAATTAAATACAGAATTGGAGGTTTTTAGATTTATGTATGAGTTTTGTGTTGGATGAATTCTGTATGAATTCATATAGATTTATATATGTATCGTGTAGGTATACTTGTTAATGGTGTATTGTGTCACTTATTATATGAGTATGTATTATACAGGTATTTTGTTGTGTATAAATTTTGGAGGCCTGATGTAATTGTTGCAGCTACATTGGGGGAGGCCAGCAAGTCGTCTTTCTACAGGTACAAAAAGGATATTCCAACCGTTTACAACTGTTGACATATGTGTAAAATCAGAACTTATACCAATGGTTTTGTGTAAACTGTTGGTATAAGTATATGCCAATGGTTTTAAACCATTGGAATAGATAATTTTACTTCATATTTACCAATGTTTTGTGGGAAATTTTTGGTAAAATTCTATACCAATGGTATTGTAAATCGTTGGTATGGAGAGAATAATTTCTATTAACTACGGTTGAAAACCATTGGTAAACATTTATACCAATGATTTAATTAAACTGTTGGTATATACTGAATTTTTCAGACATATCCCAATGGTTCTCATAAAACTGTTGGGATATGACAATCCCTACTACTCAAGACCCTACAATTTGGACTACTGTTGGTATAGTTTATACTAATGGTTGTCCGACCTTTACAACCGGTTTTAAACTGTTGTTAAAGATAAATTTTCAAGTAGTGTCCTTATCCATTTATATAGAATTCTACACTGGGGCCTTGCTGACATGTTTTAGATGCATAGAATTATACATTCTATAATTATTACATTAGATATTGATATTTGAGGTGATTATTTAATTATTATAATATCCACGGTTTTGTTTTACTTTCACGTGATTATTTATATAGAATCATTTGATCATCATTAATTAATTCCATATTATTCTCAACTTATTGATTAAATGGCATGTGTTTTAGTTAATTACCATACCATATTATTGAAGGTTGGATGTTTTAAATGAGGAAATTATAGGCAATATGAAACATGATATTTTTTGTTGAAATATTGTGAATATTTTCAGCAAGGTTTTATGAGTAATGGTTATATCATTGATGATGAGGAGATTATAATGACATATGAATGGAATTTGGTAATAAGGAATATGTTGATGAGTCCTAGTTAATAGTTTAATAATGTAGAGGAATGATTTATGTGCTTATATTGGATTCAATAATTGTGTTATAGTCGTATTTTATAAATAAAATTCAGTTATAAGAACTAGGAAACTTATAAGTATTATACTACCATAATTTTAATTTAAGGATTTTATAGCATATGTTGAATGAACCAGAAAAGTGATTCAGTGGAAAGTTGATCATTTGGAAAACACATGATTGTGGGAAGATAATACTCAATAGATTCTTTATGTGAAATAATGGTATATGGTATAATACTAGTTAGTTATTTTATGGTTTTTGTCGGTTTTACTAAATGTTTGGGTTAAAGGAATATATTCAACAATGTGATATTTTATTTTTGAGAGCCTTGATGTATTCAATAAGGTTTTACAGTGAAGAAGGAATTCATATATTTTTTATGCAACAATAAAAGATACATCATGTTGTTTGGGGAATCTAATGCTAACATTATTTTTGAAATTTGGCATCCTTCATTCTAAATTTTTAGATATTGAATATGGAAAAATGTATTTTGGATGAGTCTTATGGTTAACTAATTTTAAATGAAATTAAGTTAAACTTTGGATATTTTGGTTTAAGGTTAAAGTATGATGCATCATATTGGATAACATTTGATATCCATTTTAGTGTTAGTGAATTTTTGAAATATGAAGGAATGATTTATTGATATTATAATTCGTTAAAAGTGCTTCAGGAAATAAAATTCTTCACAAATACCCATTTCATAGAGTAAGAGATGAAGTCAAAATAGATCAAGTCATAACAAAATGATTATATTATGCATTTGATAGGGAATGAAATATTGTTATATCATTTTCTCAACTACTTTATCAAGATATTGAAATAATCCCTCAACTCTAGGAATAGTATTTTCGGAAAAATAAAATTTACTTTTCATACCGAGATATCAATGGACTTTTAAACCATAAAAAATTTACAGTAATGTGATGGTTAATTTTTGAATTACAAAGTTCTTTATCACTCTCCATAAAACCTTGATAGTTATATTTCTCTTACACTTACATATTTTATATTCATCTTATTTTATCAGATTCAGAATCAAATTTTCTTTGTAAACATCACATTTTCATTCCCCTCTTTTTCAGAGGATGTTTTATTAACCATTTTTAATGTTTTATTTCTAAAAAGAAATTTCCAAATATCAATTTTTTATTTTTTAATTGTAGTTAAAAAATGATGGGACATAATTTAGTGTAGCTCGAGATAATGTAACATCCCAATATTTTAGATTATATAAAATTTATTTTATAGCTTGATACACAAGCAACACCAATCTTAAAATCATGAAATGCTATTAATTATTTTTATTATAACATGATCATTTTAACGTATCCATAAAATTGGAGGGTATGAATAGGAATAACTATGTTATAAAATATATATTATTTTAATATTAAATAAATTTTTTATTAATATATAGGAAATAAACACACTACTTATAGTAAAGTAATTTTATTTTCCAAACATATATTTGAATCATAAAGCAGTTTTTATTTGTTTCTATGTGAAAATAAAGATAATTTATTTTTACACATTTAGAAAATTAATTCTGTAAAAATGAACATAATAATTGAGATTAAAATATATAAATTATTTGAGGATTAGTTTTTTGTATTTTTCTAGAAATTTATAATTTCGAGTGAATGTTGAAATATAACAATTCTTATTGAAAACTGTATTTTTATTTCAAGAATTGGAAATTTAAATTTTATTTTGTTTTAAAAGTAAAATTAGTTATATTATATTATTAATAATATGGTTAAATTAATTTTAATCTATTTCATTTTTAATTTATAATAAAAACATTTTTATATTTATAAAAGGAATTTTTTCTGAAAAATTGTTTTTTATTGCGTTTTGTCTATTTAATTTAAAATAAAATTCTTCCAATTTTTTGAAATGAATTAGAAAAAATGTAATAAATATTTTTAGAAAGGTGTATAAAATTTATTAAATATATCCCTTTTATTCTTGAACAAAATTAATAGTAAACATAATAATTTTTATTACCACAATTATGTGTAAATCAGGTATTTAAGGGTAAAATTAATACGATGAGGATTATGAAATTACCCTAACAGTTGTCAAAATTTTATTGGATGATTGTGTTTCCCAAGAAAGTATCCATGGGTTAAATTTATGACTCTTTGGATGCACTTGGTTGACATTAATCCCCTTATAGTAATATATATTAAGAAATGTCAAACATGTCACACTATGTTTTTTAATAAATAAAACATTTTTAATATATGACCATCTAAAGGATATGATCAATATTAAATGTTATTTATAAAAATTAAAGATTTATATTAATCATGGTAATTTATTTTTAATTTATAAGGATTAAATAAATACGTTAAAGTCATGAAAAACAATGATGTAGAAATTATTAAATTAATTAAAAAATAAATTAAATGAATTTAAAAATATTAAAATGAATATAAATTGAAATAATTAATGTGATGAAAGAATATTATAGAGCACATTGACATTTTTAGTATATAATGAAAAATTACTTTTGAATTATATGTGTTTTCTAATGTTTTTAACGTCAAATTAATGAATTTTATGAAATTTTAAAATGATAATATTTTATTTAATTAATAATTTACTAAATTATTTAAAAATTATAAAATTTATCAATCAGCTAAAATGGAATAATATATGGTCTAAAATTTCATTCCATATTAATTTATCATACATGTTCAAGTCTTTGTCTCAATAAAATACTTATTATATTTTAATATTTTGAGAAATTCAAAAAGTGGCACTCACCTCACTTATTAAAGGGAATCTCCAACTTCACATATTCACAACACTTTGAACCATCTATATCAATCAATGATAAACTATTTTATCCCCAAATTCCTTAAATAAGTTATGAAGGTGATGGTACCCTCATAGGACCAACCCTATCATACCTGTGATGGGATCCAAAGGAGGATTATTTAGTAGAATGTAATCGCCTTACCCACTCAATCATGTTTATTTCTTCTTCTACACAATCTTCATTTTTTTACAACATAAAGTTATAAATCCAGTATCATACATATGATGATATTTTATAATTATTATTGTACAACCATATCCTCTTTTTATCCATCCTACAAAAAATGAAAGCACGTGCATGTGTACTTATAGCATACCATGTCCACGCTGTGGTGTAATTTTTTTCATCACCAATTTATACGGATGGTTATAATGATGTAAATAATAGATATATAATATAGTAATGAAATTATTTCATTTTTGAAATGTAAAATATCTTTTAATCCTTTTAAATTTTACCTATTAATTGAATTATATCATAACTCATGCGTTTATACGGCCTACCATCCCCATGACGTGATGTTGTTCATTTTCAATAATAAAAACTACATAATGGTTCAAAACATTATTTAATTTCTAAAGTTATATTTATAAAATTAATATCACTATGCATAATATTTAGCTAATACTATTTAAAATAAATTGGATATTCATGACAAAACATATATGAGAAAACAAGGGAATTAACTCCCAAAATAGGGGAAATAATGAAATATTATTAATTAACAAGTGGTAAGAAGTTATAAAAAGTTCATATAAGAAATTTTAAATATGAATATGGTTTAGGTATAAATTATTAACATGCATAGAACCATTATACCGGAGTCTAGAATATGTTTGAACTATGTCAAACCTGAAGTAACGATTACTTGTCTCACCGTAATTTTTGTGGTACGTATGCAATATTCATCACTTCTCACCTTTCTGTGGTTTATATTAAACAATTGAATTATTTTATCATATATATTATTAATTTTATTGGGATCTAAATATTCATATTATTTTATTTCTTTCATGCGGCGTGTGATTCAAATAATACATAAGAAGTTAGAGTTTATTTCACAATCTCTTTATTCTTAAAGATTGTCTATGTTTGATCCAACATTAAGGGAATATTTCAATTCCATGTTCAATTGTTCTAGAAATGTTTTAAATAAGGTTTTTAATATTTTAATACAATTATTCCTAGTTATTTTTCACATATTTGTATTTTTTAAATATGTTTTGAAGTGAATATTCATGTCATTTAAAAAAATGGATGTTTTATTTAAAAAAAAGTGAATGGAATCTTGGTTTTAACACGAATGAAATGCAATAAATTTACAACAGTCATGACCAGTCAATTTTTTGAAATCCACATTTATAATATTGAATATATATTTTTATAGAAAATTATTTTCAATTTTATTTTCCTATTTTTAATTTATATAAGTGAATTTAAAACCTAAAATGGATATTTTATAAAAGAATGTTTTTAAAGATACTTTTATTCATAAATTACATCGACCCTTTAATGTTATTATGACTCTCTAGGGATATTTTGTGTTAATATCATACTTATTAATTATATGGATTGTTTATGATCTGTTTGACTGGGGATGCACTATTTATATACCATTTTACATATTATACTAGATGGTTTCTGATTAAGTTTGTTCAATGGGGAAGGTATTTACATTTTGAATGATAGTTTATATATTAATTATTATATTTTTATGTTACTACCCATTCATATAATGAAGGAATTTGATATAGTAAGTGATGTTTAGGTCCATAAAAAGATCCTAAATTCATCAGTAGGTCTCATAAGACAAGATAGTTCAGGTCTTTTGTTAAGGCCTTACCCATTTATGTAGAATTCTTGTTCGAGGCTTTGATGGAATGTTTTATACATCTAAGATCACCAATTTATTTTGTCTTATTTTTCTTCTAGGATATTATGATTCATTTGTAAATTTATAATATGTGACATAGTACCGTGAGCCTAGCCTTTTACATATATCATTACATTATTTTTCACATAAGTAAACATAAAATTATAATCCAATGATGGAAAAGTATAGTGTATTGGATATTGGGTGCATAATTAAACCTCGTGATCCCAATATATATATTTTTTATTTAATATTCATAGTGAACTCCTAAATTAAATTGATCTCTAATAAATTTATAGGATAACCTAAAGAATACATGAAAAAAATGAATGATCTAAAAATCATAGTAAATAAATAATAATAGGAATAAAACAGATCACATGGGTTAGAAAGCATAACATGATGAAATAAAAGGAATGAAACTTGAATAAACATAAGAAAGAATAATATTTATAACAAGAGAACATATCATAATGACATAATAGGAATTTTTTATCAACATAAAAAGGACTTTATCATGAATCAAGGTTCATTCCACATGGAAGAGCATGAGTCAGGGCTAACCACCATTACCGTTGCACATGGAGCATAAGTAATCACTAACCATGAAGACCATTGAACACGACATCTTATGAGACTGAAAATTAACCAATGAATTCGAGTGATATCATAGAACAACCATCATAACATTTTCATGAATATGGAAGCCTCATAAATAATCATACATAAAAAATCAATCATAAGGGTTACCCATGAAAGGTATTAGGTATCATAATCATGTCAAAAGGCATATCGTAAGGGAATATAATGATGGTTCTAATGAATGGAAGGATTTAAATCATAAATGGAATTTAATGATGGAAAATAATAATATATATTGATAAGGGATGTCAATATTAATATAGCACATGTAAAAATAGTGTTTAAGAAACTTTATAAATAAAACATTTTAGTGCTGATTTAGGAATATATTTAAGATTATTTAAAACAGGAAACGTCATAATAGTTTGTATAAAACCATAAATGAACCAATATATATTTTCATAATAAAATTAGTGATTTTTTAAAAATAATTATTGATTTAAATATATTATAAAGTGAACTTGAGAATGGGTAGGAAATCCGGAAGTTCCCTTGAATGTGGTTTTCTTTTTGGGATTGATTGGAGAGGAAACCTTATTAAAAGTTGTATTACCACATAAAATAAGGATGATATGATATGAATAATTGATTTTGGAAAATATAAAAAGAATTTATAAAAATAATATAATAATAAATTAGATTCACAATTGGAAAATATAGAGAAAATGTATCTTGAAGAAAATATGGAGGTTAAGAATGGATCCTTTAACTTATGATCGAAACTATTATACACTTGATATTTATGCACTGAATAAAAAAATTAATTTAATTAATTTAAAAATATTTAACCTTTTATACATTTAATTTATTTTTTATGTTTTTATTAATACCATTTTTAGAATTTTTGATGAGTTATTGATTTTAATTTCATCATTCGGGAGAATTGATTATCTTGGTTTTCCTGATCGGTTCGCTTGTATATGAGTATGAAAGTTCATGTAGAATGGGTATAATTCTATATAATTGAAATTATATGTTATTAATGGAAAAACTATAATTGTTACTAAATATATTTATATTTTTTAGATATAAGGATTAATCATTAGATAATATGTTAATGATAATCATTGGGATTAATTTTACTGATTTTTAGATCACAACGAACTCGTCTTATTCTATTACTTACTATCATGATAATATATTAGTTCCAGAATATTGCCTAAGATATAATAAATATATTATTATTTTTTACATCCATAAAAATGGATTCATGACCATTCTTCAAGATGGTAATAGTAATTGGAAACCCGTCATCCGTGAATGTGATAAATTAACACATCACATGCGATTATTGACGCTCCTTTCTGTCATAGAGTCTAAATGAATGAAAAGGGAAATACCTTGAACAAAGAAGATTCATCCTTTGAACAAATATCAATAACTGACAAAGGAAGGAAGAAGAAGAACATTGCGCAAAGGTCGCGCAAGTTCTACATTGGTTGCGCAAGTATACTTGAGCGCCTCAATGGTCGCGCAAGTACACTTGCGCGCCGATGTTGGTCGTGCAAGTGTCTTGCGCGACATAAGTAATGATCGCTTGGTAACCGCCCGGGGTCTTCTTCTGCCTATAAATAGACCCTGTGGGCCCCCATTTGAAGAGGATTTTTTTTCCAGAAACTCTGATTGAAGCTCCCGACACCCAAGTCTCTTCTCAAAGCTTCCGGAACACTTCTAAGGTAATTTCTTACCTAGAACGGAAGATCTAAAGAGAGGGAGGAAAGCCTAAGTGTTGAAACTCATCAACACTTGCGTGCCTGAGTGGCCAGCCCTTATGGGAAGTGGCCACACTTGCGCGCCGCCTTACTCCTTCGATAGAATTTGCACATCACTTTTCTGGAAGAACCTCAAGAGGATTCTCAAGGATTTAATAAAGAGTCTCTCATGTATTTCAATGCTGGTTGAACATCGCGCAAGTACCCCACACATGTCGCGCAGGTCTACCTGCGCGACCAATACTTGCACGCCCCCGCAGTACCTGCGTGCCTTCCAATACTTGCGCACCCCTTCCTTTTTGGGTGTCCATCTTGCCCATTTTACCCCTCTTAATCCATTACACCTTTCCTTTTCAAGATTCAGTCTTCAAGACACTCTTCAAATCCATTTATGGCATGATTTCTTGATTTGACTTCTTTTTCTAAAAGGAATTCTGTGGAATATCTCTCAAAACCTAGTGAATTAAATATCTTGATGTCACTAAATATGGAGAGTTCATTCATTCAACCTCATCCTTTTCAGATGAGAGAATTATTAACCTGGGTCTCTTTTTCTGGAATAATCCCCAGTCATAAGTCCTCTAATTTCGGCATCCTTCTTAGGAGTAATCCCCAGATCCCCTAACCTGGGCTTCCTTTTCAGGAGTAAGCCCCAGTCTCAAATATGGGCATCCTCCTCAGGAGTAAGCCCCAACCCTTAATCCTTAACTTGGGCGTCCTTTTCAGGAATAAGTCCTAGTCATAAATCCCTCAACTTGGGCCTCCATTTCAAGAGTAAGTCCCAGTCATAATCTTGGGCTTCCTTTTCAGGAGTAAGCCCCAAGTTCCTTAATTTCTATTTAACCAGTCCTAATTTACGTTTGATCTGTGATTCCTTCTCAGGAGTAAAAACCAATTATCAATCCTCTCCTAATTTGGGTATCCTTTTCCGGAATAAGTCCCAAGTTAGAGTATTCAAATCTCCATGAAGCACATATACCTTTATCGACCCCGTTCCTGGATTTTCTCCCTAAAGTAAATCCTAACCTTTATTTATCTGGGTAGTCATACATACATAAGCCCCAAAACATTTCTTATGATTACATCTTTCATGGCCCAATTGTCTATTTTATTACCAATACCTATTGTTTCTCACACCGAGCATGACTCACGTGATCTTAGAGGGTAAAAGTAATTATGAACTCCTTCTTTGAGCCAACAATCATAAACATCATACCCCCTTAGTCGAACTACGTGGGTTCTGATTCCTTTTCCAAAACAAAGGATACATAGGTAGCCCATCTACAGGTTCGATCCCAACTCTGAAATAATTCAAGTCCTTATGAATGACAATAAACTTCAAGTGCCCCACTGAGTGGCTTTAAAACCAGCTTGGTCATCATAATGACCAAGAGACTTTTACATAAATGTTTTGAAGGATACCATTGACCAAGAATCTCTAAATAGATATAGATGATTCTCTATTGATGAAGAACCTCGATTACATATAAAAGATTCTCTAAATTTCTTACATATTCAATCATTGATTGTCAAAACTGAAGGAAATATCATTTTATACTTGGTAATGTAATAAGGATTCACGAAAATAACTTTAATCAATAAAGAGAGTCCCAGAATAGACAATAATTCCCCTCAAAAAGGTGTGATGAGTCCGACCTCCCATCCTCTCGACCAATGAAAATTCCTAAGTCTCATCAGTTCACAAACTAATGAGGCGCCTACCTTTGGAAAGTATGTCCAAATGGATGTGGAATCATTGGATGTTTCTGGTTCTACGAAAAAACCCATTAGAAACCGATCGGAACGTTTGAATCTCCCATCCAGGAGGTCATCCCCGAATTCCGAGGGAAACAAAAAATGGTGAATCCACCATGAATCCTTAACCAAGTTAAAAAGATTTTTTACCTATTTGTTAAGCCCCTATTTAAAACTCAATAAGAGGGCTAACAAAAACAATCATTGACATGTGTGCTCATCCAAAGGATGAAGTGGATGAATTTATCTTGATTACGTCTGATATATCAAAAAGACACTCTTTTCCAAGATCTTCTGTATTTCCATAATGGCTGCTCTCAAATTCACATTTGTGAATACTGCTGCTGAAAATACCACTGCTGTTATTCCTACTGCATCGTCATCCGCTCTGAGGATGAAATCACCTACTCAGAATCTTCAACACTGGGTATCAAATGCACTGGTTAAGGAGTACCGTCAACACGGTACCATCCCAACTCTGGAGGCTGCCCAACATGCCCTCCAAGTGAACAACTCACACAGGTCGTCCGGACAACGACGACCAGTGATCAAGAGGCAGGCGGTGCTGACTACCATCTCCAACCGTTTCGAGTCGTTATCCCCGGAACACAATTTCCATTCGCTCCCTTACTCTAAGGAAGTGAATGAGAAGGTCTCTCAGGAACTTAATTCAAAAAGACAGGATTCTTTCCCGAGGGCTCCCATCAACAATCGCTGCTAGACTCGTGTGGCAGTGCACCCTCAACATGATGAGGGTACCGACTCCAGGCGTTCGGCTCAGGTTCCTCAAACCCTAGCAGGCAAGACGAACCGCCAGAGGCGGAATCCGGTTAACAATGGGCAGGTTCTCATCCCTGCCATCTCCGGAGAAGTCCACCAACCTAACTTGGTGGCGAAAAACAATCAGGAACACACACCTACCCATTTTAATTCCGTTGTCCAATAGACTCGTCTGGCAGCATCAAGCCAATCCCGCCAGGCAATTCCGGCGGAGTACTATAGGCAGGAACATACAACTGCTTATACATTATTAGTTAGTCAGAAGGCTCTCCTGACTACATATGATGGATCTCTTCAACCACATTTGGAGAAGTGTAATCAGCAGGCACATACACCGGCTAATACTAATCAATCCTACCCACAGTCTCACTTGGTAGCGCACGGAGAAGTCAGTTGGAAGGATCTGACGACAAACAGGAGGCAAACTCAACTCTCTGCCCCCACATTTGAGTACTGTCAGGATTCACTGATAGGAAAAGGAGGACATGTGTAGTCACATACACCTACTCCAAGCCCGGAATGGACGTATATCCCCGTTCCGGCAGCTGAAGTCACCAAGCATATATTTTCAATGGTGAAAGAGCAGAAGAAAATTCCTTCTCATATTCTGGATGCTTGCCAGGATATCATAACTTCTTCAGCATCATCTCAGGGAAAGACACATAAATCTATCCCTAGAATTGGAGTGAAACATCAATGATTCACTCTACAATAGACACACACATTTGTTCCAGTCCAAGAGGGTTATGGGGCATACTCCCCCATATCATACGGACAACCAAGTCAGGCACATACACCTGATTTGAGTGGAGATCCTCAGCCTAACCTGAGCATTTTTCATGATCAGGCACATACACCTACTCAGAGCAACCACTTTCGTCAACAAGTGGTTTCCAAAGCGAGTAAGAAGGCATCTAAGAAAAAGATCCGCCCATCATAGTCAGGAGATCAAAGGCCAATCTATAACAAGGCCTTGCTCGATGCTGGATTTCTTGAATCCCTCAGACATTTATCAATTGGAATTCAAGATTCTACTCCCTCAGTTCCCAATAATGGGAACATTAATTCCAAAGGTCTTCAACAGAAACTTTCTCATAAAGGCTTTCTTCGTGACAATTCGGTCAATCTTGAATTTTCATCTTCATATGAGAGCCACAGGAACCCTTTGTGTGGTAAGAAGACCAAGGAGCAAGAGATCTCATCTTTTGTGGTAACCCATTATGGTGGTCCTACCCATGATGATGAATTTCTCTACGAAAGTCCTCTCCGTAGTAGTGATTCACATTTCCTGGAAAATACTCCAGTAGACAATGTAGTGCCAAGAAAGCCCTCTTATCTTGAGGCACTTGAAAATTCAAAACCAGTCATGTCTGATGCTTTATCTCTAGCAAGTGAAATACTTTCTCAATAAGAAGATAGCCCAGGGTGTAGGTCATTCTCCGAACCACCCCTAAGTCATGAATCTTCTAGCTTGATCAATGATCTCTCTACCAATCTTGTTGAATCCGATGAAGCAACAAGGAAACAACAACTCTTGTCAAAAAAGGTAGAAGAATCTTCATTTAATGATGAAGAGGAAATGCTGAACATGAGGAAAAAACTGGCGAAAAGTGAGGTACCAGTCATGTTTTGGACTTTGGATGACTCCCAGTATGAAATTCCAAGGATGTTGACGGAAGATGGAGTCCATGATATTCGTCTCAACATATGGAAAACTCTTTGTCAATTGAAGAAGAAGGTATTATCTTATGATGAATATGAAAATCATCTTAAGATAACAGAAGGGCTACAACGTCAGATTGATTTGGCATCTCTATCAGTCTCTCGGTATCCGAAGGCTGAAAAGCAGCAGAGAACCCTTCAACGTTCATGCCTTGGCGCACTAAGAAAATTGTGTCAGCTAATTGCCAATGCCCCATCTGGTATTCATATCCGAGGATGGGGTGTTCACGGAGCACTACATTTCACAGTGCTTTCCAGTCATCAAAGCCCGCCGAAAATGGTCTCATGCAATGTTATTGCCCATGGCCGACCACAGTCAATGGGCTTTGTTTTTAATCAAATGTTTGCTCAAGAACAGGCTTCAACTAGTTCCTCTAAAAATCAAGCATATAGAGAACAAGTTGTTGAATTTCTCCTACATCAAGAAGGTGAGAATATTGCACAAGCCTCTCGTATGGAGTGAACACATCATCAAGTGACAGAAGTTTCAGAAATCATCCAACGGTCTGTTGAACTAGGCGATAAAAGTGGATACAGGTTAATGCATCCAGCTAATTTCCGAACTAAGGTTCGCAAGATCAAGAGAGCTTTTAAGAAGGTCTCAGACATAGCATGTCAAGAGCCACTCCATCTTGTCAGACTGGGGACTCCTTTAACCCAACCCTCAGAATCAACAAATAGGATTTGAGGAGTTGAGAAGGAAAAACAGGAACATCCCCTGTCCACGAGACTGGGGACTCTTTCAAATCATCAATCCCCTCCTCAGATAATGTTGGTCTTTTCTCGATTGGGGAAGAAGCCCCAAGAGGAACGAAGAGTCAAATTATCAGGAGATTCCCTCCAAGTTATAGCTTGTCAAGAAGTTCCTAAAGGATTGAATCAACAAAAGGCAATGTCTTATCAAAGACACGAAAGAAGACAATATCACAGAAATGTCGATAGAAGGAATGTGATGCATTATACATCAATCAATGTCATCAATGTCGTTGTTGCTAATTCACCAGAGGAGGCTCACTCAGGGGACTCAAATAAAGAGCGTCCTGCTCAAGAAAATGTATGCACCGATACAAATGAAGATGGTGTGCGTACATGAAGTCAAAGGATTACTCAGAACCTAGGTAATCCACTTCCCTCTCTACAAAAAGTATCAAACAAAGCGATGGGAAAGAATCAGGTTACATATCCTTCCTCTGGAGAAGGTCAATTGCTCTCAGAGAGAAAAGGTTTGCACAACAGGAGGAAGAAATGAAAGAATTAAGAAGGTTGAATGCAGAACTAATTCAGAGTAGTCTTCTTCTTAAGAATTCTAGAGTCCGACAGCTGATGGAATTTGTTGCAACTATTGAGATGGATCAGGAATATCCTCCATTATCAGTACACCCTCAGAGCTCTAATCCGACAGGTCAAGCGCAATAACGGTTGGCAGTGCTACCATCAGTTGCAGCACCAACCACCACATCTGTACAAGCTCTATTCATTGCACCTACTCAAGACCAAATTCAACCGGATGTTTCTCAAAAGTTAATACTACTCTTGAGTCATTAACAGCTCGGTTAGAAACTATGGAAGGGAAACGGGTGCAAGTTCAACTAGAAAAGAAAGTTTACCATGAATGGGTAGAATCAATTTCTCCTCCATCCAGTTTTGGAAACCCTGTTTTCCCTACTTTCAATGGATCAGGTGACCCTGAACAACATTTGACACATTACGTGTCTTGTTGTGATCCTATGATGGGAACTCCAGAGTAGCAAGAAGCTGTGAAACTCAGATGCTTCGTGCGAACCTTGCAAGGACCATCTTTTGTCTGGTATACAAGTTTGCAATCTCGGTCAATCATCAGATGAGAGGATCTTCACTAGAAATTCCTTCTTCATATTAGCTCAACTTTGCCAAAAACGACAGTTTTCGATCTTACAAACTGCAAGGAAAGGAAGAATGGAAGAGTCTCTGATTTCATTGCTCGTTGGAAGGGATTAACATATTCCCGGAGTTTAGCACTCCCTTGGGAGGAGCTGTTGCCAATCTGTGTGGCAAATTTGCGTGATGAATTACGCACGCCATTGATCCCTATGAAATACACAGGAGGGTTTCGAGACCTTACTTTAATCGCTCAGCAGATTGAAGACTCCCTTATACAGGCTAAGGCTAAATCTCATGTAATTCCATCAGCTCCAGGAAAGAGAATGGGTAAAGAAGAAACTGCTACAGTTATGCTTAAACAAGCACATGTACCTATTTCTACTTCAAAACCATCATCTTCTCGAAGGGCTCCACCTCCTGAACGCCAACAACAAAGGTTATTTCGTCCAATTGATCAAAGAGATCAATGACGAAAAAAATTTGAGGATTTGAAGAGTAAAACATACTCTTTCCGAAATGAGCCAGTTCCTGGTTACTTCATTTCAGCTCTGGAAAATAATTTGGTTCAATTACCAGTGCCCAAGAGGCCAAAAAAGGAAGGAGATGAAGACTATCCCAATTATTGTCCCTTTCATCAAATGTTGGGGCATCCCATACATAAGTGTTTTTTCTTCAAAGACCTAATGAAAAAGATGGTCGACTTGGGATAGGTCAAGTTGAAAGGTTCTTCGACTCAGGTAGCATGTGTTACTGCTATAGTTCCAGAGGAGGAAGGTGAATGGAAAGAAGTCAAAAGCAGAAATGCACAGAAGTATGATGATTGGATGGTTAGAAAGACAATCAATCGGACTCATGCCATTTCGCGAACCCAATTAAAGAAACCAATTGTGTCTTCTACCATGAATATTACGGTAGAACCCTCTTCGTTGGAGGGAAAGTATTCAAATAAACGGCTTGATTCAAAGAAGGAAAAAGAATTAGAAGAAGATGAGTATGTGTCAAAGCCTAAATTGTCTTTGACTCTGGCAGACTTTATGCCATCTACTTCAAAGCCACAGGCACCGCCCCATCAAACGGAACAGCCTAAACAGGCTAATCAGGCAGATTCTTTATCAAACGAAGAGTTAATCTTCGGTTCTATTAATATGATTCAATTAATAGATCCGTATTCCAGTGGTAATTTCAGTTTTGATGAGCCTGAATTCCCTGTATCAAATAAGGTAATCCGAGGAAGTTCCAGAGGTTCAGGATATAGGGGAAGACGTGGATCTTTCCAAAGCCACTACTCCAATTCTACTCCTGCTAGCACTGTGTATGCAGCAGAAACTCGTGGTAGAGCCCTTCAGCAAGCTCAAAAAGAACAAGTAAGTTCTTCTGCCAATAGTCAACTCAGTCTTGGCACAGTTATTTTGGTAGACCGATTGAAGATTCCATCTTCTTTATCTCAACAATTAAATTGATATAATCATTCTAATCTTCCAAAACCAAGGATGTTGCCAACTTCTATCCCAATACAAGATGCATCAGCTTCCAAAGCATCTGCTTCTAAGGTACCTTCTAAACTGTATATTCCTATTGGGAACGCAGACCTCTAGATCAAAAGTATGATATATTGAAACACTTTGACCAAGTACCAGCCAAGTTATCAATTTTGGATGCTTTGAATCTGTCAAAAGATCTTCAGGAAGCACTCATCGAAGCTTTGTGAAGTCCTCAAGAGTTTGAAGCTGAAATTGCTACAGCTGAAGTCTATCACATAGAGAATAATCCTGCAGAATTCCATGCAGTGATATCTTTTACTGATAAAGATGAAGATGATGTTGTGGATGGGCACATAAAACCTCTGTACTTATCTGGAAAAGTCAATGGTGTAGATATACGAAGAGCTTTCATTGACAATGGTTCAGGAGTCAACCTCATGCCCATTCGTACACATCGTCGGTTGGGCCTCACAGAATATGATTTATCTCCTTCTACCATGATGTTACAAGGATATGATAAAAATTAACAAGAACCACTAGGTGAAGTTACACTCAGAACTCAGTTTGGAGATCTTGTATCCAATTCGTATTTCGTGATTGTTGATCAAGACTCAGCTTTCAACGTCTTGCTTGGAAGACCCTGGCTACATCAGCATGTGGCTATCCCTTCATCATACCATCAATTTCTCAAATACTGTTTCAATGATCAAGTTGGAACATTTTATGGTGATAAGACCTCGTTCAAGACATGTGAGTCTCAATACATTGAGGCGGAATTTTATCACATGAAGGGAAGAGAGAAATCTACAATAAAGGAAATTACCAAAGTTAATGCTCCATATGGTTTGGAGAAGATTCCAATAAATCCATTTACACATGTGAGTATAGATTATGTGTTACCTATCAGTCAAATTGAC
This sequence comes from Viscum album, assembly GCA_963277665.1. Classification (NCBI taxonomy): domain Eukaryota; kingdom Viridiplantae; phylum Streptophyta; class Magnoliopsida; order Santalales; family Viscaceae; genus Viscum; species Viscum album. Next base: position 255,585,583 of record OY728143.1, on the reverse strand, counting down.
AAAATAGGCCCAAATAAAAATACTCTTATGGAAAGATCCATAATGTCAATTATGGCAATCGATCCAGACAACATGGGAGATATTGGAAACCTACCAAACAGTGATGAAAGCACAAGTGGTGACATTTTCATTTCATCTGCTGAAATACAACAGGTCTGTACTTCTCCAATCTAGCCAGAAGAAGTTATAGCAACATCAGAGGTCAATAATGATGTCAATTCTCAATCAATCATCTTTTCTTTATTACCCAAAGAAGACCCTTTATCATCAATAAGGTCGGAAATGGAAGCTTCTTCTTCAAAATGTGAAAATTTTGACATCTCTTATGATCATGAAAATTTCGTTTGGTCATCTACTATGCAAGTAGAAATGGAAAAAATATCACATGATGAAGAGGAAGGGGGAGATCTTAGAGATGATCCTCCAGTATTTGAAGAGGGTATCTCTACCACTGTGGATGAACTCAGAGAATTAAATCTGGGTACAGAGAAAGATCCACGCCCCACATTAATTAATGCGTCCATGAACCTTGAAGAGCAAGAAATGTATATTTCTTTTCTAAAGAAAAATAAAGATATTTTTGCTTAGAACTATACAGAAATGCCTGGGCTTGATCCTAATGTTGCTACTCATCATTTGGGTTTACCAAAAGAACATTGAGGATTTAAGCAAGCCGCGCGAAGAACACACCCAACTTATAATTCCAAAATTGAAGCTGAAGTGGATAAGATGATCAAAGCTAACTTCGTCAGAGAAGTTCAGTATCCCAAGTGGTTGGCTAATATTGTCCCTGTAAAGAAGAAGAATGGACAAATTAGGGTTTTCATCGATTTCATAGATCTTAATCGTTATTGTCCTAAAGATGATTTCCCAGTTTCGATTACAGAACTCTTAATTGATAAGACAACTGGTTATGAAGTACTTTCCTTCATGGATGGATATTCCGGATATAATCAGATCTGGATGGCCCCAGAAGATGAGGAATCTATAGCCTTCAGAGCCCCTCAAGGTGTGTTTTGTTACCGGGTGGTGCCCTTTGGTTTAAAGAATGCAGGTGCAACATATCAACGCGCCATGCATCGTATCTTCAAAACTTTCTCAGGGAAGTTTGTTGAATGCTATGTAGAAGATTTGGTGGTTAAATCCAAATAACGTTCTAATCACTTGGATGATTTGGATGTCATATTCCACAAGCTTCAACAACATAATTTGAAGATGAACCCCTTAAAATGTGCTTTTGGGGTAACCTCAGGAAAATTCCTTGGCTTTGTTGTACGCCATCGTGGTATTGAAGTCGATCATGAGAAGACCAATTCAATCCTTGGTATGTCCCCTCCTCAGAATTTGAAAGAATTAAAAGGAATTCAAGGACACTTAGCCTATATTCGGCATTTCATCGCCAATTTGGCAGGCAAAAGTTTAACCTTTACCAACTTATTGAAAAAAGGAGTCACTTTCCAGTGGACTGAAGAATGTCAAGAAGCGTTTGATGTTCTCAAGAAATACCTCTTGAGTCCACCAGTACTCATGCCACCTGTTGAAGGACGACCACTTATCCTCTATGTGACAGCTCTAGAGCGATCATTGGGTGCCTTTCTTGCTCAAAAGAATGATGCTGGGAATGAAAATAGCCTATACTATCTCACTAGAACTATGCTTGAAGCAGAAACCCGGTATTCAAGTATTGAGAAGTGCTGCCTGGCATTAATCTTTGCAGTTCAGAAACTGAGACACTACCTGCAACATCATGAGGTCCAATTGGTATCTCGCAATAATCCGCTCAAATTTATCCTTAGTCATCCAATGCTTACAGGACGTCTAGCAAGGTGGGCAGTTATTTTGCAGCAGTTCGACATTCAGTATGTATCTGAAAAGGCAATAAAGGGCCAAGCTCTGGCTGATTTCCTAGATGAACATCCTTCAGTGGAAGACACATCTTCAGATATTGAACTCCTTGATGGGGAAGTTTTCTCTATTATAGAGAGTCCTCAAACATGGGAAATGTATTCTAATTGTGCTTCCAGAAGTCCCACAGGGAAGAACATGGAAAATCCTAAATTAAACAAAGTTGGTTTAGGAATTGTGCTCATTTCTCCAGATAAGGAATTGTTACCTTATTCCTTTTTATTGTGTGAATGTGGTACCAATAATGAATCTGAATACCATGATCTTATCACAGGCTTGGAGTTAGCACTTCAAGCACAAGTGAATCACTTAAAGGTGAAAGGTGATTCAGACCTAGTAATCAAACAAGTCAATGGGGATTATGCCATCAGAAAAGAAGAATTAATCCCTTTGTATGATTATGTCAGAGAGTTAATAGTGGAATTCCCTTCCGAACCGACATTTTCTTATGTCCCAAGATCACAAAATGCTCAAGCTGATGCGCTGGCTAATATAGCCACAGCTCTAGCAGATCCAAATCGAGACGAGACAACCATCAGTATTGCCCACCGTCATGCAATTTCACCTTATGTTCAAGCCAGAACAAAGGAAATTAATGAAATTAGTCCCATTCCGGAACCGTATGGTCATACTACAGGATGGATGTCACCTATCAGGGAATACCTTCAAAATGGAACACCTCCACCTGATAGAGTCGAGAAAGAACAAATCTGGCGACGTGTGGTCAATTTTACTCTTTATGATAGCCCAAACCACCTAGAGAAAATTCTCTACAAACATGGTTTTGATGGAGTTATCTTCAGATGCATTGATGGTGAAGAGACAATGGCTGTCATGAAATAAGTGCATGCAGGAGTCTGTGGTTCCCACCAGTATGGACATAGATTGTCTGATCAAATTCGAAGGCTTGGATACTTTTGGCCTTCAATGATAAAAGATTGTGTTAATTTCACAAAGAAGTGTCATTCATGCCAATTACATGCCAACTTCATTCATCAACCTCCAGAGTTTCTTCATACATCTAAATACTCGTGGTTATTTGCCACATGGGGAATGGATGTGGTGGGACCTTACCCTTCAGCTACGACCAAGCAGTTTAAGTACATTCTTACTGCTGCTGATTTCTTTTCCAAATGGACAGAGGCAGTACCTCTCAAAGAAGTCAGTTCTAAATGCATTGTTAGCTTCATCAAGTCTAACATCATTACTAGATTTGGTGTCCCTCATACCATATTGATGGAAAACGGCACCCACTTCTGTTCTTATGAGGTGAATAAATTGTATCAACAATACAACATTAAATCCAACCATTCATCTCGGTATCATGCAGCGGCCAATGCCCAAATAGAAGCCTTTAAGAAGACTCTTTCAAATATACTGCAAAAGATGGTGGATAAAGATAAGAGGTCATGGAATGATAGTCTCTTTCATGCTTTATGGGCTTATCGGACTACCACCAGCAATGCAACGTGGTCAACTCCATATTCATTGGTATATGGAACAGAAGCAGTCTTGCCAATTGAAGTTCAATTTCCCTCACTCAGAGTAGCCATTTTTGATCAGTTATCTACAGATGAGCAATAACAAAAGTGATTGAATGAATTGGAACTGTTAAATGAGAAACGATTGTGCACATTGCACCACTTGGAAATCTATCATAATCGAATAGCACGAGCTTTTAACAAAAAAGTTCTTCTTCGTTCATTCATTCAGGGATAATTGGTATTAGTTATCATAACTCCAATGATACCAGGAAAGAAACCTCCCAAGCTTGAGACAAAATGGGAAGGACCTTATTCAATACATAGGGTCTACTTTAATGTAGCTTAGTCATTAATCTTGATGGATGGAGAACTCCTTACTACTCTAACTAATGCAAGATTTTTGAAGAAGTATTTTGTATAAACTACAAAGTATTCACAAGATGTCCCCACAACATGACACTAAACTGTGCAGCACCAGTTCGTCCTTGCTATATGATGTTAAACTATACAGAAATGGTCCAGTATGACCTTAAACTCCTCCTTGGTCCAGTATGACCTTAAACTATTCACACTTTTTTCCAACATGACATTAAACCGAAGAAAAAAATCCCTAATCTGTCCTCACTGCATGACATTAAAATGCACAGTCCCCCTTTCGTCCTACATGACGCTAAACTGTATTGTCCCCGCAACATGACACTAAACTATGCGGTACCAGTTCGTCCTTGCTATATGACGTTAAACTATACAACAATGGTCCAGTATGACCTTAAACTTCAACTTCATCCCACACGACGTTAAACTGTGAAAATGTTCCCTAAAAAGTCCTGTATGACCTTAAACTACAGCATGGTCCTGTATGACATTATACTGCACCATCCATGGTCCATGCATATGACCCTAAACTATTTAAAAGTCCCTTACATCCTGAAAGACGTTAAACTACAAAACCATCAAAGGTCGTGTATGACCTTAAAACAACAACACCGTCCAGCAAGACATTAAACTGCACCATCCACGGTCCATTTATATTACCTTAAACTATTCACCCTTTTGTCCAACATGACACTAAACTGTAGAAAAAATCCCCAATGCGTCCAACATGACGTAAATGGTGTGTTATTTTGTCCTTACTGCATGACATTAAACTGAACAGTCCCCCTTTTTTGTCTAACATGACGTTAAACTGTATTGTCCCACCGTCCTAACTACATGACGCTAAACTGTACAGAAATTCCTTGATACGTCCTACATGACATTAAACTGTATTTTTTCCCTACTACAGGACACTAAACTGTGCAGCACCAATAGTCCTAACTACAAGAATTTAAACTTCATAGTCCCTTGATATGTCCTACATGACATTAAATTATGCATCGTTAAGGTTGTTGTTACCTTTTGTTTCTCACACCCAGTATGACTCACGTGAGCTTAGATAAAACCTCAACCGTAACACTCTCTTCGGGCTGCTAACCATGTATAAGTCCCAACAACATTTTTTAGGTCTATGTCCCCAAGAACAACTTGATAATTAATTCATTATTTAATTGAACTAAACGGACTTGGATCCTTTCCTTCCAGGCTGGGTACGTAGGCAACCTCCCAAGGTTCAAGCCCAAAAACAATCTCTTCACTTCGGTTCACCTTCATCTCATATGATGTTGATTTGTGAAACCACCCTTAGAATCAATATCTTTACATTTGATTCACTTTCTTCCTTGTTATACGACGTTAAACTATAAAACAGTTTTGTCCGGTACGACAATAAACTACAATACTCTTTGATTTCCTCATTTGAGAGGGAACCATTATTTAAATTGATTTTTTCAATCATGTTTCATTTCAAAAGACTACGTGCATACATGGTAATGCCTAAACTTTTTATCTTGGGTTAAACCATCATTGTACTAAAGTCCTCTTTCACCCTTCACATGTACGAACCAAATTTGTATGAAGGGTATATCTAGAACTACGTGGGCTTGATTCCCATCCTTATGGGATACATAGGAACGTTCGAGTATCCCTCGAATCCAGCCCCAAGTCTTTTGGGACTAACCCCAAATTTTACATTCAGTCCCTTGGCTGAAAAGTCCTCATGAAAACACACACTGTGTATTCATTATTATGGTCTGAACTCTATGACCCTAAACTAAGATCTCTCATACTTTCATCCTGCACGACGTTAAACTTCATTTCAAGAACTACGCATGGCTTGATTCTCATTCTTATGAGATACGTAGTGAAGTCCAAAATTTCAATTCAGGACCCAGCCACAACATGATTATGGTTATCATTGACCTATGTATCTTTATATACATTGGACAATACCCATCATTATGTGTTATAATCCTAACCTTACATATTTACAGATCTTCATAACCCTTTTCATGACTTTTAGTCACAAAAACGTCAAACTTTTGAGAATTCTTTTGCCTGAATATGCAGTACGTGCCCATAGGTGGCCTTGCATAAACAATCCACATAAGAGACTTGTCAGCCGAAGGATACTATTTATTTGACTATGCAGCCAATGCCCTTAGGTGGACCTGCATAATTCAACCCCCTAACGGGTTTGATAAATAATGGTAACTTCATTCTTGGGAAGAATGCCTCTTTTGTCCTTATTTGTCTTAAACGACAGTATGTAGGGATCTGCAAAAAAATAGCCACCCTTAACATATTTTTCCCATATCCTTTTTCATGATCTGAAAGTATTAAAGTCTATGGTTTATTCTTCTTCCCTACGTTTGGGTCAGACCTTCGTAGGAGTGATATTCATCCAGTTCTTCGATAATCTTGTCTGGAAATATCTTCTCCATATTCAAGTACATCTTTCCATACAGAAAACTCTATACTTTGGAATATTTGAACCTCCATAAACTTTCACTAGATTTTAGCACTAGGAAAGTAAATTTCTAAGAGTTCTTTTTGCCTGACTATGCAGCACGTGCCCATAGGTGGCCTTGCATAAACAGTCTACATAACAGACTTGTTAGCCAAAAGATACTATTTTATTTAACTATGCAGCCAATGCCCTTAGGTGGACCTGCATAATTCAACCCCCTAACGGGTTTGTTAAATAATGGTAACTTCATTCTTGGAAACTACTTCTTCTGATGCCTTTTAGCTCTTTTTTCATATCATTCCTCAGATTCAAATATTCTTAAGCCATAGTTTACATATTTTCCCTCATACTTGAGTATGGTAATGTGTTTTCAGATTAATTTTCAAGGAATTGAGTCAATTATAATCCATTCCGGTCAAATCTATTTCGACCTTAAACATTAGACTTTGTATGTCCGACATGCATGACTTTAAACTGCCGGATTTCTTGTTTTTATTTTTACCTCAGAGTCAAATCCTCTTTTCTCTCCGGATCCAACTCTGAGGGGGGACTTTTGTTGACACTCCATTCCATCACAGAGTCTAAATGAATGAAAAGGGAAATACCTTGAACAAAGAAGATTCATCCTTTGAACAAATATCAATAATTGACAAAGGAAGGAAGAAGAAGAACATTGTGCAAAGGTCGCGCAAGTTCTACAATGGTCGCGCATGTATACATGCGTGCCTCAATGGTCGCGCAAGTACACTTACGTGCCGATGTTGGTCATGCAAGTGACTTGCGCGACATAAGTAATGATCACCCGGTAACCGCCCGGGGTCTTCTCCTGCCTATAAATAGACCCTGTGGGCCCCCCATTTGAAGAGGATTTTTTTCCAGAAACTCGGATTGAAGCTCCCGACGCCCAAGTCTCTTCTCAAAGATTCTGAAACACTTCTAAGGTAATTTCTTACCTAGAACGGAAGATATAAAGAGAGGGAGGAAAGCCTAAGTGTTGAAACTCATCAACACTTGCGCGCTTGAGTGGACAACCCTTAAGAGAAGTGGCCACACTTGCGCGCCGCCTTACTCCTTCGATATAATTTGCGCGTCCCTTTTTTGGAAGAACCTCATGAGGATTCTAAAGGCTTTAATAAAGAGTCGCTCAAGTATTTCAATGCTGGTTGAACATCGTGCAAGTACCCCACACATGTCGCGTATGTATACCTGCGCGACCAATACTTGCGCGCCCCTGCAGTACCTGCGCGCCTTCCAATACTTGCGCGCCCCTTCCTTTTTGGGTGTCCATCTTGCCCATTTTACCCCTCTTAATCCATTACACCTTTCCTTTTCAAGATTCAGTCTTCAAGACACTCTTCAAATCCATTTATGTCATGATTTCTTGATTTGACTTCCTTATTTGAAAGGAATTCTGTGGAATATCTCTTAGAACCTAGTGATTTAAATATATTCATGTCACTAAATATGGAGAGTTCATTCATTCAACATCATCCTTTAAGATGAGATAATCCTTAACCTGGGTCTCCTTTTCAGGAATAATCCCCAGTCATATGTCCTCTAATTTGGGCATCCTTCTTAGGAGTAAGCCCCAGATCCCCTAACCTGGGCTTCCTTTTCAGGAGTAATCCCCAGTCTCAAATATGGGCATCCTCCTCAGGAGTAAGCCCCAAACCTTAATCCTTAAACTGGGATTCCTTTTTAGGAATAAGCCCCAGTCATAAATCCCTCAACCTGGGCCTCCTTTTCAAGAGTAAGTCCCAGTCATAATCTTGGGCTTCCTTTTCAGGTGTAAGCCCCAAGTCCCTTAATTTCTCTTTAACCAGTCCTAATTTACATTTGATCTAGGATTCCTTCTCAGGAGTAAAACCCAATTATCAATCCTCTCCAAATTTGGGTTTCCTTTTCAGGAATAAGTCCCAAGTTAGAGTATTCAAATCTACATGAATCACATATACCTTTATGGACCCTGTTTCTAGATTTTCTCCCTAAAGTAAATCCAAACCTTCATTTATCTGGGCAGTCATACATACATAAGCCCCAAACCATTTCTTACGATTAAATATTTCATGGCCCAATTGTCTATTTTATTACCAATACCTCTTGTTTCTCATACCGAGCAAGACCCATGTGAGCTTAGAGGGTAAAAGTAATTATGACATCCTTCTTTGAGCCATCAGTCATAAACATCATACTCCCTTACTCAAACTACGTGGGTTATGATTCCTTTTACAAAACAAAGGATACGTAGGTAGCCCATCTACGGGTTCGATCCCAACTCTGAAATAATTCATGTCCTTCTGAATGACAATAAACTTCAAGTCCCCCACTGAGTGGCTTTAAAACCAGCTTGGTCATCATAATGACCAAGAGACTTTTATATAAATGTTTTGAAGGATACCATTGACCAAGAATCTATAAATAGATATAGATGATTCTCTATTGGTGAAGAACCTCGAATACATATAAAAGATTCTCTAAATTTCTTACATATTCAATCATTGATTGTCAAAACTGAAGGAAATCTCATTTTATACTTGGTAATGTAATAAGGATTCACGAACATAACTTAAATCTATAAAGAGAGTCCCAGAATAGACAATAATTCCCCTCAAAAAGGTATGATGAGTCCGACCTCCCATCCTCTCGACCAATGCAAATTACTAAGTCTCAACAGTTCACAAACTATTGAAGCACCTAACTTTGAAATGTAGGTCCAAATGGATGTGGAATCATTGGATGTTTCCGGTTCTACGACCAAACTAATGAAGCACCTAACAGGTTTGTTCGTAGAACCGGAAACATCCAATGATTCCACATCCATTTGGACCTACTTTCCAAAGGTAGGCGCTTCATTAGTTTGTGAAATGATGAGACTTAGGAATTCTCATTGGTCGAGAGGATGGGAGGTTGGACTCATCACACCTTTTTGAGAGGAATTATTGTCTATTCCGGGACTCTCTTTATAGATTTAAGTTATGTTTGTGAATCCTTATTACATTACCAAGTATAAAATGATCTTTCCTCAGTTTTGACAATCAATGATTGAATATGTAAGAAATTTAGAGAATCTTTTATATGTATTCGAGGTTCTTCATCAATAGAGAATCATCTATATCTATTTAGAGATTCTTGGTCAATGGTATCTTTCAAAACATTTATATAAAAGTCTCTTGGTCATTATGATGACCAAGCTTGATTTAAAGCCACTCAGTGGGGGACTTGAAGTTTATTGTCATTCAGAAGGACATGAATTATTTCAGAGTTGGGATCGAACCCATAGATGGGCTACCTACGTATCCTTTGTTTTCAAAAAAGAAAAAGAACCCATGTAGTTCGAGTAAGGTAGTATGATGTTTATGATTTATGGCTCAAAGAAGGATGTCATAATTACTTTTACTCTCTAAGCTCACGTGAGTCATGCTCGGTGTGAGAAACAATAGGTATTGGTAATAAAATAGACAATTGGGACTTGAAAGATGTAATCATAAGAAATGGTTTGGGGCTTATGTATGTATGACTGCCCAGATAAATGAAGGTTAGGATTTACTTTAGGGAGAAAATCCAGGAACAGGGTCCATAAAGGTATATGTGCTTCATGGAGATTTGAATACACTAACTTAGGACTTATTCCTGAAAAGGAAACCCAAATTAGGAGAGGATTGATAATTGGGTTTTACTCCTGAGAAGGAATCCCAGATCAAATGTAAATTAGGACTGGTTAAAGAGAAATTAATGGACTTGGGGGTTACTCCTGAAAAGGAATCCCAAGATTATGACTGGGACATACTCTTGAAAAGGAGGCCCAGGTTGAGGGATTTATGACTAGGACTTATTCCTAAAAAGGATGCCCAGGTTAAGGATTAAGGTTTGGGGCTTACTCTTGAGGAGGATGCCCATATTTGAGACTGGGGCTTACTCCTGATAAGGAATCCCAGGTTAGGGGATCTGGGGCTTACTCCTAAGAAAGATTCCCAAATTAGAGGACTTATGACTGGGGATTATTACTGAAAAGGAGACCCATGTTAAGGATTCTCTCATCTTAAAGGATGAGGTTGAATGAATGAACTCTCCATATTTAGTGACATAAAGATATTTAAATCACTAGGTTTTGAGAGATATTCCACAGAATTCCTTTCAGATATGGAAGTCAAATCAAGAAATCATGCCATAAATGGATTTGAAGAGTGTCTTGAAGACTGAATCTTGAAAAGGAAAGGTGTAATGGCTTAAGAGGGGTAAAATGGGCAATATGGACACCTAAAAAGGAAGGGGCATGCAAGTATTGGAAGGCGCGCAAGTACTGTGGGGGCGCACAAGTATTGGTCGCGCAGGTATACCTGCGTGACATGTGTGGTGTACTTGCGCGATGTTCAACCAGCATTGAAATACTTGAGAGACTCTTTATTAAAGCCTTTAGAATCCTCTTGAGGTTCTTCCTGAAAAGGGACGCCCAAATTCTATCGAAGGAGTAAGGCGATGCGCAAGTGTGGCCACTTCCCTTAAGGGATGGCCACTCAGGCGTGCAAGTGTTGATGTGTTTCAACACTTAGGCTTTCCTCCCTCTCTTTAGATCTTCCGTTCTAGGTATGAAATTACCATAGAAGTGTTCCAGAAGCTTTCAGAAGAGACTTGGGCATCGGGAGCTTCAATCCGAGTTTTTGGAAAAAAAACCTCTTCAAATGGGGGGCCCACATGGTCTATTTATAGGTCGGAGAAGACCTCGGGTGGTTACCGGGTGATCATTACTTATGTTGCGCAAGTCACTTGCATGACCAACATCGGCGCACAAGTGTACTTTCACGACCATTGAGGCACGCAAGTATACTTGCGCGACCATTGTAGAACTTGCGCGACCTTTGCGCAATGTTCTTCTTCTTCCTTCCTTTGTCAATTATTGATATTTGTTCAAAGGATGAATCTTTTTTGTTCAAGGTATTTCCCTTTTCATTCATTTGGTCTCTGTGACAGAAATGAGCGTCAACAGCGATGTTTACATTTATTTAAAAAAAGGAGAGGGGAAATAGTTGATGATATATTATTACTTAAACATAATAATATTCCTATATTTTTAAGGTATTTTATTTATCATTCCATTTGTATGAGGGTATTTGAATAGAGAATATGAAAATAAAGAACTTGAAAAGTAAATAAAATAAAAGAGGAAATTTCCTATAGAACTTCTTCTCCTAGAGAGCCTCCTTAGGGAAAAAGTATTGGTATTTTTATGTATCCTAGAGTTTTTAGATTTGGGGGAGTGTTTTGGGAAGTTATGTTTATCATAATTTAGAAAAAGATATAATATTTAACTGTGTGAGGAGAATAGTTGGTGAGGGTGGTATTTATAGTGGAGGATATGGGTGTTTTGTTATTATTGAATTCATTATTTGATTGTTTTACTCAATACAAGCAATAATTAGGATTATTGTGACTAAATAAATTAACTAGTGAATTCTATTTTGGAACAATGGTCACTTAAATCATCCATAACTCAAGCATGACTAAAAAATTCATCTATTTACTGATGTTGTAAATTATTGTATTTCACTATTCACAAAATTGAAGTATTTTAGAAAAATATCAAAAAATAAACATAACCATTTTTATATGGGTAGAATTTAAGAATGGAACCCATTTTATGAAATTAATTTTATAATTATGAGAAATTTAATTTTTAATTAAAATTATAATGTTCTCGAAAAACTATAGATATTAAAGTTAAAACTAATTTTATAACCCTTTGAAAACTTAAGTATGTTCTCATAAAACTATTTTAAATTTATAAGAAAAAATAGATTTTATTAATAAATTTTATAAAAATAAATTTTCTTTTAAGTTATGAAATTAATCATAAAATTTTAATTAAATATTTATGACTTACAAAAATACCAACACTTAATTGATTTTTTAAAACATTTAATTACTTATAATATGATATAACTATATCATATATTAATTTCTAATATTCCTAAATAAGATTTATACCTTCATAGGTGAGGTGACTATTCATTTAGCCAGTTTACTATTCATAAGGGTCATATTACTATTCTTATGGTTATGTTACTATTTTAATGGTGTAGGGTCTTAAACATATAGAACTACCTATATTTCATTCATTAATAATTTACAAAGTTTATATTTTGTTCTAAATGTGATTTTATGTGATTTATGCTATATAACATAATTATAATAAAGAAATTTTCCTTGATAAAATTTTGCGTCATTACATTATTACCCCTTATAAAATTTCTCCCTCGAAATTTCATTTTACAGACTATGGGGAAAATAGGTGGGGGTAATTACCCTTCATCTCTTCCTCAGGTGCCCATGTTTCCTCTTCATACTTACTATTCAACCATATTACATTGACGAAGTGAGTAGTCTTATTGTGTTGAACATTATCTATATGATCCAAGATCTTCAATGGATCCTCCCCGTATATGCGGTCACATTTTAACTATACCACCTATGAATTAATTACATGTGAAGGATCCAATATTTACTTCCTCAAGAGGGACATGTGGAAGACAACGTGTACTTGAGATATGGTACGTGGAAGTGTTAGTCGATAGGCCACAACTCCGACACGAACAAGGATCTTCGAGGGAATGATGTACTTAGAACATAGATTTCCTTTCCTCCCAAATCTAATGATATTATACCATGGAGATATCTATTAGAATAATATGTCTCCAACATTAAACTCAAGGGATCATTGATGACTGTCTCCAAAAATATTTCGACTTTGGGAAGCCTTGATGTGCTATAGAATAGTTTTCACCTTCTCCAACATTTATTCCACCATTTCAAGTCCTATAAGATTCCACTAACTAAACTCATATGAGCATGCATGTGGTCTAAAATTTTTTCCATCATTGATTCATATGGATCCATTTAGATTCTTGAGTAGAAAATATTATTGTATGAAAATTCAACAAGTTTCAGATGTTATCCCCATACTCCATTTAAGTCAGTAGAACATGCTCACAACATTTATTCCAAAATATAAATAATCTTCTCATATTTTCTATAAGTTGTAGGATTATCGGTCGTACTATAGTATACCTTAGTGCTTTGAGATTGTTGAATACTTTCCTAGAACATTGATGTGAATCTCAGATCTCGATCAAATACAATTGATAATGGTAATCCATGTTCTCTTACCACTTCGTTGATGTATATACCTTCAAGTTGATCTATTTATAAGTCCTCTCAAATTGAGATAATGGGAGACGTATTTGAAAAATGATCCACTACAACCCATATATTGTTGTTTCCTATAGATTTCTTTAGATGTCCAGTGAAAAATTCCACACTAATGTTCTCCAACTTCCTTGTTTGTATGGTTAGTGGTTGCATCATCCCCTTATAAATTTTCAATTTATCCTTTAATTACCGACATACTAGGTAATTTGATATATATTCAAGTATCTTCTTCTTTATATTGTCCCACCAATAGTTCTATCAGAGATCTCAATACATCTTTATGATCCTTGGGTGAATACAGAAGGTTTATCCATGTGGGACATTCATGATCTACTTCTTTATATGGGGATCAAATCGTACACAATGTCATGACACAAATATTTAAATTTATTTCTCATCAATTTTAAATATTAGTATTTCCCCTTTCTCATATCTTCCACCTTCTTTTAGATTTCCACATTATTCCTTGGTGAATCCTTTATTTTTTCCCTGAGGGATGGTGGAAAAATCATATGAGAACGGATTGATGATGTTCCTTCATTAATTATTACAATTTTGATCCTTTCCAAATCTAATCGGATTTTATCCTTCTCAATTTTCATTATTGATCGAGACACATGATCATTTCTACTTAGTGCATCTACCACATTGTTTTCCTAACCTGTATGGTAGTGGAACGAGGAGTCATAATAATTAACGAAATTTTATGATCATCAGAGGTGAATATTAAGACCTTTATATGTGAATATATAATTGAGACTCTTATGACTAGTATATATCTCATACTTCCCCCAATAGATAAATTTTTTCCATATTTTGAAAACAAAGATCAAAACATCTAACTCCAGATCATGTGTAGGATTGTTTTTATCATAGATTATCAACTTTCATGAGGAATAAATAATCACCATATCATATTTCATTAGTATACACCCTAATTCCTTCTTTGAAGTATCACTATCACTACCAAAAAACTGGGCAAGGCAGGTGCCTGCCTTTATCAGTGCTAATGGAAAAGCACTGATAAAGGTGTAGGAATTTATCAGCGCTTTAAATATCCCCTTATGAGCACTTTTCTTAGCACTGATAAAGGTATAATTTATCAGTTCTTTTCTTAGCATTGATAATGTTTATTATATACATTAAATAAAAAACACATGTTATAACTAAATATATATATATATATATATATAATTATAAGATTAATAATAAATATATTTATTAGATTTATTAGATTTATTAATTCATTATATTTATTATATTTATTAATTCATTATATTTAATATATATATTTATTATATTTTTTTATATTTAATTTATTTGTTTTATTTATAAATATATAATACTTTATAATTTATATGTATGATTAAAATTATTGAATATATATTTGTTTTCCAATGAATTGGGGTCAATGAATATATCATGCGTATATGTAATATATGTTCTAAAAAATGTACAATTATAATTAAAATTACATTATAGTTAAAAAATAAATATATATTTTATTATATTTTCAATGATATATATATAAATATACCTTTCACATAATTTTATAAGTACAAATAATGATATATTTATTTAGAGTTATAATTATTAGTAAATATATATTTATTTATCATAAATATCATTTTAAATAAACATATAAATATATAAAAAAATTATTAAATTTATACATTTATTAGTGCTGATAAAGTATGGATTTATCAGCACTACAAAAGCAGTGATAAAGTGTGTCTTTATCAGCGATAAAATGAAAAGCGTTGATAAAGACACCTTTTATCAACACTGATAAATTCTTACCATTATCAGTGCAAAAAAAGCACTGATAAAGGGGGTCTTTATCAGCGATTTTTATTTTAGTGTTGATAAAGACCCCCTTTATCAGTGCTTTTTACTAGCACTGATAAAGCTCCCCGCAAGATTTATAAGTGCCACTAGGTCCTTCTCCTCCTCCCCGCACCCTGTCATGCTTTTGCGGAAGCCCTACCCTGCGCCTCTACCGCTTCCCCCTCTCCACCATGGCCTCCTTATCCTCCTCCTCTGTCATGGCCGCCACCTCATTCTCCTCCTCTGGTGCCTACTTCTCCTCCTCCTCCTCCTATTTCCGCGGCTCCTCCTCCCCGCACCCTGTCAATTGAAGAAGCCCTACCCTGCACCTCCGCCGCTGCCTCCTCTCCGCCGCATCATTCTCTTCCTTCGGTGCCTACTTATCCTCCCCCTCCTCCACCGTGACTCCTCCTCCTCCTCTGTCACGGCTCCTCCTCATCCTTCTCCTCCACCGTGGCCTCCTCATCCTCCTCCCCCACCTCCTACTACTCATCCTCCTCCTCCACCATCTACTTTTCTGCCTTCACTTCCTCCACTACCTCAGCTGCTTCTGAGCTTACTCTGCTACCTCCGATGCCTCCGCCCGGCCTCTGCGCTGCCTCCGCGCTGCATCTGCTACCTCCACTACCTCCGTTGCCTTTGCTGCCTCTGCTGTCGATGCCTCCTCCTCCTCCTCCACAGGGTCCTCCTTCTTAAGATGAGTAAAATTTAATTTTCATGAATTAATTATGTTTTCATTTATTTTCAATATTGAGATTAATTAGGATTTGGTGTGATTATTGTGTGAGATACTTGTGTGTGTGACACATGTATATGTGGTTGTTTACTTGATTAATCTTGATTAGCTCTCCCCAATATATCCTTCTGATAGAAACCTGAATAGAGAAAGTATTTTTTGTGAAAGGTTGTTACACTAGATTATGATTTCACTCCGTCTAGTGGCCCTTAGTATGGATCTTTTTCTGATTTTGGATACTACCCCAAGTTAGGCCAGGTAGGGTTTGAACCGTCCATGTTGGTAAATTCATGTCATTAGGTGAGGCATGCCAATGGGATGAGACATATGTTTAGTATGGTATATATTTTACACTATATTGTACACTATTCTCCTTCGGTTCTAAAAAAAGGACACTTAATAGGGTTTATACCAATTCCTGCCCACAACCCACTCTCTCTGGGTTGGGTCATATACAAATTTAAGTATCACATCCTTTCTTATAACATAATAGTGCCACCAACCTCTCACATTGGATGTGATTCACATATCCTCTAATTCCACAACATAGTAGCTGCTCCCCTCTCACTTACGGTGGGTATCACCATCACATCACATAAAAACAATTTGAGGAGGAAATCTCTATAGAAAACCTCTCACAAAACTACTCCAAACCAATAATAAGTGATCCCCATTTCTATATATCAGATAATATTATCATACAAAAAATGATCTAAGGAGGGAATCACAATATCCAACCTCTATCACAAGTAATAATGCACCATCGATAGGTGGATCCCATGGAAGTCAAACACCAATCCCCTTTGACCAATACCTTCTCACTCAATGTTGGGTCCTACCAACACTTTATCACTTAAATAAAGGCCATCCATCTTGTCTCATGGTACAAAACAAATAAATAGTGATCTAAGGAGGGTATCTAGATAGCCAACCTCTCGTACTAGAAAAACCACATCATCAATAGGTGGGCCCCATGGATGATCATAATTCAACTAGGTGAAAATCATATGAAGTATCAATCTCATAGTCGGTATGACCGTAAATGATAAAAGTCACCATCAATTTATACTTGCATAATAATATATTTAAAACCATATTGGTTATACGTGAAAATTATTCCCAACCTATCCACATTCTAATTCCCACATTAAAACTCCTTAAAACTAAATAATGACCATCCTAAGAAACTCACACTAAGATCCTTGGAAACCCTATGCTAAGTCATCCGGACTATTACCATGACCCTCACTTAGGTACCATATCATATCTCCCCTTGGAGATCTCTTAATATAATTATATGGAGAAAATCCTCTATGTCACACTTCACCAATCCCTATATAGAATATCTTACTCATCACACACACCATGACTCTTGTATATCCTTAAGAGGGTGTTTCCCATCATACGTGAGATATAAAACTATATTATCCATCTTATTTAGGCCTAATACTCTAATACCTACTAAAATTGCCTTAGAAAACCTAACTAGGCTATAAAAATATCATACCAAACCCGATCCTCTCATAAACACAACTATAAACCTCACCTCTATGGGGAAATAATCTTTGGATGATCCAAAAATAACAAAAATCCAATAGAACCCTCACTCTATCTCTTGGTGGATCAAAGACACCCTATTTCTTTACCTAGGTTCCTCTTGATTTCTATCCCTTTCACTGGAACACATATAATCATGCATGAATGCACAATCATGCATAAATTGGAACATGGTTTTGTAGTATAGGGCCCACCTACCTAAAAAAATGGAGTAACCCCCTCACTAAGATCAACTCATCCTCAACCAAGACTATACATGCCTTATCTAATCTTGTACCAATGATTGAGACCCAATCTCAAGGCACAATTCTCAAATAATTAATTATAGAATCTTTTAATTAATTATTCACCTTAATATAATTAGGAATAATCTTTTAAAAACTCACTAGGAAGCACAACACCACCTAAACCACACAAAAAATGGTGTGTTCATCATACGAGGATAACCTCTAGCCAATAAAAACAAAATATGCACCATCTAAATTTATTTGAAGATGATATAGTGAAATCATCACACAAATCTTAGTTAAAATCATCCCAAATCGTAGGGAAATAAATGATAATAGTAATGGAGGAATATTGAGGGAAGAAATCACTAACGCACAATAAAAAACTCCCATGAACCACCCCTAATCAGGGGGGATTGAGGAGAGGAAGAGAATGGATGAATCCCAAGAACCTCCCAAGATTTTCTATTAATGAAAACTCCCCCACCATTTTTGAAGTATCTAGATTTTTATCTAAATTATACTCATATTTCTTCTCCCCTAACCTATATACCCATCCTTTGGATTTAAAATAGGATGAATATAAATAAAGAATGGATGAATGCCAATCAGTTGAAAAAAGAGTATGAAGAAGGCATGAAAGAGTTTATCAAGTTTTGTAAAGATCATGCATATGGAACTTCTCAAATCCTTTGTCCATTTTTAGGCTGTTCTTATTCCAAAAAAATTAGTCCAGAGGAGTTGGAATAACACTTAATCTGTCACGGAATAGATCAGAGTTATACATGTTGGAATAAACATGGGGAAACAATGAATGTAGGTAGTGGCTGGGATAACACTGCGTTTTATGGATCATCTGACATGATTACAAGCATAAAAAATGAAGATGACCGAATGGAGGATGTGATTACAGATGTGAATGATGATGAATATCCTATTGAGGAAATGACAAGGACTATAAAATATGAAATTTTTGATTTCCCGAAATTGTTTGAGAAGTTAAAAAGTTGTGCAAAGACACCATTGTATGCTGGTAGCACTAAATATACAGCACTGTCAGCCATACTGAAACTATATAATTTGAAAGCAGACAATGGGTGGAGTGACGCCAGTTTTACGGAACTAGTTGCTCTCCGGAATGACATGCTCCCAAAAGATAATGAGCTCTCGAGCCGAACATATGACACCAAACGAATGCTATGCTCGATGGGTATGATCTATGAAAGATTACATGCCTGCCCGAATGATTTTATACTATTTCAAAAGGACCAAAAATCACTTAAATAATTCCCAATGTGTGGTGCTTCTTAATACAAGAAAGATGAATCTAGTCCTTCTAAAGTTGTATGTTACTTTCTAATCATTCCAAGGTTTAGGTGCCTATATGGAAGTGAGGAGACTACATGACAATTGACATGGCATGTAGATACAAGAATTAAAGATGGGATACTACGTCATCCGGCAGAGTCTCCTCAGTGGAAGATAATTGATCATGAGTATCCTGAATTTGGAAACGAGTTGAGAAACCTTAGTCTTGAGTTATCTACAGGTGATGTGAATCCATTTGGTTTTCAATGAAACAGTCACAGTACATGGCTGGTTATGTTGGTTAATTATAACTTACCATTGGGGTTATGCATGAAAAGAAAATACATAATGTTATCTATGCTTATATCAGGACCAAAACAACCGAGTAATGATATTGGTGTTTATTTAGCTCTATTGATCGAATATTTGAAATTATTGTGGGATTCAGGTGTTACATTGTATGATTCTTACAAAAATAAAGATTTCACTTTGAGAGCCATGTTGTATGGGATGATAAATGACTTCCCTAATTATGGAAATTTATCAGGATATAGAATTAAAGGAACTCAAGGGTGTCCCATTTGCGAACAAGGTACACGATCAATTAGGTTTAAACATTCATCGAAAACTGTGTTTCTAGGACATTGCAGATTTCTACCCCGACGACATAAGTACCAATCTTGGATTACATCATTTGATGAATGTTCAAGAGAATGTACATCACCGTCTCCACTAATAGGTGATCTGTTGTTTGAGAAAGTTAAAAATCTGGACACTACATTTGGTAAACCGGCTTCTAAAAACCATAAGAAAATCGGTTGGAAAAAGAGCTCGGTTTTTTTAATTAAAATACTAGAATTGTCTATATGTCAGTCATTTTCTTTATGTTATGCAGGTAGATAAAAATTTATTTCATAGTGTCATTGGAATGTTGCTAAATACACCTAGCAAAACAAAAGATGAAATTAAGGCTATGTTGGACATGGTTGATATGGGAATACGAGAATAATTGGCACTAGTGAAGGGTGAAAAACAAAATTTTCTTCTTCCTATTGCTTACACTATTTCTAGGCCGGAGAGATATCAGTTTTGAAACTTCTTGAAGGACGTAAAGGTTCCCAGGTGTATTCATAAAATATCAAGAACCTCGTTTCAATGAGAAACATGAAGTTAAAAGGTCTGAAATCACATGATTGCCGTGTTTTTATGCAAGATATCATTCCTATTACTTTACGTTACATTTTTCCCAATATTTTCCACCATAAATTAACAAAACTATGTTTCTTCTTCAAAGCTATATGAAGAGAAGTTATAGACCTGATGAAATTTCCAACTATGGAAAGAGAAATTGCCGTCATATTATGTGAATTTGAAATGTTATTCCTGCCTTCATTTTTTGATAGGATGGTTCATTTGATGGTCCACTTGGTGAGGGAGATTCAATTATGTGGTCCTGTACATTACAGATGGATGTAACCCATTGAACGGTATATGAAAATTTTGAAAGGGTATGTCAAAAATCGAAGTTCTCCAGAGGGTTGTATTGCGGAGTGATATATTGTTGAGGAAGCCATTGGATTATATACCGAATACCTGTCTGGTGTGGAAATCATTATCCTACCGAAATCTCGTTACACTGGGTAGCTTGAGGGTGAAGGAATTTCTAAAAGATAAGTTGTCACAATCAATATTACAGATTGGGAGTAGGCCCACCTTTATGTTTTTCATAACAGTTTTGACGTTGACCCATATGTTGAAAACCACAAAAAAACTTAGTCATTTCAATCCATATAGAGCTGAAAATGGATATCAGATACATATAATCTATAGTTTATAGGATTGTTTCGGGACCAAATTTTTAGAAGTTAAATGAAAATCCAGAGTCAATTTCAGAACGACTTCGATGGCTAGCCGGAGGACCAAGTGTGTATGTATTACCTTACAATACTTATCTAGTTAATGGTTATACTTTTTATACTAATGAACACTATAAAGACAGTACCATGTAGAGTAGTAGAGTTACACTTGTGGCTGAAGTGATGCATGTTTCCGGTGCTAAGGATAGAAATCCAATTTATGAAAATATGTCAAACTTTGGTATCATCAAACAAATATGGAAGTTGGATTATATGAAATTACAAGTTCCTATTTTTCAATGCAAGTGGGTTGATAACATGAGTGCTATTAAAATAGATGAATTGGGATTCGTGAAAGTTGATTTCAGTAAGGAAGGTGAGAAATATGAACCATTTATAATGGAATCATAGGTAGTGCAAGTATTTTATGTTCTAGATCCCACAAACTGAAACTAGTCAATTATTCTGTTATCGACTAAAAAAACTGAAGCGTCAGATGAAAATTCAATGGAGAATGACCCTTTCATTATGAATTCGCAATAATTTCACAGTGGTCCCAATGTAGACGATGTTTTATATGTCATAAGAGACAACAATGAATGGATATAGATAGTCGATATAGGGGTCAAATCCCTTCATCCTTTAAAAAAAGAGAGTTCAATAATCAGGTTATTTTTTATTGTAATATAGATTGTGTTACATTATGTTATTACCTGTTCACTGATGATTTTATGTGATCTAAATTAAACATTTAACCACTTTTTCAGATAATGACTTCTGCACGTACTGATGCACCTAATCCCGAGACACAACAGGTTTTTCAAACTATTGCAGCTAGTCCCACTACTGAGGTATAATAGGTCTCTCAACCTGTTTCAGCTGGTCCCACTGCTGAGGTAGAATAGGTTTCTCAACCTGTTGCTACTGGTCCCACTGCTGAGGTACAATTGGTTACTCAACCTATTTTTGCTGGTCCTAGTGACGATGCTGGTGCTTTGGAGGAACATAATGATGATGCAGAAACCGAGGAAATGGTAGGAAATGAAACCCCGGCAACACAAAAAAATAGGTGTGCCATAGTTTGACAGTTTTATAAAAAATCATTAAGGAAAAAATAAAAAGGCATCAAATATGAGGAGGGACGGAATAAGCGAGACCAGCATGTAAACCCCAACAAAGCCATGTTTAGTAGCTACATTGGAATCGACACTTTGCAACGCATGATGATTGATGTAGAGTCGTGGCACCATGTTGTCAACGGGCTGAAAACATTAATATGGGAAGAGATTACGATAACATTCTGATATCATTTATTTAATTTATTAAAATAAAATAAAATAAAATTCTGAAATATTGACTAACTTTTCATAATCTCTTCCAGAGTGGATTTATAGTATATGTCTTGCACAAAGAATATGTATTAAGACTGCTAAGAAGAGTTCATAGAGGCTTTCGCACCATTTTAACGAAATGTCATCTGAAAGATGCTGAAGCGAAAATCATGCCACATCCACCTCCTCTTTATGCACACTTGATATCCCAAGGAGCATGGGATGAGTTTTTCAACCATCGTGTGGAGCATACTTTTCAGGTACATTGTGTTTGGTAACACGATGTTTAACATTTCTTGTATTCATCAATTTGATTGATAGTTTTTTATTTATGAAATAGTAACTGAGTGCTGAAAATAAAGAACAAGAAGCAAAACCAGTGTACCCCTACCGTAAAGTAAGGCTGGTGTATGATTCAATTGAAAAACAATTGGTATATATTTTAAAAGTACTGTAATACTTTAATGTGACATAAAAAAACACTGTAACAATGTTTCTCTATTTATATATAGATTGATAAATCAAAATCCCAAGCTACTACCATCCCATTCCATGTACTATGGAAGGAGGCTCGTGTTAATAAAGAGGGGAAACTGGTAGATGAAAACACACAAAAAGTGTGGGAAACATCTATAAGTATGACATAATATAATTTTTTTACATTAAATCACTATTACATAACGATGATTACTTATTTTACCATATTTGATATTTTATATAGTCACAGGAATCAACAACACCTACACCAGATGCAGACATACTTCCAGTGGCCTTAAAAATGCCAGAACTGTATGGCCGTGTCAGAGGTGCAGGTTTTGGGGTGACACCTCGGACATATTTTCAGAAAAAAATACAAGAGGATGAACACACTAAAGAAATGAAAATTATGAGAGATAGACTAGCTACCCTTGAAGAAAAAAAATCCAAAGTCAGGGAGAGTTGCTAGGAACTTTGATGGGGGAGAGGCAAATAGAAGAAACAACTCAAGAACAACCCACATGAGAAGATCCCGCCCCACCCCCACCATCTTTGAGGTGATCCATTCCCCTCAAAACCCTAACTTAAATGAGGAAATAAATGTTATAATCTTTGTTTCTGTTAAATGAGAATCACATAGACACTGATACCTTTCTTGTAATGATATTCTATTGGGTAAAAATGACTATGATTTATATCAGTCAACTCCCACCCATCGCCTTGTTGCGAGGGCTACTGTGTTCAATATGTAAAACGACATGCTACACTCCATACCACATCCAAACGGTCATGTCAAAGTGTCGATTAACATAGATCATGAGTTGAGCGCCGAGCTACCCGTGCCAAAGGAAGATGACGACATTCCTACTATGGAAAAAGTTGTTGGAACATTCGTTGCATGGCCGTCGAATCTTTTAAGAATACATGTCAAACATGAAGTATTCTTTCCCAATAAATTTTTCAAGCAGAACCTTTAACATTTAATTAGAAAATGGCTGAACCGATGAATGTTATTAAAGAAGGACAAAATGAAGGAGCTAAAACGAAAGAGCGGATCAAAAGGATCAACCAACTGGTCAAAACAATCTACTGAGAGCACTTTCACCCCACCGGTTCTATATACATATTTAATATCATTACAAGCTCGTGTGGATATGAAAATGAATGGCGAAAATGATCACAAATTGTTTTGTGAAAAATATATGTACAAAGAGGAAAAATTAGATTTCGTTAGTGATGAAATAGTAGCTGAAATCATCACAAACAACTGGCTAGGCGCCTAAGTTATAAATGTATACATGAGGTATGTTTTCATTTTTTGATTTTACAGAAGCTGATATACTAATATAATTATGGCTAAATACAATTCATATTTTTTTCAAGTGTATATACAAAAAACAATTGAAGGGATTTTCCCGTGATTACAAATTTGGACTCATTAGTCCTCACACCATGTCTACACAACAAAAATATATAGATTCCGATTTTCAGGATAAATTAATGTCAAACCTGCTCAGGACGTTTCAATGCAAAATTATGACTAACAGGATATTTTTAATACAAATGTTACAGGTGTAAAACTCTACATTTTAATCATATCAATTATATTTTCATTTCTATCATTACTTATTCCTTTTTGTGTTTTTAGGAAGCATTGGATGCTCATTGCAGCCAATTTGGATACTCCAAAGATTTATTTTCTGGATTCACTGCATGGATATCTAACAAATCGACCACACATGATCGAGATTTTCAATTTGTAATACACTATATCCAACATTTTAGAACTAAATATCTTTTCATATAATTTATATTAATCTTAATGAGGATTCTGTTATGATAGTGTGGTGTGGGAATGTCGTCTAAAGGCTGGAATGAATCTAGGGCCTAAGGACGACAAGGCGCATGAGACTTACAAATGAAGAAGTATAAGGGTATATATAAATATATTGTACTATCTGAATACATATCAAAACAGATTAATTATTTTTGTTGATGTTTCTACAGTGTTCGAAACAAACAAACGGAAAGGACTGTGGTTATTGTGTTTATAAATTTATGAAAGAGATCATATTTCATGAACAAAATAGCACCCCGGAAGATGTATTTATGAAAATAATTACTATTTCATTTAAAATAATTATTAATTCTTTTTGTATTTATATTATTTTAGTACTACTATGACTATTGTGAAAACTCATATTCACAAGATGATATAGATGTGCTTAGAAACGAATGAGCAGCATACATGATGGAAGAATGTAAACAAATAGGACAATGAAGGTGAATTACTAATACTAATGATATCTTTATATAATAAATGATATCTCAATTATTTACACATATTACCCATCTATGATCACTTTTTCTTATGTTTCATATCCATAGATTTTGAAAAATGGTTTTAGAAATGATTTGAGTTTCTAGTAAAGAATAACTTAATGAGAGGCTCTTATGAACTACTGAAATACTGAAAACCAAGCAAACACATTTGGATTGTATTGATAATTTAGGACAACGATCCATGAGTCATTTGTGACGTTTACAAATCAATCACACCACAATCCAACGCACGGTGTGACTGGTATGGATAAAAGTGTCTGATATCAGTTTCTAATTGACATAAACTTTAGAAAACAACACTACTGACATACGGAATACCAAGAAAAAATCTTCAGATTGTTTTGATACTTTAGGAAAATGATCCATGATTCATTTTTATGTATACAAATTGACCGCACCTCAATTCACCGCACAATGTGACCGGTATGGCTAAACGTTTCTGATATCAATTTGAAATTTACATTAACTTTAGAAAACAACACAAGTGACGTACAGAAAACTGAGAAAATATGTTCAGATAGTTTTGATACCTTAGGAAAACAATCCATGAGTCATTTGTGATGTGTGCGAATTGACCACACCAAAATCCAATGCACAGTGTGATCGGTATGGCTAAAAGTGTCTGATATCGGTTTTAAATTGACATAAACATTAGAAAACAACACAAGTGACATACAGAAAGTAGAGAGAACATGTTCGGATTGTTTGGATACATTAGGATAATGATACATGAGTCATTTGTGACGTGTACGAATCAAACAAACCTCAATATGATGCACGGTGTGATTGGAATTGCTAAAAGTGTCTAATATTAGTTTGAAATTGACATTAACTTTAGAAAAAACAGAAGTGACATACAAAAAACCAAGAAAATGCATTCAGATTTTTTTTACTTTAGGAAAATGATCCATGAGTCATTTTTGATGTGTATTAATCAACCACACCTCAATCCGATGCACGGTATAACAGGTATGGAAAAAGTTCCTAATATTACTTTCAAATTGACACTAACTTTAGAAAACAACACAAGTGACATAAGGAAAACTGAGCAAACACGTTTTGATTGTTTTGATACTTTAGGACAACGATCCATGAGTCATTTGTGACGTGTATGAATCAACCGCACCCCAATCTGATGCACGGTGTGACCAGTATGGCTAAAAGTGTCTGATATCAGTTTCGAATTGACATTAACTTTACAAAACAACACAAGTAACATATGGAAAACTAAGAAAACACATTCGGATTGTTTTGATACTTTAGTAAAATGATACATGGGTCATTTTGAATGTGTACGAATCGACCTCACAACAATCCGACGCACAGTGTGACCTGTATGGCTAAAAGTGGCTGATATCAGTTTGAAATTGACCTTAACTTTAGAAAACAACATAAGTGACATACGGAAAACTGAGAAAAAACGGTCAGATTATTTTGATACTTTGGGAAAATGATCCATGAGTCATTTGTGATGAGTTAGAATCAACCTAACCTCAATCCGATGCACGGTGTGACCGGTATGGCTAAAAGTGTCTGATATCAGTTTCAAATTGACATAAACTTTAGAAAATAACGCTTCTGACATATGGAATTCCGAGTAAACGCATTTGGATTGTTTTAATATTACAAGAAAATGATCCATGGGTCATTTGTGATGTGTATTAATTGACCGCACCTCAATCGGACACACATTGTGACCGGTATGTATAAAAGTGTCTGATATCAGTTTTCAATTGACATTAACTTTGGAAAACAACACAAGTGACATACGGAAAACTGAGCAAACACATTCAGATTATTTTGATAATTTAGGAAAACAATACATGAGTCATTTAGGACATACCTCAATCTGATGCACAGTGTGACCAGTATGGCTACAAGTGTCTGATATCTGTTTCAAAGTGACATAAACTTTAGAAAACAACACAATTGACATATGGAAAACCAATAAAAAGCATTCTGATTGTTTTGATACTTTAGGATAATGATCCATGAGTCATTTGTGATGTGTACGAATCATCTTAACCTCAATCAAATGCATGGTGTGACCGGTATGGCTAAAAGTGTCTCATATCAGTTTCAAATTAACATTAACTTTAGATAACAACACAAGTGACATAGAGAAAACTGAGAAAACACATTTAGATTGTTTTGATAATTTAGTAAAAAGATACATGAGTCATTTTTGACGAGTATGAATCAACTTCACAACAATCCGATGCACAGTGTGACCGGTATGGCTAAAAGTTTATGATATCATTTTGAAATTGACCATAACTTTAGAAAACAACACAAGTGACATACGGAAAACTGATCAAATATGTTCATATTATTTTGATAC
This sequence comes from Viscum album, assembly GCA_963277665.1. Lineage (NCBI taxonomy): Eukaryota > Viridiplantae > Streptophyta > Magnoliopsida > Santalales > Viscaceae > Viscum > Viscum album. The sequence goes on along the minus strand of OY728143.1, from coordinate 255,558,143 downwards.
TTTAGGAAAATGATCCATGACTCATTTATGACTTGTAAGAATCAACCGAACCTCAATCCGACGCACAATGTGACCGGTATGGCTAAAAGTGTCTGATATCAGTTTCAAATTAAAATAAACTTTAGAAAACAACTCTACTGACATATAGAATACCGAGTAAACGCATTCATATTGTTTTGATAATATAAGACAACGTTCCATGGGTCATTTGTGACGTTTATGAATCGATCAAACCTCAATCTGACACACGGTGTGACTGGTATTGCTAAAAGTGTCTGATATCAGTTTCATATTGACATTTATTTTAGAAAACAACACAAGTGACATGTGAAAAACTGAGCAAACGAGTTCGGATTGTTTTGATATTTTAGGACAACAATCCATGGATCATTTTTGACGTGTAAGAATCAACCACACCTCAATCTGATGTATAGTGTGACTGGTATGGCTAAAAGAGTCAGATATCAGTTTCAAATTGACATTAACTTTAGAAAACAACACAAGTGACATATGGAAAACTCAGCAAACACATTCAGATTGTTTTGATACTTTAGGAAAATGATCCATGAGTCATTTCTGATGTGTATGAATCAGCTCACCTCAATACAACGCACAATGTGACCGATATGGCTAAAAGTGTCTGATATCTGTTTCAAATTGACATTAACTTTAGAAAACAAAATAAGTGACATATGGAAAACCGAGAAAACGCATTTGGATTATTTTTATACTTTAGGAAAATAATCGATTATTAATTTGTGACATGTAAGAATTGACTGAACCTTAATCCAAATCACGGTGTGACCGGTATGGATAAAAGTGTCTGATAATACTTTCAAATTGACATTAACTTTAGAAAACAACACAAGTGGCATACATAAAACTGAGAAAACACAATCGGATTGTTTTGATAATTTAGGAAAACTCTCCACGATTCATTTGTGATGTGTACGAATTGACCACACCTCAATCCAACACACAATGTGACCGGTATAACAAAAATTGTCTTATATCATTTTCAAATTGACACAATCTTTAGAAAACAACACTACTGACATATGGAATACAGAGAAAAAAATTCATATTGTATTGATACTTTATTAACATGATAGATGATTCATTTTTGAAGTGTTAGAATCAACCACACCTCAATCTGACGCCCGGTGTGACTAGTATGGCTAAAAGTGTCTGATATCAGTTTGAAATTGACATTAACTTTAGAAAACAACACAAGTGACAAATGTAAAACTGAGAAAACAAATTCATATTGTTTTGATACATTAGAAAAACTATACATAAATCATTTTTGACGTGTACGAATTGACCACACCTCAATCTGACACATGGTGCGACCGGTATGGCTAAAAGTGTATGATATCAGTTTCAAATTGACATTAACTTTAGAAAACAACAAAAGTGACAAATGGAAAACCAAGAAAATGAGTTTGGATTGTTTTGATGCTTTATTAAAACAATCCATGAGTCATTTTTGATGTGTACGAATCAACCGCACCTCCATCCGATGCACGGTGTGACCGGTATGGCTAACAGTGTCTGATATCAGTTTCAAATTGACATTAACTTTAGAAAACAACACAAGTGACATACGGAAAACTGAGCAAATGCGTTCGGATTATTTTCATACTTTAGGAAAAGGATCCATGAGTCATTTTTGACGTGTAATAATTGTCCGCACCTCAATCCGAGGAACATTGTGACTGGTACGACAAAAAGTGTCTGATATCAGTTTGAAATTGACATTAACTTTAAGAAACAACACAAGTGACATACAGAAAACCGAGAAAAAACATTCATATTGTTTTAATACATTTGGACAATGATCCATGAGTCATTTTTGATGTGTAAGAATCAACTGCACCTCAATATGATGCACAGTGTGACTGGTATGGCTAAAAGTGTCAGATATCAGTTTCAAATTGACATAAAATTTATAATGCAACACTACTAACATATTGAATACTGAAAAAATGTGTTCGTATTGTTTCGACACTTTATGAAAATGATCCATGAGTGATTTGTGACGTGTATGAATTGATCTCACCTCAATCTGACGCACGGTGTGACCGATATGGCTAAAAGTGTCTGATATCAGTTTCAAATTGACATTAATTTTAAAAAACAACAAAAGTGACATATGGAAAACCAAGAAAAATAATTTTTATTGGTTTGATACTTTTTTAAACGATCCATGAGTCATTTTTGATTTTTAAAAGTTGACCGCACCTCAATCTGATGCACGGTGTGACTGGTATGCCTAAAAGTGTCTGATATGAGTTTAAAATTGACATAAACTTTAGAAAACAACACTTATGGCATACAGAATACCAAGAAAATGAATTCGTATTATTTTGATACTTTAGGAAAATGATACATGAGTAATTTGAGACGTGTAAAAGTCGACCGCACCTCAATCCGATGCACGGTGTGACTGGTATGGATAAAAGTGTCTGATATCTGTTTGAAATTGACATTAACTTCAGAAAACAACATAAGTTACCTACGATAAACCGAGCAAATGATTTTGGAATGTTTTGATACTTTAAGACAACAATCCATGAGTCATTTCTGATATGTATGAATCTACTACACCTCAATCCGTTGCACGGTGTGACTGGTAAATATTTTCATTAGAAAAAGAATCAGAATTTATTAAATGAGATAAATCATCCAAAATCATATTGATTTTACATTATTCTCTTTCATTGTTATCAGAATGAAAACATTTGAGTTTATCATTTCCAAATTTTAGTTTCATATTTCCATATTACTGTATTATTTCATATTAATGTTTTAATTTATTTCATTATTGTATTACTAACATAATATTAGTTTTCTTATATAGGTGAATTTTTTTCCCTGAGTTATGATGCTTTGTTCAACAAAAAATATCATGGAAGACAATTTTTGAGAGAGGATCACATATATCAAAGGATGAGACATTAGTGTTTATAACGATTGTTGAATAATTTTAATTGTAACCGTGTAAAACATTTTCTGAAATGTATATAGAAGTGGTTTTTGGTATTCATGATGTTAAGGAAATGTATATTGCATTGTTTTTGAAAATATTCTGTGCGCTTTGTCGTCATTATATTCTTGGTTCGTGTGAAGGTGATATTTTGTGCAGGTGTACAGGTGTGCAGGTGCTGGTGTGTAGGTGTTGGTTCTGGTTGTGCAGGTGTGCAGGTGTGTAGGTGTGTAGGTGCTGGTTGTGTATGTGCAGGGGAAGGTGCCTTTATCAACGCTTTTTTGAGCACTGATAAAGGACTCCTTTAACAGCGCTAAAAGAGCACTGATAAAGGGCCCTTTTATGAGCACTCAAGATACCACTAATAAAGGCCCCCCTTTATTGGCGCTAGAAAAAAGGTGTTAATGCCGGTGTAGATAAACTGGGGTCCCCTTTATGAGTGCTCTGAAAAACACTGATAAAGGCCACCTTTATCAGCGCTGAAAAATCACTGATAAAGGACCCCCTTTATCAGTGCTTTTTTAGCTCTGTTAAATGAGTCCTTTATCACTAATTTTTGGAGCATTGATAAAGGGGACACCCCTTTATCTACGCCGTCATTAACAGGGATTTTCTAGCGCTCTTAATGTCAGTTTTGATCACTGATAAAAGGCCATGTTGTAGTGGTTTATATACCACAAAGAGTTACCCATGTTTTGGAATTGTGAGTATTAATGAAGTGATAAGATTATTCTTCAACTCCTTGACGATGTATTCACATTCACCAGTATATACTAACTTAACTCCCTTCAATGTTAGCTAGGTTAAAAGGTTTAAAAATAAGTAAAGCTTCTTCAAAAATCATTGGTAATACCCTGCTAGACCAAGGAAGCCACATATCTCTGTTAAAGATGTTTTCCTGGGCTACTCTTAAATTTCCTTTATCGTTGAAGGGTCTATAGATATTCCTTTTCAATAGATAACTTTCAACAAGAATTATACTTCCACCATCCAGAAATATCATTTATTTTACTTTTCATAAATCATCTCACTTATCAATGTCTTAAATATAGTATTCAAAGGCTCCTCATTGTCTTATTTGTTATTGATGTACATTATAATATCATCAATAAATTCTTCCAAATTTTCTAGAGCTAATCTCTAATGAAATTATTCGTTAAATACATGAAAATTTCTATAGAATTAGTGAGTTCAAAGTGAATGAATCTGAACGCATAGTGTCCATACCTAGTTCGAAAAGTAGTATTGGGAATATATTCCTTCCTCACAGTTAATTGGTGATATCTAGGATGAAGGTACCCCTTATAGAAATATTTTACCCCTCACAGCTGATTGAAAAAGTCATTTATCCATGGTAGGGGATACCTGTTCTTTATAGTGATTTTATTGAGATCACCATAATCAATGCAAAGGCACTTTGAATCCCCATTCTTCTTGTAAAAGAGGCGTTGTTTACCCCATGGTGAAGCACTTGGGTGTATAAAACACTTTCCCAGATTCTACGATAACTACTTATTTAGTTCTTTCGGGTCAATGATTTCCATTATATAACGTGTCTTTGATATGGGTAGAGATTTTGGAAAATGTTCATTTGAGAACTCAACATATCGATTGTGAGGAAGCCCATAGAACTATTTGGGGAACACATCAGTGTAGTCCCTCACAATGGGTATGTTTTTTAGCATGATTATATCCTTTATCTCAATAATTTGAGATATATATTATTACTCGTAAGGTAGTAATATCGACACTAGAGATAATGATTCTGAAGGAGATTCATTCTCCTCCTTACACTTGTATAGAACTAAAGGTTGATTTGGGATGTGAAGAGTGATATCCCCTTCCAAATATTAGATATTGGATTAATATAATGATTTCTAATCCATGCCAAAAATAGAATAAAACTATACCAAATAGAGTATGTGAAGAATTGTTGGGCATTTCAGTGAAGAAACATTAATCAGTGATGAGTTATATACTTTGGATGAAATAATTTCACCGTTTTCCATTCCCACAGACCACTCATCCAATATATTTTGAGGTGGTCTTTGAATTGTTCTACTAATCATTAATGATATTAAAGAATGAGTATAACCATAATCAAATAGAACATTTTATATTCTTCAATGAATAATACATGTACCTTTCACCACATCATTGTTAGGATCCACATTTGCTGTAGTGATAGAATATTACCTTCCAAGGGACCTTGGAGGTTGTTGTTGTCTATTTCCTCAAAAAACCCTAGGATAAGGGTAATGTGTTTTCATAATTACTATGTTCCTTGAAGTTGTAACACTACAATACTGGTTGAATATTGATCTAAAACATGCATTATTCTTCCAAATTGGTGAAATTTTTCATATCCCTTCTGTAATTAACAGCCAGATGCCTCATTTTTTACCATTTCAAGCATTTTATTGTTCCCTTTAGATAGATCCTAGAATGATTCTTCCAATAATTTTGATATGTGAGATATTGGAAATTCATTATTTCTTGGTATTTAACTTATGATCCACCCATAAATGACACAATTTTCCTCTTTTATCACTAGGACTACGAGACCACTAAGAATCTACACTCTCCATTACCACCTTAAGGGAATCACATATTGTATCTTCATAACAATCAATGTATAAATTAAAAAATTATTTTCATAGACTTCTATTTAGTCTTCTAAAGAAGCGATCCACCATGCTTTCGATGTCCATGACAAATCATGAGGAGTATCTTGTAATCCTTATGAATGTTTCTTCATTTTACCCAATAGAATCATCTTAACTCTTCTTCAGTATGAAGAATTCCATTTCTATATTTAAATAGAGTGTTTGGGGAAAATATTTATTGAAAAATACTTTCTTGTAATATTCCCATTCCATGGAATCAATTTCCTCATAAGACTTCATGTTTTTTATCAGTGCCCACTACTAATCAACCCTCCCTTCAAAATAATAGACTACCAACAAAACTTTCTTTACTACTGAGAAATGGGGGATAAAGAATATATTTTCAATTGTGTTAATCCACTATTCCATGATTAGGGGGTCATAAGATTTACCAAACAAGGGATGATTTTTCCTCATGAAGGATTTGATGGACACTTTCACTCTCTTAGGATAATGTTAGAGTTCCACATGATTCAATTTATTATCCATAAATTGATCCAGTTGAGAAAGTACTATCATGAATTTTTGAGAACCCGTTACTATCATATTTGGAATATAATTGGGTAAATCATCATAGTTCCAATCAAATTGATTGTTGTCATGAGTTCATCTATTACCAAACCATAACTAATAAAAAGATATATAATTAGGGGCCTTCAATTATTAACCAATACACATAATAAAAGGAAAATATGAACATAAAAGGATAATCTTGTAACGAAAAAGTATATACAAACTTTGTATTCTCGAGGATTTAATCTAGGTTATCCATGATCTGTTTCATGACATATATTCTTTTGTGAATTTTGTTAGTTCCCTTTATAATGGTTCATAATGAGCTAATGAATTTACTAAAGTATATCTGCTAGAATTTACAAACGTAGTGCGTAGTAAGGCCTATTTTTGTGTACCAGGTTACCCTAAGTCTGGCCCAAAAAACCTTTTCAGTGTTTTTTACTATTAGACACATCTCTTCCAGAAGTATTTCTACTTGTAGTATCCCGACATGGATGTATGTGATTAATGAACCAATTAATCTATACTAACCAATATTTATGGACATTTTCTCATACATAGTCATATCCCCAGGTTTCTTACTAATGTTCTCTATCACTAATCTTTAAAATAACGAACCTTCCTTTTTAAAAAAATATAGAAAACCTATCATTTTGTACATATCATTAGTTAATTTTATAAGTAATTAAATGTTAAATTAAAATACAAGGATGATAAATTATAGTTTCTTAGAGATTAAGTTTATAATTAAACATAATGTTCCTAATATAAGAACCTATTTTATTTAATCTTCATAATGAGATCCAAGCTGCCATTGATCTGCGATTACTACATAGAATAAATTGGGGAATACATGAACAAAAGTGAAGATCAAAAAATCCCATTAAGGAAATAATAAAAGGAATAAATTAGGACACAGGGGTTAGAAAGCATAACATGATGACCAAAAAGTAATGAAACAAGAATAAATATAAGGAAGAATAACATTTATAACATGAGAACATATAATCATAGAATTTGAGAAATTTGGAAGAAAAATAAAACATTACTCTATCATGAGTCAAGTATCATTTCACATGGAGGACCATGAGTCATGACATACAACTAAGACCTTTGCACTTGGAGCACGGGACAAGGAGAACCACCAAGACAATTGCACATAATGTCTCATGAGACTAAGAATTACTCAATGAATTAGAGCACTATCTTGGTTCACACTTCATAAAATGTTCATGAATATGTTTCCTTCAAAAATAATCGCACATATGTAATCAAAAATAGGGGTTACCCATGGAAATAATTTGGTATCATAAAAATGTCAAAAGGAATATCATAAGATAATATTATAATGGTGTCCATGAATAGAAGGATTAAAATAATACATGGATGTTAAAAAGGAAAAATAGGCATATATGATGATAAGTGATGTCAAACTGAAGTGAATACCAAGATGTAAATTCCTCTTTTAATCAAATTTTTTTATTTATATGTAAAATTAAATGTAATTATCTGTAGAAACATATAGAAACTTTAATTTTTAAAATTAACATAAATTTTGGAATTAATATTTTAATAATACATCATGGTGATTTTTGTGTACTTTTCTAAAAGTATTTAGTTTGTAGTGAATAGTGAAAAATACCCATTTTTATTAAAACTTGTATTTTTATTGAATCTATATAAAAGTTATATTTTATTTTAGTTTGAAAGTAAAATTATTTATACTATATTATCAATAATTCAATTAATTTTACTTGTGGTTGAATTTGGAATAAAAGCCTTTCCATATTTTAAAAGGGCATTTATCTGAAAAACTGTTTCACATCACATTTTTCCTGTTTAATTTTAAATTAAATTCTTCCACTTATTTGTTATGAATTAGGTAAAATTACATATATTTTCTGAATAATGGTGTTCAAATTTATTAAATATATACCTTTTATTTTCGGAAAATATGAATAGTAAACTTAGTAGTTGTTGTCACCACAATTATGGGTAAATCAGGTAATTGAGGGTTAAAATAATATGATAAGGATTATAAAATTACCCTAACAAAAGTATTAATTATATTGAAGGAGTAATTTTAGAATAAAATAATTCATGGCTCTAATTTACGACCCTTTTCTGCCACTTGGTTGATGTGAAGTTCCTTATAGTATACAATTTTAGGAATAAGAAAAGTGATCACACTATGGTTTTTAATAAGTATATCATATTTAAGATGTGTCCATAGAGAAGTTATGTTCCCCCATTTATAGTATATTTAAGAATAAAATATTTAAATTAATCATTGAAAATTATTTTTAATTTTTAGGGATTAAATAATAACCACAAAGGCTTTCACAACAATGATGCAATAATTATCTAATTAATGAAAACATCACTAAAATGATTTTAATTTTAATGATAAGAACCATTAAATTACAAACCAAACCTAGATGGATTTTATTTTATTGGTATATTTTGTCTATTCTAATTAAAGGTTTGGATTTGTGACCATTTTTTCCATTATGAAGTTGTTATAACACTTATAGAACTTTATTTAATTAAAGTCAAACATGTCACACTCTTTTTTTGAATAAGTATTATATATATAATATGGACTTTTCCAGAATATTTTTTCAAATATAAATATTATTTTAAAATAAAAAATATCTATATATATCATTGTAATTTATTTCTAAATTTTATTAAAGAAATAATCACCTTAAATAAAAACACAAAGACGATGAAGTAATTATTCAATTAATGGATAAGTCAAATAAATTATATTATAAATAATAAAATTAATATAATTTCAATTAATTAAGGTGATCCAATAATTTTATTGATGAATTTTAAATATTAAGTATACATTGAAATTATTTTTTTGAAGATAACTTTTTATCTTGATATTATTAATGTCAAATTAATGAACAATATCAAATTTGACAATAATGATATTATATGGAATGAATATTTTATTAAATTATTTCAAAATCAAAAAATATTAAATAAACTGAAATGGGATAATAAATGGTTAGAAATTTATCCCCTATTAATTTAAAGGATATTTGGAAGCCTTTGTATCTACAATATCATTATTATATTTTAATATATTGAGAAATTATGAAAGTGACCCTCTCCTTAATTATAATTGGAAACCTCATCCATCACTTATTCGTAATAGTTTTACCATTCATGATCAACCAGAACTGAACCATTTGTATTCCAAACTTCCTTATATATGATCTATAGATTTTGGTCCTTTAGAATTACCAACCCTAGGGTCCATAAAATGATATCCTAATGAGGATTCTTTAATAGGAGGTAATAGTAGTTACCCACTCTTTCAAGTATATTTCTTCTTATACATACTATTATTGATTTTTAAATCATATAGAAATAAATATAGTATCATATATATTCTGAGTTATTTTTATTGTTATGGTACAACCATATTTGACATTTTACCCATGGTACAAAAAATGAAAGCACTGAGCTTGTGTACACATAACTAACTCTCTCCACGCCATGGTGTACTTTTTTCATGAAAAATAAAATGGATGGTTATAATGACAAACATAATGGATATATATTATATTAATGAAATAATTTAAATAATATAAATTTAATACATCATTCAAACAAGTGCAATTTCACTCATTAATTTAATGGTATAATCACTCATGCATATGTACGACCTACTATCTCCACAACGTGATGTGATTCAGTTTCCATGATCAACATTCAATATTGGTTCTAAAAATACATTTAATGACTAAATATTTTATTTATAACATTAATATAATTCTGTAGAAGATGGTTATATATCCTATCAAAAATAACTGGGTCATTCATAACAAAACATGCAAGTGAAAATGAGGTAATTAATTTCCAAACTATGGAAAATAATGAAATATTATTTGTGAATGAGTGGTAAGATATTATAAAAGGATCATATAAGATATTATAAACATGAACAAAGTTATGCTATAAATAGTTAACATGTCTAAACCCATTATTCAAGAGGTTTCAACATGTTTGAAAGAATACAAACATGAGTTAAGGGTTTCTCGTCTCACCTTTATTTCTATGGGAATTATATATTATTCACCACATGTTTCTTTTATGTGATGTATATTATTCACATGAATGCCTTTTCTGTTACGTATTATAATTGTTATGGGGATCTAAATTTCATTCTGATGGTCTATCTTTATATAGGGTTTATGATGTTGGAAACCAGGCTTATTACAGCTGGCTATTGGAAATGAAATCTAGTTTTTGTTTGTTGTAAATCCACATGGGTTGATCAAAGAGTTTGAAAAAAATGGTTTTTACAGTGTAGAAGGATTAAGTGTTGATGGTGGTGTTGTTACCCAGTGTTTTTCAAATGTTTGGGTCCAAAATTTGGAAGATAACAAAAAAAATTTAGGTAAATGATGTTGTGTGAAAGCATGAAGGTGAATCAAAATATTATGTGCAAGTGATGTTTTGGGACAAACACATCAATATTAGGAAAAAGGACAAATATGATCACAAAATATGAAATTGAAAAAAGATGAGTTTGGCCGACACAAGAATGATTCTCTCCAATGAAGGAACACAAGACTCTTACGTTGAAAATATGATGCCAAAAAATAGTTGAACTCACTCGAGAAGGAGTGAAACTAACATGGGAAAATAGTTATCCATGTATAAAAATAAGCATCCATTGCCTTATTTTAATGTAACTTATTCGTGGAAGATATGGTGTCTCTTACACAAAATAGGGTTTCACGCAGAAGAGTTTCATGAGGAGTGTTCCTTATGTCGATCAAAACAAAGTGAAAGTCATGGTCTAGTTTCATGAATAGAAAGGGTTGCACTGAAGCTATATTTCATGACAAATCCAAAAGTTTTACACACGGAAACGTTTTGGGTGAAAGTGTATGACTTATTCAACTAGATGGTTCTGAATATCTAGTTTAAATGAACAATGATTTCATGTTTATCAACTTAGGACTATGATGCAAGAAAAGTATCATGCTAATCCAGGAAAAATACTTACATCACACTCTACTAAAGTGACCTTGAAGACATTAAATAAACTAAGACGTCAACCAAAGTAGTGATCTAGGGTGAGTTGACATAAGGGATCCAAAGGAGGCAGTGTGTTATTCCTAAAATATTTTAATGGTTGTGTTCCTAAAATATAGTGATTTTTTTTGACATTTTGTGTTCCATAACAGGTGAAGATTAGTTGAATTTGGTATTAATGACACACTATCGGCGTATGCTCCATGGACTTTCCATTAGTGGTGAACCATGTTAAACTTATGTATTCTATCTGCCCATGTGATTGTTTAATTACAGAACAATTCCATCAAATAGGTTTAATAATTTACTACATACGTGGAAAAAATATCCATAGCATTAAAAGAAAATGTTGGCATACTATTTCATTCCTCCCCTCTTAGGGTTTCTGAGGTCATTCAAGTGGTATCAGAGTGTACTAGTTCTTGGAGTCAAATATGTGCTCAATTTTTTTCATGTAGAATATAGTGATTGTCAAAGGAGTCACCCTCTTTAATGTAATATGCATTCAATTTTGAAAAACTTTGATTATATCTCATCTGATATCCCTTGGTATATAATTTATTTTTCACCACTACTCAAGTTATTCTGGTCACTGATGTGAATGGATTTCTTATTGATAAAATAGATAAGAAACTTATTGGTGAAGATTCCATAGAATGAAATTACTTTACAGTAACCCTATTTGATCAATTTTTTAAACTCGATGAGTTTCAATTCATCCAATTATATGTGGGAGAAGTTTGAAACCATATATATAGGAGATAACAGTGTGTGGATGAAAAAAATTCTATTTTTATAAAATAGGTTTGATGATCCCAAAATTTATTCCGACGAAAATGCAGTTACCCTTTTGAATTGAATTATTGAAATTCTTGAAGAAATTCAAGGTCATGTTAAATAAATTAAAGATATTTAAATTTTACAGAAAATATTAAGAAATATTACACCTCTATACAAACCAAATGTGTTAGGATTTGAGGAATGAAATCAGTCTTGACATTATCTTGGTGATATGATTTGTAGTCTACTGGCTTATGAAATGAGAGTAAAACCCGAATATGCAAACACCTGATTAAGAAAAAAAATGGAATTTAAATACATGAAAAAACATGATGTTTCTGGAGACTCTTTTGATGAAGATAATGATAAATAAGAACTTATTTATCATTTTTATAAGAAATTCTTGAGTGGAAACAAGATATTTGAAATAAATATTCATATGGAATATTTTTGATGTGTTAGAGTTCAAAACATTTCCTCTCAATGCGGAAGAGAGTATGATAATGAAAAACAATTAAGAATCATGTTGTAGCTTTATAAAAGGTTACCCCAAATGATATACTTTAAATCAAGAAAATAAATTATTGAGAAATATTTTTGTCTATAAAGAAGAACAAAATGATAATGAATTTTTTAGGGATGAAGAACTAGAGTTTAAGTAGAAAACCCAAGAATCCATGTTGGCTACAGTTGAAAAGTATGAACCATTAAAATATAAATATAATCCATTTATTGGTTATTTTGATCTCGATGTGGGACTTTGGGATGATCTTTATATGCTGTAAATTCAACTAAAGAGGAATATAAAAATGAGAGCCCTTCTTGAAGAGTCACCAGAGTATGTTGATCGTATTGAAGTAAAATTGATCAAGTTGAATTTGGGGAAAATTAATATTCAACAAATCTTGAAATATCAAAAGAAGGTGGGATATTTAATATCAGGACTGAAGAGAAAGTGAAAATTCTGAATGTACATACACCCATACTAGAGGAGAAGGCTAAGAAAGCTGAGGGACGTGAGGAAGAAGTTGTTACTCTTAGAAGTAAACTAGAAACCGAATAAAAATCTAGGTAAACAATGAAGAAATTATAATTTTTAAGACACTCATATGTAGAACTATTAAAAAGAGATAATTATAGTTATGAAAGTGTAAATAAGGCCTTTAATTATTATAGATCCACATGTATGGGAAAAGGTGTAACTGGATGTGATGATGAAACATCAAAGGCTAGAAATGATATGATCCCAACTAATTGGAATAAAGAAATATGGACGTATCACAAAGGTACCTAATCTCTTAAAAAATAATGATTCAAATAAAACAAAAAAGGGTGATGTAAAATATCCTAAACTATCTAGTGATGATCACCATTAAATTTTTTTTACTAAAGAAGTAGAGATGAGGACATATGGATGTGAGATTACATTTCCTCTTATGAAATCTCATTTCATTGGAGTTTTGGGTCATACCATGTCATACAATAAAGAGGAAAGGATCTATCTAAATGGGGAAGTGATTATAATTTAAAAAGGATAATTAAACCATATCCTTCATCATAGAGAACAAATTTTTTCTCTTGATATTTTTACACTGTTCTATTTATGACCATAAATCTATTCAATATAGGCAGAGGGAAGGCAAAGAAAATCCTTATAGAATGCATAGACAAGTAAATACCCGTAAAAAAGTTGAGTTACAATTGAAAATATGAATTTTTCTATAGAAGAACAATATGTGTATGATGAACCCATGCATACGTAAAAATAGAATAAAAATTTTATCTTTTTCCTCCACTTAAACAAGTATGTGAGGGAAGGAAAAGAAGAAAACTGAGAAATCCTACCTTGCAAAAATAGATCTCAAAGATACAATCAATGGTAACACATTGATTATTGATATTGTATTCTCACCCCATATGAAGGTAAACAATTAATAATTTTATTATTTTAAGAAAAGGGTTTATAGAATAGTGAGGTTTGACAATAATGGTGCATTAATGATCAATAGTTGTGGAAGTATAAATATTGAAAATTATGAGCTTAGGAAAAATGATGTTCTCTATATGGAAGGTTTGTGCCACAATCTTCTGTGTGTGATTCAACTCTGTGAATCATGATTTATTATGATATTTAATCCAAAATGGTTCACTATATTTGGAAATAAAGGTGATTCTATTATAAAAGGATACAGAGAAGATGAAAATTTATACTAGGTTGATAGTAAGGAGAACCTTTATTACATAATAGTTAAAAAAGAATACAACTTGTGGCACTGAAGGTTAGGTCACATTAATAAAAAACTCAGGGAAAATAAATATAAGATGAATATAGTCAGAAATATTCTCAATATTAAGCATTAATGATAAAAGTTATGTTATTATTTCATGCGAGGTAACATGGTTGGGAGTTCATATCAATTGAATAAAAATGGGAATCAAATCTTCTTGAACTCATCGACATAAATGTACGTGGTCCAATAAATGTTGATGGATCATATGGACAGTGGTACTTCATTTTTAATGATTATTATAGTAGAGTGGATTGTGTAATGATTATGCACTAGAAACAAAATGTTCTTAATTTCATGAAGAATCATCAGCAAATTGAAGAGAATGAAAAAAGTCATATAATCATGATTCTATAATCTTAAAATAAAGGAGAATTCAAATACATTAAATTTTAAAATGACCTAGGAAAAATGGAATAAAGCATGAGGTGGGTGTAGTGAGAAACTCATAGAAAACAATGTTATTTTACACAGAAATCGATAGGTGAACAGTATGGTTAGAACCATTCTGATTGAGAGTCATATTTCTCATCATTACTAAAAAGGGATATTCAAGTAGTAGTGTATAGTCAAAATCAAATAGTTTTTTTATGATAGAAACTAAGACACTATATGATTTATGGTATGGAAGGAATCCCACACCAAAATAGTTACCTGTTTTTTGGAGGTAAACATTTCATCCAAAAAAAAGGAAATCAAGGCAAGTATGGTGATGCTGTAGATTAGAGAATATTACATTGATACTCAATAACGATTAAAACTGACACATGTTACAATAATCATCTTGGAATTATTGTGGAGATTAGTGATTTCAATATCATTGAAGATAAATCCATAAATACCTTGAGGAGCTCATTAGCTGATATGATAGAAGATGAAGAAGAAAGTGAAAAGGTATAGATTAAAATGATGAAATAGTGGAAGTATTTAATAAAATATAGGATTAGAAAATTATAATTATTTAATAGTATAATAAGAAGAGGGAACCATTTCTCAAGAAACCTCATCAGAACCCCACAAAAGAAATAGAAAAGTCAAAATTGACCAATCAAACATAATTAGGGATTAGACAGTACCTACATAGACAAAGAGAATGTGGAATTATTCTCATTATGCCTTACTATAATTTTTGGTACTAGAATTGTTTGAAGAGTTAGTGAAGGTTGAATCTTGGGATATGTCTATGAATGAAGAAATGGATCATATTGACAAGAACTAGATATGGGATCTTCTTAAGTGAAATTAAAATCACAAATGTTGTTGGAATAATGTGGGTATTCAAATAAAAATATGCACATATAAATGTGATCATAAAAAAGGCATGTTTGGTCTGTGAAGTTACAAACTGATTGAATTAATTGGTGTAAAAGAAATATTTTCTCCAATGGAAAGACTAGAGTCGATTAGGCTCTCCATTTCCATGATGATTTAAAAATGGTACATAGTTTATAAGATGGATGTAAAAACATCATTCTTAAATGGTGTTCTTGAAGAATAATTTTCTACTATACAATTAGTAGTTTTTTGATTGGAAATGCTGAAATGAATGTATTTATATTTAATAAAGAACTCTATGGTCTGAAGCAGTCCCCACGAGCATGGTATTGTAGATTGGATGCTTATTATAAGAATATATAATTTAAAAGAGGATGTGTTGAGATTAATATCAATGTGAAAAATTTGAAAAGGGATAAATTTATAGCTATTGTGTATGTATATAACATTATTTTTTGTGGAAGAAGATATGGATTTAATAAATAATTTTCGAGTCTTATGAAATCAGAATTTGAAATGTCTATGATTGGTAAACTCACATAATTTTTGTGGATTCGCGTGATTCAATAGAAGGGTTACACCTTAATTTATTAGGAAATATATTCAAGAGATATTATGAATAAATTTAACTAGCATGACTCAAAACCAATGTCAATTCTGATTTCGGTTAGGACAAAACATTGAAAGCAGGAGGAATAGATATATATGGATCCCACCCAATACAGTATAATCATTGGAAGCTTATTACACTTGTCTTAAATATAGAAAAACATCATGTTTGAAACTTGATTGGTGTCTCATTTTTAATGTAATCCGAATGTAGAGAATCTGGAAGTGGTTATATGAATCATGAGTTATATTCATGATACACTCAATTTTGGATTATACATTGTAACTAGAAGAGAAAATGAATTACCTGTATTTTTTATGCTAATTTGACTGAATATATTGTGGATATAAAGTCTATATGTAGAGGAACCTTCATTATATGAAAACAATTTGTGGCATGGTCGACCAAGAAGTAGGAAAAAACCTTTTTATGTTCAGATGAATTAGATTATATATTTCGTACAAAGGCTTTCACTCAGCTATTGAGGATAATGGAACAAAAATATGATATTGGAGGGGTGGTGAAATAAGAAATGGTGATTTACTTTGAAAAAAGAGAGCATGATAGACGTTATAAATAATCAGGTTCAACAATCTCAAACAAAACATATTGCGATCAGATATCCCATTATGAAGGAAAATGTTGATTAGGGTGTGATAATGATGTAGCAAGTTGGATCTGATGACCAAGTGGATGAAATTATGACTAAAACACTGGAATCACATGTTATTGTGAAACATCTGTTGAACATTATTGCTCAGCCACCTCCTAGTGCTTGTGGAGGTTACAGAGGACCTCCTCTCCCCATTTTTGTTAACTTTTTAATCTATTTGTGAATGTGATATATGTTTATGGGGGAGATACAATTCAAGGGTAGTTTGTTTATGAGATGTACAAAAACAAATATAGGTTATTTGGGTTTATTTAAAAATAGAGATAATTTATAAATTCAATGTTATAATGGATTATTGGTTGGAGGTTTTCGATAAACCAAGGGAATAGTGTATATTTTTCAAATCATAGCTTAGACATCTTTAAGCATTCAAAAACAAGAGATCCCAATTCATGCTTCCCCTTCATGATTCCGCTCTTTTTTTCTACACTAATATCTACTCATGTATAATTATAGTGTTCAATAAACTTTTTCTTATGTTTTATGTTTTTATTCAAGGCTGGTGGTTTATTGAATTTATCTTTCACATTGTTAACAAACCCAAATGGGTAGATTATTGAAACCAAGGCCCGTTACAACCAACGACTAGAAATAGAATACAATTTGTGTTTTCTTCAATACACATTGGGTTGATCATGGAGTTTTCAAAACAAGTTTTTTATAGGGAATATGGCTTATGTGTTTAAGGTGGTGTCGTTTCCTAGTGTATTCCAATTTTTTGGGTCAAAGTTTTAGAGTATTAAGAATGTTATTTTAGGAAAATATGTTTTTTTGCAAGGATGAAGATGAATAAAAAACAAGAAAGAATTTTTTGGTTCTAGAAGAACACATACAAATATGGGAAAGGACTATGATACATGAAAGTGTTTAAATTTTTTGAAATATGAGTTTGTGCGATACATAAAAGTTTCCCTACCTAGAAGGCACACAAAACTCTAACATGCGTGATACAATGTCAAAATAAGAGTGGTGTGCATAGGGTAAGGAACGTAAATAAGTTATATGCATGGTCATCCATGTATATTAATAGGATTCCAACCCCTTATATTAAGGTATATTTCTCCATGTATGATTAAGTGTCTCTTTACGCAAAAGATCTTCATGTCAAAAAGTTGTGCAAATTAAATATTATGTATATTGTGTTCCTTATGTTGAACAATACCAAGTGAAATTCATGGTTTGGTTTCATGAATGATAATGGTTGTGTGAAATATATCTTTCATGACAAATCCAAATGTTTGTGCAAGGATAGGTGTTGCGCACAAGTGTTTAAGATAAACAACTAGAAGGTTTTGAATTGGTAGATTAAGTGAAATATTCTTTAAAGTGTATCGACTCAAGACTATGATGAAAGCACATTTTTATGTAAATTAGGGAAAAAGTAATTAAATTCCAATCTATTAAAGTGACCATTAATTATTTTAAAAGAGTAATACTTCTTTCAAAGTAGTGACCTATTAGGAGAGGAAATAATTGTCCCTAGGGATGTAGTATGTTATCCCTAAAATCTCATAAAGGAAGTGTTCCTTGAAAAGTGTGATTGCGTCAGAACTTCTATATTCCCAAAATAGTGAAGATTTATTGATTTTGGTACAATTAACAGACTTTAGAAGTGTGATTCCTGGTCTATCCATTAATGGTGAACACAGTAAACCTTTTTTTATCTCAAAGTATGTCATTTTTTAATTACTTCTTGATTCCATCAGACAATTTTAACAAGTTACAATTGACTTGGGAACAAGATCCATTTCTTTAATAAAAGACAATGGCACCCTGATTCACCCCTCCCCTATCAGGGTGTTTTGGGTTACTACATATGATTCATATGTTACCAAATTATTAAGGGTTAATTACATTATCTCTTTATTATTCCATATTTTTTATGTTTATTTCTCCACATGAGTATTTCATTTCTTCAATATTTTTATATTCTAAAAAAATACAAAAAGGTATTTAATATTATCATAGACGTGGTTAAATTTATTTTTAAACATGCTTTACTTTTTAAAAAATTATTTTAACTAATTTTTTATTTTTTTAAAAGAATTTCGCATTGGGATTTTACCAAAAAATATGAAAGGAATCTTTGTTTTAACATGTACTCTGTGGAAAAAATTTACAGCTATCATGACCACATAAAAAATTTAATGGTTCTTTTATAAGTTTTAAAAGATATTTTCATATAAATATATTTTCAAAATGTTTTGTGAAATTTTAGTTTTAAAAAGTTAATTTCAACATGAAGAAAGATATTTTCCTAAATAATGTTTTTAGACACATTTTTGTATTCAGCAGTGACATCAACTATTTTATTTACTTATAATCTAGTAGGAATATATTGTAGTAATATTAGCCTTATTATTTATATGGATGGTTTGGGGTTAGTTTTACTATGAATTTACTATTTTTATACCATTACATATATTAGTATGGATGGGTTATGATTATGTTTATTGAATGGGGAAATTATTTACTATTTTTATTCTAGTTTCAATATGAATGTTTTTGTTTTTTTATGTCTTTTATCTTTCATATGATGTATGAATTGGAAATAGTAAGTGTTGGGTGGGGCCTGTTATATCCTCTATATGCACAGACAAGACTTATTATAAAAACTAGTTATATTTAGGCTAAGGCCTTACCCATTTTTTGTATAATTCTTGGCTGAGATATTGACATCATGTTTTAGATGTAAATTTTTTTTCATTCCATCATAATTAGATTATTTAATGATATACTATTTGATTATTAAACTTATATTATATCCATGGTTATGTTTCATTTTCATGTGATTGTTTATATGAAATTATTAGATCATAATTTATTCCTTACTTATTATTCTCTAGTTATTGATTAAATCGAATGTTTTGCAGTTATTTTGCTTTCCATATTGTTCACACTTATTTACTCATAGATTTTACTATACGCTTACCCTTATTGAGCATATTAGATTACCCCTTTATTATGTATTACATTACCTAGGATATGAGGAATTATTTTTTGATTGATTTTAATTTCTATACAATGGGGAATAATTGAATTCCCAAAGAAAAATTATTTGTGTATTTTTTGTTTTAAAATGTAATGTTAATTTTAATTATATATCTAGTTTATGAAGACTACTAAATTATTTATTCCTTATGGATGTGATTCCTTGGGGTATGAGTATTTAACATTTGTATCAAATGGGGTTTATTAGAAACCATGGGAAATAGATTTAGGAAAACAGAGATTAAGAAATATAACCCTATGAATGACTTTGAGGATAATTATAATTATAGGATAACATCCTTTAGATTGGTAATGACTATAGATAACATAGGTTAAACATAAGGAATCACTGTCTTAGAATAACCTGTCCTAATTTTGAAATACATTTAATACTATTTCATTGCTACATAATATCCCACTCTATTTTTTGATTGATTCTTACACATCAATATCATAAATCTGAATAAATTGTGTTAACATTGATTGTGATAGATAATGTGTTGATGAGAAGCCAAATGGAATAATTATGAGGGTGATAGATATTATGATTAGTCATAATCATTTATCATGATATATGATTAACAACATGCACTTTAACCAACTCTAGGACTCTCCAAAGAAAAGAATGAGTGATTTCCCTATGATCTTGGGTGGAGGGGACCATGAAGGAAAGAAGATTAAATTTACTATATGTTGAGAATGTGAGAAAAACACCAAAGTTAATGTCTTATAATATTGATAAGATGTTTTGGGTGTGTAAAATAATGAAACAAAGTAATTAATTACTGGAAAAAATGTAATATTTTTTTAATGAGATTGATAAGAATAATGGTCCCCCTAAGGTATTATTGATGGTTTATTATTTTAAATGTGGAAATTATAGTTATTCTGAAAATTAATATCCTATGAGAAAATATCCTGAAGAGAATCAGGAAGGTTTTATGAGTCATGGTTATATCATTGATGATGAAGAGATGAAAAATTAAATTTTAAATAAATGAAGTATCAAGAAATATGATGATGATTCATAGTTAATTTTTTAATATTGTAGATAAATAATTAATTTTAATATGTTGGATTGAATAATTTATTCATATTAGTATTTTAACATTCACATCCAGTTATAGTAATTATTAAAAGTATAAGTATTGTTTTACATTACTTTTTCTTTAAGGATTTGAAAGAATATGTTGACTGGTAATGATAACCATGAATTTTGATTCTCTGGCATGTTGATATTTTGGAAAATAAATGAATGAGGAAAGATAAACGTAACTATATTTTTGATAATAAAGAGATGTTCATTGGATTTAATTAGTTGGTTATTTTATTTTTATTGTTGGGTTTATTTTATATTTGGATTTAAGAAATATATTCAACAACTTATGAATTTATTTTGGGGATAAATCATCATATCATTAAGGTGTTAATGTGAGCTAGGAATTCATCTATTTAGTATGTAACATTAATAGATAAATTTTATTATTTGTGGAATATAATGCAATGTTCATTTTAGAAATTTAGTGACCTTCCTTCTTAACATTGGGACATTGAATTTGGGCCGATTCTATTTAGATAATTCTTATAGTAAACTATATTTTTAATTGATTAAGTTGAACATTGAATATTGTTATTTGAGGTTAAATTATGATTTATCATGATTTATATGATTTTATTTCCATTTTGGTTTTAGAAAAATATAGAGGATGAAGGAATGATTTATGGATCTTATGAATCATTAAATGTTCTTCAGATATAAAAAATATTTTCAAGATTGCCTATTTTATGGAGTAAGAGATGATGTGGAAATAGATCGAAGAACAACCAAATGATGAGATTATTCTTATGACATGGAATGAAATGATGTAAGTTTATTTTCTCAAGTACATTATCTATATTTTAAATGAATACCTAAACTATTGGAAATGGTTTCTGAAACAAAAATGTTTTCTTTTATTATAGATAAATCAGTGGTATTTTAACCCATAAAAAATTTATTGTTTGGGATAGTTAGTTTTTTAATTACCATTTTTGATATCACCCTCAATGAAACCTTAATAGTTAGATTTAAAATCCATGACATTATTTTCACATCACGTTAATGTTCTCCTATTCCAAATCCTAGCTTTATGATGACCTTCACATTTTTCTTCACCCTTTTTTAAGAAGACATTTTATTAACCATTTTTATAATGACATATTTACACAATGGAATTCTAAAATTTCATATTTTTTATTTTTGAAGAGAAATTTGAAATTTTGAGGACAATATTTATTGTTGTTGGGGGGAATATAATTTCTCAATATTTTAGAATATATAATATTAAATTTATATTTTGAGATACCTGCAACACCAAGCCTAAAACCATGATATACTGTTTAGTATTATTATATTAACATGACCTCTATGAACTAACCATTAAATTGGAAGTTGTGAATATGAATTACCATATCATAAAATATATACGAAGTAAATATTCAATAAAAACATATATATTAATTTTTATGTATTTAGCAGAATTTTTTTAGTAAAGTCATTTTACTATTCAATTATAATTTTTAATCAAAAATTGATTTTTATTTATTTATATCCAAATATAAATATAATAAATTTTTAATGTTTTATAAAATTAATTTTATAAAATAAACTTAATTGTTTAAAATAAAATATCAAAATTAGGTTATGATGAGTTTTTGGTATTTTTATGAAATTATTTTATTTCTAGTGAAGACCGACAAATATAGTCTTTATTTAAAAATATACTTTTATTTCAACCATTGAAAATATCAATTTTACTTAGGATTATTAGAATAATTTGTTTCATTATATTATTAATAATCAAATAATGTTTATTGGGATCAATTTCATAGTTGAATTTTGTTTAAATGTTTTTATTTTAAAAGGTAATTTTCATAAGAAACAGTTTTTCATTGTGTTTTTCCGGTTTAATTTAAAATAATTTTTTTCTAGTAATGTTTTTTGAATTATGAAAAATGGAATAAATATTTAGAATAAATAGGTCCAAAATCAGTAAATAGGTCCCTTTTTTTAGAAAATATATATACGAGACTTAGTAATTTTTATTACCACGGTTAAGGCTAAATCAGATAATTAAGGGTAAAAATAACATGATAAGGATTATACAATTATTCTAACACTTTACCTAGTTGTATTTCCTCTGTATGTTTTGAAAAAATTTTCTATGGGTCAAATTTATGACTCTTTGGAGTTACTTGGTTGACATTATCTTCCTTATCGTGTTTTATTTTTAGAATAGTTAAACTTTCCACCCAATGGTTTTTAATATGTACAAATTTTAAAATTTATTGTAATTTGGAAGATATGTCTACCATAAATAGTATTTTTAAGAATAAAATATTTATCTTCATAATGGCGACTTATTTATAAATTATTTTGGAAAAAAAAATTTCCTAATGGATTTCACAACAGTAATGAAATAATCATTTAATTAACAGAGAAACCCATAAAATGACTTTATTTAAAATGATAATAACCATGGAATTGCACAAAAACATTAATAAATTTTATTGGATGGGTAAATATTTTCCATAATCAATAAATATTTGGATTTATAAACATTTTTTTCTTGTAGGAAGTGGTTATAACCAGTATAGTATTTTATTTAATTAAACGTAAAAAATGTCATACTTTTGTTTTTAAAAAGTATAATATATATAATATGGTGGTATACATAAGAGTTTTTAGACTATAAATTGTATTTGGGAACATAAAATATTTATCTACATTGTAGTAATATATTTTTAATTTTTAATGAAGAAAGAATTACATTAAATATTGATACAGTGATGATGAAGTAATTATTCAATTAATGAAAAAGTTAAACAAATTATATTAAAAATATGAAAATTTATATAATTTTATTTAATTAGGGTGATAAAATAAATTTATAGATGCATATTAAATATTAGGTATTTTTTAAAAGTATTCTTTTGAGGATATATTATTATCTTTATATTCTAGATTCCAATGTAATGAATAATATCACATCTGAAAATAATGATATTGTGTGAATTAATATTTTATTATGTTGTTTAGAAATCATTATAATTATAAATAATCCCAATGGGATAATATTTGGTCAAATATTTCTTCACCTATTCATTTATAGTCCATTTTTATGTCTTTTTCTCTATAATAGCTTAATCATATTTCAATATTTTGAGAAATTCTATATGTTCCCTCAGCCTCAATTTTAAAAGAGAACCTTCTCCCTCAGAACTTCACAACACATTGATCCTTATAGATCTACTATAACCTACCCATTTTTCTTCCCAACATAATTATCAAAGTTATTAAGTTCTTATTATTCCAAAAATAGTAACCCTAATGTCCTTAAGAGGAGATCCAAAGGGGGATTCTTTATGAGAAGGTAATCATATTTATCTGCTCTTTCATGTTTATTTCCTTTTATATTTCATATTAATGTGCATTCTACTTACTAAAGTAATAAATATATCTTCAATTTTATTATGATATTTTATTATTATTATGATACAACCATATTCCTCCTTTTATCTATCTTATGGAAAATGATAGCACCACATGTGTGTACATACAACTTACCATATCCACGCCATGGTGAAGTTTGTATTTCTTAAAAAAATTACATAGATGGTTATAATGACTTAAATAATGGTTATATATTATGTCTTTGCAATTATTTCCATTAGTTAAATTTAATATATAATGAACTCACCTAAAATTTTACTCATTGAGGGAATGACATCATCACGCCTGTGTACATTCAACCTACCGTCTCCTTGACATGATGCGATTAATATTCCTGGTTCAACATTCAAGAATGGAGGTAAAACAATATTTAATTATTAAATATGATATTTATTACATCAGAATAATTCTGGATAAGATGGATCTATTTCCTATTAAAAATGATGGGGATATTCAAGGAAACATATGCAAGAGAAACCAATTCAATTAACAAACAAAATTAAAAAAAATAATTAAATATTATTAATGAACAGGTGGAAAGATGTTTTAAAAGGATCAATGGCATCAACCCTTTAATTTGATTCTAATATTATAGGAATGTGTTGTATTAATATCATCATTATTCATTATATGGATTTTTATGATCATTTTGACAGGGGATTTACTATTTTGATTCCATTTAGAACATTTCTCTGGATGGTGTATAATTATTTTTACTAAAATAGGAAAGTATTCATATTTTTCATAAATGTTTTAATACAAATTTTTATGTTTTAATGTTTATACCATTTCTTATGAGTAATTTATTGGACTTAGTATGTAATGGGTGGGACCTAATATAGCCCCAGATGCATCATAGGTCTCATGAGACAAACTACTTCAACTTTTGGCTGAGGCCTTACTTATAATTTTAGGTAGAGGCCTTGATGGTAGGTTTTAGACATATGTAATTATGAATTACATCATTATGAGATTAGTTATTGATATTGCATGAAATTATTCTATTTGTAGAATATCCATGGTTATGTTTTATTTTCATGATATTATTTATATATAATTATTTGATCTTCATTTATTCATACCATATTATGCTAAAGATATTGATTTAATTGAATGAGTTTCATTTATTTACCAATAAATATTTTTATACAAAATTTAATCATAGCTTTCGATGTACGCTTACCCTTACTGTGTATCTAAACACACCCCTTTATCATGCGTTTTTCCCCAGTATAGGAGGAAGTCTTTTGTGATTAATATTCCTGAACTCACAAATGGGTATAATGGAATTCATGATGAAATATTCATTTATGTATTTTATGTTTTAAAATGTAATGTGAATTTAAATTATGTATCTAGTATACCCAAACTATTAAACTATTCCGTCCTTTGAGTTGTGATTTCTTGTATCTATTTCAAATATAATAATGTAACCCCAGAATCTGGACTACAGGGGTTAGGTTCTCTAGAACAAGAATGTTGAAAATATGATCATCGAATATATATTCATTGGGTATGCATATATCCAATAATTATATTAAATATATTTAATTTCAACTAATAATTTAAAAATAATATAATCTACAACTGATAAATAATGAATAAAAATAAGAAATTTATTTTGAATATTTTATTTTAATTTTGCATATGTTACATATTATTATTATTAATTAATGAATTGATATATTTATAAAATTTCAAGAAATATTTCTGTACCAAAGTACGGATAAAAGTTATTGGTTAAAAGATGAACAATTAATTTGGATAGCAAGTGATTAAAATAATTTAATTTTAGCAATGATATTTTCAAAAAAAAATATTTATTTATTATTATGTGTTAGTATATTAATAAATTTAAATGGTATCATTTATATTATGAATACAATTTATCAATTTATAACCAATATATTATGATTTATTTAATTAGAAATTTATTTGAAATAATATCAATAACACTTAATGTTTCAAAACTAACCCTTCTAATATATATATATATATATATATATATATATTATGTTTTAATACAAAAGATAAATTTATTATATTTAGAAATATAACTAGATTAAATGGGTTAAATTTTTTTAATTCAAACATTTAAATTAGTTAATAAGATGAATTTTATTTTTAGGCATAAAAATAGGCTATCAAGGAATAAAATGAGTTACCATGGTAACTGTAGAATTGGGTAAAAAGGGTTAAACTATGTGGTAAAGACATAAAAAAATAATAAAAAAATATCTATAAATGTGAAGGTGATGGATTTAAGAAATAAATTGTTTTACTTATATTATTTTCCCTTTTTATGTGAACTTTAATTCTATATAGACAACATCATACCATAAGAAATGGGAATTTAAAGAAACACCACTCGAAATTCACCCAAAAAAGGACCCCTCATATACCACCCCAAAACCAATCAAACCATTTGGGTATATATAATACCATATAAATTTTATTCTAATAAATATTACTTAGGTATTTGGTTTCTTCAGGTTCCATAGAGAAAGTTCAAAATCCTTATTTTAGAGGGATCCTATTTCAAGAATGAGAGAATTCATCAAAGTATCTCATGTTCACCAACTGTTTCAAATAACTTACCATCATCAATATATCTAAATATCATCACCCTTAGTGTTAAATTAAAATAATTATAAATCTATGAAAATTATATTACTATTATATTAGTATATACTCTCACTCATTCATTAGTATAACATGTTCCTATTTGGGTCGGTTGAACCACCTACATGAGCGATGCTATACCAATACTATTAATTTCATTATGAATAATTACCAATTCATTAATAATGGTAATATTTTATAGTAAATATTAAAAATTTTCATCAATATTATTTGATAATTGGGACATAAAAATAATTGGTTATTATAATGAAACTTATTATTATAATTAAATTACCCAAGAAAAGCTCATCAAGTATTCCATTATCGTGATAAATACCCATACCATCCACAAAATAGGTATGATAATAACAAAATAATTGAAGAAAAATTATTCCAATAACTTTAATAAATTTTAATAAAGAATTTTTAATCGAATAAAAATGATATATATCTTCATTATGAAACATGTTTGAAATAGTCAAAATTACAAACATCTGGTGAAGAGAAAAATAATACACAACATATATATATATATATATATTTATATATATATTGATATAATATAACTGAAGAGTATAAAAGGTAATGTAAATGAAAAATGTTATTAAAAAATTTATTAATATGGTTATGTTTATTATATTGGATGTTAAAGCGCATTTAAAGAAGATGAGAGTAATGGTAAGGGTTCTTCATGTCAATTTTCCTTTCAGTTAGATATGTTCCATATTCACCACCCATGTTTTTATATGGTGTATATACAAAAAATTGAAGTGTGACATCATAAATTTAAATAAATTAAATGTATTTACATGTCTATATCTAGTTTTCTATTTCATAGTATTTCAATTTAAAAGTTACTAAAGTCATAAGGGTTTTTATATGAAACTCATTTTGAAATTGAGATTGTTAACGATTAAACATACATATGGGTGAATTATATATATAATATATTAAAAAAATCCATACATTTTTATACGATATTTAATTAAGGGTTTTACATGTATTATTACTATTTTACCTTTCTTTGGTTCATAATTCAACCTAAATGAAGCTTGTAAGTGGACTTGGCCTTATCAACTCGTTTCAGTCGAGAATCATTATCATAAAAATCCATAGTCTTTGTTTTATATTAGGTATGAACATAAAACTATATCTATGATAGATTATTTTATTTTTTCATTGGAATTTATTTCCATTACTCATGTTTTGAATAAATTTTTAATGTTTTCACACAATTCATTTTAAATTGATTTGAATTTATTTACAGAAGTGTGAGAATAATATTACTTTTTAATGAATTCTACATAGATTCAATATCATAATTTAATATTCATTTTTCTTAATGAATATTATTCACATGTTTTTATGGTTTTCCAAATTAATTCGTATTCCCCTTATTTTTAAAAAACAATACCCTTTATAGAAAACTTTTTTCAAAATAATGGGATATTATATAAACTATTTTTAATCTATTACCATATTATTTAATGTATCTTATGATTCAATGGGTATATGATATAATGATACCATCCATCATATTTATCTATATGGATTATTATAATATCTTATTTAAGTACTAATTAAACTATATTATTTCTCATGGTTATATTATGCTATGATGGAAATTTGAATGTTTCCACAATCATGTGGCATTTATGTGTGGTTTATCATTATGTTATGGGAGTGTCTATTATATAATTTGATTGAATTTGGTAAATATTATATTTCATGAGAACATTTGGAAATGGGATTGAACCTAATCCCTTTTAGGACTTCTTCTATAATGTGACGTGTGGGCCCAAAACTATATAACCCTCTAATTTGTTGGGAAAAGAATTATATATCAAGAGATGAAATATAAGGCATTGGTGAGAATAAATAATATTATTACTGACTCTATTCATTGTGGGATGATGGTCTTGGATGTGATCCACTCAATAAGGGATGATTTTATGTGCTGATATATAATCCACATTCTTATTCCTATGATATGTTTTCATGGACTATGTTTCTAGACTTAGGTATTATATACTCATATGACTTATGTGTTATGGTATAGAAAAATCCTTACTCCATCAATCATGATTCGTGATCTCGATTTCATTGGATTTTATTCTCTTATGTTATATCCATTCACCTTGGAAACATTATAATGACTACATTTTCATTTTATATTCACTTATGATCTTCATTTGTTATCTTTTATGTATACCCTTACTGAGCATATGATATCATCTCATTCTTATATTAACATTCTATAGGTTATGAGGATGAGTATTATGTATGATAATTATAAATTGGTATCATTAAAGAAGATTATTTATGTTATGTTTTTTATAATTATAAAAAATAAGAAGATAATATTCTTAATCTCCATATATACTAAACCTTTATATTCTGAGATTGTGTAAATTTTTGTCATGATAAATTTTAAATTAAGGAAATTTTTTTAAATATTTGTATCATTCTCATGTAATATCACATGGTATCAAAGAATATTTGTAATGTTTTTATTTCTATCACCAGATTTGAAAGTGGGGGTATGTAGGGATTCAATGAACCACCTTACCTTGTTCGTTCTTCTTCAGAATAAATTTCACTACATCTCCCACATATTATGAACTAGATAATTAATATCCTAAACAAATTTATAATCATAAAATATATATTTATATTTATTCCAAATAATTTGTATGTTTTATATATATAAAAAAAACAGTTGATTTTTATTTATTCGAGAATCAAGAACCTGAAGATCCTCCTCAAGTTCCACGTGGATATCAACAATTATATCTCATTAACTTGCTTTAAATTATTTTGATTATTAATTTTACCTAATTTTTATCATAAAATATTCAACATCTGGTTTAAACTCTTCTTCTATTTCCCCTTAATAATCTATATTGTCAAATTATTTTTTTTCACCAAGGTGATACTCTTAAAATTATTTCTTGATCAATCTTAATGTTTTAAGTATATTTTTGGAATGGAAGTTCGTATTGGATTCTATATGATTCCTTCCTCATCTCCATCATCATAAATTATTATAGGACCCCATCGTATAATGTTTCATTCTTTAAAACACAAAAAACACCCCAGTGGTAATTTTCCTTCAAAAATATAGTTTCCTATCTTTATTCCCCTTAAGATCATAGATTGGAACACATCACTTATTGATCATTAATAATCTCCATATTATGTTATATCATGCGTTTTCATTGATTTAAAAGTTATATATCTATTTGAGTGAGCCAAAATTCTTTCTAAATAACACACATTTCATATGAAACTAGAATAATATTAGGTCATACAGTGAATGTTATGTGTATTTCCTCTCTTATAGATATCATAAATTCATATTATAAAGAGGTAAATGTATAATAATGAGCTTATTCATAATATTAATGTTTTTTATCATGTCATAGAGCACCCAGATAATGAAAAAAACCTAAATTATTTAGTTTTAGATCCCTTCCACAATTTCAACAAAAATGTTTTTCAATTCATCAAACTTATGAAGTATAAATCTAGGATTATATTTTATTACATCAATATAAAATTCATATTAATTAACCAATTTATCCCACATTGTATTGGTACTGGTGCAGTGCATCACCTTTATATTGATCAAATATTAATAAGAACAAGAAAAAGAATTATGATATTTTGAATATGTATCAAGAAGTTTGTTATATGTTTCAGTAATAAAATATATTTTTATATCACTAGAATGTTTTACATTTATAAAGACAAAGAAAAAAACCAGCCTAATAAATTTTAACCATGATATCATTTTATTCTTTTAAATTTTGTGAATCTTTCTATAAAATAGAGGAACTCCTTTTTAATTCATTGTATTCTCAATAGTGAAGATATTTATTAGACTAATTCAACACCTGATAGGGGTGTGAATGTGGGTGTAAAAAATTTATTTAAAATAATTGGATCTATTAAAATGTTGGTAGGAACATTTGGAACCATCAAATATCCATCATAAAAAAAGATGAAATTAAATGTAGGACACTCCAATTTTACATGGTTCACAACTAAGGGATAATCTAAACAACATACACTAAATTTTATTGTATAAAATTTTAGACAATTGTCAATCCCTTCTAGGATACCAGAATTTACAATTTAGTTTATGCAATACTACATTTCCTCCCTCAGAACAATTTCATCAACTCCCCCTTTGTATGCTGCTCTCGGTGGATGTATCTTCAGTTTATTAATGTGAAGATCAATCATATACCAATGTGTACATTTCATTACATCATAATTCCATTATATAATTATAACATCTTGAAAGTAGAGTTATATTCATTTAAATGAACACTCTGTTTGTTTGCATGTACCACACAAATACTAGGCTTAAAACAAACTACCATATAATATTTTAGTATTTAAATATAACCATTATAACTAATCCATTTTATTGTAGGATATAAACATGATTAACTAAATTATGAATTATATTTATAATTTTTTTCTAAATAAAAATGTACTATCACAAACCATCCCAGGTAGACCCTGAACTGGTCACTAAAGCCTGTCTGCAACATGGCCCGAGAGGTGTTCCTAATCCTCCTAGGCTGGAGACAAATTCCCAGGCATCAATAAAGGACAATTGGGAACAATTTTCCCACGTAAAAATAAATAAATAAGCGGAAAAAGTAGAATAACGCAAGGAAAATAAATGACAGAAAAAAGGAAATAACAAACTGACCTAAGCACAACCAGAACTGCTCACGACTCTGGGAGTCTCTCACTAGTCCAAAACCAACTCTCGCCCACAATGAGCAAGCTCAATTGAAACCTGCTACAAAACTAAAAATAGTAAAGCACTATAGGTGTGAGTATTAAAACTCAGTTGACGTGACCTACAATCTTTACCCAATGCACTACCTTTAAATAATGAAATTTACTAATTCTAGGTTTGAACTGAATTATACAAAATATGGGTTTCCACACACACACTTCCTTTTCTAGGAAAATTAATAGTCCATTTCCCTTTTCATTTTAAAAACAAGTTTAATGTTTGAAAGGAACAAGTGCATTGCATTTTAAAACATTTCATCGAACAATTTAGAAATTCAAATTCCAGTTGTTAGTAAAATGAAAAACCACACGCAACACACAACCCACACTAAGGGAAATGGAAAATAAGTTGCACACAAGGGCCATCATCCGAACTAGACCTCTCAATCGTATGCCACATAAAAATAAACACTAAAGAAAACATGGGTTGAAGCTTGGAGCTCATGAACAATCCAGAACATACCATACAAGTGACTCATCCTGAAGGAATGCCTACTCTCGATGAAATCATAATGCCCAAATGCCTAGTGTTGGTCTACATGGCCTAACCAAGGGACCCAATTCCCCAAAAAAGTGCAATCTTTACTAATCGCCACTAGCCAGTGTGTAATGTAAACTAGGGCAACAAACGTTCTCGGAAGATTTACTTACTATGCTAAGTTCCCATGTCAACACGTGTAATAAAAAGGAAAGGGGTGAGTGAAAAAATTCAATCACATAGAACAAACATCACACAAAACTCATGCAGTCAACGTACACCAAAGATCACCCCTGAGTCACCCCAAAGTGCATTTTCCAAAATAATTTATTTTATTAAAGTGCCAAACGGGCCTTAACTGATTTTTAAAGAAAATCTTCATTTCTCAAGAGAACCAAAACACTTTTTCATGATTCAATAGAATTAATTTAACAATAAACCTTAAATAAATTTAAAATTCAGTGAATTATGTTTAAAATCCAAACATAAATTCTTTCAATACCGAGTGTCCGTTCATTAAGAAAATATTTCAAGTGTTGTGTGTAAAATAAAAAGTTCTTTTTTACACCAAATAATCATTTAAAAATTAATTATCTTATAATATTTCAACTTAATAAAATTAATAAAATGTCAAGAAATTAATAAATTCTGAATTTAAGAGTGACTGCATTACGGGACCTAACTCATGGGGGAACTAAGACAGCCACTCGGCTCTTGATGCTTTCTACCTAAAAGCAGATGCTCTTGAAGATGGAAACCCGAACCCACTTCACTTATATGCATATACATTTTCATATATCTATATATATACCCTTTAACCCAATTAAATATTCCCCACGCCATGAGGGAATATGAGCAAGGAGGATATACATATATACATGCTTACCCATGCATATACTTATAGGTCTTTGTCACTGATAACCAAAACCCACACCGTGATGATCAAAACACCCTACAACGATGCAAAGGAATCAAATAACTACCAAAGGCTTCATACACAAATAAAACAATTTCACTTCGAGAAAAATAATATAAACTAAGAAGAAAACATGAAACGTACACCTTTGAAGGAAAACATGTCACAAGGACAAATTTTCATCACACTCCCAACTTAATAAATCATTTAAATAATTAATAAAACTTTTCAAAGATACATAACAAAGCTTCACTAAAAAAATCATACTCCAACTTCCTTATTTAAAATTAAACTCACACTAAATCATTTTCTTACACATGGTTTAAACACCTTATAATATTTAATAAACCACTTCAAAATACTTTCAAGTGACTCCAAATAGTATCATAAGACTTTACACAAAAGACCACCCAAAAACCACTTTTTAGGCCAAACGTACACCACTTACATGTTAAAACAGAATTCAAAGCTCTTGTGCACCATAATAAAACACTAATACAAGACTAAATATGGGTTGTAATCACAAACGCACTTCACCCCAAATGATCAAGCCACCAAACAAATCCAACACATGATAAACTTCAATAAAACCAATTTTTCACAAAACAAATAAATTAAAGAACATGGTAAATTAATTAAACAAGAAAATGAATTCATTAAATAATATTTAAATGTGGAACCAACTACCTTGGTGTAGAAAACTTCAAAACCTTGCTGTGAAAACTCCACCGCATGACAACTGTACCCCAACAAACTCATATTGAATGCTAAAAAAAGACATCAAACCAAATTCATCACAATTGGACTCAAAACAAAATTTAGCATCCAAAGGATGCCACACAATAACTGTGAAACCAAATGATGACAAAAAACTATACCATAGATATTGGAAACGAACCGAAAAGGAGTCAATCTGCTTTGCGTTTAGTGGTAGATGTCGAATTACAGACCAAAATCACCAGGGTGAGGCACTGATAACCCTGCAATTGGAATAAAACCACAACAGTTCAAACCCTAAGCTAGGGTTTTAGGTCAAATGGAAATCAGGTGATGAGGAAACTGAAATGTTTGATGAAAAGATGGGGGCATATGGAAGAGGTCTTACCATGTCGAGGAAGACAAGATCCATGAAGGGATCAGAAAAAAACAAGTGCCGAAATAGGACTCGGGGTGAGGCGTTGCATCACCAGGGAGGGGGGTTACAAAACTGTTGGAAAATGCGGCCAAAAGGGGTTAAGTAGAGGGTGGCCATGCCATGGATGGTGGTCGGTCGAAGGGTCGCCGCACCAGAGGAAGGACGGGGGTAGGTCATAGGGTGATCGACTTGTGGGGGGTAGCACGTGGGGGTTTCGGCATGAGTCGGGTAGTAGGGGGCACATGACTGCTTAGAGGATGGGAGGAGGGGTCGGGGCACCACCCGAGTCTTGCTGGAAGGGAGGAGTAGCACGAATCACAAGAGGAGATTATTTTGGGTTCGACGTGGGGGGGGGGGAGTACAGCACGATGAGGGTGGGGGGGAGGGAGTGAGGAAGGGTCAAAAATAAAGAAAAAAAGAAAGAATTAAGGTAGAAAAAAATATAAGAAAATGAAATACCTACAAAAAGACTAGATTCAATACACCTAAAGATAATAAAGATAATTTTTTTCTTATTTTATTTTTACATTCAAATTATTATTCATCTCATCAATTAATTAATTAACCACACACCAGGTAGGCCGCATGATGATTGGCTATAGCCACATGGCTTTGGCTATGCCCTTCCTATGCACCATACACAACCGAGCCCAAAATTGCTCATTTATCAACAAACACGCAAAAAAATTAACCGGGCCCAACCCGCACCTCGAAAAAGCATTTCAATCTAGATAAAATTATAATATATATATATATATAAAAGAACCAGGTGTGAGAAGTACTAATTTGTTCTTATGAAAAAATAAGCCAACTTTCTAAATATGATCATATAAGATTAAGGGGTATATATTTAACGAAATTTAATTTATATATATATTGAATTTATATCAATGTAAATTAAGACAATAAATATAGATAAATAATATTAATTTAATAAATATATCATATATTTTTCAAAATAGAATAACTTTTGTCTTTTTGAGGTTACTATTTAATGAATAATTATAAATTCATTTTATTCATCAAGAGTAATTTTTCATCAAATATTGTTTTTTAATAATTTATGTGTGGATATTATATGTGAAACCCTAAAACCATGTTTCCCCAATTAAGACCTTAATTTTATTCTACTCTTCTTTAATGTTATGTTTAACTATGTTTGAGAAAAGTCTAGAAGACTTTACGAAGCTTTATGAGGCTTAAAATATGTTTTTGGTAGAGCTTCATTCCAAAAGTTGGGGTACAACATTATGGGCTATATGGTTACACTGGAGCACAATCATTGGGATATGGACATTCCAAAGAGGTTGGTTCTACACCATAATGGTTCTCATTGATGTGTTTGGGCCACATTCTTAACCATGGAAGGATGATTTGTGAAGGCTACAAAATGGTGACTTAGACTTTGCCGCGAATCTATCCCATCATTAGTTACAGAAAATGAATCCAGTATACTAGTCGTTAAGAGTCAATGGATTTTTTAATAAGAAGATATATAACTGAATCATGGTAGTTTCAACTTATAATTGAAGATGGAGAATCATGAGGTTTCATAATGGGTATTCCACCTAGAGTAGACCCTTAAAATACTATTATTTCAACCCCTGTTCAATTTTATTAAAGAACTTTGATGGGATTCATAGAAAACTGGACACCACAAAGTTTCTCTTTATGCCACAGAAGAGTGTGACTCAAATCTGTTATATTCAATAGTATCCCACACGATTCTATATAGATCCTCCCCTATCACCATCCACACACCTTAATACATTTTATTTACTTTGGTGGTAATCTACATGGTGGTTTTATGCTATAGCTAGTATCCATGCCCCATTTTCTTTCACCATGATCTAGAGTGTTTGTTCTAAAACACATATACACCATTACCCAAACCTTTATTCATGCCCCCCAAATTTATAGATGCATTTACCCTATATTATTATTCCGATATTGTAGATCCATTTTGATGAAGATCGACCTCGGGTAAATTTGGTTAACTGCCTTTGATTTATTCTAATTTTTTTTCTAGAATCAATAATGTGTAAGTTTGAACCATTTCTTGGATCCCTTGGATTCTAATTATGTGATGGTTGGTGTGGGAACTTGGATCGAGTGATTATGCCTTTGAGTAACCTTGATTTTGATGTCAAAAACCATGAAGTTGGTTTTTGATTAATCTCTTTGGATCCTGTTTACTTATATTTCCTTGACATTGATAACAAATGATCATGCTTTATTTTGAATTCATGAGGGTGTGTGTGTGTATCCCATGAGACTTTCCATGATATATGACTCTATGAGTTTTTATAT
This sequence comes from Viscum album, assembly GCA_963277665.1. Taxonomy (NCBI): domain Eukaryota; kingdom Viridiplantae; phylum Streptophyta; class Magnoliopsida; order Santalales; family Viscaceae; genus Viscum; species Viscum album. The sequence goes on along the minus strand of OY728143.1, from coordinate 255,521,523 downwards.
AGTACCTTGTTACCATATTTGATTATAATAGATTGTTTTTTATGTGTTTATAATTTATTTTTTAGGATGATATACTTTTCCATAAATTTAGGATTACCTTATGATTTTTGTCACCATTTACTTGGAGGTTTTGTATGATACTCAAGACATGTTGACCATTATGTGATGTTCATCCCTTATAGGGGGAGTTCACATGGCTTTCAATGATGAAGACGATAGTCTGGGGCATATGGTAGGGGAATTAAGGTCTGAGGTCTTAACCCTTTGTATCCCATTAATTTTAGGATGTTATGGGGGAAGAAACTGAGGTATTACATTTTATGAATGATAGAATGGGGTCATGTCCCATGAAAAATGACACTTTATGGGCCAGACCCAGGGAATCAATGAGGAATGACAGTCTGGGGGCCTGAACCGTGATAGAGTCAGGATACAACATTGTGGGGGCCTAATATGAATAAATTCCTTATGATCACTAAGATATGGGATTTAATGATTTTTTTTGGCCCTTTCTCCTAAAGACATTCCATGATTATCCTTGCACAATGAAGTGGAAGATGGTATGTTTAAGGGTCTATGGATTTTTGGTTAGTGCACAACCGTTTAGTTTAATATTAGGTATTTATACTTGTTACGCATTAACTATTATTATGAAATAAATTTTTTATATATGATCACACCTATTTAAGGACACATTGGTGGTGTTTTACTGAGTCATATACCGACTAGCTACTTGGAAATTTTAGTGGACTTATAGATTTCAAAAGGGATCCGGTGAAGGGAAAGGTCCAATTAGTAGACAGTTGAGAATAGGAACATGTATCATGTAGTGGATCAATATAGACTTCAGAGACATTTCATTGTTTACTCATTTATTTATTTATATATTTTTTATACATTGGATAATCATTCAACTTTTGGATCCACTTTTTTGCATGACATCTATGTTATTTATTAGTTTCCAAATATTTAATGTAATTATTTATTATATATTTTATTATTATTCTTGATCATTTGACATAATATCGAGGGTATAGTCTCCCGAATAACAGACTCAGACCTGCGTTGCTAGTTGGTAGCCTCTTGCATACAAGGAGGCATGCATGATGTAATGTGACCCTCTAGCTCAGACCCAATAGTTTTGGTTGGGGTGTTATAAAATGGTATTAGAGGGTCATATTTGATAAATTTACCTGTTTATTTTCCTTGACATGGGATATGATAGAAATAAGAGAGGTATGCTAAGACTTATGTAAGAGAACAATGATAGTTTCTATCCTTCACTATATATTTGACCGTCAAATATTTATAAAGTAAGGAAAATTATTTTTTTTTGTAACCGTAGATTATAATCATTTTTAGTGATGAAAATGATGTTGATATGTGGTTTTTGAGATTCTAAGTGCATTCTTGCATCATAACTAGACATGTAGTTTCACATTTCATTTATATATATACATATACCTTTTGCTGGGTTATAAATAGTAATTTAATTAAATACCTTGAATTGTGATATCTATTAGGGATATTTCCCCTTTATGTAACATATCTTTACTAGAACAAAATAGTTGAAATGATCATATTTTTGTGTTAATATATATACTATTAATATAAATAATGTGTAGGGAGGGAGCTTATGGATAGTTTTATAAGGGGTATACCTTTGGTTATGGGTATACTCATATGAGATGTTTCTTTAAACCCAAAGACTAGATCAGACATTCTATTTTCCTAATGTTCAATGTATTAAAAAAGATGATTCCTTGTAGATATTTAGTGGGACCAAATCCAGAGAAGACTTTTCCTAAGAATGTTCCCACACCAGCTCTAGTGGTGAAGGAAGTGGTTCCATACTAGCAATCAACAAGATCCTTGGTCAACAATGCCAAGGATTTATAACTCCTGCACGCTCTTGAATTTAATGGTTCCAATGGATTACAAGATTCCAAGTAAGGGTTAGATATTATAAAGGTTATATTTGACCTCATTAAGACACATGATAACAGGAAGGTGAAGCTTGTGGCGTTCTTACTACAGGGACCTCGAAGGTGTTGGTTTGGAGTTATGGGTCGGGCAAGATGATGAGAGGGACTCTTATAGGAGACCTTCTAGGTCTTTATTTTGATAATTGTTTCCTAGATCACTATATATCAAGTTGTCATAATTTTTCACAGACATTTATAATAGCTCTATGACAGTATCAATATAATATATCAATTTTATAGAGAATGATTATTTAGATATGATTTTTGTTGGTAATGAGGCTCGGAAGATCAGGATGTTCAAAATCAGACTTTGACCCAACCGTAGACAAGATGTCCAAAGGTTCGACATCGCTTCATACCTAGAGGTCCTATGGAATTATATGACCGTCTAGATGATTTGAAATTTATATAGATTTCATTTTGGGTACACATCAAATTTTGATACCACTATATCATATTGTGCCAACCAAAATGAAGGTGATCAATGTAAAACTAGATGAATTAGAGTAGAAGGGATTTATCAGGCCTAGTACATCACCATTTAGTGACCATGTATTTTTTTTAATGAAGTATGATATTTTTTTTACTCAATATCAATTTCGTGAAGCCAAACCGGGTAAAAAATTAATAATCAGTATATATTTCTTATGATCTATGACATTTTTGGTCAATTATGGAGAGCTTAGTGGTTCTATAAGATTACTATTCAATCAAACATTCACCAGTTTTAATTTAGTTGGGATGTGTTTCTAAAAACAAAATTTTAGATAAGGAATGGGTTTTATGAGTACTTGGTGATTCCATTTGGAAAAACTAAAGCACTAGAAGTGTTCATGTCCCCCATTAAAAATACATTCTAACCATAATGAGGCACATTCATCACACTGTTCATCAATGAAATCCTCATCAAATCACTAACAGCATAGAAGCATATTTGGAACATCGAGATAGTACTAAGTACTATTTGAGAACACCATATTTACACCATGTTGGATATGTGTAACTTATGTATTCATGTGGTTAAATTCCTAGGACATGTGGAGTCTCATAATGGTATATCCACAGACCCAAAGAAATTTTTGGATGTTTTTTCCTTAACACACATCAAAACATAGTTCAGATACAAATATTTCTAGGATTAAAAAAATATTATTGAGGATTTATCCATTAATTATCCCGACTATAAATAGTCATGACTATAGTGAGAGACAAGTGATTAAAATTCCTCTAGCCAGATCAGTGTGATGATTCATTCCATTGCCTAAAGATAAGGTTGATGAAAACTCTTGTACTGATACTCCTCAATCAATGGATTGGTTATTTGGTGTATTGCGATGTGTTAATCATAATTCTAGGAATAGTTCTGATGCTAAAGGGGTAGGTAGTAGCCTATGGGACATTTCATCTCTGACAGCATGAGCAAAACTTCCATACACATGATATAGATATTGTAGTTGGGATCAATTATCGAAAGTGATATTTCCACTATATTATTTATGAGATATTCATTTTTTATATATACAACATGTTCCTTTACTAAATATTAACATAGAGGGATCCAAACCTGATACTAAGGCATTGGTTTGTGTGTTTTCAAGAATTCATCTTTGATATGGCATATGCACTTGACTGTAAATAATTTTTTTTCTTTTTTATAAAGCCGACTTAGGGTTGTCCGGTGCCCAACAAACAAGATCCAGCAAACCAATATAAAGAGGAAAACTAAAAACCACAATGTTAAAAGTCACAATAACCGAAGTCTTCACCACAACCCAAACTCGATTTCTCTTCCCCAGTGGTTGATTCCCACTATAGGCTTCTCCAAAAACTCGCACTTTGAACACAATTTCTAAGTTGCTCCATGGCAGCCATGTCTGGTGAAGTCTTCTTAGTCCTGCTACCCTTCTTGACTGCAAGAGTCACCTGGTTATTCCTTTTTGAAGCAGACCTGGTCTACATTGGTCGCGAGAGATAGGAATAATCCTTCCTTAATCTCCTAGTTGCAGTTGCAGTCAATAGTCCTTCCCCTACTATTTCTTTCTGCATCCCCTGTTGAAAAATCTCACTGAAGGACCGGCCAACCGGAGCACTCAGGATCTCCTTACCCTTAGAACTTTCCTTTCCCACCCCGGGCTGTTCAAAATTGTAGTCCCTCCTTTGCTCTGGCGTTCTATTCTCTCTGAAAGGAAGACGAACATCCTTCAAAGGAATAATATCAACAACCGTGGATTGTGATTCCATCCCTAAGCCAACACCCTATCTATTTCCTGACCTCTGGTCTGCACTTACCACTAGAGAGTCCTTCCTGGCCATACTTGGGATGTTCAGGACAACCGAATTCTGCCCCAAGTCATCCCCTGGTTGAACCTCCTCCAGCTCTTTACCTTTCCTAGCCTGTTCAATTACCAAGACATCAGTCTGTTGATTATCCAAGACCACCATCTCATCCCCCTTCTCTGCAGTATCCTCCACCTCCATTTCTTCACCCAAAAAATCCTTGGACAATCCATTAAACCTGTTAGTTAATGAAATAAAAGGGGTATCCAAAGGATCCAAACCTGTAAAATTCCTATCACCTGTCATGACAACAACTTCTTCTGTGTTTGGAACCAATTCAACACCAGCCTACTCTGAACTCGGCTCTACCCTTAAACTAGGAGAACTTCTAACATCCTGCAAAGCATCCCTGCTAGGTCCTATAGTATTACTCTCCACATCCAAACCAGACTCACATGAGACCTTCCCTCTAACACTAGGACCTGACATATTCTTGTCCCTGTCCATATCCAATTCATCCCCCACAGTTTTGATTCTAACATCAACACCTAGGATCACAAGAGCACCTTTCCTACAGTGATCCTCCCTCAACCGTGCTAAATAACCACCTTGGCATAACTCAACTGAGTGGCCCATCCTCTTGCAGGAGCCATAGAAGTTAGTCCAGTTCTCGTAGATAAATCGATGCTTGAAACAGTATTCCTCTCCAATCATGATCCAGAAAATATAGAATGGGATGCGAGAGGCATCAAACTCAACACATACCTGAGGATTCACTGGATGGCAAACAGTCTCTGTGTGGCTATCAGAATAGAGGAAGTGACCAACCATATTCCCCAACATACGATTTATAGAGGGATTTTGAAACGGTAATGGAAGCTTAGGAAAACTTACCCAAACCGCCATGGAAGGTGAGTCAAGATTCATGTGAAGGTCAAAGGACCACCGAAGTAGAATGAAACGAGCTCCATTGAAGACATGAGGGGCTCTCGACCATTCTTGGATCAGATCTGCCTCTGTCTCAAACCGAATCATGATTTTCTTGCTATCCAGCAGGCCTACCACCACTCGTTCCTGAGGATCCCAAGACCCGAAGACGAAACAGTCGAAGGCATCAACTGAATTCCTCTTTTGATTGAATCAAGCCACCAGTGTGAGATTTAGCAAGCCCGGAGTTTCAGAAAATTCAGAAGTGGAAAGCTGCAGATTTGGAGCCCCGTCAATTAGATCTCTAACCTTAGGGTTTAACACTGCTTTCGTGAAGGGAGGGAGAAAATCCGGGTTGGAAAATCGCTAGAAGGGCCTTGATATGAGGCCTTCATAATAGTAGTGGAACTTTATTATATTATTAGAGAATTAGAGGATGGATGATTTAAATATAATGAATATATTATTTTTACCCCATTAGTGATATCATATTATCTTGTGGAGTAGATATAGATGAGGTTTAGCCCCACTCAGTGTAAGAAATCATCTTATGCTGGTTATAGAAGGAATCCTTTGGAGTTCACTGTGGGTGATATTGTTTTCTTGTGAGTGACTCCCCAGTTAGGGAACACATGGATAAGGAAGAATGGAAAGATATAACCATGTTTTTTGGACCCTTTGATATCAATGAGTGGATGAGGGATGTGGTGCAACATCTAGATATCCCATGTCACTACTAAGGTATTCAAAATGTGCTTCATGTGTCATTGATCTAGAGGTACATAACTAATCTTGCGCATGTTACGAACTATGAGTATGTTGATTTGGAGCCTGGTACATATTATGAGGAGCTACCATTATGTATTTTATTTCGGGGTGAGAAATTCCTTTTCGGAAATATAACAAGAATTTTCTAGATTCTATGGAAGAAAGAATAGATCCATGAGGTGACTTGGGAGCGAGAGGATAAAATTGAATCTCAGTGTCTTGAGTTTTCTGAAAAAAAAAACCTAGAGAGTCATCTTGAGGATGAGATTATTTTATAGGGGTAATTATAAACCCCCAAAACCTTGTTTCCCTATATTTCATTGTGGATGCACTTAGACATAAGGTTTATATTGAAGAGGGGGTTGGTAATAGGCCTTCATAATAGTAGTGGCACTTGATGATATTATTGTAGAATTGGAGGGTGGATGCTTTAAGGATCATGAATATATTATTTTTACCCCATTAGTGATAACATATTAACTTGTGGATTGGGTGGTGATTATCTAGAATTTAGACCTCGTGTCTATTATGATGAGAGAACAATTGTCTGGTGATTACTCAATACCCATATGGTCGATAGAAAATAACGATAAGATAATGGTAATGGGATAGTAGTAGTACATGTTTAGATTAGAATGGATATGATGAGAGATTACCATACATCTATATGTGCAATAAATTACAGTGAAATTGAAATATTTCATGTCTTCGGGTAACAGTTCGGGTGGTTAGGGATAAAGAGAGACATTTCCAGATTCTTATCCTGATGACTTATCACTCAGAGAGTGATGTAAAAGCACTAGAGACCTAGTGGTTTTCTTCACCCAATTTCTATACCCTTGTAGAAAGGTGATTACACCTCGATGGAATTTTTACGGGGAAACCTCAAACATTAGGGATTTTTAAATCAATATAGGTTATTCTCATAAAACTGATGAATGTTCTCTATATTTTAAAATTTTGGTAGACTCACTATGTATATGAGTTGGGAAATCTTTAAATTTTTGAGATCATATGATTATATGGAGTATCTTTGATCATATTTTCAGAAATAAATGCATGTTTTACATCCTGGTTTTGGGCGGTCTTACAGAAGGAACTTAGGAAACAGTTGTGTTTAATCACAACATACCATATTCATACAAATGGAAAGTCAAAGATGACGATACCCAAATTGTAAGACATGCCTAAATATTTTTTTCTAGATTTTTGTGGATCCTGGGATGATCACCTATAATTTTTTTAGTTTTTATAGGAAAATAGTTACCATGCAATGAAATAGATGGAACCTTATGAGGTTTTTTATGGTAGGTGACATAATTCTTTACTCTATTAGCATAAGGTGGGTGAGGTTGTGGTTGTGCACCCCAGTAAGGTTTAGGAGACCTCCAAGAGAGTTAAGTAGATATAGATAAGGTTTATCCCCACTCAGTGTAAGAAATCATCTTATGCTGGTTATAGAAGGAATCCTTTGGAGTTCACTATGGGTGATATTGTTTTCTTGTGAGTGAATCCCCAGTTAGGGAACACATGTATAAGGAAGAATAGAAAGATATAACCATGTTTTTTGGACCCTTTGATATCAATGAGTGGATGAGGGATGTGGCACACCATCTAGATATCCCATGTCACTACTAAGGTATTCAAAATGTGCATCATGTTTCATTGATCTGGAGGTACATAAATAATCTTGCTCATGTTATAAACTGTGAGGATGTTGATTTAGATCCTGGTACATCTTATGTGGAGCTCCCATTATGTATTTTATTTCGGGGTGAGAAATTCTTTTTATGAAATATAACATGAATTTTCTAGATTCTATGGATGAAATAATAGATCCATGAGGTGACTTGGGAGTGATAGGACGAAATTAAATCTTAGTGGCTTGAGTTTTCTGAACAAAAAACATAGAGAGTCGACTTGAGGATGAGATTATTTTATAAGGGGTAATTATAAAACCCCAAAACCTTGTTTCCCTAAAGAAAACCATATTTTTATTATTTTTTACTTATCCTTATGTTTAAAATCATTTGGTTAAAGTCCTATGGAATTTAGGAAGCATAATGAGGCTTACAATTTGTTTTTGGTAGGATATATTGAAAAAATAGGGGCACGACACTATGGGAAATATGGTTGCATAGAATCCTTACCATTGATATATGAACACACCACAATGATTGGGAAAATTGTGTTGTGGTTCCAGTCTATGAGGTTTCACCACAACCTTTACCATGAAAAGATTATTTATATAGGTTATATTGTGATTTCCTAGACTATTCCAAAGATCTCACCCCACATTTGTTATAAATATTTCATATAGTAAGCTAGTCTTTGGATATTAATTCCTTCTTAATAATTAGTTACAGAATCGAACCATTGAAATTCATTCAGGAATTGAAGAGGTAGTTTGATGAGGTTTCATGAAGTGTCTTTTATGCAAAAACAGACACTAAAAATACCGAGTCTCCTACGACACTTTGGTATTTTTCCAAAACTCAAAAGGGATACACAAATAACTCCACATGGTATTATTACTCCATACACCACAATGGAGTTCACACAAAATTATTTTATGCGATAGTCTCCAACAATAAACTATAGGGATCAACCCCTAAGACCATCCACATGAAACAATGTCTATTATGTTCTAGGGTGGTACTCTGCATAGTGGTTACATGCGACAACCATCATCCCTATGTTGTGGTGTTCCAACCATTGTCAATATTTATGTGTCATTGGAACTCCATGCCGCAACACCTCCATTCTGCTGTGGAGACCCCTAATTATTCAGAATATTTTCCTCCTCCCTTAATATATTGAGCTTTTAGAACACTTTTGATAATGATTGACCTTAGATAACTTTTATTCGATCCCTTTTATATGTTAACATTTTCATTTCTGTAGAACACATAATATTTCAATGTGAACCAATTTTAGGATCCCTTAGAAAAAAATAACATTCATATTGTTGTACAAACGTTTCTTGGGTGATAATACCTTTGATGAACCTCGGAGTTGACATTTAAAACCATACGGTAAGAAGTTCCTTAATCACATAGGTTCTTATTGTCACGTGTTTTGATGATATGATTATTTTCATTAGAATAAGTGATGACCGGGATTGATTATGATCACAAGTGGGTGTGTGTGTAGCTCGTGACACTTTCCATTATATATGATTCCATGTCAATTTAAAGAGTATTTTCTTTCATTTTTTTATTATGATCACATGTTTTATCTATTTCTAGTTTATGTCTGATTATGATATACTATGACTTCCTTTGATTCATACATTGTGATGTGTATTACCATTTCATTAGAGGTTGTGTTTAGTACGTGAGATTGGTTTACCATCATGTGATGTGAACCCCTATGAGGGGTAATGCACACAACATTCGTTGATATGATGAACCTAGGTGTTGGAATTGGAAACCATAGGGTAAAAAGTTCCTTAATCACTTGGGCTCATATTGACACATGTTTTGATGATATGATTTTTTTTGTTGGAAGAAGTGATGATCGTGATTGATTGTGATCTCATGTAGGTCTGTGTGTATCCGGTTAGACTTGGAAAAATATATTCTTCTATGTGCATTTCTAGAGTAAACTCTTTACTTTTTTTATTATGATCACATGTTGTTATGTGTTTCTACTTTATTTCTCATTATGTTATTATATGCCTTCATTGGATTATTACCATATTATGTGTATTACCATTTCATTAGAGGTTGTGTTTAATAAAGAAAATATGTAGAGACCCAAATCTTGTCATACATAGACATTACATTACTTTTGCAGAATACTTAATACATGACAAGAACAGATGCCTAAAGACCGTATTAGTTTAGTGTCTTTGGAGACTTGGAACATATTCTTCTAGTCACGGTGAAAGACATTCAACATCTCCCATAACGATATTCCCCTTTTTTTTCTTACCTAAAACCTTACTTTATATCCTGTGGAAAAGGAAATATAAAAATGGTGAGCTCAAATGCTTAGTAAGGGTAAACATGGAGAACATAAAACAATCCATAAACATTTGAACGTAAAAACATGAACATAAAACATGAGTAATGACATAAATCTTGGCAGTACATAAGACATTGAACACAAAGTAACATTAATAATGATAAAATAACATGGTAATAAAACATGTAATTGTGGTATCCATTAATCACATGTTATGATTTACATAGTAGCCAAGGCATTTCTGCCAAGACTATCATAGTGGACAAAGTCCATTACTGAACCGGGTTTACTTGCAGTTCCAACTCTATATTAGTGAACCAGATTCACTTTTCATTCCAACCATGTCTATATCATGAGATATAAATAATTACCCAATGCATTTGAGGGAGATATAGGTCCCACCCATCTCATAATGAAATCATTTTATCGTGTTCCACATAATAAACATAAATCATTCATTATAGTCAAAAGAATAATATGGGTTTCATAAACATTATCCCATCATTAAATAATTCATATAAAAATGGATATCATTTCATCATAAGAAAAATCAAACCATGAAAATAATAGAAACATTATACTTGACACAAAAACATACTAAATAATTTCATCTTAGATGAAAAACAGTTTTGTTAAAACACAAGGAATTAATTCTTGAGGAAAGTATTCGTTCATCATCAAAATTATTTTTTTTCAAAAAAAACCATGCAATTTTAAAAGAAAAGGATTTTTTTTAAAAATAATAATGAAATCTTTTAGAGGAATCTTCCTGGAAATAAGGCATTATGAAACTGTAAAAATCCATTCATGCTGTATAAGTTAAAAAAACATTCTTCTCATACTTCTGCCGGAAAAGTGAAAAAGTGCCTCATATGGTAAAAAAATAAATATTCATTCCATACCACATAGTATAAGTTAAAAAGAGGTAAACAAGAATTTAAACATACATGGAAGAATAGTAAAAACTTTAGGAAAACGTTTTTTTAAAAAACATAGGCATAGATGATAAATATAACCCTAGTAAATACTTACGAATAAATAATCTCGGATAAGAATGAGATTAGAATAATTATCCCTTACCATTTATGATATGTGAAATCATATGTGTCATAAAATAAAGAAAATTAAATGCATATGTATTATCATATCCATCATAATAAAAATCAGAAAGCATTCTTGGGAAGCATAAACACCATACAAAAGAAATAGATGGTGATTAAGTCATATGTCTCACAGAAATAAATGTGAGAAGAAATAATCCCTTATCGTAGGTCCAATTTCTTCCATACGTGTCTGAAACTACTATATAGTGGGTTTAATCATATTATTAACTTATAATAGAACTGTAATAGTATTTAGGATATCATATATGATTCACTTACGGATTTTAATTACCCGTTCATTTGTTAATTCCATGTTAAAGTAGCGTTTTGGGTATGATGGTTTCATTTATCATACATGTTCTGACTTGTAATTATTCATAAGATTATATGGATCATGATTAATTACTTCTAGAATGTAAAACATGATATATATATATATAATATATATATATTACGAATAATATATATATATATATATATATAATAGACCAATAAATGGAATGAAATACACCGTTCATGGAGACGGTAGGCCATATGTACGCTTAAATGATGTTTTCATTTCCTTATTTAATTTAATGAAAGTAAGTAAATAACATATGAATAAATATAGTATCATTATTATGTAATATATTTCATGATTATTTATTATATATACTTTTTAATCATTCTTGAATGGTTAACATGGAAAATGAATCTCATCGCGTCATGGAGACGGTAATTCGTACGTACGGACAAGTGATGATAGCATTCCCGTAATTATTGAATGGAATTGGAGTGGATGATATAATATCTAAGAATCAGTATGATGTTATAATAATCATATATAGTTATTATTTCCACCATTATACCCATCCATGTATGGTGGTGGTCAAAAAATAGATTACACCACGACGTGGAGATGGTAAGTCGTACCTACGCATGCGCGGTGGTTTCATTTTTCATAGGATGGATATAATGTGAAATAGAGTTGTTTAATATTTATAATAACATATAAGTATATTATTTATACTTATGTTATTACTTTATAATGAAACAACTAAAGAAGAATAATTAGAAGAAGAAAGAAAATTTAAATAATCGTTAGAAGAGATTATCTCTTCCTCGACATGCCTCTTTTAAACTTCTTCTTAGGGAAATAGAGATGGTCTCTTGAAAAGGACAGAACCTATATAATATAACTATAGAGGTTTAGAAGAGTAATTGGCAGTGGTTGGCCGATATTTAAGGCTTAAAATGGAGTGAGGTGAAGAGGGAGGAGGTGCCCTTTTATAAGAGAGGGGAAGGGCACTTTTGGAAGCCTCAAAAATATTAATTTATAAGAAAATCCAAACCCAATTAAAAACATCCAAAATGACTCAAATTAGAATATGAGATGAGATAGGGTTGTAATCTCATCATCCAATAAAATTTTGACATGTTGGGAAATTATTTTAAACCTTATCAATTTTATTTATCTTTATGTAATCTATTTAATCTTATTTGTGGTAATAATATTCTAAATTTTGAATTGTTATAAATAATTACTTACGTGTTATGAATTGTCTATCATTGGATATTTAATGAAATTTTAGACCATATAAATTTCAATTTATAATTTTTGAAATATTTTTTGTGATTTTTAAACTTTTTAAAAATATGTTATTTTTATAAAATATCAATAGTGTCAATTTTGACACTATTAATTTATATGAATTTAAATAAAATCCACACAGAAGGTACGTTCAAAAAAAATTCATTCCTAACATGTTATATACATCTAGAAATTTTTTGGATCACACTAATTAGTTCATATAATATTTATTTTAATATTTTTAAAACCATTTATTAGATATTTCTCTTAATAAAATAATTTCTATAACATTTTTGTATGATTATTTAATATACTAATTTGTTGCATAAAAAATAAAAAATAAAATACTATGATTAAGAATAATCTATTATCTTTAATAATAATACTTTTAGTCGAATTTATCTTCTAAAACAACCAACTCTTAACATTTTATCTTTATTAAAGTATGAAGGTTAAAACTTTGACATCATTTAAAATAAAATAATATAAATGTCATAATCTATTTTATAAGGCTCCAAATGGTACACAAGTAGACCCTTGGATGATTGGGGTATATATATAATCAAACAATAATGTTTGGTCATGTTTATGGTAATTTTGTTGGGTATTATTATTTTAATAACACTATATTTTTGATTTTTCACTAAATAAATAATTTTCTCATCATTAATCTATAAGATATTAAAGTAATTATATATTTTTTAAAAATCAAAAATCAATTACCATGATGAAGAAAAGAATTTTATCTTTCAAATGAGTATTTATAATTGAATTTATATTATGTATAGCCTTATATTAAAAATACTTTAATTATTAATGTTTGAGTGAGACATATTTCACTTTCTTTAAATAAAATAAATTAAAGGTCTTAATCACATCCAAGTGGGTTCCAAAAGATACCATTTAGGCCAAAGTATATTTTAGGATGAAATATAATCATCCAATTATATTAATAAAAGTGTTAATGAAATTTATTATATTATATTTACCCTTAATTACCTAATTTATCATTAACTGTTGTAAATAAAATTTACCATAGTTACTATTCATAATGCCTTCAAATAAAAAGTATCCTATTAACATAATTTGGACATACTAATTACAAATATGGAATTTATTTTTCCAAATTCAAAACACAGAAGTTGCAGTATTTAATTTAAAATTAATCCCACTGTTGAGAAAACGGGTTTTAAAAGTCAAAACATTGCAAAAGATTGAAATGTTTTTACCTATGAATTAAATGTAAAAATAATTATAATGACATAAAATATATTAAATGGTAAAAATATATTCTATTTATACTTTAAAACAATTATATAATATATTTTAACCATAAAAATTATTTTGATGAAAAAAGTTGTTTTCAATTATGATTTAACGTATTTTTACTATTCATCAAAATAAGAAACTTATAAGAAATATATAAAACATTTATCCAAGGTAAATTTTTATATCCTGATTCCAAGTAAGAAGTTTAATTTTTCAAATTGAATATATAAAATCTCAAAAACTGGATTTAAAGTGGGTGCACCATCAAAAGGCAGCAAAACTACATTTTTTTAAAAATACTTATTTTACCCGAAAGATTTATTTTGTTTTCATACCATGTTCTCAAATATGTGTAAGATAAACGATAATGTTATAAAATTAAAAATGTGGTTAATACTATTCATAATGGCTAGTTCATAATAATATTATAACAATATATAATTGTTTAGTGAAACTCGGTATTGCATACAACACAAGCTATTTAGGAAGGTCGGTCTTGCGTGCAACACATGCCAAGAATAGTGTTTGTGTATACTACAAGATAATACAGTGTAGCATATATCACAAGCTAATATTGGTGTAGCATACAATACAATACATCAAATAAATTATAAATAATATTTATCATAAAATCTCAGGGTGTTACAAGATAGGTTGAAAATCATGTGATGTGTACCCCTTAGATGGGGAGTGCACACAACTTGTGATGGAAATGATGATGGACCTAATAATAGGGTTGGTTAAATACATAATAGGGTCATAACCTCAAGATACACATTCAAGGAATGAATATAATGAACTAATATTTACATACAATGTGATTACATCTTAACAGATGAATATTCATTTCATTATACATAAAATACGCCCAAGGACCACAATATTTTAGTATCTTTGGAGACATGTTACAAAATCTTCCTATTTAATGAATATTCTTAAAAATATCCCATTAATATATTCCAATTTAGTAATATTCATAGAAATATCCTAATTAAATCTATATTTATAACCCAGGGAAATAAAAAATAAGAAAGGGTCATCTTAGATGCTTAGTAAGGGTAAACATGGAAGATATCAATTGATGGTCATATGAATGCATACGATAAGAAAAATAGAATGATATTATAAATATAACTTAAAATGTTTATACCAAATATATCAAATATTTTAGTCATATTACATGGAATAAATCATTATCATTTCAAAATACATGAACCTTAAGGGTGACAATTTATTATAAAATATGACGAGTTAGAATTTCATGTCATATAAGTGTGTAACCATCATAATTTTGGAAACTATTTCCTATATCAAGGTCATAATATGAGAATATTAAATAATAATATATTATCCATCAACATTGATTTCCCATTTCATTATGGTTCATCTACCATGACCTGTTTCCCATAGTGGACAAAGCCCATTAGCCTATTTTCCATAGTAGATCAAGCACATCAAAATTATCATGTCACATCTCTTGTATTGACACACTTAAATACATACTCAATTAGAATATATTATCTAGATGGATGGAAAAGTGAGTTTTCATATTATAGTAGTTTGATATCCAATTCAAACTAGAGAATAAAATCAATTGATATGAATTGGAAGACTTTGTAATGTCACATCCCACGTCTGAATTTTTCCTCGAGGATACAAAATTTCTTAGTAAGGAGCTATTATCTATTCATGATATTCCCAAATCATGGGTTATGAAATTTTATGGTAATTCCATAAGTCTAATAGGATGATGGACGGAAACCCTAAAACTTAATAGAGCCGAATTAAGAATAGTAATCATCTCCCGCTGCAAAGGAAGTTTCTTTCTATTCCCTATTGTTTTTAGAAGAGTCCCCTGATAGTGAATCTAAATACCATCCTCTAATTAATGTCTTAGAATTGTAACTAAACTTACCTTTTTCTTGACATAATATCATGGGATATTCAATGTCAATAATCAATAAAATTATTTGTGACTATACTATTAAGAAAGAGGGACCCGTTCCATTTATTCATTATGTATATGGATTAGGGGAATAATTTTACTTTGATTCAACACTGTATCATATTCTCCATTCATATAATTCCCATTACAATGCATTGTATAATGCAAACAAAACCCAATAATATCTAAAATGGGAAGAAACAATCATTAGTATTACACACCGAAGGGCGGTGTCCTCATTCATTCATAGAAACATGGAAGAGATAAATGAGATTGAAAAAATACTTGATCATGGTGAGCCTATATTATCACCCAATGATACATCCATTTGGATGGAAACCCATATACTAGACTATATCATACGAAGGATTATTCCATTAAATTGGGTAAAGAATGAGAAGATCTCTCGATGGGCAGTCAACATTTACCTTTTATACGTTCTCAACACTTTTTAATTACTCTATAAATGGGGATTTAACAGCGACCCATCAGTAAATATTTCCTTAAAAATAATTGGATAAGAGTAGAATCTTTATTTAAAACATTTTTATAAACAAGGATATGGAATAAAAAGAAATTTCAACCGAGAAGAAAACTAAATATTATTTTTCTTTAAAAAATAATTTGTACCCTTGATTAAATAAAAAGGTAGAAATTAATGGAATCTTTTTATAACTAAATAATCAATGGAAAAACAATTCTTGGGTTTTTTTAGGGTTTTATCACAAAATCTCATCATTGGTGGCATATTAGAAACAAATATCGATAAACAATGAGATTATAACATTGAACCATTACCACTTTGGTATATTTAGAATCATAATACCAATTAAAGAAATAATATTATATGGAAATTTATATACAATAATTATAATTATAAGTGTCATTAAATTCATTTATTTTAAATATATACATCAGAAAAAATAATTGAGTGGTATATAAGAAATGTGTGCCACAGAAATAAAAGTGAGTCAAAAACCCCATTATGCTTTGATAATATCTTGAATCGTAAGGCCCATTTAAGAATACAATCAAATAAAAAATTAAATATCTTGAAAATAATCATATTAATTATATAACATGTCAAATTTTCATTATATAAAAAAATAAACGAGTGGTGAATATGGAATAAGTCTCCCTAATAGAAAAGAGAGACTAGAAATATGTTAGATTAAGTGTCAACATCATTCATACACATTAGAAGATCTTGTATAATAAATATAAGTTTATTATAAATATATTATAGAACCATAATAATATTTATCATATTAATATGATTTACTTATGACCATTCCTTATCTATTTATTAACTATACCCCTTTCAAACCATGTTTCAAGTAATAATTGGTTCATTTTTCATATATGTTTTGGTTTTTATTTGTAGTAATTTAATGTCATCCCTGATTCCATAATATCTAGAATTTTTACCAAGATATAAATATAACATATAATCATTATATATGTACTTTTATTAAACCATTAATATATATATAATTAATTTCACTATTTATGGAGATGGTTGACCATACATCCACATGAACAAGGATTCCATTTTCTAGAAAGATGAAACCAGAGAAAGGTAAATAATATATTATCATTAAAAAATAATTTTTATGTCATGTATATAAAATATTTTCAATAAAACTATCCTTATTACCATACATGTAAATCATAAGTGGGGAATGAATTACATCACTTCTCAAGGTGGTTTCCCACCGTACACATGAGCGACATTATCATTTTCCCAAAGAATGTAAATAAATAAGATTTATGTGATACTATATCTCAGTAGGTATAATTATATAATATATATCAAATAACTAATTTTAATCCATCATAATTTCCAATAATTATAGTGGTGATGGAAAATGATTTATTTTGATTCAGGAGGAAGTAGTCCACTGTACACACGACCGAAAATTTCATTACCCACTTGATGGAAGTGGATATGGATATAGGTTTTTCCATAAATATTATAAAATATCACAATATGTTATAAATTTGTGCTATTATATTTTAATTATTAAGACATGAATTAAGGTGGTAAGAGACGAATTAAAAGGAAATATATATTGGTCCATACTTTAAATATAGATATTACTTCAACATTAAAGAATATTTATTATATAACTTAACATAACCACATCAGTACCATATATGTTTAGTGTCTTTAGAAACTAGGGAATATAAACAAGTGGTTCATAAAATATCCACATTGTCTCCAGCTTATTTCTTCATAAATAGAATCCATTTTGACATATCTTACTTCATACACTTCTTCATGACCTGGGGAAAAGAAACATATGAAATGGTGAGGTCAAATTCTGAGTATGGGTAAACAAGTGGAATATAAATCATAAACATAACAATTGAAAATCTTATCATGCAAGTAATAGATCAAAATATCATGTCATGTCACAAATCAAAAATATGAAATGTAATCCCAATAAACATAAGAAACGACGTGAAATTTTGTGTCATATCCATATAAGATTATAAAATACTTTTTTATTAGTCAAGGCTCTTTTCTGAGACTATCATTGTGGAAATAGTCCCTTACTGAACCGAGTTCACTCTTCATTCCAACCCTGTACTACTAAACCATATTTACTTTCCATTCCAATAATGTCTATCTCAAGATTTAAAAATCTTTACCCAATGCATTGTAGGGAGATATAGGTCCCACCCATCTCATAATGAAACCACTCTTACATGTGCCACAAAAGCAAAAAAACATTCAAAATAAAAAACCCATGAAATAAAATGTGTTTCTTAAACATCATTCTATAATAATTAATATAAGATAAATTTATTTTTAATCAACATTCAATCATAAACACAATAAAATAATAGTAATACCAGGGACCTAAAAAATAACTCTATATAAAGAGTTTCATCTTTGATGGAAAATAGTGTTGAGAAAACACATGAAATTAATTCATATTGAAAATATATTTCTTCTTAAATTGTTTTCCTTCCTAAAAAATGCCAAAAAATAGAATAAATAATTTTATGTGAAAAAAATTGCATGCTTGTAGAAAAATACTCATAGAAATAAGGAATTATAAAAATGTAAAAATTTGTTCATGCCCTTTAAGTTAAAAAACATTCTTCTCATACCTGTGTTGGAAAATTATGAAAGTACCTCATACAAAAAATGAGAAAAGATTCTATTAACACTGTTTATTAAAAATTTACCAACGGGTAAAATTTATATTTTAACAAATATAGAACGATATAAATAATATTTTGAAATACATATTTAGTAAACATGGACATGGGTGATAATTTACCCCAATAAATAATTACGAATAAATAATCTCGGATAAAAATGAGATTTCCAAAGATTTCAATTACATTATTTTTGATATGATTTGTATGTATACAAACCTCTTGTATAATGATTTAGATAATTTTAATGATTTATTAAAGAATAATATTCATTTTTATGATAAAATGTGTCATCATTTTTCATCCATTTGTTAGTAACACTTTATTATTACTCATTATTTAGGTATTAATTGTTTTATGGTCTTATGCATGTTTTATCGAATAAATTTTTATTCATATTTTTAGGTTAGAGTTATATAATTTACATAATGGTATCATTATAATATATGTCACAGTTAGTCATTCAATTAATTTATATAATCATGATTTAATGGAGATTACGTAAAATGATTCACATCGCACCATGGAGATGGTAAGATGTATGTACACACAATCGACGATATCATTCCCATAATTGTTGAATGGTATTGAAGTGTATGGTGTATAGTATATCAGAATCAAAATAATTTTATATCAATCATATATATATTTATTAATTCCATTATTATATACATCAAAGTAAGGTGGTGGTGAAAAACATATTACACTATGATGTGAAGACGTTATGTCGTACGTACGCATGTGTGATGATTTCATTTTTGATTGTATGGGTGGAAGGTGGAATATTGTTGTTTCATTTATATAATAAAATATCATTATATGAGTGATAATTATTTATTACTTTATAATGAACCAACTAATCAAGTGTAAGAATAATTAGAAAGATGTTTGAAAGAATCAGTAAATGATATTACCTCTTCTTCGATGTGCCTCCTCTAAATCTCCTCTTAGAGCACTAGAGATTGTATTTGAAGATGATGAGAACCTCTAGAATGAAAATAGGGAAGTTGAGAAGGAAAAAGTGTAGGGAATTTTTGATCTTGAATTATCAAAATGAAGTAAAGAGGGGAGGTCGGAGGTTCCCATTTATAATTGAGTTGAGGGGCACATTTGGAAACAGCAAAAATAATAATTTATAATAAAATCAACCCCACCCAAAAACCTCAAAAATGTCCCAAATTCGAATTTGATATGAGATAGGTCTATAATATTATCAAGCAATAAATTTTGGACAAGTTATTAAGTCAGTTTAAACCATATCTTTTTTTAATAATACTTAGTTATTCTATTTAATTTTAATTGGGGTAATAACATTATAATTATTTAATGGTTATAAATATTTAATTATATGGAGTTAATTGACCATAAATGGATATTTAATGATTTTTTAGATATTATAATTATCACCTTTTAATTTTTAAATATTTGTATGATTTTTAAATAATTAAATAAAATGTTTTTTTCCCAAAATATCAATAGTATAAATTTTCCCAATATTCATATATTTTAATTTAAAAAAAAAATACACAAAGGAGATAAAGTCAAAAAGAATATAATAAATTCATAAAATGTCATAGTCACATATGAAAGTCTTATATCACATTAATTAGTTCTTATTATATTTATTTTCATATTTTTAAAACCATTTATTTTATATTTATATAAATAAAATAGTTTTTACAACACTATTGTGTCCTCATTAATTGTAATTATTTAATCTCTAAATATTATAAATAAATTATTATGATATAGGTAATTATATTATATTTATAGGGACTATATATAGTCTATATTATCTCTTAGTTATCCATATATTAAAATTAATAAAATTATATAAAAAGAGATTGTGACATTGTGTCACATTAATTAGCTTTTATTAAATTCATGTCATATTCATAGGTAAGTGTGAATAAAGGGATTAAATTTCGAAAAATAGATTCTAAGGGTATAATTTAGTCATCCAGTAGTATTTTAATTGGTGTTATGGTAATTTTATAAAATTATATTTACCCTTAATTACCCGATTTACCTTTAACTATGTTAACAAAAATAATTACCAAAGTTACTATTAATAAGGAAAAAAAATACAAGTATAAAATAAAAATAATTTATACCTAATTATCCCAAATATGGAATAAATTGTTAAAAATACAAATCATAAAATATGCAGTAATTAATTTAAAATTAGTCTCATTGTTGAAATGAGAAAATGTGTTTTAAAAGATGAAACATCGCAAAAGATTGAAATGATTTACCTATGAATTCAATGTAAAATTAATGATAATGATATAAATTATATTAAATGACAAAAATATATTCTATTTATACTTTAAAACCACTCAATATTAGAATTTATCAATATAAATTATCTTGAAGAAAAAAGTTGTTTTTAATTAAAATATACCATATTTTTACAATTCATCAAAACAATAAAGTTATCAAAAAAATATCATAAATGTATCCAATGTAAATTTATATACCCCTATTCAAAATAACATGTTTATTATTTCATATAAAAATTATTAATGTGTCAAAATCTTAATTTAAAATGGGTTCTCCATTCAAATGTGTAAAATCAACCTTTAAAAAATAGGGATTTATATATCAAATATGGGTTTTGTTCAAACCCTTTGACTAAAATATCCATTGGATGAATATCAAAAATATATTATTAAGTATATAAATCATATATATCTCTATAATCACCAAATGTAATGCACTAAAAAATAAAAATATCTAATTGATTTATATTTTTTATAAATAATTGACAGCCAATGAATTCATTATTAATTTTCATAAGTTAGTTATAATTATTCCCGTTACCTAACAACTAAGATATAATTATAATTCTTTAATAAGGTAGTCTCATGGTTGGTTTAAAATAATTATTGCGTGCAAAAGAACCCACCGAAAAATAAAAATTATATAAAGAAAATATTTCATAAAAACATTAGGGTGTTTCTTCAACCCCCCTTAAACTGAATTTCTCCCTCAAAATTTGCCACTAGGAAACAAACAGATAAGGATACCTCTCCCTCATCATATCCTCATTTTCCTATGTAGCTTCTTCAAATTGGTGGTTCATCTATAAAACATTAACCAAGTGAGTGCTCTTTTTTCATCGAGCCTTTTTGTTACGATCCAGAATCCCTATGGGTTGTTCTTCATACGAATGATCTTTCTCCAGCTATGCAACTTATAATATTTTTACTTGTGAAGGATCAAATATGTACTTTCTCTTGAGATGTACATGGAATATGTCATGAAATTAATAGAGATTTAGTGGAACCTATAATAAATATGATACCATCCCAACACGATCCATAATTTCAAAAGGACCGATATGACTAGGGCTCACCTTTCCCTTCTTTCGAAATCCCATTACTATCCTCTATGGAGTTATTTGTAAGAACACCTTATCACCCACATAAAATTATAGGTATTTTCTTCGGTTGCCACCAGATATTATTTTTCAACTATGAGATTTTATTATGTGTTGTTGAATAGATCTTTCCTTTTCTACCATGTCATAAAAAAGATTAGTTTCTAATAGCTTTGTTTCCCCAACTTCATTCCAACAAGTTGTAGTTCTGCACTTATTTTCATAGAGGGATTCATAAGGATCCATCTGAACACTACAGTAAAAGATATTATTGCACAAAAATTCCACCAATGGTAGGTATTGAAACCAACCACCATTTAAATCAATAGATAAAGCTCTCAACATGTCTTCCATAGTATGAATTGCACTCTCAAACTGACCGTCTATCTGAGAATGGTAAGCTATGAGAAAACTTAACTCTGTATCCAGAGCATGATAAATACTTTTCTAGAACTATGAGGTAATCATTGGATCCCAATATTATATAATGGAATGTGGTACTCTATACAATCTTACCAGTTACGTTAAAAATATATTGGAATGGTGGTCAAGAGAGAAATATTTTCTAATAGAAATGAAGTGTGCCAACTTTGTAAGGTGATCAACTATAAACCATATAGCATTGTCTATTTTGGATCGTGGGAATTTCTATGACAGGGTTCATAGTGACATTTTCCCATATCCAATATGGTTTGGTAAATGGTTGTAACACCCACTTAGACTTTTTTCTACCAACTTTAACTTGCTAAAATACCATGAATCGAGATACATATTCAGTTTCATCTCTTTTCATGCCATCCCACCAGAAGTACACTTTCAGGTCCATGTAGGTCTTTGTTCTTCCTGGTTGAATAAATAATGAATAACTATAAGCCTCATCCAATAATTCCTTTTTTAACTCTGGCATGGGAGGAATACAAACTTGATTCCTGAATCTTATTATTTCATCATAATCAAGGCTGACTTCATGAACATTTCCCACATTCTTTTGTAACACTACATCTTCCTTCGATGCATCTTTAATATTCACATGTATATATGGTTGAGCAGTAATTTTCAAAAGATATGATTTCCCCCCATATATTTAAATTTCACGATCCAACCTTTGAAAATCCATAAATATTGGATCTTTCATGATCCTCATCTTGGATATGCTAGCATGGTCTTTTCGACTCAAAGCATCTGCCACCTTGTTTAGTTTCCTTGTGTGTTAATGTATTGAGAAATCAAAATTTTTAATCAAATCCAACGATCTTCTTTGAAGAAAATTCATCTCCTTTTTTGTGAAATTATAATTTAAACTTTTATGATTGTCATAAATATCAAACCATTACCCATAAGGACAATGAATCAATATCTTTTAATTCAAAAATTATAGTAGCTAACTCCAAATAATGAGTTGGGAAATTTCTCTCATGAATTTTATACTTCCATGAGGCACAAGCAATCAGTATTTTATTTTTCATGAGAATAGTTCCCCACCACTTATTATGTGTATCATTATAGATCAAAAACCTTTCCCCACTAAAAGGAAGTGTGAGAACAAGTGCACTCGCAAACCTTCATTTTTAACTCATTGAAGTTGTAGTCATATTACTCCGTCCAAACGAACATAACACCTTTCTAAGTCATCTTGGTGATTAGAGTAGATAATCATGAAACAACATTCACAAAAATTCAATAATATCCTTCCAAACCTAGAAGAATTAGAAACCCAGTTACAGTTAATGGTCTCGACCTTCTTTCAATAACCTCTTTTTTGGATGGATCCACAGATATATCTCTTCTTGAGATTCTGTGACCCAAAAATAACATTTTCTGAAGCCAAAAATCACACTTTGTAAATTTGGGGTAAATCATTTCATTTCTCAGGTTCTTCAGTACAATTCTCATGTGATCTTCATGTTCTTCCATTCTATTTGAATAGACAATAATTTCATCTATAAATAATACTATATACTGCTCAAGATAGTATATAAACACTCTATTAGTTAGATCCATGAAGATAATGGGTGAATTTGTAGGACCAAAGGCATCAAAATAAATTCATAGTGTCCATACCTTGTACAAAATATTGTATTTTCTTTATCCTCCTTTTTGAATCTTAATTGATCATATCATGAATGAAGATCAATCTTGGAAAAGTATTGAGCTCTGCGTTGTTGGTCAAATAAGCCATCAATCCAGGGAAGAGGATATTTTTTCTTGATATTGATCTTATTATGTTCTCGATTATCAATGAAGAGTCTCATTGATCCATCTTTCTTCTTAGAAAATCGAACAGGTGCTCCCCAAGATGATGAATTTGGGCATATGAATCCCTTATCCAGATTCTCTTGGAGTTTCTTCATCAATTCCTACATCTCAATTGGTGACATTTTATAAGGTGTATTTGAAATATGCATATCACTCAGTTTGAGTATTATTGAAATCTATAATTCATGATTTGGACAAAGACCTGGAAATTCCTCTGAAAAGACATCATAAAACTACCTTACAGTGGGAGTATTCTTTATTTTGATTTTCTCCCAAACCATTTGAGATAAATAACCATAATTTATTGGAATCAAGGACAATAATATTGGAAAAATTTCTACAAGAATATTATATTCATAATTTCATCGATAGATGATCATAGATTGACCAAGAATATGAAACGTGACTTCCCTTCCATGTCAATTGATATGATTTACATATAAATAAATCCTATCCATGAAAAAAATCACATCTAATTACACTATATAAAGGATCACAAGATTTGAAGCAAGAACTTTCCCAGAAATTTCAAACAGAGAAGAATTATAAACTTTTGATGTGATTGTTGTTCCATTAGGATTTGACACAATTAACTCAACATATAAATATTGATGTAATGTAGTTATCCCCTTATAAAATTACTCATAAATAAAGAGTGTGTGGATCTAGAATCAAATAAAACATTTTCTACTTTATAGTGGATACCAATTGTACCTTTCAGTGCTTTATTATCGTACTCCACGTCACCGATAGTGATTGCATGTGGCATTACTTTTTATTTGGCCTTAAGTGTTTTTTGATGTAGATCATCTTAAATAACCCTTGGATTAGGGAATTGATTGGCATAATGACCCATTTCCTTTCACTTGTATAATTGATGGGTAAGAGGTGCATTCTGTGTAGTCTTTTCTTTATTCATATCATTAGACATCATTTTCCCATCACTCAAGCATTCAACATCTAAATGACCTTATTTTCCACACTTAAAACATTTATTAGTCCCTTTAAGACAATTCACTCCCTGTTTATTTCCACACACTAAACATAAGGAAAAACTCATCTTCTTTTTCATGCAGTCTTTTGATTTTCCATTGAATTAAATTTTTCGCTTCTTATCAAAACCATATGACTGATGGGTTACTATAGTCTCCATCTCATCTTTGAGATCACATAAACAATTTATATGTAGCTATTTAAGTCCCTTATGTATAATGAACTTTGAAGACTTAGTTTTAAGCCAATAAAGAATCGATCAATTTTACACTCTAGTTGGATAATAATTCCAAAAGCGTAACTTGAATGTCTTGTAAAATTTTATTGATAGGTACATATAGATTCATCATCTTTTTTATTAAGTTAAGGGAACTCTTTCTCCATATTTTTTCTAAGATTACAAGGAAATTACTTATTGAAAAATATGTTCTTGAACTCGTCCCACTCTATGGAGTCCATTTTATCTCTTTGCCTCATATTCTTGATAAGATACCACCGTTGATCAGCTTTTCCATATAAATGATAGACTGATAAGATGAAGTTATCATGTTGAAAACAATGTAGAATTAAAAATATCTTTTTAGTGGTACTGATCCATTATTCATCCACTAATGGATCTAAAGACCCATTGAATGAAGGTGGACAGTGTCTCATGAGGGACTCAATAGAATGTTGCTCCTTCCTTTTCATGTTTGTAAGACCTACATGATTCATACCTTGAGAAAGTAGTTTGATCATGAATAAAAGATTTTCTATTCCATCTCCCATAACATTTGGTTTCTCTAGGGGATAATCATTGTATTTTCGTCACATTCATCATTAATACAGTTCCTTTGGGTTCCAGCCATTGACTAAAACCGAGAATCATAGCATGAGAAAACAATAATCATAATTAGAAAAACTCATAATCAAGAACTAAATTTTAAATTAGAACACATTAGGTTTTATCATAGTTTATTCATTAACATATCTAAAACACAATGATAATATTATAAATTATACGTAGA
Source organism: Viscum album (assembly GCA_963277665.1). Classification (NCBI taxonomy): domain Eukaryota; kingdom Viridiplantae; phylum Streptophyta; class Magnoliopsida; order Santalales; family Viscaceae; genus Viscum; species Viscum album. The sequence continues at coordinate 255,494,901 of OY728143.1, read as the reverse complement.
AATATATTTAGGGTTCTTAATAAGGTTCTCTCATACTAGTTTCCAAAGGATAACTATAACTTATCTCTAATACCAACTATAATGGCCCATACATGACATATAGATATGACATTAACATTAAAGAATATTTATTTCATAATTCAACAAAACAACAATAGGACCATATGGGTTTAGTGTATTTAGAAACTGGGAAACATAAACAACTAGTTCATTAAACATCCACATTGTCTATTACATATTTCTTCATAACTAGACTCCATTTAGACATATCAAACATAATACCAGTATTTATAACCTAAGTAAAAGAAATAAATGAAAGGGTGAGATCAAATGCTCAGTTAGGATAAATCAGGGAAATATCAATCCTAAACTTAATATTTGAAAATCATATCATTCATTTAAAAGATCATAAAATCATTTCATGGGATAAATCATAAAAGTGTAATGTATTCCCATTTTTCATAGAATAAGACATGAAATTTCATTAAATACACACAATACCATATAAAATAATTTCATATTAGTCAAGGCTCATTTCCTAGACTATAAAAGTAGACAAATTCCTTTACTAAACTGAGTTCACTCTTCATACCAGCCCAATATTACAGAACTATATTTTCTTGTCATTCTAGTAATGTATATATCATGAGATATAAATCATTATCCAATGAATTGGAAATAGATATAGGTCCCACCAATATCCTAATGAAACCATTCTATCGTGATCCACAAAAACAAAAAAAACACTCACTGTAGCATAACCCATGAAATAAAATGGGTTTTTGAAACATCATTCCATCATATCTGATATAAAACAGTTGTATTTCCAAAATAACGTTCCATAATAAATAAAATTAAATCATAGTAATAAGGGGGATATAAATATATCTTTATTTAATGTGTTTCATCTTATATGGAAAATAAGTTTGAGAAAACACATGAAATTAATTCATGAGGAAAATATCTTTTCTTCTTCAAAAATGTTTTCCTTCCTAAAAATGCCACACAATTTTAGAATAAATCATTTTATATGAAAATAAACTTGTAATATTATAGGGGAATATTCAATGAAATAAGGCATTATGAAAGCTAAAAAATCCATTCATTTCGTACACATTTAAAAACATTCTTCTTGTACTTTTTCCGGAACAGTCAAAATGTACCACGTACTGAAAATGAAAAACAATTCCATTAATACCATTTAGTAAAAATTTACCAATGGTTAAAATTAAATTTTAAAAAATATAGAAGGATATCAAGAATAATTTTAAATTCATATTTAGGAAAAATGGATTTGGATTATAATTATTCCCTAGTAAATACTTATAATTAAACAATCATGGATAAAAACGTGACCTGAAAAGTGATCCCTTACCTTAGGTATGATATACTTTGAATGTTTCTGAACCTCTTGCATAATGATTTAAATAATGTCGCAGATTTATTCCCAAATAATAATACTTTTTATGATAACATTTATGATTATGTTTTCCTCTATTTTTAGTGACATTTCATTATTACTCGTTATTCGGGTATTAACTACTTTATGTTATTAAGCATGTTTTGTGAGATAAGTTCCCAATACCCATTTTAGAAGATGGTAAGTCATATGTATACACAAGTTATGATATAGTTACCATATTTTTTGTATGATATTGAATTGGATTGTGTATTGTATCTCAAAAAAATGTATATCAATCATATATATATTTATTAATTCCACAATTATACACATCCATGTAAGGTGGTGGTGAAAAGTGGATTAAACCACGACATGGAGACAGTAAGTTGTACGTATGCACGTGTGGTGATTTCATTTTTCATAGGATGGGTAGAAGTTGGACTATGGTTTTTTCATGTTTATAATAACATATCATTATATGAGTGATACTTATTTTATTATTATATAATGAAACAACTAATGAAGAATAAGTAGAAGAAGAAGGATGTTTGAATGAATCGGTAAATGATATTACATCTTCTTCGATGTTCCTCCTCTAAATATCCTCTTAGAGAACTATAGATTCTATTTGAAGATGAACAGAACTAATAGAATGAAAATAGGGAAGTTGAGAAGGAAACTGATAGGGGATGGAAAAGCTTGAAGGCTCTATATGAAGTGATGAGGTAAGGGAGGATGTTCCCTTTTATAATTGAGGAGAGGGGCACTTTTTGAAACTCCATAAATAATAATTTATAATAAAATCAAACCATACAAAAAACCACAAAAATGTCCCAAAATGGAAGGTGAGATCATATAAGCCTGTAATATCATCAACCAATAAATTTTTGACAAGTTTTTTTTTAATTTTAAACCGTATCTTTTAAAATGACACTTATTTATTCTATTTAATTTTAATTAAGGCAATAAGATTATATATATTTAATGGTTATAAATATTTTCTTTTATAGTGTTAATTAACCATAAATGAATATTTTAAAGAAAATTATATCTTATAACTATCAGTAGTTATTTTTTAATTTATTTTTATTATTTTGAAATAATTTAATAAAATTTTATTTTATTAAAATATCAATAGTGTCAATTTTAACACCATTCAATTATTTGAATTTAACAGTAGTCCACACCAGAGATAAATTCTAAAAAATATTAAATACACTTCTAACATATCATATTATCCTTGAAAATTCATGGAGTACATTAATTAGGTCATACGATATTTATTTTAGTATTTATAAAACCATTTAATTTATATTTCTTTTAATAATATAATTCATACATAACTATTGTGTCATCATTAATGGTAATTATTTAATCTCTAAATGTTATAAATAAATTCATATGTTGTAGGTAATTATTTTATATTTACATGGACTATTTATAGTCGATATTATTTCCTAGTTATCCATATATTTGAATTAATATACTTATATAAAATGAGATTGTGACATTTTGTCACATTCATTAGTTTTTATTAAACTCATGCGATATTCATAGGTTAGTAGACATAAAGTGATTCCATTTTGGGAAATAGATAATAAGGGTTGAAATTAGAAATCCAATATTATTTTTATAGGTGTTAAGGTATTTTAATAATATTATTTTTACCATTTATTACCGGATATACATTTAACCACAGGAATAAAAAAAATTTATTATGTAATTATTCATAATGCTTGAAAAATGTAGCATATTAAGATAATTTGGACCTAATTATTCCAAATATTTATCAATTATTCAAAATTTAAAATAAAAAAGCTACAGTACTTAATTTAAAATTAGTCATATTGTTTAAATGAGAAAATAAGTTTTAAAAGTTAAAACATAGCATAAGATTGAAATATTTTTACCTATAAATTCAATGTAAAATTAATTATAATGACATAAATTATATTTAATGATAAAAATATATTCTATTTTTACTTTATAACCATTCAATATTATTTTTTAACCATATTAATTATCTTGATGAAAAACCTTGTTTTTAATTAAAATTTAGAATATTTTATTATTCATACAAACATGAAAGTTATCATAAAAATATCATAAATTGATCCAAATTAAATTTTTTTATCCCTCTTAAAAACTAAATATTTATGTTTCCTTATAATAATTATTAATTTTTCAAAATCGTAATTTAAAATGGATTCACCATTCAATGGTTTGAAATTAACCTTTTTAAAAAATAGGTTTTCATACATCCAATAGGTTTTTATGCGTACACTATGATGAAAATATCCCTTGGATGAATATAAAAAATATTTTATTTAGTATATAACACATTTATATTTAATTTATTAACAAATATAATTCACTAAAAAATAAAAATATATAATTGATTTATATTTTTCAAAAAAAATTGATAGGCAATTAATTAAAAATGCATTTTTATAAGTTAGTTATAACTATTCTCGTTAACCTAACTGCTAGGCTGTAATGGTAATTTAATAATACATGCATCTCACGGTTCATTTAAACTCATGAATACATTAAAATAATGATACTAAAGAATAAAAATTATTTAAAGAAAATATATCAAAAAAAATCCGAGTTTTACAAAAGCGTTTTGTGAGGATAATCGCCTTCATTTAGAAATATATTATTTGGATATATTATTAAGAACCATAGGAAAGGTCCTTTGGGAAGAACATATGACCTATATTTGTACAAGAATTTTTAGCAGATAATTTTTTATGTTTTTGGTTAAGGAAAATGGCTTATGAGGTGTAAAGAAGTGAGGGGAGGTGGTCTTCTTTTATAAATACCCAAAAATATTTAATAAATGTATGTACATTTTATGGAATGGGCATTAAAATTTGATAAATATTGGAGAGGAGGAATTATACGGTCTATCCACACTTCCATTGGAGAAAATAAATATCTTTTAAACATGTTGTTCTTTAATATCAATGTTAACTAACTTTTACCACTCTTTTCACCTCGGTAACTTGTAACTTTTTATGTACCATGGTAATTTACCTTTTAGTAATAAAATTAAAATGCTCCCTATTATATAATTTGGACACATTAATTCTAAATATGAGATCAAAATAAAAAAATAAATATCCTACATGTGTTGAAAAGTATATTTAACGCATGCATTTGTAACACACAAAACCATGTTTTGATCTTTACCACAATAATCAGTTTTTGTAATTTTACAATTCTATATGAAAAAAATTAAATCAACAAAATTAGATGTTATAAAATTTTAAATTTTAAATATTTAATTCATTTAATAAAATTAAATTCAAAAAGTGGCACAATTTCTTTTTATATAAACCCACAAATGTGATGAAAAAGTGATTTTCCAAATATAATATTTTGAGAAGTATAGAAAGTTTTAATATAAAATTCTACATGAAATTGATTGAAATTAAAAAATAATAATTCAATTGATGTATAATTGAAATGATTTTACATTAAATACTATATTAAAATAAAATTTATTTTTTAATTTATTTAATCAAAATGGTAGTTTTTAATAAAAATTAGTATTTTCTTAATATTCATTGAAATATTAATAATTTCAGAAAATTATTAATAATTAAATTCTATAAAAATATTTACATTATATTTTAAAAATAAAGCTTATTTTTTCTAATACATATTATAAAATTTTAGAAAATTAGTATCATTCTCTTTTCAGAAAAATTAATAAATACATTAGTTGAAAAATTAGTTTTTTCAAAACATATAAAGTCATTACTAAATATTAATTATATATTTATCAAAAAAATTTATTTAAGTAAAAAAATTATAATTAATAATTAATATTTTTAATTATTATTAATACCTCCATGTTATTTGTCTAGGTTATAAAAATCATGTTTAAATAATAATATTAGTAGTATATCTTGGTTCTTTAAAACTCATTGTTTCATGTAACAGAATCGATTGATGAAGTAAAATTTATTTGAATAAGATATTTCATAATATCATTGGGTGTTAAATTCTACCCCTTTAAATATATTCCACCCTTTTAATTTTATCATGATCATAGTCATCCAGGGTTTAGATTTTATAATTCCTTTTTGGAAAACCCACATCCAAAAAGGGTGTATAAAATTTTCTCATAAAAAAGGGAAACAAACATACGCAGTTCATATGGATTAAAATATAACTAGGTTTCAAAATTTGTAAAAAATAGTAGGAAGTGATGATATGGACAAGAAATATGTGTAATGGTCGTAGACCATTGATCTCATAAAATTTAATGACCATGAGAAAGTTATTAACCATGAAACCATAAATCAATGATGCAAGAAAAAGACTATCGAATCATCCGAAATAAAGGTAATATGAAACTTTTCTTACAATATCATTTACCGAAATTATATATATATATTTTACTATCAAGATATATAATATGATTAAAATAATGATATTTTATTTATTTCCAATTCATACGCACAATCGCATCCTTTGGTTATGGTTTTATCGATTTCCACTTCATCACTTACAATAATAAATGAAGAATAATATTTCAAGATTAAATCATGAAAAAATCATAGGATTCATAATAGAATGATAATTCATGCTTCTTTATATAGTTTTCATTTAATATAGTGTGGTTAGATTATGTTATCCAATATCTTTATAAATATTCATATGGTGAAATAATACATTTATCTGTAAATCCTCATCCAAATTTAAAATTAAACCCTTCTATAAATAGTTAAATTTAAGACCCATCTAAAATTAAAAATAAATATAAATAAGGTAACTATATTTTGAAAAATTAACTTTAACATTAACTCCTAAATATTATAATGTTTCTTTTAACTATCACATACTAATTATGTGAATTCCTTGGTCATATAGTATCCTAAAGCATGATAATGACCAAGATTTCCATAAAACCTCAAAGAAGACGTATATAAATACTAATTCCTAAAATAAAAGCACATAATATTGAATAAATTCCATAAATACAATAATTATATAAACACCATCAATAATAACATAAACCACTTTTTTATCAAATCATTAATCAATTCTGAGGTCACAAATACAATCTAATTTACATTGTCCACATCAATAATATATTAATCCGAACAAAAAACTATTATCTCAACATTAGTAACATGTTAAGGGTTATTTTTCTCTTAGTCATGTTGTTTCAATTAAATATCACCTTTACATTAGATCACTTTTATATGTCATCAGTACCCTTCAACATATTATTTAAAATAATCAATGAAAATTTTAAATTGAAAAATCCTTATATGATTCATGATTAATATAATACAATTCATGGATTCCAATATATAAACACTTCAATTATCCCCCATAAATATTATACCACTAATTTGGATTCATCACATTATTAATTAATAACTATTTCATTTCATATTTATTTTTTGTTCTCTTTAACATCAACATGAAAAACATTACATGTACCACCATGCTGATCATCTTCATTAAATTTCCCCCTATCATCAATTTTTATAATTCCTATAATATCAATATTTATAACATTGAATCTTTAATGATTCATTACAAAAGTCATTATTTTCATCTACCATGTTAACAAACTTTTTATTTCTCCTTGAAAATCGCTTATTTAGTGGACTTATTATCCAATAAAACATATCATTCCTTTGGGAAGTGATTTTTCCCACATTCTAGAAACAAAGGGAACTGAATACTCTTGTCATAATGGTCTCCACCACCTAGGTCTCAGCAAACTCTATCATTATCTTATTTGGTGAGTATGGGAAATGGTGATGGTGCATGTTTTTAATCATATATCATGATAATTGATTTGGCATAATCACATTATCCTTCAATCCAGTTATCACCCCATTTGGGTTTCTCATTAACACATTGTATATCATAGTAAATGTTAACCCAATTCCATCTAGTTCCCACCACTTAATGAAGCCAAAAAGTATAGTTTGAGAAATAATATTCCTAGTGGGAACCACATATCATGAAAAATAATTTATAATATGTCAAAATCATAACACATTATTTTCAATATAAGACACGTTAGGATTAACTAGAACAGTCAGGATCATCATCTACTCAAATCCTTCATGATGGTTTATAAAGAGTTTGTGAATTTCCAAAACATATCACCGAAGAGTTTCAAACCATGTGATCAAAATGGCCTGTGGTTGTGCCCCAGCTAATGACCAAGTCAAGTTGAATGACCCCTTTTTTAGTTTTTACACCTAGTTACATATATTCTAGATCAATATTCACTTGTAGTATCTAGAAATAGATGCATGTTCTTATAAACCACTCACTCTATCTTTCACAAAATTTTCAAGATATTTCCCAATAAATAGTCTTGTTGTAAGAACCCGGATCTTTTTCTCAGGTATGTTTTCCCTTTTATTTTTTTTATAAAAAGAGGAATTTCGGGAAATTTATTAAGTACATGCCATATACCTTATGAGTACATGTCGTGTACTCGGTTACCGCGGGTAGCTGGGTGCTGGCCGGGTAGCAACCATGCACACAGTCGTGTATGGTGACCTAGAGACCGCCTAATGCAGGGGCCAGTAAGGGCAAGTACACATCGTGTACTTCTAAATTACATGTCGTGTATCTCTAAAGTATACTCCGTGTACATTTTGTTTCACTAAACGCACTGGGGTCGCGTCTGACGGATAGAACAGTCTCCTTTTAGGTCTGGTTCGTCTGAGAGAATCCATACGACCGTGATCATTTTCTGAGGCGTCGACCGAACATCATTTCTTCAATTCAACCACCATCAATCTCATTAGGATAGTCTCAGTAATCTCTTCATTCTCCTAGAGCTTCGTTTCCTAATTCCTCCTCTTTCAAGAGTTATCTCTGGTTTAGTGTTTTAGACTTTTTTGTAGATCTACATTGTTCTTGTATAATTCAAGGCTTGAGGTTCACATGTAATGATCATGTAACACCGAGGTAGATGGTTTGTTCTTTTCTATTGAATTTCGATGAGTTATATGTGCAAAAGTGCCCAATACCCTTGAACGGGGTATTGCATGTTTACTATTTTAGACCTGTTAATTGACTACTATGTTTGTATACTTGAGTAGAGGATAATTGATTGAGAATCAGGTTAATTTCTATTCCTTGGAAGTGTTTTCCCATGAATGTTTGTTTATGACTCTTTGGTATTGCATATCCTGTTAGGCTGCATTGTTTGTTTCCCATGCCTAGTATTATTAGGAGGGAGTGTTTTATCTTACAAGCTATTATGCTTTAGAATGGTTAGACAAGTAGTTCTTGGGGTTTAATTTGGCCTCTTTGCATTGCTAAGCTTGTTTGACTTACACAGGGCCATGAGAACCTTGTTTAGTAGACCATAGGGAGAATGGGCATAATGGCTTCTCCAAAGTGTCTGTTATTATTGTTACGATGCAAGACCATATGGGGAATTGACGTAAGTTATTCATCAGAGTTTTTGTATTTCCTCGATGTGGGCCACAGGGGGAAAGTGACGTAAGTGCTTCCCCAAACCTCTTTTTAGTTACCAATATGAGACTATAGGGGGAATTTTCAGCGAGTGATTCTCCATAGAGTCTATACTAATGTTGAACCAGAGGGGTTAGAGTGTTTTTACTTCCCAGAGGGTTCCTTCTGTTTTCTTAGGCAGTACAAGAGGGGATTAGGCTATGAGAACATCCTAGAGGGTTACCCATTTGTGATTATCTTCATACTTTCCATGTGGTGTTTGAATTCTTTGAAACTGTAGGAATGTTACTATTGAGTACTTCTTTGTTTACTTATTATTTTACTTATTACCTACCCTAAATATTCACCGATTGTTAGGCATAGATCTTTTGGTGGTTGCCTACTAGGATTTAGTCTCACACCTTATTTGGGTCATGCTTTTGGGCCCAAACAGATTATATTGTTCTAGGTACAGATAAGGGCAAGCACCCTTATACTTTAGGTACATGACTGCTTTGGAGCTGGAGAGCATGGGACAAAGATGAGGATTGCGATAATGAAGATATTTTTACATGTTTTTCTTGTATTTTAGTTTAGTTCTAAATTTCAGAATTGTTACTTGTTTGGCTGCTTTCCTAGACTTATGTATCGTCTATCATTTATATATGTGTTCTCTAGTTGTTTCTTCACCAGTCTTCTGTTGTTTCTTGTTTTTTAGCATTTTTACAGCTTCTTCTATTTTATATCTATTTCTCTTCCACTGGGTTACTCTACCAATGAATGAATAGTTCCCCCACCATCACACCCAAGACCCTCGCTGCTAGTCTATAGCCTCTGTCATTTGGGGAAATGTGATTGAGTCCATGTGACCAACTGGGTATGGGGTGCCTCTGAGTGGCTTCTGGAACTGAGATGTTACAAATGGGTATCCGAGGAGTTCTTTTTTCTCTTGACTTACTATTTGGAGCCTATAGACTAGGAGATAAAGGAATATGTACTTTTAAATAGTTGTGCATGGGAGTATCTGGCTTGTGTACAGGGAAAATCCAATTTTCCTTGTTTATTACATGTTTTTAGTTTTTTCAATTTTACAGTTGATTTGATTTCACCATTGGGTGACCCACTTGTATTGTGCTATTATTGTTGCTATAATTGAGGTTCTATTTCTATTGCAACCCGATGCGATGGGGGTATTCCATCTCATGCATCATGTAGGAACTTGCTAGGAATCACATGTCATGAATTCTTTCTATTCCAGTTAGGATGCATTAGCGATCACATATTGTTGTGATAGGTGTTGTGCTAGATATGAATGCTGTTGTGATAGATGCCTTGATAAAAATTCCTGTATTTGATAGGGTATTGGTTGTGTAATATTTTATTTGAATGAACACCAAACTTTGGTTATTGAGGTGTTGTGGGCCCTCATGGATCGGAATTTGGTGGTTCATTGATCTATTATAATTGTTTATAACAAGTATAAGATGCCAAGATTTGATTCAGGGGGAGTATGGGCCCTCACAGATCGAAATTTGGAATGTTAATGTTCATTTAAGTGTTTATCTGGCCTCCAGAGTAGTTTCTGAGGCTTAATATCCTAAAAAACATTGAATACATGTCATGTAATGATGAATATATTCCATGTATTCTTCTGTTTGGGAAGAAACTATTTTTTCTTAGGTACACATCGTGTACAATAAGTACAGGTCGTGTAGTTACTAACCGTGTCTCAGTCTTTGTGGGCGGGGACATGGGGTTTGTAATCATTTGTAGGACACACCGTGTACTGTATGTAGAGACTGTGTTGTAGAACCATGTATTCAGCCATGTCACTAACAACATGGGTCGGTTGAATCATTTCTAATACACACCATGTCCATCTAGAACACGCCATGTAGTGTAACCCGAGTATCCAATCGTGTAATGAGCAACACATGTCAGTGAAGCTCATATAGTACAAACTGTGTCCATATGGAACCCATTGTGTAGTGTGAACCGTGTATCTGGCCGTGTCACCAACAACATGGGTTGGTGAAGTTTTTCTAGTACACGCCATGTCTGGAACTGGCACGCCGTGTAGTTTTGTTCTAGGAGAACCGTGTAACCTAGCCATGTAAGGGAACTCTAACAGGGGAGGAGGATTCATGTACAATTTGTGTGTAAGGACAACACACCATGTATAGGGTGTTACACGATTGAGTTGGAAGAAGTACATGCCCATATGAAGGCTTAAGGGAACACTCCATGTAGGCATTATAGACGCCGTGTATCCTAGTTTTGAAAAACATGAATGCTTTAATTATCATGTTCCCTCATTACTCTTTTATGTTTCGGTCCTTGTTAATTTTTGACCTAAGGTGTTTATTTGATCTTGTAGATTCATTCCATTGAGACGTCCTCTGGTTGTACACCAGTTATAGGGCAACGATGGAAAACCAGACATGGGAGGTCAGGGACTTCAAACAGATCCTCATGTAGTGCCATTATTGGTACCAGCCATCATTCCACACACAGGTACTGATGCATAGTTTCAAGAGGGCTTCATGTGGTTCATGCAGACCTTCCAATGAGTATCGCATCATTCCCCTTCTATGGAAGAGATGACGTGGGGTTTCCAGCAGCAGCATCCTCCCACATTCAATGGGGAAGGAGGACCTCAGGCTATAGAGTCAAAGTTAAAAACCATGCTTTCGATCTTCGAGCATATGGAGATGCCTCTAGAGATGTGAGTGAATATCGCTACATATATGCTTCTGGATTCCGCCAGGATATGGTGGGATGTGATCTCATGGGTAGGACGCTAGCAGGATATGGCTTATAATGAGTTCCTACGTACCTTCTATGACTACTTCTACCCAGAGACCTTGAGGGATGATAGTGCCTAATATTTCATGAGTCTAGTGCAGGGTACACTATCATTCATGGAGTACTCTTCTCATTTCATAGATCTATAGAGCCTCATGCCTATTTCAAGAGGTGATGAGCTATTCCTGACAAGGAATTTTGAGGATGGTCAGAGGCACGACATCCGATCACATGTGAACATATTCAGGTTGACTTCCATCACTTCTATCATTAACCAAGCACTGATCATGGAGTAAAATATGTGGGATTATGGTGTTGTGAGCCAGGCTGGCTCAATACACGAAGTCATTTTTCCTCCTACTGATAGGAGGAAGCACCAGAGGGGGTCTTCACGTAGTGATCAAAGGAGGTGAGACCCTTCTTCTGGTTTCCAGGTGGTGTGCTACCAATGCAGAAATATTGGGTATATGAGGCCACATTTCCCAAGATACCCAGTGGAGTGACAATATTGCATCAATATGGGTCATCATTAGCATTTATATCCAGTCTTCTCACTATTATCTGATGACATGGGTTCTTCAATGACACCAAATTTAGGAACAGCGCCACCAGTTTCTCATCAGTCTGGGAATTGGAGTTCTTCAAGACATTTGAGCCGAGGTGGAGGTCGCTGCTGTGGTAGTCATTCCTCAGGCATTAAATGACAACATGTCGGATCATCTTAGGGTTTTTAGGCATGGTCACAGGGCTGCAGTGCATATCATACATTTGTAGTGGAGCATACCCAGCATGATCAAGATCTCGGACCCTCTATAGTTAGTGGTACGATCTTAGTTGCCTTAGTTTTAGCTTTTACTCTTTTTGATATAGGGGCTTCCTATAGTTTTATATCTGTTGCTATTGTGGAGATCCTTGGGCCCTGTGTCTTTACTTATGCTAATGTATTGACATTGGAAACACTGTTGGGGACAAGAATGGCCAGTGTACGTCTGTGCAGAAAGTTCCCTCTTGAAGTTGGGGGGTGTCACTTCTTTTGGGACCTCTATGTCTTAGAGATTATGGACTATGATTTCATACTTGGAATGGACTAGTTTGTTCCTTTCCATGATATTTTTGATTTCTCTCATCATAGGGTGAGTTTCACATCACCAATGGGCGGATTGTTTCTTCATAAAGGTGAATGGGATATTCCGGTGAGAAGAGCAAGACCTGGGCATTATGGGTTGAGAGGAGTTACAACCTATATTGCGAGTCTCTTTCAAGATGACCAGGGGACTTCACAGATGTACTATTCCGTTGTGGTGGATCGTTTTAGGGACATATTTCTAGAGGAATCTTTAGGTTTTCCTCTAGAGCGAGAGGTAGACTTTTCTATTGAGCTTGTGCTAGGAGCAGCACCGATGTCTATTCCTCCATATAGTATGGATACACAAGAGTTACAGGAGATCAAGAAGCAGTTATAGGAGTTGCAAGAAAATGGTTTCACCTGACCTAGTACTTCTCCTTGGGGTTATCCTGTCCTATTTGCGAAGAAGGAGGATGGTACCCTCAAACATTGTGTGGATTATCGAATGCTAAAACAGTTAAAGGTCAAGAATCGATATCTATTTCCAAGGATTGATGATCTCTTTGATCAGTTTCGAGGAGCAAGGGTGTTCTCGAAAATTGACTTGAGATTTGGTTACCATCAGTTTTACATTAGACCATATGGTATACCCCGCACAGCCTTTGAAAGCAAGTATGGTCTATATGAGTATGTGGTTATACCATTCGGTCTAATAAATGCACCTGCAGTCTTCATGGCACTGATGAATCGAGTGTTCCATCCACACTTGGATTTGTTCATGGTTATTTTCATGGAAAATATCTTGGTGTACTCTCCCACTCAACACGACCATGATACCTATATTGAGATCATTCTGTTTACCCTAATAGAGCATCAGTAATATGCTATGCTCTCAAAATGCCACTTTTGGATGAATCAGATTAACTTCTTAGGTCATGTTATCTTGGAGACAATAGTATCAGTAGACCCTGAGAAAGTTAGAGAAATAGTTTCCAAGAAGCATCCAAAAATTGTTTTCAAGGTACCATGTTTTCTAGGTCGGTATAGATACTACATTAATTCCATACAAGACTTTTCATACTTAACAACACCTATGAATGTCCTGAGTAAGAAGGTTGCAAAGTTTTTGTGGTCTGATTCTTGTGATTCAGCCTTTAAAGAGATAAAAAGGAGGTTAACTTCAGCACCGATACATGTATTTACAGAGTTGGGAAAGAGCTATACTGTGTACTATGATGCATCAGGTATCGGTCTGGGAGTTGTGCTTATGCAAGGGGAAGGAGTCGTTGCGTACAGGTCTCGGTAGTTGAGGCCACATGAGAGGAATTACCAAACACACGATTGTGAGTCAACTGCAGTTTTTTATGCCTTACTCTTTTGGGATAGAATTTTTTGGTTTTCATGGACCTCAAAAGTTTTTAGTATATCTTCACTCAACGTGAATTGAATTTGAGGCAGTGAAGGTGGGTTGAGTACCTTCAGTATTTTGACATTGTGCTTGCCTATATGCCTCGGAAAGGCAATGTGGTGGATGAAGCGATGAGTAGAAGGGATCAGATACATGCAGTTTAGGAGGCTCGCAGTGAGGGACAGCTTATGGATCTGGTCTCTGACATGCATTTGCAGGTGCACGATAGGCATGGGTAGACATTTATTTCATCTGTAGCTGTTACCTCTACTCTTATAGATCGAGTGTCAATAAGGAAACTATCTGATTCTGAAGGCCTAGTCCTACAGGAAAGCATGTCAGGAGATGACCGTATTCCTGGATGGACCATAGGTGAATATGAGATCTTGCATTTTCATGGGCATGTATGGGTGTTAGCAGTCATACGCGAGGAGTTAACACAGATATTTTAATCCTCAGTTAGGGAAGTTCATCCTGGCATTACTAAGATGTTTCTTGATATACACCATCAGTACTGGTGGTCGGGTATGAAGAGAGATGTTGCTTGTTTCGTGACGAGGTGTTCCACCTATTAGCAGGTGAAGGAAAATCATCAACAACCAGCAGATATTTTGTAGTAGTTAACCATTCCCAAGTGGAAAAGGAATGATGTCATGATGGACTTCGGGACATGGTTGCCAATGTTTCCTCGAGGGAATGATGTTGTTTATGTTTTCAATGACAAACTCATGAAGGTTTCTCACTTATTGCGGATCAAGGAGACTTTTGTTGTTGATGAGCTGGGATAGTTGTATGTCCATGAGATAGTACGTCTATATGGGGTTCCGCACTTTGTTGTTTCAGGCAGGGATGTCCATATTACATCTTGGGTCTGGCAGAGATTACAGAACGCCTCGGGTACATAGGTACTTCTAAGTACCACTTACCACCCCAAGACAGATGGCTAGTCTGAGCGTTTGTTTCGGGTGCTTGAGGACATGATTCGTGCATGAATCCAGGATTTTGGAGGTTCTTGGGAGAATCACATACCTCTTGTGGAGTTTTCCTACAACAATAGTTTTCAAGAAACTATTCAGATGGCACTTTATGAGGATATATACGGCAGGCCATACTGACCACCGTTATGTTTCATGGAGGCACGAGAGGGAGCAATGTTGGGACCTTGTCTTGTACAGGATACCACAAATGAAATATTGTTGATTCAGAAGAGGATGGATACTTCACAGTCTCAATAGAAGTCTTATAATGATCATCAATGACGACCCCTAGAGTTTAGGGTTGGGGAATAGGTTTTCCTTCATGTCACACCGAGGTTGGGACACTATAGGATTAGGAGACAGGGTAAGCATTACCCAAGGAATGTTGAGTCGTTTGAGTTTTTGGAGAGATTTGGACCAGTTTCCTATCAGTTGAAATTAACTAAGAGGTAACAGGATATGCATGATGTATTACATGTTTCTTAGCTCCAATGTAACTTCTCATACCCATATCATGATTTTCAACCCGACTAGGTTGAGTTATAGGTGGATGCATCATTCATGGATAATCCTATCCAGATTTTTTATTAGAGTACGGAGGTTCTCTGTGGCCAGTCTGTTCCTTTAGTATGAGTTATATGGCAGCTCAGGGGAGTACATGATGAGACCTTGGAGAGGGAGACCGATGTACGATCATAGTGGCCAGAGCGGTTTGAGGATTCTTCTTCTACACCGCCTTGCTAGGTAAATTTATGGAAGAAATTCATTAAGGGGTGAAGTTTGTAAGACCTCGGATCTTCTTCTTATGTATTTTTTCGCATTTCTTCTGTTTTTTGAGAAAAATAGGAATTTCTGGAAATTTCTTAAGTACACGCTGTGTACTTTATGATTAAACATCATGTACTCGGTTACTGCGGGTAGCTGGGTGATGGCCTTGTAGTATCCATGCACACTACCGTGTATGGTGACCTGGAGACCACCTAATTCTAGGGCCGGTAAGGGAAACTACACACTGTGTACTTCTAAAGTGCATTCCATGCACTTTGTTTCCATTAAACGCACCGGGGTCACTTCTAATTGAAATAAGTGTCTCCTTCTAGGTTTGGTTCTTCCGAGAGTATCCATATGGACATGACCCTTCTCTGAGCCCGTGACCGTGCTTCATTTCCAAGATTCCAATCGTCAATCGTTTAGGGATTGCCTCAGTAAGCTCTTCCTTCTCATAGATCTTCGTTTTCTGATTTATCCTCTTTCTAGAGTTATCTCTAGTTGAACATTTTAGACGTTTTTGTAGATCTACGGTGTTCTTGGGAATTTCATGGAATGAGGTTCACGTATAACAATCCTGCAACACCGAGGTATGTGGTTTGTGACTTTCCCTTGAAAGTATTTGAGTTATATGTGTAAAATTGCCCAATACCCTTGAATGGGGTATTACATGTTTACTATTTTAGACCTGTTAATTTCTTGCTATTCTGGTATGCTTGAGTAGAGGTTAATGGATTGAGAATAGGGTTAAATACTATGCCTTATAAGTGTTTTCCCATGATTGTTTTTTATAACCATTTGGTATTTCTTATCCAGTTAGGTTGCCTTTTTTGTTTCCCATGACTAGTATTGTTAGGATTGATTGTTTTATATGACATGCTTTTATGCTGTAGACTAATTAGCCAAGTAGTTCTCGAGGATTACTTTGGCTGATATGCATTTCTAGGCATGTTTGACTTACACAAGGCTGGGAGAACTAGTTGTAGTGGACTATTTATAGAATAGATATTAGGGGATCTCTAGAGTGTCCATTATTATTGTTACGATGCGAGACCAAAGGGGAAATTGACATAAGTGCTTCCTCAGAGAGTCTGTAGTTCCTCAGCGTGGGATATAGGTGGAATGTGACATATGTGCTTCCTCATAGTGCCTTTTATTTACCTACATGAGAATATAGGAGGAATTAACGACGAGTGCTTCCCCAGAGAGTCTATACAAATGTTGAACTAGAGGGGTTAGACTGTGTGTACTTCCCAGTGTGTTGCATGTTTTTTTAGGTAGGACAATAAGGGATTGGGATTTGAGAATATATTAGAGGGTTACCTATTTGTGATTATCTACTTAAATTCCATGTGGTGTTTGAATGATTTGAAACTGTAGGAATGTTACTATTGAGTACTTCCTTGTTTGTTGCTTCTTTATCTTATTACCTGCCATATATATTCACTGACTATTAGGCACAGATCTCTTGGAGGATGCCTATTAGAATTTAGTCTCATACCCAGTTTGGGTCATTATTTTGAGCCCAAATAGATTATATTTTTGCAGGTATATATCAGGGTAAGTTCCCTTCTACATGAGGTACTTGACTTATTTGGAGCTGGAGAGCATTGGACCAAGATCAGGCTTGCGATGCTGAGGAGCTTATTATTTTTTTCTGGTATTTTGGTTTAGTTCAAAATTTCTACATTATGACTTGTTTGGATGCTTTCCTAGACATTTGTATAATGCATCATGTATATATGTGTGGTCGAGTTGTTTTTTCATAAGTCTTCTACTATTTCTTGTTGTTTGGCATTATTACTACTTTTGTTATTGTATATCTATTTCTCTTCGACTATGTTACTTTGATAATGAGTGCATAGTTTCCCCACTATCACACCCAAGTCCCCCACAACTAGTCAGAAGCCTTTGAAGTTAGGATAAATGTTCTTGAAGCCATGTGACCGATCGTGTATGGGGCACCTCGGGTCGGCTTCCAAAACTGGGATGTTACACTTGTCTTTAGAAATATCCCTAGATATTTCCTTATAAAAATCCATAGGGATATTAATTATTATTTCTCATCCTTGTTCTAAATTTCAGACTAAAACTTTCATATAATTAATATAATTACCTTATATATAAATATCCCATAAATATCTACCCATTTATTTCTATTTGTAGGCATACCCCAATTAAAGATTTCTTTATAACCCTGGGAAATAAAACATAGGAATGGGTGAGATCCGATGCTTAATAAGGCTCAACATGGATAATATAAATTTATGATCATTTCCAATCATAAGATAAGCATATGGTTACGAGATTTATCTAATCTTTCATGGATTGTAATAAGGATACACAGAATAAAATATTATAATTTCAGAAGACATAATCCAAAAATTCAAAAAACCATCACAAATAAATCCTAAACCATAATTTCTGTCATATATGTATGGACCCATAATAATCATATAAGGAAATTAACATGTAAAGGTTAACATCTGATACCATAAAATCATAATAGACCATGAATTAGTAACCATTTACAATTTTCATTGATCACTTTGAACATTTCTTGAGGAAAATTATCTTTTCACATTACAAATTTTGTTTTCAAAAATATATGATCACATTATATTGTAAAAATTATTTTCTATTGAAAATAATCTTTGAAATTTATAAAGTAATGTTTAAAACAATGAGTGTTTGTGATAATGAGATTTATCATTCATGTCGTACATGTTAAAAAAATATTCCTTTCACATTTTTTGTAAAATATAGAAGTTAATTTTTTGGAAACTCACAAGAATATTTCTTTCGAAAAATTTATAAAATTTCAAACATGTGAAAAAATTTCTTCAAAAAACCTTTTTATAATATTTGTAAGTTTCATTGAAACATTTCTAAAAACATGGATATAGAAGAAAATTTATTTTCAAATAAAATAATAAAATATTTCTGAAAAACAAAATTTTTAAACTTCGAGTACATATAAAAGAGAAGAAAAATGGAAAATTAGTTTTAATTAAATAACTAAAGGATAAGAAAATTAATGTTTTTATTGAGAGTTAGATCATAAAATCTCATTTTCCTAACCATATCATTGATAATTTGATAAATAATGAGATTGTAATATTAAACCTTTACCACTTAAATATCATTTGGATTGTAAGACCCATAAAATAAAGAACATTATATGTATATTTTTAATCAATTATTATAATAAAAAGGATTATAAAATACATTATAGGGTGGTATAAATACCACATAATAGAAACAAGTTGTGTATAAGGCATGTGTCCTACAAAAATAAAAGTTAGGTGAAAATCCCATACCACTTTGGAAATCTGTTGAATTGTAAGAACCATTAAAAAATACATCAAATGAAACATTATATGTCATTAAAATAATTATATTGAATATATAAAATTTCAAAGGGTTATTACATGAACATCCTAAAATAATCAAGTGGTGAATATGGAATAAGTCTCCCAAGAATTCGAGTGAGACTAGAAATCCCATACCTTATGTCTCGACTTCCTTTGTACACATTTCAAAATCATGTATAATAAATATAATATCATTATATATATATATTATATAACCATAATCATATTTATCATACCATTTGTTACTTATTACATTTTATTACTCATTGGTGGAAAATTCCTTGTTAAAATTACACTTCAAGGAATAACTTCTTCATTTTACATGTATGATTTGGTTTGGTATTTTTTGTCACCTTAAATTAATCATGGTTAAATAATATGAAAAAAATAACCATGATATATATATAATATATATTCATTATGCATTTATTTATAGTAATTTATAAAAGATAGAGATATAAAATGAATTACACTATTCATATAGATAGTGGGTCATACATACACATAAATGCCTTTTCAATTTTTTTGATAGATGAAATGAAATAAAGGTATATAATATATTAAATTTAAAGAATAATTTATGTTCATATATACCACGAATATTAAAAAAACTATCATTTTTTACCTTCCATGTAATGTGTAAGTGAAGAACGAATCACATCACTTCATAAATCGGTAGTCTGACATAGATTTGAGTGAAGTTATAGTATTCCCATGTATTGGAAAGTAAGATGGTTTATATGATATTATAATTAAAAAATAAAATTAATTTCATAAATACCATATAATTAAGTTAAATTAATCATTATATCCATTCGTGGGATATTTTTTTGGAAAACCAATTATATCGGTTCACCAGACGATTGTACATCATACACATGATCTACAGATTCATTTCCATGTTTATGGAAGAGGAGATGTATATAAGTTATAAAATCAATATAATAAATAATATATTTATGTTATATAATTTTGTTGTTATAATTTAAATATTATAAGATGAATTAATGTGGTATGTGAAGAATTAAAAAAAGGTTTATTGAAGACAATTACTTTCTATTAGAAACACCGCCACAGGATATCTTATTAAGTACACTTGAATTGGTCTTTTAGGAAGTAAAACATTTCATAGGTTGTTTTAGAGATATTTTGGTATGTTTTTTTGGGATCCAAATGTCTTATAATGAGTGAAAAAGCGATGGGAGGAGGTCCACTTTTATAATTAGGGAGGGGAGGAATTTTTGTGAATATCCAATAAAATTCAATAATATGAATTCAATATCATGAAATGTGCCTCAAAATATCATAATTAATGTAATAAAAGGATTTTATGGTCTATCCACTCCTCCGACAAAAAAAAAGAAACATCTTTTAAATATCTTGTTCCTTAATCTCTAAGCATACTCAGTTTCACCATTTTAATTTTATCCTGAGTAACTAGTATCATTTTACATAAATAAGTAATTTATCATTTAAGAATAAAATAAAAATTAGAAATATTAGATAAATTTGACTAAATTATTATAAAAATTAGATAAATTTAATAAAATAATGATCCTATGAGTTTTGAATATTTATTTTAAAATATGTGTATGTAATTCAAAAACCCCCATTTTAATCTTCATAACACTAATTAGATTTTATTTTATGTAGTAATTTTTATAAAAAAATTTAATTCGAAGTTATTATATATTATAAATTATTATAATTACAATTATGGAATCTATTTTATCAAATTAAATTCCCAAAAGAGACAACTTATAATTTAATATAAATCCCATAGATGCAATGAAAAATCTATTTTCCCAAGAGTAAATTTTCATAATTATAAAATGTTTTAGTATCAAAATTCAATATGATATTTTAAAAAATGACCTAAATTGGGTAAATAAAGATATATTAGAACTATTTTTACATTTAAAAACATCTTAAAATTAAATAGTTCCTCTAAATGCCTTAATAATGATATATTAATAATATATCATGGTTCATTAAAACCCAGTGTTGTTTATAATACAATCTATTAAAGATATTAAATTTATTTGAAAAAAAATATTTCATAAAATATAGGGGTATTACAATGAAATACTAAGGGCCTATCCCAATCCATCCTGTTTTGGTCTTGATTATTTAGGGTCCTAACCCAAGGGGAATGACAGTCTAGGGGCTTGGCACTTGCCATTAATGGGGTATGACGATCTGAGGGCATAACTTGTGATGGAATTGAGATAATATTTTATAGGGTCTGGATGCAACTCAATGGATTACGGTTTTTAGAGAGTTTATTTAATAAATGTGTTAGTCCTTTTTTACTTACGATATTCCATGATTATCCTTATAGCATTGAGTAGAATAAGGCATGGTTGGGGGTCTATAGTTGCTCGGTTAGGGCACAACAAGTCTCTTTTGGATTTTGTTTTTCTTGTAATTACACACAAAGACACACATAATTACTGTTATTGAATAATCTTGTCATAATTATGCATCATAGGTTAAAGGTGAATTGGTGTTGTCCTATAGAATCGTGTACTCACACATTACTAGGGAATTTAAATGCGCTTAATGAGTTCATGAGTGATATGGAAAAGGGAAATTGCCCTATGGTTGATGGATGAGAATAGAATTGAAGAGTAGCTGGCATATCCCGATGGACTCTAAAGGGACACTATAATTTATTCACTCATTTTTTCACCAGTTTTGTTATGCACTTGATAAGATTTCCAATTTGTGATCCCCTTTTATTTATATGACATGTATTCTAGATATTAGATTCTACATGTTTACTAAAACATTTTAGGTAATGTTATGGAAAATAGTCCTCATATATGAACTAATTTTTCTTATAGAGTTATTCCGTTATAATAAAATCAAGTATTCACGAATCCATATTATATGTTGGATTAGTTTTAAAATTTTATAAAATAATTTTTTCTAAAAATAATCAAATTATACTTCATATTAATAATTTTATAGTATATTTTGGTGTAAAAATATATTTTGTTACTTTAAAGGCAACTTTTGGAGAAATTGATTTTCATTAATTTTTTTGGGTTCAGTTTTATATTAAATTAAAAAATTATATTGAATAATCAGGAAAAATAGATTCCTTATTTTTAATTACAGTTCCAACTTTTGGTAAATATCTTTCTATTATTTTTGGTCATTAAGAATAGTAACCATAGTAAATATTTGTCATGATGATAATGGTAAATTGGGTAATTAAGTTTAAAAATAATGTGATAAGGACTAAAAAGTAACCCTAACACTTGAATAATTTTTTTTAAATGAGTTTCCTTCCGCCATAAAATTACAATCATTGAATATTTGACTATAATTTTCATTTGAAAATGATTTTTACTTTTATAATAATTGAGTAATAGATAAAGACAAAATGTCATATTCATTCTTTTAAATATACTTTATGCGTTCACAATGGTTGAAAACTAGGATTTGAATGAATATTAATATTTATTTTGAGAATAATGAAATTATATACATGAAGTTAATTTATTTATAATTTTTAGTAATTATATAATTACATTAAATTCTTACACAACACTGACACATTATTTCACCAATTAATAGATAACTAAAATAAATGATTTTTGAAATATTAATAGAAATATCATTTTAGTCATTTATAGTGTTTGATGATTTTTTAAAATATTTATCTGTTATTTAGGATTATTTAAATGTTTATATCCTTAATACATCATTGTATTAATGTTTTTGAAGTCAAATTTAATTAATATTTTAAAAAATGGTATTAATGATATTTTTAATAAATATTGTTTTATTAAATGATTTAAAAATCATAAAATTATTTCTATTAAACGATTATAAAAGGATATGGTTTATAATATTAACCATCATAAATTTATGGGTTTTCATCCTTTTATAGTAACTTTATTTACCCCTATATATAAAAACATTAACACCCTCATAATTGTCAAAAGGTTTTTCACAAGTTAAAACAAAAAGATAAGTGTGAAAACATCGCCTAAACTTGTACAATTTTTATTTTATGAGATGATATTGGCCCATATGCTTCTAAAATTATAATATTATCAATTTTTATACATTTTTAAAATAACAGAAAATTATATGAATTTTAAAAATTATGAAATTTCTCGAGTTCCTCTCCACTCTATTATAAATGTGAACTAACTCACCCCATTTATTCACAGATAAAAACATTTTTTATGACAAAATTAATTACCAAATAAATTTCCTAAATCCATCCCCATTATCTATATTTCATTTTTACATCATAAATAAATCCTAGGAAAAATTTTAGTGTATCCCTTAAGAGCCATTCCCAAGAGGAGGAATAGTCTTTGACAATGCATTTTGACTTTATTTATTCATCTTCCTCCTTCAGATCTTATCAAACCTTGTTTAAATAATAAATATTTTATGTAAAATTAAATTATATGTTATTATGTTAATTCCATAGTCTAAATTAATCTCCCCTTACATAAAATGGGAATAAAAACCATCTTTCATGTGTATGGTGGTCTACCGCATTGTGAAATGATGTAATTTTTTTTACATCACCGCCAATCATTGATATTTAAAATTATTTATTATATTTAAATGATTCTAATGAGAAAAATATAATTCTTAAAATAAAATATATAATTTAATTTTATACCTTTCCATTCATAAAAAAATTACAACATCATTCACGCGTATGTAAAGAATATCACCTCCACAAAGCGATGTGATTAATTTTTAATCGCAACATCACATGAATGATTTATATATGTATATTTAAAAGAAATAATATGGTATTTTTTATATGATTATAATTATATGAATATTAAATAATAATTACCTTATATACATAATTATTAATGAATCAAAAAAACATTACTCATGTGTACATATGTTCTTTCGTCTCCATGATAGTAACATAGATCATTTTCATAACCATATTATATAGTCGATTTTAAAATTATAACTGATGTATATAAATGAAAATTATTTTATGAAAATTATTTAGTATATGAGGTAATAATGACCTATTTTACTATAACCTAACTTACAAATTCATTTTGGACAGATGAGTTAAGTATCACCAAAATTTCCAACATGAACATAATTGATTACGTATTTAATTATATATAGAAATAAAAGGAATAAAAAAATGAAAAAATTGTATAAAGTAGTTAATTAATTAACATGTTTTTATTATTCAATAATTTATAGAACATGTGTGATACTTCAGACTATAGGAAAGAGACCTTCTTTTTAAAAAATCATCTTTTAATGCTTGTCTTTGAACTAATCTTTGAAGGAGTATTTATTTTAAAAAAAATCAGCTTTTAAATATTCCCTTAAAAAAAGTTTTATTCCATTTTCATACTTGTAAAATTATTTTATAAGCACATTTATATTAAAATAAATGGATTATAAGGAATGTTTTTATCTCATTTTTACTCTCATTAAAATGTTTTATAAATAATTCTTTTTACATATTTTATATCAAATGTTTTGGATTTATTTGAAAAAGAAAAATGGAATCGTCTATTTTACTTTATAGGATGAAAATAAAATTTTCCACCTATGTAAATATTATTTTATATTTTAATACCTTTATAAATTACATGTTTTGTTAAAATTAAACTCCTCTATTCCTAGTTTTAGGTTATTTTCAAAAAACAGTTTTATAATAGAATGAATATTTCAGAATCTAGAAATATTTTATTATGGGTGAAAAGAATATTTTTATGTGTGTAATTTTAGAAATTGATATATTTAAATATTTATTATTATGTTGTGGTTATTGTAAATTTTTATAATGATTTTTGGTTTCATTATTAAAAAAATGGGTTGTTCTTTTATAAAACAAGAATGGGTCGGTACGTGATACCCCTTCAATGCATTGTGTATGGAATTTGATCGCATGGTTATTAAATTTGTATGAGTGATATAGAAAATTATTTACCAAGTTATCTATATTATTTATCTATTCATTCTATAGGGTTTTACGAAAATATTACGATTACCCAAGTTTTGACAATGAAATTATGTTTGAAGGAAACTATATGTGACTTTTTAAGGGTGAAAAGTATAACTTTTTGAGAATGTTTTCATGTATTTTTCATGAAACAAAAGAAATATTTATGTGTTTTATAATTATTTAATGATTTTTTATTAATTTTGTAGGAAAATATTTGTGTTGTAAGTTTTATTTCTTAGTCTAAATTTTTTTGAGCACAAAGAATATTTTGGGTAATTATTCATGAACTATCCTGCTTCTTTACTCTTTAAGTCATATAAATTACTAAGACTCCTTGCGCTCATACCACATTTTAAAATGGTATTCACAGGGCTTACAGATTGGTAATAATAAATATGAATTCATTTTAAATGTCATGGAAATAAAACATGTTTAATTTTAACATATTTCTATTATTGTAAAAGACATATACTACATAGAAGTGTACAAATTGTAAATAATGGGTTTATTATGATTGTTTTATTGCATAATATCTAAAAATATATACCCAAAAGATCTTTTGGAATCTATGAAATGGAATTATTATTTTAATACCTAATAATATGTAATTTTAATGTCAATGTCCTTATAGTTGGTTTTGAATGAAGGTTTAGATAATTTTAGTTGTTATGATAATGAAAAAAATACATTAAATAGATTCTAATAGATGGTAATCATGATATATAATATTAATATTAACACGTTGCTTTATCTAAAATATGTCTTTTTGGAATGAGTTTTCACTAAGTAATGATAGATGTTGTAGTATGAAGGCATTGGGAGAATGATATTATTTCAAATCAATAGCCCAAGATGGTTCGAATTAGAACTGATCAATTTGTTACAGATATTTTTCAGTTGATGGAGGATTTAAATTATAGTGTCATCCATGGAATAGATAAACCCCCTGAACAACATAAGAATATTTCTATTGGTGAGTATTGTATGATCGTACTCCCTCCAACATTCAAGGGATCTATTAACCCTGTGGCAACTGAACCAAAAGGTAACTCTTTATATTTATCATTTTCACGGTGAATCCATCCAATCGTGGTTAATAGTTATGAACATTAGTGGAAGGGAAGAGATTTATGCCTTATATTAGAATGGATTTATATATATATTAATTAATAAATATTTTCAAAATGTTTTTTAATTTAGTTTATTAAAACAAATCTTGGAATTGATAAGAAGGAAGGAATATTCAGTGGTTGTATATGAAACAAATATTTATGATTGGAAATGTACAAAACAAATTTTATCCAGGTCATTATTAAAAAATAAATAGGTGTAACTTATAATTAGATCCACAATATCTATGGGTGTTACCGTCCCATGAATTAAAAAGTATTGATAATGTTTTAAGATGTGTTGAGAAGGAATAAATGGAGTTTAATGGTGATCAACAATTCAATGATAATTGGTAGAAAATGATTTCCATGTGGAATGAAATGGGAAATAATCTATCAAAGAAATTTAAAAATAAGAAAAAATAGTTTTCAATTTCTGATAGGTAGGGTAAGAATAAACATGGGAATGTCTTATGAAATATGGGATGTGATTCTGATGTGGTAAATTTAGTAATATGTACTATGAGTATAAATAAAAAATCCTATATAATCCAAGAATGGGGGAATAATTTCCAGCCAATGGTGAGATGTTTTAATTGAAATGAGTTGGGTAATTATTAAATTTGGTGTTCAAAGTTAGTTACATTGGGTATAAATCAAAAATATTAAAATAAAATAGGGGTGGAAAAATTATTTTCTAGTACTATGGTTGATATAGGTCCATATAGTAAATTGGTGATTGGTATGTCACTTGTTTATAATAAATATAATAATACCCTGTTCAGTAGTAAATATTTGTATTCCTAGATTTCGAAAACATTTTATAAAAAAAGATATTTTATCTATTGAAAGGCAGATAGAACTTTTGGTTAAAACAATGGGTTAAAATTTTAAATCAACTAATATCAATATGATTTCTCTTATTTTTATTAGTGAGATAGTATTTCTTGAAAATATAGTTGAATTGACCAAAGTGGATTTTTATGTTATTATTGGTATTTATTATGTTTTAGTTTATTATAATAATATATATTTTAAAGATAATAATTTTATTTTCAATGATTATATATAATTGATAAAATATTAAAAAGTAGAGAAATTTATTAGAGATGTTAGTCAGATATATCTACCTTATGTTTTTTAGAAGAAATAAATCATTCAAATAAGTGATGTGACCCTAGTGAATGATTATGTGAATGTATTTTTTTAATGATTTACATAGTATTATTTCTGATCAAAAGGTTTATTTTATTTTCAACGTAGTTCATTTTTCTATTTCTATTCAAAAACCTCTTTATAGAATCGATCAATTAAACATTGTGGAATTAAAAAATATATTGCAAGAATTTCTTGGTAAAGTTTTTTTCATCATTAAACTTCACCAAGGGGTGATTCCATTTAATGTTCAAAAAGGAATTATGGTTTCATGAGGATTTTAAGTAACTATATATCTTTGAATAACATAATTATAACGAATATATATCTTTTCCCTTATATTGTTGATTAGTTTGACCGGATTCGTGGGGAAGAATATGTGTCAAAGATTGATATCAAGTCAGGACACCATTCATTGAAGGTAAAAGAGGAACATATCTAGAAGAATATGTTTCAAACTACTTATGACCATTATAATTTTTTATTCTTATTGGAATATATAATGGACTATACATATTTAAAGATCTTATCAATATAGTCTTCTGTGACTATTTAGAAAACTTTGTGATTATGTTAATTAATGCTATATTGGTGTATTCCTAAATTCATTATGATCATTAAAGACACCTAGTATTATTATGAAATAAAATTTTAAATAAAACATATGTAAGGTCTACTGAGTGTTAACTTTTTACTAATAATAATTTCTTGAATTACATATTCACTTAGAAAATGTTGATCATGAGGAAAATGAGTTGGGTGGAAC
Source organism: Viscum album (assembly GCA_963277665.1). Lineage (NCBI taxonomy): Eukaryota > Viridiplantae > Streptophyta > Magnoliopsida > Santalales > Viscaceae > Viscum > Viscum album. The sequence goes on along the minus strand of OY728143.1, from coordinate 255,466,654 downwards.
CTATTACGGATTATGGATACCTGATTCATTACCATAAAAGTAGTAAAAACAATTTATTCAATGCTGTTAGTTAGAAATATAATTCTACATTTACAATGTTAAATTTGGAACATGATTATTTTCTTAATTATTTGGTTAATTCTGTCATTTAAGTTGTTGATATAGGGATTTCCTCTATTCTGTTTTTGGTTTTAGTAAAATCATATATATAAAAACTAATTAAGAATGGTTAGAAGGAAACCCATATTTTATAGGAAAAGGTGGAATTTTTTAAAAGGGTATGTTTCTATAGTTATAAATTTATGAACACGGTTATATTGGATTTGGGAAAAGATTACACATGCCTTATGGTTCCTTGTTGATGAATGAATTATTGAATAAATCTCAAAGTTACCTATTTTCTATTCATCCTAAATGAAATAATATATTCATATACCATCATTAGTATTACTGTTTGTATGGAATGAATGGATATAATTCCAAACATTTCATGAAATGTTTGACTTGTAAACAGGTTAAAAAAATAATGATGTCCAAAAGAGATGAATTAGCCTTTTACAATGCCATATTGTAAATATAAAAATATATCTATATATTTTCTGGATGAATTACCAAATAAATCTAATGGTAATAATTATATTTGGTTTATTTTTGATCAATTTACTAATTCTATAAATTTCCTTTCCATTCAATATAAGTTGTATTTAGAAGAATTTTCTTAACTATACAACATGGTGATTATCTTGTTACATGGAGTTACTCCCTCCATTGTATCTATCTGTGATCCTCTGATCACTTATAATTTTTTAAAGAACATTATAAGTCAATGGGTATAAAATTAAATATCCATAATGCTTTTCTCCCACAATCTATTTGACTATCTAAGTGAATGATTCAAACCATGGATGTTAGGCTTCGTTCTTGTAAAATATATTATCAAGGATGTTGGGATCATCATATTTCACAAGTTGAATTTTCTTATAATAATATTTTCCTTTCCCGTCTACATAAGATACATTTTTTGGAATTATATAGAATGTGGTTTTGAGACTCTATAACTTTTGGATAAATCTGGATGAAAGATATTGTTGAGACTATAATTGGTAAAGGAAATGTTTGAGATGATAAAGATTATTCAACAACATTTGAGGATGGATCATAGTATGCCTAAATGTTTTGCAGGTTATTGGAGGAAATATATTTATTTTTAGGAAGGTGATCATGATTGTTTTAAAGTATATACTTTTTAAATTTTATGAATTTTGGTAAAAAGGTGAATATATGTTTATAGTTTGTTAGACCATATGAAAAATCCGATAAAGTTGTATAGGTTACCTTTCAAGAATACTTTCATCTATATTTAACCGACGAAAAAAATATTTATGATGTTTCAATGTTACAAAAATATTTTCTAGATTGATGTCATATTTTGTTTTAAGAGCTATTTTAATTATGAGATAATTTTTTATGAGGAATAGCCAATACATATTCTTGAACAAATAGAGAAATTATTGTAGAATAATGTTATTGAAAAGGTTATGATTTTCTAGAAAGCCCATATGGTTGAAGAAAAAAATGGAATCTTAAAATGATATAATGGAAAGATATCCCCATTTGGTTAATAAGTCTGAAAAATTATGAAGATGCATTTTCCAAATGGTTGGAAGAATGTAACTATTTAGGTAATATTAAGATAAATCATAATCATATATTCATTAATTATATTTTTAATTTATTTATTATATTAATATTCAATAAATTTTAGTCAAAAATTAAAATCATTATTTCTAACCAATTTGGGTTTCCATGCATTATATGGTTTTGATTTAAATACTTTTTTAAAAAATATTATATAATTTTATTATTATAAAATTAATTTCATTTTTGAATCCCACATATCAAAATTATATTAAGAAGTTTTTTTGTAATTTTTTTTTGGAAATAATGATTTTTTCAAATAATAGTGGAAAACATTATATATATATATATATAAGTATTTCAGAATTCATATTATATTGAACTAGGAATTTTATACATAGATTTTATAACTTTTTAGATGAAGATTCATTAAATTATAAAAACACATGCATGAGGATTATAAGGGTATAGTGCATTTGGAAACATAGAAACATAGAAAACTGGTTCATATTTGAAATACTTATTTTCCAACTATGTTATTCATAATTCAAACTATTATTAGACATATAATACATAATAAATTTATTTTTATCTTGGAGAAAGGAAACATAAGAAAGGGTGAGATCAAATTCATAGAAATGATAAATAAACGAGATTTGAATGTTTAACATTAGAATAAAGGTATAAGTAGAAGAAAATAACATAAAAAAATATACCCTACAAATCAATGATCAAAATCCTGAGTCATGGAATAAATATTTGAATTTCGTAAGACATGAATCATAATCAAATAAAATAACATGGTCCATGAGAGCATAACATTATCATAAGATTTAAAATTTTGGAAATAAAAAAAAGTCTAGAATGTAATTTATGTGGTAGTAAATGCTCACTTTCAAGGATATCATAGTGGAATGGGTTCAATCCCTAAACCATCACAGTATTCAAGGATCACATCACACACCATCATTGTGGAAAAAGTTACTTATTGAACATGGTTTACTATCTATTGAGTTCTTGTCCATATCATGAGATATAAATCATTACCCAATGCATTGGAGGTAGATATAGGTCACACCTATCATGGTTATAATGTATCCACCATCCTTGTTTATAATTTAACCAACATCATATATTGAAATTCATATATATTTTTTCCATAATATAATAAAACATTCATCATATCATAACCCATGAAAAGAGATGTATTTCCTAAAAATTTTTATCAAACATAACATGTTGAAAATAAATAGGTTTTAAAATCATTTCAAAATTTTATCAAATCAAAACTGGGGAAAAATAAGAAGGTTTATTAATCATTTTATCATGGTATAACTGATATAAGATAAATAGATATCAGAAATATATTTTCATCAAAAACATAAAGCATTAAGATAAAGAATAATATGTTGGAATCAAGGATGTTAATTGCATTAAATGGGAAATGGTTTGTGTTTGTCTTAAATCCCCACATATAAGATCAAGGATTTTTCATGTAATATAATAATATTATTCAAGTAAAAAAGTGTGTGAAATACTTAAATGTGTGTGAATGATGAGGTTGTGTGGAAGAATCTTATGTGCCCAATGCAATATCCAAAGGGGTTTCGCACGCTCAAGAAGAATCTTGTGTGCACCGACAGATACAAGTTGGAAACATTCATGCAGAGTCATTTAGGCCTATAAATTGGAAGCTACCACCATGGAAGACATAAAAAATTTTGATAAAAAATCTGGTTGCTCTGCGCATGAAGTATTTGTGCTCGAGAGAATTGCTAAGAGTTAATATTGCATGGAAGGTGCGCATTTAGTCTGAAAAGACCAAGTGAACAATTTGGTGTAGTTTTCTGAAAAAGTATGGATCTTTAAGAAGTAATCATTCATGACAAATCCCAAATATTACATACATGTTTAGGTGTTTCATGGAAGGGTAATGTTATGGTTCTTACAGTATTTTAAATATCCAGTTTGTATGATCAGTGATTTCAAGTAATCAATTTAGGACTTCGATGCAATAAATTTTTCATGTTGGATAGAGACAAAGACATCAATGCAAATATTTTGAAGGGAAATTCAAGCCGATAAACTGAGTGAGACTTTACTCAAGGAAGTGAGCAAGGAGAAGTCAACAGATGTGTTTCGAGGGACGCAATGTTATATCCCTGAACTCATTATAAATGTAGTATTCCTGGCCTAGAGTGAATATCATAATGCTCGTGCACCACAACTAGTGAATATTTATAGATTTTGGAAAGGCCGACACACTTTTGGTGTATGCCTTTTGTACGTAGCCATTTGTGGTGAACTAATTAAAAGTGATGTGTTGTCTCTTCCCATGTGATTGTTTAATTGCTCTTCATATCCATTATAATATTTAATCATATTCCTATCAAGGTGGGAAAATTATCAATCACTTTAAAAGAAAAATATGGAACCTTAAAACATCCCTCCCATGTTAGGGAATCCTGGGGTCCTACATAAGAATGGGGTCTTGGATTATATCAATAATAAATAATATGTTACATCTATGGTTGTCGTATTAGATGTAAAATGATTATGAATGATTACATATAAAATTTATTGAGGAAAATATAAATTAAAAATGGGGAAAAAATTAAAACATAAAACATTTTAAAAATAATTTAATTTAAAAATTACTTCGAAATATATAAATGATTATTTAAAAATGATTTAGAATATTTTTTGAGGAAAATATCAATTATTTTTAAATAATAATATAAAACTAAAATTTCATAACACATAAATGAAATAATTATATTTCAAAATAAACTTTGGATCATATAAATGATGCTTTAAAATATAGAGAGGCCATGACGGTGCAAAATACTATCCATGCCGTAAATGTTAAAACAAAGATCCCTTTTACATTTTACAGAAAACCCAAAATATCATTATTTGAAAAAAAAACAAAGATTCCATTAAAAATATATTTTTAATGCAAAAACTGGGAAAAAAAATTAAATCATAAATAATTTTTATAATTTTATATGATAATTGAAAACATTATTAGAAATCAAGTTTTTGAAAGAAACATGGGGGTTTGACTAAAGAGAGAAAAAATGATGATTTTTAAAAAACATTTTTTATACTATTGAATACAAAATGGGTGGAAAATGAAGGTAAAAAAAGTATTCTAATTTAATAAATATTTGATAATAAAATTCCTGAATTTATTGAGAGATGGAGCATAATACTTTTTGTATTTGAAACAAAACAAAAAATAATCATAAGAAATGATGAGATTGTATCATAAAATCCTTAACACAATGGTAGTTATTTACTTGTAAGGCCCAATAATGAATAAAATCCAATGAAAAATTTTAAATTATTAAAATAAGTAAATTAATTATATAAAATGTCAAGGTGTGTGTATATATACCTTCAATTTGTGAACAATTACATATTAAATTCACGTTTCAGGAAATAACTGCCTTGTTTTTCATTTATGTTCTGGTTTGTTATTTCTGGTCCTCTTACTATGATCATGGTTTCATAATATCTATAATTATAACCATGATATAAATATGATATATATTTATTATATATGTATTTTTATTGATCAATGAAATTTAGAGATAGAAAATGAAATATGTCATTCCTAGAGACAGTTGGTTGTACGTATGCATGAATGCTGTTTTCATTTTCTTAATGGTAATAAATAAAGAAAGGTAAATAATATATTACCATTATTGAATAGTTTAATTACATATATATATATATATCACATATTTTCATTAAAAACATTTTTTTACCTTCCAGGTAAAGCGTGAAGAAATGACATCGCTACATACGGTAGTTGTCTATTGTACTGACAAACAATGTTATCGTATTCCCATATAATGGAAGGAGAAAAGTAATATTAGATATAATTATTAATAAATAATAAAAATATCATAAATAAAAAAATACATCATTATATCCCTTCCTGAGAGGTGGTTATGGAAAACGAATAATATTGGGTTGTAATGCGGTAGTCTGTCAAACACATGGACACTGATTTAGTAAACCATTGGATGAAAGAGGAGAATGATTTATGTTATTAAATTATCATAATAACATATAAGTATAGGTAATATAATAAAGTAATTATATCTTCTAGGATTAATAATAATTGAAAACGGTGGTGGAAAAAAGAAAATCAAACGCTCAGTTAGGGATATTACATATTATCCGGACAACAGATTTTTTGTTTTCACCAAAATCTTTATTAGGATTCCTTTTTGATAAAAATATGAATTAGAAAGTTATTTGGGTTGTTATTGTAAAAAATAGTGGATTTTGAATGTTCGAAGTGGTTAAGATATTGGGAGGCCTTTTATAAGACATGTGTGTGGCACACTTGTAATTTTTGAAAAGAAAAAGTTGTACCCATGTTTTTCACATAACACAAGGATATAAAAAGGTACATTATAAATAATATAATAAATAATTTATAAATATTTATATCCAATGGATGTGGAAAAAAATTCAGTCATTTTTAAACCTTATTTTATTATTTTAACCCTCGATAAACTCATTCTCACATTAACCATGATAATGTTTTTAATGCTTTTACTAGTAACATTTGTAAAAATGTAATTTGAAATTATTGTATATTATAAATTATTATCATTCCATATAATGATTCATTTTTCTAAATTCCATTCACTTAAGTGAAAAATTTTGACATAAAATTAATCCCATATATGTGATGAAAAAGTAATTTTCCCAAGGGAAAAACTTCGAATGTTTAAAATATTTTTGAATAAATATTCAATATGTAATTGATTCCAATAAACTAAGTAGAATTAATAGATATATAATTTATTTAATTTTTCTTTTAAATACATCTTAAAATAATTTATAATTTTTTAATTTCATTAATAGAATTGAAAACTATTAACAATAACTAGTATTTTTCACCATTCATTTAAAAAATTAAATTTTTAGAAAATTAAAAAAAAATCAATGTAAGATAATTTTGACATGAATATTTCAAAAAATAAGTTTATTTTTACAAATAATTTTATAAAAGTTAAAAATAAAATTTAAAATATGTTTTAAAATGGTGACAAAAAACTTTTTACAAAAATCTAGTTTTAAGCATAAAATTGGATTTATTATTATCTATTTTATAGAAAATACATAATATGAATGTAAATTTTTTTATTGAATACAAAATATTTAAATATCATTAAAATAATAAAGCAAATTTAATTGTTTAATTTTTTTGACGTAAAATATGTTTGTGCACATAAAAATATTTTTTCTTAAAAAGATTTCCATTATTTTCAAAAGGTTTTCATTTTCTATTCTAAATAGTTGGTCACAAAAAATTAATTTTATAATTATTTATAAACCATATAAATTCATACACTATTTAATCCCATTCATACCATCCATTGAATTATCTTGGAGGAAAATATAATATTAATTAATAATATTGTATTGGTATGTCATGTTTCATTTAAACTCGAGGTTGCATTTAACACTAGTTTTACTTAGTATTACATGTGATTAAAAGTTAACTCAGTGTTTCATGAAACAAAAAATATCTAACAGAATGAATTTATTTGAAGGATTATACTTCACAAAATCTCAAAATGTCATATTCTACCCCTTAAATAAATTGGATCCTATTTATTTTAAATTTTTCATAGTAAACTAGGCTTTAACATTGGTAAATACCTTTGTGGTAATCCTTCATCACAAAATAATTAATAAAAATTGATCTTTATCTAGTGATAATGGGATGAGTTAAAGTTATATAAAATTAAAAAAACATAGTTTCAATGTTGGATATCATTTTTGGGTAGTGAAAATATTGACATTGAAGAAAAAACCAAGATCTGACTATTGTTGAATTGTGATAAAAGAACATGGATAAGGAAAATTTAACAACCACAAATCCATAAATACGTGATTGGAGAAGATTCAATTAATTTTATCAAAATTGAAGTAAATTTTTTTAAATTTTTTATTTCAAGACCACTTTACTAAAGGTGGTCAATTTTCATGAGAAGATACACTTACTTGATATCATTAAATTCCGAAGCACAATCTCATGCTTAGGTTGTTCCCCAAATAATTTCTACTCTATCTCCATACTAATACTAAAATATATTAATTTTTCATTAGTGAAGCACTAATGAAAATTAATATCCATAAATGAATTATAATTGATTCCCTATATCTCTGGATATTATCAAAAAATAATAATTTTTAGCACATGTTATCCAATAACATCAATCTTTTAACATAATCCATTCCATGAATAGTAAACCATAACGATCCTCAATGTCTTTCCAAATTCTAAATCCCCAATATTAAAAATAAGGGCACTAAATTTCAAAAATAATCTTATCATTAATTCCCCCAAAAAAATGAATAAGATCTTAATTTTACATACCAAATACATGAATAAATTGATCATATATTTTCCTGAAACATGGTAATATCCTGAATTTCCAAAAAAGCTTAATAAAAACATACCTTATTTCAAAAATCATATTTTTTTTACTTATTATTTAAATAAAATAACATTTTATTGAATATATTCCATGAATTCAAATTTTTTGTAACCTCCATCCATGATAATAGAAAACACATTGTCAAAAAATCATTAATTATCGCCAAGGAAATCAATACCATAAAATTTATGTTATCAATATTAATCATCTATTTATTCAAAATAAACTCCATTGTTTCAAAATAAAGAACATATTAAGGGTTATAATCCCTTAAAAAATATCACCTTACTACTAAATCACATTTCTAGGCCATCAATATCACTAACATGATCTAACAACTCCTTAATGTGAAACTATTATGGAACAATCCACATATGTTTCATGATTATAATAACAAAAACACCACTAATAAAAATATAAATATTGAATACTAATACATAAACACATAAATCATTCAACATTCCTTTTAAACCCTTAACCAGGTTTTATGGTCTTATCCATTAACCCTTCTTTCCTTTCATATCAATTGCAGTCACTTCGTCATCAACAATATAACCATCACTCGTGAAACCTTGTTGATTATGTTAATGATTTTCCCCTTAGTTCATATAATTACAAAATTATCATACCTTCCGCATCCAAAAAATTCAAACACAAATGATATATTTGGGATTCCATTATTCTCATCCATTTTGTTAACATATGGTTTCAATTTTCCTCTATAATTACATTCATTGTGTCCTTTTCCAAACTCATAATAGCTTCCCATTCATTTGAAACATTCGATAAAGTTATTCTTACTACATTCTTGACATATATGAAACTATATATTCTTTCATCTTCGATCACCACAACCCAAACACTCAACGAAATCTACAATTATATTTTATAGTGAGTTCGATAATTGCTTAAGGTGAATGTTGTTAATAATATATCATGACAAATAAGTTTGAATAATCACAATATACTTAACTCCATTCATAAAAGATCACTTATTATAGTTCCTTCTTGTTCATGCTATTGAGAAAAACCAAAAAACATAGTAGGGAAGAACCTTATCATAAAAGATCACTTATTGAATGTTAGAGTCATGAATCCTCATGTTCATTCAATGGAACTGTAGGCTTAAACATAGTGGGGAAGAACCTTATCATAAAAGATCACTTATTGAATGTTAGAGTCATGAATCCTCATGTTCATTCAATGGAACTGTAGGCTTAACATATGTCATTTTTGGTTATTATTTTTTTCCATCACGATGGTTCATAAAATAGTTCAATGATTTCAAAAGCATTTCCCTTCGAAGTGGAAAACCAGGTGTGTAGTATGGCACAATGTCATGCACCATCTGGATATCGAGTCTAGGTCCACATTCCATTTTTCACATTATTACACATAGGTATCTCTATTCCAGAGAAACATCCAGTTGTAGTATATTGACATGGATTTAATTTAATGGAAACCACTAGCTACCCCACTTACCAAAATTCCAGGACATGTTCTTAAACTTTTAATCATCCTTAGACTTATATTTAAACATATCCTTACACATATCCTTCGATATATCCCTTGGTATTTCACTAATGTTTTGTAATACTTGATTCTAAAGGATAACTGAACCTATTATCTAATGCCAAATATAGTGATCAAGGTTTTTCAAACATAATAATTACATATTTTTAGATAATCATTCATTACATTATACCAAAAAAATACTTGAGGATTGTATAGGTATAGTTTCTTTGTTAAACATAGAATCCTAAATAAATAGTTTATATGTGAAACACATAATCTCTCACATTGTTTATCATCACTAAGACCATTTTTTGAAATATCATACATAATATATTTTTTTATAAACTGGGGAATTGAAACATAAGAAAGGGTGAGCTCAGATGATCTATATAGGTAAACAAGGATGATACATAAGCATAACACGAGAATAAGGGTATGATAACATGATCATGACATATGAAACAAATTCCATGCACATCAGAGATCAAAATATTTAGTCACCAAATAAATATTGGCAGTACAAAAGAGTATAATCATAAGGGAATGAAATAAAACAATCCATGGTAGAATAACATTGGAATAAGGCATCAAATTATGACACACACATAAGCATAAAAAATCAATTTCATTATAGTCACAGATCACCACAAAGTCTATCATAATTGAATGAGTTCACTCCCCCTAGAATCATTGTAGTCAAGGCTCACTCCCAATATCATCATAGTTGACAAAGTCGCTTACTACACCATGTATACTCCCCATTATATTCATGTTTATCTCATGATATAAAAATAACTACCCAATTATTTGGAGAAAGATAGAGGCACTAACTATCATGGTTATAATAAATCCCTCATGCATGGTTATAATGTAACCACAGTCACATAATGAGAACCCTATCTAGGTGTTCCATAAGATCATTTAACATCTATCATATTAGAACCATTAAAATAAATGGGTTTTGTAAACATTTCATCTTAATATAACCTATGGAAAAGACACATGTTTCAAAATCATTTCATAACTTCATCAAAGCATAACCCCTTGAAAAAATAAGTGGGTTTCATAATCATTTTAACATGGTATATCCCATTGGATAGAAAAAGGATTCATAAATCTATTGAAATCATAATCATCAACCAGTTAAAAAAATAAGTATGGAGTCCTTGCATAATATCCCTCATAAAACATATGTTACAAAAAAGTATGTAATATTTTATGTAAAATGATTTTGAATGACTAAATGGAAAATTTTGTATTGTCTCCAATTGTTCCATGTATTATTTTTCAATATTATATAGAAATATTACTAGACCAGGCGTAGTGACAACACATCGTTATGAGGCTCGGTGATCCCTAAATGGTGGTTCGAACTTTTTTTAAGTTAAGTGAGTCAACACTTGTGCGCGGTTGTGGCAGTTTCCAAAAAAATGCCTGGATTAAAAATTTGAGGGCACCATTTCATTTGGGAAAATGACTTTACCTATGAATGGGTATAACCTCGACCAGTGAGGGTCGAGATAAAAAAGTTAATTTTTGGACATTTTCAGTAAAATGTAAAATAAAATAAATGGAAAAGTTTATTTTATTTTTTTATATGGAAACATTCCCTGAAGTGCAATGACATGTAATCTTTTTAATAATTAATTCCACATCATAATGACATAGAAACGACAACATGACTCATTAATGCCGCAGCATGATGGATTTCCAAAATTCGCTTCCCCATTTTAATGGGTCAGTTGACCGATGGTCATTGACAGAAAATTGAGAGAATACTCTATAGAATCCGTGGAGCCTTGGAGAAAACTCTTGGCGACGAACGTCAATGTTTCATAGCTGAGGATCAATGTGCCAATGATTTAAAGAATCTCAAAGATGATGGCATCGATCTCTTCGTCAGTGATCGATCCCTTTTAAGGTAGGGGTTGTTATTTCGATTCTACATTCTCGTTTCTAAATTTAAACGACGAACACAGATCAACCATGAACAAGTTGATCCGTGGATTCTTGCGTTCTTGCAGGAGGGATTCTTCGGGTTGATCTTAGGGAATTTAATTAATGGTTGTTTTTTATTATTTTGATCCTGATCCGTTTGATACTACTAGTGGGAGAAGATCAACACTTTGATGAATGACGGCAGAGGTTCGTTCTTCAATTTATTTTTGGATTTCCTTCCCCTTTTTCCCTTAATTCTTTCTTCGCATTCTTCGTGGGGCGATGAACAAGGAATCGTTGTGCATCTATTTTGCGATGCAATGATCCCAAACTGGAGATCCAATATTGCAATGACCTAGAGGACGTGAGACGATGATGATGTCAGATGAATCAGACCAGATCGAGAGATATCATTCTTCGACCGTTCTTCATGTGGGTGAATCAAAACATGTTTTTGAAGCCGATCAGAGGCTCAAAAGAAGTGGAGATGACTTCGGGATGTCGGGGCAACCCAGATTCTGGAGGTTCGTGGTGATCAGACATCCAGATAGATGAACTGGGCAACACGGGAGGCGGGCCAACGAAGGGCGTCATTTCTGGAAAATTCTGGGATACACGACGTGTACTTCAGAAGAACACACTGTGTAGTACTGGCGGTGGCGGATAGGGTCTCAGGGGTCAGAGAGAAATCAAACATGATGTGAGCCTATTCACACTGCATTTTGGACTCTCCCCAAAGCTCGAAGTGTATTTTAGAAAGTACACTGACATAGGATGGACAACACGGCTTCAGAACACGACGTGTACTCTCTACGCAGCATGGCAGAGGCAGCTACGTGGGACTCAGCGTGTACCCAGAGGATATACAGACATGGTATAGAGTACACAACCATGTACTCCATCACACAACAGAACTTTTTGTGATCGATTCAGCATCCCTCTGAGAGGCCTGGATCAAGATCCTCTATCTATTCCTAACCCTAGGTAGAGTCAGGCATCGATGTGACCAACTCTACCAGGCGTTGATCCTCTTCCTAGATGGTGAATCCACCTAGCTCATGAATTCAGATGAATAGCGGTATCTTCCATGGACCTGGATGTGATCCTCATCTGTGTATCATGATCTTTCCCACTCAAGTGTGTGTCTACCATAATGAGTGTGTCTATCTCTCGTGATCTTCCCACTCAAGATTTTTTCTCTCCCATAATGAGTGTAACTACGTATCTTGATGTTTCCTGACGAACTGTACTTCTCGGACAGACATCATCAGTGCTACCAGACTCGTGGAGCGTGTTCACCTGGAATGAGTGCTTCGTTGAAATCTTCTATTTGAATCCCTAGACAGGGGTATGCGGTTGTGTGGGTTATCTCTAGAGTATGGGTTTCGGTTTTGAGTAAATCTCGATTTTGATCTCCAATTATATGTTCACTAGATATATACTGTGTAGAGATGATTGTGCCTTTCCTTTGTGTACTTGCTTTTTGTTTTTCGGGGTCCTCTACTAGGTATTGTTACACTCACCCATGCACAGGCTTTGCCCGCACGTGCCCCGTCTTGTGTAGACAAGAAGCCTTTTGACAGAGTCTAGGGAATTCCAGGATAAGACTGAGCTTTCTGAGTTCCCTACAGTCCAAGGTGTTCATTCGGTAATGAGAAGCAGTCCCAGTACCTCTTTGTGTTTACAGGTTGGACTTTGCAGTTTTCAAACTCTTGTTTTTTGGGGGATTGTATTCTGGCCCAGTTTACTTTTAGTACTTTACTTTCCATTGTACTATGTTGATTGAGTTTAGTTGTATGCATGCATTTTTTTCCTTAGTGTTTTTTTCACATTTCAACATTTGTGGGCTTGGATATGTGTGCATTTGTACAGGTTCTTAGGCAATTCCTCCCATGTATTAATATTCCTACTCGGTGCTAGTCACCAGCCCCTAGCCAATTGGAGGCGGGCATGGGGAGTCACGGCAGGGGCCCCATTGGGACGGGTCATGACAGAGTGGTATTTTTGGTGGTCGGTTCAACCTTAGGACCAAGAGTCTGTGAGATTTGTTTGGGTAAATAGTGTTTAGTGTTTTGAGCTCAGTTTTCTGGCCATAGACTCCATTGTTGGTGCGACGGCCGACATATCCATGCAATAGGACTCTGAAAACATTCTTTTCGACTCTGTACAAGAAAACAATAGTTTTGGGGAAATGGTACATGAATCATACAGGAATGGGTTATGTTTTCCATGTCCTTTTTGTCAGCTATCCAGATATACTCATTGACCATGGTGCATCTTGTTTCCTTACAGGATGCATCCGCAATGCATACCCACTAGGATTCAGCAGCACGATCATGAGGATCACACCCTTAGTGACAAGGCTTCGATATAAGGACCAGTTCCCCATGTGTTACTACCAGGTGGTGTACCTGCTATACCACCACAAGTGGAGTAGCCCGTGGTACCTGCAGTACCGACCGAAGAGGACTGTAGGATGAGCGCATTCCCTGAGTTCCAGATATAGAGACCGCTCAGGTTTCGAGGTGAGACCGACCCTCTAGCTGCTGAGGACTAGCTTGTCGGGGTGACCATAGTTTTATGTCTTGGGAGGACACCAGCAGACTAGATGGTGATCCTAGGAGTGAGCCTTATTCGGGGTTCGGTGGGACGATGTTGGAGTCTGACCACACAGACTTAGAACAATGAGACTTTTTCTTGGAAGGAGTTTGATAAACTCTTTAGAGAGGAGTTCTATTTGGGTACGATGAGAGTCGTACGCATCCAGGAGCTTCTTCTGCTCCAGCAGGGCTGCTTGACTGGAGATAAGTATTCATCGAGGTGCACCCATCTCATCCGATACTCGATGGATATGGTTAGGGATCAGTACTTCAGAGCTCAGACCTTAGAGTGAGGTCTACGATGAGAAATCTGTTCTAATGTCGTGCCTCTATTCATTTCGACTTATGCTGGAGTGCTCGAGCGGGATTTGGTGATCGAGAGCTTCTTTGTGGAGTAGAGAATGATAATTATAGTCAGCAGCAGGCAGATAGGTTTGGAGACCTCGGCAGTAGGGAGCCGACATTGGACATAGGGATCAGGATGTGAGAGACGTTATAGGAGGACCCGTGATAGGGGATCGACAGTTCTGAGCTCTGAGGCTAGATCCAGTCATCCTATGGAGAAGCGGTGTTACACGTGCAGCCGTAGGGGACATCTCGCTAGATATTGGCTGACCCGTCGAGATGATGATAGGGAAGCTGTTGATGGACCACTGAGGTAGAGGCAGAGAGTCGAGCTGACAGACCCTCCAGGTGGCAGACATGGAAGAGGGGTAGGGAGAGATGCAGGTGGTGGAAAATGCTTCGATCTACTTCCACCACCACCCTCAGGAGGTCTGCACGAGGCTTAGGGAGCTGGGGGATAGGGGTCGGGACAGCTTCATTCAGTCAAGGAGTACGACCTAGGGGCTCCAGGAATGATAAGAGGTATGATCTGTGTCTTCTCTACCTTAGCTTCCATACATATAGACACAGGTTCCAGTCATTCTTTCATCGCCACATGTCTTCTGTGAATCCTTGAGATTCTAGTAGAACTGTTGACTTGATCCTTACGCTTAGAGACACCTGCGAGAGGAGACTCAACAATCACACACCTTTGCAGACAGTGGGATCTTATTCTTGGAGGTGAGAGTTTCAGTTGTAACCTCTTGGTGGTGGCATCGAGGACTTATGACATCATTCTCGGTGTAGATTTATTTTCTTCAGTCCATGCCCATATTGATTGTTTTAGGCGAAGACTGCGGTGTGTCCACTGTGATGGGACAAGGTTTTCCTTTGTCCGAGAAAAGGAGACCCAGGAAGCACAGAATGGGATCATGCATAAGGGGGTGAATCTGATCACTCATGAGATGGGTAGCCTTACCCTCGGAGTAGTAGATGTTGTGAGCTCTCAGTTCCTAGCCATAGTGGAGGATTACAAGTATGTCTTTCCCGACGATGTTCCAGGACTACATCCCTACCGAGAAATCGACATCTGCATCGACTTACACCCCAGGACAACATTGATTTCCTCACCAACATATGAGATGGCTCCTGTAGCGCTTTGTGAGTAGAGGGTGCAGTTTGAGGATTTGTAGAGCAAGGGTTTTGTAAGACCCATCACATCACCTTGGGTGGCCACAATCTTGTTTGAGAAGAAGGCAGATAGGAGTTTGAGGTTGTGTGTGGATTATTGGCACCTGAACCAGGTGACGGTGATGAATAAGTATCCACTTTCTAGAAACAATGACCTCTTTGATCCACTGAGAGGGGCACAGTGGTTCCCAAAGGTTGACCTTCGATCAGGTTATCACCAGTTATGAATACGGGATGAGGATATACCGAAGACGGCTTTCAGGTGACAATAGAGTCACTATGTGTACATAGTGATTCATTTTGGTGTAACAAAAGCCCCCACGGTGTTCGTGGGACTAATGAACTGGATTTTGCAGCCATACTTTGAACGGTTCGTTGTGGTCTTCATCGACGACATCCTTGTTTACTTGGTGTCAGAGGAGGATCATGCAAGACACATACAGATAGTTCTAGAGTTACTCTGGGAGAACCATCTTTATGAGAAGCTCTTGAAGTGCCAGTTCTGGATTTAGGAGGTCCAATTCTGGGACATGTCATCTCAGTAGATGGAGGAGCTATGGACCCAGCCAAGGTGTTGGCAGTGTTATCATGGGAGCCACCTCGGAGCGTGAAGGTGGTGCGAAGATTCCTTGGGTTAGCAGGATTTTACTAGAGATTCATTCCTGATTTCTCTCGAATTTCAGCACCGATGAAAACCATGACCAGGAAGGGGAAACCCTTCATGTGGACTAAGAAGTGCCAGCAAGCTTTCGAGCAGTTGATATAGAGTTTGACGAGCGCCCCAATCTTGAGATTTCCAGAAAAGGGTGTCGAGTACATGGTTTTCTACGATGCATTAGGGATGATGCTTGGTTGTGTCCTGATGCACAGGCAGGCGGTGATTGCTTATGGTTCACACCATCTTAGGAAACATGAGAAGAACTATGTGACCCATGATCTCGAGTTGGTTGTGGTAGTATTCAGATTGAAGATATGGCGACACTACCTTATGGGAAAGAAGTTCATCATCTACTCAGACCACAAGAACCTCAAGTACATATTATCGTAGAAGGATCTGAATTTGAGGCAGAGGCATTGGATAGAGTTCCTCCAGGACTATGAATTCGAGATCATCTGTACTCCTGGGAAGGGGAACAAGGTGGAAGATGCTCTTAGCAGAAGGTTGAGCTCATAGATTTTGAGTGAGGTGACAAAGCAGTCAGCCATGTTGTATTTATCCTTCCTAGACAGAGATGATACAAATTAACTATAGTCGATGATTGTTTCCCCTCTACTCTTACAGTAGGTTAGGGAGGCGCAGCTAGGATACGTCGACTGTGTGGCTTTATGTGCTCATTTATCCAAATGACATGCGCCAGATGGATATTTTCATGGTGGAGAGAACTTAATTCTTTTCAAAGGATGCACTTTTGTACCAGT
The DNA here is from genome assembly GCA_963277665.1 of Viscum album. Lineage (NCBI taxonomy): Eukaryota > Viridiplantae > Streptophyta > Magnoliopsida > Santalales > Viscaceae > Viscum > Viscum album. Next base: position 255,449,559 of record OY728143.1, on the reverse strand, counting down.
GGCATTGTAGAGGAGGTACTGAGGGAGTTTCATGCATCCCCCTTGAAGGTAAATCTTGGAGTGGAAAAGATGTACCAGGATCTCCAATGGCAGTTATGGTAGTCGGGCTTGAAGAAGGCAGTAGAAGAGTTCATTTCTCGATGCCTCACATACCAGCAGGTGAAGTATGAGCACCAGGTTCCAACGAGATTAGCTCACCCTATGGAAGGTCCAGAGTGGAAATGTGATGGAATATCGATGGAAATTGTGACAGGATTACCACAGACATCCAAGGGACATGATTCTATCTGGTTGATTATTGACTGACTCAGCAAGTTAGCCCAGTTCCTAGCTATCAGGGAGCAGTGTTCTGTAAAGTGTTTGGGATGCCTCTATGTGCAGGAGATAGTATGGCTTCATGGCGTCCCTTAGACGATAGTCTCAAACTGAGATGCTCGCTTTACATTCCAGTTGTGGAAGGTATGGTAGGAGGCCTTTGGGAGTCAGATACGCTTGGGCATGACGTTCCATCCCCAGATCGATGGTCAGACAGAGAGAAACATTTAGATTCATGAGGATATGTTGTGGGCCTATATCTTGGACTTTGGTCACTATTGGGAGGACCACCTACCACTGGTGGAGTTTGCGTATAATAATAGCTACCACTGCACCATTGGTATGGCACCATTCAAGGCTTTGTATGGGAGACCATACCAGTCACCGCTTAGCTAGACCGACCCCGGAGAATCAGCACTCATGGGCCCAGTGATGGTACAAGTTACCACTAAGAAGGTGCAGATCATCCGAGAGCAGATGAAGACTGTACATAGTCGGACAAATTCTTATGGTGACAGGCGATGGAGACCCCTGGAGTTTGAGGAGGGAGACCATGTCTTTCTTCGGGTCTGACCTCGATGAGGGATACTGAGTTTAGGATGAGCTGGAAAGATATCTCTGAGGTTTATCAGACATTTTGAAATACTTTATAGTGTTAGTGAGGTGGCGTACCGCCTAGATCTACCACCGAAGTTGCATTATGTACATGATTTCTTCCACGTTTCACTACTGAGGAGGTACATGCATGACCCATCACACATCATCGACTGGGGCGAGCTGGACATCGGGGATGAAGTGACCATTGATGTGTACCTGGTGGAGATCGAGGATCAAGAAAGAGAGGATCCTTCATGGGTGATCGATTCCCTTGGTGCACATTCATTGGCAGCACGAGAATCTTTAGGAGAGAACGTGGGAGTGGGACGCTCAAATCAGTGCCCAAGACCCACATCTTTTTGAATAGTCTTGTTTTGGATTCTTGGGGACACAAATCCCCAAGGTGGGGAGAATGTAATGTCTCTGATTTTTCTATGTATTATTTTTAAATATTAAATATAATTATTACGAGACCAGGCACAGTGAAGACACATCATTATGTGGCCTGGTGATCCCGGAATGGTGGTTTGAACTTTTTTTACATTAAGTGAGTCAACAATAGTGCGTGGTTCATGCAGTTTCCAAACAGATTCTTGGATTAAAAATATGAGGGCACCGTTGTGTCTGGGATGATGACTTTATCTAAGAACGGGTCTAACCACGAATTGTCTGGGTTGAGAGAAAAAGTTAATTTTCGGATGTTTTCAGTAAAAAATAAAATAAAATAAATGGAAAACATAGTTTATTTTTTTATATTGAAACATTCACTATGGCACTATGACATGGAAACTTTTTAATAATTAATTCCATGTCATAATGGCATAAAAATGACAAATTGACTCATTAATTCCATAGTGTGGTGTAATTCCAAAACTAACTCCCCCTTTTTAATGGGTCAGTCGAATTATGGTCATTGATGGAAAATTGGGAGAAAACTCTAGAGAATCCATGGAGCTTGGAGAAAACTCTCCTCGACAAAGGACGACGAATCAAAGCTAAGGATTTTTGTGCCAATGAGTTGATGAATCTTGATGACCACGGCAGTGATCGCTTCGTCGGTGATTGATCCATTTTGAGGTAGTGATTGTTTCTTTGGATTCAGCATTCTCATTTAGGAATCTAAACGACGAACACGGATCAACCACAGACAAGTTGATCCGCGGATTTTTGCGTTTTTTTTGGAGGGTTTCTTTGGGTTGATCTCAAGGAATATAATTCATGATTTTTGTTTATTATTTTGAACCTTCTCCATTTGATCCAACTAATGGGAGCGAATCAATCCCGTGACAAACAATGGCAATGGTTCATTCCTCAATTTCTTTTTGGATTTCCTCCCCTTTTTTCCTTCGTGCGTTCTTTGCGCTCTTCGTGGGCTGACGAACAATGGATCATTGCACATCCGTTTTGCGACGCAACGATCCCAAACTAGAGATCCCACATCATGAAATCCTAACAGAGGTGCGACAGTGAAGATGATAGATGAATCAGATCAGATCGGGAGAGATCGTTCTTCGATAATTCTTCATGAAAATGAATAAAAATGCATTTTTGGAGCTGATCAGAGGACCGAAAACAACGGATACAACCTCGGGACGTCGAGAAAACCCAGATTATAGAGTTTCATGGTGATCGGAATGCCGGATAGATGAACGGGGCAGCATGGGAGGCGCACCGGGGAAGGGTGTCGTTTTTGGAAAATTCCGGGTTCCATGGTGTGTACTTTCGAAGAACACGTCTTGTAGTACCGGTGGAAGTGGCTAGGTTTTAGGGTGTCAGAGATAAATCACATAGCAATTAACCCTGGTTATATGGCATGTTGGACTTTCCCCGAAGCTTAGTGTATATTTTTGAAAGTACACGGACAGAGGATGGACTACACGGCTTCAGAACACAATGTGTACTCTCTACGCTGTATGGCAGAGGGGACTACGTGGGACTCAGCATGTATCCAAGGGATACTCGGACACAGTACCCAATTGGGTACTCCATCACATGGCTAGGTGAGGCCTATAACATGTTTCACCCTGTGTACCGATTACATGAGTTATAGTACATGGGTTGAGGACCATCTACGAGCACTTGGCCAGCGTACACGGAGCCGACCCTAGTCACTCGAACATGGCATGTATTCCATACTACACGCCATGTACTAACCTTTCTACATGACCAACCTTACGACATGGGCCGTTCTACATGGGTAGTACCCGTGTTCAGACAACATGGCACATACCTTTTCTACACGCCATGTACATTTTGGATAATGGCATGGTCCTCTTGTCCACCGTATCTTGGACATGTTTCATTTTGGTTAGTGCTCCTTCTTCTCATTCCCATGAAGTCCATGTGTCATTTCTTTCTGCAAGAGTATGATCCATTTAGCAAGACTTTATATGATATAGTTCACATCCCTCTAAGAGACCCCTAGAGAGATCCTCTATCCATTCATGACCCTAGGTAGAGTCAGGAATCAATGTGACCAACTCTAGTGAGTGTTGATCCTCTTCATAGCTGATTAATCCACCTAGCTGGTGAATCTAGTTGAGTCGCAGTATTTTCCATGGCCCTGGAAGTGATCCTCATCTGTGTATCGTGATCTTTACCACTCAGAAGTGTGTCTCCCGTAATGAGTGCATCTATCTCTCATGATCTTCCCACTCAAAACTGTGTCTCCCATAATGAGTGTAAATACCTCTCGTGATGTTTCCCGATGAACATTACTTCTCAGTCGGAAATCATCAGAGCTACCAGACTCATGGAGTATGTTCTCCCAGAACGATTTCTTCGTAGAAATCTTCAAAACCGATTCCTTAAAAGGGGTTATGCTGTTGTGCTACTTGTCTCTAGACTATGGGTATGGGTTTTGAGTATATATGGATTGTGATCTCCTATTATATGTTCAGTAGAAATATACTGTGTATATCAGACTGTGCCCTTCTTTTGTGTACTTTATGTAGGTTTTTCAGGGTCCTCTACTGAGTATTTTTATACTCAACCCTGCATAGGATTTGCCGTCACATGTCGTGTCTGGTGCATAAGAGCAGCCTTTTAACAGAGTCCAGGGTGGACTAGGATAGGACCGAGCTTTCTGAGTTCCCTATAGGCCGAGGCGTTCCTTCAGCTATGAGAAATATTCCCAGTACATTTGTGTCTTTACAGGTTGGACTTTGCAGTTTTCAGGCTCTTTTTTTTTGTGGGCTTGTGTTCTGGCCCAGTTTAAATTCAGTACTTTACTTTCTGTCGTACTCTATTGGTTGGGTATAGTTATATGCAAGCATTTTGTTCATTAGTGTTTTTTTTACATTTCGTCATTTGTGGGCTTGGAGATGTGTGCGTGTGTACAGGTTCATAGGCAATGCTTCCCGGGTAGTAATATGCTTACTTGGTGCTAGTAAACAGCCCCTGACCTATTAGAGGCGGGCTTGCGGAGTCACGGCACGGGCCCCACCGGGACGGGTCATGATGAATTTCCTGAGGTAAATAGCCTTTACAATTTGAAAAAAATTTATAAAAACAAAAAAAAGTCAGAATAAGTGTCTTGGAAAATATTTTTTGATACTAATAAAGGATGGTCTGAAAAGAATATTAAATATTTCTTGAGTAAAACACCCTTACTTTGAGAATAAATATGTATAAATAAAATTTCACAAAATAGTTTGTAAATAATTTTCATTGAAAAATAAACATGAAACATAGAAATTATGTTTGAATACATTGATAGTTTATGATATTTTAAAATATTGTTCACATAGTATTTGTTGAAAAAAATATTGCTTTCACATTTTTCATAACATCCATACAGTCATAGTTTGAAAATATGACATAAAGATTACTTTTAAAACATTTTGTAAATAGTAAAACATGGTTAAAATGAATTTAATAAATAATTTTTTGAATATTATGAACATCTTTGAAAACATTTTTAGAAAACATTCTATTGGCAGAAAAATAGGTTTTCAGAAGAAGTGTGAAACATAGATGATTTTTAATAAAAATATATTTTGACCTCCTTGATACATAAAGTGAGGAAAATGAAGGGAAAACATAAATTTGAAATAAACAAACACAGAGGAATAAATTTAATTAGTATATTGAGATATGTTTTATATTACATTATCATAAAAAATTTAACCATAAACAATATCGATAATCAATTAGATTGTATCATGGAACCTTTAAAACTTTGGTATCTTTTTAATCATATGCCTCATTAAAGAATAGCGTAAAATGAAACTTTTAATATTATAAAAAAAATTTATATATGATATAACATGTTAAATTGGAATTATATACACCCTATATAAGTAGATAAGTTCTTAATATAACTTACGTCACAAAGGGGTCAATTTGTGACAAAAATCTCTTACCACTTTTGTAACTTATGAACCACAAAACCCATGATAGAGGGACAATATAATAGATATGAAAATAAAAAAATATTATTATAATAATTATAAATATATTCATGGATAGTATATAGACCATATAAAAAAACATATGTTCAATATGGCATGTATCTCAAGTATAAGTGGGATGGAAATATCTTACCCCAAGTCTTGAATTCCTTTGTACAAGTTAAAATCTTATGTATAATTAATATAAATACCTTAAACATATATTAAATAAACATAATTATATATATATATATATATAATACCATATATGGTTTACTTATGATCTTTTATTATCCATTTTTTAACAATTCCATTTCATGTTTCATGCAATAACTGATTTGTTTTTCATGTACATTTTAAATTATTATTTTTTATACAATTAATTATATCTTGGTAAAAAATAATATAAAATTTTATAAATTATATAAATAACATATTAATTAAATATATAATTATTTATATTTAACCATCATATTTATAGTTAAAATACAAAATGCACCTTTCATAGAGATGTTAGACCGTATGTACACATGAACATGGTTTCCATTTAGAAAACAAAAATATAAAAAAAGTTATAAAATATATTTAACTTATAGAATCATTTTTATATTATCTATATCAAATATTTTCATTAAAATAATTCTTATGAGTTTTTATGTAAAACATGAAAAATTTATTTCGCTTCACATAGCGATATTCCAACATACACACGAATCACATTATCATATTCCCATGAAGTTGAAGTCAATAAGGAACATATGATATATTGATTCTAGAAGAATAATAATTTCATAAATATCATATATTAATAATGAATACATAATTATATCCATCGGTGATAGGTGGTGACGGAAAAAAATAACATTGGTTCATTGGGTTGTAGTCCGCCATAAAAACAAATGATTATTTCGTAACCCATTTGATGAAAGGGGATAATTATTTAGGTTATGAGATTAACATAATAACTTTTAAGTATATGTAATAAAATTATTTTACTATATAATCACAGTTTATTATTTTTTTAATGTGGTGGAGGAAGAAATAAAATAAAACGACCAGTTAGGGATGTCACCTATTCTTTATAAAAAATAATTTGGTTTGCACAAGAAGGCTTAATAGGTTAGATTAATGAATAAAATAAGGATTATAGGATGAGGGTAGTCATATAAAGAAGTTATTTGGGTAGGTATTGGATGAACCAATGGGTTTTGAATGTGTTAAGAGGTAAGGGGAGGGGGTTTCCTTTTATATGTGAGGTGAGTGGAACACTTTTCAATTTTTTTAAAAAGAAAATGGTGCACCAATGTTTTTCACTTTCCACAAGACTCCAAAATGGTCTATTATCAAACCTATAATTTATAATTTATATATAGGGAAATTAAATGTGCATTTAAAAATATTTTTAATAATTTTTACTCTTATCATTTTAGTTTAACCTCCGATTTATCCATTTTCACTTTTATTGCGGTAAATATTTTTTTTTTCATTTTACTATTTACGATGGTAAAAAATTAAGTTGAAATTATTAGATAATATAAATTATATTTATTAAAAATAATGAATAATGTTTTCCTAATTTTATTTACATAAGTGAAAAAATGTAATTTTAAATTAATCTCATAGAAGCGATGAAAAATTAGTTTTCAAAAGAAAAAACTTTCTAATCATTATATAGTATTCAAATTAAAATTCGATATAAAATTTATTCGAATAAAAAAATTGTATTATTAGACATATAATTTTAAAAAAATTCTTTTTAAACCATCTTCAAATAAATTTTATTTTTTAAAATTCCTTAAAATAAATGAAAATTCACAATAAAAACTTGAATTTTGAAATTATGCATAAAAAAAATTGTTCCTTGAAAATTCAAGAAAACTCACTCAAAGATAATATTTATATGATGATTTAAAAAATGAAGCTTAATTTTTCGTTTTTTTAAAAAATTGAAAAAATTAATTTTAAAAATATTTTGAAAAAGAAGAGAATATTACTTTTAAAAAATACAGTTTTAAGCATTAAATACGATTTATTCCTATATATTGTATAAATAAATCATAAAAATATTTAAAACACATGATTGAAAATATAATATATAATTTTCATTAAAATTTTTCACCAAAAGTGATTTGTTTAATATATTGAGGTAAAATAATTTTGTGCCAATAAAAAATGTTTTTTAGAAAAATAATAATAATTTTTTCAAGTGGTTTTTATTTTCATTAAAAATTAAAATTTAACTAAGTATTTAATCTTATATACATGTGTAAATAATATATAATTCAAAAAAATATAAGTCTATTCATTCCCACTATTCCAATGTCTGGGTGATAATGATCATATTAAATAACTATATTTTAGTAGAATAGCATGAATTGTTTAAAGTTGGTGTTTCATGTAACACAATATACTCCAAGTGTCTCATGTAATGAAATATAAATTCATTGATTCCTGTAACAGAATCAAAACTCAGGTTTTCATGTAACTCAAAATATTTAAATGATTAAATTTAATTGAGAAACAATATTTCACAAAAACATGGGCTGTTAAACATGTTAAATTTCGTATTAGTCCTAAAATATCATTAATTTATTTCCATTAAATATAATCTAATTATAGTCATTGCATTGATTTTTATAATATATTTTTGGTATAAAAATATATTTATTCGTAAAAATATTTTTTAAACATGTTTTTCTCATGATTGACGTGTTTAATTGTTTATTATCTTTTCCACTTATTTGTATTGAATATTTGAAAATTAATTGCATGTTTTGAATTAGGATGTTAACATTTGGTAAATAGGTTCCTTTTAATTTTGTTCATTATGAACAGTTTCACAGTAAATTTGTTTCACCATGGTAATGGTAAATTAGGTAATTATGAGAAACAATAAAGTGATAAGGACTACAAAGTTACCGTAACACTTAACTTACTATTTATTATATTAGTATATTTCATCCACATTCATCAAAAACTCAAATTTATTAATTTTTTCCATTTGTACATGATTTTTACATTTATAATAATTAATTAAACAATAAAGACAAACTTCACCCTCTTGCCTTTAAATATCTCTCATATGTTTACAAAGTGAAAATTAAAATTTTAATGAAACTTAATTGTTATTTTTATCATCATGATATTATATTCATGATTTTAATTTTTAATAATTTTATAATTACCTTAAACATTTTCTCAATGTCGACACAATACAATTGAATTTTTAGGAAAATAAAATAAATGATTTTGATAATAATAAAACTCATATAATTGGAGGGATTTATAGTGTTACATGAATTATGTACACAATTATAACATATTTAATGGGTTTGAATGTTTTAAATTCTAAATCAAACTTTTTATTGATGTTTTTTAAAGTCAAATTAATAAAATAGTGCCAAACTTTTTATTAATAATATTTTTTAGAAAATAATATTTCATTAAATGATTTAAAATTTATAAAAATTTTATATTCCCTCAAGTGAATGATATTTGAATTATAATATCAACTATGGTCCATTTAATATAACATTTTCCCTTTAAATTTATATTTATTTAACCTTAAATAATAAAAAAAATTGTTCCATAGTAATTGTCAAAAATGGATTACATGGGTTAAATAAAAAAGATAAGTGTGAGATCCCGGACCACGTAGAGGTATTACATTGATTATTTTTTGGTCCAAACCCCTTAATTTTGATTAATGGAGTGTCTACTAGGTGTATGAGGATGATCGGGGTGTCCCGGGGGCTCAGGAAATGAATGGAAGGAAAAGCGGGCCAACCTGTGTTAGGCACTTGATTATATAATCCATGAATCCTCTCCAAGAAAACCATGAAACCTAGGAATGTGGCATTACACATGGTTGATTCATGGGTTGTGAAACCATTTGGAGCTCCCATGGTAGCTTGGATACCTCACATCCCTTTGATAATGGTTTGCACAAGGTTTGCACATGGTTTTTAAAACCATGCATAAAAACCATGCGACCCATTAGAAGTTGAAAGCAATTACAATTTTACCATGATTTCATTTGTATATCCCACCTAATTAGTCGCCCTTTTCTAATCCCACCATCCCTAGTGATGACCCAAAACCCTTAAGATCTCCCAAGGACCAGTCCCCTCATCTTTAGGCCATTTATAGCACTCTCATTTGTAGATCAAAGTGTAAGAACCCAGATCTTCATTTCAGGTATGAATCTTTATTTCAGGATGTATTTTAAGAAAAATGCAGAAATGGTAAATTTTTTATGTACACACCTTATACTTATGAGTACACTCCATTTAACAAGTTTCCACATGTAGTCGTGTACTGGTTGCGTAATGCTTGAGTACATGACCATGTATGTGACCTGGTAGCTGCTTAAAGCAGGGGCCGATTGAGGCTAGTACACACCGTGTACATTAAATGAACATGCTTGTAATTTTATTTTTATTTGATGAATTAGAGAAGGGCCACATCTCATCTCTATAATACACTACTTCTCCCCTTTTTTCATAGAAAAGAGAAACAAACAACTGAAAACTTCAAGCTCCTCCCGTTCCTCCATTAAAGCTTCAGTTGAGACCCCATCAATTGCATTGTATTACCATGCGTGAGTTCTCTCTTTAACTAAATCATTTCATCTTGATTCCTCTTCCCTCGTGCGTTATCGAGGGTTGATTTATTATATGAATTGAATGTGTAATACTTGTGAATTTTAACCAAGTGGTAGATATGGATTAAATGTTCGGCCTTGTTATGATATGCACATTGATCACCCAACAGACCATGAGAGCTTTGGACTAGGAAAACTATGGGGGTGTCTATGATTATTTACACAAATCTTTGAGACCCTTGGTGTAGACTTTGACCCCGGGTTATTGACTATGAGAGCTTCCCAGGAGGTCATTTATGATTATTTATGGTATGTGGACCCAGGTGGTATTGACAATGAGATCTACCCAAATGAATTTTATAATTTATTGATTCCATGGTGATCCAATGGTGTTGAACATGAGTGATGCCATGTTGTAGGTTTTTATTTTATTAGTGATAAGTTACACCAAAGGGGTTACATTGTGATAGATTTTCCAGAGGGGTTTTGTGAATAATTTATTGATTGTGATGAGTTTTTCAACCGAAATCACAAGCTTGGACTCTGCCTTACTTGGTTGTTTAGATGGTTTTATGAGATTTGTTTTGTTACTATTACTTGTAGGGATACATATCTTATGATAGATCTTGGGATTTCATTATTTAATGGATTGAGAAATTAATAAATGTAAATGAATGTAATGGGAAACTGTAGGATTGTTTACTTTGGAGTAACTCCATGTATATTTATTTATTTCAAGATATTTCATGATATATAAATTCACTAACTATTTGGATCAAACATTTTGGTTGTTTCCAATTAAGATTCATCTTACACCCTGTTTAGGTCAAGCTTTTGGACCTAAAAAGATTATATGGTTGCAGGTATAGATAAGTGAAAGCAACCTTCTTCATCATGTACTTGATTGCTTTTGGAGCTGGAGAGCATGTGACCAATCTACGGCATGCGATGCTGTTAGAGTTTACATGCTTTATGTACATTGGTTTTTGTCTTGTATTTCCAACATTGTGACTTTTTTAACTACTTTCCTAAACACATGTGACATGAATCATTTATATAAATGCTCCAATTTTTTTATTACTATCAATTTTTCACTATTTACTTCTATTGTATGTTATTACTACTTCCGATATTGTATAATATTTATTTTTAATAGTGTTTACACTGCCAATGAGGGAATAGTTTCCCCATTACCACACCTTAGCCCTCGCTTCAAGTCACTAGCCACTAGTGTTTGGGGAAATGCGTTTGAGGTTATGTCACCAACCGGGTTCAGGGCACTTTTTGGTGGCTTCCGAATATAGTAAATTACAAAGTGGAATCAAAGAAGTTTATTTTCAACTTTTTATTTTTGTTTGGAGCCTATATATATGGATATGGAAAAATAGGTAGTTAGTAATAAGATGTGCCCAGTAGTAGCTAACATGTGTACAAGGAAAAGCTGATTTAGCTTGAATATTTCAATTTTTGTGTTTTTAAATAGTTATAGTTGATATGATTTCACCATTGGGTGATTCACTTGTTTTGTGATTATATTATTGATAACATTATGGTGATATTTCTGTTTCAACCCAATGAGATTAGGGTATGTCATCTCATGTACTATAAAGACACTTATTAGAGATCACTTTCCAGGAATTCTTATCATTCCATTTAGGGTGAATTACTGATTGTATTCTATTATGATAGATGGTGTACTATATTTTCATGTTACTGTGATAGATGTATTGATATAATACATGCTTTTTTATAGGGTATTGGAAATTGTAAGGTTTAATTTTGATGGATGCCACACTTTGGTCCCTGAGGTGTTATGGGCCCTTTTGGATCATCATATAGTGGATCATGATTTAACTTTAATTTAAATTTTTCATTCTATGATATGATTAAGGATGTAAATATTTGAATCGTGGGAGAATGGGCTCTCACTAGTTGGAAATTTTTATGCCCAGAACAAAACATTATGTTTTTTTGGGGTCTAGAGATGTTTCAGAGGCTTACTGTCCTAACACCTAGACAATACGGCGTGTGATGTTATGAACACATTCCTTGTGTTCTTCTGTTCTGGAAGAACTGACTTTTCCCAAGTATACTCTATGTACAGTATGTACAATCCACTTAGTCTTTAACAGTGTGACTAACCGTGTGAGCAAAGACACAAGGTTGGGAACATTCTGTAAAACACGCAGTTTCTAGATTGTACACATCATGTTGTAAGGAACTGTGTATCCGGAAATGTGACTAATGAAACGGGTGGACAAAACATAAGTTTTACACATTTTGTATTTATCAACTCCATATTCCGCCATGTGACCAACAAAACTAGTTGTAATGCCCCGACCCCAGTTACCTAGAGTCGGTGCATTATAACATTACATTGGCATGATCACAAGAAATATCAAATCTCGAAAGACCGATTGGTTTATTAGCCTTGGAAACACTAGATATATTCATAAGTCATACATTACATCATAAAGTGAAAAACTACTACAAAAACATATTTTCTCCATATTCCACACTCATATCCCCACATAATATCCCTACAGGTCATTCATAATTTACTTCTTCACTTCCTGGGAAAAATATAACATAGAAAAGGGGTGAGCTCAAATTCCCAGTAAGGATAACAATATAGAGTAAACTTTCATAAATAAGAATAAACATTAAAGGCAATGTATAACTAAAACAAAAGCCTGTTATACTTGAACTTCAACATAGTATGGAAAAAGTAAAATGAAATAATGCCATTTACTTATTCACATGGATATTCTACTAATCGAATAATCACATGTAATATCAATAACCACTTTCATAATGATGGAATGCATAATTCCAGACTATCATAACCACATAGCCAAGGCCTCGTGCCAAGACTATAAATAAGATTTGACAAGGCCTTGTGCCAAGACACTAGTTTGTCTCATGAGACCTACCGATGCATCGAGGAGATATAGCGGGCTCCTCCCATCACTTACTAAGTCCAATGCATTCCCATATGAAAAGGTTTAAACATAACATAAACATTTATATTAAAACTAGCATACAAAATGTCAATACATTCTCCATAAACCGTGAATGGTATAAAAATACCACATCCACAGTCAACCATATCACATTACCTTCAATACATTATGGAAGTTTTGTATCATAATAAATCAACTCCATATAATCATAAAATCCATCAAAGGATGTTGACATTGATGAAATCAAAACTATTTGAGAGAAATATCTCCTTTTTTTGAAATCATTTAAAAGTCACACATTTATAAAGGGAGTAATTAAAAAGAGATTTTTGAATCAAAGTGTCCCATACCACTTTGAAACTTTTGAAAGGAATTAACATTTTAAAAACATTCATGTCTATATAAATAAATCCTTAAAAACTATTTTTCAGACATGGACATTAATTAAAAAGATTTAGAAAGATAAATCTTTAAAACATTTAAAATTCTCATTTTGATAAAGAGTACCGTTCCGAAATTCTTAAAATATTCATTTTTAAATCATTTAAAAGTCACATAATTATAAAATAAAGAATTTAATTTGAAAATATCCTTGTAATCTTGTAAGGTAATCTTTGAAAATTTTATAACGGCGGTAAATAGCTGCACCCTCCGTATAAGTTAAAAAAACATTCTTACCTTAATTTTGTCAAAAAGGTTAAAAAGCACCTTTTTTGGAAAACAACGGAAATATTCCTTTATAAACTTCTTATAAATAGTCAAAAATGGGTATAAATGACTTTAAACCATATCTTAGTAAATAGTAAAAATGTTTTGAAATTCATTTTTAAGAAACATTTATGTTGATGATAAAGAGATCCCAGTAGATTATTACGTATAAACAACCACAGATAATGAAGAGATTGTGAAATAAACCTTACCTTGTACTTTTCCTTGGTGGGGGTAGGTTAACCTCCGGTATAATGATGAAATAATTGTTATTAAATTATTCAATAGTCATATACATTAATATTATATCATATATGATCTTTTAATATTGCTTTGTTAATAATATCTTAGTATTATCGTTGTTTCGGGTGTTAACTTACTCGTTTTCTTTTATATGTTTTGTTACGTAAGCCATGTTTATAAAGGTTAGGTTATATATTATTCATATCCAAAATGATATCAAGTCCTTAAAAATCATTTTTAAATCATAAAATGATAATTATACTTGGATGGATACGATGGAGAATGAATCTCATCGCGTTCGTGGAGACGGTAGTCCGTACATACGCATGAGCGACAATATCATTCTTTTGATATTAAAATAATATATAAATGGATGGTATATTATATATAACAAATCATTAACATGTTATATTTATTATTTATATGAGTTACATATCATTATTATACCCATCGAAATAATAATATATTGAATAACAATTACACCACGACGTGGAGACAGTAAGCCGTACGTACGCACGTATGGTGACATGTTATTAAAAGGGTGGATAGAATACTGAATATGGTTTTACCATATTTATAATAACATCACATTATATATAAGATACTGGATTTGTTATTTTATAATGGTAATAAAAAAGAAAGAAGAAGTGGAAGAAGAAAGGAACTTGGGTGGTGAAATCATTACCTCTTCTTCGGGTTCTTCCTTTTGATTTGATCAAAAGGGCTCCATAGGTTGGCTTTCTGATCAAAATAATGCCTCTAGGTTGTAGTTAGGGATGTTGGGAGAGTATTTGGGCAGAGTTTGGCCGAACCAAAAGGCTTTGAAGGTGTGATGAAATGAGAAGGAGGAGTGCTCTTTTATAAGAGGGGTGAGGGGAACCTTTGGAAAAGCTAGAAATATTAATTTATAATAAATTCATATTCGGTTTATAATGGATCCAAAGTTGATTATTTAAATATTAAGGTGTGTATGCATCGAAAACCACTCAACCAATAGAATTTAGACAGGTTTGGGTACTTATATTAACCTTATCTTTAAGTATTAACTCTTAGTTAATTAGTTTCACTTTTACAATGTCTCTTTATATTTTTATATTATATGGTTAATAAACTTAATATATACATCAAACCGACCCCCAAGTGGTCCATTAATGATGAACCTATCATTATATAAGTCTCTTGGTCGAACCTTAGATTTTTAAGAATTTAATATCAATTACTAATATAATATTTGTTTTTAAAAACTCTTTTATGTCAATTTTGACACTATTCTATAGTTGATTTTTGTGAAACTCATAACAGAATGATTACTTCTAAAAAAGTTAATTAAATAAATTATAACATGTCACATTAACCTATAAAAATATTTTGGTTCATAATAAGTCTCAAATTATATTTATTTGGGTATTTATAATATCAATTATTCTAATTTTTCATTATTTAGGTAATTACTACATCATCATTGTGTCATATATAAATTAAATTATTTAATGTCCAAAAATTATAAATAAACTATAATTATGTAGGAAATATTTTTATCTTTCTAATGAATATTTATAGTCGAAAAGCCAACATATATAACCCTATGTAAAAATTGTTTTTCAAAAAGATATATGCTTGTGTCATTTTTGTATTCATTTTAACTTAATTAAAATAAAGTGTCCCTATCACCTACATGTGGCTCCATGGGGTGCCAAAATCGACAAAAAGATGCCTATGGTCGAACCTGTATCAACAAATAAGGCTAGGACGCGTTTTAGGGTAATTTAGTATTTTTATAATATTATTTTTTAACCCTTATTTATCGGATTTACCCTTAACCATGGTAAATAAAATATTTACCGCAGTAATTATTCAAAATGTCTAAAAATAAAAGTTACCTATTTACACAATTTGAACATCTTGATTCCAAATATGGAATCCATTTTTCCAAATTCAAAACACTGAAGTGGAAGAAATTAATTTAAAATTAATTCCCGTTGTTAAAACAAAAAGCGTGTTTTTAAGAGATAATAACTATCAAAAGATTGACACTTGTTTATGACTGGTTTAATTGTGAAATTATGTCCAATGACCAACATTTTATTAAATTGTAAAAATATATTCTAAATATACTTTAAAACCACTCAAATTCATACTTTATCAATATTAATTATTTTGATTAAAAAAGTTGTTTTTAATTAAAATTTATTAATTTTCACTATTCATCAAAATATTAAAGTTATCCGAAAAGTTCCAAAATTTCACCCTAGGATAAATTCGATATTATGAATCCAATAATGAAGTCCATTTTGAAATATAAAATATATATAATTTCAAAATTTAGGTATTACTATTCATAAAGGCTAGTTTGATTGGTTGTGGTGTGTGTTAGAACTCGAAGTTGCGTAAAACACACGCTACTGAATTATTCAAAGGAAAGCGTACCGTGGAAGCTTGGGATGTTTCTTTTTAAATTTTGGACATCCCCATTTAGTCAAAAAGTTTAAAATATTTTATTTAAAAAGTGTTCACTATTAAAAGTTGATGAAAGTGCAATACTGAAAATGAATTTGTTCTTACATTATGTCTAAGAAACTCATAATATGGATTCTAAAATTATAAAGATTATATAAAGTTTAAAATTTAGTTAATACTATTCATAACCTCTTTTGAACGGCTTGTTTGGTAAGTCATGGTGCGATTGAACTCGGTGTTGCGTGTAGTGCAAGTTATTGAATTATTTTCAAGAAATAACACGCTATGAAATCTTGGGGTGTTACATTCTCCCCTCCTTCAATAAATTGCATCCTCGCAATTTGAAATTGTTCTTCAAAAATAAAAGGTTTAAAATAGAAAATATATTTGAGGTAAAATCAACATCGGAAATTGGGTTACTAAAATTTAGTCTTAATATGCGGAAAAGAGAAATGAAAGGGTCACCACCAAATTATGATCTTGATTTGGAGAACATTGGTGGAAATTAGAGACATATAATTAGACGAAAAACGTAAATATTTATAGGTAGTGATTGAGGTCATCAATCACAAACAAGTGTAAAATTGAGGTCCTTAAATTCATCAATCTATGATGATTTGAAATACCATCGGTTCAGCAAAACATAGGGTATTAGGATAACACCTTTTTGGTTTTAGGATTCCTTAAATAAAGTATAAGAATTAACTTCTTCATATAATAAGAGAAGAAGAAAAATATATTCTTGACAATTAGAGTTCCATCATTTAACTAATTTCTACCACAAACTCATCTTTCACTCTAAAAGCTAATAGAATGAAAAACATATATTCTATTTATCCTATTCGTATAGGGTTCCAAAATAAACGAATTTATAATTCATCTACCAGATCTTTTAAAAAAACCACATTATTTAATATCGGACATCACGTGGGTCAGTGGTAGGTGATACACCCTTGTCGCCCTTCGGTTGTGGGTTCAAGTCTCGCGGCCTTGCCGGACGCGACAGGTTGCCGCCCGACCTCCGGGTTGTCCATTTATGGCAATCCAAAATAATCCAAACTAGAACTATCCAAAATACTTCAGTCCAAAATTTATAAGGAAGGTAACCACAATGAAGATCCTTTTTTTGCCGCATAATAACATGTGATCACCTTCATCATGTATTCTTTTAAAACACTGCAACATCCTGAATTATCATAAAACCTTATTGATTACATTCATGATCCCTTATTCCTTATTGAATAATAGATATACTCCTTCAATCCAAAAATGTTGTAAACCCCAACAATGATGGAATATAAAAATAATTAATTATTTTCAAGGTATCAAGAATATCCAATATAATTTATCCAAATCAATCATGTATTATTCTTAAATCACTACCTCTGTATTAGAACCATATTATGGTCTATCTTTCTCTCAACCATATATTTTCCAAAAATTTGACCTGCTATTGAGTCACTTTTCTTTGTTCCATACAATCTCAAGTCCTTAATGAAATAGTACTGCAGTACAATCCTTATATACTCCATAATTATTATAACAAGTACATTGTTGATACAACACTCAAATGACATAATAAACACAAGAACTCTAATCATTTCTCTTCATCTGGGGTAGTATCATAAATTGATTATTATCCAATAGCATCATTTGCGGCGTAGTCTGATGACTGAGACATAGGATCGCATAGTGTCCAAACTCCTTGCAAATGAAGCATTGTACATTTGAAACCATTTTCTTACCCTTGCAGTCACGTACTTTGTGCCATTTTTCTCCACACTTATAACAAAATCCCATTCCTTTCAGGCAAGTTCCAGGGTGTTTCTTTCCACAGTTATCACATATGGGAAAATTCTTTTTTCCCTCTTCCCTTTATCCATCTTTCTCTCTTCCATCCTTTTCTTCTCTTTCTTCCCTTCAAAGCCATAGGACTTAGTAAACTCTTTACTTATATTATCAACACATGATATTATTTCTTCATATGATGATAATACATGTGAAACTATTTCTCTTATAAATTTTGGCTTAAGACCATGAAATATATGATCCTTCTTTCTCTTTGAATCATGTGCATTTCTGGAGTTCTCATTCCTTCTACTGGGCGCCATTTCTAAACAATGGCATACACTAGATTAGTTTATGAATAACAATACCGAATCCCAAACTTGTAAAACACATAAAATAAATTAAATAGTTTATGGATATAATCCATAATCATAAAAATGTCTCCTTTGAGAAGTATATACTCATAAACCCTTCATAATGGTTTGTAAAGAAAATTATAATTATCCTAAGCATATCCCCCAGGAGTGTCGTAACCAAGAGTGCAGCAAGGCCTGTTGTCATGCACCAGTTCCCGTTCAAGTCTAGCTCAAAGCGGTGTTTTCGGGCTTTACCCCTAGGTACATCTGTGCCAGAGCCACCTCTACCTGCTCGTATCCAGACATTGATGTATTGCTCGGAAAACTCAAAAAATCTCTACAATACCAAAATTCTAGGAAGTTCTTCTATATTAATCCTCAAATTCCATCTTAAATCTATGTGCTCTAATCAGAGTTTATCTAAATCTATCTTCCAAGGTTTGTACTAAACTTCCTCTGATACCAACTGTAATGCCCCGACCCCAGTTACCCAGAGTCGGTGCATTATTACATTACATTGGCATGATCACAAGAAAGATCAAATCTCGAAAGTCCGATTGGTTTAGTAGCCTTGGAAACACTAGATATATTCATAAGTCTTACATTACATCATAATGTGAAAAACTACTACAAAAACATATTGTCTCCATATTCCACACTCATATCCCAACATAATATCCCTGCAGGTCATTCATAATTTACTTCTTCACTTCCTGGGAAAAATAAAACATAGAAAAGGGGTGAGATCAAATGCCCAGTAAGGATAACAATATAGCGGAAAATTTCATAAATAAGAATAAACATTTAAGGCAATGTATAACTAAAACAAAAGCCTTTTATAGTTGAACTTCAACATAGTATGGAAAAAGTAAAATGAAATAATGCCATTTACTTATTCACATGGATATTCTACTAATCGAATAATCACATGTAATATCAATAAAAACTTTCATAATGATGGAATGCATAATGCCAGACTATCATAACCACATAGCCAAGGCCTCGTTCCAAGACTATAAATAAGATTTTCCAAGGCCTTGTGCCAAGACACTAGTTTGTCTCATGAGACCTACCGATGCATCGAGGAGCTATAGCGGGCTCCACCCGTCACTTACTAAGTCCAATGCATTCCCATATGAAATGGTTTAAACATAGCATAAACATTCATATTAAAACTATCATAAAAAATTTCAATACTTTCTCCATAAACTATGAATGGTATAAAAATAACACATCCACAGTCAACCATATCACAAAACCTTCAATACAATATGGAAGTTTTGTATCATAATAAATCAACTCCATATAATCATAAAATCCATCAAAGGATGTTGACATAGATGAAATCAAAACTATTTGAGATAAATATCTCCTTTTTTTTAAATCATTTAAAAGTCACAAATTTATAAAGGAAGTAATTAAAAAGAGATTTTTGAATCAAAGTGTCCCATACCACTTTGAAACTTTTGAAAGGAATTAACATTTTAAAAAAATTCATGTCTATATAAATAAATCCTTAAAAACTATTTTGAAGACATGGACATTAATTAAAAATATTTAGAAAGATAAATCTTTAAAACATTTAAAATTCTGATTTTGATAAAGAGTACCTTTCCAAAATTCTTAAAATATTCATTTTGAAATCATTCAAAAGTCACATAATTATAAAATAAATCATTTAATTTGATAATATCCTTGTAATATTGTAAGGGAATCTTTGAAAATTTTATAACGGCGGTAAATAGCCGCACCCGCCATATAAGTTAAAAAAACATTCTTACCTTAATTTTGTCGAAAAGGTTAAAAAGCACCTTGTTTGGAAAAGGACAGAAAGATTCCTTTATAAACATCTTATAAAAAGTCAAACAAGGGTATAAATGACTTTAAACCATATCTTAGTAAATAGTAAAAATGTTTTGAAATTCATTTTTAAGAAACATGGATGTGGATGATAAAGATATCCCAGTAGATTATTACGTATAAACAACCTCGGATAATGAAGAGATTGTGAAATAACCCTTACCTTGTACTTTTCCTTGGTTGGGGTAGGTTAACCTCCTGTATAATGGTGAAATAATTGTTATTAAATTATTCAATAGTATTATACATTAATATGATATAATATATGATCTTTTAACATTGCTTTGTTAATAATATCTTAGTATTATCGTTGTTTCAGGTGTTAACTTACTCATTTTATTTTATATGTTTTGTTACGTAAGCCATGTTTGTAAAGGATAAGTTTTATATTATTCATACCCAGAATGATATCAAGTCCTTAAAAATCATTTTTAAATCATAAAATGATAATTATACTCGAATGGATACGATGGAGAATTAATCTCATCACGTTCGTGGAGACGGTAGTCCGTACGTACGCACAAGCGACAATATCATTCTTTTGATATTAAAATAATATATAAATGGATGGTATATTATATATACCGAATAATTAAAATGTTATATTTATTATTTATATGAGTTAAACATCATTATTATACCCATCCAAATAATAATATATTGAATAACAATTACACCACGACGTGGAGATGGTAAGCCGTACGTACGCACGTATAGTGACATGTTATTAAAAGGGTGGATAGAATACTAAATATGGTTGTACCATATTTATAATAAAATCACAGTATATATAAGATACTGGATTTATTATTTTAGAATGGTAACAACAAAGAAAGAAGAAGTGGAAGAAGAAAGGAACTTGGGTGGTGAAATCATTACCTCTTCTTCGGGTTCTTCCTTTTGATTTGATCAAAAGGGCACCTTAGGTTGGATTTATGATCAAACTAAGGCCTCTATGTTGTATTGAGGGATGTTGGGAGAGTATTTGATCAGAGTTTGTCCGATCCAAAAGGCTTTTAAGGTGTGAAGAAATGAGAAGGAGGAGTGCACTTTTATAAGAGGGGTGAGGGGCACCTTTGGAAAAGCTACAAATATTAATTTATAATAAATTAATATTCGGTTTCTAATGGCTCCAAAGTTGATTATTTAAATTTTAAGGTGGTTATGGGTCTAAAACCACTCAACCAATAGAATTTAGACAGGTTTGGGTACTTATATTAACCTTATCTTTAAGTATTAACTCTTAGTTAATTAGTTTCACTTTTACAATGTCTCTTTATATTTTTATATTATATGGTTAATAAACATAATATATTCATCCAAACGACCCCCAAGTGGTCCAGTAATGATGAACCTATCATGATATAAGTCTCTTGGATGAACCTTAGATTTTTAGGAATTTAATATCAATTAATAATATAGTATTTGTTTTTAAATACTCTTTTATGTCAATTTTGACACTATTCAATAGTTGATTTTTGTGAAACTGATATCAGAATAATTACTTCTAAAAAAGTTAATTAAATAAATCCTAACATGTCATATTAACCTAGAAAATTATTTTGGTTCATAATAAGTCTCAAAGTATATTTATTTGGGTATTTATAATATCAATTATTCTAATTTTTCGTTAATTAGATAATTACTACATCATCATTGTTTCATATATAAATTAAATTATTTAATGTACAAAAATTATAAATAAAATATCATTATGTAGGAAATATTTTTATATTTCTAATGAATATTTATAGTCGAAAATCCAACATATATAACCCTATGTAAAAATTGTTTTGCTAAAAGATATATGCTTGTGTCATTTTTGTATTCATTTTATCTTAATTAAAATAATGTGTCCCTATCACCTACAAGTGGCTCCATGGGGTCCCAAAATCGACACAAAGATGCATATGGTCGATCATGTATCAAAAAAATAAGTCTAGGACACATTTTAGGGTAATTTAGTATTATTATAATATTATTTTTAACCCTTATTTACCGGATTTACCCTTAACCATGGTAAATAAAATATTTACCGCAGTAATTATTCAAAATGTCTAAAAATAAAAGTTACATATTTACACAATCTAAAAATCCTGATTCCAAATATGGAATCCATTTTTCCAAATTCAAAACATAGAAGTGGCAGAAATTAATTTAAAATTAATTTCCGTTGTTAAAACAAAATACGTGTTTTTAAGAGATAATGACTATCAAAAGATTGACACTTGTTTATGTCTGTTTTAATTGTAAAATTATATCCAATGACCAACATTGTATTAAATAGTAAAAATATATTCTAAATATACTTTAAAGCCACTCAAATTCATACTTTTTCAATATTAATTATTTTGATTAAAAAGTAGTTTTTAATTAAAATTTATTAATTTTCACTATTCATCAAAAAATTAAAGTTATCCGAAAAGTTCCAAAATTTTACCTTAGGATAAATTCGATATTCCGAATCCAAAAATGAAGTCCATTTTTAAATATAAAATATATATAATTTCAATAGGTAGGTATTACTATTCATAACTGCTAGTTTGATTGGTTGTGGTGTGTGTTAGAACTCGAAGTTGTGTAAAACAGACGCGACTATATTATTCAAAGGAAAACATACCGTGGAAGCTTGGGATGTTTCTTTTTATATTTTTGACGTCCCCATTTAGTCAAAAAGTTTAAAATATTGTATTTAAAAATGGTTCACGATTAAAAGTTGATAAAAGTGCAATACTGAAAATGAATTTGTTCTTACATTATGTCTAAGAAACTCATAATATTGATTCTAAAATTATAAGGATTATATAAAGTTTAAAATTTAGTTAATACTATTCATAACATCTTTTGAACGGCTTGTTTGGTAAGTCATGGTGCGATTGAACTCGGTGTTGCGTGTAGTGCAAGTTATTGAATTATTTTGAAGAAATAACACGCTATGAAATCTTGGTTTGTTACACTAGTGGTTATAAATTAAGTGGTACATGGCATGTCTTGGGTAAACATGGCCTGTAGGGTTACCCTGGAGAGAACCGTGGGTTCAAGTTGTGTATTAGTATTGGGACTGGTGGGAAAATTCAAGTGCACACCATGTCTTAGGAGAAACACGCCGTGTGTAAGGGTGTTACATAACTAGGATTGTCAGAGTAACACACCATTTCGAAATCATAATTGAATATGAAGTGTAGATTTTATACACACCGGGTAACCTTGTTTTGTAAAATTTGAATGTTTTCCTTATTGTTTTCCACTCTTTCACTTCTAAGTTACCGTCCAAGATAATACTATACCGGGGTGTGTTCTTGAACATACAGAGTCATGACACTGAGACATCTACCGGTGGTATGCTAGATATCAAGCGATGATCAAACAAAAAAATTGGTAGATCAGGGACTACCATCATATCCTCCCATTGTGCCCTCTTAGGCACCAGCTGTTATAAAAGACGTAGGTGTCGATGCCCAGTTTGATGAAGTCATTATGAGGAAAATGCATACATTTTATGGAGCACCACATCTTGCCCCAACTATGGTAGAGTTGACGTGAGTGTTCTAGCAACAACATCCTCCCACATTTTTAGGCGATGGAGGACCACAGGCTGCAGTGTCATGGTTGGAGGCCATCAAATCCATATTTGAGCATCTGGAGATGCCACCAAGAGATGGTGGAATGTTTTATTTTAGGAGGGACACCATCGGGATATGGCTTGGGAAGAGTTTCAAAGGACCTTCTATGGCTACTTCTACCCCAAGACGTTGACGATCAATCGAACCAGAGAGTTGATAAACTTAGAGAAAGGAACTATTTCAGGGATGAATTAATCATCTCATTTTATAGAGTTTTTTCTCTTGGCACGTATCCTAAGTGGTGACAAGTTATCTATGTCTAGGAGATTTGATTATTGTCTCAGCTATGACATCTATTTGTAGGTAAATGTTTTCAGGCTAACTTCAATGACAACTATAGTGAGCATGTCATTAATTAATGAGCACAATTTTAGGGAGTTAAGAGTTGCGATCCAGGGATGTTCAGCATCTTATGTAGGTATAAAATCATGGCATATTGTCTCCTATCTATTGATCAAGGTTCTGGTGCTCTACTAATGTGTATAGCAGCACTTAGGTCGAATCCTCGACAATGATACTTTTTAATAGTCGCCTATTTTTAGATGATCGTATTATGAATGGTGGGGGGGGGGATGTTTACAGAGCTTATGAAATAATTTTTATAATATATTTGATATATAAAATTGATAATGATTTAGGTGAGTTTATTATTGGGGATTTAAGCTTATGTTATCCTTGAGTTTTTCTTTATATTGCATTACATTAAAACCCACTTCACAAGATGACTTTGATCGGAATTCTCAAGTGTTAAAGCTTTAATCCAAGCCATAACACTACATAGGTGTCTAATAATTACCATTACTTGTTTATGGTAGTGTATTTGTGGTTCCAATAATCCCTGGAATCCACATATTAAACAAAAAACGTCATTATTCCATTACATATAATGTTCAACACACACAATATTAACTCACAGAATACTCATCGACCAAATGCTCTAAATCACTTAATATCCAAAAATTATTACTCACCCCAATGGTAAATTTACTCAGACTTTGAAATGATTATTAATATAGTAAAAATTTTTTAGGTGATGAATTGTAAATAAAGTGAAAATAACGGGATAATAAAAGAGTAGTGTGTTGAACACACACATGATCATTGACGAGAGTTAAGAAAAATGACTTTCTATTGATTGAGGAAGAAAAAAAGGGAAAGGGTTTTAACTTGATTTAAGACATTTTAACAAAATTAATATTAAAATAAAATAGTGGTATGAGAAATAGAGATATTAAAGAAGAATCATTCATTAAAACAGAATTACAAAAAAAGACTTACAATATTCCAACAATGAAAAACACAAAAGTAAATGAAAACAAAGAGACGAAAAAAGGTCTCTCAAGTGAAAATTTGAATATGGAAGGTCCTCCCAAGAATTTTAAAAGTCTATTTTTGTTTTAATATATTATTAAATATTTGTAAATGCAAACTATTTTGATGGAATTGAGGGGGATGTATTTTTAGCCCAAAGAGTTTGACGGTTTTTATTCCAAATATGTCCCTCCAATTGTCTCTTCGGTTTTCCCTTCAGAAAGCTGAATCTTGAGATATCCATTTCTTCAAAGTTGATGATAATAATGTTGGATTACAAATCTCTAAATTGTCTTCCATTAGGACATAGGTAAAAAAATTTAAGGTGTATGGAGTAAACAATTGTAATCTATCCATTTAAATCCAGACATTTTATAAGGTCGAAATGTCAATGGGTTGTTGAATAAGAATATGACATTAAATAAAAATAGTTTCTTATATCAAGTTGTAAGAACATTTATCATCTTTCACACTGAAAATTACCATATTTATTTGATGATTAGAGCACGTGAAATTCCATGAATAGTGACCAAATTTTAATTCAAGGCCAAAATGGTGGGATGGACTTCAAAGCATTAGTTGGGAACCTTGTTTTTGTAGATAGACCATCAAATTTTATACATGATTCCTTTGGATAATCAAAAAATATAGTGAAGTTTCATAAAATTTGGGTTTTTGGATTTAGGCTAGTAACTCAATCATCATGGCTGGTCTAGTTTCTTCACAGATTCATTGGGTCTTCTTCTATGGACGATATGACCCTCCAAATAGACGATTTGGCTAATGTTTCCTTGTAATTAAATGTTGAATTTTAGTAAGGAACCCTAAAAAATAAGAATAATGGAATATTTATAAGTAGGGGGAGAGTTATTATTAAAACATTTAAAATACTTGAATCTAGATGAATTTATATAGTTCTCTAAAATTATATTTAATATTTAACCATTAATATTTCACACAAATTGTGCACATTTCATATAAAATCATTAAAGGAAGTATATAAAAAATTATAAAAAAATATTAGTAACATCAACCCCCCCCCCCACACACATAGTCTTGTGCATGTCATAGTGTTCAATAAATATAAAAATATAACAAATTCCCTTTTAGTCACCAAAAAATATTAATATTTTGTTTTCCCCAATCTAGGGATGTTTAGAAAATTTCACTCATCCATATTGAATTCCACCACAAGTTGTTATAGATACAATGTTGAAAAAAAAATTTATTTTTTTGTGCTAAAATTTAGAAATGGAAAATGTTGGCACACAAAACATACTCTTCTCAAGATGATAAAATTAATTTATGGAGATTTACTCATTCACCAACCTAAAGTAAAAATCTTATATTTCGTAAGAGCTATATTCTCTTACTCCCTATATTAATGTGCTCATAAATCAAGAGGTATATTTAGGTGTTTTTCATGGCTATGGGATGGTAGGAAGATGATATCAAAAAGATAGGAAAAAGGGTGTAAAACAGCATCATGGAAAATAAATGCACCTTTTTATAAATGAGACATGAAATATAATAGAAACACATATTTGAGAGGCAATGAAAATATTAAATAAGACACAAAATAGTAAGGAAAGTTTAAGTGGATGAGAAGATGAAATATTTAAAAACAAAAAAAACATCTCCCAATGACATAAGTGTTCATTTTTTAAAAAATTTAGAAACTTCAAATTGAAATAGTTCTCACAGTCATCCCCCAACCCATTATTGATTTCCTATAGACACTAATTTTAATTGTTATAATAAGGTAAATGGTTGAGTAAGAGTGATTTTTGATCTACCCAAGACAAAACCCATTCTTCTTTTCATTTTTCTGATTTTTTTATAATTTTTTTCAAACACTTTTCAACATCATTTGTAGAAGATAAATATAAATACATTCCCAAACCCCACTGAAGGAAAACCTCTCCCCACACTTAAATTTAATCTTTCCCTCAGGAAAATGATTACATGGTGAAATTCAACAAAAGGGTACCCAAAATTAAACTCATTCCCCCAAACTTAAATTTCAAAAAATTATGCAATAAAAATCCTTGTTGATATTGGGTTGGATAAGGTATTGGGATTATAATGTTCCTATCAAATAAAATCTTTCCATAGTCTTGAAGGGGCCTTCAAAATGATGATTAATGTAAAGGAAATGTAATGATATTTGGCTACTGTGATTCTCATGAGATTCAGAAAACGCTTCTACCATATTAATGCACAGAAAAGTTTAAAACCCAACTCGAATTTCCACAAACTCAAGATTAGAAAATGGGGGCGAAAGACACACATTTTGAAACTATTTCCATAGGTAGCCTTTTCCTAAAATAAAATTTTGTTCCTCACATGTAGGGAAATTTATTTTCCCAATCAAAAAATTGAGGATTCAAAATTTTTTGGTTTTGAAAAAATATTAATTATCCAAATTTTTGAAGAAAAAACAAAATTATTGAGATGAAACCATATCTTTTGATCCCCAAAATGGTTGTAAAAACATGAAAATTGGAAGGTGAGTAAGTTTTACTCTTGATTTTACACATATTTTATATAATAATGTTATTTTGGTTTTTTAGTTTTTTATATTTTTTAGTTTTTTATAAAGACACACACACATAATAGAGAAAGAGAATAAAAAATGTTTTTGATAATGAAAGTGATAAAAAAAATTAAAGAGTGGGGAAAAAGAATAAATATATAGAGAGAGAGAGGAAGATATAGAGAGAGGGTTAAATGGAAAGAGGTACCCCTGGTTTGGATTTAGTGGGTCACCATCTCCATCCAGCGGAAGGTCTACTGTGGATCTGATAGAAGATGATGTTGTTCCAAGATTGTGTGTCCTCTCATTGTGATGCTTTATCAGATTTACATTAACTGTCAATGTCCTTTTTGAAGAGGGTTCACGTAATAAAACTACAAAAAATGGGTAAACATGAGAAACAATAAATGGAAATTCCCAATTAGAATTAACATTACTTGGGTGAAGAATAAATCAAGATTTGAAAAGAAATAAATTTTTACCTACATGAAATACCTTTGGAATGATGTGTTTTTCATGGTGTGCCCTGGATTTTTCTTTGTAGAGATTATAATTATCATAAGAATCAAGTTTAAGCTCATCCAGTTTAGCCAATTGCAACAATATTTCTTCACCAGATTTTTCACAATCAATATTAATGGTTTTCACTTCCCAGAAGGACTTTTGTTGGATTTCAACTGGTAAATGACAAGATTTAACAAAAACTAGCCAAAAATGAGACATCCTAATGGGTGTTTTATAGGCAGTTGAATAACCCCAACGTGTTTCTCCAAGTCTTTCAGGACAGCCTTTTCTGGTGGGTTTTACAATTCATTCAATCACCCTTTTCACTTATCTATTAGAATGTTCATCCATGCCATTTATTTGAGGGTGATATTTAGTTTAGTTTTTATATACAACCCCATTCTTTTTCAAATGGTATTCCATGGTTCTATAACAAAAATGGGTTCTTAAGTCCCTTATCAAGGCATGTGTTGTGCAAAATATTTGGAAGATGTGTGTCTTTAGGAATTCAATAATAGTATGTGAATCATCTTTCTAGTGGGTTTGGCCTTGAACCCCCTAGAAAAAATATCAGCTGCAAAAAGAATGTATGAGAATCAATTTGATGTGGGTAATGGTCCCATGAAATCGATGGCCCTATCATCGAAGATCTCACAAAAAATTAAAGGCTTTCGGAGCATTTCATTTCTCTTTGAAATTGTGGAAAACCATTGGAATGTGGGACATGAATGATAGAACTAAAGAGATTCATTGAAGAGTGAATTCTAGAAGAATCTAGAGTTTATTACCTTTTGAGAGGTCCCTTGTGGTCCAAGGTGGCCACCACCAGGAATTGAGTGACAGAATTCTAAGATGTAAGAATATTCATTTTCATGAACACATTTCCTAATTACCATGTCTACCCCATTTTTTCAAAGTTTATTTTCTTCCCAAAAATAGTATTTTGAATTAATTTTCAACATCATTTTTTGTTCTTTTGAAAATAGTTCGGAAAAAACAATAGAAACCATGTAATTTACAATTCGGACATACCATGGTATTTTTGGAGTGATAGATGAATGGTGATCAGTAGGGAATTCAAGATCAATGATCTCAGAATGAGAAGAATTAGAAATTCTACAAAAGTGATCAGCAACATGGTTTTGTTTTCTAGGACTATCATTGATTTCAAGTTCAATATCTTGTATAATTAGGATCCATCTTGTTAGTCTCGGTTTGGAATCACGTTTCTTGTGTAATAATTTTATTGTTGAATGGTCGGTGAAGATGATGATTTTTGCACCTAAGAGATAGGGCCAGAATTTATTTAATGAAAAAAACCATGCTAAAAGTTACTTTTCAGTCCTAGTGTAGTGGTATTTAGTTTCATCCAATGTTATTGAGGCATAATAGATTACATGATAAATTTTTTCTCTTCTTAGACCAAGAACATTCCCAACAGCTCTATCAATATCATCACACATCAACTCAAAGTGTGAGGACGAATCAAGGTGTTGGATTATCTGGGCAGATGTAAGAGTAGTTTTTAGTTCAATGAAGGCTCTCTTGAAAACCTCGTCGAAATGGAAAGTGAGATCATTTTTGTGAAACCAAGTTAGTGGGAGTGAAATTCTACTGATGTTATGGATGAATCTCATATAGAAACCGGCATGACCAATGTGTGAACATATTTCTCGAACAAAACTAGGTTCATGTAGTGATTGGATAACTTCAATTTTGGAAAGATCAACTTCAATACCATCTTGTGGAATTTTTTTCCCTAGAAAAATCCTATTTGCAACCATGAAGTGACATTTTAAAAAATTTAACAAAAGGTTACACTTGACACACTGTTGGAGAACTAGAGAGAGTGAATTCAAGAAAGATTCAAATGACTCACCATAAATGGT
Organism: Viscum album; assembly: GCA_963277665.1. Lineage (NCBI taxonomy): Eukaryota > Viridiplantae > Streptophyta > Magnoliopsida > Santalales > Viscaceae > Viscum > Viscum album. The sequence goes on along the minus strand of OY728143.1, from coordinate 255,419,415 downwards.
GAAGTCATCCATAAAGACTTCTGTGTAGTGTTCATTGAATACTGAAAAGATACTCATCATCCACCTCTAGAATGTTGTAAGATCATTACAAAGCCAAAATGCATTCTCCAAAATGCATATGTTCCAAAGTTGAAAGTGGAAGTAGTATTTTCTTGGACCGGAGATGTGATTGGGATTTGGAAGTAGTTGGTGTATCCATAAAGAATGAAATAGTGTGACTTTCCAACGCATAATTCTAGCATTTAATCATGAAATGGAAGAGGGTAGTGATATTTTCATGTTTCAACATTCAAGTTTCTGTAATCAATGCACACACGACATTTATTCTTCACTCAAATTGTGACTACCTCTCCATGTTCATTTGTGATAATAGTTATCCCACTTTTATTAGGTACAAATTGTATTAGAGAAACCCATTCACTATCAAAAATTGGGTAGATAATACCATCTTGAAGAAGCTTGGTGATCTCTTCCCTAACTATCTCATGTATGAGTGGATTGAGTCTTGTTTGTGGTTTTCTAATTGGTTTGGATGATTTCTCAACATGGATGTGATGCATGAAAAGAGCAGAGTTGACTCTTGGAATGTTATTTAGGGTCCAACCTAAGGCCTTTTTGTTTTCCACTAATACATAAATATTTCTGTACTCCATAGTTTCAGTAAGTGTGGCAGAGATAATGACAGGATAATAGTGATCATGGAAAAGGAATGCATATTTCAGGTGTTTAGAAAGAGGTTTTAGATCAGCCTCATCTTTCATTTGTTTGTTAGATAACTAAAAAATAGAGGAAATGGCACTATTTTCTTGAGATTCATTTTCCTTAATATTTTCAAAGGTGGAGTAGTAGAGATCCGTGTTGATGTGGGATTCAAGATATTTTTTAATATCCTCCAGATTGGTGGAGTCTATGAATGAGAGAACCATATCAACATCATCATTTATGACTTGGTTAATCATGGTGAAGATTTCACCAGATCCTTTGTCATTATATCATGAAGAACATGATGGATTGGGGTTCAATTGAATCTTAAAAGTTTCCTCGAAATCATGGATTTTGAATACAGAGTGATCCTTTAATGGGTATCGCATGTCTAGGAAAATGTTGAACATGACTAGTTGGTCACCGAATTCAAAAGATAAGATGCCTGATTGGACATCAACCTTTTTCCTCACTGTCATTAGGACTGGTATTCCATGAATTAGGGGATATTGAGAAGATTTCATCTCACATTCCATGTCAGACATAGAAATCAGCAGGGAAGATAAGATCATTCACCCAAAGAAGGACATCCTCGATTATACCTATAGGACTAGAAGTGCTTCAATTGGCCAATTGAATGAAAACACCCATTGGATGTAAGGGACTAAGAACAAGGTTATAGAATATGGATTTTGGCATGACATTAATTGAGGCTCCTAGGTCTATGAGTGTATCATCAAAGTTGGAACTTCCAATTTGCCTTGGAATTGTAAAGGTCCCTGGATATTTTCAATTTCTGGGAATAGACAGTTCGATGATAACATTTTCAAAGGTCCTATGTGGCCCCTAGTGGGTTCACAATTCCTTAAGAAATTTGTCATACTTAGGGATTTTTTTATGGAATTTAAGAGGGGAATATTGATTTAACATGTCTAAACATGTCTTGCATTTTAGGATCAGGTTGAAAGGACTTCTTTGGCTTAGAAACAACTTGAAGAAAAGGAATTGGGTACCTATGTGGAATAGAAGGAGGAAAGGTATTGGATTCAAATAATTTTTTTCAAGTTTCCTTCTCTTTTCATTTTTAGGTCAACATTTAAAGGGGGGTGTAGGACTTATCTTGAAAAATAGCAATTTTCATCCCCTATCTAAGTGAAAATTCACTTACATTACCCATGGGGTTAGGTAATGGTTGAGCTGGTAGTTGGGAAGAATTTGATTATTGTTTCTGGATCAGGTGGGATGCATGTTGACCAATTTGAGTTTCAATGTTTTTGAGGCTGGAACAGGTGAAGCACGTAAGATCTTATACTACACATTCCCAAGGTTTCTTGGAAGAAGATACTTCTCCTAGATTGGGATTACCTTGATTTTGGTTCTTGGGAAAGCTATTGTATTGGTTTGGGAATTGGGAAGGCTCACTATGATAGTGGAATCCCAGAGGGGGGAGTGGAGGATTGGTCCTTTGAGGTTGAGGAACAAAAGGGTTCAGTTTTTGGAAGTTACCAACACCTTGACCATATTGGAATTGTCTTGGATTTTGATGAGGGTATTGAGAGGATGAGAAATGGGATTCCCATATCTGAAGTTAGGGTTATATGTAGAAGAGATGGGCTCAGAATGGGGTTGGTTGAAGTTTCTAACAAATTGAATTGATTGATGATGGTTTGGGTTCCAATGAGAATATGCTACATTGATATCCATTGGTTCGGATGAATCAGATTTATCCTCTTGAAGTTGTGGAAATTTTTTAGTTGGATGAGATGTGGAGTTTTAGATTCCAAAATTCTTGAGAGGTCCAGGGAATTGAGATTCTAGAGAAGATAAAGTTGGAACTTTGGTAGCTACAGTTAATTGTCGCACAAGACCTGTAAGTTCACTCATGGACTTTGTCATATTGTTTGGCTCTATAGATTGATTGTCTTGAGATTGTTTGACTTGAGCATGTGCTCTAGTATAGAATTGTAGTGTGTTTTCAGTCATGTTACTTTTGAGTTCTCTTGCTGTTGCGTTAGTTTTATCAATAAGAGCACCATTGAGTCAATAAAATTTTCCTTATGAATTTTTCATTCCTTCTTGTTTTGAAAATCACAAACACCTTTCTTAAGGAAAAATGGTTTCTTAAGGAAAATTGCTTTTATAAGGAAAATTTCTTTTATAAGGAAATTTGTCCTTATCATATTTTCATCCATATTTTTCCTAAGTATAAAATTCGGATTCATTTCTGTTTTCTCAGATTTGTTTAAAACTTTGATATAAAGTATTCTATTTGAGGATCTGAATTCTGGATAAGAAATGTAACGAAGTTTCACTCCGAATTCCAGATGAGAACTGTAATAAAGTATCATTCCAAATTCCGGATATGAACTCTGAATAAGTTCTATTTCAGATTCAGGATACGAATTCTTATGAAGTTCGACATTGAATTCTCATTACGAATTCTAATGACGAATTGTCATTACGAATTCTGATAATGAATTTTCATTAAGAACTATGATGATGAAATATCATTACGAATTCTGATGACGAATTATCATTCCGAATTCTCATTCCGAATTCACCTATTAAACAGAATCTAATCATCTTTGTTTTATACACTCTGAACTAGTTCAAACTCCGAAAAATATTTTGGTTAGACTCCGAACTTTTATTCTGCTTACATTTCTATAATTTGTCTACTCTTTATTATTTCCATTACACTCCGAATCTTCACTCTAAAGCTTTCTTTCAGAACTTTTGAGTTAGAATTAAAACGATGTCGTACATTCTGTTACACTTGTTTTTTTATAAAACGATGTCGTCTATTTTTTTATAAACTAACCATTGTCTAAGTGACATGTGTATAGGTCCCTCCGATCTTTAAGGAAAATATGACGGTTGGAGAAGGAGCCGACCTTACCTATAAATAGGAGCTCATTTGAAAGAGCTCGGTGCTGAAAGGCTGACTGATCTTCGACACATGTGATTACATGCTTGAAGTGATTTCTAGAGAGAGAGGCTCTTATTAACTCTCAAAGCTTCGTGCGACTCCGAATGTTGCTGATTACATTCGAGGACTTCCGGGGATAGGAATACAAAGGTGCCAACTACCTTGAAGTTCGAGGGCTTCCTTACTGAGGAAGACAGAGGTGCCAACTACCTTGAAGTTGAGGGATTGCGGGGATAGCAAGACAGAGACACTCCGATCTTCGTATCGAGGGCTTACCCTGGTGTGGGTAAGACAGACTTTCTTGAAAGTATAAATCAAGGGACCTTTATCCAAGGTTGTTGGATACCCGTCTCTTTGGGTTAAAAGATTATTATCTTGTTACTTGTAGTTCTACTACTTGTTTATTTCCACTGCATTTTGTTTTATAAGGAAAGTATAACTTTATTATACTTCCTTACATGTAATCTGTTTCATTTAGTTCTTATAGGCTTTAAGGTAGAATATCATATTGTAACTTTTGTTAAGTTTCAATCTCAGAAACCATATTTCCAGAACCTACTATCGGAATCTCTTTCCAAGTTTGCATTTGGTATTAGAGGTTTTGTGAATTTGCTTAAGTTTAACTTTGTTAAACTTAACCCTTTCCTTTACTCGAGGAAAACATAGTTATTTGTAACTAACTTTAAAGGTTCCAAAGGAATTTTTAAAGTATACAATTCACCACCCCCCCTCTTGTATATTGAGCATCTGCATCACTATTTTGATCCTACAATTGGTATCAAAGCTAGGTCTCTGAAATACTTATACTTACGAATATGTTTTTTTGCTCATTTTTTCATTCCGAACTTTGACATTCCGAATTTTCCCATTCTGAACTTTCTCATTCCGAACATTGTTATTACAAACTTTTGCTACTAACAAATTTCTGTGACAAAAGCTGTTCTAGTATGGCAGGAATTAATGTTGGTTCGATTGATAATCTAAATCCTACAAGACCACCAATATTTGATGGTAATGATTATGAATACTGGAGAGATGGAATGAAGACTTTTGTTATCAATGCTGGAGTAGATATTTTTTTTATGCTTACTGGTGATTATAAAATTCCTGACAAGGAAGTTAGAACTTTCACTAACCAGGAAAAGCAAGAATATCAACTCAACTTTAAGGTACACAATACTCTACTATGTTCAATGACTAGAAATATATATAGAAAAATTTCTTCTTGTGAAGAAGCTAACTATATCTGGAAGAAGTTAGAAGTTACAAACTTTGGGAATTCGAAAGTGATTGAGACTAGAAGAGCTATGCTTAGAGCTGAATATCATGGCTTCAATTTTCCTTATAGTGAACCAATCTGTAAAGTTCAATAGAGATTCATGACTATAGTCAACAACCTACAATCTATGGGAGAGAAAGGTTTAGATGATGAAGCTCTTGTGGATAAAATAATTGATATTATTCCCAATGAGTGGGAATCCAAAAGAATATCTATTGATGAAAATAGGAAGTTAACTCAGATCTCTCTTGATGAGCTTTTTGGAACTCTTCTACAACATGAAACTTGAATGAAGAGAGACGCAGACAACATCAAGAAGAAGAATGGAAATGGTACTGTTGATTTTACTACAACATCAAATCAAATGAAAGCTAAGACTCCTGAGAGAGTAACCAGATCCAAGTCTAAGAAAGTTATTTTCCAGACCGAATCTAGTGAGGGTGAAGTCTCAGAAAATGAACTAGCAAATCTTGCTCGAAAGATGAACAAGATAGCTGGCAAGAGAAATTTTCAATAAAAGTATAAGCAAAAGGACAGGAAAGATAATAAAGATGGAGAAGTTACTTGTTATGAATGCAAGAGAGCTAGACATATTAGACCATATTTCCCTATGCTCAAAAAGAAAGAAAATAACGAAAGGTATTCATACAAGAAAAGAAAGAAGTATTACAATGCCAAAGCTAAGAAAGTTTTGAAAGCCAATGACACCTGGAGTGCCAGTGGTGGTGACTCTTCAAATGATTCTTCTGATTATGAATCTTCAAGATAGAATAATATTGGTCTTATGGCCAGATTACCTTTTGATAATCATTTTTTTTTGGCTAAGGTACAAAATGCTGAATCATTGACCAATATTTCTTTAAATTATAATGATAGTAAGTATTATAACTCTTCTAATGAAGAATATTCTTCTGATGAAGAAAATACTTTACCTACTTATGAATAAGTCTCTAGGTTTTCTGAACTTCTTGAAATTGAGAATTCCAAACTCAATAAAAAACTTGATAAGGAAAACTCTAGGAATTCTATTCTTACAAAAGAGATATCAGATCTTTCTAAAGATCTTGATAGAAAAAATGCTGATATTGAAAGTATTTCAAAAAATCTTGAGGAAGTATGTTCTGAGAAGAACAAACTTTCTAAAGAATTAGAAAAGGTAATTTCAAAGAAAAATGTTTTCGAGCCTAACTCTAGTTCGAAAACTAATGATTTTGTGGATAAAAACTTGGTTGTAAAACTGAAGTCGGAAATTTTTTCCTTAAAGAAGTGTTTATCAAACTTTACCCACGGTAAGGAAAATTTTGATAAGATGTATTCCCAAATACGACCTTTAATAAATAAATCTGGATTTGGTTATACCCATGCAAAACCAATTTTTAGTAACAATTATTTTGTTCCTCAAAGTACCCCCTTTTGTACCAAGTGTCAATGTGGTGTCCACTGGGCAAAGAATTGTTCCTTAATCAAAACCCAATCTTTAGGATTTCACAAAACTTACTTTTCTAAGAAGATGTGGGTTCCTAAAATTTTATTATCTGGAAATCTCAGATCCAAAGAAGTTTGGATTCCGAAAGTCTGATTTTCTTCTTGATTTTAGGAAAATAAAGAGAATACCAGCAACAGTACATGGTACATGGATAGTGGATGTTCCCAGCACATGACTGGTAACAAAATCTTTTTTGAAAATATTATCAAAACGAAAGGAGGAAAGGTAACTTTCGGAGATAATGCTAAGGGAGAGATTGTTGGTATTGGTAATATTGTTCTTCTTGGTAAAACCTTGATTTCAAATGTTTTTTTTGTTAAAGGTCTTAAGAACAACCTCATTAGCATAAGTCAGTTATGTGATGAAGGTTACCTTGTGAATTTTAGGAATGATAAGTGTTTAGTTAACAATTCCAAGGAAGATTTTATTCTCTCAGCCAATAGGCAAGAGAATGTTTACACATTGAACCTAGAAGACCTTAGGAGTCATGATATACCTTGCCTAAGTGCAATGGAAGATCATTCCTGGTTATGGCATAGAAGAATAGGTCACTGTAACCTTAGGAACCTGTGTAAACTCTCTAAGAAGAAACTAGTTAAGGATCTACCAGAGCTTAGATTTGATTCTTCTAAAGTTTGTGATCCTTGTCAATATGGAAAACAACATAAATCTAGTTTTAAATCAATCGGTGAAGTCACAACAACTGATGCATTACAGTTAGTGCACATGGATCTTTTTGGTCCAACACAAACTGGAAGTATTGAAGGCAAATACTATGTGTTTGTTCTTGTTGATGATTACACTAGATTTACTTGAGTCTATTTTCTAGCAAAGAAATCTGATGCTTTTTCATATTTGAAAAGTTTTAGAGCTCAAGTTAAAAATGATAAAAACCTTCCATTGAAACTATTCATAGTGATCATGGTGGAGAATTTCAAAATTCTGATTTTGAAACTTTTTGTAGTAAGAATGGTATTACTCACAATTTTTCAGCACCTAGAACTCCTCAACAAAATGGTGTAGTTGAAAGAAGAAATAGAAATATTCAAGAAATAACTAGAACCATGTTGAGTGAATATTCTATAGCTATACATTTCTGGGATGAAGCTGTAAGTAATGCTTGCTATACTATAAATCGAGTTTTGATTAGACCTTTTCTTAATAAAACTCCTTATGAGTTATGGAATGGTAGAAAACCAGGACTATCTTACTTCAAGGTTTTTGGTTGAAAAGTATTTATTTTGAATACTAAAGATAACTTACATAAATTCACACCAAAATCTAAGGAAGGTATTTTCTTAGGATATTCCACAACCTCTAAGGCTTATAGAGTTTTTAATAAAAATACTTGCACTGTTGAAGAAACTGTACATGTAAAATTTGATGAGTCAGCTCATTTTGTTTCTAAACCATCCCTACCTACTTCCTCAGATGTGTTTTCAAAAACTGATTTCCAACCTTTCATAGAAGAACCTTCTGATAAGGATAATGTTCAAGAAGATATTCCTGAAACATTTAACCCAGAAGATTTTCTACCCTATGTTGATGAACAGGTTTTACAAAACCCAAATCAGGTGTTTCTTAAGAATCATCCCAGTGATAGTATCATTGGTGATGTAAATAAACCTGAAAGGACTATAAGTTCCTTAAGAAATGAAGTAGAGCATCTAGCATTTCTTTCCCAATTAGAACCAAAAAAGCACTGATAAATCTCTAGGTGATGATGATTGGATCAAAGCAATGCAAGATGAACTAAATGAATTTGAAAGGAATAAAGTCTGGACCTTAGTTGAAAGACCTAAGGAAACTTCTGTTATTGGAGTAAAATGGGTCTTCAGAAATAAATGTGATGAAAATGGAGTCATAATAAGAAATATAGCTATACTTGTTGCTAAAGGCTATAATCAGCAAGAGGTAATAGACTATGAAGAAACCTATGCTCCAGTATGTAGACTTGAATCTATCCGTATTTTACTTGCCTTTGCAGCATTCTTTAATTTCAAACTTTTCCAAATGGATGTGAAATGTGCTTTTCTTAACGGTTATGTTCAAGAGATGTTTTTGTTGAACAACCTCCTGGCGTTGAAGATACAAAACATCCTGATCATGTTTTTGGACTTACCAAATCTTTGTATGGCCTTAAACAAGCCCCACAAGCATGGTATGATAGACTCACTGGATTTTTACTTCAAAATAACTATGTTAAGGGAAATGCAGATCCAACTCATTTTATAAAGAAAGATAAGAAAAATGTTTTGATTGTTCAAATTTATGTTGATGACATCGTATTTGGTTCAACTCAGCAATCTTTGACTGACTCATTTGCTAGTCTAATGAAATCTGAGTTTGAAATGAGTATGATGGGTGAGTTAACATTTTTCCTTGGTTTTCAAATTTCTCAAAACCAGAAGGAACCTAGATATCTCAACATAAGTATATTAAAGATATTCTTAAAAAATATGGTTATGACAATATTAAAAGTATAAGTACACCCATTGGTACCTCAAACTCTTTAGATCTTGATGAAACCGGGAAACCAGTAGATTAATCATATTTCAGAGGTATGATATGAAGTTTACTTTACTTAATAGCTAGTCGACCAGACTTAATGTTCTCAGTATGCTTATGTTAAAGATATCAATCCAATCCTAAGGAATCTCACATAAAGGCAGTAAAAAGAATTTTTCACTATCTTAAGGGAACCATGGATCTTGGATTATTTTATACTTCTGGAAATTATTTTGTTCTGAAAAGTTTTTCTAATGCTGATTTTGGTGGGTGTAGAATGGATAGAAAAAGTACATCCGGAACTTGTCATTTCTTAGGAGATTCGTTAGTTTCTTGGTCCTGCAAGAAGCAACATTCTGTAGCACTTTCCACTGCTGAAGCTGAATATGTAGCAGCTGGAAGTTGTTGTGCTCAAGTGTTGTGGATGCAACACACACTCACAGACTATGGCTTCAGTTTTACTAAAACTCAAATTTTGTGTGATAACACAAGTGCCATTTCCCTCAGTAAGAACCCTGCACATCACTCCCATGAAAAACACATAGATATTAGGCATCACTTTCTTCGGGATCACACAATTAAAGGAGATATTATTCTTCAGTTTATCGGAACGCAAAATCAACTTGCTGATATTTTCACAAAATCTTTGCCTTCTGAAAGATTTGAATACAATAAACAGAAGTTAGGGATGATAACCCTAAGGTAATCCTTCTTGATTAACCTTCTGTTGAAAAATTCTCCTTACAGCAATAAACTCTTTTTCATAGGGGGAGTACATTTGTTTGATAGAATAACAAAGTTTTTTCAATGTTTGTTTTCAAACTTTTCGGAACAAAGATTTCCGGAATGGAACTTTGGGAACTACAATTTTTCCAGAATGGATATTTTCATACAGAATACCTCTAGAATGGAAGTGTTCGTATTGAAAACATCCGGAATGGAAATTTTCGTACTGGAATTTTCATAACAGAACTTTCATACTGAATCTTCTATAATAAGTTTTTCGTTTTCAAAATTTTGTAATGAATTTTTCGTACTAATTTTTTCCCTTACTAAGTTTGTTTTTCGTAATGAGTTTTCCGAAATTTGTTTTCCGTAATGAATTTTCCATAATGAGTTTTTTTACTGAGTTTGTTTTCCGTAGTAAAGTTTTTTTGCGAACTTTTTCTTTTCGTAATAAAGATATTTTTCCGTAGTCATCTTTATATTATCCATTATGAATAATCCTCCTAAGATAATCCGAAAGGTATGATTACCTTACTCAATTTTTCATAGTCATATTTTACTTGCTGGAATTTTCTTGTATTTTGTTTTCAGATTATAGTTTTTCTTAATTCTTTGTTTTAATAAAAACCTCAAAAAGATCGGATTCATGTTTTTCAACCGTTAGATCTGATCTCAGCTTATTACAACCATTAGATCAACCGAGGTAGTTGAACCGTTTCTCCATTGCCTATATAAAGGGGACCCAAATACTTGTCCCACATCGATTTCAAGCTTTCGTGTCCCGAATCTCTGCCTCTCTGTTTTAACGTCGTTCCAAACATCAGATTTCTCCGTTCCGAACTTATCAGAGGACTTCAGATCCGAATGTCTGCAGAGTTAGCATCTCAAGAAATGTCATCCACCAAGCCTATTTCTCAATGGTTAGTTTACAGAGAAAGGTTAGTCCATCCAGATTTCTTCAACAACTATGATTCTCTTATTTCAAAGAACATTAAGTTGAATGGGTGGGAAGATGTTGATGTATCCAAACCAGGGAATCAAGACGATGTTTTTTCGGAGTTACTTGTTGAGTTCTATGAAACCGTTTCTTTCTTTCAGGAAGATAATAGGGAGAAGTTTTCTTTTAAGTCTTATGGCAAGACTTATAAGCTTTCTTATACCAAGGCAGCAAGCTTGGTAGGGCTGTCCTATGAAGGAGAAGCTGAGTTTATATCTCACGTTTTGCCGGATTCTAAGGGAAGATTCGACAAAGAAAAAGCCTTGAAAACTCTCGGACTCTCAGATGACAAAGATCCAAAGATTTCTAGTTTGCCTAAAAATTTCTGGATTCTAGAGTTGTGGGTACAAGGGCTTATCGTACCGAGGAAAGGTGATAAAAACAGTTTGAAGAAGAGTGAGATCTATATCTTAGATTTCCTGATAAATCTAAGGATGTTTAACTTCATGAGGCACATTCTTATAACCATTGAGAATCTTAAGAAAGGAAATCTCAGAGCCCAGATCGTAATGTACCCAAAAATTTTATCAAGGTTGATAGTTCGGTGCATTGAGTCTTTCAAGGAAGCTTACAGATCTAAGCCAAGGGTTTGTAAAAAAATTTTGGTCAGTGATGATACCCTTAAGAGGATGGATGTGGCTTTTAACAAGGAGACTGGTGAGTTCTTTGATCTGCCTAATCAAGAAGAAGCGGCTCCGAAGGCTGCTGAACTGGAATCATCTAAGCCAGTAAAGAAAAGAAAGTTGAAAGAAGTTGCAGCTGAAGTTGAGGATCCAAAATCTAAGGAAGCTCAAACCACACCTCCCAAACCAATGAAGAAAAAGGCCTTCCCTGATGAGGTTGTTGCGAAGTGGAGAGCAGATAAAGAGAAAAGGAAAGAAGGGGATCCGTAGTTCGGATTGGACCCTCTGGAGGCTAAGGCCTTGAAGAAGAGAACTGCTGATGAGTTTGAAAAATAACTATAGGAAAAGAAGCTCAAGAAGAATATGTCAGAAGCTGAAGCAGTCCAAGCTTTGTTAAAATTTAATGAAATAGTATCCGGAAGCATTCTAGTTCCGAGATATTTCTCCTTGGAATCTCTACCTGAGACTCCAGGAATAAACCTTGATTTTCCGGAAGAGATTACAACCGAACATGTTGAGCAACTCGATCAGATTAAACAAGTGGAAGAGGAAGAAGTAGTTGCTGAAGGAAGTGGGGAAACAAGAGACTTATTGAAAGAAGTAGATTATTATAAGGGGTCGCCTTCGGAACACCTGTCACTACGAACTTCAGAGGCTGAATCCTCTAAGTAAGTAACTCATGAGAAGGATAAGAATGAGGAAGATGTTGTTCAAAAAGTTGTTAATGATATTATTCAAGTGTCTACTGGCGAGTAGAAAACTCCTGATCAAGAATCAATTCCGAAAAAAGACAAGGGAAAGCAACTCCTTTTTGAGACTCCGAAATCAGTGGCTAGCAAGAAAATAGAATATGGTGATTCATCTAAAAGGAAGTTGGAGCTTATTGACGAAGAAAATTCTCCTAGAAAAGTTTCATATTCGGAGTCATCCTCGTTGGGGCATGATTTTTTTGTTTAGTCCTTAAAGAAGTTAGTGGGAACCATTCCGACCTTCTCAAGTATTGACTCAAGATGCCAGATGCTCCAACATGCTTTAAATCAGAAAACAGACTTCGTATCTATGTTTATGGACAAGTGCGTTGAGATTGAGGCTCAGTTTATAACCTTTTTTGTTGGCTACAAAGCTCATAGAAGATCTTGCAAGAGGATGAAAAACTGGTCGAAGAAGACTGTTGAAGAGATGAGGTTATTCGTCGAATTTCAAGACAATGTTAAAGATGATTTTGAGACTGAGGACAAGAAGATAAATGAGCTGACTTCTTCCTTTAAAGAGAAGCTGACAGATGAAAAGATATTTCGGATCCAAGAAGTCAGAGATCTTAATGGGAAACTGAATTCTGTTTCTCAAAACTGGAAGTTTGAAAGGGATCATCATATTGAGTTTGAACAGAAGATGAAGGCTCAGGAAGAAAAGATCAAAGCTCAGGAAGAAAATCTGAAAGCCCGGGAAGAAAAGATTGAAGCCCAATCTGCACGAATAGTGGTATTAGAGAAGCAAGCTGAAGAAGATCATAAATACCTGAAGAAGATCAAGACTATTCTTAAGGGGCTCATTTCGAAAGAAAAAGATCCAAAATAGCTAAATCCGATCTTTTTGTTGTATCTAGTTTTCTTTGTTGCCGAAATTTCAAATCTAATGAAATTTGTGCTTGTCGTTCCTTTTGTTGTTGCTACTAATGTTTCAGGTACTTTGTTTTTTTTTTCCATTCCCTCGATTTCTTTTTGAAAATCACAAAGGGGGAGAAGGAAAAGATCCTTAAGAAAAATAAGAACTCTAATGAGAGTTTATCTAAAGGGGAGAAGGAAAAGATCCTTAAGGAAAAAAGAACTCTCCTAAGAGGTTATCTAAGGGGGAGTTTTCCATTAAAAAAGAATTTCTTATTCGTAATGAAATGTCACTCCGGAAATCTAGAATACGATCCTTAGAGTTTCAAAGCCTAAGGGGGAGTTAGTCGTATTCATCAATATCCACAAATAAAAGGGAGATAAGCCTTAATGTTTTTCTTTCTTCTTAGAATTTATTTTTCGTAAGGATGTTTGTGCTTTCCAAAAAGGGGGAGATTGTTGAGTCAATAAGGTTTTCCTTATGACTTTTTCATTTCTTCGTGTTTTGAAAATCACAAACACCTTTCTTAAGGAAAAATGCTTTCTTAAGGAAAATTTCTTTTATAAGGAAAATTGCTTTTATAAGGAAATTTGTCCTTATCATATATTCATCCATATTGTTCCTAAGTATAAAATTCGGATTCATTTCTATTTTCTCAGATTTGTTTAAAACATTGATATAAAGTATACTGTTTGAGGATCCGAATTCTGGATAAGAAATGTAAGGAAGTTTCACTCTGAATTCCAGATGAGAACTGTAATAAAGTATCATTCCGAATTCCGGATATGAACTCTCACTAAGTTCTATTCCAGATTCAGGATACAAATTCTTATGAAGTTTGACATTGAATTCTCATTACAAATTCTAATGACGAATTCTCATTACGAATTCTGATAATAAATTTTCATTAATAACTATGATGATGAAATCTCATTATGAATTCTGATGACGAATTATCATTCTGAATTCTCATTCCGAATTCACCTATTAAACAGAATCCGATCATCTTTGTTTTATACACTCTGCACTAGTTCAGACTCTGAAAAATATTTTTGTTAGACTCCGAACTTTTATTCTGCTTACATTTCTATAATTTGTCTACTCTTTATTATTTCCATTACACTCTGAATCTTCACTCCGAAGCTTTCATTCCGAACTTTTGAGTTAGAATTAAAACGATGTCGTACATTCTGTTACACTTGTTTTGTTATAAAACGATGTCATCTATTTTGTTATAAACTAACCGTTGTCTAAGTGACACATTTATAGGTCCCTCCAATCTTTAAGAAAAATATGACCGTTGGAGAAGGAGCCGACCTTACCTATAAATAGGAGCTCATTTGAAAGAGCTCGGTGCTGAAAGGCTGACTGATCTTCGACACATGTGATTACATGCTTGATGTGATTCCTAGAGAGAGAGGCTCTTATTAAATCTCAAAGCTTCGTGTGACTCCGAATGTTGGTGATTACATTCGAGGACTTCCGGGGATAGGAAGACAGAGGTGACGACTACCTTGAAGTTTGAGGGCTTCCTTGCTGAGGAAGACAGAGGTGCCAACTACCTTGAAGTTGAGGGCTTGCAGGGATAGCAAGACAGAGAAACTCTGATCTTCGTATCGAGGGCTTACCCTGGTGTGGGTAAGACAGACTTGCTTGAAAGTATAAATCAAGGGACCTTTATCCAAGGTTGTTGGATTCCCGTCTCTTTGGGTTAAAAGACTATTATCTTGTTACTTGTAGTTCTAGTACTTTTTTATTTCCACTGCATTTTGTTTTATAAGGAAAGTATAACTTTCTTATACTTCCTTACTTGTACTATGTTTCATTTAGATTCTATACGCTTTTAGGTAGAATCTCATATTGTAACTTTTGTTAAGTTTTAATCTCCGGAACCATATTTCTGGAACCTACTATCAGAATCACTTTCCAAGTTTGCATTCGGTATTAGAGGTGTTGTGAATTTGCTTAAGTTTAACTTTGTTAAACTTAGCCCTTTACTTTACTCGAGGAAAACATAGTTATTTGTAACTAACTTTAAAGGTTCCAAAGTAATTTTTAAAGTATACAATTCACCCCCCTCTTGTATATTGAGCATCTACATCACTATTTCGATCCTACAAGCACTACCACTTGCGGCATCATTTAGTGTTCTATCCATTCCCAATATACCCTCATTGATGTATTGGACAAATAGTTGGTCAGGGATTTGGTGATGTCAGCAGGTTTCCACAAGATTTTTGAATCTCTCCCAATACTCACTGAGTGATTCATTTTGGAATTAACAGATTCAACTTATTTCCTTTCAGATAAAAGCAGTAGGAGAAGTAGGAAATAATTTATATAAGAAGAGTCGCTTCATGTCATTCCATGTGGTTATTGAACAAGGAGGGTGGTAGTAAATCCCTAACATGGAAAATTTAACTAATGAAAAAAGGGAATACCTGAATTTTGATTTGTTCCTTAAAAACCCCTTGATGATTCATGGTAGAGCACACCACTTGGAACTCTTTAAGGTGGAGATGTGGATCCTCACTGGATAGCCCATGGAAATGAGGTAGAAGATGAATCAACCCCAATTTGAGTTCGAAGTCAGCCTCTATGTTTGGATATTGAAAACAATGGGGTTTTTAACTCCTATAAGGGGAAAAAATTTCTTATAGGTTTTCTCCCAAGGATTGGAAATATATAATTCAATTGGTTGGAGACAAACTTGTTCTTGAATTATTTGATTATCCCTAATGTTCCTCCTAAGTTGGTGAAGAGTCTGCAAAATTTCACATTAAATCAGTTATAAGGGATTTTTTGGGAGGCTAAAAGGCATTCATAGAGCTTTTGGAGGAAAGAGTAAGAGAGGTTTTTCAGTGGGTTTTTTCTGCTTATGATTTTTAAGAGAAGGTGGGTTTATCTTTGTGTTTGTTTTTTGACTTTTTGGTTTAAATTTTATTCTTTTTTTACAATAAACAAAAAAATTAATTAATAGCACCATCCCTGGAAATAGATCCACTTAAAAGTGTGGACTATTATCATCTATTGACCATTCAAGGTTCTGGTTCTCTACTAACGTGTATAACAACACTCAGGTCAAATCCTCGGTATTGATATTTTTTAATAGTCTGTATTTTTTAATTGATTGTATTTTTATTTGGGGGGTTTTTTACAGAGATTATGAAATAATTTATAGATGATGTTTGATATAAAAAATTCATAAAGATTGGGGTGAGTTTATTATTGGGGATTTAAGATTATGACATCATTGAGCTTTGCTTTATATTGCATTAAATTAATATTGACATCACAAGATGACTTTGATTGGAATTACCAAGTGTTAATGCTTTAATCTTTGCCGTAACATAACATAGGGTTTTAATAATTACCATTACTTATTTATGATAGTGTATTTCTAGTTCCAATCATCCATGGAGTTCATATATTAAAAAACCATTTCATTAATCCCTAACATATAAAGTTCAGCATACACAATATTAACACAAACAATACTCAGTGATAAAAAGCTCTAAATCAATTAATATGCCCAAATTACAACTAACCCAAATGGTATATTTACTCATCCATTGAAATGATTATAAATCTTGTAATTTTTTTGAGGTGATTAATTATAATGAAAGTGAAAATAATAAGATAACAAAAGAGTAGTGCGTCGAACACACACATGATCGTTGAAGAGATTTAAGAAAAAAGACATTCGATTGAATGAGGAAGCAAAAGAAGGGAAGGGTTTTTAACTTTATTTAATCCCTTTTAATAATATTAAAATTAAACTATAGAAGTTTTTAGAGGATAAAGGATATTGAAGAAGAAACATGCATTAAAATAGAATTACAAAAATAATAGACTTACAAGATTCCAACAACGAAGAACACAAAAGTAAATGAAAACAAAGAGTGGAGTAAAGGTATCTCAAGTGAAAAATTGTTCATGTAAGGTCCTCCCAGGACTTTTTAAAGGATTTGGTAATTCCAATATATTCTCATATCTTCTGAAATTCCACCACTTTTGAAGGAAAGGAGGGGGTGTATTTATAGCTTAAGGAGTTGGACAGTTTGCATTCCAAATCTGTCCCTCCACTTGTCTCATCGGTTTTCCCATTTATATAGTAGAATACCAATATATCTTCATCTTAAATGTTTTATATATTGATTTCTAACGACTACTCTAAAAATTTGAATCTATTTGGACTTATGGAACCCAAGTTATGGCGGTTAGAGTAAATAATTGTAATCTGTCCATTTCAATCTAGACTTTTCAGAAGGTCGAAATGGGAATGGGTTTTTGAATAGGAATATAACCTCCAATAAAACTAGTTTCTTCTATCACATTGGCAAAAAATATATTATATTTCACACTAGAAATACCCAGCTTGATTTGATGAATAGATCATGAGAAATTTCATTAATACTGTCTGTATTTTAATTCCCTTTCATAATGGTGGGCTGGACTTCAAAGCATAGGTTGGGCCTCTGGTTCTTCTAGTTGGACCTTAAATTTTTTATCCATGATTCCTTTGGTTAAACAAGAACATATGATGGAGTTTCATAAAATTTGGGCTTCTGATTTTATACTAGTAACTCAATCATCATGACTGGTCTAGTTTCTTCATAGATTCTTTGGGTATTTTGTGTGGACCATATGACCATTCAAATGGATGATATAGCCAATGGTTTATTCTAATGAAATGTTGTAATTTTCTCAAGGAACCCTAAAAAATAGGAATCATAAAATTTAGATGAGTATGGAGAGAGTTATTACTAAAACATTAAACAAACATGAAACTGGATGAATTCAAATAGGGCTCTAAAATTATAATTAATATTTAAACATTAATATTTCACACAAATTACACTAATTTCATATAAAAATAGTCAAGGGAGTATATAATAAATTACGAAAATATTAATAACATTTGGGTACCCCATTGTTTGATAGAAGTAAGCCTCGCAAGGAGAATTCACGTGGTGATTCAGTAACATGGATGCATCTATAGGTATCCAACTGAGGTACTTCTAGTGGGGGAAGTGTGAGAACATAAGAATGCAGTGCCCGAGAGACCGATTTGATTGTTTATCTTGTAGAAAGATGGGTTATATTTAGTGTTTTTTTCCCACCAGAATCTATTGAGAGGTGATCCGTTATGACCCAACATTCTGGAGAAGGACCACTAGTTTCTCCTCATTTAGGTAACTAGTGTTCGTTAGGCCGCTCAGGCCGAGGTGGTGGTCGTGGTTATGGTAGTTAGGCTTCAGGATCTCAGTGATAGGAGAGTGGAACAACTCGGGGTAGTCCGACAGGGTCGCAGGGCCATGACACATGTCATAATTTTGAAGTGGAGTAGACCCAGAAGGAGAAGAATCCTGAACCCTCTACAGTTAAAGGTACGATTCTATTTTCCTAGGTTTTAGCTTATGATCCTTTTGATATAAGGGATTCCCAAAGTTTTATATATATTCCATTTATGGAGAGCAGTGGGCTTTGTATATCTAAGGGACTCCCAGGAACAACTTATTACCAACTACCATTTCTTCATATCCCTAACTAAAGCTCCAAATAGTAAGTCAAAGACAAGAACCCCTATAATACCAAATGTGAAAACTAGGTCATGGTTGTAGCACAGACACCCCGCCTTAACATGGTCGTTGGGTCCTGGCCCACCAGGTGCCACCAGTTGCCCTACCGACACGTGATCCCCACCCTGTTGCCCACCCATGTGCCCGAACGGGTCAACTGACTAATTATAGTCCCCACATGCCAACACATGTCCTTTCCAGTGCGTTTTGTCTTCACTCACACACACCCTGGGAAACTTCCCAGAAGGTCACCCGTCCTAATCATTACTCCAGGCCAAGCACGCATAACTATGGTGTTCTAATCAGACAGGCTCCCGAAAGGAAGGTGCACCTTGGAGTTTCCATGATGTACCTTGACATGAGACATCAATATTGATGGCCGAGTATAAAATGGGAAGTACCTGGTTTTGTTGCAAGATGTTCCACCTGTCAGCAGGTGAAGGCAGAGCATCAAAGGCCAGCCGGGCTGTTAGAGTAGTTACCCAATCCGGAGTGGAAATGGGATGTTGTCTCGATGGATTTCATGAATGTGTTATCGAGGTCACCTTGAGGTAGTGATTCCATGTGGGTTGTTGTAGATAGACTTATAAAGGTTGCTCACTTTTTCCCAATCATAGAGACCTTCGGTGTTGACGAGATCGGAAAGTTGTATATCTGTGAGGTTGTACGTCGTCATGGGTTCCCTTGTTCTATTGTTTCATATGGGGATGCCCGTTTTACATCTCATTTCTAGAAGAGTTTCCAGAGGGAACTGGGTACAATGGTTCTTCTAAGCACAAATTACCACTCTCAGACTGATGGCCAGTCAGAGCGTACGATACAGGTGCTTGAGGACATTCTACACACATACATCGTAGATTTTGGGGGCTATTGGGAGAAGCATATACCCATGTTCGAGTTTTCCTATAATAATAGTTTTCATGCATCTATTAAGATGGCACCATACGAGGATTTATATGGTAGGCCATGCAGATCACCTTTGTGCTCGATGGAGGTAGGTGAGGCAGCTTTACTGGGACCACGTCTTGTGGAGGGGAGTTCAGAGCAGGTCCAGTTGATATAGAACCGGATTTCTACTGTGCAGTCTCTTCAGAAATATTATGTTGATCACCGTATACGACCCTTGGATTTCATGGTTGGGGATTAAGTTTTCTTGCATGTTTCACCAAGGTTGTGACACAGGAGAATCTAGAGACAGGGTAAAAATTCACCAAGGTATGTGGGGATGTTTGAGATTATGTAGAGAGTCAGGTCGGTTGTCTATCAGTTTCAATTACCAGAGAGGAATCGTGCCATTCATGAAGTATTCCATGTATCTCAGCTGTTCCATTATCACTCACACCCATCTCATGTTTTTTAGCTTGAGGAGGTTGAGCTACTGGTCGATAAATCCTTTGAGGAGCATATGATTTGTATCTTTGATAGGAGCACGAAGGTTCTCTGTGGCCGATCAGTTTGACTCATACGGGTGCTATGACAGCTTGGCCGAGTGCAGGATGAAACCTGGGAGTAAGAGACCGACATACGTTCTCAGTGTCCAGAGTTGTTTTGAGCCTTATCTTCACCAACCTTGGAAGGCCAATTTAGGGACGAATTTCTTTAAGGGGGGAAGTTTGTAAGAACACATTTATTATTATTGAGGTACGAGTTACTTCTTTTCCATTTTCCTTAGGTGTTTTTTAGAAAATAAAGAAAATGGGGAAAATCCAAAATTTTGTGGGTATACACCATGTACTTTTCCACACACCGTGTACTTTGGTCGTGTGGGATGAGTACATAGGGCGTATAGCCTTTTTGGAGATGAAAGGTGTAAAAAATGACTACACGCTGTGTAGTGGGCATTTACACCCTGTGTAGTCAGTCGGCAGGTGAATAGTAATGCGGTGGAAGTAGCAGCCATCTGAGCAACCATACACACCGTGTATTCTGAAATACACAATGTGTACGCATATCAGTAAGTAAACAGTGATGCGCTAGAAAGTAGCCGCCAGAGGAATAGTTAAATGATGAAAAGTACAAGCCATGTACATGAGAGTATATGCCATGTAGTATGTTTTTTCTATTAAAATGGGAAGTATCCTCCTCTGTTCATAGAAGAAGCTTTGAAAACTGAAGGAGAACGGGAGAGATGGCCGGAGCTTGGAGGATATTCCAACCACACCCCGGGAACCTGATTCTGTATCCGTCGATCTCCTTGGAACCGCATGGGTGAGTTCTTCCTCCTCCTTGATAGTTTCTTACCAAATCTTTCCTGAGGGAATGTTATTTGAGTTTGAATGTGATTATGTTCACCTTAGATCTATGTAGTTCTTGGACAATTTGGGAGGCGTCGTTCACATATACTAATCAAGGGTGAGAGAGGTAGGTGGTATAGTGTTTAAATTCCAAGTGCTATGTGCTTTTGTGTACCATTGTGCTAAGAACCCATGTTTGGGGTGTCTTATAGCTGTGACATTTGCTGAAAATTAGCTTGAATGGTATAGATAATCTAATGAAAAGTTTAAACTGCTATTTGGGATCACTGCTTGGATCCAGGACCACCCCAGGGGTGTGTTCCACTGTTTAGATGTTTGGCCAGGTTACCTAAGTGTATACCGTAAAGTTTAAAATGCTTTAAAATTTCATTGAGAGGAATTGTATATAATTGCTTGCTTATATGTTGGGTTCAGCCCAGTTTCTTGTATAGCCTGAGGTCAGTGACTTGTTAGCATACGGGTAACCTTTTCTCACACCTGTGGGTTGAAGTTCCTGAGCCTATTGGCAGTAGATTCTGTTCCTAAGAGAGACACATCATACCCTTTTCGGAAATATCTTTCATTCTTGTGGGAAATTACTCGTGGGTTACAACTTTACTTACCTGAGGGTAAGGTTTTTATGTCTGAGGATAGTGTTATCTTGAA
Source organism: Viscum album (assembly GCA_963277665.1). NCBI lineage: Eukaryota > Viridiplantae > Streptophyta > Magnoliopsida > Santalales > Viscaceae > Viscum > Viscum album. The sequence continues at coordinate 255,398,078 of OY728143.1, read as the reverse complement.
TGTTCACCATGGTGATTTATATAAGTTGTACCTCTCAAGTTAAAGCACAGGTTTGACATGGTTAAATGAATATTAAAAATGGCAATATAACCGGTGAATTTAGTCACTTTTGAGTACTTCTTAGTTTAGGGAATTTATTACTGCATACCGTTGTTGAAAATTTTTCACTAATAGTTTGGCATGGGCCTTTGATGGTTGCCTACTGGGATTTATTTCTCAAAACCTTTTTAGGGCATGTCTTCGGCCCAAAAAGACTATATTACTATATGTGTCGATAGGGGAAAGGGTCCCTACATAGGTACATGATTGTTGTAGAAGAGTAGGGGAGCATGGGAACGAGCTTAGACTCGCGATGCTGCTGAGTTCATGTTGCACTTTTTTGTTTTGTTTAATTGCACCTTGTACATGGAGTTGTATCATATTGTATTGCAGTGTATCATGTTCTGGCTGTTTTTGTAGAATTTGTGACATGATGAATCTATATATATATGACTGTTGGTTCTCTTTTACTTCAGTTGTATGTTCTTTACTACTTCTGTTGCTGCATGTTGTATGTTTATATATATTATTCTTCTATGCTACACTTTGAAAAATGAGTTCATAGTTTCCCCACTTTCAGTCCTTGGCCCAAGATGCTATTTGACAGCCTCTGGAGTTCTGGGAAATGCGATTGAGGTCATGTGACCAACTGGGTTTGGGGCACCCGCTGAGTGGCACCAAGATCCGGGACGTTACAAAGTGGTATTAGAGGGGTTCTTTTCTTTGACTTACAGTTTGGAGCCTTAGTCAGGGATATGAAGAAATGGTAGTTGGTAATAAGTTGTGCCTGGGATTAGCTAACCTGTGTATAGGAAAAAACCAGTCTACCTCGGTTATTGAAATTTTTCTGGTTTTTCAATTTTACAGTTCATTTGATTTTCACCGTTGGGTGATGCACTTGTGGTGTGTTGTTTATATGTTATACTTCAGTTATATTTAGTTGAAACCTGATGAGATGAGGGTATTTCATCTCTTGCATCATTTAGGAACATGCTAGAAATCACATGTCATGCATTTTTCCATGACATGTAGGTGCATTAGAAGTTTCATGTTATTGTGATAGTTATTATGTTAGAAAAGTATGGTGCTGCGATAGATGCTTGGATAAATACCTGTTATTTGATAGGGTATTGTTGTGTGAGGTTGATAAAATGAACACCAAAGTTTGGTTCCTGAGGAGTATGGGCCCTCATTTATCGGAATTTGGTGGAACATTGACAGTTTATCTTGTTATAACACGCATAAGATTCCAAAAATAGATTCATAGGGATTATGGGCCCTCACAGATCGGAATTGGCAATTAGGCATTGTTTTTAGTGTTTTTGGGTTCTGAAGTAGTTTTTAAGGTTTTCTGTCTGGAAAAACATTGAATAAATTCCTTGTAGTTTTGAATACACGCCTTGTATTCTTCTATTCGGGAAGAAAAGAAAATGTTTTGAGTACACACTATGTACCCTAAGTAAACACTTTTTACTCTAAGTACATTTTGTGTAGTAACTAATCATGTCATAGGCCGTGTTGGCAAAGACACGGGATGGGGAAGTTCTAGAGGGCACACACTGTGTAGTTATTTCACACGCTGTGTTTTGTGGACCCCATGTCTGCCCGTGTAACTAACAACACAGAAGGAGGAAATCTTTTCTTGTAGACGCTGTGTCAATGATGAATACGCCGTGTAGTGTGACTGGGGACCCGACCATGTATCTAACAATCACGGGTCAGTGTTACCACATCATGAACACGCTGTGTACCTGTAGGACACGTCGTGTACTCTTGAACAGAGAAAGAGCGTGTGGACTTGACCGTGTGGCTGGGAAGATGAAGTTGTGTACACACCGTGTACGAGTGTGACAAATCGTGTAGTGTCAGTCGAGTAGCCAGCCATGTCACTAATGACATGGGTAGTTGGAAATTAAGGCGTACACGCCGTGTCTATCTAGGACATGATGTGTAGTTTTGTTTAAAGGAAAGCCATTTGGCTAAGCCATGTAGAGGGACTCAGGCATAGAGGAAATTTCCATTACAAGCCGTGTGTGTGTGGATAGCATGTTGTGTGTTTTAAGATGTTACCCGAACTATTTTGGAAGAGTACACGCCCATGTAAAAGACTTTAGGAAACATGTCGTGTAGTTATTATACACGCCATGTAGTCTTGTTTTGTAAAATTTTGAAGTTTTATTTTCCTTGTTCCCTTCTTACACTCCTTGTTTTCAGTCCTTGATAAATCTTGGTCTAAGGTGTGTGTTTGACCTTGTAGAGTCATGCCACCAAGACGACCACTAGTTGTTCGCTAGGAGAGCAGAAACAATTATACTCCAGATATGGTAGGCCATGGTCTACCAATGGATCCCCCAGCAGATCTAGATGTGGCGCCCACCGTTATACCAGACATAGGCGCTGATGTGCAGTTCCGTGAAGGCTTCATGCAGTTTATGCAGACCTTCCAGGGAGCCCTACAGAACGCCACATCTATGGCAGTGCTGATGTGTATCTTCCAGCAGCATCATTCGCCTACGTTTTCAAGGTATATCGGACCATAGGCTACATAGTCATTGTTGGATTCGATGCAGATGATATTCAAGCATCTTGAGATGCCTCCAGGGCGGAGGGTCAATCTCGCTACATACATGCTATAGGATTCCTCCAAGAGATGGTGGGATGTTACCACCTAGTCTGAGCATCACCGTGACATGGTGTGGTATGATTTTCAGGAAGCCTTCTATGAATTCTTCTTCTTGGAGACGCTGAGGGAATATCGAGCTCAAGAGTTCATGAATCTGCAACAAGGATCCATGTTAGTGATGGATTCTTCTGCTCGCTTCACCGATCTTAAAATTTTTTCACTCATTCTTGAGGGTAATGAGATGTTGAGGGATAGACACTTTGAGGATGGTCTTTGATATGACATCTGAGAATTGGTGAATGTTTACAGGTTCCCAACACTGCATGCTATTGTGAACCAGGCACAGATTACTGAACGGAACCAGCGAGAAGCTAGTGGTGTGGGCTAGGGTAGTTCAACACCAGTTTGTCATACTATTTATAATGGTAAGAGGAAGAGGTAGATGTATTTCTATCATGGTGGTGGTAATAGCTAGAGGACTTCTTCAGGTGGCCTAGTCATGTGCTACCAGTGTGTTAAAGAGGGGCACAAGAGACCATAGCGTCCATGTGAAGTAGTGGAGTGTCATGCTTGCTTCTGGATGGGCCGTATCCAGCGTTTTTTCTGGGAGTTGCCACCAGTGGCTCGTGAGAGGGGTTCTATGCAGAGTCCACGTGCGGGAGCATGACCAGCAGCTTCTTACCAATCGGGAAATTGGAATATGTCAGGGCATGCAGGCAGAGATGGTGGTCATGACCATGGTAGCCAGACACTAGGATCTCAAAGGCAGTAGGGCAGGATAACTTAGGGTAGCCATGCTGTGTCATAGGGCTACAGCACTGGGAAGACATATGCAGTGCAATAGACCCAAAAAGAGCAGGATCCCATACCTTCTACTATCAGAGGTACTATTTTAGTAGTTTCCATTTTATCATCAGTAATTTTCGATACGAGGGATACACCTAGCATTAAATTTGTGCCTATTGTGAAGATCCTTGGGCTATGTGTTTCTTCATTTTCTGGTGTAATGGTGTTAGACACTCTGTTGGGGACTAAAACGGATGCTGTGCATCCGTGCAGTGAGTGCCTTTAAAAGATGGTGGGTGTCACATTCTATGGTACCTCCTTGTCTTAGAGATGACAGCTTATGATGACATTCTTGGGATGGAATGGTTGGTACCTTTTCGAGCCTTTGTGGATTTCTATCATCGTAGGGTGATTTTTTACATCAATAGAGGGAGGATAGTTTCTATACAACGGCGAATGAGATGTCTAGAAGAGTCGATATGTAACCGAGCATCGTGGGAGAGGTGGTGTGTCAGCCCAGATTGCAAGTTTATATCTGGATGATTAGGGGACTTTTCAGAAGGATTTTTCTCCTTTAGTTGATCCTTTCAGGGATGTCTTCTTGAATAACTTTTTAGGTCTACCTCTGGAGCGAGAGGTGTATTTCTCTGCTGAGCTTGTGCCAGGATAGGCACCGGTGTCTATTCCACCTTATAGGATGGCTACACCTGAGTTTCAGGAGATCTAGAGACAGTTATAGGAGTTTCAGTCAAAGGGATTCATTTGACCCAACACTTCTCCTTGGGGTTTTCTAGTCCTTTTTGTGAAGAAGGCAGATGGTACCCTCAAACTCTATGTGGATTATTGGAAGCTAAACTAACTAACGTTTAATAATCGATATCCCTTACCGAGGATTTATGATCTTTTCGATCAACTTCTGGGAGCATGAGTGTTCTCGAAGATTTACTTGAGGTCCAGATATCATCAGTTGCGTGTTAGACCATCTGATATACCTCTCACAGCCCTCCAGAGTACTTATGGCCTATAAAAGTACTTGGTTATGTTGTTCGAACTCACGAACACACGAGCAGTTTTCATAGCTCTGATGAATCATTTGTTCCACCCTTATCTGGACTCTTCTGTGGTAGTCTTCATGGACGAAATCATGGTGTACTCTCACACTTGAAACAACCATGCCACCCATCTTGAGATCGTTTTGAGTACACTCAAAGAGCATCGTCTATATTCTATGCTCTCAAAGAGCCACTTTTTGATTGACCAGATACACTTCCTGGTTCATAACATCTCAGAGGCAGAAGTTGCGGTAAACCCAGAGAAAGTGAGAGCAGTAGTTCCTTGGGATCAGCCTAAGAACATGTTTGAGATACATAGTTTCTTGGGGTTGTATGGTTACTAAAGGTGCTTTATAGAGGAGTTCTCCCACTTATCAGTGCTGTTGACGGGTTTGACTAAGAAGGGTGTGAAGTTCGTTTGGTCAGAAGCTTGCGAGACAGCCTTTTAGGAGCTGAAGGGAAGGTTGACATCGACACTTGTTCTGATACTTCCAGAGTAAGGGAAGGGCTATACAAATTACTGTGATGCATTAGGTATTGGGTTGGGAGTAGTGTTGATGTAGGGAGATTGAGTAGTTGCATACGGGTCTCGGTAGCTAAGGCCAAATGATAGGAATTACCCGACGCATGATCTCGAGTTGGTTGTAGTTGTTCATGTGTTGTGCTGTTGGAGACATTATCCCTTGGGAGAGAATTTTGTGTTTTTCACAGACCACAAAAGTCTCAAGTACATCTTTACTCAGCATGACTTGAATTTGAGACAATGAAGGTGGGTTTAATACCTTCAGTCCTTCGATTTTGAGCTTGCCTATACACCTGGTAAGGGGAATGCAGTTGCTAACGCACTGAGCAGGAAGACTCAGACACATGAAGTTCATGAGGCCAGTGGTGAGTGTCAGCTAATGTCATTGTTCTCTGAGATGAATTTGTAGGTGCATGATAGTCAGGGGCAAACCTATCTTTCTTCCTTATCTATTACTTCTACCCTCCTGGATAGAGTGAGAATGAGACAGTTATCGGATTCAGAATTCCTAGTTCTACGGGAGTGGGTGGAAAGCGAGGACCCTCTTCCGGGTTGGGCGATAGGCGATGACGAGGTACTATGCTTCCATGGACGAGTATGAGTTCCATGGGATATATGCGAGGAGCTGATTCAAGAGTTTCATGCTTCATCTTGGGAAGAGAACCCTGGAGTTACCATGATGTACCGTGACTTGAGACGTCAGTATTGCTGGCTGCTTATGAAACGGGAAGTAGCTGGTTTTGTTGCGAGATGCTCCACTAGTCAACAGGTGACGTCGGAGCATCAGAGGCCAACAAGACTATTATAGCAGTTACCCATTTTGGAGTGTAAATGGGATGATGCCGTGATGGATTTCGTGACTAGGTTGTCGAGGTCACCTCGATGTAGTGATTCCGTGTGGGTTGTTGTAGATAGACTTATGAAGGTAGCTCACTTTTTGAAAATCAAATAGACCTTCAATGTTGATGAGCTCAGAAAGTTGTATATCTGTGAGGTTGTACGCCTTCAGGGGGTCCCTCATTCTATCATTTCAGATAGGGATGCCTATTTTACGTCTCTTTTCTGGAAGTGTTTTTAGAGGAAACTAGGTATACAGGTGCTTCCAAGCATAGATTACCACCCTCAGACCATTGGTCAGTCAGAGCGTATGATACAGGTGCCTGAGGACATTCTGTGTGCATGCATCCTAGACTTTGGGGGATATTGGGAGAAGCATATACCCCTGGTCAAGTGTTCCTATAATAATAGTTTTTAGGGAACTATTGAGAAGGCACCATATGAGGAATTTTATGGTAGGCCATGCCGATCACCTTTGTGCTGGATGGAGGCAGGTGAGAGAGATTTACTGAGACCACGTCTTGTGTAGGAGACTTCAGAGCAGCTCTAGTTGATACAGAAGTGGATGGCTACTACGTAGTCCCATCAGAAATCTTATGCTGATCGCCACAAACGACTCTTGGAGTTTTTGGTCGGGGATCAGGTTTTCTTGCATGTTTCACTAAGGTTGGGACACAAGAGAATCAGCAGATAGGGTAAACATTCACCAAGGTATGTTGGGCAGTTTGAGATTCTAGAGAGAGTCGCATCAGTGGCCTATCAGTTGCATTTACCATAGATGTACCAGGCCATGCACGACATCTTCCTTGTATCTCAGCTGTGCCATTATAACTCAGAATGATATCACATTTTTTAGGCCAAGGAGGTTGAGCTATAGGTTGATGCATAATTTGAGGAACATCTGATTTGTATCATTGATAGGATCACAGTGGTTCTCCAAGGCCTATTTGTTCTTCTCGTATGGGTGCCATGGCAGCATGGCCGAATGCAGGATGAAACCTAGGAGCGGGAGACCGACGTACATGCTCAGTGGCTAGAGTTGTTCTGAGACGTATCCTCGCCACCCTTGGAAGGGAAATTCAAGGATGAATTTCTTTAAGGGGGGAAGTTTTTAAGAACCCTGTTTTTATTCTCGAGGTAAGAGTTTCTTCTTTTCCTTATTCCTTAAGTGTTTTTGAGAAAATAAGGAAAATGGAGAAATTCCCAAATTTTGTGGGTACACGGTGTGTACTTTTCCACACGCCGTGTACTCTGGGCGTGTTGGATGAGTACACAGGGCATGTAGCCCTGTCAGCGATGAAAGATGTAAAAACCGACTACACATCATGTATTGGGTATTTACACGCCGTGTAGGAATTTGATAAATGAATAGTAAGGCGGTGGAAGTAGCTACCAACTGAGAGACCGTACACGCCATGTATTCTAAAATACATGTCGTGTATGCATATCAGTAAGTGAACAGTTCCACGTTGGTGAGTAGCTGCTAGAGGAATAGTTAAATGATGAAAACTACACGATGTGTACTTTAGAGTACACTCTGTGTAGTGTGTTTTTTCGCTTAAAATGGGTTGTACCGACCTTTATTTATAGAGGAAGCTTAGAACGCCATAGGAGAGTAGAATAGATGACCAGAGCTTGGAGGATCTCCCGACCACACACTGGGAACCTGATTCCGTATCTGTCGATCTCCTTGAAACTACATGGGTGATTTCTTCCTCCTCATTGTGTGTTTCTTACCAATTATTTCTCGAGGGAATGTTATTTGAGTTTGAACATGATTATGTTCTCCTCAAACCAAAATTGTTCCTAAACGATTCAGGAGGCATCGTTCCCGTATACTGATCAGGGGCGATCGAGGTAGGTGGTTTGGTGTTTAAATTCCAACTACTTTGTGCTTTTGTGTACCGTTGTGCTACAAACCCATGTTTGGGGTGCGTATGGATGTGACCTTTGCAGAAAATTATCTATAGTTGTATAGATAATCTAATGACATGTTTAAACTGTTGTTTGGGATCAATGCTTGGATTCAAGACCACCCTTGGGGTGAGTTACTCTATTTAGACGTCTGGCCAGGTTACCCGAGGGTATACCGTAACGTTTATAATGATTTAAAATTCCCTTGAGAGGAATTTTATATAATTGTTTTCTAATATATTGGGTAAGGCCCGGTTTCTTGTATATCCTGAGGGGAGTTACTTGTAAGCCAGTGGGAAACCTTTTCTCATGCCTGTGGGCTGTATTTCCTGAGCCAGTGGACAGTAGAATCTGTGCCTGTGGGCGACACATCGTACACCTGTGGGAAATATCTGTTATGCCTGTGGGGAATTACATGTGGGTTTCGACTTTACTTACCTGAGGGTAAGGTTTGTATGTCTAATGACAGTGTTATCGTGAATGTTCACCCTGGTGATTTTCATATGTTGTACCTATCAAGTTAATGCACTGGCTTGGGATGGTCAAATAAATATTAAAAATGGAAATATAACTGGTAAAGTTAGTTACTATTGAGTACTGCTTAGTTTATTGCATTTAATACAGCACACTATTGTTGCACATTTTTCACTAACAGTTGGGCTTGGGCCCTTGGTGGTTGCCTACTGGGATTTATTTCTCACACCATATTTGGGTCATGTCTTTGTCACAAACATATTATATTGATGCCGGTGTCGATAGGGGAAAGGGACCCTACACAGATACATGATTGTAGCAGAGGAGAAAGAGAGCATGGGACCGATCTTAGACTCATGATGCTGCTGTGTTCCTTTTGCACTATTTTGTTTTGTTTAGTTGTACCTTGTACTTTGATCTGTATTGTATTGTATTTCAGTGTATCTTGTTCTGGATATTTTCATAGAATTTTTGGCATGCTGTATCTCTATATATATGACTATTGGTTCTATTTTACTTCAGTTGTATGTTGTTTACTACTTTCATTGTTTCATGTTGTATGTTTATATATTTTATTCCACTGCACTACACATTGAAAAATGAGGGAATAGTTTCCCCACTATCAGTCCTTGGCCCTCGCTGCAAGTCAAAAGCCTCTAGTGTTTGGGGAAATGTGCTTGAGGTCATGTGACCAACCAGGTACAGGGTACCTGCTGAGTGGCACACGAATCAAGGACGTTACAAGAAGGATCCTGAACCCTCTATAGTTAAAGGTACGATTCTATTTTCCTAGGTTTTAATTTATGCTCTTTTTGATATAAGGGATTCCCACAGTTTCATATATGTTCCCTTTATAGAGAGCAGTGGGCTCTATATCTTTAAATGTAATTTTTTTTGATGCTAAACACTCTGTTTCAGATTAGGATGACTAGTGTACGTTAGTGCAAGGAATGACCTCTTGAGATTGTTGGGTTTCACTTGTTATGGGATCTCTATGTATAAGATATTACAGGATTTAATATGATTTTTTTAATGGACTTGTTGGTCTCCTTTGTATACTTTATTGACTGATATCACCATAAGGTGAGTTTCACATTACCAGAGTGAGGGTCTTTTCTACACAAGGGAGAATGGGGTGTCCAGAAAAGCAATTATGGACCCGAGCATCATGGGTTAGGAGGAGTAATGAATCAAATTACTTGTTTATATCTTAATGACTAAGGGACTTCACAAATGGACATTCCTCTAGTGGAGGATCATTTCAGGAATGTATTTCTAGACAACTTTTCAGGTTTACCTCCAGAGCGAGAGTTATTTTTCTCTATTGATCTCATTCCATGAGAAGCACTAGTATCCATTCTTCTGTATAGGATGGATACACCATAGTTAGAGGAGCACAAGAATTAGTTAGAGGAGTTACTGGAAAAGGGTTTCATCTGACCCTGTACTTCTCCTAGGGAAACTACTATCCTTTTTGAAAAAGGAGGATGGTACCCTTAGACTTTGTATGGATTATTTGAATATAAACTAGTTGATGGTAAAAATTGATATCCCTTGCTAAGGATTTATGACCCCTTTGATCAGCTTCAAGGAGATCAAGTGTTCTCATAGATTGACTTGAGATCTGGTTATCATCAGTTTCACGTTAGACCATTAGATATAACTCTTACAACATTTTAGAGTAGGTATGGTTGATATGAGTATTTTGTTATGCCGTTCAGTCTCATAAACACACCGATAGTTTTTATGGAACTGATAAACTGAGTGTTCCATCCTTACATGGATTCTTTTGATGTAGTATTTGCGGACGATATCTTGGTGTACCCTTACACTCATCATAACCATTTCAACCATCTTGAGATCGTTTTGAGTACATTGATAGAGAATCAATTATATGATAAGATATCAAAATAACACTTTTGGATGGGTCAAAATCACTTATTGGGTCATGTTATCTTAGAGAAAAGTGTATCATTTGACCTAGATAAAGTGAGAGAAGTAGTTTCCTAGGAGGAGACGAAGAACTTCATTGAGGTACGATGTTTTCTTGGGATGGATTTTTACTAAAGGAACCTTATACAGGAATTTCCAATCTTAACAACGCCACTGAAGGGTTGGACTAAGAATGGTTAAAAGAACATGTGGACATATTCCTATGTTTCATCCTTTCAAGAACTGAAAGGGAGATTGACTTTCGTAGCGATACTGGTTTTTCAAGATCCACTCAAGAGATACACCATTTACTGTGATGCACCAGGTATTGGTTAAGGATAAGTTCTTATGATAGGGTATGGAGTCGTTGCATATCAGTGTCAGCAATTGAGGCCACATGAGAGGAATTATGTGATGCATGATCTCGAGTTGTCTACAGTTGTTTATGCTTTACACTATTTGAGACATTATCCTATAGGAGATAATGTTATGGTATACACTAACTAATAAATCCTCAAGTATATCTGTACACTGAGAGATCTGAATTTGAGAATGAGAAGGTGTGTTGAGTAACTTCAGTATTTTTACTTTGTACTTGCCTATACGCCCGAGAAAGGCAATGCAATGGCTGATGCATTGAGCATGAGGGCTCAAATATAGGGAGATTAGGTGCCCAACAGTGAGTGGATTCTGATGAATCTATTCTCTGAGATGGATTTGGAGGTGGACGATGGACAAGGGAAAACATTTCTTTCTTCTTTAGCTATTACCTATACTTTTTTAAGATCAAGTTTGAATGAGGCTGATATCAGATTCCAAATTCCTAGGCTTGCTGGAGAGTGTGTCCAGAGAGGAACCTAATTTTAGGTGGACCGTATGTGATGATGGGTCTTGAATTTTCATGGAGGTGTATGGGTGCCAGCAAACATACATGAGGAGTTGATGTGAGATTTTCATTCCTCAGTTTGGGAAGATTACCATGGTGTCACCAAGATGTAAAAATGTATACACTTTCAGTATTGGTGGCCTAGTATGAAGAGGGATGTAGTTGGTTTTGGTATGAGATGTTCCAACTATCAGCACGTGAATGGAGAGCATCTATTACTGGATAGGCTTTTAATGTAGTTACCCATTACTGAGTGGATGTTGAATTATGTCACGATGGATTTCATGATGGGTTTACCATGGTCTCCTCAAGGGAATGATGTAGGTTGGGTTGTTATAGACAGACTCATGAAGGTTTCACATTTCTTATTGATTAAGTAAACCTTCAGTGTTGATGATCCTGGAAGGTCATACATCTAGAATATTGAACATTTTAATGGTGTTCCAAACTCTATCATTTTAGACAGGGATTCTCGGTTTACTTCTCAGGTAAGGAAGGGACCAAAGAGGGATTTGGGTACATAGGTACTTATGAGTACAACTTAGCATTCCAAAAAATATGGCCATTCTGAGTGCACAATTAATGTTTTGGAGGACATTAGTTGAGCATGTTTCAAGGATTTTGGGGGCCCTTAGGAGAGAAATATACCCCTAGTAGAGTTTTCCTATAATATTAGTTATCATCTAACGATTCATATAGAACCTTATGAGGCTTTTCACTGTAGTCCATGCCGATCACCCCAATGTTGGATGGAGGTAGGATATGTAGTAATTCTAGGACATCATCTTGTTGAGGAGAAAGCTGGACATGTAGAGTTTATTTCTAAGTGGATGGCTACTGCATAATCTCGACAAGAAATCTTATGTACATCAACAGAGATGACCTTTGGAGTTTGAGGTCAGAGATCATGTTTTCTTACGTGTTACACTGATGTTGGGACACATGTGGATTGGGAAATAAGGGAAGCTATCACCAAGATACGTAGGTACATTTGAGATTTTAGAGATAGAAAAGCAGGTTTCTTATTGGTTGCAGTTACCTTATAGGTACTGAGCTATGCACGATGTCGTTCATGTTTCTCAGCTACAATGTTACTTTTCAGACCCATATCATGTTTTATAACTTGAGGAGGTTGAGTTAGAGGTCGATTCATCCATTAAAGAGAACCCTATTTTGATTGGGGATGGAACAATGAAGGTTCTCTGTGGATGGTCTGTTCCTCTGGTGTGGGTGCTATGTCAAAACGAGCGAGTACAAGATGAGACTTGGGTGTGGGAGGCCGAGGTATGATCACAGTGGCTAGAGTTTCTTACAGATTTTTATTCACCACCCATGGAAGGGAAATTTATTGACGAATTTCTTTATGGGGGGATGCTTGTAAGAACCTAGATCTTCATTTTATGTATTGATATTTATTTCGGGTTGTTTTTTAGGGAAAAGAGAGAAATATAATATTCTCTATGTTCATGCCTTGTACTTATGATTACACGTTGTGTAGCTGGCTTCCACCTGTTGATGTGTACTAGCCGTGTAAAGGCCGAGTACATGTCTATGTAGGTGACTTATAAGATTGCCTAAAGTAGGGGCTAGTTGAGGCTATTACATGGTGTGTACATTAAAAGAACACAACTTGTACATTTTTTTGATGAGTCAATGCGGTGTTGCGTCTCATCTCTACAACATGCTTCATCTCCTCATGATTTGTACAGGAGAGTGATGAACGACCAAAGAACTTCGAGATCCTCTCGTTCCTTTGTCTGAACTCTGATTGAGATGCCACTAGGTGCATTGGATTCCCATCGGTGAGTTATCTATTTCCCTAGAGCCTTTCTTCCTTATTATTTCTCTCTCATGAGTTATTGAGGGTTGATTGTTTTTAACCTTTTTATAGATCTATGTCATTCAATGTCAATTCAGGAGACGATGTTCAAGGGTGTTCATCATAAAACATAATGGTAGGAAGTATGAGGGTTTCTGGGATTGTCTTTAGATTATATATTCATAAACTGCCTAATACCCATGATTGGGAAATTGATCATTTTGGAATTTAACCCTGTTTAAGACCTAGTATGGTTTGTATGATTGATAAAGGGTATTTGATAATTTATAAGGGTTTATACCTTTTTATGGGATGCCCCATGGTTGTGTTTCCATAGATTGGCTGTTTATTACCCTTTGGCCTAGGTTGCCTATGAGGCATATCATGCTTCCATGCCTTGAATTGTTTAGGATGGATTTGACTAATTATATGAATTTCATATTTAATTGTTGTGAATGTTTTCCATGTGGTAGTTATAGATTACATGTGCAGCCTTGTTATGATCTGCACACTGATCTTCTAATAGACTGTGAGGGTCATAGACTAGTAAAACTATGGGGGGTTTTCATGTCTATTTACACCGGACCATGAGATCCTTTGTGTAGACATTGACCGAGGGGATTGACTATGAGAGCTACCTAGGTGGGTGTTTATGATTATTTATTCTTTGTGGACCCATGACGTATTGACAATGAGAGGTACACGTAGGTCATTTATAATTTATTGATTCCATTTTGATCTATGTGTATTGACCATGAGAGCTACCCATGGGGTCTTTTTTATTTGATTAGTGTTATTTTAAAAAAAGGGGTTAGACTATGAGATATTTACCAGAGGGTTGTTTTGAATAATTGAATGATTGTGATGCATCTGCCAATCCAAAGAACTATCCTTGACTCATTTGTACTTGGTTCTTTAGATGGACTTCTTAATCTTCTGTTTTTACTATTACATGGATGGATTCAGAGCTTATGCTACATCCTGGGATTTTGTTATTCAGCAGATTTAATAATTAATAAATGTAAATGAATGTTACTAGAAACTATAATATTGTTTACTTTTGAGTAACTCCTAGTTTATTGCATCATTTATGCATATTGGGTTATATATATATATATTCACTGACTATTAGGCACAAATCATTTGGAGGTTTCCTACAGGGATTTTGTTTCACACCATTTTTTTGGGTCATGATTTTAGACCTAAACATATTAAATTGTTGTAGGTATAGATAATGGCAAGTTCCATTTTTAATCAGGTACATGATTGTTGTTGGAGCTAGAGAGCATGAGACCAAGCTGCGGCTTGTGATGTTATCGAAGTTTTCTTGCTTTTGATACTTTGGTTTCTGTATTGTATTTTCAGTATTGTAACTTGTTTAACTACTTTCTTAGACACATGTGGCATTCATAATTAATATACATACTAGAGTTGTTTATTACTTTTAGTCTTCCACTGTTTACTTCTGTTGTATGGTATTACAGCTTCCACTATTGTTTACTATTTGTTTTCCTTTATGTATACTCTACCAATGAGAGCATAGTTTCTCAATTACTACACCTTGTACCTCACTGCAAGTCACCAGCCTCTGGAATTTTGGGAAATATGGATGAGGTTATGTTACCCACTATGTTTGGGGCACTTTTGGGTGGCATCCGAATATGGGACGTTACACAAATCTCTAGGTATGTTTAATCTCCCTATTGATTCTTTTTTCTTGATTAGGGATTGTATCATGGGATATCCTCTTCTGAATCCCCAAAATCCAATCTATCTATAAAATTCTATGTTAAGGAGTCAAAGGGTTCTTGAATTTGGATCTAAGGAATGGATTGATAGTGTATTCATTAATGGATTCATGGTAGGTGGTCTACAAGTAATATACCATTTTTTAACAGATTTGTGAATATGAGATAGTTTTATTCTTTACCCTTTATTTTACATTAGTTACGTCAGTGAAATTTTGTAAAATGGGTGTGTAAATAATTAATTGACCCCTGTGATCCACATGGGATGCATTGAGGATTATTTGACCGATTTAGGGCTATACATTGGGTGAAATGACATTCGAAAACCTAGAAACTGGTAAGGGTATGTTTGGAATTAATGTGTGATAAGGTATATCCTATTATGACCATGTTAAGGTGGTTGGATGGGTCAGAAATGTAATATTTATAGTTGTTCCTAAGGTTGATAATGGCATAATGGGTTGTTTTTGTCATGACATGAAAATGGGATTAATTGTGTTAATTGGGATTATGTCAATTGGATTATGAAATATGTTGAAATGACTAAGATGGTTAGTACCTAAAAATGCTGAATATGTTAAATTGGAAATTTCTAATGGATTAAGGTATATGATAAATGGTTTTCTTAATATAATTGATGAATTATTTAAATAGGTTCTAATAGGAGAATTATTTAGTATGACAAATGGGATGGGGCATGAGAATGACAATTCAGATTAATGGGATATGGAATGTAAATGTTAAATGTGTTATTGGTGTTAGGGAACAATATTAATTACCATGATGATAGTTATTGATTGGGAGTGTTAAGTGTATTGTTTTGAGTATGGTATTGGTTTTTCATGCGTGTGGAAATGGATAGATAATCTAGTACAAATGGGTTGGTAGTGGGATAAAGGACTGAGGCCCAACCCACAAGTCGGGTTGGACTGATACTCTAACCCCACCTAGGAATGAACAATTTTGGAAGTCAGACTGATGTTTATGCAGCTAATGGTTATATTCAATGGAACTACATAGACCAAGGCTCTAAGGAAAGTGTGATGTATTTTCATGAAATGTTTATCCCTAATGATATAGGGAACTCGAGCTATACTCTTATACCTGATAATTAAATGATCTGAAATTGTTTTTAAAACATGTAAATGCCTAACCCATGGAATAGGATATGAAAATGGATTAATTAATGAAGATGGAATAAATTATGCATATGGTAATAATGATAGAAAATGTTAATGTAAAGAATGTCAACTAATGAAACCCAATCCATTCTTTGTTCACTTGTTATTTATTTATTACATGCATGCACTATCAATTTGAACTGGATATTTGGTAGACGTAGTTTGTGGTGGCCTACGATGTTTCACTCACAACCTACTCATGCCTCCACTGGTTACCTAAGAAGACATCATTTTTTTAGGTTTGGATCTGGGTAAGGTGCCAGTGCTAGAAAGTTGAGTTGGTATTGTGATACATATAGATGAGGATCCCATCATGGAGTCCAAACCCATATTTTCAATTCAGTTTTTTTGTCTTTATTTTAGGTTTGTTTCACTTTTGAACTATTATCTTGACATTAAATGGTTATTTTTTATTTTTAGGTTGTTATGCATGTTCATTGTATATTATATTTTTAGTCCACTATTTCATTTTCATCTATTGTGACATACTCTGATAAAGAGGGTATAGAATCCCCATGGGTCTTATTAGACCCTCACTATTAGTCATCATTATCTAGCATATAGGGAGGTGCGATTGAGGTTATGTGGAAACTCAGCTTGGGGAACCAATTTAGTGGCGTCCATGTCATGAATGTTACAATAAGAAATTAAATATCAGCTAAACTTATAGAATTTTTATTTTATGTGTGTATTACAACTCATAATCATCTTATATTCTAATATTATAAATTTTGAGCCAATTGAATATTAAAAAATATATATACTAATTTAATAATTTTAGAAATTCCTAGAGTCCAATCCAATCATTTATAAAAGGGAACCTTATCTCATATTTTATTAACACTTAAAAAACATTTCGGTTCATAAAATACCTTCCAAAATATGTTCCTTACATCAAAACCCATGTCTTATAAGCCTTTTTTCTAATCATATAACCATACTATGAATGATTTAGGTGAAAAAATGAATATGTTGTTTGAAATAAGAGGTATAATCTTTAACCAATAGTTTCATTTTATTTTTCCTTCCACCTATTTGAAATATTAATCAACCATGATGAAATAATTACACTAGTATAATTCATATATAGATACATTATTATTTTAATTTCATAATCTATATTAATCTCCTCTTCTATAAAATGGGAATTGAATCTATATTTCATGTGTACGATGGACTATAACCTCAGAAACCAATGTAATTGGTATTCCATAAACACCTATAATGATGCATTTAATGTATATATATGAAAATAATGACATATTTTTTAATTTCACTTCCATTCATTTCCATTCACAAAAAATGAAGACATTGTTCACGCATACATGTGGACTATCACCTCTACAAAGTGATGCAAATTTTTTTATCACCACATGAAATGGATAATATATATAAGTATATTTAAAAAAAATAGGGTATTCAAAATTACATGTTATTTATTGAATGGTAAAATAATAGTAACAATCTTTCCATAATGTTATTTGAAAAATTATGATTTTACTCATTTGTACCTCCGCCATACTATTTCCAAGAATGTAACACAATAAATTTTTCAATTCTATGTTTCATGGATAGTTTCAAATGTATAATATATGAATAAAAATGAAATTAATTTAGTAAATAATAGCTTGTATATGATTCATTATTAACTTATTTGACCATAGTCTACCTACCGATGTTATTTTGGACATGTGAGTCGAGTATCGTCAAAACGATCGACATGAAGTTTACTAATTATGTAATTTATTATAATATCAAAATAAAATTAATAATAAACATGAAATTTTTACTTAATAATGTAAATATTGAAAATAATTTTATTATTTAGGAATATAGAGATCATATGTGATTATTCATGCTCGAAGTAAGGGACATTATTTTAAAAGATCATCTTTTAATGTTTCCCTTCCAACAAGATTTCTCCCAAGTAATTATTTTTAAAATTATTTAGTGACATATTTATTTGAAAAAAATAAATAATAATGGAAAAATTAGGTATCAGTTTAATTTCTTTCAAATGTTTTCAAAATTGATTATTTCATTTATTTTATATGAAACTTTTTGGATTTCTTTACAAATTAAAAAATGCATATAATATTTTTACTTATACAATGTCATTGAATTTTTTATTTCCACCCAAACCATTATTTGATATTTTAATTTCATTATAATATTAAAAGTTTTATACATTTATAAAACATCATTCCATGTGTTTTTGATGTTTTTTTCAAAAAAATGAAATATAATGGATATTTTAAAATCAAGAAATTTTTTCTTATAGGTGTAAAGATTTTTTTATGAGTTAAATGTGGGAAATTAAAATATTATTTTGTGTTATGATAATTTTACTATTATTTTGAATTGTTATTATGTTGGTGGACTATGATATAAACCAAGTATTGGTGGTTTTGTTATAAACTAAAGACATACGGTTCTATTATAAACTAAGGAAATGTGGCTCCCTGATATCCCTATAATTAATTGGGTTTGAAAGTTGACTATATTGAATATTAAATTTGTAATAATGTTACAGAAAATGATATACCAAGTTACAGTTGTTATTTTCTATGATTCCTAAGGTTTTTATGGAAATATTATCATTTTCAAGGTAATATGATGATCTTATTTTTAAAAAATTTATATGATACTTCTTAAGGGAAGAAACTATAACTTGGTGAAAAATATTTTATGTGTTTTGTGTGAATTCAAAGAAACATTTATGTGTTTTTTTATTTTAATTATTTTCTAATGAAATATATTATCAAATTATCTATGTAGTAAAGTCTATTTTTTTTTGGGAAAGTGATTTTTTAATACCAAATTTTTTTTTTGGAATGGAAATATTTTTATAAGTGTTAATGAAATAAAATGTTTTTTATTATTTATTTTACATACCTTACGAATTTTGTTTCATAGCCTAATTTTTTTTAAATATTTTTCTAAGGGTTTAAGGATGGGAAATAAAAAATAAGATGTATAGTTGATAGAAGTAAATATTAGTCATGAAAATAAAACATGTCTCGTATTATTTATTTTATATTATGGGGAAATGGATACAGAGTATAAGAATCAAAATTATAATTTATGGGATTTTTATCTAAGATATACGACCCAATTATCTTAAAATATAATCCAAAAATATATATTTGAAATATTGAAAGTAAATTCTTATCTAAATAAAAAAGAATAGTATAAGGACCTGCACTTATTTTATACATAATCTTGAATTTAATCAAGGAAACACTTCATTTTACATTGAGGATCTTTTCAAGTTTAGATCTTTAGAGAATTAAGACAAAATATTCATAACATTACACATTGTTACATAGTGGATACCATAAAATTAGTTTCCATTTTCCTCAGAATATAAAACATTAAAACACAAAACAAGACTCCTTGACATTTCTTCAACAATTAAAATGTCTTCCTTCCTTGTATTAATCATCCATTAACCTGTGAAATTTCATTTAAAAACTTGGGATGAGCACAAAAGCTCAGTAAGGTATGAAAAAGAAGGAAAAATCACATTAGTCCGTGAATACGCATGACGTATGAAAACTTTTCAAAAGACATGATTTCCACCCATAAAATCTTACTTTGTGTAACATGAGATTTAAACAAGATAAACACAAACATAATTATAATAATAGAGGTATATTGGGGCATTACTTAAATAATCTTGTAACCATCTTGGCTTCCTTAAAATTTGTAACCCTCACGGCTACCTTGCTTTGTGTAACCATCACAGTTACACTTGGAGTAAGCATACGGTCGACCTCCAACTTACTCATACCCAATGCATTGGAGGGAAATATAGGTCCCACCCTTCATTATAAACAATTCCCAATAACCAAAACATAATCATACAATATAAATAATAGCATAAAAACATTTCTTTTGAATATTGTAAAATAGAATTTTAAAAGAGGATTTTAGAAGAAAAGTCCCTTATAAACATCATATACTTGAAGTGAGACTTAATTGAGTGGATGGAATATGTATATACTCTGTAAATACACATAATTAAACATTATATAAACAGAACCCATCACACAAACAATTTAAATAGCACATAAATTATAAAGTAGAAGGTTAACCCAAAGAATAGAAATCGGGTTAAGAATTCCCTTATCCTAGGCTTTTCTTACTTCAAAATTGTTTAAACCTCCTGTATAATGGTTAAAATAGTGTTATTAGTATTTTACAGAAACATGTTCATATTTATAACATCTTATATGGTCATTTCATAACCTCATTTCACCCCTTATTTGTAAGTATTTTGTTCCTTGCATTATTTTGGGTGAGTTCTTTTGCGATTTTCACAATCGGTTGATGATGAATCGTTCTTGTTGATTGGAAGTGAAACTCCAGAATTGGAATGGAGTAGTATTTACATATTTACAGTACCATAAATGATACCATTTATCACTTTTATTCTTTATATGATGATGATTTATAAGTTAAAACATTAAATATGTTTGTTTAGATAATTTAAGTGGTTCTTTGATAATTACAACCTCATTTAGTCTTATAAATTTTAACCATGGGTACAAAAGAATTTCAGAACCATATATGAGTTTTAAAACATATATTATAACATGGTTCAACCATATAAATGGTTTCATGACCAGACTTAATGGAAAGTGAAATTACATCGTCCACGATGTCGGTAATTCGACACATCACAGACAATGTTCTTATTCCTTAAATAAGTGAGAGAGGAGAGGAATAATGATTTGTAATTTTCCAAAAACATGACAAAATCCAGAATATACATGATTCTGGAGATTTCATGCCTCTTGGATAAGAGGGGGTGAAGTAAGAAGAAAAGGAATCATGAAATAAAGAAAACATGAGAAATTTCTTACGGAAATTCGGCAGCCTAACGGCGTCTCTTAAAATATCATAAAAACAAGATTGATGAGAGGAATGGAATATTTCATCATTCATACAAAATTTGGACAGTAAGGGGAAATATTTAATGAAATATCCCAACAAAAGACAAAGGGCAAGGAAGAGAATAACATAAAATGGAAGGAAAGAATGAAAATGAAAGAGGATGTTTACCTCTTGATGTTTTCTCCTTGAGATCCTTCTTAAGGGCTTTGATTTTGGTATTTTGGTGAGACCAAAATCTCTAGGACGTGGGAAAGAATATTGAGGAGGGAATTTGTTAGAAATTAGACAATGCTCAAGGCTTGAGAGGTGTGGGAGGAAGAGGGGTGTGAGGGTGATATTTATAGTGGAGGAGGGGAGGTATTTTAGATTATTTTAATTATTATTATAATATTTTTATCAAGACTATGAATAATCTCAAATCAAGTGGCCTTAATTAGTGAAAATATCAAGTGAGTTCGAGGCAAGTGGCCTTTCATCACTAATGATGTCATAAATAGTGCATATTTACCGATAAATTGATTATACGGTATTTTATCGTATTTCACTATTCACCGAAAATTCAAGAGTTTCAGAAAAATACCAAAAATTTACCCCAACCATTTTTCGATGTGTAGAATTAAAAAATGAACTCCATTTTTCAAAAATAATTTTCTAAATATTATTAATTTAATTTTTAAATAAGGTCACAGTTAATTCGAAAAATAACAATATTGAAGTGCAATTAGTTTTATGTGACTTTGGAAAATTAATTATGATCCCATTATCCTATTGCCATGGGAAAATAAAATATTATTATTATTTACTATTCATGAGGTCATATTACTATTCATATTACTATTCATAAGGGCATGTTACTATTCACCAAAAAAAAGATTGTTTCATCAGACTCTAAATAACACACTGAACCCAATTGTAGATGACAGTTTCTTGAAATTCAAATCATAGAAGAAATAAAAATATGTTTAAAGGATACTTATAAATATATAGCTTAAACAAAATTTCAAGCATTTTCAATTTATTTTTAGAAAACCTTGGGATGTTAAATTATCCCCACCTTTATGAAATTGCGTCCTCGCAATTTTATTTACTTATTAAAAAACTGAGGGTATTTTTCCCTCATAGAATTTTCAGACTCCCATGTTACTTCTTCAACCATGTGGTTTCTCCACAAAACCTTTACCTGGTGGATTACCTTATTCCACAATACCCGTTCTCTTCGATCAAGAATCTAAACCGGTTTTTCTTTATAAGAAAGGTTCTCTGCTAGCTGAACTTCTTCCGGCCTCAAGACATGTGATGAATCTGGAACATACTTTCTCAACATCGAAACATGAAAATAATTGTGTACCTGAAATATGCTCGGAGGCAAAGCTACGCGGTATGCAACTATTCCAACTTTATCCAAGATTTCAAAAGGACCGATGAACCGTGGACATAGTTTCCCTTTCTTACCGAAACGCACCACACTTTTCCAAGGAGAGATTTTAAGGAAAACATGGTCACCTACCTCGAAAGAGAAGTCTTTCCTTCTGTAATCTGCATAACTTTTCTGCCTGCTCTGAGCTGTCCTCATGTGTTGCTGGATCATCCTCACTTTCTCTGCCACTTCTTCTACTAATTCTGGCCCCATCAACTTTCTTTCACCAACTTCATCCCAAAATGCAAGAGTCCGACACCGCTTTCTATACAAGGCCTCAAAAGGTGCCATCTGGATACTGTAATGGAAACTGTTATTATAAGAAAACTCAACTAATGAAAGATGTTGATCCCAACTTCCCTGATAGTCCATTGAACAAGCCCGAAGAATATCCTCCAAAGTTTGAATCGTTCGTTCTGACTGCCCATCTGATTGAGGATGAAAAGATGTATTGAAATTCAACTCTGTGCCCAAATACATCTGAAGTCCCTTCCAAAATTTAGAAGTGAACCTGTGATCTCGGTCAGACACAATGGAAAGAGGAACTCCATGTAACCTGACAATCTCTTTGAGGTACAATCGAGAAAGCTCATCTAATGTCATTGTATCTCGAATAGAAAGAAAATGAGCAGACTTTGTTAGCCGATCAACAATAACCCATATCGCATTGTTACATCGAGAAGTCTTTGGAAGTCCCACCACAAAATCCATGGATATATTCTCCCATTTCCATTCTGGCATTGGTAAAGGCTGAAGCATCCCCTTCGGTAACTTCCGCTCTCCTTTAACCTTCTGACATGTCAAACATTTCATTGTAAAATCTGCAATATCTCTTTTGATCCCATTCCACCAATAATACTCTCGAAGGTCTCTGTACATCTTAGTACTTCCAGGATGAACAGAAAATGGAGAAAAATGAGCTTCACACAACAATTCTTTCTTCATCTGGGAATCACAAGGCACACACAACCTTTTTCCAAACCTTAAAACACAATCTTTATCAAGATTAAATTCTGGAAACTTACCCATTTTAACTAATTCTACCTTTTTCTGTAGCTCACGGTCTTCCCTCTGTGCTTTCATAATTCTGTCTGACAACGAAGACTGCACTGAAACCTGAAACAAAATAGATATATTCCCTGCACCAACAACTTCTAAGCCAAAATTCATCAAATCATTAATCAAGGGATCACATTCCAAACGTAGCATGGTTAATGATGCATGATTTTTCCGACATAAGGAATCCTCTACTTTGTTTTCTTTTCCAGGATGGTAATTGATCATGCAGTCATAATCTTTTATCAGTTATAGCCATCTTCTCTGCCTCATGTTTAATTCCTTTTGAGTGAATATATACTTAAGACTTTTATGGTCAGTATATATTTGGAATTTGGTTCCGTATAGATGATGCCTCCATATTTTTGAGGCAAAAACCACAGCTGCCAATTCCAAATCATGTGTGGGATAATTCAGCTCATGAGGTTTAAGTTGTCTCGAAGCATAGGCAATTACCTGATCATTATATATCAAAACACAACCAAGTCCCTTCAAAGAAGAATCACTGTAGATGACAAACTCACCATTCCGGTAAGGTAAGGCCAAAACTGGTGCATTCACCAATCTCTTCTTTAGTTCCTGAAAAAAAACATCGCATTCCTCTGTCCAAACAAATTTAACCCATTTCCGTGTTAACATAGTTATTGGGCTAGATAACCGTGCAAAGTTCTTAACAAACCGTCGGTAATAACTTGCTAAGCCCAAAAAACTGCGAATCTCTGTAACATTTGTGGGTCTTGGCCATTCATCAAATACTTTTGTTTTGGCAGGATCAACTGTTATTCCATCCTTATTTACAATGTTTCCCAGAAAAGAAATCTGTTGCAACCAAAAAACACACTTGCTAAATTTTCCATATAGTTTCTTTTCTTTTAATGTTTGTAAAACAACCCTTAGATGTTTTTCATGCTCCTCTTTATTTTTAGAAAAAACCAGAATGTCATCAATAAATACAACCACAAACTTATCCAAGAACTCATGAAATACTCTATTCATAATATTCATGAATACATCAGGTGCATTAGTTAACCCAAATGGAATAACAACAAATTCATAATGCCCATATCTAGTACGAAAGGCTGTTTTTGGGATGTCATCCTTCTTCACCTTCAGCTGATGGTATCCGAATCTCAAGTCAATCTTGGAAAAGTACTGAGCTCCCTGGAGCTGTTCAAACAAGTCATCAATTTGAGGCAAAGGATACTTGTTTTTGACAGTGATGTTATTCAAATATCTATAATCAATGCAAAGTCTCTTGGATCCATCTTTCTTTTTAACAAACAAAATAGGGGCTCCCCATGGTGAAGTACTGGGACGAATGAAGGCTTTGACAAGCAAATCATGCAACTGATTTTTCAATTCAAGAAGTTCTACTGGATCCATATGATATGGGGGTTTTGAAATTGGATTAGCATCAGGAACTAAGTCAATTGAGAATTCGAATTCTCGTTTAGGTATGACACTGGGTAACTCCTCAGGAAAAACATAAATGTATTCATTTACCACTGCCACATCCTTAATTTGAATAGTTCCCTTGTTTTCAACAATATGAGCCAGATAAGTTTCATTTCCATCTTTCAGTAGTTTCTTAGCTTCTTGATATGTTATCAATTGTATGGGTTCATTCTTGTATATAAACTGAAACTCTTTCTGAAAAACAACTTCTTTAGCTCTACAGTCAATCATCTAATGATAATCAGAAAGCCAGTCCATCCCCAGAATAACATCAAACTCAACTAAGGGTAAAACAACAAGGTTTGCAGGTAAAGTCTTTCCACATACCACAATAGAAATATTCTTATAATTCCTCTTTGCTATAACATTTCCCCCCGGTGTTTTAACAACAAGTTCGGGTATCATTTGTTGCAGTGATATTTCCAATTTAATAGAAAATTTCTCAGAGATGAAGGAATGTGCAGACCCCATATCAAACAAAACTTTAG
Organism: Viscum album; assembly: GCA_963277665.1. NCBI lineage: Eukaryota > Viridiplantae > Streptophyta > Magnoliopsida > Santalales > Viscaceae > Viscum > Viscum album. Next base: position 255,372,949 of record OY728143.1, on the reverse strand, counting down.
CAAAATCTGAGTGAACAAACAAAGTACCTGATAAAACTTCATTGGATGGCCCAACATCTGCTGACGTAGTCACAAAAGATCTCACTACTCCTTTCTGCTTGTAGTCTGGCTTCTTTGCATCATTTGGATCCCTCTTTGGACAGGAATTTTCATAGTGACCCATCTCACCACATTTAAAACACTTTACAGTTTTCTTATCAGGATTAGTCTTTGGATAATTTTCATTGAAATCTCGGGCCATATGTCCAAACTTACCACATTTAAAACACTTCCTAGTTTTGATAAGAAATTCCCTAGGGTGCTTCTTTCCACACTTTTCACAAACTGGAAACTGGATTTTCTTACCATCAGATTTCATTGGTTGATTCTTACCCATTGCTTTCCAATTGGACCTCTTCTTCTCTCTGTTTCCAAATTGCATGTGATCGTCAGCAAACTCCATCTCTAACCTCTCAGCACATCAGACAAATTTCTAATAACTTTTGATTTCACGGGAGGCCAACGCCCTTCGATACCTTGGCTTCAATCCTGAGTAAAAGCGGTTGATTTTTCTATCGAGATCCAGAATAAGATTTGGAGCATACCTCGGCAATCGGGTGAAGTTCGCCTCATATATAGCCACTGAATCTTCCTCCTTTTGTTTCAGTTCAAGGAATTGTTTCTCCATTCTAAGTCGCACCACCTTAGGAAAATATTTTTCAAGAAAAAGACTTTTAAATTTATCCCACACTAAGGCATAAAAATCTTATCTACCCCTAATATTACTTACCATTGACCACCACTGATCAGCTTCCCCTTCAAAACGATAAATGGAAAGACTTACCTTTTGATTGTCCGTACATCCCATAACATCAAATATCTTTTCAAGGGCTTTAATCCATCCTTCTGCTGCCACTGGGTCAGAAGATCCATTGAATGCTGGAGGATGTTGTCTCATAAAATGTTCCACCACTGTCATGTTCTGTTGGGGTACCTCTATTGGTTCTCTTGCATGGATGCCACCACCATTTATAGCCTGTGTTAGCTGAGCCATTACTGTCACAAACTGCTCGGTTCCAATCCCTATCATTCCGGGCTGTAGATCAGGAAGGATTTCATTCCGTCGGTGCCTATCCTCTTCAGCATCCATGTTCCTTCTGCGGACAACCATTTTAAACAAACATTTCTTAGATGAATCAACATGGTAATCTTTAAATGCTATAACAAATTAACCATAGAGTGAAAATTATTTATGGTATTCTATTAGCAACACCTTAACCCCTAAAGTTATCTAAACCATCCTATGATACCAACTATAAGGACCCACACATATTTCATACATAATCTTGAATTTAATCAAGGAAACACTTCATTTTACATTGAGTATCTTTTCAAGTTTAGAGCTTTAGAGAATTAAGACAAAATATTCATAACATTACACATTGTTACATAGTGGATACCATAAAATCAGTTTCCATTTTCCTCAGAATATAAAACATTAAAACACAAAACAAGACTCCTTGACATTTCTTAAACATTTAACATGTCTTCCTTCCTTGTATTACTCATCCATTAACCTGTGAAAAATCATTTAAAAACTTGGGATGAGCACAAAAGCTCAGTAAGGTATGAAAAAGAAGGAAAAATCACATTAGTCCGTGAATACGCATGACGTATGAAAACTTTTCAAAAGACATGATTTCCACCCATAAAATATTACTTTTTGTAACATGAGATTTAAAAAAGATCAACACAAACATAATTATAATCATAGAGGTATATTGGGGCATTAATTACATAATCTTGTAACCATCTTGGCTACCTTAAAATTTGTAACCCTCACGACTACCTTGCTTTGTGTAACCATCACAGTTACACTTTGAGTAACCATACGGACGACCTCCAACTTACTCATACCCAATGCATTGGAAGGAAATATAGGTCCCACTCATCATTATAAACAATTCCCAATAACCAAAACATAATCATACAACATATATAATAGCATAAAAACATTTCTTTTGAATATTTTAAAATAGAATTTTAAAAGAGGATTTTAGAAGAAAAGTCCCTTATAAACATCATATACTTGAAGTGAGACTTAATTGAGTGGATGGAATATGTATATACTCCATAAATACACATAATTAAACATAATATAAACAGAACCCATAACAAAAACAATTTAAATAGCACATAAATTATAAAGTATAAGGTTAACCCAAAGAATGAAAATCAGGTTAAGAATTCCCTTACCTTAGGCTTGTCTTACGTAAAAATTGTTTAAACCTCATGTATAATGGTTAAAAGAGTGTTATTAGTATTTTACAGAAACATTTTCATGTTTATAACATCTTATATGGTCATTTCATAACCTCATTTCACCCCTTATTTGTTAGTATTTTGTTCCTTGCATTATTTTGGGTGAGTTCTTTTGTGATTTTCACAATCAGTTCATGATGAATCGTTCTTGTTGATTGGAAGTTAAACACCATAATTGTAATGGATTAGTATTTACATATTTACAGTACCATAAATGATACCATTTATCACTTTGATGATTTATATGATGATGATTTATAAGTTAAAACATTAATTATGTTTGTTTAGCTAATTTAAGTGGTTCTTTGATAATTACAACCTCATTTAGTATTATAAATTTGAACCATGGGTAAAAAAGAATTTCAGAACCATATATGAGTTTTAAAACATATATTATAACCTGGTTCAACCATATAAATGGTTTCATGATCAGACTTAATAGAAAGTGAAATTACATCGTCCACGATGTCGGTAATTCGACACATCACGGACAATGTTCTTATTCCTTAAATAAGTGAGAGAGGAGAGGAATAATGATTTGTAATTTTCCATAAACATGATAACATCCATAATATACATGATTCTGGAGATTTCATGCCTCTTGGATAAGAGGGGGTGAAGGAAGAAGAAAAGGAATCATGAAATAAAGAAAACATGAGAAATTTCTACGGAAATTCGGCAGCCTAACGGCATCTCTTAAAATTTCATAAAAACAAGATTGATGAGAGGAATGGAATATCTCATCATTCATACAAAATTTGGACAGTAAGGGGAAATATTTAATGAAATATCCCAACAAAAGACAAAGGGAAAGGAATAGAATAACATAAAATGGAAGGAAAGAATGAAAATGAAAGAGGATGTTTACCTCTTGATCTCTTCTCCTTGAGATCCTTCTTAAGGGCTTTGATTTTGGTCTTTTGGTGAGACCAGCAGCTCTAGGACGTGGAGAAGAAGATTGAGGAGGGAATTTGGTAGAAATTAGACAATGCTCAAGGCTTGAGAGGTGTGGGAGGAAGAGGGGAGTGAGGGTGATATTTATAGTGGAGGAGGGGAGGTATTTTAGATTATTTTAATTATTATTATAATATTTTTATCAAGACTATGAATAATATCAAATAAAGTGGCCTTAATTAGTGAAAATATCAAGTGATTTCGAGGCAAGTGGCCTTTCATCACTTATGATGTCATAAATAGTGCATATTTACCGATAAATTGATTATACGGTATTTTATCGTATTTCACTATTCACCGAAAATTCAAGAGTTTCAGAAAAATACCAAAAATTTAACCCAACCATTTTTCGATGTGTAGAATTCAAAAATGAACTCTATTTTTCAAAAATAATTTTCTAAATATTATTAATTTAATTTTTAAATAAGGTTACAGTTAATTCAAAAAATAACAATATTGAAGTGCAATTAGTTTTATGTGACTTCAGAAAATTAATTATGATCCCATTATCCTATTTCCATGGGAAAATAAAATATTATTATTATTTACTATTCATGAGGACATATTACTATTCATATTACTATTCATAAGGGCATGTTACTATTCACCAAAAAAAGTTTGTTTCATCAGACTCTAAATAACATACTTAACCCAATTGTAGATGACAGTTTCTTGAAATTCAAATCATAGAAGAAATAAAATTATGTTTAAAGGATACTTATAAATATATACCTTAAACAAAATTTCAAGCATTTTCAATTTATTTTTAGAAAACCTTGGGATGTTACAAATAGGTATTGTTGAAAGATAAGTGCAAACATTTACTCCGAATATTTATTTTATCATTTAATATTATTTTCAATAAAATGACATGATTAAGTGTTTATTATTTCCAAACTAATGGATTCTGACCCTAAATTATAGCTGGAATCCTCTTATATACACCGTGTAACCAATGAGGTCAAGTGACCATGTAGATTAGATCAAGTGGTTCTGGTGTGGGTGTTTCATTAGAATAAATTTCTTCAACTTTCAGAAATTATATTAATTAAAATAGACAATATTTTTGAAATAAAATTTCAATATAATCATTATATTTTTTTTGTATATTTATTAAAATGTGTAATTTTTTAAAAATAGGTTTTCCTTGAATTATTCAAACATAAATTAGACATATTTTCATCCAATAATAAAAACCGTCTCTTGGAAAATTGATCTAATATTTTTATTCCCTAGTTTCAAATTTTGTAACCTGTTCAATTTGCATTTTGATCATAATGAATAAAGAAAATAGTAAATTAATATCACCTAGATAATGGGTAAAATTGAATAATTAAGGTTAAAACTAAGTGACAAGGTCAAAAAATATCATATTAAATATTATTGGATTAGTTAATTTAAACCATTGCAACATTATATACTAAATAGGTTGGATTTTATTCCTCCTATCCTTGAATAAGTCTTTAAATTATTTTAAATATTTTGAAAAATGTTAAGGGTTTCACTCCACCCATTTATAAAAGCGTGGTTCATCTATACTATTCATCACATATTCTGATAACGTTAGGCCAAAAAATCCCCTCCCAATTTCCTTCACAAATCCCTATATTTTTAAAATATGTAATAATCTCATAAAATGACTATCCTATATGGATTATGGGGTAATCCAAAGGAGGATTTCCAAAGAAGAGGTATGGATCTTCAACAAGTATTTTCATGTTTATTTATTTTTTCACCTCCTTAATATATTTGAAAACTATAACTAGATAATAACATAATTATGTCCAATATAATTAATTTTTTTAAGATAATGGAAAACCAAATTTTTAATTTTTTTTCTATCCAATTTTTAATTAAAGCATCGCTCATGAGTACATGTGGATTACCACCTCCATGAATCGATGTGTTTCATTTTTCATTGATGGATCATATGGATCGTCAAATTATGAGTCATATGAATGTATATGATATTTATGAAATAATTATGATAATTTAAAGATAATATATTAATTAAAATCATACAATTTCCTCCATTATAAAATGGTAAAGTGCTTGTATGTATATGTCGACTACCACCTGTATTAAGGGACGTTTTCCTATTTTTATTACCGCCATTCATGGATGGATATATTTATAGAGGTAATAAAAAAATATGACATTCACAACACATTTATTATTAAATAAATTGATATATTGTCTACTTTATTTATTTTCCACATAGTTGATAAATTAAAATGTTGTTCATGCATCTATACAGACTATCATCTCAATGGTTAGATGTGCTTAATTTTTCATGTCCTATTTTCATGGATGGTTCTGAATATGTATTAAATATTTAAAAATGATTTTCAAATAATTTTTAATATTATATATATGCTGTAATAATTAACCCTTTGACCATGTCTAATGATTTGATTTTATTTTCAAGGTTAAGGACCAAACAAGCTCAAACTATTCGACATAATCATAATTGATTTATTAACTAAATAAAACATGCTATTAAATAAAATAAATTGAATAAAATTAATTTAATAAACATGATTTTTTTATAAATCAATTATAAAATTATTAAAATTTTATTATTCATTAAATTAAAATACGTACATGGTGACTTGGGATATGAGGTTAGGGTTTTATCATCTTAATTTCCATTCATTGAGACTTAATCTATTTTCATTACTTATATAATTTAAGTGTTTTGTTAAATTACTTACGTATATCACCACATGTTTGAACATTAATTTATATAACCTAAATAAAATAACTCTTAAAATTACATTCTCATGAAAATTTAGGTTCCAATTTCTAAAAAATTAGGACACAACATTAACTAAAAAAATGCATTACTTTTTTAACTAATATAAATTTTATGCACTATATAAACAAGAATTTATAATTATATATATATATATATATATAAATTTATTCACATCATATACTTTTATATAAATATGTTATATAATATAGGGAAATATAAACACAATAAAATGGCGATCTTCGATACTCATTATGATTAAACATCGATGATAGAAATCAAATTCCATAATTTTGTATAAGATTATAACATATTTAAAATGAGAATACATAATAATGTTATACAAAATATACAATAGATCATAAATCATGGAATAAGGGAAAATATATGAATATAAATAATATAGAAACATTATCAAATAGTCATGATCAATGGGAACATAACATTTGGATTCCTTATAAATACGGAAGAAACATAAGCATAGAAATATGAAAATAATGGACCAGGTAATAAAACCCATTATCTTTAGAAGATAAGACCTAAATATGAAATTTCTCCGAGTGGATCGAGAAACAAAACTTTTTCACCATTTTATTATGAGATGTAATGAATCAACCAATGCATTGGAGGACTATATGAGGCCCGCTTATCACATATTGATTAACCATACAAATGTGTTCGATATAAAATACATCACAATAATATATTAAAGAACCTATGGAAGGAAATTGGGATTAATATTATTTTAAAATTTAATCACATAATGGAAAATTTCACAATTCCATTAGTTTTAATAACTAAACATTCCAATGAAAATTAAATGTGTACAACAGGATATCCAGTAACATTGTAGGTAAACACCTTTCTATTAACATAATATAGCATATGGTATAGACAGTATATTGATAAATTTGTTATGTTTTTTTAATAAAATCTCCATTAAATAAAGTTATATAATCTTGGTGAACACACTTAAATCAATGTAATAAAAAATATGGTATTCATAGAGGATAAACATTGGAATAAAATCATGATTAATCAGATAAAATGATCAGTAGAGAAAAGGAAGTGATGAGTAATTTTACAAAAAGAGTTTGAAATTAAATATTACATTTATATAATATAGATGGATTGATAAATATGAAAAAAACTCCAATATAAGATAAGATAAGTCAAAGGAGAATTACATTGATTAAAACACTGTTTAGATGTTTTAAAAAAACCACTTTAGAAACAAGAAATGTACCTGATATTTTAAATGAATTTGATAAAAAATGTTTTATAAAACATGGAGAAAAATATTTACTTTTAGAAACCATTTAAAATTAAATATTATGTTTCATATAAAACTAAATTTTTAGTGAAATGATGTTTTAAAAAAGAATAAAAAACTTTTCTTCGGAAAATATTTTTACATAATTGTAACAAGACAAAGTTACGATCCAAATTCAAAAGATATTATCAAAAAGTGTTAATAAAATACATTGAAAATGTTTAATTTTTAAAAATAAATATTCATAATGGTTGCTTTTAAATACATAATTGTTATAAAAACAAATTTTGGTTGAAGATAAATCATTTTATTTTTAAAGGATTTAAAACTCATTTAAATATTTATAAATACTACGGTTTGAAAAAAAACCTCATACAAAGAGTATTAAATTTTCATTTCAAAAAGGGGTAAAGGGATTTATTAAAATCATATAATAATAAATGTTTTTATTCTTAATAAGAGAGGAGCCCATTTTTATGGAGGAAATTATGGACATGTGAGAAAATATTCATTGGTAATAATGAGAACAATTCATGGAAGCACTACACTTTTATTTAATAAATTAATTATCCAAAAACTGTTTATTTATGACCAAGACTAATTTATCTAGAGAAAAAATAGAAACAACATATAAAATATCAAAATGGTAGGATACATTAATGCTTTAATGGTATGTTCAAGTTAGAAAGAAGCTACCAAATTAATTTTAAATCCATTCAATAAATGCCTTATGAAATTGATATCATAAGATTCAAAAGAAAATTGAGAGGAAGATCATGAAATGGAAACTAAAATACCATGAAATCAGAAAATATCTTCATATGTGATATCGATTGGGTAGTGAATAATCTATAAAAAAATAAATAATGGTGAAAAATACAAAACATGTCATATTGAATTTAAAATGGGACAAATATTCCATTACAAATTAAGGAGAATTAAAATCAAAACCTACTGAAGGAGTGAGATTCAAATTGATCTTAAATTGATATAAAAAATATATATTTCATGATATAATATATTAATACACCACATAAATCAAATTATGTCAATAATATAAAAAATATCCAAAGGTGTTGAATTTGGGAAGAAAACCCTTACCGTAGTATAGATTTATTTTGCACATACACCAAACATCCTGAATAATAAAACTATGTTTCTTTATTACATACATAAAAATTTATTCATAAATATAACCATTTATACTCACTATTGATAATAATTACTTATATATATATATATATCTGTTAGTTTTTATCTATTTTATCCCATATGGTGTTTATGGTTTATACAAGTTTCATAGGAGCTGTGCCAATATTTGTTCTTATTCAAATGATCATTCAAACATAATTATTTTTTTATGATTTATAATTTATAATGATTTTTTTAATTTTCTTTTATACATATTTCATTATTTATCCTAGAATGAAAAATTGATAATAATCATATTTTGATTATTAATAACCATCAACGGGTGTTTTATAGTTAATGATTCACATATTGATTTAAACATTACAGAACAAAAAATTGAAAATTATTTACATATTTATATCATATTATTCTATTGGTTTTGATCCAATAGCCATACATGACATCAATTCCTATCATTGTTCTAGAAGGCGGTTTAACTAACCTAAACATAAACATTCCATGATTAATGGGTGATTATGAGATGATATATTTGAAATATCATTAGAATAGTAGACTAATGATTCTATTTATAGTTAATTTGTGTCATATATTAGAATTATAAATAATAAAGAGAATAATTTATGGATATGATATAATTACATAGTGTGAATAAACTGTTTCTTCTTTTTTTGTTAGCATGTTTAATATAGATATTTCTAAAATTGTTATTTATCATTTATACAATTAATTTATTATTTAATTTTTTTTTATCATAACATCATTCATATAATTAACATTATATTTAACCATCAAACCCATTCTTTCAACCATCCATGGAATGGGGTATTGAAAAAAATATGACATCATTCTCTAGAGGCGATAGTCCACACATACGCACATATGGTTATTTTGTTTTCAATAATTGAGGGAGGAGTAATGAAACAACCTAAATGGGTATGATATATTACTCCAAATAAATTTAATTTCTTTGATAGCTTGCGGTATATGTAAACCAAGGTCTAAATAGCCCATAATATAATATATCATTATAACCTATCCATTAAATTTTCCGATTGAATCAAAATGAAAAAATTTATAAGATATATCTAAGGGTTTTAGATAAATCCATTATATTTATGAAAAAAATTCAAAAATTTAGTTTAGTATTCATATTTTTCGAAAATATATTTTCGCTCAAAAATAATTTTTATTGATTTTTTTTGAAAAAATAAAACAATTAAATTGGGCCACATTAAGAAAATTTATTTTAAAAATGAAATAATTTTTTTAAATTAGCTTGTCAAAATTATCTTGAACTAATTTTTTTATAATTTTATGAAAATATTTTTTTCCTAATGAATATCTAAAATGCTAATCTTTATTAAAAAAATTAGTTTTTTTAAAGTTAAATTTTGTTTTAAAATGGATTTAAAAGTAAAATTAGTTTATTTATATTTTTTGAGTAAAAATTTTAAGTCAATATTATTAATTTTATGTTGATTTTTGTTATAAAGACATTTTATACATAGGAAAACTTTTTTTCCGGAAAAATAATTTTCATTTCATTTTTCTGGGTTAATTTAAAAATAAATTATTTCACATATGTGATTTTAAAATTGAGAAAATTTATACCATATTTAGAATAAAAATAATTTGTATTTTCTAAAAAATTAAACTTAATTTCAAATCATAATGAATTGTAAAAACTATAAAATTTTATTATCACAGTTAAGGTGAAAACGAGTTTTCCAGGGGCTATGAAAACAGACAAGCGTAAGTTTTATAATTCAAATAAATACTATTTTATATAAATGTTTCAAAATATTCCTATTAATCATTATAATAACTATATATTTTGAATAATTTTACTTGAATATAACACTATTATAATTTAATATATTATGAAATTCTATGTGTGTCATATCCCCACTTATAAAAGGACACCCTCCATTCTCTTCTTTAAACAAACTGGATCCATATAACTCAATTAAATACAGTAAAATTAAATTATAAAAATAACTATACATGAGTATAGGTATTTATATACATGAAATACCATTCCATGGGCTCTATATAAAGGATCTAAATGAGGATTACCAAAGGAGAGGTAATCATCTTACCTGACCTCTTTCAAATTATTTATTCCTCTAACTCCTATAGATATTATTTATTTATTATAAAATGATAACTTGAGTTTCCTAAAAATAATGAAATGTTATTATTATTATATGATAAACATTATTCACCCAATTTTCTCCCAAATTAGAAAATAATGTATCACTCGTTCATATGTGTGGACTACCACTTCCACGTAGTGATACAATTAATTTTCCATCACTGTTTTTCAGGGAAGGTTATCAGGATGTGATTAATGTTTATATATATATATGATACTTTTTAAATAATTATGCTTATTGTATTATAATATTATAGAATCCTATTTTCATTCTAATCCACTAAAAAATGATAACATCACTCATGCATATATATGGACCACCACCAATATAAATCAATACTGTTCATTTTAATTTCTATTTTACATGGATGGAAATTATGATATATTAAATGAAAATATATGATATAATAATTATTCCCTAATGGTGAATTATAATTTAACTTTATTTAATTCCATCCATATGAAAGTGAAAACAATGTTCATGCATATGTATAACCCACCTTCTCCACAAATGATGTAATTCATTTTTATATATCTACCTTTTATAGAAGAGTTCAAATATAGGTATAATAAATATATATTATATTTATATAATTATTATTATTCTTGATATTATTTTAACGTGATAAAAAAAATGAATTTAACTCGCAAATCGAAATTCTCAATAGAAACTAAACAATTAACACATAGAAATGATGATTTTAATAAAGAATTAATAAAAAATGGATGTTAAAATGATAAAAGTGGATGATATTTGATATTACAAGTATGTATTGAATTATAATATAGGATTATAATAAAATAAAATTTATTATATCTTATGATAGAGTTATTTGTATGAAAATTGAACTTGAGGCAATTATATTTATCATAATACTTTTTTCTTTAAAAACATATGTCATATTCCCCACTTATGTCCCTTTTGTGTTGTATATACTCTCCATGAATGTCTATTATGATGCATCAGATGAAAATATTGCAAATATAAACTTATTTTTTTTATTTTATTATGTTTATATTTAGATATTACCAATGTGGTAATAGAATTTTGTTACACTCTCATTTTTTAATGGGATGGTTTATAATTAAGTTTTATATGTTGAAATTTTCAAAACTATAACTCATTAATCCCATCAATTTTTATACACTTTTTATTTATATATATTACATGTTTTATTTTGTTTTTTCTCTTTATGAACTGAAGAGCATAAAAGAATGTTTTTATAGAAAACCTACTTTATTTCCCACTTCAATCAAAAATATTTTTTTCCATACCCATGTTTACTAAAAATGTTATCAAGAATATTTTTTATAATATAATATGATTTTTTAATGTAATTATTACCATGATTAAATTTATAATTTTTTTAAAAAAAGAATATTTATTTTTCATAATTATTTTCTTTTAAATATTTATCAAAAATGTGGAAATAATCATTATTTTAATATAAAATACATGAAAAACAATTTCCACCCTCATGACCGCCCAATAATTTTATTTTTAATTTGATAATTTCAAAGTTTATCTTCAAAGAAAAAGTCTTCCTATATACTTATAATATTTTTTAAAAATTAATTACTTTATTTCAATGTAAAAAGGGTATTTCACTCAAGAAATGTTCTAGTGATCATTTAAAGGTGATTTTTATTTATAATTATACACTTTTATGTCACATTTCATTAATAATTTTATGGACCAATGATACCATAAAATGTAATTATTTGTATGGATTATGATGATATAGATTATAGGTTAATTATATGAAACCAATTCATTTCCCATGTGTTAATTAAGTTATAAGTAAACCCATTTCTTTTTCACAGGTTGTGTAATAATTAAATGATGAAATATTTATGAAACTCACTTCTATTCAGGGGGTTATACAATGATGAATTTATTATGATTTGGGAAACATATTTGTGTGTTATTTATTTTGTGATGGGTGGTATGAATTTTAAAGTCTTCTAATTCATTAGGTAATTATAGATATCTCATGTGGTAATAAAGATTGGAATAGGACTGAAACTCTGCTTAATATGGAATTCTATCTAGAATGATAGTATTGCGAGTGAACCTAGAATAAGGATATGATGGAGTTGGGGGTGAAACCAATCTAGTATGATAGTATTTTCAGTAATACATTACTAAAGAATTGATTTTCTATGATAATGTGTATTCCAAATACTTATATATTATTCTAATGATATATTTTCATGGATTATGTTCTTTGATTCCTTTATTATTTATTTATTAGGAACATTGAAGAATTATCCCATGAAATTAGATTATATTTTATGCTTGGATGGGTATAGATTTCAAATGTTAATATTAGTTTCTTATACTATTATTCCCATGTTATTTTTTTGTGATAATTAATATCTCCCTTATTTACCCTTACCAAACATATGTGTTCTTCCTTCTTTATGTTTCCTTTTCCCAATCCATGGAAAAGGTTTTTTATATGATATGTATAAAAAGGGTCCCAGTTATGAATATCTTTGTAGATATGATTTAGATCTTATATGAGTATTTTTTTTTGTTTTAAAATATTCAAATACACTAATTCTATATAATTATAGTCTGGATTATAATTCTACATATTGAATATTCATTTTAAAAAATATAATATATATTTAGGAAAAGTGTGGGTCACTATATTTTTATGTGCAAGGTTTAGTTATATTTTCACACTAGGATGAGAAAAATTTATTGAGAATACTTAGGATATTCTTATGTATAAGAGAACATACTAAATAATGGAAAAAATGGAATGTGGGTTTTATATAAAAACAACACTTCCTAGATAAAATAGTTAGAAGTTGTTTTTGTACATATTTTACTAAGAGTAATAACACCAAAAAGAGTTATTCAATTATAACTCAACCATCATTTTAGTGATTGTAGACTACTCCCTTACTATGTACGTAGTTTGACACTCATAGGGGATATGCATGGGTAAAAAAATATTTTCCTTATAAACCATTATGAATAATTTGAATATATGATGGCCATGAATAATCTAGGTTAAACCTAAATCTCTATAGATTGAAAATAATATTTCAATATTTTGACATTCTATAAATTACTTTTCATGATTATGTTGTTTATCATGATGATTATTTTTACTCAAAATATATTATTTGGTTTAGTCAATGGCTGGAACATGAAGGAACCATGTTAATTATGAATGCGATGGAAAATAAAATGATCTTACTCCTAAGAAACCATATTATAGTGGAGATGTAATGAAAAATCATTTCATTATTATTATGAACATTTCTTGACCAGTTAATCATGCTAAGATTTTAAATAATAAAATTATGGGGAAACTTTCCATTGATTCCTTCATTATATAGAATATAAATTATTTTTGGGGGTCCACTAATCTACTAGTTTCAAAGTAATTGATCAGTACAACTAAAATAATCTTTTCAATTATCCAGTGATCAAAAGATGAAAAATTTATTTTATATTCTCTTCCTTTAAAATCATAAGTTGATCGATGGATGACTTATATCAAGAACACATATCAACATGAAGATACTGAATCCACATATTGCGATGATTTTAAGAGATTATCATTCAATAAGTAAATTAATCATATTCTTCATATGAATATTTTTAAGAAATTTAATGAGATAAAGAAGTTGGATTATGAATACATTACTAAATGAGAGGTGAATAAGACAATAATTTAGAGGAACACTTATTATTTTATCATCCAAACAAAAATGAAAGATTGATCGATTCATAAGTGTCTAAAAATGAAGTCTTTAAATGGTGTTAACCATAATATATTCTAGTGGATATATATAAATCATTCTATGTGCTATCATGGTGGAAATGGATATTGGAATATCCCACCAATTAAATTGTCCTTATAAAAAAATAAAGATGGAATTGAATGGAAATTTTAATAAGAAAACTCATGGATAGAAGAATACAAACTTTCATTTATGATCATTGTGAAGAATGAAACATGAAATAAATTATCATAAGGGAATGGGTAAATGTTTTAATTCGGGAAAGGAAGTTAATTTGGTAATCAAATATCGAAGTGATTGGAAGAAAAAGTTATCTAATTCTGGGTAAAAGGAACCACAAATTATACCACTCAAAATACAATGTTTCTAATACATAGAGTATTAGTATTTTGATAACCAGATCTCAAATTCTAAGGTTAATGATGATAAATGACATTAGAAACCTCTTAAACCATGAGATAAAGTGAAATCCCACCATGTCACTATTGATGGTTTGTGATATGATGAAGAAGTTTGGAATTGTTCATATATCATACACTCTAAAACTTATAATTTCTTATTTTATTATGGACCTAACCACTCTTTTTTATCTTAAATCCTTTATGAGGCTATCACAATACCATCTTAATTATTAGATATTTTAATAGCATTAAAATATTTTAGTGGTATGACAATAACATAACATGTGTATGAATAATTTACAATTTATTTTTATTGAAATGTTTTTCATAGAAATGTCATTATTATCCCTCTAGTTAAACAAGATTTTATATTAGTCATGGATTACATTTCTTTATAGATGTTCCAAAAAAATTTCCAGGAAATGGATTTTAGATTTGTTGTTCTAAACCAACCAATGATATTATATCATTGTTATGATAAATATATAAATAAAAGAGAAATTACATCCATTGTATGGGTCTTGATTCCTTTCCAAAAAGTTTGTTTATCTCATATTATGGATGAGAAACTCAACATCAAAGATATTCCCGTTATATGGTATTTTTTCAAATTCTTTCCAACAGATATTCATAGTATTACCTCAAGACCTGATATTTTATTTTAATAAAAAATATACCTATTTTAACAACTACTCTAAAGGATTAATATATGGTATCCCCTATTGAGTTGTAGGAATTAAAGAAGAAACTATAGAATAATCTTGATAAGGGATTCAGTCACCTATGTGAATCAACATGGGGTGAACCTATTATTTTTGTTAAGAAGAAATATGAATAAATGAGACCCTATATTGACTATGGGGAATTGAACCAGATAAAATTAATGAGTAAGTATCCTATTCACATTATTCAAGAGTACGTATCTTAGGTGGGAAATAGCTTTTTTTGGCACGAGACATCTATGATCAAAGTCACCCAGGGGAAAATCGTAAATAAAATAATTAAATTTAATTGTTTTAACCTTAATATCGAATCAATTAAATTTCAAATGGGGACTCAGATTACAAAATCTAGAACAACATTAAGTTATAAATGATGTGCTTTCCATGCGCAACATAAAATTAGGGGGCACAAGAATTTTGGATTTTTGGGTTGAGCGGGACTTCTATAAATAAGAGTTTATGAATTAGAATTAGGGTTGGACCCAAATTCACTCTCTTCCTCAAAATCCTCTCACCCATCTCTCTCATATGTAATTCAATGAATCAAGAACTGATCATCAGAGGATCAAATCTAGATCATGGTGAATGCATTAGTGACATCGAGTGGATCAAATCGAGGTAGGATTTTTTGTACTTTTGAATTCTGATTAATTTTTTAAATTTAATATCCTTTGTTACCCTTTCGTTTCATTTTTTTAATTATCATTGTTGATTTTTGCACTAACATGAACATAAATCTATCATGTAAATCATTTTATTCAACATGTTCTTCCCCTGTTCCTTGGGTTCTTCGACATTTTTTTCGAACACGCTAATCGACCATCAGATAATTGATCAAGGGATGGTGGGATGAAGGTCTCCTCATAGGGATCAAATATATACCAATGGATCTGAAATCAGAAATTCAGAGGTTTCCTGATGATCTACGAAAAAGGAAACTAGAGCGTTGCTGGCACGTGGCGGTGGTGGGCCACATAGAGGCGACATCCGTGGGAGAAAACCTACAGCTGGGTTCCAAGGAAGCATGATGAGGTGGTTGGGGGCATCTGGTATCTAGCATCCAAGTTGGAGGAGGCCAATGTAGTGTGTTCTCTAGTGTGTTCTGGCGTTAGTGGACGATGCGTCACTAGTGTGGATAGGTGGGTAACGGAGGGACTGTGTGTTCGACAGGGACAAATGATGTGCTGGTCATATATTGATGTGTGGGGTGTGGAGGGTAGCTGCTTAGCTAGAAGCATGGGGAGCCAGGAAGTTGGTGGCCCAGGATGGATGAGGCAGCAGGCCACCACCTGAGAGTGAGCCTGCGAGCTGGTGCAGAAGTGGTCCAGGTCATGGCGAATAGAGATGGGCCGGTCAGATTAAGAAGGCCCACGCGGAGTGGTCTAGCTAGACTGTGCTAGACTATTTATTTTTGGGGAATAGGGATTTAAAAACCCTTATCTCTTATGCTGAAAATCCCTTTGACACACCGTCCACATCCCTCATAATGAGATGGACCTATTTAGAGCAGTTCATTACTTTTTGGTATTTGTCTTGAATGGAACATCAGTTTGATGAACTGTTAGTGGAAGCATGACCCTATCATTTTTGTGGATTTTTTGAGACTACTCACAGGATCATAAACTAAATATGAGGTGTGGTCCCCATGAGGTCTGATTTTCTCGTGTTGTAGTGTAATGAAACATTCTCCTTGGTTATCCATTTTTGATGAATGTCTTGTCCATATCAGAAGTTTTTCTATGGGAATAGCAATGGAGTGATCTATGTAAATTTTTTAGGACTGAGGTGTGGGCCCCATAGGATGATTCTAAAAAAATGCAGTGAATTATGACTTTTCCATCAAATAACTAGTTGGGGAAATAAAATAGTCGATCTTGTGTGTGTTTTATGAAAATATCACCATGGTGAAATCCATTTGGACATGCAGAGACTTATTCGCAATATCATTAAATGTAAAAGAATGAAAGGTACATTGGTGCAAGATCCTTCTATTGTGTTTGAATGGAACCCACGACATAGGTCAGTGTTGACTCTTGTGAGAGTGAAGAAGATGTGTGAAGAGATGCAGTCAAATGTTCTGGGCCGTCGAAGAGGTATGTTCAAAAAGTTATGTTTTTTAACCTCCTGACAAATGACGAGTGTCTTTCACTCTTCAAACATTTGAAAATATGTTTGGTCTACTCTCGGGGTACCTTGGCATGACAAGGGGTGATTATCTGTAGTTTAGTTCCTGAGAATGGCTACATACATGGTCAAGTGATGAGAAGGGCCCACATGATGTGTCTGCCCTACACAAAATATTCAATATAATACATACTATTCTATCTCTCATATCTCTTTCTGAACTCAGATTTTTGCGTGTGAGTAGCCTATCCTGAGTTCTTTTTATGTAGTACATGTCGATGACCTTCCTAATGGATTTTAGGTTATGATTCTTGATATTCTGGGAGTGACGCCTATTTCGGGCGACAACCAATTACTGTAGAGATGTTCTTAAATGAGATACCATCCAGAAAGGATGGAAATAGTTCCCCAGTGATTCCCAAGAGGTACCATCAAGTATTCATGGCTAGTGTTCCTCAGTTCTTCCTGAGAGGTACCCTCTAGAACGGATGACATGTATTCCTCTATGTTTTCCAAAAGGTACCATCGAGTAGGGATGGCCAGATTAGTTCTAGGTTTACCTCTAACTAGGTTTGGAAGTGGTCCCCAATTGAAGTTTCGAGTTTTCCATAATCTAGTTTGGGAAGTGGTCCCTGATGGCAGTTTTGGGTTTTCCTCCAGCTAAGCTTAGATGTGGTCCTTGATGGATGTTCTAAAATTCCCTCCATCTAGGTTGAGAATTGGGTCTCATCGACAACTCTTTTTAGGAAATACCCTCTAGAAAGGATGTTTAGTGGTTCCCTGTTGACATTCAGTTGATGATTCCCCCTTAACGTACTAGGTAAAGGACACTTGATGATGAATGGCATCATCCGACAAGGCTAGGTATGGATCCTCATCAATGAGACATGATCTATCGACTATAAGGAATAGTGAAGAGATGTGATTTGACGTTACATTGGACTCTCAAATCGGATAGTATCAAGGTGTGGTGATTGAGTCCCTTTGACATGAAATTTAGGGAAGACACGAGGATACTGGGTATCAATGGAGTCTTCTTCCGATACTGTTGGATACTCTCTTTTCCTAGGATGAGTTGTTAGATGGAGATACCCTTACTATTTCATTTGGATTTCCTTGTTATGAATATATAAATATATATATATATATATATATTCTGTTTCTAGTTCCCACTCCTTGGTTTTTGGTTACTCTGCTTCCTGGAGAGGCGAAGACACACATCTTATGCCTCATCCTTTCAGTGTCTATATTCATGTGGTTAGAAGAGTATACTCCCCTAATATTGGTAGAAAATAGTTGATGATAATTTCATCTTCTCACCATTTATAGCTCTTAGTGTTTGGATGAGTTTACTTTATACTATTTTTGGGTTGAGATGCACTACTTTTACTGTACATTGTTCTTTCTTATGCTACCCTATCAAGTACATCTTTTGTTACTCCCTTGATCTTTCAAGGAATCCTACTGAGTATCTTTATACGCACCCCTACATAGGATTCAACAACACATGGTGTGCACTTTTAGGTGAAAAGATGGTCGATCGTGACTTTATATGAGCTTAGGGATACAAGATCATGCACCGTGTGTGGTGATCGTAGTTTGGGATTCAATAGTGGGACTCTCCTAGATATTTTACTTCCTTCACATGTTGTTGGGTTGTGACACTTTTCTAGTTGGGTGTGTGTTTTTTTCCAATTCTCCTTTATGTTTACGAAACTGTACTTGAACTTCTTAGTGGTTCATTCGTGTATGTTGTTTATTTATTGATGTTTTTTATCATTTTTCCCTTTTACCTTTTCACATTTTCATAGAGTTTGATGCATGTGTGTGAACATTTTGTGAGGAGAAGGCATCCCCAAGATGACGTGCCTTCGACACTAGTCCATACCCCCTGGCCTATGGGGGTAGTCTTGGGGTAGTTCTAGCTCGAGCCCTATCATATACTGGTTTGTGGTAATGTTGTATCAAAGGTGGATCGACCCATAGTACATTGTTCACATGTTTCCCTACAATGGTCTTGGTTGTGTTTGTGGAAAAAATGTCGAAGTGTCCCGAGATCATCTCTTAGTCCATGGAGTCTTGTGATGGCAAGGGGGGCTGACATATCATTTCACCAAGACCCTAATTACCCACATGTCGACTCAGCACCCTGATTCACTTGTTGTAGGGAACAATGGTACATGAATCATATAAGATCAAGTCATTGAATTTCCTTCTTGAGTTGGATCCCATTCTTTTATATATATATATATATATATATATTTTCTCATATGACCATGGTACTCCTTGATAAAAATTAAGATGTGTCTGAGATGACAGCCATCCATGATACCGGCTCTGGTTCATGATGATAATTCTGTAAGAGATGATGCACCATTTCAAGACCCATTATGTGATCCCCTTCCTTTCGGTGTGTAGGTATCAACCCCTCCACCTGTTGGGAAGTAGGCATCCTCAATAGAGAGTGTTGAGGACGTGCGTTGGATGAGCGCACTTTGTGAGTTCCACCATGAGAGACTATTGGGGTTCCACAGTGATCAAGACACTCAATCAATAGAGGTTTGGCTAGAGTCGGTGGTCCAACTTTTCAGGATATTACTAACACTGGATGATCTGATGTTGACTTTGGAAGTGAACCTTTTCCATGGAGTAGCTAGACATTATTGAATCTTGGTTACTCAGATGCATGACTAGTCAACAGTCTCATGGGATGACTTCCAATAGCTATTTCATGGGGAGTAATGCCCCTCCATCTACTACGTTCGACTTCAATAGATATTTCAGTTATATAAGGGATGAAAGATGGTGACTAAGTATGCAAATAGGTTCACATACCATTCACAATACTCTCTGGATGTGATCCATAACGAAAACTTCTGAGCACCGATGTTTGAGCAGGAACTCCATAGAGTTATCCATGCTATCATAGAACAGTTATGAATCCCGACTTATGTCATGGTACTAGAGTAGGAACTTGTGATATAGATCCTTGGGTCAGAGTGATTCCACACAACTAGTAGTGGTAGTGAATTCCATGGAGTTGGAACATCTTCAATAGCTAGAAAAAATTGGTCTATAATATCTCGATGTAAGAGGCCTCCACATAATCGATCTCAGGAACATTTTCATATGGGGATAATTAATCATAGAGTGTAGGGATAGCCTGGGGAGGTCTGGTGGTATTATTATAATGGTCATGGTCACATGGCACGATAATTCGAAACCAGACATGCTGAGAACACCAGGTAGGTAGTAGGTGGACCACCATGGAAAATACAATGACATGATCATGGTGGTCCCTAGAGAAGTGGTGATAAAAGGGGACCATAAGAATATAGAGGTGGGGGATGATGTTATGATTTCCTTTCACCACCACCAGGCATCCCATGTAAGGATCGAGAAGCTCAAAGATGGTACTATAGATACCAGCAAGCATTAGATGTTTATGATCCTATAGAGCATGATATGATAAGAGGTACACCCTTTGTCTTTTCATCTTTTCTTAGGGAAACTTTTTTGAGACTATGTGAAGTACTATTTTCTCCCTACTCCATTCTTGATGTTTTACCAAGGTGATATAGGGCATCGGTGTAACCCTGGTTCAGTGCTATTTGACTTATCTTTTAATGCACAAGGAATAAGTGTCTTTCCCCCATAGAGACATGTTTCTGTGATGTGAGAAAAACCTTGAGGGAGATTAACTTCCACCCAAAGTAGTTAGTATCAAGGTGTGGTTGAAGTGTCCTTCTACCATGTATTTTTGTAATGGTGTTGCGCAGAAGAGTGCTAGAGCATGTTTTAGAATTACTAGTGTAGTTTTTATGCTTGACATACTTTTTCTTAAGGTGTCACATGTGGGAGTGGTAGAGTGCTGTTCTTGTGGATTAATATCCATCCAAGGGAAGAAATAAAATGAGGGGTATGCAATGTCCTTTCCATGCATATCTGCTTGCGGCTCGATGAGTTTACTCACCACCTCTGTTCGTCGGTATATTTCATGCTCAACATCAGTTCTTGATACTACAATAATCAAGTAATTTTTGAGGTGATGGAGACCTTGTGAATCGAAAGATTTAACTTGCTATCTAGTTCTGCAGGTGCTAGACTTCACCATGAGAATGTGGAGATACTACCTTTTGGGAGAGTGTATTCTAGTTTTATCAGACCACCAAAGACATTGGTATGTCTCAATCCAGAGAGAAATGAACCTGAGGTGGCATTGATGGTCGAAATTCCTACAAGACTCTGAATTTTAGATAGTATATATTCTATAAAAAGGGAAACGTGGTAGCAGATTCCCATATCAGGAAGTCCCACACTCATATTGTGTAGGTCATTTTAGAGTATTTAGCTTCCCTACAGTTGACCTTGGTGGATCAGGATAGTACAATTTTCTCTAGTTGATGGTGATTACTCTTTCTCTTCCCAAGAGTGTAAGAGAGTCTTAGTTGTAATGCATCAAATGTGGAACCCTGTATACCTATATATCCTTATGTGTTCCACTAGATGGATATTCTGAAAGAGGGAATCATGGACCCTGTTCTAGGGACAAATAGTGTTTTGAGTCACAAAATGTGATGTAGAGGTTCATTTGTGGAGGAAAACTATCCCTAAGTTTCACTGTGCCATTCGAGACTATGTGAAGAGATGGTGATGTTGCCTATCACATTTCCCTACCACTAATAGCTAGATTGGGCACACGAAATCTCCTATGTGTTGGAGCGGAGGATATACATGTGTGTTCCTATGCATGTCATCGGTAGGAGCATTCTTTATGAGAACAGACCATCCCTTTGGTTTTCATGTTGCGCCAGAATGGTATCATTAATGTTTTCTTAGGAGCATGAGAGCCATGTGTGAGCATAATTTTCAAGTTGTTTTCCATAGTTTTTCTTTTTGGGGATTACAATATTAAATGATGGAATGATATAGAGACATATGTTTTCCTTATAATACTTTGGAATATTTCTAAATATATTTATATAGATAAGCATTGAGACGACATGAAATTCTGTGGCCCGATGTTCCTGGAAAAAATTATGCAAAAATAATAAATATATTTTATAATATGCAGGAGATAGAAATTTTATATCTATTAAATGAAATCTTGAATCAAAAATATGAGGCCACTATTGTGTCCAGAATATGGTGTTCACCCTTAGTTGGGCATAACGTTTGATGTCAAGGGAATTTTGTATGAAAAGTCACCAATGGGATAAAGT
The DNA here is from genome assembly GCA_963277665.1 of Viscum album. Lineage (NCBI taxonomy): Eukaryota > Viridiplantae > Streptophyta > Magnoliopsida > Santalales > Viscaceae > Viscum > Viscum album. Next base: position 255,350,125 of record OY728143.1, on the reverse strand, counting down.
GTAAATAAAATAATTAAATTTAATTATTTTACCCCTAACGCCGAATCAAATAAAATTCAAATGGGATATCAAATTGGAAATCTGAGATAACTCTTGAGTTCAAAATGCGGGGTTTATCTTAAGAGTGACATAAAACGAGGGGGGTGAGGGAATTTCAAATTACGCGCAGACCAAGACTTCTATAAATTGAAGTATAATAATTTCAATTAGGCTTGACCCTTAATTACCTTTCTATGTACAAAGTCTCTCCCCCACTCTCTCATTCATTCATTGATAAATCATGAATAGATCATCTCCATATCAAATCATAAGTGAGATGAATGCGTTGGTGACATCGAACGGATCGAATCGAGGCAGGATTTATTCTACTTTTGAATTTATAATCAATTTTGGAATTGAATATCTTTTTTCCCCATTTGTTTCTTTATTGTAATTTTTATCGCCAAAGGCTTCACAAACACAACCATCAATCCATCCTATAAATCGTATTATTCGTTGTATTTTTCACCCATTCATTAGGTTCTATGATGTTTATTTGTATGCACTAATCGACTGTTGAATCATCAATAAGCGGGTTGGTGCTGTGAAGGTCTCGTTAGAGATATCACAAATATGCTCTCATATTTGGAATTAGACATCCATAGGAGTCCTTTTGGTATATAGATTGGACCCCTGAAGTGCCACCGACACAATGATACATGGCAGTGGTGGGCCACATGGAGGCACCAGTCGTTGGAGTTAGTCGGTCGATGACTTCGTTGCTGGAAAAGATGGTTGGGGTGTCTGGTGGCTTGCTTGTGTCTCATAGGAGGTTGGATAAAATTGGGATCTAGTGTTCCATAACATCTTTGGATGGATAATCACTAGGGAAGATAGTTGGGAAACCATGGGGAGCCAAGCTTCTTTTCTAGCGGCATGGGGGGCCTACGAGGCGGAGGCCTAGCCTGTCTGAGGGGGCAGGCTGCAGGCTAGGATTGTACCATAACGAACTGAGCCAAGCCAGGAGAGGAACGCGATGAACCATTTTGGGGTGGTCGAAGCGGGCCATCCCACATGATGCGGTCTGACCAAACTAGGCCAGACCAGTTCTTTTTGGCCATAAAGCTTCAAAAATTCTTATCTCCTCCACCAGACTTCCGTTTAATGCACCATAGTTGGCCAAAAATCTGTATCAATGAGACATAAATTATTAGACTTGTTCAAGACTTATAGGTTTTGGACTTCGAACTCGGTTAAAAGAAAAACTTGTGTTTTAATAATAATAATAAAATTATTATTATTAAGAAATATTGGAAGAGACCTATCATATAAATGAAACATCCTTTTGATGCACCATCAGTGGTGGCTCAACCCCGGTATTTGTGAGAAATTTTCAAGACTAATATCATGCTCTTATACTAAATATGTGGTGTGGGACCTATAAGTAATAGTTAACACATGTTGCCGTGAAATGAAACATTTTCACTTATTATCCATTTTTGGACGAATGAGTAGTCCATATCATGAGTTTTTCCATGGGGATCATAATGGCGCAATCCATATAATTTTTTTTGGACATAAACATGGGATGCACATGACGCTTCTCAAACAAAATGCAGTGACTTGTGACTTTTCAATCTAATTTCTATTTGTAGAAATTAAATAGTAAATATTGAGTGTTTTCCATAAGGATCACCACGGTGCAATCTATTTCTAGGTGTATGGCGTTATTCAAAATCTTATTTAGTGTGGAATCCTGAAATGTATATTTTTGGAAGATTCCTATGTTGTATTTGAAGAGAACCTGAGGCTTGGGTCATCATCAACTATTGTGAGGGTGGAAAGATTAATGAAGAGATATGGTCAAATTTTCTAGTTCGTTGAGGAGAAATATTAGTGAAGTAATATTTTTGACCCCTTGGAAAAACTACGAGTGTTGTGTTCTTATAGGCCTTCTGAAAATATGTTCCATGTACTATGGGGATACCTTGGAAAACATAGGGGTGGTTGTTCATAGTTTAGTACCGAGAACGACTATATACAAGGCCAGGCAATGATGCAGGGCCACATGACATGTGGGCTCCACACACTATATGCACTACTTTACGAATTCTTCTTTCTCTATTATCTCATTTAAAACACATATTTTGTCATGTGAGTATCCTATCCTGAATGTTTTTCCATCTAGTACACAATGATTCCATTCATAGTGGATTTCGAGTTACGATGCATTATGTTAGGGGGGTGACACCTATCTGGGGAGGCACCCGATAAAAACAATGGAATTCTTGCTAGAGATATGATCCAGTAGGGATGGAAAATATTCCTTGATAAGTCCTAAGAGGTACTATCTACCAAGGATGGCCAGTGTTACTTGGTTCTTCCTAAGAGGTACCATCCCGCAGGGATGACCAGTGTTCCTCGGTTCTTTTTGGAGAAGTACCATCCTATAGGGATTACCAGAGTAGTTCGAGGTTTACCTCTAGTTGGGCTAGGAAGTGGTCCCCAATGGTAGTTCAGGGTTTAAAACCAGCCGAGAAGGGAGGTTTTCAACAATGGATGTTCCGAGTTTACCTCTATCTGGGATGTGAAGTGGTTATCGATGGATGTTCTAGGCTTTTTTCCAGTTAGGCTGAGTCTTGGGTCCCATTAATAACTCTGGTCGGGCAGTACCCTCATACTGGGCTGGGTTGCGGGTCCCCATTCACTTCTGCGTGATGATTCCCCCCTAACGAACTAGGGAGAAGATAATCAATTACGAGTGGAATCCTCCAGTAGGGATGGGCATGGAACCCAGACTCTGAGACATGATCTCTTGACTACAAAGAACAGTGTCGAGGTGTGCTTTGAGGTGACATTGGAATCTCAAAAAAGTGTGAGGATTTTTCAATAGAGATGTATCATTATGACGTGTTGGAAAAAAGGAAAGGGTGAGATAGTGCCACCCAAACAAGATTGTATCAAGGGTCAGTGATTGAGTCCCTTTGACTTGCAGTTCAAGGAAAACATGAAGAGATTGGGAATCTATGGTGGCTACTTCTAGGACTCAAGACTACTCTCTTTTTTAGGATATGTTGTGATATGGAGATCCACTTACTCTCTCATTTGGGTTTCTTTGATGAGAATATATATATATATATATATATATTATATTTCTATCTCTAACTCTTTGGGTTTTGGATACTCTCTTTCTAAAAGAGGCGAAGACGTGTGGGGTATTCCATATGATTTCTGTGTCTAGATTCTTGTAGTTATATGACTATACTATCATAATATAGGTAGAAAATACTCGATGAGGATTTCACCTTCTCACAGTTTCTAGATCCTTTTTTTGGGATGAGTTTACTACACTCTCTTATTGGGTTGAGATGCACTACTTTTACTTTACCTTGTCCTACATATTACTCCCCTCTTCAGTACATCTTTTGATTCTCCATAAATCCATCAGGGCATCCTATCGAGTATATTTCTACTCATCAATGTTAGGGAGTTTCCCACACTTGGTACACCATTATAGGTGATGAGTAGCTTGATCATGACTTCAGAGGAGCTTGGGGATACAAGATCTAAGACTGTGTGTGATGGTGATATCTTGAGATTATGGAGCAGGTCTCTCCCAACTAATTTACTTCCCTCACCTAGTATCAGGTTATGTTAATTTTCTAGTTGGGGATGTATTTTACCCCTTCCAGCTCTCAGTTTATTGTACTGTACTTGGACTGTTTAGTAGTTCCTGTATGTTAGTGTTTTATTTATAGCAGTTATGTATATTTGGACCCTTTTCCATATGCACTTCTGTGAGTTGGTCGTGTGTATGTACGATTTCATAGGAAAAGGCCTCCCCAAGTTATTATGCCTTTCGTTCTAGTCACCAACCCCTGGACTATAGACGGGCTGTTGGGATAGTTGTGTCTAAATCCCCATCATGGGTTTGTTCATGACTCGTAAGTATCTTATTCCCCTTGTGGATGATTTGTTATATCATGTACGAGGAGGTCAATATTTATCCCAATATGATATTTTATCTGGATACTATCATTTTTTTTATCAAAAGTGAGTAAATATACAAGAAAATATTTTATATGAGGTATGTATACTATGAATTTATAGTGATTCTATTCATTCTTTCCAAATCCCCCACAATTTTCAATGATTTAATGAATATATTCTTTACATATTATCAAGTCAATTTTGAATAAGTTTCTATAGATGTTATTATTATATATCTAAAAAAATAAATATGTTCGTTAATATAAATTTTGAATTTTACTAAATCCACTAAGAAAGGATAATCAATATGAATAATTTACAAAGGATTAATTTTTTATATAAAAAATTTTAATTTTTGGTTCATATAATATCAATAGAGGGTATATCAGTGGATCCAAAAAAGATGTATATTATAGAAAATTATTAAAAACCCAACACTATGAATGATATTCACATTTCTCTATGTTTGGAAAGATATTATTTATTCTTTTAGGAGAATTTATCAAGGATTTGTATATATCACTCACCATGTTAACTCAAAATGGAGCTATGCTCATTTTTATAGATAAATGTCAGGGAAATTTCAAGGAGCTGAAGAGAAGGTTAGTCGGTGCAACTTTGTTTACATGAAACTGAAATAGAGAATGGTTTGTTATATATAGTGATACATCGAATAAAGTACTAGGACGTTCCCTCCGCTATAATGATATAATGAAAACATATGCCTCATTATAATTTATTGATCATGTGAAAAATTACCCAACTCATTATTTAGATTTAGCTGGAGAAGATTTTTTCAATTAAAGATATAGAGGCATTATATTTAGAAGTAAAGGAATGATAGATTTAATTATTTTGAATGTTTATTAAATATATATTCTCAAGAAGAGTTGAATATATTCTAGAGAAAACGGTTGGATTTTATTAATAATTATGACTGCTGAATACATTTCCACCCTGGGGAATCGAAAAAGGCGGTCCATGCATTGAGTCGAAAGGATCTTGATATCTTATCTTTGTTGAGGATAAAAAAGTACCAATATTTATATATTTAGGAAGCATGGTCTTAAAAATATTTAAGGAATGTAATGAATATAAATTTAGTTAAATGATTGTTGAACAATTTATCCATGTAACGATTAAAGTGGTAGAGAAGGAATATGTAGAGTCGCAAAAGTAGGAACGAAATGATTGGGAGATCAACCTTGATTGTGATGGAATGATAAGTTCAGGAACCATGTATATTTAATATCAATACAATTATTAAATAAGGATATATTATAATAAAATAATTGTTCCTAATTATTTAATCACCTTGGATTTATGAAAATGTGTAGAGACTTGAAATGGTGTTTACTGCGGGGAAACATGAAATCTGTTATTGCAGAGTTTTTATATCGGTGCTTAGTATGTCAGAACGGTAATTTTCAAATACATTTGTCTTATAGGATGTTACATCCATTACCCATAACAAAATGGAAATGGAAAAAATTAGTATGGATTTTTGGTCTGACTCCCCAAAACATCTAAATGCCATATTGCTATTTTGGTTGTCGTCGATCCCCTTGCAAATTCAGAACACTAGATTTATATTAGAGAAGATTTTTATCTTGATAAAATTTCCATTATTTATATAAAATAAGTTTTAGTGTTTCATATAGTACCACATTCTATTATATGAAATCGGGATCCAATGATTACAACAAAGATCTGGGGAATTCTTTAATAACATTAGGATTCAGAGTGGTTTTTTAGTACTCTTTATCATCCTAAAAAATTTGTTAGTCTAATAGAAACATTCAAACCATGGAATATATGTTGAGATCATGTTCTATATATTTCAATGTTTTTGGAATCCACACCATCCACTAGTTTATATTTTTTAAAATAGTAGCTTTCACTCGAGCATTATGTTGGCTCCTTACGAATCCCTATATAGAAAGAAGTGTAGAAATCAAAAATCTTGTGATGACTTTTTTTCGAAATAAAGCTATTATAGCTTGATTTATCTTGGAAAATAGAAAATAATTTTATATCCATTCAAAAACACAAGAATAAATATTAGAGTAAACAGAAATTTTTTGCTGATAATCATCGATGAAATATAGAATTTAATGTTTTTGGGAAGTAATTTATATTAATTTGTCTATAGTTGATGGTTTTTAGAATCATAATGAAGCTAAAGTTGAATAAAATGTATATTACCACTATGAGACTCTACCAAGTTGGGATAATAACTTATCTATCGGCCCTTTTACTATACCTTCCTCAAGTTTGTGATGTTTTCCATGTATCTCTCTTGAAGAAGTGTATACTTGATCCTTCACATGTACTTAACTCAGAGGTTTTACAACTAGAGAATGAAATTTTCTAAAATAAAAATTAGTATATATCATTGGCTTTTGAGATAAAGTGATATGAAATTTGACTACTCACAAGGTTAATGTTATATAGGGAATCCAAAATTTGAAAAATCCGCCTGGGAACTTGAGGATTTGAGGAAATAGAGATAAACTCATTTTTTGAAAAGAGAAGAGGATGTTATATAGAAAAATAATTTTAATAGACGTAGAATTCGACGCTTAATGATTTTATAATATATTTCTCTTCAAATAGATTTCATTTATTTGATAGATTGCGAGACACATAAACCTGATTCTAAATAAACCATAAAATAATATAGTATAATAAGCAAACTGTTAAATTGGTTAACTAAATTGGAATAAATTTTTTTGGAAGGTATTTATATTTTTTTAGATAAATATAATATATGAAACTATAATTACTTAATTTTTTTAGTATTGTGTATATATGATTCAAAAATACATCTATCCTCAAATATGGGTTTTATTTATTTCTGTGAGAAGATAATATAATTATTTTCTGCCACTATTATAAAATTTATTTTATAAAATGATATTAATTTTTAAACAATTGTGACCGAACTACCTTAGAGTGAATTTTGGTGAGTTTTCTAATAATATTGGTTTCATTATGAAAAGGGAAAAATTATGATTTCTATTTAAAATGGTATTTTCATTTTAAACACATTAAAATGTTTATTTTGTTTTAAAATATTTTTAAAAGTAAAATTATTTCATTAATATTATTAATAACCCAATTAATTTCATTATGAATAATTTTATCTTGGATTTTGTGATAAAAACTGTTTATATATACGAAAAATGTTTTTATGGGATAAAAATTTCACATCATGATTTTTGAGGTTAATATTAAACTAAATTCCATCAATTTGTAGATATGAATTTGATAAAATATGTTATATTTTTTAACAATAATTATTTATATTTTAAAAAAAATTTGTAACTAATTTTTCTTCATAATGAATAGATAAATATTAAAATTTTATCATCATTTTTCATGTGAAAAAGAGTTTACCAGAGGGTAATCTAAGATATAATAGAAGTTTTTACAATTAAAAATATTTAAATATTATTTCATTTCCATATTTAGTCTCTATGATATAAATTTATTTAATTTTTGGAAATTGTGAATTATTTTTCTCAAATAAAACATTGCTATATTTTAATTGGTTATGAAATTCCAAGTGTACCTTCTCCTCCACTTATAAATGGACTATGGTACTTTTTATTAATATAGAACATTAGACATATATCTCTACAAAACCATCAAATATTAAATCCCTAAATATCCTATAAATTAATTAGAGATTGTTTTCTATTAAAATATAATTTCAAGCGTTCTTAATAAAGGCTCCTAGGGAGGCTAATGAAATTTGAGGTAATCATCCTATCCATCCTCTTTCCAATTATTTATTCTTATAAATCCTCTTAATATATGGTATTCGAAAAAAATAACATCTTAAGTATACTGAATAAATATAAATTTCAATATTGTTATGGACCTAATTTTATAAACCCTCTTTTCGATGAAATGGGACTTGAAATTATCACTTGTGCGTATGCGTGGACTACTACCTCTACCTAAATATACAATTCAATTTCCATCCCCATTTTTCATGGATAGTTATTTTGTTACAATTAATTCTTATTGATGATATTTATGGCCATTTGTGTCTTATTTAATTACAAAATCACTTCTACCTTCTTCTCTTTAAATTCGTTGGAAAATGATAACATCACTCTTCTGTATGTGTGGACTACCACCTCAATAAAGCGATGTGATTTTTTTCATTTATGATTTATATGGATGAAAATGAGAATATATTTAATGAATATATATGATTCATATTATGTAATAATTATTTTATAAATGTGTATTACAATTTTCAATTCACTTTTCCATCCGTCGAAGAGTGAAAACAATGTTCATTCATACTTACGACATATCATCTCTATAAATGCTGTAATTCATTTTTCTATATCTAAATTTTATGGATGAATCATATATATATAATTAAAATATATAATATTTTTACTATTAGTAATATTATAGTGATTATAGAACCATGATCAGAGTACAAGTAACATAACTACTGTATCAAAATACTCATGAAAAACAGAAAATTTACCACATAAAAATGACATTTTTAATAAAGAGTTATTAATTAATGGGTATTTAATTATAAAAGTTGATAATATATGATATTATAAGTTTATAAATGATTATTTTATAGAAATAAAATAAATTAAAATTTGTTATATAAGAATTTGGATTAATTTTAATGAAATTCAAACATGAGGTAATTGGACTTCTCTTCTCACTTTTATTTCTGTGGGATATATGTCATATTCACTAATTTTTTCCTTTTTATGATGTATATACATCCCAATAATGAATTTTATGATTATTTTTAGTAAAATTAGTTGAATTTAAATATCCCTATAATATTATTCTTTTCATGATTTTTAATTCATAGAATAGAAAAGCATTATGGGATTTATTCAATCTCATTGTTATCATGATTTTTTTTATTAAGTGTCTAATGATGAAATTATAATATATATATATATATATATCATGAATTAAATTAATTTCATAATCCTATGGCCATTTTCTGACTACTTGTTTTCCTCTCAATTTCTTCTATTTGAGAACTCAAAAGACCAAATTGGTTTTTTAAAGAAAACCAACTTTATTTTTCTCTATGTTAAAAAATATATATTTATATATCCATGATCTATAAAAATGTTTTAAAAATATATTTTTACAATATAATAATATTTTTTAATTAATTTTTAAAAATCATTAGATTTACCCAAAAGTTTATAAAATTAATAATTTTTTATCATTTTATGGATGAGGAACTTATAAATTTTAAAAAATATTAAAGGAAATTTTATATTAACATAAATGATATGAACATAATTTCCCTTCATATTGACCACTCAATGTTTTAATGATTCATTTAATGTTTTCAAGGGTTATTAAAATAGAAATAATTTTCCTTAATATTTGGGAAATTTTTAGATTTTAAATATTTGGCTTTAGAGTGAAAATAACATTTTTTCATGAGAAATATTTCAGTGATTCTTTAACAGAATTTTTTATCTATTATAAAATCCTTTTATATGACTTTTAATTTATAGAGGATATAATCCAATAATTTCAGAAAATTTAATTAATTGGATGGATTATGTTGATAATATAAGGTTAATTCTATGAATCCCATTTGTTTCCCATATTTTAATTATGTTATTATTAATCCATTATGAAACCTGTTTCCTTTCATCAAATCACTCTATTATGAAATTATGAAATAGTTATAAAAACTATTTCAATTCTATGGGTTTTGCCATGATAAATGTTTTATGATATTTTGGATAAGATATATATGATTTTAATTTTTTATAGGGTGGGATAAAAATTATATTTCCATCCAAAGAATTTGGTAATGATGCATATCTCATGAGATAATGAGAACCAGAATGAGGAGTCAACCCAATTATGGAATGTAATTTTTCAACAATGATTATTTTAGGAGTGAACCTTAACTATTTATATAATGGAATGTGGGATAACTAAATCCACAATGACAGTCTTGGAAGTGATCCATGACTAAGGAAATAATTTTTTATCAATTTGTGATGTCCACACACTTATGAATTATGAAAAAGTTATGCTCCTATAGATCATGTTCTTTGATGCCTTTATGAATCATTAATTATGAACTCCCACACCATTTTCTATGATACTAGGTTACTATCAATAATATGTTGGGTATGGTTTTCAAATTTCAATCTCATTTTCTTAAACCCTTATTAGAATTTTATGTTTATACGATCATTGACATCTCATCTTTATTTTACCCTTAGTAATCATCTAAGCTCACCCTTTCATATATTTCTTTTCCCCAGTTTATAAACAATGGTTTTGAGTATGATATGTTTTAGAAGGGTTATACTTTTGTATTAATTAGTGGGAGATGATTTTTATCACTTTTGACAATATTTGTTTATGTATCATAATTTTCGAAGACACTAAACCAATACGATTATTTCATGTATCATCATGTTATCTATTTAATATTCATATAATAAGAAACGATATCTTCTTATGAAAACTACAGATCACTATTAATAATTTTTTTTATTATTTTAGTATATTAAATAGGTTATAGATATCATAATAATATTTTAAATTCTATTTTAAATCATCTATGTTCAGAGGTGATGGAAAACGAAAATTTTACTTCAAAGAGGATGTCATCCACATCTACAAGTGATTATATTTTTCCCATTTTTCTCAATGGAATCAGGAAAGGTGGTTATTGATCATGCTATCATTATAATAAAATATCAATATAATAATTAATGATTTTTTAATTTTTTATTATTTTATAGAGAAAATTTAAGGAGTGCATGACATGAAATTGAAATAATAAAGAGAGGCTAGGAAACTATACATCATTTAATATATTATCTCCTTTGTAAATTGTGTTAATCATTTCAGGGAAACTCATTTGAGTATTCAAAATCCTTTTTAAGGTGGATATAAATATTGAGGATAAAGTTAGGTATATTTTGGTTTTATCTAAGGGTTTTGGTGTGAGGTGAAGTAAGGGGAGAAGAAACCCTTTTATATTTCAAAAGTGATGAATTTTTTATAAGTACTCAAAACCATTCAACAATGGAAAGTAACTCTTGAGTAAATCTAATTCAAAATTGATAAATAATATAGTGGGGATTATATAAGGTTTTGAAAAACCTTTTAACTCAATTAAAATTTTTTATCATATTTTTCCATTTACCTCTTAGGATACTAATATTTACCTTTTTGTTTTCACTATGATAACTAGTATTTACCCATGTAATTTATCATTTATGAAGAAAATAAACTGGCCATTATTATATATATTAGATCTAATAATTATAAATTTTAAATCTACTTATTAATATTAAAATTTTAAAAGTGAAAAAAATAAATTTTAATATTGTAAATATATAATGGATTAAAAGCAATTTATTTCAAAAAATATAACTTATGTTCTAAAATGAAAAATATTGGTCTGTAAATTAATTTTTTTAAATTATGAATTTACTTATAAAATAAATAGTTCAAATTATAATTTTTTTTATAATTTTCTAGTTCATACTTATATAATAATAATTTCATAAATGTTATGTTATTTATTAATCTATTATTTTTCACTATTCCCCTAAAACCAATCTTTTTAAAAAATTAAAAATAAAATCTTAAGATAATATTAACATGATAAATCTAAAAATGAAGATAATATTATCTAATTAAAATGTTAGAATTTATAAATAGGCTTTAATATGGAAATAGAATATATATATAAATATTGCTTTGATTGAAAAGTGACATTTTGAAATATCCATTTTTTAATATAACTTCATATAGATTTAAAAAAAATTAATATTGACATGTTAGTTTTTAAACCCAAATATTACATACTATAATTTTTTTTACTATGATAAATTTTATTTTGAAAAATATAATTCCCTCTATTTATAAAATGGTAGTTGAAGAGGCATCATTTTTTATAATATTAATAATAGAGAATAACAATATGTAATTATTTTTACCGAATATTTTCCTTTTATCTAAAAATGATTACATTATACATTAAATTTTTATATTTTAGGGTTCATTTTAGTTAGGTTTGGCATTTTTTTGGTGTTTCATGTGACACAATCTATTAAACACGTATAAATTAATGGGCCGAAAAAATAAATTAAAATCTTGAGTGGTTACATTCTCTCCATAAATGAATAGTATAATTTCAATTTTAATAATTCATAAATAATGAAAGTATGTGTGGGAATTATTAACATATTCATCATTCTAGATATAAATTATAATATGACAAAAATAATAAACTCTTAGTATATATCAGTTTACTTGTCCTTCATCAAACAACATTTTCTATCCCAAAAATCATGCAACTCGATATGTATATAACCTAATTTTATATTTTCCGTAATGTACCTCTCCCAAAAAAAATTTATCTCTATGAAAATAAACCATTGTAAAATTATATAATACTCTAAATATTAACTGAATCTTAACCCTTCAATGTATTTAATGCCAGATCATAATTTCACAAACTAATAAATATATACCACAATTCAAAAAAATAGTTAAACATTACCAGAAATACCGTGGATCACTTTTTATTAAATCAATAATTAATTCCACATTAATTAAAACTATTTAACTCATTTTACTATAAATTAGTCAACATTTTATTACCTCAACCTCGAGAATATATTAAACTCTGGAGTAATTTATATTTCAATAATTTTCTCCAATACTTATCCCAAAAATATATCCTATCATAGAATCACGTTTTATGGCTATTGATACCATATAATATATTTTTTAAATCCAATAATGCATAATTACTGATAATCAATACTTGTATATTTCACGTAATCCTCATAAAATTTAAAATAAATTAGAATATCATTGATAAATATATAATATTATCAAAATTTAATTTCTATTAAGACCACAACTTCAGTACCTTAGGTATGACTATGACACTCAACATTTCCATCATAAATTCATATTATAATATTCTCAACCATTTACCTATGATTCCATATTTTGTTGTAAGATATAGTAGTTTCTAGATATGTACCTTTTCCAATTTCACTCCTAAGATATTATTTCTAAAAAATATAATAAACTATAATTATTATGGTAATAACAAATAAAATGATAGTAAATGATCAGGTTGATATGAAATCTCAATACAAAGATTTATTCTATAATTTCAAATTCATTTAATCATATGATAAATTCATTTTAAATATCTTAAAATTAGTTTATCCAATAAATCTCTTAGTTCTAAAAATAATCCTTTATGTTTTTATTCTCAAATACATCCCAACGTAATCAATTAAATAGAATAGAAAATAAATCCTTCAAAACGGTATGTAATGAGAATGTGACTGACCAAAACATATCCCCAAGGAGTGTGTATCCAAATATGTAGTCTTCAGTCTACTCATCGTATACCAGATTGAAGATTGAGTTAGTTTTCAACCATCCTTTTTTATAGTGATTACCCTTAGGTTAATCTTCATGGAAACTACATACACATTCTAGTTTCTATAAATGGAGGAAATTTCTGGTGGAACAACACAATGTATACATTACCAAAACATTGATATATCATCATATACATATGATTTTCCCAAATATTTATCACTAAGGTTCTGACTAAATTCATCATATTATAATCCCAAAAATATTCAATAATATCTCAAAGAAACAAAGGATTTTCATTAACTATAAAATTAAAACCAACTTTAACTTATGACCATTTGATGACATTTCTAACACCCTATATTTCCTCAACTCATTTTATCATATTCTGTAATTCATCAAAACCTTCCAATAATACATGATATAGTGTCCTATGTGTGAATATAGATTTTTATGTGTTAAATAATAAAATAAATTCTCAAAAACTTATAGTTTTAGAGTTTTAATGAATTGTGAAGAAACATTAACTAACAAAAAAAGATCTGTTTTTTAATTAATGAACATTTTTTCACTATTAAACAACTACATAGTCTTTAACATCCCTATTAAATATTTTACATAAGATACCATTCTATACATATTTTATATATCCTTGGAAAAAAGAAACATAGATAGGAGTTGAGATCAAATGATCAGTAAGGGTAAACAGATTTTATAAAAACTGAAAATCACAATTGAGAATAAGTTGAGAATATAGGTATAATATAGATACATAGTCAATAAAATATCATAAGTCATAACATATGTAAAAATTAATTAATATAAATAGAATTGGAACATTAGCCAATAATCACGACAGACGATATTATTACATTATGATACCTTTGAAATATGGATAAACATAATCATAGAAATCATAACAGAATGGATCAAGTAACACAACCTGTAACCCTTAGTGGATCAATCTTAACTAACGTATTTCCTATAGAGGATCAACCATGACAACTAGTTTCACTATTCTCTCATGAGTTTCAATGTTTTACCAAAAGCATTAGAGGGTTATAAAAGGCCCACCCAACACATAAAGATTAAGCATAAACATGTGTTCTACATATAATATATCATACTCATATTATCAAGAACCCATGGAAATAAAATTGGTTTTATATCATTTTAAATTGAATCTTCATAAGGAAAAAAAATCATAATTACATAAATACTTGTTTGATGATGTAACTAGAGACAATAAATAGGTATCCAATTATATCAAGTAATATACTAAGTAAACACCCTTTAACCAAGGTATTAGAATATATGATATTGACACCACATAGATAATGGATATATGGTTAATAAAATACTTTCATTAATCCATCAACGTATGTAACCTGTGGGAAAACCATTTAATCAATGTAATTATAAATTGTGTATTCATATAGAAAAGTAATAAGATGACTTTTTTAATAAACAATGAAGATGATTTTGAAAGACAAAGGAAGAGTTAGATCAATTCTCCAAAATTAAATTACATTACATATAATATCTAGAGAGAAAACATGGACAGTTAATTTTGAAAAAAATCCTAAATCATTAATAGGATATGTTAATGGATAATTAATCACATTAAATCTCTATTTAGGTGTTTTATTAAAACAAATTTTTGGAATATGAAATGTCCATCTTTTGAAATAATTATAGAATTAATAATTTATTAAACTAATATAATAGTAATTTATTTTAGAAACCAAAAATTTATTGAGGTATGGTTTCATATTAAATGACATATTCATCGAAATGACATTTACATAGTAATGAAAATAATATAAAAATAGTATTTCTAAAATATTTTTAACATAGTCATAAAAATACAAGGTTACATGTCACATTTAATAGTTATTTTTAAAAAAGGATAAATTTTAAACATTGAAACCAATTAATTTTGAAAAAAGAACTTCAATAATGGATAATTGAGAATATATAATGTTTATGATACTAATTTTGGGTATGAAGATAAAAATTTTGATTTTGAAAGGATGAAAACACCTTTAAAATATTTTGAAATACTTTATTTTAAAAACCCGCACTATATAAAGACTATTGTTTTTTTTGAAATGGTGTAATCTAAGTAAGGATATAAACTGAAAATTATCCATATTATGCATCCAATAGTAAATTATAACATTAAATGGAATTAAATTACAAACATGAAAGAAAATATTCCTTGTTAAGAATTGGAGTTAATCTTACAAACATTACACGTTTATTTTGAAAAACCTTATATTAAATATGTTTCTACTGATGATGAAAACAAATTTCCCAAAATAACAATTTAAATACCATATAAAATAGTGTAATAGATGGATCAACCAAATATTTAGTGGTATATTTAATTAATAAATACTATCACTTAATGAAATAGAAATAGTGTTTATTAAACTCTTATGAAATTGATAATGTATGAATCAGTGAATATTGAGAGGTAACTCAAGATATAGCCCATAAAATATTATGAAATGGAATATATTTCCATATAAAAAAGATATTTTCTAGTGAATACACAATATAAAATAAATTATTGTGGACATATTAAAAACGTCACATGTATTGCGAATGACCCAAAAAACCCCAAAAAACATGAGTAACATTTAAATAAAAACATATTTAAAGAGAGATATAGAAATTTAACATAAATTACCATTAATAAAATTTATTTAATAATATAATTAATTAATGAGTAATAATATACATAAAACAAATGGAATTAATTTTATAATGAAATAATTTTTTTGAAAGAGAGAAATTTGAGACAAAAACCCCTACCCTGGTCGGGATTCATTCTAAACCCACGTCATACTTCGTAAATTATTAAATTAAGTTTATTAGTTATATAACCATTAAAACTATTCATAACTCTAAAAAATTTACTCCATATTTATAATCATTTAATATATATATATATATATTAGTTCCTTATGACCTATTTTCCCATATTGGGTGTTTATGGATTCTACTAGTTTTATAGGAGAGTAGTCTGTTTTTTTATTATGAAAATGAAAATATTTAATAAATAAATAATTATAAAGTATTATATTTATTATAGTTATTTTTGATGTTTTAATTTCCTTCCATGTATATTTCATTCTTTATCCATGAATATTAAATCGACAGCAATCATATTTCAGTGATTCTTAACCATTAAAAGATGTTTTCTAAATAAGTAAGTTAAATATTGATATAACCTTAAAGAAATATTTAAATATATATTTATATCATATTACATGAGTGGTTATTTTTTCAAATTCATCCATGTTATAAATTAATACCATTGATTAAGTAGGTTGTTAAACTGGCCCAAACGTGATCATGCCACGCTAAATGGGTGATTAATAGATATTATTGTCAAATTATAATTTATCATGTGGAATAATTATACTATATATTGTTAATTAGTGTGATATATTATAAATAAAAATAATTAGGAGAATAAATTATGGATATGAAACAATTACATGGTATGAATAAAATGTTTTTCCTTCTTAGTTTTCTTATTTAAGAAAATCAATTTTATAATCATAGATTTCCATTGATATCATTAATATGTCTTTAAATTAGTATTAAATACAACATCCATTAAATAAAAATAATATTTATTCTTTAAACCCATTCTTAGGACCATCTATAAATGAAATTAATGATAAACGGAACACATTGATCTCTGGAGGCACTAATCAACACATACACATGGACAATTCCTTTATTTTCACTAGGAAGAGGGATATGATTATTATGGTTTATAATTTTAAAGTCTTAAATAAGATATATATATATATATATAATTACTATATATTAAATTCCCTTTTTCAACCATCCATCTTAGGTGGTGAAGAGAAAAGAACACGTTACATTGTGGAGGTTGAGGTCTGCACGTACTCACAATTAACGTTATTATTTTTATTAACCAAAATATGAATGATGGTCAGTGATTACAACATAAATATAATAAAATAAAATAATAATAAATTTAATGATTTTATAATTTGAATAAGTCGTAGTGAATATTATAGAAGAAGGAGTGAACAAAAATAAGTTGAAATGAGAAAGAAAGATTTGGAACTTGTACCTCACTACTTGTATTATCTCTTATTTGAATGGGGTTAAGATGTTATAGATTGTTATTTTTAGAATACCATAACCTATTTAATGTGGATAGGAATGATGAGTATAGGTTTGGGTAGATTTGGAGTAGTAATTAATGGGTTTTGGTGTGAGTTTAAGTGTGGAGAGGAGAACCCCTTTAATAAGTGAATGGGGATGGTATTTTTGTAAATACACAATAAATTTCATTAAAGGGAAATGAATCTCAAGGAAAGTGGATCTAAAACTGATAAATAATATTCCGGGGGAGATGTATGTTTGATTTACACCAAAAACACTCATCTAAAATCACGTTTTCAACATGTTATTCCCTTTACCTAATAGGATACACATTTTTACCATTTTTATCTTCACCAAAGTAATGAGTTTTTGCTAGGTAATTTTTCCATTATGACTAAAAATTAAATGTTCATTATTTCATAGTTTTTACCAACTAAATTTAAATTTCACATACATATAATAATATAAGATTTATAAAAGTTATAAAAATTAGTTTAAAAATAATAAATGTCTAATGTATCAAAAACTATACAATTTTTAATATATACTTTATGTTCTAAATATCAAATATGATTTTTTAAATTGAGACCAATATTTTGAAAATTATAAATAATATTATAAAATATATATTTTGACTTAAATTAAGGTATTATGAGTTCCCAAGTTATTCTTATATATAAAATGTAATAAAAGCCGCACTACTTTTATAGAAATTATTTTTCACTATTCACCTAAAAATAGATTACCATAGAAAAATAAAAAACTATTATAAATATAATATTTCCTAGATAAATCTAAAAAATAAAACCATTTTTTCATATTAAAATTTAAAACTTATAAATTATCATTGAAATGAAAATAAAATATATAGAGAAAACTATAGTTATAAATAATGACCTTTTGAAACATCATTGTTTTTAATATAATTATATATATAAATATTTTTATAAATATTTTACTATTAACATATTTGTTTATAAATATAAATTTTAAATATTATACTAAACTCTTATCTATTTTAAATTAAATTTATTAAAATACAAAATGACATTTTTATGTTGTTCTTAAAAAGGAATCATTTTTTAAATTATAAACCAGAGAGAATTATAATATATAATTATTTTAATAAATTATTATCCTCTTTTATACCATTTTTTATATTATTCATGTAATTCTACTGTTTTATGATTCATTTTAGTTGGGTGTTGTGTTCGTATGAAGTAACATGAAACATAGGAAATCAATCATATGTTGACCTAATTAGAGGAAAAAATATACTAAAATATATAGTCATTATAACGAGGATGAATTTTTAAATAAATTTTAAAAAATAAATTCTGTTAAAAATCTTTTAAATGTTAGCATCTTCAATTGTTATTTTATTCAAAATTTACAAAAATGGTATGCTATTTTTCTTTAAAATATTGTTTTAAACGATTTAATCGTTTTTTCTCTATGTACATATTATATTAAATGTATGAAGAATGCTATTATTTATATATAAATTATATGTAAAATTATGTTTCATGTATTTTTTTAGTTTCTCAAAAAATATATACAATGGAATGTTTTCGAATTTTTTTTTGTAAAATTACTTTTTGAATTACTTTTTAAAACTTTTAAAAGAATTTTTTATGCATCTTATAGTCCTTTTGAGTGTTTAATGATGATGGGTGAGCCTATTATGTTTTCCTAATGAATTGGATAATTTTTAAGGATTTAACTTGTTATAATTTACTCATATGATGTAATGAAGTTAACTCTGTGTATATTACTACTATGAAATATAAGAACTGAACTACTTATAAGTTACATCTATAAAGTGGAAGGTTTTAAGTATTTAAAAGTAACTCATATAATGTAATTAGAATAAATTTGGTCATTTATTCCTTTCTAAGAGAGATAATAATATTTATATGAAGATAATTTCCCAAGTTTTATACATGTCTAGGTGTTTTTATAGAAATATATTTATTTTAAAAGTTATGAAAATGAGTTTATGATCTAAATGATGGGTTTTGAATTTTTAAAGAAGAATGCTTTGTATTCATTGAAATCTATTCATGTTTTTACAATAAATCATCATTAGTATGATTTTTTCCTCTATGGTTGTTTTTGAGAAGTTTTATGAAACGTTTTATGAGGATAATTTTATTTTTGGAGTGATTTAATGATTATTTTAAGCTCAATGTTAATTATATGAACAGAAAATTTTATATGGGATGTCAAGATTTTAAAAGTGGAATAATGTGTCTCTTTTTTTATCCATTTCAGAGCATCTTATTCTTTTCTTGCATTATAAAATATTTTTTAAAAAGACTTAATGATGAGTATGAACTATAACAAGACATGTCTTTCTTCTATGGAGATTCATTTTAAAAAAAGAAAACTTGTTCTGAAATAATTAGGGGTTAACAATTAAAATTACTATTGATGTTGCCTTACATATTTCCTTTTTTAACATATCATTTTCAAGAATTAATTTATCTTTAATAAAAAAATCATTAATATGTTGAAATTTTTATTTTTTTCATTCTATTAATATAGTGGATTTTATTCAAATTTTGAGGAAAAGTTGCAATTATGATGATTATTTCATTGAATTATATTTTTTTATTTAAATAAATTGATTAAACAATTATTATGAATTGTTTATTTTGTTATTTTATTTATCATTTTTTCTTGATGTGATTTATGAAATTATAATTTGTGTGTTAATCAATTTTTATTTATTTTATGGAATGTATTTAAATTTATATTCTGGAATTTCATTGATTTAATCTGTTTTTAATTTAAATTTAATTTTATAATGGATTTTTACTATTTTTTTATAATTTTTTACTATTAGTATATATATAATAGATTTTAGAATGTTTTGGTATCCCACCTAATCAATGTCTCTGAAAAGAGAATGACCAGTCAAAGAATTATTTTAACTCTATAGCACTTTTGTAGCTGGATATTCATGCACGTGAAATTTATTGAAACCATATAACTGATTTCTCATGGATAATAATTTACAACGTATCCAAATGGATATTTAATTTAATTTCAAATAAAAAACCTACATAACTCAATTCTAGAAACGGTATTTGGTAAATGATGATTAAGGATAAAAATTCGACCTTATTTCTAGTTAAGGATCAACTCCAGTTTAGACTAAATTATAATCTAATTGAATTTGAATATTTATAATTTCATTTGATCTTGATTTAAAATTTTATCTTGTTTGTGGTCCCATAATTTCCACATGGGTATTTTCTATGTTATGTATATTTATGGCCACATAATAAAATTAATATAGGAGAAATAAAATAAAAACAATCCTAATATTAACTATAGTTAGAACATATAGTTACTATTGAGGCCAAGAAAACTTTTTGGTGAGGAAGAAGATGTTGATGAAGTTTAATTTTTATGAAATCTAGAGTTAAGGCTAATCGAGAGGTCATGCTAGTTGAAGATAGAAGTTGGATATGAAAACCTCATCAAGCTCAGCTATAAGAGTATATTTGGACTCGAAAGAATAGCATAGGATGAGTGAACTAATTTTTCACTTAATTTATCAAAACATTAATTAATTATGTTTGAAATAGGGATCCCATAATCCATGAGGTACTCATGACAAACCATGTGGCTAATGATCCAAAAACAACATCTTTTCTGGGATATGGGATTTCTATTTATTGATTATAGGCTTGTTGTTGGACAATGATAGATTAAGACCATCAATAGATTTATTTTTAAAATATATTTTATATTTAAAAA
This sequence comes from Viscum album, assembly GCA_963277665.1. NCBI lineage: Eukaryota > Viridiplantae > Streptophyta > Magnoliopsida > Santalales > Viscaceae > Viscum > Viscum album. The sequence goes on along the minus strand of OY728143.1, from coordinate 255,328,834 downwards.
TATTTTAATTTCACCCTTGTTCTAATTTTAATTTTTAAAAATGTTGAATGTAATGAATATTTTAGTTCAGATTCGGTGTGCAAGAAGAATAAGTTTTAAAGGATTTTGTTTTTGGTGTTTTTTGTTTCCAGGTGTTTGTTTCTAATGATGGATGGGAAATAGAGTAATCCCAATCTTGAGGCTACAATTATAAAGTGTAGTGCATGTAATGTGTTCTCTTGAAATCGTGACTGAGTTATAGATCCTAAGTGGTATCACAATGAGATCACATGGACATGTGTGTATCACCCTATTCTGGTGTTGTGTACTCTAATTTTGATGGTGAAAAAGATGATATCTGTTGTAAACAGTCATCCACAAATAAATATATGTTAGGATTTTTCATGTATAAAAAGGTTTAGGCAATGTTATTTTATTCATATATCAATGGAATTTGATGTTGATGAATGTTTTAGCTGTTCATATCGATGTGAAGGATTTAATTGGTACTGATGATTGAATGCATTTAAGATAGAATTTTTTGGTTTCACCATAGCTAACAAATGAGTTCTATTGAATTTGGAAGAATATTTCACAAGTGAAACATTGATTCTATCAGTACTAAATTCAATGTTTGGAAAGTCAAAGAAGCTATCAATTAAGATGAGGATAACTTGAGAATTTAATTTTACCAGTGTAAGTGCCAAAATTTTGCTGGGATATCCTATTGGTACTGGGAAAATTACTAAATGCATAATTTTTATAAATAAATTTCCCCATAACATGTAAAATAAACTTAAGTAAGTTACGTTTTCTAGTGGATAAAAATAATTTAAAAAGGGATATCATTAATAACCTATGGGTGGAATTCTAAATTTTATAAGGGATTATTCTAAAGAGATTTGAAAAGAACTTGTTGCTAGGGAAATGCTCTAATTAAAAAAACAAAGGGGAGATAAAGCCAGGAGAGGATTCAAATATTAATATAAGAATCAATTAAATTTTTATCTCCCTATTCAATTTGTTTTCAAGATGATTTAATTGAAAATTATTTCTTCTATAAATATGAATGACTAAATTATTTAAGGAATAATATTTAAATGAATTGTTGTACGTTATATATTTTTCTATTATTTTCATGATTTCCGATTGAACTTCTAGATCCTCATATAACCGTTAAATTTATTCCAATCATTGGTAATAAATTAACAGATTCAAATCTATTATTGATTTCTTTTTATAGTGAGAATCTTGATTCCAAAATTTGATAATAAATTGAAAATTTTATGTTAAGGTTACTTGGAGATCTTCATTATGAGTTATTTATCATCTATTTAGTTTTTTCTTCCTGATAACTCTGTCTATGAATTTCTATATTTTGATGGATGATGATAGAGGAAACCCTACCTCTGAACATGAATCAAAGAACTTAAATGAGGAAATCATGAAAATTAGATTCTCTATCAAAGAAAAAAATAATTTACTGTGTTTTTATTATCAATTAAATTCATAGAAGAGTGAATTGAATTATGTTGATCATTAAGAGATATCTAGGTTATAACATCTCTAAACCCACAATACTCGATCTAGTATAAAAATCATAAACTTTACATTTCGGGATTTAACACCAATAAATGCGACAAATTTTTTTCCATCCAAACCATAAAACATCTACTTGAAATATTGGACCACTTACATACCCAAATATATTTTAGCTTTATATTTTCAGAAAATTAACAAATAATTATACAAAAACAACACTCATAAACTCAAGAGATTATTTTTCCCATAATATCATTTTTTTTCATATTCCATATTATTTCATCATCATCATCATCAATATGAAACCATTCTCTAAATAACTTATTTAATACCATAATTGATAACCGTTGGAATGGGAAACATAAGAAGATTAATTTCAATTGATTTGTAAGGGTAAAATAAGCATTAATAATTGAATTTCATTGGTGTATATGGACACTAAATATTTCATGATGAGTATTCCTTTATACTTATTCATTTCCTTTTATCACAGTGGTGACATTTCATTTTTATATTGGATCCATTCATCTAGTGTTTTTATTCCTATAGATTCTTTCTAGATCTACCATGTGCTATTATTGTAGGGGTCGATCCATTATCTGTTGTGGTGTGGAAGGTAGGAGTTATTTGAGGTATGTATGATATATCATCTTAACCAAACCTTTTTTTGGTCAAATGAATAAATTCAAAGATGTATTGTTTTATTTTAGGTCCTATGTTGTTGTTGTTGTTTTGAGTTCTTTCATGTTGGTTTAGCATGTTGTAGGTTTGTGTGACCCATGTTTGGAGGTAGTTGGTTCTGACAATAGCATGGATTGGTGAAATGCATTGCTTTAGATTTTAAATATCGTTTTTTAAATTAAATGAAATGATTGATTTATTGTATTTTTGTATTTGTAAATGGAAGTTTTTCTATAAAATAAGGTTTTCCCTGGCTTGGGAAAATTAAAAGGGGGTTTAAAAGAGTTTTAATATGTTTTTAAAAGCATGGTTTTGATGAAAATGAATTAAAAAAATTGTTTAGAAAATAGAGAATATGGAATCATTGGGTATATAGTTGGAGGGTGTAGTAATATCCCACATCAACTATCGATGGGTTCATTTAAGGGGTGTTCCTCTATACCCAAGTCCTGTAGTTTTAAAAAAATATTGGGAATATTGGGTTGTCTACTTTCAGGGGTGTTAGAATATTTCCTAGATTTGATCCATATGTTTAGGAAATTTATACAAATGTGATTTCATATATTAGGTATGAGTGTCATAGTAATCCTGACCTAGTGTGATCCATGAATTGATGTCATATATGTGTTGATTTGCACACTTTTGAGATGTTTTGGATTGTAATATTTTTATTTTATTTCTGTTAATTTTATATAATATGTGATAAATACTTTAGTTTGAGTTGATATATCAAATATTTTAAATTTATATAAAATTCATTAAAACCGATTTACAAAATTAATTTGGAAATTTGGAAAGAGGGAAATTAATTTTTTTTGCATTCATTGATATAAAATTGTTAAACATTATATAATTTCTTATTTCAATTAATTTTGATCATTCATGGATTATTTTATGGAGACACGATAGAGTACACCTGAGTGAGATTCTAATGAGACTGGTGGTTCAAACCCTGATCATTACTTTAGTGGTGCATAGACCATGTTATGACATTCAATGTAGGTAAAGGAAAGGAATCGTAGCGAGGTAGTGAGGATGACTATCAAATAGGTTTGGGTAGTTGGTGGTGAGATATTAGGAATGCTCCCATGCTATCACACAGAGATAATTGGAGTAGATATTTTAGTAAATAATTAATTTGTTGTTTGACTTTTATGTTGGATACTATTTTGATTCCATTTCATATATATCACTTTCTTTATTATTTATCTTTTATGACATATATATTTATGTTCTATTACATTATTTCATATTTAAATGTTTATTTTTCTTGTTTTCTACCTTAGGTTGTGAGAAATAATTCCCTTTATTTGTGATGATTCTCAGTTACTAGATGCTAGTAAGTGGGGATCAGGAACACCCATAAGGTGTGGGGAAATTTTTTCCTCGTATAAATTTGAGAGGGTATCTGGGCCAGGTTTATAATATTTTTGAGTCGCAAAAAGTATAAATCCATATAAAAAGATATTAATATATTATATAGGGTTTGAATTGTTCTCACAATCTGACCATCTGTATGAGGATTATATACAGTGCTAAAACTCAACTCTATATCAAGAGATCATTGAAAAATTCACCAAAACAATAATGTAAATTAAGGATCTTGATTAAAAAAATTAAATTTGGTACTCTATGAAACCTTACCACTTCATTAATTTATATTATGAAAAAATGATCCATAGAGAAATATACTCAAATATTAACAAAGTTGTGGTGACTTTGTCAGGTGATTTACTACGACCAATAATTACCTAAACATCAAAGAAAGGATGAACCCTAAAGGTTACGAGTACCTAGAAACATGTGTTGAAATAGTATAAAGGAATTATAACATAAATAACTTTTTCACTAAAACATATATATAACCCAGGGGTTTTATTTTCATAAATGTATCTTAATATATCATTAATCTTGTTAAAATCCCATCCCAAAAAATGTCAAAGGGGTTTCAATAACATTGAACTTATGATCAAACTGAAGCTCATAAATGGATGATGGTATCTATACCTAATAATTTTATCTTACATGGAAACAAATACACTTCCAAAAGTTAATTCAAGCTAAATTCCTTATATAATCTCTTATCATAAAAAATATATCATTGGAAACTTACGTTCATCCTCATACCAATAGAATTGAAAATTTTATTTCATTATTCTAAAATCTAGGTAGAGGTAGATAATTATAATAAACCAAACTAATGTATGAAAAATATGATTTCCATACAACTCAATCACACTAAATAAAACATGAAATTAAAACTAAGGAGGGAGGATAAGTTTGACTAATTATAATGATTTAATTAATCTATTGTGATTGTATAATATTTCCCTTTGTATTTTTTCTTTAGAAGTTGTTTTGGATTATCATCCACATTATCCCTTAGATTAGGAATTGAATAGAATAAGGCCTAAACTCGTTGCAGTTTATACACTAGAGTTTGGGTGGTGAATTATTTAGTGTCCTATTCTCCTCTAAGGCATTATCTATCTCATTATTTATATTTCAACAGTCATAGGATTTATGACTTACCATTCCACAATTAAAGGACCTATTAGTTCCATTAAATCAACACCTATAATTATTCTTACCATTTTTATAACATGCATATGTTTGTAATTTCATTCCACCATTTCATTTTTTTGAGACTCGATCATCTTATTTTTACTAAAAACATATGATTGGTGGGAATATTCAATTTACATTTCTATATTCAGTGCACATCAAAAAAAATTATTCTTATTTAATAAATATTTTTATATCCAAGGCCTTTTGATGAATTTATTTTATGACACTAATGAATAGAAATATTTTTATTTCCAGAAATATGATTAAACTAGAAGAGTTTATTTCATGTCTTGTAATATTATCTTCGTAGGTACAAATATATTGATCGCCATTTTACTTAATCTCATGGAATTCCTTCACTATCATTACTCATTAAATATGAGGGATATAATTACTAAGAAATATCCCCTCAAACTCTTCACATTCCATAAATTCAATTTATTTTTCCCTTGTGTTATTAATAAGTGTCCACTACTGATCTACTTCACCTTACAAATGATAGGAAACAAAAATTTATTTTTCATTATACATTTTCTAAATAATGAAAAATAACTTTTCATTTGAATTGATCCATTTCAATCAACAATACTCATATTTATTACCCCTAAGTCTCATTTTGCAAGAACCACATCCACTTTTATTATATATATTGTGATGTAATTGGTTTGAATCCCCTTTCTTTATCCTTCACCAAAATTCTAGTAAATTTTTATATATATATAATTATCCTTAGATTTATCCTTAGGGATATCGCAAGAAATATACCTAGATATATAATTAGGCATACCCCTTGGGATCTTACAAAATTTTCTCTAATCCTAATCTCTAATGATTGACTAAACCTTTCCTTTGATACCAACAATCGAGGGCCGGTCTTTTAAAATAAATATAATATATTTTAGATGAATATCTAATAAATTTCAGAAAGAGACACATGAGGACCATAATAGTACTTTGTATTTTGAGACGTGAAATCCAATGATATTATTTTATAAATTTTCTTCATTATATCGCAAAAATATATCCTCATATAGTACTAATTTTTTGAATACCCTACCTAATCATTTCTTCATAACCATTTGAATGAATCATAAGAAAGTGTGAACACATCTTCCCAAAAAGGAAAAAATAGGATATATCAATCTATTATCATATAAAATCATAAGATAAGAATAGTTGTGTATGAATATGATCATAACATAAAAAGTTCATAAAAAACCATTCATCAGTGATAAATATGATTCAGGAAGAAAACATTATCATTTTTGAAAACAAATCCCACAAGTGTGAGAAATCATCATAAATCAATCATTAACAATAATATCATTTCATAAAAATTTAGAACCATTATAAATATAGAAAACCCATTTAATATGTCTAGGTTAACTACCAATACCATCAATATAATGGATCAATAATTATCACATGTTTCCTATTGTGGATCAGGTTGAACCAATTTCCCATTGTGGAATAGGAAAGACCTCATTCCCATAGTGGATCAACACCTTAATGTTGTTTCACACTATTATATCATGATATATAAACATTTACCCCGTTAATTATAACGATATAGGTACCACACATATTGTGATTAAAAATATACATATATGTGCTATAATATCAATAAACATTCATCATATCATAATATAATAATCCATGTAAAGACGACATGTTTCAAAAATAATTCATTAATTTACCCATCATAACCCATAAAGAATAATTGGGATTAAAAAACTTTGCTTCGAAATAAGAATTAACCATTAAAAGAAATAATACGGATGGTATCATTAAATCTTATCCCTAGTTAAGCATTAGTAACATTAGATAATGTCATCTTAGATGAAATAAATTATTATTAAAGATCACTTGGAACAATTGCTGAGGAATATAACTATTCCAAATTGAAAAAAAATCATTCTAATTTTTTTTAAATCCATTTCTTTAAGAATTTCCTTTGTGACTTATAAAAGAAGAATTAAAAATCATATAATAAATTTATTGAAGAAAATTTCCTTGGAATTTTAAAAATCACATTTTAAAACTAAAAAAATAATAAAACATGGTGGAAATATTTTTCATTGAAGATAATTTTTTAAACATATAAAGTATGTTTTAAAATAATAAAATTTATATGATGACAGAAAATAACATTAATTTAATACATGTTAAATCAAATATTCATTTCAAAATTTTGGTAAAATCCAAAAATTCTTTGATTGGAAAAATATATAATGATTCTTTTAAAAACATTTTGTAAAAATGCAAAATATTGTAAAATATTACTTTGATGAAAAGTTATCATGATTTAAATTTATTTTTGAAAACAGTTTTAAAAAACATGATTCTGGAAGAAAATGTATTTTCTACTAAAGAGAGAAAAAATATTTTATTTAAAAGAATTTGTTTGGAACTTTTGAGTAAATAAATAGATTAAAATGATTTTAAAACATGTATTATCATGACGTAACCATGGTAGAATAAATTTCACAATTTTATTTAGATATTGATTATAAGAATAATAAGCAGAAAAATGAATATAAAAAATTCAAATAAACAATGATATTGTATCATAAAACCAGTGTAAAATTTTTAAATTCTTATCGTAAACCCATGAAAATAGATATTATTAAAAGGATATATGAATTGAAATAATTTTCAGGACATGAATCATAAAATAATTTCACTATCATTATATACACTATATAAAATAAACACAAGGTAAATATGGCTTGTGTCTAACCGAAAATAGAAGTGACACAGAAATCCCAGACTATATGTCTCAACATCATTCATAAATTTTCATGCCTCTAGTATAATAGATATAAGTTTATTATAAATAAATAAATTAAATATAATTTTATGTATCATAGCATATATGATTTACTTATTTCTTTTTATGACTCATTTATTAACAACTCAATGTTATAGTCATATTTTTCGAAATAACTATGTTTTTTCTGTATGTTTTGATTTATTATTTTTTGGCCTAATAATTTTATCATGTTTAAATAATATATATAATTCTGAAAATGATATAAATTTCATATATATTATTTTTATTTGTATTTATAATTATCCACAAAATTTAGTGGTAGAAAATAAAATAAACGATTCTTATAGATGGTTTGTCATAGGTACACATTAATGTTGTATTCATTTTCCCAATGGTGAGAAAGAAATAAATTTAAATAATATATTACCATTATAGAAAAAATTTAATGTCATAAATATAAAATATTTTTATTAAACCCATATTTATATTGTTTTATGTATAGTGTTAACAAATCACACTACCTCGCAAGGTGGTAGTATTTTGTACACTCGAAGGATTTTTTTGAATTACCATAGGATGGAATGTAAGAAAAAACATGTTTTATCATTATTAAATAGGAAAAATAATATCATAAATATTATATATAAATAATAAGTCCATTATTATATCCATCCATGAGTGGTAGTTATGGAAAAAGATTTAACATCAGTTTATGAGGCAGTTGTCTATTTTACACACAAATAATGATTTCATAAACCATTTGATAGAAGATGAGAAGGATTCATGTTATTAAATTTACATAATATAATATTAGTATAATAAATATAATTTAGTTTTTATGTAATCATGGTTTAACAAAAATTCAATGATGTGGAGGAAAAAATAAAAGAAAATCCTCTTTTAGGGATACTATCTCTTCTCCGGAAAACTTATTTTCATTTTCACCAAAAGGATTTTTTTGAATTTATGAGAAAAATAAGTGTTAAAAGTCTTATTATAAATATGGAATCAATTATTACAAATTAAATTCACATAACAGGGATGTTTTAAATAAAAATTAAACCCACTAATGGGATAAGAAAGTTGGATTTCAAAGGGAAATTTATCATAAGTTTGAAAAGCTTGTATATCAAAATTCAATATGAGATTTATTAAGATTAACTAAATAAGATTAATAAATATATATTTAATTAAATTTACCTTTTATACCATATTAAAATAATTTTTAATATTTTAAATACTTGAAATGAAATGGATTTTTTAATGAAATTGCGTATTTTTAACTATTCAAAGAAAAATATATCTTCTTAGAAAATTTTCAAAAATTCACCCTAAGAACATTTTGACATTATGATCATAAAAATTAATTTTTTTCAAATATTATTTCTAAAAGTGTGAAAATTTTATTTTAAAATTAATACCCAAAAGGAGAGAAAACTATTTTTTAAAAAAAACATTTTCTATGCCTAAATTTAGATTTATTCTTCTATATTTTCTTGGAAACATATAAGAAAGTTGTAAAATTTTTTATTAGATATATGTTATATAAATTTCATTAAAATCAGTGGAAAATTTTAATTTATAATTTTTTTTATAAATCATATTTTTTCCCATTAAAATAGTTTTTTAGAAAAAGAATCCATATATTTCAAAATAATATTTATTTTTAATTTATAAAAAATTGGTCACCATGGAATTCAATTTTTTTTTAAACTATGTGTTTTATGAAACACAAGGTAAAATCATTACTGTATGTAATTAATGATGGACTCCATGTTGTGTGTAATAAAAACAAAAACTGGGTTTCCCTGTAATTAATATAATAAAAAGATTACATTTATAAATCATCAAAATATTGAGGTGTTAAATTATACCCCGATTAAAATGAATTTTACACTCAAAATTTGTAACATTGGTACCAAAAACTAAGGGTTTTTCTTCCTCATTACATCCTCAGCTTCCCACGTAGTTTCCCTAATATGGTGGTATTTTCTAAAAAAAATTACCAAGTGAGCGATCTTATTTTGAGGAGATTTTTCTGTATGAACTAGAGTATCCACCAGTTGTTCCTTATAAGAATGGTTATTCTCTTGGGGTTTGACCCCTATGTTCATTACATGTGATGACTCTGACATTTACTTCTACATGAGAGATATATGGAAGATATCATGAAACTTCTAATGGATTAGTGTAATCACAAAATTATAATACGTGGTCCTGATAAGATCAATAATTACAAAGGGACTAATATACATAGTTCTATGTTTTCCCTTCTTTCTTCTGTATAGAAATTTATGGAAATAACTTATCACAAACTTGTAATTCTAGATCAAATTGATGATTAAAAACATAATATTTATATAAATTTTTTTCCCTTACGTGTTTTTGAATGGATTTAATCATCCCTATAGTCTTATCTTCTTAGTTAGGTCCCAATGGAATTTTTTCTACAACTTCTCCCCATTACATTTTGGTTATACACATCCTTCGATAAACGAATTCATAAGGGGACATCTGCATGATCAAGTGAAATCTATTTTTGTAATAAAATTCAACTAGAGTAAGGGGTTATTCCCAAAAAATTTTAAAATCCATACAACCGGATCTTATCATATCATTTATGGTTTTAATTATTCTCTCCAACTGACCATATGTATGAGGATGATAAATGATTCTAAAACTCAAATTTATATTAGTATCATATATTAGACTTCTCTAAATCATAAATGTTAAATTTGGTTCCTGATTAGATACAATTTAATGTGGTAATCCATGTAACATGAAAGATAACTTGATGAATATTTTTTCAAGAGGATCCATCGAGATATATTATCTGATAGCAATGATGTGTCCTAGCTTCGTAAGGTGATTTACTACCTCCCATAATCACATTGACATAAAAGATATGATAAACCCTAAATCTTACTAATTAATTTAATAAAATCTCAAAAAATTATGAATTGCTTACTAATTAAATACTATTATCATTAAAACATATTCAAAACCAACGAATTGTATTGCTCTAAATATATGTTAAAATACTGTTAATCTTGATAAACTCATATCACAGAAAACCTAAAATGGGGAGTCAATAACTTTTTACTTATGATCAAACTTAAATTCATAATCCCATTATGGTATACATAACTCTTAAGTTAATCTTACATGGAGACATATACACATATAAATGTTAATTCACACATAGTTTCTTATGCAATATCATGTCTTATAAAAAAAATTCATTAGAATGTTACGTTCATAATTTTACTTTTATAATAGAAAATGTGATTTCATTATTCCACAATACATTTAGAGGGAGATAATAACATGAAATTTCACTAATTGATGAATAAGGAGATATTCTTAGGGATCAATTATAAAAAATAAACCATGAAATTCTCATCTATGTAGGGGAAGATAAGTGTGACCTAAATATCATGATTCTCTCTACACATTGTGTACACTTAGGCCTTATATTCTTCATTTATCTTTAGTGTTTTTTGTGTATAGTCATCCACATTATCCTTATATTAATCCATTTATTATCATAACACTCAATATCATGTCACGTGAAACCCTTAAGTGTAGGTGACACATTACTTGGATCCCTATTATACTCTAATTAAATAACTAGCCCATTAATCTCATTTTGAGATTTACTAGATTTTTGAACTTCAATTCCACCTTCAAAGAAAGTCCCTGTTCCATTCATAAAATTCACTTGACGCTTATTCCCATATTTGTGGAATCTAGATGGAAAGAGTTTATTTCCACCATATGATTTTTCATGAGAATAAATATTCATTTTCTTAACAAAAGAATATTAATGGTGGGAATACCAAATTTAAATTCCTATATTCAATGTACATTGAATGAATTTTTCATAGCTACATAGTCTCTTATATCCTAGCCCTTATGAAAAATTCATTTTAAGCCACTAAATAATAGACTAATTTTTCATTCAAGGATTGTGATTAAACCCAAATCATACCTTTTAAGTGTTTTTATAATTAACATTATTAGTACCAATAGATTCATCCTTGATTTGATTAAGCAAAAGTAATTTCTTTTCCATATTTATTTTTTATATTATAAGGGATGTACATTCTAAAAAATGTCCCCTTAAATACTTCCAATTATATAGATTCAATTAATTTTTTATCCCTCTAGTTCATAATAAGACTCCAATAATGATATACTTCACCATCCAAACAATAAATAACAAAAATGATTTTTTCATGTTCCGAACACTGAATAATTGAAAATATCATTTCTTTGTAACTAATACATTGATCTGTAACTAGTGGATCAATGGTACCACTAATAGAAGGTGGACATTTCATCATGATGGAATCAATAAAACATTGTTCCCTCCTATTATAATTTGAACTTTTAGCATGTTTCTTATCTTGCAAAATTATAGGATGTATAACAATGAGATATTTCATTCTTGCACCCATAAAGATTTTTTCTCAAGGTGAATGTTTTTTAATTGTCTGTCATAGTCAGAATTACATAGCTCTTTCAAGAAATATCCATTGATTAAACCCATAAGGAATATCACGAGAAACAATAGTTATAATGGAGAACCACATTATCATCAAGAATCATGTATATACTGTCTAAATCCTGTAACATTATTTTCAATCTAAGATATTATATGATTAACCTAGTTCATTCATGGTCATTATTTACGTCCTTAATGATGGTTCATAATTATTTCTTGAATTTTCAATGCATATCTCCTATGAGTGTCAAACCAAATGTGCAGCAAGGACCATTATCATGAATTAGGTGTTGATCGAGTCCAGCTTAATGTGTGCTTTTCGATGTTAATAGTGACATGTAACTCTATTTTAGAACAACGTCAACTTGTAGCTTATGGATAGTTATGTAATTAAAGGGAAACCCCTTACTCTATCCTTCACCAAAAATCAAATATATTTTCTTATAATTATAAGTTTCCTAAGTGTTATATTTATAAATATACCTAGACATGTACATTGACATATTCCTAGAAATATAACTAGGCCTGTCAATAAAGTTTTTATAATCATAATAATTAAATATTTTTTAAAAATTTCATCTAATACCTATTACAGAGACCCAAGATTTTATATATAAATATTACATATTTCTTAATGAATATTCAAAATGATTCCTAAAAGCATGCCCATGAACCATAATAGTTTTTTGTTTTTGTATACTAGAAAAATAATATTCATATTTCATGAAAGATATTGAACATATCCCACAAATATATTCTCAAATAATACTCCTCTTAGGAATACCCTACTTAAACAATTATTTATAACATGGGGAAGGAAACATAATAAAGGGTGATCTCATAAGATCAATAAGGGTAAACATAGTGGCTATCAATCTATGATCATTTGAAATAATAAGAGTAAAAAATTGTTTGTGATCATGGAAATAACTTATTATTTTCATAAACATCCTTTCATATATCATAAACATGATTCGTTCCATAAAAGTTATCATTTTAAAAAACTTGGCCCATAAGATTGAGAAATTATAATAAATCTATCATTAACAAAATTCTAATTTCATAAAACTGTAGAACCATCAGAAATATATAAAAATCATTTCATATGTCATGGTTAACAACCAATTCCATTTAAATAGTGGCCTTTTAATTTTCACATGTTTCAAATTGTGGACCAGGACACTCATGATTCCAATAGTGGATCAGGACACACCTTTTTCCCATAGTGGATCAAGCCCATCAACTTGTTTCCAATTATTATTATATCATTATATATTAAGATTTACCAAATTCATTGGAGGGATATATAGTTCCCACCCATATCATAATTAAAACAATAATTACGTGTGATACAATACAATAAAACATTCACCATATCACGACATCATTACCATTGTAAAGAAAATATATTTCATAATCATTTTTTCAATTAACCACTGCCCCATGCATGAAAAATTTGGTTTCTATATCAATATAAAAATTTACCATATTTATAATGAAGATTGGTGATATCATTCAATGTTATCCCCATAAAATCATTATTCTAATCAATGGATGTTAACATTGATGGGAAACTGATTCTGGAATATCACTTCGAACATTTCTTGAGTAATATTTTCTTTTACTCATTGAAAAAATATTTTTAAAATATAAAATATTTTCAAATACCATATATTTAAAAAAAATATTATAAAATTATTAAGGAATATTTAACCATAATTTAATACATTTATAAATGAAAATATCATTTCCGTTTTGAAATTAAAATTTCAAATAAATAAATTCATAACTTTTTTTTGAAATTCATTTCCTTGAAAATAAAATTTGACACATATAAAGGAATATTAAAATATTTATTTGTTATTGATGATGGAAATTCTGTTCTTTTCTTACGGGATAAAGGAAATATTCCTTTCACATTTTTGTTAAAAGGAAAACATGAATTATTTGGGAAATAAAATGAATATTACATTCAATTTTTTTAAAAATTTAAAAAAGGATTATAATGACATAAATAAATCATTTTAAGGATTTAAAAATCATTTTTGTAGAACATGATTTTTTAAGAAATGGTATTTTCAGTCGAAGAGAGAAATAAAGTGTGTTCTATTTGAAAAAAATAATTTTGAACTCCTGATTACATAAAAAGAGAAAAATATAGGGAAAAATGTATTATCATTAAATTAACATAGGAGAATAAATTTCATGAATTTTTTATGATATGGATCATATTATTTAATCATTATATGTATAAAAGTAAACAATATAGATAAATAGTGATATTTTTATATAAAACCCTTACCCATTTGGTAAATTTTATATGATAATACACATAAAAGAGAGATACTAGAATCAATTTTTAAATCCAAATAATTATCAGTTTAATAATATGAAAATAATTTCAGGGGAAGTATATGCACTACATATAAAATCATGGTGAATATGGAACGTGTATTACAAAAAATAAAAGTGAGACAAAAATATCTTACCATTAGTGTTGACTTCTTTTTTACATGATCAAACCTTCTATATAATAAATATATGTTTTTATAAATATATTAAACAGAAATAAATGAACATATCATATCATATATGATTTACTTATGAACGTTTTTTACCCATTTATTTATGATTCCATGTAGAATTCACGTTCTGGGAAATAAGTGCTCTTTTTTCATGTGTGTTTTGATTTTTTATTTTTGGTCCTATTAATTTGATCATGGTTTCATAATTTTATTATTTTATCCAAGTTATAAATATCATATATATTAATTATATATTTATTTATTTATTAGGATCCGAAAATATAGTGATCAAAAATTAATTACATCATTCATGTAGACCGTAAACCATAGGTACACAAGAATCCAGTTTCAATTTTCATGAAGGAATGAAAGAAATAATAGTAAAAAATATATTACAATTAAATATTAATTTTTATTCCATATATATCACAAATTTTCATTATACCCATCTTTATTACCTTCCATGTAAAACGCGAACAAATCACATCGCTTTGCAAGGAAGTAGTCTGTCATACAAAGGAATGATGTTATTATATTAAAACAGAATAGAATGTAAGAAGGAAAAATGTGAAATAATTATTAAAAAATTAAAATAATGTCAAAAATCTCATATAAAAAAAATAAAATCTATGATTATTTCCATATGTTATAGGTGGTTATAGAAATCAAATTACATCACTTCACGCAGCGGTAGTCCACTGTACACACGAATGATGATTTTATAACCCATTAGGTGGATGAGAAGAGTGATTTATGTTAATATATTAAAATTATTACATATTATTATATATAATATATCATGGTTATTAAATAATAATGGTTTAATGATAATATAATGATGTAGAGGAATAAATTAAAAAAAATGCTCGGTTAGGGAGGCTATGTATTCTTTATAAAACATCATTCAATATTCAAAAAAGTCATTTTAGGTTGGTATGATCACCAAAATAAGGTTTATAGGATGAGAGGGTATTATTTAGTAAGTGATTTCAGTAGTTCTAGGAATCACCATGTGTTTTTAAGTGTGAATAATTTTGGAGAGTGGTGGCCTTTTATAAGTGAGGTGATGGGCATGATCATGATTATTGAAAAGAAAAAGATGTACCCACGTTTTTACCATTACAAAAAGACGAAAAATCAAAAATTCTAAATTATAGAGTATATATAGTTGAAATATGGCCTTAAAATGAGAGTTTTGAATATTTTGGTAATTTTTAACCCTTATCTTTTTAGTCTAACCCCTGATAAGCCGATTTTTACCATAATAGTGACAATTGTTTTTTTTACTTATTTTATTATTGTCAATGATCGAAGAACAATTTCACCTTATTAGAACAAATTAATTTTGACAATTCAAAATATGGAATCAATTTTTTCAAAATCCATTCACAAAAGAGGAAAAATATAATTTAAAATTAATCCCAGAGACGAGATGAGAAATTAGTTTTTCAGTAGGAAACTGTTCAAAAGATTAGAATATTTTTATATCAAATTTCAATATAAAATTGATTGAAATGAAATAAATTGAAATATTATATATATAATTTAACTGATTTCACCTTTAAACCCATCTTCATAATAATATTTTAGGTTTTGAAATTCTTTAAAACAAATGATAATTCTTAATAAAAACCAAAACATTTAACTATTCATCCAAACAATTATCTTAAAAAATATAAAAAATGACACCCTATGATAATTTTAACATGATTATTTAAAAAATTAATTTAAAATTTTCCTTTTTTTACTATAATCGGAAATAAAAATTTAAAATAAGTGTACAAAATGAATCAAAATTATTTTTTATAAAAAAAAAAATTGAATTTAAAATTATATTTATTATAATATATTGTATTGAAAAAACCACAGATAAATGTTAAAAACTATATTAAATATAATATATATAAATTTCATTAAAATAATTCAAAACATTTTTTTTATAAATTGATATAAATCATATTTGTGTTCATAAAAATAGTTGTTCAGAAAATATTCCATTTTTCAAACTGTTTTTATTTTCATTTATAATTAATTGTTCATCATGTAATTCATTATATTTACATGTATAAACCATATATTTTCATAATTTTTTCAATTATATTCATAAGCACAATTCTAATTGGTTGGTGATAAAAATCATATTAAATAATAAAATTTTAATAGTAAGTCATGTTTTGTTTAAACTATGTGTTTTGTGTACTGAAATAAAAACTCAGTGTTGTGTGTAACACTTGGTAAATTTTGTGTTGCATGAATTACATGGTAAAATTGGTGTTTCTTTTAACATAAGAAAAAAAATTGTGTTGCATGTAATAAAAAATATCTAAAACAATAGATTAATTCAAAGTTATGTTTCACAATATATTATGGTGTTACAAAACCATAAACCAAAGAGGTGTCAAATACCATATTTTAATTGGAAATGAATATAACAAGATAAAAATTTCCTTTTAAATATTCTTTTCCTAAGTTTGAAGAATTTCATACCATATAGGCTTATAAAAAAGGAAATATACTTACATGAAAAATCAAATTTTATCCTTTAATCAATTTTCACAACAATTACATCTATTTTTCCAAACAATTGGCATTCAAGATGAATTTTTCATTCCTAGATCACTTAAAAACAAATTATATAGGATCACATAACCATAAATGGGACAATAAATACATTTCACCTATATTTAGACACTAAAAAAACCAAAAATGTTTGCTTATGGTTATATTTTTTTCAAAATGAATATACCTCAAAAATTCAATAGCAATTTCTTATGTTCAAACTAAATTATTCAATAAATGAATAACTAAATATCCCAAATAACAATAATTACCAAAACATTAAAGTGTGTTTTACCCCCAAAGGTTATCTCATGCCTTTCAATATACAATCCAAAAATGTTGTGATCTTCATATGAGATTACATTAATAACATAATCACTAAATCACTTTTCAATATCATGGTTATCTATAAGAAAAAATATATACTATGAAAATTATAATTATAATATTCTTTAAATTTTATAAAAAAAAACTAAAATGAAATCAAATTTACAAGGACATCACATCCTCCAATGGTGGGACTTTCACCATTTTCACCCTTTGGTTGTGGGTTCAAGCCCTATAGCCCAGCTAGATGTGATCAGTTATAACTTGGAATTCAGGTTATCCTTATTCCTAAAATATATCCATATGAAATTACTATAAATATAATGAACAATCATAAAAATAAACTTAATAATAAAACATCAAATAAACACTAAAGATTAAAAATACCATTAAATATATGATTAATGTCAAACTCATAAACCATTTATGGTAAGCATATCCCTTATGATAACATCATATTAAAACATCATAATCTAAAAATTTATCTAAACCCTACATTGATACGAACTATAACAACCCTGAAATTACACTCCTCGATCTGATACTAAGACGATAAACATTACATTTCGGGATTTGATACTCATAAATGTGAAGCAAATTTCTCCATCCAAAACCTATTACATAAAAATGAAATATTTGATCACTTATATACCCAAAGATATTTTATCTTTAGAGTTTTAGATTACTTGGAAAACACTTACATAAACAACACTCAAGACATAAAGGGATTATTTGTTCTAATATACTTGTATTTTCGTATTCTATATTTGGTTAAAATAATAATCAATATAAAACCCTTATTGAACAATATCATTTAACATCATTATTTCTAACTTGGGGAAAAGAAAACATAATAATCGTGAGATCAAATTCTTTATAAGGGTAAATAGAAGCATTAATAATTGAATTTCATTTGTGATCATAAGAATATAACAAAGGTATGATGACATAAAAAAGTGTATAAGCATTACCTAATCGAACTCATAACCATTATCCATGATCAATAAACATGGGGCACGGTATAAAGCATTAAAAATCCAAGAGTGGTGAGAATCAATAATTTATACCCATATGATGTCAATCTTGATCACAATAAACATTAAAAACCCAAATAAAAATTAATGAAAAAATATTTTCATCTTGAAATATCATTTTTACAACCCATTTTAAACTTGTGTTCGAAATAACTTGAACTAGTTAAATCTATAGGCATAACCCTACGGTAACTCCATCTATATTGGATATAAAGAGATGATTAATTACCTAATTCATTAGATCTCTGTGTGGGTGCAACCAATGACAAATATATATCGAGAACACTTGATTCTATTTGGGAACAACCATTGTTTAAGCTATATAAGGACCAACCAATTCAATCCTGGTTCACACATCTTATCAGCTATATTAATCTCAATCATGATCTATAGTGGGGTGAAACCCTTCATATAATCTATATGAGGAACACATATTCACCATTATTAATATACATGTATCTTTTTTTAAAAAAATGTAGAATTATTCACTTTTAAATCATAAAAATAATCACTATTTTTTCGTAGCATGATTAAACCATAAAGAAGTCTGTTGAGTCAAAAGTTTCATTTTTATTTTTTTATTACTTTATGTTTTTGAAATCATATAAACATTTCATCAATAATACCTTCAAACTTTAAGGAATTTTATATGTAATAATTTCTAATTTTTTTCTCATTATTTTAAAAAAATTGAATGATATTTTCTAGATATCTCTAACAATATTTTCCTTAAGATTAAATAACTGATGTAATTCTTAAATATCATACACATTATAAAGATCTTACACTTTCTCAAGATCCTAAAATTTCTCAAAATCTTATACTTTCAAACATTTCAATTAACCATGATTTTCAGTTCTGAATTAGTGCATTTCTTAGATTCTGAATCACTAAGTAAAACCGATTTTGAATCACCCAATTTCATAGATTCAAAATGGATTTGAAAAAAAATATTCTGAATGAAATTGTTTCATAGATACCTAATCTTTTAGAAAAACAAATCTGATTTTTCATATTTCTTAAATTCTGATTCCCAATAATTTTCATATCCATTTTTGAAGTTTCTAATATGTGGAATGATTTTATAAATGTCTTCATGATTCTATATTTCTGAAATGTTATGATTTTATACATTAATAAAGATTTTAGATTCCTTAATATAATTATTCTAAAATATTTATGAAAATATAATGTTACTTGTGACATTTTTTGTTATCTAAATGATGAAGTGGTTTCAGTTAAAATATAAACATAACAAACTCCACCTATCCAAGTACCTCCATAATTTAGGAAAACTATAACTTTTGGAGGAGAATTTGAATGCTGGATATCTATAATATAAATAAGAAATCATTTGAAAATTTTCAGCACTACAAACTTTTGGGAGAATAAACATTTTGTGAGAGCTCTGTAGGATTTTCTTATTACGAAATACTTGAAGAGATTAAATTGTGAACAACTTGTTCCACACACTTAAATCTTTAACAAGATTTGTTTTTCCTTGTCTGATTTCGTTTGTTTCTATATAAAATTTAGGGATTGAATGATAAAAGAAGATATAGTTATCAATTAACTATATAATTGATGGCTTCTATGTTGAAGGAAGACATAGGTGTGAATCACCTTACAGATCGTGGGCTTGCAAGGATAACAAGAAATATACTGAGTATCTATAACTCATATTTCAATCCTACAGTCGGTATTAGAGTATGTCTCTGAGATACTGATACATAAACATAATATCCATGTAAGATTTTCTCTTGTTAATTTACTTAAAAAATTTTCATTTCTTCAAGTTGTTATTTTTATAAACTATTTATTTATGAATACATAATACACTAATGGGTGTAGAGGATGATTTTTTTTGAATAATGGTCGGAATAAATATTGGATTTATTGATAATATATTTCCAAAATGGAAATATATTTTTGATGGAAATGATTATGAGTATTTGAAATATTAAATGAAGTCATTTTTTATTGACACGATTATAAGGCCCCAGCCTTAAACCTTACTTAATCTTGAGTTATTACAAGATTACACATTGAGGATCTTTTCGGGTTTAGAGTTTTAGAGAATTAGATAATAAAACTTGAATTACATTCCACATATAAACAAAGTGGTTACATAAAGATAGTATTCTTCATTCCCATCAATGGAAACACATTTAAAATAAAACATGGATTATTTCATGACACATCCTTGACTCTATCATCTTATCATGTACCTTTCCCTTGACCTGTGAAAAACATTTCAAAAACTTGGGATGAGCATAAAAACTCAGTATGGGTTATAAAAAAATATGGAAAGGAAACATGGGTACATATGTACATAAGGATGAGATCATACTTTACCCATAAAACATAATCACTTTAACATACATCATCAAATCATGAATAAATCATAGAAATCATAAGACATAAAGGTAACTTGAGGCATTCATAACATTCTTACGTAGGGAGTAACCCTCTTGGTTACGTTTGGAATACCCATCACAGTATATTCCCTAAAATCTCTTCGGAGAAACCTTAACGTTTCACTCCTTCGCGTTACCCAATGCATTGGAGAGCTATAACGGGCTCACCCGCCCTTAGTTTATCACGAAACCAACCGTCTTCATAATAATGCCCAAGAACCATAACATAATCATATCACATAAAACATGCATAAAGGAAACATAACATTTCCACATTTCAATCACGAGATATCAATACAACACATTGATATAATAAAACCATTATGAAATCCATTTTCAATACCAATGTAAAGCGTGGTATTTATTTTTCGTTTTTTAAAAAAAAGGTATGGCTTGTAGAGGAAGCCGAAACTCAAATAACGGTCACGACGGCGGAGAAGTCATCGTCGCCGCATACGTACGACAAAAACAGTCCCTTTTGTCGTTTAGTAAACACTTCATATAAAAAAGATTACTTTTGAATAAACGTAAAATTCAAAGGGGTTTATACACCGTATAAAAGAAAGTTGTGTATAAAATAAAATATGCCTCAATGAAAGGAGATTGAGACGAAGTCCCATACCTCGTATCCGACTTGACCTGACCATTCTTTAATCTCCTGAATAATAAACTTGAGTTAATCTCTACTTGCTTATGAATCTTTTTCAAGTTCATTATTCCTTTTATACCATGTTATGAACATCATGTAATCAGTTAATTTAATAATGTTCATTTTGTCGGTATTTGGTTCTTAAGTCAAAAATAGACTTCTTACACTTACATGTTGTTAATTTGGTCAAAGGTTCATTATATCCAGAATGGAATTCATGATGTAGATATCATATATGTCATATATATTCATCATATACATGTCTTTATAATATTACATCACATTTAGAGGTAAGAAATGAAATGCACCGTTCATGGAGACGATAAGCCGTACGTACGCATGAACGCTACATTCATTTCTATTTCGTATTTTATAGAATGAAATCATAATGATATAAAGTTATATTTTAATTCCAGTATAATATCATATATAATATCATAGTTCCATCCTTTATATGTCCCACATATGGTATTTAACGAATCAAATCACTTTGAGGGGGCGGTAGTCCGCACTTCCTAAAATGAAGATATCGTGTTTACCCATAATGGAAACCATAAAGGTATGACCAAAATGAAAAAACAGAAGCTTAAGGAAAACATAAACATATTATATATCATATATAAAAATAGTGACATCATAATGGCCAACTTTGAAGGTGTTAAATGAGTGTTGAACAATCATCGTTTCGGGAGGCAGAATTTCGCCATCCACGGAAACCGTATGTTCTCTAACCATTTGATGTAGTTGTGTGAGAGTGTATCTCAAATAAATATTATAACAACATCCTTGTATATTTAAGATACTGTTGTTGTTACAAAATAAGTAAATAAAAAGAGTTTAGGGGGTTGGAGAAGCAAAATAAAACAAATGAACATGAGAGAAAGAATTACCTTTAAAAGTGTAACTCCTTTTGATTTGAGCCTAAAGGCATCCTTTGAAAGGATTCTTCCCAAAGGGAATCCTCTAGGATGAGGAGAGGGATGTGGAGAGAGTAAATGGGCAGGGTTTGGCCGAGCCAAAGGCTTGAGGAGTGTGTGAAATGAGGTAGAGGTGGGGGCCTTTTATAAGAGGAGAGGAGGGGCACTTTTGGAAAGTAAAGAAATATTACTTTATTTGAAAATGTGTTTCGGTTTCAAAAGGTCCCACATTGATATAATTCGTGGATAAGGTGATAAGGGTTCTAAATCCACTAATCCAATTGGTTTTGGCCATGTGTAGGTTTTAGATTTTTCATTATCTTTCCATTTTATTTAAATCGTCCATTAATGATGTCATCGCTGCATCATTATTATGTCATAAATAATTTAATTTATTTAATGTCTAAAAATCATAAAAAAACACTATGATGTAGGAAATCTTTTTATCTTTCCAATTACTATTTATAATCAAATATCTGATCTTTATAACCCCATGTAAAAATTGTTTTCGTAAAACATATTATGTTTGTGTCATTTTTCCTTTTACATTAAATAAAAAGTTATTTATCTCATTTCCCAACCAAAGTGTCTCCATGGGGTCCCCAAGTTGACTCATGGCTGGTCTTGGTCGTCCATGACACAACCAATATAGTTGGGACATGTGTCTAGGTCAGTTCATATTATTAAATCATTATTTATACCTTAAACTACCCTAATTACCACTAATCGCGATGAAAAACTTAATAAGTTACTATTCACCAAAAAATTATTTTAATCTCATTGAACCACATTTTACTTCTTAATGACAACCATGTATGTCGGATTTTTGAAATTCAATACACATTAGCGGTAAACTTTCATTTAACTGAAAAATCAGTTTGCTTGATTACCACTTAGTGGTTTCACTATTCATCAAAAATTGAAGTTTTTCAGAAAATTACCAAAAATTCACCCTAAGCTATATTTGATATTCCGAATTCAAAAATGAAGTCTATTTTACAAAATTCAATACATATAAGTCAAATTAATTAATTTAATAATTAATTCCCGCTGCCAGAGCAAATAGCGTGTTTTTACAAAACAATAAGTATCAAAAGATTGACACCAGTTTAAGTCTAATTTCAAAGTGAAATTGATTCCAATGACCAACATTGGATAAAATGGTAAAAATATATTCTAATTTCACTTCAAAACCAATTCAAAACATAATATAATCATATAAATTAATTATATTAAAAAGCATTTTTGATGTAAAATGCAGTATTTTTCACTATTCATTAAAAAAATGAACATTGTCAGAAAAATACCAAAAATTCACACAAGGTAAATTTTGATGTCCCAATCATAAAGAATAAGTTTATTTTGACAAACATAGTTTATAAAATTGTCAAAATATAGATTCAAAAATGGTTTGTCATCAAAAGGTAGTAAAACAATCTTTTAAGAATATTAATGTATTCCATGCATAAGATTGTATTTATTTTCATTTTAAGCCTCTATAAAACTATCTTAATCATTAATAGACATAGATAAAAATATCTATTATTCATTACTTACTTGGGATGTTACATCCTTCCCCCCTTTAGAAAATTGCATCCCCACAATTTATTTACTTATCGAAATAAATGGGGGTACTTATCCCTCATTGCATTTTCAGATTACCATGTTGCCTCTTCAATCATGTGGTTTTTTCACAAAACCTTTACCTGGTGAATCACCTTATTCCGTAACACTTGCTCCCTGTGGTCAAGAATCTGGACCGGTTGTTCCTCATAAGATAGGTTCTCTTCCAGCTGAACTACCTCTGGACTCAAAACATGAGATGGATCTGGCATATACTTTCTCAACATCGAAACGTGAAAAACATTGTGTACCTGAGATAAACTCGGAGGTAAAGCCACTCGGTATGCAACTGATCCAACTCTCTCCAGAATTTCATATGGTCCAATGAACCTTGGACTCAACTTTCATTTCTTACCAAATCTCATCACACTTTTCCAAGGAGAAACCTTGAGAAAAACATGATCACCTACCTCGAAAGATAGATCCTTCCTCCGGTTATCCGCATAACTCTTCTGCCTGCTCTGAGCTGTTCTCATGTGTTTCTGAATCAGCTGAACTTTTTCTACCATCTCTTCTACCAATTCTGGTCCCATCAACTTCCTTTCACCCACTTCATCCCAGAAAGCTGGAGTTTGACACCGCTTCCCATATAATTCCTGAAATGGTGCCATCTATATACTGGAATGAAAACTGTTATTATATGAAAACTCAACCAAAGAAAGATGTTGGTCCCAACTTCCCTGATAATCCATAGAACAAGCTCGTAGCATATCCTCCAATGTCTGAATTGTTCGTTCTGACTGCCCATCTGATTGAGGATGAAAAGCTGTACTAAAATTTAAGTCAGTACCCAACGACTTCTGAAGGCCTTTCCAAAAGTTAGAAGTAAACCTAGGATCACGATCCGATACAATGGAGAGAGGAACTCCATGTAACCTGACTATCTCTTTAAGATACAAACGGGAAAGTTGATCAAGAGAGAAAGTATCTCGTATAGCAAGGAAATGAGCAGATTTGGTCAAGCGATCAGCAATAACCCAGATTGCATTATTACCTCGAGATGTCTTCGGTAATCCAATAACAAAGTCCATGGATATATTCTCCCATTTCCACTCTGGCACTGGTAAAGGCTGAAGCATCCCTTTCGGTAACTACCGCTCTGCTTTAACCTGCTGACAAGTCAAACACTTCACAGTAAAATCAGCAATATCTCTTTTCATTCCATCCCACCAGTAATACTCCCGCAGATCTCTATACATCTTAGTACTGCCCGGATGAACTGAAAATGGAGAAATATGAGCTTCACATAACAACTCTCTCTTCAACTGTGAATCAAAAGGCACACACAATCTCTTCCCAAATCTGAAAACTCAATCATTATCAATGTTGAATTCAGGCAACTTACCTTTCTGAACCAGCTCTACCTTTTTCTGCAACTCACTGTCTTGCTTTTGTGCTTGCTTGATTCTATCTAATAGAGAAGATCTCACTGATACCTGAAACAAAACAGAAGGACTTCCTGCACCAACAACTTCTATTCCAATGTTCATCAAATCGTTAACCAAAGTATCACGTTCCAAACGCAACATTGTTAATGAAGCATTACTTTTTCGACTCAAAGCATCAGCCACTTTATTTGCTTTTCCCGGATGGTAATGAATTGTAGAATCATAATCCTTGATTAATTTTAGCCATCTCCTCTGTCTCATGTTTAAATCTTTCTGAGTTAATATATACTTTAAACTTTTGTGATCGGTATATATTTCACACTTTACTCCATACAAATGATGCCTCCAAATTTTTAAAGCAAAAACAACAGCAGCCAATTCCAAATCATGTGTAGGGTAATTTACCTCATGAGTTTTCAAATGTCGTGAAGCATAAGCAATTACCTGAATATTTTGCATTAGGACGCAACCAAGTCCTTTCAATGAAGCATCACTGTATATAACAAACTCACCATTCCTGGAAGGTAGTGCCAAAACTGGAGCATTCACCAATCTTCTTTTCAATTCCTGAAAACAATCATCACATTCTTTTGTCCAGATAAACTTAACACCCTTCCGAGTTAGCTTAGTCATTGGACTAGATAACCGTGAAAAATTTCTATCAAACCTTCGGTAATAGCCCGCCAAACCAAGGAAGCTACAAATCTCAGTTACATTTGTGGGTCTTGTCCATTCTTCCACAACTTTTGTTTTTGCGGGATCAACAGTTATTCCATCTTTAGAAACAATGTGACCAAGGAAAGAAATTTGTTGCAACCAAAACTCACACTTGCTGAATTTCCCATACAGTTTCTTTTCTTTTAAGGTTTGCAAGATAACCCTTAAATGTTTTTCATACTCCTCTTTACTTTTAGAAAACACCAAAATATCATCAATGAAAACCACCACAAACATATCCAAGAACTCGTGGAAAATTCTATTCATTAAGTCCATGAATACAGCAGGTGCATTGGTTAGCCCAAAAGGCATTACTACAAATTCATAATGGCCATATCTCGTACGGAACGTGGTCTTAGGAATATCTGCCTCCTTTACCTTCAGCTGATGGTACCCCAATCTCAAGTCAATCTTTGAAAAAAATTGAGCTCCCTGGAGCTGATCAAACAAATCATCGATATGAGGCAAAGGATATTTGTTCTTAACAGTGATATTATTCAAGGCTCTATAATCAATGCAAAGTCTCATATAACCATCTTTCTTTTTAACAAATAAAACAGGAGCACCCCATGGTGATGTGCTAGGTCTAATGAAACCTTTCTCTAATAAATCTTGCAATTGCTCCTTCAACTCTAAAAGTTCAATTTGTGCCATTCGATAAGGGGGTTTTGAAATTGGCTTAGCATCAGGAACTAAGTCAACAGTAAACTCAACTTCCCGATCTGGTATTATTCCAGGCAACTCATCAGGAAAAACATCTGGATACTCATTTACCACTGGCACATCATTAATCTGAACAGTTCCTTTATTTTCAACGACGTGTGCAAGGTAACATTCATTTCCATCTTTTACAAGTTTCTCGGCCTCTTGATATGTTATCAAAAGTAAGGGTTCATTCTTGTAAAAAAACTGAAAGTGTTTCTGAAAAGAAACTTCTTTATCTCTACAGTCAATCTTAGCATGGTAAATAGAGAGCCAATCCATACCCATGATAACATCAAACTCTACTAGAGGTAGAACAATAAGGTTTTCAAGTAGGTTCTTTCCACAGATAAGGATAGGAAGATTCTTATAAATTCTTTTTGTCTCAACATTCCCCCCAGGTGTTTTTACCAAAAGTTCAGGAGTCATTTCTTGAGATGGTATTCCCATTTTACTAGAAAAGGTTTCAGAGATGAAAGAATGTGTAGACCCTGAATCAAACAACACACTGGCATAATCTGAAAAAACAAACAAATTACCTGATACCACTTCATTTGGTGGCCCGACATCTGCTGAAGTAGTTGCAAAGGATTTCACCACCCATTTCTGCTTGTAGTCTAACTACTTCCCATCACTCAAGCTCTTTGTCGGACACTCGTTTGCATAGTGACCCATCTCGTTGCACTTATAACATTTCACTAACTGTAAATCAAATTTGTTCTTACCTTCACCTTGATCCTTTTCAGTGCAATCACGAGCCTTATGTCCCATCTTACCACATCGGTAGCACTTTACAGAATTTAGAAGAAATTCCCCAGCATGCCTTTTTCCACATTTATCACAAACTGGAAACTTAGTTCTCTTACCATCAGACTTTTTTGAAGAATTCTTACCTTTCTCCCACCACCTCGGTCTCTTCTTCTGCTGGTTGTTATAGAACACTTGGTCATCGGCAAACTCCATTTCCACCTTCTCAGCACATCGAACAAGCTATTCATAACTTTTAAACTCACGAGAAGCTAATGTCCTTTGATATTTTGGCTTTAATCCTGAGTAAAAACGATTGATTTTACTATCAAGGTCCCGGATAAAATTTGGAGCATACCTTGCCAATCGAGAGAACCTTTCTTCATAGGCAGCCACTGAGTCTTCCTCTTGCCTCAATTCCAAGAATTGATTTTCCATCCTAAGTCGAACAGCCTTAGAAAAATACTTCTCAATAAACATACCTTTGAATTCATCCCAGTCAAGAGCATCAATCTCATCGGCGTCCCTGATATTTTTAACCATAGACCACCACTGATCTGCTTCACCCTCCAAACGGTAAATAGCAAGACTAACCTTTTGATTGTATGAACACCCCATGACATCAAAAATCTTCTCCAGTGCTTTAATCCACCTTTCAGCTAGCACAGGGTCAGATGATCCTCTAAATGATGGTGGATGTTGCCTCATGAAATGTTCCACCACTGACATGTTCCTCTGCGGTTGGTCTGGCTGATCTCGTGCATGGATACCACCACCATTTATCGCTTGAGTCAACTGCGCCATTACTGCAACAAACTGTTCAGTTCCAATTCCGACCATTTCTGGATGCTGATTCGGAAGGTTATTTCCTTCTGTATGCCTTCCTAGCACTGCTTCCCTGTTTCCTCTGCGGAAAACCATTCTGAACAAACATGTCTTAGATGAAGCAACATGGTAATCTTTAAATGCTATATCATTTCGAAAAAAAATATTTTCGGATAATCATTTAATATAATTCTAACTCCAAAAGTAATATAAACCGACCTCTGATACCAACTATAATGCCCCAGCCTTAAACCTTACTTAATCTTGAGTTATTTCAAGATTACACATTGAGGATCTTTTCGGGTTTAGAGTTTTAGAGAATTAGATCATAAAACTTGCATTACATTCCACATATAAACAAAGTGGTTACATAAAGATAGTATTCTTCATTCCCATCAATGGAAACACATTTAAAATAAAACATGGATTATTTCTTGACACATCCTTGACTCTATCATCTTATCATGTACCTTTCCCTTGACCTGTGAAAAACATTTCAAAAACTTGGGATGAGCATAAAAACTCAGTATGGGTTATAAAAAAAATATGGAAAGGAAACATGGGTACATATGTACATAAGGATGAGATCATACTTTACCCATAAAACATAATCACTTTAACATACCTCATCAAATCATGAATAAATCATAGAAATCATAAGACATAAAGGTAACTTGAGGCATTCATAACATTCTTACGTAGGGAGTAACCCTCTTGGTTACGTTTGGAATACCCATCACAGTATATTCCCTAAAATCTCTTTGGATAAACCTTAACGTTTCACTCCTTCACGTTACCCAATGCATTAGAGAGCTATAACGGGCTCACCCGCCCTTAGTTTATCACGGAACCACCCGTCTTCATAATAATGCCCAAGAACCATAACATAATCACATCACATAAAACATGCATAAAGGAAACATAACATTTCCACATTTCAATAACGAGATATCAATACAACACATTGATATAATAAAAACATTATTAAAGCCATTTTCAATACCAAAGTAAAACATGGTATTTATTTTTCGTTTTTAAAAAAAAGGCATGGCTTGTAGAGGAATCCGAAACTCAAATAATGGTCACGACGGCGGAGAAGTTGTTGTCGCCGCATACGTACGACAAAAACATTACCTTTTGTCGTTTAGTAAACGCTTCGTATAAAAAAGATTCCTTTTGAATAAACTTAAAAGTCAAAGGGGTTTATACACCGTATAAAAGAAAGTTGTGTATAAAATAAAATATGCCTCAATGAAAGGAGATTGAGACGAAGTCCCATACCTCGTATCCGACTTGACCCGACCGTTCTTTAATCTCCTGAATAATAAACTTGAGTTAATATCTACTTGCTTATGAATCTTTTTCAAGTTCATTATTCCTTTTATACCATGTTATGAACATCATGTAATCAGTTAAGTTAATAATGTTCATTTTGTCGGTATTTGGTTCTTAAGTCAAAAATAGAATTCTTACACTTACATGTTGTTAATTTGGTCAAAGGTTCATTATATCCAGAATGGAATTCATTATGTAGATATCATATATGTCATATATATTCATCATATACATGTATTTATAATATTACATCACATTTAGAAGTAAGAAATGAAATGCACCGTTCATGGAGACGGTAAGCCGTACGTACGCATGAACGCTACTTTCATTTCTATTTCGTATTTTATAGAATGGAATCATAATGATATAAAGGTATATTATAATTCAAGTATAATATCATATATAATATCATAGTTCCATCCTTTATATGTCCCACATATGGTATTTAACGAATCAAATCACTTTGAGGGGGCGGTAGTCCGCACTTCCTAAAATGAAGATATCGTGTTTACCCATAATGAAAACCAAAAAGTTATGCCCAAAATAAAAAAACAGAAGCTTAATGAAAACATAAACATATTATATATCATATATAAAAATAGTGACATCATAATGGCCACCTTTGAAGGTGTTAAATGAGTGTTGAACAATCATCGTTTCGGGAGGCAGAATTTCGCCATCCACGGAAACCGTATGTTCTTTAACCATTTGATGTATTTGTGTGAGAGTGTAGCTCAAATAAAAATTATAACAACATCCTTGTATATTGAAGATACTGGTGTTGTTACAAAATAAGTAAATAAAAAGAGTTTAGGGGGTTGGAGAAGCAAAATAAAACAAATGAACATGAGAGAAAGAATTACCTTTAAAAGTGTAACTCCTTTTGATTTGAGTCTAAAGGCTTCCTTTGAAAGGATTATGCCCAAAGGGAATCCTCTAAGATGAGGAGAGGGATGTGGAGAGAGTAAATGGGCAGGGTTTGGCCGAGCCAAAGGCTTGAGGAGTGTGTGAAATGAGGTAGAGGTGGGGGCCTTTTATAAGAGGAGAGGAGGGGCACTTTTGGAAAGTAAAGAAATATTACTTTATTTGAAAATGTGTTTCGGTTTCAAAAGGTCCCAAATTGATATAATTCTTGGATAAGGTGATAAGGGTTCGAAATCCACTCATCCAATTGGTTTTGGCCATGTGTAGGTTTTAGATTTTTCATTATCTTTCCATTTTATTTAAATCGTCCATTAATGATGTCATCGTTGCATCATTATTATGTCATAAATAATTTAATTTACTTAATGTCTAAAAATCATAAAAAAAATTACTATGATGTAGGAAATCTATTTAGATTTCCAATGACTATTTATAATCAAATATCTGATCTTTATAACCCCATGTAAAAATTGTTTTCGTAAAACATATTATGTTTGTGTCATTTTTGCTTTTACATTAAATAAAAAGTTATTTATTTCATTTCCCAACCAAAGTGTCTCCATGGGGTCCCCAAGTTGACTCATGGCTTGTCTTGGTCGGCCATGACACAACCAATAAGGTTGGGACATGTGTCTAGGTCATTTCATATTATTAAATCATTATTTATACCTTAAACTACCCTAATTACAACTAATCACGATTAAAAACTTAATAAGTTACTATTCACCAAAAAATTATTTTAATCTCATTGAACCACATTTTACTTCTTAATGACAACCATGTATGTCGGATTTTTGAAATTCAATACACATTAGCGGTAAACTTTCATTTAACTGAAAAATCAGTTTGCTTGATTACCACTTAGTGGTTTCACTATTCATCAAAAATTGAAGTTTTTCAGAAAATTACCAAAAATTCACCCTAAGCTATATTTGATATTCCGAATTCAAAAATGAAGTCTATTTTAAAAAATTCAATACATATAAGTCAAATTAATTAATTTAATAATTAATTCCCGCTTCCAGAGCAAATAGCGTGTTTTTACAAAACAATAAGTATCAAATGATTGACACCAGTTTAAGTCTAATTTCAAAGTGAAATTGATTCCAATGACCAAAATTGGATAAAATGGTAAAAATATATTCTAATTTCACTTCAAAACCAATTCAAAACAAAATATAATCATATAAATAAATTAGATTAAAAAGCATTTTTGATGTAAAATGCAGTATTTTTCACTATTCATTAAAAAATGAACATTGTCAGAAAAATACCAAAAATTCACACAAGGTAAATTTTGATGTCCCAATCATAAAGAATAAGTTTATTTTTACAAACATAGTTTATAAAATTGTCAAAATATAGATTCAAAAATGGTTTGTCATTAAAAGGCAGTAAAACAATCTTTTAAGAATATTAATGTATTCCATGCATAAGATTGTATTTATTTTCATTTTAAGCCTCTATAACACTATCTTAATCATTAATAGACATAGATAAAAACATCTATTATTCATTACTTACTTGGGATGTTACAACAATAGTAGAGATCTTTTTTATTCTCAGAAGAGATTACAAGACACTCGAAACATAAGACAGATTATTCTCAGATAAAGAAAAAATTAGAATATCCATTGAATTAAAAGGTACAAAATAATTCTTTGCATTCTATAACCTGGAATATATACAATGAGATATCTTCTTGTGAAACAGAAAATGGTATTTGGAATAAACATGAAGTTACACATTTTGGGACTTTTAATGTTATTGAAACAAGAAGATCCAAGCCTAGAGAATATTTTCATGGTTTTTTTTTTCTATATGGAGAACCAATTATAAAAGTTTAAAAAATATTAATGACTATGGTTAATATCTTACTGTCAATGGGAGAAAACAGCTTAGAAGATGACATTCTTTTTGACAAGATTATTGATATCATACCTATTTAGTGGGGATCAATGATAATTGATAATAATGAATATAGTAAAGTAAAACCTATTACTCTTGAAGAGCTATTTTGGGCTCTCTTGCAACGTGATAATAAATTGAAGAGAGACGTTGAGAATATAAATAAGAAAAATGGAATTGTTTATTTTACAACTACTATATTCATATAAAATAAAAACTTCCTAGGAAAGTTCTTATGAAAATAAAGTTTAAGAAAGTAATTATTCATGAAGAATAAATTTAAACTGAATAGTGATTGAATGAGTTAGCCAATATTTCTTGATGTATGAACAATATAATTTGAAAAAGGACTTTCAGTACTGTTATAAGAAGAAAGATCAGAAATATTTAGTATTCACATGTTATGAATGCAATAAATTAAGACACATCACACCCAATTATCCTAAGATTAATGAAACATAGTAGAAATATAGAAAATATAAGGTGGATCAAAAAAGTTATTACAAGTCTAAGGGAAAGAAATTTTGGAAGGCAAATGATTCTTGGAGTGAAAGTAGTGGAGAATCATCTGTTGAATCTTCTGATAAAGAATATTATTAACATAAAAACATTAGTCTTATTTATAGAATCCCTATTGAGAATAGGTTTCCAATAGAAATGGTACACACTTCTAAATCCTTAAACAATATTTCCCTGAGTGCTAATTATCCTAATGAATAATGTTATGAATCATCAGATGAAAAATATTCTTCAATATGAGATAATTATTTATCTTCTTTTTGAATAAGTATCAATATTTTCCAAGTTACATGAGAATGAAAATAGTATGATCAATAAGAGAATTGATAAGGAAAATTCAAGAATAATCATTTTAACAAAAGTATCAGATCATTCTAAATATATTGATGAAAAATATATTAATTTTTTTTATTTAAAAAACCCTTGAAAATGTTAATTTGGAAAAGGGTAAAATTTTCTAATGATTTAGATGTTGTTATTTCTAAGAAAATGTTTTTAGAATTAAATTCTAATTCTATGAAAACTAACCATGAGGATAATAATTTAGTCATCAGAATAATATCCAAAATATTTTTTGTAAAAAACATTTATCAAAATTTACTTCTGGTAAAGTGAATTTTGAAAATATTTATTCCCAAATTTATCATCTTAGGAATACTACTGGATTTGGTTATTCACATGAAAAAAAAGTTTTTATTCATAATTATTTTTTCCTAAAAATAACCCTTTTTGTAATAACTGTCAGTGTGGTGGAAGTTTGGAGAATTTTTTTTATTTTAATAAAACTCAATCCTTAGGTTTTCATTGAGCTTACTTTTATATGTAGATATGTGAACCTAGGATTTTAATTTCAAACAGATCTGGATCCAAAAATGTTTGGATTATGAAATTCAAACTATTTTATTTTTTAGGAAACAAAGAAAGTACCAACAATAATACATGGTACATGGATATTGTATGTTCCCATAACATGAATGATAACAAAAACTTCTTTTAAAAATATTATAAACAAAAAATGGGGAAGGGTAACTTTAATTGAAAATACTCAATGATGTATTTTCGGTTTAGGTAACATTTTTCTTCTTTGAAAAGCCTTAATTTCAAATGTTTTATTTTAAATGATATATTGTTTTACAATTCATCGGAACACCACAACAACTTGATGATAGTTTTAAAAAATCATTACCTTCCGATAGATTTGAATAAATTAAACAAATTTTAGGAATGATAACTATAAGGTAATAATTTATATATATATTTGTTGGTTAAAACTACATCCTACCACTAAGATTCACCTTTTCACAGGGGGAGTACATTTTTTTCCTTAATTTGTTTTTTCAAAACCAAATACATGTTTTTTGGAACCATATAATGTTTTTTTCAGAACCATAAAAAATCTTTTTGTAACCTCAATAAAAAATTTCTAATCCTAATATCTTTTTTGAACTCAAATTAGTTTTTTAATAATATAATATTTCTAAGAAGAATCATATCTAATACTGAAAAATATTCTAAGAACTCCAAAAGGTATATTTTTTCACTTAATTTTTTATCATACACTTCTATTTGTTGGTATTTCAGATTTGTTTTATGAAAAAACTCAAAAAATTTATATTTTATTAAATCAATTTTATTTTCAAAAAAGTTCAAAAGATTATAAACATTAAATCTTCTTAAGAATAATATCATCTATTGGATCAAATCTGATAAATACCAACCATTTGATCCTGTTTGGAATTTGAATAATCACCATGAGATCTATATAAATGGAACTTTTTTTAGTGTCCCCTTTTTTTTCTATTGTTTTCTAACCGAAGATATACCACCCTTTAATGCCTTCATTCTATTTTTATCTCATCTTATTCAATGTTCCGAATGTATTTGGATATATCCTACTTGTATTGAATGCATGATCATTTGGAATATAAAGATTATATGATATTTAAGTAATGGATAGTCAATAATGATTTATTTCCCAAATATGATTATTTTATTTGAAAAATATATAGGTTTAAAGGTTGGGAGAATGTTTTAATTTTAATGAATAATAGATAATAAGATCCGATGTTTTCAGACTTCGATCTCAAATTATCTTAGTTAGTAGAATCTTTATTGATGGTGGAAAAGAGAAAATTCATTTTAATAGTTATAGAATGACTGATTTGTTTCCTTATAAGAAAAAGGGTAAAATTATTCAGATACCATATGATGGAGAAACATATTATACATATCATAATATTATAGATTTGGAAGCTACTTTTAACAAAGTTAAAGCTAATAAATCCTTAATCCTTAAGAGAGTCAAGAACCCCACACATTCTAATTATTAATCAAAATTCTGGATTGTTTCCTTATGGTTACAAGGATTCTTAATACCTAGTAAATGAGATGAGGACACATTGATAATCATAGATATAATCACATTAGATTTTATGATAAATCTATGGAAGATTGACCTGGTTAATTTTATCTTTTATATGATTAGTTTGATAGTGTACAAGACAATCAAGTCACAAATTCTCGTGTTCCCGAAAACTGTGCCAAATCTCATCATGAGTTCATTATATTTTTTCAATGTTATTTGCCTCAAAAATCCAAAGAAGATTATTATCCTCTAGTTATGTTATGATACATTGAATATAATGAAGGACTCATTCTTTGATAAGATGAATGAGTATGTTTATCTTTCGGAAAAAATAATCCAACATGGAAAATGTTCTAAATCAGAAATGATGAAAATAAAAGCTCAAGTGTCGGAACCGTAGGTAACTCATGTTTTTGATCCCTTGATGTCCAAGAAACAAAAATATTGCCCTGATTATGTTGTAGGTAAGTGGAGAGAAGATATAGAGAAAAGAAAATAAGGAGGTCCAGTGATTAGAATAAATCCATCTGAAGCTATGGAAATAAAAATTCAAGCTACTAAAGAGCATGAGAGGCAGGATAAGGAGGAGATTCATAAGAAGTATCTTTCAAAATAGGAGATTATTTTGGACATACAAAGAGATACAGAAAGGGAAATAAAATAGATTCATTTCCTAGAATCCTTTCTCCATTAAATCGAACCTCCTCAATAATAAAAAGAAATGGTTATAGTAACTCATTCATTAAATAAAGGCAAAGCTGTTGTCTTAGAATCAATACCAAAACTTCAAGTTTAGTAATAAGAATTAAATAGTGAATATAAACAAAGTGATGAAGAGATTATGAAAATTGATGAAACTCAAAAGCAATGTAAGCCAGAAAAGTTATCGATAAGAACATCCCAAGCCTACTCTTATAACCTTCAATCAGAAGGATATTCAGTTTAGAAATCTATTTAAAAATGAGAGAATGCTGCTGAAGCTGAAGTGAATAAAATAACATCCAATGATGATGTTAATGGAGATAATTTTGATAAAGAAGAATACACTAGTCAAGATAATTCTGGTAGTGATGAAGATGATATTGATTTTTATGTTAATAGTATTGTTCAAGTTTCTGAAGAAAGGCATGTAGTTCAGAGAACTTATAATCGATTCCCTGTGAACGAAAAATGGAATTAAGTAGATGTAGGGACATATAAATATGTTTTTTCAGAATTAGATTAACTTTCCTCCTCTTTATGAGAAGATTTTTTTGTTCAATCATTGACGAATTTGGTGAACTCCATTACTTATTATCCATACCTTGAGTCTAGATTCTAGATTATTCAAGAATCAGTAAACCAAAAGGAAAACTATATAAATATTTTAGTAGAGAAATATGTAAAAATTTATGGTGATTTAAAAACATTTGAACTCAGCTATGACTATAATAGGAAGTCATGAAACTAAACCACAATGTGGTTAAATAAATTAAACCATGATCTTAAGGTTTTTGATGACTGGTTTAAGATAGTCAAGGGAGCTTTAACAGAATCATAGGACAATATCAAAGATCTTTCTAATAGTTTATCAGAGAAGATGAAGGAATTGAAAGTCATTCGATTTCAATAAGTTAGATATATTAATGGGAAACTCAACCCTGTCAATATTTAACTTAAAAGAAATATTATTACAAAGATGAATTGGATGAAAAGATAAATTATGAGGAATAAAAATTCATATTCAGCAATAAAATAATGAGCTTCTCGAAAAGAAGAGTGAGGATCAATAACATATTATTGGAAAGTTATAATATGTTCACAAGGAGATAAAAAAGATTAATTATTTGCTAAAAAAATTAATTCCAAATAAAGATGATTAATTTCATTTGATTCTGATCTTCTGGTCTATAAAAATATTTTCAATATTAAAATGGAGTTATCCATTTTTTGGTATTTTATGTTTGCTACCCTTTTTAGGTACTATATACTTCCCTCCATTTTTTTAGAAAATTACAAAGGGGGAGAAGGGATGAGATGTTTTAAAAATAATATAAATATATGGATGACTATGTCTAAGTAAGGGAGAGAATACTTAAAGAAGATATCCTGAAGAAAAGGTGAGGTTCTTTCCTTATTAAAGTATGAAAATTTTATAACGTCAATATTACAATCCTTAGAGGGTTTCATAACCTAAGGGGGAGTCAGTGGGTTTCACTCAAAGTCATAAAATAGGGGGATATAATTATTTCATTTAAGATACAGATATGATTTATTTTGATAATAATATTATTTTCATAAATAGTTGTTTGTTCTTTCTAAAAAGGTGGAGATTGTTGAGTCAAAGGATTCCTTATTATTTTTTATATTCCTTTATGTTTTGGAAAGCATAAACAGATTTTCAAAATAATAAAATTTTTCTTTAAGGAAGGTTATATGAAAGAAAATCTAAATTCTAACTCATGCTTTCTAACATCTTACATAATGTTTTTTAGATAAGTCTAGCCATATTTACCTTAAGATCAAATAGCTCCAGAAATTATTAAAGATCATACACTTTCGATAAATTATACACTTTTTCAAGATCATAAAATTTCTCGAAATGTTATTCTTTATTACTTTTCGATTCACCTAGATTTTCATTTATGAATCAGCGCATTTCATAGATTCTGAATCTCTTAAAAACTGATTCTGAATTACATTGTTACATAGATACCAAATTGGATGGAAAATCAAATCTGATTTACCATGTTTCTTAGATTCCAATTCCTAATAATTATTAGATCATTTTTTCACAGTTTTTTATATGTGATCTAATTTTATATATTTCATAGGGATTCTATATTTCATAAATGTTAGTATTTTATAAATTTCATAAAGAATTTATATTTCCTTAATATAATGTTTCTTACATATTTATGCAAATATAATGCTAATTATGATAGTTTTTGTTATCTAGATGGTGTCATTATGTCAGTTATAATATGTCCGTTAAAAATGAAACATGTTCATGTCCTTCCAAAATATAAAAAAAAAGAACATTGGAGGAGAATTCATCTATTGGAGATCTAAAATACAAATACCCAATAATTTGAAAATTTTGAGCACTGTGATGTTTTGAGATAATTGAAACTCTAAGAGAGCTCTTCCAGATTTTCATCATGCAAAATCTTTAAAGAGTTTATGCAGTGAATAGCTTGTTAAAAACACTTAAATAATCAACACACATCGTTTTCCCTCTTGTAATTCTAATTGTTGTTGAATATAATCGAGGGATTCCAAAACTAATGAATACTTAGGTTCTAATTACCTTCTTAATCAAGGGAATCTAAGTTGAAGGAAGATAGAGGTACCGATCACTATATAGATCGAGGGCTTGCGGGGATTGCAAGACAAATTATGATATTCATATCGAGGGATTACTATGGTGTGGGTAAGACATACTTTCATGAAATTATAAATCAAGGGACCTTTATTCAAGGTTATTGGATACCCTTATCTTTACATTAATACATTTCATTACACTTGTACTACTTGTTTAATTACAAGTTCATCAATTTCACTCCATATTTTCTTATAAATAGAAAGTGTAACATTCTTACACTTTCTCTATGATAATAAATATGATTTAAAATTATATACTCTTTAGGTTATAATATTACTTTAGTATACATGTGTTCTTATTACTATATAATATCTATGTATTTAGACTGTGTTCCCTTCCGTTCTATTTTTTAAAGAAAATAGAGTGTTTTCAAAATGTTATTTGTTTAACTTTTCTAAACAAAGTTTCATTATAGTTAAAAATTAATGTTTTTAAACTTACAATTCACCCCCTCTTGTAATTTATTATCTACATATCATATTTTGATCCTACCAAGACCTGGGTTCTAAGAAAATATCATAATCATTCCAAATAAAGAATAATGATGATATCAACACAAAATATACCCATTAGAGTGTAAGTAAGAAAAAGGGTTGCTGAAATAGATGAATGAAAATACCATTAAAAGATAATTAAAATAATTCTTGAGAAAAATAACCTTTTAGGAATGAGTAACATCAAAGGATTTCATCTTGTATGGAAAATGATTATTAAATATCACATGGAACATTTCATGAGGAACATATTTGTTCTATTTTTAAAATAAACAGATTTAAAATATAACCCTTTCAAAAACATTAAAAAATCCATTTTCATTGAAAAGGCCTTTGAAACATAAAAATTTTATATTTTAAAAATTGACTTGTTAATAAATAATGAAAATGCTTCCTTGTTGTAAAGGTTAAAAAAATTCTTTTCAAAAAAATTTAAAGGGTTTCAAAGTTACCCATTTGGAATTTTTTTTTATAAAAGCACACTTTTTAAATCATTTAAAAACATTTATATGTAAGTGAATAATTCTTGATATAAAAGAATGATACATGATCCATATCACTTAAAAACTACATTTTTGATATTTCATCAATAAAAATTGGGTGAAATGGGAATTAAACATGTGAGTCACCTTCATATCCAACGAATAAGGAAATATTATTCTTTCAAGAAAATAAGATTATATTATTTCAATCCATATAAACTTTAATGTAATAAATCCCAAAAAGAAAAGAGATATTATCATACAAACATTAACTGAACATTCATAATCACAATGAAATAATAACATCTGATGAACATTAATTATCTTGAATATAAGAGGATTCATGATATAATTGATCAAATGGGAAGTTGATACACCTCATAAAGGTAGATTGGTGTATTACATAACAAATGTCCCAATGAAGAGAATCTGATACGGGAAACCCTTACAACGTCCAAAACATTGAAGTGAGAATTAATCAATGAGTTGATTGTGTGTATCAAATATAAATCTAAA
The DNA here is from genome assembly GCA_963277665.1 of Viscum album. Lineage (NCBI taxonomy): Eukaryota > Viridiplantae > Streptophyta > Magnoliopsida > Santalales > Viscaceae > Viscum > Viscum album. Next base: position 255,288,447 of record OY728143.1, on the reverse strand, counting down.
AAAATAATTTAAAATACAACATAAGTTAAGAAGAAATAACTACCCACACAGTCATATAATATCAATGAATACGAATAAGTAAAATAACCCAATGAAAAGAAATCGAGTTTTTAAAATCTTTACCTGTATTAAAAATTTGTATCAAAACCCATTGGATAAAATAATTCAAATATAAACATATATTTTTCTTTCAAAAGTTAAGGAAATAAATTCTAGGGGTGAATAGTCATTTATAAAATTTAAATAAAAAATAATCAGAATTTATAAAATAAATATTTGTAATAAATGAAGTTTTATTTAGATGAGGTGAAATAGAAATTAAATGAAATGACACTGAGATTTATAGTGGTTGAGGAAAAAATATCACAGTGAATTCGTCAACATTAATTAATCTATGAGAAGTTGATGACAAATAAGATCCTCACTTTTTAATGTGTTAGAACCCATTATAGACACTATCTATTATAGGAAACTAGAGGAATAACATAGTCTATTACAGAAGACCAAACCATAGTCTGTGACTTGATTTTTGATTGGGACTCATATCCCAGATTTTTTCGTGGTGGTGGAATAACAACACATTGAAATAATTTATTTTTATTGGGAAAATCATAAACCAGACTCTGTGAAATAAAAATATAGAAATATAATTTTATAAGAAGAAAAATAACTAAAAATATACCATCAAATAAAGAAAATGTAAAAGAATTTGAATCATGATCATCTCCAATCACTACAATAGAAGAAGGTAAAATATCAATGTTCTTCTGTGATCATATCAAGTGTATAAATGTTTAGTAGTTTTCTTGAATGAATGAGATCAGGAAGAATTGTTTTGTAGTTTTATCAGAGAGAATATATCAAATCATGTGCACTGAAATTATTTTTATGCCTTGAGGAAATCTCTAAAACCATTAATGAAAATATATTCTTGGATAATTTGTTTTTCCAATGGCTGCATGAAACTTTTTATTTTATCATACTAAAATAATTCATCCACTACCTTCACATGTAAAATCCATAGTGAATCTCAAATAAAAATTATGATATTTTATTTCATCATGAAATATTAAAATGAAACATATAATATAACAATTAAAACAAACAACAGATGTAAATACCCGGAGGTAGATTGATATACCATTTGTATCCAATGGTGGATTGATCTAGCATTGGAGTCTAATGGTGGATTGATTTACCATTTATATTGAATGTTATTCTAATCTATCGATGATTCTGAATGGTGGATTAATCTATGGTGAATCCAATATCTACCATTGATAAACGATAAAATGATATATTGTTGAATCAAGACAATATCTCAAAAATTAAAAGGATCATACTGTATCCATCAAGAAGAAATGAAATAAAAATTAAGAACCACCCTGAAGAAGGATATGATAAATACACAATGCAACCACGAGATTCTAGTGAAGCAAGATAAATATTCAGTTATGCCATTTGAAATAGGTAACGTGATTTACCAATGATGAACTGAACATGTTTTCTACAATCATTTAAGAGATATTTACCAATTCATGTCCAAAAATAGGTTGATATACCATCGAGTAATCATCTAATTAAGACTAATAATAATGAAAATATTCATGAGATTCTATACTGATAATTTAACCTCTTAAAAGACACATTACAAATGGTGAATCATTTACCTTCCCAAGAAAGAGTGATTAACCAAGTCCAGTGATCTAAAGGTGATGAATATATATCGATGGAATTAAATCTATAAGTAGAAGATAATCTATAGGTGAATATAGATCTACCAGTAAATACCAAAAGTCGACCTTTTTATTGTTCTTCTAGTGATTGTATATATTCTGTTAATTCATGGAAACACCATGGTTGTATATGATTGACCCACCAGAAGAACCATAAGAACAATGAAATTCATAGAGTGCAAAAATTGATATTGTGCAATATTGAGGGACTTCAGTGAGAATAAAAAAACATCAGGATGAACTAAAGATCAAACAAACCTTATTATGGAAAAATAGGATTCGAGTATTGAAGAATAGAAGGTGAAACAATATAGATAATGAAGGAAGAAATTTGAGATAATTCAAATTGGTGGTGCATGGGAGATCAAATAATACATGGGAGATCTGAACACTGAATGGGAATTTCAATTACATATGAAATAATGGTTGAGAATCTATATGAGGCTTTAATAGAGGATGAATAGTGACTTTAGTTCACTATCACAAACAAATTCTGTAGTCTAGTAAAGATTTTGGGTGTCATGCATCATGCTCTCACCCATAGATTGTGCAGGTTATAGGAGATCAGAACTGATTACACCACCACACATATGGGCTTAGGCCTAACTGGCTTACCAACCCAACCCAAGCAGCTTCCAAGCGCACTATGTGGGCTTTTACATGGGCTCAATATCCGCAATCCTCTATATGTCCCAAAGGTTCTCAGCCTCTAGGTGGGATACCTATGGATGGCCCTACTACGTGGTTGGCCACATCCTCCTAATAGTAGTTGAAGCCTATCCTTGGTGAATCATAAGGATGGCTGAAATTCCTTTTTAAGTGGCACCCAAAACAAACATTTGTTAACAATCATTTTGGGAAAAAATATACCAATTATAAAAGAATTAAAAACATTTAAACATGTAAACAATTATTAATATTTAAAAAAAAATTAAATTTCATTTATTATGATTAAATAATAATTTATCAAAATAATAAAAAAGTCTTATGTTTTAAAACTAATTTCAAATACTAAAAAACATTCCGTTTTAAAATTAAAAACCACAAAATTTATTATAATTTTTCAACAAATATCCCTCTTTTTTTAATTCATAAAAATATATTTTTTAATTTATTCAATAAATCAAAATCCATTTTGATAAAAATAGACTACATTAAAAGTAGTAGAGTAGTATATTTTTAGAAGAGAAAACATATTGTTACATTATTCAGTGAAAGTAGAATTAATATTTTGTAATTGTTTAAAATTTTATTTTAGAATATAATATTTAATTAACAACATCATAAAATTTAAAAAGAAATTTCAATTAATGAATAGATGTAAATTTTTTTTAAAATTAATGATTATAATAAATAGTTATTTTAAGCTTATAACACTCCCAATTCATAACTCCTTTTATAAATTTTACAAAATATAAGGGAATTGTGAAAATTTATGCTAACTATTTCTCAGAATGAACAAATTATAAATAGATATCACCTTTACTGACATGATCATTGAGAAAATAAAATCTAATATCTATATCTATCATTTTATAGTATTGAAGAGGGTTTTTGGAAAATTAAAATTATATTTTATTATCTTAGTAATCAAGAATATTATCAATACTACAATTAAAATCATACAAAGTTTAATTTATTTAAATTATCTATAAACAATAATTAGCAGCTACAAAATTTTCATCCTCATCTGTTGGTTGTAGTATTTAAAGTGGTTTCTTATAACTCCATGAAATTAAAATTTTTCTTAAAAATTAAAACATACCTGTAGTTCTTTCCCAGTAAAGTCTTCAACCTTAAAAGTCAAACTCAATGTCATGTAGTAAATCAAAACAATTATCACTAGAAAAAAATAGTCCAACACATACAATAACCTTAATATATCTAGTTAATCTTTTAACAGCATTAAGATGAATTTACTTTGGGTCATACTAAAACCTATCACGCAATAAAATAGATAACATTATGTTTAGTCTAGAAGTTGAGAGATCTAGTAGAGTGTATATCATGCCTCTATGAAGTTTAAAATAAACTAATATCTTAGGCTCATCTATGTCTAATAAAGAAATATTATTCATTAGAATTTTCTTAGACTTACTATAGTCAATTAATTTTTTTTTAATGTTCATTATCATACATAAATTTATTTAACAAAATATAGTATTTACTTCAATTAATTTGTAAACCAAGGAATAATGTGGGTTCTCCCATTAATCCCATGTTTGCTTCACTTGTCATTATTTTATAAAAAACATTAGATAGAGAATATTTGGTTAAAGAAATATTATATCATCAAAATTAAATTTTATAATAACTATATATCTTAAAACACATTTTATAAATAAGGTTCGAGTAACCATACATTTTACAAAATCTTTTTTCAATAAAAACTGTTTCAGTATTTCATACCATGCTCTCAGAACATTTTTAATTCCATATAAGGATTTTTTAAGTTTAAAAACATGAATTAAGAACATATCATTTTCAAATTAGGGGTTTTCTAAAATAGGATCCCTCTAAAAAATTTCTTTTTAAATATTTCATTTTTTACATTCACTTGAAATAATTTGAAGTTTTTAAAACTAGAAAAGTCTAATTGAATTCTAATTTCTTCCATCCTAGAAACAAGAGAAAAATAATTTTTAATATTTATTCCGTCCTCCATGGCATGACATTGGGATAATATTTTTTATTTATTTCAAAATATGCCTCCAACATTACTATGTTTATTTTAAAAAATACATTTAGTTTCAAAACTAGGTAAATCCTTTTTAAACACAAAAAATCATACATTTTTTAACTTCAAATTAATTTAATTTTCCAGAAACTGCATTTACAAAATTTGAACCAATTTAATAATTTACAACATTGACAAAAACAAAATCAGCAAACAAAATTAGAGTTTTCAAATTAATTTGAAACAAATATTATGGTTTCAATACAAAATTTTACATTACCAATTATTTTTTCAAAATGATGATATTATGTTGTTTTTAAATCCTTTAGATTATTTTAATAGGGGACATTATCCCACTCAACTAATGAATTCTTATTATCTTTGTTATTATCTTCACCAAAATAGTATTCTATAAAATCGTCATTTTCCTTGTTTAATTAAGAATACTTCCAATTAGTATTGTTTTCTTTTAACATACCAGGAATAGATTATCCAAAAACAATTTTTTTCTAATTTAAAAATCTATTAGATTTTAAAAAATTTGAATATGATAAAAATATTGCTTCATTTTCTTTTGAATTGAGTTTTTTAAAATTTCCTTTTTTATTTAAGATATATACTTTACAGTCAGATCCCCTAAAATATCTAAATTTTGGTTCAAACCCTTTAAAAATATCAGAAGTCATATATATTAGGATATTTATAATATAAAATATATTTTCGAAATTGAAATTAATATTTATATATTCTTTTAAAATTATTTAGTCAGACAAAATTCCATTAGGATTGACATATTCTTTTCTTGTGTAGAAATATTATTTCTTTATTACACACCATTGGTTGTGGTGTCCTAGGTGCTGAGAAATAATGTTTATATTCACTTTTAAAAAATTTAAATATTATACATTTATAAATTCACCACCTACAAAATATATGATTTAGATTAATGTTAATGTTTTTAAACATTGAACACGTTTACAAAAAGAACAAAATTTCAATAAAGATTCATTTTAATTAGATAATGAATAATTCCATTAAAATATTTAAAATTCATCTATAATTAAAAATAAATACATCTTACCTCTAAAAATATGTTGGTATATAGTTATAAACAAGTAAGTATTTATTAATTCTAATTGTCTAGAAGTTATTAGATAATTTATAGATTTAAATATTTCTCTGTGTTTCATACCATTCAAATTTGAATGACAAATAATGTATTATCTTATATATAACTTGGGAATTTTCATAACCAATCCATGCTTAGAATGTTTGTGTAACACTCTGAAATTTTAATTCCCATGCCACTTATGCCAAAACATTGTATCTTCTTTTACAAAATTCAACACTTAACCTTTTGTTAAGTTATAAAAAAAATAAATAGTGTATACATTTTCTTTTCTATTTTCCGAAAATAAAGCTAATTTATTTTTTATAACACTAAATTCAACATTTTAAAATATAACATTAAATATTTCATTTCACAATAGTGATATACTTATAAGATTATTTTTTAAACCAAATATATATAATAATTTAAAAATAATAGTGGTTTTAGAAAAACCAACTTCCCCAATACATTTACTCTATCCTTTAGAGTTGTCTCCATATTGGACAAGGCCACCATCACATGAATTAAATGATAAACTTTTTTGATATATCACCTTTTAAGGGACTGGAGTATCAAATGTATATATAACATGATTATTTGAGAATTCAAAGGCATATTTTCTAAAATTAAACAATGAAACAAACTATTTTGGTACCAATTCTAACTTTGGTTCAATGGGATTTTTAGTTAAACATTTTTTCACCCAAATTGATTTCATTAATTTTTAGTTAGTTGATTATAAAATAATTATATCTCAATTATTATTATTTTATTATTAAATGATAATGTAAATATTAGTGAACACTCATTGGAATAATTCCCTTTTATTAAATATTTAAAATAGGTTACATTTTTAATACTTCTTTTAAAGATTTTAATTATATTAGTATTATTTAAACTTCTTGTAAAACTATTATATCCAAAACAATTTTTATTTGAGATCGGTGTCATTGAATACATTATTTTTTTCATATTTTTCTTTACCATTTACAAAATTGGAGAAATTATCTTTAATATTAAAAACATAATTTTCAAAAATCATATTATATTTTTGAATAGTTTCTAAATATGAATAAAGTTTAACATTTGATATAGAATTTGTGTTTCTTAATATATTATTTTCTTGTTTAAGGTTGTTATATTCATTTTCTAATTTATTTAGATAATCAATAACTAAAATAAATATTATATATCTATATTTATCATTTACTTATTAATTTTCTTAGTCCTCGCAATTTTCTCTATTAGTTTCAATAATTCCAAATTATAAATTTATTTATTTTTATCATTCTGGGAAGCATGTATTTTTGGATTGTCACATTCAATTTTAATTTAATCAATTTATTTTCAACTTCTTATTTTTAATTTTTAAATTTGTATTATTTTCAATTATCCCAACTTGATCATTATTTATTTATTTATTTTATTTATGAAGTTGTTTAACATTTTAATTGAGAAAATATTAATAATAACATGAATACAAAATTAAAAATTCATTTTCTCTAAAATCATTATGATCAAAACTTTCATGAGTTATTAACTGAGTAATGAGTGATTTATTTACCTGAAATAGAATATATATCATAAAAAGATACCATGTCTCTAGTTCATGTCAATAATCATTAATAGAGTCATAATTATCTAAGCATAATAAACCTCCAGACAAATCCTAATTTTATTTTCTTCTTTTCTCTTGGCCAATATTTTGATATTTGGGTTTAGGTCGGTTTTTCCTAATGTGACCTTTCTTGTAGAACTCATAAGATTTTAATTTTTAAATATCATTATTATAACTGGTATTACCATTCTTATATTCCTTTTTGGACTTCCTCCTAAATTACATATTTTCACCTTTGTTTTCTATGATATTGTAGAAATTATTACTATAGTTATATATATATTTGTCACTTTCCTAGAACATTGATCCAAATTCATTTGAGGTATTAATAATATTATGTTTAAATTTAATTTTTTTTATTTGTATATTCCTCATCAGCAATATTTTTTCATCATAAACTCATTCTACAGTAGAGATCCTATTAATTCATCTAATGTAGACTCCTTAAAATTCATACTCACAAAGATATAAACCTTCCATTCATGAAATATTTTTATAATATATCTTATTACTCTTCCCACTTGTGGTTTTTTGTCCTTAAAAAATCTCAAACATCACCCATATCGTTAGTAATACTAATAAACCATCAGAAAAAATAGTAAACATATTATTCATATCCTATCTTGATGTACTTGTATTCATCTTAGAGCATTACCAAATTATTTCTCGTGAGATCGTCACTACAATAATGAGTCACATTATGTATCAAACATATATCATGGTTTTTATTACGAGATAAAACATGGATATATACATTTTTACATATACTAAAATATAAAATGTTGTTAGCTTAATAATTAAAAATATGTTTTACCATGTAACTACCCATTGGTTTCTCATACTCAAATTTGAGTAGATCATATGAATTATCCTTGATATTATAGTGATAATTTTTAAAATATTTGAATTAGGATTATATTATTTATTTCGAGTAAAAATATTCTATTCCATTAAAGAATGGGGGTTTTCTAAAGTCCAACCATCATTCGCATTTTCAAATTTTTCTTAACAGAACTCTTTTCTTTTATTGCTTATTATTTTATGTCTAGGTTATCTGGTAATCATAGATTAAAAATTAGAAACAAAGATAATAATAGAGGATAAGTATCCATTAGGTAATATTATCCCCTATCATACTAATTTTTGGATAAAAAGTGATAACATTATAGTATAGAGTGGGGTAGTGTTTTAAAAAATGTAATGAAAAAATAATTTTTTTATAAAAATATATATATTGAGTGATGTTATCATTAAATGAGATTCTATAAAAATAAAATCTAATTACACTAAGATTTATAGTGGTTTGAATCACATAGATCCCTGTCAACCAATCAAACTTCTATACACCATGAGAATATTGGTACCCACTATGAACCTCACTTTCCAAGGTGTGAGAACCGATTATAGACACTACCTTTCACATGAACCTGGAGACTCAACCAAGACCTTTATAGGTGAAGACACATTTTTCTATGAACTACATTTTAAATAGGAGTCAAAACTCAACCATATATTTTTTTGTGGTGGAATCACCAGAAATTTCATTAGTATCTTTTCATTGGGAAAACATTAAATTGGAATTGAAGAAATAAATTATCGAGGAATAAAAGATTACATGAAGAAAAACGAATATAGAGACACCAAAAAATGATAAAATAAATTAAAATATTTAGTATCATGATGATCATAGATTACATTAATGGAAGAATGTTGAATGTTTAATTTATTCTTATGATGACAACCATAGTGCAGAAGTCAGAGATGTTTCTTGAATGACTGAGATAAACTAAAATTGTTTTGAAGTTGTATCACAAATCATCTATCAAATGATCTTCACTAGATTTTTTTATACCATGAAAAATTCTCTCATAGCTTTAATAAAATTATATTATTGGGGTGTCTATATATCCAATAACTTAATGAAAATTTTTAGTGTATAATAATAAAATAATTTTACCATAAGCTTCGCTTGTAAAAGTTACACTGAATAACAAAGAACAATTTTACTCTGTTATTTCTTCATGAAATATTAGAATAAAATATTTAATGTTATAGGTAATATATATATATATATAATTAATATTTATAAAATAATTAAAATTAAAATAGATAAATATCTAATTTATTAAAATAGTGAAACAATAATAAAACAAATCGTTATAACAAATAAAAATGAAAATATATGTGTACATAACAAATGATTAAATTAATTTTTTTTACAAAACATAAAATTATATTTCAATAAAATAAAATAAAACATTTAACTAAATATTTTATTCTAATAAAAGAAATTTAAAAATAATAAATAATATTTTAATAAATATTCTTTTTAGCTAACGGTGGATTTAAATACTGGGTAGTATATTGATCTATGGATGGTATCCAAAACGAGATTGATATACCAAAAAAGTCCAACCATGGAATGATCTATCATTGATTTCAAATGGAGGATTGTTTGAACATTGATATCCAAAGGTGGATTAATCTATGGTGAATCATAGATCTACAATTGACAAACTAGGAAATGTTCTAACATTAAAAAATGATAACAACTAAAAACATGTAAGTATCCTACTACAACCATTGAGAATAAACGAAATATAAAATAAGAGCCAATGTGAATAAGGCCACTATAAAGCCACTATGAAACCATGAGATTTTCGTGAAGGCATGAGAAGATTATGTTACACCATATATAATAGGTAAATAGATCTACCTATGAATAACTAAATCGGGTATCTATCAGTAGATTGAAAGAGATCTACCGGGGGATTTCTAATGGTTGATTGGTCTACCATTGATGAGTCTATGTGTGATTACTAACAACACTACCACAATCCCTAAGGTTCTATTCTAATGGAAGATCCACTTCCAAGACAAATTACAAATGGTGAAACATTTATCTTTTTGAGAAAGAGATATCAACATATGTCAGTGTTCTATTGGGGATGAAGATATACCAGTGGTGTTAAATATACCATTGTTAGATAATCATCTACTAAATATAGATTTACTGGTCAAGAATAATGATCAAATGTTATAATAATCATCTGGTGATTCAATATCTATATTTCATTTAAGGAGACACCATGGGTATTGAAGATTGACGGACTGGAAGAACTAAATAAACAAAGAACATCACTGATTGCAATACTCATCACAGTGAAAACTCTACGGATATGAGGAAGAAGAAAAAACCTCAAGAAGAAATAAAGACACAAGAAAAATAATCTTGACTTGATACAACAATGATTTAAGATAAGAACCAGTGAACATACCGATGAACTACAAGAATAATACGAGATATTTCACATAAGAGTCGACTGTGATAATAGATAATAAACGGGATATCTAAACGCTAAATAGATGGTTTGACTAAATCTGATCATAATACCGAGCATCTGTCTTATATTTAAATAGATGATGAATTTTTAAGTTAGTTCACTATCCAAAATCAATTATTTAGTTCCTTGAAACTATTTTATATCATACAACATGAGTTATATAATCATTTGAGAAGGCTACTGGTGATCAGCACTCATTACACCCCCAGACACACATGCTTTATCCTAGATATCTTACCAAGACCAACCCATATGAAATCTAGGTTCATTATGTGGACCATATACATGGTATTGGTAACATTATTCCTATAAATATCATATTGATCCTTATCCTCAATGTGGAATACATAAGGTATGCCCTCCCACATTGGTGACCCATTTGGTCCCCTAATAGTTGATGAGGGATAACCATAGTGGATCATAAGGATAGAAAACAAATTTTTTTAAGAAACACATAAAAACATTTATTAGAAAAATTAATTCAATAAAAATATCCTCCAAATAATAATTACAAAATTAAATCATTTAAAAAAATATGATTTTTTTTTTGAAAATATCATCAATTTAGTTAAATGTGATAAGATAATAATTTATCAAAACAAAGAAAACTATTAGAGTGTTCAAACCAATATAAAATAAAAAAATTTAAAATATTATGAAGGTTTAGTGAAATTATATTTAAAAGTATTATTATATACACCATATAAAATGAATTATGGTTATAACACCAAAATATGGCCAAACCAAAAGAAAATTAAGACAATGTCCCTTACCTTGAGTCCATATTTTCCATGTATGGCCTTTAACAAAAGGATAATAAATTTACATCATTTAATTTATTAATGAATAAAATATAATTGGTGTAATAAAATATAAGTGAATCATGTAATTTAATTACATATTTAAATAGTTAATCTGTTAATTCCAATTCTTGTGTTTTGAGGATGTTTCATTCCTTTTTTCAAAACAACATCTATCTGGTGACCATGGTTAAAGAGGTCACTTATCCATGTGAATCATTATTGTTTTATTTTATTAATTTAATAATATCTTGGTGTTCTCCCTAGGTTTCTTTAGTGCTCCTGGTTTAAATTTTAGGTTTTTATGACTTTTCCAAGGGTGCACGGTTAAGGTGTACTATTTATAAACTGTGCGGGCTCCATAGTGGAAATGGTGAACCCTATTTAGTGGGTATGTTGGATGATCATGACAACGTTTAATGTCCAAAAGACCATGTAGACCCTGTTTTCATTACCGTATACCTCTTAATATATATAATCCATAGGGTTTTTGTATAGTTTGGAAAACCATGCAGACTGTGTAGAAAATATGTATTTTTATATTTTACTATTTCTATTTAATCGATTCATCTTCCCAAAGACACCCTACTATAAAAATATTGTCCTAATTAATTCTAATTGGCTACGTCATCCCTCCAATATCATTATTTACAGATTGTAGGTGGTTTCTTAGTGGGTTTTTATTCAGATCATGGTGTAATAACTCCTTTATTTTCATTATATTAGTTTCTCTCCTACTATCTAATCCCTATAACCCTAAAATACTATCTTGTAATATTATCTATGATATATTTTTATATAATTTTTATATATTGGTTTGTAATGGTTTTTATCAATAATAGGAGTCCCTTCCGAGTGGATTTCATCAAAGGCGACATGGTTCCACCACTAAAGGTTGTCTTTAAATTTCATTTACATTTATTCAAGACTTCCATTGTTTCTTGGGGTTTATAATGTTTTTAGACTATATAATCACTGTGTTAACTATATAGTGTTGTTTTCATATATATATTTCATTTATTATTATTGATTTATATCTAGAGAATGGGTGCAATTTCATGCTTGGAATTTTTTTGATGTGAAATAAAATTCTATAAACACCCTATGTTCAATAAATCTTCATGGATGAGTTTCTTAAATGAAGGTAGTTGTTTTTGGTGTTTTATAAAAAATTATATTTCCAATGTGTGTTTCCAGTTTTTATAGAATTGAGATTTCATGTTTTTAATGGGTGGTTTTGGTGTTATAATGTGAAATGTAATTTCCATTGAGTTGTGTGGTTGTACTTAATGTTGATCATTTTTTATCTTGGAATTGTTTTGGATTTAGATATTATTTTTAAAAAGGTATTACAAAATTTATATTATATATTTATAATAGTGATGGAATATTTTGAACCTTGTGATATATTGATTTTGTATTTTTCAATTTGTGTGCACTCGTGCTTTTGTTTATGTTATTCTTATCCAGGAGATAGATTATTTGTTTTGTCATTCAAATTGTGCACATATGTCAGGGACCTATTTGAGGGTTTTTCATGAGGTTGGAAGGATGTGATTAGGGTGTTATTCCACAAAAATTGTTTATTTTATCTAATGAAATTATTGTTCATGGCTGATATCTATTATTTTTTCCACAAGGACACCGATGTTGCTAAGTTGGGTGTAGTGGGACATTGACTGGATTTTTGAGGGTTTTGAATGGATAGACCCATATTAGTTGTAAATGTCACCTTGATTTGGAGTATTCATCAAGGATACTTCTTATAGGTATTCTATAGTTAGATGAGTTACCATTACCTGGCGGATATATCGGTCAACATTTTCATGTTTTGTGTAGTCCCATTATTTCATGTGGTTTCTCCTCATACTAGTTATCTATATTATTCCTATTTAATTTATATTTCTCCATGTGTATAGATTATTTTATAGACATAAGTGGTTCTTTTCTCACCATTTATTTTGTAGTCATGTTTTTGACTATTTTTTATCCATATGATTGATATATTTATTTATTACCCTTTCTTGTCTTTTTGACATCATTATAGCCTTTTATTATTTGTGTTCTTTGAGTCTGGTATGAATAAACCTTAAAATGGAAAAAGGGGAAAGGTATTTACGATGAATTATTTGTTTAAAAAGAAACATATGAAATATTTGAATCATTGTGTGGGTTTAATTTCATAATTTTATTTTCTGAGATAAAATATTATTTTACCATAAGATTGGAATTATTTTTAAATAGAAGAAAAATTGTGAAATGGTTTTATAAATATGATATTTAAGGAATTTAATGTTATAAATTTTATTTTCTCCCTTGATTTTAATGAGATAACGAAAACCAATTTTCTACCAATTTTTTCAAACTATATTAATTTGTTTCTTTACTAAAAGAATTGAAATGGACTCATGGATGTATTTTACTAACATAAGATCACACCATGCATACTACAATTGGTGGGTATGTATTTGTAATGTCTCATTTATGTCTTCTTAGGTTTTTTATTTTGAGGTTGGATCTAGTGTCATCTTTTTTAGAAGAATATGGTTGTTGGTATCATAGTGGTGACATGACTATCACGAGGAGGGGTAGGTTGGACCCCAGGATTATAATACTGGCTCACTCTAGTTTGTTTTGGAATCTATGTTCTCTTTTTCTCTATTATCTTCGATTTTAATTTTGTAACATTGTATTATTTGGGTAGTTATTTGATTTTCCCCTTTTAGTATGTGAATTATTCATTATTTTGATTGGATATGTCTTTTTTTAATGTTTAATTTAGTTTATTGATCCAGAAAATGTCCCCATTGGTTATATTGATATACATAATGTTTTTTATCAACCTGGCGGTAACATGGAAGCTCCTCGAGTATGTGGAGGGGAAGATAAAGAGATAAATTTATGAATAAACTAGGTTGGTTCATTTCAAAATGCTATAATGGAATCTAGATTCTTGGAAATGACTGGGTTCTCTAGACTCACCTTTTTCATATTTGGGTTTCATTTGTAGAAAGGATATAGGAGCATTTTGGCATCTGTTTTAGGTTCGAGACAACACTTGTTCAAATTTTTCGTGTACAAGATATCTTGTTTATATGGGTGTTCTGAACATTTCTTATGTTTTTAGGTTATAGTAGCCTTTTTTGGAGATGTTATGGAATAGAGTGCTAATTATGTAATTTATAGAGAGTCTTCATGAGATATCTAGTTAGATTAATCATTACAAAGTGTAAAATGGAAGGAATTTAGGGGGAACGTGATTAAGGAATAGATTTCACTAAACAATCCACAGGACATGAAAACCAATATAGATACATATCTAGTGGCACTCACATAGTTAGTGCATAGTCTGAAAAGATGTCTGACCAAACTGTCCATTTTGAGTAATATTGGTTTTTTTAATTCCACATTCTCATGGTTTTGGACCTTGTTATTGGTTTGTTGGTATTTTTTTGGATTTTAAAGGGTTTTTTGTGGTTTTTCAATGTTTTAGAAAAAAATATTTATGCCTTGATCTCTATGTTCATTTGAAAACATTATTTTGGTTAACATTGTTTCTTTGGTAAAAATATTTTAAACCCTTGAATGTATTTTTTATGTGCTTGGTTTTTAAGGAAAATATTCTTAGTTTCTTTGATAATGGGATCATTAAAATGTTTGAGTTAAGTTGAGGATTTATTATGGCTATTTTAAGACCATGATAAAAGCTATTTGGTGGTTTTATTAGTTTCAAAATTATCTTAATTTTTGATTCCCTAATGTAGATGTTTTTAGGTTCTTTATAATCATAATTTTTATTATCTTTTCTAGATATACTTGTGTTTATATATTTTAATGTGATTTGATGGAGTTATTTTTTGTTATTTTTTAGAATGATTATCTTATAAATGAATTATAATGTAGAGAAGTTAATGTCTCATGTTGATTCCACAGTGATCTAGGCACTATCCTTCGAGTTTCTGGTTATTCCCTTACTCATTATTGAGTGGAAGAGCTAAAATAAAACACGATGTTCAGTCTCAAGTATAAACATAATCCTATCCACTTGGGGATCAACTACCACCATGAAGTTTAAATTAATAAACCGTTTGATCCACACCCTAGACCGGGGATTACAGTAGCATATAGGCTATCCAGTTCACAAGGCCTCTACCCTAGTTCTTTTTGGGTACAATCTACCAGGTCACACAATGACCTCTTCCACACATATCTGAGGGAGTAACAGGTGTAAGAAGGTATGATTGGAAGGATATATTGTATCCATCAGTATGATAAAAGATATAGTGTGTTCTTAATAGAATGATACAGACACTGCTCAAAAGATTTTAAAAATACACACAATAGAGAAAACTAATATAAGAAACTATTTAGAAGGCAATATGTGTCTTGAAATGCAGCTCTTGACTATTTTGATATAGATGGGATGAAGTCAAAATATTCTTCTAGAAGTTGACACAAAAAAATGAGTGTCGTAATCTATATTCTAGGTACATGTACAGTTTTATAGGTATATTATTATCCTTCTATGATATGCTTAATTAGCTTGTCAATTTGATGTTCACCTCGGTTTAGATCGCCTTGAGTGTTTTTCTTTTTCTTTTTGAGTTTTAAGTAGTTTCATGATAACGGCATATGTTCTTTAGTATATATCTCCCTCGCACAAGAATCCATCCACTTTTTCTCTTTTGTATGTGTTATTTCTTTTTAAAATGGTTCTTATTTTCAAGGTCCAACAAAGAGCATGTTCATTCCATGGGGATAGGTTCATCATACCACATAGTGTCTGCAAAATGTCCTACAAAGGATTCTAAAAATGTCACTATCATTAAATGACACAAATATGACTGTTAGAAATAATATTAATAGATACATTTTTAAAAGGACTATCGGTGACTTTTGTTTTAGTGTCCCCTTTTGTTAGTGGCTTAAACCATCGATACGTAATTTTTTCAACCTTGAAATACATCGGCGACTCATTACATCAGTGACTTGTTTCATCAAAGAGTCCTTCCTTCTGTAAGTGAAGCATTTGATCTATTCGTGGCTCATTTCAACTGATGGCGAGTCATTGAATTTGTAGGACCATGAAATAGTAGGTCATTTGGACTGACAGTAATTCATCAACATCGGTGAGTCATATGCAATAGTGAGTTTTTCCAATAGTGATTCATTCAAACAGTGAGTCGTTCCAACGGTGATTCTTACAATGGTGTAAACTTCACATACTTGGAACACATGCCTATTTGAAATATCTGTTAGTGAGTCATATGTACATTGGTGATTAATCTGTCTGTCAATGTCGGTGACTCATACTTAGATAATTTTAGATGTTCTGTCTGCCATTAAATTTCACAATGCTAGAGAGTGTTAACACACATAATTATATGTAGATAATCAATTATAAGCTTGTTTAGACTTAGACGCACTTAAATAGTTATATGATTGAAATGATCTGATATACAAGATAATGATTTGATTGAATTTATCACCTAATATGCGGTAATATATATGTTAATATATGACATGATTTTTTTTAATTAAAACCGTTATAATCAGAGATAATGGCCAATAATATCTATGGTCCAATAATCTCCCCCTTTTTGATGATCACAAATAATGGAATTTGTGGAATACAATCCTTAGAAGGATAAAGGATAATGGTTCTCCACATTGTAGTATTACCAAAAAAATAATAGGAAGGGAAAAAAGAATGGCATAATGTTAGAGATAAAATAGACAAGAATGAAATTAAAGAAGAAAAAAATTCCATTAAAGAGAAAAGTAAAATGTATTAAAAGGCACCAATTGGTGGAGTAGTAGGTAATGATGGGTCTGATCTGATATAAATTTGGGGAAACTAACATCTGATCTTGAGAAGGTAATTACCCAGCTTGTCCAAGTGGTGGAGTAGTAGGTATTATAATGAATTCACATTGAACATGGGTATAGAGTTTTAACCACTTTTTGAACTCTTCAATAATTTCACCACAACATTTCCTTGAATTTTAAAAAACATCTTTGTTGTCTATGAAATTTTCCAACAAGGGAATAAATTCTCTCTGCTTTCGGATATAATCTTTAAAGGCCTTTGTCACGAGAGGAACATTAAGATTGGTGTACAAATACATAAATAGACTGTTCATTTGATGAATTGTGTTGAGTTTGAGAAAAACTCATTAATCATTTTTTTCATCTCTTTATATGTGTGTGAATCACTTCTTGTATAATACTTTACATGGTTATGCACCGTATCTGAATTGTCTTGAACCTTGGAAACACTAGCATTTAAGGCTTGCAACTCTTCTTTTAAAATTGAACTAATAATATTATGATCCACAGATTGTGAAGGCTGAGCAGGTTTTGGAGAGGTTGAAGCAACAGAAATAGACGAATGTTCCTTAAAATATTTTCTCCATTTGGTAAAAACAATCACATTAAATTGAGAAAAAAGATTCTAATGTTCATTCATGAAACATTCCATTGTGTTCCCTTACTCAGTAGTTAGATCATTGATGTCGATGGTTAACTTATTCATATAATTATGAATATTTGTGTTTCTTGTCAAAATGGTTTCATAATTTTTAATCATGTTTTTACTAAATTTTGTTAATCACCATCTTGGAAACTGAAGCAGTATTATCTTGAGAGATACAAGTTGAGGTAGAATCCAAACTAGAAGTTCCTGCTTGATTTACACCATCAACCATAGACTTAATAGCATTAAAAATGTCATTCAACTTAGCATTCTATCAATTGGATTCATAATCTAATATCTCATCTAATATTTCATTGACTAACTTATGGATGAACATATGCCTTTGTTGAATTTTTCAAAGTTGGACTTAGTGACATAGTCACTAGAAGTGGTCTTAGCCACCGGTTCCCTTGTTGTAAGTACAACAGCTTACTCATCTGAATCATCATAATCTAATCCCAGTGCCACATACCCACGATTCATTTCCCATTTATCCATAATATCTAAGAACAAAGGAGTAATAGTATCAAGCCTTCCTAATCTAATTTTATGATCTTCACCAGGTTGAGTTACTTTTTATTGAGGCTCGCCCTCTGTGTCATCCTTTATGGAAGCCTCCTCCCCCTCACTTAATGATTCCTTTAAAGGTTTATTATCCTTACATAGAGTTATTTTTCTAGTATATACAACTTGATCCGCTAGATCTGTTGGAGCATCACATTCTTCTTGAACAACACCCTCAATATATACATTTTCTTCAATAATTTCCATTATAGTAGCACTTGGATTCCAATCAGGATGATCAGATTAACAATCACTTCCATGTTCACAACCTTATTCATCATCTCTATATTCATCATTTTCATCTCCATTTTAATTATCGTCATTCTAATCTTTTTCGTTGCCCCATGAATCTGAACTAATAAAGATGATTATTTTCACTTACCCTTAATTTCTCCTTTAGAATTATTGATATCATTATGGAGCGGAACAAATAATTTGACATACAACCTTGATTTATTATCTCATTTATGTTCAACATTAGATATATGCCTGGATTCCATTTTAATTACTTCCGCAAAAAACACACCAAGTATACATCCTGATTCTTGAGGGAAGAATAGTCCACTTTTTTGACAATATAATGCTAAATAAATTTAGATTAAATTTTTCAATAATAATTTAATTCTGATGCAATGGGTCTCCTATTTTCTTCATTTCTAATTAGCTCATTCATAGTTTTCTTATAGAAAAATAATTCCCTTTTGGGAGGAGACGTATCATGGTAATCATAGAACATTCCCTCATGAGGAACCTTAAGACACTCTACCCAATTTATTGAAGATAACAAGATTATCTTCCTTTTCACAATCTACTTCACCCAAGAGACATCAATTCCTTCCAATAGAAGTTCCATATTCATGTAAAATTAATGTAGCAACTTTGGATATAATAATCTGACATTGGTTGTGAACCAATCATGTTGTATCTCCTTTAATTACAAATATTATCTCTCTAAGAGCCAATCCACTAGTATATCTTTCTCTGAGGTTACAACAGGGTTTACGAAACCAGTATTTACAGGAGTTGAATATTTTCTCGATAAACCGTTTTGATTCTTAGATGCACGAGACTATTCAATATCAAGAGCTTTCATCACATGTTCCATTCTAATCAGTTCATTATGGAGGTCATAAGGTGAAGAGTTGAGGGTAAAGAAAGAGAGTGGTGGATGAGAGAGAGTAGCGGTTAAGAAGTATAGTGGATCTATTCAAATTTATATCATTTATGGATTTTAAAATTTTAGAATTTTCATATCGTGAACTGGGATCAAAAAAATTTATGAAATAGTTTAATTTTGATAAAAACATAAAACATATAAAAACAACGATTCATCAGTGTCGGCATGACATATTTTTCATAACACTAATGGTGTCAGCATGAATTATTTTTTATAACACTAACAGTTTCGGTATGACAATTGTGTCAGCATGAAAACAATGTAGGTGTGACAATAGTGTGAAGATAAAAATTGTGTCTACATGACAACAGTGATGTTATTATAACAGTGTTGGCCTGACAACAGTGTCAGCATGACAACATCATAGAAAATGGTCAACGGAAAGGAAACACAATATCTTATTGATTTATCATTCCTAACACATGTCTGATGAAATTTATTCTTTTAGAGTTCAATGGATTTATGAATATGTCAGTAAGATGATATTCAGTTCCAATAAATTGTAAAGTGATATCACCCATCTAATAACGATCTCTCTAAAATTGTTTCCTTAATCAATATGTTTTTTTCTATAATGAGAAATTGGGTTCTTAGAAATGTTAATAGCACTTGTATTGTCACAATTTATATGTACATCTCTAAATTGATATTCATAGTATAGTAGAGTTTGTTTCATACACAAAATCTAATCATAACATCTACCAGTAGTTATGTATTGAACATCATTTGTAGACAATTAAAAAAAATTTGTTTCTTACTGCACCATGAAACTAAATACTTTCCAAAAAACTGACATGTTCTAGAGGTTCTCTTTCTATCTAACATTCATCCACCAAAATTAGCATTAGAATAACTCACTATATCAAATGACTATCCTTTAGGGTAAAACAAACATAAATTAATAGTATGTTTGTGGTATTTGAAAATTCATTTAATAGGATTTAAGTGATATTCATTGGAATTAGCTTGAAAACGGTCACACATAAACACACTAAACATTATATATGTCCTACTGGTGTTCAAGTAGAGAAAACATACAATCATTCCTCTATAAGTGGTTTGATCAATAGATTTACCATCTTTATCAAGATCCAACATACAGGTAGAACTCATTGGAGTGTCACTAATATTGATGATATCAAAGAAAAATCTTTTTAAAAGAACATTTTTGTATTTACATTGATTTAAAATTATACGTTCTTTATTTTGAAAAATCTGAAATCCAAGAACGAATTTAAGTTCACCCATCAAACCCATTTCAAATTCACTTTGCATAATCATTGAAAAATCAATACATAAATAATTTCTTGAAGATCCAAATATAATATCATCAACATAGATTTGAACTACTAAAAAATATTTAGAAATTTGTTTTATAAAAATATTAGGATCAATAATTGTTTTTATAAAACCATCTGTTATGAGAAAAGTACATACTCTATATTACCAAGCTATATGATCATGTTTTAAACCATATAAATTTTTTGTTAATTTAATAACATGTTTTTTAAAATTACAGTTTTTAAAACCATGGGGTTGTTCAACAAAAACATCCTTAACTAAATGACCATTTAGGAATGAACTTTTAACATCCATTTGATAAATTTTGAAATTAAGATGGGTATCGTAATCAAGAAGGATTCTGATGGCCTCAAGTCCAGAAACAGGAAAAAAGGTTTCTCCATATTCAATGGAATCTTCTTGACTATAACCTTATGAAACCAATCTAGAATTATTTCTAACAATATTTAAATATTAATCTATTATGTTCCTAAGAATCCACTTATTGCCTATGATAATGGTGTCTTTGGGTCTATCCACAATTTTACAATCATTATTTCTTTAAAATTGGTTAAGTTAATATTACATAGCCACTACCCAAAATTCTTCTTTTATTAAATCATTGATGTTTTTTATGTTCAATTTGTGACAAGAAAGAATGATGTTCAACTTGATTTCTAATAGAATCCCTAGTTTGTGTCCCTTTAACAATGTATCCAACAACAAAATCTAAATGATTATTCATGAGGGTTCTAGTTGGTCTAGAAAAAAAGAGGCTTGTAACTTCATGTCCATCTATATGTTCGGGTTTATCATTCATATAATATGATTAATTTTTAGAACTATTGGATTAACTGAATTCTTGACAAGAGAATTACATGATTGTTCATTTATGTCCATGTTTGATATATCATATATATGGTTTTCAAGAGATTTCTTAGGTTCATGTGGATATATTTCATCAAATTTGATATGCTTGGATTCTTCCACAAACTTGGTTCGTTTATTAAAAACTCTATTGGATTTAATAGAGGTTGAGTAACCTCGAAATATTCCTTCATCACCATGGGATGAAAATTCTTCAAGATTATCCTTTGTATTAAGAATATATAATTTGCAACCAAAAAATTGAAATAAATAACATTGGGTTCTCTATATTTAAAAACTCATAAGAAGTATTCTTTAGTATAGGTCTAATTAAGATACTATTATTTATGTATAAAGTAGTATTCCAAGTCTTCACTCAAAAGTAAATAGGTAGATCATATTAATCACGCTATGTTCAGGATATCTCTTGTAAGGTTCTATTTCTTCTTTCGACAACTCCATTTTGTTGAGTTGTCCTAGGGGTAGATAAGTTATGAATATAGATATTATGTGAGAAAAAATATTCAAATTAATTATTTTTAAACTCACGGCCATGATCACTTCTTAAGGATTTTATTATAGGTCCACTTTTATTTTCCACTGTTTTATCATACATGGTGATGTAAGTATATGATTCAATTTTGTGATCTTGGAAATAAGTCCATGTATACATAGAGTATCCCTCTATAAGAACATACACATAGTGCTTCCCATTAAAACTAGAAACATAATGTGGTCTAAAAACTTCCATGTGAACCAACTATAGAGGCTGAGAGTTGAATATTCTTTCTTTTATTTGAATTATATCATGTGTTGTTTACCATTTGGATAAGGATTATTGACTTTGTCAATTGGGAACTCATGTTTTGGTAATTTCTTGACTCACCTTTTTCAAGTATGCTTTCTAAGAGAGTGTACATTGCAATGTCCTAATATCCATTGCCAATTCCTAGAATATTTATGATTGGTACTTAAACAATAAAAATTTCTAGATACTAAGAATATAGGTTAAAAAATATACATCTTCATTTCTAAAAGAAGAAAATAATCAATTTTTTATTGTTAAAAACATTTCAGAAATAATTTCCAAATTTAATATGAAAGCGATAATCGAGAAATTGTTAAATATAAACTAGATTATATTTCAATCTGTCAATAAAAAGCACTCTAGAAATTAAAATTGTGTTAGAGGTACTAATCTGTCATAATAAAATTATTTTTTCTTCGGCATTGTCACCAAAGGTGACATATCCACCATCAATCTTCATCAAGATCTTGAAACATGAGTAGTCTACTACTATATGTTCTGAACATCCACTATCCAAGTACCACTACCTCTTGATATATATCTTTAAATAGCTCTCCCACAAAATAATCAAGAAAAAAATAGACTTTGTTACCGAGATTTGTTTGGGTCTTGTGAAATTAGTAATCAATGCTTAAGGGTCCCAAATTTTCCTCATAGGTTTCCTATAAAAATTATAAAACATAATTAAAAAAATACTCTATTTAGTCCATAAAAACCCGAGGTAGTGAACAATTTTCCAAAATAGGTACTAGCATCAGAATTATAATTTTATGGTAGAAGAATAGGTTTTAAATATTTACATAGAAAATTTGTTTTGAATAGGTTTCTCTATCCAGAGTGATATCCAATACCTGAAGTGCACTTAAGATCTCTCTGTTTACTACGAATTTGAGTAACAATATTTTTTTCATTGGTAAAATTTTCTAGATCTTTTTTAAATTTATTATTAGTAATTTTTAATTCATTTATTTCTTTGATATATTGAACATTATTTTCCATTTAAACAGTAAGTTTATACTTAATAGTTATAGTAATATAATGTTTTTTCCTTATAGATTTATATATATCTTTTAGTTTTTTGCAACATTAATCCAGTATATTACAGTATTCATATAATTAATCACTTTTTATATTTTCATAATCAAATTCATTTTCAGAATAATATTAATTGTGCACATGATAATATGTGGTTACCTCAGATGTGTATGTCATAAAACACATATTTTCCAAGTCATATTTTTCATCATGAGATGATGCTAATTCACTGGAGCAATCTTTAGAGGAACTCTATGTTTCCTTCATTTCTTTCTTCTACATCATGTATTTATTTTCATACCTATTTTTGTATTTTAATTTTGGATGGTCTTCTTTGACATGTCCTCTCCTCTTGTATTCATAGGAAACAATCTCCTCTAATTTTTTATTTTTTTTCAATTCCATTTCCATTTTCCTTTGTTATCATACCCTTCTATTTAATTGGTCTTCTTGAAGAAATTATTCTTTCTATAGAATATTTTGAATCTTCTGGCTAGATAAGCCATCTCTTCATCACTATTTGATGTTAATTTATCCTTACTAGAGCTTTAAATAGAGGCTATCACCTTTTATTTTTCCTTGTTCTTATAGGTATCAGTCTTGTAGGATGTAAAATTTCTCTCAGGTTCATTCTCTTCTTCTTTTTTGACTTTCAACTCTTCCTCATACATAATTATTTTCTAATGAGTTCTTTTATAGTTAGTTTGATTATGTCACATGATTCTCTATTTAAGACATACATTCCTCTCTATCTATCAGGTAACCATATGAGAATCCTCATAATTTTTTCTTTGTCATTAACATCACTTCCCAGAGAGATCATAGTGTTTATTATTTCTTTAAACCTGAGATACATGTCATAAATATACTTGTCATGTTTTGTCTTAAAATTATCTTAATAAAAAGTGTATGTGTTATGTCTCATTTCATTAACACTAGAAGTTTCTTCATGTCAGACAGAAAAAGTATCAAAAATTTCATGGGTTTTTTACATGAAGAAAGTATGTTAAATTCTTCATCTCCTAAAGAATAGTATTAGGCATTCATGGACTTGAAATTATTGTTATAAGCAGTCTTAATTGGTTAATCCCATATATTTATAGTAGTAGAAGGAATATTATATTCATAAAAAATTTAAGACCTAATTTCAAAACCCATACTTCCTAATCACATTTTCATTTTAGTTTTCCATTCCATTAAAGAATGGAGGTATGTTGGTAGAAAAACCTTCCAACAGATTATACATAATAAAATTTTAGAAAAATATTTTAAACAGGTAATAATGTAGTATTACCAAAAAATTTATGATATTTGAACCAAAACTAAAATCATGGTTGTAAACGATTGAAAATGATTTGAAAACAAGAAAATTACTAAAACCATTGATGCCGAATTATGGTCGGAGAATATTACTCACTAGGTGAGTAAATTGAGTATCTATAAAAATTTCTATTAAAAATTTATAATTTGATTTTTTCCCTAATATTTAAAATTCAATTTCCTAGTTACCCAGTTGTGAATTTATAAGATCCTGACTATTCTATTAATTTCTCAATAGAGTGATTAGTTCTTAGTTTGATTAATTTTATAATTAATACATTTTTGAAACTAACTTAATAGGTCAATATTTTTATAAAAACGTACTAAGACTATCTATCAGAGTTCAATTTAGTTTTAAGAAACATTTGACAAAACATAGTAAAACTAAAAGGTGAAAACACGGTGGAAACAAAACAAGAGGTTTAGTCTAAAGTAGATACCTAATCCACTTCACATTGTAATCAATTTCCATTAAGAAGTTTATATTAATTAATATTTTTATCCACACCCTGGATTGGTGTTCACAATAGTACACAGGATATATGGATCACAAGACCTCTACAACAGTTCATCGCGGGTACAAACTACCAGGTCACATAGGGACCTCTTCCACATCTATTCATGGGAGTAATAGGTGTAAGAAGGTATGATTGTAAGGATATCTGGTATCCTTCAGTTTGATTTTGGAGACAGTGTATTCTTAACATACAGATACACACACTGCTCAAAAGTATGTAAAAATGCACAAAATAGTACAAAAAAATATGAGAAAGAATTTATAAGGCTCTGTGTGACGTGATATGCAGCACTTGAATCATCAAATGTAGCTAAGATGAATTCTAATTCTTCTTCTAGATTTTTTTCACAAAAAATAAAGGTTTTAAATCTAGCTTTCAAGTATAAGAATGGTTCTACATGTATATTCTTCTCATTATTAGATATGATGAAGTATTTTATCAATTAGATATTCATCTCGGTTGATATTTCCTTAAGTGTTATTTTTTTATCTTGAGTTTTTAGTGGTTGAATGAGATTTATAGATGTTACATAGTATATCTCTCTCTCACATATGCATGTGCATCATTTTTCTCATCTGTATAACTTCTATCTTTAAAATTATTCAAATTTTAATGGGACGAAAAGATCATGTTCATTTCCTATGAATGGGTTTATCATACCTTTTACTATCTTCCAATTTTATTACAATGGATTATAAAAAATGATAGTATCATTAAATGACAGAAATATGACCGTGAGGAATAATATTAATAAATATAGAATTAAATTTTCTATCAGTGACTCATCTATCAGTGTCTCATTTTGTTGATGAATCAACCCATCAGTATATCATTTTTCAGTCTTCACATATGTCTGTGATTCATTAAATTGATGTCTTGTTTCAACGGTGAGTCTTTCCTTCTGTAGGTGAGACATTTGATTTATCACTCACCCATTACAACTCATAACGAGTCCTTATGTCAATAGCACCATGCAACGGTAGGTCACATTTACTGATGATAGTGTTTCTACGTCGGTGAGTCATATGAAAAAGTGAGTTATTCCAATGGTGAGTCCTTCCAATAGTGAGTCTTTCCAATTTTGATTCCTTCCAATGGTGTCAATATCACATACGGAGAACATATGCATGTTTGAATTGTTTTTTAGTAAATTATATATCTATTGGGGAGTCATCGATCTGTTAGTGTTAGTGAATCATACATAAGAAAATTTAAGATTTTATTATACTTCAAAAAATTCACAGAGTGTTAATACTAATACTTACACATAGATAATCCATTATATGCATTGTTATACTTAAAAAAATAAATACTTATATGATTGAAATGATCTGATATATAAGATAATTATTTGATATAATTTAAGATCTTACATGTTCGGAGATATATGTTAAAATATGATATGATTTGTGATCATTAGAAACATTATAGTAAGAGATAGTGGCCAAAAATATCAATGGGCCAACAAATTTCACATTGAACATTTTGATGATATTCGATACATATACCCAAAATGACTTCGGTAGGTTATCTATTGTTAATGATGTTATTCATTAATAACCCATAGAAAAATTAAAATAAAAATACAATTATTATTCATTTATTATAATTTTAAAACCAAACATGAAATATACTTTTGATAAATGAATTATGTTACAATTATTGAGATGGTAGGTCATACACACACATTAGTAACATCTCCTTTTCACATAAAACATGATGGAAAGAAGGTATGTGATATTTTATCATTATTGAATTATTATTATATTATAAATACCATATTTTATCTATAAAAACTCTTATATATACCAAACATGTGATGTGGTGTAGAAAAATGAGTAACATCGCTTTGTGGATGTGGTAATCCACACATACGGACGAACAACATTACAATTTTTCAATGGAAGGAAAGGTAAATAAATATATGATATATTATCTTCAATAATGATAATTATTCCATGAATATAATATATATATATAAATTAAGTCCATAGTTATAATCATCCACGAGATTTGTCAATAGAAAACAAAACACATTTTTTCGTTGAGGTGATTGTTCACATGTATGTACAAATGATGTTTCTGTTCCCTATAAGATGGAAAAGGAGATGAATAAGGGTTGTGTAATATAAATAGAAAATAGTATTGTTAAGATATTTATGATATTATTTCATCATGATTAAATAATTTTGACGGAGTAATACAAATAAACAAAATAAAAACACTAAGTTAAGAGTTATACATCTCCTTTAGTAAGCCACGTTTATATTACACCTTCAGCCTTATAGGAATGTATTTTTATGAGACCAAAGCCTCCAGGTAATGGGGTTGAAATTTGGGTTTTTTTGGTAGGAATTTGATGAACTAGAGTCTTTAAAATTTGGAAGGAATGAAGGTAAGGAGGTTCCCTTTTATAAGTGATTGAATTGAAATACTTGGAATTTATTAAAATATTAAATAATATATATATCATAACCCTTTATAGTGGAACCAAGGAACTCAATAATAGAATATAAGGATTTATATTGTTGGAATAAACTAAACTAATAAAATCTAGAAAATTATTGGAAAATATTTTATCCTTATCTCATCATCAATCTACAGTTTGTTCGTTTTAACCATAACCATGATAACTTATATTTCTTCCATGATAAATTATTTTTGTGAAAAAAATAAATTGGGAAATATTTTTTTCAAAATATGATTAAAAATTTAATATCTATCTAATACGGTTCAATTTATATAGGTTTTAGAAATTAATTTTAACATAATAACACATAACACATGAAAAATGACTTTTTGGAAAATACTCGGTTTAAGAGTAAAAATCGATTTTCCCGGAAATAAAGTAATATATTAGATTCAATTTTTTTGGTTAAACAATAAAAAAGTTATTTTTTTATAATTTTGTATAAATAAACTAATAAATGGAAAATTTGACCCATTCCAATAAATGTGATGACCCAATAATGTTTTTTAATGTGAATAAAATGTAACTTATCTTGAAAAAATTCAATATTAAGCTCCAAAATTCATAATATTGTTTTCTAATAGCTTATATATCTCATTAGACATATAATAGGACAAAAATAACTCATATAACAAGATAAATAATTGAGTTAATGATATTATAAGGCTTTAACACAATTGTTTTAACATCATTTACCCATAAAAATGTGACAAATATTTGTTCTGAATACTTTTAAAAAATAAAAATAATAAAGCCCATATTATTAATAGATATTAATTTTTGAGATTAAAAATATGTTATCAATTTTATAAAATACTATTTACAAAATTTTCAGAATTTAATTTTAAATGAAACTCCCAAAACATGGAAAATAGTTTTTAGAAAAAAATGCATTTTAAGCATAGAATTGGATTTACTAATACATTATTCCTAGTAAAAAACATAAATTGAATGTAAAATAATTTTACTGAATTTTTAATCTATAAATTTTATTATAATAATTAATTAATATTCATTTATTTAATTATTTATGATTAAAACAAACAGTACAAAAAATACAATTTTTTATAAAAAATATATTTTAAATCTCAAAATTGACCTTATATGATATTCATGTATAATAAATATTCACATATAAAATATAATATTATATATAATTAAATTATATTATGTTATGTTAAGATTAAATTCAAGGGTCAACTAAATGATTATTTTACAAAAATCAGTGTTTTTTTATATTCATTGAAAATACTATATTTTTATAAATATCTCAAAATTTCACCATAAGATAATATTTATATATTTATTTAAAAAATGATAAAATTATTAAAAAAAATTATTAATTGAGCATAATATTCTCTCATCAAAATAAATAATAATCATTATGATGAAAACCTATTTTTGAAACATAAAATAACTTTACTAAATATTGAGTACTTATAACTTATAAATTAATAAATAGATTGGAATTATATATAAATTATATAAACACTCTTAATAATATTTCTATAAATATTCATATATTCAAATTTAATGTCTAGAATATATTGATCCCATTAAATAAAATCATTTTATATTATACAATAATTCATTTAATGTTTAATGCTGCGTGTTAAGAAAACTATCATGTATTGTTTTCATTGAACTAAATTTATTAGGGTGTTACATTCAACCGACTTAAATAAATTTAGTTCATACAGTTATATTTCATTCATGATAAAACAATGATTTAAAAAAAATTTAGAATCAAATCCACGGATTGGAAGACATAACAATAGATCATGGGAAAAATTGTTTAGAAATAACATTATTTAAAAAACTACGTCACAAAAAAGGACAATAATAATTCTGTTTCAAGAGAGGTAAAGGTAAATATGAAGGCCACCTAAAATGAATTATAAATAGGTGTCTATATTAGAAAAGCATTGGCAGGAATTGAAAACATAGACTTGGAGTGAAGATTCATTTAGAAGATAATGTTATAAATTTTTTGGGAAGATAAGAAATAGTAAATTAAACACAAATGAATGTTATAGGATAAATATTTTATTTCTAGATACCTTTCCTATATTTGGGAAATTATATTAACATTATGATATATAACATGAGAAAATATACTTACTTGCTTTCATTCCATTCAATTAGCACAATTTCAACCATTAGTTGTTGTTTGGGGAGTTTCTATCCTTCTATCTCATATTTTACTCAATGAAATGAATATTGACGAATTTTTTTCATTAATGAAACACTAAAATTAGCATTTAAAAGATCACTAATTCCATAAAAATAAAATGAGTTATTCATATTTTCTTTTAAAATTAAAAAACCATAAATTGTTAGTGAAAAAAATATAATATCTAATATGAAGTATTAATAAATTAATATAAAAATCATTAGAAATGAAAACCCATAGTTCAACATAAATCATACCATAAATAACTAATCATAATATACTTAAATTATTGTAGCCAAATATTGAAACCGTGTGATTTTAATTATTTGATCATATGCTATTCCTATCATGACTATCTCCCTATAAAGGAAAACCACTTGTGCTGACAATGGAGGAAGAGAGATGATGACCCACTAAGTCCTTCCTCCAGTAGGACTAGGATGATGATTATAACATTGAGAATGAAATCTCACAAATGGGATCCATTAACGTCGATATTAATATGACAAAAATATAAGATAAATCAACTATAAGAAAACTCATTCCATAATATAAAAATGAAACAAAAACCTTGAAACAATTCATGTATAAGTAAAATCAATATAGATAAATGTATTTAAATAAATATCCAAAAGAAAATATATGGAAGAAAGACAACAACAACCTACTTAGTAAACATAGTAATTTCTATCATGATCAATGTATTCGTCCTCAAAAACTAAAATAGTTTATATATATATAGGTTGATATTACATGTCTAATCAATATGGTCATAAAAAATTTTCCTATAAACATTTGAGAAAGAGTATACAAATTCCCCTGGGAGAAAAAAACCACAAAAACCTGTGTTGGTCAACTAAAAAACTCCATCTCACCATGGAATTATCACTAAATAAAAAATTCATGTGTAAGAAGATAATAAAAAAATATATTAGAATACCATGAATCGCATTCCCTGCTGATTCTCCACTCTCATAAAGGAACACCATACATCATGGAACTGACATGTTTTCTCCACAACACATTGTTCCAAGAAAGCCAAATGAACCAAACTACCACATCACATCTCACCAGACAAAACATGGGTCATCAGACCGCATCTTTCTCGAAGACACCTAGGCCACCACGCTATATCTCGCTTGAAGACACCTAGTCTATCACAACACGTCTCTCCTAAATAAACCTGGTCTATTACAATAGATCTTTCCTGAAAACACATGGTCTATCACACTACATCTCACATGAAGACACATTTTCCATCACACCACATCTCTCCTTAAGACACATGGACTATCACACCACACCCACAAATAGAATAGTAGAAAATCATGAACATAAAGGGCATCGACCTTGATCCCTACCCTTTCCATGAATGATCCCAACCATAATTGAACTCATCATCTCAAAAAAGTCCAAAACTAGTAAACATTTTAATTTTATCCATCACTGTGTGGGAATATATAACTCATCTTGAAGAGAGGGTGGTGGGAAGACAATATTGCCACTAGTCCAACCTCACCATTAATATGTTAGAACAAACACCCCCAAAATATATAGTATTATGAAATGGTTCTCGAGATGGTTGGGTTGCATATAGTATTCCTAATGAATATACAATGTATACATATAATTCCACTCACCATCCCTACCTATGGGTTGACCACACAAGCACCAACCATCTCACAACAACATCCTTAGGGTCTCAAAACCATTTTCCTCTTTTGTAGCCACCACTAAATTAAAATCAATACACAATAAGCCACAATAAATAAGATAAATTCCTCCCTTTCTTTTAAATTTTTTCCAATTTTTAAATTCCCCATTTACAAATGAATTTCCCTCGTTAAATCAATTTTTTCCATCATATTCAATTAACTGTAAACATAAACCATGATTAACCAAAATACCATTTTAATTCATTCATTAACCATTAAACCCATGATATTAAAATTCATAATTTACATTTAGTTCCATTACCACTTAGGAAAACTCCAAAACATAACACCACCAAAACAATCCTCCAACCTTATTTTTTATAACAACCTCATATCACCTCTATTTCGCATCCACAACTAAATTCTATATCATAACTATTTTTCAAATCAAAACTACTTTGTACCACATCCAATTCTCATGACATCACCTCCCCGAATCAAAACTATACACCATAATGTGATTTTCAACACATTTAGACATCAATTTTTAGATTTAGAATGATGATTTTAATCACATCCACTTTTTTATCTTAGGGGAATTATTACACTAGAAATATTTCTAGAGGTATCAATTTTATTAACTTGGTATAAGTGGTTAGAAAATTGCATTTTAGGAGATAATGAAGAACCATACAACAAGGGTTACAAAAATAATACATTCACAAAACAAACAAACACTTGAATAGATATAATTATTTGAGATTCTTCAAGGTCATACAATCACAACATCAATTATAACAAAAAGATTTAAAATCATGTTATTCAATTCCCCTTCACCTTTTAATTTGAATTAAACTATTAATTTATCTTTAATTATGCTGAAGAAGACTATATTATCAGAATATGACAAGATTATATCCCCTCTTGGATGATAAAATAGATTAGAAATATAGGATCCCCTACCTAAATCAAAACTTATTGTTTCACTACACAAGGATAAATCCAGAACACAACCACCACCAAACACCATAATGGACGTGAACACCCTTACAGACCCTGAACCCAACATCCATATCAGTATCAAATCAACATAACACCAAAATAAGATATTTATCTAGTCATAAACCCTTCCAAAATGAATAACTAGAAGTAAAGGATGGGGAGGAAAACTATTGAACTCAATGGTAACAGAGTATATCATTCCACCAAGTTCAGGGTTGAAATTCACTAAAAGGGGGAGTAAGAGAACATTAGGATGCACTTACGTCACCCAAAAATGAGATAAAAGTTGTAAATGTGATTGGGGATGAAATGATTTATGAAATTATACACAGAATATAAAATATAAGACCACAATGCATCCCCTAGTACCACATTGCAAAATGGATGAAAATTGAATAACTACTACACAATGGGAAGGAAAAATCCCGAGAAAGGATAGTCAATCTAGACTCTGAGATCATTGGCTATTTCCATTACATGGATCTTAATAATCATTGGATTGTCCATGGTGAAATCTAGACCACTATGTCAGAAACTCCCTTTAGTTAACAAAACCACCAAAAACTGTCCCTAGAACTCCATGCCATAGTCAGGTTTCTCTTCCAAAACCAAATGATTTTAGAATAACTAAAAAACATGAAACATAAAATGAGATACCTCCAAACAGTGTCATTAAATATAATAAAACCTCCATGAAAGGGAAAATTACATCAGGCATTCACACTACCACATCACAACACAATTTTACCATCCACCCCGCCAAGAAAAACACTCCACTGTTTTATTCCAGCCATAAGAAACCACCCATTTCATATAACTTCCATCTCTATATAATCCTCAATAAATCACCAACCATTAAACACCATCTCCATCACACAATAAATTCCCAAGCACACAAATCATGGAAATCCCTCTCCCTTGTAAAGATATTAACTTTATTGTGAATCGCTTCATTTCCCATATAGTTTTATTTATGTCAATGTATTATGTGTTATTATTAGGAATTATGTTTTTAGTATACTTATGCTCAATGTATTAGCACACATAACATTAATAATATAAAATAAAATCTCTTAAAAAACAATATTTCAAACAAGACATCGTCAATGAAAAATAAAGAACCTTAATACTCAAAAACATATATAGATATTAGGAACACATCTGTGTATCATACTCCCAATAACTCTCCTCTTGGGAACCTTACATCTACAATGAAAAAATGGAATGGTCCATCAACACAACACCTTATCTTATGGATCCCGAATCACCATTGGCCACTCCATAAATTCCAAGTTATCCTCTATATCATAGTCACTATAATAAATGACATGTAATTAATCTTGAAGATACTTATAGAGATTAGAGACATGAAGTTTGTTGTGGATCCCATCCAGTAATGGTGGTAGTGAAAATGTATAAGACACCTTTCCAATGTGAAACAACACCATTACATGTTCAATAAACAGGGGTGATAGGTTACAACCACTATAAAACCTCTATTTTCCATGTCGAGGTGAAACTCTCATGAACACATAGTCTCCAACCTTGAAATGCAAGGACCTCATCCTATGATTGGAATAGTACTTCTATTATTATTTTTAAACTTGTATCCTCTCATGAACATCCTAAACATTTCTATTATTCTCTACACCACATCAGGATTGAGAACTGATGAATTCCCAATATCATCCCAAAACAATGATGAATGACAAGATCTACCATAATATTCTTAAATGGGACCATGCCAAAGGATAAATGATATAAATTTTATAAGAAAACTGAACCAAAGGGATGAAATTTTACAATGATCCAAGGAAGTATAAGATATAGAGGAAGAATATCCTGATATCTATAAACCTATTCTAAATTCTTTGGTATTTTCCATGAAACAACTAACCATACCTATTACAGTTACATGTACACAAACTAATGAGACACTGAATACCAAATTAAATACACATATCATGTCTGTAACATATGCATGGAAAACCTTCCCTAGAGATTGTAGAATCTATGAATGTTTGAGATAGATCTAAGATGATCAACATGCTCCTCCCATGACTTTGACTTGATCAATATTTCATCAATGATCATGACTACAAAATATTATGGGAATTTACAAAACATAGAGTTCATGAGACCCATTAACATAGCTGGTGCATTCATGATACCAAATGACATGACCATGAACTAAAACGTCCCATACCTGTATAAAAAGAAATTATCCATAACATAATACAATTTTTCCCTCAATTGGTGACACCCTGACCATATATCTCTCCTAGAAATCTAACTTGACCCTCTCAGCAAGTCAAAAATATCATATATCCTAAGAAGAGGGTAAGGATTCTTGATATTCGTCAAATT
Organism: Viscum album; assembly: GCA_963277665.1. Lineage (NCBI taxonomy): Eukaryota > Viridiplantae > Streptophyta > Magnoliopsida > Santalales > Viscaceae > Viscum > Viscum album. The sequence goes on along the minus strand of OY728143.1, from coordinate 255,253,449 downwards.
CAACCTCAAATAGTTTGTACAAAACCACATACTATCATAAACATTATTGGTGAATAACAAAAAAACAACCCATCATGACACATCATTCTAGATAAAAATAGTATGCATCATATCATCTTTCTAAATCCTCAAATACCACAACTCTTAAAGGTTCTTTCTGATAAGTACATATCAAAATCATATAAGCACCAAGAATTATGTCTATCCTGAATTCAACATGACATTGAATGGGTAGAATCACAACCACCTTGTAAAAAACCTCTAGGTGCTCCATAACAACCCTGAGATCCTTCTCAAACCCATCATAGATGATTCCATGAACAAATTAACCATTAAATAAATAAGGGGATTATAATGTTTACTACCAACCTAAATACTCCAATCTCTAGGGAAAATATCATGATGGTCATCAAAATTCAAGAACAATAATCTTATATGAAATAAGTTGATAATATTATTCGTGAAATAAAACTAGTTGATACATATAATGATATCATATTGATGCATTTATAGAAATAAAAGTTACACATAAGACTGATGTGGCCACATCATCAGTCTAAACCCCCATCATATATCCAAAAAGAAGGTTTGGGATCCAACTACCATTTACTAAACTAGGGGATGAGAAGACATATATTTATAGTCCCATTTAACATACTTTAGTTGGTGAAGAAAAGGATAATGTATCGTCAGAATAATAAAAGAACAGAAAATGGTAGAATACAATTTTAGAGTGCCTTGGACTATCTTTGGACCCTAGGAGTTACCTCCTCCACTATATGCAACTAACTATGCCGAAATCCAAGGCCTTTATGTTTTTTTAAACCTACTTGACCTCACATAGTTTGGGGTATCATAATATAAGGGACATCCTAAGGTTGGTGCATGCATAACACATTTCATATCTACCGAATATAAGTCCACTTATAGTGATGCTGAAATGGTCAAACCGGTAGCTATTGTTATGGATGATGTGGAACCTATCCACCTCCACCATATTGATATAAGAGAAACATTGGTCCCTAATTATAATGATGGACAATACTCCTATGATAAAAACACTATCCCAAAGCCCATAGGAAAACCATGAAAACCACTAGTCTCATAAGGTCAGAAGGAAGCTATTGAAGATTAATCAACACTAATAAAACACATGAAGGTCATGATGCATGAAAATAGATGTTGAGGATCCATACTATCTCTCTAATTGTGGTAAACATTCTCATGATTTCAAAAATACAATTACTTCCTCCATCTCATGAACCTTCAAATAATTTGACAAAATAAAAGGAGTAACTACATATTGGACAAGCGCACACAGTGCCTCTTAAATTCATGGTTCTCGAGAATCCTCATCTGGAAAAAGAATGGGGAAAAACTTTAACAAATCCTGGAACATGATCCAAATATATCTCACATAAAATCACCCATACTAAAGATAAATTATCTTCTTTCTCTTCGTTGGATTCATGGTCAATGAAAGGAACTACTCTAATAACTTGTTTTGAAATATAACACATAAAACCCTTACCCCTTATGCTCACCAAGATATAACACCCACCAATAACATGCAACTACATTCATATGAATACCTTCCAATGATACCTAGTACTATATCAGTGCCTAGATGAAATTGATGGTGATCAAGAGCTCATCCGACTAGATATCTGCCTCTAGATAGGTATCACCACCCTCATACTGCCCCAAATCATATAAATAAAAAGTTCATACTGATATTTATTAGTAACCTTTCTCCTAAAACAGATCAACCCTTTGGAGATAAAATAGTATCAACCTCTTGAACCTCCTTTCAATTAACCACATGAAGATGATGTCTAGGATCCATATTATAAAGGCAAAAAATATTTAATAATCTATGCAATACAAAATTTTATTAATATTCATTTTATTAATTTTTACATTACCGCAACCAACCAAAATAAACAAGAAAAGATGTCATTCTCGAAATATTTACCTCTCATAGGTCGCTGCCCTATAAGTGGAACCACATCACTTTTTCATTCTGTAGGATCATAGTCTTTGTGTTGGGTAATGGGGGCCCCTAAAATCTTATTTCCCAGCAAATATTCCCTGGCCTATGTAATGCACCATAACACACTGACAACATATCACACAAAACCCATGTAATGCTCATTGTTCCTAACTCTATATTCTATCATATCCCTCAAATAATACCGATGATACCAATATAATGTGTCCCTCTCCATTAAAAGGTACCCATTTTATGCTTTCAATGAATAATTATCCCCTAAGTCCCACTACCAGCAGGCTTCAAGTTGGAAACTAGCAATGTCGGTATAAAATCTCAAAAATTTGGTGAATTACCCACTATAATAATATGATAATGATATATGCTAAATAAAAAAATTAAAATCCATGAGATAATATAAAAATAATAAAAAACCATCCCATAATTCTTCTATAACTGAAATAGATATAGATAAAAGAATTCAAATAATTATCCAAAAGAAAAGCTAAGGATGCAACACATTAATAACCCAAGGGTTCGAGCTAGTAATGTCTACAAGAGTCCACATAGTTCTCCTAAGAACATTGTCACGACCCGACCTCGGGCCCGTGTCGTGACTACCCCAAGCCCGCCTTCCATAGGCCAGGGGCTGGCGACTAGCACCAAGGCGTAAATCCCAACAAAAAGGGAAGGCATTGCCTTTGAAAAGTAAACAAGCACCACAGAGCAAGAAAGCGGAAAAGTAAACACTATGTAAAACTGTACAAGCTGTGCTGAAAGTAAAAAGGGGCCGGAAATACAAGCCCAACTGTAAAGTACAACTGAAAGGAAAAACAGCAACTGAAAAAGGGAAAACTGCAGCGTCGAGCCGTCCTCCGGAAGTCCCACCTGAAGGGTGGGTACAGATAGCCTCCACTGCTCCTCGGGTCCACCTAACCGCTCCGAGTACGTCCCGCCCAGTGGTCCACCTCCAGGTACTGTTCCGCTCCGCAAGCCTCCTCCACGATCAGCGCTGTCCGTCGTCTGCAACCAACACCACGAAGTGCGGGCATATCCCGTGCAGGGGTGAGTATAAGCTACTCAGTAGGGACCCCGAGACCCCCGAAGGTCTCCCGAAATCCACAAAGGATAATCCACAAAGGAAAGATACAATCACGAAGTAACATCTGACACGGCTTAGGTATATGCACATACATATACCTAAGTCTTCAATTCCCGTTCTGCTCCAACGTCTGAGCCCAAGCACAACCCAGTCCACACAGGAAAGCAAAACGTATACCCACGCAGGATAGAGCAACACAATCCACAAGGGAGAGTAAACAGTAAATCCACACAGGATAGCTCAACACAATCCACAAAGGAGAGTAACACAAGATTCAGCTCACACAGGTATACTTCTTCGGATGACGATAAAGATGATCAATGAATCATCTAAGTCGTCGGACCCACGAAGGATCGATAGGTACTAACCTTGCAGTGACCCACACAGGATCGGGCCCACGCAGGACCTGTAGAAGTTGGCTCACACAGAACCGCTGAGAGATGACCCACACAGGATCGGGCCCACACAGGACCGGGACCATGCAGGACCTGTAGGCGCTGGCTCACCCAGAACCGCTGAGCGCTGACCCATGCAGGATCGGAACCACACAGGATCGGGCCAACACAGGACCTGTAGCACTGATCCACATAGGATCGCTGAGTGTAGTAGTCGTCGCAGTCCGCTGAGGATCTCTGCACAGTCGTCGCCGCAGTCCACTGAGGATCTCTGCACGGTCGTCGTCGGAGTCCACGGAGGATCTCTGCACAGTCGTCGCCGCAGTCCACTGAGGATCTCTGCACGGTCGTCGCTGTCGAAGTAGCAGTCGCAGCCAGCACTAGGGTTCCCGCACACAGCAAGCTCGTTCGGGAAGGTCCGCTCCACGAGCCGAGAGGCTGATACATCAACTGACACGAAGTCCGAAGTTGATGTATCCAAAAGTTCCGTATCGTCAACAGGAACTCAACGTCGCAGACGGCGCGTCAATCGGACGCCCGGTCTGAGAGATATTGGCATTTTCGTCCCAGGGGCCCGGTTGGTTTTTAAGGCAAAACCAACCCGACCGCACTCCACCTGCATCCAAACCTCGGGCGGAGTATGCCAAAAGATCCGTCTCACTTAGAGGAATTCAACAAAGCTGACGGCACGTCAATCGGACGTCCGTAGCTCAAGATATGAGCGTTTCCGCTCCGAGGGCCCGGTTGGTCTCGTGTACGAACCAACCCGGCCGAACTCAAAGTATTCCGAAACCTTAAGTGCGATATACCGAAACGACCGTCTCGATCCAAGGATCGCGTTGCCACTGACGGCGAGTCGTTTGGAGGCACGAAGCTCAAGATACGGGCGTTTGAACAAAAACGTCCGAAGATGGGGGGTACGGGCCCGGGCCGACCCGGCCCTCCGGCCGCCGCCGGCGTCGCTCCGTTGGCCCGTTTGCTTTCCCGTCTGCGCCGTTGCTCCTCCCGGGATCCGTTCTTTACTGCGGAATCGTCAAACGTCCGCTGCGGCACGTTCCGTCGTCGACCGTCAAATTCGCACAAAACGAAGAACGGCGGAGGGTCGTCGGGCCGTGTTCGTTCGGCCCGCACCCTCCGCGTTAGAGGTAAACAACCGGGAGAAAAACGATCAACACATGATCCAACAATTTTAATTAAAATAAAATTGTTCATTGAAAATTGGCTTTTTAATTTTCAAGAACGTTCACGAGAAAATTAAAAAGGGGTAATTTCCAAAATGAATCCCTACCTTGATGATCGTCGTGCGCGGGCGTTCTTCGCGAAAGAGACCGTCGCGGAAGAGATAGATCGTCGCGTCGTCGCGGGGAGGCGTCGCGTCGTCGCGGATTCCGGCGTTGAGTCGGCGAGCTCAACGAATCAAAAACAACAGATTTAAATTATTAATATTTAAATCTGTGTCTCGTTTAAAACCAAAGAAAAGAACTTGAGAGGAAATCTGAAAGCACTCACCTCGAATGGTCGGTGATCGGAGATCGGAGATCGGAAGAACATCTCGGGCGAAGGCGTCGTCGATTTCCGGGTTCGGCGTTCTTCGCGTTCTTCGCGTTCTTCGCATTCTTCGCGTGGGAGAAGAAGTTGCGAGGGTTCTCCCAAATCTTCTCAAGCGCAAATAACCAGAGGTTAAGCGTTGGTATTATTTTATTATTACGCCAACGAATTTGAAAAACTGGTTAAGAAACGATCCATCAATTCGTTGAATTAATTCATCGAAAGAAACGACCCATTTAATTCACGAAAGAAACAGCCCATTTAATTCACGAAATAAACCGCCCAATTAAATGGTCTGTTAAGAATTTAGGAAACGCGTCGGTTGACTTTCATTAAGACGGGTTTTCACGGGTGCGTTTCTTAGCGGAAAGAAACGGCGGGGCTCGTGCGGGCCCCACCTCACAAATATCATACCAAGGGGGTAGGATATTTCTGGATAGCATCCTATCCAGTTCAACTCAGTTCAAGCCTCCTTTAAGTGGCTTCAAGTGGCTTCCATGTGGCTTAAGTGAAATAAAATAAAGTTGTCGCAAAATTATTTTATTTCTTAACTTTAAGCCCGAAAATTTAAAAAACCACACCCGAGCAAACGCAACTCCGGAAGAGGCGTTTCTAAGCGAACACCGTTGCTGCGATTTCATCGGTGCCCTCAGAATTGGATTTTGGGCACCGGTTCAAAAGTTAGAAAAACCCGCTCGTTCGTTCACTGAACTTACCCGAGCCAAACTTCAGAAAATGATTCCGGGCACACCGGGCCTCGGAATCAGGCACCGTCAGAAACTGCGTTCTTGTAAAATTCCAAAGAAAATTAAGAAAAAAAAATTTCCTTGAAATTTACTGGTCTTTACATTACTCCCACCTCAGGACTTTACGTCCCCATAAAGATACATCAAAAACTAGGGAAACAAATGTGGGTACTGAGCACGCATCTGAGCCTCCTGCTCCCAAGTGCTCTCCTGGAGGTTCCCGTGCTTCCATCTGATGCGCACAAGAGGAATCGATCGCCCACGTAGGACCTGCTCCTGTCGATCCTCTATCTCCACTGGGACCTCTGTAAAAGTCGCTCCATCATCCACGTCTAGCTCCCCATAGTCAATGATGTGCGTCAGGTCGTGCACGTATCTCCTCAGTTGGGATACGTGGAAGACATCGTGCACCCGGTGCAACTGAGGTGGCAGAGCCAGGCGATAAGCCACCTCGCCAATCCTGCCGAGGACCTGGAAGGGCCCGATGAAGCGCGGAGACAACTTGCCGCCTCGGCCAAATCTCCTCAAACCACGTCGAGGTGAGACCCGCAAGAAGACGTGGTCACCATCCTCGAACTCTAGTGGCCTCCGCCTCCTGTCAGCATATGACTTCTGCCGGCTCTGTGCTGTCCTCATCCGCTCCTGGATGAGCTGGACCTTCTCTGTCGTGGCCCGGACCATCTCTGGTCCCACAAGTGCTGACTCTACAGGGTCTGCCCAGCACAAAGGAGATCTGCAAGGCCTGCCGTACAACGCCTCGTAGGGTGCCATCCCGATGGTGGAGTGGTAGCTGTTGTTGTACGCGAACTCCACCAAGGGTAGGTGGTCCTCTCAGCTGCGACCAAAGTCGAGGACACATGCACGGAGCATGTCCTCGAGAGTATGAATGGTCCTCTCCGTCTGACCATCTGTCTGAGGGTGAAAGGAGGTACTCAGACGTAGTCGCGTCCCGAACGCCTCCTGCAACCCCTTCCAAAGCCGGGAAGTAAAACGAGCGTCCCGATCGGAGACGATGGTCGATGGCACACCGTGAAGTCGTACAATCTCATGAACGTAGAGACGCCCCAATCTCTCCACTGTGCCCTGCTCTCGGATGGGTAAGAAGTGTTCCGACTTGGTGAGTCGGTCAACAATCACCCAAATGGAATCATGACCCCTGGAAGTGCGTGGAAGTCCAGTCACAAAGTCCATAGATATCCCGTCCCACTTCCACTTCGGGACCTCCAAGGGCTGTACCAAGCCTGCTGGTACCTGATGCTCTGCCTTCACCTGCTGGCAGGTGAGGCACCGTGAAACAAACTCTGCCACAACCTTCTTCATGCCCGGCCACCAGTACTGTCGCCTGAGATCCTGGTACATCTTCACCACTCCAGGATGTACCGCCAAGGGAGAAGTGTGAAACTCTCTCAGCACCTCCTCTTGTAAGGCGACTGGTACAAAGGTACGTCCTCTGAAAAGGACATCGTGCTCTGCTCCAAGGGAGAAACCATCAGGTGCCTGTCCCGAGGATATCTGTGCACGCCGCGTCTCACAGTCAACATCTCCATGCTGTGCCTCTCTGACCCGCTGAAGAAGTGGAGGAGAGACTGTGAGAGACTGAAGGAAGGCTGCTCCGTCTCTATCCACGAATGATATCCGCAAAGCGGCTAGCTTCTCTGTCGCCTCCTCAAGTAGCTGGATGCCCGTCCTCCTGCTGAGGGCATCATCCACCACGCTCCCCTTCCCAGGAGTATCGACTATCTCAAAGTCATAGTCCTGGAGGAACTCGAGCCATCGCCGCTGTCTCAGGTTCAGGTCCTTCTGAGAGAAGATGTACCTGAGACTCTGGTGGTCAGAAAAGACTGTGAAGCGCTCGCCCATCAGATAGTGTCGCCATGTCTTCAGGGCGAAGACCACTGCGGCCAACTCCACGTCATGGGTAGCGTAGTTCTGCTCATGAGGCCTCAACTGACGTGATCCGTAGGCAATCACGGCCCGCTCCTGCATCAGGACACACCCGAGTCCGGTCCCTGATGCATCGCAGTAGACTACGTAACCAACTCCCTCCTTAGGCAACCTCAAGATAGGTGCGCTGGTCAACCTCTACCTCAGCTCCTAGAAGCTCTGCTGACATCCGTCTGACCACACGAAGGGTTTCCCCTTCTTCGTCAACGCTGAGAGTGGGGCCACAACTCTGGAGAAGTCCGGCACAAATCTCCGATAGTATCCGGCTAGGCCCAAGAAACTCCGCACCTCTGTCACGCTCTTGGGTGGCTCCCAAGCTAGCACTGCATCGATCTTCGCGGGATCCACTGCAACTCCCGCCTCAGAAATGACGTTCCCCAAGAAGTGGACCTCACGTAACCAGAACTGACACTTCGAGAGCTTGCCATAAAGCTGGTGCTCTCGGAGTGTGTCTAGTACAACACGCAGGTGGTAGGCGTGCTCCTCCCCCGTCGTCAAGTACACCAAAATGTCGTCGATGAAGACCACGACAAATCGATCGAGGTATGGCTGGAAGATCCTGTTCATGAGGCTCATGAACACTTCTGGAGCGTTGGTCACGCCGAAAGGCATAACCAAGAACTCGAAGTGGCCATACCGACACCTGAAGGTCGTCTTCTGCACATCCTCGTCTCGAACTCTAAGCTGATGATAGCCTGACCTGAGGTCTATCTTCGAGAACCACCGTGCTCCCTTGAGCTGGTCGAAGAGATCATCAATCCTGGGTAGCGGATACTTGTTCCTCACTGTCACCTGATTTAGGCGACGATAATCGACACACAGTCGCAAGCTCCCGTCTGCCTTCTTGGCGAACAAAATCGGGGAAGACCAGGGCGAAACACTGGGTCAGATGAACCCCTTGCCCTGCAAGTCCTCCAACTGTACTCGCAGCTCTCGAAGCTCAGCGGGGGCCATCCGATATGCTGGAGTGGATATCGGGGCTGTCCCTGGGTACAGGTCAATATAAAAGTCTACCTCTCTGCGAGGAGGTAGTCCTGGAACGTTGTCGGGAAAGACGTCCGCGTACTGATCCACCACTGCAGGGAAACTGGGACTCCGCACGTCAACTGCTCCCAGGATGAGGCTAGCCAACTGATGAGTGATGGGCTGACCTCTCCTCTGCGTGAGTCCATCCTGTGCTGCTAAGGCTCCCTTCTCGCCGGTGAAGGTGAACCTGCTCCCGTCGGTGCGCACACATCGCACCTTGCGCCTAAAGCAGTCAATCTGATCATGGACCGTAGATAACCAATCCATGCCCAAAATGACGTCGTAAGGCCTCGACGCTGCTACAAGAAGATCCCAGCCGAAGCTCTCGCCTCCTAGAGTATGCTCACACTGCCGGCACCAGTGCGTAATCGTCGAGCCTGCTCCCGTAGGAGTCTCTAGCCGTAAGGATCGAGCCAACGGCTCTGTCGGAATCTCCGAGCTCCGAACAAGGGCAGTGGCTATGAAAGAGTGACTCGCTCCTGTGTCTATCAGAACTACAGCAAGGGTGGAATAGACACAGATCGTACCTAGAATCATCTCTGGCGCGCCGTGGTCATAGGCCTCCGCTGCCTGGAGCTGAGCCTGTCTCTGCCCGCCATCTCCCTGTGGTCGGGGCGGGCCTCCTGGTGGTGGTGGTGGCAGAGCCTCAAAGCGTCGCCCACCACCTGCTGCTCGGCCAGCTCCTCTGCCTCATCCGCCTCCTCCCTGCGGACCGCCACGGTCGACCCTCTGCCTCTGCCTGGGTGGCCCCTCCACCGTCTGCTGCCCCTCGGTACGACGGGTCGGGCAGTCACGAGCCATGTGGCCCTGCCCGCCGCACTCGTAGCACTGTCTGCCTCTCGGAAGGCTGGCTCCGGGCCGAGTGCCCGGCACTACTGAGCCAGCGTCCCGAGGTCGGCTGCCGGAAGGTCTGGTCCGCCTGGAACCCTGAGTCATCCGCCGGCTACCAGCCTGCGAAGACTCCGCTATCTGCCGCCCTGCGGTGGGTCTCGCTGTGGACTCAGCCAGGAAGCTCTCGATCAGGAGGGCTCCCTCCAGTACTCCTGCCTGGGTCGGGATGCTGAGGGAGATCAGCGATGCCCTGATCTCATGTCTCAAACCCTGCTCGAAGGTCCGGGCCCGGAAGAAGGGGTCCCGTACCATGTCTGTCGAGTACCGAGAAAGGTCGGTGAACCTCGCCGCGTACTGAGCGACCGTCAAGCTGCCCTGCCGCAGCTGAAGAAGCTCCTGGATGCGCACCGCTCGGAGGGTGGCCGGGACGAACTCTGAGCGGAAGAGGCTCTCGAAGTCCATCCAGATGAGGGTGGCCTCATCGTGTACCTGGAGCATCAGGCTCCACCATCGTCCGGCTGCTGCGTGCAGTAAGCTCGCCGCGAGGATCACCATGAGGTCTGCTGGCGTCCTCACTAGCCTGAAAACTCGGACGACCGCCTCCAGCCAGTCCTCGGTTGCCTGGGGGTCCGACTCCCCACAGAACCTGGGTGGTCGCTGGCACTGGAACTCGTGCAGAGCTCCGAGGCGTCGTGCGTCGTCAACTGCCAATGCTGGAAGCATCGGGGGCTCGGCGGGTAAAGGTACCGCCGGTGCCTCTGCTGTCAACGGGCCCTGTACCGAGGCCTCGTCGCTCGGCGGGCTGTCGTCGCGCTCTACTCTGGGAACCCTAGCTGGCTGTTGCCGTCGTGCCATCCTGAAAAGGAAACAAGTATGCCACGGTCAGAACAGTATACCTGGTGAGCTGACACAAGTAATCACAAAGAAAACTTGAAACACACATGAAAACAATGTTTTCGTACATTAAGTCGGGAATCAGAAGTCAGGGTCCTGGTGTATTGATACGTCGGCCGCCGCACCAACACTGGACTCCCTGGAATGATAACCACACTCAATACACTAAACACTTTTGCTTCAAATAGAAGAAAGATCAGAGTCTGCGGTAGAACCGACCGCCTCTGATACCAATTTGTCACGACCCGACCTCGGGCCCGTGTCGTGACTACCCCAAGCCCACCTTCCATAGGCCAGGGGCTGGTGACTAGCACCAAGGCGTAAATCCCAACAAAAAGGGAAGGCATTGCCTTTGAAAAGTAAACAAGCACCACAGAGCAAGCAAGCGGAAAAGTAAACACTATGTAAAACTGTACAAGCTGTGCTGAAAGTAAAAAGGGGCCGGAAATACAAGCCCAACTGTAAAGTACAACTGAAAGGAAAAACAGCAACTGAAAAAGGGAAAACTACAGCGTCGAGCCGTCCTCCGGAAGTCCCACCTGAAGGGTGGGTATAGATAGCCTCCACTGCTCCTCGGGTCCACCTAACCGCTCCGAGTACGTCCCGCCCAGTGGTCCACCTCCAGGTACTGTTCCGCTCCGCACGCCTCCTCCACGATCAGCGTTGTCCGTCGTCTGCAACCAACACCACGATGTGCGGGCATAGCACGTGCAGGGGTGAGTATAAGCTACTCAGTAGGGACCCCGAGACCCCCGAAGGTATCCCGAAATCCACAAAGGATAATCCACAAAGGAAAGATACAATCACGAAGTAACATCTGACACGACTTAGGTATATGCCCATACATATACCTAAGTCTTCAATTCCCGTTCGGCTCCAACGTCCGAGCCCAAGCACAACCCAGTCCACACAGGAAATCAAAACGTATACCCACGCAGGATAGAGCAACACAATCCACAAGGGAGAGTAAACAGTAAATCCACACAGGATAGCTCAACACAATCCACAAAGGAGAGTAACACAAGATTCAGCTCACACAGGTATACTTCTTCGGATGACGATAAAGATGATCATTGAACCATCTAAGTCGTCGGACCCACGAAGGATCGATAGGTACTAACCTTGCAGTGACCCACACAGGATCGGGTCCACGGAGGACCTGTAGAAGTTGGCTCACACAGAACCGCTGAGAGATGACCCACACAGGATCGGGCCCACACAGGACCGGGCCCACGCAGGACCTGTAGGCGCTGGCTCACACAGAACCGCTGAGCGCTGACCCACGCAGGATCGGACCCACACAGGATCGGGCCCACACATGACCTGTAGCACTGATCCATGTAGGATCGCTGAGTGCAGTAGTCGTCGCAGTCCGCTGAGGATCTCTGCACAGTCGTCGCCGCAGTCCACTAAGGATCTCTGCACGGTCATCGTCGGAGTCCACGGAGGATCTCTGCACAGTCGTCGCCGCAGTCCACTGAGGATCTCTGCACGGTCGTCGCTGTCGAAGTAGCAGTCGCAGCCAGCACTAGGGTTTCGCACACAGCAAGCTCGTTCGGGAAGGTCTGCTCCACGAGCCGAGAGGCTGATACATCAACTGACACGAAGTCCGAAGTTGATGTATCCAAAAGTTCCGTATCGTCAACAGGAACTCAACGTCGCAGACGGCGCGTCAATCGGACGCCCGGTCTGAGAGATATTGGCATTTTCATCCCAGGGGCCCGGTTGGTTTTTAATGCAAAACCAACCCGACCGCACTCCACCTGCATCCAAACCTCGTGCGGAGTATGCCAAAAGATCCTTCTCACTTAGAGGAATTCAACAAAGCTGACGGCACGTCAATCGGACGTCCGTAGCTCAAGATATGAGCGTTTCCGCTCCGAGGGCCCGGTTGGTCTCGTGTACGAACCAACCCGGCCGAACTCAAAGTATTCCGAAACTTTGAGTGCAATATACCGAAACGACCGTCTCGATCCAAGGATCGTGTTGCCGCTGACGGCGAGTCGTTTGGAGGCACGAAGCTCAAGATACGGGCGTTTGAACGAAAACGTCCGAAGATGGGGGGTACGGGCCCGGGTCGACCCGGCCCGACCCCCTGGGTCGGCCCGAGCCGGGTCGACCCGACCCGGGCCGACCCGGCCCGACCCCCCTGGGTCGGCCCGAACCGGGTCGCCCCGACCCGGGCCGACCCGACCCGTGTCCGACCCGAACCGGGTCCGACCCGGCTCGTTCCGTCGTCGATCGTCAAATTCGCACAAAACGAAGAACGGCGGAGGGTCATCGGGCCGTGTTCGTTCGGCCCGCACCCTCCGCGTTAGAGATAAACAACCGGGAGAAAAACGATCAACACATGATCCAACAATTTTAATTAAAATAAAATTGTTCATTGAAAACTGGCTTTTTAATTTTCAAGAACCTTCATGAGAAAATTAAAAAGGGGTAATTTCCAAAATGAATCCCTACCTTGATGATCGTCGTGCGCGGGCGTTCTTCGCGAAAGAGACCGTCGCGGAAGAGATCGATCATCGCGTCGTCGCGGGGAGGCGTCGCGTCGTCGCGGATTCCAGTGTTGAGTCGGCGAGCTCAACGAATCAAGAACAACAGATTTAAATTATTAATATTTAAATCTGTGTCTCGTTTAAAACCAAAGAAAAGAACTTGAGAGGAAATCCGAAAGCACTCACCTCGAATGGTCGGTGATCGGAGATCGGAGATCGGAAGAACGTCTCGGGCGAAGGAGTCGTCGATTTTCGGGTTCGGCGTTCTTCGCGTTCTTCGCGTTCTTCGCGTTCTTCGCGTGGGAGAAGAAGTTGCGAGGGTTCTCCCAAATCTTCTCAAGCACAAATAACCAGAGGTTAAGCGTTGGTCTTATTTTATTATTACGCCAACGAATTTGAAAAACTGGTTAAGAAACGATCCATCAATTCGTTGAATTAATTCAACGAATGAAACGACCCATTTAATTCACGAAAGAAACAGCCCATTTAATTCACGAAATAAACCGCCCAATTAAATGGTCTGTTAAGAATTTAGAAAACGCGTCGGTTGACTTTCATTAAGACGGGTTTTCACGGGTGCGTTTCTTAGCGGAAAGAAACGGCGGGGCTCGTGCGGGCCCCACCTCACAAATATCCTACCAAGGGGGTAGGATATTTCTGGATAGCATCCTATCCATATCAACTCAGTTCAAGCCTCCTTTAAGTGGCTTCAAGTGTCTTCCAAGTGGCTTAAGTGAAATAAAATAAAGTTGTCGCAAAATTATTTTATTTCTTAACTTTAAGCCCGAAAATTTAAAAAACCACACCCGAGCAAACGCAACTCCGGAAAAGGCGTTTCTAAGCGAACACCGGCGCTGCGATTTCATCGGTTCCCTCAGAATTCGATTCCGGGCACCGGTTCAAAAGTTAGAAAAACCCGCTCGTTCGTTCACTGAACGTACCCGGGCCAAACTTCAGAAAATGATTCCGGGCACACCGGGCCTCGGAATCAGGCGCCGTCAGAAACTGCGTTCTTGTAAAATTCCAAAAAAAATTAAGAAAAAAAAAATTCCTTGAAATTTACTAGTCTTTACAAACATAAAAAAAAATTTTATATAAAAGTGTGATCTTATAAGTATACTCAGCAAGGTCATGTAAAATTCACTTCTTCACATTAGAAATGATTTTAACAATCCAAAAATGAGAAAACCGTAGAACAAAAAAAACCTAAGAATGTCAACTAACCAATATCATCTTCACCATGGAATTATAGAAAAATAACACATCTAATAATAATAACATAAAAATAAGTATACTGATAAGGGTACCACCTAATATATTGTCTTTCAATTTTATAATCTCACGCCCCCAACTTCAAAATTACTAGTTCACCAATTTATTCTAAATATCATATCATTTTAGTGACCAGTCATGCAACTGGCCATCACATCGCATCTCGCATGAATAGTCGGAGTCTATTACACCCCATCATACCCAATGAAACCTAGAACCTTACACCAAATTTCACCCAAAGCCACTTGGTCCATCACACCACATCTCACTCAAAGAAACAAAGGCTATCAAACCACATCTCCCAAGAAGTCACCTCGATCATCACACCACATATCGCTCTAAGAGTCCTAATCCATAACCCCACCTACATAACCAGAATATTTGGTTATCAGGAAGATCAATGACATCAACATTGTTTCTTCCTCCTAACATGCATGAACCCCACCACAATCCATATTATCATCTCAATAAACAACCACCACTAGTATACTTCTCAATTAGGTTCATCACTACCCATGAATATATAGCTCTAATAGAGGAGATAATGAGAAATAATGGGTATCAAACTATTTATCCTTGCCACCAAGATGTTGGGAAAACATCCAAAAATATATCTAGTTTCTAGAACATTGTTCTCAACATGGTTGGGGTTCTTATAGAAATCATAAAAAAATTCCTCTTTATTATTCCAAAAATAGTTAAAACCTATGGGTTTACTAAACATGAACAAACCTTCTCAAAAAAACATCCACATGGTCTCATAAACTTTCACCATGTCCACTGCTACCACTAAATTAACATCACCATAGACATAATCAAAATCTACAATCAGCATTATACTATGTCATTTCAAATTATGAAAATTTATATTTTTCCTATTAACCGACAACTTTTTTCATTTAATATGTTCATTTTTAAGCCCATTGAATTCACATTGATCATCATCCTTGATAAACCACATTAACCTTTTTTCATTTGTTAACCATTCATCAAATTTCATTAAAATTCATCAGTTACATTTTTTCCATTATTACGTATGAAACTACCATAACACAACACCAAAAAAACAGACAACCCATCATCCTCGTAAAAATAATACCACATCACCTCCAATTCATATACATAACCAATTTCCACATCTTAGTTTTTTTCTACATCAAAAATGCAATGCAACAAATTAAATTCTCATCACATCTCTTCCCCTCTTCAAAATCCAACACTAAAAAACATTTCCTAACACATGAATATATAAATTTTCAAATATAGTGTGGGTATTTCCATCACTTTAACTTATGTGTCTCTTGTTAATTATCATGTAAGAAAAATTTACATGGGTATCCATTTTAATATCTGGGAAGAAATTGTTAGACAATATCATTTTTTGTGATGACAAACTGCCAAACAACAATGGTTCCACAAATTCATCAACCATGACATAAATAATTCCCCAAAGCTACATATGTTTCAATGAGATATCAATCCCATACTATCACAAAATCTATAATATAAAAAATATGTAAAAGAATGTGATTTAATTCTTATTCCCCATTGAATTTCAAATAAACGAGTTCTTTGTCTTTAATTAAGTTGATGAAAAATATCTTAGTAAATGATAATAAGAGCATAGAACCTACTAAATGACACACTAGTTCAAAAAAAGGACCCCTTTCCCAAAAAAGGAAACCCATTTCATTATATGTGTTTAAATCGAGAGGAATCCCACAAAAAAACTTAATAATGGAGAACACCCTTACCATCCGAGAACACAACAACCAGATAATTATTCCATCTAAATGACATAAAAAGAAGACATTTTTTTGATAGAAACCCATCCCATATGAATAAAAAAAATGAAAATATTTGGATGAAAAGAGGGGAAATCACTGTAACCCTTATGGTTCAACCATATAACACTGGGGATGAAATAAATTGATAGGGGGATGAAATATAACCTTTTAATGCACGTGGGTATCCTAATAAATGAGCTAAAGGTTAGAAACATGATCCGGTTTGAGGGGATTTTAGAATTTATACACAGTCAGCAAAACATAATACCATGGAAAAACCCTAGGACCATGATATATAATGGATGAATATTGAAGAATGATGTAATAGTGGGAAGGACTACACCCTAACTAGGTTGGTCAAACTAGCCTCCGGGATCTACAACTATTTCTACTCCATAGAGCCTATAAACTTATGGTAGACCAAGATGCTTTCTATACCACTAATATGCAAACAAACCAGTGTAGTGAGAACCCCAAAAACTCACCCAAGATAGCACACCATATCAATATCTTCCTTATATATCCGTGAAATTTTTTGAATAACCATGAAACATTACCCGATCCTCTCATATGATATAGATGACTACTCAATACCGCAAAATATCATCTGAAGAAAAGGTTAGAAGATGGATTCCACAATGATGAAAATATTTATAGTATCTCAAAAATTCCCCCTTTGGGATCCATACATTGCAGATGACCCCTTTACACTACATAGTCCACCCCTATATTGCAACCAATAACTCAAAGCCCTAGAAACCTCCTCTTGGATCCCCCTAGAGACCTCTATTTCTAAAATTCTTGTTATGTAATAGGTCAAATTTTTTGTTCCATCACAGTTCTAAGATAATCTTAACATAATATAACATCAATCAGTGATAAAGTAACATACCAAAAATTTATTTCATCAAATAATATAATCTAAAATAATATTCTAATATTTTTATCATATATCTTTAATCACAATGAAGATGAAATAAATCACGTATACTTTCTAATGATAATTCAACCTTTATTCTGAAAATAAAATCCCATAATTTACAAAAAAAGTGTTTACCTTAATCATAAAATGATCCCACTACCACAAAATTATTTAAAAATAACATTAATCATATATTAACCTAATCACTTTTAAATCACATTGTTTTATTTATTATAATAAATTTATTTCAAAAAGAGAACTAATCCTTTATTCCAGTTAACCAGATTTACCTCAACATCAATGATCATTATAACACTAAATCTTAACAATATATTTAAAATAATTTCCAAAAAATATAAATGTATTGTTCTTGAAATAACTTTTTTATAGAACACATAAAAACCCATGCATCATAATACCATAACATTCCTTGAGAATACTGTTAATCATCAGAAAATAATTTCACATAAAACATTAAAAAAAATTTCTATACCTTTGAAAATTTGACCAAATATTAACTTATAACCTATGATTGTATCCATAGAATTTAAGTCAACCTTTTACAAAAACATCTTAATATTAAAATTTATCTAAAAATATCCACTAATACTAGCAATAACTAAACATATATATAAGGGTTGAAATTTCTTAAATTTTGAGGATATTTGGGGTTTAGAGTTTAGAATATTTTTTTAAAATATTTAATATTAGACCCTTACAATAAAAAATTGGACACCTCCATTAAATATCCACTTTTCCCAAAAAACAGGATACATGAATTTAATATCTCAATTCATTAAAAGCATTTATACTTATTTAAAGTTAAATAAACCTAGTAGAACGTAATAAATTTTTATAGTAACTTACCCAACCATAATCTCTGAAAAAACATGTGAAAACATGGAATGAGAAAAAAAATTTAATTAAGGGACAAATAAAAAGAGTAATTAAACCTCTTAGTCTATTAAAATACCATGTGATCATAATACATTGTGTATATTTGATCTTATATAATCAATATCTTATACATGAAATCATATTAAATAACCAACTTTTTTCATAAAACACTTTATTTTAAAATTTAAAGGAAAAAATTATAATCGATAGGGTTTCAAAGAAAATTCATTAACCTTGAAAATAATAATATTAAAAAAATATATTTTTTACCGTTAAAGAGGTAATATTTCCGTTAAAATAATGAATAATTATATAACAATTTTAAATAAAATAATTTCCATTAAAAATCATTATAAAATCATAAAAAAGTCATGTACATGACATGAGACATCATTTTCATATCACTCTTACAAATTCAAGAAACAAATGGTTGAATCCGAAGAGCTCTCTCAGGAGCTCTACTCTTGGAAGCACTCTAGAGTTTTTATTTTAGTGCGGAAAGAAGGTCGATATTGGTGTTTATGGGGTAAGTGCATGCCCTCATATAGATGGATGGTCCAATGTGGCAGCGTCTTTAGGATTTGGCTTTGAAGAATTTTTTTAGGTCATGGTTCCTCATGGATGCTTTGTGGTTCTCTTGGGATTCAGGTGACGATGTATTACAACAGAAAAAAGTAGGATTCTACTCCACTTGGCTATTGGCCCTCTGTTGAGGCAGCGAAGGAGAAGTGCCTTTTTCCAGATGTTGATTTTTTTCCTCGAATGAATGAGGATGTTTGAAGATGAATCTAGTGTTGGGGTTACATCACAATTTAAGTCAATACCAAATCATATATGTATTCAGATATGATGGATCCTAAACTGATGTCATGTCAAAGTTACTGAAGCCTTCGACCTTCAGCAACGGAGTGGTGGAATCATGATCCGATGTTTTCTGGTATTCGTGGCCTTAGTTCATGAATATCAATTTGATTTTTGTAGTTTTCTTTCATTTCTTTTTCCTAATTTTTTTATCATTTTGTCTCAAACAGTTAAGTTGTTGTGTGTGAAGTTCATGCATGCGGGATGTGTGTGTTGTTTGCTTCTTATAGTTGATGATTAGCATTTGGGAAACCCCACCATTGGTGTTTCATCTTGTTTCTATTTGTTGGGTTCTATTATCTGGTTCTAGGATTCCTCCATTCTCTCCGAGGTAGAGTGGTGTGGTGGTTTTTTTGGTCCTTTAGGATATGATTTCAATCCACCAGTTAAAGAAAATCATCAGTGATGATCAGTTCGATGGTTTTTGGAGAATTGTTTGATTTAGTATTTGAGTGATGGACATCTGAAATGGGTGGGTCATGAGGCATTGTTGGTATTTGTTTTTATTCTAATTTCTGATGGTGGAAAAAACCTACAATCTACACGGATCATCAGTATATGAGGATTATAGCACAAGAGGATTCCATCTGTGCATGACCATTTATATTTGGATGAATGAGTGGGCATGGATTTTCCCTCAGTACTAGGCTCATTAAACTTTGCATGAGACATTCTGCTAAGCAGTCATGTGAGTTGGAGGCTTAACATATCTATGTAGTTTCTAGGGAGGGGGAAATTTATTGTAATATTAATCTAGATAATTTCTTGTTTTAGGATTCCCACTTTTTTCTCAAAATCGCTATTGAAATAAAATATTAAATTTTCAGTCAGTTGACTCCGAATATATTTTTCCAAAGTACATAATCAGTATCAAATGAATTAGAGAGATATAACAAGCTCACATAGTCATATAAAATTTCTAAGGATTACAACATGTATAAAACACATTTAGACATTAATTCCCATAATCAATTTTATAAAAATATAACTTTTAACATATAAGAATTGTTTTTCAAAAATTGATATATCCCATTATTTTTAAACAAAATTTTAAATTCTAAAATACCATAAACAATGGGAAATAGGGGTTTTATGTGAATAAGACATGTAATATTGTATTAGAAGATAAATATAAAATATTATTTTATGGAGGTGGGAAAATTATTTGATTAAGTATATGTAAAAATAGAACATTATTGTTTCCTTTTTTAATATTGTAAAAACATTACATATAAAATACATAAGAATGATTAAATTTTAATAGAATTAAACAAAAGTTAAAATGAACATAAAATGTCCTTTATATTTAATTTATTTCTATATATATACATTTTCAATTTTTTTAGGATTATAGAAATGGAGAAAAATGATTTTGAAAATAATATTTTAAAATATTTAAAATCATGTTTTATGATAAAGTGTACCTTATGACATGATAAAATTTAAGCCAGTGAAACCATGAAAAAAAGAACTCAGAATGGATTTAAAAAAACATAGATTTTATAAAATTACAATGAAATACATCGAAAAGGTATTTTATACATCATAAAAAGAAAACATGTGGTGAAAATAGCATAAGTCTCAAAGATAGGGGATTAAGACTAGGAATCCCATACCTCAAGTCTGAATCCTCATGTAAGTTATTTATCATCTTGAATCATAAATATATGTTAATTTTTTACTTTCATAGAAATTATTTTATACTATATTATTCATTTTTTATTTATTACTATATTATATGAAATTACTTAATCAATAAATTTCACATCAAACATTTTGATGGTATTTGACTCGTATATCAAAAATGATTTAGGTAGGTTTACTATTTTGAAAGTGGTATTGGTTCCACCATCACAGGAAAAATAATTATTAAGTAATTATAATTTTTATACATCCATAATACTTATAAAACCAACAAACAATTATATTTATGAAAAATTAATTAAATTATGATTATGGAAACGGTAGATCATATATACGTATGAGCAACATTTCCATTTTACAAATAACATTAGTGAATAGAGGTTAGTATTACATAATCATTGTAAAATGTTTATAATATAATTTATATACAATTATGTATTTCAAAACACTTATATATACTTTGTATATGATGTGGTGATGAAAAATGGATCACCTTAGATCGGGGAGATGGTAATCAATACGTATGCATGAACTATTGGAAATATCGATGATACCAACTAGTGGAAACCATGGGTATATCCCATGAAACAATGGGTATAAGATATACCCATGGTTTCATGAACTGTGGATAGAGGTCATACCGATGGGTTCATCAACCATGGGCTACCGATGAGTTAGTATAGCCCTATACCCATGTTTTGTACAAAATCGTGGGTATATCCAAAGAAAATTTCATTATACCCAAAGTTTTAATTAAATCATGGGTATATATTTTCAAATCACACAAAATATTACTATGGTTCATTTAATCTTTGGTATATATTTTCATACCTGACATTATATACCCACGGTTCAAGGAATCATGGGTATACATGCTTATCCCAAAAGTATAGAAGCTGCCCGCCTTCCTTGTTCCATCCATCCTTTATAAGGGCATGATCTTGACATGAATATCCTTACCAAGTTATCAATAATTTTTAAAGATGAATGAAATAAATCATGAATCATGTCTTTTGATTTCCTCCATATTTCCTTGCTCCATGATATATTCCTTTATATAGGCTTGATACCCTATTAAAAGTATATTATATTATAGACACATAATGTCCATAGTGTAAATAGATAAAACTATTAACTAAAAAAATTAAATAATAACAAGGGTATATTGAACTCATTATAAGTTAGAGTTGTCAATGTATAAAAAAGATATTTTTTTGATGTAAAATATCTAAGTGAGAACAAATATATGATATCAGGGTTTTTGAACCATATAGAAAATGTGATTCATAGACACCAACAAACAATTTTTTTTAGAGGGATTTGGATTTCTAGAACACCTAAGAGGTATATTCTATAGGAACTCATAAAGTACAATCAATATATGAGTAGTTTCATTCAACTCTGTAGGGATAATATACACTCAATGGGTGGGTATACTCTCGTTGAAACTGGGTGAAGATCTAACAGAAATTGATGGGTCTAGATACCTCTTAGTATGGTCTATAAAATCATATATCATCTTCCAAATATACATAAACTGAATGGAAATGACCTAGAATAATATCATCATAATTGTAAATTTGTATATATGTTGGTTATCTATAAGGTGACATCCTACATATTGATATGATGATCCAATTATTATTATGGAATATCTAGTTGACATGTTCGATGAAGAACATTGATAAAAATAAAACATTCAATCTATATGATGCATGTACTATCCTATTATTTCCCTCAAATGAAAGAATATATTACTGTGTCATGAAAAAAATTATTTGAGTACTGGTGAAGGAATTTATTATCCTACCTTACCTATGCAGAGTTCTATGGTCTATTAATGAAGCTCAAAACAATAGGAAAACAATCATATATTCTACCAATGGATTCTATCCAAAGTAGTTAGTAAGAGCTTCATACTCTGTCAGTTCACCCACTAGTGTCGATGTTGGATGCACATTTAGTGAAAACTAGTTATAGCACTTGTTATGTATCTTAAAATACTCATAACTCTTAAATTAAAAAACAGATTCATTGATTGAAAAATACTTTTTCTGATAACCATCCGTCATCTATAAAATCAATTCAAACTAGAATACAAATGAAAACCCTATTAAATGATTGGATCATCAGCAACCTTATTAAGAGGTATCACATCCGCCGCTTTATCACATAACTTCCCAAGCCTAACCGATGGTGGAATACAATCGAACCCAAACACACCTCAAACCATAGTCATTCATCATCCATGGTTAGCATGAGTTCCTCACCCAAAATATTTATTAGGTTAAATTTAACATAACAACCAACAAATCACTAAATAACATCCATGGTTAGAACATCCATTCCATATTAACTCACACATCAATGGTCTCCATGATCACCAAACCCATATATTATCCTCCCTAGATTCAACATGATTTCAATCCCATAGAATAATATATTCCACACTTGAATCCTATAAGTCAAATTTGTTTTAATATATCTATCACATTGTTGAAATGATCCTAAATATAAAAAATGATCCACTTTTGAAAATATTTTTAAACTTTTTCACAACTCATCTCGTATGTTTTAATGTGTAAGTTGAGTTTTGTGGTCTGATTAAATTAAAAAACATTCCAAAATTATCACAGATAGAAAATGAAAATCATAAAAAATAACATATTACAACCTCAACTACACCAAATGAAATCTTTAATCATCCATAACTCAAAAAAAATTCAGTTTAATCATCTGATTAATTTATTAAAGAATAGATTTATAATTATAAATATATATCCCCCAAATATACTTCAAAATCAAATGGAAATAAGATATTAAATTAAAGAAAAAGGGAAAAATTTAATGTGTTATAAATAGTTGAAAGAAAAATAGGTACAAAAAGAAGGATAAATATGTTATGAGAAAAAATAAACGATATTAGAGTTAACTTTTGGATGCATAATAAAATTACATTACCTATTGATCAAATTTTGTGAATTTATAGGCATCCTAAATTGGAGCAGAACTTATAAGATTTCCACATGTCAAATGAGGAAGTTTTATATGAAACCAGGCACTAAGATATTCCACATAAGATGAACAAAAAAACAAACAATGGATTTTCATCCTTGGAATTTAATTTCACAAAATTGGACTTCTAGAAGAGCATTTTTAAAGCAGATAAAGAAAAATTGAATGGATCATGTAAGAAGTTCTTTGAATGTGAGAAAATATTATCAACCAATGAGAAAATCCTTAAACATCCAAACTGGTTCTACTACAATTCGAAATAGATTACATTAATCCTATCACAAAAAATATTATAAAATGGTTCATGAACTATGAGTAAAAAAGTACATATCTATTATTAATTATCAATATAAGGAACATGTTTAGCAATGAAGAACACAATTAATTAACCATCAAAGTTAACCACACTAAGATGATGGGTTGCAAAAAATAACACTATCATTTAAATTTAAAATTTTTATTATTTGAAATAAGGGTTTAAAACTATTTTATTTTTCAATCATCAACATCCATCTCAAATATACTAGTCATTCAATTCAATGTAATTGATCAAAATCCATTTATTTTTTTTTGTTTTTGAAGTCAATATAGTAAAAAATATAATAGTTTTTCATGATTTTTTCCCACGTGAATAATACTTTTCTTTATTATTATGTGAAAAATAAAATAAAATCGGGAAAAAATTATGTGTAGTGTAAAGAAACATTATACATTTTTACATGATAAAAGTCACAGAAAAAAGTCAAATCAAAAAGTGCTTGTTCTGAAGAAAGGTATTTCAGATTCTCTGTTCTAAAGGATTTAATAGGGGAACTCTTTCTGCAACATCGATGGCCAAGGGAAACCACTGCTGCAAAAAACTTATTTTCCAAAACCTATATGGAATTAAATTAAAAAAATATTTTAAATGGATACAATAATGCAACACCTTCTAATAAATTAAATTCAAAACTCTTTTACGAAGTAGGATTCAAAAGAACATGCCATTTCATGAAATGAATTCATACTCTTCTTACAAGGATTAATCTTCAATTTTGGGAATGGTTTAGATGAATTTTGAAGCTATTCAATCAGAGGTCACACATGCGTACAATATACATGAGCATCCCTAAAAATGTGAATGAAATCCCTATAAACGATATCTATTCAAACCAAAGAAAATAGAAATATAACAAGTTAACAATTTATACATACATTGTGAAGATTGATTATTATAAAATATATGGGAATAATAAAATCAAAGAGCCATGGTTTGAAACATTTTATTATTATTATAGATAAGTAAACAACAACATCAAGAGTGAGTGAATTGAAGATAAAATAAACCTCTATTTTTATCCCACCTAGTAATAAAATTATATTAAAGGGAAAAATTTATAATCAAATAGAATATATAATAGAGTAAAAATGTGTTAATAAACTTTTAGTTTTGAAAACTGCATAGGTCATGTATATAAAAGAAGTTAAATATGCAATTGAATCTCAAATTTCAGGTATGAATAATAGTGAAGAACTTCAAGGTGTGACTTGATAACCAAGAAGTGTTGTATAAGAGGTCCTCACTTAAATAGAAGTTCAGAACATATGAAACAACCTTTATAGGTTGATAGGTACAGGAGGTCCTCACCTAAAAGTAATAAAAATTTACTATCTATAACCATTATCATGCATGTGGTTTTAGTGATATGATTGGAGTTCATGAAAATTAGGAATGTGATATCGAGTAAAACACTCTTTTACTTTGTTCTTTTAAATTATGTGACTGTGTTTCATTTTCACAGTGAGCTAAGGTGAGGAAAAATAAAATAGGTACAAATAATATAAATTCTATCCAATATGAATGCCTTTATGTTGGACCATGTTGTCAAGAGTGAAAAATCCTTGACTCACATTCCATTCTAGAAGGATTTATTTGGTATGCATACCTATGGAACACAAATAAATGATTTAATGATAATTAGAAAAAAAAATTGACCTTCCACCTTCTCCCCATCCACTTTCCACCCCAACCCTCCCAACCTATAGCCCCCCCAACTTGCAGCCCTCTATCCCAACCGACAACCCTCTCCTTACCTACTCACTCTCAACATACACCCCCACATCATATGCTACATATTGGTCAACATTTTAAATTCTTGTCAGATTCCTCCTAAACAATGCATTCAATTACATGCATCTAACCTCTTACATCACTACTAAAAATATAATCCTATTTTAAAATTTAGGATATGGTCATTTATCAATGGTTTATTAAATTTTATCTAATTATACACCACCGACACCTCTTTAATATCTTCTATTAGAGTTTAAACTTTTCCACTGAGATGAGTCCACAGATCTCAACAATTACATTTTTAAGAGGTATATACCAAATTATTCCATATCTAATATTTGATTCACTCTTGATTAGAATGAAATATTCTAACCACATAAAATAAATGAAGTACATTAATTTTTTAGGAAGGATGAAATGAATATATAATACCTTTATCACATGCAACTAATATTGAGATCAAGAATTCACTTACCTCTAATGATGAGATTCATTTAGTTGTCAACAATTAGTTATATCTAAAATAATTATCCTATAATTACTAATCACACACAAGAACTATACTATGAATCTTAAATAAAACTTTTAAATCTAAAAATAACCCTAAAGTTATATCAAAGGAGTTTATTCACAAGGACACTATCAAATCATGAATTTGTATCCTAAGTAAATTATTTAATTCAATTCTCAAAGGCATAAATAAAGAATAATTTCATAGTAGTACATCATCTTGTCTATGAACATTAAGTGTTTTGGATGTATATTTATTTTTCATGGGTAGAGTTCCACCCTCTTTAATACTTATACCATCATTAGAACATCCTGATAGTTATCAAACCTAATCAATAGATCAAACATTTTATATGGAATAATGAATTATTTTTATTATGTGTGATAAGAATCAACCAAATACTAGCTATAAATTGAATAACACTTATCATGAAAATTAACCATCTGGTAGGAAGGCTTCTAAAATAGAGTGAGAACTTATGTAACCAACTTAATACAATTCATTAATTATCTTTTATCAGGATCCCATTAGAAAAATGCATGACTCAAGAATGAGATTTGATTAAACATAATCAACATTTTTCTATCCCCATACTTTAATAATAGTATAAAAACATGTTCTATGATTAGGTCTTATCATTTTAATGCTCAGGGTGGATGTATTTCCCAATTGTTTCCTATACTAGAGTCATCATTGAAATGAAAATTTTCCAGGTTTGGAATAGCATTCATTGGAATATCAGAACAATATTATCTATAGTCTGACATATTGTGTTAGAAATGCTAAAAAAGGCCCATTAATGAAAATCGTGTAGATCTAGTTCAATAATGATGGTCAGGAAAACATGACCAACATGATATACATTCTATACATGAAAAGACAATGAAAATGTTACAGTTAAATGATCTCACGAACCACTATCACCATTATTCCATGTCTTCCAAACTAATCAATTCCAGAATGAAATATTTAATCTATTTACCACGGAATTTAGTGTCTCTACTAAGACTATAACACTACCTGACACACTATGAAAATACCCTTTCCATTAGTTTGCCGAGTGTGCAACTATAATACCACCTTTAAGAATTCAAGGGTTGGTGGCTCATTCTAGTAAAGGATATCACAAATATGTGAGGCATAAGTGAATAATCATGAATATAAACCAATATTATTAGAATATTTTATAATAAAAACCAAGAATTAATCTAATAGTAATAAAACAATAATTTAATACAGACTAAATATTCGAATAGTATATAAATGGAATCACGAGTAATTTTGAAGAAAATACAAGGCTTGGCATCCTATATTAAAGATTAAAGTTGAATAAATGTGAAAATGGGATCAATATCTCACCAACTCAGAACCATGAACTATCATTAATGAACTCCACTAAGCTCCATTATGTCTTTGTTTTATTAGAACTATATCCAACAAATTCACTCCCAAACTATGAATAATCTGTTCATGAACTAAACATTTGTGTAGGATGAAAATAAAGGATTGAGAATAAGAATTCCATTTTGGACTCCACATAATCATAAATGACATAAATGAAAAAAATTATAGTCAAAATAATAGAATTCAAAATAATCAATAGGATTCAAGAAAAAAATTTAAAAGGAGAAGTTAGATATTAGTGTCAAAGAATCACATATATTATACACCAATGGGAACTAAGATAACCTATAAAGTCTCTTGAATTAATGAATCCAAAAATGTTCTTAATGTACATAAAAAAGACTCACAACTAAATAAAAAATGAAGTGCATTAATATCCCCCCATCACCAATATTACCATCCCAATCTCTATGCCCATCAAAATCATAATCGATAACATCATCAACAACCTCATCACCAACCGTGACATCAGCAACATCCTCACCACCAACAGATCTATCATTATCACCTTCATCGATATTATGACTCCCACTGGCATCACCTGATGAATCATTTGAATATTTAATTGACTCTATAATTGATTGATAAGTATCAGTATCCACTGATGGAAGTGACTAAATAAAAACATCCATAACTTTCATGAAATGCTTGATCATCATTTTACTTCTATCATACTCTTTTTCACTTCATCCACACTCCTCTAAAGCTATTTTCTTTGCCTCAGCTTCTTTAACATGGGAGAATTCTATCTTAGAGGTTTGAGTGTTTTGAGAGGAGAATGATTATAACCAATTCCTAGAGGGGAAAATGTTTTTCCATGGTAGACATCGTACTCTCCTCGGGTTGTCCTCACCTTATACCTGACATAAATGAGCATGTGGCCCGAAGTTTTCATCATTGTTATCATTTAGGGCCTCCAACGTAGAATGTTGAAATTATAAATATTTTAAATTATTAATTCATATATCTAATTAAAATATAAAAAACCATAAAATATTATCTTGTCTCTCTTCATTTACTAAATTCCATCCTTCTTATTTCTATTGGAGGAAAATAATTTGTAATGAGTTATAGGACCATCGATTCCCATTATAGCTTAATACAAATGAGAAATTCACAAATCTGGATTATAACCTTATACAAGAAAGGAAAAAATTGGTACTATGTCTACTTAATAATATTTATATGAGAAAATCTTGTATAACATCACCATACCATGTTAAATTACCTGGAATTTTCATGACCGAGCACTGTAGTTCTCCCCAATGTGTAAAAATATGTCATAGAATCCTTTTTCTTTTTTCTTTTCTCCAACACATCCTAAAAAAATTAAAATACATGTAATAAGAATTAAATTTTATATGGAAACCACTAATGATTAGAATTACCTTAAACGTAACAGTCTTCTAATGTCAAATAATTTTTTCATATTGAATTTTTGGATTGTTGGGGAATGTAGGTACACCCTATAAGTAATCACCAACCAAGATCTTCAAAACAATATAAAAATCATGCTTTTATGATCACCATAACTCCCAAATATCCGTTAAACTTGTAGTCGTAACAGATTATCTATTGGGAAAGTTAAACTGACTCTGCTATGACTATGCAATTTCATTTAAATATAGAAATAATATATATATATATATATATATATATATATATATATATATATCTTTATAAAACATTCATATGCATATTTGCTTCAATAATTTTCTCTTGATCAATTTAATGATATGTCTCCATGACATGGGTTGCATCGGAATGATATCATGATACATGGAGAAAGTGGCCATGAAAGTTCTACACTACCTTGAATTTGGACCTACCATATGATTTCATCTATTGTAATCCACCATTATCTATGCTTGGTGATTCTGGGAATCATTCATAGGAGTGCACACACATCACCTAGCAGAAGATCCCACTACATAAAAAAATATGGGGGGGAAGAATTATGTCATGGTATAACATGAAAAAATTAAATAGATATCATTTGAAAAATTTATAATTAAAGAAATATTCTACATGTTACTCAATAGACTATGATGGATTTGTGGGTTGTATTATCTTAACAACCTCTGAATGAAGTGTCTATTCTAGTGCATGATCTAGGTGGGATTCATGCACTTCAGTGGAAGCTGATGGAAAAAAATCATTAGATGCTAGTTGGATGGTAGAAATTTTAGGCAGTGTAGATATTAAAGAATATTGGTAGTAGGATAGGGGATACATCATCAAATTTAGATACAGTAAAGGTGGAAACAACTTTGGAGGAGGTGTAGTCCGGTTATGAGAAGAATATACAAAATGAGATGATGGAGGCCTCAGCGGGATGATCCTCGAACGGAGAAAAGACATGGATTGTGAATAAGAGGGCAGTTACGATAAAGACGGAGACATGGATAAGAACATTCCTGGAGACTCAAGTAGAGGATGTAAAGGTGTGGTGGAAGGGTTTTCCACTACTGGGTCATTGTGGGAATGGGTATGATGGGTGATTTATTTAGTTCTATGAGCATCCCCACTTTGACCCATTTCAGCAGGATGAGAAGTCAAATCTGGTGGAACTTAATGTCTCTAATAAATTGATAAATAATAATAACATGACATTATATTTAATGCACAATAAATTATTAAGATTATTATACTCACTAATGTAAGTAAAGGATGCAATTCATGCTCACACCCTGGTCAATTAGGATCAAATAATTGCTTCATTTGTCCTTCGGTTGTATTTTTTATAATCTTCATAAAAATGAAATGTAATTTTTTAGAATTTTTTTTACAAATCATGCATAATAATTCCATCTATTAGCAATTCATGAGTGGATCCAATTTTACTTCTTCTAATTACTAATTATATAATTTATTAGAAGAGAATTACTAAAAATGTTTTTAAAATTACATTAACTTGTTATTAATTTTTTAAACCACGATTTAAATCATGTTTTGACATTGAAATAAATCTAATTTAATGAAACAACACCATAAAAAACATATCATTCCAAAATAAAACATAATTAAAGTAATTATGTTAAAAATAACAAGAGAAACTCATTTCATTTAAAACTGAATGAATACGGAATAGATATGGTTGCTTCTACATATTACTGACCACTACTTCAGGTTCAACATCAACTCTCACAATGGGACAATTTGATTCATCAAATGAAATATTTTGGGCACCACCAATGGGGTCATAAATGGTGTAAATTTCATTCCAATCAGCATGAAAAATATTTCTTGGGATTACATCATTAATGACACCATAATTGGTATCATATGATCATTCAAATAAAACACTTTTTTAGACATTAATTTCATAATTTATGGATCAATGGTATGCAGGAATTGAATCATGTCAATAAATCTGAATCCATAGTAATCAATAAATGTAAATTATCACCTCATTAAATTAAACCTTTAACATTTCATCATAGTGAATCTACCATGGGAATATTAATCAGATAATAATATTTTCTGAATGATTCCATAATTTTACACATATTTATATTGAGGATGACTATGTGATACACTATCTTTTCAATCCGTTGTAGAAATTTACATAACATCATAATGATGAGTTCTCATTTTCACTACTCGATCAGTTGTTAAAAAGTTATACCCACTAATTATTAAATATTTTCATTCACAAGTGTAAGAATTTGGACCAAAAACCAAAGATCTTAATTCTGGATAAATGTAGTCAATAGGTAAACTCAATATCTGAAAAAATATGAAAAATACAATTAAATAGAGATATATATTTTAATATAATTAAAATAATTGTAATACCTCTGATTAAAACTAAGAAGGAAACTCTATGCAATGCAAATCCTACATCATTATCAAAGGAAAAGATTGGTGATCTATACCCATTATTTTTTTATGTTCCTTACATAAAATGATAATAAAATTGTAAGTTATATGTGATATTTTATAATATGATATATCATATAAATATCAAAATTACATACTTGATATATTCATAGAACAAACCACAGTTAAACAATACTATGTGATAGTCCATCCCGCTCTATTCAAGGATCCATGTAGCCAATTTATAATACCCAAAAATTCCTCCTATTTCGGGAAGATATGTAAACGGGGTCTCAATTTCCCCATACTGATAATATTCATTTCTCATTGGCTGGTTAGGTTTTTTGGTCACATAAGACAAATACATTGAACAAAAATCCGTACATTCTTGAGACAGATAACCCAACACAATCGAACCTTTAGGATAATTCCTTTTTCAAACATATGATTTCGTTGTGCGCTTATTTATTTCAGATGGATAAATCCACAAAAAATCAACTGGTCACCCAAGAACTATATTAGTTGGATGATTAACTATTAAATACAACATGCATGTGAATAGGGATGGAGGAATTTTTTTCTATCTCACACAAAAATAATGGTACCTATTATTGAATTTTTATCTAGAATGAGTTGGAAAACCTTTTATCACAAAGGTATCTAAAAAATGGCACTTTTTAATCACTGTCACCCTTACGTTATTGGATATAAAATGATGAATTTGTATTGGAATGAATTCATGAAAAAGGATGTGATAATAATGTGTTTTTAGGGATTTGAGTTCCACATCTCTTCTGTTGACTTACATAGATATGTTTCTAGAAGAACCCTCAAGATTCATAATATTCACTAATACTTCCTGAATATTATCTTAACGTGGAAATTTCATTACATAATAAGCATAATAAACTTTCCATTTTTTCACTAATACACACATATTTCTAGTCGAATAACCCAAACCAACATTACCTAATGAGGTCGGAATTCTTTTTTTTTCTTCCTATTGATATTCAGATGAATTTAAAGAAACATTTCACATATATTTTTCTCAATATTAATTAAATCTAAATAATTAAAAAAACCAATTAGAAGCCCAATATGGAATCTCAAAAAAAATCCCTCTTTTCATTTGTATGTGTATTCGGTGTCCACATTCTTCCTCTTTTTTGATTTCAACCGACCAATCAGAAATGAAAAACTGAAATATTTCCATTCATTAAGAACATCACTTCCAGAAAAACATTTTGGCAGTTTTTCAGTATCAATAGTATTATCAAACCTCTAAATATTATTATGGTATTGAGGATCCATTTTCAATAATCATCCATTCCCCATGAAACTAAAACTACAATGATATTTATTCCTTCCTGATCAAGTATTCTTTATAAAAATAGGACATTATTGTTTTCCCTTTTTTCTCTACCCAAACATCATTTAATAAGCATGGAAACCATTTGTGGTCCATAGAAGGGAAACATGAATCTGAAACATATTCTTTGAAGATACAATGAATTTATGAACACCAAAATCCCAAATTTGTTCCAACTCTCTTATTAATTTCAAAAAATATACATCTATATCATTACTAGGATCTGATGGTCTAGATATTAGTATACTCAAGAATATGAAATGGTTTTTCACAAACACCAACAAAGGAATGTTATAAAAATGAATAAAAACTAGCCAAATGATATGAGTAGTATGTATCTAACCAAATGGATAAAAACCATCATAGGATTTACCTAATCTAACATTACGTACCTCATATACAAAATCTGGATGTTGTGCAACTAATTTTAGATATGGTAATCCATCTATAGGACGAACCAACTCATCTTTAGCTTTAATTTCTCAACATCATGTCATCTCATATTGGCTGATATTTTTATAGATATGATTAGGTTTTTATGTCTCAGAATCAATGGAATGTTCTACATGACATTCTATGTCCCACAATATGGTGTTCCTTCTGTATTTTCATCCATAAAGATGTATCACATTCATTACAGTCACTACAGTCAGCTGTTTCCTCCCCAAACAAACTACAATCTTTCAAACAATAACAATATTTATTAGAGGAAAATCGAATATATATAATTAACTTGATGATGATTGAAAGTCCGATGTTGAGAAGAGTGTAGGAATACCTTCTTCGAGCTGATTACGTTAGACTTTATTTATAAAAATTAAACATATTTATCATGGACTCTTTCAATTTGGTGTGGGGAATAGTTTTCTCACCTCTTTAAAAAGAAAATGGAGATGTAGACAATGACTTGATCTTTCCTAGAAAATCTATTTCCTTTTTTGGAGGCATTGGTTGGATATGTAAGTGTATCATCAAGTGGTTCTCATTCCTAACCCATTCAGAGGATTAGAGATGGTTCGATATGGGTGGTTGTAGACCTGAACACTATCAATCGATGACTTTTGATGTGTAAGATCCTGATCATGAGGCATATATCTTATGAAAAAAGTCAAACCATGGTCATATGTAGATATGAAAGATATGGTTAATATATGATGGAGCAATTTAAAATGACGGATCATTCTTATTAGGAAGGGATACTTCCATATAATACCCGAGAGGAAGGAGGAGTATGATGAAACATAGTTATTTGGAAATATTAATCTCAAAACAGGCTTCCTCAGGATGTTGAAATGGAACCGCAATTTTAATCCCTTCACTCAAAGTCATTCCATTGCACAGGTCAGGGCCTACATCCCTTGGGTTCCCTGGGTCTATAGGCACCCTAGAATTATAAATGGTTCCTGGAATTTTCACACCTATGAAGATTGATCAAAGGAATCTAAATGGGGAAATCATTTTATATTCAAGGGTCCTTATTGAGATTAATATGGAAGTGCATCCCGCAGATCACATTTCCTTGGTTGAAAATGAGCATCATATGAAGGTTGTATTTGAATTTGAGAATCTCTCTTAGTTCAGTAATCCCTGAAAAATGGTTGGCCACACTCTATAGCATTATTGATTCGATCAGAAGCTGGTACATCCTCCCAACACCAGCAAGTCATGGAAGGTGATCTTAGGAGGGAATATTTATGATATTGTGGGCATGAAAAAGAAGGAAAGTGATAAACATAAAGGGTGGAAAATTGAAAATACATCAAGGGCTATTAAATCAGGGTTAGTGTTTGGTAGAGGAGAAAGTGAATAATAAATATAATTCTGATGGAAAAAACATGACATGATTGGAGGAAGGAAATAAAAAATATGGTTCTAATGGAAATAATGTGATAGTATGGGTCATATACGTTGTTGCAACTTAATGTGACGAAAAAACAGTTTTCCTGAGAATGTGTTTGGACATTTTTTCAATTGATATTGGTATGAAAACTGATGATTTTTTTATTGTGATTATATGAAAGGATAAAAGTGATGTACTTTCCAAAGAAAAATCCTTGATTATTACACATGTAGGATCCAAATAGCTCATGGGGACTGGGATGGATTTGAGAGACCAAACTGAGAAACAGATGGATGAATGTCAGGAATTAATCTCACCTATAAAGGATCTGAAAGAGTGTGAAATAGTACTTAATAAGAATTATCCTAATAAGAGTAAAAAATGGGATAAATATGCTCAACAAAACATGGAATAAAAACCTTATAGAAAGTAAAAAAAAGTACAGTAAAGGGAGAAATATCAACATGGGGATTTATCCCCAAATAGAAGAATGAAAAAATGATGATCCTCTCCTAGAACTGCCAAGGAATAGCCAACCCCAGTACAAAAGGTTCTCTCCGGATCCTTGTAGGTATATATAAACCTAACATAATTGGATGCTCTGTTCCAAACAATTTTTTTCCTAGATATGGTCTTCAATTTGTGATGTCCAGTTATTAACAACTGGTCAATGCACAATCCGCCTCAAATATAGAATGATTATGGTTTCTCTTTAGAATCCAACGAGATTTCGGATTCTTGTGTGATTACTAGGGATTTTAATTAATTATCTATGCATATGAGAAAATTGGTCCTATGCACAATGGTTTTTATATCATGGATTTTAGAAAATGTGTTGAGGAAACCAACATAACAGAGATCAATCTTATTGGAGAAAAATTCACACGGTTCAGAAGGTACCTATGTTGTGTGAGAGAAATTCGTGTTGATTGAGCCATTGCGAATGATGTAACTCATGGAAGCTGAATAAAAATTTATTATGTCATGCTAGACATACATAACTCTGATCACCACCTAATATTGGCGAGTCTTATAGATAACATGGGGAGGAAACCCATTCAATTTAAATATGATAATGTCTGGAATGATTTGCTAAATTTCTCAAAGATATTCCTGAAACCTAGGGATCAAATGGATCCAATATCAAAAGGCTCATTTCTATCTCAAAACTCAAAATGATTAAAATCATGGTGAAGTAATGAATCCAAAAACATTTCAGCTTGTTGAAGGAATAGATAGAGGCTCTTGAACTCTCCATCCATGACGTAAAAGAAGATATCTCAGGGAATGTTTTTTCAGGGGAAACTCCCCAAGAATATGTTATGAATTCTAAAATATAGAACCTCATAAGGATTAGATATAATATAATAATTGGTGCCTTAAAAAATTGGCTCAATGATGAAGATATAAACATTAAAATTTTCAATTCCCTTCAGCAGGTCTGAAGAGCCAACATGCCACATGCTCTAAATATGGATAGGGATTTTATTCTTGATTAAAGGAAGGATCATTCATACCACATTATCTCTTTTAATTTGATTCTATTCAATAAATCCCCAGAAATCTCGAAAATTAGGGAGGGAATTATTCCCTAGATGGCCACTGAAGAAGAAAACCCATTTCGTCTCTCCAAACCCTTGGATTTTGAAATCTAGGAAGCCATCTTTGGTCTCAAAAACGACATATCTCTTGGACAGGATGGTTTTATGAAATGATTCTTTCAATTCTATGGGGAATTTATTCTAAAGGAGGTTTGCAATATGGTTATACATTTTTTCAATGGTGGGTCCTTCATGAAGGGGTTTAATGCACAATTTACTTCCTTGATTCCAAATATACATAATGCCCATGACATATCCCAATTCATACCTATTTCTATTATTAACACCATTAAAAAGGAAATCACTAAAATTATTGATAATAGGATTTCCATTATATCAGACAGAATTAGAAATTGGAATCAATTTGGTCTTGTAAAAGGGATAAACATCCAAGATTGCCAGCTTACTGCCTTATAATGTGTGAATAATCTTCATAAATCCATAAAAGGGGGAATGTAGTACAATATATTGACATCTATAATGATTTTGAAACAATGGATTGGGAATTTATAAGTGATTTTCTCCCCAGTTTTGGTTTCCATGCCACTTTTATTTAGTGGATTAATGGATTTCATAGATTGGTACATATCTCTATTCTCTTAAATGGGTCCCTGGAAGGATATTTCAAGTTACCCCGGGGAGTAAGGTAGGGAGATCCTCTATCAGGAATCATTTTTTCCATTACCGAAGATGACCTCAATAGGATCTTTCTTCATATGTTGGACAAAGGGGTTTTTATTAACATACGAGCAACCATAGGTACACTTGATCCTTCTTATATCTTGTTCGATGATGACATCATTATCTTTTTCTAGTGTCACTAGAATAATATCAAAAAAATTAAGAGAGATCCATCACACGATGAAAGTTTTTCAGTGCAAGAAATCAGTTTGAATAATTCCTTTATATACTTTGGAAAGGGAATTTCATCCCCAAGGAAAGTCTACATTACCAATGAATTGGGAATAAGGTAGGACATCCTTCCTTTTATCTACCTTGGATTTACCATTTTTTAGGGAAATCCTAGTGCTTCACATTTCATTAAAATTATGATCCATATCAGAATAAACCTTAACTACTAGAAAGGAACGTCTCTCTCAATAGAAGGAAGAGTGTGCCTTGTTAAACATGTGGTGGTCTTAAATATGATTTACTCTTTTAGGGTCTATTATTGTTCTACCTCAATAATTAAAACCATCAAAACAATGATGAGAAAATTTGTTTCAGGTGGATGAATTTTGGAAATAAACGTCATCACCACCCCTTGGAAAAGATGTTACCTTACTCATAATTTGGGGGGTGTTGAAATTAAAAATATGAAACTTTTTAATCAATACCTTATTTCCAAATTCATCTGTTGGTGCATCAGTAACCAATATGAGTCTCTTAAATTTCTCAGATCAGGATTTTTTTGATAAGATGATAATAGGGATCTTGAATTACATGGAGTCTCATCTATGGGTTAGCGTGATGGAAATTTTCTAAACTATTCAAAGGTCTTCACACTGGTTACTCAATGGAGAGTCATCTCTCATATTATGGTAAGACAATAGGCTGGTCACACCATTGGTTGATCAGACCAGCTCATCAGTGTGAAAAATTAATAATTATATCTCCATCAAACACTAGTTGAAATATCAATAAATTCTATATGACGACATTACAACCACTATCTCAAACTATGATTTTCTTACTCAAGGGGTCCTGCTCATTTGGGAACCCACTCCCAATAGAATTCCTAATTCAAAAAGACTTTTGTCAACATCTGCTCCAAGAAAGAAGCCTTTGGATTGTAAAGTACAAGAAATGTCTCCTTCCCTCTAGGTACACTCTGCTATGGGAACATTCCAAGAATAAAAATCCTATTGGTGAAAATATTCAGTGTGTCAGAATCTCTCTATTCTTGAAATGTATCATCTATCATCAACACAAGGAGATCCTGAACAGTCTCTTCTTAAGATATAATACCACTGCTTACCTCTGGAAAATAGTTTTTTGAATTTTTTGACCTGTAGTTGTTTTTTCAACATCGGTTCATGAATTCATGTCCGCCCTGCTTGGTATTCCATTATCCAAGAAGGTTTCTATTCTACATCAGGTGGCATGTGCAGATTTGTTGCACACTATTTGGAGTGGCCACAACTAATCCATCCATGAATACACCAGCTCCAATACCCAATGTGCAAATTCTTAAATTCATGAAACTGTACAGAATTCAAACAATATGTATGATGTGACCTATTATAATGTTTTAATGGATATGATCATTTTTTGAATACTGAATATCAAATGTAAATTCCCAATCACCGCACGGTACTCTTGATTTGTTTTGGATTTCCCCCATTCCAAGATGGCTCAATTACAACACAGATGGTGCCTCGAGGAGAAATATGGGTCCTATAGGTTATGGTTCAATTTTTAGATATTATAATGGGGATGTGGTTGAAGTTCTTTATGGTCCATGTGGACATAGCAAAGCTCTTGATGTAGAAATGAACAACTTCAATAATGTTGAGTGCACAGAGAGTTAATGGAATTGGAACAATGTTTGGTTGAATTTGACTATACTACTATTGTGAAAGTAGTCAGGATGGGAATGATAATCCATTCATGGACGTTTTTGGCAAGATGGGTCAAATGTTTAGATATACTCCCTTCCATGAACTAAATTATCACACACACCTATCGTGAGTCAAATTACCTTGAGGATGGTCTTCCAAACAAGCAAGTTAATGTAGTGGGTTGTTATCAATCTAACTCACTACCAAGTGATATGGATACCACTTTTCAATGGGATAAATGTAAAATTAATTCTTTTAGACTCTTTTATACTTTCTTTTCATTTGTCTAAGATCTTTTGAGCTCACTTTTTTCAAAAAAAACATCCATTCCTTGTAATGATTTTGGGGAATATCTCAACCATCACGAAAAAAGTCCTTTAAAAATGTTAGAATATAATAGATAGAGGTATTATAAATTCTACATATTATTTTCCCATGATATAAACACCTTAAATATCTCAATATCTGCAATTATTACATTTCTGATATACTGTAGTTCTACATTCATTAAATTCCTTTTTCACTCTCTCAACATTGCCGCCTTCAAAATTTTCCTAATGTGTATTGATATCATTGTCTTATTTCACTAGAATTCTATCTATATTGATACGATGCACAAATATAAACCAATCAAATATAAAATTCTCTATGTCACTTCTTTCGTTTCATTCATCAACAGTTGTATATTGTCTCATCTCTCCATATTGATACCAAACAAAATAGATTGTTTGAAATCCAAATTTCATAATATGATAGATAACTTCTTTCTCGATTTACTATGGACTTCCAACACATTTATAGCATGGACACTATATAGAACCTCCTTTTGAAGCATTGTTAAAAAAAATCTAAAAAAATATCCAAATTATTTAAAAACAAAATTGAAATCCAATCGGTATAATACATCCTGCTTCTATCTATTCTATTAAAAGGAAAAAAATTATCTTCCAATCAACATTGTAAACCATAATTAAAAAAGGGATACATACTATAAATAATAAAACTATCAGATCAATGAAACATAAAATTTAAATCTAATTCACATTTGTATTGAAAGTGACTGATTATTTATCACAACTTTTAACCTTTTCAGTATCAGAGATAAAATTCTTACATCTATCCTATAAAGGTATGATCAACAAGGTAAACCATATTGGGCCAAAGATGTTTCCATGTCTGTGATAGAGTGTTATGTGTCATTATAGTTGAAATATACAAAGATAATGAAATCATCTGATATATAGCTTGAATATATCATAAAATCTCGTGTTTGATCCTTTAAAACATAAAAGTATTAATTTTCATAGTCGTTAATCTAACGGTGTTATTTTTTAATGATCCATTATTGGGTCCTTAATTCTTACTAAAATCACATCCATAAATAAGATGCGAACCACATGTCTTGTTATGAAGTGATATATAGTACCTCTTAAAATCAGATAATATAATTTATTTATAAGCATAAAAATCTGTCTACTAAACTATAACCATGTATAGTATGGTATTGGGGTGACTTGGTATTATTTTAGGATGGAATATAGGTGTTTCCCATTAAAACTTTGGGGGGTGAAAAGGTTTATATTTTTTATACTTTTTAATTATGTTGAAATTTACCACTATAGAAATATTAAGATCTAATCCAAATTTTGTAAAATCCAACCTTTTCTGGATGTAGTAAAAATTAACAGAATATGAGCACAATAATATTACAATATTAAGTCTCCAAACTAGGAAACCCATTACTATGATAAGTAAGATTTTTCAACCATAGATTATTTAGTATAATCCAAATCGGTTACACCAGACAATCATCCATAGAATAGAGACGATTATACTTTTCTAACCTCCAAGATTAACTATGTATCATGTGCTCAGATTTTCATGATTCCCAACAAGATATAATTTCTTTAATGATTAGTTTGTGTAAGATATCAATAAATTATATAATGTTTAACATATATAAACTATTAGTATCTCAAAATTATGATTGTTATAGAGTACATGAAATTATAATCACATAAATTATATGATCCATTAATAGAATATGTATCCTATCTCATATTGTTGGTTCAATATATTTATTCTACATGAAATTTTGATACACAAATAAATTAAATGGTGTAAATTATTCTTAAAGAATAATGATATAAAACAACAAAAGAATATAAATTTCCTACAAGATTCACATAATATATTTATAAATATATTTATCTTTGTGAAGGAAAATAATTTTTCAAAATTAATCCTTCATATAGTAATGTTATTAAATTGAAAAAATAAACATAGAGAAAATATGAAACTATATTATTCTAAATCACATCTCTAAATAAGATTAAAAACCTTTACAATCATTTAATTCTATATTTATAGGTTACTTTTCAAATAGATAACACTATATGACTTAATATAATATGATAACCCATTCAACTATATTTGAATCCAAAAAGAACGTCACATTTATCCATAAACCAATTTCTCTTCACATACATCATGTTTATATTTAAACTGTATGAATTAGTTAAAATTTTAATTTAAAAATAATAACACTTACTTTACATGACAACTAAATCCAAAAAGCATCAATGGTATGAATAATTATACACATAAAGTATTCTTATCTTTTTTATGAGATCCGGATGATTTCACATTGAATATAATATTCTTTA
This sequence comes from Viscum album, assembly GCA_963277665.1. Classification (NCBI taxonomy): domain Eukaryota; kingdom Viridiplantae; phylum Streptophyta; class Magnoliopsida; order Santalales; family Viscaceae; genus Viscum; species Viscum album. Next base: position 255,212,250 of record OY728143.1, on the reverse strand, counting down.
TGAATTTATAAACACATTAAATATTGTTCACCTAAATATCAAAGAAATAAAGTTGTCATAGTATCTTTTATATTTACTTCCATTGATTTATATCTAAAAACACAACAATAATAACTATTTTTAGGTTTTTAGTGAACCAAAATCAATCAGATATCAAAGATAAATGAAAAAATATTAAATGACAAAAATAGAATAAAAAAAACCTCTAACTAAACTAGAATGAATTAACCATAAAAAAGGATTGGGGACTCACTATTAAAGAATACCCAAATAAGAAAAACACCCTATAGTAGAAGGGGTTTTCAATTAGAGGGGATTCTTGACCTTGGAGTGATGCTCAACCGAGTAAAAGGGGATGCTCGACCTAGTGGGTTGCGTGGTGGGTGCCAGAAAGCTTGACCTATGGGGGATGTGCAACCTTGGAGGATATGCTCGACCAGAGGAGGGGGAATGCACGCCAATCAAAGGGGGAGGAGGGGAAGTAGTGATTTCTATCGACCATATGAGGGTAAGGGGAATTGGGTGAGGGAAACACAGGTGTTGGGAAAGGGACCTGCATGGGGCACGAGTGATGTAAGGTAACATTGTGGGGTGAAATTATTTCCTACCCCATACCAACAGTTCAATAAAAATTGTTGGTATATATTGTATATACCCACATTTTATTCAAAACAATGGTAATAGACAAACCCTAATCACACTATATACACTATTTATAAAACTTTGGGTATAACTCAGTTAGGTTATCTCATCTTTCAAGTAGTGATGAATGATGTTGCCATTTTTATGTTGACAAAAAGGTAATCAAATATAAAATATATTATCTTTATATAATTATTATTATGTAAACATTATCTTATATATATAATAAATCAATAATTAGAAAAATACTATGAGTTGTAGTTATAGAAAATGATACACATCGCTTCTTGGTGGTGGTGGTCCACACATACCCTCGAATGATATTTTCTTCCCCATTGGATGAAAAAATTGATTAATAAGGGATTTTAAAAATCATAATAAAATTATTGTATAAGGAAGATACTTTTTTTATATTATAATTATTATGGATCTTTTTATGGATGTATACAAATAATTAAAATGAAAATGCTCGGTTATGTATTATGCCCCTTCTTTAGAAAATAAAATGGATTACACATTGTGCCTTGTCGATTGGTATTTTGATGATCCCAAAGACTCCTAGAAATGGGGAATATGGGTTGGAAGTGGTTTGGGTAGGTATATTATGAAATATATTCCAAAAAAAGTGTGTGTATGGTAGGACAAGAAGATCTATCTTATATGTGAGGGAAATGAAAAAGCAAGAATTTGTTGAATGACTGAATAAAATATATACCATAATCATGTAAACTGGAACCAATGAAATACATATTCAAATAAAAGGTGTTATATGGTCGAAAAAAATCAACCAATAAATATTTTACATATTTTAGAAACATTATAATCATCATCTTCTAGTTAAACAACTTTCGATTCATTATAACCTTAACCGTGATAACTTAAAATTTTACAATGACATCATAGTTATATAACCAAACATAAATGTGGATTTTATATGAAAACTGGACATGATGATTAATTTATTTTCAATTTATCATGTTTAATTTCTATAATTTGATAAAATTACTTTGAATATAATAATAATAAATGCAAGAAAACAAGTTTTCGGAAAATAACTGATTTAAGTGTAAAAATCATTTAAACTTCAAATAATATAATGAATCATTTTACACAAATATTTTGGGTTGTTAAAAATAAAATAAGGTTATTGAATTTTGGATAAAAAAATCCCAATGGAATCCTCCATCCATTTCATTAAATTCAAAGGCCCAATAAAGTTTTAATTTTATTAAAATGAAACTTATCATCAAAAAAGAGATGATTGGGTTCCAAAATTCAAGATAATGTTTCAAAATACATTATTTAACTCTTAAAACAAATATATAGAAACAAAAAAAAATGAAATATTATTATTTCATGGTTTATAGAGATATTAATGGTTTACACCATGGTTTTACCTTGATTTTACTTGTATTACCATTACTGAGGTGAAAAATATTTACTATTGTTACTGAGGTGATAAATATTTTACTTGTTTTATCAATTTTCTGAAAACCAATTTTGAAGCATAAAATAAAATTAAAAAAAATTAGTACTTATTTATTATAAATTAAAAAGTTTCTTTTCATTATATAAAACCTTGATAAATATTTTTCTTAATACAGTTTGTACTATTCCGACCTTCCAATTTCACAGCTCCTCTGTAATTTTCACATTATATAATAATATTTTTATTATATAAAAAATTTCTCTTAAAGATAAATGTTTTGTGTTTACAAATATAGCATGTACAATGTTAAATTACACTAAATTATCAGGGTGTTACTTAGAAAGTGTGTAACACCGTATCTGTTTCAAGAACTCACCTAAGGATGAAGATATATTAGGCATCATCTTATTTAATGAGTTTAAGGACATGTTCTTTCATGTATGTGTCAATGGTGTTGGAAGTTGAGGAAACATATAGTCGAGCATGTTTGTAACTAAAGTCATGTTGATGTACTGGTGATTTAAGGAATTGAAAATTTTATTTTTGTTGTTCACTCTATATGAATATCGAATTACACTGAATTTGTTTGAAGTTTGAACATGTGACATGTATATTTTATCCATACAACATTTAATGATTGGAAATTTAAAAAAGTTATCAATTAAATCCTAGATAACATGAGAATCTAATTTCATGATTGAAAGTGGTGATAGATTTTGGGGTAATTTTATATTGTAATAAGGTGATCGAGTGATGAAAAAAATTAAAAATTAAACCTCTTTATGTTATGTGTAAGGAATTTAAAACTATATAGTTTTGTGTTAAATGAAATTTTTTTGAAAAGGATATCATTATTAAGATATATATGGACATATGAATTCTACGAGGGATTATTATAAAGAAAAGAGACTACAACTAAAGGCTAAGGGGGTTCTTAGAGTGAAAAATGATAAGAACATGAAGCAAAAAAGTTTGATTCCAATCATTTGATAAAAATAACTCCCTTATTTTTATATTTATATTCTTTTTGTTTGATAGATGATTTTGATGAATAGTTTTTTATGTGAATGTGTGTGAATACATTATAAGAGAAATTATATAAGAATTGATAGTGGAATTTTATCCATTATTCTCATGTATTCTTTATTTTTTATTGATCTTATAAAATTTCATATCAGTTTCACTTTTCTTCAGCTCACCAATAATGAGTTTATAGAATAAAATTATTGATTGATTTATTTATATAATGATAGATATACCTTATGGAATTTCCAATAAATTGGGAAATTCGTGTTAGTGTTACTAATATTTCTTCTATATGATATTTTGTTACATGTTCTCATTTTTTTCTTTGGGGGAACTCCTTATACACTATTTGATGTACCAATTGGTGATGATAGTGGAAACTATACATTTCAATATCAAAACAATTAATTAAATTGGAAAGGTTTTATGATTATATTCTCTAATATAGAAAAATAATTGTTTTGAGTTTTTATAGAAAAGAAATTTATGAAGTGATTTTATTGAACCATGTTGAACATTTTACAAAATTTTGGTGTTTTATCCACTTTCCTCCATATCCCCAAATTCATTATGATTACATTATACATGATCATGAAATCATTAAAATAAATTCAAACATTCCAGTTCAATTAATATTCTCTATTTCTACATTCATCAAACTCACTTTCTATTTATTCACATATGTTTTCTCATATATTTCATAATTCCATATATCATCTACATTATTGTTACAATTATTATTTTTATTTTTTGAATTATTATTTTTGGTTTTAAAAAGAATCAAATTATCTTCCCTATTGAGTACTCCTGATCCAAAAATATATAAATATTACATCATTTTAGATGAATATAAAATTTTTATCACTATTATACACTCAAAATATTTATAATGTTTTAGTGTATTTGAATACTATGAACATAATATATTTTTTTCTTGAAATATATTCAACATCTCCAACAAATTCGTTTAGATGAGTACACTTCTAGACATATCTTACATATTTTTTTGTCAAAAATTAGGGAAAGAAAAAATAGGAAATGGTGATCTCATATTCTTAAAGAGGGTATGCATAGAATAAATTTATCATAAAATAGTATATGATAATAATGAGGGTATCATAACATAATCAAGTGCTTGTACTCGACAACGAGGATTTATTCCCAAAAAATATTAGATCACAAAATCAAAAACATGATATTTCCAAAAGCATTATTATTAAGGGTGTTAAAAATTAATTTTCATTAATTATTAAATACATATGGATGTTTAATAGTAATTATAGGAAACCATAATCTTTTTAATATATTTATTTTCATTTATTCCCATGCTTGTCATCAATATCTCATGAGATATCTATATCACAATACCTATTTCATTGGATAACAATATAATTCTAATCCCATCCATTATATAATGAAAACTATAAATATGGTTTCAATAATATCTAAAAATAATCATAAATTCACAATAAAATATGAAATCAAAAATGAAATGTGCTTTATATATATTTCATAATTACAATATATCATAACCTTTAGAAATGAAATGAGTTTCATAAGGATTTCATCATAACATAATTAATCCATGTAATTAAATCGGTTTTATAGAATCATTCTTAATTATAATCATCAAAAAACATTTGTGGAATTAAATTTTATTATATCTTAATATCATATTTCAAATGAATAATATAAATTTTTCATGGATGTTGAAATCCATACAAATACTTTAAAAATATCGTTCAATTCTTTTTTTAAAACATGAGTAAAATATTCTTTTTGGGTAAATGTTAACTAAAGATTCTAGGAATACATATAAAATTATATTCTTTTAATATAATCATAGAATATTATAAATTATTCAACAAATAAATGAATAATCATGAAAGTCAAAAAAACCTTTTATATTGTATTTGTTAAAAGAGAGCCTCATTTTAACACTCTTAAAAAAAGTTCAAAAAGAAATGTGTGGTTTTTTTTAAAAAAATATTTTATTAAAAAAATTTATATAAATTAAAATTTCATATAAATGATCCTATTAAAAAAATCATGAAAATATAATAAATTCCAAAATATATTTTTAATGATCAAGGCCTTGGAAGGAAAAATTAATCGACTAAAAAGGAAATAAGGCCGACTATTGTTAAAAAAATTCTTGGAAATATTAAATACGAAATATGGGATAATGAATGAAAACAATTAATCCCTTGAAGTAAATTGGGGTTAAAAAAATATACTGGGTTCAAATTATACAAATCATATAATTTCCATCATTGTAAATTTAGCATGGACAATCATCAAAATAAATGAGATTGTAAAATAAATCACATAACTCAACTGCACCATTACTTTGTAAATTTTCAAAGATCATATATAATTAGTATACATTGTTTAAAAATCTATTATAAAACCATATTATTACATAATTACTGTTCATTATTCGTTTTTATTTTCCAATTACTATTTTTGGACATTTTTATCGTCAAAATGAACATCGGGTGAAAACTGGTAAGTTTTTTATAAATATTTCATATCGATCATTTTGTTATATACCCCTTGGTTATTGTTTAATCATATAAAGGATCCTAATTTATAAATAGATATAATATTTTTTAATTATATACATTTTTATAAATATTAAAATAAGTGGGGGTGAAAATGAATAAAATTACTTTGTGGAGATGGTAGTCTTTATGTATGCAGTAATGATGTTTCCACTTTTTGATGGGACAATTTCAAGAAGGATAAATAATAAGTATCCTATAAGGAATCATTATTATATCATAAATATAATATATATTTATTAAATATTCCCCTATTTCTATCCATGTAAATAGTAAATGAAAAATGAATCATATTTCTTCATGAAGGTGGTAGTCCACATGTACGCACGAGCGACGTTATAATTTTCCAAAAGATGAGAAGTTATGAAGTTAGAAAAGGTAATATAACTATATAAGAATATTTAGGTCATAAATATTTTATATAAACATTAAATATTATATGATATCCAACCATGAAAGATGGTGATGAAAAAATCCTATATCACCAAGTGGATGTGGTAGTCCACACATACGCATGAGCGATAAATTCATTTACCATTTGATATGAAAGAGGTGGAAAATAGTTAAAAAATAATTATAGGAACATATAAGTAAATTTTGGAAATTTTATTAATCATGTTATGATATAAAAAATATATTTATTGTATGTATAACAAAAAACACTATTTTAAAGCGTTTTCTAAGATGATTACCTCTTCTTCTAGAGACCTCCTTTGGCTTACACCTTCAGCCTTATTGAGATAGCCATAGGAAAATAACATAGATAAATAATTATGGTATGGGTTCTAGGAATATTTTTGGGTATGTAATGTTGAATATATAATCCTCACATTGTGTTAATATGTGTGTAGAAGAGGTCCTCTTTTATAAGTGGAAAGATACACATGGAATTACATCCAAGATATAAATAAAATAAAGTCAGTTTCATATGAAAGTGTAACCAAATGTATAGATACTTTATGGAAGGATAAAAAAGGGAAAATCATCTTTAAAATAATATTAATATATTTTTATGTGCTATTTTACCCTTATATTTTAGTTTAAATCATAGTAAACATGTTTCAAACCCAACTATGCTAAATATTTATTACGGTTTTAACAAATAAATATGAATAAAAATTAAATTAAACCTATAAAATTATTCTAATTATGAATATTCCAAATATTGAATCTATTTTGGAATTTTTAAATTCTATATGTTATAAAAATTCATTTTAAAATTATTTCACAAATCACAACAAAATAATTTTTTCAAAAATGAATTTCTGTGCATTAAATTGATTTTTTTATTTTTCCTTGTATAGTAAAAATAATTTGAAATAAATACAAAATAGTGATTAATTTAATTTATTATTATTGAAGCACATTGCGCACATAAAAAACATTTTTCAGAAAAATATCCATTTTTTACTTTCAAATGATTTTATTTTTGTTTATAACCAATTGTTAACCAATGAATTTATTTTATAACTTTTTTTAAAATGTTTTTATATTTTTTAGTTTAATTAATAACAAGAAATCAAATGTCTTGGTGTTAATTATCGCATAAAATAATTATAATTCAATATTATATCGCGGGTTGTTTAAACTTGGTGTTGCATGTAAAGAAGGATATCAAATTAATTAAAGTTATTCAAAAGAATATATATAATAATATTTCATGGTGTCACATTCCACCCACTTATAATAATTATTTTTATGACATTTCAAAACTCTAATACAAAAAAACATAGGATACTCATACATCCCCAAATCCTCAGGATCCCATGTTACTTTATCAAATTTAGGGTTTCTTCATAAAACATTGATTGGGTGAGTGGAATTTTTCTAAAAAAATTATCAATATGATCAGTAATATTCATTGGTTATTCCTAATAAGATATTCTATTCTCTAGTGGTATGAACATTGAGTTTAGTACATATGATGTATTTGTTATGTAGTTCCTCAGTAGAGATACATTGAACAATTTATGTTCTTCAGATAGATTTTTGGGAATCACCAAGTGCTAAGATAGCATCTTAATATGAAAAAAATCCAATGATTATGACATGTATAGGGATCCAATTTCCCTTCCTTCCAAATATCATAACCTTTATCCAATGATATATTTTTTGGAATAACATTTCCCAAACATCAAACTCTAGATCTCTCCAATTATAGTAAGTATAATTTTTCTATCAACATTGAGATTCAATGATGTGTTACTGAATAACTATAACCTTAAATATCATTTTATCATCAATCTTATATCCCAATAGCTTTATTTTTCCAAATATATCGTAGTACATTGTAGTTTTTACTTCCTTTAATAGATGGATTCACAATGATCCATATGAATGCTTAGGTGAAAGCTATTATTGTATGGAAAATCCATGAAATGAAGGTGTTAACCATATACACAATTTAAATACATTAAATATGATAACATAATATCATCTAAGATTTGAATGTTCCCATAAAATTGAACATCTATTTGAAGATGATATATAGTGCTAAATTTAAATTCTATATTCAAATAATAATAATGATATATCTAGATGTTCAAGTTAAACCTAGGATCCTGATCAGACACAATATAATGTGGTACCCCATAAATCCTTAAAAAACTTATTTAATATATATCCTAACAATATGATCAATATAGAAATATTCTCTTATTAAAACTAAATATGGTGTCTTCGAAATTTTATCCACTATAATAGAAATACCATTGTTCTCTTTATATGTTCTGGGTAGTCTTAAGATTATATCCAAGGTAATGTATTCCCATTTCCATTCTGTTGTAGGTAATTATTATAATATCTCATTAGATGTCAGTTTATGAACTTTAACTTACTAACATACCATGTATCAAGATACATACTCTATAATATCCCTTTTCATGTTATCCCATGAGAAATATTCTTTCATAGATATATACATATTCATAATTCCATTAGGAATATGGAATGATGAACTATGAGCTTCATTAAACAAATTATTCTTCAATTATTCTATTTGTGCAATATATACTATGTTTTTTAGGATTTTCTTTCAATCATAATCATGGTTGAACTCAAGAACATTTCTCACATTCTTATAAATTCAGCATCCGCCTTTTTCACCTCTTTAATCCTCACATGGATGGACATTTGAACATTAATTTGAGAAATATATGATCTATACCATTTCCATATGACATCAAGGTCCTAATTATGAAAATACATAAATATTGAATATCTATCAAGCCTCATAATAGAAAAACTAGCACAGTTATTCCAACTCATATAATTAACCACCTTGTTTACCTTCCAATGATTTTAGGGAATTGAGTAATCATAACATTTAATCAATTAAAACCACCCCCTTTGGAACATATTCAACTATTTCTATGTAAATATATATTTCACAATTTTATGATCCGTATAAATTCTACATATTTCAACATAAAGATAACGTCTTCATATTTTAAATTAAAATTTATAGTTTCAAACTCCAAATGGTGATTATGGTAATCTTTATCATGAATATTAAATTTGGATGTGGAATAAGCAATCACCATGTTATTTTTTATGAGGACTTATCACAGTCGCTTCTTCGATGCATAACTATAGGCCAAAAACACTTCTCTATTATAGAGTTGTGTGGTCACAGGTGTGTAGATAAAACTTATTTTATGCACCTTTATAGTTTTCTAACATTCATATTTCCATATAAACTGATCTATCCTCCATGAGAAATTGGTTTATGTATTAGATATCTTTTATGAAACACTCAAAAAGCATTAATAACATCCATAAAATCAAATAAAACAATAGATATTAGTTACCATGGTTCTTATGGACCATTGTTCAAGAACATTTTTCTATAAAGGTCCCATTTATATACCCACAAATGAGCTCATATGAACCAAGAATGAATCATTATTTTTAAAATATTCACAATTAGTAAATTTGGAATATAGATTATACTTATTTAGGGTATTAAACACAACCTTAAAATAATCTTTAAACTCTTCCTTTATTTTTGAATATATAATAATAAAAATATATAAATATTTCCAAAAATTTATTAATATAATCAATAAATACTCTATTCAACATATTAATGAATAAAATGTTGCCATTGGTGAGTCAAAAGGGGTTAATATAAATTCATAATTACCATACCTCAAATAGATGGATATCATTACCATATCCTCCTTCTTAACACTCAATTTATGATATAGAGAATGAAGTTCAATATTTGAAAAGTATTGAGCTCGACATAGCTCATCAAACAAGTCATCAATATGGTTTAAATGATATGTATACATGATAGTAATCTTTTTTATGTTCTTGATAGTTACTACAAAGGAATATTTACCCTTATTTCATGTTATGAAAAAAATAGTTGCACTCCATGGTAATGCACATGGGTGATTTAATACCTTTTCTAGATAAATAGTGTGTCACTTATTATAAAACATAAACTCAATTGGGGCCCTTCTACAAATATTATTTGGACTATGCATAACACTGGATATTATTTCTATTGAAAACTAAAATTCATGATTTGGGGGAATGTAAAGAAAATTCTCATAAAACACCTCAACATTTTCCCCTAAAATATAAATTTCATTAATGTTGAGTTTCTCACAAACCATTTGAAAAAAATATCACTCATGAATATGTATTAAGACACATATAATATATGTAATTATCATTTTAATTTCACGTTAATCCTTAAACTAATAGGCAATAATTGGTTGATTCAGAATATAAATTGTGAAATATATTCTGTAGAACTTTTTATGGGGTTTGAAGAATGAATTTAAATCCAAGAACAATATAAAATCAATTTAAACAGGAGGAATAATAAAAATATTTATAGGAAACACATTCACATATGCTTCTATTAGAGAGGTGATATAAACATATGATAAGATCATTTTTCAATTATAAGTCTTTATAACCAACTAAACATATAATATTTGAGGTGGTTATGTGATATTGTTAGAAAATTCTTTAGATATAATAGAGTTGGTAGATTTAGAATGAAATATTACATTTTCAATCTAGATTGGATGATAATTTCACCATTCAACACAACATTCTTATAACATACTTTAGTTTTTAAAACCCATTACTTCCCTATATCCATTTATTTTATGGGTTTTTGAGGACTACCAGCCTCATTAACCCTTGTATTAAGATATTTATTCACTTAATTACCAACTCAATTCCTCTAAAACATTGAAATATGTTGGTTGTATCATATTTATCATGTATTTTTTGAACATTTCATTTCATTTTGAAAGAACTTTCTCGATGGAAATAATTTCTACACATTAACCATTTACTAATTACTTTTAAAACATTTCTTGAGTTATTTACCCCACATTGTTTACATATATTTGTTTATAATTTCATTCTTCCTTGTGTTTTATAATTACATTTTCCCTAAATCTCCATTATATATGTTCTTATAACTAAAATGATAATAATAACTGAAGTTCCCAATCACAATTCATTCCATCATAAAAACTTAATAATTTGTTCATTGATACCAATGTCTCTCATGGCTAATTAATTTCGAAGACTTGGTTGAAGGATGATATAGAATAGATAAATTATACTAATAGGTTCGATGATAAAACCATAATAATTCCTTTAATTTCATTTATAGTTTACCTCAAAATTACCAATTGACTCATTTACTTTCTTCTTTAGATTTAGAAAGTCCTTTTCAAAAATAGTATGAAGAGTATGAGGAATTTATTTATATAGAAATACCCAATTAAACTCCCGCAATTCTATGGTGTTTATATCTTGTTATTCCCTTATGTTATTGATTAGATTCCACCATTTGTTAGATACTACTTCCATCAAATAAACTTCAAAGAAAACCTTCTCATTTTCTTCAAAATGAATAATTGAAAATATATTTTTTACTATGTTGAGCCACTAATCGAGAACCAGTGGAATAAAAGTCACAGAAAAAGGAGGGTGGGAGTTTTTTAATAAAGGACTCATTGGATTTTTTCCCCTCCATTATTATTTAAGAATCACAATATGGATTGAAATATTTCCTATAGATGGAGTGAGTTGAGTGAACAAAAACACATGATATTACATCTTAGCTAGAAATATATTTATATTCTCATGAATAAGAATATTTTATTTCCCATCACATTCTTTGTTATCACAATTTTCTCTAATTCTCATAGTTTATTAAAACCAAAAATAACAAACATAAGTTTTTATTAATAATAAACATATTAAATAGTAAGAATAAAATCTTATATGAAATTTCATAATCATTGAAACCTTTTTATCAAACTATGTAAATTTCAGTTCAACATTTAACACTTTTCATTCACCATATTCATTATTTGGTCTAATCCTTATATTTCTAAGAAATTAATATCCAAACATAATTAAACCCTCCTCTGATAAAAACAATAGAACCCATACATTTTATATATAATTATTAAATTATTTTTTATGAATATTCAATGCATATTAAAATTATTCGTGCCATAGGACAATATGATTTTGTGTATTTGATGTCCAGATACATAATCAATATATCGGATTTCATATTATTAATATAAAATATTCATACCCATAAAATCATAGATAATAAACTCAAAAACCAACTCATATATATATATACTATTAATAATGGTGTCAAATAATTAATCAGTATTCAATAGTCATAACATAGGCATGTGATGTCATAAAAATAGAAAAACATATTTTTTTAACATAAATTGTCACAACCATATCCACATGAAATTTTGTGAGAATACCTAGATTAAAACATACTAATTATAAAAAGGTGAACATAATATTTCAAAATCATGTATATGCACAATCAATTGAAAATAACTTGAAGAAATCAAAATAATACACCAAAAGGTGGACATTACTCTTATAAATAATTTCCTCTCTTATCATAAACATCATCATTTGATGGGATATCAATATTTTATTCCCCAATAAATTGGAGGACAATTTAATCCCATAACACCCATGACATATTAAAAATAATAAATATGTGTTTAAAAATAAAATAAAACATTCATGTTATAGTCATAGAATAACCCATGAAAAAAACAATTTCATAGTTATTTAATCCTTTCAACACAATATAACTTGCAGAAAAGAAACAAGATTCATAAATATTCAAAAAAAAATTAAATAACTCATGGAATGAAATTGGTTTCATATTTTAATCCTTAAATAAAATTTATCTTAATTAATATATAGAAAGAAATTAAGTGGTATCATAAGATAATATACCCAATTAATCATAATAATCATTAATTAGTTTTTCCATAGATTAAAAATACATGTATAAGATCATTTGAAACATAATTCGAATATATGATTTTAATATCCCATTTATTTTGCTAGAATTTAATCAAAACAATACAAGAGTATTGAAAAAATTACTTCTTTGAAAATAAAAATGGAAAAATTTAAAGTAATAATTGAAGTAAATATTATTTAATATTTTAGAAAAATCCATCCACACACTATATATTAAAAAATAACATTCTTATCACACATTTGATGAAAGAAAAAATGGGAATTGCGAGAAAAAATATTAAAGATTACAGTTTAGAAATATTTATTAATGTCAATCACAATGAAAATGTCTTTTTTCCAAAATATAATTAATAGGTAAAACATTCTAAAAAATATTTTCTATGATCACAGACATGGAAGAAAAGGACCATGAAAAAAACTAAAATGAAGATGACTTTTAATAAAAAAAACCATAGTTTTATATAAAAAATAAGGGACAATGAAAGGAAATAATGAAAACCCAAAAATAAAAATATAAGTATGAAATATATTTGGTTTGAAGCATATATCTATATTATATCTCTCAATGTAAATTTAGAAACTAAAATCATGAAAATAAATGAGAATGTAACAAAAATATCTTACCATAAGTCTCATCATACTTGGTACACATTACAATATACTATATAAAAAATACATATTTTTTATAAATCCTTCTAGGAACATAGTCATACTTAAATTAATATTCATAACACATTTATAATTTCCAAAATCCCTTTTATTAATAATGACATCTTTAAAATGAACATTCCAACGAAATCAGGATCATTTTTCATGCATGTTTCTATTTGATGGTTCTGATATAAGAACCATGTTCAATTAATATTCCACAAAGTAATATTAATCATGAAATATCTATTTCATTTTGTCAATTAATAGAATTTCAGACCCATTCATATAAAGGGGTGTTAAAAATTTAATTAAATCACTTCATGGAGATGATATTGTGTACGTAAACATGATTGATATTGTCACTTTTTGATGGAAGGAATGAAATATTGGTAAATAATAAATCACATTTACAAAAAAATTGTCCTATATTAAATATCATATATATTCATGAAATATTTTATTATTACTATCCCTCTAAATAGGGAACCAAAAATGAATCATATTACTTTTTGTAGGTGGTAGTCGACACATACACATGAAAGTAGTTATCATTTTCTAATTGATAAAAAGGTAAGAATGATGAAAGTTATTATAATTATATAAGAATAAATATTTCATAAATATAATATATAAATATTAAATATATCATAATAACCTATAATTTTTTATGGTGATGGAAAATGAATCATATTTTAATGTGCAGGAGATAGTCCACATGTATACTAGAGCAATACTATCACTTCTCATTTGACATAAAGGACATGCTTAATGGTTTCCCAAAAATCATAATAGATTTTAATTATATTTATAATATTATATTAATCATTTTATAATTTATACAATACATTTATTGGATGTATAAAAATAAATAAACTTTAAAAGAATAGGGTAAGACGATTTGCTCTTCTTTGAGAGACATCCTTCGGTTTACACATCATGAATTTTTAAGATGATCTTATGGTAAAATAAATATTTAAATAATGAATTAAAGGAATATAATAATGTTTTGGGTACATAATTTCTAAGATATAAGTAATAAATTTTGTGGATAATAATGGATAGTAGGTTCTCTTTTATAAGTTACGGGAAAGAAATACATTGAATTACTTACAAGATATAAATAATAGAAGGTTAATTTCATCTGAAAGTTGAAAAAATGGAAGGTTATTTCAATTTATGATAAAATAAGGTCTAAATATCTTCATAAAATAATATTTAGATATTTTTATGTTGTATCGTTTACTCTTATATGATAGATTAACTACCCTGGTAAACATATTTTAACCATAACTATTGTAACAATCTTTTACCATTATTACTATATACCACTAATAATAATTAATATAAACCTATTAAATTATATTAATAATTAATATTAAAAATATGAAAACTATTTTATTAGAATATTTTTTCATTATTTGAAGGAATATTTTTCTTAAAATAAATGTTCATAATAAATTTTTTTTCAGAAATACATTTTTAAGAATAAAATTTAATATATTCTTATTACACGTATAATAAAAACCACTGTAAAAATATTTAAATATTTAATTTAATATATTTTCTATAAATTTAATAAAAAAATCTTCAATAGTTATTAATTTATTTTATTAATATAAAATCAATTTATGTGCACAAAACCATTTTTCTAAAATATCTTTTTTTACAATGAAATGATTTTAGTTTAATTTAAAACGAACTTATAATAAATGAATTAATTTTATAGATTTTAAAAATTAGTTTTTATACTTTATTTACTACTATTCATAATTAAAAATCCAATGTATATGTGACAACTATCACATTAAATAATAATAATTCAATAGTATATCGCGGTCTATTTATACTCAATGTTGCGTGAAAAACAAGATATAAATGAAATTATTTTTTTAAGATAAATAAATAAATAATATAGGTGTTTTGCACCTATTCTTTACCATTTCTCACCACTTTATAACTAATTAATAATTAAAATAAAATAATAATATATTGTACCTGTCTCAATGATAACTTGTCCCTTATTTTTTAAATGTGAATTGAGTTGATGTTTCCACTTTATATTTTAAGGGTTTTATATGTACTGATTTTTTATTTATTATTTAAGAAACTAAACTGAAAATATTATTGGTATATTATAAAATGAATCCTTTATTAATACTCACATAATTATGGGTTGTTTATGTTAATAGGAAATATAATTGGTATCAGGAAAAAGATTAGATAAATTTAGTGGTTAGGATATTGTTATGTAAATATAATTTAGGAATTATAACAAATGGTTATTTTATCATGGTTTTCAATTTGAATATTTTCACATGTCTTTATATAATATATTCATTTTGAAGAATGGTTCTCCTAAGAATAAATAAGGTGAAATTGGTAAGAATAAATTAAGGGTATAATATCCCTTTAAACTAGAATCATGAAATAGTTGGAGTCAATGATCATAAATTTTCATCTATCTAAACTAAATTAAAACTAGATTTAAATGGAAAATATGCAAGGAAACAACCCAATTATCAATATAAAAATATTTCAATAGTTGATAATTATTTTCTACAACTCCATTTATCTTTTTGTTGAACCTCATAATCCTTGGTAGCTGAAAGATTGGATAATTCTTTGGGGAATAGATTTGAGCATTTAGTTTTTTCAAAGTACCTGAAGGTAACAATTAATATTTATCATCTTGAAGATAAAGTTGACTAGTGGTTGTCTTTGACTGATAATACCATGGACATGCATGGGATTAATACCATGGATTGGATTTAATCTAAATATATTTTTTTAGAAAAATTAATTTTGAAAAGTGAATTGACAAAGAATGGAAATAATTTTTTTGGAGTTGATGGAAAAGGAAGAGGACAAGTTGGTTATTTATGGTAATTTTTTTACAAAATTATCTTGGTATAATTTTTTTCATCAACCATTAAAATAATATTGATAGATTTTACATAGGTTTAAAACCCATTTTACAGAGGGAATATTTTACTCATGAATTTGGGAAGTATGATGAATTTTTTGTTTTTGGAAGGATGATATAGAGTATATTGATTGTTGTCCCATAATAGTAATTATAAGTATAGAATATGGTGGAATTTGATGGATAAACAATCCGAAATTGAATTTGTACTTATTTTTAGAGTAAATTTCTTTATGATTGAGTGGTAACCTCAAAATAACCTGATTCAAACCAAATCACCATATTCAAATTTTAGAAACATGTAAAAACAATGATTATCTGAAAATTTAAATTCAAATGAACCACATGCCATCCCATCACAATCGAGACTCATTGGGGCATGAAACTAGCAGTACACATCAAACCACTCCCCTAGTAGATGAGATAACCCCATCAATTTCACATGCATAAACCAACCAGTAGAACCAAACCACAAAAGCATCATTCCACCATCGCTTAAGGAACAAGACACCCATGGGAGCTTCCCATTGGAAATTACCATCATCACCTAAAAGAAAACCATCATCACCACAATAGAATAGAATTTCTTCAATTGCAAAACATAAAAAATAATCACTATTGGACTATTAGAAAATCATAAATACGAGAAATGAAAAAGTATTTATCCCTCATAAAGACCCAAAAATACTCAAACAACACATCTAAGAACCTCCTCAGAGACCACCACACTAAACCGACTGAGAAGGGAGCACTATACAAGGACGATATAGAATATTTGTGCACATGTAGGCATTGGAAAAGGATTATAGTGGAGTTTATTTTTTGTCATCGAGGGATAGAAACAGTTCCACCTCTATCAAACCATTGAAGCATCCGTATAAAAACATAGAAACCAACACAAAAAATCATTACCTCTTCAAATAGGATGAAATATAATATAAAATCACATGTTCAAAACACCAATCCACATAAAAAAATAAACCATGAGAAAAAGTTGAGGTAAAACCCAAAAAATAGAAAATTAATCATGAGTAAGATGAACCAAACCCATAAAAGAGAAAATAAAAGAAAAGAATAAGAAGCCATCATCGTTGAAAGACATGAACCAAGGCTACATCATGACCCCCTCCAACACTATTCCAATTTGACCAAGATACCACTTTGAGATTGAAAAAAATTGAGTTTATGATGATGGATTAGAGGATAACGGATGTTGAGAAGAAAGACTTATTATGCCGAACCAAACTGCTAGAATAACTAGCACACTGACCCAAAACGGAGGTTTAATGCACAGGTTTCGATAGATAAAGGGGCGGTGGGAGTTGTAACATATCCACACTAGTGAGAATATTTTTTCGATAATGGGGACATATAGAGAATGGGATGGATGGAAGAAATAATTAATAGAAGTGAGGAAATCCATCTCCAATGAAATTAATCACAAGTCCCAATAATGAAGTTGAAGAAGAAGCTTTGAGTTCTCTAAGAGCACCAGGCTAGTACGGAGTCATCTCATATTGTGATGGAGACACAATTAATAAATAAATATAAAGGATAATCACCCCTATAATATAATTATGAATATATTAACGTTGGGGTGTATTTAATGGGATTGTGGAGGTGTTATTTATGTGGTAAGAACAAAAATATTTCTCCTGACTGGAAAAAATTAGAAATTCCATTTTTTAGAAAAGTACTTTTTATCAGATTTTAAATTTTTTTAGTCATATTTAAATGAAGTATTTTAATATTGTATTATAAAATAAAATTATAAAAGGTGAAAATAATCAAAATAATAAATATAAAGTTTGAGAAAATCACAAGCTATTTTAGTTGAAGATGAAGAATCTCTGATTGAAATATATAAAAGTTATGAATTATTTTATATTTGAATAATATATTTCATGATTGAAATTTATTATCATAGTACATCATTCATATATTCAATTGTATGATGGATTTATTAAGGAATAAGTTGGACACTCTTTCTAAAAGGTTTTGAAATAATTTCAATGATTAAAGTGTCATCTTATATGGTTTCAAGTGTTATGATGTAGTAATATTTTAGTTAGTGGTTGAAAATTTTTATAAGATCATATTTTTAAAGGACATGATATAATTTTGGTGGTTTTTTTGTGATAGATCTTAAGATGATACTTTGGGAGTTATATTTTGGGTTTTACTACATGGTTGAGGTATATATAACCCTTAGGTTTTCCACATTCCTTATTATAAAGGATATTTGTGAATAATGTGATTATTATTGGGATATAAATACAAGAATTATTTTTATTTGTATATTTTATGTTGTTGTGATTATGGTTACTTGGTATAAAGGGTTATTACATTTTGGGGACATATGTTTTATCATGTAGAAAACCATGTGACTGAAATGCGATTTAGTGTCTTAGTGATAGATGTTATTTTAACATAAGTTAAATATATTAGAGAAATGAAATGATTAAGTTAAATAAAATTGGAGGAATAAATATTGTGTAAATTTGGGAAATCATATATTATTATTTGTGGCCTCACGGCTATCTAGGTTAATTTTGGACAAAATTATCATATCATGTATATTATATAATTAGGGAACACACATTTTTGATGTGTGAATTTATGAGTGACAGATACTTCATTAGAGGTAAATTTCAAGTTTATTATTGAAGAATATTTGAGAAAATAATTATAATTTGTGGTTTTAAATACAGGTTGGTGTATTTTGAAGAGATTAAAGGTTAGTTATTTGTGGAATTATTTATGAAGAACATTTGGTATTTTTATTTATTGTTTTAAAACTATTATATATTAGAAAAAGTATAGAGATAATAGTAATAACTGGTCATCTTCTTTATATATATTATAATCTATTGGAAGTTAAATTTACTTCCATCATGAAAAAGTATTCCTAACGATTGCTTATTGATTAGAATATGAGAATAAGGAAACATAGAAACCTCCTCAAAATGAAAATTAGAGATTTAAATTTATTTATAGAATGAAAATAAATCAAGAAATTATAATCTATTATTTTATATATATTGATGGTAAAATTATTCATAGACATAAAAAATAAAAAGATAAATATATCATGTAGTATGGGGGAAACTACACACAACTATGAAGGTGTTATTTTTTAACAGTTTCACAAGTATGTGTCTCTCAATATTAAGATAATGGTTTATGAAATATTTTTACTAGTATTAACAAAGACATTGGAGTTCATTTCAAATGAAAATTATATCAATATGAATTAAAATTATATTTCATTCCACTTACATATATTTATCTTTTACCCATAGAAAATGTTTCAAAAATTATTTTTCCACATTTTTTATTAGAAACGAGTAAAACTTTATGGGATTTTATTTATTTAAGGTGGTAGAATGTAACAAAAAAATATTTTTTTATTTCATTAAATGAATATGGTTTTACTTTTGTGTACCACACCAAATACCAAGACTAAAATGAACCATGATATACTATTTAAATATTTAAATATCATTATCATAGCATAGTTGTTTGATTTCCATATATAAATGGTACTAACCATATTTTGAAATATATATAGAAAATTCATCAATAAAAAGTACCTTATTTATTCATGGAAAATAAGAACTCAACCATATAAATAAAATCATGTAAGATTAAATAGATATTTTTAAAAATATAATATACGTACAGATTGTATTTTTATAAATGATAATTAAGTTAATCACTAAATATTATTAATTTCAATGAAATTAATCATTTATATATTTAGTAATATATATTAAATTTTTACTAATCGTATTTACAAGATAAGTAATTATTATAAATTCATTTTATACAACAAAAATAAATTATCATCAAAAAATGGATTTTATTTCATTTTTTGAGTGGAAATCATAATTAACTTCTACCAGTTTTACAAAATTTATTTGATAAAATTGGGATCATATTTTGAAATTATAATGATAAAAAATTCATAATATGTTTTATTGGTATTTTTCTGAGAATATTTATTTTTAGGTGAATAGTGAATTTTTTGTTTTTTATAAAAACTATAATTTCATTTCAAGTGTTTACAAAAATTTCATTCTATTTTGGGTATGCTTTAAACTTCAATTTGTGAAGCTTTATTAAATTTAATCCAATTAATTCCATAGATAAAATAATTGAACAATATTTTTTTATAAAATCATTTTTATGATTAAAAGGGTATTTTTTTAATACTAATTTGTTGTTACATTTTTTGAACTTATATTACATGTAATTTAGTACTATATTTAAATTTTAATCTTGAAAAATAGATTACATGTTTGGAATTAATAATTTTAAATTTTTTAATTAGTATAATTTCATTTTTATCCAAATTAATAGTAACCATGGAAAATTATTATCACATTAGTGAAGGGTTAAACTTGTTAATTATGGGTAAAAGTAAGTGAAAATGCCACAAAATCTCATCCTAAGTCTTATTTTATGAGTTTATTTTGACTATTTTTACCATATATTGAAAATGTGATATATTTATTTCAATAATATCAGGAATAATAATTTATATTGTTCTAACACATCAAAAAATTATATGAGGGACACACCCCTGACTTATAAAAGGAAAAATCCTATACTCTATTATTCACATACATTAATCATTTTAGCTAAAAAAATATTATATACAAAATAAATTAGAAAAATAGCTCCCCACTTGATATAGCTCACTTTCTCACCAAATGACCAACCAGAAAGGCTTATGGTGTAAGCCAATGGAGGATTACCAATGGAGTGGAACAACTCTAAAGTGAGTTTTTTTCATGTTTATTACTTCATCCACCTAATTCAAATATTCAATATCCATGATAATATAGTAAAATTATTACCTTTCATATAAATACATTTTATTTTGATTATGAAAAAACACTTTTCATATTATTTTCTATTCAATGGGAAGTGAAAGTATTTCTAGGGTGTACGAGTGGACTTCCACCTCTAATAATAAATGTGTTTAATTTTTAACCACACACTCAAATTTATAGTTAATATTATTGATCAAATTAGTATACATAATTTTTATTAAATAATTATGATATTGGAAATATAATTATTTACTTATTATCGTATGATTCTATTCATTAGAAAATGATAATGTCATTTGTATGTACATGTGGGCTAAAACCTTCAGGAAAAGATGTGATTTTTTTAATTACCATATCAATTATATGATTATAAGTATGGAAATATTGAAAAAATGTAACACATAGAAAATATTTTGGATTATTTTACTGTAAAAATTATCTACAATATTATTTTCCACCTAGTGGAAAAAATAAAAATTTTAGTCATGTGTAAATTCATACTATTGTATCCATGAAATGATGTACTAAATTATTAATTTCCACCATTCAAATATAATCATAAAACTATATTAAATGTATAAACTCTATATGATTTATATAATTCTAGATATGATGGAATAATAAACCCTTAGACCAATGTTATCACATCGAAGTTATTTTAATATTTAATGAATGAAGGACCTCATAATGTGAAACATAAATTTAACTCATTTAGTAACTAAATAAAAAATGGTAATAAATGAAATAAAAGGAATTATATAATTTTTATTTAATTTTAAATTTTTTTAATAATGTAGAATATTAATACATATTTATCATTTAGGAATATATAATACAAACATGATGTGTTATGGTAGGAAGTTATGGATTTCACATCTCACTATCCTTTATTTTATAATTATGCAATTTTCACATCATGTATTATTTGTGATATATTAAAACTACAATATGGATTAATTTTAATATTAGACTAATAATTTTTTTTGGTTTAAATATCCTTTTATAGTTATTTCCTTCAATGTTATTTTGATTCAAAAGTTACAAATGTGGAATTTTCCATTAAAATATGTTATAAATGCATTTATCTTTTTTTAATCTATCCAAATATTTTTTTAAATGTTCAATAGTTTTATTATTTATAGGTAAAATATTGTTACATTTCACATTATACTATTTTTATCTTTCTCCACAATTATTTAAAAATTAATTTTTTTGCATTTTCCAAAATGGTGATTATTGATTTTCTTCAAAAATGTGTAAAAAGTAATGTTTTTTAACATATGAATTATAAGGGTAATTTATCCCCAACAATAAAATTATTAGTTAATAAGATTTATCCTTATGATTTAATGGTTTTTAGAAAAATATCCCATTTATTTTTGTCTTTTAATTTTTTTCATTTGAAGAGTTTTGGTGGAAAATAGGATTTTATATTATTTTTTACATAAAGTATGAATGTGATTTAACATATGTGTTAAAAAATATTTTATGATATTTTATGATATAAATTAAATATTATATGTGTTTTATAAATCTTGTGGCATTTAGACATCGTTCATGATGATTGGTGAGCCTGATACAGCTCCCTAATGCATTGGGTATTGTAATGAAGATGAAGCTATTTTTTTGTTACAGTTATGAAGTGAATTGAGTTAATTGTTTATAATATATTACGATATTGTGTTATGATTTAACTATTTATTAGGTACTCTTGTGATGTAATTCTAATTAACAAGGAATTTTATTACTTTGTATGAGTGATTATAAAAGTTAAATGAATAAAATTCCCAAGGGAACCTTCTTTTTTGTGGATTTTTTTAGAAATATTTTAATTTTAGAAGATAAACAATGATATTATGATTTAATAGAATGTTTGTGTTTATATAAAGTTAAATGCTCTATTTTCAAGGAAGTGTTTTCATGTTCAATAAGAAACCCTCATGACATTAATTTGACATTTAATAGTGATTATGTTCTGATTTATGTAGATATATGTCATGTGATGTTCATATCTTGAGTTAGTGAATAATTATTTTGAGCTCATGGGTTATTATATAAATGGTTAGTATGTAATGGGATTTCAGGATTTTCAAAGAAGAAGAATAAGTTTCTTTATAAATTAATCCCTTAATGATTTTTTATGCTCACCCTTTATTATCAAATATTTTTCACTAGGATTAAAGGTGATTAAAAGCTGTATAAAGATACATCTTTTAGCTATGGATATTCTTTTTCAATGAAGAAAAAAATTCAATGAACCAGACATTAATTTTAAGAATATTATTTTTTGTGAAAAAAATAGATTTTGAGTGTAAGTATCCATTTAGTATTATAATGGTTTGATATGTAATATATTTTCCTTATTATATGAAAATATAAACAAAAAGGAACATTGGAATGTTGGAAAATTCCACTCTTTATATAAATTAGGTAACTATTGAATTCATAAGTGAATGGTAATGATAATTATTATCCAATAAAATTATTAATCTTTATAAAATCACAATAAATGAGATTTTATGTTCATGAGGTATAATATTTACCATAAAAACCCTTCACTGAAAACATTATTGTATGCAAAATTTTGGCAGAACCCCCTCCACACAACTCCTTTGCATCCTTGTCTTTATACACACTGTCATCCATGTCTAGATCTTCTTCATAATCTACCCCATTTTGAAATGATTCATGGCATGTGATTCATTAACTAAACTTTTTCACAAATGGTTTCACAACATTAATGTTCAAGGTTTGTGAAAAAAAATTATAAATTAATTATTCTACCTTCCATGATATTCTATGTTCATTGAACTTAACTTATTAAATCCCATGATCTTCCATTATGTTTTCATTGATCCTTAATTAGTTGATAATTGAGGTATTTAATGTAAAACACCCAAAAAAACTCTACAATCACGGTATTTTAAAAATATACTTTTAATGGAGCCTCTTCACATAGTTCCTCTTCATATAATATATTTCATGGCTATCTTATACGGCCTTTCATAGCTCCTATATGATACTTTTTTCATTACGTAAAATACTTTATTAAATACTATCATTGAATGATGTAAAGTCCCCCTTCCTGGTTTACAAAATGCTTTCACCACTCCATAAAAAATTAGCTAATATACATGATTTTTTCATTGTAACACTACTACATCATGAGAGCCACTCACTACCATATACTTTATCCATGAATCGACTACCATGTACCTCCTACATGGCCATAAATTGGATGTGTAAAAATATTTCTTCTATAGTGAATATTTAAACAGACATAAACAAAACCCCTAAAATATTTTAAACATTTTAAATTTTTATAGAAAACTCAAATACACTAGAAAATTATAATCCCCCAAAATATTCTTCATCTCAAAAAATTATAGTATTGAAATTTTTATTTTAGAACCACATTGAAAAAATAATTCCACTAATAGAATTTATATATCATTTCCATTAGTAATAAAACAATTTGATATAAACTAAAATGTATTGATAAAAATAAAAACACAATATTAATCAACATCGTAGGTTACCTTAGTTCTCATAGGAATAAAAAAATACATCCATACTCAATCACCCAAAATAACTAGAAATCCACTTCGAGAAGAACGATCCAATGAGAAATAGATAATGATGGGCACTTGGGAAATGTGATCTATAAATTATGGTTCCTATGCCTCATTACAATATCTATCCCTATCTACTTCATTACGATTATTAAAAAAATATATTATGAAAATCATAAGGGGAGAGAAACATCACTAATGTCTTGCAATAATAGAACCCCAAAATCAAGCAGTTTTTCCCATAACTAATCATGTAATATAGAGTGTGCATATTAAGAAATGGATAATTATATCCAACTTTTCAAAAGATTTAAAATAAATCATCACAAGGTTGGTCGCACGATTAACCTAGGTTGCCTCAAAGAAACACATTGTTGGGATATATAATAATAACCCACCAAATACAAGCCTCGCAACCTCTCTCTCAACTTATAATAGATCCTTCCCTACCAAATCACTATAAAACTCATAGATTATACACTTCCCAGTGAGGTCTTATATAAACACACATTATTGATCACTCCCTTCACTATCACCACCCTAGCATCCCTATACCCCACTAATGTATACCAATAGGAACCTAATTTCTTATGATCTCATGTCCCCTCAAGTATTCCCATTACTGATCAGCACTCGTTCTATATCTTTACCTCACTTAGGATAATCACACTCAAGGAATCACATGCCTTGAATTCATTATCTATAATTGACTCTGGAATGTCCCATTGTAATAGGTCAAACTATTAGCTACACCATGTAATCAAATAACTAGGAACTCTATGACTAATTTTATAAACATATTCTATAATATTCATTATCAATAACTCACTCCCTTTTAAAGAAATTCTATAGACCAAAGGACCTAGTAACGACCAATTCCGAAAATTCCCCAAGGTTACATCATTTAAAAACCCACTAATGGAGTTTTTAGGATAACTAGTCATAGTATCCTTTAAAAATTTATTCACTGAGTCCATTGAGAAATATCAAACAATGTAAAAATTACCAATCCAAATACAATTAGGTTTTACCCCATCCTCTTGATTCATTTAATACATAATAACCCATATTCACATTCATAATTCCAAATCCCTTTATATTTCTTATAAGAACATTATTTACTTAAATTTAACTTTTTAAAAAAAATCATACTTCCAAAATCAGAAAATTAAGCACTCTTAATGTGATGAAATGCATGAGAATCAAAACACAAAACATGATTTCATTCTGGGGTAGAAAACTAAAAGAAAAGAAATAGTGTGGGTAGGTGAGAAGTCTCTTATAGCCTTAATTTAATCCACCATTCTATTACCCTCTCACTAAGTGTGGATTAAAAAATACTCTTCATTCTCTATACATTTTAATTCATTGATAAACTAGGTAGTTGACTAGTGATTCAGAGGATAAAAATGATATAAATTGAAAACTAAAGGTGTGGTCAACTTCATGACAGATAAGAACATATATCTTTCTCTTTTAGATAGAGAGGAAAAAGTCAGGTTCACTAGTATCCTCCATGATATCACATCCTCTTCATAGTATATAGTGAAACTACAAAAAAATGATTTTTTTCCAACAAGGATATATCTGTTGGTAAAGGTGAATTTTCTATTGGTAAAACGTTTTACCAAAACATATGTCCTTATCACTAAAATGTTGGTAAAAACTCTGTCGCTAAATGTTTTCACAACAGTGAATATAGTTCTGTTACAATTATAATAATACCATCAGATAATATATATGTTGGTTAAAAATTTTAGAAACACATTCTTATGAATAGTTTTTCTGTTTCTATTAATATTACCAACATATAATATCTATTTATAAATTATATTTTAAAATTATTTCAAAAAAATAATTTATATTTGAATAAAACTTATAAATTTATTTCTTTTGAAATTTCATATTATATTTATTAATTTATCATATATAATTCATCTGATTTAATTATTAAACCGATTACGATTAAAAATAATGTTCAAACATAGAAAAAATAATTATATTAATAATAAAATGTAATACAAAAAAACCAATACAAAAACACATAACTAGCTACTAATAAAAAGCACCCCCACCCCTCCAAGCTCCCCCATTTTTTCCCCACAGCCTTCATCGCACCAGAAACCCCAAGAATAAGCCTTTATCACAACAGAAAATCCAAGTAGCAGCGCACCTGAAACCCTATGCAGCGGCATTCTACGCACCAAAAAGCAGCCTTCAGCACACCAAAAACCCCAAGTAGCAGCACACCAGAAACTCTAAGTAGCAGCCTTCAACTCCAATATCACACTGGAAACAACAAAAAGATCACACTAGTTAAATATGGTTAATAAAAATAGAGCACATCGAACAAAAAAACGAATATTTGAATCAAGAATGTTTATCAATCTAACCAAACCAAATTTTTTAAAATTATAAATAAAGGCAATAACACTAAAAGCATGGGTTCTAGTAGGCTGAACAGGTTGGTTGTACATGCATCGTCATATTTTATGACTTATTATTTAATATAAGTTACCTGTTTTCCCTATGCTTAAAGTTCCAACTACGAATTCTTCCAACTTCCTAAGGAAAAATAGGATATATGTATGTTACCCTCAGATTTCGGGAATGACCTCCTTTTGATGGGAGGTTCAAACGTTCCGATCAGTTTCTAATGGGTTTTTTCGTAGAACCGGAAACATCCAATGATTCCATATCCATTCGGACCTACTTTCCAAAGGCAGGTGCTCATTATTTTATGGACTGATGAGGTTTAGGAATTTTCATTGGCCGAGAGGATGGGAGGTCGGACTTATCATAACTTTTTGAGGGGAATTATTGACTACTCTGGGACTCTCTTTATAGATTTAAGTTATGTTCGTGAATCCTTATTACATTACCAAGTATAAAATGAGCTTTCCTTCAGATCTGACAATCAATGATAAAATATGTAGGAATTTTAGAGAATCTTTTAAATGTATTCGAGGTTCTTCATTGATATAGAATCATCTGTATTTATTAGAGATTCTTTGTCAATGGTACCCTTCGACACATTTATATAGAAGTCTCTTGGTCATTATGATGACCATGCTAGTTTTAAAGCCACTCAGTGGGGAACTTGAAGTTTATTGTCATTCAGATGGACATGGATTATTTTAGATTTGGGATCGATCCCACAGACGGGCTACCTATGTATCCTTTGTTTAGAAAAGGAATCAGAACCCACGTAGTTCGAGTAAGGGAGTATGATGTTTATAATTGATGGCTCAAAGAAGGATGTCATAATTACTTTTACACTCTAAGATCACGTGAGTCATGCTCTGTGTGATAAATAAGAGGTATTGGTAAAAATCGGACAATTGTTCCATGAAAGATGCAATCATAAGAAATAATGTGGGGGCTTATGTATGTATGACTACCCAGATAAATGAAGATTAGGATTTACTTCAGGGAAAAAATCTAGGAAAAGGGTCCATAAAGGTATATGTGCTTCATAAAGATTTGAATACTCTAACTTGGGGCTTACTTCTTAAAAGGAGGCCCAAATTAAGAGAGGAATTATGATTGGGTTTTACTCCTGAAAAGGAATCCTAAATCAAAGGTAAGCTAGGACTGGTTAAGAGAAATTAAGACTGTGGCTTACTCCTGAAAAGGAGGCCCTGGTTAAGAGACTGGAAAAATTAAGGGACTAGGACTTAATCGTGAAAAGGAGGCCCAGATTAGGGAACTAGGGCTTACTCCTAAGGAGGATTCCCAGGCTAATGAGTTCTCTCATCGTAAAGGGTGAGGATGAATGAATGAAATCTCAATCATTAGTGACATAAAGATGTGTAAATCACTAGATTTTGAGAGTTATTCCACAGAATTCCTTTCAGATAAGGATTTCAAATCAATAAATCATGCCAAAAATTGCATTGAATAGTTTCTTGAAGACTGAATATTGAATAGGAGAGGTGTAATGAAATAAGAGGGGTGAAATGGGCAAGAAGGGCACCCATGGAGTCAGAGGCGCACAAGTCTTTACAGGTGCGCAAGTACTGCCTGGGCGCGCAAGTCCCGGTCTTGTAGGTATACCTATGAAACACATGGGTACTTCCGCGATGGTCAACCAGCAGGATAATACTTGAGTGACTGTTGGTTAGAGCCTTTGGAATCCTCTTGAGGTTCTTCCAGAAGAGGGGCACGCAAGTTCTATTGAAGGAGTAAGGCGGCGGGCAAGTGTGGCCTTTTCCCTTAAGGGCTGGCCACTCAGGCGCGCAATTGTTGATGAGTTTCAACACTTAGGCCTCCCTCCCCCTCTTTAGATCTTCCTTTCTAGGTAATAAATTGCCTTAGAAGTGTTTCGGAAGACTTGAGAAGAGACTAGGGTTCTGGGAGCTCAAATCTGAGTTTCTGAAAAAATTCCTCCCTCTTTCTCAATGGGGGGCCCATAGGGTCTATTTATAGGCAGGAGAAGACCTCGGGTGGTTATCACATAGTTCGCGCAAGTCACTTGCGTGACCATAATGCGTCGCGCAAGTAGACTTGCACGACTATGAGGGATCTTGCGCGACCTAAGGGAAATGTTATCCTTGTTCATCCCTTTGTCGATTTTTGATATTTTCTTCAAAGGATGAATCAATTTGTGCTAAGATAATCCCCTTTTCCAATCATTAGATTTTGTGATGAAAGGAGCGTCAACAAAAGTCCCCCCTTAGAGTTGCATCCGGAGAGAACAGAGGATTTGACTCTGAGGAAAAGAAGAAAAGAGGGGTCTCTGTGGTTATTGGAAGTTTAAAGTCATGCATGTCGGACATAAAAAAGGGATAATGTTTAAGGTCGAAATATCTTTGACCGAAATGGAATATAATTGACTCAATTCCTTGACAACTCATCTGAAAACATAATACCAAACTCAAGTATTAAGGAAAATATGTAAACTATGACTTAAGAATATTTGAATCTGAGGAATAATATGAAAAAGAGCTAAAAGGAATTAGAAAAAGTAGTTCCCAAGAATGAAGTTACCATTATCTAAAAAACCCGTTAGGCGGTTGAATTATGCAGGGCCACCTAAAGGCATTGGCTGCATAGTTAAATAAATAGTCTCTTTTGGCTAAAAAGTCTGTTATGTAGAATGTTTATGCATTGACGCCTATGGGCACGTGCTGCATAGTCAGGAAAAAGAAGTCTCAGAAATTTACCTTTCTACTGCTAAAAGCTAGTGAAAGTTTATGGAGATTGAAATCTTCCAAAGTATAGAGTTTTCTGTATGGAAATAGGTACATGAATATGGAGAAAATAATTCCAAACAAGATTTTCAAATAACTGGATGGATATCACTTCTACGAAGGTCTGAACCAAACGTAGGGAAGGAGAATATAAGCCATAGAATTGAATACTTTCAGATCATGAAAAAGGATATGGGAAAAATATGTTAAGGATTGCTGCTTTTGCAGATCCCTACCTACTGTCATTTAAGACAAATAAGGAAAAAAGAGACATTCTTCCCAAGAATGAAGTTACCACTATCCCACAAACCCGTTAGGGGGTTGAATTATGTTGGGCCACCTAAGGGAATTGGATGCATAGTTAAATAATAGTTTCTTTTGGATAACAAGTCTATTATGTAGACTATTTATGCAAGGCCACCTATGGGCACGTGATGCATAGTTAGGCAAAAGAATTCTCAGAAGTTTGACATTTTTGTGACCTAGATTTCATGAAAATGGTTATGAAGATCTGAAAATATTTAAGGTTTGGATTATGACACATAAATATGGGTATTTCCCAACGTATACAGAGATACACAGATCAATGCTAACCATAATAATGTTGTGGCTAGGTCCTGGATTGAAATGTTTGACTTCACTACGTATCCCATAAGGTTGGGAATCAAACCATACGTATTTCTTGAACTACAGTTTAACATCATGTAGGAAAAAAGTATTAGAGATCTTAGTTTTGGTTCATATAGATTGGACCATTAAAAGAAATACACAGTATGTGCTTTCACGGGGACTTTTCAGCCAAGGGACTGAAAGTGGAATTTGGGGTTAGGCCCAAAGACTTGGGGCTAGATTCGAGGGACAACCGAACATTCCTAAGTATCCCATAAGGATGGGAATCAATCCCACGTAGTTCTAGAAATACCCTCTATAAAAATTTGGTTCGTACATATGAAGGGTGAAAGGGGACTTTAGTACAATGATGGTTTAACCCAAAATAAAAGGTTTAGGAATTTCCTTGTATGTACGTAGTCTTTGAAATGAAACATGATTGAAAAATCAATGTAAATAATGGTTCCCTCTCAGGTGAGGGTATCAAAGAATATTGCAGTTTATTGTCATACTAGACAAAAGTTTTGTATAGTTTAATGTCGTATAACAGAGACGAAAGTGAACCAATGTAAAGATATTGATTCTAGGGGCGGTTTCACGAATCAACATCGTATGAGATGGAGGTGAACCGATGTGAAGAGATTGGTTTTGGGATTGAACCTTGGGAGGTTGCCTACATACCCAGCCTAAGAGGCAAGGATCAAAGTCCATGTAGTTCAATTAAAGAATGAATTAATGATCAAGTTGTTCTTGGGGACAACGACCTAAAAAATGATGTTGGGACTTACACATGGTTAGTAGCCCAGAGAGAGTGTTATGGTTGAGGTTTTCTCTAAGCTCACGTGAGTCATACTCGGTGTGAGAAACAAGAGGTAACAACAACATTAACGATGCACAGTTTAATGTCATGCAGGACATTTAAAGGGACTATGCAGTTTAAAGTCTTGTAGTTTGGACTATTGGCGCTGCATAGTTTAATGTCATGTAGTAGGGACAAAGTATAGTTTAATGTTATGTAGGACATATCAAGAACTTTTTGTACAGTTTAGCGTCATGTAGTTAGGACGATGTGGACAATATAGTTTAACGTCATGTTGGACGAAAGGGGGACTGTGTACTTTAATGTCATGCAGTGAGGACAAAAGAGTACACCATTTAACATCATGTTGGATGCATTGGGGATTTTTTCCCCAGTTTAACGTCATGTTGGATGAAAAAGGGATGATATAGTTTATGTTCATATGCATGGACTGTGGATGGTTCAGTTTAATGTCATGCTGGAAAAAAGTGTAGTTTAAGGTCATACAAGACCTTTGATGATTATGTAGTTTAACGTCTTTCCGGACGTAAGAGAATTTTATACAGTTTAGTGTCATGTAGTTGGGACATCACAGTTTAACGTCTTACTGGACGTAAGGGACTTGAAAATAGTTTAGGGTCATATTCATGGACCGTTGATGATGCAGTTTAAGGTAATACTGGACCATTGATGTAGTTTAAGGTCATACAGGACCTAGTTGCAGTTTAAGGTCATACTGGATCTATGGAACTTTTTCATAGTTTAACGTCATATGGGATGAAAGTGCAAATAGTTTAAGGTCATATGTATGGACCGTTGCTGTATAGTTTAACGTCATATAGAAAGGATGAAAAAGGTACTTTGTAGTTTATACAAAATACTTCTTCAAAAATCTGGCATTGGTTGGAGTAGTAATGAGTTCTCCATCTATTGAGATTAATGAATAATCTCCATTGGAGTAGACCATATGTATTAAATAAGGTCCTTCCCATTTTGGCTCATGTTTGGGAGGTTTCTTTCCTGTTATCATTGGAGTTCTAAGAACTAATACCAACTCTCCCTGAGTGAATGAACGAAGACGAGCTTTTTTTTAAATCTTGTGCTATTCGATTCTGATAGACTTCAAGGTGGTGCAAAGTACACAATCTTTTCTCATCTAACCGTTACAATTCATTCAATCTCTTTTGAGATTGTTCATCTATAGATGATTGATCAAAAATGGAAACTCTGAGAAAGGTTAGTTGAACTTCAATGGGCATGACGGCTTCCGTTCCATATATTAATGAATATGGAGTTGACCGAGTTGCAGTGCGGGTGGTAGTCCGATAAGCCCATAAAGCATGAATGATTTTATCAAGCCATGACCTCTTATCTTTATCCACCATCTTTTGTAGTATATTTGAAAGAGTTTTGTTAAAGGATTCTATCTGGCCATTGGCCGCTGCCTGATACCGAGATGAATGGTTGGATTTGATGTTGTATTCTTGATAAAACTTCTTCACCTCGGATGAACAGAAATTGGTGCCATTTTCCTTCAATATGGTATGAGGGACACCAAATCTGGTAATGATGTTAGACTTGATGAAGCTAACAATGCATTTAGAACTGACTTCCTTGAGAGGTATTTCCCCGGCCCATTTGGAAAAGAAGTCAGTAGCAGTAAGAATGTACTTAAACTGCTTGGTCGTAGCTGAAGGGTAAGGTCCCACCACATCCATTCCCCATGTGGCAAATGGCCATGAGTATTTAGCTGTATGAAGCAACTCTGGAGGTTTATGAATGAAGTTGGCATGTACAAGGAATGAATGACACTTTTTGTGAAATCGACAGAATCTCGTATCATTGAAGGCCAAAAGTATCCAAGCCTTAGAATCTGATCATACAGTCTATGTCCGGACTGGTGGGCACCACAGACTTCTGCTTGTACTTCTTTCATGACAGCCATTGTATCTTCACCATTAATGCATCTGAAGAGAACTCCATCACAACCACGTTTGTTGAGAATTTTATCTAGGTGATATGGGCTATCATAAAGAGTAAAAATAACCACACGTCGCCGGATTTGTTCTTTCTCAGCTGTATCATATGGAAGTGTTCCATTTTGAAGGTATTCCCTGATATGTGACATCCATCCTGTAGTATTACCATACGGTTCATGAATGGTACAAATTTCATTAATTTTCTCTGTTCTAATTTGAACATACGGTGAAATTGCACAATTGTGGGCAATACTAATGGTCGTCTCATCCCGATTTGGATCTGCTAGAGTCGTGGCTATATTAGTAAATGCATTATCTTGAACATTTTGTGATCTTGGGACATAAGAAAATGTTTGTTCCAAAGGGAATTATGCCACTAACTCTCTGATGTAATCAAACAAAGGTATTCGTTCTTGTTTTCTGATGGCATAATCCCCATTGACTTGTTTGATTACCAGGTCTGAATCACCTTTCACCTTTAACCGATTCACTTGTGCTTGAAGCGCTAATTCCAAGCCTATGATGAGAGATTGGTATTCTGCTTCATTATTGGTACCACCTTCTAACAATAAGAAGGAATAAGGTAACACTTCCTTTTCCGAAGAAATGAGTACAATTCCTAAGTCAACTTTGTTGAATTTAGGATTTTCCATTTTCCTCCCTGTTGGACTTCTGGAAGCACCATCAAAATACATTTCCCATGCTTGAGGTCTTTCTTGAATAGAGAAGACTTCCTCATCAGGGGGTTCAATATCTGAAGATGTATCTTCCACTAATGGGTGTTCAGCCAGGAAATCAGCCAGAGCTTGACCCTTTATCGACTTTTGAGACACATTATGAATGTCAACTTGCTGCAAAATAACTGCTCACCTTTCCAGATGTCCTGTAAGCATTGGACGACTATGGATAAATTTGAGCGGGTTATTGTGAGATACTAACTGGACCTCGTGATTTTGCAGGTAGTGTCTCAACTTTTGAACTGCAATGATTAATGCCAGGCAGCAATTTTCAATACTTGAATACCGGGTTTCTTCTTCAATCATGGTTCGACTGAGATAATAAAGGTTGTTTTCATTCCCAGCATCATTCTTTTGAGTAAGAAAGGCATCCAATGATCACTCTAGAGCTGTCATGTAGAGGATCAGTGGTCTTCCTTCAACAGGTGGCATGAGTACCGGTGGAATCAAGAGGTATTTCTTGAGAATATCGAATGCTTCTTGACATTATTTAGTCCACTGGTATGTGACTCCCTTCTTCATCAATTTGGTGAAGGGTATACTTTTTCCTGCCAAATTGGCGATGAAACGCCGAATATAGGCTAAGTGTCCTTGAAGTCCTCTTAATTATTTCATATTTTTAGGAGGTGACATATGAAGGATTGATTTGGTCTTCTCAGGATCGACTTCAATACCACTATGGCATATAAAAAAGCCGAGAAATTTTCCTGAGGTTACCCCAAAAGAACATTTTAAGGTGTTCATCTTCAAATTTTGTTGTCGAAGCTTGCAGAAGATGACTTCTAAATCATCCAAGTGATTAGAACATTGTTTGGATTTGACTACCAAATCGTTTACATAGTATTCAAAAAAATTCCCTAAGAAGGGTTTGAAGATATGATGCATGGCACGCTGATAAGTTTCACCTGCATTCTTTAAGCCAAAGGGCATTACCCGGTAGAAAAAAACACCATGAGGGGCTCTGAAGGCTATAGATTACTTGTCTTCTGGGCCCATTCGGATCTCATTATATCCAGAAGATCCATCCATGAAGGAAATTACATCATAGCCAGCTGTTGCATCAATTAGAAGTTCTGTAATCGGAACTGGGAAATCATCCTTAGTACAATGCCGATTAAGATCTCTAAAATCGATGAAAACTCTAATTTTTCTGTTCTTTTTCTTCGTAGGGACAATATTAACCAACCATTTGGGATATTGAACTTCTCTGACAAAGTTAGCTTTGATAAGATTATCCACTTCAGCTTCAATTTTGGAAGCATAAGCTGGGTGTGTTCTTCTCGCAGCTTTCTTAAATCTTCGATGTTCTTCTGGTAAACCCAAATGATGAGTAGCAACATCAGGATCATGTCCGAGGATTTCTGTATAGTTCCAAGCAAATATATCTCTATTTTTCTTTAGAAAAGAATTATACATCTCTTTCTCTTCAAGAGTCATGGACGCACTGATTAAAGTGGGGCGTGGATCTTCTTTTGTACCCAGATTTAGTTCTTTGAGTTCATCCACAGTGGTAGAGATACCCTATTCAAATGATGGAGGTGCATCTCTGAGATCTTCCTCTTCTTCATCATCATGTGTTATTTCTTCCTTTTCTACTTGCATAGTAGATGATAAAGTATAATTCTCATGATCCGAAGAGATGTAAAAATTTTCATATCTTGAAGAAGAAGCTTCCATTTCTGACTCGATTGAGGATGAAGGGTATTATTTGGGTAATAAAGAGGAGATGATGGATTGAGAATTGACATCATTGTTCACCTCCAATGTTTCTATAACTTTTTCTGGCCTAATTGGCGAAGCATAGACTTGTTGGATTTCAGTAGATGAAATGAAGACGTCACCATTTGTGCTTTCATCACTGCTTGGTAGATTACCAATTTCTCTCATGTTGTCTGGCTCGATTGCCGTAATTGGCATTATGGATCTTTCCATAAGAGTATTTTGATTTGGGTCTATCATGTTAATTTGACTGATATGAAACACATAATCTATACTCACATGTTTAAATTGATTTTCTGGAATTTTTTCCAAACCATATGGAGCATTAACTTTGGTAATCTACTTTGTTATGGATTTGTCCCTTTTCATCATGTGATAGAATTCCACCTCAATTTATTGAGACTAACATGTCTTGAATGGGGCCTTATCACCATAAAATGTCCCAACTTGACCATCAAAACAATATTTGAGACATTGATGGTATGATGAAGGGATAGCCGCATGTTGATGTATCCAGGGTCTTCCAAGTAAGATGTTGAAGGCTGAGTCTTGATCAACAACCAGGAAATTTTAATTGGATACAAGATCTACAAAATGAGTTCTGAGTGTAACTTGGCCAAGTGGTTCTTGTTCATTTTTATCACATCCTTGTAACATCTTGGTAGAATGGAGATAAATCAGATTCCGTGAGGCCTAATTGACGAAGTGTACGAATGTGCATGAGGTTGACTCCTGAACAATTGTCAATGAAATCTCTTCGAACATCCATGCCATTGACCTTGCCAGACAAGTACAATGGTCTAATATGTCCATGAACAATATCAAATTCATCTTCATCAGTAAAAGATATTATTGCATGGCATTCTGCAGGATTATTCTCTATGTGATAGACTTCAGCTCCATAAATTTCAGTTTCAAACTCTTGAGGACTTGACAAAGCCACTATGAGTGCTTCTTGAAGATCTTTTGAGAGATTCAGAGCATCCAGAATTGGTAACTTGGCTGGAACATGGGACAAGTGTTTCAATATATCCTAATTTTGATCTAGAGGTCTGTGTTTCCCAATAGGAATATGTGGTTTAGCAGGTATCTTGGAAGCAGATGCTTTGGAAGTTGATGCATCTTGTATTGGGATAGGAGTTGGAAATATTAAAGGTTTTGGAAGACTAGACCAATTAGATCAATTTACATGCTAAGAGGAAGAAGATGGAACCTTCAACCGGTCTTCCAAAATAGCTGTGTGAGGACTAAATTTGTTATTGGTCGAAGAACTTGCTTGTTCTTTCTAAGATCACTGAAGAGCTCTACTATGAGTTTCTGTTGCATGTACATTTCTAGCAGGGTTAGAATTAGAATAGTGTCTTCTGAAAGATCCACGTCTTACCCTATATCCTAAGCCCCTGGAACTTCCTCTGATTCCTCTATTTGATACAGGGAATTCAGGCTCATGGAAATCAAAACTGCGACTGGCATATGGATCTGTTAATTGAATCATATTAACAGAACCAAAGATTAACTCTTCATCTGATGAAGACTCTGCCTGATTAACCTGTTTAGGTTGTGCCGTTTGGTGGGGCGGTGCCCGTGGATTTGAAGTAGATGGAATCCAATCCGCCAAACTCAAAGACAACTTAGGCTTTGACACATACTCATCTTCTTCTGATTCTTTTTATTTCTTTGAATCATGTCATTTCATGGAGAATTTTCCCTCTGATGAAGAGGGTTTCTCCGTAACATTCATGGGAGAAGACACAATTGGTTTCTTTAATTGTGTTCTCAAAATAGCATTAGTTCGATTGATTGTCTTTATAACCTTCCAATCATCATACTTCTACACATTTTTTATTTTGACTTCGTGCCATTCATCTTCCTCCTCAGGAATTGTAGCAGTGACACATGCTACCTGGGCTGAGGAGCCTTTTAATGTGACATGTCCCGAGTCGACCATCTTTTGCATGAGGTCATTGAAGACAAAACACTCTTGGATGGGATGCCCCAACATTTTATGAAAAGGGAAATAATTAGGATGTTCTTCATCTCCTTTCTTGTTTGGCCTTTTGGACATTGGCAATTGAACCAAATTGTTTTCCAGAGCCGAAATAAAATAACCAGGAACTTGTTCATTTTGGAAAGAGTATATTTTACTCTTCAGATACTCAAATTGATTTCTTCTTTGATCTCATTGAACATCTGGACGAAAAGGCCTTTGTTTTTGGCGCTCATAAGGCGGAGCCCTTTGAGAAGATGAAGGTTTTGAGGTAGAAATAGGTACAGGTGCTTATTTAAGCATAACTATAGCAGTTTCTGCTTTACCCATTTCCTTCCTGGAGCTAATGGAATTACACGAGATTTAGCCTTAGCCTATATAATGGAATCTTGAATCTGCTGAGCGATTGAAGTAAGGTCTCGAAACCTTCCTGTGTATTTTACAGGGATTAACGGGGTGTGTAATTCGTCACGCAGATTTTCCACAAAGATTGGCAACAATTCTTCTTGAGTGAGTGCTAAACTCTAGGAATATGTTAATCCCTTCCATCAAGCAATGAAATCAGAGACCCTTTCATTCTCCCTTTTCCTTCAGTTTGTAAGATCAAAAACAATTGTCTTTGGAAAAGTTGAGCTGAACTGAAGGATGAATTTTTGGCAAAGATCCTCCCATCCGGTAATTGACCGAGATTGCAAGCTTGTATACCAAACAATAGCTGGTCCTTTCAAGGTTCGCATGAAGCATCTGAGTTTCACTGCTTCTTGTTGTTCTAGAGTTCCCATCATGGGATCGCTACAAGACACTTAATGCATCAAATGCTGTTCAGGATCACCTGATCCATTGAAAATAGGGAATATAGGATTCCAAAAACTGGATGGAGGAGAAATTGAATCTACCAATTTAGGGTAAAAATTATTTTCTGGTTGAACTTGCGCACGTTTCCCTTCCATAGTTTCTAACCGAGCTGTTAATGACTCAATAGTAGTTATTAACTTTTGAGAGACATCCGGTTGAACTTGGACTTGGGTAGGTACAATGACTGGAGCTTGGACAGATGTGGCGATTGGTGCTGCAACTGATGGTAGCACTACCAACTGTTGTTGCATTTGACCCATAGGATTAGACCTGTGAGGGTGTACTGATAGAGGATGATATTCTTGATCCATCTCAGTAGATGCAACAAATTCCTTTGGCTAACTTACACCAGCATGATTAAGAAGAAGACTACTCTGAAGTAGTTCTGCATTCAACCTTCTTAATTCCTTCATTTGTTCCTCCTGTTGTGCAATCCTTTTCTCTAGTGAGAGCGATTGACCTTCTCCAGAGAAAGGATATGTAACCTGCTTATTTCCCTTCCCTTTGTTGGATCCTTTTCGGAGAAGGGGAAGTTTTTTAATCGAAGGATTACCTAGTTTCTAAGTAATCCTTTGGCTTCGTGTACGCACGCCTTCTTCATTTGTGTCGGTGCATACGTCTTCTTGAGCAGGAACCTCTTCATCTGAGTCCCCTGAGTGAGCCTCATTTGGTGGATCAGCAATAACGGCATCGATGACATTGATTGATGCATAACTCATCGCATCCCTTCCATAATCATTTCTTTGATATTGTCTTCTTCCATGTCTTTGATGATACATTGCCTTTTGGTGACTCGATCCCTTAGGAACTTCCTGATGAACCGTAATTTGGAGGGAATCTCCTGATAATTTGGATCTTCGTTCCTCTTGAGGTTTCTTCCCCAATCGAGAAAAGACCAACTTTCTCTGAGGAGGCGATTGATGATTTGAAAAAATCCCGAGTCCAGTGGACTGGGGCTGTTCCTATTGATCTCGCTCAACTCCTTGAATCCTATTTATTGATTCTAAGGGTTGGTTTAAAAGAGTCCCCAGTCTGGCGAGATGGGGTTGTTCTTGACATGATATGTCTGAGACTTTCTTGAAAGTCCTCCTGATCTTGCAAACCTTAGTCCGGAAATTAGCTGGATTCATTAACCTGTATCTGCTTTTATCACCCAGTTCAAAAGGTCGTTGGATAATTTCTGACACTTTTGTCACTTGGTGGCGTGCTTGCTCCAAATGAGAGGCATGTTTAATATTCTCATTTGCTGGATGCAAGAGTAATTCAAAAACTTTTTCTCTGTATTCTTGATTTTGAGAGGAACTAGTTGAAGCCTGTTCTTGGGAAATCTTTTGATTACAAACAAAGCCCATTGACTACGGCCGGTTATGGGCAATAACATTGCATGAGACCATTTTTGGTGGGCATTGCTGACCAGAGAGCACCATGAAATGTAGTGCTCCATGAACACCCCATCCTCTGACACGAATACCAGATGGAGAATTTGAAATTAACTGAAACAATCTTCTTAGTGAGCCAATGCATGAACATTGAATGGCTCTCTACTGCTTTTTATCCTTCGGATATCGAGAGACTGATAGATACACCAAATCAATCTGACGTTGTAACCCTTCTATTATCTTAAGATGATTTTAATATTCATCATAAGATAATACTTTCTTTTTCAACTGATAAAGAGTTTTCCATATGTTGAGACGAATATCATGAATTTCATCTTCAGTCAACATTTCTGGAATATTATACTGAGAGTCAGCCAAAGGCCAAAACATGACTGGCATTTCAGATTTTTCCAGTTGTTTTCTCATGATCATCATTTCCTCTTTATTATTTGATGGAGATTCTTCTACCTGATTTGACCAGAGTTGGTGTTTCCTTGTTTCTTCATTAGATTCAACAGGATTGGTATAGAAATCATTGATCAAACTAGAAGATGCATGACTTAGGGGTGGTTCGGAGAATGACCTACACCCTGGTCTATCTTCTGATTGAGAAAGTATTTCACCTACTAGCGATGAAGCTTCAGACATGACTGGTTTCGCATTTGCAAGTGCCTCACCATAAGAGGGCTTTCTCGGCACTACATTTTCCACTGGAGCATTTTCCAGGCAATGTGCATCACTACTGCGGAGAGGGCTTTCGCAGCGAAATTCATCATCATTGGGAGGACCACCATAATGGGTTATAGTAGAAGACAAGATCTCTTGCTCCTTGGTCTTCTGACCACACAGAGGGTTCCTGTGGCTCTAATCTGAAGATGAAACTTCGAGATCGACCGAATTGTCATGAAGTAAGCCTTCATGAGGAAGTGTCTGTTGAAGACCTTCAGAATTAATGTTCCGACTATTGGGAACTGAGGGAGTAGAATCTTGAATTCCAACAGATAATTGTCTGAGGGCTTCATGAACTCCAGCATCGAGCAAGGCCTTGTTATAGATTGGCACTTGATCTCTTGACTGTGTTGGGCGGGTCTTTTTCTTAGACGCATTCTTACTCGCATTGAAAACCACTTGTGGACGAAAGTGGCTGCTCTGAGCAGGTGTATGTGCCTGATCAGAAAAGATGTCCAGGTTAGGCTGACGATCTCCTCTCAAATCAGGTGTATGTGCCTGACTTGGTTGTCCATATGATATGGGGGAGTATGCCCCAAAACCCTCTTGGATTGGAACATATGTGTGTGTCTGTTCCGGAGTGAACTGTTGATTTGTCACTCCACTGGTAGGGATAGATTTATGTGTCTTTCCCTAAGACACTATTGAAGTTGTTATAATATCCTAGAAAGCATCCAGAATATGAGCAGGGATTTGTTTCTGCTCTTTCACCATTGATAGAATATGCTTGGTGACTTCAGCTGCCGGAACGGGAATATACATCCATTCCAGGCTTGGAGCAGGTGTATGTGCCTGCTCCTGTCCTCCTTTTCCTGTCAGTGAATCCTGACAGTACTCAAGTACGGGGGCAGAGAGTTGAGTCTCCCTCTTATTTGTTATCGGTGCTTTCCGACTAACTTCTCTGAATGCTACCAAGAGAGACTGTTGGCAGGCTTGATTAATACAAGTAGGTGTATGTGCCTGCTGATTGCACTTCGCCAAATGTGGTTGACGAGATCCATCATATGTAGTCATACGAGCCTGCTGATTAGTTGATGATGTATAAACAAGTGTATGTTCCTACCTATAGTACTCTGCCGGAATTGCCAGGCGGGATTGGCGTGATGCTGCCAGAAGAGTCTGCTGGATAGTGGAATTAAAACGGGCAGGTGTATGTGCCCGCTCGTTGCTTGCCACCAAGTTATGTTGGTGGTCTTCTCCAGAGATGGCAGAGATGAGAATCTGCTCACTGTTGACCGGATTCTACCACTGGTGGTTTGTCTTGCTTGCTCGGGTTCGAGGAACCTGAGCCGAACGCCTGGAGTCGGTACCCTCATCATGTTGAGGGCGCACTACCGCATGAGTCTGGCAGCGATTGTTGGTGGGAGCCCTTACGAAGGAATCCTTTCTGTTTGAATTAAGGCCCTGAGGGACCCGCTAATTCACCTCACCAGAATAAGGGAGCGAATGATGATTACGTTACGAGGTTAACGACCCGAAATGTTTGGAGACAGTAGTCAGCACTGCTTGCTTCTTGATCACTGGTCGTCATTGTCCGGACGACTGATGTGAGTTGTTTACTTGGAGGGCTTGTCTGGAAGCCTCCAGAGTTGGGATGGTATCGTGTTGACAGTACTCCTTAACCAGCGTGTTTGATATCCCGCGTTGAAGACGCTGAGTAGGTGATATCGTCCTTAGAATAGACGATGATCTAGTAGGAGTAGCGGCAGCGGCATTTGCAGCTGCAGTATTCATAGGTGTGAACTTGAGAGCAGCCATTCTAGAAATGCAGAAGATCTTGGAAAAGAGTGCCTGTTTGATATAACAGACGTAATCAAGATAAATTCAGACACTACATCTTTTTTATGAGCACATTTTTCAATGATTTTTTTTGATGGCTCTCTCATTGAGTTTTAAATAGGGGCCTAACAAATGGGTAAAACATTATTTTAACATGGTTAAGGATTCACATCGGGTTCACTATTTTTGTTTCCCTCAAATTTCGGGAATGACATCCTTTTGATGGCAGGTTCAAACGTTCCGATCATTTTCTAACGGGTTTGTTCATAGAACTAGAAACATCCAATGATTCCATATCCATTCGGACCTACTTTCCAAAGGTAGGTTCTCATTAGTTTATGGACTAATGAGGTTTAGGAATTTGCATTGGTCAAGAGGATGGGAGGTCGGACTCATGACACCTTTTTGAGTGGAATTATTGTCTACTCTGGGACTCTCTTTATAGATTTAAGTTATGTTCGTGAATCCTTATTATGTTACCAAATATAAAATGATATTTCCTTCAGATCTGACAATCAATGATAAAATATGTAGGAATTTTAGAGAATCTTTTATATGTATTTGAGGTTCATCATCGATAGAGAATCATCTGTATTTATTAGAGATTCTTGGTCAATGGTACCCTTTGACATGTTTATATAGAAGTATCTTGGTCATTATGATGACCATGCTGGTTTTAAAGCCACTCAATGTGGCACTTGAAGTTTATTGTCATTCAGAAGGACATGGATTATTTCAGAGTTGGGATCGAACCCACAGATGGGATACCTACTTATCCTTTGTTTAGAAAAGGAATCAGAACCCATGTAGTTCGAGTAAGGGAGTATGATGTTTATGATTTATGGCTCAAAGAAGGATGTCATAATTAATTTTACACTCCAATCTCACGTGAGCCATGCTCGGTGTGAGAAACAAGAGGTATTGGTAAAAATTAGACAATTGTTCCATGAAAGATGCAATAATAAGAAATAATGTGGTGCTTATGTATGTATGACTACCCAGATAAATAAAGATTGGGATTTACTTCAGGGAAGAAATCCAGGAACATGGTCCATAATGGTATATGTGCTTCATAGAGATTTGAATACTCTAACTTGGGGCTTAATTATGAAAAGGAGGCCCAAATTAGGAGAGGACTTATGATTGGGTTTTACTCCTGAAAAAGAATCCCAGATCAAAGGTAATTTAGGAATGGTTAAGAGAAATTAAGACTGCAGCTTACTCCTGAACAGGAGGCCCAGATTAGGGGACTGGGGCTTACTCCTGAGGAGGATGCCCAGGTTAATGAGTTATCTTATCGTAAAGTGTGAGGTTGAATGAATTAAATCGCAATCTTTAGTGACATAATGATGTCTAAATCACAAGATTTTGGGAGTTATTCCACATAATTCCTTTCAGATAAGGATTTCAAATCAAGAAATCATGCCATAAATGGCTTGGAAGAGTGTCTTAAAGACTGAATCTTGAATAGGAGAGGTGGAATGAAATAAGAGTGGTGAAATGGGCAAGAAGGGCACCCATGGTGGCAGAGGTGCGCAAGTCTTTACAGGCACGCAAGTACTACGTGGGCGCACAAGTCTCGGTCGCGCAGGTATACCTGCACGACACATGGGTACTTGCATGACGGTTAACCAGTAGAGTAATACTTGAGCGACTCTTGTTTAAAGCCATTGGAATCCTCTTGAGGTTCTTCCAGAAGAGGGGCGCGCAAGTTCTATTGAAGGAGTAAGGTGGCGCACAAGTGTGGCATTTTCCCTTAAGGGCTGGCCACTCAGGCGCGCAAGTGTTGATGCGTTTCAACACTTAGGCCTTCCTCCCCCTCTTTAGATCTTCCGTTCTAGGTAAGAAATTAGCTTATAAGTGTTTCGGAAGCTTTGAGAAGAGACTAGGGCGCCGAGAGCTCAAATCTGAGTTTCTGGAAATATTCCTCCCTC
This sequence comes from Viscum album, assembly GCA_963277665.1. Taxonomy (NCBI): domain Eukaryota; kingdom Viridiplantae; phylum Streptophyta; class Magnoliopsida; order Santalales; family Viscaceae; genus Viscum; species Viscum album. The sequence continues at coordinate 255,167,611 of OY728143.1, read as the reverse complement.
TTTCTGAATGGAGGGCCCACAGGGTCTATTTATAGGTAGGAGAAGACCCTGGGTGGTTATCACTTAGGCCGCGCAAGTCACTTGCACGACCATCATGCGTCATGCAAGTAGACTTGCGTGACTATGAGGGAACTTGCACGACCTATGGGAAATGTTCTCCTTGTTCATCCCTTTGTCGATTTTTGATATTTTATTCAAAGGATGAATCAATTTGTGCTAAGATAATCCCCTTTTTTAATCTTTAGATTTTTTGACGAATGGAGCGTCAAAAATTTAGTAGCACAACACTATTTCAAACATGGTAACATGGGCACTATTAGAAAAAACCAGTGAACAGAAGGCAGCTTTGACAACACAATCTGAAGCGGTGATGACTGAATCATGAAGTTAAATGGTTGGTTATTCAACTCCGATAAAAAAATACGAAGTGTAAATAACTGAATCATGAAGTTAAATGGTTGGTTATTCAATAACTGCGATAGTAAGAGAATTAAAATTGATACAAAGTAATTGTACTAGTTCAAGTGAATATCATCTCCCAAGGGAATAATTTATATAATAAACGTAATTATGGATACAGATTGTATTGGTTTTTTACAGTTCTCTCAAGGTCAAAAAGATCCAAAATCATTTGAAAGGGTGTTAAATTATAAATCAAATACCATTTAGGCTATTTTTATTTACATAAAATTTCATTTTATAAATCTAATAGTGTAACTCATGAAATGAAATAAATTATTACTAATTTTATGATCAGGGAATATAATAGATATATTTGTAGTTATCCTATAATAGAAAAGATTCAAATTTATGTCTATGTGCTTAATCCAAACAACATTTCTTGGAGAATTGAATCTGATTTTATTTATAAAAAAATCAACAAAACACATAAAGACGATGGAGTCGGGGACGAAGATAATGGCCCAAAAAATGAACCAAATTCAAACTTTGGATCAATCATAGATACTCCCATAACCTGAAACCATAAAAACCATCAATCAAATTGATCAAATTTTAAAAGAAACTAGTCATTTATTTTTAAAGGAATGTGCACAAAAACACGACTACACTAGAAATGTGATCAAATTAAAAGTAGAAAAAAAATGTCATATCATCAAACCATGATCCAAAGCCACCCCCATAACAAATAAGGACATGCAAAAAATTAAATTCTATGGGTTGAAGAGGATGCATCTTTCTGGATAGATTCTACAAGCTACAAGACATCACCCTCCAATGTCACATGGGTCACCCACCCTAATAAAATGATTAGTACCTCTACACCTAGCCACTGAAATGATAAAAAAACATAAGAATCAAGGAAATTTCAGGAATACTGACAATGGGTGGTCACATATCTGCTCATAGTGGATTCAGTGAGCTAAAACAATGTTGCTATGTCTTCATTTGAAGATCTATCCCCTAACCATATATTCGATTCTGGTATGTCACTCAAGGACATCAGCATAGAGTTGTGGTTTCATTGTTTAGGCAGGTCCAGATCATTACACAGGGTGACCAGATTCCTCCTGATCGGTGGGTTTGTCTCTCTCTGCCATCTTGGGTACTCTGTTTAGATGCTGCTAATGACAGGTTCTGATGAACATTCAATGCCTATATGGATTTCTATTTTCCCATGTTATACATTTATCTCATTGATGGTGATGATGATAGTGATGGTGTTACAGTTCCATGATCTTGATGTTTGGTCCAAACTGTATGCCATGGACCTACGTAGTGCTGACGAGCTTATTGATTGAATAGTGAAACTGTTTTTATGTTGGTTTAAAAATATTTCCCACACTACTACACACAACTCTTTTATTCACATACCTTATCAACAATGATGATGAAAACATTAAAACATATTCCATATTCGAGAGTGAATGAAATGGGAAAACTAATTTTTTTTCCAGATTCTAGATTTCACACAGGCATGGTGTGAAATCTGGGAAGAATCCATGCCTTGTGTCTAAAGTAGAACACTATAAAACCCATATAAAAAATATTTTAGGGGATAGATTGCATATATAACCCTTCACAATGTATTTATACCAAAATATAATATGCACAGTTCTAAAAATATGCCCTCTACCTTGCAATTGATGTATACATTATAAACTAGTTCACATTTCACTATTCCAGTGGTTCTATATACCAGGGTAATTAATCTATTAATAGAAAGATAAATGAATGTAAATTTTTTACATGGATAGATTTTTCATGTACCTGCAAAATGAAAAATGGATGTCAATATTGATTCATCCATAAAATAAATTGTCCAGCTATAGGTTCAGCATGTATCTTTATGTGGGCAGGACATCCAGCCTCTTCTTTGTGACCCCATACCTCCCCTTATAAAGCTGTCAAAGTTGCATCACTAGCTAAGATAGTGTATTATAGACCTTTTATTCTCTCCTCGCAATGAAAATTACTCTTCTATAGAGAACCACTAGAAGCTATCAATTTTCATACTCTCCCCACAATAAAAATTACGGTTTTCACATATTCCATATTTCATACACAATACATAGATTCTAATGACCCTCACTCCAGATTAGAAAATTCTACATACGGCTTCTAATGAACCTAACTCTTAAGTAGATTGATTAAAAATACAGGGAAGAGGAATTGGGAAACAAAAACGCTTACCTACAATGGATGAACCCCATCCACAAGAAGATCTAGTTCCTCATCAATAATAGTAGGATGGTCTAAAAATCCCTCCATCAGTGTCCAGTATGACAATGAGGTCAGTCATGAAAGCACTCCATTGTTGTCGTCCAACACTTAACGGTGAGCGCATGCTAGGTTATGGGTTGATTGGGTTGAAGAAATACCCACGGGGTGGCAGGATGAAACGAATGAAGGGAGGTGGTTGTATGCGAGGAGGGATGATGGAAGTTGATGACAGAGGAGGGTAGGGATACGAGGAAGGGAAGCAGGATGCGAGGAGGGGTACCAGGATGTGAGGCCAAATGCAAGAGGGCAAAGGCGATAGTATAGGGGATGATGGAAGGTGATGATGGAACAGGGCAGTGATGTGGGGTGGGGTAGAGGGACATGAGGTGCGGTAGCGGGATGCGAGGCCAAAGGCAGGAGGGTGGATCCAAAAGCGGCGGGGTGGAGGTGCGTATGTGGTTTGGTTAGTGTTTTTTTATAAATATTATTTTAAACATTTATCAAATAAATAATATGAAAAATTATAAATACTATTGATATTTATATAAGTTTGAAAATTTAAATCATTTAATAAGATGTTATTAAAAAACCCTAGGAAATGAATATTTACTTCGGTCATAAATAATATATATATATATATACTTGGTTTTTAATAATTGATTATCGATAAAATAAATTTTGTTATTTAATGGTTTATTGTAACATTTTTAATTAAGGAAAATATTTGTTTTTAATATTTTTTAATTAATAACATATTTATTAGTCAGTAAAATAAATATTATATTAGTATGATAATGAAATAGATTTAACTGTTGGTAAAAAAATTGTTGGTGTTAAGCAATCAATACCAATAGATATATATGTTCGTAAAAACAAGTGTAAATATTTAAAATGAATACCAATAAAACCTAATATCTATTGGAATTAGTCATTTTTATCGATAGATACATTATCTGTCAATAAATTTATGTTTGTATAAGTCATTTTTAGTGTGAATCCAAGAATAATTATCCACATCTATCTTGTGTAGGGTTAATTTTGAAAGGTAACACCTACTTTAATTTAGAGTTTTTATTCTTCATCTATACCTTTTTTGGCCTTTCCCAAAGTAATTCCATTACACCCAAATGTTTTCACCAATTTCACATTGCCCAATTCCTCGTAATTAATTATAAATACTATAATTAATTATTTACTTTAATTTAAATATTTCTAATAAGAAAAAGTATCTTAGATTATTTCTATTGAAGAAAACTATATAAATGAATTCGTAATAACATATCTTTTTCCCTTTTAAGTTCTATAAAAAAAATCATTTACATCAAAAAAAATTCAATTTTAAGTAAAATAGAATGAATCCTTAAGAAATATCACCCAAAAATATATCATTTTTAAAAATGATAAAAAGTGTGTGTCTTTCATCTCCTTATAATGTCCTCAAATAACTACAACATGAAGATCCAAAATTTGAGATGGATTTTACTATTCTCTACTAAAATCCTTACATAATTCTTCGGAAAAATCCAAAAATAATAGAAAGGAATGGAGTGGGTCATGTAAATCCCTTCTTCAGTGTACCAAACTAACAAAAGAAGGATGTTGAAAAGCCTAAAATGATGGTTCTATATGCACTAAACAATAATTAAATGGAATCAATTGCAGAAAAACCCAAGGGTTCATGGTGAAATGAATGATTTTGGAATTCTATTTATGTGCGATCTAATGGGTTAGTCCACAAGACCCTTTATCTAAAAAAAACTAAGAATTCATAACTACTTCTCTTTGATGTAGAATATTTCTTCATAGTAGAACACCCTATATGTTATATCATGTGACTAATTCCAAGATAAATCCTTATAGAACAACACATTATGTTATAGTGTGACCCCCCCCCCCCCCCCAGAATATAGAATTAATATTACATAGCCTCTTATTTCCACCATAGTAACACCGTTGTGACTTGAACCACCACCATAACTTATATCAAACCCCCCAATAACTCCTATCAAAGATTTTATCTACTAACCCATATTGAAATCCTTATTACCATTCTTTAACCCCTTTTCTTATAGTGTGAGATTCAACTTGAACTAAAAATAACTCCTAAAATAGTAGAAAATACACAAAAGAAACTCCTAAACTTTGTTGAAAAAAAACAAAGAAAAAAATATTCCCAATATATTAACCAACAAATTAATTTAAATTATAAATATCAATTCTATAATCCTCATAATTTAAAACTCAATGTTCAAAATTCTAGTGAATTAACCTACCTATTATGATAGGGTATTGAAATAATTCCCACCTTGGGGATTCTTATCATAAATAATCATCAATTATGATCCATCGATAATTGATTTATCAATTGAAATCTAATAACACAAGCAATTCTATATTTTTATTTGTCACACCTCTACTATAAATATTCATCATCTAGTCCAGCTGGATTTTCAATGAAATCTCATGGTAAAACACCTAATATGTGTCAATCGTCTCCCAATCATTGTATTAGATATTAAAATTTCTTTACCATGAACAATTTTGTAAAATAACACCCATCAACCACCTATGCACTTAATTTCTCAAAACTAACCTGAGTCATCAAGATACAAATTCCAAATTCATATTCTACTTCCTTCCTGAGGATGACATCATGAAACAAATGAGATCGACCCATCCCATAAACTTAGACATACTCCCCATCAACTTCTAAACACATTAGTGGTACCAACTACCCCACCTAATTCTATAAATCTTGTATTGTACAAGAAATAAATATGAATTTTTAGATCTCAATACTGAGAATCACTAAATTAATTATCCTATCTCTGAACCCAAATTCCATAACCTTGAAATTTACTACATTTAACCTAAATGGGGCTCACTCAAGAGAAATTAGTGTGATGATTTCCACCATAGAATTAAAAATACCATTATCTCACTAGTTCCATCTCCCTTGATGCACACCATAGGTCTTATCTCTAGGTACTATGACATCATACTAGATTGAGGAACCCTTTCTTTATCTAGATTACCCTTTTTCATCAATGCTAATCAACATATTTCTCTAGATCATAAGGTTATTCCAAACCCCACCCACAAAACAAAACTATACTCACCCCGTCAATTCTCACCCACTATATCTTATTATCCAAAGCATTCCTAATGCTATATAATAAATACCAAATAGAGAGAATAATAATATTCCATTGTGAATCAGAACAATATGATACTATCTCTATATCCATAAACCTATACCTAAGAGTTTAAATGGATTTACACATTTTCTCTCTTGTGGTAGTTTCACCGAGTCCCTAATTTTTTTGATGTTCCTTAAATGTACATGATGTTCTCAGAGGAAAGAACCACCCTCAATTGATCATGAATGACAAAATAATCTCCAAATATTTATTTATAATTGACCATACACTTATTTTCAAACCAATAACCATTGAATATTAAGTTATTCCATGAACCAGAACATCCAAAAATTAGAAACACTTCATAACATTCATTCATAAGAAAGATACACCTCTTTATACATCAACACACCATTTTCACCCAGTTTTTATTATTTTCGAGCCTTCACTATAGGAGAAAACTGTGTTCAAAACCCAACTATGCCTTCCAACATGAAACTTGTTTCCAATAACTACTAACCCAATCCAAGAGAAGAAACACCAACCTCTTGAAGCATTTACCATTCTTTTTATAGAACACTAATTAAGGCACATTTTTTATTTTAGTTTTATAGATTTTACACGTTTATTTATTCATGATTATAAATAAATATACCATTTCTAAGATTTTATTCAATTAATAAATTTATTGTAAAATATCTAAATTATAGATTTTTAATCAAATTTAATATTCATTAACATATTCTTACATATGAAATGGAGTTTTAAATTATTTTCAAGTGATGTGTATATATAATGTGTACTTATATCATGTTGTACTTGAATAAATGAAAATATACTCACCCTGTATAAATTTAGAATGAATATACAATGATGGAATTTATGTTACATAATTTCATGGAAATACGTAATATTAAAGTGGAAAATGTGAAGGCCATTTATGATTAATTTCCATAAAACAATGTCTACATATAAATAAATAGATTACAACTCTTTAAAAGGCTAATATATGTAAGATTAATTTATATATTCGGCATGTTGTATAAGATTAATTTGAATAATCCACAATCTACCTATGAAATAAGACTTTACCTCACCTTTGATGAAGTTGGTTGTAATGTATGAGTAACATATAAAGGGAAGTAACGTTATAAGAGTAAATATTAAGGTGAAATATTTCTTATTAAATAAGAGTTGGAGTTTCTATCTATGACTAAGGAAGACATGGGAGGAATAGTTTTTTATTTTTTATGATTGGAGGAAGTATACATTTATGAATTAAACCCAAATCTGGAATGTGTGACATGAAATGGGCAATGAGATTTCCTTTAAAAAAATTAATTTACTTCCAACATGTGATAATGGAAAAGAGAACATACGACATTGATCTTCCTATAGAAATGTTGATACCTATTTCACAAATAATATCACTATTTGTGTTTGAATAGTTTTTTACGTTACTTATGATGTAATTTCAATGAAATTATTAGATCATTTTGAAACCTTGAATCATTTTTACAATGACTTTAGGATCATCATGTAATCTCTAAGATGTAGAAACACACTCATTTAAATCTATTGATATGACTTATGAATTGTTTTTATAAATCATGATATATGGGGGAAAGAAAATATTTCATGTGTTGTATGTGGGTCCATTTTAGGAAACCATTCATGAATTTGATCCACATATCTAGCATGAAATTATATGTAACCAACTTATGATACTTTTATAAGAGAAATATGAGAAGATACTCAAATACATGGAACCTCATAGAAACAAGAATCTAACTTTATAGAATAATAATGGATAATGTACATACTAATTGATTGATTATATGATTAAATATGATGTTGTAGGAATTTCATAGATTCATATTAAAAGGAAATATGGTCACTGTGATCATGGTTCAACATGTTTATATTGGAAAAGTTAATTTGTTTTGTCTTTCATTGATCATGATAGTGGTGAGGTGAGTTGTTGTGTATTCACTAAGGAGATGTACCATAATCATTGAAGTCGTGGGACAGGAAGATATGAATGTATATGAAATTTCTCTGACATTTAAAATTGTCATTTATGTAGTTGAAGATTCAGTAGTGGTGAGTTTTAGAGATAAGTGAGTAGGTATGCTACACAATTATTACAACATACCGTGATAGTGAGAGTTTTTATAAAGAGGGGGGTTTCACTTTAAATTTGATTTTTTATCTAAAATATTTCATTATTTTATTCAAAAAAGAGTAAACCGTTGATCAGAAAATATCATATGTGGTGGAGTGAGGTGTGTGAAACAAGAGTGTAGTGTGAGGTCATGAATAAAAGAGGAGCATCAATGTACTTTAGAATTCAAGACAATTTTTGTTATACGTTTTCATTTATTTTAATAGAGATTGTTTTCTTGTGGAATGGTTGGGTTTCAATCTAGTGAGTGAGTCTTTGTTAGAAATCATTCCTAAAAAGACTAATAATAAATGAATCAATATACTATAAGGTTTGACCACACATAAACTTCAGTTTAATAGTTTCTTCCCTTGTTTTGTTTTAATAATCATGTCATTAATGATGGCCCCATTTTTTTAAATTATTATAAAAATATCAAAACAAAAAAGATGAAAATACACTATGATTCATAGAGTTTAGAACTATTCATCATTGGGATATAACCCAAGGCTTTAATTATATTGCAGTTATATTGATATTATTAAATGATATTTGATTGTCCCTATGACATATACTTCATTAAATATGGAACAGATGTTTTAGGACTATGTTGTTCATTCAATACCATCTCTCTTTTTAAATACTTTACAACATTCAATTTAAATTAATAAAGTAAATAAATAAAATTATATTGGAATCACCCTCACCTATGTTAGAAATTATTATATTATTATTTTTATATCATTGAGGAGTATGCGGTTCTAACTGTTGAGAGGATAAGTTCAAGTATATCATCAAGGATCTCATACAATACCTCAAAAAACCATTTATAGAAGCCTTATCCAAAAATCACACAAAATTATCAAACTAGTTTCTAGAGATTGATCATCATTATTTTGAATAATGAAAAGATATATTCATTACATGTTTGGGAAAACCCATTATGGAGGTGGAATAAACAATTTAAATAATTTCTCTCTTACTTGAATATATACAAGAGAAATTTTATGTATTATTAAAGGGTATATATCGTAAATTATATTTTTTACTAAAATTTTTCATTTCCAAAAATTTATTCTAACCCCTTTAATAAATTTAATACTAAAGTGGTAAATTTATTTTTTTCCCTAAAGAGAGGTGAAAATTAATATCCCACTTCCAAAAAAATATGGTTTGGGAGTTCTAAGATCAATTATTCAAGGAATCAGTAATTCCAGAAGAGCTCATAGAACCCATGGTGAAGTGAAAATACTAACATCAACAACAAGTATATCACACAAAACAAGAAATAATGAAAATAAATAAGGTGTATAGATTTGTTTAATTCCCACCACCATTTCTCTTTTTTTCTCACCAGAATATAACCGATGAGGAATAATTTCATTTCATATGGGTTCTGGATTATTTTTTTCTACTAAAGGATTCTAAAAAAATTAAAATATAGGGGGTTGTATCACATAAACCCAAACACCATTAGAGAGGGTTTGGCTAATAATCATTCCAGATATAGGTTGTAAAAATTCATAATCTATTTGGGATGATCCAATACTCATTTCTCTACCATTTTCATATTTTTTTCTTTTTATAAATGTGTATTTTTTTTAATATAGCTGATAGTAGGATAATTTAGGAGTATAACTCAATACATTGGACATAATAACAAGGTTTTATATCTCTATACCAAAATATTATTCAATTCCAATGTTTTGTCTTTTTCTCTACAGAGGGTAGGAACCATTATGTGTGGGGATTTTCAATTTGTTTTAGTATTTCTGAGATTTTCTTATATAAAATTCCCTAATTTTTTCAGTGATATTCTATCACTAACTATATTCATTAAGAATACAATTCACCCCTTATCTAATACCTATTATAATGAATATTTATTATTAATGATTTAATTAAATAAAATATTAACATGAAAATACCTTTCTTAATTCCATTTTACACAAGTTTCAAATATCACTTATCATTTTCACAATCATAAATTCATTCAAAATTAGTTTTCACTTTCCATTTAATATTTATCAATAATTAAATGCTTATCTGAAAAACATTTATTGAATATATTCATTTTCATGACACTATTAAATTATCATGAATTATATATCATAAACTATATCATTTTAAACATCAAGAACCCTTGAATGTTATTTTTTGATAACCATAGAATTATAACAATGTTTAATACAAAAGTTCCCATGTTTTACATTAATTTTATTATATTTTTTAAATTTTTATACACTCACATAGAGCTTTTTAAATTTTAAAATACATACATTTGGATCCAATAACTCAAAATATAAAAATTAAAATAAATTTATCTAATTATTTCTTTAGTAATTATTATTTCAACATGTGCATTTTTTTAAAATTAAACCACAAAAAAAAAACATTTATTCCACTATAGATGAGTTCTAGATTATTAACATAATATTTTTTGTAGTTTGTTTTTCTATTGATTATTTATTCAATATAACAAGAAAAATGGAATTTATTTTGAAATTACCTTAATCTACAAGGTTCATTGTTTTATTAATTTCATTCATCTAAGGAATGTTTACATGTTCCACTATAGAGAAGAAGCATTTAAGGGGATCATATTAAACATAGAGGAATATATTATATATTAAACTTTAGAATCAATTTATAATAAACATGGTGAGTTATCGCATTACGTCCAAGTATTTCAAATATATGTGGTGGATAACCATTTTAAGGCAATAAAATAAGAACAAAATACTTTAAACATTGAGGAATAGATCACGGATTTTGAGGATGGGATGGAGAAACATTAATGTAAAAAATAAATTGATACTTTGGATGAATTGGATGAAGATTATTTGATGGATGATAAAATTTAGGGAGAATTAAAAGACCTAGATAATTATTTAGATGAATATTGGTTTGAATATCCACATACTATAATGCAAAAATATCCTCTAATATAAAAAAGAAAACTATTAAATAAAATTACTCCCTATTTTGTTTAAAAAAATGAAAACATATTGGGTGTTATATTATTTTAGGAAACTATTGATGACAAAGTATGTTTCACTACTTTAATTGAGTTTCTATAAGAAGTAAAAAAATTAGTAATTGAATTAAATACCATTAAAAGAGTTTATTTTTACTTAAACTAATTTTATTTAATTTTTTATCAAACCCTTTTGAAAGTTTATTTCCATTCTAATTAAATTTTAGATTTAGAATTTTTTTAGGACCTATAAGTTAAAGATAAATAAACTATTTGGAATTTTGAAGGAACATTTAGTGGGAGTAACTACCAACCTCCTCCTAAAAAATAATATTTTATTAATTCACCACATTCCAAAGAGAAACTTGTATTTGAACATAGCCAGTGAGATAACTATATCATTGAATTTCATTTTTTATATATTTTTATTGAATTATAAATAACTATTTTAATAATAACATTATAGATTTAGCTCATGGATGGGTACATATGAAGTTAGAGGAGGATGCACCTACTGAGTCATTAATGGAGCTCCTATAATGTATTAAATATCCCTATAAATATTTATTTCACAAAAAGGGACTCTAGGGTAAGAAATAATTGGTGCGGATTGTTAGGTATACCAAAATATGGTGCTTTAATTCAAAGAATCCCCATAAAAATACTAATTAGTGATGATTACACAATTATATATTACTGGAATGTCAAAAAAAGAATCATCTTGGGAGGTTTACCCCATGATTCTTTTTCTCTTCTATTTTATATTCTCCATATTCTTGTTTGAGAAATATTTTCATGGTTTTTATTTGAGTTTTTTAGAATCACCTGTGAGTTAATAGTATAAATATAGTTAACTATTGAGAATAACAATGTTGTACCATTTCAAAATTATTATTTTTATATTTATTTTCATTGTTTTACATTCCATTAAAATAGTCAAGATATGATTTTTTGGGATAGTTCTATAATATATGTGTGTGGAAGTGGTAATGTTATTTAAAAGTTGTAAATTGTTTTATAGTGTTTTATTCCATTCAATAATTTTTGTGTGTTATGTAGATTTTGAAATAAAATGGAAATATAAATCCTATTATCACTATTTTATCATTGAATATTACATCCCATTTAAACCATGTATAATATTTTCTTCAAAATAGGAAAAAATTTCAATGGAAAAAAATTTATCATTATCAAAATATTGACATGGGGAAAATAATTTTGTACATGATTTCGTGAAACTTCTATTATATGAATGATTACAACACTAATAAAACTCTTTAAATGAAATTTTTAATTAACATATGTACTTTTTAAAACTGAATAGATGAGAACTGATCCATAAATATTCCTTAGATAATATGGAATATGATGCGTGAGTAAATCCCTCAATAAAATTCATAGAGGCTTTATAGTTGCAAAAACTAAACTTTTTTTCCATTATCAGGATATATAAAATATATTGGGGTGTCTACTAATTTGGATTGGTTTATTTTTGGTTTATATCCACTCCAAAAATTATTTTTATGAATAAACATAGCTAGGAAAAATTAAATAAGTTTCTAGTTGTGAAAAGGTGATGGATAGATTTAATGAAGTCTAAACTCAAATTAAGAAGAGGTAAATGATATAAAATATTATCAAATAAGAAAAATCATTGAAATTAGAATAATATATGTGTAATAAGGATCTTAAGAGAAGGTAATTTAGGAAAGTTCAACTTATTAAGTGTTTGATTTAACTAATTTCTAGTATTTTAACATTCACTAAACCATGGTTTAAAATTAAAGAGATCATGAACCATTATAATAATTAAGAATATTTTCCATGGTTGGGGTAATGATTGATATACATTATATAATTTTTCAGTATATGTTCATATTGTTTTTATTTAAAATACCTCTCAATTCTAAATAAATAAAACATTTATTGTATTTACTTATATTTTTGAATTGATTGAAGAATATATTAACTAATGTGTTTTATTAGATATTATTCATGTAAATATTTATGGTTGAAACACTACACTAAAATGGTATTCTAAATTATTTTGAAATTTATTTATAGTAATAATATGTAATTCCATCACAACATGCTTGGATTAATGGAAATATTTTTTCCCTATGTAGGGGTAGAATGCATAGACCATGGGGGAGTTTATCTTACAAAATATCATGTGATCACATAATAATAAATAGGAAAATTATCAAGACTATGTAAGAATAAATTTGATAATATAATGGTTGCGAATGAATTGATAGCACACTATAGTTCTAAATATCGAAATATATAATAGGAATGAATGTTTTTCTTTGTTATTTAAGATTAATTTATGGAATCATAATTCTATACTAGAAACAACCCGATGAAATAGAACTGTAGAAGTACATTATTACCTATGAGTATCATATATATGGAAACCACTATTCTCGAGTTAATCCCAAGAAGATATATATCGTACCCAATAATAAAAAAAATCCCCATTTGTGACCATGGGATGCATGGGAGAAAGTTGTTGTCCTAGGTTTTCATTAGATAAAGTCTTCATTTAAAAAGGAAAAAATAATTTTGATTTAGTGATTTCATAATGGGTTTGTGATATCAAATTTTTAATATAAACTAAATACATTCCACTCATTGATAATGGAAAGAGAACCAATGATATGGAACTTCTTTTGGAGATAATGATACCATTGGTAGAGAAAATGGAATATCACTATAACAAGATTATTCATTTAGTTTTATACTACTGTTATAATTGTAATCCATGTGTTGGATCACTATAAACCCATGAATCATTATTAGTGATAACTCAGAAACACTATGGACGCACCAATAAGGTTCTATACACTCATCTGAAGTCATTGATAATGTATAGGAACACACGTCCAAAATGTTGGATGATAGGATGTGTGGTTATAGTCTGAATATGTTATTTAAAAACCATTTATAAATATGATCCACGTGTTGATAATATAGTAATAAAGAATAAAATAAACCTTATTAGATTAGTGAATTTTTTGGAGGAGCATTGTAAAAGGTTACTGAAATCCATAGAACCTATTGAAAAAAATACTCTGTCTACATGGAATAATCACAGAAGAGAAATGTATACTTGGTGTTATCCAATGATTAAAATGATTTTTTGGTGTTTATTTGAGGCCTATTTTAATTAAAAAAAGATCACTATTCATGTGGTTTAGAACATTTCAATTATTTTTTTGGTTTTTTTAAATAATTATGAAAGTGTCAAAATAAGGTTGTTGGGCGTTTCCCTATAGATATTTGACCATAAAAATGGTCTTTTGTACTGATATTATGATTCATTGGAGATTTAAATTTTCTACTATAGTATTTTTTATTTATTTTTAGTTTTATAAGTGGTGTGTTTTGGAGATAAGTGAGAAGGTTTATTGCTTGATCTAAAAAACATGATAGTGAGAGTGTGTGGAATATGTGTTAGTTTTCACTATCTATATATATTTATCACCTATTATATTACATTTTTTAATACATTGAGTTTCCCCCTTTTGATCATATTTCACATAAATTGGTGTGATGTGTGTGAAATGAGAGTGTAGTGAGAAATCGTAGCTATAGGAGATGGTATGATAGTATATCAGTTGGGATAGTAGTGTGTGTTACATGAATCCATTTCATGGGACATGGTTTTCTAGATAGAGTAACTATGTATATTCTCGATAAATAGAGATCATATAAAATAAATCATTTCTAAGTTTCCTTTAAATGATTGAATATATAGACTCCTTGGATTGGCCACATGATACATAAAATTTCAAAAAAAAAATCTTTAATTTTCTTCCCATGCTCAAACCATCAACAACGTATCCACTTTTTTCACTATTTTATGTACATTTAAAAAAGTAAATAAAATTTGATTTATTGATTTTAGAATCGCGGATAGTTTAGTGGGTGCACATGGGTTTCCTTATGATATAATTCTATTGATATTTTTACGTGTTATTTAACATGCCCTATCATAGGAGGATTTGTCAAACAATCCCAAGCTAATTCCTAACCAACAGAGAACAACTGATTCCCGTCTGATTGAGAAACTCTTTAACATATGAAGTTTATACCCATGATCCTAAAAATCTAGGACTCATCCTTTTATTAAACTAGAATGAGAATAAAAAACATGTATCATCGGCAATCTAGATGTAGTTCATCTAAGCTATACTGACCAACCACATGGAACCACCAGAATTTTAACACCCCAAGATTTCATAGTATGTTATTTTCTTTAAATAAATTAAATAGCTAGTGAAACATGCAACACTGAGTTTGAGCGCACCATGACATACCAAACTAGTCATTCAAAAGCATCTATGAATAGTATTAACTGAATTTTAAATTTTAAATACTCCATATAATTTTATAATCCATATTATATGTTTCTTAGACATAATATAAGAACACATTCATTTTTTCAGATCAAAGAAGTGTTTTTCAAAATATGAAATTTTACCACCTTCTAATGGAAAACCCTTTTTAAAATAAATAGTTGACAATTTTATATATTCAATTCAATTTAATTAAATTATTATTTAGAATAGGGACATAAAATTTTATTTTAAATAATTTTTTGGTACTTTTTTTGATAAATTTAATATTTTGAAGAATACTGAATAATACTAAATTTTAATTGAAAAAAACTTTTTTAATAGAAATGATTTATTGTGTAAAATAATGAATTTTAATTGTTTTGAAGTATAATAAGATTATATTTTTATCATTCAACACAATCTGGGTCATTATAAGTAATTTCACATTTAAATTTGACATAAAAACATGTCAATATTTGGATTGTTTTTTCATTTTAGAAACCTGCTTTTCGATTTAGACAATGGGAATTAATTTTAAATTAATTAATTCAACTTATATTCTTTTAATTTTTTAAAATATAATTCATTTTCGAATTTGGAATATCAAAATTACATTAGGGTTAATTTTTGGTATTAAACTGAAAACATTCAATTTTTGATGAATAGTGAAAACACTGCGTTATAGTTTAAACCCGACTTTTTATTTAAATAATTATTTATTTTATATAAATGTATTATAATTCAAAATATATATAATAACTATATATGTTCAATGTAATTAATTGGAGTCATTTAATAATAAAATTAAATGTATAAAATTATGTTAAATTTTTTACCGTCTTTTACCCACCTTCTAGGAGCATTTTAAAATTCGCATAAATATTAATTTTACCACTTATGTGAGTTTAATTTCAAAAATAAAAGAGACACAGTTGACATCAGTAAGTAAAATTTTGTTCAATAAGATGAAAATAATTTTTGCTATATAGTAACTTTTGACTTTTATTTACCAGGGTTAAAAGTAAATAAGGAAATTAAGGGTAAAAATGATATTATAATTACCATAACACATGTCATAATTCTATTGGATAAGTGTAATTAGAGCAATAACAAACTAATAAATAAAATATGATCCTGTTTGTTCCACATTGATTTGATTAAGACATTTATTATTATTTTATATTAAGAAGAGTTAAAAGAGTTAAATTCAAAGTTTAATAACTAAGCCATTTTTAACATTGTGTTATACATAAGATAAATTCAACTATAAATATTAATTATAAATCTAAAATTATTTCCTAAATAAAGGTATTATATTTATAATTTTTATACATTAAATAATTGAATTTATTAATGACACAATGATGATGTAGTAATTACCTTATTAATGAAAGATTAAAAAAATTGATATTTTAAATATCCAAATAAATGTAATTGGAGACTTTTTATGAATTACACTAAATTTATTGGTTAATATGACATGTTAGGGTTTATTAAATAATTTTTTCTCAAAGTAATCATGCTGTTATGATTTTCAAAAAAAACAAAAACTAAATAATGTTAAAATTGACATAAATGAGTTTTTAAAATAAATACTACATTTTTTGTTATTATAATATTACAAGAAAAATATTAGATTCGTTAAAAGGGCTTAAATAATATTATACATGTAACTAATGAACCACTTGAGGTTCTCTTTGATGTTTAGAGTAAGTTTATTAACCATATAGTTTAAGAATACAAGAAGACACAGTAAAAGTTAAAATATTTAACCATGAGTTAAATCTAAAAGATAAGGTTAAAATGTTAACCTAAACTTGTCCAAAACCTATTATTTGAGAGGTTTTCCACCCTTCCCCACCTTATCTTTTAAATAAATCATTTTTTGGCATTAGAAACTGAAACTTATTTTATTATAAAATAATATTTCGTGGTTTTCCTAAATTGACCCTCACCTCTCTTATAAAAGGTTACTTCCCCTTCTCTTAATTTCACATCTCCAAAGCCATTTGGATAGACCAAAATCTAAAAAAATATCCTCTAAACATAACTAATATCAACAAATAGTCCTTACTTTGATCATAAAGGAATCCGAAGGAGCCCTTTTGATCAGCTCAGAAGGTAACACCCGAGGAAGAGGTAATAATTTCACCACCCCCATTCAAGTTCATTTTTTCTTCCACTTCTTATTTATTTTTCGTTTCCATACCAAAATAATAACTCCAGTACCTTCTATATACTGTTATGTTATTATAAATATGGTACAATTATATTCTTTACTCTACTCATCATATAAATGAAAAAGTCACCATACGTGTGTATGAATGGCTTACCGCCTCCACGTCGTGGTGTAGTTTGTTATTCAAACACTTAATTATTTGGATGGGTATAATAAATAGTATAAGAGATATAAATAATAAATATAAAATTATAATTATTCTCTATATATGATATACCATCCAATTACATATTATTTCACCATCAATATAATGATATTGTTGCTAATAAGTAAGTACGAATTACCGTCTCCACGAATGCGATGAGATTCATTTCCCATCATAATCATTCAAGATTAATTTTCATTTTATGATCAAAAATAAATTTTATGAATAGAATATAATTCTTTATGTGAATCAAATACATAATATCCATGACAAACATGGCTTATGTAACCAAGCATATAAATAAAAATGAATCAGTTAAGACCCCAAACGATGATACTATTGAAATATTATTAACAAAGCAATATTAGAAGAACTTATATGATATCATATTTTTGTATTTGGTTACTTTATAATTTAATAACAATTATTTCACCATTATAAAAAAATTTAACCTACCCTATACAAAGGAAAAATACTAGGTATGGGGTTTCTTATCTCATTTTTAATTTCGTGAGATTTCCATTGTTTGCCAATTATTTATTGCTTGTAGTGTATTGTGTACTTACATTGGATATATATTATCATGTTTATCTTTATATTTATGGTATTCTATGATTATTTTTGTGGTTATTAACTTTTGTTCCTATGACTCGACTGATTACAACATGATAAGGGGTTTTCATCTCACTTCTTATTTCTGTGAGATTCCACCTATATTGCCATTGTTTCCGTTTGTGTGGTGTATTTAATACCCATGATTGTATTCCTTATATAATATAATTTAATTTATGTGTATTTAAATTTTCATTTTATGATCCTTATTTCATGGGGTTTATGTGTCATAAGTCGTCAAATTCGTAAGTGCATTTCTAACTTCGATTTCCATTCATTGGGTTTCACGCAAACATCATTGATTATTTTATTCAAATATTATGTGTTAAATCACTATTTATTTATTTATGTTGTAATTTACACTCCCCTTTGCGTGGATATTGTTTTGATACACATAATCACCCCATTGATAAATTCTCAAGTAATCGATATGAACTTGATAAGAGTAATCTAGCTCAATTTTCATTCATTAAGTTAAACAACCCAGTCAATAGTGTTGTTGTTACCATAATATGTGTGAATGTACCCTGATTGTTTTACGCTGAATATCCAATCATATTTAGTGTATTTATATTTTTCACACATAATTATTTCTTTGATTTATCCTTAACCTAAGGATATAGTCTTTATAATGGATTTTATCTCAACATACATTCCATTGATACTTCTTTGATTTTATACACCAATTAATTTTTATTTGGTAAATATAATACACCTTTAAAAAATATATCATGAATCCCATTATTCTCATGATATAAATACATTTTGATTATCTCAATTATTTGTATTCTAGTGTCTCTCATTTTGTTAGGAACCTTAACTAAAATATCATTTTAAATGTTTTAGAAATTTATTCTTATAATTCTTTCCAATTAATGTAAATGTTTTAAAAATAGTCTTAAGGATTATTTTATATGGAAATTAATGATCTAAAATTAAAATTCCTTCAAAAATATTTAAATTGGTATGGGACACCAGGTTTCAAAAATCAATTTTAAACCGATTCTTGATAAGTAGCGACACTTATACATGTTTTCCAAAAAATGGGGATATTTCTCTCACATAGTTTTGATTATTATTTTCATCTATGTCAATATCCTTCAATATTCTTGATTGAGGTTAATTTATTTTAATACAATATTTCATACTGTATTTAATGAGTTCTTTTTACTGTGGATGTGCTATTTTTATACGATTCATGGTTTATGGTTAAATTAATGACATTTCGTATGCTATTTTAATATAAATGTTTATGGTATGCTTCAACACTTTCGTGCGAGGAATGAATTGGACTTTATAAGTGATGGGTGGAGCCTACTATAGCTCCTCGATGCATCAGTAGGTATCATGAGACAAACTAGTGTCTTGGAATAAGGATTTACCAAAATCTTATTTGTAGTCTTGGCACAAGGCATTGACTATGTGGTTATGAAGTAAAGCATTATACATTCCATCATTATTAAATTGGATATTGATATTAAATGTGATTATTCAACTAGTAGAATATCCATGTGAATATGTATATGGAAATATTTGATATATTATTTCCAAAATATGTTGATGTTTAAGTTTAAAAGGCTTGTGTTCTAGTCTTATACATTACCTTAAATGTTTGTTCTTATTTATGACAGTTTCCGCTATATTGTTATCCTTACTGAGCATCTGAGCTCACCCCTTTCTTATGTTTTATTTTTTCCCATAATGAAAAGAAGTATATTATGATTAACTTATAAGAATAGTCTAAAGGATATAACTGTGTTCAAAGGTGACACAATATGTTTTTATTTCATAATGTAATATAAAACCTTTGTATGTATCTAGTACCTCCAAGGCTACTAAACATATTGGTCTTTCGGGACATGATTCCATGTATCATGCCAATGTTTTGTAATAATGCACTGATTCTGGGTAACTAGGTTTGGGTCATTATGGTTGGTATTAGAGGAAGTTTATTACAAACCTTGGAAGAATGATTTAGGAAAAAATTATCAATACGAAAAACTACCCTAAGATAGGCAATGCAGATTAGTATAGAAGAACATAAAAAATTTTTGGTAATCTAAATATTATGTGGGTTTTCCATGAAATAAATTCTAGTCTGGATACGATCCGGTAGAGGCGACTCTATAATAGATGTATATAGGATTGAAAACTTTGACAAGGAGTTTCAGGCTTGACACGGGGTATCTTGGTACATGAAAATGCATCTTTTTGAACTCTTAGTTTCGAAACTCCTGGGGGATATGTTTATGATAATTCACATTTTCTTTATAAACTAAATTGAAGGATTTTAATATAAGATGAGAATAAATAAACATGGTTAATCATAATGTGTTTTATATTGAAAATACTGTGTTATGATATTCTCTAAATTATTTTTTGATTCACATTATGCTTTTTAGTGTTATTCAATGGCTGGATTCCAAGAAAGTCATAGTAACATTTAACATGATGTACCAGATAGGCACAGTTGTGGAAATGAGAAACGAAATGGATTATTGATAGGTGTAAAAGTTATCATGTTCATGTCAAATCAGTTTTACAAAAATATGATCAACAACATATATATTAACAAACTCCCAGACTCAATAAAGATGAGAAAGTCGGTGAATAATAAGAGCTCCAATAGTGGAGAAAATAGAGAAAATAAAGCTCAATTTCCATCATGCAAGAAATGTGGAAGGAGAAACCTTGGAAAGTGTCTCAATGGAAAAAATAAATGATTTATGTGTGGGAAGTAAGGACATAAATTAAATAATTTCTGAGAAAAAATGAAGCGTACTATATAAGAAAATAAAAATGATCCCAAGAATCCATTTACATTAATTTTCTGTAAATGTAGTGGACCGGGGAATTACCCGAGTGAATTCCCTATTCCTTAGGATAACATCTTGGTCAAGGAAGAACCTATATGGAAATAAATTGATGGCGATATTTTTACAAGTATTAGTGGTGTTTGTTGATGGGACAACTTGGAAATACATTTCTCTTTTATGTGTAACCTTGTAGTTCTTTATGTGAAAATTTTTATTTTAGGAAGAATTATCATTTCTATTATAGTGATAAATAATCATTTGGGTTTATATGTGTTGGAACCATGGTCGTTCTTTGCATGAATTGGTGTATGGTTTGTGTTTGTTTTCAATGCTCAGTGGAAGTTCAGAATGTGTGCTAGCAAAGTGATCTTACATGGAATCTTGGAAACATTCACGCCTTTTGTATTTCAAGATCATAAAATGAAAATATGGAAAAGGTAGAATGGCGCCCAAGTTTGGAAGTTGGTCGCGCAATTGTTTTTTGTGGGAAGAGACTTGCGCGCCGAAACTTGCGCACCGAGGGTAGATTTGCACGCCATCGTGCAGGATGTCCAAATTCCTATAAATACAGGTCGACCCCTCCTCATTCGATACGAATATCAAACATAGAGAAAATCAGAGCTCTCATCGCGTATGTGTAGTGGTCGCGCAAGTGGTGGTGGGTCACACAAGTTGATGTTGCGCGACAGTTGTTTGTTGCACGTCCAAGGTGGTTTGGTCGAGAAATAGGTTGTGTTGCACAAGTTTGAAGTAGAAGAAGTGAGTGTCGTCCAAGTGGTTGAGTTGAACTTGCGCACCGGTTTGGACTTGCGCGCCGAGACTTGCGCGCCATCTTGAAACTTCTGCACTGGGCTTGGAGAAGGACACCAGGTGTAGTTGAAGCACGCTGGTCCTTTTGGAGCTGCACGAAAGCTGGAAGATTTCAAGATACCTTTGGTGCAAAGTGAGATTAGTCTACGGGTGAGAGTTGGACATCAACACAACATCTACATACAACAGAGTATGTATACATTAGTGAAGATGAAGAGATCATCACATTTATAAACTGAGTGGGACTTCACTATGGGCAGTGAGCCAGGGGAAGTCAATGGGATTGACCCGAGGGACGCAGTTGGCTATCCCTAAACAATTGTAAAGGAAGTGATCCTGGGACAGAGTGACTGTTCCCAAATCATTGTAATCCACAACGAGTGAAGAATAGTGTAATTTGATATGACCGATAACCTTTCGACATATACTCCTTGGACGTAGCCCTTAGGGGTGAACCAAGTAAAAAGGGATGTGTCATCTCTTAGAATGTAAATGTTTTGTTTTCTCTCATATCCTTCATAAGAGATAAAATAGTTTCTACCAATGTGGGAACAAGTTACGTCAGTTTAAAAGAAAAGGTTGACACCCTGACTCACCCCTCCCCTCTCATGGTGTCCCGGGGTCCTTCAAGTGGTATCAGAGGGAGGTTTCTGGTGTTTGATCTGTTTTTTTACCACTATGGAAAATTCATCTAGTGTTAGGGGAGTTCCCCTATTTGATGGAATTATTTTTCATATTTGGAAGAACATAATGAGATATCATCTAAGATCCCTTGAAATGGATGTTCTATTTTCCACTATTCAAGGTATACATGTTACTAATCCAATAGGGCTGGCTATGACTGATGCCGAGAAAAAAATTCTTGATGCTGATGCTAAAGCACATAATTCTCTCACCATAACCCTTTCTGATCAGATCTATCTAAAGGTGATGAGTTTCACCTCAGCAAAGTCCATGTGGGATAAACATGAAAATATTTATGAAGGAGATATCAAAGTGAATGAGGTGAAACTACAAGTCCTTCACAATAGGTTTGATGATCTGATGATGCATCCTGATGAGAATGCAGACTCCTTCAAGAAAATTAATGCAGTGGTTGGAGAAATTCTGGGACTATGTGAAGAAGTCAAAGACGTTGACATTTTAAAGAAAATATTAAGAAGACTTCCACCCCTATACAATGCAAATGTGTCAACCCTTGAGGAGAGATATCTTTACAATCTTTCGTTGGATGATCTGTTGAGAAGCCTAGTGGCATATGAAATGAGAGTCAAACTAGAAGATGCTACTACATGAATAAGCAAGGAAATGGAATTGAAATACATAGAGAAACTGAAAATATCAAAAGATATTAGTATTTAAGACGTCGAGGAAAAATAAATTCTTTCACTCATTGCCAAGAAGTTCCAGAAGGAAAGATAGAAATTCAAAGGGATGTTACCTCTAGCTATCTTTTATTTTGGTAAAGTCACGTACATTGCTTCTTAGTGCTTAAGAAAGATCTATGATGATGATAGCGATGATGAAAACATTGAGAAGCCTCAGAAAAGGTTTTTCAACAAAGGAGACTTCAAATCTTGAAATAATGTTCTGAAGAAGTGTTTTTTCTATGAAGAGGAAGAAGATGATAATGAATTCTATGATGAAGAAGATCCAGAATTTAAAACTGGGAACCATGCTTCCATGATGGCCACTATTGAAAAATCAGAAGATAATGGTGGAGAAAATCTATTGAAAACTAGTGCAGATCCCGAGTTGCAACTTAAGGATGCTATTGGTAAGCTTAAGATTTAATGTAAGAGTCGCAATAAGTATAAATCAATTGTAGAAGAATCAAATGTATATTTTGATCAACTTGAAGCTGAAATTGAATGACTGGAATAATTTTTGAAATTAAAATCTAAAATAATTGAATGAAATGACATTGTACTGGATCTGAAGTTGAGAATTGAAGAGTAGGGGAAGGACATCAATTACCTCACATCCAGATTGGAAGAAAAATATAAGACTCTGAGGGTATTGAGGAGGAAGTTATTAATCTTAGGAGTAAACTTGAGAGTGAATCAATTTCGAAAGAATCAAGGAAGAAAATACAGTTTGGAAGATTCTCAGATGCAGAATTACTGGCAGAAGCCATGTACAGTTCAGATGGGGTTGATAAAATCTTGAGTGATCAAAGACCCGCTTGCATGGGAAAGAGTGGAATTGGATGTGAAGCTGAGACATCAACATTTGGATGTGAAGAGAGCCAAAAGAAAGGAAAGATGAAAGTTAGACATGTTGAAACATTACATGAAGTGCTGAAAAAGAAACCCTCAATCCAAACTAAAAGAAGAACTGAAAATTATCCTCAAACAATCAGAAATTACAGGCAGCCCAACTATTCTCTCAAAGAAGAAGTGATGATGAGAAATTCATGTGAGAAGACATTTTCTCTCATGAAGTGTCCATTCTGTGGCTATCTCGGCCATACCATGTCATTAAGAAGAGGTAAGGAGCTACTTGAATGGGGTAGATCTGGGACATCAATAAAGGAGACTGACATTATATCCTCCATCTTATAAAAGAAATAGTTTATATGGATACTAATTTTGTTGTTCTAACTTTGGTCATAAGGCTGTTAATTGTAGGAAGAGAAGGGACATGGACACCTCATACTGGAGTTCAAGACAAGTCAAATCTCATCTACAAGATAGTGTTTCTCTTACAAACAAGTTTTCTCCTCTCAAAGAAGATTTCAACTATGAAGAACCAATGTAAACAGATGAGATAATTGAATGGCCATCAATGCTCTATACTCAATCCAATGTCTCAAGGATAGAAAGGATGAAAATTAATAAATCCATCCTTTTAGAGGTGGCCCTCAAAGCTAACAAAAGTAAATATACCTCGATTTTGGACTGCGTTTGTTCATCTCATATGACAGGTAATGCTGTCCTGTTAACATATATCAAAAGGAAGGTTGATGGTACATTACGATTTGGTAATGATGGAGCTCTAAAAATCAAAGGCAATAAAAGTAATGAAGTAGCTAATGGAGATCTAAATTATACTGAAGTCCTTTATGTAGATGGCCTACGTCATAATCTACTCAGAATGAGTCAACTTTGTGACTCGGGACATATAGTTACTTTTAATCAGAAAGGCTGCACTATCAAGGGAAAGACATGGAATTCACTTATGAAGGGATGCAGAACAAAAGGCAACTTGTATCAGGATGATAGTAAAGAAAATGTTTGTTACATGACTGCGGAAGAAGAAAACAATTTTTGGCATCAGAGACTGCGACACATCAATCAACAAGACATGGATAAAATAAAAAAATTGAGGATTGTCATAGACATTCCCAACCTGAAGTGTGAACATGAAAATTCTTGTGATGCTTGTATTTGTGGAAAGCTGATCTGCAGTTCATATCGGCCAAAGAAGAAAAGGGCATCTCATCCTCTTGATCTAATTCATATAGATTAATGTGGTCCAATAAATGTTGCTGGAACTCAGGGAGAAAGGAACTTTGTCTTTTAAATAGATTATTATAGTATAATGGAATGTGTTATGGTCATTCATAGGAAACGTCAAGTTCTTGACTACATGAAAACATATCGGTGATTCACCGGGAATGATACTAGATGATCAATAAAAGTGTTGTGATCTGACAATGGAGGGGAATACACGTCCATTGAATTTTAAAATTACCCAGAGAATCATGGGATACAACATTAGGTAGCTGCTGTGAGAACTCCACAACAACATGGAGTTGTTGAATGTAGGAATCGACAGGTGAACAATATGGCACGAACTATGCTTATTGAAAGTCGTATTCCACGACGATACTAGAAATAGGTTGTTCAAGCTGTCGTTTATATTCAAAATCGAACAAGACTTTATATGGGTGAGACGAAAACACCATATGAATTGTGGCATGGAAGGAATCCCTCTTTCAAATAATTTCGTGTTTTGGAAGTAAAAGCATCATCAGAAACAAAGAATGAAATCAAGGGATGTATGGAGATAATGCAGATGAAGGAATTTTCCTCAGATACTCATTGAACAGCAAAGCCTACAAGTGTTTTAAAATTTTATTAGGAAGGATTGTCTAATGTAGTGATGTTAATATAATTTAAGAGAAAACCACAAATTCTTCCTGGATGGCATATGCTAATGTGATAGAAAGTGAACTTGGATAAAATACAAATACAGAAATAGAGGAAGATGTACAAAACACTCCGTAGCCACATCATGATGTTGACTCAGAAGAAGACTCTAAAGAAGAAACTATGGATGGAGAGAATGCAACTGAACATCACAGGAGAAATCAAAGAGCTGAGATTGATCCATCTAACATAATTGGGGACAACAGTGAACACACTCAAACAAGGAAAATGAAGAATAACATGAAATCTATATTTCTGTCAGTTGTGGAGCCATCCTCGTTTGAAGAAGTTGCAAAGGATGAATCATGTGTAAATTCCATGAATGAATAGGTAGATCAGAGTGACAAGAATCAGACATGGTATCTTATCGAGAGACCCAATGGTCACAATGTGATTGGTAAAAAACAGAACTTCAAGAAAATTTTTGATGAGAATAGAAGTGTTATTAGAAATAAGGCATGAATGGTATATAAAGGATACTCCCATATTGAAGGAATTGATGTTGAAGAAACCTTTGCTCCCATGGAAAGACTGGATTCAATCATGATTTTCCTTCCCAGGACACTCTAAATAGGATATAATGTATATCAAATGGTTGTCAAGACAACATTCTTAAATGGTGTACTCGATGAAGAATTCTACATCGAACAACTAGTGGGTTTTATTCTTGGTACTGATGAAACAATGGTCTGCAAACTGAAGAAATCTCAATATGGTTTGAAGCAGGCACCACAAGCATGGTATTCCTAGTTAGACTCCTATCTCAAGAAGCTGGAATTCAAAAGAAGAGGAGTAGACTACAATCTATATGTGAATAATTCTCGAAAAGATCAGTTCATGGTTCTAGTCTATGTTGATGTCATTATTTTTTGTGGAAGTAGGCTGGAATCAGTGGCTTAATTTTCCAATCACATGGAATTATAACTTGAAATGTCTATGATTTGGGAGCTCACATATTTCTTGGGGATACAGGTGATTCAAAGGCAGGATTACACATTCATTTCTCAAGAAAAGTATGCAAGAGAGCTGCTGAAGAAGTTTAATATG
Organism: Viscum album; assembly: GCA_963277665.1. Lineage (NCBI taxonomy): Eukaryota > Viridiplantae > Streptophyta > Magnoliopsida > Santalales > Viscaceae > Viscum > Viscum album. The sequence goes on along the minus strand of OY728143.1, from coordinate 255,140,482 downwards.
CAAGACTCCAAAACAATATCAAATCTGATTTCAGTTACGACCATACATGGAAAGCATGAGGATGGGGAAACTGTAGACCCCACTTTGTACAGGAGGATAATTGGGAGCCTACTGTACCCATCAGCGACACGACCAGATATTATCTTTGCAACCTGTCTAGCAGTCTGCTTTCAGAGTAATCCAAATGAGGAATATATGACAGCAATAAAAAGAATCATGAGGTATATTAAAGGTACTCACAATTGTGACTTATACTTTTCCATAGGAATAGACGGTTAATTATCAGCATTTTCTGATACTGACTGGGCTGGCGATGTAGTGAACAGAAAGTCTAGCAATGATAGAGCATTCTATATTGGGAATAAATGTGTTGGCTGGTTAAGAAAGAAACAAGAATGTACATCTCTCAGTACTGTTGAAGATGGGTATATCAATTCCACAAGGCATGAACGCAATTGCTATAGATGAAGCAACAACTAACAGATATTGGTGATGAGGTGAAGCAACCAATGGTAATTTACTGAGATAACAAGAGCCCAATAGATCTTATGAATAATCCTGTTCATCATTCTCATACAAAAAATGTTGAAATCAGGTATCACTTTATCAAAGAAAAAGATGATCATGGAGTGATTATAATGGATCATGTGGGAACTGATGAGCAAGAGGCAGATATCCAGACCATGCCACTGTCAGCGGCTATGTTTGAGAAGCATCGGTTGAACCTCGGTGTTCAGCCACCTCCCAGTGCATAAAGAGGATACGAATTACCCCTCTCCCCAGTTATGTTAATTGTTTTCCATATATTTATGGATGCGATGCAGGATTGTGGGGGAGTTACTATCCAGTGGGAGTGTGGTTTGAGATGAACAATGAACATTTACCAATCTTTGGGTTTATTGTCAAAGGGGGAGAAAGGAATAAATTCCGGCATGTAATGCTTTTGTGACACAGAATTCAGTGGCAGTGATAGGATGGGAAGGAATACATTGAACATGTAATTCTTCTGTTACACTGTAAGATAATTTCTTGGGCGTCATTGAGAATTCCAAGACACGGGAACCCAATTCAAGCTTCCTCAATTATTTTCTACACCTAGCATTTCTCAAGTAGAGTTAGAGTGTTGGCTGAGTTGATTCTTGTGTTTGTGGTTTGACTATAGAGGGTGTTTTTTTTAATTTATTTACTGATTTCCAACAAACCCAAAGGGGGAGAATGTTGGAACCATGGTCGTTCTATGCATTAATTGGATTATGGTTTGTGTTTGTTGTCAATCCTCAATGGATGTTCAGAATGTGTGCCGGCAAAGTGATCTTACAATTCAATCAGATAACAGTACTGAAGGTGGCATCGTTTTCCAGTGTTTTCCAAATTTCTAGACCTCAAAATTGTCAAATGGAGAAAAGGGTTTTTGGAAAGGGACATGCACGCCGATTACTTGGAGGCTTGGAAACTTGCACGCCTTTTGTTTTTCAATATCTGAACATGAAAATATGGAAAAGGGAGAAGGGCGCCCATGTTTGGAAGTTGGTCATGCTTGGGTTTTTCAAGGGCAGAGACTTGCGCACGGAAACTTGCGCGCTGAGGGGAGACTTGCGCACCGTCGCGCAGGGTGTCCAAATGCATATAAATATAGGTAGACCCCTCCTAATTCAGTACGAAGATCATACATAGAGAAAATCAGAGCTCCCGTCGCATAGGTGTGGTGTTCACGCAAGTGGCGGTGGGTTCCACAAGTTGAAGTTGCACGACAGTTGTTTGTTGCATGTCCAAGGTGGTTTCGGTGAGAAAGGGGTTGTGTCGCGCAAGTATGGTGTTGAAGAAGTGAGTGTTGTGCAAGTGGTTGAGGTGAACTTGCAAGCCGGTTTGGACTTCCACGCCGAGACTTATGCACCATCTTGAAACTTGAATTCCAGGATCAGAGAAGTGCACCAGGTGTAGTTGAAGCACGCCGGTCCTTTTGGAGCTGCACAAAAGCTAGAAGATTGCCTGATACCTTCAGTGAAAAGTTAGATTAGTCTACGGGTGAGAGTTGGAATTAAACATAACATCTATATACAATAGAGGATTTATTCATTATTGAAGATGAAGAGACCTTCACGTCTATAAACAGAGTGAGACTTCACCATGGGCAGTGAGCCAGGGGGAGTCAACGGGTGTGACCCGAGGGGCACAGTAGGCTATACCTGAACAATTGTAAAGGCAGTGATCCTGGGACAGAGTGACTATTCCCAAATATTTGTAATCCACAATGAGTGAAGAGTAGTATAATTTGGTACGACTAGAAACCTATCAGCATATGCTCCTTGAACGTAGCCCTTAGTGGTGAACCATGTAAAAAGGGTTGTGTCATCTCTTTGCATGTGAATGTTTTATTTACTCTTATATCCATCATACAGGATAAACTAGTTTCTACCAACATGTGTAGAAGATCCATCAGTTTAAAATAAAAAGTTGACACCCAGATTCACACCTCCCCTATCAGGGTGTCCCAGGGTCCTTCAATATGATCTTTGAATTTTAGAAAATTACGAGTTATTAATTTTTGGGATAAAAATGAGAGGAATGAGATAAAATTTGTGGTGAGATTATGTTACAGTTATTCTGAAGAATTTTTCTCATTTTGTTAATGTTATAAAATAGAGTTTTTTGAAAAGGACAACATGAAGACAGTGGGACAACCCCTTACGTCAGACAAAGCTACAGGAATAAAACCCACAACCAGAGTGCAATTTTGATTTATCGCCAACCAATGGAACTATGTGAAATCCCTAGTTAGGTTTACTAAATCTTTTTAGTTAAATTATTTTATTAATCAATAATAAGGTGATTTTGGATCTTACATATTATCAAATAGATATCCTTAGTGTAGGGAAAATATTTGGTGATTATGTGATAAATGTTATTTTTGAAGACATTCGCTCTGTTGGGAACACTATATGCCTAAGAAAAATAATAAAACTATGATATTTCATTTGAGGAGAAATGGTGGATTTTTATATATGTTTTTATTCTGGATTTATAGTTATTTGGGTTATTTATGGAAATGATTAACCTATCCTATAGAATATGTGATTAGGTTAATTACTTTAAGTATGCGACTTTAAGAGTATTCGATGTTATTTGGAGACAAAATTTTACGTGGAAGACTACATAATCAAATTATTTTATGTTTTGGGATTCAATATTAGTTTGGAATATATTGATGGATTTTATTGACAATTGTTTATTGAATGGTATATATTGAACTTTGGGTATTGCTGGTTTACTTTTAGAAATGAAGATTAGTAATTTTTTTCTCTAAAGGATTATCCTTTTGGGGATCATCTGAACTTGTACTGACCATTTTGTTTTTGTTTAATCTCTAAAGGCAAAGTAAATATATAGTTTATCCTTTTTGGATCATGTGATTATCTAGAAGTTGATTCTATCACTTTAGGTGTGAAAAAGCCATCTTGAATACTCATCGTTTGAAAAAAGATGAGTTAGTGGAAGAAATTTATTAAAGGATAAAACTCTACTTAAAAATTAAGTATATATCTTTATGTTCATAGTCAATTTCGTAAATAAATTCCTCAACTTTATGAAATGGATCATAAAACAAAAAAACATTGTCTATTTACTTTCTCTTCTAGGAAACTAATGATCATTTCTCCGATCAAATGTTATTGGTTTTCTTGTTTTTAACATTATCCTGATCATGTTTTTCATCACTCTTCATTAGAGCCTGACACTTACTTTATCTTCCATGTCCATGATTTTCTACATGGAATCCTAGTATGGGTTATCTCGGGTGACCTTTTTATTTCTCTTTATTTCTTTTAAAGTGGTAGTTTTATTGACTCTTTTTCTAATGTGGGATTTTCAATAATTTTCCCATGCCCATTTTTAAAATTGTGAGGATAAAATTTCCAAAAGGGGGAATATTGTTACACCCCAAGATTTCATAGTTAGTAATTTACTTTAAAGTAATTCAATAGCTTGTACTACACGCAACATCGAGTTTGAGTGCACCATGACTTACCAAACTGGTCGTTAAAAAGTGGTTATAAATAATATTAACTAAATTTTGAATTTTATGTACTCCATATAATTATAGAATCCATATTATGTTTTTCATAGACATAATATCATAAAAAACTTATTTTTTCAGATAAAAGAAGTATTTTTCAAAAAATTAAATTTTACGACCTTCTAATGGAAAAACCTTTTTAAAACCAATATTTGACACATTTATATATAAAATTTAATGAAATTAAATTATTCTTTAGAATTGGGACATAAAAATTTATTTTTGAATATATTTATGATACTTTTTTGATAACTTTAATATTTTTCTGAATACTATAAAATACTAAATTTTAAATGAAAATAACTTTTTAAATCGAAATAATTTATAGGGTAAAATTATGAATTTTAATGGTTTGGAAGTATAATTATATTATATTTTTATCATTTAATACAATGTATGTCATTATAAAGAGTTTCACATTTAAATTTTTACATAAACACATCTCAATCTTTTGATAGTTTTTACTTTATAAAAACCCGCTTTTCAGTTTTGAAAAAGGAAATTAATTTTAAATTAGTTAATGAATCTTCTATATTTTGAATTTTTTAAAACCTAATTCCTCTTTAAATTCAGAATATCAAGACTAGATTACGATGAATTTTTAGATTTTTCTGACAACATTAAACTTTTTATGAATAGAGAAAAAATTTAAAACTGACATTTTATTTTAATAATTATTTATTTTATTTAAATTTAATTTAAGTCAAAATTGATATATAATACCAATATATGTTCAATTTAATTCATTGGAGTCATTTTATAATAAAATTATCTTTATAAAATTATGTTGAACTTTTTACTGTCTTTTACCCACCTCCTAGGAGCATTTGAAAATTTGGATAAAACTGATTTTTACCGCTTATGTGAGTGGAATTTTAAAAATCCGAGAGACACGATAGACATTGGAAAGTAAAATGTGGTTTAATTAGATGAACATAATTTTTGGTGAATAGTATCTTTTGACTTTTATTTACCATGGTTAAATGTAAGTAGTGTAATTAATGGTAAAAATGATATTATAATTATCCTAATACATGTCCCAATTTTATATGATAAGTGTTATTCAACCAAAAAAAGCATATTAATAAAATATGATCCTCTTTGGTCCACTTGGATTAGATTGGGGCATTTATTATTAGTTTATTTAAAGAAGAGTTAAAATAATTAAATTCAAAGTTTAATAATTAAAACATTTATAAAATAGGGTATTACATATGATAATTTAGACAATAAATATTCATTAGAAAGATAAAAATATTTCTTACATAATGGTATTTTATTTATATTTTTTAGACATTAAATAATTAAATTTATTTATGACATAATGATGATACAATAATTACTTTATTAATGAAAGATTAAAATAATTGATATTATAAATATCCAAATAAATGCAATTTGAGACTTCTAATGAATGAAACTATTTTTATAGGTTACTATGACATTTTATGGTTGCTTGAATAATTCTTTTCTAATTAATCATGATGTTATGATTTTTCACAAAAACCAAATACCAAATAATGTCAAAATTGACATAAATGAGTTTTTAAAACAAATACTATATTATTTGTTGTTATAATATTCCTAAAAATCTATGGTACGTCCAAATGGATTAAATAATATTATATATTTAATTATGAACCAATTTAGGTTCTCTTAAATGCTTTTATTATGTTTATTATCTATATAGTGTAAGAATATAAGAAGACATGGTAAAAGTTAAACTATTTAACTACGAGTTAAATCTAAATGATAAGGTTAAAATGGTAACATAAAATTGTCTAAAACCTATTGGCTGAATTTTTTTCAACCCATACCAACCTTAGATTCTAAATAAATCATTTTTGAGACATTAGAAACCGAAAATGAATTTATTATAAAAGAATATTTCAAGGTTTTCCTAAAGTGTTCCTCACATATCTTATAAAAGGGTACTCCACCTTCTCTTAATTTCAAATCTACAAAGCCATTTGGCTCATACTAACCCATACCAAATATCTTCCCAACTTCCCTCACATAAACCATGAGTACATACATTGATCAGAAACCCAACCTAAAGAGCCCTTTTGATCAACTCAAAAAGTATCACCAGAGGAAGAGGTAATAATTTCACCACCGTCTTTCAAGTTCTTTTCTTCTTACACTTCCTCCTTCTTTTTTTTCCATACCAAAATAATAACTCAAGTACCTTATAAATACTGTGATGTTATTATAAATATGGTAAACCCGTATTCATTGTTCTATTCATCCTATAAATGATAGTCACCATATGTGCGTACATACGACTTACCGTCTCCATGTCGTGGTGTAGTTTGTTATTTAAACACTTAATTATTTGGATGGGTATAAGAATGATTATAACTGATATAAATAATAAATAAAACATGATATTGATTATATATATATGATATACCATCCAATTCCATATGATTTCACTCTAAATATAATTATATTGTCTCTCGTGTGTACGTACGGCTTACCGTCTCCACGAACGCGATGAGATTCATCCCCCATCGTAATAATTAAAGAATAATTTTCCTTTTATGAATAAAAATTAAGTTTATAAACATAATATCATTCTGTATATGAATCAAATACATATTATCCAGAATAAAACATGGCTTACGTAACCAATCATATAAGGGAAAACAAATCAGTTAACACCCGAAAATGATGATACTCCTGAAATATTATTAACAAATAAATATTATAAGTTCATATAAGATATCATATTTATGTATTTGGTTCTTTTATAATTTAATAACAATTATTTAACCATTATAAAGGAGGTTAACCTACTTTATACTAATGAAAAGTACAAGGTAAGGGGTTTCTTATCTCACTTTTAATTCCGTGAGATTTCTATTATTCACCACTTATTTATTGCTTGTGGTGTATTGTGTGCTATAATTTGATATATATTATCATGATTCTTTGTATATTCATGTTATTATCTGTTTTATTTGGTGTTTATTAACATTTTTTCATACGAATCGATTGATTACAACATGGTAATGGGTTTTCATCTCACATCTTATTTCTGTGAGATTCATGCTATATTTCAACTATTTTCTTTTGTGTGGTGTATGCCCTACCCAGGATTGTATTACTTATGTAATATACATTAATTTATGGGTATTTACACAAAGATCACGTGTAAAATTACTATTTATTTATTTATGTAGTAATTTCCACTCCCCTTTGTGTTTATATTCTTTTGAATCACATAATCAACCCATTAAAAAATTCTCAAGTCATCGATATGAACTTGAGAAGAGTAATCTTAACTTAATTTTCATTCTTTGAGTTAAATATCCAAGTCATTAGAGTTGTTGTCACAATAATATGTATTAATGTTCCCAAATTTTTTTACACTAAATATCCAATCATATTTAGTGTATTTATATTTTTCACACATAATTATGTCATTGATTTATCCTTAACCTAAGGATATGGTCTTTATAATGGATTTCATCTCAACTTACATTCCATTGAGAGTTCTTTGTTGTTATGAACCAATTCATTTTTATTCGGTGTATATACATTATTTTGACATATTATATCATGAATACCATTATTCTCATGATATTATTATGTTTTTATTACATCAATTATTTGTATTCAAGCGTCTATCATTTGGTTAGTATCTCTAACTAAAATATCATTTTAAATGTTTTTAAATTTTATTATTCTAAATCATTCCCATTAATGTCCATGTTTTAAAAATGGTTTTAAGGATTTATTTATATGGACACTAATGTTTTAAAATTATAATTCATTTTAATAGTTTTTATGTGTTATGGGACTCTTTGATTAAAAAATCTATTTTAAATATCTTCTTCATAAATAGTGATACTTTTAAATATTTTCAAGAAAATGGGGGGTATTTCTCTCAAATGGTTTTGATGATTATTTTCAACTATGTCACTATCCTTAATTATTCTCGATTGAGGTAAATTTATTATAATTCAATATTCCATATTGTATTTAATGATTTAGGTTTGACTGTGGATGTGCTATTTTTATACAATTCATGGTTTATGGTAATGTATTGACATTTTGTATGATAGTTTCGTACAGATGTTTATGTTATGTTTCAAATTTTTAATATAAGGAATGGATTAGACTTAGTAAGTGATGGGTGGTGCCCACTATAGCTCCTCGATGCATCGGTAGGTCTCATTAGGAAAACTAGTGTCTTGGAACAAGTCCTTGACAAAATCTTATTTGTACTCTTGGCACAAGGCCTTGACTATGTGGTTATGAAGTCTGGCATTATGAATTCCATCATTATGAAATTGGATATTGATATTACATGTGATTATTCGAATAATATACTATCCATGTGAATAAGTAAATGGAATTATTTGATTTATCTTTTCCATATTATTTTGATGTTTATGTTTAAATGGATTGATTTCTAGTCTTATACATTGACTTGAATGTTTGTTCTTATTTATGACAGTTTCTGTTATATTGTTTTCCTTACTGAGAATCTGAGCTCGGACCTTTCTTATGTTTTTTTGTCCATAGGGTGCAAAGAAGTATATTATGGTTAAACTACAAGAATAGGATAAGAGATATAAGCATGTTAAAAGTGGAAATAATGTTTTTTTTCATGATGTAATATAAATCTTAGGTATGTATCTAGTACATCCAAGGCTATTAAACTGATCAGTCTTTTGTGACAATATTCCTTTTATTATGCCAATTTTATGTAATAATGCACCAATTTTGGGTAACTCGGGTCAGGGTGTTACAATAATAGGGGTAATAACAATGTTTAGCATAATACAAACCCATATAATCTCACTTATAGGCACATATTAAAGTATCAAGGAAACACCTCTAACATGCTTAATTAAGTACTGGGTTTACAATCAACCAAAATACCTCCATAAAGTATAACTCTATATTATAATCACTCATCTACAGATCCCATCACACATAAACTTATACATATACCAACCAACTATATGTATATTTTCTTCCATGATCATAAATACAATCATTAAATCAACCCAATAACAAGTGAATACAATCGTTTTAGTTACAATTTATTAATACTCCAATAATAGATTTTTTAACAAAAAATTGATTAACATATTGTTGACATTTTAATTATTTGAAACTAGTATTCAATAATTTTAATAAAAACATAATTTTTACACAAAACTCATTTTAAAACTATTTATCACTTTTTTCAAAAAGAAATTGTATCCCAAAAAAGTCATGCATATATTTAGGTATTCTTGTCTACATAATATTTTTCATGAACAAACATTCCCTTTCCCTCATAATACCAGAGTAAATAAATAATTTGAAACTCATACTAAAACACATTTCCGAGATAAACACTATAATCAAAAAATTGAAAATCATTGAACAATAATTTCATACCTTGTATATTTCATAATCAATTTAGACAGGTTATATATTCCCAATCATAATTTATTTATCAATATTTCACAATATCCTAACTCTAATCATAAACCCCAAAAGGAAATTAAAAAAATAAAGACTCTGATATGATTTTGTAATTCCCCAAATAAAATCACTTGAACATTATCTTAAATGATTGTGCTAAAATCTAGTTAGTGAACCTCCCAATGTTTTTATGGCTATCAAATAATAACAAGAGTATATATCATTTTTTTTTGAAAATATACTCTTGGTATTATCACATGAAATAGGAATATAATAATAAAATAAAAATACTACATGAGAGTATATTCAAATAAATTCACCCAAACATTAACAATTAATAATAAAAATATCAATATACTTTATCCATAATTTTTACATGATGATCATATAGTCACACAACAAGGATTTCTCAATGGTGTGATAAACATTAAATTACTAAAAAAGACACAATTTAAAATTGTACATAAATGAAAAAAGCAGGCCTCTTCTAAGACCTATATCCTAAACCCCATTTAACCATTCAAACTAGATTCCTTGTATAAGATATCACATAAAATTAGACCATTAGTTCTACATATTCAAAAGGATGGTAATGTGAAGTGTGAGTATAAAAATTTAATAGGGTTACACCGTATATCCATCATATACTACATCATATATAGTGTATTCATTTACAAGAAATAAATCAAGATGATATATATAACAAGAAAATTACTACATGAGGTCATCATATTCTAGATAAGAGACAAATAATCATACCCCATCTACTTTATCCAATTTTGGTCATACGATCATCATATTTAACTATCATAAGAATCCCATTATTTGAGGGGTGAAATACCTCAAATACCTAGTTTATAGAAAATGTATCAGGGGTATGTGAAAAAATCTCAACCAGGTAATATGGGATCCCCACATGTGATTTTGATTTTCTCAATACATTGTATTAATAAACACTAGGGAGGTTTAATATCCATTCCCTAATTCACAGATCCATTATAAATATCAATTATAAACTAACTCATAATCATAATCATGACAAATAGGAAGTACATCCCATGGTGGAAGAAACATCACTAACCATTTATTGAAGCTGGTCCAAACCTTCATAAGGTGGTTACTCTAGATAATCATGCCACATATGAAGTGAATTCTAAGTGGATGAAGCTTCACCAACCACTAAAAGGAGCTTAACCACACCATCAAGAGGTAGGTTTTAGTGTTAACAAATATATTTTCTGAGTAGAACACAATGAGGATAAAAAATAACAAGATATAGAAAAAATTCCCTATACCATAACATTAAGTTTCCCATATATCCTCACAAAGCCCTTATCTAGAGAAAATAACTTATGGGACATCATAAGAAACCATGAAAACCACCACCATAAACAAACATAAACACTAAATATAACCACTCAACACACATTGTGATTCTATGTTCATTGGCCATACTCACCTCATAAACCAAACCCTCAAGTTATTCTTAGCCACAATAACACACTACAACCCTCTCAGGACATGAAATTCTCTATGTCTTATCAAGGTTACTCATTTAAACAAAGATACCATTACTATCACCTTAATATGACCTTTATACCCAACCTTGGTATTCCTATAGGAACCACTTTCCCTACACTAGGTAAGCCTCCCATGGCTTCCCAGTAGGGGTTTATATTCATTCCATGTTCTTGTATTGCGTGGGAGCTCCACACTCAATGGATACCATGTCTATTATTAATCACCAATAATATCTACTAGTAACATCAAATATAATAGTTGACCCCATCATATACTAAGAGTAATCCAATAATCAAGACATGTTAAGCCTATCCGGTTAAATAGGGTCTACTACACCCATTTCCTCTAACTCTCTCCAATTCAAGGGAACCCTATAGTCTAAAACCCATACTCTTGACCCATTAAATGAATTCTCCAAAGATATACCAATACCAAAAACATGAATTATATTTCCTTCATGACTACCCTCAATACCTATCAAGGATGTAGTCTTATAGAGGCCGAAAAATTCATAGAAAACATTTAGAGTACCTATTCCACTCCAAGGATATTCTACCCACAACCCAAAATAAACTACATTTATAATGAACACTATTAATGTTCTATAACATTTATCCCCTAACATTGGCCCTCAAAAATTGGAATAAACTCATTTATTTAACTATTAAATAGACTATAGACCTTAATACCATGTTACACACTTTAAGAAAATCTCATCCAAGATTTGACCAAGCCTAAACCAAGTGATGTAATGATATGAGCCCTTATCCAATACCACAATTCCAAATAATTAGTTATAAATGTATAGTTAATTTTAAATTGTAAATAAAAATTTTATAATGACAAAAAAACAATTAATATACATTTATGACTAAAATTTTAAGAAACAATATACTATTAACCTAAGGAATTCCCCTGAAACTTTTTTGAATAAAATATGCATCTATAGATATCAAATAAATCTTTATTTATAAATAAAAAACATTTAATCTCGTGTAAATATCCTATGTAAATTAAAAATTATTACAAAAATGATAAATGAGTGTCATTGAAACTATTTTAACATCCTTTTTCCACTGTACTATAAGCCCCATCATTCAAGATAGATTTCAACAGGATATAGTGAAATCCATCATCAATTCCTAGTTAAATTAATAAAAACAATTGGAATGAATAATGGAATACAAAATAATGAAATGGGGGACTTTACTTGATCTCATGTAAAGGAATAATCTATAAATAATTTCTAAATGAAGGGGGTCTTAGAGGATTCCTAGGGGAGAAATAAAGGGTTGAGGGTTGGAAAAATACCATTTCCTAAGCACCTACCCAATAACATAAGGTAGGGGAAATTCCCTAAAATAGGGGGGTACCCCCATTAAAAAACTATATAAGAGGTATATTAAATCATTAACTATGTGGTGTATAAGAAAACAACCCACTTATGAGGTAAAATTATGGAAGAACACAATGGTTTTTAAACACAACAACCTTATCCAAAACATTTTTAGGAATCATGGAAACCCCTCTATGATATAACCTAATTCCTCATGGTATAATTAATCTCCTAATGGGTAACCCAAAAATAATAATTGGGGGATTCATTTTTCAACACCACCATGGTTGTGGAGTTACACTCTCCCTTAAAGAAACCACCACAACATATTACCAAATTCTGTGGAAAGATCTCCACACACTATTGTGTTAATATTAAATAACCTTTTACCTCACCAAAACATCCCTATTACATCATGATCCCTAGTTAAACCCTAGGTCACTTACCAAATATAACCTGAATATACATTGGATTTTGCATCCATGGCATAAACCTAATCATGACACGATATTGCCTTTTTTTTAAAGAGTGAGATTCGACCTTCTATAAAACCAACTCCCACAAAGAGGCCAACACCTCAAAACTAACTACTAGACTCTACCAAAACCCTAAACATATGGAAAAAGATCATATATATATTTTGGAATCTCAAAACATAAATCTAAATTTCAAATTTTCAAAATACCAATATATTTGAATTCAAATTTAAAATTCTATAGAAATCACATACCATAAATGATGTAGTTTATTACAAGGGATACTAAATTTCATTTCCTATATAATATTAATATGTTAATACTCCATCTAACTCAATTTTATTAATCATTTAATAAGTTTATTTTGAAAATTGAGAACCACGAATATCCATCTCCACATTATGGGGACATAAAAATTTTTATTCATATATATCAACATCTCTAACCACGTCTTCTTTTCAATTGATTTGCATTAAGACACTAAATAAATTGAAAAAATTTATTTCCGAGTGTATGAAAAAATAGGCTTTTCTTAAAACTATTTTATAGTTTAATTCATGTAAATGAATTCATGATTCCTTCTTTTTATTAAGTTAAAACATTTCTATCTCAATTTGAATATAGTGAGGGTTGGAAAATATTTTTTAAAAAATAATTCTTTAATTTATACCATTCCATTTTATTAATGTCATCCTTAGGTTTGGTACTCTTGATCAGTTTCCAACATTATGTAACCACCCTTTCTAAGAGACAAACATCCTATATTAGTTAATATTTCTTGAAAAATAAAGACATAGATAATTCATTTTCAATGAAATTTATCTATTTATTGATTATGAATAGATTAAAATATCCATTAAAAGTTGGTGATAAATGTTTCATAAACAACTCGACATCAATTTATTCCCAATATAAAAAATTATAGTTCCACATTTTGTTAATTTTCTCTTTAATAAAAACAATAAATTGAGATAATATCACTATAATTTTTTCAAATTATGATCCCATAATATTAGGTATCATGTTTAGGAAATCAATATACAACCTATTAGATTGGATTCTTATATAGTCTCTTAGATTTATAACCATTTTCTAAAATAATAATTAGTAACCAATGAAAATATATTAATTTATATGTATATGAAAATAAAAACTTTCTCTTATAAGGAATATTTCAAAAATTTCTAGAATATCCTAACATAATAATAATTATACTTCATCCTAGGTTTCTTGATAGAAATTTTCAATTATACATACTAACCCAGTCATCAAATAAAATATTAATTATATAAAAAATATAATTCAAAAACACGCATACAGATAATATTATAACATTTTCAAGATAAAAAATATCTACTAAAACACATCCAAAATCCAGTTTTCTAGTGTCTTTTTGAGATTAGAAACATATTAACACATTCTAAGTAAAATAAACCTAATTATTTATTTTTAACTTCATAATAAACAGTTATATTTTATCATACTTCTATGACTCCATGGGATACCTAAGGTACATTTATGAAATAGAGGATATCTTAAAATACATGTCAAGATATAATTAGAAAAATTATTTTGATGAGATAACATAAGAATAAATAATCATAACATGGGATTATAAAAGAGAAGGATCATAATATTGAAACATGTAAAAAGAGTAATAACATAATATAAACAATGAAATTCAAATTATTATAATATTTTCGAATATGAATAAAACATGTCATCATAAACCTATGTCAAGGATCAATATTAATTTATTATAACATATTTTTCCAGGCTAACTTTATATCCAATATATAATCTCATATAATTTAAGTATTTCCCAATATATTGAGGGTTCTATAAATTTTAACCTACTGATTATATTATTATATATTTTTTTAATTTTTTTCCTCATATATTATATAACAGATATAAATTAAAACTATTTAAAAACCATGAGAAGGGAATGGGATAAAAAATAATTTCACAAAACACAAACAAACGAGGTATCATAAAGGTCCCTAAAAAAATAAGCGATTAAGAAATATTCAATTTTTATAAGTTAATAAATAAAAATGATTAATTATTGCAAGGACCAATATGATAGAAAAATCATAAAAATTAAACGAGAAGTTTTAAATGAAATTGTTTAATAATATTTTAAGAAATTGGATAAATTTCATTTAAAGGAAGTAAAGGATTACTATTCCCTAAAATTAAAATTACTAGTATAATTTATGTATAAATAATGAGCTATTATGTGATATAAGAAAATAGACATTATAAGAGTGATATATGAACATTACAAAGAGATATAAAAATTTCCCCTATATACATTACTAGGTTTAATATAGGAGAGAAAATTTGTAAGGTAAAAATAAATACCCTTATATCGATGTAAAAAAATAAAAGGAAACTGAAATTGAATCAATTATTTAATGATGTACAAATAAATTTGGAAAATATATATGAAGGACTGGATAAGGTCTCAATAAAGACCGAATAAAGAAAAAAACATGATAAACCCTTTTTCTTGAGTTATGACTAACTTCAGATGCCCTATAATTCCTTTAATTACCAAATTATATATGGTGGTTACCTATTATAGGACCTTGTTGTCATACAATTTTTATCAAATAAATTTGAATTATTAAATCAATTTAGTTTGTGTCAATAATTTTGTTTTGTTTATTCCACAATTTCAAAACTATTATGGTATAATGATAACAATTAATAATATTGGTTTAATATCTACATAATCTCTATATGATTAATGATACTGATTTCATTACATTATATTAGAGTAAAAATTATATTGATTAATGTATGACCTAAAATATTCCCAAATCATGAAAAGTTTTTGATAATATTTTTTTAAGTGATTAAACTGACCATGATGGTTTATTTTTAATATCCTTTATCTAGTATAAAATTTATATTTTCAATATCTTAAAAATAAATTAAATTTATTATTAAAATTATAATTATTCAATATTGATTACACAACCTAACCAACTATGCCCCCACTAAATTTGATGATAGGTTGAGTATCCCACTCTAAGACTTCATCCATTAGGTTCGAGACTAGTAATGAACACCAAGAAGGAATGATGCACATTTCATAGGACATTTACTATGTAATTTAAAGTATATATACATAAAAATACAATAAAAATATAAATGAAAAAAGGATAAAATATAAAACTGAAATAAATAAAATGTATACATGTTCTAAACATCTTATATAATACAATATAAACTCTAGTAAAGGAATGGAAAAATACAAGACCAAATACTCTCAAAATAACAAATCTTGAGATGATCTCTAGCACTATAACACATCTCATTGTATTGGATATTGGTAGAGTTTATAATTACCAGTGGTGAGATCCATTAGACATAAAAGGATATAAATAAATTTCTATGGCTTCAAAGAATATTGGGATATTTTCTATATGATCCCTACAACCTATAAATGTATATATAAATCGAAGATCGACTAATGGATGTATGATAATAATCATCATTACTAAATGAAAAACATATATGAGATCAATATTATAGTGTAATAGAAAAATTATTAAGATATATAGGATTAGACTTCAAAAAAAGACAATGGCACAAATGTGTCAACATCATATACCAAGATGAAGACACTCCCTAGCCCCAGCTTCTGTAATCAAACCATGATATCAAGGATCACCACTTTTGAAGTATCAGATTTGACCTTTACATGTATTATATAGAATAGATCATGAAAATCACCAAATAACGAATGAAAAGGGTGAGTATAGTACTCAATTGGATTTCCCCAAAAACTTCCCATCACATGACACTAGGATAAAAAATGTTAGAAACAATTATATAAAATAGAGGCAGTGATAATAAAAATAGATTATCAAAGGAAAATATATTAATCTTCAAATTTAGCAAAATAAATTCTTATAGTTTATATTTCTCTATCACCTTGACACACACAATCCGTGTTTCATACTAAAAAAATCACTCTAAATGGAAATTGAAACACCCATGAGAGGAAATAAATATTTCACCAAGTAATCACAAGTTGATATCACATTGTGTATTTCTTATTGGCACTTAGAACCAAGTATATTTTAAAAATTCCTAATAAAATGAAATATAAACACACACTACCTTATTTTCCATGAACATCATATATATGAAATCTTTTTGCTTAAAACATTTTTTCGTTCGAAAAATAATTATTTTAAAACATTTAATCTATTATTTCCTGAGTATCTTACAAAACTATCAGTTTGAAATCGCATAAAAATAAGTATTTTCCAAAAAACCACTCAATTAACATCCAATAAAATAATGTGAATATTTATTATGATTCTAGAAAATAAGTTATATAATAGTAGAGTTTTAGGGAAGCCACCTAACATGAATATGTTCTCACAATAGTTAATAGAAGATTTAGTAGGACTACCGCTTCCATCCATTCCTCACTAAAAGTCTAATAATATATCCTCCCCAAAATTCTAAACCCATATATCCAAATTTCACACACTCATCTATGGTATTGATTAATCCAATATAAAGATATCTAAAACATCCCAGAAGGAAGGAAACATAACTTTTTATTTTCAAAAAAAATCAAGGACTCATTTTCAATAGATTATGGATGTAAAATTTCCGAAAAATTAGGCTATGTTAATACTTGAAGACGAGAGAAACAAAAAAAGAAATATATTATTGTATAAAGTCATTTTCCATAAAAAAAATCCCTAGGCCTAGATTTTTTATGGCATAAACTGAGAAGTTACATTATAAACTCATAGAGGTTCACTTATGCCGAAATACCTATTACCTCAATTATTTTCTTGGGAAACCCCCATTTTATCATGTAAATCCATTTTATAGTTTAAATTTATTTTACATCATGATCACCTTGGATGAAATATTTATTTCACAAAAACACAGTTTAAGTCATAAATTGTTTTAGTAGATTTTTTCTACAGCTAACTCCATGTCTCTTCCTTTTTAGACATCGAAACACTTCCATAAGAACACACCAAGAGTCTAAGGAAAATAAAATTCATAATTAAAATCATACCTCAAACTGTGGGTTCTAAAATATCCCCACTAATGGGATTTCCATCCTTAGAAATATTATATCAATATTTCCTTTGAAAAAGGAATGTATACTATCTTTTATAATCGTTTCCCATTTCTATGTTTCCTTTTTAACCTAATCATGCTTCCAAATAACTCACAACATGGAAATACCAATCCATTTAAGGGTATTTGTTACATTTCCATAACCAATTCTAATTCATGGATAAAAGTTTCATCTAGATCAGGTGTAACATGAAGGAAACTGATCAAATGAGAAGGATTGAGTTGATACTTATTATGTTGAGAAAAATTAAAGATTTTATTAATAGTAATTAATATTAATGGAAACACTATTTTTTATTCAGTTTCAAATATGTTCTATAACATCCAATATTCCAACATACCAAGGTTATAACATCCCATATTTTATCGAGAATCAATGGAAATATTTTACAGATACATTCTTGAAAACAATTTAATTTACATCTAAAGGTAAATTTTGATGATGATTATCCGTATATAACTTATATATTCTTTGTTCCATAGACATATGTATCATGATCATTTATATTTTCTATATATTCCTGATGAAAGTACTTTGTATAATCAATACTATCCCTCTTGTTTCAACCCAATATAAAGGACAATGATAATGATAACCATAAAGAGCCTCAAATGGTGGAATGTATTTTGTCACTCGACAACTGTTCTTATAAGATAATTCATCCAAGAGAATATAATCCTCCCATGGATACCCAAAATCCATGAAACACTGTATATGGATACATTCCAATGACTGAATGGTGAATTTCAAATACCCATCCATATATGGATGATATGATATGATCATAATTAATTGACTCTCAACAGCTTATTATAATGATCACTAAAATAAAGAAGTTATATATGGGTCTCTTACAGATACAATAAAAGTTTGAACTGAATGTAACCTAACTACTCCATGGATATAAATTTTTTCTAAGTTGTCAATCATTTTTATTCTAAGATAGATATATTGTTTGTCAGATTAGTGATTTGATCCACTATTAACCATATATAATCATTTTTATGTAATTTTAGTGATTGGTATAAGGAAAAATCCATAACAAGTTAATCTCGCATCTCTAGAGGTATAAAAAGAGACTAAAACATACCAACCATATTTTATTGTTCAACCTTTAACTTTTTTCATGCCATAAATTTTATTACAAAGTATTCAATCATGTGTTTCATACATTCCCACTAGAAATGCACTTTCACGAGTTATACATTTTCAGAACACTTTAATGTTTAACGAATTTCAAATCGTGAAATACCAAAATCATATATTCTTAACAATATTTGGGAAATAAAATTAGATTCTGAAAGTTTAAAAAGAGTTTTAAAATTTTTCCATTCCTCAGAAGCAACCCCACCAATTAGTTTTGACCATGTGGATATAGAATCACAATATACTATCTTCTCTTCTTGTACCAACTTAGTGTTTTTTTAAAATATTTAATGGAAAAAAATTGTTCTCACCCATTAAAAAAATATAAATGAATATCAACAATCACACCCATCAACATCTACTACTCATGAGATTCTTACACCACTTCACTATATAATTTATAACTCAATGAATATGCTATAGAGTTTACTTTTCTGGGTTTGTAATATAAGTCAAGTTCAAACATATGCAAGAACTCCATCCATCTTCATTACCATAGGATAAAACCTCACTGATAAAATATAAATTTAAAAATGTTTGGGTTTGTAAAATATATGAACTTTTCTCCAATGATTTAATTCATAAATTTCTTTAAGGTATGGACAACTATAACTACTTTCAATTCATTCCTATGGTAATTCTTTTCATGCACTAACAGATGCGTCAGAAAATAGGACACAACATAGTCTCCCTACATGACAAAAAATCCCAGACCAGATCTAGATATATTACAATATACCATGTATATGTTACCCAGTTCTTGAAAGATTAGGATGGTTTTGTAGGTGAGGCATGTGTTATGTTCTTAAAATAATTTCTGATATTCATCATTCCATACAAATAGTACACTATTCCATCTCAGAGCTATCACGGGAGAAGAAAATCATGAGAAATCTAGAATAAAGTTGGGATAATATTACCCTAATCCCATAAATCTACATACCTTGAAAAAATTACTAGGTGCTTTCTAAGAGACTTAATCATCTCTCTTTCTTGGATCATCTGGTATTCCTTTTTCAAAAAAGATGTTCCTGGGGAAACAGACTACATAGATCTAGATTAAACGAAATTTTAGGCCGAGTCAAACCCATTTCACCTATTAATATCTAAAGTATAATATAAAACTTATTTACATGGCCTATCTTTACATATTCAAAGAAATTACATGGTGGTGTTGTATATTCTCTATTCTTATTTGTTTATGAAATTCATTAAAAAAACAAGGTTTTCCATCCAATGATAGAAGAAGATTAACTGATCATATAGTTTTAATCTTATGTGAACTACATTGGTTATTGTAGAACTCGTTATCTATATTATTTACAAAATTAGTGCTGAACTATTTCCCCATGTTAATATATAGATTACCACCCATATAATTACAAAAAATATCTCTTTCTACCATTTTTTCATGTCTACCGTATCGGTATAGTATTTCGTATAGAGAAAAACTATTTTGGATTGAATCTATAATCATAATCCTGATTCAATGATATACACCTTCCAATATAAAATAGCACCTATTTCTAGGGTGAAATGAACAGAGTTCATCAACATGGATGGATAATAAAATTCAAATACGTGTTCTTTATTCAACATGACGAAATATTTTATTCTTGGTATTTGAATGTGTGTGTGTAAAATTTTTTATTGAAAAATTCCTCAAAATATTCCCACATAATTCCTGGGTTGGATTTATATTGGACAGAAAAACCCGAATATTGGTGTAAACCATTGTTCAATATATTCTTTTTTAGCTTAATATTCAACTCTTCCAGTGTACTAAGAAAATTGGTAAATTTATTCAATAATTTTTGACACACTTATAATTTTTCTGTTTGAAGTCCTTTTCCAAAATAGTTAGATTCTTATTCTGAAACAACATGTAATGTACTACTTTCCTCAGTTTATAAGTTTAATTTTCTCCATTAGGGGGATAAAACAATTACACAATACTTCTTAAAAGTTATTGGTTCACCTATAGCTCAGGGGAAACTAAATTTTTATTTTATTCTTTTTTTATTTCTATAGTGCCCTCCTAGATAGATTTCATATAAAAAACAATACACTCTTTAGAACATTTCTCTTTATGAACTAATTCGTTAATTAATTCCAAAAAATTGTGAATAATTATCATCAAAATAAAAACAACCAATGTAGTTGTCATATAACTAATCTTCATTTTAATAATTTTCCAAAATCATCAAACAATAAATAAACAACATTTTACGAGTGATAAGTCACCACACAAATGGATGATATAAAATAATATTGGGTTAAACCCATGATAATCGGATGATAATACCTCTAAACTTCCATAGAACATTTTTGTTACCTTGAAACCGTTGAACTTTTATATTTTGTATAAAAATATTAGCTACTCCTTTTTATGTTATTCAGTTCATGTTCTGACATTCCGAAATGCATTCTTCCAACCCATACTCAAGGGAAAAAACAAATACCATTTGTGATACCCTACCCAACTCATCTGATTGGGAAGGGATGGAGGGAATATTTACCTTAGGTGAAATCAACAGGACACTAATGGAAAACAATAAATGTCAGGTGATTAAGAGAGCATTGGGAGAAATTTTTTCCAAAGAACCCATATAACCTCTCAAAAAAAACATAACATCTAAGATGAACTAATAGATTCATGATAATAAACAACATAACGAACTAGAATACATATATTATTTCAATATTAGAGTATAGTAGAAAAATAAAAATTAGAGAAAGTGTTAGACTCCAAATAAATATAAATTGGAACCAATGTGGCACCATCCTCAACCATGATGCAGAAACTGGCCAAATATGACTTCGACAACCGAACCATGAAATATAGGATCACCACTAGTGAATAAAAAAACCTGAACCTTCCATATCTCATGGAATAAAAAATATGAAAATTACACATAGTACCCCACAAGTGTTTCAGTATATAACTCAGAAGGATTTCTCCAATGACTTCCCATCACAATCCACTAGGATTGGAATGTGTAATAAAATTATATATATAAGAGTGGGTTCGAATAAAAAACATATTTTATCACTGGAAAAAATTATTATCAATCAATTTTAAAAAATAGCCTTCAACTTTATCTCCCACATTCCTTTTATTATAGGCATTCCATGTTCTATAATCAAACACACATGCATGTCAAATAATAATCCCAACACTCGTGAGTTGAAATCTATCTTTCACTATGTCAACACTAGGTGATATCACCCAATGCCTTTATAGTAATCATTAAGAACCAAGTCTACTCCGACAAGACCACATAAAATTCTATATGAAGACATTCCACCATGTATTCAATGACTATAATCCATATCACACACAGATATATGGTTTTAGTTTACACAAAACAAAGAGATTCCAAATGAGAAGATAAAAACAAAAACTATCCTTTGATTTCCAAAAAATACTAAAATATTCATTTCCAATGGATTTTGAACATCATGTATCACTGAAAATAAAATAGTTTAGTCTTAAATGTTGACAGAACGAATAATGTAAACATATCCTTGTGATTTTATATCTTAAATTCATTAAGGGACACCTATTCTGAAATACCCAACACCTCCGTTTTTTTTCAGGTGAAACCCCACTTTATGAAAGAAGTCCATTTTACAGAATAAATTGATTTTACACCATAATCATCCACTCTAATCTATTTACATCATAAATCTATAACGTATAGCATAAATTCTTCTTGTAGATTTTTCTAGCACCCAACTACATGTTTGATCCTTTTTACACCTCCAAACACTTTCATAAGATAGCGCAATGACACCAAATGTAAAAAAAAATGTTTAAAATAATGAAATACCTATAACTGGATTTTTTGTAGACTATGAAGAGTAGAATCACCATATCTTGGAAACTCTATCACAGTCAAAGCAACCCCATAGTCCAATTAGAACTTTTGTGGTGTGACTCCACCAGAATTTCCAGATCCACACCCACTGACTTCACTATCAACTTGTGTGTTTTCAATAGAGACCCAACTAGTGTGGTTATGATGATCATGTAGGGATTAGTGTAAAAATGTAGACTATGGTACCTTGAAAAAAGAAAAATGGGGATACATTCTAGTATAAAACCATGGGAAAAATTGTACAGCTTCCCAACTTAATCAATGAGGGTGGGGACACAATATAAGGAATTCTATTCAGATTCACTTCCTAGTATAACCCCAATGTGATTTATTAGGTATATACTTGGTATTACCCTGAATTAATACATATTATATATTTTAAAAACTCCAAAAACAAATTCCGTACCATTAGGGGAACACATTAATCCTCAAAACCCCTTGGGGAAAATAAATCCCTACACATCCCTATAATATATAAAACATGGAACATGGGTAAAACTCCATAATATTCTCTTACATGGAATATAAGACCACTTCAGTATCCCTGAGGGAACTATAATGGAAATCACAATATTATACACCAAGGATATATCTAGAAAGAACCCATACAAGGGGTCTCATCAAACATGAGATGCTCCTCATATGCATGCATCATTATTCTCATGTCAAGAAGGGAGAACAACCAAACTGACCAATGAAAAAATTGAAAAAAATATTCCTTAAGAGATATGGTCAATATATAAACCATAATATATAATTATAGAACATAAAATTATTATAATAGGGAACCAATTCCCTCAAGAATGATATGGAACCTGAGGGGCTACTGCCACCATAAATAAGTGACTCATTCCTCATTCGATCCTTTAAAAAGAATCAATATTCATCAACTAATATATGACCCATAGAATTCATATATCTAAAAAATACATAGGGTTATGTGATAAAATAACCACTATGTGGTTTTTAATCTACTAAAAAACTCTTTATGGGTGTAACATACCCCTGGGGAACCATGAGGACGAATATAATGGATCCCCAAGAACCAAATCCCAATATTTTCTTACTAAACACCACCAAAATCATGTAACACATCCAAATACCACCATTAGAGATCCATTAGATCATTTTGGGTAATTAATTAGCTTATATGGGATTACTAATTCCCAATATAAAATAATTGTTAGTGGATCACCACAATCATCATGTCACCACTTACAATCCCAATGGGTAAAATTCCATTTTCTTATTATTTGAGCAGAAAAAAAATAAAAAAAATACCTTATACATAACACTACATCCCATAATCTTTAGAATAAACATTATTATGGAATGGTCCATAGATAAGGTTACAAATACACCACTCCTGATACTAACTATCTATAACACAAACTGGCCTTGAAGGAAACATCAAAGAGAGTCTTTGTCAAAATTTCAATCCTCTAATCAAAACCACATGCACTGGATATAGTTATGTGTTAATGAGAAGGCTAGAATATCTTTGAGTTACATACTGATCTATATGTCCTTTTAGTCTACCCAGTTGTATACAGGTCACTATTGAATAATAACCCAAATGTTGATGGTAAAAATACATGTATTATTTCCAAAAATTCTTAATTCATAATTTAAACAAACTCATATGGATAAAAATATTTAACAATGATCATTTACATAGAAAAATATTTAGCATTTTCAATTTACTTGTTTAATATAGACACAAAATGAGTAAAATTTGTAATGCCCCATACAAACTAAGAGGGCAACTTAGTTGTCCCAGACTACAACACAAGGTGCATTAGGGAGGAACTAATTGCACCAATCAAAGATTGTGGTTCCTGACACAAGTGAAATGTTATGTTAACTATAAAACAAATGCATGTGGATTACCCTACATATACATCATACTAGACCAGAAAGACTAGACTCAAAATATCCACATCACCTGACCCATAATTGGGGCCACATTAGTCGACACTGTATGGGAGATGCTATGATCCCTCTTCTAGGGAAACAACATGACCCAAAAATTTTATTGGCCTCTTCCACCCGTTTCTCCTTACACTACCACCATCACCTTCATCCACCAACATATTTTCCAAAACAGCGTTCCCCATCTTCCACCCAGTATCTG
This sequence comes from Viscum album, assembly GCA_963277665.1. Classification (NCBI taxonomy): domain Eukaryota; kingdom Viridiplantae; phylum Streptophyta; class Magnoliopsida; order Santalales; family Viscaceae; genus Viscum; species Viscum album. The sequence goes on along the minus strand of OY728143.1, from coordinate 255,115,361 downwards.
TACCACTTCTTGTCACACCTGAATCCAACCACAACCATCCCTCTTTTTTATCCATTGTGGCCATCAACACAGAACCTCATCCACAAGATTATAATATATATATAAATATAAAAAAACCCCTAGTTATATGATAATCAAATGATGATTATTTGAAAAAATTATACAATAAATTCTAATGCCAGGGAAAATAGTATTAAAAAAATCTTAAAACATAATGATCCCTACCTCATAGTGAATCTTCGTAGCTTCCGGTTCAGTTCAGATTTCATCTTCGGATAAGATCTCATGCCCCTTCCCACCATAGAGACAACTATGTGGGGTCTCCTCCTCACATTCATTAAAATAAATGGATAAAGAGGATGAAATAGGAGAATAAAAATAAATATATTCTAATTAATTGAATTCAATTCCCCCCATATTGGCTAAAACATAATAACATATTGAAAACCCAAATTATAACATTCCAAGGGTGAATATATTATTAAAAACTCAAGAGAAATCTTTGATTTCACATTCAAATATTCATTTTGGAGGAAAATTATAATTATCGATAAATTTTTTCCATGATAAAAATTCCATATTTATACTTGATAACTTTTTAATGAGGCCCTATAACAAACATAATTTAACTTTTTCTTATTCAATGAGTAAAAATAAAAAATATATACTTAACCATAAAAATATTTTTGATGAGGACATTTTTAATGGTAAATTTATCATTTTATCCCATTTAATGTCTTCAATCTACAAAAATCCAAAATCATCCAATTCTTCTGTATGAGAAAACTAAGTTCACTATGAACACAATACATTGGATATTTATTATCCTTAGATAGATAATTTACCAAAAAAATATTTAAATATCTCTCAAAAAATTCACACATCTGAAGATAACATGACAACACATGATGTCCTCATACTTCTAGAAATTCATAGATCCAATAAGACTAATAATAAAACACCACTTTGGAAGTGAGTCCCTATTAAATCACATAGATCAGTGATAAAAAACATAGATTCTCATTCTTTGGTGAACGTCAAAAAACCACAACCCACCCATGTTGATGCTTCTAATACCATCATGACTCACCATTTAGAAAATTTAATAAATTTCTTCTACCAAAAAAATTTCATCCAACCATAGGGTGAACATAAATTCTAACATGACGCACTATCAGGAACCATTGAATCCAAAAAATATGGCCCATGTATCATCGAATTTTCAATAAGGGAATAATTCTCTTCATATTTGGAAAGGAAAACCAGAGTATATTAATTGATAGACAATCTATAAAATAAAATTTTATAACACTGTACATAAAAAATAGCACTAAACTTCACATAAGGAATGGAATAATTTCTATCCACATTAATAGATCGCAAGAATTCACATTGGTGTTCTCTGGTTTGTGGAATAAATATAAAATTTATCCGATAATCATTATGTATCTAAAACATTCACGGAGAAGACCTATACACCATAACATTGTATGGTTTTCATCCACCATGGTTGACCCATTCAATTACTCTGAGATCCAAGGTTGAGATTCACATATACCCAAACATACTTCAATACCATATTATAGAATGAAAAACCTCATCCCACATCGTGAGATACAATAATTGGTATCCCACTGAAAGCCTCTCCACACTACCAACATGGCCCCAAAGCTGATAAGCCTTAATACCAATTAGATGGATACTCAATATAGCTAATGTCACATCAAACAATCCATCTGTGCCTTAGAAAATATCCAAGTCAAAATATGGGAGCATCTTGAAGTAATAATCACATGGGAAAAATGTACCTCACCCACATGTGTGAGATGGATTTTGGAAAACAAAAAACTTAACACCATATCATTATCAACAATTATAATTGAAATTGGTGATATGATGAAAAAGGAAACCATGAATTTTTTGGGACTTCCAATCCCAATTAAGACTATATATAACATAAACTAGTATTGAAGACAAAACTAAAGGCACTATACGTCAAAACTCCCCATCCGCTAAACCAAAAAATTAGTAACAACTCTAGTTCATAGTGCATGGGATGGAGGAGATAAATTTATGTTCTATACCCATATATATGTATTTTTAGGAAACCTAGTTCTTTATAGGGATCCCCTAGTGACATACCCATAATATAACATCGATCATTTAAAGATAATTTCAATGAATGCCAATCAATACATGTAAACCACCTCATATGGATAAGTAACAAGAAACACCATGATTTATGTAGAATAATAATTTGAAGATGTTATTTAATTATATAAAATTTCTATAAAATTGGTAAAATATGAAAAATATCACATATAGGTTAATGGGGCCTTATAGAGAACCATGATTATGACACAAGGAATAATGTGGAGGATCTAAGTATACCCAATTGAATATCTATTTTCATGTGTTGGTGGTAGTGTGACGAACATATTGGGCATGTGACCCCAAAATTCCATTCCTATGGCTCAGGTTGGGTTAGGTGGACTTGACCACATATAGCCACATCACCCTACCCATGAGGAAGGTCAGGTCCATAACACCCCACCCACTCTATGGTAGGAAATGTACCATTAGACATGGATGAATTAAATATATTGGGATAAAACTATAACATCCCAATGTCTCTTTTCCTAGAATTGAAACAATGTTGGTTTGACATCCCCCATCACCTCCATTTTCCATACATCTCTTCCGAGCCACTATATTATACCCTTCACCCAGGATTTAACATCTCTGCTTATCATTCTCTCCAACATCCATATTAATATTTCTATTTCACCCACAGTGACAATTATCACACCTCCTCCTCCATGTTTCATTGAAATCGTTATAAGGACATTCCAAAATCCATAATCCCCACTATAATCAAACAAACAATATTTGGTCGAAATTTCACCATACTTTTTCAAAAAATATAAACAAATATTAATGAACAAATCTGGTTTATTAATAATTATTACCTCCTAGAGAATCACCATATCTTCTGTTTTGTTTTTTATTTCTTTCTTAGATGTTATCTTGCACTTCCTCCTATAAGAGATAAAATATGGTAAATTTGTCATCCTCCATTTTATGAAAATAAAGATAGAAATGGGAAGTGTGTGTGGAGATAAAATAAAAAAATTGTATTAATATTACTTAATTCCACCATTGATGACCTAAACTTCGGATCTTGACACAAATTTAAGTTATAATGCTTCAGTGGTGAACACAACATTTCAAAATCAACTTTGGTCTCATATTTTTCATCCAAGGATTATCTAAGAGGTAAATAATGATTCCCAATAATTAATTCATTAGATAAAAGTATAATTTATATAACTTATATATTTTATAACACATCATGTTGCTATTTTTAAAATTTAATTATTATTTATTTGGGTCATTTAATATTTTGGAGGTTTGGGAGTATACATTATTATTTTTCAAAGTTTTCCCTCTATGTACTCTTATTTCATGGTTTATTTCCATCCATATGAATAAACCATTTTTGGTATCTAAATTGTTAATTGTTGGTGCACATGGTTGAGTGCACACAATTTGAAAACCCTTACATAGGGAGTTTTCAATTTATTTTCTACATAATGAATTTAGTGTGCATATGTAACACATGATTTGGGGATAACCAAGTGTGTAACAACACATATGATAATCAAACACTATTTATATGATTTATAACAAGTTTTTAACATTCTTACATTTAATGGATCATTTAGGTTTTGAGTTTTATATAATTAGGAAAATCATTATATAACAAAGGGGATATTTCAACATACTGTGTTTTTTTAAGAAGAAAAAACAGGTTTAAAAAATTGAACCCATGTTTAATTAAATACATTTGTTATTCTAATAAGATTTTACAATATATTAGAATAATTTTCCGTGATATAGTTACTTAACATGCACAGATCATGTGAAATGACATTAAAAAATGTGGGATGATAAAAATAATGCTCAATAATGGATACACAAATAAATGAATCGTGTTAATCCAATGAAAAACATGAAAACCCATGAAATTATTTACCCTGTTAATATTATAACCTTATGAAAATAAATAAAACATATTCATATGATAAAATCAATCATTCTCAAATAAAACTATTTAATCACATTCGTAAAATAGAATATTTGAAGGGGAACATGTGACAAATTAGAATTCATGAAAAAAATCCTCCAAAATCTAACCATTAACCAAGAAAAATTTATAAAAATTTACTTCCCCTTAAAATATAAATATTTCCATTGAATATGTTATAAAAAATGAAAGAATTATCTTGGAGAATTATATTCTATACATTTGTTCACTCTTATTTAACCCATGTTAGAAATAACGGATTCCTAGTTAATTATATATGAGTAAACTACCATGATATCTACATCATTTTCACCATTTAATAATATTAATCAAACAATTCATTGAAGAGGAATATCAATCTCACATGTAATGATGAGATTTACCAGGCTCTTTCATCATCATTTATATTGGTCTAAAACAATATCTTTTGATTTTTTAATATTTCACATTTTCAACATAAAATACATGAAATACTCATATAAACCAAATAGAAATATTTCATTTATTCACATTAGATTGTGGACAATATCATTTTATTTTGATAACTATTTAAGGTAAATATTCCAAGAGGAATGGTAATATGATCTTATTTGAAAATCTATGATATAATTATATTAGAATATTTAAAAAAAAATAGTAGCTATGATGGTGGTAAAAGGACGAATGGTCATATATATTAAAAAATATTCATTTTTACTTTGGATAAAAAAGTCAAAATGATCAATATGATTAATGGTAAAAATATTCCACTTCAAACCATTAGAAAAGTTTAGAAGTAATTAAAATTAAAAATTAAAAATATTATATATATAAAGACAAAATTATTGGATCATTTTTATGAAAATGTATATGGAAGATATAGATTTTAAAAAATACCTTACCATAATATTTTAAAGAAAATTATCTTATCTTAATCCATGTCTAACTACATACATTTTATAACTCCAAGATAATAATACTATATTAGTAATTTAAATTAAAAAGAACTATTTTCTATGTTTATTACATTATAATTATTTCATTTATTTATGTTAGTACCGTTTTTTATTTTGTTACTATATTCTTAAAGTTCGCGTTGATCATTTTGGGGTCATATTGTATATAACCTCAAAATAACATCAGTGCATTGATCATAGTCAAATAAAACATTCTTACAAAATATATAGAGTCTTATAAACATAATTATTAACATGTTTATAAATTTAATATACTTTTATCGCCATCCTTGTATGATGGTCTCGAAAAAAAGATCTGTGTTTCCTCGAGACATTAATATGTATGTATGCACGAAAAAAATTTTCATTTTTCTACTGGGTGGAAAATTAAAAATTTAGATACTTTTTTACTCTTTCAAAACCATAACTACGTTATAAATTTAATTTTTATTCAATATTTCTATACTTATGACCATCCATGTTAGGCAGTAATGAAAATTGAATCTCATCGCTTCGTGCAGGTCCTAGTACACACATGTGCACAATTGATGTTATCATTTCCAACAGATCTAATGGTAAGAATGTATATAATAACCTAATATTTCAGTATTGGTTTTTATATAATTATTTCAAATATATTTCAAATCATTCTTTATTCAAATCATCTAACTAAAATAACCCTATGATATGTTTGGTGTTATTATAAAAAGATTTATTTTTATGTGAATTGTGTGGAATATTGTTTTTAAAAATAGAATGAATTTCATGAAATTATTTGTAAATAATTACATATTAAAAATTAACGAAACCTTTTTTATATGAAATGTTATGTATTTTTTATGTTACCTTATAATGATTTTAAATTTTTATTCTTTTTTTAAAAAAATTGACATATTAGAAAACAAGTTATAGTTTTAAATATTTATTATTATTAATTTTTAAAATATGAATTTTAAAATAAATTTTTATCAAATATATCAGTTGAATATAATAAAATGTCTACCATTTTATTAATAATTGGGTGATAATGTACTTAGGATTTATATTAGTGATTTTTCCAAAGTAGTTGATTTTTTGGGTGAAAATGAAAACATTTTTTTTACCAAAATTATAATTTTTTATGATATTTTCATAAGATAATTATAGATAAACATATTTTTCTATACATAAATGTCATATATTATTTGACTAATGATAAATAGATAACCAAACAAACCATGATAAAACCATAAAATTTTAGTGTTTTTGGAGACTCGAATACATAAAAAAAATGGTTTCATAAAATATCTACATAATATCACACAGATATATTTATTACAAGAATTTTTGTTAAAAACATCATACTTTATAAATCTATTCATACCCTGGTGAAAATAAAATGTAACAAAGGGAGAGATGTAATTCTCAGTAATGGTAAATAATGCGGATATCAATGATCATTTAAAAATAAAATGAATATAATTGGTAAATGAACATGAGTGAAACCTACGAAAATCATACCCCATAATTCTTATATCATAAGAATGAATACTGGAATATGGATTGATAGTTCGTAATAGATTTATGATAAATGGATCAAAGAACATGTGTCATGAGAACATAATATTGGCAAATGATAACGTCTGAAAATAGTGGCATAAAGTATTGAATAATCTTAATAATATAACTCGTATATAAAGCCTACCCACCAAGACATTCAAAACATGTTATGCATTGTATGAATTCCCATGTACCTGTTTATGGCTTCAGAAAACCTATCATATACCCTATTTTTCAAAATTGGGGTAACATCCCATGCAACCTTAGATCTCAAAGAACATTAATATTTAACTAATTAATTTAATGGATAAATAATTTCATGCCCACCCATGATATAGTCAAAAATCCATTCATATGAATGACAAAAGAACATAAAAACATTCAACATAACATAACCTATAGAAAAGTAAATGGGAATCACAAATATTTTATTATGATAACCATAAACCATCCAATTAAAGAATATAGATGTAATAATTAGACCATATACCTAATAAATTCTATGTAACATCAAATAATGTTAGTATATATGAAAAATTCCTTTCAAATATTATTGTAATATTATTTTTATGTAAAATACCCTTTTATTTTATAAAGCACAAACTAAAATGAAAAATTTCCCAAATATTAAATAAAAATAATTATTTAAAAAATACCCTTTTAAACCTTAAATGGAGTCTTCAATGAATTTACTATTCATAATAGTGGGAAATGTTTTTTATTTCATATATATTAATAATAATATTCCATTCATATTTTTTGAAAAAAGATAAAATTACATCATTAAAAAAAGGTTATCAATGTAAAAAAATTAAATATTCAAAATTGGGTAAACATTACATGTAAATATCATAGTATAATATTTAAAACAATAATTAAAACATTTTTAAAAATCATGAATATGCAATAGGAATGATTTCAGATAGATGAGAAAAATAAAGTCAGTTTTCCTTAAAAATGATCATTCAGTATATTGAGTACATAAAGTGATAGAAATGAAAGGAAAAAAATGAATTATCCATAAATAACTCTATGATAATAAAATTCATTATATTCTTGAGGGATATATCATTAAATTTCATGATAAAAAAATTATTCTAAACAATCCTTATATACAATTTTATTATGACATAAATCGCATACGTAGAGATTGAATTGCTTAAAAAGTGAATTAATATCATATAAAGTAATTTTAAATTTATTATATATATATAATTCATTCATTTACATACACATAATGTCATTTATTTTCCACTTATAACATTTAAACAACCACTTTTTATTTTTTAAAATAATCATTTTTGGGTGTTACCTATTTTGTTTTCGATTAGAATTTATGTCATGTAGATCTAGTTCTTTTACGTCGATCATGGTCCCATAATTTTGAAATTTTATTTTAATGAAAAAAATATCACATATATTTATTAAATAAATATTTTTAATCTTCCAAAAAAGGTATATATGAAAAAATGAAATACACCATTTAAGGAGTGGGTGGATCTTACACACACATAAATGCTATTTTTACTTTTCTATTGATGGTATGAAATAAAGGTAAAAAATAGTTAACCATTTAAAAATAATTAATATATATTATATATTCTATATATTCATTAAATATATCCATGTTCACAATCCATGTAATTCAAAAATGAAAAATGAATCACATCACTTGGGGAGGTAGTAGTCCACAGGTACACACAGGGAATATTATCATTTTTCAACCGATGGGAAGGTAAAAGGGTATATATTATAGTACAAATATAAAGGAATAGTTATATAATAAATATAATATATTAACCTTGAACTTATCAAAATAACCATCCCTAAAAATATGGTGACAGAAAATTAATTGTATCGCTATGTGGAGGTGATAGTCTACATGTACGCTTAAGCGATATATAAACATCCCATTTGAGGTAGAGGAGAGTGGATAATGGTAGTTAAATAATCATAAAACATTTTATTATTTCTGGGATACATACTTTATTACTTTATGATGAATACAACATATTTTTCGAAGGTATAATAATAAATAATTTGAATGCAGTTGGGTAGGAAGATTACCTCTTCTTCTGTAGCCCTCATTTTGATCTCTTGTTAAGGACCCTAGGAATTGTCATTCAAGAATACCATAACCTATAATAAAATTATATGGAATAAAATAAAATTATTTTTATGATTTTTTTATCTCTATAAGTATCAATGTGGGGTAAATTAAATAGAGAAGGGGTGTCCCCTTATAAGGGAGTGAAATGACACACATGGAACTACTAAAATCATTAATATATAATTATTAAATTGTTAATAATTTTTTAAAAAATTATTAAAATATTTATAGAAAAATATTATAAGGTTGAAATGTCATAATAAAATGATATTCATATTGGTTTTTGTGCCATTTTAAATATTTTCATCCATTTAACCTCTTTGTTAATCGATTTTAATCATAACTACAATAATTACATTTTAAATATTAAAGAGTTGTAATTTTAATTTTACTATAACAAATATATCATAAATATATATGGGATTATATTTTGAACAATTAAAAAGCCTAATTTTAAAATTTTAAAATTTTATGATTCTTAAATAATTTAACAAATCATTTTTATCATAAACTACAATTAATGCCATTTTAAGAAATATTCACATAATCTGAATACGAAAATAACATGAGATAATTGTAATTTGAATATAAACCCATAAAATATGTTATATTTAATATCGATCTATAAAATTCTTGGGGAAATAATCTCACCCAAAAATATTAGTCTTACTATTTTTAAAAATATAAAAAATATTTTTCTACTACTTGCACGAGAACTATATCAATGTTGTGAAAGAATTTATTATCATGATCCAAATTTTTTGGTCAGCCTACTATCACCCATCCTGGCCCGCAGCAAGGCCCGAAGGGTGTTCTCGATCCCCACGGGCTGGTACAGGTGCACGGGTATCAAAATAAAACATGGGAATGATTTACCCAAACAAACAAATGTAAATAAATCCACCAATAAAATAAATATAAAACAAAGATGAAAGTCACAATGAAGCGTGCCTTTAACCAAATTCCAATTTCTTTCATATTTAAAACTAAAAACCAAAATAAAGCTACCACATGGTTGGGTGAACCAAAAACAATAAAAAAACCTCAACCTGGTGAGAGGACACCACTCTCAAGACATATCCATAGTGCCACTCCAAGTCATCCTCTAACAACCTGAACCACCACTTCCAAACACCTTACCATTACCTGCATCTCACATGACCAAATATTTTTACACCAAATGGTGTATGTAGGATGTGATAAATCTCCCAGTAGGATCCCACCGAAAAAAAATCCACACACATGCTTTAAAATATAACTACATTTTCAATAATAAATAAATGAATGAAAAAAACTTCTTGAACAACTTTAATGAAAATAATTCTCATGAAACAAATTTAATGAAAATAAGTTTAAAAAAAACACACTTTCCTGTGTAGTAACTCGAGTGACATATCATGTATCATTGATGTGCTCAATGTAACCAAGGTAACCCAAATATGGGAGATTCCTTATGTGTACTAGTAACAAGTGGGACCTTAGAACATTGTGTCTCAGTAAAACGTGGCTTAGAAACCACAACCATTAGAAACCATGATCCTCAGAAAACATGTCTTAGAAACCACAACACCAGTCATTCATATGTTTTTAGTGTTATAATCATCAATCGTGTGAGTGAAACCGGGCCAAGCCAACTCTGGGACACTATCCCACTAGTCCTTATCCCCCCCCCCCTAATACCCTATGCTTCCCTCTTTGTGCTCATTTAAATTCAAATTTTACAGCACATGTCACATTAGCACATAAAGACCAAAAAAGGTTCTTACACAAAAGAAAACACCATTCACACACTCATGCCCTCTTCTAAAACAATATTCACACCAAAAACGTTTTTGAACTTAATCTACACTGCTTGTGCATTAAATTAAACCAATTAAATAGTTTATAAATGAACTTTTTATAATTAAGAAAACAACTAAAAAAAATTATTAATCATTTTCCATATATGTAACAAAATTATTAAAGGGAAAAAATTCACTCAAAATACTTTAAAGACAAAAAATCTTCTGAAACCAAGCCAAAAACTAAATTGTATCATCATCACTTCCTAACACAAACCCTGCAATGTTTACAAAACAACAATATACTAATCAAAGAGGGGTTTTAAAATAAAAAATAGACCCAAATAACATAGAAACACCAATATAAAATTAGATACACAATAAAAATTAATAAAAAATAATTTTAGAGCATGAAAAATAATTTAAACGGTGATAAATTAATTAAACAAACAATTAAATGAACATTAGTTAATATTTTGGGGTGGAATCATCTACCTTGGTGTAGCAAGCTTCGCGATGCAATTCACCACTTTCCTCGCATGCTACATGCACCGGTAAAAGACAAAAGAGACCCCCTAAAACAAGGTCTCACACAATTGAATCAAAATTTTACCAATACAACCAAAACCCCAACCACAACACCACCAAAAATGAAAGGATGGACAATCGAGGTACTCTGCACCTACAATGAGGAGTTTGAGATGCTGGTCAGAGCTTGTGTTATGGCAGAAGGATAAATTAGGAGGTCGGTGATCATTTTGTCGAACAATGGGAGGAGCATGTGGGTATTCAGAAAAATCGAGATTTGGTGCACGACCACTGGACAGGAGAGGGGATGGTGCCGCCTGGTGGAAGCATGGCCAAGGGAGTGCAACGATCTGGATGCTATATAGGACAGGGCTTCGAAGCGAGGCCACTTGGAGGGTGAGGGCCGCGATTGGGTATAAAGAAGCAAATAGACATCTACTAGGGTTCTATGGGGGCCACACGAACTAGGTGAGAGGGTAGATGAATAGTATTGTGGCGGTGGAAAATTACTCAGAGATGAAGATGTAAAAGAAAAAAAGAAAAAGAAAAGAATGGATAAAAAGGGAAATATAATATATATAAAATAAGGTGGAATAGAAACCTTCGAAAAACCTAAACCAGTCTAAAAATGATAAATAAAATAGATAATATTTATATTAATAATGGAAACAATAATAATAATAATAATAATAATACCGTTGTTATTAAAAATTACCCACTTAAATAATTAATAATAAATGGGTTAATAACATTATAAGATAAAGTTAAAAATTCATATTTGGTAATAATAATAATAATGATGATGATGATGATGATGTAAATAATAATTATAATAATAATTTTATTTTCATTAGGCATATTATCCATCCGAACATAGGGCAGGCTTCACGTTAAACTGGCAAAGCCATACGGATTTTCCCATGCCCTAACCATGCAATGAGAAATGTTAAGATGTCGCTCATTTATTAGAGAAAAATCCCAAAATACTTATTGGCTCATCACACATTTTATCCAAACAATTATTATAAAGGAAGATAAACTTATGAGATAAAAACTAAAAATAAAAACATACCGAAATGCGAAGTCTGGGTGTGACAACTCTCCCCACCATGGAAACATTCCACCCTTAGAAATTCAATTTGATGCCTGATGAGAGAATATAAATGGTTACTCCTACTCAAACAAAGACATTAGCTCCCAAGTATCATGTCCATAATTTCCATGATGCCAAAGAATGCAAACCAAGGGTATGGACTTCCCACGAAGCATATTCTCCTGAGAATCCACTATCTGCACTAGCCTCTCAAACACTAATGAGTCTTGATCTATCTCCAACTACTCCCATTTCAACACATTTGAAAGATCTAGATTTTACGTCTTTAGTTGGGAGACATGGAATACTTCATGAATCAACGTCAACTAATAAGGAAAAACTAACATGTATTCAACATTACCAATCTGATCAGTAATCTCGGAAGGCCCAACATACCTCGGTGTCATCTTCCATTACTTTCCTAAGGAGTAGTGACCCAAGCGAGGGGCCACCTCCAGGAACACCCGATCACCCACTGAAAACTCAAGATCTCGATGCCTTTGATCATCATAATATTTGTGGCATCTCTGAGCTATCAATAGTCGTTTCCTGATCAACTTGTCTTTTTCAGACATCTCCAACACCATGGTCAGTCCCAATAGTGAGGTCTCACCTACCTCATCCCAACACAATGAAGATTGACAAGGCCAACCATAGAGTTCCTAAAAGGGTGAAATTATAATAGAGTATGGGTAAATGTTGTTATAAGCAAACTCAACCAATCCCAAATGGCTATCCGATGAACCTTTGAAATTCAACACACATGTGCAAAGAATGTCCTCTAGAATATGAATCCCCCACTCTTTATGGCCATCCTTCTAAAAGTGGTATGTTGTTCTCATCTTAATTTCAGACCACAAAGACTTTTGGAGACCTTTCGAAAACCATGAGGTAAAGTGGGGTCCCTGTCACAGACAACCATTGATGGCACATCATGAAGTCTGACCACCTTTTGAACATACAAACGGCACATCCCATCCACCATCACTATATCTCAGATCGGAATAAAGTGGGATGACTTGTTGAAATGATCAATCACTACCCAATGATTGTTCCTTCATTGAGGTTTAAGATGCAAGCCAACAATGAAGTCCATGGAAACCTTTTCCCACATCTTGGTAAGAATGGATAATGGCTAAAGCAGTACATATGTTCTTTGATACTCAATATTCACATACTAACAAGTGTAGCATCTCGATACAATGTCAACTATATATAATATCATACCTGCCACTAGAACTATCAATGAACATCGTAATACATCTTGATATTACTAGGATCGATGACCTACTAATACTGGTGGCTATCTTGCAACATGACCCTACGTAAGGATAATGACCCCACTATAGGGCCCCGGAAGCACAAAATAACCTTAAGAGTCAAATCCCACTCTAAAGAAGTCTCCCCACCAAGATGAAATGCATAGTCTTCTGAAATATCTCATCACTTGGCTTCTATCGCTGGATCAATTCCAGATGGGCAGGAGTCAACTGAATACATTCCAAGAATGCACCTCCACTGTTATCATTAGTCTTTAAGTGCATATGGGTGAATGGATCCATCAATGTCCACTCATCACTGGACCTCCTCAATGCCTCCACTAGTACCTTCCTACTCAAAGAGCCATCCTGACATTACCCTTTCCTGGGGTATAGACAATGTCAATGTCAAATCCCTGCAGATACTCAATCCAATGGTGCTGCCTCAAATTGAGATCCTTCTGAGAGAAAATGTTGGCTAGGATCTTATTGATTGAGTAGACCACAAATTTATCCCCAAACAGGTAGTGAAACCATGTCTTTAGGGTGTGCATCCACACTGAAAACTCCAAGTCATGAGTTTGAAAATTCTTCTAATGCGGCTGGAGTTGGTAAGAACTATAAGCCACCACATGATTATCTTCAATGAGTACACACCCATGGCCAATACCTGAAGAATTACAATAAACCACATATCCCTTCACAAACTCTGGTATGATCAACATCTGTGTCATGGTCAACCGCCAGTTCAAATCCAAAATGGATACCTGGCACTGTAGGATCCATTAAAACTTCACCCCTTTCTGGGTGAGTGTGGTCATGGAGGAGTCAAGCCATGGGAAATCTGGAACAAAATGCCTTTAACAACATGCATGTCTAATAAAACTCCTAATCTCAATCACATTTCTTAGTTGTTCCAATGACATCACTATACTTATCCTCTCATGATCCACTGAAACCCCATGTTCTGAGATGACATGAGCCAGAATATTCACTTCCATGATCCAGTGTGTGCAAATAGAACGTTTTGAATTCAAGCAGTGATCCCAAAAAGTTCCCAAAATGATCCACAGGTGATGCTCAGGTTCCACCTCAGATCCAAAATAAACTATGATGTTTTCCACAAATACAATGACAAATGAGTTGGTATATTGGTGAAACACTCTATTCATGAGTTCCATGAAATCTGCCGGAGCATTTGTCAATCCAAAAGTCATGATAAGATACTCAAAGTGACTATACCTACTAAATAAATCCATCTTTAGATTGTATTCTTCTCCCACTCTAAGTTGGTGGTAACTAGACCGCAAGTCAATTTTAGAGAACCATTTTCCCCCTTTAGTTGGTCAAAAAAATCATCAATATAGGGAAAAGGGTATTTATTTTTTATGGTTACCATATTCGATTTACAGTAATCAATGCTCAACTGGAGGGTTCTATCGGCCTTATTTCAGAATAAAACATGGGATACATATGGGGAGACACTCAGGTGAATGAATCCTTTGGATTCCAAATTGTCCAATGGTATCTTTAATTACTATAATTTCGGGGGGTGATATGATGGAAGAGATGTAGGATGTGTTCTCACTACCAACTCAATCGAGGACTCCACATCTCAATATGGGGGAAAGCATAAAAAATCATCTGGGAATACCATTGGAAATTCATCCACTATATGAGGTAATTCACTATGAGAAGCGCCAGTATCGTCCTCTAATGTGAGCGATGATAACTGATAAGAAATATTCCCCAACTTATGAAGTGGAGGTCCCATGTGACCTGACTGAGGATCCCATTCTCAAAGATAAAATTGGGGGATCCCATCATGTTCCCTAAAACTAACTCATCTACGATAGCAATAAATTTGAACTAAGAAGCACACAATCCAATCCATGTTGGGGATCACATTAAACAGGTCCATATCCAGGACCATGAAATTTCACTCTATCTTGACTCCTGACACAGAGAGCATGCATGATGGACACCTAAGGCCTTGCTCCAAATTTTTCCCCAATGATGTTACTAACTCCATGGTAAAAGATAATAGTTCCATTGGAAGGTTCAACAGGTTCACAGGATGGGTAAATATTGAAGAAACTGATGCACTGATATCAAATAAATTTATCACTATAGAAAATTTAATCAGAATGGTACTTAGAATAGTCGAAGGTCATGAATCATATCCCATGGGGGCCTAATCCACAACATGTAGATGTCGGGTCCCTACCTCAGAATGACCAGTCACTTGTGGCTCTGCCCTGATCTGGATCTTCCTAGAAGACGATCTGGTCCTACCACCATGACCACCAAACTGATATCCCATTGTCCTGGTCAGCTCTGACTAAACTGATACCCCTATGAAACCATTGATTCAGTCCCACTCTGGTAATGGCGTATTTTCTTGAAAAAGTGTTATAGATGTCCCCCAAATCCATGACCATGGAAAGGCCAGGGATCGTATGGACTTGCAGGTTAGATGTTCCTTACCCTTCTGTACTGATGACACACAACATACATTGTATCAAAATCAATAGATGAGTTCTTATTAAAAGGGTGGCATGAACTACCACCCACATTCTCCCCATTCCCATCATGCTTCTTCTACATATCAAATGAACTATCACTACCAAAAATTGGCAATGCTCCAGGAAACATAGACTTTCCTCTCTAATCAATCTTAACTATGCAAGCACGATCAACCACCACAGCATAAATTCTCAAATTGAACAAGAAAACCTAAGAGTAAATTTCTTTTCAAATCCCCTTATCAAACTTGCAAGATTGACAAGACTCATTTGAATCAATCTTTGGTGTGTACCGCACTATCTCAGCAAAGAGGTTTGTATATCCATCACAATCTGATCCCCTTGTGAAAGAACCATGAACTCTCAGAATCTGGAGTAGGCTAGGAACTCGGGACAGTACAGCTCCTTAATGATTGCCTTTAATTTTCTTCCAACTCATATACTAATTATATCAAGACTGAAGCACTGATTCCCACCACTTGCAACTGGAACCCGCCTGAAATGAGACACACTTTACACTGACCACCTCGGGCGTGTTAAAAAAATCAAACATACACTCTACCTTTTTAATCCATTTCTATACCTCTTGAGGATCTAATATTCTTCAAAATTAAGGAGGTTTATTCTTCAAAAACATCTATGCTTTATCTTTATTGGAGCCAGACTCATCTTTTAGCTGGAATATGTGCAGAGGAAGGAGTCGCCCCTTGTCCTAAAGCCCGAACAGCTGGGACTACAGCTTCCACCAACCTCTGATCAATTGGTGAGGGAGAACTCTCTATGAATTCCTTATGTAGGTTCCTGTAACCTCTCTGGAGAGGTATCTTCCTACAAGGATAAACATTTATAAAATAACATCATCAATACATAAAACATGAAAAATAAAATTTTCATCATGTATAGTATACATCAGCAAACAAAACATGCAAGGTTAACCCAATAACCAACCCACCCATCCCTCGTTTGATGTCCATGTACAATATGCAGCCTACACATTACTCCTAGAGGATAAGTTAAAAAAGAATCCTATCATACAATCACTACTGAAAAAATGACCTATACCCATGCTTTTAAGCCGTGGGTATAGCTCCCAAAACCGTGGGTATAGCCTATACTCATGGTTTTTTGGAACTGTGGGCATCCGGGGCATCGGGATAAGTCCGCAGGCTATACCCATAGTTTGAAAACCCATGGGTATAGCTTTTTTTTCTACATGGTCAACTCCACATACCCATTTCCACGCTGTCCAAGGCTTTTACACACGGTTTAAAACCTGTGGGTATTAATTGTACAAAAAAATGATGGCGCGTGTTTAGAACCCGCGACCTTGTAGAAAGGTGATTTTCAATCAATGCAACCCACCACTATGATATGCCAATTATGATTATATATATATATACTGATAAATATATTAATTGGTATCTGTATTAGAAAAAATGGGTGTCGTGGGTTTTGATTTGAGGTATTTATTTGGAAATCTAACATGGATAACCAACCAGTCTATGGCGCTTGCATTAAAATAAATCGACATTTAATTTAATATATTATATTAGCTTTTTGTTTTAGAAAAAACATGTTCTTCCTGATTCAATCACAGACCAACAAAAATAAGATAGAGTGCCTGACCAACCAACCTACAATGTTTATTTTTCGGAATTTTTCAATCTATATAAATATATTAATTCAAACCATGGGAATAGAAGGAAAACCATGGGTATAGGTTTTCCACCCAAATGTTTTTTGTTTCCCACAGATTTGTTTCCCGCCAACGCTATACCCATGGTTTTACAAAACTAGCTGTATAGGTCTTCAAAAAAAACTTGATTCCCACGATTTAACTAAATCCGTGGGTATAGACCTTCAAATAAACCCCTATACCCACGATTTTTGAAAACACTAGAAATTGGTCATCCAAAAACAATCTATACCCACGATTTCGCACAAAACCTTGGGTATAGGTGACCTATACCAATGGTTTCATAAACCGTGGGTATATGTCCTTATACTATACCTATACCAATGGTTTTGTAAAACTGTTGGTATAGGGCACCCCTATGCCCATAGTTTTAAGAAAAACCGTGGGTATAGGGATATTTTTCAGTAGTGCATGGAGACTCGAGGTATTTCACGAGGTGTGCGGGCCATGCACCCAACTGACAACCAACAAATTGAGCCTTGACAATCCTATATCAAATATAACTAGACTCGTCCCAAATAAAATAACCCAAAGAGAAAAAACCGCCTCTAATAAAAAAAATTAATGAACCAAATTGACTTGCCATCCAACCGATGCCCTACCCGGCCTGCAGTAAGGCCCAATTTGCGTTTTTGATCCTCATGGGATGGAACAATTTCCCGGGTGTTAAAATAAAACTTGGAAAGGATTTAACCAAACAAAAAAATTTAAATAAATCAACCAAAACTATAAAATAAACATAGGATGAAATTCACAACCAAACATTCCTTTAACCAAAAACAAAAATTTGAGTTGGATGATTAATACTAAAAACCAAACCAGAGATACAACTTCATAGGGTGATGGAAGACCAATACAAAAAACCTCCACCCAGTGACATGACACCACTATCAAAACATATCCACAACGCCGCCCCATGTTGTACGCTAACAACTAGAAACACCACATCTAAATGCCTTACGTTTACCTACACTTGACATGACAAAATTTACTTACACCCAAGGGTATAAATAGGGTGTGAGAGATCACACAGAAGGATGCCACCAAAAAAACCATTCCACACACTAGCATTATAATACAAGTTCAATTTAAATAATTAATAATGGAAATAATGAAAATATTGAACAAATTTTATGAAAATAGTTCCCATGAAACAAAATAAAAGAAAAGATGTTTTAAATAGAAACACAGTATCTTATGTAGTAACTCATGTGACATATCATGTACCATTTATGAGCTTAATGTATCCAATAAAACCAAAAGATAGGACATTTTATATGGGTACAAATAACAAGTGGGTACCTAGAACGTCATGTCTCGGTGAAAGTTGGAATGGAAACCATGGCCCTAAAGATAGTGGCACAGAAACCACAACCCTCAAAAAACGGGGCTTAGAAACCACAACCCTCAGTCATTCATATGTTATTTTTGTTGCAATCATCAATACTACTAGTGAAACTGGGCCAATCCACCTTCTACTAAAAAAATACCCTATACCAACAGTTTGAAACCATTGGTATAGGCCTCCGAACCATTGGTATATCATACACTAATGATTTGGAGAACCATTTCCAAGTAAGCCGTGGGGATAGGTCTATACCAACAGTTTTGGGAAATCCATTAGTATAAACCTATACCAATGGTTTTCAAATCCATTGGTATATGTAATATGAAAAATCTATAACAACAGTTCCATAAAACCATTGGAATATGTATTTCAAAAAATAATCATTCGGTTGGTTTTGATCCAAGTACCTACAGTTTATGATTGAACGTCCTAATCACTAACCTAACATGAAATTTCTCAACATGATTTCATATATATATATATATATATTATCATAAATATTTTAAAAGTTGATTTATTTAATGTTATCTGTAAGAATATTCCATAAAAAATACATGTAACTATACCAATGGTTCTCAAAATCATTGGTATAGACCTATACCAACGGTTTTGAGAACTGTTGGTATAACTTATTTGATTTTGATACCTATACCAAAGGTGTTGGACTAACTGTTGGTAAAGGGGGGACCTATGCCAATGTTTTGGGGAAAACTATTGGTATAGGGTCTCAATTATGGACCTATACCAATGGTTTGGCCAAAACAGTTGGCATAGTCCATATAAGTGACCTATACCAACAGTTTTCCCCAAACCGTTGGTATACGTCCCCCCTATACCAACCGTTTGTCCAAAACCATTGGTATATGTCCAAATTAGTGGCCTATACCAATGGTTTTGGCCAAACCGTTGCTATAGGTCCATATAAGTGAACTATACCAATGGTTTGACCAAAACCATTGGTATTGATCTTATTTCCAGTAGTGACCATTAGAACACTATCCCACTAGTCATTGTCCCCCCACATAATACCCCATCCTTCCTTCATTCTACTAATTTAAATTCCATGTTCACAAAACATGTCACAATAACAAATAAGGTCCAAACAAGGTTATTACACATAAGAACACACCATTCTTACACCGATACCCTCTTTTAAAACCACACACACAGACAAAACCTTTTACAACATAATCGGTGATTCTTGAACAATACGTTAAACCACTTCCATAGTTTAAGAAGTCACTTTTAATAACTAATCAGACCAAAATGAAAAAAAAATTATGCAATTTCCAAACATTTTTCAAAATTTTAAAAGGAAAAAAGTTCACTCGAAACCATTTTCTAGACAAAAAAATGTTCTAACACCATGCAAAAACATAAACTGCATCATCCACACTTCCGGACACACACACTTCACAGTTTACCAAACAATGATAAATAGTTGAAAGTGGGGTTTCCAAGTAAAAATGGGCTCACATCACTTAAAACAACATCTGACAAATTAAATGCACTATAAAACATAGTCAAAAATAATTTTTCACCATGGAAACTAATTGACCCAATTCTAAATTGATTAATCAAACAAAAAAATTATCATTAATTAATATTTTTGTGTAGAATCACCTAACATGGGGTGGCATTCTTCACGAGACAATTCAAAACATTCCCCACATGCTACACGCACTATAAAAAGGCCAAAGAGACACCCTAAATCAATGTATCATACAATTGAATCAACATTTAACCAAAACAACCTAAAACCTAACCGAAACATCAATCAAAATGAAATGATGAACAACAGGGGTACTCCCCACCAATGGATAGGAGTCTTAGAGGATGTTTGGAGCTTGTGCGATGTCGGAAGGACAAAGGGGGAGATCAATGGTCATTCGGACGAATAAACGGAGGTGCACTTGGGTCATCGGATGAACTAAGAGGTGGTGTGCGACCGCTGGACATGAGAGGGGATGTCGTCTCTTGGTGGAAGAATGGAAATGGGAGAGTTTCAGTCCAGAGGCTATGTAGGGTAGGGCTTCCGCATGAGGAAACATGGAGGGAGGTGGTTGTGGCTGGGTGCAAAGCAAAAAGAAAGCAGCTTCAAGGGTTCGTTGGAGGCTGCGTGAACAAGGTTAGATGGGAAGATGAATAGTGCTACGATGGGGGAGAATTAGAGATGGAGAGAAGTAATAAAATAAAAAATAGAATATAAGGGATTAAAAGGGGGAAAAGAATATAAATAAATAGAAATAAACGTGGGATAGAAACCTTAAAAAACCTAAACTAATATAATAAAATAATAAATAAAATATATGATATCAATATTGATAGGGGAAATAATAATAATAATTATTATTATTATCATAATTATTATTATTATTATTATTGTTAATAAAAATTAATTACTTAAATAATTAATAATAAATGGGATAATAATGTTATAAGATAACGTTAACAATCTAGTTAAGGTATTAAAAATAATAATAATAATAATAACGACAATAATAATTATAATTTTAATAATTTTATTCTTGTTAGATTAATTAACCATTTGCACAATAGGTAGGCTACATGTTAAACTGGTGAAGACACACGGCTTCAGTCATTCCCTGCACACACATCGGGCAATACCATGATGCACTCATTTATCAGCAAGAAAAATGCAAAAATCTTATCAACTCAGCATTAATTTCATCCAAAAAATTATTAAAAAGGCGTATAAACTTGTGAGATAGAAACTAAAATTAAAAACATACCAAAATGCGAAGTTTGGGTGTGACATTTTCGGTAATTATTTATTCACTTATATTTAGAAATAAATTACCATGATAAAAAATATTAATTAATATTTAAAATATGCTTTTATAAAAATAAACATATCCTATTTTAATCCATATGTAAAACATTTAGAGGTATTAATGTCAATAGAGGGATAATTTGGAATTTTCATTACATAAAATAATAAAGATGTCATTATCTATGTAAAATTATAAAAAAATATATTAGAAACATGGATGTAAATGGAAGAATTTAAAATCTGAAATGATGTACATGCATGTTTTGGGTTGATTTATGGACTATATCTTGTGTTCTTAACTCCACTTTACCCATTTTTACCTTATTGAGGTGAAAAATATTTAACATTGTTACTATTGACAATGGCTGAAAATAAAATAGAACTGTGTAAAAAAATTTATCTGCATGATTATAAATGTGGAATCCATTTTTAATATTATATTTATATTTGTGTTATATATTAATTTTATAATTATCCTCCTAAACGTGATGAAAACTATCATTTATAATAATACCTTTTAAGCATAAAACAAGATTTATTCTTATCACATTCCTATAAAAATTATTATATTAACGATAAAATACTCTATTAAATTTATAATATATAAATTTCATTAATATAATTAACAAAATAAAAAATATTTTATTTTTAGATAAAAAACCCATTGTGTGATAAAAAATATTTATTTTTCATAAAAATACCTCTTTTAATTTGAAATGATTTTGTTTCATTTATAACTAGTTGAAAACAAATGATTTCATTTTTACACGTATAAATAATAAATTTTAAATAATTTAGTCATTCCTATTAATACCCACCAATAAAATTGTTATATGGTAACTATCACATTAAATTATAATTCTTCAATAGTATATCTTAGTTCATTTAAACTTGGTGTTGTTTATAATGCACGTTATCAGATAAATAAAATTTACTTTTAGATAACTATAAAAAAAGTATAATGTTAGATTTAACCCCCATTATAATTAAAATCTCCCTTGAAATTTTATTACTCCAATAAAAGCGAATTATTATATCTTCATTTCTTCACATCCTCAGGTTCCCAAATATGTTTTTTGGATTTCTGATTCATCTAGAGTACTTTAAATTTGATTAGTTTTTCTGAAAAAACACTTTATCTCAATGATCAATGATTTATTCTAGATTTACATCAATTGAATTATCATCTTATAACCAAAAACCACTAAGTTTACTATATGTTAATTATTTGGTATGTACTTACTCTATATAGATGCATGAAACGTATTGTGAACATGAGAGAGGTTTAGTAGAAGTGTTAGATGATATGCTACCATCCATGATAAATATATGTTCTAGAAGGGGGAAATATACCCCAAGGATAAAATTTACCTTATTAATGAATCTTTTAACCTTTTTTCCAAGGATAATTTCAATCTAATATATTCTAACCAATTTTTAATTCCATATTTTACTGGAGATTTTCAGTATAACATTTCTATCAATATTTTGCTTACATGATGTGTTGCTTAGTGTTTCCATGTTTCCATGTCATTTCATTAGCAAGAAATATTTCTAAAAGTTTTATTTAATCAACATCATCCTAGAACATTATATTTCTACAATTATATCAATATAGGGGACAAAAAGGATCCATATTAATTATCAAGTGAATGTTAATATTGTAAGAACAATCAACTAGAGGAATGTGTTGTTCCCAAACCCCTTAGAAATCCATATAAAAATAACTCATAATATCCTCCCACATTTTAATGGTTATATTATACTAAAAATATATATGGGATGATAATAAGGACAAAATCACAACTATATATCTATATCATTCTAAATACTTTTATAGATCATCAATTTAAACCACAGATCCCAATTAGATTTAATAAAATATCTTACACCGCTATACCTTGATACATAATTTATGTAAAATATGGGAACAAAATTACTAGATAAATATTCAATAATATAAATTGAGTGTATTGACTTCATAAAATGGTCAACTCTAACCTGAGTAGCATTATGACATTTTTATGTTTTTGTGAGTCTGATGGAAGAAATCATTGGTTATGTTTTCCCATTTTCATTTTGGTATGCGTAATGGTTGTAACATCCCTTTACAAATTAATATCTATAGCTTAACTAACTAACATAAAATGTACTGAGATACATAATATTAAATATATATCTTAATTTCTCAAAACATAATATTATTTCATATCTCTATACATATTTATACTTATAGGATGAATAGGAAATGATGAATTATGGCATTCATTTATCATATCCCTCTTCAAATTTGGTTTGGAATGAATAAATACACGGTTCATGCACCTTATCATTCCATCACAATCAGTTTTAATCAGGAACAACTATTAACTTTTTTTGAATATCCAATTCCTCCTTTTATACTACTTTAATCATCAGATGGATATATGGTTTTACATTCATAATAGTTAAATAAGATTTATTTTTATTATTTGAAATCATTAGATCCATCCTTTGAAAATCAATTAATATTGGATCTTTTATAATCCTCATCATAAGTAATCTATAATTATCCTTTTTACTCAAAGCATTGACCACCTATTCACTTTACCAGGATGGTAATGTATAGAAAAATAATAATACTTAACAAACTCAATCCATCATCTAGAGAACATATTCATCCCTTTGTATTTGAATATAAAATTTAAAATTTTGTGATCAAATCATGTTTAATAATGATATCCATAAAGATAAATCCTTTAGATATTCAATGCACCAATTACCATAGTTAACTCTAAATAAGTACTTGGATTGTTTTTTTCATGATCACTCATTTTTTGTGAGGCATAATCTATCACCACGACATTCTACATGAGGATTTATCACAATACCTTCTTCAATGAATCACTATAGATAAAAAAACCTTATATGCTACAAGGTAATGTAAGCACAAGCACATAGACTAAATTTATCTTTAGTTCTATGATTTTTTTGATCTTCACTTATCTAATGGAATTTGGCTCCATTCCTTGTTAACTTGGTGAGTGGAAAAGATACACACAAAACCTTATTCTAATTCACATTTATTCATTATTTATTTCATAAATCTTTACTTAATAAAACAACATAAGATAATGAGGCCTTGAGTGGTTTTGAAATTAGATACATATCGTAAAAACAAAAACTAAAACTAAAAATAAATAAATAAAACTGTATAACATTACCATAAATTATCAATATATTCTGAAACTACACATGATAACCTATGGAAGTATATAAGAAATGGGTAAGCTAAAAATCCTACTGAAGGAATAATTAATTCATAACATGATAAAAATAATACAAGTGAGTTAATGGGATTTTCTAGGTATCATAAGAGGGGTGAGAATCATCAATTTTAACATCGAATCATGATATAAGATGATAACATAATGGTATAATGGTAATACGACAACAATATAAAATCATTTCATCATAAAAAAATCCAAGGATAACTACAGAGTAATCATAACATAGTGTGACTAATATAACCTAATGTTCCCTATACATGGTATTTCAGGAGATAAATTCTTTACCCAATAAATGGGAGTGCTATGTAATTCGTATCCCCCAATCACATTAATTTCATGTACATGCATAAGTGTGCCATAGGGATCATACAATATAAAAACATATTTCATAACATTAACCCCATGATTGAGGGGTGTGGGGTATATACATTGAAGTAAAAAATAATTTAATGATAGGATCAACTTAGTGAATAACCTTGAGTGGTAATGGGTATGGGTATTCACTACACAAATATTTATCCTAGAAAATCATGAGATAATTTAGGTAGAATAATAGGGGTACATAATGATTCATATAAATATTTAAGGAGAGTGAAAGGATATCTTGTCACTTTTATATCATAAATATAGTAATAACTATGTGTAAATACCTTTATCTATAAGAAAAAATGTAAATCAAATGGTATAATATAAATATGGTTCTTTAATAAAGAGGATGAGGAGCAGACCACTTACCTTGAGAGGGAACTTATAAAAGAATCGTAGTACCTTCATAAGATCTTGTGGAAATTTTTCGATGGATATAGAGAAGAAAACTTATCGTAAATATTTGATCCACGAGTTTTGAGTTAAGAGGAATGGGTGGTTTTTGGGTATTTAAATTAAAAGTTGGGGGAATTGTTTAATAATTTCCAAACATTGTTTTTGGACTCTATAAGACAATGTAATCAAAACCATAACCATAACCATAGTTTTTACCCATGGATTCTACCATATAAGAGTGGTTTTAATTATTTTATTAGTCTAAGAACCAAAATCACAAAAATAATACCATTAGTGGTGTAGAAGTGTTTCATTTTTATAAATAATTTAATTTAAAATTGTGTTATATAATATAGGTTTTTTATGTATCATTAAAGGTTTATATAAATAGTAAAAAAACTTCAGAAACACATTTTTTTAAATTGGATATAGATTTTCTATAGTGTTAAGTCTTTATAAAATCAATTACAAATAGTTTTGTATTTTATGATTTCATAATACATATCATATAACTATACTATAATTTAGTTTTACCCAAAAAAATTATTGTATGAGAAAATTATGAAAATATCACTATTCCATAATTTCGATGTTATTATTTAGAAAATAAATTTTATTTCTTAAAAATAATTTTCTAGATTTGATAATTAACAATTTTAAATAAAAAATCCATATTTACTGAAGAATATTATTTTTTTAAAAAAAAAATTATCTAACCCTTATAAAACATTCAATGGACTTTCAAATATTATATTCTCATTTTTATTTAATTAATATTATTTAATAGAAATATTTTATTGATATAGCATTTACAACAAAAAAATCATGAATTCATCACAAATAGTTTATTGATTGAAACTATAAATTTCTCAAAAATACCTTTTGTGATTCATTATATCAAAATTTAATTTTTAACAAACTTTGTTATTAAATCATTAAAATTTAATTAAATAAAAATATTATAATTATTATATTACTAAAAAAATGAAAAAATTATAATATTGGGGTCTAAATAAATAGCCCTTCATAATAGTAGTGAATTCTTTAAGGGAAAGGTGTGTAGTGGTGATCTTTTATTATGGTTGTTCGAAAAATATTGTTTGGTTCATAATCTCAGGGACCTTGAAACTCTCCTATAAATGGTTTCATTCATGATTAGATTGTTTAATCTCATCTTATGCTTGTTCAAGGGAATAACATAGTGATGTTATCTCCCATACAATCTCTGATAAATGGACTTCATTGGGTATGATCCTACTAGTCATGGAAATCAATTCCTTTGTTTATTTAAAATTGAATTATTATAACCAAATATATATACTAATCATAATATCGCTCTATAATGACTATAAAATCCATGGTTATGATGGTTGATGATATTTTAAAACTGGAAGGATATAACTTATAATTTTCTAAAATTACCATAGTAGTGGATGGGGGTTTTATAACCACATTACATAATAATGCATTTATTCATTTGAAAACAGAATTTCATTTATAGAACATTGTGTCATTACATTCTCCCCCTTTATAAATTTCACAATTTAAATTTTCATTTAACATAACAAAATAGATGAGGGTACTTTTGTTTCATTCCATTTTCCATTTCCCAAGTTGATTTATCAAACTAGTGGTTCCACCACAACACTTGAATTGGGTAAGATTTTTTATTTTGTAGAATATTTTTTCAATGATATAATGTTTTAACTTAATACTCATAATAAGAAATACATTTCTCTAATGGTTCCATCTATATATGTAGTACATATGAGTGTTCTGGTATATGCTTCCTTAAGAAGGATACATGGAACACATCATGTAGTGGAGATAATTTAGGTGGGAGTCTTAGTCAATAGGGAACCACTTTGATGCAATCGAGGAACTCAAATGGGTTGATTTATCTTGGGATAATAATTCCCTTCATCCCAAATATCATGATTTTCTTTTAGGGTGGTAAATGAAAATATATGTTAACTCCAACCTAAAACATTATGTCCCATAAATTATTATTTTTATTGATTTTATATAAAATTTATACAGATACCATTTGATTCTAAATGGTTTTACCTTTCACTATCATTTCTTTTAAAATATTAGGTCCCATCATCTTCTCTTTACTAACTTCATCCCAACATGTTGAAGTCCAACACCAATTTCATTACAGAGCCTTATATGTTTCTCTATGAATTCTATAATGAGATATTTTGTTATATGAGAAATACAAGATGGGATGTTTTTGATCCCAACATTTATGGAATTACATTTAACATTATCTCAACATACCTTCCAAAGTAGAAATGGTCATTTTAGACTGACCATCCATCTATTGGTGATAGGATGTACAATAGCTTTGTTCTTTATCCAATACTTTGTGAAGGAATCTCTAAAACTTCGATTTAAAACAAGGATCTCTATCAAACAAAATATAGAGTGGAACTCTATGTATTCATAAAAATTAACTTATTTACAGAAGGAATGTTGGTCAAGAAAGATATTTCCATTGGTAGCAATGGAATGCACTAACTTGGTAAGGTATTCGACCACAAAAAATATGGCATTATTTTTTATTGGGGCCATGGGGACTGATATGATAAATCTATGGTCTTGTTTTCACATTTTCAAACTAGTATGGGAAACATTTTCTTCATAACCTCATATTTTGTTCATTCACCCTTGACTTGTATACATACAAATGATCTTGATAAATGTTATAAAATCTCTATCTTTATGTTATCCCATCAATTTTTTTCTTAAAATCCCTATATATTTTTGTTCTTTGAAGAGAAATAGAGAAGTATAATCTATTCACCTCATATATATGTACCCTCTTCCATTCTGGTATTCATGAGACACATAATTGGGTTCCAAACATTACAACTGCATCTTTAGTTATGTTTGACTATGGAATATTCCCTACATTTTTCAATAGCATGTCATTATCCTTATAAGACACCTTGATCCTATAAAGATATGATGGTTGAGCATTAATTTGAGAATAGTAGTATGAATAACCTTTTATAAATCCCATTCACATACTCTTCATGTCCAATAAGATCATATCCCTTAATATCCTCATCATGGACCGGGTTGTATGATCTTTTCTACTTAGATCATCTACCACATTATTCAACTTCAAAGTAGGGTAATGGACTGAAAAATCATTTATTTTGATATGTGCTAACAAAATTTATTGGACACAATATTTCCCCCTTTGGGTGAATATATACTTAACGGCTTTATGACCTGTATATATGTCACACTTTACCCCATAAGGGTAATGTTTTCTAATCTTCAATGTGACAATCACTACAGAAAATTATAGATCGTGGGATGGGCAGTTATGGTCTCGGATCTTTAATTTCTCAGTGTAACATTCTGTTACTTGTTTTTATGTACTACCTGACCCTAGTTTTGATCACCTATTGGTAGGGTGTTATGTTAGTTAGTTTTATATGGAATTTGGATAATTTTGGATGATTTTTTGGCCTATAAATTGTTGGCCCATGGTTTCCCAATTTATTCTCACCACAAGTGAAAAATGAGAACCCCCTAGGAAGTGGAGAATTAATTGTTGGTGCCTGGTATCCCAAACCATGCATCCATCTAGGAGAAAATGTGCACCCTTGGATAGTTAGTTCAGAGAGGAGTATAGTTAGGGTGAATGATTTTTCTTAACCACGTGACCCACCAAATAGATCTTTTCTCACTGGATTTTCATGTTCCAAAACATATTTTATATTCTGGAAAACTCTAATTTAAGTACCAAGTGACCTTAATTTATCCAATATTATTTTTCTATTCCATGGAGGATCCCATTAATCAATTTTTTATACTATAAGCACATTCCTTGGCATATCAAATACATGTTGATATAAATCGATATCCTCCAGGTAATTTGATCTTCTTCTATTTGGTTTCATCTAGTATCTCTTTATCTCATACATAAAAAATCATTATATAATCATTTTTTATGGATATAGACTCTATTTATGTGGATCTAATACCGTCTTTTATATATTGTTTTTCTAGATCTGATTCGTAGGTCTTCTTCACCTTCTATAGTCGTTCGACTCACTACAACAAAATAATCCTTTAACAGAACATGAAATTTCCTTTATCATCTCTAGAAATGTGATGAATACATGAGAGAGGTTAAAAGATGTGGTCTTTTATCAGTGCTGAAAAAGTGCTGATAATGGGTTCCTTTATCGGAATAAAAAAGAGCTGATAAATGTGACATTTATCAGTGATTTTAAAAGTTCTAAAAAGGAACCATTTATCTGAACTTTAATTTAGCACCACTAAAGGATCCATTTATCAGTGTAGATAAAATATAAATTTATCTGTGCTCAAAAAATCATTGTTAAATGACCTTTTATCAGCGCTTATAGAAGCGCTGATAATGCAGACCTTTATCAATGTTTTTAAAAGAAATGGTAAAGGGCCTTGCTATAGTGTGCTACTAATGCACACCGAAGAACTTAGAACACACCAGATATCAATATAAAAACTCCCAAAATAAGATTTAAATAAAATGATATATACAAAAACAGAAAATAAGAAAAACTATCTTATATACATTTCAAACATTGACTTATACAATTACCTAAATACAAATTACTATGTAAATTAAAGAACATCAATGTAAATTTTTCACTTAATAGAAATTGTCAATTTTAATAAAATTGATGTCAATTTTAATTAAAAGGACACACCTAGAATCATACTGATCACACCGTTCCTTAGTTTGAGGTGTCTTTAATTCCAACACATGTAAATTGAATTGTGGATAATTATACTAATGTATTAAAACAATATGAATTTGTTTTATTGATTTTGACTACTTCAGTTGTCTCTTTTACTAAAGTGCCATTTTAAACTGGAAAAATGAATTTTTAATCATTCCAATCACACAGTGTACCTATTTTATGTGAAACAGATTCCAACATAGAAAAAATTATATTTAAATCATTTCACTAAATTATAAAGAAAATACAAGTGTGTTTGATTAGTTTTAAGTGAGTGACACTTTTTGAACTAAAATACAAATTTTAAGTAGATAACGGACACATTAAGTGAAATATGGAATGATAACCCAAAGTCAAATAAAAGAATCCACTTATTTAAGATAAAAAATTATAATATGATTACTACTAAAATTAATGAAATTAAACTTAAATATAAAACAATACATTAATTCTATGGACAATGATTTTACCTTCAGAACATCAAGATTACCTCTATGATTGAGATGAGACGGTGTCGTTTCCTTTCATACAATGGCATGACACATGTATAGAAATATTCTAAACTAAATTAATGATTCAAGGAATAAATAAAATCCAATCAACATTTTATTTTATAATTTTTTTGTAAAATAGAGAATGTATATCATAACATCACTTTTTACATTTTTCTTAAGGGTTTACTTCATTATAGATTGTTCTTATGGGGGATTGGTAACATCGTCATTTGTAAAAACCGTTATATTTTTGAGTAGTTAAACATTTAATTTAGATTATGTTAATGATATAGAAAACATATAATATTATGAAAAAGAATAAAATATGTTGAAAGACATTTTTACTTTCTGATTGAAGTATCACAATTTTATTAAATGTTTCAAGGATCTAGTTCTTCTATATAGAATAAAAGTCCCCTCTTTGTGGTCCCACTAATATACAATACATTTTTTACCTTGGTAATGAAATGAAATTATTGTGATCTCCCAATGAAGGAAAAAATATCAATGCTCTTTAATTGGTTTTAGTGAAATGATTCATGTTTCAAACTAAATTGATACTTATATATTGAAAAAATGTAGTCGAAGTCATACTGGTCATACTGTGCATTAGATTGAGGCAAGACTGATTCCTACATATCCAAAATGACTTATGGATCATTTTCATAATGTATCAAAACAATATGAATTATTTTTCTCAATTTTGAGTAGGTGAGTATTTCTTTTCTACTAAAATTGATGTCAATTTTAAATAAAAAGATTCACTTTGAGTCATATCAGTCACACTGTGTGTTGGATTGAGGTGAAGATAACTCTTACACATCCTAAATGTCTTATGAATCATTTTAATGTAGTATTAAAATAATATGAATGTGTTTACTTAGTTTTGAGTATGTCAGTTGTCATTTTTACTAAAATATCATTTCAAACTAAAAACACACAATTTTACTCATACAATTAATATATTATATCCATTTTTTGTGTGACTAATTCCTACATGTCATAAATGACTTCTAAATCTATAAAATAAATTATCAAGAAAATAATATATTTTTTCACATTTTTCTATGAGAGAATGTTTTTTATCTAAAGTGTTGATTTTAAACTCATAACAACCATATTCAGTCTTACATGGAACACCATGCATCAGATTGAAGGAATAACGATTTCTACATGACAAAATTGACTTATGGATCATTTAATTAAAGTTTAAAAAAAATTTGAATTCATTTTTTAGTTTTGTGTTTGTTATTTGTTCTTTTTATTAAAATTGATTCCATTTTTAAATAAAAAGGCACAGTTGGAGTCATACCAGTCACACCATGCAACAGATTGATGTATAGTTGTTTTCTACCCATGTCAAACTTATTATGTATCGTTTCCCAAAGATTTAATAATTTACACACATCCATTGACCTTTTTTACAATCATATATAACCCTATTATTTTTTAATAAAAAACCTATTAAAAACCCTGTTTTATAAAAAAACATTATAAAAAATAATATTCTAATTATTTAATTAAAGATTTATTCCTACCTATTGTGGATAAACTCACGAATAAAAATGAAAACTATTCATCATTAAATCTTCCTCCTTGTTAAATAATATAAATTAATTTTAGTAACATACACTTGTATGCTGAAATTACACTATAGCGACCTAAGACCCTCAGTCTGTGTAACACTATAGTTGGGTATTCTGATTCTTCCTCCTCCAACTTCATCAGTTGTTTCTCACACATCAGACTATCATTTCACTAGTTGCATAGATCTTTTCACTATAAGAAATTGGTGTAAATGGATGTGTGGAGTAAATAAATATTTTTAGGGTGTAATTACCTCAAATGGTATGCATTGTCTCTTTTAGAAAAAAAATGATGTACAAGGGGAAATGCCTCCCACCTACATCATTATGTTCTCAAAAAGTTGAAATTCCTCCCATTTGTTAGAATTAAACCCTTAAAACTAGATTTTAACTCGACACCTCCATTTCAACCAACTCATTCAAGAGAAAATATCTACATAACAAGAGAAACAATAGTGTGAAAGGTAGGAGAGATATAGAGATTATAGAGATGGAAGAATCAGAATACACTTTTGTAGTGTGCTACATAGCCCAAGTGTTTTGGGTTTCTACTGTTTAATTTCAAATGATGAGTATATGTTACTGAAATGAATTTATTTGATTTTATGTGGAGGTATAGTTAATGAATAATTATATCATTTTTATCCTCGAATATATCCACAAGGATCCAAATAATACTTTAGAAAAATTATTAGTCGAGGATTTTATTATATTGTTTTTCCTAATATATCTTTTTTTTAATTTGTTTTATTTTATTAAAAAAATGAGAGGGTTTTATATGATTAGAAAAAATAGTCGAGATAAGTGTGCACATCCTTCACTTTTTTGTTAATACATCGTTAATTAAATCGAATCTTCCTAAAAAATATATATACATGTTATATATATTTATTATATTAGTAACATTATCTGAATACAATTATATATATATATATATATATTATTTATCATATTAAAATTTATTTAAATATACAATATATAATTCTATTTATATATATATAACTATTTTTCTAATGAAAATAAAAAAAATGTTAATAATAATGTTTAAATTACATTAATTACAAATAATAATTATTTTGGATAATTATGTGTAAAATAAAATAATTTAAATTTGGAATGTTTAATAATTTCAAAAAATATATATATAGTTACTTTATTTCATTATTTTGAAAGTAACATGAGAGTACTGTATTTTTTAAGTTCTTTAAGTATAAATTATATTATTGTTATTTAAATGTATAGATTGTCCTAAAATGTATTTATAGACCTAAAATGACGAATACCATAGAAAAATTTCAAATATATAGAATTTGATAACGTCCCTTCTCTTTTTTGTAATAAATGATGTAGAAACCTAAGTTATCATGGGTGACCATATAATATGCATTGAACCATCCTTGAGATTCTAGGGAGGTCTATAAATAAGTTAGCATAAAGAAAAATACACATCAATAAGATTTATCAGAAACAAAGGTCAAAAACACTAAAACACTTGAAACCTCTATCCCATACACATTTAAACACACACAAACACAAATATATATATATATATATCATAGAATTTATAATAATCATTATTTAAAAAAATCACATTTAAATATAATATTTATTTACAATAAATATAATACCTTTCTACTATGAAAATACATAACCATAATTTTTGAATAATATTTATAAAATCACCCTTTCATTATAACTTCTGAAAGAACATATAAATAGATAGAAAGATATATATTTACATATATATATAATAAACATAAATTGATTAAAATATATGTAACCCTTATAGAATAATATCACAACAAATTAAATTAAATACAACACCATACTAATTTTAAAAACAGAGGGCCATTTAAAATAAATAAATAAGGTATCACCCATACTATGTTTTATCTCAAAATAAAACATAATTTTGGGAGAACAAATTTCTATAGAAAACACATATATCAAAAATATTAAATAAATTAAATAAATGAATTTCTTTAAATGAACTGCATAAAATCATCATATATTTCTGCTTCGTACCATCATAAGACTAATAATTAGTTTGCTAAATGAATTTTCTCAGAACCAGCTAATTTAAAAGATTCAAAACTGTGAGGCGTGTTGGTGTATGTTATTAGACAGTGATGAAAATTGATTCAAAAATAAAAATTTATAAAGACCAAACTGGGATATCCAAAATAGTAGTCAATAAAACTACAAATCATAAAAAAATAGAATATATCAATTAGAGAAAAAAATACAGAAATAAAACCAAAACCTAAATGGAAAAATATAAAACCCTTGGATCAAGATATCGAAATGAAAAATACAGGAATAAAATCAGAACCTATAAAAGAAGACACAAGCCTAACTCACTAGGTTGAAGAAAATGTGAGACTGTCAGATATAGATCATGATATTTTCTTTGGAAACACTAACTACAACTGTACACAGGATGTCTAACAATGTTCAAGCAATAAGAGGTAGTGGTTTTTTTATTCTAGTGGGTTTCTGTGATTTAATCTTCAATTCACTGAGGAGGATCACTAAGAGTTGGTGGATTCCATGGGAATCTTCTAATAAGAGGACAAGTTTGTAACAAGTTATATATTTTCACCAAATTAGGACGCATTTATCAGTTCTATTTTAAAAGCATTGATAAAGAGAATGTTTATCAGTTCGAATTATTTAAGCACTAATAAAAGAAATATTTATCAGCACTTATTTGGCAATAATAAATGTAGGTATTTAGCAACAATTTTTTTAGTGTTGATAAAGGCTCATCTTTATCAATGCTAAAGAAAGCGCTCATAAGCATTTCTTTTATCGAGGCTTATTAACTAAGTATTGATAAAGGATTTATAATTATAATTATAAATAAAAAAATTTTATATATATATACATAACAAATATATATACAAATAAAAATATAGTAAATATATGCCTTATTTAAATATTTTTATTATAATTTTATAATTATTTAAATATATAATTATTTAAATATCTAATTATTTATTTATAAGTATATAAATATTTTTTTAAATATAATATTAATATCATTATATATTTATATAATTATATATATATAATAAATATATATATATATAAATATAGTAAATATATTCATTGCTAATGTAAATTTATTATAAACATAATAGGTATTTTTATATATATATAATTATTTATTAATAATTATATAAATATTTTAAACAAATATTTATTTATTTATAATTATAAATATGTAATTTTATTAATATTGTATGTATATTTTTAAATATATTTATTTGAGAATATATTTATTTTTAAATATTTCATAAAAATATCGTTTAACAAATAATTTTTTAAAATTTCCAATGTATATCTAATTTCAAGTGAATGTGTGTTAAAAATGAATGAAATTGAATAAATTAAAAATATGTACACTTTAATACTATTTTAAAAATGGATATGTTTTGTGTGTGTGCATTGTATATATAAATACAATAATTACATATATATGAACTCAATATAACACACATTTGATCTATATTAAATTGAAAAATCAAACTACATTCAATTATATGTCCATTACTCTTTGCAATTAGTCAATATTTTAAATTCATATATTAATTATAATTTTAAACCATTATTCACTAATTATATGAATATTTTATGTAAATATTATAAATATTTTATAATATATAAATTTTATTTAAATACATTAATATATATCAATATATTTAATATATATTATTTATTAAAATCCTTAATAATCATCTAATTAATAATAAGTTTTATATTTTTCTCAATTTTCTTATTTTTAATTTTAATTTTTTCTTTATTTTTTATTTTTCATATCTATATAATTAAAAAACACAAATTATTAGTATTTATAATTCATTTATTTTATAATAAATCTATTCATTTTTATCAATAATAATTTGATTAATAAAATTGGAAATATTTTTTTTGACAAACACAATTTTTATTTTATTATTTCATTATTTGAATTTATTTATTTGTACCATTATTAGCACTTAATAAGAACTGATAAATAAATTCTTTGTGAGCATTAAAAATCAATTATTCATAAATGTTAACCATTATCAGTGCTAACTATAAAGCACTGATAAAGGGTACCCTTTGTCAGCGCTAAAAATAATGCACTGATAATGGAGACCTTGAGCAATGCTAAAAAGCCCAAATAAATAGTTAAATTTGTTAAATCATTATTTAGGGATGATAAATATGCCATTTATCATCTTTTTTTACCTAGCACTAATAAATACTAATGATGTTAAATGATGGTTTTTTAGTAGTACCTTCTCATTGGTGGTGTTGATCATTTGTCTCTATGATCCAAAGGTTGGTGTTTCCATTATATATTTTCCATGTAATTTATTCTTCGGTTATCGTGATTTTTTTAAAATGGATTTAAATTGACATATAAAACACCAATTAAAAATGATTTGATTAGGAAATTTAAAATGGATTGTATCTTTAGAAAAACCCTTAATTTCAATGTAATTGGAATTATGGTGTGAATTTTGAGAATAATGGAATGGATGAAATGATATGATATTTTTTCTTTAAAAAATGTATTAAATTGAAATGATTAAAACCTATCATCGGGTTTGTATTGAAAATTCCCGAAATGAAGAAAAACCCATGATTCAGTTTTGTAAATGAATTGGAATATTGAAACTAAAAATTGGAAAATTGATTTATGAGTGATGATTTATTTTAAAATTTGATGAATCCACACTTTTATTAATCAACTAAGAACATACGATCTTGGGTAGTTAGTGGGTTATTTGGTAAAATCATTCTAGAATCCTGATCTTCTAGAAATAGATTGATGATGATAACCCTAATAAAAACCTTGTTCATAATTTTTTATCCATGATGGGATGTTTATAAGTCAAATTCAGTTGATCCTGGGGATGTGTGTACCCATTTTTAAATATGATCATAGATTTTAGAAGTGTGAGAATCCTTTAGAAACAATCTAACACACATCAAAAAAGATGACCGTGGTGCTTGCTGGGAATTTTTTTATTATATATTTTATTGATTAGATAATAAATTTACTCATGAAAAATGATTTATATAAATAAATTTATTTTAAATTATTATTTAAACCATGTATGAAATGTTTTCCATCCATTGATAAAAATAATGTTTTGTTTTAAATGTGAAAATGATATGATTTTCCATGAACTGTTTTATTTAAATATAAATCAAGATCGATTTATTATTATGGAATCAATTATGGAACACTTGGTTGTACCCTAATAAGATTTTTATCTCACACCAATCCTTTTACATGAAACATTTTTTGACTTTCTTATGCCAGTTCTACACAAAGGAAACATTACACTAATAAGCGGTGGATTTTCTTGATTGTTTGGACTATAGACAGTTGATAGAGGTAAATGGTAGAGATTTCATGAAATAATTGATATATAAAGTGTACTATTATATTTTACTACTTTGGGTTTTGTTTTAACAGTGGTTTCTATAGCATTGTCCCTTTGGAGTGTTGAGGATATGGAATTGTATCATTTTATCTTCCACTATATTGTGGAAAATTCATACCCATTTTGATGATGTATGATACTATGTACTAGTTAAAAATCCATGGTGATCAAGAATTACCATTAGTCCATGTAAGAGACAGATTAGATATCTAGGTACTAGGGTATCCAAGATTGTTCATGAAAAAGTGGCATCTAAGGTAAAGTTGTTCATATTTTCTTGATGTAAGTATGCTTTTTGGGAAGTATTTTTATGACATATGAGGTAGTTATGGGCTTGTTCCTAGACAAATCTCTTTATAATGAGCCATAAGTCAGTATGGGTTTTTGGGGGAAAGCGTATTGAGGACTAATTTAACGTAATTGTTGTCTTTTCCATGATTTTGATTAGGGTATACTAAGATTTGAATCTTTATATCTTATTTGATAATAATTTAATTCTCATTACTCTTGTTTAATTTTT
This sequence comes from Viscum album, assembly GCA_963277665.1. NCBI lineage: Eukaryota > Viridiplantae > Streptophyta > Magnoliopsida > Santalales > Viscaceae > Viscum > Viscum album. Next base: position 255,076,843 of record OY728143.1, on the reverse strand, counting down.
TGATCTATGTGGTCTTTTTTATGCTTTTAGTGTTTTATATTTATATTATACAGTATCATGACTCTAATAAAATAAATAATCAGCCTCTAGGAGGATGTTGATTGTGAACAATAGTTAGAAAACCCATCATTAGACGAAAATATTTTTGATAATGTTATGTTTGTCATCTAAGAATTGTGATTGACACATTCAACAATTTTTGTTCAGGCTACAATTGTGGAACCTCAAAGGGATGAATGTGAGAATTTTTTTCTAGAGTTCTTTCACTAGAATCAACAAACATTTCATGTTTTTAATAAACCAAATGAGGCTGGGGATTGGATTAGAATGATAAATATTCTATTTTATTCCATAGAAACCCATGATTTGATAATGTTAAAATATGCCACCTACACGGTATAAGGGCCTATAAGGATATGATGAGATTTGATGGTAACAATGAATAATCAAGAGGGTTTAGATTTGAAATATATTAGTTTCATTTTCACTAATATGTTCTATCTATAATCTTTGGCACTTGACAAGGGTACATATTTTATCAACCTCAATCAGGCTGATAGGACAGTGATGGGGTTTGGAAATTTCTTTAACAATCTTGTGCAATTTTCACTTGAGATTTCATCAAATGAGAAGATGAAGATTTTATAGTTTGAGGTGGTTCTATAAAATGATATCCATTCAAATGTATTCTTATTGAAGCCCTTTTCTAATTTTGACATGTTGGATAGGGAATTGATGATTAATCATGACCTGGATGATATGTTAGGGTTCATAGGAGTCTCTTTTTCTACCAATGTCAGCTCAGTGAGTTCATTTATTGGAAATAGGAAGTGTGATAAGACTCATGGTGGTATCTGACTGTAGTAATCCACAAGACAATATTCAGTTATTGGAATAGTCCCTTTCACTTAATTTAAATGTGGAAAGGTTGAACAATCTAAAAGGGTTTCACTAAAGCACCTGTGATCTGTAGTTCATGTGGATGATTATTTTACATAAATAACTTATGTTATAAAATTTTTCCCACATAGTGGAATGGAGTCATCTGCAAAAAAATTAATACGTTGTAATTAGATTCATTATAAACAAAGGGGTTCCGAGCACATGCATCGAGTATGAATTTTCTTTACATAGTGGAAGAGTCTTAAGGATGTAGATACGGGTTTAGAAATAGTGAGAGGTACCATCACTATAGGTTCATCTTTAGTGACTATTTTTTTTGATACTTGTTCATCACAATCATTTATATTGACTCATATTATGTACATTATAAACCTTTATATGGATTTTTTTTCATATGTGTTCAATGTTACTACACCCCTCAGAATCAAGAGAGAGAGGGAGAGAGGTCTATGTTTATTAACTACTGTGTAATATTTATCAAAGAATTGTGCAAAACGTCTTCATTTTGGTTCTCAATAATAAACCTATTAATTTAATTTTTCGGTTGGATTGTATAATTTCTATTAAATTCTAAATTGACAGTTCTCTTTGAAAGATCTCCCTTACTGTACCTGATGTGGTTTGATGTGTTTTTATAAGGGATTATAACTAGAGTATGAGTAGAGTTAGAAATTATTATCTCTAGTTTAGGAATAAAATACAGGTGTATAATTTTGATCTGGATTAAGAATCATTGATTAATTATCTCTCCTAGTTTTCACAGAGTTTCCTGATGTATTTCTATTTTATTTCATTCATTTTACACTCTTAAGAGAGGTAGATTTTCCTATTGATTTAATGTATGGTACTCAATCAGTATATATTACATATTACCTTAACGAAATAAATTAATTGAATTAATTGAATAATTAATTAAATGATATTTTATAGAAATTATTCATAAGGACATGCGTTCCACCTTTAGTAAAGACTATTCTTTTTGCAAGGAAAGATGATGGAAAGAAATTATGTATGTGTTGATTAGTGTAAAAACAACTGTGATATACTATATGAAAAGTATATTCTCTAATATATTGATGATATGTTGGAATATTCAAGGGGGATAAAGTGGCTCTCTAGGATTTAACTTTGATATGGTTTCACTAGTTGAGAATAAATGAATCTGGAATTTCGAAAACTACCTTCTAGAGTATGTATAGCCATTATGAGTATCTTGTTATTCCATTTATTCTATCCAATGCTACTGATGTCTTTTTTTATTTGATGATAGGATCATTGATGATTATATAGATACATTTATGGTGGTATTTATGGATAAAATTCTATTTTACTATCATTATGATGTGGATCATGTGTGTTATATAAGAGTTGTTAGGGAAATAGTGATAAATAAATGAACCTATGAGAAGATATCCAAAAGTGAATTTTCGATATGTAAAGTGAAGATCTTAGGACATATGTTCTTAGAACATGGTATCTTAGTTGAACATGAAAATTATAATGTTGTTATAACATAGAGATAACAATTTACTGTTTTTCAGCTTCAATGAATCATGAATTTTGATGGGTATTATCAATGATTCGTGAAGGATTTCTCAATTTCTGCTTCTATGATGACCTCCCTCACTCAAAAGGTTATAAATTTCACATGTAAATATAAATGTAAACTTTATTTTTATTACCTTAAATGAGTTTTTACTTTTACACCGGTATTGAATCTTCCAGAGGTTGGGCTGGGCTATGTGATTTTTTGTGATGCATCAGGTTTAGGTTTGGGATGTGTTCTATTGTAGGCTGATCTTCTGGTAGCCCGTGGATTTAGATAGGTTGGTACAGGAACGAAGAACTATCCAACCCATGATACTGAGTTATATGAATTAAAAAAATGAATATCTTCTATAGTTGTTGGGTTGATTACCTATAATTTTTAGATTTCAACATTGTCTATACCCTAGGTAAATATAATGTCATTTCTATTTATTTATGTCAAAAACATATGAACTTGGTCATGAATGAATCATATGAGGAGTGGAACATGATGGATATTTTATCAAAATTTTATTTAGGATTTCTTGAAAAAGAGGTAGAGTGTGTCTCATGTAGTGTTCAGTTGACCATCACTCTTCTCGAGACAACTCTATAGGAACATCATCTTGATTTTTAATTTCATGGAATTATGTCTCTCAATATGATGGGGAGACCATTAATGAATATTTATTCTCATTTTAGGATACATTTTGTTCCTAGATTTTTTACGCAATACCTTTTCTAGTGAGAAAATACGTGATTAGGAATTTCCATAATTAACAATGGTCAATGAAATTGGGTACCAAGAAGATGTTCTATGACATGCGTAGATTATTATTTTCCTTATTTATGATATTGGATATCACTGACTTGGTTTACATTGTTATGCTTTCCTATTAGTCATGGAAGAGCATGAGAATCTGTAGAGTTTCTTCCAGCCCATTCCAATGCCAACTAGGAAGTGGGACAAGATATCTATGGACATTATTTTTGGGTTTCCACATACCCATATATATAAAAATGTTATATGTGTTGTGATATATTACTTGAAAAAATCATACCACTTATTACCAATTCAAGATAAAACAATATTTTAGGATTTTTGAAATATCTATGTGAAGGTGATTGTTCATTTCCGTGGAGTTTAGTTGACTATAGTCTTTGATAGAGATCCCTTTTTACCTCTAGTTTTTTGGAATACCTTCAGAAGGTGATGTGACCACATGTTAGTTTGAGTATGACACACCGTCCACATATAAATTTCTAGACATAGTGTGATATACAGATTCTTGAGGATATTCTATGTAGTTGATTTCTTGATACTTGTGGATATTTGGATGACCACGTGGGACTGGTTGAGATTTCGTATAAAAATATTTATAATTATGAAATCATAATGACTGCTTTTGAGGAAATATACAGAAGGGAATTTATATATATTTTATTTTGGTCAGAGTTGTGTGTGATTTTCTTGTTTGGGAAATGTTTGGTGCAAGATATATTGGACTAGATTTATTTGATTCATCGTATATTTTTTATGGCATAGAGCCTATACAAATCATATGCTAACTGTCGTAGGAGGCAGTTGCAGTTTTTAGTTGGTGACTAGGTTTTTTAGAGAGTTTCACCTCATGTGGGTAACCGATGACTTGGAAGGAAAGGGAATATTTATCCTCAGTTTGTGAGACATGATTAAGTCATTGAGATAGTGGGGAAATTGTCTTACTCTTTATCACTTTTATCATTGTTGACATTGATAAATTAGGTATTCCATGTATCATACATTTTGAAGTACCTTTTTGACCATTCTCATGTCTTATGTTGGGAGGACCTTGAAATGGAGCATGATTTATCTATTACTGATCAATGAGTTGTGATATTTGATTTTGAGACAATGTTTTTTCATGTTAGATTTATACCTATTTTTTATGTGCTATGATACCATGGTTTTGAATCTCATGAGGCTTGGGAGCGTGAGTCGCCATTGAGTGAATCATGGCCATATCCGTTTGATATGGAGACCTCTTGACCAGCATTATATAGATAGAATGTTTTTTGTGGGGATTTAGTAATAGCACATTTCATGTTTTTGGATACATCATGGCCCATTTTTTGATCTCCATTTGGTTGGATCTTTTTTCACGATTTTATGTGTGGAATTGGTAGATTTTTGGTGGCCTTTGGGTTGTGCATGGTTGGTGCACAGTTTCCCAAACCGTGCACCCCACCTGTAAATACCATGAACCCATGGGTTGTAGGAAATTCAGGGCTGGATCATGGTTTCCAAAAAAAATTTACCATCTAGGGAAAACCATAAAGCCTTATATAGTGAGTCCATAGGGCGTGCGTGGTTAAGGCCCACAATTTGTCTAACCATAAGAACTGCCAGTGTAACCGTGCATGTGATATTTTAATGATATAAAATTTTATTTTAAATTTGGACCCTCTATCTAAAGTTTAGATTGACCATGTTAATAAAAAACACGTTTTCCTTCTCCTTTTAGGCTCGCTATATATGATTTTTGACCCTATAAACCCTTTCTTGGTGTATCAAAGCGGTGTTGATCTAGATCCATATTATCTCAGTAAGTGGATCTTCACTCATTTGATTTTTCTATTATCTCTTCCTCTAATCCTTAGAGATTATTATATCATCATTTTTTGTGGATCTAAACTCTATGTCAATAGAACTGGGCCATTTATTTTTAAACCATAATTCTAAATCTGATTCAATGCTCTTATTCACCATTGATCGTCGTTGGTGTTCCCATTGTAGGTGTTGATGGTTTATTTCCATGATCCAATGTTAGGTGGTTCCATTTGAGATTTCTTAATGTAATTGAAACCTTGATTGTATTTTTTTTGAAATATCTATCAATATATTTATAAACCATAAAATTTAAATTATTTTAATATTAAATTTTAAATGGAATAGATTCAGAGAAAAATCCCAAATTCCAATGGAATTAGAATTGTGGGTGAATTTTCATATTGATGTAACTGATAAATTATCAGGGGTATATTTTGAGAAAAATGGATTAAATTACAATCATGAAAACCTATGATTGGATTATTTTAAAAAGGCATGAAATTATGAAAATCCATGTTTTGGTTTTGAAATTGAATTGGAATATTGAAACTGAAAATTGGGAAATTGAATTTTCAATGATGATTGATATGAATTGTGATGATTTTCCGTTTATTTATTGATGGATTCAAAAGATGAAATACTAGGAATCTAGTGGGTTATATTGGACAACAATTCTAGGATCATAGTCCCTTTCAATGTATTTACAATGAAATATATAACAAAAATTTTTTTGACATGATAATCCCTAACGGGATATTGATTATTATTATTCGCATGACCCTAGAGGAAGTTTGAACCCATTTTTATCCACAGTTAATGATTTGAGAATTTTTAGGATCCTATAGCTAGATAATAATGCACTTTAGGAAAGATGACCATGGTGCTTGTTGTGCCTGTTTTGATTGTCTATGTTACTAATTACAGAACTATTTCACTCATTCCATATGATTTATGTAATATCATTTATATAAAAGCATTATTTAATCCATGTTTGAAATGTTTTCCATCAATTGAAAATAATTAATTTTTGGGATTAAATATGAAAATGGTTTTATGATCAATGACCTATTTTATTTAAATCGAATGCATGATTAGTTTATTGTTATGGAATTTATTATGGTACACTTGAAGAGACTCTAATAGTATTCTTATCTCACACCCAACCTTTGACTTAGGGAATATGTTAACTCTATTAATCTAGGTCTGAGAAATGGGAAGTTGCCACTTTTAAGTGGTGGATGTTCATGATCTTATAGACCATGGAATGTTAATAGAGGTGATCGGTGGAGATTTAATCCAATTTTTTGATGGGATTTATGAGTATTTATCTTCATAGGTACTATGTTATTTGATGATTTACTTCATTTGGTTTTATTTTAACAATTTATTATGGTAATTTATCCAATTTTAGTGTCAAGCATTCTAACTTTTATCCTTTTATCTTCTAGTATTTTTGGAAAATCCATTCCCTCTTTGATCATGTATGATGCCTTGTTCTAGTCTCCAACCCATGGGATCAAGAAAACCCATTAGCCCATGTAATATTCATCTTAGGTATCAGGATTTCCAAGGTATCTAGGATGGTTCATAACCATAGAGGTACAGTTAATCACTTTTTTATCTTTCATGAGTTCAAAACCCAATCCCTTTTTGGATGCATCGCTACAGATCAAAAATCATTCCCACTAGTGGGTAATTTAAGAACAGGTGAAGTTATTTTCTAATTATTCAATGCTTTAAATATATCTCTGTATTCACCATTATAGTTTATCTTCACCCCATTCCAAATTATCTTGGTTATTGGGATTGAAAAGAATGGGAAGTTTCTCACTAATTGATGATAATACCCAAATAATCCTAGGAAACTATGAATTTATATAATATATGGAGGTATATTCCATCATTTCAATTGAATTGGTTTTTTGAAGGATCTATATATGTCCCATTGTTGGTGATCCGAAAACCACATGATGATGCAAAACAGTGTATAAACACATTATCTTGGTTCAACTATGGATAACTATTAATATCCTTAAGTTCAAAATTTGACATTAAATAAGGAGTCTTGGATATTGAAAAATCTCAAAGTATAATATTGATTGGGAACTCATCCTCAGGGTTAGGTGGATTACCTAACCATTCTTTTGGAAATAAATAATCATATTCCCTTAAAATGGGAATATCATTAAGGATGGTATTTTTCTTAGTCTCAATAAATTTGTAAAGATATGATTTATCATAAGGAAATAGTTTCCATGATTGAGATGATAATACAAAATGTGATTCATCCTCTTACTTTTACATGTATTGAATTAGAGACTGATTTGTAATAAAGATGGTGATTTATTTTCCTTATCAATTTATGTTTTATCTAAATATTTAAAGGCATTCAATACTCTGAATAGAATCAAATTACTATTAAAGGATTATCATTGGGTTTTCTCAAATATTCAGCCCATAAATTTTGATAGGGATGGATTTATATACTTGGGATGCCATGATTTCCCCAATATTTATTTCCATCGATAATTCCATTTTCATGTTTTTAGGTTGGGACTGAATATTTATAGGTAACTTCTATGATATACAGGATTTAATTAAACTATATTCACATAAAAAATTAGATGTTTATGAATGTGGGATAAGCATACCATTAACTATTGGATTCTGGTTTGAATAATTTACAAAATCAAAATATGACATTGGGACAAGAATGTAAAAATGATTAAACTCCTGAAAGGGAAACTATTTAAATTAAAGGGATAACTCCAAAATAAAATATATTCCTTAACCTATGAATTTATAGGATTCAATATATGTAATCTGTGGCCTATTTCCTGTCATAATGTCTTATGGGAACTTTGTTCCCCTAGTAATTGTTCACAATGAGGTTGTTAATTTACCAAAGCACATCCTCTCAGAGTTTCAAAAAATGCGTGCAGAAATTCCTCTTTATTATGGACCTGGTTATGATCCATTCTAGCTAAATGAACCCTTTTTTGGGTTATTATCTCTAGGTACAATTTTGGAAAATCCATATCCACTTATATTATCCATAATTATATTTATTTACTTGGTAACCAGTTACTATATACTTTGTCCAAATTTTGGGAAGTTTAAATTTTCTTACTCGTACCCATATATATCTTATTAGTATGTTATTATCATAACCCCTAAAAATGACTACACTTTAATTTGAATACAACTATGAAAAAAATATTTTAATACACATTAATTAATTATTTATTATATAAGGATAAAATTAATACAAACCATGAATATTGTGAGGAAAAGTGTCTCTGGGTAATTTGATATATAGAGTAATAGCATAAAATATACATAAAAATACATAAACTAAAACTACATAACATGACCATAAATTATCTTGATCTTATAAAAATGGATGGAATAATCTAGCGACAAACATAAGAAAAGAGTGAGCTATAAATCCCAAAAGAGAATAATCTAGGCATAACATGATGAAAGTAGTAAATTTCAGTTAATGGGAAAAAAGGTAACATAATAGGGGTGAGAATAATAAATATAACCATCGAATAATGATATATGATGATGAAATAATAGAATAAAGGGAATGTAGAAAAACATAAAAACATAACATCATAAACATTAGTCAATAATAACTACCAGGAAATCATAACATTTTGTTCCTAGGATAACCTCCTATTCACTATATATGTGATTTCATGAGATAAAAATATTAACCAATGCATTATATGACTATATAATTTGTGGCACACCCATAAAATTCATATCATGTAACTGAATAATTGTGAAACATAAATCATACAACAAAAGAACATATTTAATATATATTAACTGAGCGATTATGGAGTGAGAATTACATACATGGAATTTCCCAATAAATAAAGGATATTTACATCTAGGGGAATACCATTGACTTGTAAATGTGGTGGGTATTCACTATAAAACTGTTTGGGAGAGGGAATTGATGGGATATTTTGACAACATAAATGGGGTACATAAATATTCATATAATGGTTTGATGAGATTGAAATGGTTATACCTTCACTATTAAATAATATTTATAATAATATTGAGGTGTCAAAACATATCCCAACATGAAAAATTAGAAATACAAATTCATAATATAAACATGGTTCTTGTGTAGAAGGGGGGAGAGGGTCACTTACCGTGCGATGAAACATCTTAAATATTTATAAGAACTTATTATGTTCTTGAGGGAACCTGGTGAGGGATATAGAGAGGGAATGTATATTCTAATTCACTATTGAATTATTTTTAGTGAATAATAATGGTAGGATGGTAGGGTTTTTATAGAAAAATAGAAGGGAGTTCTTTTTTAATTTAAAAACATAGGAATTTGAATCTATATGATAATGTAATCAAAACAAAAAACCATTTTAGGGTCTCATCCCATGGTATATTCCAAAGAGGATGTGGTTTTCAATATTTTATAATTCTAATAATTGAAATTATTAAAGTATTACTCTTTTTTATCTATAAGTGAGTCATTTTTATAGTGAGTTTATTTTAAAACATTGAAATATATTATTAATTTTAGAGGATTTATTAAAATTTTATAATATTAAATAAATCAATTCAAGAAAACATTATTTTTAATGGAAAAAATAATTTTTGTTTTGGATACTCTTTATAGAATTTATTAATTCACTTTTTTAATTTAATGATGTCATAATACATACCATATAATTATTATGTATTAAATTTTTACCCAAAAAATTGAGTGTCTCAGAAAATTAGGAATAGTTTATTGTTAGAAAATTATGACATGTTGATTTCAAAAATAGTATTTATTTTATAATAATTATTCTCTAAATTACAAAATTTTCCCTATTAAATAAAAAATAACCATTCCTTGAAAAATAGTATTTTTTATTACAATTCTTGTTTTTTGAACTTTATAAAAATTACATTGGACTGCATAATATTATATTATAATTTATTTTAAAATATATTATTAAATAATAATATTTTATTAAAATAGTATTTATTTAATAACATATCTAAATTCATCAAAAATGGTGTCTTGTATGAAATTATATATTTCCAAAAAAAATTGTGCTCCATCATATCAAAATATAAACTTTATCAACAATTATTATTCATCTATTTTATTGTAATAAAAGATAAATATAATAGTTATTTTATAAAAAATAAAGAAATAAAAAAGCATAAAATAAGGGCCTAGATACATATCATTTTATTATAGTAATGATTTCCCTATGGGTAAGGCTTGTGATGGTGAAATGTTCTAGGGTTGTTTAGCATTCATGGTTTGGGTCATAATCTTGATACACTTGAACATATTATATAAATAGGTTTGTTTATGTATTAATTGTTTAATATATTGTTGGTATTGGTCAAGGGAAAAGCCTACTGATTTTGTCTTCCTCATAATCATTGATAAATGGGATTCATAGGGTATGATCCTACTGGTCAAGGCCACTGAGTCCTTTGTATATTCCATGTTTATTTATCATAACCCTATATATTAACTAATACTATGATCATTGTATAATGGCTATCATGTCAATGTTTATGATTCCAAAAAAATATCAGGATATAATCTATAAGATTCAAAAATTACCAAATTAGTGACTATGTTTTCTATTACCACATTACTTAACAAAACATTTACTAATTTGAAAATTTAATTTCATTTATAAATCATTTTTCATTACAAGATAATAATGGTCAATTTTCCAAAAGCATTAATAATATCTAGAAAAATCATGAAAACAACAGATCTCATTCATTGTGGTTAGTCTTGGCATTCATTAAATAAAATCCATTTTTTATGGATCTAGTGACATACCCTCACTTGAGATACATGAACAAAAAATAAAACATTTTGTATTCAAAATTCACACATTGTATTTTTTTCATAGTGATTATCCTTTCTTAGGGTATTGATTAAAATCATGAAGTGAACTTCATCCATATTCACTTTAAATGTGTAATAATATCGTCTATAAAGACTACCCCAAAAATTTCAAGGTAATATCTAAAGACATTATTCATTAAATACATGAAGATATAAAGGGAATTGGTAAGAACAAATGACATCACTATAAGTTCACAATTTCCACTACTCATATATAAGGTCATCTTGAGTATTTCATCTCTTTTTAAACTCAATTGATAATATCTAGATCTAACATAAATTTTCAAAAAAATATTGTGATCTATATAATTGATCAAACTAATCTTCAATATGCGGTAAATAATACTTATTCGAGATTTTGATTTTGTAATGTCCTTGATATGAAATGAATAGTTTCATTATTCCATATTTCTTCTAAAAAAATTGGTGCACCCCATGGTGAAACACATGGATGAATGCAGATTCTCCAAAAAAAATTCTAAAATTCCTATATGTCATTCAAAACCATTCTATGTGGATTATTTTAAATTGTTGTAGCACTATGTATGTGTTTTATGAAAAACTGAACTCCTTGATTTGGTGGAAGACCACAAAATTTTTCTAGAGAAACATGAAAAAACTTGTGTACAGTAGACATATATTCGATTTCTAGATTCTACCCAATCATCTGATACAAAATACCCTACTAATAAGAATCCAGACCCATAAAATAGATGCAATTTTCTTTAGATGTTCATATTTATTGTCACACTAATATATGATCATAGGTTGGTTACAAATATGAAATGTGACTTCCCTTACATGTACATTGATGCAGGATTTATGTAAATAATTTCAATCGATGCCTATTATATCTTCAAAATTATCTATGTGGAGAATAATGAGATTTTTGAGATGCACATTCCCAGAAAGATTAATTAGAGAAGAATTATAGGCTTGATATGTGATGATAATATAATTAATTTTTTTCACTAGTAATTCAACATCAAATTTTTGTTGTGGTATTGTTATACCCTAATAAAAATCATAAGATAAAAAATATTGGGTAGATATAGAATCAAATAAGATAATAGTAGATCGATATTTTATATAATGTGTACCTTTCACAACTCCATTATCGTACCCCAATTTTATGATAGTGACCTTGTATGATTAACCTTTTTATAATATCTTAAGAGGTTCCTTCCATCAATAATCATCATTAACCTTCATATTTTATCACTTGTTATAAATATTTTCCATATTTATTGCATTTGAAACACTAGAGTTTGTGTGGTGAATTATATTGTTCTTTTCATTTATCATTGGATTACTTCTTCCCATCACATCAGCATTCGATCATCTGATGAAATTTATTTCCACATTTAAAATAATTTACGTGTCCAATTCAAATATTTTCCAACATATTTCCTTCAATACTTCATGAAAAATAGAAGAATAATATTATTCCATACAAAGTTTTATTGTTTGAATTTCCTATTAAATTAAAATTTTCTTTTCTTTTAAAAACCATGATATTAATGGCTAACTCTAATATTAATTTCTAACTTGGTGGAACAAAAAATGATTTCTTTATAAAAACTAAATTATATATTGGATTAAACGATTTGGAGAATTTGTTTTAATCCACCAAATTTTGAATCTTCATTTCTTCTTCAGTAATAATACTATAATAATACCTCAGAAGTCTTATAAAATTTTCCACAAATAAACTAATGGATTCATCATTAACATCATTAGATCACTGAATTAATAATATTTTTTTGGATTAAGAAAATAATGAATATAATTTTTGAAAAATAAAATTTTTAACTCATCTAATTCTATGAAGTATATTTTTATTATTTCCTCATGTACATAATGAGATAATACAATTTTCCTATTTTCCCTTCTAGATAGTAGAGAGAAAAAAATGAATTTTTCCTGATCTGGTCACTGGATAATGAAAAATGTCATTTCAATGGTATAAATTCACTTCCCAACAACTAGGGTATCACTATATACACTAATATATGATGCATGTTACCTCATAAGTTCCTAAATAGAACATTGTTCCATTCACACCATGTATGGAAACTTATCCTGATTAAAGGAATGAATTTTTTTTTAAGAATATAAATGCTTTTTCCATTATACCCCCCATAAAATTTGTCTTATTAGGAGTAAAATAATTTAGTTTTTCATAAAATTAAAAATTAACACAATTGATTCATCTTCCAACCATTGAATAAAACTAAAACGTATAATGTGATAAATAATATTACTAGTGGGAAACCTCATTATAAGGTAAATGATTTATAGAATGTCTAAATCAAGACACCGTATTTTCAATATATTATTCCTTCGGTTTAAAGTCGGTCATTTATGATCACAGTCTCTTAAAATCCTATATGATTATTCATAGTGGAATTTTAAATTCACCCATGTATATCCCTGAAGATTCTCAAAGTTGGTGTGAAATAATGCAACACTCACCATACACAAGGATTATGGTCAAGATATACTCCACCAAATATTTTCATTAATATTACCCAAAGATTCATGTGTAAGAAAACCATGGACACATGTAGCATTAAGATAGGTATGTATTGATAGGAAAATCACAATCTTTTATTTACTATAACATCAGATTTTATCTTATACATTGGATTATCCTATGGTCCCTCCCTAGCTTTTTCTTTTCCAAGTTTAAAATTTTAACTCAAGATTTTTATGATACAAACTATATAGACCCACACTTTTTATACCAAAATATTACATATTATTAGATTTATATTCAATACATAAAATTAAAAACCACACCAAAACAATAAAGGTTTAGTGTCTTTAGAAACATGGATAAAAAATCAACTCGTCAATAAAATATCAATATCAAATCCCATTTACTTCAACATAGATATGATCATTATTAGACACATCATACTTAAAAAAATTTCACCATATTCTAGGGAGAAGTAAACATAATAAAGGGTGATATCAGACGCTCAGTAAGGGTAAAAAATAAATATATCAATGTTAATTTATGCATCACATGAACATAATGGGTGTGAGGACCTAATATTAACATTTGAAAATCAGACACAATAATTCCTAGTTAATAAAAATCAATCATATAATAAATCTAGGAAGTTCATAAGATAAGAATCATATATGGGATTAAAGAACCTGATCCATGATAAGGGTACACTGGGATAAAATATTTTTTTTAAAGAGTTACAGAAAGTGTGGAATAATTATAATCATAAAAATATTATTTCAATGAAAACAACTAATACATTAATAACAAGAATGTATTTTTATAACCTCTAATTTACCTAATTTATACTTAGGATAACAACCCATGTACCATTTTTAGTATTGGGAAAACCTCTTGTGTTCCCTCTTTTGAGCTTGAGATAACTCCCATGTACACACTGTTTTCAGGCATTGGATAACGTCATATATACCATTTCAGATAATATAAAATTAGTACATACCTAATTCATTCTTAGATTGTTTAATTTTGTCCCCACCCATTATATTATCATAAATACATTCATATGTATTCTATAAGAACATACAAAAAAACATCATAACTTAACACAAGGAAAAGAAAATGGGTTTCATCAATATTTCATCATCATAACCATTAACCACCAAAAGAAAGATAAAAGATAGTGTTTTTATCATATCCGCAATTAAACTTATGTAACATCAATATATGTTACCATATAATAAGTATTAGTATTAGATATCAATGGAATATTTATTAAGGAAAAAAACATTCCATTATTAAATAATATATTAAAATCAAAAAAAATATAGAATATCATAGGAAAAATTTATTTGAAAATAATCTTCTAAAATATTAAACCAAAATTTAAATAATTGAACAACCATGATGGTGGTAAATTGAAATCGTGTTTTTTATGTTAAAATAATTATTTCTTTCACATTTTTTGTAGAAAGTCGAATGTTACACATTTTGAAAATTAGATGAAGGATCCTTTTATACCATTTTTCAAAATTAAATCATGTGATTAAAATAATTAAAAAAATAAAATGACAATACTATAGAAATTATTGATTTTTTTTAGAAATCATGGACTTCAAAGAAAAAATATTTTTGACATATTTGAGAAATAATATTAGTTTTCTTTAAAAAATTGTTCTTTTGGTTCTCTTGAGTTATTAATATGTGTAAAATTATTTTAAAACCAAAATTTATAAGAAATAAGAATAAGATAATATTATTTATGAAGTTATTTGGAGATAGATCATGAAATTTCAACATTATAAACATTGTTATATATATTCAAAATAAACAACATGGTTGTAGAATAAAACCAATACCTTGTAATAGAATTTCTACAAAAGTTCTTTAGCCACTAGTATTATAAATTTAAATTTATTATAATTATATTAAATATTCATTTATATTCTTAAAATATCATATATTCACCACATATAGCATTTTAGCACAAATTTATTTCTTATTAATATTGTTATTTATGTATAATAATTGTTTAATTTTTAATGAAAATTCTATTTTGGTTGGACCACTACTTATACATTGATCATTATTAAATAATTCATAGAATGTTATTCATGATATAAATATCAAATATATTCACTACATACATATTTATATTCTTCCATAAAAGGTTTAGATAGGAAAAATAAATTGCATCAGTCATGGATATGGTAGGACCTATGTACACATGAACATTGTTTTCAGTTTTAGATGAATTGAACAAGGTAATGGTAAATAATAATTAAACATTAAAAAATCATAATTATATCATATATATAGTGTATATTCATTAAATATAACCTTTTTTCAACCATGTAAGGTGGAAAGGAAAGTAAAAAACATTTCTTGGTGGATGTGGTAGTCCACACATACGCATGGGCATCGTTATTGTTTCTTGATGGATGGTAATATAAAAAAGATGGTATGATGTTAAAATTGGATAACATTAATTATAAAATAATCCTAATATATAAAAATTAAACCAATATTAATAACCATATATAAGATATGGTTATGGAAAAATAAGTGTATCCACTCATAGAGGTGGTAGTACACACACCCGCACGAGCGATACATTGACCTCTCATTTGATGGAAAAGAGGGCGGATAATGGTAGGTACATAATAATAAAAACATTTCAATATATTTTGGACACATGATTTATTATTATCTAATTAATTCCATATATTTTGATAGGGTGGATTAATAAATAAATTAAAAGGTGTCAGGTATAAATATTACCCTTTCTTCAGTATGCCTCCTTTAGATCCCTTTACAAGGACCCATATAAATGTCCTCCTGGAAGTCAAAACCAATATTTCATGGATTTTGAAATATAAAATTCATTTTTAACAATGAAATATTAATGATTTTCAATTAATATAAAGAAGGGGTGTCCCTGTATAGTGAGGGGGGTATGAGAAGACTTGGAAATTCCAAAAATATTAAAATATAATTAAGTCATTTTATAGAAAATTGATTCTAAATTGCCATAGATTTACTGAAAATGAAACTATTATAAAAATTTCAATATTAAATGTTGTTTAGATAGGTTTTAGTGTCATTTTAAAACTTAACTGTTGGTTTACCCTTATGGTAAACAAATATTAATCATACTTGTGATAATAACTTTTTAAATATTAAAAGGATTATTATTTTACTTATAAGGTAATAACTATCACATAAGTAGAAAAGGGATGAAATTTTAGACCATTTAATAACATAAATTTCCTTCTAAAATATTATTGTCATATTTAATAATTTAATTAGAATGTTTACCGTAAAATATTATCAATTTATTTTTAAGACCAACTCACATAAAATTACATTGAGAACAACATGAAAAAATAAAATTTGAATATAATCCTTAAATTTTTTTAATATTTTATATTAATATATAAATTTTTTGGTTCACTTTAAATCACATATAAAATATAACTTTCAGTGTTTCTTAAATCTATTATATTATTTTTTACTGCTTGTAGTGTCATTGAGATACTGTTCTGTTAGCATTAACAATAATTAATTTATCACTAAAAAATGAAAAAATATATTACTATCATAAAAAATAAAATTCCATACCAAATGAAAATTTAAAACTAACCATAACCTAATTTTTCCATATGTAAACATTTAGAGATATTATGTTCAAAATGGTGATGTTTTATAATTTTCATTACATAAAATATTATAAATGTCACTATTTAGATAAAATGAAATCAATATTAAATATATCAAAGTAAATTGACAACTTTTACACATAAAATGAAATATAATCAAGTATTGGGTTGATTTTTAGTCCTCATCTCATGATTTTAGTTTTGTTTTACCTATTTTACCATTACCAAGGTGGCAAGTATTATCAATATTTACTATTCATAATAACCAAAAATAAAAGTTCTATATTTAATAAAAATTATCCTAATAATTCCAAATACAGAATCCATTATTCATCTTTAATAAATTGATGACCAATGAATTCATTTTATACATGTGTAAACCATATTTTTTTATTTTTTTACCTATTCACACCCACAAATAAAATGGCTAGGAGGTAACATTAAAATTAAACAATAAAATTTCAATAGTATATCACATTCTGTTTACCCTCAGTGATGTGTACAAAAAATCAAATAAATAATATTTATTTATGGAGAAACAAATCAAAAACTCTTGGGGTTTTATAATAAGTTTTAATTTGATATTTTGAAATAGTTAATTTTTTCTAATGAATAACATTAAATAATTCTAAAATATTATATTGAACAAAGAAATCATATTATTAGTAATATTAAACATGGTAATATTTAATAATAATAAATAAATAAGTTTTTTTGTAGAAATTAAAATAATTTTTTAAACATGTATTTTGTTTTCCATGATAGAAACCAATGAATCATTTTTTATAATAAAAAATCAATGAAAACCCAAATATATTTATAATCTTCCACCACATATAAATTTTAAGCTTAAAATTAATTTTTTTTCAAAAAAATTGATTTTACATGTTATGTATGATAAAACTAAAATTATTTTAAATAAATATTAAAATATTTATTCTATAATATTATTTAAAAAATTTAAAAATTCATTTTAAAATTAATAAATAATTTAAATCTTATTATTTGAATTAAAAGTATTTACACATGGTGAATGTGGTGTTACCACGGTAAGGATAATGTTTTCAAAAAATTGGTTAACATAGTGAAAAATAATAAATGATATAGAAAATATGTATGATATTTGATATTGAATGAAGGATCAATCTTATATATTTCGACACACCATTATTATCCATTTTTAGTAATTTTTTCCTTGAATAATGGAGTGACATTCATGAAAATAAAAGAGATTTAAAATAGTGATACTCTCTATGCTTTTAAAAGAAGATCACATCCTCAAAATTTATCAACCCACTCCAAAACATCATCTCAAACAAAAAATATTCCCTAATTTCTTCTAAAAACCATCCTCATTCACATGAATCTTATTCTTACCAAATTACCGATATACGGGGACTTAATGAGTTAATGGGATAAATTCCAAAGGGGACGTAATACTCTGAAGCCAAAATTTTCAAGTTATTTTCATCATCTAAACCAATTAAGCCCCCCAAATTACTGATGGTATAAGGAAACATGTATTTTTATTACAATTAAAAGTTATTATAATGATTTAATATCTATTTCATACTTTTTTAAAAAATCATTGAGAAAAAATGAAAACATAATCATTTGTTTTTGTGGACTAATGCCTTCATGAATAAAGAATTTGTTTTTTCACAAACCATTTATATGGATTCTACAAATGTGTTATTTAATTAAAAAATATAAAAATAAATTTTTTTAGATTATGTGATTATAGTTATTTTATGTCACGACCCGTCCTCGGGGCCCGTGCCGTGACTACCCCATGCCCGCCTTCCATAGGCCAGGGGCTGGCGACTAGCACCAAGGCGTAAAATCCCAGTAAACAGGGAAGGCATTGCCTTTATAAGTAACAACCACACAGAGTCAGCAAGCGGAAAGTAAAGTGCAGAAAAGTAAAGGGGGCCGGAAATACAAGCCCAACTGTAAAGTACAACTGAAAAGTAAAGTACAGCAACTGAAGAAAAGACGGCGGCCTCGTGTCGTCCACTGGCAATCCCACATGAAGGGTGGGTACAGATAGCCTCCAGGCTCCTCGGGTCCCACGTCCGCTCCGAGCACGTCCCGCCCTGTGGTCCACCTCCAGGTACCGTCCTGCTCCACGCCCCAACCGCGATCAGCGCTGTCCGTCATCTGCAACCAACACAACAAGGTGCGGGCATAGCCCGTGCAGGGGTGAGTACAAGCTACTCAGTAAGGACCCTGAGACCCCCGAAGGTCTCTCGAAATCCACAAAGGATATAGCACAAAAGAAAGATGCAATCACGAAGTAACATCTGACTCGACTTAGGTATATGCCCATACATATACCTAAGTCCCCAATTCTAGCACTGCTCACGAGCTCAAGAACAACACAATCCACAAAGGAAAGCAAGACTCAAATCCACAAGGAGAGTAAACAGTAAATCTACAAAGGATAGTTCAACACAAACCACAAAGGAGAGTATCATAAGATTCAACTCAACCAGGATTTTCATTATCGAAACCGTAAATGTTGAAGAGCCCCATCTCTGAAGTGTACAGTGGTCCTGTCACGACTCCGAGGTACTGCTCACTAACCTAAGACTGTTGAAGTACTCCTCCTGTCGAGTACCGCGGGTCTGCTGCCAACTACCGGGCGCTCCGTCCGCTGAGGGTCTGCTGCCAAATACCGGGCGCTCACCCAGATAGCCTACTGAGGTACTCCTCCTGTCGAGTACCGCGGGTTTGCCGCCAACTACCAGGCGCTCCGTCCGCCGTGGGTCTGCTGCCAACTACTGGGCACTCCGTCCACTGGGCTAGTCGACTCACTCCAAGTCGAGTCGGTCAAGCAGTCGTCAGGTCTCAGTCATCTACACGGTCTCCGTACTCCGCACGCACGTCTCCACCGTCGCGGGTCTGTCGCTACAACCAAGCGCACACACTCCGTAGAGTATCGCGGGTCCGCCGCTACAACCAAGCGCTCCACCGCCAAGGGTCTGCTGCTGCATCCAAGCGCACCACCACTGTCAAGTACCACGGGTCCGCCTCTACACCCAAGCGCTCCACCGCTCAAGGTAAAAAGAAGATTCAGCTCACACAGGTTCGGTAGCACTCTTCCACGTAGGATCGCTGAGTGCAGTAGTCGACGCAGTCCACTGAGGATCTCTGCACAGTCGTCGCCGCAGTCCACGAAGGATCTCTGCTCGGCCGTCGTCGCAGTCCACGGAGGATCTCTGCTCTGTCGTCGTCGCAGTCCACAGAGGATCTCTGCTCTGTCGTCGAAGCCACAGCCAGCACTAGGGTTCCCGCACTTAGCGAGCTCGTTTAGGAGGGTCCGCTCCACGAGCCGAGAGGCTGATACATCAACTGACACTTAGTCCGAAGTTGATGTATCCAAAAGTTCCGTATCGACAACAGGATCTCAACGCAACAGACGGCGCGTCAATCGGACGCCCGGTCTGAGAGTTATTGGCATTTCCGTCCCAGGGGCCCGGTTGGTTTTTAGGGCAAAACCAACCGGACCGTACTCCGCCTGTATCCGATCCTCGGGCGGAGTATGCCAAAAGTTCCGTCTCACTTAGAGAAAACTACCACAGCTGACGGTACGTCGATCGGACGTCCGTAGCTCAAGTTATGAGCGTTTCCGCTCCGAGGGCCCGGTTGGTTTCGTGTACGAACCAACCCGGCCGAACCCAAAGTCTTCCGAAACCTTGAGTATAATATACCGAAACGACCGTTTCGATCCAAGGATCGCGTAGCCGCTGACGGTTCGTCAATCGGAGGTCCCAGGCCCAAGATATGGGCGAAAGACCGAAGAGGGCCCGAAACGGGGGTTCTGGGCCCGGGGCGACCCGGCCCGAACCCCCCCTTGGGTCGGCCGGACCGGGTCGGCCCGACCCGGCGAGGCCGGGTCCGGTCCGGCCTGGGCGCGGCCCGGCCGCCCGAACCGGCCGGCTCGGGTTCGGCCGCGCGGCCGAAGGAGGGCGCCGCGGGCTTGACCCGCGGCTCAAGCGAAACGCGGCCCCGCGGGGGGCCGCCTGTCACGCGGACGCGGCCGGGCCGCCGCGTCCGTTCCCGGTTCCGCGCGGCCGCGGAACCGGCCGCCGCTGCCGCCGCGGCTTCAGCCGCGGCGGACATCCTCTACGGCGGCGCGCCGGGCGCCGCCGCCACCGCCTTCCGCGGGCCGCCGGAGATGCTCCGGTGGCCCGATTCCTTTCCTGTCTGCGCCGTTGCTCCTCCCGGGGGCCGACCTTCACTGCAGGATCAACAGATCGCCCCTGCCGCGCGGTTCGTCGTCGTCCGCCATATCCGCACAACAAAAGAGATCGGCGGAGGGTTGCCGGGTCTTGTTCGCTAGACCCGCACCCTCCGCGTTAGTCATAAACCACGGGAGGAATAATCAACAACAATTTTAAATAAATTAAAATTGTCGGAGATCATGTTCTTCACTTTAAAAGAATAAACACGGGGGAAATAAGATAAAATAATCCAATATCCCTTACCTCGCAGCTGTCGTTGCCGAACGAGGGATCGTCGCGGGATTGCTCGTCGTGGAAGAAGGGGGGATCGTCGCGTCGTCGCGGTATCCGGCGTCGCGTCGCCAATCTCCGGATCAAGATCAAACGGATTTAATTAATTTAAATCCGTTGATATCGAATTATAAAAAGGGGAGAATTTAGAAGTTTCGATTCTCACCTTTAACCGCCGATCGCAGGTCCGCCGCGGAAGAAGAGGCACCGAAGAAGAAGAAGGTCGCAGAAAAGTTGTTGACGTCGCGGATCGTGCGTCGTCGAATTCCGGTTCCGGCGTTCTTCACGTTCTTCGCGTTCTTCGCGTTCTTCGCGTTCTTCGCGGGGAGATGAAGAAACAAGATCCTCTCAAATCCTTTCAAAGGATTTTTAGGTTGGTCTTATTTTATAAACATGCCAACATACGAAACCGGTTAAGAAACGATCCATCAATTCGAAAGAAACGACCCATTTAATTCACGAAAGAAACAGCCCATTTAATTCACGAAATAAACCGCCCAATTAAATGGTCTGTTAAGAATTAAATAAAACGCGTCGGTTGACTTTTCAGTTACCTTGACGGGTTTTCGCGGGTGCGTTACTTAGCGAAAGAAACGGCGGGGCTCGTGCGGGCCCCACCTCACAAATATCCTACCAAGGGGGTAGGATATTTCTGGATAGCATCCTATCCAGTTCAACTCAGTTCAAGCCGCCTTTAAGTGACTTCAAGTGGCTTCCAAGCAGCTTAAGTGAAATAAAATAAAGTTGTCGCACAACTTTATTTTATTCTGACTTAAAGCCACAAAATTTAAAAACCACGTCTGAGCAAACGCAACTCCGGAAGAGGCGTTTCTAAGCAAATACCGGCGCTGCGATTTCATCGGTGCCCTCAGAATTTGATTCCGGGCACCGGTTCAAAAGATAGAAAAACCCGCTCGTCCGTTCACTGAACGTACCCGAGCCAAACTTCGGAAATTGATTCCGGGCACACCGGGCCTCGGAATCAGGTGCCGTCTGAAGCTGCGCTCTTGTAAAATTCCAAAGAAAATTAAGAAAAAAAAATTCCTTGAAATTTGCGGGTCTTTACATTACTCCCACCTCAGGGCTTTACGTCCCCGTAAAGATACATCAAAAACTAGGGGAACAAATGGGGGTACTGAGCACGCATCTGAGCCTCCCGCTCCCAAGTGCTCTCCTGGAGGTTCCCGTGCTGCCATCTGACGCGCACAAGAGGAATCGACCGCCCACGTAGGACCCGCTCCTGTCGATCCTCGATCTCCACTGGGACCTCCGCAAAAGTCGCCCCATCGTCCACGTCCAGCTCCCCAAAGTCGATGATGTGCGTCGGGTCGTGCACGTATCTCCTCAGCTGAGACACGTGGAAGACGTCGTGCACCCGGTGCAACTGAGGTGGTAGAGCCAGGCGATAAGCCACCTCTCCTATCCTGCTGAGGACCTGGAAACGCCCGATGAAACGTGGAGACAACTTGCCGCCTCGGCCAAATCTCCGTAAACCACGTCGAGGTGAGGCACGCAAAAAGACGTGGTCGTCATCCTCGAACTCTAGTGGCCTCCGCCTCCTGTCAGCATATGACTTCTGCCGGCTCTGAGCTGTCCTCATCCTCTCCTGGATGATCTGGACCTTCTCTGTCGTGGCCTGGACCATCACAGGTCCCACAAGAGCTGCAAGATTTCTTCTTTGCCGAAAAGAGAAATCTGGTCTCATCCCCTGGATGAACCACATTCTTTGCCTAAAACAGTCAATCCTAACATGGATGATACTAATCCATACCAAGGATGACGTCGTAAGGCCTCGACGCTACTACTAAGAGATTCAACTGTTACTCTCGCCTCCAAGGGTTGAGTCACACTGTCGGCATCAGTGTGTGGTAACTGGGTCTCCTCCAGTAGATGTCTCACAAGTGAGGGTCAAGTCAACAGCCAAAACTGGAATCTCCTAGTAACATCACGAAAGAGGACAGGAAAGAAAATATCACAAAGGTATGCATCTTTTATTATTGCAGCTCATATTACAAGATGCTACACAAAAGCAACAAGGAACCAGAAGTACAAAGGATGTATCCACTAGTTCTGCTCCTGTCCATCAGCTCCCAGGGCTCCATGATCGAAGGCCTCGACTGCCTGAAGCTGAGCTCTCCCCTGCGGTCGGGTTGGACCTCCTGGTGGTGGTGGTGGTAGAGCCTCAAAGCGTCATCCACCACCTGCTGCTCGGCCAGCTCCTCTACCTCGTCCGTCTCCTCCCTGCAGACCGCCACGGTCGAACCTCTGCCTCTGCCTAGGTGGTTCCTCAACCGTCTGCTGCTCCCCCGCATGGCGGGTCGGGCAGTCACGAGCCATGTGACCAATTCCGCCACAGGAGTAGCACTGCCCACTCTCGGCACGCCTGGCTCTGACTCCACCCCGGCTTCCCCGCACAACTGAGCCTGAGTCGTGCAGTCGGCCACTGGTAGGTCTGGTCTGCCTGGAACCCTGAGTCATCTATCGGCTACCTGCTACCGAAGACTCCGCTACGTGCCGCCCTGCGGTGGGTCTCTGTGCTGGTGTAGACTCAGCAAGGAAGCTCTCGATCAGAAGGGCCCGCTCTAGTACTCCTGTCTGAGTCGGTATGCTGAGGGAGATCAGCGATGCCCTGATCTCGTGTCTCAAACCCTGCTCGAAGGTCCGGGCCCGGAAGAAGGGGTCCCGTACCATGTTGGTCGAGTAGCGAGATAGGTCAGTGAACCTCGCCGCGTACTGAGCGACCGTCATGCTGCCCTGGCGCAGCTGGAGAAGCTCCTGGATGCGCACCGCTCGGAGGGTGGCCGGGACGAACTCAGAGCGGAAGAGGCTCTCGAAGTCCGTCCAGAGCAAGGATGCCTCATCGTGAACCTGGAGCATCAGGCTCCACCATCGTCCTGCCGCTGCCTGCAGGAGGCTCGCCGCGAGAATCACCATGAGATCCGCTGGTGTCCTCACTAGCCTAAAGATCCGTACCACCGCCTCTAGCCAGTCCTCGGCGGCCTGGGGGTCCGCCTCACCGCGAAACCTGGGCGGTCGCTGGCTCTGAAACTCATGCAGTGCCCTGAGGCGACGTGCATCGTCAGCGTCTGGTACTGGCAGCATCGGTGGCTCGGCGGGTAAAGCTACCGCCGGTGCCACTGCTGGCAAAGGGCCCTGCACCGAGGCCTCGTCGCTCGGTGGGCTGCCGTCGCGCCCTACACTCGGAACCCTAGCTGGCTGTCGTCGCGGGGCCATCCTGAAAAGGAGAACAAGAGCACCACAGTCAGAACAGTATACCTGGTGAGCTGGCACAAGTAATCACAAGGAAAACTTGAGACTTTCATGAAGCAGATCAGTATACCCGGTGAGCTGACACAAGCAATCACAAAGAAAACTTGAAACACACACGCAATCAATGTTTTCATGCATTAAGTCGGAAATCAGGAGTCAGGGTCCTGGTGTACGGATACGTCGGCCGCCGCACCAACACTGGGCTCCCTGAACTGATAACCACACTCAATACACTAAACACTATTGCTTCATATAGAAAGAAAGGACGATCAGAGTCTGCGGTAGAACCGACCGCCTCTGATACCAATTTGTCACGACCCGTCCTCGGGGCCCGTGCCGTGACTACCCCAAGCCCGCCTTCCATAGGCCAGGGGCTGGCGACTAGCACCAAGGCGTAAAATCCCAGTAAACAGGGAAGGCATTGCCTTTATAAGTAACAACCACACAGAGTCAGCAAGCGGAAAGTAAAGTGCAGAAAAGTAAAGGGGGCCGGAAATACAAGCCCAACTGTAAAGTACAACTGAAAAGTAAAGTACAGCAACTGAAGAAAAGACGGCGGCCTCGTGTCGTCCACTGGCAATCCCACCTGAAGGGTGGGTACAGATAGCCTCCAGGCTCCTCGGGTCCCACGTCCGCTCCGAGCACGTCCCGCCCTGTGGTCCACCTCCAGGTACCGTCCTGCTCCACGCCCCAACCGCGATCAGCACTGTCCGTCGTCTGCAACCAACACAACAAGGTGCGGGCATAGCCCGTGCAGGGGTGAGTACAAGCTACTCAGTAAGGACCCCGAGACCCCCGAAGGTCTCTCGAAATCCACAAAGGATATAGCACAAAAGAAAGATGCAATCACGAAGTATCATCTGACTCGACTTAGGTATATGCCCATACATATACCTAAGTCCCCAATTCTAGCTCTGCTCACGAGCTCAAGAACAACTCAATCCACAAAGGAAAGCAAGACTCAAATCCACAAGGAGAGTAAACAGTAAATCCACAAAGGATAGTTCAACACAAACCACAAAGGAGAGTATCATAAGATTCAGCTCAACCAGGATTTTCATTATCGAAACCGTAAATGTTGAAGAGCCCCATCTCTGAAGTGTACAGTGGTCCTGTCACGACTCCGAGGTACTGCTCACTAACCTAAGACTGCTGAAGTACTCCTCCTGTCGAGTACCGCGGGTCTGCTGCCAACTACCGGGCGCTCCGTCCGCTGAGGGTCTGCTGCCAAATACCGGGCGCTCACCCAGATAGCCTACTGAGGTACTCCTCCTATCGAGTACCGCGGGTTTGCCGCCAACTACCAGGCGCTCCGTCCGCCGTGGGTCTGCTGCCAACTACTGGGCGCTCCGTCCACTGGGCTAGTCGACTCACTCCAAGTCGAGTCGGTCAAGCAGTCGTCAGGTCTCAGTCATCTACACGGTCTCCGTACTCCGCACGCACGTCTCCACCGTCGCGGGTCTGTCGCTACAACCAAGCGCACACACTCCGTAGAGTATCGCGGGTCCGCCGCTACAACCAAGCGCTCCACCGCCAAGGGTCTGCTGCTGCATCCAAGCGCACCACCACTGTCAAGTACCACGGGTCCGCCTCTACACCCAAGCGCTCCACCGCTCAAGGTAAAAAGAAGATTCAGCTCACACAGGTTCGGTAGCACTCTTCCACGTAGGATCGCTGAGTGCAGTAGTCGACGCAGTCCACTGAGGATCTCTGCACAGTCGTCGCCGCAGTCCACGAAGGATCTCTGCTCGGCCGTCGTCGCAGTCCACGGAGGATCTCTGCTCTGTCGTCGTCGCAGTCCACGGAGGATCTCTGCTCTGTCGTCGAAGCCACAGCCAGCACTAGGGTTCCCGCACTTAGCGAGCTCGTTTAGGAGGGTCCGCTCCACGAGCCGAGAGGCTGATACATCAACTGACACTTAGTCCGAAGTTGATGTATCCAAAAGTTCCGTATCGACAACAGGATCTCAACGCAACAGACGGCGCGTCAATCGGACGCCCGGTCTGAGAGTTATTGGCATTTCCGTCCCAGGGGCCCGGTTGGTTTTTAGGGAAAAACCAACCGGACCGTACTCCGCCTGTATCCGATCCTCGGGCGGAGTATGCCAAAAGTTCCGTCTCACTTATAGAAAACTACCACAGCTGACGGTACGTCGATCGGACGTCCGTAGCTCAAGTTATGAGCGTTTCCGCTCCGAGGGCCCGGTTGGTTTCGTGTACGAACCAACCCGGCCGAACCCAAAGTCTTCCGAAACCTTGAGTATAATAAACCGAAACGACCGTTTCGATCCAAGGATCACGTAGCCGCTGACGGTTCGTCAATCGGAGGTCCCAGGCCCAAGATATGGGCGAAAGACCGAAGAGGGCCCGAAACGGGGGTTCTGGGCCCGGGGCGACCCGGCCGGAACCCCCCCTTGGGTCGGCCGGACCGGGTCGGCCCGACCCGGCTCGACCCGGCTAGGCCGGGTCCGGTCCGGCCTGGGCGCGGCCCGGCCGACCGGACCGGCCGGCTCGGGTTCGGCCGCGCGGCCGAAGGAGGGCGCCGCGGGCTTGACCCGCGGCTCAAGCGAAACGCGGCCCCGCGGGGGGCCGCCTGTCAAGCGGACGCGGCCGGGCCGCCGCGTCCGTTCCCGGTTCCGCGCGGCCACGGAACCGGCCGCCGCTGCCGCCGCGGCTTCAGCCGCGGCGGACTTCCTCTACGGCGGCGCGCCGGGCGCCGCCGCCTCCGGTCGCCGGCGCCGCCGCGCCGGCGACCCGCGTCGCCACCGCCTTCCGCGGGCCGCCGGAGATGCTCCGGTGGCCCGATTCCTTTCCCGTCTGCGCCGTTGCTCCTCCCGGGGGCCGACCTTCACTGCAGGATCAACAGATCGCCCCTGCCGCGCGGTTCGTCGTCGTCCGCCATATCCGCACAACAAAAGAGATCGGCGGAGGGTTGCCGGGTCTTGTTCGCTAGACCCGCACCCTCCGCGTTAGTCATAAACCACGGGAGGAATAATCAACAACAATTTTAAATAAATTAAAATTGTCGGAGATCATGTTCTTCACTTTAAAAGAATAAACACGGGGGAAATAAGATAAAATAATCCAACATCCCTTACCTCGCAGCTGTCGTTGCCGAACGAGGGATCGTCGCGGGATTGCTCGTCGTGGAAGAAGGGGGGATCGTCGCGTCGTCGCGGTATCCGGCGTCGCGTCGCCAATCTCCGGATCAAGATCAAACGGATTTAATTAATTTAAATCCGTTGATATCGAATTATAAAAAGGGGAGAATTTAGAAGTTTCGATTCTCACCTTTAACCGCCGATCGCAGGTCCGCCGCGGAAGAAGAGGCACCGAAGAAGAAGAAGGTCGCGGAAAAGTTGTTGACGTCGCGGATCGTGCGTCGTCGAATTCCGGTTCCGGCGTTCTTCACGTTCTTCGCGTTCTTCGCGTTCTTCGCGTTCTTCGCGGGGAGATGAAGAAACAAGATCCTCTCAAATCCTTTCAAAAGATTTTTCGGTTGGTCTTATTTTATAAACATGCCAACATACGAAACCGGTTAAGAAACGATCCATCAATTCGAAAGAAACGACCCATTTAATTCACGAAAGAAACAGCCCATTTAATTCACGAAATAAACCGCCCAATTAAATGGTCTGTTAAGAATTAAAGAAAACGCGTCGGTTGACTTTTCAGTTACCTTGACGGGTTTTCGCAGGTGCGTTACTTAGCGAAAGAAACGGCGGGGCTCGTGCGGGCCCCACCTCACAAATATCCTACCAAGGGGGTAGGATATTTCTGGATAGCATCCTATCCAGTTCAACTCAGTTCAAGCCGCCTTTAAGTGACTTCAAGTGGCTTCCAAGCAGCTTAAGTGAAATAAAATAAAGTTGTCGCACAACTTTATTTTATTCTGACTTAAAGCCGCAAAATTTAAAAACCACGTCTGAGCAAACGCAACTCCGGAAGAGGCGTTTCTAAGCAAATACCGGCGCTGCGATTTCATCGGTGCCCTCAGAATTTGATTCTGGGCACCGGTTCAAAAGATAGAAAAACCCGCTCGTCCGTTCACTGAACGTACCCGAGCCAAACTTCGGAAATTGATTCCGGGCACACCGGGCCTCGGAATCAGGTGCCGTCTGAAGCTGCGCTCTTGTAAAATTCCAAAGAAAATTAAGAAAAAAAAATTCCTTGAAATTTGCGGGTCTTTACATTTTATTTCTATATCCTGTTACAATTCATTGAATAATGAGTGGACCGTCCATGGACATGTGGACTTCCACCTCCATAAAATTACATATTTCATTTTACCACAACCACAAAAAAGATTTATTTGAAATATGGATTAGTGGTCAAAAATATATTTATGTCAATAATATTTTTAAAGATATTATATTTCAAGAAATAAGTGATAAATATAAGTAATGGTTATAGAAACTTTAATCATCTTAAATGAACTAATCAAGGAAAATTTCTTAATTTTTTTGTATTTTCAAATAAAAATTGAATCTGTATATATATATTTTCATAATGGAATAAAAAAGAAAATATAAATACATTAAAACATAGATAATTATGTTATTATACCACATCTTTGATTGGGTTCAATAAACCAAAAGTTTTACAAAAAAATTAATCACAAAACACTAAGTAACCAATCTAAACAAAAACAATATTAAAAATTAAAAAATAATAATAAATGAACCTTATAAAGTTAAATATATATAAATATGTTTCCTGTATATATATATAATTAATTTTATATAATTATTTTATAAGTTAACAAAAAAATTAGTGTGAATCCAAACGATAGGTAACTAATCCTCGAAAACAATCTAGATACTTATAAGTTACAATTTCAATTTGTTTTCATTTTTTAATTGTTATTCTTAGTTACACATTATATAATAAATACATTTATATATATCATTACATATATACCAATTTATATATCCTTTTGATTTATGTATTTATGCATTTACTTATTTCCCTTTAAAATTCCCACTATAAAGTAAACCTGCTTTAAGTGATCATTCGAATTTCTTCGGAAATGTTAATAATCACCCCCCATAATAGTTTATTAAAAAATTAGTAGATTATAGACACCAATATTATTTTATGGATAACCCTCTGGGAACAATACTTGTTTTTTAAACCCATAATTCCTAAAAAAGATTCATTTGTTATTTTATAAATTCTCCACACAAGAGGTTCATTTTAATTATTTCTTCTCCATATTTTTCACAAGAATTATATTCATTGTAAATAAATTTACAAGATCAATTTACTTTTTTAATTTATGAGAGTATAAAACAATTTATTTCTATATTCGTTTGTGAATATATAAAATTTATCATTCGGTTATTCCTTGAATCAGAATTATAGAACCAACATGTTTCTCATGGGTTTTATAATAATAAGTAATAAATTTTTAATTTATTTTTCACTCACTGAATGCCTATGTATGACTTCATTATGTTATGGGTGAATTGGAATTATATAACCCTAAAAAAAATTAAATACTTATATCTCATTATAGTTTTTCAAGGTACCATGGTGTGATCCTGGTATGTCTTTGGTTCTTTTCAACTAAATTCTGTTTTTTTGGGAGTGACCATTGAATTATGATTATGATATCATATCTTATGTTTTTGAACCATATTCTATTAGTAAATTATATTAAGTTTATATTTATTTATTTCACATCACTATGCTTGTGATCATTCTATTTATGATGTTATGTTATGCCTATTGACTCACAAGTTTGGATTTATTGTCATGTTTACTTCCTTATATGGATTTATAGATCATGCTTTTTTATATGTAATTTCCACAGGGCATCTATTCAAATTTTTAAGGATTTATGGTAGTTATGAAAAATATGTATAGTTTTAAATAAATTTTTTTTTTATATTTATGATGTTGTAATTATCTATCTAATCTTTAAAGTACACTAAAACTCTATATCATCAGTTTGTAGTAGAAATAAATTAATATCAAAATTTACAATGTAAGGTGTCTTTAAGGATTGTGTCACTATAGTTAGTATCATAGGTAGCTGTAGTTTTTTCTAGCTATTATGATGACAATATATTAGTTAATACCATATTGTATGATACTTTTTATAGGAGAGTATCCTAAAATTTTGGTAGTATAGAGATCATGTCATTTTACTTTCAATTACATCCCTATCTGAATAGTTTAATGTAGATATGATTATGGCTCAAATTTATATAGGGTTAGTAATCATTAAATGGGAATATTTTTTATTAATTTAATCATCACTCAGTGCACTATGAATAGTTAGAAGACTGAACACATGGAATAACAATCTCATGGGAGATTATTTGGTTAATCATATACCCTTTACGAAGCACTATCAAGGAGAGATAACCAAGTAATTTTAATGGATTTGATAAATAAATATGAGAAAACTAAAATTATCATAACCTAGGTTGAAGTAATGATGATATAAGTTGAAGTGAGAGTGATATATTTAAGAAAACGAACTATAAGTTAATATGATAGTATTATAAAGTTAGAAATGTTAAGGTAAATATTTTCCTTAGTTATTTATGGTAATTATATTATAATGTTAATCGTTTTCCCTTCATGTTAAAAACTTTTGGTTTTATTAATTATTGTAACTAGAAAGAACCATTATTTATAGGGATAGTGTGATTATTTATTAAATGAACAACCTTTCAAAATGGCATACATAGTAAGAAACCATGTGATTTTGAAAAACCATTTCTCACGAAATGTGATTAACATTGCGGACATATCCAAAGTCCCAAACACACCAAAGAATAGGAGGATATATTCACCTATAAGTTCATGTGAAAATATGATAATTTAAAAAATATTTAATTTCCCACATATCAACAATGTGTAAAGAAACAAGATGAAAAATTTCTTAAAAAGAAGTGTAAATACTACAATTATAGAGATAAAGGCCATAAAATTCAAAAGTTTAAGTGAAATATGGAATCTATGAAAAATATATTTCTGAAGTTTCCTAAAAAATTAAAAATTATTAAATAAAATTCCTTGGACCAAGGGATAATTAGTAAAATAGTCACCAATAACCTCTTATATCATGGAAACAGGAAATATCCCATGAAATTACTCTTGTTGAAGTATGGTGTTTTTTCACTCTAGATTTGATTATCTATCATTTATTATAAGTTTTAAACTGTTATATATTGAATTAAAAGTAATAAAAATATGCTAAAATCATGATATCCATATTATATGGATTTACTTGAGGGTTTGTGGAATTTTCTTCTCATGGATTTATCTATTCTTCAATTATTAGGATCCTATTAAGAATGACCTATATCTTCTTACAATGGACTCAAATCAAATTAGATATTGGAAAAACTAACTTAATATCATAAATAAACCCATGATAAACTTTTAAAGTATAGTTAATTAGTTTCTCCCAAAGTAAATTACTCACATAAATTACGTATTAACAGTATGAGTATACCATTAATTTAATGGGGGAGAATGTGATGACCCTATATTCTAATATTTGTATGCCTATAAATAAGTAAAATATATTTTATTGCTTTCTCCACATTATAAAAAGACTAAAACTAAACTGATATATGTTTATACCATTAAAAATAGATGTTGAATTAGTATATATGAATAGGAGTAACCACATTAATAAATATATTAATATATATATCCATATATACAAAAGTTATTTTATACATATTTACATAATTTATTACTGTGATTAAGAATCTGCCTTTTTATGTTATATACCTATTATTTAAAAAAACTAATTAAATTATTGTTAAATGATGATTTTATTAAAATAAAATAGTGATTCATCAATTCCAGTTTTATTAGTGTTTTATAGAAATTAAGAATAAGAATATTGAGTGTCTTAAAAATTGATTCTCTTATAAAATAAGAATATCATTGTAACTTATGATTTTATATAATAGTTAAAATATAAAATTTCAAATATTTATCTTTATAATAGAAACATAATTTTAGTATTTAGAACATAAATATTAGTTTTATATGATTTATTTTGTTTTCTCTAAAAATATTGATTTTTAGGGAATGGAGAGAAATACTCATTTTATAAATAAGAATAATTTTATGACATTATTAGAATATAAGTATTATTTTTAAATTCATGAAACCATTTTTCTAAGACAAAATATGTATTTTATTATGATGTTTATATAGGTTAAAAACATTGGGTTTTAATTTAGGAACACATAGTTGGTATTTTAAAACATTAATTTAATTATTCAAAAAATTGTTTTCATACATTATACATTTAGTAATTTGAAGTTATTTTTTATCACTTATATAAGTTAAATATAATAAGATTATGTCAATATTTTTATTCTTCGAGTGAAAAATTTATTATTATTAATTTTCATTATTTTTTAAAATATTTTTTTTAGGAAAATAATGAAAAATATCATTTTTAAAAAAATTCTAATTTTTATGATATTGTCATAAAATAAATTTGGTTTATAATATTATAAAATTTTAATATTTATCTAAAGAAAAAAATATTTAGATTTTGAAATATTAGGTTGAAATTTGAAGTCATATTTTTATAATTATTAGTTATAAGTAATATTAATGTTTTTGTAAAAAGTGGTTTTGGTATTTACGTTAAATTTAATTTATATTTTAAAAAATTTATTATCATTTTATTGAAAGATAAAAATATGTATTTCATATAATAAAAATATTTTTTCCCTGAAAACCAAATATGTTGATAATCTTATCCCACACAAAAACACTATACTAAAAATTTACTTTTTCTAAAAACTGATTTTCATACATTTTCTGTGAAAATAATAAAAATAATTCCTATGAATAATAGAAATTTTATTCAATAAAATTTTTTACATATATGAATTCATTATATTAACATTAGTAAATAATGTAAATTTAAAATTTTCCATCAAATTTATTTACCAAGGCTGAATGTTGAGTTCCTGTGGTAATTATAAATTATGGCAAAAGTGGTTTAATATTTGTGATAAAGATTAAAACATATAGATCAAATGTATGATATATTATAATGGGGGGGTATTATCAGTCATATAATTTTCCCCATACCATTATTGAACATTATTGTGTTGATCCATGAATAATTGAATGATAATATGGAAAAGTAAAGGGATTTTACAAACATTCCAATATCTTTACTTATAAATAGATCTCACATCCTTCACATGGGTTTATCCATTGAAAATATTTGGCTAAACCCTAAACATGACCTAGTTTCTCCTCAATAACCTAAAAAAAATTTAAATAAATTTTTTCAGATAAAGGAAATCATAATGTGCATTAAAGAGTTACCCATGGAAGAATCTACTAAGGAGTGGTAATTCTCTTATCCCAAAAATTTTAACTCTTTTTTTATTTTATACCCCACACCCCCCTAATATCCATTAAGGTATGATACAAAATAAAACTTTTATTATAATTAAAATTTATTATAAAAATGAAATATCATTTTTTAACTTTCCACCAAAATCATTGAAAATGATAAACTGTCTTTTTTTATTTGTGTGAACTACCACCACTATGAATGAAAAATTTATTTTTCATAAACTCCATAAATGTATAGACTAGAAGAGTTCTTTAAAAAAATAATATAATATTTATAATAGGTTAAATATTATTAAATTATAATTACTTTATTTTTATACCTAATTTCTTTTATATGAAAAAAATAAAGCATAATTTGTATACGTGCAGAATACAGCTTCCATGAAACGTTGTATTTTGTTTTTCCATAACCAATAAAAGTGAATGATTTTAGAATTTAATACATTGAATAAAATTTATATATATGATACTATTAATATTCTATAATAATAATACCTTACTTTATATAATAGATAATAATAAAAAATGGTTATAGTAACTTTAACTGGTTTTAAAGGACATATGATGGAAGATTTATTATTTTGAGTCTAATTTGGGACTACCTTTGAAACTGTATAATATTTTTTATAATTTAATAATAAATTAAATAAAACTAAAATATTATATAGTAACCAATTTTATACTATTACACCATTGACTATATTTAGAAAACTGACAGTGCTATGATCAATTTAACCGAACAACCCAATGTATCTGATGTAAGAAAAAAATTATTAAAAATAAATAACAAAAGATAATAAGTATATTTTATAAAATTAAATATAGAGGAATTAAATTTATGGCTATATATTTAATGAATATAATTTATTTATTTGAATTGTTATGTATACATGCAGATTGATTCTAGACATGAGGTAAGGGGGCTTCTATTCCACCCTCATTACATGTTAGAAGCAGGTTCTCTTTATTTTTATCCCATTCACACAATATTATTCACATGAACTTATTTTATATATATACTTTACATATATGACCATTTAAATGACCTTTTTAATTTTCTATCTTATACATGTTTTTAGTTACCATTGAAATTCCCACTTTAAATTTAACCCATTTTGAGGGAAATTTCAAATTTCTGGTCTCA
The DNA here is from genome assembly GCA_963277665.1 of Viscum album. NCBI lineage: Eukaryota > Viridiplantae > Streptophyta > Magnoliopsida > Santalales > Viscaceae > Viscum > Viscum album. Next base: position 255,041,493 of record OY728143.1, on the reverse strand, counting down.
TGTAAAGAATCAGGTATATTTTTTAAAAAATTATAAGTACATTATTAAAAAAATTATTAATTTATAGATAACCAATGGGTAATAATTATTATTTTATGTAAAATAATAAGGTCATCCTATATTTGAATATTCCTTTATTTATTTCATTAGATCACCACCGTATTGATTCATTTTTATTCTTTATTATCCATATCCTTTTAATGAATGTTTTTAAATCGAACTCATTGATCAAGATATCATTCCATGTTTAATTTATCAGTGTATAAGAAAATTAAATTCCTTATTATTTTTTGAATCCTTAATATTGAACCTTTGGTTATGTCTTGAATGAAAATTATGAATTCCATTTCCTTATTATGTATTTGTTCAAGATTATGATTTATTTATGGTTTCTTTTTCTCACATGGTAGGAATATATGTGGTTTTCATTTTTGGGAAAGTGTTTATTGAATTAAATATCCCTACGATGTATTGGATGATTTTTTTTGTCACCTATTATTTTTTGTAAGATATTAGGGAGTGAACCTAATCCATCAGGGGACTCTTTCTATTTTATGATGTTAGTCTTGGGAGTAACCCAAGACTAGTGTTTATGATGTCATGTATAACATTTTTCCACAGATTCAATGATTTTATGATCTTTTGATTTAGTTTCTTTGTATAATGTTTCAATTCAAAGAATCATTCTTTTTTATAAAATGTTATGCCTCTCAACTCTCTTGTTATGCTTTATTTATATATTTAAGACCTTACTGGTTTTTCTACCTCACTCTTCTCCATATATACTCCCCTAGGGGTGTCTGAGTAACTTTTAGGAAATTTGTGGGAGTGAGTAGTACTATGAATTTTTTTCAATTCATGTTATGCTTAATCATTTAATATAATTTATTTAATCATCTAATTTTATAAGTACACTATACCTATAGATGCTTAGTTTGTAGTTTTTTGGAAATATGTGTGAAAAATTATGAAATAAAGTGTCTTTAGGATTGGGACACAATAAATTATGTTATTTATTATATTTATAGTATCATAATGGTTTCATAATTATCATACATATTCATTATATATATAATTATAACTATATCTATAATCATGTGATAAAATATCAAACACATCGCTCCGTGGAGGTGACAGTCCACACATTACGCACAAGTGTTGTTTTTGTTTTACATAGTATAGAAAATGAATTTATAAAGGGTTTCTCCATCACTGTAATCATATTTAAATATATCTATGATACTTATGTTATTAAATCATCACCATTAAATATTATTTTAATGAGATATAAGAATATTGAAACAAAAAATAACTCGATTAATATTGATACCTCTCCATTGGGAAACCAGCATTGGATTATACCTTAAAAACAATGGATAGACCTTTGGTGACACGAGGACTTGTAATACATGAGGATAGATGTTGGGATGTTATTTAGTTAGGTTTTGGTCATTTTAAATCAATCAATATATGTGAAAATGGGAGGATAGGAGGTTACCTTTTATAAGTGATGTGAGTGCCACTTTTTCAATTGTTCGTAACTATTAAATATTGTAAATATTTTAATCATTGGAGAAAAGGAAACAAATAAATTAAATTTCGAATATAAGTTTATTAGGGCCTAAATTTTTTTATAATAAAATATTAATTATATATTTTTTGACCTTATAACAAGGTTTAAACCCTAATTAAACCCTTTTATCCTTTATTATAGTAATACAAATTTACCGTGGTTACTATTCATTTTGACCAAAAATAAAATTGACCCTAATAAAATAATTGTACCTTTTAATTGAAAAAATTGGAAATAAATTTCTAAATATTAAATATTTATAATTGGTATAAATTAATTTTATTATATGGATAGAAAACACAATGAAAAAACTTTTTTTAAAATGATTTCATATGACTAATAATAAATTTATACCAAATAAAGTATAATTATGAATACTATGTTAGTAATGGAATTATTTTTAAAAAATGGGGACTAAATATACCATAATCCTAATCCAAAACAGAATCAACCTTTTTAATTAATTGAAAATAAATGATAGTTTTTACTAAATACATATTTTTAACTATTCATCTAAAATTTTTTTGAGAATCCCCCAAAATGCACTATAATAAAAATTAGAAAATATAAAATAAAAAATTAATTCCAATTAATAAAATTTAATCCCAAAAAATTATAAATTTTTCATTAAAATAAAACTATAAAATTCATTAATAATAGTTTGGTAAGAAAAAGATAGTTATTTTTGACTAAAAAAATACATATAATCGGTATAGTGAATATCAATCCATAATACATAATCCTGAATATTAATATGATATAAAATTTAATTATTATTATAAACACAAAGGTATTCACTATGGGGGTCACAGTAGAGATCATTTAGGGTACCATTACATGTGTTTTGTGGGGGGCATTGGTTGGACATGGTTGAGGTTAACTAGGAAAAAACTATAGGAACAATTACGTTGGTTCAAAGTGTTGTTTCACATGGGAAGAAATTATTTTATAAAAAGTTCTAAAAATCATTCATTATTAGTAGTATTTAAATTTTTTGTCTTCCAGTTATACCCTTAATGATTTTTAAGGTTTTACCATCTTCATTGTCCCTCTTCCTTTGACCAAGATTAAAACACGTGAGGGGGAGCTATTATCTTCCACCTCTCTTCAATATAGGACATCATATATATTTTTTTAGGATGAATCCTGAGGTGAGATCCTATTATATCTTATATATATAGTATATTTAAATATAAAACATATTTATTTTGTATTCTCCCCTTCTATGAACCCTTGGGGATTACTAGGATATGATTAGTGTGCGGGTAGTTTATAGATATAAACATTGGGGTTTATAGGTCTTATAGGGGTCATCCGATTACATGATAGGACATTTATCATCAAATAAGAAACATTCTGAGCCTAATTTAATTTAACTAAGGTTGGATTTTTATAGTTTTTCTCTATTAAGACTGCCATTTTGTGATCTAGGTATAATATTTCTTTTATTATTATATCTATTTTATATAACAAATACTTCATAGATTTTTTTCATCATTTCAAAAAAAAAATTCACATTTCATATGGTGTTATAAATAGTTTTGGGAATTCTAAATTATTTTTTTGAGTGACCAGTAATTTTCAAAAATGTTTTAAGTTTTTTCTTCATTGGAATTAGTGTTTAATTAGCCTTTAACCCCATTTGCGTTGTGAGTTGTTTGAGGAATTGGTTTCTTATGGATATTATTTAAATATATATATATATATATATATTTTAAAGATGTTTTAAAATGGAAAAGTGGATATTTATTTTGAATTATTTTGAATATCATTATTTAAATTTATTTGGTTTTAAATATGGTTTGTAATGGTATTTCAAAAGTTAAAAATGTTCATTTCATACTGAGTAATATTTTTAATATGTCGCATTTTTTTCTTTAAATGGTATACATGGAATGTGGTTCTGTAAAAAACTATTGATCCCCTTTTTTTGAAAGTAAAATGGATTTTACTTAATGAGGGGAAATATTTTATTATATCATATTGGATGATATTATAGAGTTCATTTCTTTTAAGTAAGTTTGAGGTGAACTAAAGTTTATTATTTTATTATAAAATTTATTATTTATATGGTTCAATTTCATGTCACATATAATTATATGTTTTCATGGAAACATTGGGTGGAGAGTGTGATCTTGAATCAAGATACACTAGTCTGTATACATTCTTCTAGTGTCCCCCTAGTCTTTCTATAGAACAGTCTAGTGGTGAGTAATCCCTAAGGATGTTGGTGTGGGATAGTTGGGTAGCATATTATATTTATAAAAATATATATGACAATAGTTGTTCTAGTGGTTTTATTGAAAATTATACTACATCACCATAGAACCTGGTGTGGTGCCTATGATATTATATGGCATGTATTTGGGAATCCCTTTCTTTGTGTCCCATAACTCAGTTGACTTCGAAAAACCATGGTTGTTGGCATGGTTAGTTTATTCTATTGAATTGGTGACATAATTCCCTTGCCATATTTTATTAAGTAATATACATAGTGTATATTCTTTGAAATGGTTTTCCAAATGTTTTTGAAAAATTAAATTAAGATTCAATAATAAAAGATGGATTTTTTGTCAATGTATTATAAACAAAGAAAAAACAAAATAATGCTTTAAATTTTATTTTTTCATTTAAGGTAACGATTGAGATAGTTCAAGAAATAGTAGGGGGTGTGATACTTAGGGTAAAATATTTATGACTGAAAATATATTTTCTAAACTTATTTCAAATTATCTAAATTTAAACTATTTATCAAATAAATAAATAAAACATCTATGTTTGTTCATACAAGTCTGGGTTTCTCTCACACAATGTATAGAAAATATAGTGTGTTCAACTTTTAAGTCTTATTTTCATATGTTGTGGCCTTCTATTTCACTCAGGTGGGACTATCATTGGTGGGTGGTTTTGGTGGGTGACTTTATTTCTCATGAAGATGTTGGGTTTTGGTTAGGTTGGTATATTTTTATGGACCATTTGTATCAGCTTCTTATCCTAGATTTTGTTTCATGATTATTTTTTGTATAAGATGGTAGTAATTTATATTTTTATTCATCTTATCAGAAGTTAATTTTGAGAGTTCATTTTATTAATTTTTACTATATTATACATGGTTATATTTGATTATTCATGTTTAATTGAGAAAATAATTTTTATTGGTTTTTCATCAACAATATAGTGTTTATCACCACTATGGGGTGATTGAGGATGTGCCTTGGACCTCTCCATATGCTAGTTTGTTTTCCCAGATTCATAGTGACATAGGTTAGTTTGTTAAAAAAATTATAGCTCCACATTCATATTTGGGTTCATCTTAATAGAATGGAGACTGCAAGCATCTTAGGAGTTGGGAGGTAGCTCATGAGTTTCTACATCATCACCACCTTTATAATGAAACTAGTGTCACCACAGACCATTGGGAATTGAATTATAATTTTGAGATTTTCTGAGGATTTATAATGGATTTTAATATATTTTGATGGTATTTTCAACCCAATTTGGTGTATTAATGATTTTGATGGTCGTCTAGAGTTTTATTAGAGAAATTAAGGAAAAATTTTTATTATACAGTAATCCTTCATAATCAAATAAACCATATAGAGTTCATGTATAATCGTTTTACATCCATTATAAATCCATTCATATGGTTTTTTAATGGTTTATCGGCCCGTTTGGTATAATATGCATAATTTGGATTCCTCTCAATAATTTTCATCTTACACTGCTTGTTTTTTATATCGGTTTCCATGGGATTTTGAATTGTAATGATGCTAAAAAGTGAGTTTTAATTATGAAGATCATGTTGTCTAATATGGTTTTTGTTGAAGATTATGAATTTTTCCTGTTATTTTTTTCTTATCTAATGATTTTTTTTGAAGATTGGATTTTGGATGGAAAATAGGCATTTATGGGGTGGTTTTCATTTGAAATTTGTTTTATAATAATTTTCATAATTGAGTTTCAATATATATAAATGTTTTTTAGAAGTTAATTATTTTATGAAATTATTTTTGTTATTAACTAGATTTTTTGAGATAAATTTTTTAGAAAATTATTCTTTATATAGTAATCATGTGGTTAATTTTATCTTAATATATAACTTTAAGAGACACTTTTTTTATTGTAATTCTGGGATTTATTTGGAAAATATATTTATTGAAATTTATAAATGGTTTTTTCTTTAAAATATTGTTTCAATGTGGTTTTCTACCAAAGTAAAAATTTTAAAGAGTCTTTTATTATTGTGGAAATTTTTTTACAGGTCGTAGATTTTAAAATGAGATTGTGAATGTTTTTGAAAGATAATATGTTCTTGAGAGTTTAAAAATAAATCAATTTTGCTTATAAAGTAGGGTTTTAAGGAGTTTTATCTTTTGAAATGGGATTTTTAGGGGTTTAATGTAAGATGATGGTATTTTCAGAAAAGTATGGTATGTATTATTTGGTTAAATGAATTTTGTTCTCCAGTTTTTTAAAGATTATTTTGGGGATATGAATCAAGAATCATGAATAACAAGCTAGTACAGTTCATTGTATCATTTTATTTAGAGTATTAATCTTTCATAGTTCATTAATAAAGTGGGTAGTCTATTATTATGGATGATTTTTAGGATAACATTATTTTTATTTATATGTCAATTCTTAACTTGCAGACTCTACTGAAACTCAATATCGAGTAATAGAAGTTAATCATGTGGGAAAGTTTGGGTGAATGGTGCCTCGATTTTGGTGGATTTAGTCAAGGTTGTTATTTTTATTAGCTTATAGAATTTGGTTGAACCTAATTTGGAAGAGAAAGTGTGTGATAGTTAGTATCCATAAAATAAATATGAAAGGGTCTCTTGTATGCCTCTAGTATAGATCTATTGTATATTATGTTTCATCTTGGTTGAAAGATCTAGGTGCTTATCATTAATATGGATATTTGGCTATATTTATATCTTTTTCAAAATAGAGTTATTATAATAAAGGATATAAATTTTAGTTTCATTTTGATTTGTGGTTATTTTGGGATTAATTTTTGGATTCTATCAAGATTTATCCTATCTATTAATTTTGGATGGTAATTAATTTATATTTTGATGAGAATGGTCAAATGGGTTTGGATTGAATAATATATGTGTTTTTTCATGTTTTTATCAGGTTTTATTTATTATTCCATTGAGAATTGGTGAATTTAGCTTTAGTTCGTCAGTAAGTGGGACACAGGTTTCCTTATATATATTGAGTACTAGTTAGTGCTAGATTAATTTTTAATTAGACCATCGTCAGATGTTATTTCTATGACAAAGTAAATACTTTGCTGAATTTTATATGTGTCCTATGTTCTAGATCCGATGATCATTTTGTATGGAGTATTGTTTTGGATATTTTATATCATGGATTTTTTTGACGTTGGATTTCATTTTTTTGTTGTGCCACATTGTAATCTTGAGTCATATTCATTAATAGTTGTTAAGACAAGTGATGGCATGTGGTTTTTTTCAATTATTTATGTAAATTTAAATTATTTTTTACGTTATATTTTTATTTTTTTCCTTGTTTTTATCCAAATATTTTTTGATAGATTCTATATGTTAGGAAGCCCTTTGTTAGGTGTGTAGTTCCATGGATCTCATAATTTTTTTTCATTCTATGGATGGAATTTGAGTTTTTTGGAGATATTTGGTGGATTTATCTTAGATATTTTAGATTAATTATATTATACATGATGGATTCTTTATTCTTAGTACATTTCTATATTCCTCTCACAAACTACCCACCTCTCTAAGTGAGTTTGAGTGAAGTTCCAGTCTTGTTCCTTTCTCTAAAATCATATTTATTCTTTGAGTAGTGAGTTTTATGAAAGTGATATTGTAACACCTTTTATTACTATTGTGATTATTTAATTATTAATTTTTGGTGAACTTAAAATTTTGTATGTTTGGATGTATAAAATTTTAATTATAATTTGTTTTACTTTGTGCACAGTTACAGCATGGTTTTGTGAAAGCCATGGGGATTGACCTTCTTTTGGATACATATGGTTCTTGGTTTCCTTGTACAGATTTTTCAAAACAATTCAAGGAACCTTATGTATAGATTTTTCCAATTTATTTATAACATGCATAGGTATTTTCACATAGGTTTCACATGATTGGGGGTTAATTGTATGGTTCTTTATAGAGACCAAGTTAGGTACCCTTACAAGTTGGTTGTGGCTTTCATGGGTAGCATATGGTTAAGTAAAACTATACAGATTGTTGTTTTGTATAATAATTAAATTTATCATGAGGGGGATAATGTTTTCCAAACTAAGCATAAAAATCACAAGAGATTCCTATTTTTTAAATTTTTTATTTACAAATTATACCATATTTTATTTTTAAGTGGTTTACCATCTACATTTTACCTCTTCTTTTAGGCATGCTTGATATGAATGAGATGGATCTCTTACTTATCTACCATATTCAAGCTAATCACTCCTCTATGTTTTTTCAATAGGAACTAATTGGTAAGAACATATTCACTATTTATTATCTCTTATATTTCCCTCCACTTCCAATTTATTTTTGATTCTTCCCATTCAGTAAAACATTTGGATCTTTGATGTTGAGATTATAGTTTATGGAGGATCTGAATCTGGAATTTCGGGATTGTTGGGCTTGTACGGGATGTCCTCTATTTGAACGAAGGATTTTTTGTAACTGGATATAGAGTATATTATGGGTTTTTTGATATCCAAATTGTAAGGATCAGGGGGTTTGTAATGAAATTGATTTTGTGGTGTAGATGGAATCAGTGTTTAGGATGCATCATTTCCCAGGGTTTTCCATTTCATTAAAGCATAAGACTAGGAGGAAGGATCAAGATTCATGTAATGTGTATTTTCATGACTTAATGATCATAAATATATTATAGGAATTAGTTTCATGAAGAATGGGTTTCTCCAAGGTTGGGTTTCATGATGGTTGGGATTTATCAAAGTTATGGATCATCATGAATGTGGGATGGAATGATGGTGTTCAAGAATCTATGATATGGTTTTTAAATTATGTTGGGTTGATGCTAAATCGATAAGGATATGAGAGGGTTTGTGACTAGGTAAAATCTCACTAGATCTTCATAAAGTCTTGGAGATACACAAACATGAATGAATAGGTTCACAAAAAGGCCCTAGTGAGCACTAGATCCTCCAAAAAGAAAAATTCTATAAATAATATCCAACCCCTCATTTGAAATTATGAATAGAATTTGGGAAAAGGATGAATCATTCTGATTTCATGAAGGTTGGTAGCTTCCTGAATCAAGAATTGTTTTTCCAGCTTGAGAATTTTGAAAGGACTGGTTAAGTCTTAAATAATGATAAGGATTACAAAAAGGTAGTTTTTCATTGACAATGATTATTGTGAATTCTTAGTGTTCTATAAAGGTCGTCATCTTCATGAATGTCTGTGGGTTCACGTATGTCGGTATTTCTGCGAAACATAATTTGGGTTTTGTGAAGGTTGGGAGATTCACAAATATTAGTGTTGAACATCGGGTTTAATTGAATTGGTAATTAATGTGAATCATCTTTGTTATACAATTCAATTAGACTATCATGCTAATTGGGGTAAGACACTTATATTTCCAATCTATAAAAGAAAACATCAAGTTGTTTAACTAAGTATGACTTCACCCAAAGTAGTGATTTGGGGTGAGTTGATGGAATTTTTCAAAAGGAAGAATTTTTATATCCCTAAAATTATTTTAAAAGAAGTGTGTCTAACAAATATTGACTCTATTTGATCTTCTGAAATACACAATCACTATTTGAAGATTATTGTATTTAGGTAAAACTAACCCATTTTCAAGGTATTCTAAATTAAATTTTCCTTAGCGATGAACCATGTAAACCATTTTTTAGTCTCTCGACATATTAATATTTAATAATGGAATGATTGATTCATTAGGTTTTTACAGGTTCCTAAGAACATGAGAAAAAAATACATTTCATTATGATAAAGATATGATACCGTGATTCACCCCTCCCCTCTCTGGGTGTTCTAGGTCCACACACGTGTTATCAAAGGGTATAAGTTTTAGTGTTTAATAAATCCAATCCTTTTTTCACAGAGCATTCAATTAATTTTGGGTTATTCCCCATACTTGATTGAAGAAACTTCATGATTTAGATTAATAGAATGATATATCATATTTTATACCTTAGTATGGATGTTCTCTTTTCCACAATGCAAAGGATTCTAGAAAGTGATACAACAACACTTTATATAAATTAAACATATCAGAAAATTCATGATGTAGATTCTAAAGCAAAGAATTATATCAATGAAACTCTATCTGATCAAATCTATTTGATGGTGATTAGTTTCACATCAACCTAGCCCATGTGGGAGAAAAATTAGAATATATATAATGGTGATAAAAATTGAAGGAGGACAAACTCCAATTTTATCACAATAAGATCAATGATTATAAAATTCATCCGGATGAAAATAATAATATGTCCCCTAAATGAATTAGTAAGTTTGTCGGAGTAGTTTTAGAACTCAATGAATAAATTAATTTTAATGAAATTTTCAAAAAACTACTAAGAAGGATTCCAACTCTGTAAAATCCAAAAGTGTCAGACTTGGAGGAAAATGATCTGTATAAAATTTCTCTTGATGATATTAGATGATATATGGTAGATTATGAAATGAGATTCAAACTGGAAGAATAAAAAATTTGATCAATCATCAGAATGGAATTCAAATACTTATAAAATATTTACATTGTTAATGGTAGTGATGATAAAGATGATATAGGTGATAAATGTTTTTCTCTTGTTTCTAGAAAATTAATGGGAGGAATAGGGATATTTGATGGAAATCATCCATTGGCAGTATATCATTTTCTTAATGTAGGGAACATTTCTTCTTGATTCCCAAGAACCTTTAATGATATAAAAAGTGAATCATATATCGTGAAAAGGTATCAAAATAGGTTACCTCCCAAGGGAAAATTTAAATTATGAAATAAAAATTCTAGAATGGTATTTGCCTTCAAAGAAAAAAATATTATAATATATTGACTAGGATCGATGATGTCAATATCGAACATTAGTGTTCTCTTTATGAGTATGAAATTTAAATAATCAAAAATATAAATATCATTGATTTGATAAAAATGTCGTCTGAGTATATTGATCAGCTTGAAGAAGATATTTATCAACTAAAAGGAGAGGCATAAGAACATTTATCAACTCTTGAGAGATCAAAATAGGTTGTGGTTTTGAAACATAGGTTTAAAGAATATGAAAAATTAATCAATGACATTAAATTGATATAAGAGGAAAAAAGGCTAATATAGTTGGAGTAATTGAAGAATAATTTGTTACTCTAAGGAGTACAGTAGAAACCAAATAAAAACACATGAAATAAAGAGGAAATTACAATTTGGAAGACTTTTAGATGTTGTTATATAATAAAGAGATAAATGTGGTGTTGAAGGGGTATAAAAGTCCTTTAATAATCATATATCCATGTATATGTGGAAAAACAATAATTTTCTGTGATTTTGAAACATTAATGGTTTGAAATGGGATAAACCAAAATAGAGAGAAATGAAAATTCTGGCATATCACAAAATCACTAGATGTCATTATAATGAAATCATATAACCAACAATAAAAGAGAGCCAAAAATAATCCTCAAGTATCCAGAGAGGATCATCAGTCAAATAAATTTACAAAACAATGGGTAATCTGGAGGAATGGATGTGAGATGTTATATCACCTTATGAAATATCAATTTTGTTGATTTCTAGGCTATACCATGTCTTACTGTGAATAAGTGAGGAGCTATCATAACAAGGAATATCTAAGAGGTTGGTAAAATATATCAAGACCATATCCTTAATCATATATAAGAAATATATTCTATGGATATTGTCTTCACTTTTCTAATAATAGTGAAAATACTATTCACTACAAGTAGAGGTAATGTGGGAACAATACCTACAGATCCTAGTGAAGGGTCTATACCACTCAACCAAGAGGAGTTACTCTTCAAAATAGGTATTCTTCTAAAAAATAAGAATATTAATACTAGTAACCCATGAATATTGAAAATTTATTAGAAAGGACGTATTTATCCACCACTCAATAAAAAATATCATGGAGGTAAAATTAGAAAATCAAGAAGTCCAATCTTATAGAAATAGAAAAATAATCTACAGTGAAAAGTAGAACATAGATTCATGATAGTGGATGATAATCCAACATGGTAATTATACATATTTGTTGAAAAATATAAATTAAATGGTTGAGGGAATAGTGACATTTGGATACAAAGGTTCTTTATAGATCAAAGGTAGTAGAAATAACAAACTAGAAAATGATAGGAAAAGGAGAAAAAAAATTATCTATGTAGATGGTTTTCATCACAGTATTCTGAGTGTGATTCAACTCTCTAACTCAAGACTGGTAGTGACATTTAATCAGAAGGGATGCACTGTTGAATGTGGGTGCCCAAGACCAACTAGTTTTGTACTTTGATTATCGCTACATGTATTCAGTTTGTTATAATACATATGTTTATCTTTCCATAATAGTATTGATACTTTTTCATCCACTTTGTTTATGGCAATGTCCTTATATTAATTTTCAGATAAAAGGGTTATATTAGATCCTATGATATAATGAGAACCCTGAGATTCCATGACAATATTCTTAAAGTAACTTCTTATGGTCCAGTTACATCATTATGAAAGGACAGAGATGATGTGTGACAGTCATGTGCTAGGGGATTATAAGCATTGAGACTTCTTCTCATGAAGTTCACACTTGATGATATCTAGTAGTTGAGATCATGAGGACAGACCTCCATAATAGGAACACCACATGTTTTAGGTGTCATTGGTCGTTCCAATCTACGGACACATGTAATGGTCATTAGACTTGAGATCATTGTCAATGCATGTCATTTAATTATGTAAATTTGAGGCAAGGTAAAAACCATAGAGAGAAAGTTGTGGCTAGATAGTTTGTATTGGGTACATCATTAATGACACAACATTGATTGAATGATCGAGAAAGGATATTTCACTTCCGAGTTCAGGAAGAGATATCTCAGGCTTGGTTGATTAGGATGGAAGCACCTTCATTAAATCCATGGCCATGGTAGTGGATGGTAAGACCATCTGGACAAATCAACAAATAAAATAAAGAAAAATAAAGAATTATGACACTACTATGCATTCTTCTTTATTTAGATATCGATGACAAAGAGATTATATTACATGGACCATGTTCATAGTAAGGTAGTCATTGCTTTGACCTAGTCTTATCTTTATAGGGGCCTCTATGGGTTTCTAGACCCTACTCTAGGTCGGTGGATATGATTCACTGCTATTAAGGTAAGGGCCTAGAGGGTCACACACAATAGCGCCTTCAGAATCTTCCCTATTCTGGGAATATGAATATTGAATGTTGTGGGCCCCACCAAAGGGTCTGAGTACTATCCAACTTCTATAGATCACCATAGAATAAATAAATTCATTTATTATTAATGTTTAGAATAATTCGTTTAATTTATTTATAACATGTATTCAAGAGTTATAAAGTAAATAAAAGTATTAATATTATTGGAATGGATTTTAAAACCCTAGGTTCGTTTTATATTAGCAGGAGGTGTCAGTCGAGTAAAGACACAAATTTATCATGTAATATATTTATATATTACAAGTAAGTTATAAATTAGAAATATTTTTTATGGCATAATTTTATTTGTCATAAATAATTTTTTATAATACTTATATAGAAGATGTCTATTACACGAGGGACGGGAATCATTACCGCATGTTTTAAACACTCCCTATATAAGTTAGAGAGAGACTCTTCCATATTAACTATTCATGTTTTAAGATTGAGAGCTTCTCTCTCCTCCTGTAATCTAGAGATAGAGACTCTCATGCGAAGGAAGATCGTCAAGTTCATCCATCTCGGGTTGAAGCTTCTTCCTTTGCGGTGATCGTTGTTGCACTGAAGTGAGTGTCTAAGATCCACACTAGCACCCAGATCTTAATGAATGGTGCATGAGCAGATTCATGAGGTGTGTGTGGATGATCTAGAGGGCTTCGACATCATATTATTTGTGTAATAATCATCGGCGTCCTATGATAGACTCGAAAACATCAATTCCGAACAAGTTACATGTTTAGTTTAATTTTTGTGCTCTGTTTAAACCTTGCAAGATCCTCGGACCAAACTAGGACAAGATCACCAGAGTTGACAAGGTTATGTCACTCCAGTGATGTAGAAAATATTAAATTCTCGGCCCACCAGCTTCCGCTGCGCCGTCACGGTACCCAACAGTTGTATCAGAGGGACCGCAAGGTTTTTCTGAGTCAAAAAAGTAAAATGCATTAAATTCAAGGGCAGGGCGTTAAAACGGTTCATTCGGATCTAACAGTGCGTCATTTAATTTTCAAATGATCAAGCTACGATCATTTAAAAATTTTAATCGGATCGAGTTCGTGGTTTATTTTTTGTTCATTTTATGTTAATCTCAATCATAATTGGGATAAAATTAAATATAATATTTTATTATTATAAAATATAATATAATATTTTATTGTAAAATATTTCCATAATGGTGTTTGGAAAGTATTTTTGATAAGAAAAAAATTAATGTAGAGGGAGGCCAAGACCCCAAAATGGGGTCTTCATCCCTTTATATAAAAAAAGCAAACTGGATGGAAATTTTTTGTCAAACGACAAAAATTAAAAAAAAATGAAGACCCAAGTGGGTCTTCCCTTCTCTCACGTCGTGCACAAGGCCGCCTATTTTAGGGTGTAAACCCAAGACTCCCGCCAGCTCGCCTCCTTCCATACCGTCTCCCCGCCAGTCCCCTTTGTGCGGCCGCGAGCCCTACTGAGCCGCCTCCCCTTTGCGCGCTGGACCCGCCGCCCCGAGCTCGTCGAACCACATGGTCGCACCGCTCTCGAACCCCGACCACCCCGAGCTTACCAGACCACCTGGCCAAGATGTTCCCAAACCTCGTCCGCCCCGAGCTCACTAGACCGCCTTCTTCTGGACCACGTCGCGCTGCTCCCAAACCCCGATTGGCCGAACCTCTGCCTCACCCCGCCTCACCCTGAGCCCGCCAAGCAGTTGCGCTGAAATACATCGTACCGCCACCCCTGGCCGTAGCCAGACCACCTAGTGGTGTCGCACCGCCCCTGTCTGCACCTCCTGCTGATGTTAGTTGAGAACCGCACAAGCCGCACTAGACTAGATAGTGCCGGACCAGGCCACCGCCTCGCCGGAGCAGCAGTCTTCCAGCTATGTGGCTGTCCGGTATGCTTCCCGGCTTTTTCTCGCTCCCTTCGTACCTCTCTAGAAGTTGCTGCTGTTGCAGGAGTAGCTGGATTGAGCAGTCACGCCACGTTCACGCCACTCTCACGCCGCGGTAATGCCGTAATTGGACCTCCTCCAGGACGACACCCCCAGACGGTTCGCAGTCCTACCAGACATCCCGACTAGAATTAACCCGCCTTTAAATTATTTATTATTAATTTATATTTTAAAATTAAATTAATTATAATTAATTTGGGGTTTAAATTAAGCTAATATGAATTATTAATTTAATTAAAGTTTAGAATTATATTAATGGTTTAATTTAATTTTAGAATTAAAATTTTATTAAACAAATTGAACTGATAAAATAAATTTTTTTAATTTAATCAAATTTATTTAATTTATAAGAACACCCTCTCATTATTTAAAAGTATTGCAATTTAATTTTCTTTAACATATTTTACCCCGACTACTCTTGAACAAGAGACTGAACTATGCATCCCTGGTATTTATTTATATATTTAATTATTTATTAAATACATGTGATGTTTGTAATAATTAATTAGATAAATGACAATCTGTGAATCATCATTTTAATTCATATATTTATAGGGGCCTGCGTGTCCAATGCACGAGATGTATTTTGTACCCCTAGATCCCCTCACCTTTGTGCAAGTACATTTTTAATTAACTGATGAAGATCTGAGACGCAGACTCGCCAAGATGAGGTGGTAAACCAGACGGATACTGAGTCCATTGCACTATGCAAGATGCAACGTGAGTCAAGTCAAGACTTAAGTATGGATTCCCCTAGGTCAATATTTATCTGTTATGAATCTATCTTTATATAATTCTCAAGACCAGTTAGATTTCATGACTTACATTATGCATAGTTTATTATTTTATGTATCGGCATGATTATTGTGTGATCAAATAGAATTGTAAACAAGATAAAATACATAAAGATATGACGAGTTATATTCTATTGCATTGGCAGATGTGAGCACGACAACCCAATTTGAAAATAATAAATAAAAAATTATTATATTCTTCAGTAAATATAAAAATCCCTCAAAGATATATTAAGTCTAAAAGCCTTCCATTTCACACATCTAAACAAAAACGGATGTTTGGGTGATCATCAGCCATAGTTGAGAGTGCCGCTTACTACAAGGGGGTTTTCATGAGAGAAATGCATCGGCATAACTAAATTGAGTTTTCATGGATTAGCCATAGAAAACATGCTATCACTTAGATTCAAGATGTTTAGGGAATCATGTTCAGATTTCAAAAGATGGTACATTACTCAACAACAACAAAAACCACAAGAAAACGTTGTTGTCCAGTCTAGTGACTACCTTGAAACCCTCCAAGTAGTGGCATAGCCCTAGCTTGTAGACTATGAGGGAGGTTTCAAGGATCCTTTCCACTAGAATACTCAAGCGATAGATTATTCCGAATCTAATAGTGAGGACTATTAAGGTTCACTAAAATAGTGGGAGACATTAAAATGATGTAACAATTTCATAATCATAGATGTAAAAAGGTAATCAAGACAATGTAATAACTGCTAAATATTTATCTGATTTAGATTCAAAATGGAAATCACCAACACCACAAGTACATTATCACTGTTATCAATCTTGGATAAATAAAATATTCTAATCGAAAATAACATTCAGGAGTGGTACAGGCGCTTGTGCATAGTACTATGCCAAGAAAGGAAGTTATATGTGCTAGAATCCCCAATTCCTACTGAGCCTCCTCTAGGTGCAAGTAAGCTGGAAAAATCTAAATGGATAATGCATGTAAATGATTCACTTGATGTACAATGCATCATGTTGTCATACATGACCAGCCAATTACAAAACATTCATGAGGATGGGGATGCCTACAAGATGCTTTCACATATCCAAGAACTATATGAGGAGAGGGACAGGAAAGAAACGTATGAAATCTCAAGTGTGCTTTATAAGTTCAGGATAGAAAAAGGGCACCAAGATGGTCCTCACATACTCAAGATGATTGGGTATATTGAAAGTCTTGAATCCCTTGGGTTCAAACTGAAGCAAGAACTAACAGTGGATCTCATTCTTACCTCTTTACTGTCAAGATTCTCGTCTTTTAATGTCAATTATAATATGAATGATAATAAAAAGGTACTCCCAAACCTTTTGGATTTAGTTCCCCAAGATTATAACGATATAAAAAATAACAATTCATTTGTTCTTATAAGGAACTAGAAAAACAATGGCAAGGAAAAGGGGTCTAAGGCCAAGTCAAGGCCAAAGACACCAATGCATCATCCTGGAAAGAAGAAAAAGACATGGAGGCAAAGTAATGAGCAGGAAGCTATCTACTTTTGATGTGTCAAGAAGGGCCACTGGAAGAATAATTACAGAGGTGGGAAGAAGAAGCAAGAATATTCTTCAACTTGAGGTATTTTTTTCATTGAGCGAAATATATCTTTATCTATAAGTTGGGTATTGGATATGACATGTGGCTCACACATTTGTATTCATATATAGGAACCAAGTAGGTTTGAGAAGATTTCAAAAGGTCAAGTGGATCTCCGAGCTGAAAATGGTGAATGTCTGGCAGCCTTGGCAGTGGGACACTATCACATACACTTTTCAACTAGTTTGGTTCTAGTTTTAAACAATTTATATTATGTACCTTTGGTAACTAGAAACATTATCTCTGTGTCGAGTCTAGACACTATGGGTTTTTATTTCAATTTTGGATATTAATTTTGTATCTTTATAGGGATAACATATGTTATGGTATAGAACATCATAACAATGGTTTATATATGCAGGAACAAGAAAACTTAGTAATGGAAATCAATGAAAAAAACAACCAACATGACTGAAATATCACTAGCCTATGGCACTTTATACTTGGTCATGTAAATGAGAAGCGATTATGAAGATTACATCAAAAAGGGTATCTAGACTCAGTACAGTAAGAACCCATAGATGTATTCCAAGCATGTTTATAAGGAAATACGACCAAAGCACCTTTCGCAAGAAAGATAAAAAGAGCCAATGCAGTGCTGGAATTAATGCATACTAGTGTTTGTGGTCCATTTCTAGTAGAGGAAAGGGGTGGTTTTATATAATTCATTACATTTACGGATGAATACAGTAGGTATGGATATATCTACTTAATGTGGTATAAGTCAGATTCCTTTCAGATATTTAAGGAATAACAAAATGAAGTAGAAAACCAACTTGGTAAGAAGATAAAAGAACTTCACTCCGACCGAGGTGGAGAATCTTAACCAAGATTTCATTGATCACTTGAAGGAGTGTGGGAGAGTGTCCCAACTCACTTCTCCTTATACAACAAAATGGAATGGTGTTAGTTAAAGGAGGAATATGACCTTTCTTGACATGGTCATATCAATGATGAGTCATGAAACCCTTCCATTATCCTTTTGGGGATACGCCTTGTAGACAAAAACATACACCCATAACCGAGTACCAACTAAAGATGCATATGAGATTCCATATTATTTATGGTATGGAAAGAAACCCAACATGATGCACAAGTGCATCTTTATAGGTTATCCTATGGAAACTAGAGGATATAACCTATATAACCCTTTTATATAGAAAAGTCATTGTGGAAAGATAGGCCACATTTCTAGAAAGGGAAGACATTTATTTTGGAAATAGTGGGAGCAAGATTGACTTCGATGAAGTTATTTCTCCAGATGCACAGGAGTTGGTAGAGGAACAATCTCCAGAAGAACAAGTGGAAGAAGAAGTTGTTCCTGAGACACAAATACTGCGTAGGTCTACGTGAGAGGTTAGAGGACCAGAGAATTATGGTTTTCTTGTCATTGAGTTAGGCGACACATTAGTCCTTCAGTATGATGAACCTATAACATAAAAGGAAGCAGTATAAGGAAAAGAAGATGCTAAATGGCAAGAAGCCATGAATTATGAGATGGAGTCCATGTACCAAAATCATGTTTTGATTTTTCTAGACCCTCCAGCAAATGTAAAACCCATTGGATGCAAATGGGTATTCAAAAAGAAGCTGGACAAGGATTGTGAGGTTAATACCTTTAAAGTAAGACTGATTGCAAAGGGTTTCACGAAACGTCAAAGCATTGACTATGATGAAACCTTCTCACAAGTATCAATGCTTAAATCCATCAGAATATTTCTTGAAATAGCAGCCTTTCATGATTATGAAATTTGAAAAATGGTTGTCAAAACTGCATTTATAAATTGGAAGTTGGTTGAATATGTCTATATGACTCAACCCGAAGGGTTTCTCAAGTCAAATAATGCCAATAAAGTATGCAAGATGGATAGATCTATTTATGGATTGAAGCCTGCATCAAGATCATAGAATGTTAATTTTAATGAATCCATAAGAGATTTTGGTTTTGAAAAAAATTAAAGTGAGCCTTGTGTCTCTAAAAAGGTTTAAGGGAATGCCATCATTTTCCTAGTACTAAATGTTTATGACATATTAATTACGTGAAACGAGGTGAAAGTCTTACAGTCAGTTTAGAGTTGGTTAAAATAATGATTCTACATGAAAGACATAGGTGAAGAAGCCTACATTATAGGGATCAGGATCTATCAAGATAGATGTCAAAGGATTTTTAGGCTAATTTAAAGTACAAATATTGACAGGGTACTCAAAAGGTACAATATGGGAAAATCCAAGAGAGGATTGTTACCTGTGTCACATGGTGTAAATCTCTCCAAGAAAATGTTTCCACAAACACAGGAGTAGATTTAAAGAATTATTAGAGTCCCTTATGCTTTGTAAATGGGTTATATAATATATGTCACGGTATATACTAGGTTTGATGTCGCCTTTTCTTTAAGCATGGTGGGTAGATATCAAGCCAATCTAGAAGAGCTGTATTGGACAACTGTTAAAACTATCCTAAAGTACTTGAGGTGTACTAAGGATATGTTCCTAGTGTATGGAGGAGATGAGGAACTAGTTTTGAGGGATACATTGATGCTACTTTCCAGACAGATCATGATGATATGATATCGCAGTCAGGCAACATCTTTTTCCTGAATGGTGGTGCAGGGAGCTATAGAAGCTCGAAGTAAGTTGTGGTTTCTGATTTTATAGTAGATTCTGAATATATTGTAGCTTCTGATGCAGAAAAGGAAGTAGTTTGAATATGCAGCTTTATCTCAAACATTGGTGTTGTACCTACCTGTGCTGACCCTGTACCAATATATTTTGAGAATACAGATTCAGTGGTGCTTGACGAGGATCCCAGGTCTCACCAAATAACAAAGCATATTCTTCAAAATCTTCATATCTTGATGGGTTTTACTCAATGAGGTGAAGTGAGAGTTAGCAGAGTAGCCACAGAGGACAACGTGGCAAACCCCCTAACTAAAGCCATTTCTCAGAAGAAGAATGATACACATGTGAGAGCTAGCATATTGAAACCTGTTAGCAGTTGGATTTAGTGCAAGTGGAAGTGTTGAAAGTGGGTTCCCTATACGCAACATGTTTTGTACATTTACTACCTTTACATGTATTTAGGTTGTTATAATACATATGTTTATCTTTCCATAATAGTGTAGATACTTCTACATCCACTTTGTTTATGGAAATTCTCTTAGATTACTTATCACATAAAAGGGTTATAGTAGATCCCAGGCTATAATGGGAACCCTAAGATTCCATGATAGTAATCTTAATGTAATTTCCTATGGTCCAGTTACATCATTCTGAAAGGACCCAGATAATGTGTGACCATCATGTGCTTGTGGATCATAAGCGTTGAGTCCTCTTCTCATGAAGTTCACACTTGATGATCTATAGTTGTTGAGATCATGAGGATAGACCGGTATAATAGGAACACCACATGTTTTAGGTGTCATTGGTCATTTATATCTACAGACATGTGTAATGGTCTTTAGAGTTGAGTTCATTTTTAATAGATGTCATTTAATTACGTACATTTGATGCAAGGGGAAAACCATGGAGACAAAGTCATAATGAGTTAGTTTGTATCAGGTACGTCATTAATGGCATGACATTGATTGAATGATCGACAAAGGATTTGTCACTTCTGAGTTCTGGAAGAGATATCTTGGGCCCAGTTGATTAGGATGGTTGTATCTTCATTAAATCCATGGCCATGGTAGTGGAAGGTAAGAATGTCCGGACAAATCAACAAATAAAATAAATCAAAATAAAGAATGATGACACTAGTATACATTCTTCTTTATTGAGATATCGATAATGAATAGATTATATTACACGGACCCTGTTCGTAGGAAGGCAATCATTGCTTTAACATTTCCTTATCTCTATAGGGGCCTCGATGGGTTGCTAGACCCCACTCTAGGTCGGTGGATATTATTCACTACTATTGAGGTAAGGGCCTAGATGGGCACACACAATAACGCCTTGAGAATCTGCTATATTATGGGAATAAGAATATAGAACATGGTGGGCCCCACCAAAGGGTCTGAGTAATATACAATTTCTATAGATCACCAAAGAATAAATAAATTCATTAATTATTTACGTTATTAATAATTCATTATATTTATTTATAACATGTATCTACAAGTTATATAGTAAATACAAGTATTAATATTATTTGAATGGATTTTAATATCCTAGGTTCATTTAATAATATAAGGATGTGTGAGTTGATTTAAAGACTCAAATTTATCACATAATATATTTATCTGTTACATGTAAGTGATAAATTATAAATATTATGTATGGCATAATTTTATTTGTCCTAAATAATTTTCTTATAGCACTTATATAGAAGATGTCTATTACACAGGGGCTGGGAATCCTTACCTCGTGTTTTAAACACTCTCTATATAAGTAAGAGAGAGGCTCTCCCATATTAATGATTCATGTGCTAGGATTGAGAGCTTCTCTCCCCACCTAGAATCTAGAGATACAGTCTCTCATGTGAAGGAAGATCTTCACATTCATTCATCTCGGATTGAAGCTTCTTCCATTGCAGTGATCATCATTGTGCTGAAGTCAGCAATGAAGATCTGTGATAGCACCCAGATCATGATGAACGGTGCGCGAGAAGATTCATGAGGTGTTTCTGAATGATCTAGAGGGATTCAAAGTCGGAGTCTTCAAGAAACAATCTCTGGTGTCCTGTAGTAGACATGAACACGTCAATTCCGAAAAATGTACATGTTTAGTTTAATTTTTTACTCTGTTTAAACCTTGTGAGATCCACAGACCAAACCGGAACAAGATCACTTGAGTTGACAGGGTTATGTCCCTCCGATGATGCAGAAACTTTTAAATTTCTATCCCACCAGCTTCCGTTGTGCCGTCCCGATTCCAAAATGAACTGTCAAAGAAAATAAAGGAAATTCTCCATTGAAATTATCAGAATAGATGGAAATTTATATTGAGTTATCATCAAATTGACCATTTGTTACCTGAAAATTGAATAAGATAACAAATTTTGGAACTAGAGGTTGGGTGACATTAATAAATGTATCATGGAATACATATCCAAGAGTGGTATTGTTTTAGAAATTTCTAATCTAATGCATGATCGAGAAAAGAAATGTGATTCATTCATGCGAGTAAAGATAATAAGGATTTCATATCAACCAAATAATAAAAAGGAATCTAATTTTCTTATCCTCAATCACATAGATGACTGTGGTCTAATGAAATTGTCTAGAACATATGAATAAGGGTACATCATTATTTTTATTAGTGAGTATGATTTAATGTCTTTTTTGAAGATTATATTGTGTAAATTCCAAGTATACTATTTCATGAAAAATTATCATCAAATTTCTGAGAATAAAATTGGCTGCACAATCTATATTATATTATATGATAATGTTGGATAATAAACATATAGTGATTTTGAAAATTACCCCAAAAACATGGGATAAAGAATCTGGTGTGTTCCGTGATAAAACCTCAGCAAAATGGGGCCATTGATCATTGAAATAGATACATGAACTATATGGATATAACTATGCTGATTAAGAGTCGTGCTTGTCAACATTACTGGAAAGAGGTAATTAATGTAGTGTATTACACTAAAAAAAATTATTTTTATAGGATAAATGAGGACTACATATGTGATATGGTTTATAAGGAATCCCTCACTAAATAATTTTCATGTTGCTGGTTGTTAATGATTCATTAAAAAAAATGGAAATCGTGGAAAGTATAATGATGCTATAGATGATGGAATATTACATGTATTTTCAATGAAAAGTAAATCCTAAAAAAGTTACAATATTCAACTCATAAAGATCATGTAAATAAATGATGTCTTCATTGTTGAGGTTAAAACGATAAATTCCTTGAGGATATCATATGTTGATATGAATGAAGATAATTAAAAAGTGAAAAAATGACATATTTAAATGATTAAATATTGAAATTATAGAAACCATTCAGGGCTCACAAAATTATGACATTTCTGAATAAAAAATATAAGAGGAAAACATTGTTTAAGACACATCATTAGAACCTCACAGGATAAATAGATGAGGATAAATTGATCAATCTAATATCATTAGGGATTGGAAAACACCTACATATACAAGGGAAATGAGTAATAAAGAACATTAGTCCTTCATATAAATTGTATAACCAACCTCATTTGTTTAAGTAGTGAAAGATTAACCATAAATTAAGGAAATGAATGATTAACTGGATCAGATTGGCTTGAACTGAACATAGGATCTTGTAAAGAGACCCAAAAATCCAAATGTGATTGGATATGTGTGGGTCTTTAAAAACAGATTCTATCATTATGTAAATGGGATCAAAAAATGTATGTTTTTTGTGTAAAGGATATGTAAAAAATGAATTTGTTGATGTTCAAGAATATTTTCTCTAGTAGATACATTGGAGTCAAGAAAGCCCTTCTGTGGCATTTCAATTAAATGTGGGTGAAATGTTTATCAAATAGATGTCAAAACATAATTATTAAATGGTGTTGTTGATTAAAAATCCTATATTGAACACCCAATGGGACTTTTTATTCGAAATGATGATATGAAATTTTGAATATTAAAAAATTATCTCAATGGTCTAAATATTTTTACAATGAGAGTGGTATTATCAACTCGACCCTAATTTGAAGAATCTTGAATTTTATTAATGATGTTTTGACCATATTCTCTATGTGAATAAATATCGTAAGGACCAATTTATAGTGCTTGTATATGTGGATGATATTATTTTTGGTGGAAATTGGTAGGGATCAAGGAAATAATTTTCTAATCACATGAAATATAAATTTTAAATTTCCATGATTGGTGAAATCACAAATTTTTTGGGGATGAAATTGGTTTAAAAGAAGGATTATACATTCATTTATCACTCAATATATGCAAGATAACATCTGACTGAATTCAACAGGCCTGAATCCTACCCAATTTTTTCACCTATTTCGGTTGGGAAAAACCTTATAAAGCATAAGGAAGGGAAATATGTGGATCCCACCATGTTAAAAAGTTTCAATATAATATTATTATACATGATTCCAACACGTCCATATATCGTCCTTTTCATATTATTTGTGGTTTCTTCTAATGTATTATGATGGAAGATCATTTTGGATATTTTAAAAGGTTCATGTGGAATATTCAAGGTACTCTAAATGTTGGATTATACTTTATATCAGAAAGATATAATTAACATTCAAAAATTTTAATATATTGATTGGTCTGGATATGTTGTGGATATTAATTTAACTATTGGTGGGTAATTATTTATTGGAAACAAATGTGGGGTCTAGTTGAGTAAGAATCAAGAATTCACTTCCCTTAGGGTGTTTGAAGCAGAGTGTATCTCAACTATAAAGGTATGCATTAAACTATTGTGTATGAAGCAACAACTGAATTAGATTAGTGATGAGGTGAAACAAATTTTGATGATTCAATATGACAATAAGAGCCATATTAATTGTATGTAGAATTTATTTCATCACTCTCATACAATATAAATTGAAATTAGATTTCACTTCATCAATGAAGAAGTAGAACAAGGTGTGATTAAAATGGATCATGTTGTAAATGATGACCAAGTTGTTGAAATTAAAATTGATTATTTGGAGAATATATGTTCTAGAATAATTAGTGGAACCTTTGTGTTCATCCTCCTACCTGTGCATGAGGATGTTACGTTTGGTCCCCTCTCCCATTTTTTAATAACTAATTTAATCTATTTGTGAATGTGATTCAGGTCAACAGTGGTGATAACTTCCTAAGGGTGTTTTATTTTAGATACATAAATGTTTAAATACCTATTGTTGGGTTTTATTTCCAGAGGGGGAGAAAAGTGACATTCAATGAGGGTATGAAATTATCTTTTTCCAGTAATTTTCTCTATACTGATCTCTGCTCAGGTAGAGTTTGAGTTTTTATGGGTTATTTCACATCAAACAGGTTTCTATCCAAGGTTGGTTCATTATTTAATTTATTTAAAAATTTCCAAAAAAACCCAAAGAGATAGATTTGTGGAACCACGGAATTCCATTTATTGAAATGAAGTGTATTTTTTGTTTTTTATTTGTCCACACTAAGATAGATCAGGGGGTTTTATAAGAATGATATCATACAGTGTAGGTGGATTTAGTATTGAAGGTGGTGACATTCTCCCATGTTTTGGAATTTTGTGGAACCTAAAATAAAAAGGAAGGCGGAAGCTTCACAAAAGGTGGGTTTCATTTATTGACTCTTCATAAATATGTTAAAGTCATGAGTTTCAATAATCTTGGATTTAGAGATAGTGGAGTTTAGTTAAGGTTCATTTTTTATAAATTTTTTAAGAATACCAAATTCATGATGGAATGATTGGTTTCTCTTGACTATGAAACATTTTGTGAATGTATGATCCGGTTCCTATAAATCATTACAACTATGAGAATGATTTTTTATGTTTAAAATTTTATTGGAGCTTTGAAAATACTAGGATATAACTCCCCGACCCCAGTTACCCAGAGTCGGTGAATAATTTTAATACATTGGCATGATTACAAGGAATCAAGTCCCAAAGGACCGATCAGTTTAGTTGTATTGGATAATATATTACATACATGATGTTCAACATTACAACTTTAAAAGAAAAAAAAACAGTAATTTATTCCCATAGAATTGTCCAAGCCTCCTAGATTATTCCTGGATGTAATGCATAACTAACTTCTTCATATACTGGGAAAATAAAATATAAGAAAGGGGTGAGCTCAGATGCTCATTAAGGGTAAATAATTTAGTATAAGCTATAAACTTCTATGGCAAGATGTGTAATAAAAACAACTACCTTTCAAACATAAACGTGAACATAATATGGAAAAAATAAAACAAACATTACCATATAAACATGACCATTGATATTATACTAGTAGAATAATCAAATGTAATAACTAATTTCATAATGAGGGAATTTATAGTACCATACTTTAATTACTGTGTCAAGGCCTCGTGCCAGGAACTAGAAGATAACTGTAACTGGACCCCAACCTGGAGAGCCTCTGTAACCGGAATCCAACCGCGAGAGCCTCTATAACCAGACTCCAGACCGGAGAGCCTCTGTAACTGAAATCCAACCCTGAGGGTCTATGGTAAATGGACCCCAACCTGGAGGGCTTACTTTTACTGGTCCCCAACCCAGAACATACTAGTCCGATAAATTCATCTTAAGAAAAGGTTGAAATATAACATAAACATTTGTATTAAAAACTAGCATAAAAAATATCAATACTTTAACCATAAACGAAGAATGACATAAAAATAACTCATCCACAGTCAAACATATCACAAACCCTTAAATAAAATATGGAATATTTGTATAATAACAAATCAACCTAGATCAAGAATAATATCCCGTAAAGGGTGTTGACATAGTTGAAAATGATCAGTAAATATCTTTTAGAGAAATATCCCTTTTTCGTGAAATCATTTAATAGTCACATTATTTATAAAGGAAGCCATTTAAAATATTGCTTTGAATCAATGTGTCCCATACAAATTTGGTAATTTTGAAAGGAAGTAACATTTTAAAAAATTCATGTCTATAT
Source organism: Viscum album (assembly GCA_963277665.1). Classification (NCBI taxonomy): domain Eukaryota; kingdom Viridiplantae; phylum Streptophyta; class Magnoliopsida; order Santalales; family Viscaceae; genus Viscum; species Viscum album. The sequence continues at coordinate 255,014,552 of OY728143.1, read as the reverse complement.
AAATAAATCCTTAAAACCATTATAAAATCATGGACATTAGTGAAAAATGTTTAGAAGAAAAAAATATTCAAAACATTTAAAATGTTGTTTTAGTAAAAGAGTCCCAAAAAAATAATCCCTTTGAAAATTATTTTATGAATCATGGACATGGATAATAAATATTTCCCAGTAAAAACATACACATAAACAATCTTGAATAATATTGAGATTGAGGAATTAACCCTTAACAAATTTGGTATCTTATGAAACATACACCCCATGAAAGAAGTATCATACAATGAAGATGTAAATAAACATAAATTAAATTGTATTACACAAATAATACAATTATGGGAAGTACATAGACCACATAAAAGGAAATTGTTGCAATATAGCATGAATCACACGGGAATAAGGAGTGAGATGAAAACCCCTTACCTTACACTTTCCTTTGGTCAATGGTATGTTTAACCTCCTGTATAATGACCATTGTATGTTATTAGATTATACCATAACCATATTAATATTTATTATATCATACATTATTCATTTATGACTTTATATTACCCATTTAATAATGATTTTCATGTTAAATTAACATTTCAGGTAATAATCGCTTTATTTATCGTACATATTTAAACACTTTGTTCTTGATTGTATTATTTAGATCATGATTTAAATACTTCCAGAATATAAATCCTGATTTATATATCATACATATTTTGAATATAAATATTTAAAACAGAAATATTTATGAAATGGAAAACACTATTTATGGAGACGGTAGGCCGTACGTATGTATAAACGCTGCTTTTATTTTCATATTGTATTGAACGGTAGTAATTGAATAAGATATATATAAGTACATAAATACATATATATATATATCCAGTAGCATTATTATTTCATATATTACATACTTATTAGTAATATATATTTGTATAATCATCGATGAATTGTGAATGTGGAAATGAATATCATTACGTCGTGGAGATGGTAATCCGTACGTATGCAAGAGAGACAATATCGTTTCCTTAAAGGTGTATTATTGGATGGTATATTAATTTTACAGAGACATTAGCATGTTATTTTCATTATTTTTATACAAATTACTCATCATTATATTTATCCAAATAACATAGTGTTGAACAATGAATTACACAACGACATGGAGACGATAAGCCATACATACACACACATGGTGACATTATCATTCATAGGATGGATAGAATAATGAATATGGTTGTGAAATATTTATAATAATATTTCAGTATATATATGGTACTATTTTTATTATTTTGTTATGATAATAACAAAGAAAGAGTAAGTGGAATAAGAAAAGAACTTGAAAGAGGGTTGTGAAATCATTGCCTCTTCTTTGGGTTCCTCCTTTTGATTTGATCAAAAGGGATCCTTAGGATGGATTTTAGATCAAAATAAGGACACTAGTATGAAGGGAGAATATATTTAAGGATATTTGGGCATAGTTTGGCTGAGCCAAATGGCTTTGGAGGTGTGAATTTGAGAGAAGGGGAAGTGCACTTTTATGAGAGGGGTGACGGGAACCATAGGAAAAGATTGAAATATTATTTAATAATAAAATAATATTCGGGTTGTAATGGCTCAAACATGATTTATTTCGAGGATAAGGTTTTTATGGGTATAAATAATCTCACCCAATTGGTTTTAGAAAAGTTTAGGTTACCATTTTAACCTTATCATTTAGATTTAACTCTTGGTTAAATAGTTTAACTTTTACCGTGTCTTCTTGTATTCTTATACTACATGGTTAATAAAATTACTCTAAACTTCCAAGAGAACCTAAAGTGGTTCATTAATGACATATATAATATTATTTATGCCTTTTCGATGAACCTTATATATTTATGAATATTATATCAAGCAATAATATAGTATTTGTTTTAAAAATTAATTTATGTCAATTTTTTAACTATTTGGTAATTGGTTTTTGTGAAAGTCATCAAAATTTTATTTCTATTAAAAAAATAAATTGAATCAACTCTAACATGTCATATTAATATTGAAAATTATTGTATGTCATAAAAACATTGAAATTATATTTATTTTAATATTTATAATATCATTTATTTGATTCTTTCATTAATAAGGTAATTACTGAATCATCATTTTTTCATAAATAAATTTAATTATTTAACGTCTAAAAAATATAAACAAAATACCCTGATTTAGTAATTTTTTTATATTTCCAATGAAAATTTTAAGTCAAATTTATATTGTGTGTAACCATATATTAAATATGGTTTAGTATTAAACTTTGATTTTAACTCTTTTAACTCTTCATTAAATAAAATAATAATAAATATCATAATATTTTCTAAGTGGACCTAAAGGATCATATTTTATTCCTATGTTTTTTTTGGTCGAATTACACATATCCAATAGAATTAGTATATGTGTCAGTGTAAGAATAATATCATTTTTACCCTTAATTACCCTTTTTTTACTTTTAACCATAGTAAATAAAAGTAAAAAGTTATGATTAACCAAAAATTATTTTCATCTTATTGAACCACATTTTTCTTACTAACATCAAACTTGTCTCTTGGAATTTTGAAATTCCACTCACAAAATCAGTAAAATTATCTTTTATGTGAATTTTCAAATTCTCCTAGTTGGTGGGTAAACGGCGGTGAAAAGTTCAAAAAAGTTTTATATATCTAATATTATTAAAAAATGACTCCAATGGATTAAATTGAACATATATAGGTATTATGTATCTATTTTTACCTAGAATAAATTTAAAAAAATTATTATTATTATTTAAATGAAAATTTAGTTTTAACCAATAACGCACTGTTTGACACTATTCATCATAAATTGAATGTTTTCAGAAACATTCCAAAATTCACCCTAAGATAATTTTTATATTTCAAATTCAAAAATGAATTCTACTTTACCAAATTAAAAACATAAAAATTGAATTTATTAATTTAAAATTAATTCTCATTGTCAAAACAAAAACGTGTATTTTTAAGAAATAATAACTACCAAAAGATTGACACTGGTTTATTTGCAATTTCAATGTGAAATTGCATCTAATGACCAACATTGGATTAAATGGTAAAAATATAATCTAACTACTCTTCTAAACCATTCATATGTATAGTTCAACACTATAAATTATTTTGATTAAAAAAGTTGTTTTCAGTTAAAATTTTGTATTTTTCTCTATTCACCCAAATATAAAAGTTATCAAAAAAACACAAATAAATTGATCAAAACAAATTATTCATGTCCCTATTCTAAAGAAGAAGTTTATTTTGTCAAATTTAATATATAAAAGTTTCAAATATTGGATTCAAAAAATGTTCTCCATTAAAAGGCGGTAAAATTGAATTTAAAAAAATACTTCTTTTATCTGAAAAAAATGAATTGGTTCTTATATTATGTTTATGAAACTCATAATATAGATTCTAAAATTATAAGGATTATTTAAAATTCAGAATTAAGTTAATATTATTCATAACCTATTTTGAACTGCTAGTTTGGTAAGTCATAGTGCGCTTGAACTCAGTGTTGTGTGTAGTGCAAGTTATTGAATTACATTAAAGAAATAACGTACTATGAAATCTTAGGGTGTTACATTCTCCCCTCCTTTAATAAATTGCAGCCTCACAATTTTAAATTTTTCTTCGAAAATAAAAGGTTAAAAATAGAAAAAATATTTGTAGAGAACCCACATCAGAAATTGGGTTAATAAAATTTAGTCTTAATAAGAGGGAAAGAGAAATGAAAAAGGTTACCACTTAATTAAGATCTCGATTAGGAGAACATTGGTGGAAATTAGAGACACATAATTGGAGGGAAAATGTAAAAATTTATAGGGAGATATTGAGGTAATCAATCACAATATAACATTTAAATATATTGACATAACAAATATATTATCAAAACCAAATTCAATACCAAAATACATAATAAGAGTATATGGTATTTATTTTCTTTTTTTCTAAACATTTTGGCTTGTTAAGGAAGCCAAAAATCAAATAAAACTCTCGGCGGTGGAAAGGTCGTTGTCACCGTTTACATAAAAAGCATTCTTTTTTTTTCATTTAGTAAAACACCTCTTAAAAAAAGATTCCCCTTGAAATGAAAATTTAAAGGGTTTTATACATCATATAAAAGAATATTGTTTAGAAATAAAAGGATGCCTCAATGAAAGGAGATTGAAATGAAGTCCCTTAACTAAAGTTTGTGAATTAATTTAGTCATAGAATAAGAGGGAATATATATATATATATACTTGACAAGTAGAGTTACATCCTCTAACTAATTCCTACCACAAACTCATCCTTCACTACAGAATATTTAAAAAATATATTCTATTTTTCCTAATCATATAGGGTTCCAAAAATAATGAATTTACAATCCTCCTATCAGACCTTTAAAAAAACTTATTTATACAATCCAGCACAACACATAGGCCAGTTTTTTGTGATGCACCCTTGTCGCCCTTCAGTTTCGGGTTCAAGTCTTGCGGCATTTCCAGACACGACTGGTAGTCGCCCGACCTCTAGGTGGTCCTTTTTATGAAAATCCAAAAATAAAATTAACAATTTTATACAATTTCAAACTTAGTCCATTGAATCCTTTAGATTTATACAAAATACTTCTATCTAAACTCACAGTCCAAAATTTATAAGGAAGTTAAACACAATGAAGATCCTTTTTCCACCTAATAACATGTGATCACCTTTGTCATGTATTCTTTTACAACATGGTAACTCCCTGAATTACCATAAAACCATAATGATTATATTCATGCTCCGTTATTCATTATAGAATACTGGATATATCCCTTATATCCAAAAAATTTCAATATTCCATCAATGACAAAATAAAACTATTAATCAGTTCCAAGGCAGTCGAGAATATCCAATATAATTTATCTAAATCAACCATCTCCTATTCCAAAAACACTACCTCTTTATCAGAACCATATTAAGGATTACCTTTCCTTCAACCATGTATTTTCCGAAAAAGTGTATCTTACTATTAATTCACATTTCTTAAAACCATATAATCTAAAATCCTCAATAAAATAGTAATGCAATATAATCCTTATTTGTCTCCATAATTCATATAACAAGTATATTTTTGATACAACACTCAAATGAAATAATTCCATAATAAAAACTAAAGAACAATAGTCATTCCTATTTATTTGAGTTAGTGTCATAACTTGATTATTATCCAATAACATCATTTACGGTATACTCAGATGACTAGGACATTGATTCACGTAGTGTACGAACTCCTTGTAGATGAAGCATTTTACATTTGGAACATTTTTCTTACGATTAAAATCACGTACTTGGTGTCCTTTTTCTCCACACTTATAACAAACACCCATTCCCATCAACCATTTACAATGTTGATTCTTTCCACATTTATCACATATGGTAAAATCCTTCTTTCCCCCTTCTCTTTATCCATCTTTCTCTCTATCATCCTTTTCTTCTCTTGATTCCCTTCAAATCCATTGGACTCAAGGAATTCATTACTTATCTTATTAACACATGATATTATTTCTTCATATGTTGAGAATACATGGGAGACAATTTCCCTTCTAAATGTTGTCTAAATACCCTAAAAGTTATAATCCTTATTACTCTTTCGATCAGACGTATTGCTAGAGTTCTCATTCCTTCTATTGGGCCCCATTTCTAAACAATGGCATACACTTGGTCAGTTTTTGAATCGCAATGAATAATTCTAAACTTTTAAAATACCAAACACAAATTGAACAGTTTATGGATATAATCCATAATGATAAAAATGTAATATTTGAGGAATTATTTACTTCTAAATCCTTTATAATGGATTGTAATGAAAACGTGAATTATCCTAAGAATATCCCCAGGAGTGTCGTAACCAAGAGTGAAAAAAAGGACCCTTGTCGTGCACCAGTTCTCATTCGAGTCTAGCTCAAAACTGTGTTTTCGGGTTTTACCCATAGGTATATCTGTGCCAGAGTCGCCTCTACCTGCTCGTATCCAAACATGGATATATTTCTTAGAAAACTCAAAAAATATCTACAGTACAAAAATTATAGGAAGTTCTTCAATACTAATTACCAAATTGTATCTTAGGATAATGTGTTATATTTAGATTTTATCTAAATCTAGTTTCCAAGGGTTATACTAAACTACCTCAGATACCAATTGTAACGCCTCGACCCCAGTTACCCAGAGTCAGTACATTATTTTAATACAATGTCAGTATTACAAGGAATCAAGTCACGAAGGAACGATCTGTTTAGGAGTCCTGGAAAATAGATTATATACATGATGTTAAACATTACCACTTGAAAAGAAAAACAACAATAATTTATTCCATTAGAAATAAACAAGCCTCCTAGATTATGCCTGCAAGTCATACATAACTAACTTTTTTGTATCCTGGGAAAATAAAACATACGAAAGGGGTGAGCTCAAATGCTCAATAAGGGTAAATAATTTAGCAGAAGCTTTAAACTTTTCAGGCAAGATGTGTAATAAAAACTACATCCTTTAAAACATAAACTTGAACATAATATGGAAAAAATAAAAAAATCATTACCATATAAACATGCACGTGGATATTCTACTAGTAGAATAATAACAATTAATAACTATTTTCACAATGAGGGAATTTATAGTACCATACATTAATTACTATGTCAAGGCCTCGTGCCAGGACCTAGGGGCTAACTGAAACCGGACCCCAACCCAGAGAGCCTCTATAATCAGATTCCAACCCGGAGAGCCTCGGTAACCGGACTCCATCCTAGAGAGCCTCTTTAACCGGACTCCAACCTGGAGGGTCTACAATAACCGGACCCCAATCCGGAGTGTTAAATTTACCGGTCCCCAACCTGGAACATACTAGTCTGATACATTCATCTTAAGAAAAGGTTGAAATATAACATAAACATTCGTATTAAACCTTGCTTACAAAATGTCATTAATTTAACAATAAACCATGAATGGAATAAAAATACTCATCCACAGTCAAACATATCAGAAAACCTTAAATACAATATGGATGATTCTTATCATAAAAAATCAACCGCGATCAAGAATAATATCCTATAAAGGATGTTGTCATAGTTGAAAATTATTAGTAAAAAGCTTTGAGAGAAATATCCCTTTTTGATGAAATCATTTAAAAGTCACATAATTTAGAAAGGAATTCATTTAAAAGATAGTTTTTAATCAAATTGTTCCATAACACTATGGAATTTTTTAATGGAATAAACATTTTAAAAGATTCATGTCCATATAAATAAATCCTTAAATCCATTTTAAAATCATGGACATTAATGTGAAGGGTTTAGAATAATAAATCATTAAAACATTTAAAATGACGTTTCAGTAAAAGAGTCCCATAAATATAATCCCTTTGAAATATTTTTTATTTAACATGCACATGGATGGTAAATATGTCCCATTAAGAACATACACATTAACAATCTCTAATAATAATGAGATTGAGGAATTAACCCTTACCAATTTGGTAACTTATGAAACATACACCCTATGAAAGAAGTATCATACAATGAAGATGTAAATAAACATAAATTAATGTGTATTACAGAAAAAATAAAATTATGGGTAGTACATACACCACACAAAAGGAAATAGTGTAAATATAGCATGAATCTCATGGGAATGAGGTTTGAGATAAAAACCCTTAGCTTGCACTTTCCTTTGGTCGAGGATACGATTAAACTCTAGTATAATGACCATTGTATGTTATTAGATTATTCTAGAACCATATTCATATTTATTATATCATACATGATTCATTTATTACTTTATAATACCCATATAATAATGGTTTTCATGTAAAATTAACATTTTGGGTAATAATCACTTTTTTATCGTACTTATTTAAACTTGGTATTCATGATCATATCATTTAGATCATGATTTAAATACTTAAACAATATAATCCTTAATTTTTATATAATACATATTTAGAATATAAATATTTATAATTGATAGATATATGAAATAGAAAACACCGTTTATGGAGACGGTAGGCTGTACGTACGCATAAACATTGTTTCTGTTTTCATATCGTATTGAACAGAAGTAAGTGAATAAGATATATGTAAGTACATAAATACACACATATATATATATATATATATCACCAGTAGAATTATTATTTCATATATTACCTACTTATTAATAATATATAATTTTGTAATCGTAGATGAATGGTGAACGTGGAAATGAATCTCATCGTGTCGTGGAGACGGTAATTTGTACGTACGCACGAGAGAAAATATCATTTCCTTAAAAGTGTGGAATTGGATGGTATATTAATTTTATACAGACATTATCAAGTTATTTTTATTTTTTATATACATATTACTCATCATTATATCCATCAAAATAACATTGTGTTGAATAACAAATTACACCATGGCATGGAGACGGTAAGTCATACGTACACATGCATGGTGACATTATCATTCGTAGTATGGAAATAATAATGAATATGGTTGTGAAATATTTATAATAACATCATAGAATAAATAAGGTACTGGAGTTTTTATTTTGGTATGGTAATAACAAAGAAAGAGTAAGTGGAAGAAGAAAAGAACGTGATAGATGGTAGTGAAATCATTACCTATTCTTCAGGTTCTTTCTTTTGATTTGATCAAAAGGGATCCTTAGGATGGATTTATGATCGAAATATGGCCTCTAAAATGATGGTAGGATATTTTGAAGGATATTTGGGCTGGGGTTGGCCGATCCAAATGGCTGTGGAGTTGTGAATTTGAGAGATGGGGAAGTTCTCTTTTATAAGAGGGGTGAGGGGCACCTTAGGAAAATTTTGAAATATTATTTTATAATAAATTAATATTCAGTTTATAATGGCTAAAAAATGATTTATTTCAAGTAAAAATGGTTATGGGTCGAAATATTCTCAACCAATATGTTTTAGACAAGTTTAGGTTAACAATGTAACTTTATCTTTTAGATTTAACTCTTGGTTAAATAGTTTAACTTTTACCGTGTCTTCTTGTATTCTTATACTATATGGTTAATAAAATTACTCTAAACTTCCAAGAGAACATTATGGGGTTCCTTAATTACATATATAATGTTATTTATGCCCTTTGGTTGAACCATAGATTTTTAATAATATTATATCAACCAATAATATAGTATTTCTTTTAGAAATTAATTTCTGTAAATTTTGAAATTCTTTGGTATTTGGTTTTTGTGAAAGTCATCACGACATTATCGATTAAAAAAATATACATTGAATAAACCCTAACATTTCATATTCCCCAAGAAAATTTGTGGATGTCATAAAAACGTTGAAATTATTTTTATTTAAATATTTATTATACCATTTATTTGATTCTTTCATTAATAAGGTAATTACTAAATCATCATTGTGTTATAAATAAATTTAATTATATAATGTTAAAAAAATATAAATAAAATAATAGTATGTAGGAAACAATTATTTATTTCTAATGAGTATTTATAGTTGAATTTATATCGTGTGTAACCCTATTTTAAAAATTGTTTATTTATTAAACATTGATTTTAACTCTTTTTACTCTTCTTTAAATAAAATAATAATAAATGTACTAATCTAATACATGTTGACCTAAAGGGTTATATTTTATTTCTATGGTTGATTTTGGTATAATTAAACTTATCCAATAGAATTAGGACATATGTTAGGGTAAAAATAATAACACTTGTACCATTAATTACCATATTTAATTTTAACCGTGGTAAATAAAAGTAAAAAGTTATTATTAACCAAAATGTGTTTTAAACTTATTGAACCACATTTTTCTTACTGATATCAACCATGTCTCTCATATTTTTTATATTCCACTCACAGAAGTGGTAGAATTATTTTTTATGTGAATTTTCAAATTCTCCTAGGAGGTAGGTAAAAGACGGTAAAAAGTTCAATAAAATTTTATATATCTAATATTATTATGAAATGACTTAAATGGATAACATTGAACATATATATTTATTATGTATATATTTTCCCCTAAAATAAATTTAAATTAAATAAATAATTATTTAAATGAAAAGACAGTTTTAACCAATAACGCAATGTTTTTCACAATTCATCAAAAATCGAAAGTTTTCAGAAACATACCAAAACATTACCCTAAGATAATTTTGATATTATGAATTCAAAAATTAAATCTATTTTACCAAATTAAAAAAATAGAAATTTCATCTATTATTTTAAAATTAATTCTAGTTGTCAAAAGAAAAGTGTATTTTTAAGAAATAATAACTACCAAAAGATTGTAACTTGTTTATGTCCGATTTCAAAGTGAAATTACTTCCAATAACCAAAATTGGATTAAATGGATAAAATATAATCTAATTATGCTTCTAAACCATTTATATGTATAGTTTAACAATATAAATTATTTTTATTAAAAAGGTTGTTTTAAGTTAAAATTTAGTATTTTCACTATTCACCCAAATATGAAAGTTATGAGAAAAACACCAAAAATTTATCAAAACTAAATTTTTATGTCCTGTTTCTAAATAAGAAGTTTATTTTGTCAAATTTAATATATAACTGTCTCAATTATTGGATTTAAAAAAGGTTCTCCCTTAAAAGGTGGTAAAATTGCATTTAAAAAAATACTTCTTTTATCTAAAAGAATGAATTTGTTCATATATTATTTCTAAGAAACACATAATATGGATTTAAAATTATAATGATTATATAAAATTCAAAATTTAGTTAATACTATTCATAATCGCTTTTTAACGGCTAGTTTGGTTTGTAGTGGTGCGCTTGAACTGAGTGTTGTGTGTAGTGCATGTTATTGAATTACATTAAAGAAATAACATACTATGAAATATTTCGGTGTTACATTATCCCCTCCTTCAATAAATTGTGTCCTCACAATTTTAAAATGTTCTTTGAATAATAAAGGTTAAAAATTAAAAAATACCTTTGTAGAAAACCCACATCGGAAACTGGGTTAATAAAATTTAGTATTAGTAAGAGGGAAAGGGAAATGAAAAAGGTTGCCACTAAATTATAATCTTGATGAAGAGAACATTTGTAGTAATTATAGACACAAAATTGGAGGGAAAACGCAAATATTTATATAAAGTGATTGAGGTGACCACTCATAATTTATCATTTATATATGTTGACATAACAAATCCATTATCAAAACCACTTTCAATACCAAAATACATAAAAAGTGTATATGGTATTTATTTTATTTTTTAAAAAAACATTTTGGCATATAAAGGAAGCCAAATATCAAATAAAACACATGGTGGTGGATTGGTTTTTTTCACCGCTTACTTAAAAAAACATTAATTTTTTGTCGTTTAGTAAAACTCTTCATAGAAAAAGATTCCCCTTGAAGTGAAAACTCAACGATTTTTACACACCATATAAAAGAAAGTTTCTTAGAAATCAGAGGATTATTCAATGAAAGTAGATTGAGTTGAAGTCCCTTAACTAAATTTTAAGAACTAATTTAGTTATAGAATAATATGGAATATATATATATATACTTGACAAGTATAATTATATACTTTAACTAATTCCTACCATAAACTCATCTTTCACTCCAATAGATTTCAAAAAAAATATTTATCCTAATCGTATAGGGTTCCAAAAAATAATAAACTTATAATTCACCTATCAGACCTTTTAAAAAACTACATTATACAATCCGGGATAACACGTAGGCTAGTGGTAGGTGATGCACCCCTGTTACCCTTTGGTTACGTGTTCAAGTCTCACGGCCTTGCCGGACGTGACTGGTTGCCACTTGACCTCTGGGTTTTCCTTTTTATGACAATCCAAAAACAACCATAACAATTTTATCTAATTTAAAACGTAATCTATTCCAAACATTAGACTTATCCAAAATACTTCTATCCAAACTCACAGTCCAAAATATATAAGGAAGTTAAACACAATGAAGATCCTTTTTCCACGTAATAACATGTGAACACATTCATCATGAATTCTTTTAAAACATGGTAACTCCTTGAATTACCATAAAACCTTATTGATTACATTCATTCTCCCTTATTCTTTATAGAATACTTGATATATCCCTTATATCCAAAAAATTTTAATATTCCAAAAATGATGAAATACAACTATTAATCAGTTCCAAGGGAGTCAAGAATATCCAATATAATTTATCCAAGTAAACCATCTCTAATTACAAAATCACTACCTCATTATCAGGACCATATTAAGGATTAACATTCCTTCAACCATGTATTTTCCCAAAAAAATAGCTTACTATTAAGTCACTTTTCATAGAACCATATAATCTCAAATCCTCAATAAAATAGTACTGTAATACAATCCTTATTTATCTACAAAATTCATATAACCAGTAAATTTTTGATACAACACTCAAATGAAATAATTCTATAATAAGAACATAAGAACACTTGTCATTCCCCTTCATTTGAGGTAGTATCATAACTTGATTATTATCCAATAGCATCATTTACATTATACTCTGATTACTGGGATATTGATTCGTGTAGTGTCTCAAAACCTTGTAGATAAAGCATTTTACATTTGAAACATTTTTCTTACCCTTTCAATCACGCACTTGGTGTCCTTTTTTTCCACACTTATAACAAACTCCCATTCCTTTCAAGCATTTACCAAGGTGATTCTTTCCACATTTATCAAATATGGGAAAATATTTCTTTCCCCTCTTCTATTTATCAATCTTTCTCTCTACTATCCTTTTCTTCTCTTTCTCCCCTTTGAAGCCATAGCACTCAGATAACTCTTTACTTATCATATTATCACATGAAATTATTTCTTCATATGTTGAGAATACATGGGAGACTACTTACCTTCTAAATATTGGATTAATACCATGAAATATATTATCCTTCTTACTCTTTGGATCATACATATTGCTAGATTTTTCATTCCTTCTACTGGGCACCATTTCTAAACAATAGAATACACTTGGTTAGTTTATAAACCGCAATGAATAATTCTAAACTTGTAAAATACCTAAAATAAATTGAACAGTTTATGGATAAAATCCATAATAATAATAATGTTTTCTTTGAGGAAGTATTTACTCATAAATACTTCATAATTTCTTGTAATGAAATTGTTAATTATCCTAAGCATATCCCCGGGAGTGTTGTAACCAAGATTTCAGTAAGTCTCGTTGTCGTTCTCCAGATCCCATTTGAGTCTAGCTCAAAGTAGTGTTTTTGGGTTTTACCCCTAGGTACATCTATGCCAGAGCCACCTCTACCCACTCTTATCCAGATAGGGATGTATTTCTTGGAAAACTCACAAAATCTACAGTACAAAAATTATAGGATGTTATTCTATACTAATTTTCAAATTCTATATTTGGATAATTTTCTCTAATTAGAGTTTATATAAATCTATATTCCATGGTTTGTACTAGAATTCCTATGATACAAACTGTAATTCCTCGAACCCAGTTATCCAGAGTCAGGGCATTATTTTAATATAATGTCATGATTACAATGAATCAAGTCCCAAAGTACTGATCAGTTTAGTTGTCTTGGAAAATAGATTACATAAATGAAGTTCAACATTACAACTTGAAAAGAAAATAAAAAGTAATTTATTCCATTAGAAATATCCAAGACTCATAGATTATGCCTACAAGTCAATCATAACTAACTTCTTCATATCCTTGGAAAATAAAATATAAGAATGTAGTGAGTTCATATACTTAGTAAGGGTAAAGAAATTAGCAGAAGCTATAACATTTCTACGTCAAGATGTATAATAAAAACAATAGCCTTTCAAACATTAACTAGTACATAATATGGAAGAATAAATCAACCATTTTGATATAGAAATGCAAAGGGATATTCTACTAGTTGAATAATCACATGTAATAACTAATTATATAATGAGGGAATGTATAGTACTAGACTTTAATTACTTTGTCAAGGCCTCATGCTAGGACCTAGGGGTTAACAGTAACCGGACCCCAACCCGGAGAGCCTCTGTAACCAGAATCCAACCTAGAGAGCCTCTGTAACCAGACTCCAGACGAGAGAGCCTCTATAACCGGACTCAAACCCATAGTGTCTACTGTAACTGGACCCCATCCCAGAGGGCTTACTTTTACTAGTCCCCAACCCAGAATATACTTGTCTGATACATTCATCTAGAGAAAAGCTTTTAATATAACATAAATATTCATATTAAAACTAGAAGAGGAAATGTTAATATGTTAACCATAAAACATGAATGGCATAAAAACAACTCATCCACAGTAAAACATATCACAAAACCTTAAATGAAATAAGGAATATTTGTATCATAATATACCAACCTCGATCAAGATTAATATCACGTAAAGGATGTTGACTTAGTTGAAAATTATCGGTAAAAATATTTGAGAGAAATATCCATTTTTCATGAAATCATTTAAAATTCACATAATTTATAAAGTAAGTCATTTAAAATATATTTTTAAATAAATGTGTCTCATTCCACTTTGAATCTTTTGAAAGAAATTTACATTTTAAAACATTCATGTCCATATAAATAAATCATTAAAACCATTTTAAAATCACGGACATTAATGAGAACGGTTTAGAAGAATAAATCATTAAAACATTAAAAATGATGTTTTACTAAAATAGTCCATTAAAAATAATACCTTTGAAAATTGTTTTATTAAAAATGGACATGGATAATAAATATTTCCCAGTAAAAACTTCCACATAAACAATATCGAATAATAATGAGATTGAGAAATTAACCCTTACCAATTTGGTAACTTATAAAACATTCACCCCATGAAATAATTATCATACAATAAAGATGTAAATACACATAAATTAAATTATATTACACAAAGAATACAATTATGGGAAGTACATACACCATACAAAAGGAAATAGTGGTAATATAGCATTAATCTTATGGGAATAAGAAGTGAGATGAGAACCCCTTACCTTGCACTTTCCTTTGGTTGAGGGTACATTTAACCTCCTGTATAATGAACACTATATGTTATTATATTATACTAGAACCATTTTTATATTTATTATATCTTACATGACTCATTTAGGACTTTATACTACCCATTTAATAATTATTTTCATGTTAATTTAATATTTCGGGTAACAATCGCTTTCATTATCGTACATATTTAAACTTGTTATTCATGATCATATCATTTAGATCATGATTTCAATACTTCAAGAATATAAACCTTGAATTATATATCATACATATTTAGAATATAAATATTTATAATAGATATATATACGAAATGTAAAACACCATTTATGGAGACGGTAGGTTGTACGTACGCATAAACATTGTTTCTGTTTTCATATCCAATTGAACAGAAGTAAGTGAATAAGATATATGTAAGTACATAAATATAGATATATATATATATGTATAAATATATATCTTCAGTATCATTATTATTTCATATATTACATACTTATTAGTAATATATATTTTTATAATCGTTGCTGAATGTTGAACGTGGAAATGAATCTCATCACGTTGTGGAGATGGTAATCCGTACGCACGAACGAGCAACGATATCATTTTTTTAAAGGTGTGGAATTTGATGGTATATTAATTTTACAGAGATAGGAGCATGTTATTTTCATTATTTATATATGTATTACTCATCATTATATTCATCCAAATAACATAGTGTTGAATAAAAAATTACACCGTGGCGTGGAGACGATAAGCCATACGTAATCACGCATGGTGACATTATCATTCATAGGATGGATAGAAAAATGAATATGGTTGTGACATATTTATAATTTCATCAATGTATATATAAGTTACCAGATTTATTTTTTTGGTATGGTAATAAAAAAGCATGAGTAAGTGGAAGAAGAAATTAACGTGAAAGATAGTGGTGAAATCATTACCTCTTCTTCGGGTTCTTCCTTTTGATTTGATCATAAGGTATACTTATGTTGGATTTATGATCAAAATAAGGCATGTAGGATGAAGGTAGGATATTTGTGAGGGTATTTGGGCTGGTTTTTGCCGGGTCAAATAGCTTTGGATATGTGAATTTGAGAAAAGGGGAAACGCCCTTTTATAAGAGGGGTGAGGGGTACCTTTGGAAAAGATTGTAATATTATTTTATAATAAAATAATATTCGGTTTATAAAGGCTAAAAATTGATTTATTTCAAGTATACGGTGGTTATGGGTCGAAATAATCTCAACCAATAGGTTTTAGAAAATATTATGTTACCATTTTAATCTTATCTTTTAGATTTAACTCTTGGTTAAATAGTTTAACTTTTACCGTGTCTTCTGGTATTCTTATACTATATGGTTAATAAACTTACTCTAAACTTCTTAAATAACATAAAGTGGTTCATTAATGACATATATAATATTATTTAAGACCTTTGGACAAACCTTATATTTTTATTAATACTATATCAACCAATAATATAATATTTCTTTTAAAAATTAATTTATCTCAATTTTGAAACTATTTGGTATTTAGTTTTTTTGAAAGTCATAACAACTTTATTGCTTCAAAAAAGATACATTTAATCAACCCTAACATGTCATATTCTTCTAAAAAATTATTGTATGTCTTAAAAAGTTTGAAATTATATTTATTTAAATATTTATTATAACATTTATTTGATTCTTTCATTAATAAGGTAATTACTGAATCATCATTGTGTAAAAAATAAATTTAATTATTTAATGTCTAAAAAATATAACAAAATAAAATGATTTAGGAAATATTTTTATATTTCTAATGAATATTAATAGTCGATTTTATATAGTGTTTAATCCAATATTAAAAATGGTTTAGTGATTAAACATCGATTTTAACTCTTTTAACTCTTATTTAAATAAAATAATAATAAATGTCCTAATCTAATCCAAGTGGACCTAAAGGACCATATTTTATTCCTAAGGTTATTTTTTGTCAAATTAAACTTATCCAATAGGATTAGGACACATGTTATGGTAAGAATAATATCATTTTTACCCTTATTTACCATATTTACTTTTAACTATGGTAAATAAAATTAAACAGTTACTATTATTCAAAAATTATTTTCATCTTATTGAACAACATTTTTCTTACTAATATCAACCATTTCTCTTGTAGTTTTTAAATTCCACTCACAGAAGTTGTAAAATTCTATTTTATGCGAATTTGCAAATT
The DNA here is from genome assembly GCA_963277665.1 of Viscum album. NCBI lineage: Eukaryota > Viridiplantae > Streptophyta > Magnoliopsida > Santalales > Viscaceae > Viscum > Viscum album. The sequence continues at coordinate 254,997,341 of OY728143.1, read as the reverse complement.
CTCCTAAGAGGTGGGTAAAAGATGGTGAAAAGTTTAATAAAATGTTATATATATAATATTTTTAAAAAATTATTACAAAGGATTAAATTGATCTTATATTGGTATTATGTATATATTTTGACCTAAAATAAATTTAAATAAAAGAAATAATTTTTTAATTGAAAAGTTGGGTTTAATGAATAACACAGTGTTTTTCACTATTCATCAGAAATTGAAAGTTTTCAGAAGCATAAAAAAATTCACCCTAGGATAATTTTGATTTTATGAATTCAAAAAAGAAGTCAATTTTACAAAATTAAAAACACATTAATTTCATTTATTAATTTAAAATTAATTCTTGTTGTCAGAACAAAAAAACTTATTTTTAAGAAATATTAACTTCCAAAAGATTGACAATTTTTTATTCCCAATTTCAAAGTTAAATTCCCTCCAATGACCAAGATTGGATTAAATGGTAAAAATATAATATAATAATGCTTCTAAATCATTCATATGTATAGTTTAACACTATAAATTATTTTGATTAAAAATGTTTTTTCAGTTAAAATTTAGTATTTTCACTATTCACCTAAATATGAAAGTTATCAGAAAAACACCAAAATATTTTCAAATCTAAATTTTTTTATCCCGATTATAAAGAAGAAGTTTATTTTGTCAAATTTAAAATATAAAAGTTTCAAATATTGGATTTAAAAATGGTTCTCTATTAAAAGGAGGAAAAATTACATTTTAAAAAAATACTTCTTTATCGGAAAAAAATGAATTTGTTCTTATATTATGTCTAAGAAACTCATAATATAGATTCTTAAATTATAAGTATTATATAAAATACAAAATTCAGTTAATACTATTCATACCCACTTTTGAACGGCTAGTTTGGTAAGTCGTGGTGCGCTTGAACTCAGTGTTGTGCGTAGTGCAAGTTATTGAATTACATTGAAAAAATAACATACTATGAAATATTGGGGTGTTATGTAGGTGCTTCATGAACATAAATGTAGGGGTTCACAAAAAGGACATAGTGATATTGAGTGAATTTTGAAATGAAAAAAACCTAGAACATGGAGGCCAAACCAATTTTGAAATCATGGAGATCATTGGAAAAAGGCTCAATATCTATGATTTTGTGGTGGAAGGGAGCTTCTTGAATCAAGAATTATTTTTGATGCCTTTAAAAAAAGGAAGTTTCATGAAAACTAGGTGTTTCATTAATAATTATTGTTCTTATAAATAAAGGGATATTTTCAAAAGTGTTTTAGTTTATGAAAAATGCTATTTCATATAAACATAAAGGGGATTTCACAAAGGATGGGAGCTTCACAAAAATTGGTGTTGAACATCCAGTTTAAGTGAACAGATCATTCAATTTCATCTACACAAGAATATGATGCAATAAGAGTATCATGATAATCAGGGATAAAGACTTAAATATGAAATCTATAGATGTGACCTTCATATCGTTAAACTGAGTAATAGTTTATCCAATATAGTTATCTAGGGGAGTCGATGAAACTGTTCAAATGGATGTTGTGTGTTATCTATAAAATTATACTATAGAAAATTTTCATAACATTGAGTGTCTATGATTGATCTTATGTATCTTTAGTTTCTTGTGAAGGATAGTAGATTTAGGTACGAATGACACAATGCCAGCATTTTCTCCCTGTATTATCCCTCCATGGGAAACCAAGTAAATTTGTTTTATTGGCTCTCTACATATGAAGGATTAATAAGCTCATAGTTTCATTAGACAATTTTTACATGTTATTACCAACTAGGGACAAAGACTCATCACATTAGAAAAAAATGTTGAACACTAATTCACCACTACCCTCTTAGGGTGTTCAAGGATCTTATATCATCTTCCATTATTAGCCACTCTTCATAGAAGGTGATGCATTTGAATATTATTAACATTTAATTGAGGTATGTTTTATTTTATTATGTTATTTTGAAAAAAAATTATTTGTAGTCTGATATTACATTTTTTATTAAATCTAAATAATATGCAAAAGCTATAGTAGGGTTTTGGGATGGTGTAAAATATCACTTGAAATAAATATTTGTATATATTTTTACATTTTATAAAGGTAGTTGTTTACTTTCATGTATCATGGAAAATGATTTTATGGTTTTATTGAGTATAATTTGTTTTAAAGGAGTATTTTTACCCTATTAGGGTGGAGAGATGGGGGAAATTAGTTTCTAATAGATTTCTTTTAAATCCAATAAAATGCTCAAGTTTTCCAAAATGTTTTTATTTGGTAAAAAAGATTTCTATTTTTATTAATTCTGAATATTATTTTCTTCAATGATTTGAATTGAAGAATTTATTGAAATTTGATTTTAGGAAGGAATTTAATTCCTTGGAATACCATGCTATGTTTTTTGAAAGTCCCATTTGAATCTTTAAATGGTTTTCATGATGTTTGGGAGTGTGAAACCCTATTGAACCAATTTTTTAGTATGATATTAACATGAATTTTTCTCCCTGAGGAGGAAATATTTTATAATTGACTTGTGGATGATATTATCAAGGATATGTTTTTCAATGGATAGGGAGGACAGATGATGTTGTTCTTTGATTTAAAAATTCATTATCGACGTGGTTCACTTGGTATTCCCCTATAATTTCTAATTTTCCAGTGAACCTAAGGCCGAGAGATTGGTATCAACTTACTCTAGGCAATATTTTATGAATTATTATAGTTAACCCAATTTTTGTTTCAGGAAATGAAAAGTGGGGCATTCTCCATGACTATGTTGGTGTGGGAAAGTTATACAACTTGTAATACTTATTTAAAAATATATGTCGAAAATCAGTCCACTGGTTTTGGTCAATCCAAGACTATCTCATTTTCGGACATAAAGTGTTATGCATGATTTTATCTAACTCATGTAGGGGTATTACTTTTCGTATGTCACATAACATTAAACAATTAATGATATTATGGTTGTTGGAATGGTTTATGTCTTATATGGAATAGGTTACACAGTACCTTCTTCTTTTTATATTTTTTTATATTATTAAAATATTCCATTTCAAATGGTTTTATAAATGTGTTATAAAAATGGAACTATAAATAAATTTATAAAGAATGATATGAAAAAGTTATTTATAATTAAATAGAAGATAACATATTGTTTTTAATGTGATTTGATTCAATTAAATTGAAGATGGTGAATTTTAATAAAATCATTTTGTGTGTAATGTTCGATTTAATGTATTTATGAACGAAAAATAATTTTATAAATATAATATAAACTAGTTGGAGTGAATTTTTTTTCTAAATAAATAATGATAAACTACTTGATGGGATCTTATTATGTTTTGTTTCTATAACATCCTGCATAAAATATTTGGTGTATGCCGATTTCTTTGATTCTTTTCATCTATCTTGGATTTTTCTTGGGAATGGTTTGATCTTCTAGGGGTGGGGTTTTTATATTTGCTGAATGTGTTTCAAAACCCCCTCCCTCCGAAGGAATGCCTACTACTCTATAAATTATCGAAGAGAGATAATGACCCTTGAATCCCACCTTTTTTATGACCTAGGTAACTAACTAGAACCGAGGGTATAAAGAAAATCACACATATAAGATCCCATCCTTAAACATTATATAATATTTAATTAAGTTAATAATTCACATTGAGGATATTTTTAGGTTTATATATTTAGAAAATTAGGTCATAACTTATATATAACATCTTGAATATTAAAAATAGACACTAAAACTCACTATCCATTTTTTTCAAAAAAACAAAACCTCTTTAAAACAAAACATGGCATCATTTCATGTTTTAACAGCATAACTTTTCATTGATCCCATCGTTGACTCTATTCTTCTTTACGTCCTTTAAATAACACTTCAAAACATGGGATGAGAAAAGAAGCTCAATAAGGGATTCATGAAGGAAGAAAAATGTTAGTGTTTTAATAACATGAAAACTATTAATATATTATTATAATGTAATAATTTTCATCTTCAAGAAGTAGTACAAACACATCCCCATATATAATCTCATTTGATACCTTTTTGTAACAAAAAGATTACCACAATCCCATAGAATGCAACATATAAAATATAAAGGTAACATAGGATGTAAACATACTTAAATGGAATAACCATACGGTCAACTTCTACACATATCACTAAATGGAATAGCCATACAGCGGACTTCCATACCCTATGCATTGGAGGTTATAACGTAACCACCCATCCTTGGTTTATCATAGAACCACTCGTCCTTTTATTATCACAGAACCACACATCATTTGTTTTATCTCATAACCACCCGTCAAATTTCCAAGTACCATTATATAATCATCACATATAAAATATTGAAAATATCAACATTTCAATAATAAAAATTTCATTTGAAATCACAAGAAATAATTTCAAGATATTGAAATATTAAAAACACTTTAAACCCCAATTTCAATACCAAAATACTAAAAAGGTTATATGGTAATTATTTTCCATTTAAAAACATCATGAATTATTAATGAATAAAAATATAAAATAATGCTCACAGCGGTAGAAAGGTCATTGTCACCACGTACACTATAAAAAATTACCTTTTTCATTTAGTAAAATGATATGTAGAAAAATGCTCCTATTGAATTAAATTAAATGTCATAGGGGTTTATACACTGTATAAAATCAAGTCATCTATAAATCAAAATATTCCTCAAAGAAAAAAGAATGAGATGAAGTCCCATACCTTGACTTCGACTTTTCTCATATGTTCTCTGGCCTTCCAGAATAATAAAATTAACTTAGTTTTTAATTTATTCAAACCTGTTTTTAGGTTTTTTATTCTTTTTATATTACTTATTAACTTGATATAACAATTAGTTAATTACTCGAGTTTATAACAAACATTTTTCCGATGTTTGGAACTTGATTAAAAAAGAAATTGTTATAATTACCAATTTTCTATGTAGTAAAAAGTACATTATATACAGAATGATATTAATGATTTATATATCATATATATCAAGTATATATGTATTTATAGTAGTCAATAGAGTTTTTATATAATAAATGAAATGCACCGTTCATGGAGACGGTAGGCCGTGCGTACGCATGGACACTACTTTCATTTATTTTTTATATTTAATGAAATGAAAATTAAATGATACATAGGTATATTATAAATATGGTATTATATAATATATAATTTCAGTAACTCCATCCTTTATATGTTTAATGTTTGGCATGAACGAGTCGTATCACTTTGAGGGGGCGGTAGTCCGTACTTCCTCAAATGAAATTATGGTACTAATATGTCATGAAAATCCTAAAGGTGTGTTCTAAAAGAGAATTAAACAATAATAGAGTTAAAATAAATATCATAAATATCATATATAATTACAATTACATCATAATTTTTCCCATAATAGGTGGAAGGAGAAGATAGAACAATCATCATTTCGTGAGGCAGTAGTTCACCGTCCACAGAAACAGTTTGTTCCATACCCATTATATGGAGGCATGTGTAAGTGTAATTCAAATATTTCTCATAAAAAACCATGTATTTTAATGATACTTTTTATGTTATAAAATAATCAAATACAGAGATTTTAGGGTCTTGGATAAGGAAAATAAATGAAAGAATCTTGAGAGAAGACATTATTCAAATTGGGTAACTCTTTTTATTTAAGTTAAAAGGCCTTATTTAATTGTATTATGGACAAAGGATTATAGAAGAAATATAGGGATATTGGGATATTACTTGGGTAGTGGTTGGACAATCCAATGGGTCTTGAGAAGTGTGAGTTAGGCTTAGAGGTGGTGTCCTTTTATAAGAGGGAGGAGGAGCACTTTATGAATGTTGGAAAATATTATTTTATTATTAATTTATTTTTTGAATTATAAAATCACCAAAGTGATATATTTAGAATATAATATGAGGATGGATCTAAATCCTATCATAAAATGAATTTAATAGAAGTTTAGGTCTTAAAATTAACCTTACCTTTTAGATTTAACCCTTAGTAAACTAATTTAACTTTAACATTGTCTTCTTTTATACACATAATATATGGTTTCTATAGTGACTATAAAATACTAAGAGACCTAGAAATGGATCATTAATAACATTTTTAACAACATTTATGTCATTATTCCAAATCTTATATTTTTTGGACAGTTATATCATTTAATAAAATATTAATTGATTTAAAATCTCATGTTTGTCAATTTTATACTATTCATATCATGACTATTTAAAAATCCATAAAAACTTGATCAATTATATAAAACAACAATAATTAAAATATAATAATTCATAATAATCCCTAAAATTAGTTTATGTCATAAAAATTTTAAAATAAATTTATTTTAATATTTATAATCTCATTTATTTTAATCTTTGATTAATAAGGTTATCCCTACATCACCATTGTGTCATAAGTAAATTTATTTATTTGCATTCAAAAAATTATAAACAAAATACCATTATGTAAGACATATTTTTATCTTTCTTATTACTATTTATAGTAAAATATATCCCTTATATGACCCCATATAAAAAATGTTTTAGTAAAAGATACATGTTAAGGTAATATTTTCCTTAATTTTAAAGTAAAAGTAATTAAATGTAATTTTCACAGGAAAGTGGGTCCATGGGGTCCTAAAATCTACCAATGGCTTCCCATGGTCGTACATATATCATAAAATAGGTTTAGGATATGTGTTATGAAATTTAATATTATTATAATATTATTTTTTACCGTTATTTACCAGATTTACCCTTTAAACATGGTAAAAATATATTTATTGAAGTTTCTATTCAACATTTCTTCACATAAAAGGTACCTAATTACACAATTTAGACCTCATAATTCAAAATATAGAATCCATTCTTCCAAAAAAAATCAAATATTAATTTAAAATTAACTTTCGTTGTCAAAACCAAAAAATGTGTTTTTAGAAGTAAAAAACTACCAATAGATTGGCATGTGTTTATGTCCAATTTCAAAGTTAAATTACATAAAATGACCATAATTGGATTAAATTATAGAAAAATAAATTTATTACACTTTAAAAACATTTAAAAGGATAATGTAATCATATAAATAAATTTTGATGAAAAGACAGTTTTGACATAAAATGCAGTATTTTTAATTGTTCATTAAAAAATAAACCTTATCAGAAAAATACCAGAAATTTATTCAAAGTAAATTTAGATGTCCTGATTCTAATTAAGAAGTTTATTTTTATTAGATGGAAAATATAAAGGTGAAAAAACTATATTTAAAAAGGGATTTCCATCAAATGGCATTAAATCGACCATTTAAATAATATTAGAGTATTTCATGCTCAAATTTGGATTCACTCATATTTTAAGCCTCTAAAATTTATTGGATAACTGAAAAGATATTTAAAAACATGTGTGATCATAATTTAGTTAGTTATTTTCATTCCCAACATTACAATGGCTATGCGTTAACTACCATTTAAAATAATGATATTATTATATTATTTTTCGGTATAACTAAAGTTGTGTGCGACATAAGATTTCAAAGAGACCCATTGTTTCATGTTGGGTATTATATCAAAAAATATTTCCTCTTTAAACTAAAATTAATATCTTTTTCATAAATATTAATATATGTGAAAAAGTATTATTCTATAAATACATGGTTCGTTACAACACATATGAGAGGAATTGACCTCATTTGAAAAGTAAGACCATGGAATAGGATATCAAAAAAAAAAACTCAGTAATATATTTTAAATATAGAAAAAAACTATCCCAAAATTCACAAACAATTTTAACTAATTGAAAATAAAAGTATCCAAGTACATTAACAAAAGGATATCCTATGTTCAAAACTAAATAATTGCTCCAAAATAACTTTTTTTCAAACACTTTAAAGTAGGGAGTAAAAAACCTACATAATAATAGATCAAGAATCAAAAGTTATAGTTGTATTATTAAAAATAAGTCTAAGATGATTAGTATCTTCTTCCCTGAATAGTTTCTAGGGTAGGGAATATACCTGGAAGGATGGATCTTCACCTAGGTTATCTTTATAGTGCTTTGCAAGATGCTCCCAAGCCTTTATGTATTCTTCTTTTATGATATCCCCCCTATTGAAGCCTATGATCAATATGCGATCTTGCATGTCAATCCATTCAGTTTTTTCCCCAGTAACTACCTCTTGGGTCAGTCTTCCCACCATCTCATCAATGTCTTCCCTTGCAGCCTTGAACACTAGAACATCCCCCTTCATTTTTTCTCCATAGTGCATGAGTAGTTCAAACTGAGAATCCAAATCCACATCCTTTAGGCCTTGCAAGAAATCAGGGGTTCCTGCTACACATTTTTGTCCAAGGGAAAGAGTATCCTCTCTTTCTATCATATTCTCAGAGTGCATATGCATCTCCTGATGCTGGTCATCTGCCCTTGAGTTTCCTTCCAATTGTACTTGGGACATGATGACAACATCCTACTGAGCCTCCTCTCTTCCAACTTACTGAATCTTGTGTTCCATTAGTTTGTCCACTTTTATTGTCCATCTGACTCTCCATTGGTTTAGGAAGATAAGTTAAGTCTTTATGACCCTTAGATTTTGGATTTGTGGAAACAATATAGCTCCCCAGGTCCTTGTTTTCTTTATTCACTTTCTTCCTTCATTGGTTGTGCTGACATTAATCAACCCCTCCCAAACCGCTATCATCTGAGGGTTGTTCATCAGATTTGGCCTCAAAGGGACAGTGGGAGCTTCCTATGAACTCTTCTTCATTACATAGGCTTTAGAATCTGTTGTTTATCTTGATATAGGATGACATCCACCCCGAGTTGGTTCCCTAAATGGTGATTCACAGCATGTCAACCTGAGCAAGATTCTCCTACCCCTATCTATCCTTGGACATTCTCTTGTAAGATGAATGAATCCCAATGTCATAATTGTTTCAAGCACCATCACGTATATCCATCACATAAGTGCATCGCCCCAGACAAGCCACACCCTTAGAGGTTGGTTCAACAACTCATATAGATCCCCCAGAATCCTGAGAATGGACACAGTTCACATCTAGAGATGCCTTGACCACCACACTATCTTGGGTACCCCCTACAAATGACTTCTTGCAAGGAAGGAACACCAAATATCTCCGAAGCCTATTGAAGATCTCTGCTACATTGGGCTCTTTATGGGAGCTCCTTACAAGTTTATGTACCACTACTCCAGCCGAACACGAATGTGACAACTAGGTTCCGGTGACAGCACAACAACCCTGCCTAGGTTATCTTCATAGTGCTTTTCAAGATGCTCTCAAGCCTTTATGTATTCTGCTTTTCTGATATTCCCCCTATTGAAGCCTATGATCAATATGTGATCTTGCATGTCAATCCATTCAGTTTTCTCCCTACTAACTGCCTCTTGGGTCAGTCTTCCCACCATCTCATCAATGTCTTCCCTTACATCCTTGAACACTAGAACATCCTCCTTCATTTTTTCACCATAGTGCATGAGTAGTTCCAACTGAGCATCAAAATCCGCATCTTTTAGGCCTTACAAGAAATCAGGGGTTCCTAATACACATTTTTGTACAAGGGAATGAGTATCCTCTCTTTCTATCATATTCTCAGCGTGCATATGAGTCTCCTAATGCTGGTCATCTGCCCTTGAGTTTCCTTCCACTTGCACTTGGGACATGATGACAACATCTTACTGAGCCTCCTCTCTTCCCTCTTACTGAATCTTGTGTTCCATTAGTTTATCCAATTTTATTGGCCATCCGACTCTCCATTGGTTTGTGAATATAAGTTAAGTCTTTACGAACCTTATATTTTGGATTCTTGGAAACAATATATCTCCTGAGGTCCTTGTTTTGCTTGCAGCATTGAACACAAGAACATCCCCCTTTATTTTTTCACCATAGTGCATGAGTAGTTCCATCTGAGCATCCAAATCCACATTCTTCAGGCCTTGAAATAAATCAGGGGTTCCTGCTACACATTGTTTTCCAAGGGAAAGAGTGTCCTTTATTTCTATCATATTCTCAGAGTGCATATGCGTCTCCTGATGCTGGTCATCTACCCTTGAGTTTCCTTCCACTTGCACTTGGGACATGATGACAACATCCTACTGAGACTCCTCTCTTCCCTCTTACTGAATCTTGTGTTCCATTAGTTTATCCACTTTTATAGGCCATCCGACTCTCTATTGGTTTATGAAGATATGTTAAGTCTTTATGAGCCTTAGGATTTGGATTCATGGAAACAATATAGCTCCTCAGGTCCTTGTTTTCCTTATTAACTTTCTTCCTTCATTGGTTGTGCTACCATTTATCAACACCTCCCAAACCGCTATCATCTGAGGGTTGTTCATCAGATTCGGCCTCATAGGGATAGTGGGAGTTTTCTATGAACTCTTCTTCATTACATAGGATTTAGAATCTATTTTTTATCTGGAGATAGGACGACATCCACCCCGAGTTGGTTCCTTAACTGGTGATTCACAGCCTGTCAACCTGAGCAAGCTTCTCCTACCTGTATCTATCCTTGGACATTCTCTTGTAAGATGAATGAATCCTCATGTCATAATTGTTTCAAGCACCATCACGTATATCCATCACATAAGTGCATGGCCCAAGACTAGCCACACCCATGGAGGTTGGTTAAACAAATCATATAGATCCCCCGCAATCCTGAGAATGGACATAGTTCACATATAGAGATGCCTTGACCACCACACTAGCTTGGGAACCCCCTACAAATGACTTCATGCAAGGAGGGAACACCAAATCTCTCTGCATCCTATTGAAGATCTCTGCTACATTGGGCTCTTTTTGGGATCTCCTTACACGTTTATGTTCCATTACTCCAGCCAAACATGAGTGTGACAACCGGGTTCTGGTGACAGCACAACCACCCTGCCTAGGTTATCTTCATAGTGCTTTGCCAGATGCTCCCAAGCCTTTATGTATTCTGCTTTTTTGATGTTCCCCCTATTGAAGCCTGTGATCAATATGTGATCTTGCATGTCAATCCATTCAGTTTTCTCCCTAGTAACTGCCTCTTGGGTCATTCTTCCCACCATCTAATCAATGTATTCCCTTACAACCATGAACACTAGATCATCCTCCTTCATTTTTTCACAATAGTGCATGAGTAGTTCCAACTGAGCATCCAAATCCGCATCCTTCAGGCCTTGCAAGAAATCAAGGGTTCCTGCTACACATTTTTGTCCAATGGAAAGAGTATCCTCTCTTTCTATCATATTCTCAGCATGCATATGTGTCTCCTTATGCTTGTCATCTGCCCTTGAGTTTCCTTCCACTTTCACTTGGGACATGATGACAACATCCTACTGATCCTCCTCTCTTCCCTCTTACTGAATCTTGTGTTCCATTAGTTTATCCACTTTTATTGGCCATCCAACTCTCCATTGGTTTAGATAGATAATTTAAGTCTTTACGACCCTTATATTTTGTATTCATGGAAACAATATAGCTCTTCAGGTCCTTGATTTCCTTATTCACTTTCTTCCTTCATTGGTTGTGCTGAAATTTATCAACCCCTACCAAACTGCTATCATCTGAGGGTTGTTCATCAGATTCGTCCTCATAGGGATAGTGGGAGTTTCCTATGAACTCTTCTTCATTACATAGGCTTTTGAATCTGTTATTTATCTTGAGATCAGACGAAATCCACCACGAGTTGGTTCCCTAACTGGTGATTCACAGCCTGTCAACCTGAGCAAGCTTCTCCTACCCCTATCTATCCTTGGACATTCTCTTGTAAGATGAATGAATCCCCAAGCCATAATTGTTTCAAGAACCATCACATATATCAATCACATAAGTGCATGTCCCCAGACTGGCCACACCCTTGGAGGTTTGTTCAACAACTCATATAGATCCCCGGAATCCTGATAATGGACACAGTTCACATCTAGAGATTCCTTGACCACCACACTAGCTTGGGAACCCCCTAAAAATGACTTCATGCAAGGAGGGAACACCAAATCTCTCTGCAGCCTATTGAATATCTCTGCTACATTGGGATCTTTATGGGAGATCCTTACAGGTTTATGTTCCATTACTCCAGCCGAACTCGATTGTGACAACCAGGTTCCGGTGACAGCACGGCCACCCCGCCTAGGTTATCTTCACAGTGCTTTGCAAGATGCTCCCAAGACTTTATGTAGTCTAATTTTCTGATATTCCCCCTATTAAAGCCTATGATCAATATGTGATCTTGCATGTCAATCCATTCAGTTTTCTCCCTTGTAACTGCCTCTTGGGTCATTCTTCCTACCATCTCATCAATGTCTTCCTTTACAGCCTTGAACAGTAGAACATCCTCCTTCATTTTTTCGCCATAGTGCATGAGTAGTTCCAACTGAGCATCAAAATCCACATCATTCAGGCCTTGCAAGCAATATGGGGTTCCTACTACACATTGTTGTCCAAGGGAAAGAGTATCCTCTCTTTCTATCATATTCTCAGCGTGCATATGTGTCTCCTGATGCTGGTCATCTGCCCTTGAGTTTCCTTCCACTTGCACTTGGGACATGATGGCAACATCCTACTGAGCCTCCTCTCTTACCTCTTACTGAATCATGTGTTCCATTAGTTTATCCACTTTTATTAGCCATCCAACTCTCCATTGGTTTAGGAAGATAAGTTAAGTCTTTACGACCCTTATATTTTGGATTTTTGGAAACAATATAGCTCCTCAGATCCTTGTTTTCCTTGCATCCTTGAACACTAGAACATCCTCCTTCATATTTTCGCCATAGTGGATGAGTAGTTCCTACTGAGCATCCAGATCTGCATCCTTCAGGCCTTTCAAGCAATCAAGGGTTCCTCCTACACATTGTTGTCCAAGGGAAAGACTATCCTCTCTTTCTATCATATTCATAGAGTGCATATGCATCTCTTGATGCTGGTCATCTGCCCTTGAGTTTCCTTCCACTTGCACTTGGGACCTGATGACAACATCCTACTGAGCCTTATCTCTTCCCTCTTACTGAATCTTTTATTCCATTAGTTTACCCACTTTTATTGGCCATCCGACTCTCCATTGGTTTAGGAACATAAGTTAAGTCTTTACGACCCTTATATTTTGGATTCATGGAAACAATATAGGTCCTCAGGTCCTTGTTTTCCTTATTCACTTTCTTCCTTCATTGGTTGTGCTGAAATTTATCAACCCCTCCAAAACCGCTATCATCTGAGGGTTGTTCATCAGATTCGGCCTCATAGGGACGTGTGAGTTTCCTATGAACTCTTCTTCATTACAGAGGCTTTAGAATCTATTGTTTATCTTGAGATAGGACGACTTACAACCCGAGTTGGTTCCCTAACTGGTGATTCACAACCTATCAACCTGAGAAAGCTTCTCCTACCCCTATCTATCCCTGGACATTCTCTTATAAGATGAATTAATCCCCATGTCATAATTGTTTCAAGCACCATCACGTATATCCATCACATAAGTGCATGGACCCAGACTAGCCACACCATTGGAGGTTGGTTCAAGAACTCTTATAGATCCCCCGGAATCCTAAGAATGGACACAGTTCACCTCTAGAGATTCCTTGACCACCACAATAACTTGGGAACCCCCTACAAATGACTTCATGCAAGGAGAGAACACCAAATCTCTCCGCAGCCTATGGAAGATCTCTGCTACATTGGGCTCTTTATGGGAGATACTTACAGGTTTATGTTCCATTAAACCAGCCGAACACGAATGTGACAACCGGGTTCCGGTGACAGCATAGCCACCCCACCTAGGTTATCTTCATAGTGCTTTGCAAGATGCTCTGAAGCCTTTATGTATTCTGCTTTTCTGATATTCCCCCTATTGAAGCCTATGATCAATATTTGATCTTTAATGTCAATCCATTTAGTTTTCTCCCAATTAACTACCTCTTGCGTCAGTCTTCCTACCATCTCATCAATGTCTTCCCTTACAGCATTGAACACTAGAACATCCTCCTTCATTTTTTCACCATAGTGCATGAGTAGTTCAAACTGAGCATCCAAATCCGCATCCTTCCAGCCTTGCAAGAAATCAGGGGTTCCTGCTACACATTTCTGTCCAAGGGAAAGAGTATCCTCTCTTTGTATCATATTCTCGGCATTCATATGTGTCTCTTGATGCTAGTCATCTGCCCTTGAGTTTCCTTCCACTTGCACTTGGGACATGATGACAACATCCTACTAAGACTCCTCTCTTCCATCTTACTGAATCTTGTGTTCCATTAGTTTATCCACTTTTATTGGCCATAAGACTCTCCATTGGTTTATAAAGATAAGTTAAGTCTTTATGACCCTTATATTTGGGATTCTTGGAAACAATATAGCTCCTGAGGTCCATGTTTTCTTTATTCACTTTCTTCCTTCGTTGGTTGTGCTGACATTTATCAACCCCTCCCAAAATGCTATCATCTGAGGGTTGTTCATCAGATTCGGCCTCATAGGGACTGTGGTAGTTTCCTATGAACTCTTCTTCATTACATAGGCTTTAGAATCTGTTGTTTATCTTGATATAGGATGACATCCACCCAGAGTTGGTTCCCTAACTGGTGATTCACAACCTATCAACCTGAGAAAGCTTCTCCTACCCCTATCTGGCCTTGGACATTCTCTTATAAGATGAATGAATCCCCATGTCATAATTGTTTCAAGCACCATCACGTATATCCATCACATAAGTGCATGGCCCCAGACTAGCCACACCCTTGTAGGTTGGTTCAACAACTCATATAGATCCCCCAAAATCCTACGAATTGACACAGTTCACATCTAGAGATTCCTTGACCACCACACTAGCTTGGGCACCCCCTATAAATGACTTCATACAAGGAGGGAACACCAAATCTCCCTACAGCCTATTGAAGATCTCTGCTACATTGGGCTCTTTATGGGAGCTCCTTACAGGTTTATGTTCCATTACACCAGCCAAACACGAGTGTGACAACTGGGTTCCAGTGAAAGCATAGCCACCCCGCCTTTACATAGTCGTCGGGTCCTGGCCCACCAGGTACCCCTAGTTTCCCCGCAGACACGTGGTCCCCAACCAAGGTCCCACCCACGTGCCTGAACGGGTCATCTGACTAATGAAAGACTCCACAGGCCAAAACATGTCCTTTCCAGTGTGCTTTTTCCTCACTCACACACACCCTGAGAAACTTCACAGGAGGTCACCTATCCCGATCACTACTACAGGCCAAGCACGCTTAACTGTGGAGTTCAAATCAGGTAGGCTCTCGAAAAGAAAGGTTCACCTTGCTGACATGATTCATATCATTTATTCATTTAACCCTTTATCATTTGGGGATGTTACAATGAGGGCACCTCAGTATTGATTTTACACTTCCCAAAACCCACACAACCATCTCCTGATCCTGCTCAATCCCTAGCACTGAGTAAATCGACATTACCTGGAGGACAACCATGGACCCAGTCCGCGTTGACCTCCCAATTATTATCTTGTTTCCGCACCCTGATCTTGTATATCAAATTACTATGCCCAAGAATCTTACAAAAAGAATAGTAATTGAACCATGATTCAAAAATGACATTCGGCTTATACCTAAATTCCACTCCTACGAAAATCCAAAAGGCTTCAACCAGAGGCTTGAGAACATAAACCTAGATACACACTATTGGGGGAAATTAGGTGACACAACACACAAGTCTAATTATTGGTGTAGAAGAACTACCCGACCAGATTTTGGAGCAACTGAAGAATTGAGATATTTTGAAAAGGAAGATGAAGTTCTAGAAAACATACCAAAACCTCCTGCTTTGTAGGGTCATGTTTTATGTGGATATCATATGACCATTTAAAGTAATGAAATCAATAACTATCCCAGGAGCGAGGGGTTCTCAACCAAGCATGAATCATGTCATATTTAGAGGCGAGCCGAATCATAAAGCTCCTAGAGTCAACGAGGCCAATAGTAGAACGCTCCTACAGACCCCATTTTTCAAAAATGAAGTGGTGGAAAGAATCCACTAAAGGCCATCACTACATTAATTGCATGACTATGGTCAGGTCCAGCAGGGAAGATACCTCTGTGAATTCTAGGTTCGTGATTGGTAGAATCAGAATCCCTTCGAAGCTTTCATGGACATTTAGGCGGACAGAAATCTGTGGGAAGGATGGTATACAATCCGGGTTTGAAAAGGGTATGAAAGGAGTGGAATGAACATCAAGGAGATGTGGCAAAGATCCCTACCCCTCCGAGGGGGGAGGGGCCGGAGCAGGGCTCATCGCCACCTTGGGCATGGATGAGTCGCTTGATCAGGGCTCATCCTCAATAATAGATACACTTCCACAGATTTTAATGTCTATATTGGTCCTATAAATCCTCATAGAATCCCAGAAAATGCATTACATATACATGGGTTGAGTATTACATATATTAAAATTAGGATAAAACAAAATTTCTCTCATAAAAATATGAAAAGATTAAACTGATGCACCAGTGAACAAACAATAGAACCAAAAAGCAAAAAAGTTGGTCTACTTTCCATTCCCATCCTAACCACAACACTCTTACCAAATAATTTTCCCAATTATAAAACATATCATCATGAGTAGTAATAAAGTTTCCCCCCAACCCCTTACCTATTAATTTTTCTATCTCATTCCCCATTGTTATATGTCATGTGTTTCCAATCATTCCAAATCATCATGTCATGTATTAATATTTATTTGATGTGGGTTGCAAAATATCCTCAAAAATCCATCCCTCATAAATTATAGAATAACAGGATTGAAATATTCATAATCCAAATCATTATCTCATCAAATAAAAATGGAATTATGGAATCATGAATTTCAATCTAATCAATCTCATTCCCTTATCCTACCACACACAAACCCCACTAAATATCATTTCATCATCATCTCTAGAAATATCTTAAACCAACATTCATTATCATTATGTGTCCCCAACACTATCCACCATCATCACTAAGAATCTCCAACACCATTCATCATCATCACAACTATTGATGGGAAATTTGGGAAGATAGAGTATTTATCCATCTACTTCTCTGCCAATATAGATGTTAAAGAAAACACCCAAAACTCAGAACATTTCAGTGCTAGGATTTTTATACAATTCATGAGGTTTTCATAAATAAATAAAATGAAAATACAAGATAGATAAACATAACACAATACCTAACCTACGGTTTCACATCCAACTCCAAAAACATGTCCAACAAAACCATCACATTATCTCATTAAATTTACCATCGACCATATCTACCAATAATAAATTGAAGCAAACAAAAAAGAAAAAAATAAACCACAATTATTCTCAATTTTCCAACTTAATAGATTTCTTGATTTGGTAGTTACCAAACATATTTTACTCATCAGTCCATTCATTTCTTGATTAATTACCACCCACTCAAACCATCCCTTACCAATCAATTCTATAAGTTCATTAATCATTCCATTGGGTAATCTAATTATCACACATTAATTTCATCCATCATAAAGTTAATTTCCAACCAATTCTATTTAAATTTCATAATTAACAATTAATTTAATTTATTATTATGATTTAATTACATAGATATCAGGATACGATAACCAACTTACCATAAAAACCCATATATCTTTCAACAATAACCATATCAAAATATTCCCACCATCACAACAACTGATCCTTCTCACCACAAACACATGAAAACATACTCCCAGGTAGTCACCATAGTTCAACCATCACATGTCAACCACAATAAACCAATCACCCCAACTTTTCCATACCACAACAATAATCACCATAATCCAAGCACTATATATTCAACTTTATCAGAACCCATTATAAATAACTATTACTCCTCTATAATAATGAATCCCGCATTTAATATGGTCACCACCACCAATACATCATCCCAAAAAAGGTACACAAAACCACCACAATATCATTGTAAACACATCAACACATCAATTCACATTTACTATCTAATTTATATCACAATTTCATTTTAAGAGGTTTTAAATAAATCAAAAAAATTTATTTTCATTCTTGTGTATTCTCATAAAAATCCATATCTGCAATGAAAACCAATTAATTATACATATATATGTTCTTACCCTTTTATTCATGGTGAGTTCAAGATATGAATCACAAAAAAAGGAACAAAAATCACAACATTCACAACACAAACCGGTTTCTGAAAAACCATGATTCTAAAAAAAGGAAAGGAATGAGAATGACCTTAAAATAATTATCGCAAAAAAAGTAAAAAAATCTGATTACATACATCCCCTTAAATTTCAGGTTATTCAACTTATTTATCTGATTATTTCATATAATTATATCCACCCAAATGGTTAAAAAAGAATAAATTTTCTACATATGATAATAAAATAAGGAGATAATAAGAATCCACTATATTAAACAGATGACCAATTCTCTCTCAGTAAGAATGAACTATCATTAATCCTCCACCACCATGGGAAACACCAGAAGAAAATAAAAACAAAAATGTATTTTCAAGCCTTCCTTATATTAAAACCATGAATAGAGGATCTCCACATAAACTAACTCATATATGGAAGAATATCAGGAAAAATGAATAGGGGATAATAAAGGGGAGTAAATTATTTTGTGAGTCTTTGATACAAATTAACCAATACATTTAAACACCCAATACTTATGAATAGAAGATGATGAGATTTCAACGGGTCTTAGGGAGCCTGAGAGAAGACTAAACTATGAAACAAGGAAGGTGGGACACCACTTTTTATGTTAGAGTCTTTATAGCCCTTCACTGTGATGTGAGGGCCCTCAAAAAATAGTGATGATTCCATCCAATGAAGAGATCCAAAATTAAAGATTTGAACTGTTGATTCTCACTTATTTTGGAAATCATTTTTACCTCCTCTATGACATCTAACACTACATATCCTATGATATTTTTTCTACCTCAACAACTACCATGACCAGCCACTTTCGCATAGCACCATGAACATTGTTTTTTTCTTCCCACCATGCACACCACCACATACATGATATCTCAACATAGGATATTTCTTATAGGTCCATCCTCCAAGTGCCACGATGGAAAAACATGACCACTTGTGAGTTTACTTTATCCCTAATTCCAATAGGCTGATGCCTTAAGTTAAATCCCCCCAAAAAGACAGACTAGTCTTTTTTTCCTTCTATAGTTAATCTTAGCAGGAAATGGATAACTCTTGGGACAAACTATAAGAACACATGTCCAAAATAGAATTATGTGTGTTGAAGCCTGAAATAAGGCATTAAATTGGATAACACCCAACTCACCACCATAGTATGGTAACCCCTTAAATGGTCACAATTTTTCCCTACCCCTTGGAAAACCAAAAAACTCCTTCTTTACACCACTAAGCCATAGAAAAATGTAAAGGGAGGGTTTTAGGAACCCAATCTATAACATCAGATACCTCTCAAATAATTATTATCCTTGAAAATCAGAAAAAATCCCAAAATGGAAGAGGGAAAGGAATGGTTATGAAGAACAATATAACGAGATACCTATCAAATATCTCATTACACCTCATGAAAATCCATCAACCAGGCATGAATTGAAAGGGAAATTGTGTGTTTCGTTAACCAATAACAAACCAAGTGTTACATAACCCAAATACAAACCAAACATATCCAAAACTCAAAAAATGTGAGATTATAGCATTAATCTATTCATTACATTCCTAGGTAATTTATTCTAATAAATTGTGCCAACACAATACAAAAATCAAAGGGATAATTCTTCCACATTGAACCTCATCTCGATGGACCAAGATCTCACCTATATGGTCCATTATCATTATGCCATCCTCGTTATCCAAATCTACCCAATCAATGACATGGGATTCATATCAATGGTGATAATAGTGTAGAGACATTTTAAAGACGTAGTGGATCCTTTCTAGCCATGGTGAGAGTTATAAATGGTATGCCACCTCGCCAATGTTCTTCAACACCTTGAAATTTGTGACTAATTGGGGAGAAATCACACTCACCTAGCCATCCATTTTCTTCTCCAATGAGGTGAAACCCTAAAGAATAAATGGTATAGAAAAATAAAATTCTAGTGTCCTAAACCAACAATCAACATAGGAATTTTGAATTTATTGTGCCTCCTACATCTACTCACTAACAATTTGGATATACTCTATCATAATCTGAACAACATATTGAATAAGGATTTATAACACAATTTCTCTAGTCTAGTATAATGGAAAAGGATAATGTTGTACATAATATTCCAAAAATTGAGACAATAGAACGGATATTTTGAAACTATTATTGTAGTAAAAGTCAACCATGGGTATGTTATTTACCAATAACCTTTCTTAATCCAAGACACATGCCCACAAAATATCTTTTGGTATATGGATTATTTATTATGTCTGCCTATCAATTTTTGGGTAGGAGCAGTTTTAAAAAAAATTAGGAGAAAAGATCATATTCTAATCCCTTCAAAATCATGAGGTAATTAAAGTCTCTTGATGAGAAATAATAGTCCTTTGCACCTAATTAATTAGTACAACATTTTCTATAAATATTCTCACCTGAGAATCCATTACACTCAGCTCATGGATCCCCAGAAAATTAATTGACCGCTTGAGAAAATACCTGATCAACTAAATAATATTAGATTCTCTCTATGACTAGGGTAACCTATTAAAAAATACATTGAAATTTCCTCCCACTTTTACTCAATGGTATCCAAGGGATGCGACACACATCAAGAGAAATGGTGTTCTACCTTCACCTAATGAAAATACAGAAACCATTCCATGAAATCCACTAAAAAGCATCATTTTAGGCTAAAAAAGCTACCTTATCAAGACATGATAATTCTTGGTCACACCTAGATATAACACAATGGGTGATCTATTAAACTCATATAGTACTCCCTGAAACAAGTAAAAAATTGGGTTTTCCACATGGTTTTTTTTGTTATTGATGTTTTTCACCTAAGGATTTTATTTAAAGAGAGGTTTTAAAACTTTTTTTACATCAATTATTTTTTAACCATCATATAAATATGTAAAAAAATACATAATGGGTTGGTTTTTAAATCATTTGTTGTATAAATGATGTCAAAAATACTTTATCACATCAGTTATTAAAAAACCTGATCTGGTAAACAATTTTTATCATCATCTATATAATAAGTTACATGAAAACGTAATTCCAAAATATTTTATTTCCATTATAATGTAATCTATGTGAAAAATTATTTTTTAGGAAAAATTAAAATCAAATTCCCATATCGGTATTAGAAAAAATTGAAAATATTAGTACAAACTGAAAATTAAAAAAATAACATAAAATTAGATAAATAAATAAAATTTATTGGTTCAGTATCTAGTATTATTTCAGACTCCATAAACATCATTTTATTTTGAGGAAGTAACTATTGTGAAAATAAAAGTTGTGGCTTGTTGATATTTTAGACTTTCTCTTGTATATCCCATGAAGTTAATTATTATTTTCAAGTAGATTATAAATATTATTCTTCAACATAATAAAATTAACCATGAATCAATATATATATTAATAAAAAAAATAAAATAATAATAATGGAAAATTAATTATAAATACCATATTGAAATTATGGAATGACGAACCAATAGAATGAAGATGGAAATCAAAAGAGTATATCTGAAATGAATAAAGGTGGGTGGTGAAAGAATATATATCACACAATAAATAATCACACATAAAATAATAATATATAAGTGTATATTTAAATATTTAATTGTATGCTATGAAAAAAAATGAAATATAAATTTATCATGATTAAAAAATTTATTTTCATATGATTTTCGAAATATTTGGCTTTAAAAATAAATATGAAAACTTTTTTAACATCATATTTTATAAAATTTATTTTTAAGGTTTTGTTTTTAATGTTGGGAAATCATAATCTAATGTTGAAACATATGTCTATAAGATCGATTTCTAAAAATATAATGTTAAAAACCCCATGAAAAAAATTTTAATGTCTTTTTTTAAACTAGCCTTAAAAACCTTTCCTATGGTTCTTAACATTAGTTGTCGGAATAATATATAGTTTAACCATGACATGAAAGTTTTTTTTATATTAGTATCATGAATTTAAAATCAAACAAGCATCCTCCCAAGAAGAAACATCTCATTCTGACTATCCTCCAATAATTTTTCTAGAGTATGACACTAAATGGCATTGGTCTAACATCACTTATAACTCTGAGTCTCCCCACTGAGACACCTCAAATATTTTTATCAAGGATGTTTTAATATTCATATAATAAATATGAAGTCTAGAACTAATTTCCCTATATTGATAAGTGTTTCCAAAAGTCCTTACATCCCTTTATATGAATCACCAAACTCCAAAACTACATCCCCTCATAACTATATACATAGAAAATCAACCATAACTATTATTTTAACTTGGTAATATGTGATATAAAAATTATTATCATTGAGAAACATTAACCACCTACACTATTTTATATTCATATATTACTGAAATAAGACCTATCATTGACACATGGGATCTATGAGGACAACAAATCACTCATTGATGAGGTAATGTCACTACAACATTAGAGAAAATATTACTCTTGGATAGTCAAGATCATGGGTGGAATAATAACTCTCATGGAGATGCAATTTTTTAAGCCCATAATATATCACATTCCATTAATAAATATAGACTCATAAAAAATCCAAATTGGATGTATAAAAAAGACCATAAACATTACCCCTTATTTTGGGAATCAAAGCTCTGATGTGCTGAAAAACCACCCCTTCTGGTAGTCATAAGCTTCCAAAAATTGACAAGTCTAGGAGAATGAATTTTCATTTTGGGTCAAAGTTATTAACAATGTTTCATTTATGAGAAATCATATATAATATTCTAGTAATAGTCTGTAAGATCAAGGTATTTTTTAATTATCCATGATTCTAGGTGTTCTCGAGAATAAAATTCATATGTCTTTAAAAATTCCATAGATACACCCTACTAGGAAACCAAATTACCATGGAAATGGAATTTGGATGTCTAACCATTCACATGGATAGATGTTAATGGCATTGGTAGTGTTGAAGAACCTACATGATAACTCTGATATTCTCACCAAGATACTATTCTAATTTAATGAATTTTGGGATTTCATTGATAAACATGACTATGAACAGGTCCTGGAACTCATGGAACATGGTGTTCATGAGTCCCATGAATAGATCTGATGCATTTCTGAAAAAAATGACACGACCAAGAACTCAAATTAGACATATATATACCTAAAAGAATTTTTTGGGATATTCTTATCACTTAATATCATATAATGATATCTATATCATATATAGATCTTAAAAAACCTTGTATCTCCACTTTATTTGTTGAATCAGTATTCTATCCTCATAATCGAGTAATATTACTAGATCATTACTTGATTCATCCTATGATAGTATATTCCCAACCATAGACTACTATCATCCTTATTTGTGACCAACAATATAGAATTCAAACATTACATATTGGGATAGAGGATTCATTTTTGTATTAGATCATCAACATGAAGCCTCAAATCTAACTACACTATGGGTGTCATCTGAATAGGATCCATCAATGATAGAGACAAACCTAGTCTCAAATATACCCCAAAATTTATATTAAGTTATTGGGTATTATCAAAAACTCATTTATGAATACATAAAACCCTCCTTAACACCCAGGGGAACCCCCACCACATGGGCCTCCTTTAAAAACTCCACCAACCAAGATAAAAGAGGTTCCACTCACTTACCACCCATCTAATAGCTCTTCACACCAGTGAATTATATTCACTTTCCATCCTCAACAAAAAAATTAATCTAATATATAATTAATTAACATATTGATAGAGGGATTATATCCAATAGAAGAAAAGGATAACATCATATGTTTTTATCAGTAATAATATGAAATTCGCCACCGACCGGTGCTACCACATCATCAATTGACATCCCCATCACACATCAAAAAAATAACCTAAACTCTAATTAGAGTAGACAATACTATGTGTATTTTAATTCCCAACACCTCTAGTCCAAATAAAGAGAAAAAAAAAGATAGAGAGAGAAATTAATGAAATATTCAATAATCAAACATGGTTGAAACTATGGATGATGAAAAAGGGATGGTACACCTGACAAAATCAGGACCCTCAGGCACTGGAACCTCAATATCATAAATTTTAACACACCACTCTTTTATTCCTTACTAGGGACATCCTCCCTGCCCATTATTTGTTTCGAGTCCCTGGGGAAGAGGACCATAATTGGGATGGCCTATAACAACTCTATTTTCCCTCAGTTAAACATAATCTTTTCGACCAAACTACTGACCAAAGATGGAATCCCCTATTGATGATACATTCTCATAGTCAAAATGTAGTTCCACTAAAACTATTCATACCATCCACACCATACCAAACTATGTGATTTTTTTGGAACTAATCATGGTGGTGACCATGACCTCACAAATATTGTAACAAAAAAATACCTCACTAGTGGCTCAGGAACTATAGGATCCATAATAGTGTGACAAAGACTGTTTTATTCGACTTCACATTGAAGAAACCCTCAACTATTCCATTATTCAAACTAAAATTCAGGAAGATATACTCCTTGAGGTGATGTTTTATCCTCCCTCTTGGGGATCTCTTCCTCTAAAGCGCATATGCACCATCACCTCCACTTTCTTCTGGACCACTAGGTACAAATGAAGTGTTAATATGCTGACTGCATATATAATTACTGTGAAAAATGCCTCCTTTGTATTACATGTTCTATATCCTCATCTAAAAAGAGTTTAATATTAAAATATAAAATTACCATAAACTTAACACCAGTCCTTCACAAGTTGGTTTTGGGTGTAGTGGAAGCATGCGATTATTGGTGCCCAGCTTTTCTTTTTTCCATAATCAATGTCCAATATGTGGTCTATACAATGATGAACATCATGATCCACAGTATTGAATTAATGAAATAGATTATGGATAATTACACTAGCACTAGAGAGAGGATCATCACATGTAACTTATAATTAATTAAATTAAATAATGAATTATATTTAAGTAATTCCTTCTTCATTGATGAATTAAGTGACATATATGTAATCCACCCTCATTGTATTGTAGAAACCATGGGTATATTTCATCTAGCGGGGATCCAAACCAGTCCCACGAATATTAAAACTTGACCAAAAGAATCTACGTTTTCCATGAAGACAAATCCTTATGTTTTGGTCACCAGCATTTGATTTCTTTGAAAATAGATTCCAAAGAGTTCTCCTTGATCAGATATAGAATGATGTATATCCATTCTAGGGTGAATTATAAAAGATCAGATCTTTCAATGAATTAGAGGACTCTCCAAATCTGTTTACCATAACCAAGACAAATTAATTAGATATCTTGAGAAAATAATAAAATTTGGTATTTTTATTTCTATGGATGATAAAAAATTACTACACAATTGGCCTTAATTATTTATTTAATCCTATAAAATCCTTGTCTAATATTAATAATAATAATGATAATATCATTTCTAAGCATGTTCATAACCTGAGAAGTAAAATTAAATATTTTGAATTAAATAATATTCAATATTTATTATTTTCCATTGGATAATTAATCTAGGCCCTCGAGTCCTCCATAATATTTATCCGACCTAGAATAATGTCTATTTATTTAACAAATAACAATCGCTGCATTATATTCGAAGAAATAAATAAATATTATATTCACTGAATAGTAAATAAATATTTATATGTGATTAATAATTGAAAAATAATTATTAAAACATGTTTGTGAATAAAATTTATTCAACCTATTAAATGATAAATTATAATATATTATTTAACTGAGATCTTGAATACACTTAGTGTGTGACCCTCTAGTCATATTTATCAATGCAATTAGACAAAGCGGCATAAATTCCATGATTTCTTTCTAGAAACACACCAACTCAAACAAATATAAAGAAGTTAATGTTACAACAACATGTTAATTCATATGGAGGCTTACTATGTAATATAATCTATTTATCTCAATACCTATAATCATGCTGATTACATGGTGGTTCCATCAGCCAATTTCATTGTTGTCACCTTCTTTAACTTATCGAAAAATGAAATTTACATTATAAAACCATGTCCATGTATTTTTTAGGAAATATCATTTCCATAAAAGTTCTTTAGATATCAACATTCCTTAATAAATAGAAAGGAAACCCCATTTCTTGCATTATTCATTAATGAAATATTGATCGTGACACACACAACATACCCTACTTCTCCATGAACATTTGTCATCACAAT
The DNA here is from genome assembly GCA_963277665.1 of Viscum album. Taxonomy (NCBI): domain Eukaryota; kingdom Viridiplantae; phylum Streptophyta; class Magnoliopsida; order Santalales; family Viscaceae; genus Viscum; species Viscum album. Next base: position 254,970,989 of record OY728143.1, on the reverse strand, counting down.
TTTCATCAATACATAATATTTAATGATTCATGATGCTCATTAATAATAATCATAAATTATAAGGACCAATACACACATCCATTGACAGGAACATCCAATGAAACTTATAAATGTGGATTTCCTACTAGCGGGGCTCATTCTCATAATATTCTACTAGATATTACCAAGGGCATACAAAAGGAGAATGTGCCTCGATATCCTACGAGTCTCCACCCCTAATAGACTATATCATTTGTGTCCCTAAAATGATATTATTCAGCTATATAATATATAATAAAGAAGAGTGTCATAGAAATTTTGTGTCCCCAACATAGAGTGTAACTATTATGACCGTTTTGTGTGATGGCTACTCTTAGAAAATTATCACATACTTTTTCACACATAAGAATAATCATGATGTGATAATTATTATATTAATATTCAAAAACATGAATATAAGTTATCATAATGTAAAAATGAGTTGTTTTTAAGGAACTAACTCCAATTGTCTCCCACTTCCACTAGAGACAACTACTAATAACCTTCAATCCACTTGCTCCCACATTATACTCATGCTTCTGCTGAGATATTCCTTTAGTGAAGGGTTTCACCACACGATCTTCTGTCAGTACTCTTCTTACTGAAACATCAAACATCTAATATAAATCAATAAATAGGAGATTCATTGGAGTATGTTCTTCCTCAGTTGGCGTAACCCTGGCTCTTTTGAAAGAGTAATTGTTGTATTGTTATCACAACACAATGTGACATGGTCTTTACTACTAGGTACCATATCAAGAACATGAACAATGTTACGAATCCAAAGGGCTTCCTTGGATTCTTCAAGAGATTCTATATAATCCGAATCCAAGGTACAGTCAGTGACAATTGGCTGCTATGAACTCTCCTAGCTCACAGCTCCCCCCATTGAGAGAGAAAAAATATCCTCATTGTGACTTCAGATCATTATTATATATTTAAAAACTCTCATTAGTATAACCTATGAAGACCATCTCCTCATCTCTTACAAACACCAAGAAGATATCTTTAGTTCTTCTTATATATTTAAGGATATCCTTGGTAACAGTACAATGTTTTTCTATTGGAACTACTTAATATATGCCTAACATTTTTAGTTCATAAGAAACATCAAGTCTAGTACATAACATTGAATACAGGATTTATCCCATCACCAAAGAATATGGGATCTTGATCATTGTATCTTTCTCATATTTTGTTTATGGGACCATTTTCCAAGAAATATGTAAACCATGTGACACTTGAGTAAATCCCCTCTTGGATTGTTCTATAAAAAATCTCATTAGTATCTAGTCAACATGTGTACTTTTAATTAGTTCACTCAGCCTCTTGGATAAATCATGAATAATCCTTACCCTTAGAATATAGGCCGATTTCCATAAGTCCTTCATAATGAAACACATGTTTAACCTTTCATTAACTGACTATAATATTGGAATGTCATTTCAATTCTTTAATATGTCATCATCATATACTACTTGGATAACGATCTTGTTCCCACTAAACATCTTGTAAACACATGGATCAAATTAGTTCTTTATGAAACCAAATGATTGGATGGATTCATCGAATCGAATGTTCCATGACCTGGATGTCTACTTCAATCCATAAATGGATCTATGAAACATGAAAAGTCTTTTGAAATTACCTGGAGTCACGAACCCTTCTCATTGTTTCATATAGAAATATTTCTAAATTTACTTATTATGGAATTCTATTTTGACATCCATATGCCAAATCTCATTGTCATATTAAGTAGTTATAGCAAGTATGATTATAATGGATTTAAACCTGAAAAGTGTTGAAAATGTTTCATCGTATTTATTTCGTTAATGATTTTTTAACCCTTTATCCACTAGAATTTCTATATAGGTATTTACTTTATAGGTAGTTCCTTTACATTATATGTCATGTATCCTCTTAAATACCCATTTTCATCCATCAACTGGCATATTGACCAGAACCCAAACATTGTTCTAATACATCAAATCCATTTCAGAATTCATGGATTCGTTCCATAATGCAAATTCAAGTAATTCTAATGTCTTTTTATAGGGTAATGGATCATCATTTTCAACCAATAATTATTCACTATAATTGGTGACTATAAAACCATATTTCTCTAGTTCACTTACCTCTCTTACGTTCTTATGAAATACTTGAATTTAATGAACCACTTCCTCAATATGGACCTATAGAATTGGTTCGTATTTCAACTCTTGTCTATCGTCCGCACCAACTTTATTAAAGTCAATATTACTCCCATTATCCATTTTGAGGACGTGAACCCTCTCAATAAATACAACTTGACTGGTGACAATACCTCTCTTGTCTGAGGGTGTTGTATAGTTTTTATCAACTTGTTTCAATGTTATACTGTATAATGATACACTTCAAGCCCTGGGGTGCTAGTATACTACCCAATAAGTCTTTAACACATGCCTCATAACCCTATACACATGTATGAGGAAAAATTTGTTTCTTTCCACTCCAAAGGTCAAAGGGAATTCCATTTTCAACTTTAGTTGGAAGTAATTTTAATGTTTATTCCATATTTTTAATTCATATCTCTAAATGGATAATGGAATATCTGTATGACTCATCGTTGACCATACCATGTCTAAAAAGGCATGGTTCTTCCTTTCTATAACAACATTTTTATATGTTTTATAAAGTGGAGTGAGTTTATATAGAATCGAAAAATCCTATAAATGGATAATGATCTCTTTTTATAGACATTCACCACCTCAATCTGATTGAATATTCTTTATATTCTTACTGATCTGATTCTATACATCATTGTTTAATACCGTTAATTTCTTAAAGGACTAGTACGTATACCTCATTATGTTTTTATATCCATATCTACTCAATTTATGAGTAAATGTTATGAAGTAAGAATATCCAACTATGTATTCTACTAGAAATGGTCCACACAAATCATTGTGTACCAATCCTCTAAGATCTTTGGTCCTTTAAACCTGTCTACCAAATGGTGGTTAGATCAATTTTCTTTCCTAACAAGAATAGAATATTTCAATTGGTTTTAGTTCAGAAGTGTCTAAATATCCATATTTAGATATATTGTTCAAACAAATCTTGTTTACATGACCTAGACAGTGATTCCAAGACTAGGTGTTGTATGATTTGTGTGAATGCAATTTGTTGTCCATTCAAAAACACTTGTTTTTTTGTAATTTCATACATAAAGACCATTATTTAAATATGACATACTAAAAAATATGTTCTCCATATAAAACATAAAACATTTATATCCAAATTTGAAACTAAATTGATCAGCATCTAGGCATGATACAAAAATTATGTTTTTCGAAACTGTTGGTAAATAATAACAATCTTTTAAAACAAAAATCATTCTCATTGTCAATGATTTGTGGTTGTCACCATTTTCTAGAGGATCTAGCCTCTCACCATTAGCATCTCTAAAATCCACCTCTCCTATAGAAATATTTCAGAATCTACTTGGTTCCAACATTTTTGCATAGATATGAGCCCAATAAGTATTATTTAATACCCTATGTGTAGATATTGAAGTGTTACACTTGATAACAAACACAAAATTATATTCTTCTAATTTCTGGGTGCATTTCCAATTCTAGTGGACTTCCTTTCCACATGAAAACATACTTGGTAATTTTTCTTTCCCTACCTCAGAATGTTATTCTTCTTGGAATGATAGTGTTTCATAGCATTAAACTATTAATAAGTTGTGGTTCCCTTTCTTTTATTCATACTTTTCATAATCAATTTAATGAATATGGTTTTTTCATACCCTATGTCCTTATCCACTTGGTGAAATAATTTAATAAGTTCTGAAATAATATTCACATTATTTTACATATTTTAATTAACATTAATGCTAGAGAAGTTCGTGGGAATTGATGAATGTATGATATCTATGCACAACTCAACCATGAATTTAATCCCTAATAGGTCCAAGAAATAAATATATCCAATATTCTTTACTATATGTGGCTTAGCTGGAGCAGACACTCCATGTATAGTTTTGAACATAGCATTGGAGATCTAATACTTTCTTGTCTTTACTTCTCTTGATAGAGATCCTAAAGGTGAAACATCATGCAATATGCATCCATGTCCTCAGGTTACTTCAAAATCCCATTCTACATGGATGATAACAAGAATCATTGAATATATGTATAATCATTCATATTTTTCTCATAGAGAGATAGCTTTTCAGCACTTTCCTCATTACTTGGAAAAACTAGAAAAGGTTCTTCCAACACATATAATTTCCTTTCACGGTGAAGGATGACATGTAGGCTTATTTTCTACTCTTGAAAATTTGTGCTGATGAGAAGGTTTTCTTTCTCATTTATGGATATTATTGATATTCTGGATGTAATTTTAATTTTTTCTATACAATAAGATACGAAATCATTTATCACTTTATCTGATAAAATTTAGACAAATAAATAAATGTTATATTTATTAAACTCCCACTATTTTATCGAAATCCAATATCCCTCACCATTGGATTTTTAATTACATGATTCATGGATATTCAAGTGCAAAGGATCGATATTCCCCTTCTCATTACCCCAACTTGGGTTGGTTAGGTAACGTTAATGGTTTTTGGTAGGCATTAAAAATTCCCACTACTTTAACTCACTGTTCTTTGATCTGCTTAGCGGACTCCCCAATCCTGGAATCCGTAATTGGATTTACACAATATTTTTAAATAAGTTACACAATGTCCTTATTTGGAAGACAAATCTTGAGGATAAATAAGTTAATTAAACCAAAAAAATCCTGTAAAAGTTCCCAGATAATTGAAATAATCCCCACAAGGGTTGGTCAAGAAATTAGATCATTGGTTCTATTTTAATAGATGTAAGTGATCGCTATAACGACTTAAAATATTTAATTTAGGGATTTTTACATTTTATGCATAAATTAAAACTTATTATCTCCATCACATTCATTTTAATATTAAGTATATTTACATACATGATTGATTGTGTCTTGGATAGTATTCATGCATATGAAAACTAATTTTAGTTCTATATTTCTTGATGGATAATCTCATTAATTTATTTGATTGAAATAAACCATCCATAATGAAATAACCATGAAACTGATAGAAATAAAACAATAAAGGGTAGGATCACAAGTTTATACTAAATTTTATTTTATCTAATGGGTAATAAACTGCCTGTTTACCTAGGGAAAAATAACTTGGGCCAATAATGATTTTTTTTACATTTTTACACCTATCCACCTATGTATCTCCTTTGATTGGTTTCACCATTGCTACAAACATGAATATCCTCCACCATCATGTGATCTCCATCCATTACATATGTGTTTTAATCACACACAGTTGAGGGGGATAGGGTTTTACTTGAAGTAAACCATGGGAATGTAGGGCCAACATAATAAGAGGGGAGAACACAGGTTTAAAAACAATTTAATTTAATAATAAATTAAATGTAACAAATAACATTCAAAGGTCTAGTCTACCTCATGGTTATCCACATTTATGAAATGAATTACACATTTAATGAAACTAGAGTTAAATTATTAATCATTAGTATTTAAGATAAATCTTACTTGAAAAAATTAATTATTATCTTTAATTAATAAATTATTTTATCTTAATTATCATGAAAATTTCATCTAGATTCTCATCCAATATAATTTTAATCAAATTAATAAATTTATTTATATTTAATTGTGAACTTAAATGTACATTGTAGTAATCATGGTGAATACCCATCTGATTCGGACCAACATGTATTATAATTAAATATTGGTTTACACTTGGGCGTAGGTACTGTAGTAGTACTGTAGCTCATTGTAGCAGTGGCGGGTACTTTAGCGGCGGCATGGTACTATAGAAATGGTGGGTTCTGTGCGGTACTGTATCAGTGCAGGTACTGTAGTAGTACTATTCACATAATGGGCCTTCGGCCAAAACAATGAGCCTACGGGCCATGTAATGGGCTAATTGCCCACTAGGCCTTCAGGCTTTGTAATGGGTCTCCCTCTACCCAGTTAAAGAGATCTTTTCTTTGATTTAATAATAAATGAGGCTTCGACCCCAAAATTTAAAAAAAAATGTACTTTCATAACATGTACTTCATGGATGATTACATGAATTACATGATTTTTCAGCCACACTTTATGATTAAATGCATGCAGATTAATAACATGTAATATGTCTCATACGTGACGTAAAGATAGGAACATTATGTAGATATTAATTAAACATTTAAATATTAATTTATAATAAAACCTATCACATGGTGTGTCCAGTATTTATGAGCACACACAAGTACAAGTATTAAGGATTATATAGAAAAATAAAAAAAATTAAATCTACATATCATGTTACAACTACATGGTGTGTGAATATAAGATATAGGGTATATACATCTCTCATCGTCTATCTGAGGTACGTTCATAGGGACTCATCATGTGAATCATACATTGGAAACTAGATTACATGAAGTGTCCAATGAGATACACGATGTGTGATCTCAAAATTACATGGTCACCTCTTAGGTAGGTCCTGTATTGAAATTCACATTCTGTCATTCACTAAAAAGGACTTCACACTATGTACATGGTCTTGAAGATTTTTTATCCATATGAAAATGCTCCATTATGTTCTAGTCAACACACAATGAAATTAAATAATTTCATTAATGTATAATCTTGAATTAATTTCCGAATCAATTCTCATACGTTTAGAATGACTACTAAACATGTAACTCTATTTACACATCCTTTAGTCTAGTGTTGTCTAGAATGAAATTTTGGCACCTCCATATGACTTTTTTATTTTATTTTAGTCAAAAAATTAATCATCTAGATTAGATCAACATGAAATAAAAAAGGAAGAAGTATTAATGACAATTTTTATTAAAATAATGATTAACCATGAATTTAAAAAATAAATTATAAATTTTTAAACCACCAAAGATATGTAAATAATTATAAATAACTATGTTACCACTCTAATACCACTTTTTGTTTTGGGCGACAGTGGAATTTTGCAATGGGTGGTTCCAACTTTTCTTTTTTCCCATAATCAATGATCAATATTAGATCAATATGCTGATGATATCTATGATCCATAGAGTTGAATCAATCAAATGGACAATGGATAATTATTCTAGAATGATAGATAACATTATCAGCTAATATTTATAATTAGCTTAATTAAAAAAATAATTTCATATAACGAATTCATTGTTCATTGATGAATCTAGTGATAGATATTTGGTCCACCATCATTTCATTATAGAAACCATGTGTCTATTTCCTCTAGTGGTGATCCACATGAGTTCCACAAATTTCCAACCCTCAAAAAAAGAATCTATCAGTGCTAGCATTGAAGGACATTGTTCTTGAGTCTTACACCTTTGATAGATTCGAGAAAATTTTCCAAAGTGTTCTCCTTGATCTGGTGTAGAAGGATTGCTTTTCATTCTTTGTAGCATTATTATAGAAGGTATATCTCTTGGATTGGGAGGATTCTATAAATTCATTTAGAAAAACCAATAAAAATGAATTGGATGTCTTGAGAAAATAACATAATTGGGTACTTATATTTCTAGGGTAAAAATAAAACAATCACACAAGTACCATTGATTATTTATTTAATCCTAGTAAAACCCCCCATCAAGTATTAATAATAATATTATTTCTCATCATGTTCTTTACATTTGAATCAAAATTAAATATTATATAATTAAATAATATTCAATGTTTATTTTTTCTTAGTGGACCATTAAACTTCGTATCTCATTTCTCTAAAACATTTATTGGAACTTGAATAATGTCAATTGATTTATTAAATAAATATCACCACATTATTTTCCAATAAATGAATAAATATTATATTTACTCTATAAATAATAAATATTTATATGTGATCAATCATAAATGAATAATTTTTTAACCATGTATGAGAATGATATTTATTCAACCTAATAAATAATAATAATAATAATAATAATATAAAGTTTATGTGAGATTTAGGATACACTTTGTGTGTGACCCTGTAGGCCTATTTCTCTGTGGAATTAGGCAAAGAAGCCTAAAGTCCGAAGTTAGTGTCTAACAACACACCAAATCAACCATAGATAAAGAAGTTAATTCCAAAAAATTATGCTTCCTCGTACAGATGATTAATGTGTAATATAATCCCTTTATATCGATATATCGAATCAAGTAGGTTTCATGCTGGTCCCATCAACCTATGTGCTTGATGTCTCTTTCTTTGAATTCTTATCAAATGAAATTTTCTTAAGAACACAATTTCAATAGAATTATTTAGGGAATATAATTTATATCAAGTGCCATGATATATCAACTTTTATTAACACACTATAGGGGAAAAATTCCTTTGTCACATTATTAAATAATAAAATATTACTCATGACACACCAAATATATCATACTTCTCAATGAACATATGTCATCATGGTTTTCATTAATAAATTTATGTGTGTCACTCATAATAATCATTAACTATAATCATAATGTCTATGGAAAAGTACACATATCTACATATATTACCTTCTAATGACACATATAAATGTGGATTTTGTATAGGCATGTCTCATTATCATAATATCCTACTAGATATAACCAAGTGAATACACCAAGAAAATGTTCCTCAATGTCAAGTGAGTCTCCACCGCTAATTGCATGTATCATTTGGTTCCAGAAATGATAACTTTCAGCAATATATAATATATTCAATAATAGTGTCATAGCACTTATAGGTTATCATCATATTGGGGAATTGCTATGAACATTTAGTGAGATAGATACTCTTAAAACATTATCACATACTATGCCATATAGAAGAAAAATCATGATTTTTAAAGTAGTTAATTATTATTAAAACCCCTAAATAAAAATTTTCATTAAGTACACAGATGTTGGTGCTTGGGAACCAACTCCAACATTATATGCTTAGTCTCCAAGATAAAAGGCGTGAAACCTCCACCTATTTAGTGCCTTTATAGTGGATAACAAGAACTCATGAGAAAACGTACTATGGATGTATTCCCATAGAATATATGACTCTTACCGACCATAAAGATAAAGTTCCCACCACTAATACACCCCCACATTCATCTTACTAACCACCTATCAAACCCAAAATTCAGCTTAGGAACAAATCTAACCAAAATTAATTTCTGGTTCCTCCATCCAATGCATTATATCTAGATCAATGAGGCTCCATTAAAACATTTCTAGACTATGCCACTACAAATAACACAAGACCTGATTTAATAATTCATATTCCTCTATTAGATCAGCCCTTCGATAATCAACTAGATCACCAAGTTAAACCTCCACTACCTTGAATTCACATGAATTATGACAAGGATCCATTCACAAAATAAAAATGGAATCTATTTTAATTTCCCATATCACCCTGTTTTCTCACAAGAAGATGAAATCATCAAACATGTACCTCTCCATGGTCACTACCCAGTAAGAATCATGACTTCACTTGGTTTTTCGAAAAACAAAAATTCATAACATCGGACCAGGGGGCCTGGAAATCCCATGTCCTAGCAAGTTTTCCTACACAATTTCATGCACCAAGCATAGTTGATAATGTTTCTTTACCATACCATGTAACCCTCGTGAGTTTCTAACCAAAATATCTATCTGATATTTCAACCAAAATATTTGATACCACAGAGTCACAACTCGCTCTCCCCAAAGGTACCCCTCATGTGCAGGAAATGAAGGAAGAAATAAAGTAACCCCAACGTACCACCTTCAGTAGGCCCCAAGTTTGGTAACTACCACTGAGATTATATAGAAAACCAGACAAAATTTGGGAATTTCCCGTAATAAAAATTTATGAAAAGGAGAAAAAATATAAAACACCAAACCACTCCATCACACAAAATAAAAGAGATATAATTTCACAATCAATGAACAATGTTAAATGAATATAAATAGAAGTATCCAATTAAATTAATAAAATATATTAATATTTCAGTAACACATGAATTTCTCTAATAAAAAAGCTATTATAGTCCAGAACAATCACAAAAATATTCTTTTGAACATTTAAAATATTTTATATAAATGTGGGGTGAGGATAACAAGTACACCCAATATGATCACAATAAAGGTATATTATTCAAATGTGAAAAGGGAAAATTAATGCACTAATAAATAAATCATAGAACCAAAAATCACCTAAACATGTAATCTATCTATTCCGACCATCACTATGCCACTCTCACCAAATAATTCATCCAAATATAATAACATATCAATAAGAGAAATAAGAATGGAACCGTATGACCACTTCCCAATTGATTATACACTCTTTCAACCTAATGCTAGATGTTAGGTCCTCTAATTCATTCCAAACCATCGCATAGAAAATATGTAACAATTTGATTCTATTAAAGATTCATACCTACTTAACCAACCCTCCAAATCTCAAACATATCATACTATGATAAACTGGGATCCACATCCAAACCTCATCATATAACATGTATCGAATGGTACCATAAAACTGAAGTAAATTATCCTTGTTCCATCTTCTACCATATATGACGACAACAATGTATCATATCCTCATCATCACTAACCATCTTCAACACAATCCATCATCAGAACATGAAATCCATAACAGTATCAAATATGATTGTCAAGAATCTCCAACACTAGTTTTTCACAATACAACTACTGAATTATGGAAGGGAAAGAGGGTGTATTAATCCATCTATAACACCACTAACCTGGATGTTGGGAAAACATCAAGAACTAAAAACATTTCTATTTGATAAATTTATCCAACTCTGGTGGGGTGAGTAAATAGGTATTTTGAAAATACATGATATATAGATAACACACAATACCCAATGTATGGGTTCACATCCAACTCTACTAGAATATCCCACAATAAAACAATGATATTGAATGACATAATCCATATACCACTTCCACCACTAATGAAGAACACCACAGAAATGTGGCAAACCCAATCTATAGTTCATCTCTATTTTCAGGTTCACAAATGTCCTGATTTACTAGTTTCCAATCACATTACACTTATTAATATATTATTTTCTTGTCTAATGAGGACCCACTCTGAACATATCTTATCATTCAATTCAATATGTTCATTAATCATTTTGTTCATTAAGATACTTATCAAACATTAATTACAGTATACAAACATTTAATTTAAAACTGATTCCATTTTAATATCTTCATTAAAAATTCATTCTATTTATCATTGGGTGTTCATTTTATAGCTATATACTACTAAAATACAAAACAAATCCCAAATACCTCTATATAATGGACACCATGAAACATTCCATCCATCACCACAACCCAACCATATCATCATAATAATACCATAACATACTCTTAGGCTATCACCGCATCGAAACCATTCCTCATCCACAATCATTAACAAATACTATAAATATATATATATCTAACTAAAATAATCACCATATTGTATTCATTATAGAACTATATCATTCACAACCCATGCCAACTGACCATAATTTTACTACCACAAAAAATCCCAAAACTGAGGTGATCACTAATGTCAAAGAATAATAACCCAAAATGTATAAAAAATCACCAATGCTTTTCCAAAAACATTTCAAAACATAAAAACACATATGATTTTCCACATCTACCAAAAATTCCATATAAATGGGTTTTCAATACATAACAAAATTTCTCTTCATTCATGCGTATTCTTATGGAAATCATATTTACATGAGTGGTCGATTTATTATCCATATATAATTTCTCACCATTTTATGCATGGTTATTTATAATAAGGACTCAAAACATGTTAAACAAATCCAAATACCTAGAAAATAAGTTTCAAGAAATATTATTTTCAGTATAATAAATGAAAATGTGTAAACACGTGTCCATTTTCACAAAGCATGTGAACACATGTGATTACTCTCATCCTCTTCCATTTTAGTTTAATCTAATTATTAATCTAGTTATTTTTTCCAAAAATTATCCAACCAAATGATTATAAAAGAATAAAATTTATATATATGAATATAAAATAAGGAGAGAATAAGGATCTATTACCTCAAAAAGATGTTCAATGCTCTCTTGCAAATAATTTATGATAATGATCTAGACACCATTGAAAAATACTGCTGAAACATATGAATGAAAAGATAATGCCAAAACTTCCTCGATTTCCATTGAAGAACATTGGTTATCCCCCTAAAAAACTACCCAAAAAAAGAATAGTAATAGTAATTTAAGAAGGGACATGAAAGTGTAGTACCTCAATTCCTGAGGCTTTAATCTAGATGAACCAACATTTTTAAACTACCAACGGGTGTGGATGGAAGGTGATGAGAGGTCAAGGGATATAATAGAGCTTAAGAGATGAATAAAAACATTTTTAAAGAACTTGGTATGCACCTTTTTATATAACAGTATATGTAAGCCTTCTCCACGGTGTGGGGGCCCTCAAAGCATTGTTGGTGAGTTTGGTCGATGAAAAGATCTTGAATTAATGCTTTAAATCCTCGATTCTTGATCTGTTTAAATATCATTTGGGCCACCACCATGGCATCCTCTATGGTATAGTACAGAGAATTTTGGCAACCCTAACACCCAACAATTCCAACCATTACATATTACTACCATGTTCTTTTCTATTTACTCCTCACTATTTCCCACCACCGTGATGTGGTGTTCTTGACACTTCTTATTTCACACATAGTGAAAATATAAGACCCATGCTTGAAAAATTGGGATCAAAGGGGAGTTTCCTATATCCCCATTTCCAATAGGACGACACCATAGGTGAAATACCCTCTATATTGTCCATCTAGGAAATTTTTTTACTATGGTGCATCATAGAACCAATTAGGATAATACATGGTCATTCTCCAAAAACCCAAGGCCAAAACAACCTTTCATGTTCTCAAGATTCCAAAAATGATTCAAAATAGTTATCACCACACCCACCACCTGAATGGCCAGTTCATGGGGTACCTATATTGGTTCATGAAATTTTTTTATCAAGTCTATTCCACAACCATATTTCCACACTGTCTCAGCTCAGTGGTAAACACCATAACACAGAATCAACATAACCATCGAATAATTTTTTGAAAGCCTTTTTCTCAAGTAAATTCACCATTCAACCATTTTAAAAGGATTGTGGCTATGAAATTCCTCAACATGTCAATTCTTCAACATGGTAAAACTAAAATCTCTATAATATCCATTTTAAAATCATCTATAATAGTGAAAATTGAATATTTAGAATCATCATCCACATATATGGTAAAGACCTACCATTAGGGGGTGATATGTTTAATAGGGTTTAAAATTGAAAAAAAACTAAAATTATATTATCATTATTACATTAAATAAAACTTATATTTCTGAAATTATGTTATTTTGTTGATAACAATGATTTAAAATGGATAAAAATATAAATAATATCAAAATATTTGGGGTAAGAAAACATTACCTTTTCTTTTTTGATTCCTCCTTTGGAATACATATTTTGGAATTCATGGGGGGTATTTTAGTTATACTATGGAATTATCAAAATTCATTAGAGGTTTTATGAAGATAATTTTGAATAACAATGCTATGAAAATAAATCGTTGAGGTGATGAGAAATTGATGGAGGATAGTGGAATTTTTAGATTGAGGGAAAGAATTTTTTTTTGAATTAAATATTTTTTGTAAGTAATTAAACCCAAAAATATAATTTTTTTTGATTTTTTTGATAAAATAAAAAAACATTTGTATATAACATTGACCCATTCCATTCATTCTGCATCTATACATCATAGTTGATATTTTTATTCCTATATTCACTGTGTTATTAAGTACTATATATCATTGTATCTTACTTCTCACCTATATAATTCACAATTTATTTAAAATACCCAAAAATTACCCTTAACCAATTTTGATGTTATGATTCCAAAAATGAAATGCATTTTTCCAAAATATAGTTCATAATTAATTAATTCAAAAATACAATTTTTTCATAAAAACTAACGATTTATATTAAATAATGTAAAATTAATTTAACTAATTATGTATACATATAATTAAATCATGGTACATGGAATAAATATTTATTTTATGATGTTTTAATACATATATTTATTTATTTTATTAATGGTATTAATTACACATAGGGATACGTCATTTGTACACCAACAATGAATTTACTATTCCAATGATCTTATAACAATTTTGATGATCATGTTTTCGTTAACCACTTTACCCCTTTTTAATAAATGTATAAAAATTCAAATTCTTATATATACCAACTATTAATTTCATTTTTCATTTAATTAGTTTTATATGAAGGTTCTATATCTTATATTTATAAATATACCTATCTCATTTCTACTATTTAATTTTCGTAGTAGGGTGGTGTTTACAGTTGTAATAATTTTAAGAATCAATGATCAATGTAATTTGTAACATATAGTAATATTATATTTAGTATTTTTATATTTTTATTATACTTGTATTTATCTTATTGAATTTACACATAGTTTTTTGTAATCATAATTTATGAAATGATGGTTGTTTTTATATAGTACATATGATTCAATTATACCATTCAGTTTCACACTAGTTTCTTAAGGATAAAATTTTTAGATGAAAAATATTTATTCATAGTACATATTTTTATATAAACGCATTGAATAGTAAATATATATCCTCAAATTTATTATCATACACATAAAAAACTAATACCTAGATTAAAATTTTACAAGTATAATTCAATCATTTCCTAATAATTTCCAATATAAAGTACAATCATATCCCCAAAATGCCTAAAATTTGTGTGTGTCATTTGGAGATACACCTCCAAAAATCCATTCAAACATCACCTACCTCACAAATCAACCCATCCTCCATGAACCCAAAATAAGATATCCTGAACTCTATACTTTGGGTAAGGATATCCCCAACTTCATTAGTTTTACCATTTCCTAGAACTTTGAAAAAAAGGAATTTATTTATCGCTAATGTCACATGAAATCCATGACTATGGAAACTTAGAAAGTGGTTTCCACCCCATGAATACTTACATATAACAAACTCATGTAAATTATACCACAATACATGTATAGAATGAAATTAAATCATAATGTAAAAAATAATAATGATCTCCACTTTAAATATAAGTTATCCCATGTAAAACATATTACTTAGAATGCCATTAGGTTCCCCACCTTCACTTGCCTACTTTGAGACCAGCTCGGTACCAATGTCATGTATAGTGAAAATGAAATTTTGTAGCTTATCTCAACCAAGTTGTTAAAAAGGTAAAAAATAATAAACATATCCCATTGGAAATGGGAATGGTTATACAAGAGTCAGATACGAAGCCTATCCCATGGATAGGGGAAATGTATTTAATGATTTTGGGAATTTCAAGCCCATCATATCTATTATAAAATAAGGAAACCCATCTGAATATAATATTTTATATGGAATTAAAATACCCTATTTGATTATTCTTACTAGTCCTTACAGAATAGGTTTATCATTAAACTATTTATGTAAACTATAATGTAAATTTGAAATACATGCTAATAAGATCAGGTGCATAATTCATCATTTAACATAAAAGTAATAAAAAAGGGATAACATAAAAGTCAATCAAGGAGTAATTGAGTATCAAATGAATTTAAACATTTCAATTCATCTTAAAACATGTAATTAATAATTTAACTATTCAGTTTATTCCAAATGATAATTGATTCCAATGAAATTTACTCTTCCCAATACCATTGAGACCAAACCCATGGGAGTATGAAAGTAAAGTGGGATAACCCTACAAAAAAAATGTAATGAATATTATTTGGATCATGGGGAATGGGGATACCACTAATTTACCCCTAGACTAACCAGGATAAATGAGGATATTTAGGTATAAGGTCACTACTATAGAGGGAAGATGATTTAAGTAAGAAAATATGAAATTATTCATTTTATTACCCCAACACATCATTCCATATATTCCCAAAAAAAGACCTGTGATATTGATAAGATTCACCAACCATAGGATTTTGGGAATAGATATTCATACCACTATGTAGAATAAGAGAAAAGGAAAATAATAATAGAGTAGATCCATGACCATACCCCCATCAAATAATAGACTTTATTAACTATTAATGGCTCTAGAATTAAACTGGGTAGATAGATTTATTGAAATTAATTAGTGGGAGTGGAAAGCTCTAATGTTTGAGGGATAAGAAATATGGAATGGAAAACAAAAATTGGGGTTACTTTAGTTTTTTCTAGGATTTTTAATTTTTACTCTATCAAAAAATGTTGCAGGTTTCCACTAGAAAATTAGTGAAGCTAACTATTAATATAATGTAAGAAGAACATCTAGACTTTTTAAGAAGTATATTGAACTCACACCATTATTTTGGGGGGAGTTATAATTATTAGAAGAATTCCTATTTGGTATTTTTTGTGTTTTACCAAATGAACTTTGAATACCTTATAACTACTTTCACCATCCAAAACTATTATAATTAAACTTAAAAGGAAATAAATACCTTAATTTTTAAAATAAAAAAAATCATGAAATTTAGGATCTTTACAATGTCCGTACCACTAGGATTCTCAACACTGAAATGTTCCATTAAGATTCTTAAGGTAATGGGTCCAGATATTTAGATTTAATATCACCCTCACATGTGAAAGTTTTATTAGGAAGCTTTCCCTGTGTTTATTTCACTTGAATGAGAGGGTTAACTTTACATCTTAGTAATTTTCATCTTTGATTAATGATATAAAAAGAGGACCCATATATGATTCCATAACCTACATCTTAATATATATATATTAGATAACATGTAAAGTCTTATGAAAATAATTCTTATTAAAGTAACATAGATGGTACTATGCATAAGACTAAATCTTGAATTAAAGTCATCATAATAAGTATTTTGTAATGATTTCCTACCAAATTCATAATACCCATCATATGTTATTGCATAACTCCCCTTTTCACCGATTCATTTATAGCTCAATATAGGTGAGATCCAAAGGAATACATAAACATCAATATTGAATTTTTGGGGTCATCTTCACAGGTCAATATAATATTTTTACTAAATTTAATGAGTATTTATCCTCTTACAAATCCAATTAACTTGTGATCTTATTTCCTAGACAATGATTCATCAAATTATTGAATAATCCTCAAATCAATTTAGTATATGGATGATGGGAAAATCCTACCATATAGCACATTATAAGTATGAACATAAAATATTGATTAATAAATATTTTTGTATAATAATTCCATGAAGGGAATTTCATGCTCCCATAGTCCACTGAATAAAATAACTAATGATTAAACCATATCTTATGATATCATAATAGTACGCTTGTACTAACAATCATTTTCAGTATGGAAGGTGGGGATCTGTTTCCCTTTAGAACTGATAACTATTTGATAACCATTACAAAACATATCTTCAAAATTAAAATACTTTCTTAAAAAAACTTTTAGGTATACCATAAATTTTTGAACATCATATGATATAAAACCTCCAATGATCATTGAAAGTAGAGGATTATTTAATGGGTAAAAAGTGAGTAGTATTTTTTAGATGATCCGTGATTACCCACACTCTATCATAGACATTATATGATCCTGAAAAAACTTGTTAAAAATACATGATTTTCATATTCATCTTATTGATTATTAAAGGGAGTGGTTGAATTTTCCCCACCAACCCATCTTTCATCACTTTATCTTTTTTTATTATAATCCATCTAGAGATAAATCATTCACTATCTTTCTTCATGTTGGGAACAAAATCTAGAAATTGATTTTCCTATACATCTATGGGACCCCATGGTGTAAAAACCATTGAAAATAATGAAACACAATCATTACCTCTTCCCTCATATAAATAGGAATTACTAGCCATCAATATATGTACTAGAAATAAGATTAATGTTGGTTCCAGAAGTCATACACCACCCAACCATTGAGTCTGTCTCTATTGATGATATAGTTTGTATTATATATCTAAGAGTCTTTGAAGTATTCCACACTAACAAATGTGAGTATAATGTGACATAAATTCATTTAACCTAAATTCTAAACCATTGATAGTTTTTTCTCAACTAAAAACGACATCCCATGCGAATCCACTTTTGAATTTTTACCTTTTAGGCATAAACAGTCCAATTAATAACATTAGAACTGGAATTTCATTTTGAAAATAAAAATGTTTTTTGAAAGATAATGATGGATGATACTCAATATAGTGATTCTATTATATATTCATCATTCATTAAGTGAATATATCTATAAATATTTTTGTATGTGTAAATACAATGAAGTGATTATAAAATAAACATTGTCTCTAAAATTTAAAATCATATACAAATGCAACCAATTCCAAATATTGTATAGGAAAGTTAAAACCATACAATCATAACTAGTGAGATACATAATCTACCTCCTCATGATCCTAGGTTCGAATAAAGGAAATACCAACTAAGGATAAATCACTGTATTTCTTGAATCCCTCACCTAGTTATGGAGAAACATGAATAAGGTAAATGTATATTTTCACTTTTTACACCTATTAAACTTATCCAAATTGATCAATCCATTTTAATGTCATACATTAATTTTTAAAACCATCATTGGAGTAAATTTTTTAGATAAATAACATATGAAATTACAATAATATACTGCAAGAATTATAATATCCTTATTTCAAACACATTCGACGTAAATTTCTATGACATCACCAATTCTACCATCCTAGATTTCAATGAAATTATTACATTCAAAACGTCATGTTTGATGGTCATGACCTATAATTTATAGAATGATAATTATAACAATATAACAAAAAACTAATGTTCTCATTGAGTGTCAAGAAAATATAGAATGTCTGAGTATCCCTTTTATTGGAAATAGAATAAATAAGGATATCACCCATAAAAGCTAATAGCTTGAGGAACTTCAGAAGTGAAAATAAGTCCTACAACCAATTATTTTTTTTTTCATATCCAAGGGATCATTTGAAATTCACATGAAATCAATGAATTCGAAAAACAATTAAGGAATACTGATAAAAAAAATTTCTGGATCCAAGATATAGGATCATCACATTAATTTATAATTTATATAAAAATATAAGTAGAATGATAACATTGGTACTAGGATCTATCTTTATTTTTTATGATGATTTTCTAACCCTAATCAGTATTGCGTCAATTCATTGTAAGGACACAATGTTGAACTTCTCAAGTAGTGATCCACACAGCCTCACTGAATCTTTGAACAAAAAAATGATCTTTTGGATGATAGTGCAACAGATTAATCCTCTTATGGTGAATTCCTTGATTGTTTCATGTTTTTATGTCCATGATAGAATTTATATTTCCCTTCATGTTTTTGAGAGGAAGAGAGGAGGGGGATATCTGAATAGCATTTTTTTGTATAAATTGATTATTTTTTTATGATTGAAATAATATCCTATTTATATGATCTAGGTTAGGGTCTAATATTTAATTAACTGTATAAAAACATTAATAATAAATTAAATCGAAAAGGAATAAAATTTCATTTAAAAAATATATTATTATTTTGTTTTATTATGTGAGTTAACTCACACAATGATAATTACTTATTTTACAATGTGGTAAATAAATATTGAATACTTGAGGGATGCTGTCTTGCTCACCCTTCTAAACATTTATTTAAATTTAGAATAAATCTTTAAATAGAAATTATTAATTTAACAAAGTAATAAATACTCAATTTATAGTCTGGAGAATTAATATTTATTTATTATTCACATAAATAAATAAATTATTTATTACATGATTAATAACAAGTTAGGAATAACTATTATTTATACATGTAATTAAATAATTAAATTGTGAAACCAAATTTATTTAGTATTTTTGATCATTTAATAAGTCTTTAATTAATATTAATTCTCAATATGAATAATAATATATATTTTAATTGTCAACCACAAATATTATTTAACTCTGATCAGAGGAAACATTTTTTGTGTAACCCTGTAGACCTATTCCTTAGTGGAATTAGGTGGAATTTCATAAGTAAAAATTTAATATTTAACAGAGGGTCGAAGAATCCAAATAGTAAGAAGATATTTCATAGAAAACCAAAAGAAAATGATCATTGTGTACAATAATAACATAGTCACAACATATCTTCTTGGAAATTGCACACCCATTTCGTCAGCCTTCTTGTTCGATACAAATTTCTTTGACTCTCTGAAATAGACTCATCATTGAATCATTTTCATGAAATTTAATGTGATGGTTCCATTAATTCCTTGGGATAATGTTGGGAAAAAATACCTCAAGGAATCATTGATGCATTTTTGAGGTGATTGTCTTCATTGACAAAGCAGACCTCCATGTTTTGTTTTTTGACAAAGCAGACCACGATGTATAAATCTGTTGACAAAGAGGGTTTACATGGTGAATTGTTGAGTTAAAGTAATGTTGTCAACAATCAATTATTGATTAAATATCCTCAATAAAATAATTGATGATCTGGAGGCGGTTCAAAAAGAATAGATCTAAGGTGGAAACTTGCACGTATGTGTCTTGAAAGCTTCGAAATGTGGTCACCATATGTTTTTCAAGATCATAACATCAAAATATGGCAAAGGAAATAGTGGTGCCCATGTTTTGGTTTTGTTGCGCACCGAGAGGATACTTGCGCGCCATTTCTCTGGGTACCCAAAATTCCCATAAATAGAGGGATACCCCTCCCCATTTTAAAGGGAGTTCAACACTTAGAGAAAATTGGATATCAAGTTGTGCAGGTGGTTTGGGTGCACAAGTGGTGGTTTGGTCGTGCAAGTATAAAGTCAATCAGAAGTTGAGCGTCAATTGATAGTTTCATGCCAATAATTATTTTGGCGTAAAAGGGTGTCAGTCTCCCATGTTCTTAGTTGGCAAAGGGAGTGTCACTCAAGTGGTTTAGTGACACATGCACTCTGTGATTGATGAAGTGAGCCAGTTGGTAGTTGTGTGCTAATATTTTTTTGGGTGTTAAAAGATGTGTGTTGCTCAAGTTTTGGGATGAAGAGGGGTGTGCCGTGCATGTGGTTTGGTGAGACCTGTGTGCCAGTCATGGAAAAGCGCCCAAGTCAATCTTGGGATGCGTGAAGGTCGGAATATTTCCCAGTACAACCGATGCAAAGTGAGATTCATCTACGGGTGAATGTTGGACGTCAAAAGGGATTCTATCAACATATAAGGATACATATTTCATTCGAGACAACGAAGAGAAATATAGGTCTATAAACTACGAGTGGATCCTTTCCAAAGTAGTGAGAAAAGGAAGTGGAATAAGGTGATCATATCCACCGGCAGTGAGCCAAATATGGAGACAAAGGGAGTGACCCTTGGGAAAGTAGTGAGCTGACCCTAAACATTGTAAATGCAGTGAGCATATGATTATAAGTGATCTATCCCAACATAGTAAATTGGTAGTGAGATTTAGTGGATTTGGTACAATAACACATCATCGTTGTATGCTCCTTGGACATAGCCCAGTGAGGGTGAACGATGTAAAAATCATTGTGTCTTCCGGCTTCCATTCCTATATTGCAACCAAAGCGTCATTACCAGATAAACAATGAAATAAAAAGATAAACATTAACAACTGATGCACCCAATTTATGTATAAATTTCCATATATATAATTGAAGATAAAAACAAGTTTTCAGAAAATATCTGTTTTTTTATGAACATTTTCTTTGATTTTGGTGAATCTGTTTACTTTCAAGAGATTTCTGGCTAAATACTTGGATCAAGGGATGCATTTGAAAATTTTGAAACTACACGGAGTGTACTTTTATACACGTTGTGTACATCCAGGCAGGGACATGGACCGAAGGAGGGAGTACACGCCCATGTCACCAGGCAGAAGATACACGCCATGTGTGGCGGCGCTACACGTCGTGTTCTACTTTCTAGAAGCGGTAGTTGCCGAAGAAAAGTCTACACGCCCATGTGGCCATTGATGAAGACATGGCGTGTTTGAACTTTTACACGTCGTGTCGGCTATTCTAGAAGGGGTTGGCAGCCAAACTTATGACACTACGCGCCGTGTATGGCGGCACTACATGCCGTGTACACCCAACCACCAGGTGCCGCCATGTTCAAAAGTTAAAGATGACGTTTTAGGCTGCCTACCCATGGAGAAATTGGCATCGAATCATGTTGACGAAAAGTACATGGCATGTACTTTCTATAGACGTTGTGTACTTTATTTTTCAATAAAAAGAATCCTAGGCCTATGGATTTGGGAGAGAACCATTGAGAGGAAAGAAAAACTCTGCTATCACCATTACTGAAGCTACCACAGTCCCGTCACTCTGCCATTCCACCTTCTGATACTCTACCTCAATGCCTACACGATGAATCCGCCAGGTATCACTTGTGTCATTTCTCTCCCACATTCTAGGTGTAACTAAGCCCATCGTGTTGGGGATGTGTATGATGGGATCATAATTTGTATGTTTTTTTATATAGTTGTGTTTGAATCGTTGTAATTCATCTTAATATTTTTAAAACACTGTCTAATATAACTAAGAATCTTTAGCCGGACCAAGGGTAGGATTCTCAGCAATACAAAAGAAAAGTAATGGTGAAAACATCCATGACCATTGGAAGGCTTTCACTGATTCAGATAATGGACTAGACGTAATAAATAATTAAGAACACTGACTACCAGACCAAGGAGTCAGCTGCTCTAATTCCAAACAAGAGGAACCGTACCAAGGAAATCTTGTAACAAAATGAAATCCTGAATGATTGAATTATTATGAATAATAAAACCATGTAAACAATCTATATAAAAACTCATTATTCACCACAGCCCCAACACGTATTTTATTTCCATTTTAAAAACTCTTTAAAATTTACCCGTTTTTTTCCTTCAAACTGTATCCATTTCTTCAAATAAAATCAATTTAGTTTCAATCAAAACCCAAAATCAACCCAATCGCTTCTAAATTCTGCATACTTAACCTAATTAAGTATTAACTCAATTAAATTCACACACTCCACTGTTCCCTGTGGATCGACCCCGAACATATGCAATACTAAAGTTCTAAGAACAGGTAATTAATTTGGGATGCATACAACTTCAATCAACGACAAGCGAGACCAAATTTTGGCGCCATTGTCGGGGACACCGTTTGGTTTTAGTGGTAAGATTTAAATTGTTTTAATAATTTATTTAAGTGAAAATACAAAACAAAAATTATCAAAAATATCTTTTCTAATCCCATTTCACATTTTCTTTTTTATTTTTCCCTTTTATGCCTGGTTTTTGTTTTTGTGTTGTGTAGAGAATAAAGTGTATGTTTAGATGTTTTACACGATCCAGAAGTGCCGAGTCTTCGTAACTAGTTCCGCTTGACCCGGAAATCGAACGGACCATGCTTCATCGCCGGCGTACACGGACAGAAACTCACAACCATCAAAGAAAACCCATGGCGAACAAGAAAGAGGGAGCCCCAGCCATAGATGTTGCGACTGAGCATCAGTACCAGGATCAGCAGCCTCCCGCTGCTGGTCTACCGGAGTAACCTCCTGGAGCCTTCATGGAATTATTCCCAAGGGATTACCAACGGCCGCCGCAGCAACTCTTCCCATGGTCATACTTTTCCCCTCATGAGCAGTTTATGCAAGGTCCACCCCATCAACAACAACCTCCAAGACGTACCCTTATGGAGTACGGACTTCCATAGATTCACGGAGCTGATATGGGCATCTTTCATCCTCCGATCTAGGCCCGGAACTTTGAGATCAATCTTGCTATCATGCAGCTGATCCAGAACACAATCCAATTTAAAGGCCTGGCTAGTGATGACCCAAACGCCCATCTCTCTAACTTTCTAGAGATCTGCGACACCTTTCGGTACCATGGCGTGTCCGAGGATGCCATCCATCTTCGCTTATTCCCCTTTTCTCTACGGGACAAGGCGAAGGACTAGATCAAGGGGCTGCCACAACGATCTGTCCTCACCTGGGAGGAGCTAGCCTAGGTGTTCCTGTCCAAGTACTTCCCACCATCCAAGACGGTGAAACTCCGGAATGAGATTCATAACATCCAACAGCATGAATCCGAGTCATTATACGAGTCCTGGGAACACTTCAAGGAGATGTTTCCAAAATGTACCCATCACGGACTCCCACTCTAGATGCAAGTCCAGACCTTCTACGGAGGACTAACCACGAATACCAAGTCTGTGGTGGACGCTCTTGCTGGAAGTACGGTGATGCAAAAGTCCCCCAAAGAATTATTCGAACTACTGGAAGACATGTCAGCCAATAGCTTCTAGTGTCACTCCAAGAGGGGGACTCCAAAGCTTGGTATGCACAACATTGACACTACCACTATGTTAGCTGCTCATTTGGACACTATGTCCAAGAAAATCAATGCATTGAACCTCAAAGGAGCATCTCATGTTCATGCGGCGAACCATCCATCATGTGGAGACTGTGGTGATAACCACATCATGGGAGAATTCCCGGGTTTGGATAGAGGCCCCTCGACGAGCGAGGTGAGTTATGTTGCCCAAAATCGAGGGCCCAACCAGTACCAGCAGTACCAAAACCCGGCATGGCGAGATCAACAGAACACAGGCTAGGGCCAACAACATTAGAATCCTCCGCCCCAGTGACTGCCCAACTACAACCATCCTCTATATCAGAACCAATACCAAAGGCCGCAACAACCCTAGCAGGGTCCTTATCATCAACAAGGGTATCAAAACCCTTGTCCACAGCAGCCACGACAGCCACCTCCTCCACCGGCTCAACAACCACCTCAGCAGGAGAACACCTCAAGGTTAGAGGATCTGATGACTAAATACATATCTACTGCTGAGACTCGGTTCCAGAATCAGGAAGCTTCGATTCGAGGCTTCGATAATCATATTTGTCAACTGGCAAATCAACTATCAGGGAGGCAGCCTGGTACACTACCGGGGAACGCCGAAAAGAACCCAAGGGAGGAGGCCAATGCTGTCATGCTCCAGAGTGGAAAAGAGCTCCACCAGAACCAATCAGCATAGCAAGGTGCATCCACACCCATTGTTGATGAAAAAGTTACCAATAACTACCCCTCCTCATCCAAAAGCCCACAGATGGAGGCTTTACAAAATAACGAAAAGGAAGTAATCCAACCATTCAAGCCTACCTTACCTTTTCTGAAAAGATTGAAGCAGAGGAAGCTGGACCACCAGTTCAGAAAATTCATGGATGTTTTCAAGAAGATACATATCAACATACCATTTGCAGAGGCCCTGAAACAAATTCCAACATACGCCAAATTCATGAAATAAATCCTCTCGAATAACAGGAAGATGGAGGATTTGGGCATTATTTCACTAAATAAGGAGTGCTCAATGGTGGTTCAACATTCCATTCCTCCCAAACTCCAAGATCTAGGTAGTTTCACCATTCCTTGTACTATTGGATCCTGCGAGTTTTGGAAGGACCTATGTGACTTAAGGCCAGCGTGAACCTCATGCCCCTCGGAGTTTTTAGGAAGCTGGGACTCCACGAGCTCCAGGCTACCCATGTATCCCTTCAACTTGCTGATCGATCCATCAAGAACCCAAAGGGACTACTATAAGATATACTAGTCAAGGTGGGTAGGATGATCCTTCCCGCTGATTTCATCATCCTTGACATGGGGGATGACCCAGAAGAACCTCTTATACTTGAAAGACCTTTCTTGGCAACTGGAAAGGTACTGATTGATGTGCACCAAGGGGAGCTTATTTTTCAGGTAGGTGATGAAAGGGTTTCCTACAACGTCCTCAAAGCCGTCAAACATGCTTCCTTGTCAGAGAATGAGGACTGTTATGCAGTTTCCACCATAGTTAATCATTTTAGTGACAAAGGGGATGATCTGGTATGTTCTTTTTTTTCGAATAATAAATTGATCCAGATATTCTATTAGAAGAAGTGCCAGAAGACTTGCAATTCATAGAAGGCTTGGGCGGCCACTATTGGCAGCGTGCAGTTGTTCTTAATAGTTTGTAACGGGACGAGGTGCAGCCACTTGTGCCTTCGATTTTAAAGGCGCCTGAACTCGAACTGAAGCCTCCTCCATCTTCTCTCATGTATGGGTATTTAGGACCCAATCAAACTATGCCTGTTATACTTAATGAAGAACTATCACAGGAGCATGAAGATGCACTTATGCAGGTTCTCAAACATCAGGAGCATGATACTGGGTGGACAGTCGCTGATCTGAAGGGCACCAGCCCTACCATTTGCACTCACAAGGTGCTACTTGAAGAGGGTGCCAAGAAATCTCGGCAACCAAAACGGCGATGAATACTCCCGTAAAGGAAGTTGTAAAGAAGGAGGTGATCAAATTATTGGATCCAGGCATCATCTATCCCATCTTGGATAGTCCGTGGGTGAGTCCTCTCCAAGTGGTAACCAAAAAGGGGGGTATCACTGCGATTTCAAATGAAAAGAATGAGCTCATCCCTACACACACTATCACGGGCTGACGAGTCTGTGTGGATTACCGAATGCTAAACGATGCCACAAGAAAGGATCACTTCCCCTTGCCATTCATGGATAAAATGCTTGAGAGGCTAGCAGGGCACAACTTCTATTGCTTCCTTGACAGTTTTTTCAGTTACAACCAAATCTCCATTTCTCCAGAGGATCAGGAAAAGATCACATTCATATGCCCCTATGGCACATTTGCTTATTGAAGTATGTCTTTCGGAATGTGTAATGCCCCCGCCTACTTCCAGCGCTGTATGTTGGCCATCTTCCATGACATGTCGGAACGTATCCTGGAGGTATTCATGGATGATTTTTCCGTTTACGGAAAATCATTCACCATTTGTTTACGACACCTAGAACTAGTTTTGGAACGATGTGAGCACACTAACCTAGTCTTGAACTGGGAAAAGTGTCATTTCATGGGGAAAAGTGGTATAGTCCTTGGCCACATAATTTCATCAAAGGGGATAGAGGTGGACCCAGTGAAGATTGAATTCATTTCACGATTACCAATACCGACTTCCAACAGCGCCATCCGCAGCTTCCTGGGGCATGCAGGTTTTTACAGGCAGTTTGTCCGTGACATCTCCAAAATAGGCCAACCCCTCACCAATATTCTAACCAAGGATGCCATATTTGAGTTCGATGACCAATGTGTCAGATCTTTTGAGCATCTAAAGCAGTGTCTTCTGGAAGCTCCAGTTATGTTTTCTCTCAATTGGGGGGAATAATTCGAGGTGTTGTACGATGCGAGCCACTACGCAGTGGGAGCAGTCTTGGGCCAGCGACTTGACCGGATTTTCCGACCTATCTATTATGCCAGCAGGATGCTCAACGAGGCACAAATTAACTACACCACCACAGAAAAGGAGATGCTCGCAGTGTTTTTTTTTCATTAGACAGGTTTCATTCTTACTTAGTGTTGTCTAAAGTTATTGTTTATACTGACCATGTAGCACTAAAGTACCTACTTAACAAAAAATATGTGAAGCCCCTATTGATATGCTGGGTACTCCTCCTACAAGAATGTGATCTTTAGATCCGGTATAAGAAAGGGAGTGAGAACTTCATTGCTGACTATATCTCTTGCCCTGAGCTGCCTCACTTGGGGAAGGAAGTGGATCGGGAGATCAGGGAGGATTTTTTTGATGAGCACCACTTTTCGACTAGTGAAACACCTCGACCATGGTCTACTGATATCGCTAATTTTCTGGTTACAGGTGTCATTCACCCCGACCTCCCCTTCCAGCAAAGGAAAAGATTTTTCTCTGATGTGAAATGGTACTTCTGGGAGGATCCTATGCTATTCTGATCATGTGTAGATGGAGTGATCCGCCGTTGCATCCCGGAGAACGAAGTTCACGGTGTCCTGTAGTTCTGTCACACCTCACTAGTAGGAGGACATCACGGGTTGGACCGTACCATAGCTAAGATCATGCAGTCTGGATTTTTATGGCCCACCATGCATATAGATGTCCGAGCCTTTGTTTCCTGTTGCGATCGGTGCCAGAGGACAGGTAATGTGGGATGTAGAGCCGAGATGCCTCAGCACCCCATCCTGGAGGTCAGTATTTTTGACGTCTCGGGCATATATTTCATGTGTCATTTTCCCTCATCTTTTGGGAACATATACATCCTGCTCTGCATCGACAATGTCTCTAAATGGGTGGAAGCTACTACTACAGCTCACGACACAGCCAAGGTAGTCATAAATTTCTTAAAGAAAAATATTTTTAGCAGGTTTGGAGTTCCACGAGTACTGGTCAGCGATAGAGGGACCCACTTCGATAGCACACTAATGAGAGCAATACTGTCGAAGTATGGAGTAAAGCATTAGATAGGGACACCATATCATCCCCCATATAGTGAACAGGTAGATCTCTCCAATCATGAGCTCAATCAGATCATGAAGAAAATTGTGAACACTTCACAGAAGGACTGTTCCAAGAAGTTAGATGATGCCTTGTGGGAATATCGGAGTACATTCAAAACACCACTGGGAATGTCCCCGTTCCACCTCGTCTATGGAAATCCCTGCCATTTTCTAGTAGAATT
The DNA here is from genome assembly GCA_963277665.1 of Viscum album. Classification (NCBI taxonomy): domain Eukaryota; kingdom Viridiplantae; phylum Streptophyta; class Magnoliopsida; order Santalales; family Viscaceae; genus Viscum; species Viscum album. The sequence continues at coordinate 254,942,306 of OY728143.1, read as the reverse complement.
GGAATAGAAAGCCTACTGGGCCGTCAAAGCCCTAAATTTTGATCTAAAGGTAGCTGACGAGAAACAGAACTTCCAACTGTCGGAACTAGATGAGATCCGATTAGAGGCATACGAGAACACCAAGTTGTACAATGAGAAGACAAGATCTATTCATGAACAGATGATATAATGAAAATCTTTCCAACCCAGTGATTAGGTACTACTCTTTAATTCTCGTCTTTGCTTATTTCCAGGGAAGTTAAAGCCACGCTGGTCGGGACCATTCCACGTTATCCGTGTATTCCGTCATGGAGCGGTAGAAATTTCTGGAGAATGTGGTCAACCATTCAAGGTAAACAGGCAGTGCTTGACAGCTTACCATCCTACAGACAACATGGAGGGAATGTTGTCCACCATACACCTCAGGTAAGCAAGTTAAGTAGGTCGAGCCCATGACCTAAAACAAAGGCGCTTCCTGGGAGGAAACCTAGAGGATACACGCCGTGTCCCACTTATATACACGGCGTGTACTAATCCTCTTTAATTTATAAACTTAATAGTATAAATCTAAAGAATAACAAATAAATAACCAGGGATGATTCCAGTGCCGATGGCAAAGTCACTAGAGTTTATTCGAGTTGTCCTCGGTTCGAATCCTCCCGACCTACCTTCGGCACGGGGTTCCTCCTTTTAATTACACGACATGTGTGGTATTTTCAATCTATATATATATATATGTGTGTGTTTAATAAAAACCATGGTGGGGATGGACCAATTGGCTCGAATCATAATCCGGTTTCAAAAGACTCGGGTTCGAATCCAGACAACCGTCCAATTTCCATCATTTGTTCTTTTAATAAAACCACACGATGTGTACTCTGATATACGCCGTGTGCGCCATGATATTTCAAATATAAATAAAAAAAATTATAAAAATAATAAATTACATGCGGGTGAAGTTGGAGGATTGGAAACGTCTCGGCACCAGGTTCAGAAGACACGGTTTCGAATCGCGCTAATCTCCCCGCTTCACCCCCATCCTTTCCTAAATAAAATCCACAAGCCATGATTTTCTTTCTTTCTGTGTGTACAGGCCATATAGAATAAATATATATATATAATAAATATGAATACCAGAAAAAACTTTTCTCCAGTGGGTAAGGGCGTCCGTTCGAATCGGCCGATCTCCGGTTCGAATCCTGCCCCAATCACCGGACCAATGGTTGTACTACTCTTTTTCTCACTTTAAAATACACATCATGTATTTCCCGATATACGTCGTTTGTAGGTTTATGTATAATAGAATTTGTAGATATATCTATTTTTAATTATTAATAATAATTATTATATAGTTTACTATAATAATTATATTTATTTATATAAAAACAAAATCGGGATACGCGGCGTGTACCAAAAATACACATCGTGTACCGCGGCTATATATGCTGCGGGCCACCCGGCTTGAGGCCGTGTCGCACGGCTGCCCCATTCTTCCCCTTATTCCCATTTCTTCTCCCAAACGCCATTTGAGCCCCCTTTTCCAGATCCATCGATTTGGGGCATTACAAGTTCTGATTCTTCTCACATTGTGATCCTCAGTCCAGGTATGCCATTCTACACCGTCTATTTCATGTTTTTAGAATCGTTTAGGGTGTTTATCGGATCAGCCGACCGTTCGGCTTTGGCCTGTATACGGCCACGAAATGAAGAACACACGTCGTGTACATCTTTTCACGACCACACACAAAATTTTTCGAAATTTGAATGTACATGGTGTGTATGTTTGGAACACACCATGTTCTTGTTGATTTCCGTTGTACCCGAGTACTCCTTTGCACATGGCCTCACACACCTTTTTTTTCATACACGGCATGTATGTTCATTACACACCGTGTAGACTATTTCCCTTGTCCCCTTCGTTTGTTTCACATAACACGGCATTTCACCCCATGTTCGAGAACACGGCGTGTATGTTCGGTACATGTCGTGTCCCTTATATCGGTAGTCGGCCCGTGTCTTACCATCTACACGACCATGTTCTTCATGTGCAATACACGCCGTGGACTGAACCTACATGGCGTGTATTGTTTTCTTTTAATTGATAACAACATGGTCGTGTAATTTATAATACACGACCACCTGCACTCTGAGTAAACACGGCGTGTATGTTTGGTACACGCCGTGTCCTGTTACATGATCTATTTCCACCCTTGGCGTGTCTTTCTAGAGAACAGGGGATACTCTATATTCTGACTACATGCCATGTACTCTGGAGTACACTCTGTGAACTTTTATTTTCTAGTTTTCTCACATTTTCTTTGTTTTATTTTCTTCCTTTTTTCTTCTTTTGTTTTGTTTTGTTTTTTATTTTATTTTTTGTTTTGTTTTTTTTTTCATTCTATTTCAGGATATGGAAGATCATGATCCTTCCCGCGGGAAGCAGCCAGCCTCCACCACCAATGGAGAGAGGCCCTGCTATCGTCGGATCCGACTCCGACCACCTACGCAGCCAGACCCCAACACTCTTGTCTTTGAGCTCCCTCTGTTGTCCATTCTGCCGCCACTCACTCCCTCAGATGAGGAGGGGCCTACTTCTGCAGCATAAGCTGCCACTTTCCCTGTACTATCACCCTCAGAAGCTGGTCCCTCTTCGAGCACACCTTCCACCGAGCCACCTTCTTCTTCAGTGGATCCACCTTTGGAGCCAGACGTTGCTGCTACACCGACACCTGGGATGGGACCTGCAGGTGCTCTCTATCCCTGCATGGTCTTCCCGATCACCGACCTTGCATACGACATGATCTGACACTTCTCTCATCGGCTGATACCATTGAGTGGCCGGTACCTTGATAGTAGCATTCTACAATGGCTTGGTATTTGGAGTTTGCGGACTCCTTTGAGTTCGATGGAGCGGAGTACCGAGAGACACCTGGGGATGCGGTTCCAATAGTTCGATTCTGGATAGGCGGCCGACGTTTTTCTCTGACGATGACAGAGTTTGGCTGAGGGTGCGACTTCTACCCCCATCCTATCACACCACCCCCCGTTTCTGACTTGACCCGGCCCGAGCGCTCTGAACTTATTTCCATGTGGCAGGAGATCACTGGGCCTGACCACCGTAACTCCCCCGTTTCCCAGAAGAGCACTCTTATAGCCAACCATGTCCTTCACTTCACCCACCGGTGCTTCAGCACCATCCTTTTTCCCTACCATGAGGATATGGGGTCGTGACAGACCGTGACATGGATCTTCTTACCTGTGTCATCCGACACGCCTACCCGGACCTCCCCTATCTTGCCGCCTCCTATTTCCACTCCATGTTTACCGGCCGTCAGGGCAACCTGAATAGAGGGTTTTACACCACCCATATTGCCCACCACTTAGGGGTCTTCGAGCCCTCATTACCACATCACTTGATAGGTTCACCCCAGAAGATGGACTTCCACATGCTCATTTTCATGGGATGGGTCCGGAAGTAGGGGTGCCTACATCCTTGCTCAGGCTCGAGTCCCGCCACCTAATGACCCCCCTGCCCCAGCTGCTGACCCCGCTCCTCCTTCCCCACCCCCTCCAGCTTCTCCACCTCACCCACTTCCTACTAACCCCACTTCTTATGACATTTATTCTTTTTTCCCATCCCCCATACCACCTACCCCCACACCCTCGGTCAATCCGACCCTTTCCCTTCACCTAGCCACGATGTAGCAGAAGTTAGCATGTATCATCAGCTGTCAGGACACCATTTCACACCATTTGATTCATCTTGACAACCTCCATGACCGGATGGAGCATCTGTTGGTGCATATTGCTCAGCATGTTGGTGTTCCACTGCCTCAGCCACCAGCCTCTGCCTCTGTTCCTGGTCCTTCTGTTGCTGCTCCACCACCGTATCCTACGCCGACCACAGATTCCATTCTGATGACTACGGTGAGCTCTACTTCTGCCACTTCTACCAGGCCAGGGTCTACTGCTGAGCTTCCGATATCGAGTCTAGCACCTGCGGCTCCTACTTCTTCAGCTACCCTTCATGATGCCGAGTCAGAGCCTCACCCTTCCACACCTCCTGCACTGTCTCTACCGGCCGATTCTGTACATGATGATGACTCCCCTGAGGCGACCCCATGATAGTGACATTTTTCTTTATCTTATATATCTCTTCTGTCATTTTTTGTGTTGTGATGTTATACATTTTTGTAGTTTTCCTTTTTCTCAATAGTCACAGGTACAGGCATGGAGCGCCTTGGGCATCACTTTTCCCGAGGGGAGTATTTTTTCCATTTCTATTTTCTTGCTTTTTGGATTTACTTCTTCCACTTCTTTCCCTCATTTTTTCCCCCTTTTCTCCCCGATACCCACCCTTTACCTTAGTATTGCACTTGTTGGGCCATGTGCAGTATTAAGTGTGGGGGAGCATCTATATCTTTCACCTTAGTCTTTGCCCTAAAACTAACCTAGGAAAAATCATTATTAGACTCTATATTTGAAAATGTAAAGCAATTTTGGTTAATCAATCTTATAAATGCTAGAGTTATCAGTAGAACTTTCGGAAAAGTTACATGTTTAATTTAGTTTTTATATATTTTAAAATGATTGCTGATATAGTTCCAATTACAACCTTTCATCATTGATTAAATTACATTAATTAGGATAATCATTTATATGCAATTCATGACCTTATTTCCCCTTTATTATTTTTTTCCACTCCTGAGAGGTATTCTAAACCCTTTTTCGTATTTCTTCTCTAATACCCTCTTTCTTGATAGATTATTAGTATATGAATCACTACCAGAATTTTTATGTTTTTCATTTCGAAACATGAAGAAATTTTTGAATTACTTTAACATGATTGAGGCATTATATTGTTTCAACCTCTTATCTTGAGACCTACCCTACATTTAATCTTCGTTAAGCCCATAGAAGCCATGAACAGCCTTTATAAGAAGCCACATTACAAGCCTATTTCCCTTCCTACCCTATTTATTTTCAAACTTTTCATGATTATTCATTTATGCTTTAAAGAGGGTGTTGGAAATACATGGCATATTTTTGTGTACAACCATGGAATAAAGTGTGGGGGAGTGACTCTTGATTATTTGAGGCATAAAGGGTTCCAAACATCTACTCATTGTATTCATAAGGGATGCCCTTGTGTTTTGTTGTTTAAGATAAAAACAACATCAAACAAACAACAAGGGGACCTTATGCTTATTTTCCCATGAATCCTACTTGCCTAAGGAAAATGGTGACGATTAAAAAAGCATTTGACTGAGCTTTTCAAGGATGTATTTTCAGTGATATTTACTTTGAATATCATGCAATGTTGTTTAAAGTAAGTATCCATCCTTTTTGAAGCCTTAGTATTTATTTTCACATATGAACCTACCAACCCTTAGCCACAGAAACATCTGAACCTTATTGATAAAGACCTCATGATTTTTGTAATTCAATTTTTCTGAAGTAGAGAACAAGATATCTTTCAAACCTATGGATAGAGTGTATATACCGTGGATTGAGCATAACTCTGAATAAAAATTTCTTCAGTGTGGAGTGTGATTTTGACTGGTAAGGTAAATCATCAAGTGGCATGCTTATTTTTGAAAGGGTGAAAAATGTGTTGAAAGAGGATGAGAGTAGTTAATTGCATTATATATGAGGCATGATTTGAATATCTTATGAATTTAATTTCATTGTTCCTTTCATAATTTTTCCTCAGTAACTTTATCATTTATACGTTTGATTAATTAAATGCCTTCCTTTTAAAGTATAGGCTCTCTTAATTAGATGTTGAGATTTTTCATGAGGGCAAGCAAAATACTAAGTGTGGGGGAATTTTATGCACCCAATTTTTGTATACATTTACATATATATATAATTGAAGATAAAAACAAGTTTTCAGAAAATATATGTTGTTCTATGAACATATTCGTTGATTTTGGTGAATTTGTTTACTTTCAAGAGCTTTGTGGCTAAATACACGGATCAAGGGATGCATGTGAAAATTTTGAAACTACACAGCATGTACTTTTATACACGCCGTGTACATCCAGGTAGGGACACGGACCGAAGGAGGGAGTACACACCCATGTCACCAGGCAGAAGATACACGCCGTCTGTGGCAGTGCTACACGCCGTGTTCTACTTTCTAGAAGTGGTAGTTTCCGAAGAGAAGTCCACGTGCCCATGTGTCCGTTGATTAAGACACTGTGTGTTTGAACTTTTACATGTCGTGTCGGCTATTCTAGAGGGGGTTGGCGGCCAAACTTATGACACTACACGCCATGTATTGCGGTGCTACACGCCGTGTACACCCAACCACCAGGCGGCGACGTGTTCAAAAGTCAAAGATGGCGTGCTAGGCCACCTACCCGTGGAGAAATTGGCGCCAAAGCGCATTGACGAAAAGTACACAGCGTGTACTTTCTATACACGCCCTGTACTTTATTTTTCTATAAAAAGAAGTCTTGGCCTATGGATTTGGGAGAGAACCATTAAGAGGAAAGATAAACTATGATATCACCATTCCTGAAGCTACCAAGGTTCCATCACTCCGCCATTCCACCTTCCGGAACTCTACCTCAACGCCTACATGATGAATCCGTCAGGTATCACGCGTGTCATTTCTCTCCCACTTTCTATGTGTAACTAAACCCCTCGTGTTGGGGCAGTGAATGATGGGATCATAATTTTTATGTTGTTTTATATAGTTGTGTTTGAATTGTTGTAATTCATCTTACACTTCTTAAACCACTATCTAATATAAATAATAATCCTTAGCCGGACCAAGGGAAGGATTCTCAGCGATACAAAAGAAAAGTAAAGGTGAAAACGTCCATGACCATTGGAAGGTTTTCACCGATTCAAATAATGGACTGGACATAATAAATAATTATAAACACTGACTACCGGACCAAGGAGTCAGCTGATCTAATTCCAAACAAGAGGAACCAGACCAAGGAAATCTTGTAACAAAATGAAATCCTGAATGATTGAATTATTATGAACAATACAACCATGTAAACAATATATATAAAAAATCCTTATTTACCACATCCCCGACACGTCTTTTCTTTCCATTTTAAAAACTTTTTAAAATTTACCCATCGTTTTCCTTCAAACTGTATCCATTTCTTCAAATAAAATTAATTTAGTTTCAATCAAAACCCAAAATCAACCCAATCGCTTCTAAATTCTCCATACTTCACCTAATTAACTATTAACTTAATTGAATTCACGCACGCCACAGTTCCCTGTGGATCGACCCCGAACTTATGCTATACTAAAGTTCTAAGAGTGGGTAATTAATTTGGGACACATATAACTTCAATCAACGAAAATCGAGACCAACAACATAAGAGAAAACAAAGTGACCTTTAATATAGAGGTCAATATCATGTGGAGAAAAAATAATTTTGAAATACAATATACATACCCTGATTTGCCCCCTACCCCCTTAGGTTATCTAGGCCCCTTTTGGTCCTAATAGATAATATATGAACATCCATCTATATGGAAGGTATAAATCCTTCCTTGAAATATTCATTAATAACATAGCATTATTTTTTTACCTAACATACACAACATTTTCGTGATCAAATGTTATCCTATTTTACAAAAATACATTAATGTGAAAAAGTCATGAAATACATTATTAATAATATTAAAGTATATGGATAATTACATACAATCAAATAAATGAATATTGATTGCCACAAAAACATGTGGATTTCTAGCATTAAGGTCTATTCCCATAATTTCTCATCTTAGATATTACTAAGTATGAACATTATGATTTGAATTATCAAATTCTTATGAGTAGTCAGTCTAAGAAACCAACATAATACATTTATTTCCATATAATATTATTCTAATATAGAACAGTATTTAATAATATTTAATGTTAATTACAGGGTTATCATCAGTATTGGGAATTTTGATACTCTTTTTAAGGTAAAAATACACCTGTAAATTATTTCATTAATTTAATTTTTAACTAATAATCATATATAATAAGATATTTTAAGTAATATTCACTTCTCAAAATATAAATCCAATCTAAATTAAAAAAATTTGTCTCTTGGATACTGAATCCAAAACTACCACAATTAGATTTGATTTAGTAGTCAATGACTTTCATTCTGCGAGCTCTCACTTGAAGATCATGTTTATAATAAGTTAATGATTTAGTAAAGGGTTCCCCCACATTGTATTACATGGAAATACTACTCATAGTGACATCACTTAACTAATAAAATTCCCCCAAAATATGATATTTCCAGTGTCTTTTGTTCTTATGATGATGTAACCTTCTCTCCATTATAATATCCCATACTACTATATTATCAGAATAGAGTTCGATATGAATTTTATTACAATGAACCAAACCATGATCTTCAAAAATATTATGAATAAAACTACATCTTTAGCTACCTTAGAAGATACAACATACTAAAAATCTACTATAGAATCCTCAACCATGGATTTATTTAAGTTCATCCACATCACAATGCCTCCAACTAGAGAAAAGATGTAACCTAACTATGATTTCATAATTTCTTAATCTATTTGAAAAAAAGTATATATGTATCCCTAAAGACTAGTTCCTTATATTCTACATCGAAGAGGAACATATCCATTTAACATCTAACATAATTTTGGATAGTCCGGATTATTATCTAATGGATGTCACCTAGGTCATCATGATATATTTCATCCACACTTAAGGCATATGTGACATCTAGACTTGTATAATACATAATATACATTTCTAAGACAATCAATGACACTTATGGAGTCCATTCTTACCAAAAACTTTCCTCACATGTTTGAGGAAGCATTTTCATAGAGAGATGAAGGTCATGTAATATGTGTAAAAAATACCCTCTTATATTTTCCAATATTAATCTCTTCATTATCAATGAATTATTCATTCTTAGACTCATTCTAAGTATCATTTTAGTTATTTAATTATAGTTCATGATTCCAGGAATATATAATGCTTACCCAAAGTATTTCCTAGTGATTTAGGTATATAACCATGACTTAACAAACTATAATATTGATATTTCCTTTTTATTAAGTAAAAATTCATTAGCATAAATTATTAGAAAAATAATTACACTCCCACTAAACTGATTATAGACACAACGATCCCCATTATTATGTATGAATAAAAATTCTATATTAGATTCATTAAACTGATTATTCAAATTCATAAATTCTTTTTTAATCCAGAAATGGATCTTTGTAACTTTGATACCTTTTTGTAATCTATTGGACTCAAAAACCCTTCTGGTAAAATCATATAGATATCTTTTTGACGGTTCCCATTAAGAAAAATTGTTTCGACATCTATCTTTGAGATATCATAGTCATGGTAATGTTTAATGAAATATAGAATCATGTTCAATTTTAGAGTAAATATTCGTCAAAAGGTTTCATTATATTCATTTAATTTATACTTTTTTAACCCTTCTGTAACCATACATTTCCAAAAGGTACTAACTTTTCTATCTATGTCTAGTTTCTTCTTAAATATCTATTTACATTCAATGTTATTTACATCCAATACAAGGTTCACTAAAACCCATATGAGGTTTTCATACATAAAATCTATTTAAAAAATCATTTATTCTAACCATTTCGCATCATATTTTCCACATACTTCTCCCTTATAGGTTACATTATCAATATTATCAACTAATAATGAGTCACCATATTCAATGATTGGATAACCATATCGTTTTGGTTCTAAAAATTCTTTCATACTTTGATGAAGTACTTGTGTATCTTTAATATGCCCTTAATGGGGATTTATGTAATCTTTTCCTATTCCAACTCTTGTGTATCCTGAGGCTATACTTTTACAATTTCTATATCACACCCACTATCCCCTTGGGAAATGTAATCCCTATCAAAGAGAGAGGGGTATATTTTATCCCCAACATTCTTATTTAACGGATAAATTATTTAAGATCCATTTGTTTCCATAAATTTCCATAGCCAATGCTTTTCAACCCCACACTCATATATGAGACAACATAGGTTTATTTCAATAACAATGCTAATATAAAATAGAATATGTTTATCTAGTTATAACATTATTTAGTATATATATTTCATCCTTTAAATTGTATCCCCAATATGATAATAGAATACTTCCCTGAGACATCACTGATCTTACCAGGCCTAATAGGGGTGGGTTTTCCTTGCTCTTACACAATAAAATCGTGGTGTGTTGGTAGGATTAAGCTGAGAAAGGGTCACAAAATCCTAAAAATAATTAGTGAATTCAGGATGAAGATAATATCTACCATGTTCTGAGCATATTTTCATAATATTCCAAGAAATTGTAAAATAATTACTTATTATTTATTTATTAGACTTATCAATATCACCTAAATTCATTTTTAAAAGTTAAAATTTAGAGGTACTCACCCCTGGCTTCAACTAGAAATGATTCAAAAAAATCTGTATAAAACAACTCAAGGAGATCATTGACCCTATCATATTTTTCACAAAATAGATATTTTGACATTTTTTCATGAAAAAACAAGCATGACATGTATGAACATTTATTAGTGAAAATGAGTACAAATATCTATATTGGTGTAACGTCATGAAATAAATTATTTTTTACTATAAGTAGCCTATGTTTCCATAATTGGGAGTGGTATGAGTCATGATAACTATATATATTATAGATTTCCATTACATGATTCTTGTAATCCATAAAGTAATAACCTTTATTTAAATATTTCTTACTAAAAAATGAATTATTTTTAAAATGTAAGAAAATTATATCCAAATTTAAAAATGAATCCCTTTGTATCATGTTGCTATATGGAAATGATGTTTTCAAAGACTGATGGAATGAAATAACAACCTATTATTTCCATGATCGTTACATTAAACGATATAATGGGGTAATATCCCTTATCTAGAATAGAAAGTTGTACTCCATTGCATGGTTAATGATGCACCTCACTATGGGTAATTTTTAGGAATTTACTTGGTTAATATATTTGAATTCACACATGAGGACTACATGATATATCTAATAATAAATTTCTAGAAATTGATAAATACGACTCAATAACAAATACATATGTATCTTCGCCTTTATTTTTCTCAGGAAGAAATTTTACTTCCAATGGGCCTCCATACCACACAAAAAATACGCAGTTTTGTGTTCCCTTTTTTATACATTGATCCTCATCTTCCTAGAAGGTCATTGATAAGAAGAATTATACTTTCAGTAATTCTTGAATCACTTCTTGTAGCTTTCATTTTCTTCATCAAAATAAAAGACTACTTTTCATTCTTCATATCCTTATCAACATAGAGAAGAAGTGTGAGATGATCTAGAAGCTACTTCTATAGGTTTATAATATTTAAATTTTAAAAAATAGAAAATATCTATAAGAGTAATGAGATAATGTGGTCGGTGAATAGTTCTTGAAGCCACTAGAACCTCAGGATGATCAATGTGGAGAATGATTTTGACTATGTGGGGCCTATCTAGGACACATTCAACATTATTTCTCAAGAACACATCCCTTGATATCTCAAACTATTATCATATTGATCTCTCTAAATAATTATAGTAGTGATTTTGGAGTATTCTATAGTAATCCAAGTTCCCATGTCACTTCATGAGTTCATTATACAAGGATAATATCATAAAACATGGAACATTTAATGCATCGTTAAGGTATTTTTCATATGTAGTGAACTCCTCATCTCCCACCACCTTCATAGGGTAATTAGAGATTATACTCTAGAAATTAATATTTCCATTCAAGGCGTAGCACAACCTGTAGGCATCTAAAATACTCCACGAAAATATTTACATACCTTATATGTTCTTTCTCCAAAATAGATTATAAGGATAATGTGTTTGATGAACTCATCATTATCATAAAATAGTAAGAGATCGAATAATTAATAAGTTACTGGACTATAATATATATAAGTAATAATAAATTTTATATTATTGATTCTCTCAGTATTTAATTATGTCTTTACAGCCCTCACCATTGAAATCAGAATATTCCATCACTATAGACATTATTGTAGAAACTATCAATATTTCATACCTTATTATCAATACCGTGTCCATTACAACCATAGGAAGGTGATTAGGAAGGTGTTCTTTCAAACTTTGGACTTAACGTTTCCATTTTTAGTGGACTCACCAATACTGAATTTATAACTAATATTTATTTAACACATGCCTCTAAATTTATATTGAACCAACTATGTGCATTAACATCATTAAATGTTCAGTTAAGTCAAGAAATCATCTTTGTTCAGACGCCCAAACAATTAAATGTTGTAGCACTATGGCGTGAACTGACATTTTGACTATGGTGTATCTTAATTTAAATAATGGAAGGCATAAAGAATTTATATAAACATGAGGGATATTAATAATTATAAATAAATTTTATTATTTTATATTAAACATTCCTTATTAATAGAATGTGGTATTTACTTTAGTTATTGACCATGTACTGATAAAATATTTTTGAATAATATTTTTTGTTTAAATAATATATTTCTATATGAATCCATATGTTTGTTTGTTTACAGCCTTGAATTTATAATATTATCAATGAAATAGATGAAAATAAAATATAAAAAAAACAAGTTATGATCATTATATTTGTCTACTCGGTTTTATTATTGTGAGGATAACAAAACAACCATTGACCTCAGAGGAAAAACTCCTTAAGACAGTATGGGACCGAGTTTGTAGAAATATTCATTTTTTCCTATGTATCTATTTTCCTTGGTTTCACCTTGGAAACATCTTGAACCAAATCCTTGCACTTGGGAACTCTTTCCTTGTAATTATTTTACTTCACTCATAGGGGGGTAACTAGAAAGGGAATTTACATAAATGAAATCTTGGAAACATTGGCCCATAGAAAATAAGGAGGGGGGGATGAGTCATAGGAAATCAATTTAATTAAATAAAATAGTTGAAACCCCCCCATTTAGGAATTAAATTAAAAGAAACAATACACATGAAATGGTCACTCTAAAATCATGATAATGTAATAGTGAAATGAACAAACATTTAGAACAACTATATATCGTTTATTTCAATTCATTAATTTATTTATATAAAAACGCCTGAATTAATTCGATTAATTTTTTGGCTAATTGGTTAATTAAATTTTTATAAATATCTTTCTAATATATCCTAGATATACCCTTCCACTATAATTTAATTTAAATTAAAATAATTAATTTTATTTAAAATTTAATAAAATAAGTACATTGATAGTTCTTGGAAGTAACTCATTGACTACCAATTTAGACTACTCAACTTGTATAGATATCATCTAATATTTACTCTTGTGGAATTTAGTATACAGATTTTATCATATAATTACATGGACTATAGGATTTAATTAACTAACACATGAAAAACATAATAATTATCTTCGTGAATAATTATTTCAATGTGGGTGGAGTAGTAGATGTGTTAGAAATATACATAGAATTATGTTCAGAAATATTAAAAGAAATTAATTAATAATTATATATATAACGACACACATGGCATGTAGGAGTCAATAAATGACACATAAAACCGATTTTGTTAATTATTACGGTAGAAATCAATTAATATTTAATATTCATTATAAACAAGATGGGTACATGGAATGTATATCTAACTACATGTCATATATCATTATTTTTTATTTCTCTATGATACATGCTTAGGGAGTCAACATGTAATACTACACGTACTTTTTTGGGTATATAGTTTTTATAGATAGTGTACTTTGTGTAACCTCCATGTTACATTATTTTTAGTCCCTAAGCATCCAGTAATTTTTAGTTGATTTGTTTTTGACTTTTCACTTTATGTGATGAAAACATAGAGAGTGCACCTTCTATAAATTTTAGCTAGCATATAGTCCCACATTCCATGTTCCATGCAAGATTATTCAATACGTGGAGCATTTAATTCACATTTTTTTTAATTTTACAAAATGAATAATTAATTCATGTTACATTATGGTACAATGAACTAAGATACATGACGTGTACACCAGCTACATTTAGTGTAATAATATTATTTTATTTTATGGTGTGCGCTAAATCACATAATGATAAAATTTTAATTTTCAATATTGTAAATAAAAATTCATCACCAGACAATATCATATCCACTTGTCCTCAATATTTATTTAATTATTTAATATAAATTAAAATAATATATTATTTTTTCAATGGATAAATAAATATTCTCTTCAAAGTATAGTAAATAAATAATTATTTATTATTCACTTAACAAAATAAATTTCTCTTTTATTAAAAAAATTGTATACTATTGTGTGAATAATAGGATATAAATAAATATTATGAATTCTCATAATTAGAAAATTATATTGATAATAAATATTTATTTAATATTGGTGATCATCTAGTTAATATTAAATAATTATTAATTATTGACATGGAGAATAATATATTTTTCAATTGTTAAATATAAATAATACTTAATTGAGATTAAAGGAAACATTCTATGTGTCGCCCTCTAGGACACTTCCTTAATGAAACTATGTAGGCTTGTCGAAAATATGTGGTTTCTCTCTATAATTGAGTTAAATAACTAAAAGATGATGAATATATGTTTCAATAAATAAGTCATATATGAACATTCACTGTGTAATATATTCCCCTTTTCACGATATATCATCAGATATGATGCAAAATAGTGACATCAACCATTATTTTTGAAACAGTTTTTATCTTAATTATACCATTGTCAATGAATTTAATGCAAATGTTCCACTTAAATCAAAGGGATGAGAAATAAGCTTTAATATAGATGAACATGATATATCATTCCTAAATATATTCATCAATAACATATCATTCATGAACCACCCAACATACACAGCTTCATCACAATCATATCTCATAACAATTTATCACAATACATTAAAGTGCATAATTCAAGGAATTTATTAATAGTAACATTAATCTCAATGGATCATTATGCATTCTCATAGATAGGAATATTAAATGACACATAAACAAGTGGATTTAATATTGGTGTCTATGATCTCACTGCCTTTTGTATTGAATATTACCAAGTGGGGCTTCATGAGATGAAGTCGGATGTGCTTATAAGTTCTCTCACATCATATTCAGCATACTATGTTTATAGACATAGAATTTGATCTGACCATAGAACAAGGACTAAAAATATCATTATGGAATTTAAATTTTCTCATCTTAGTAGGTAATTTTTATTCCCTTCCAATTTGATAGATACTCTATGGAAATATTAAATTAAATTCACGAAGAACTATGAATGATAGGTAATAAGATATTTTAAATAATATTCACTTCCATGAATTTATAAGGAATATAAAGTAATAAAAATTGGTTCTAGGAAACCAAAACAAAAAAAATCACAAAATTATATATGTATAGATTAAGAAAAAATTTTATTAAATCGATGAACAAAGCTATATCATTATTTAGGTTGAGAGTCATCACAAGATACACATAGTGACTATAATGGATTTGAAAAGTAGTCTCTGTAATAACTTACAGACATAAAAAATTTGGAAATACCCTAGGAGTAGTTAGGTCATATAAAACCATCTCAATCACTTCAATTGATTTAACTATCATAAATATAGGATAGGGGTTGTAATACCCCAAAATAATAAAATATTAAAATTATATTCTATTGATTGTGTGACACGTAACACTAAATATAGTATAAGTAAAATGAAAAAATGATTTTATCTTAAATTAAATATATTAATGAGATTATTATTCATTACACACAACACTAAGTTTTACATTTATTACACATAAATCTGATTATAAATGAAAAATGGAGTATTATTATATAATGTGATAGTTTTCAACTAGTCATTACAATGGAGGTTATGAATAATATTTACTATATTTTGAAAACAAATAGTTTAAAAAATTTCAGTTTTCATTTATTGATTATAAAAAAATAATCCTTTTCTAGAAATGGAAATGTTTTTTTACAAAGTATATTATTCTAAAAGAAAAATTATTTGTGCTTTATGAACATAGTCTAAAATTAATTTTTACCTCATTAAGTATTTTTTTTAAATTAAACATCATTTTTATAACTAAAAAATAATTTTTTTGGGGATCATGTTTTTAATCTTTATGAAAAGTTATTTTTTTATGAATTGTGAAAAATACTATTTTTTAATTTAAAATTACCTTTTTGTTTAAATTATTTATAATGTTAAATTATAGTTTATTTTATTTATATGTAAAATCTGATCAATATTATATTATTTAATCCATTTTTGATCATTGGAATCATTTTTATATTTAGTTTTCATATAAAAACATTCAGAACTCTTGATCATTTTCCCTTTAAAAACCCATTTTTTCCTCACGTCTATGAAATTATTTTTACATTAAAAAAATAATTCCAAATTTAGAATAAGAATAATTTATAAGGTCTAATATGTTCAGAATAATTTTTCACCAAAATTAATTGTGAATACAGTAAAAATTAATTATCATGGTTAAGGTAAAAATGGAATTTCTATGAGGTTAAACTAAGAAGATAAAGGTTACAAATGACCTACCCAATTATCAAACACAAATTTTAGGGAAATATTTAGAACTAATATATTCTATTTTTTATAATGGAACATTTTTAATCTATTTCATCATCAAAATATCGGTATGATTGGATATTTTCAAAACATTACATGTGTTTCACTCACCTCATTTATAAAAGGCCATCCCCGCCTCTTCTCTCTTCTTCATGCCTTCAACCCCTTTTAGGATGGCCAATTCCTGAAAACAAAACCTCTAAAATTCCATAATATTATTATATAATCATTATATTTAGTATAAATCCATCTCAATATGGATTGAATGGAAACGTAAGCAGGATACCTGAAGAAGATGCAATGTTCTTCAATGAGCATCCTTATTTTATTTATTTATGAAAATAATTAAATTATTATTAAAAAGATTGATATATATATATAATTATCATAATTATAATTTTTTTTATAATAATTTAATGACCATAATGTTTCTCAATTTCTATCAAATGGGTTATGGAATCTTCATTTGTGTTTATGGTGGACTACCACCTCGCGAACTGATGTCATTCATTCCTCCATTACCACCTTTCACGATTTGGAATGATGAATAATGCAAAGTTTATATATATATATATATGATACTTATAAAATATTTAGACCTATATAATCATTATATCATATATATCTTTCTAATTTCCATACCATATGGGATAATAAAATTTCGCTCGTGTGTAAGGCAGACTATCACCCCCTGAAGCGAAGTGATTCGTCTTTCACAAACTCTTAACCTGAAATATAATAAGGTTAATGTTAATAATTAAATTTGATATAAATGAAATAATTATGTTAGTAATTTAATATTTATAATTATTTAAATACAAAATATCTCATTTATGTTATAACCTTTTCACTCACATAAAGATGATAACATATTTTATGTACGTGTGGACTAGCACCATCAAAAAGAGAATTGACTCCATTTTGATCACCACACCACAATGATTGTATATATAAGTATATAATATGGTATTTATGATATTATCTTCAATTTTGAAATACAATATATTTCATACCTTTTTTCTATAATGAACATTGAAAAATGGAAGCAGTACTCTTGCGTTTGTATGACCTGCCTTCTCCACAATCATAACATACTTCATTTTTAAAACACCTATTTTAGGATTTTTTTAAAAGAAAAATTTATCTATAAATATGATAATTATTTTATGATTATAATTTGGGATATGATAAAACTATATAGCATCTTTATGAACCATATCATGCTTGATGAAACACAAATAAGAAAAAAAGTCAATAAACAACAAAAACATTGAAAATAATAAATATTACTAATGAATGGGTGATAAGATGTCATAAAAGGATTATAAATAATATTATAAATACTAATATAGTATTATAGTAATGTGATAAAATGTTTAAAACTTGTATTCTAGAGGTTAAATAAATTTAAATCAAAATTAAGTGTTGGGTAATGGATTTCTTAACTAAATTACTATTCATTTAGTTAATCATATACATCATTTATTATGTCATTCTTGGATTATTTGTATAATGAATTTTGATTAAATTATGTTTTATTTACACATTTTTATGTATATTGACATTTAGACACATAATCTATTCATTTATTAATTGTCACTTCAATATTATGATCAGTATAAACATTTATTTCACAATCTAATTATTTGAGAATGTTTAATCATTAAATTAATTTGAAAGGAATTATTTGAAAATTTAATAATAAAAATGTAACACTCCAAATTTATAATGTACAAAATTTAACTCAATAGCATGTTCGAAATGAAAATAAATGTTTAAAAATGGAAAATATTAACCCGATAAATTATAATATATTTACTATCTTAAATAAATATAAGATATTTCATAGCCTTTAATGAAAATTACATCGAGTTAGCTTGTGTAACATTAAATATCAGACATACTATGTGGATTTCACTACACACAAGAGATGAATTCCCCAATATCATTCATTACACACAAGAGTGCCCTTCTTCGATAGCTTATGTTACAGATAAGACTGAGTTTCACCAAACAAAAATATATTATTAAAGTATTATAATTTAATATAATATGATATAACCAAGCCGTTATGTTATCCATTATAAATATTCTTAAATAAATTATGATATTTTATGTTTTATGTAAATATAAAATTAATTCATGGGTTTCCAATTAATGAGAAACAAAATTGATAACCAATTGGAAATAAAAAGAAATATTATTATTTTCATTCTTCCAATGGAGTTTTATCTTAATAAATATTATTAATTAAAATTATTTAATTATTTTAATGACATATATATGTTATATATTAAATAAAATATTTTCATTCATCCATTAGGTTTGATATTTATAAGATAAGAACAACTTCTATTTCAGACAAAAAAACCTCGGTTTTTCTAATGGCAATTTTACTACCATTTAATAGAGATCCCATTTTAATTATGAATTTTGACACTTTAATTGATTTAATATGTAAAATTAAACTCTATATGAAATATAAACATAATATTTCCTTAAGTGTGATTTTTTTATTTTTTTCTGCTACATTTCATTTTTTATTGAGTAGTTAAAAAACTGAATTTTAGTTCAAAATTAACTTTTTAATAATTTATTTATATAGTTAAATTATGTTTCATATTATTTTTAATGTTTAATTGTATCATATTTTAATCAATTAATTAAATTTATGTAATTTTAATCAACTTAACTTTGATATTCAATATTAAAACATAGCAATCTTTTGGATGTTTTAACTTAAAAACATGTATTATCCTCCTATATACGGGATAAATTTTAACAAATTTATGCCACTACTATGATTATAATTTAGAAAAATGTATTTCAAAATTTTAATTATCATAATCTATAATTTCTAATAATAACAACTTTTTTTGACCAAAATGACTATTGAAAGTGATAAAAAAGTAATAACAATTATTAAGATAAAATTATGCTTAATAAAGGACTAAATATTTAACATAGGGGCCCAACTGACCTATCCACTTATCCAAAACCCATTTTATAGAGATAATTCAGAAATAAAAATTATATTATTTATTTTGGTTATTTTTTGAATATTTTTTAGGGTGAAAACATCGGTACACACAACTTAATTTCAAAAATATGATGTGAGTCTTTTTTCACCCTTATAAAATATGGCCATATATCATCATTCCTTACACATCATTAAGAACATAGTATCATACAATATATAAAAATCTAGCTTTAAAATATCCCTCCCATATACCTTGAATCTTAACTCGGGGAACAAATTCATCAAAGGAATCCTTTTGGTATAAACCAAAGGCAGTTACCCAAATAAGGGATAACGTCTTCTCTCAATATTTTTATTTTTATTTCCATTATCCAACCGATCATATCTTCCTATTCAATTATTTAAAAAAAATAGTATCAATAATATACTATAATTTTTTATTCTATTTTTTATACCTAAATTTACACACAAATCTATATACTGGATAATGAACAAATTATTTCAATTAATGATGAACTACTACCTCACAAAATCATGATTGTTCATTTTTCCTTTACCACAACTCCTGGTGGAAATTATGATATAAAATATTTTTATATATTTTATTAATGATATTCAGTATTTATATATACTTATTAAATCTATTTATTACAAATACCTTTAATAATTTCCATTTTCATTAATACGATAACATCGTTTGAGGAAATGTGGACTATTGCCATGTCAAAGTGATGTGAATCATTCACACGATCCATGGAATATATAAAATATGATTATAATTAAACATATGGTACATAAAAATCATATGTATGAAATTAATAACACAATTAAATTTCTTTAAATATATAAATATCATTTTCTTTATTACCCTTTCACTCATTAAAAAAGTAATAATATCATTCATGGATGTGTGGACTACCATCTCCCAGACATAATATGATTCCTATTTAAATCACAATAATTCAATATATAATTATACATGACTAAATAATATATTATTTATTATTTAATTGTCATAATTTAAATATATTATTCTACTTAACTTCTTTCGATAATGATCACTGAAAAATGGGATTGTTACTTATGTGTATATACGGCCAACCATCTCTATGAGTGTAACATTGGTGCATTTTTCATAACTATATATAATGATTAGTTTTAAAAGGTATATTTTATTTATAAATATAATAATTATGTAAGGATAATTATTCTGGATATGTTTTATAATGAACCTTTTGATCATAGTTTACCTACTAAAGTTGTTTTCAACCCATAAACTGAATTTGGTCTAAACAACTAACATACACAGAATTGTTCAAGTAATTGTATAAACCATACTTATAAGTGAATTAAAAGTAATCATAAACATGAAAAAATGATCTCATGAAAGTATAAAATTAAAATAATTTTATTATATATGAATTTGACGGATGTTTATCGGAAAACAAATGAAAGGTAAGGGATTGTCATCCCACACTTTTACATCCATAAGATAAATGTAATGTTCATATCTAATATCTTTTTTTGGTGTATCTAATACCCATTCATTATATTATATAATTAAAACATTTCTCATGATGGAATTTTAAACTTTTAATTAATTTTATTCCCCCAAAACTTTTATTATTTCAAATTTTTGAAGGTTGTATTAGATACTTTTGAATGGTCAAATATTATTTTCCTAAATAATAAATTTATTCATATTTCAATGGTATTTTCATTAAAGGAAAATATATGTCTATTTTCCCAAAAAACACTTATATTTTCTTTCATCTGTTTATTCATTACTATTTCCAATTATTAGTAACATTTTTACACTCTTTGGTACTCAAAGTATTTTAAAAAATGTTTTTAAGAAAAACTAACATCGTTTCTCTCTTTTTTTCATTGAACCATTTTTCTTCTATAATCCATGTTTTAATAAATTGTTTTCAAATTTGGTTTTATAATGATTCGGTAAATAAATATTTTTCCTTTTTTATTTACCAATTCTTTCAATGTGATCTTTTTTTCTCTTTCCAAACCTGCAATTTTTCAAACCTCTAATCATGAAATAGGAATGTAATTTTTACCTCGTATGACTTGTATAGATTTACCCACCGTCATTTCATTAAATATTCATTTTCATGTTTAAAAGGATACTTTTTAACTAATTTTTTTCAAAAGTAATTCTCAAAGAAATGTTTTTTTGAAATGTTATTTCAAAACAAATGTATATTTTCTTTAATAATGTTTTTAAATTTTATTTTTATAATGTTTTCATTCATCAATAAAAAAATATTATCTTACTCCACTTGGGTTTTGTTTTATTGTTACTATACTAAATATCTTTATGTATTTATTATGTTTTATTTGTCTAAGGATAGTATAAACATTAACTTTATTGATTCCTTTATTCTACGTAAAATATTCAATTTCCTATGATCATTTGACATTGAATTTCCCCTAAATATCCATATAATTTTTCATGTATATTATTGTTTCCTAAACCATGTAAAATTTTTTATATTTTGTTTAATTTGAATGTTATTTGATTATTTAGGGAAAATATTGATAAATAATTATAATTTATTGAATACAGATATTTGAAAAGGCATATTTTGTATTTGATATGAGGAATGTTTTGGACATGAAATACAAGGTTTGGGGACTATTTAATGAATTCACTATAGGTTATGGAATAGTAAAAGAATGCACCTTGATGCATCGATAGTCTCATGAGATTAAATTAGTTGGAGAAAACATTTTAAGTTTGTTTCCAATTATTATAGATGGTTTTCTATCGATAGTTTAAACCATCTTTGGAAAGGTCTTTACAGTATAATTTTTCACATGCCTCAGTCATGACGTCCATTAAGAAATAATTTCCTCTAATTAGATAGATTTACCATTCATTCATGAAATTTTGTGATGACATATCTATGGATACATTTCATTTTCATTTAATTGATTAAATAGCATGTTTTTAGTTTCTTACCATTCTATATTTAGTTTTTCTTATCATATTATTGAATGGAATGTGTTTCTAGTTATTACACTACCATATTTTTTATACACTTCCTTCTTATTTTATTGATTATATGGCATGTGAGTTCCATTATTTGTCATGTCATAATTATTATTCTCATTGATTAATTATTGATTCCCTAAAATATTTCCCTTAATGAGTATTTGTAATCACCCTTATTATGTTTCATTCTCTAGTAATTCAAGAAGAGTACTATGAAAGATATTCCGGGATTTACTATATAAACAAAATATATCCTCAATGTTATTTATTTATTTATAAGACCAAAATTCAATTTTAATTAGTGATTTTATTTTTAATATGAGGATTATTTATGTATCGGGATTACTAAGACTATTAAACTATTTGGTTCCTTGAGATATGTTTCCCTGTAATCATGCCAATATAATAGTACCAAACTATGGATCTGGGATTCTTGGGGTTTAGTCTCCATAGTTTTTATCATAGGAAGTTTAATAGAATCCTTGGGGACTAGATTTAGGAAAACATAGATTAGAGAACATAACCCAAATGTAGAATTTGAGGAAAAGTGTATAAGAAAACACTTGAATTTTTGTAATGTAGATATTTTGTGGGTCTTCTAGAAATAAATTCTTATTTAGATAATACAAGTGGACATGGTTTTTTAATATATGTACTGAGGTGTAAAAACTCCAACAAGGTGTTTTAGGAGTTAATCAGGGTATCGTGATAAATGAAAACAAGACTTACTGCACACCTATTTTGACACTCTATATGGATATGCTTAGTATAATTCACATTTTCTTTACAAACCATTAATAAGTATTTGGATATGTAATATGTAACCTAGGTTAAACCTATGGTGTTTTAGATTTTAGGTAAGTTTTCATGACTTATAAATCCTAGAAATGATATTATGAATATACTTTAGACCATGGAATGACCTATATTGAAGTAAATGGATGGTGTATTTATTTATTGAGGTTGTATTGAAAACCGTAGTAAAATGGATATTTAGTAATTTACATTATATAATGATGTCCATCTTATTTATTTTGTAAATTATATTAATTTTTATTTATAAGAGGAAATATTTTAATCAGGGTGAAAACAAATAAAATATGGAAAGGCCGTAGTTTTGGAACCAGAAACTAATGGACGATAAGTGTTTCACACCAAAAACTCACCTACACAATTTCTTAGTTAATATTTAATTGTTTTTAGTTTAACAATTTGAAAAAAAAATACTAATGATGAACCAGTAGTATTACTTTTGAGAATTAGATATTAATTTATGATCCATATTGGTTTTGAAAGAGAGTTAAAAAAAATAGTTTTACATTTCATTATTTTATAGGTATTCCAATACTATAAAATTATACTTTAGTGATTTAGTCATAAAAAATCATTATTTGTTTATTAATTTCAAGTTGTAAAGAAATGAATTATAATTTGACCGAAGCATAAAAAATGTTAGTATTGTTCATATGAAATTGAAACCTACAAAGTGAGAATATTTTCTTCTATTATTATGTAGTAATATAATTTCTAAATATTAGAAAAATTACAAAGAAATTAAATTCTTTGTCATGACCCATCCTCGGGGCCCGTTCCATGACTATCCCAAGCCCACCTTCCATAGGCCAGGGGTTGGTGACTAGCACCAAAGGCGTAAATATCGATATTAGGGAAGGTATTGCCTTTAAGTAAGAAAACAAACACCACAGAGTATGCAAGCAGAAGTAAACACTAAGTAAACTGAGTACAAATGTAAGTGATGGAAAGTAAATGGGCTAGAATACAAACCCAACTAAAAGTAAGGTACAACTGAAATGAGAGTACAGTGGAAGAAAAATGAAGCAGCTACACCAAGACATCCTCTAGAAATCCCACCTGAATGGTGGGTACAGATAGTCTCCTCTTCTCCTCGGCTCCAGTCATCCGCTCAGTGTACGTCCCGTCTAGTGATCCACCTCCAGGTACCGTCCAGCTCCACGAGCTCCTACCTTGGTCAGTTTTTTCTGTCATCTGCATCCAACAAAACGTAGTGTGGGCATATCCTATGTAGGGGTGAGAATACGCTACTCAGTAGGGACACCGAGACCCCTGAAGGTCTCCCAGAATCCACGAAGGATAAACCACAAAGGAAAGATTACAATCACGAAGTAACAACCTACCCTACTTATGTATATGCCCATACATATACCTAAGTCATCAATTCCAGTTCGGCTCCAACATTCGAGCCCAATTTCGATATAGTCCACACAGGATAGCACAATTTAATCCACACAAGATAACACAACTCAATCCACACAGGATAGAAAAACAATCATATCGAAGATAATGATTGAAAGTCAAGACTCAGATCACACAGGTATACTTCTTCGTAAGGAGATAGAGATGATCATATGTAGCCACAAATTCATCTAAGTTGTCGGACCCACATAGGATACAAGACCAGCTAAGTTGTCGGACCCACAAAGGATATAAGACTAGCTACTCTGCCAGACCCACGTAGGATACAAGTACAGAGTCAAATACTGCAGGACCCACATAGGATACAAGAACAGTAGTCATGTACTACTAGACCCACACAGGATTCAATAATAGTAGTCATCTTCGTCGAACCCATGGAGGATTCCAGTACGGTCGTCGTCGCTACCGAACCCACGGAGGATTCCAATACAATCGTCATCGTCGTCGCAGCTAGCTCTAGAGTTCCCGCAAACAGCATACTCAATTCTAGGAGGGTCCCTTCCACGAGCCTAGGGGGGTCGATACATCAACTAACACGTAGTCCAGAGTTGATGTATCCCAAAGTTCCGTCTTGTCAAAAGGAACACAACGTGTTAGACAGTGCGTCAATTGGACGCCCGGTCTGAGAGTAATTGGCTTTTTCGTCCCAGGAGCCCAGTTGGTTTTTAAGTCAAACCCAACCCGACAACACTCCAACTGCATCCAAACCTCAATTGGGGTAATCCAAATGAACCTTCTCACTAATAGGAATCCAAAAAAGTCGATGACACGTTAATCAGACGTCTGGAGCTCAGGTTATATGCGTTTTCGCTATGAGGGCCAGGTTGGTTTCATGTTCGAACCAACCTAGCCATACACAAAGCTCTCTGAAACCTTGAGTGTAATATACCGAAACAACTGTCTCGGTCCAAGGATCGCATCACAACTGATGGTGCGTTGATCGGAGGTCCGTAGCCCATGTTATGGCCCTTTGAACATAGTTGTCTAATGTAAGGGGGTTTTGGGCCCGGACCAACCTGGCCCAAGACCCCCTAGGTCGGCCCGAACCGGGTCGACCCGACCGAGGTCCGGGTCCGGTGCACTTGGGTGCGGCCTGGCCCGGCCCAGCGTGGGCGGGCCGGCCCGGCGCGAGCAGCCCAGATAGGTTGGGTGCTCGGTCCGTGACCGAGCGTCGCCGAAGGGGGGGGGGGGGGGCAGGCGCCACCCCCGTGATTGAAGAAAACCTTCCCCTTTGGGGGCCCGCCAATGCCACCTGCCGAGGATTACGACCCCCGAACTTCCAAAATCTGGCAGGCGTAATGGTCGGCCGGTTGCTGCTGCGGGACCTTCTAGTCCCCCCCCCCTGAATCGTCGGCGGCCAGAGGTCCGACTGCCCTCCTCTGCACTGTCGCGACCTTAGACTACGGCCCTTGTCCAACCGGCGTAGCGCGATGACACCGCTCCCCTTCGTTACGGCCCGTTCTTGGCCGTAGGTTCCTTCAGCTTCATCGGCGTGGCGCGACAGTGCCATGCTCCTTCACCGCGATTTACCTCATTCCCGCGCGGTGTCATTGCACCGCGCCGCCTCCGTTCCAAGACACAAGATATTCAACAACAAAAGGGGAGGAAGATCGGCTGTGTTCATGCGATCCGACCTCCTCTGTTATTTTGGTAATAGGCAGCCGAAGAACTAACGGAGTACATAAATTAATTCCAAATGTAAAAACAACCCCTACCTCAAAGAGATTCGCAGAAGCTTGCATCGTGGAAAACGACGTCGCGAGGAGAAGCTCTATAAAAGATGACGGAGAACGTCCGAGGAGGATTTTCGTCTCCCTTCCTTTGACGCGAGAAGAAGAATGAAGGAAGGAACATCATCGTTCTTTGGAAAAGTCATCACACACTAGCTATAGAGAGGAGAAGAGACGGCACGTCGATCTCTCCTTGCGGTGGCAGCGTTCTTCGTCGAAGTCTTGGCGTTCTCCGCATTCTCCAGCGAAGAAGATGAAGATCCTCAGGACTTTGAGTACCCTCTCCCAAAATCTCCACACAACGATACCACCATAATAAAATAAGGATTTTTCCTTATTTTATTACTCATGCCAACATTATTCAAAAATCAAAACGTGAATTCACCTAATTAATTAAACTTGCGTTGTCAAATTAATTAGGTGTTTAATTGTCATGCATTAATGTGGGAAAGTTATAAATTTAAGGGGGGTTTCCAAAATTAAGAGGGGGGTTTTGGGGAAAAGACGGGGTGGGTCCTATATGGGCCCCACCTCAATAATATCATACCAAGTGGATTTAGGATGTAGTGGGTCCCACCCCAACTTCCTCACATAGGTTATAATTACTCAGAATAGAAATAAAATTATAGTGCAAATTTTATTTCACTCTTCAGTTAACCCATTTATTTAACAACACCACCCAAGAAAACGCAACTCCAGAAAAGGCCTTCCTAAGCAATTACCGGCGTAGTGGTATCATCGGTGCCCTTGGATTTCGATTCCGAGCACCGATTCAAAAGTTAGGAAAACCTGCTCGTTCGTTCACTGAACGTACCCAAGATAAACTTCGGAAATTGATTCCGAACACACCGGGCCTCGGAATCAGGGGAAATCAGAAACTGCGTACTCATAAAATCCCAAATAAAATAGGAAAAAATATTTCTTTTGTAATTTATGGGTCTTTATATTACTCCCACCTCAGGGCTTTACGTCACCATAAAGATACATCACAAACTAGGGGAACAAATGAGGGTACTGAGCACGCATCTGAGCCTCCCGCTCCTAAGTTCTCTCTTGGAGGTTCCCGTGCTGCCACCTGATTCTCACTAGAGGAATCAACCGCCCAAGTAGGACCCACTCCTTTCGATCCTCTATCTCCACCAGGAACTCCACAAAAGTCGCCCCATCATCAATGTCCAGTTCCCCATGGTCGATGATGTGCGTCGGGTCGTGAACGTATCTCCTCAACTGAGATACGTGGAAGACGTCGTGCACCCGATGAAATTGAGGTGGTAGAGCCAGGTGATTAGCCACCTCTCCTATCCTGCTGAAAACCGGGAATGGTCCAATGAAGTGTGGAGATAACTTTCCACCCTGGCCAAATATCTGTAATCCACATCGAGGTGAGACCCGCAAGAAAACATGGTCACCATCCTCGAACTCTAGTGGTCTCCACCTCCTATCAGCATAAGACTTCTGTCAGCTCTGAGCTATCCTCATCTGCTCCTGGATGACCTGGACCTTCTCTGTTGTGGCCTGGACCATCTCTGGTCCCACAAGTGTTGACTCCCCAAGGTCTATCCATCACAGAGTTGATCTGTATGGTCGGTCGTACAATGCCTCGTATGGTTCCATCCCGATGGTGGAGTGGTAGATTTTCTTGTACGCAAACTCCACCAAGAGTATGTGATCTTCCCAGCTACGAAAAAAGTCAAGGACACATGCACATAGCATGTCCTCGAGAGTTTGAATGGTTCTCTCCATCTGATTATCCGTCTGAGGGTGAAAGGCGGTGCTCAGACGTAGTTGTGTCCCGAATGCCTCCATCAACCCCTTCCAATGCCGGGAAGTAAAGCAAGCATCTCGATCGGAGACGATAGATGATGGCACCCCGTGAAGCCGTACAATCTCTTGAATGTAGAGGCATCTCAAGCTCTCCACTGAGCCCTGCTCTCTGATGGGTAAACAGTGGGCTGACTTGGTGAGCCGGTCGACCATCACCCAAATGGAGTCGTGACCTCTGGAAGTACATGGATGTCCATTCACTAAATCCATCGATAAACCGTCCCACTTCCACTCCGGGACCTTCAAGGGATGTACCAAGCATGCTGGTACCTGGTGCTCCACCTTCACCTGCTGGAAGATGAGGCATCGAGAAACGAACTCTGCCACAACCTTCTTCATACTCGGCCACTAGTGATGTCGTCTGAGATCTTGGTACATCTTCTCTACTCCTTGATGTACCGCTAATGGGGAAGTGTGAAAGTCTCTCAGAACCTCCTCCTGTAAAGTATCTTGTATCATGGTACATCCTCTGAAAAGGATGGTGTGCTCTCCTCCTATAGAGAATCCATCAGGTGCATGTCCTGAGGAAATCTGTGCACGCCGCGTCTCATTGTCAACGTCCCCACACTGTGCCTCTCTGACCCGCTGAAGAAGTGGAGGAGTGACTATGAGTGACTGAAGAAATGCTGAACCATCTCTATCCATGAAGGATATCTACAAAGAGGATAGCTGCTCTGTCACCACTCCAAGTAGTTGAATGCCCGTCCTCCTGCTGAGAGCATCGACTACTACGTTCACCTTTCCAGGAGTATAGACTATCTCAAAGTCATAGTCCTAGAGGAAATCGAGCCATCGCTGCTATCTCAGGTTCAGTTCCTTCTGCGAGAAGATGTACCTGAGACTCTGGTGGTCAGAATAGACTGTAAATCACTCGCCCATCAGATAGTGTCGCCACATCTTCAAGGAAAAGACCACTACTGCTAACTCCAGGTCATGGGTAGCATGGTTCTTCTCGTGCTACCTCAAATATCGTGATCCATAGGCGATCACTAACCGCTCCTGCATCAGGAAACACCCGAGTCTTGTCTATGATGCATCACAGTAGACTATGTACCCCACTCCCTCTTCTGGTTTCCTCAAGATGGGTGCACTGGTCAATCTCTGTCTCAGCTGCTAGAAGCTCGGCTGATGTCTATCTATCCACACTAAGGGTTTCCCCTTCTTCATCAAAGCTAAAAGTGGTGCTGCAACTCTGGAGATGTCTGACACAAATATCCGGTAGTACCCAACAAGACCTAAGAAACTCCACACCTCATTCACGCTCCTGGGTGGCTCCCAAGCTAGAACAACATCGATCTTCACAGGATCCACCGCAACTCCCTCCTCAAGGATGTCGTTCCCCAAGAAATGGACCTCACGTATCCAAAACTGACACTTCAAGAGATTACCATAAAGCTGGTGCTCTCAGAGTGTGTCCAGTACAACCCGCAAGTGGTAGGCATGCTCCTCCCCAGTAGTCGAGTATATCAGAATGTCATCGATGAAGACCATGACAAATCGATAGAGGTAAGGCTGGAAGATCCTGTTCATGAGGCTCATGAACACTGCTAGAGAATTTTTTATGCATAAAAGAATAACCAAGAACTCATAGTGGCCATAACGACATTCGAAGGCCATCTTCTGCACATCCTCATCTCGAACTCTGAGCTGAAGATAACCTTACCCGAGGTCTATCTTCGAGAACTATCATTCTCTCTTGATCTGATCGAAGAGGTCTTCAATCCTCGGTAGCGAATACTTGTTCTTTACAGTCACATGGTTCAGGCGATGGTAATCAACACACAGTCTCAAGCTCCCGTCCGCCTTCTTGGTGAACAAAATTGGGGAAGCCCTGGGTGAAACACTGGGTCGAATGAATCCCTTGCCCTGCAATTCCTTTAGCTGTAATCGTAGCTCTCAAAGCTCAATGGGATCCATCCGATATGCTGAAGTAGATATCGGGGCTGTCTCGGGGTATAGGTGAATATAGAATTCTACCTCTCTGTAAAGAGGTAGTCCTAGAACGTCGTCAGGAAAAATGTCCACATACTGACCCACCAATACAGGAAAACTCAGACTCCGCACGTCCACTACTCCTAGGATGAGGCTAGCCAACTAATGAGTGATTGGATATCCTCTCCTCTGCATGAGTCCATCCTGCACTACAAAGGCTCCCTTCTCACTAGTGAAGGTGAACCTGCTCCCATCGGTGCGGACACACCACACCTTGTGCCTAATATAGTCGATCTGAGCATGGACTATAGATAACCAATCCATGCCCAAGATGATGTCGTAAGGCCTCGACGCCTCTACAAGAAGATATCAACTGAAGCTCTTGCCTCCTAGAGTAAGTTCACACTACCGGCAGCAGTGCGTAATCTTCGAGTCTGTTCTCGTAAGAGTCTCTACCCGTAAGGATCGAGCCAATGGCTCCGTCGGAATCTTCGAGCTCCAAACAAGGGAAGCATCAATGAAGAAATGACTCACCCATATGTCTATAAGAACTACATAAATGGTGTAGTAGACACAGATAGTACATCAAATCATCTCTGGTGCGCCGTGGTCGTAGGCCTCCGCTGCCTGATGTTGAGCCTGCCTCTGCCCGCCAGCTCCCTGTGGTTAGGGTGGACCTCCTGGTGGTGGTGGTGGTAGAGCCTCAAAGCGTTTCCCACCACCTGCTGCTCGGCCCGCTCCTCTACATAATCTGACTGCTCCCTGCAGACTACCATGGTCGAACCTCTGCCTCTGCTTGGGTGGTCCCTCAGCTGTCTGATGCTCCTCTGCATGGAGGGTCGGGCAGTCATGAGCCATGTGGCCCTGCCCGCCGCATGCATAGCACTATCTGGTCCTCGTAACACTGGCTCTGCGCCGTGTGCCCCGCACATCTAAGCCAGTGTCCTGACATCATCCTCCTGATGGTCTGGTCTGCTTGGACCCCTGAGTCATCCGTCGACTTTCAGCTATATAAGACTCAGCTACATGCCGCCCTGCGGTAGGTCTCACTGCTGGTGTAGGCTCAGCAAGAAATTTCTCTACGATAAGGGCTCGCTCCAATACTCCTGCCTGCATTGGAATGCTGAGGGAGATCATCGATGCCCTGATCTCATGCTTCAGTCCCTGCTCGAAGGTCTGGGCCTGGAAGAATGGGTCTCGTACCATGCCCATTGAATAACACGAGAGATCCGTAAATCTCGCCGAGTACTGGGCTACCATCATGCTTCCCTACCGCAGCTATAGTAGCTCCTGAATGCGCACCATAGGGAGGGTGGCTAGGAAGATCTCTGAGTGAAAGAGGATCTCGAAGTCCGACCAAAGGAGAGATGCCTCATCGTGCACTTGGAGCATCAGGCTCCACCATCTACCTACTGCTGCGTGCAGGAGACTCGCTGCAAGGATCACCATGAGGTCAGCTGGTGTCCCCACTAACCTGAAAACTCGTACAACATCCTCTAGCCAATCCTCGGCTCCCTGAGGGTCCATCTCCCCACAGAACCTGGGTGGTCTCTGATGCTGAAACTCATGCAGTGCATTAAGATGATGTGCACTCTCAGCGGCAGGGGATGGTGGCATTGGTGGCTCAACGGGTAGAGGTACCACCGGTGCCTCTGCTGTAATAGGGACCTGCACCGAGGCCTCGTCTCTCAATGTACTATCGCCTCTCACAAAGCACAGAACCCTAGCTGGCTGCCAAATAGGGGATATCCTGAAAGGAGACATGTGTGCCATAGTCAATACAGTATACATGGTGAGCTGACACAAAGTAATCACAATGAAATCTTTTGAAAGACACATGCAATCAAAGTTTCCGTGCACTGAGTCGGAAATCAGAAGTTTGGGTCCTGGTACATGGATACGTCCGCCGCTACACCAACACTGGACTCCCTGGACTAATAACCAAACTCAATACCTTTAATACTATTTCTTCACATAGAAGAAAGATCAGAGTCCTGAGTTCTGCTGTAGAACCAAACTCCTCTGATACCAATTTTTCATGACCCGTCCTCGGGGCCCATGCCATGAATACCCCAAGACCATCTTCCATAGGCCAGGGGTTGGCGACTAGCACCAAAGGGGTAAATCCCGATATCAGGGAAGGCATTGCCTTTAAGTATGAAAATAAACACTATAGAGTATGCAAGAAGAAGTAAACACTAAGTAAATTGAGTACAAAGGTAAGTTATGGAAAGTAAATGGGCCAGAATACAAACCCAGGTGAATGTAATGTACAACTGAAAAGAGAGTACAACGGCAGAAAAGTAAAGCATCTACACAATTCCGTCCTCTAGAAATCCCACCTGAATGGTGGGTACAAATAGTCTCCTCTACTCCTCAGCTCCAGCTATCCGCTCCGTGTACGTCCCGTCCAGTGATCCACCTCCAGGTACCGTCCATCTCCAGAAGCTCCTACCTCATTCAGTTCTTTCCATCGTTTGCATCCAACACAACGTAGTGCGAGCATAGATCGTGAAGGGGTGAGTATACACTACTCCGTAGGGACCCCGAGACCCCTGAAGGTCTCCCATAATCCACAAAGGATAAACCAAAAAGGAAAGATTAAAATCACAAAGTAACAACCAAACCTTCTTAGGTATGTTCCCATAGATACACCTAAGTCATCATTTCTAGTTAGGCTCCAACATCTGAGCCCATGTTTGATATAGTCCACACAGGATAGCACAATCCAATCCACACAGGATAACACAACTCAATCCACACAGGATAGCAAAACAATCATATCGAAGATAATGATTGAAAGTAAAGACTCATCTCACACAGGTATACTTCTTCGTAAGGCGATATAGATGATCAGATGTAGCCACTGATTCATCTAAGTTGTCGGACCCACATTGGATACAAGACCAGCTAAGCTGTCGGACCCACAATAGATACAAGACCAGCTACTCTGCCTGACCCACGTAGGATACAAGTACAGAATCAAATACTGCTGGACCCACATAGGATACTAGAACAGTTGTCACGTACTGCCAGACCCTCGTAAGATACAAGAATAGTAGTCATCGATGTCGAACCCACGGAGGATTCCAGCACGGTCGTCGTCGCTTCCGAACCCACGGAGGATTCCAGTACAGTCATCATCGTTGTCGCAGCCAGCTCTAGGGTTCCCGCACACAACATTCTCGTTTCCGAGATGGTCCACTTCATGAGCCTAGGGGGGGGGTCGATACATCAACTGACACGTAGTACGGAGTTGATGTATCCCAAATTTCCGTCTCGTCAAAAGGAACTCAACGTGACAGACGGCGCGTCAATCGGATGCCCGGTCTGAGAGTTATTGGCTTTTTAGTCACAGGGTCCCGGTTGGATTTTAAGTCAAAACCAACACGACCACACTCCAACTATGTCCAAACCTCGAGTGGAGTAAGCCAATGAAACAGTCTCACTAAGAGGAATCCAACAAAGTCGATGGCACATCAATCAGACGTCCGGAGCTCAAGTTATATGTGTTTCTGCTCCGACGACCCGGTTGGTTTCGTGTTCGAACCAACCCGGTCATACCCAAAGTTCTGCGAAACCATGTGTGTAATATACCGAAATGACCACCTCGATCGAAGGATCGCATTTCAACTAACCGTGCGTCGATCGGTGGTCCATAGACCATGTTATGAGCCTTTGAACGTAGCTTTCTGATTTTAGGGGATTTTGGGCCCGGACCGACCTGACCCAAAACATCCTAGGTCGGCCTGAACCAGGTCGACCTGACCCAGGTCCGAGTCCGGCCCTCTTGGGCGCGAGCTGTCCAGCCTGGTGGGCGCAGCCCGACGCGGACGTCCTGGCCCAGCGAGAGCGGCCCGGCCCAGCGCGAGCGGCCCGGCTCGGCTGGGGGCTCGGTCCGTGACCGAGCGGCGCGGAAGGGGGGGTGGGGGCGCTGCCCCCCTAGATGGAAGAAAACGACCCCCTTTGGGGGGACCGCCAATGCCACCTGCCTGGGGTTACTACCCCTAGACTTCCGGAATCCGGCCGGCTGTAATGGCCGGTCGGTTGCTGCCGCAGGACCTGCTGGTCCCGCCCCCCTAAATCACCGGTGGCCGGAGGTCCGGACGCCCTCCTCTGCACGGTCGTGGCCCTTGACCGACCGGCGCGGCGTGACGGTGCCACGCCCCTCCGCCACAGCCCGCCCCTGTCGTGGCCATCCATGGTTCTCCGGCGTGGCGCGACGCCGCCGCGCCCCTCCGCCACGACCCGTTCTTGGCCACGGGTTCCTTCAGCTTCATCGGTGCGGCACGACGGCGCCGCGCTCCTTCACCGTGATTTACCTCGTTCCTATGTGGTGCCGTTGCATAGCGCTGCCTCCGTTCCAAGCCACAAGATATTCAACAACAAAAGGGGTGGAGGTTCAGCCGTGTTCGTGCGGTCCGACCCCCTCCATTATTTTGATAACAGGTGGCCAAAGAACTAACGGAGTACGTCAATTAATTCTGAATGTAAAAATAACCCCTACCTCAAAAAGATTCGCGGAAGATTGCATCACGAAAAATGGTGTCGCGGAAAATGGTGTCGTGGGGAGAAGCTCCATAAATGATGATGATGAACGTCCGAGGAGGAGCAGTGTATCCCTTCCTTTGACGCGAGAAGAAGAACGAAGGAAGGCGCGTCATAGTTCATCGTAAAAGACGTCACACCCCGGCTGTGGAGAGGAGATGAGACGACACATCAATCTCTCCTTGCGGTGACGACATTATTTGTCGAAGTCTTGGTGTTCTTCATGTTCTCTAGCAAAGAAGATGAAGATCCTGAAGACTTTGAGTAATCTCTCCCAAAATCTCCACACAATGATACCACCATAATAATAAAAAGGGTTTGCCTTATTTTATTACTCATGCCAACATTTTTCAAAATTCAAAACTTGAATTCACCTAATTAATTAAAATTGCATTGTCAAATTAAATAGGTGTTTAATTTCCATGCATTAATGTGGAAGAGTTACAAATTTAAGGGGGGTTTCCAAAATTAAGAGGGGGGTTTAGGGGAAAAGAAGGGA
Source organism: Viscum album (assembly GCA_963277665.1). Taxonomy (NCBI): domain Eukaryota; kingdom Viridiplantae; phylum Streptophyta; class Magnoliopsida; order Santalales; family Viscaceae; genus Viscum; species Viscum album. Next base: position 254,906,923 of record OY728143.1, on the reverse strand, counting down.
TGGGGCTCGTGGGGGCCCCACCTCACTAATATCCTACCAAGTGGAGTTAGGATGTAGTGGGTCCCACCCCAACTTCCACACATAGGTTATAATTACTTAGAATAGAAAGAAAATTATAGCACAAATTTTATTTCACTCTTCAGTTAACCCATTTATTTAACAACACCACCCAAGAAAACGCTACTCCAGAAACGGTCTTCCTAAGAAATTACTGGTGATGCGGTTTCATCGGTGCACTCAGATTTCGATTCTGAGCACTGGTTCAAAAGTTAGGAAAACCCGCTCGTTTGTTCACTGAACGTACCTGAGCTAAACTTCGGAAATTGATTCTGGGAACACTGGGCCTCGGAATCAGGTTCCGTCAGAAACTGCGAAATCGTAAAATCCCAAAAAAAAACAAAATTCCTTGAAATTTACGGGTCTTTACATTCTTTCCTAATATTTTAATTTTTTTGAAATTATGTTTTTATAAATCATTAAATATTTATTTATTTTAGCCCCTAAAATTTATATTTTTCATTTAATCATTTCTTATTTATAACCCCATTCACACCCTAGAAATATTTATTGTTTTCCTCTATGTAGGTATCTATACATACCATTTATGTTCTCCTACTTAAAGACATAGTTACAAGGAATTTCATGTAACCTATTTACATCCCATTATCTATTTTATAGAGGATGACTTGTGAACCCTTCTCATGATGTGGTATTTGAAACATAAAGAGTATCAGGAAATATATTACCAATATCAAGTTTAAATAGAGAAGACAAAATATAATTAAGGTGGGGATAATATAACACCCTAAAATTATAAAGTAGAAATTTGTATTGAAGGGAATGTATGACACACAACACCATGTTCCAAAATGGAATATATTAAATCAATATAATATAATGTATTTGTTATCTTAAATAAATATAATATCTTCCTTAGCTTGTAATACACACAACATAGAGTTATCTTACACTACACACAATAACGACCTTCCACGATAGCTTGTGTTACATGCAAGAATCATAATAAATAACAATATGTTATTAAAATAATATTTTTTATATAATATGATATCACCAAGATTTTATGTTGGGGGATTGAATAGTATTAATTAAATTATGAAACATTAGGTTTTATATGAATATAAAATGAATTTATTGGTTAATAATTAATGAGAAATGAAAATAAGAACCAGTTTGATATAAAAAAATATAATTATTTCTAAACATCCAAAAGAGTTTTAGGTTAATAAATATAATTAATTAAAGTTACTTACTGATTTAATTATTGATTCAAAATATGTTTCAACTTTACCATAGATCTTTTTATTTTGGAAATCAAAAATTATTTCTTGTTTTATATGTTGTTTTCTCATTGTAATTACATATATCCAAATCACATTCAATTGTAATCATAGGTTGTCTTTTCGATCATAGCCACACTTTTTGTTGATATACAATGTAATAATATGTCATTTATTTTTCATTTGTAATCACATCTATTTTTTCTCTTCATAACCACATAAAATGATTTAAAATTTTAACTACATAAGTTTTTTTTGTAACCATGGTCATCGTAACCATATCATGTGTCATAACTATGTCATGGATTGTAATGAGGTCATGTATCCTAACTGGGTCATTTATCATAACCAGTTCATGTATCATAACCAAGTCATGTGTTGTAAATATTTGATGAATCATAACCAGGTCATGTATTGTAACTAGGAAATGTATTCTAACCAGGATATATATCATAATCATATTTTGCATCGTAACCATGTATTGTAACCAGAATATACATCGTATTCACATCATGATTCATAACAATGTTATGTATTGAAATTATAATCTGAATCATAACCACATTATGAATCGTAACGATGACAAGAATCATAACCACGATATGCATCTTATCCATGTTAAGCATAATAACCTTATTGTGCATCATACTAATGTAATGCATTGAATTCATATCTTACTTTAATACTGATTACATGTTTCTCATAATCATTTTTTCATACTTTTGTACTTACTACATTCTAACTAAAACAATGTCATTGAGTTAGTAATACACAATACAAAATTATGACATGTATTCTATTTGTTTTGATAGTAATAATGTCAGGTGTCCACGTCCATACAATTTTTTTGGAGGAATATGACCATTGAAGGAAATATAACCATTGGAACCTAAAGCCTATAAATAAGAGTTCATTTGTACAAAAAAATAACTTTTTCATTTAACAATTTTTAGATAAAGATAGTGTGACTTATCTCTTTATTTGTGTTAATGCCTCGAATATACAATAATTGAATGACTTGTTCCAAGTTATTATATTTATATAAGTTCATTACTTCTACTTTGTGTGTCCTATCATTGTGATAATGATTGAGGATATCTAGGGATAGGAAGACATGATACCTATCATCGTATTGAGGAATTTCAATTGATTGAAATATAGAGGTGTTGAATACCATCTTAATGTAGGGATTTTGGGGATTGTAAGATAATCATTCCAATCATTGAAGCAAGGGATTACCAAGGTGGTAGTAAGTTAGATGTTTTATCCTAGGAGAAAGGACACCCTATTCATTGGGATAAAATAGTTTTAATACCATTAAATTTCCACTGCTATTTATAATAGAAAGGGAATCACTTTGGTTCTTCTTTATATTCATATTCTTTTGTTATTGTAATAGTTTCAATTATGATTAATTAATTACATATTTTATTTAGTTATTATATATGTTGTATGGTAGAATCATTTACATTTGTATTAATCTGCTCATTTTATTCAATTAAAATACATTTTTTCCATTACTTGTGGTATTTTGTCATATCCATCAGATGAAAGAGACGTATGGTCATTTGTATTGCTTTGGAATTGTATTAGTTTAAGACCTCTTAAACTATGTTAATTATTAAGTGTTTAAATATAATGTTTTTAAACCTAAAATTCACCCCCACCCTCTTGTATTGTACCATATTATACAAATATAAATCTATATTTCGATCTAACAATTTTTATTAGGTGTGGTTTCCAATGATTTTTATACCTTCTTTATTTCTTTACGTAATTAAATTTTATTTATGTTACTAATCTTTTTCTTATAATTACTCACTACACTAACATGTAGAGTAGAAAAAATTGTTTTATAAGATGAAAGGAATGACTATAGGATAAATTGACAATATAAATCCAACAAGACCACATATTTTTTATGGGAATTATTATGAGTATTGAAGAGAACAAATAAAGAATCATTTTATTAATAATATAGTGGAAAATTTATCATGATTGCTGGAGAATACAATATACTAGAAAAGGAAGTTAGATCCTTTACCAACCAAGAGAAATTAGAATATCAACTAAATTACAAGGTACTCAATACTTTATTGAGTACTATGACCACAAAAATATATAGTTAGGTATCTTCATGTGGAGAGTCCAATTGTTTCTAAAATAAATTGTAATTCACATATTTGGTACATCTAATGTTATTGAAACAAGAAGAACCTTGCTCTCTACTGAATATCATTATTTTGTGTTTTCTCTATAGTGAACCCGTAAGCAAGATTCAACCAAGATTTATAACCATTGTCAACAATATTCAATCCATGTGAGAAAAGGATCTTGATGATGATGTTTTAGAGGAAATGTTAATAGATATCATTCCAAATGAATGGGAATAAAAAAGGGCAGCTATTGATGAGAACAGGAGAGTTACTCAAATACTCATGATGAATTATTTGATAATCTCTTACAGCACAAGACAATAATGAAAAGAGATGCTGATTTTAAAAAGTGTGGATTACTAAACCCTTTTATCTAGCATTTTCGGATCCAAACAATTTTGGGATACAAAAAACTAATTGTATCTTTTTCAGGAAAACAAAAATTGTACCAACAAAAATAACATTTGGTACATGTATAGTGGTTGTTCTCATAACATGATTAGAAACAACGATTTTTTTGAAACTATTATTAAAATGAAAGGTGGAAGTGTGATATATAGAGATAATTATCAGGGGAAGATCATTGGTAAGGTTAATGTTGTTATTTTAGGAAAAGTTTTAATTTCAAATGTTTTGTTTGTTAAAGGTCTTAGGAGGAACCTTATAAGCATAACTCAATCATGTGATGAAGGTTACCTTGTGAATTTTCGGAATGATAAATGATTAGTTTACAATTCCAAGGATGAATTCATACTTTCTTCTCATAGTCTTGATAATGTATTCACACTTAACATAGAAGACCTTATGTGCCAATATATACCTTTCATAAGTGAAATGGAAGAACAATCTTGGTTATGGCATAGAAGGTTAAAACAGTGTTACCTTAGAAACATTTGTAAAAATACAAATATGATACTTTTTAAGGATATACCATGTCTTAGGAATGATCATTAAAAATATTGTGACCCTTAACAATTTGGAAATCAACATAAAACTAGATATAAATAAATTAATGAAGTTTCAACATCTAATGAATTACAGTTAGTGCTCATGGAACTTTTCAGTCCTACACAAACTAGGAGCATTGGAGGATGGTACTATATATTTGTTTTTGTTGATGACTACACTAGATTTACATGGGACTATTTTCTAGCGAAGAAATATGAAGCTTTTTTCTATTTCAAAACCTTTATATCCCATGTTACAAATGAGAAAAACCAACCACTAATAACTATTTGTAGTGTTCACTATAGAGAATTTCAAAATTCATATTTTGAATATTTCTATAGTAAGAATGTTATTACCCACAACCTTTTAGCTCCAAGAACCCCTCAGAAAAATTGTTTTGTTGAAAGAAGAAATAATATTCTTTAGAAAATGAATAGAACCATGTTGGGTGAATACTCAATTATTAATCATATTTAGGCAGAAGATTTTAGTACTGCATTTTGTACTCTAAATCGTGTTTTAACTCTATCTTTTATTAATAAAAAACCTTATGATTTGTGGACTTCCTGAAAACCAAAAGTTTCTTACGTCAATGTATTTGGATGAAAATTATTCATATTGAATATAAAATATAATCTCATTAATTCTCACCCAAATACAATAAATAAATATTTCTAGGATTTTCCACAACATCTAAGGCTTATAGAGTATCTAAAAACACTTTTACATTTGAGGAAACATTTCATGTTATCATTGATAAAACAGACCACTTTGTTTTTAAACAACCCTTACCTGCATCAACAGATGTGTTTTCACAAACTGATTATCAACCTTTGATTGAAAACTCTTCTGAAAAGGTAAATACTCAAGAAAACGATTTTGAAACATTTACCCTTGAATATTTTCTCTCCTATGTTGATGACCATGTATTAAAAAACCCAAATCAATTGTTTCTTAGGAATCACCTCATTTATAATATCATCAGTGACGTAAATCAACCTGTAAATACTAGATATTACTTGAGTAATGAAATAGAACATCTTGTTTTTCTTTATCAATTTGAACCTAAAACGTTTAATGAATCCTTAAGTGATGATGATTGGACTAAAGAAATGTAATATGAATTAAATGAGATTAAAAGGAATCATTTCTTGACCACGGTTGAATGAACTAAAGAAACAACTACAATTGGTGTAAAATGGGTTTTTATGAACAAGTGCAATGAAATTGGAGTCATCATAAGAAATAAAGAAATACTTGTTTCTAAGGGATATAATCAACAAGAGGGAATAGAATATGAATACACCTACGCACTGGTAAACAAACTTGAATATATTAATATTCTATTAGCTTTTATACCATACATTAATTTCAATATTTTTCAAATGGATGTAAAATGTTATTTTCTTAATGGGTATATAGAAGAATAAGTTTTTGTAGAAAAACCTACTGGTATTGTAGATTCAAAACATCATGATCATATTTTCTAACTTACCAAAGCATTATATAGCCTTACACAAGCCCCTAAATCTTGGTATAATAGGCTTAAAAGATTTCTTTTATAAAAAATTATGAAAAAGGTACTACAGATCCACCTCTTTCAATAAAAATGGAAAACAAAAAAATTTTGATTATTCAAAATCTATATTGATGAAATTATATTTGGATAAAATTAGAGATCCCCAAATGATTCTTTTGTGAATATTATGAAATTTGATATTGAAATTACTATGATGGGTGAGTTTACATTATTTTTAGGTTTTCAAATCTCTCAAAAACAAGAAGGAACCTATATATCCAAACATAAGTATATCAAATATTTTCTCAATATGTATAGATATGACAACAATAAATGTATAAGCACTCGAATTTGTACCTCAAATACACATGATCTAGATAAAGTTGAGAAACCAGTACATCAAACATCTTTTAGAGGTATGATTGAAATTTTGTTATGATTAATAGCTACTCATCCAAACTTTATTTTTTTAGTATTATTATGTGTAAGATATCAACATAATCCAAAATAATTTTATTTAAAAGAAGAAAAATGGATTTTTCACTACATAAAGGTAACTATGGATTTAATAATATTTTATTTTTCTAGAAATTATATTTTATTGAAAATATTTTCAGCTGCTAACTTTGTTGGAGGTAGAATGGATAGAAGAAATACATATGGAACATGTTATTTCTTAGCAGATTCAATAGTTTATTGTTTAAGAAAAAAACATTCAACAGAACATTCCACTACTAAAGATGAATATGTAGTAGCTAGAAGTTGTGGTGCTAAGGTGTTGTGGATGAAACATAAACACATTGACTATAGCCTATGTTTTTTTAAAACTCAAATACTATGTGAAAATACTAGTTCCATTGCTCTTAGTAAAAATAATTCACATCACTCATGTTCAAAACATATAGATATTAGGAATCAATTTTTAAGGGATAACACACAAAAAGGCTATATTATTTTACAATACATCAGAATGAAAGAATAACTTGTTGATATTTTCACAAAACCTTTATTTTATGATAGATTTGAAAACATTAGACAAAAACTCGGAATGATCAATGTAAAGTAATCATTCACATCTATTTCTTTTTTAAACAATCTTCTTAAATTGAGTTACTATTTTTCAAAGGGGGGTTATACATTTATCTTTAGTTTTACACTATTGGTTTCACTGATTTGTTTTATGTTTTTCATTTTCACCTTAATCAGTCTCTTTTTAATTTGTTTCATTCTTTTATATGTTTCACTTGAATCAATTTCGTTTTCAATTTTATTAGTGGTAAATTTTATCAGTTTCATTTGTATCGGTTTCATTTTCACTTTTATTAGTTGTACATTTTATCAGTTCCAGGATTTTATCAGTTTCTTGTTTTTCTTGGTTTCATTTGATTTTTTTGGTTTCAAGTTTTTTATTAGTTTCCATTTTGGGATTCATAATTATCGTTACTAAACAATCTGTATGGGATCACTTTATCAGTACTAAACTATAGGTATTTATTTACATTATCAGTATGAAACTCTCTTCATTGGATCACATTATCAGTATTAAATTATCAGTATTGAAGTACATTATTGATTCTAAACAATAGGCATTGGATCACTTTATTGGTAGTAAACTATCTCTATTGAATCTCTTTATCGGTATTAAACTATTAGTATTGAACTAAATTATCTATACTAGATTATCATAACCAAATTAATTATATTTTATCAATTTTATATTTCTAATCAGTCTCATATGTTTTTTGATATTACATGTATTATTTTCATAAGAAAAATATACTAAAATCAATACATCTATCATATTAACCCAACAAGTACATATTTTAAAACCTTATTTTGGTTGATAAAATAGTTGTTTCTCAATTAATTATTTTAACTTAGAATCATATTTAGTCAAATTGTGATTTCTTTTAAGGAAAACCTCAAGCGTTTGAAATCATTCTGGGTCATTGAATCTTCTTGATCAATTACGTGCCCTCAATCTCTTTTTAAAGAAACCCTCCCAACCTATATCACATAAAACTTATATGTTTTCTCTTACATCCTATTCCTATATAAATATTATTCAAGGGTCATAATCATATTTACCTCTTTTATGTAATCCGAGATCTACTCAGCTTTTGTAACCATAAAGATCTCTAGGGTCGGAGGTTTTCATTCATGTCTGAGTCAAATTCTTCATATCTAAAGTAAATTTCTCTAAATGATTTCTCTTCCATGACCTTTTTAAATGAAATATTAGACTCTCGAGTCTTTTATTATACTTTTTATTCATATTTTAAAATGATATTATGTTTCCAAGTATGGTAATACATTTGTGATGAAAAATAAGATTCAAACCAAGATTTTTTTTATCATGATGAGGTGTTACAGTTTTATAAACCAATAGAGATAGAAAATGGTCATAATATTTTTTTATGATGTATGATAAGAAGTTTACAACTTCAATTAAACAAGAAGAAACATTTCTAGGTGTTCCATCCAAGTGTGATGCCCTACATCCTTCTCACAAACTACTAGAATCTGATGGGACTTTTGATATGAGTTAATCTAAAGAATATCTATTTGAGATTAATTAGGACAAGAGAAAAATGAGTCATTAATCAGGAGATAATCGAATTATATCCCTTTGAATTATAGGATTTTTAGTGTTGATAATAGGTGATGATTAAACATTGAATGTATCAGATGTGTATGTGCTTGATTATTTGGGGAATATAAGGAAGTTCAATCTAGTGGAATTTATCTTCTTGACAATTAAGAAGCTCAAATATGGTGTTGTTAAGTCTCAGTTGGTCATGTTTCCCACTATTATCAGTATGTTTCTGAAAGAATGATTGAACTTGTGTCAAGTTTCAATTATGAAAGATCTGACTTCCTATAAAGAGACTTTAATCAGTAAGGATATGATGAGGATTCTCAATTAAGATTCAATCCTGAATCGAAAAAGCATGAGAAAGATCCAAATGTTGAGAAAGAAAAACAAGTAGCTGAACTTAGTGAATAACCTTCTAATTCATCCAAGAAACTTCAAGAAAAAGAAATTTAGTTAAGACTAAGACACCCAAGGCATCAAATAAACAAAAAGATGTATCTGATGACATTGTTTATAAGTGGAGAAAGAAGAATGAAGGAAAGAAGATGATTCTATGTTTGGTTTAGATCTAGCAGAATCTTTGGATCTAAAAATAACATCTGATGAAACTTTAAAATAAGAAGAAAAGAAAAAAATAATTAAGAAGAGAAATGACCAAGAAATTGAGATTCACAGTTTTCTTAAAATTATTGGCAATGAAAAAATCAATATTGTACTAAGGGGGACACCTATTCAGAATCTATCAGATCCAAAAGATAGAGGAAAAAAGATACATGCATATAAAAAATATGATATACATAGTCTAATTAAATAATATGAAAAAGAAGAAGAAGAAAAATAAGAATAATTTGAAGAATAATAACGAGGTCATGAATAAGAAGAAGTAGAAGAGGAAGAAGATGCAAACAAGAGAACGCATTCAGCTGAATCCTCGAAAGTTCCATCCTTCAAATTTCATATTCGGTTCCTCATTCATCTAAGGAAATGTATCAAAGGGTTTCCACCAATAAAGACATTCAGATATCAGATAATGGAGAATAAAAGGAAGAATCCGATAATAATCAGAATCAGACATGTCATTTGATTAGAACAGAAACATATTTTAGTGATCTCCTAGAATACACTAAAGATATAGATTCTGAAAGGACAATTACTTTGAAGGGAATTAAGTGCATAAAAGTAACTTTGAATAGATTGGAGAAGATGATATTTTTCATTCCAATGATTGAATCCATGTTATAAATCCTTTCAAATGCTCATAATGATAGAACAGACTCTTTGTAGGTTCATATGGACATGTTTCTATGTCTTGAAACTGATTTCAAGATTTTCAGGGAATGTTATACTAAGCATAGTAAATCTTGTAAAATGTATATAAAGTCATCATAAAGCATTGATGATAGTCTTAAAAATAATCTGGAAAAGCAGGATGAATTTTTTAATTGGGTAATTTTTTTAAATTATATGTATCAAAAGATGACTTCTTATTTGAATGAAAACGTTTAGGTCTTTTAAAGAACAGGTACACCAAAAGGAATAGATTTTCAAGAGATTCAAAATCTTATGGGAAAAATGGAAAATGAGTATAATGATGTTTTTTCTCACAAATAGAGTTTCAATCCTTGATAAGGTCGAAAAACTCAGATTGAATGATTTCAATTCTCATGAAGTAAAGATTAAATATCAGAAAGAAATTAATCAGCTTACAGAACAAAGGCTCCGGAAATAAGAAATGATTATTTCTAAACATGATGTGAAGATGAAGGCTCAGTAAGAAGCTGTTAAAAACGTTATGGATGATAGCAAAGAGTTTAGGAAAAGGAAACTTTCAATGTTAAATAATTTAGAAAAAAAATAGGAAAGAATGATCATTGAACTCTTATTGTAATATAATTTTGTTTCATTCCATGTTTAAACTATTTTTTCATACTCTATTTCTGTAACATTTTGTTGGAAATTAATACCTACCACTATTTTTATTGAAAATCACCAACGGGGGGAATAGTTTTTAAAATATAGAATTTATGAATACCTTCTAACAGGTGATAACTCACAAGTAAAATTAAAGAGAATATGATCCCTAGAGATTTGTTTAAACATATGGAGGAATTATTCATATTCAGTATTACTTTCAGAAGAGTTATTAAACTCAGGGTTGAGTGAAGTATTTATTATTTATTTTTTTTGTTCATTCCAAAAAGGGGGATATTGTTGAGTCAAAACATTTTTTTATGTTTCCATTTATCTTTTAGTTTTGGAAATCACAAATTAATTCTTGTTTTATATATTGTAATCTCATCATAATTACAAATATCATAATCACATAAAATGTTAATAATATATTTTTTTTCCATCATAACCACTCATGTTGTTGATCTACAATGTTATAACAAGTCATTTTTTTCAATTGTATCACATCTATTGTTTATCATCATAACCATATATACTTTTTTGCAATTGTAATTAAATATGATGTTTTTGTAACCATGTGTATCATAACTCGGTCATGTATCGTAGCAAGGTCATGTATCGTAACCAGGTCATGTATCATAACCAGTTCATGTATCACAATGAGGTCATGTATCGTAACCAGGTCATGTATCGTAACCATGTATTATATCGTGATTAGGCCATTTATTGTTACCAGGACATGTATCGAAACTAGGTTATGTATTATAATCATATTATGCATCATAACCATGTATTATAACTATAATATTCATTTTAATCACAACGTTCATAATACCCATGTTATTTATTTAAATTATGATATGAATCATAACCATGATATGAATCTTAACCATGACATGAATCATAACCATGATATGCATCTTATCTATGTTAACCATCGTAACCAAGTTATGCTTCGTACTCATGTATTTTCTAGAATTCATGTCTTACATATATACTGATTAAATTATTCTCATACTCATTATTTCATACTTTGGTACTTACTACTTTCTAATTTAAATGATTTCATTGAGTAAATAAAACACTAAACAAAGCGATATCATGTATTATATTTTTTTTGACCATTGTAATGTCAGGTGTCCAAGTCCCTCCAAATGTTTAGGAGAAATATGAACATGAGAGGAAATATGACCATTGAAATCATAATACTATAAATAAGATGACATTCAAACAAAAAAATAACTTTTTCTTCTAACAATTTCTAGAGATAGATTGTGTGACTTCTCTCTTACACTGTGTGAAATCCTTGAAGATAAAAGATGTGAATGGCTTGTTCCATGTTCTTGTATTTCTGTGAGTGCTTTGTTTCTAATTTGTGAATCCAGTCATTGTGATAACAAATGAGGACTTCTGGGGATAGGAAGACATTTATTCAATCTTTGTATCTAGGTATTTCAAGTGTTTGAAACATAGTGGTGTGGATTTCATTTTTAATCGCAGGATTATGGGGATATGAGGATAGTTATGCTGATCTTCATATATAGGGATTACCAAGGTGGTGGTAAGAGAGACCTTTTGTCCTAGGAGAAAGGATAACCTATTCTTTGGTATAAATAAATTGTAATACCTTTAAATATTTGATTCTATTTACAATAAAAATAGAATGACATTTTTTCCTCTTTCTATTCATATTCTTTTACTATTGTAATTGTTTCAATTATGATTCTTTCCTTACATTTTATATTAAGAGATTCTAAATTATTTATGATTAAATAATTTACATTTGTATTACTTTGATCATTTATTCAATTATAATACAATGGGTTTTCATTATTCATGGTATTACATCATATCAATCAGATCCAAGACCTCTATGGTCATTTTTTTTGGTTGTGAATTGTATTCGTTTAATTCCCCTTGAACTAAGATCATTCTTAAGTGTTTAAATAAGAAGGTTTTTAAACCTAAAATTCACCCCCTCTTGTATTGTGCCATCTCATACAAATATACCCATATATTTTGATCTAACATTAATAAAATATATGGGTTATATTTAAAAAAATATTCATCCAATATTATTTATATGCATTAGATATAAACAAAATCTATTTCACACATAAAAACAATATTTTTATAAAGGAAATTTTGAAGCATTTTATTGTATAAAAAATTTTAAATCTGAATTTTAAAACATTAATTTATTTAATATGTCAAAATAAACATCATATTTTAAAGTGAATTATAATAGGTATGTTAGGGTAATTTCTATTAGTTTTTTTAAACATTTCATTTTTATTGGATATTTAAAAATATTGAATATTAGTTCAAAACTTCTTGTTATTATAATTTATTTTTTAGGTTAAATAATGTTTTATATTTTTTTAATGTTTAATTAGATTATAATTTTATCAAATATTAAAAAATATGTAAATGGAATCAATTTCACCTTGAATTTTATTACAAATACATATAAAACATTCGGTTGTTTTTACATTAAAAACGCAGATATTTATCCTGCCTGCGGGATGAATTTTAAATTAATTACAGACACATCGATGATTGGAATATAGAAAAATGGATTCAATATTTTTAATAATCCTAATTTATAATTTATAATAATAAAATTTTTTTTTGAAAAAATATAATAATGAATGTGATTAAAATTTTAGAATAATTATTAAGAAACAAATAAGCATAATAAACAATGAATCCTTTAACTTAGGGGACTAAATAACCTTGAAACAAGTTAAACATCAATTGGATGGCCATAATTCGTCTATTAACCTTCAATTGTTTATTTTTTATTTTTTAAGACATTTTTATGTAAAAACATCGGTACACCGAACATCATTTCAAAAATACCAAGTGAGTCATTTTCCTCCCTTATAAAAGGCCACCACCTATCCCCATTACCATACCTCTAAAACCATATAGTATTGGCCCAAACCTTCCCATATAGATTCCCAAATTAACTCCCCTCGACCCTGAATACTTCCTTTTTCATAAATCCTTCAATTGAATCCTTTTGGTATAAACCAATAGTAGTTACCCGATTAAGAGGTTATGTTTTCTATCAATATTTTATGTTTTATTTTCATTTTCCAACTCCTCATATATTATTATTTAATAATTTATAAATAAAATCAGTATCATTAATATAAAATTATACTATTTTTCTAGTGGTTAGAACTATACTTACACCCACTTCCATCTAATAGGTAAAAAACATACTATTTCTGTGTATGACGAACTACTGCCTCCCAAAATGATGATTGTTCATTTTTTCGATTAGCACCTACCACAGTTTCCATTATGATGAACACCATGTTTATATATGATATATATTATATTTATTATTTATTTACACTTATTTAATCCATTTAAAACACATTCATTTAATACATTTCATTTTGCGTTAATATGATATCATCATTTGAGGAAGTGTGGACTACCACCACCTCAAAGTGATGTGATTCATTGACACGATACATGGAATGTAAAAAAGATGATTATAATTAAAAATATGGGACATAAAAAGAATCTACATGATATTAATGATATAGTTACCTTTCTAGAAATAAATATATATACATCATTTTTTTATTACACGTTCACACACTTAAAAGGTGATAACGTTGTTTGAGAACATGTGGAGTACCACGTGCACAACAAGATGTGATTCCATTTTTACATCATTATAATTATATATATAAGTATATATGGATAAATAATATTTTTTTTAATTATCATTATGAAAAGATAATATTTTACTTACCTTATTTCCTGAATAATCTTTGAAAATGATAATGTTACTCATGTGTCTGTAAGGCCTTCTGTCTCCATGAGTGTAACATTGGTTCATTTTTCAAAACCATATTTAATGAGTGGATTTTAAAAATATAATTTATTTATAAATATGATAATTTTTTCATTATTATTATTCTATAGATGTTATATAATTAACCATTTGATCAAAGTTGACCTATAAAAAGTAGTTTTCAACACATAAACAAAATATGGTCAAAAACCTAATGTAAAATTGAATGGTTTAATTAGGTGTTTTTAACATAGTAACAAGTGAAATAAAAGTAATGATAAACTTAAAAAAAATCTCAAGAAAGAATAAAATTAACATAATTTTATTAAACAGAATGTTAAAGTCCATTCACCTGGATGGAAACACAATATAATTGATTTATATCTCACTTTCTACAACCATGAGATAAATGCCATGTTCACCACATAAATATTTTTTGTATTGTATCTAAAGTCTCTTTTTTCAAATTATATAATTTTTTCTTTTAACATCATGGTATTTTAATCTTCCATTTATTATTATTCATTGGTGAGGATTATGATTTATAACGTTTCACAGTGGTATGGGACACTTAGGAATATTTAATAATTAATTTCCACAATAATAAATTTAATTATCTTTTAATATAATTTTCATTTGAGTAAATTATTTTACCATTTTTTAATAAAACCTTTCATTTTTGATCCTCAATTTACTCATGCCCATTTCCAAGTATTACTATAATTTTCCCACTCTTTGGTCTTTAAAATATTTTACTATTTTGTTAAAGAAAACCCATCTTCATTTATCTATTTAATCCAAGAAACTATATTCTTATTAAAACCCTGTTATATTAAAAATTTATCAAAAAAATTTCAATTATTTTTTAAATATTTTTTCCCTTTTTTTACCAATGTCTTAAATAGAATCTTCTTGTCTCTTTTAGAAAAAAAATATTCCAACCATTAACCATTAAAATAGAATGTCATTTTTACCTCATATGGATGGTGTGAATTTACCCACCCTCATTTCATTGAAGATTACCTTTAATTTGTAAAAGGTTACATTTTAAACAATATATTTTCAATAGTGATTTTTAAAGAAATGGGTTTTTCAAAAGGTTTTTTAAAACAAAATAATATTTTTCTCAAGAATGTTTTTAAATAATATTTTTCATAATTTTTGTATTCCCTAACTACAATAGCCCTTTATTTTAATCCACTTTGGTTATTTTTTATTGATACCATAGTTAGTATTCTTATGGATGGATTATACCTAATTTGTCTAAGGGTACTATTCACATTCACATAATTTATTCCTTCAAGTCCTATTGAAATATTCAATTTCCTATGATCAACATACATTGAATTTCACCTAAATATCCATATAATTTTTAATGGATAGATTACTGCTTAAATCATTTACCATTTTTTATATAGTGTTTAATTTGAATGTTATTTGATTATTTGGGGAAATATTGATAAATTTATACTCAATATTCAATATGGATATTTTATAAGTTATATTTTTTATTTGATATGAGGAATGTTTTGGATATTCAATAAATTGGTTAGAGCCAATTTAATTTAGTCCTTATGAGTTGTATACCGGTTAATGAAAGCCCCTTGATGCATTCGTAGTATGATGAGATGAAATTAGTTGAAAAAAAACCCTTATAGATAGTTTCTTAGTAGTATATATAGGTTTCAAAACCCAGTTTAAATCATTTTGTTAAAGTTCATGACAGTATAGGTTTGTATGTGGCTCAGACATGACATCTATTAAGAAAACATTTCCACTATTTAGTTTCTATAATTATTCATCCATGAGATTTTTAGTCGATATATAAGGATACATTTCAATTTCACTACATTGATTAAATAGAATGTATTTTAGTTTCTTATATTTCCATATTTATTTTTCATTATCCAGTTATTGAATGGTATGTGTTTCTAGTAGCATCATTTCCATATTTTTTATACACTTACCACTTAGTTTATTGATTATATGGCTTGTAATTTCAGTTATTTACCATTTCATAATTATTATTATCATTGATTCATTATTTATTCAGCTATATTTCCCCTTACTGAGAATTTGAGCTCATTATTATAATGTTTCTTTTCCCATGATTCGATGAAGGGTAATATGAAATATATACAGGGATTTTCATGATAAACTATAGTTATCCTTAGTATATTTTATTTATCTAAAATAAAAAAAAATTATAAGGTAATTAGTTTATTCATTTATTACAGAAGAATCATTTATGCATCTAGTATACCAAGACTACTAAACTTTTTGGTCCTTCATGATTTGATTCCTTTTAGTCATTCTAATGTAATTCTAGTAGACACATGCTCCGAGATTTCTGGGGTCGGGTCACATAAAAAACTATTCAATTTTATTATCCTCTTTTTATCCATTATATATTCATCAAATATTTCCATTTTATACTCTTTGGTTCTTAAAAAACTAGAATTTGTTTAAGAAAATATGACTTTATTTATCTCTTCTGTCAAAATTTTTTTTCCTTATGAAACTATTTTTTATAAAAATGATTTCAGAAATGTTTGTAACATTTTAGAAATTCCTTATTAAAGGAATTTTCATCCATTAATATCCTTAAAAATTAAAAACTAATTTTATTTTGGTTCCAAAATAATGCCTCTTTGGATTTTACTAAAAAACGTGATAGAAATAATCTAATCATTTTTTAAACAAGGCATTTTTCTATCATTTTTAAATTACAAAAGAATTGTTATTTTTAAATTTTAAAACATGAATAGAATTACCCTTAATCATAATAATCACTTCATTAATGTTTCATTTTTATGTTAATGAAAATATTTTTTCAGATGATTTTAAAAGGAAATTATTTTTTAAATATTTTTCAAAATGTAATGGATATTTTCCTCAAGAATCTTTTTAAAGATATATTTAGGGTATTTATATCCACAAATTACCCCAAACATCTATTATTACTTAAATGTGTATATGTTTATACCATCCTTATTCTTCGTTTACATTGTTTATGATTACTTGGACCAAGGATAGTATTGACGTTAGATTCCAAGTTGCATATTGTGGTAATTTACATTCCCTTAAAATATTCAATTTTCAATGATCATTATACATTAAAATTCTCCTAAATATATATATTATATATAATGGGTATTCTTATTTCTTAAAAAATGTCACATTTTTATATACATTATTTAACTGTAAACGTTATTTAATTTAATAAGGAAATATTTATAATTCTTTATACTTGACTCAATATGGATATTTTATGATAAAGAATATTTATTCATGAATTAAAATTATTATTAAATATATAAGGAATTCTTTGGATACATAGTACTATGTGGGTTCTGGTATTATATATCCCCTCGATGAATTAGTATGTATCATGAGAAAAATCAGTATGAAATCATTAAAAAAATTACCTATAGATTAAATAGTCTTGTGAAAGGTATGAATGGTAGATGATTACCTTTCATGAGACAAGACGCCCAATAATTAAGCATTTTCTTTATTAAAAAGTCATTTTTTATTATTTATGATATTTTCACAATGATATTATCTCAGGATTCATTTAATTCTCGTTTTATTTATTAAATGGAATGTGTTTTCTAATATTTACCTTCATATAATGACTATGACTTATCTAGTTATTTAAATTGATTGTGTGTTCAATTATTTACCTTTATATGTTGATTGTGATTATTTATTGAGGATAGCTTCTTATTTACTTAACCCTTACTGAGAATTTGAGATCACCCTTGTTTTGTTTCCTTCCTTGTGAATCCATGAAGTGTACTATATTTTATATGCAAGGATATTCTATATAGAATCAAGTTATTCTCATAAAAAATTATGTTTTAATTTTTTCTTTTAAATGTAATGAATGACTCGAGTATGTGTCAAGTTTAATAAGACTATTAAACTATTAGGTCCTTCAAAATGTGATTCCTTATATCTATTTTAAATGTAATAAAGTAGATACCACAAAGGGATTATGGGTTTGAGGTCACCACATTTGGTATCAGAGGAAGATTAGTTGAATCCTTGGGAACTAGATTTCGGAAGACACGTATTAGGGATCATAGACTAATGATATACATTGAGGATAGGTATAGAAGAACATATTAATGATTTGGTAAGGTATAGATTGTGTGTTTTTTCATTAAAGTACATCCACTTCTAGATACTACGATTAGACGAGACTCTGGTATAGATGTACCTAGGGGGATTAACTCCAAAAAGGGCACATTTAAAATGACCCGGTTATATCATGGTGCATGAAAACATGCCTTACTACTTACATAGTTTGACACTCCTAGGGTATACTCTTAATATAATTAAAATTCTCTATACTAACCATTGTGAAGGATTTAAATGTATGATGACAATGAATGAACTAGGATTAAACTAAGGTGTATTATATTGAAAATAATGTGTCTCAATAGAATAGGAAAATATTTTCAGTGCAAAAAATAAGGGTATAAAGAACTGAATTTTCAATGAAAAATGAATAGTATGATGGAAGGAAATAAATATCTATATAGGGATCCATTTATTATTTGTTATATTAAATTTCTATCATCTAGGAATATTCAGATTCAATTACCTCTTCTAAAGGTTAAAAGATAGACTGAGGAAGTACCTACGTAGAAATAAAATATGTTAAGTATTTATATATTGTCTTTCAATAAATAAATTGTAGAATTATTATTTTTTTCAATGGTTAATTAGGGATAATAATTATTAAATATCTAAGTATTTTGAAAAAATATAGAAGAATATGTTTTGTTATTAACAAAATAATTATGGATAACATCATTGGTTCATGAGTTTATGATTGATTATATTTTTCAAGTCTTAAACACATTTTTTTTTGGGTTTTATGTGATGGGAGTCTACCAATATTAAAAATCATTTGGGAGAAATTCAGGAAAATAATAAGTTTTAGTGGATGTTTTATTTGAGTAACAATGCCATTACATTCTATAAAAATATGTTTAACGATATCGATAATCTTTAGGACCAATATGATCATTCATGACATTTTTACAATATCCAAATAAGATTACTATAATTTTTTTCAATAAATGTTAAATATATATGTTCAATTAAAAAATTAATAAAAATTCTACTAAATAAATAACTTTTTTCAACTATTTCCAAAAAAGTTTTTGGTGAAAATTTTAGCAATTATATTAATATAGTATAGAAAAAGTAAAACCTATATACTGGGTGAACCCGACACATCTGGCAAGGCCACAAGGCTTAAACCCCTGAATGAATGATGCTAACGGTTTTGTCATGAGTAAAAATATAGGCTTGATCCACGGATCAAAAACATGGTTATAGGGTTCCAAACTATGGATATAACCTATAGACACAGTTTTACATATTGTGGAACCTATTGTAATGGCTATAGAAAAAATATATATCAACAGTTTTAAGAGTTTGTAGTCATGGTTTAAATAGTGGATATTGGGAATATTGCCACAGTTTTTGAAAAAGTGGTTATAGCTCACATGGTTGTTGACCATGACTACAGGGTCAATTTATATAGTGTAAAACCATGGATATAGCCCATGTGGTCATGAACCATCCTCTAGGGCATGTGCCGTGACTACCCCAAGCCTGCCTTTTATAGGCCAAGGCTGGCGACTAGCACTGGAAAGGTATATCCCTAAAACTAGGAAGGTGTTGTCTTTATAACCTGCAACTCACACAATCCAAGCACACACCAACATACAAGCACAATGTATACAATATATATAAAAAGGGTGAGTACAGTATGTAAAGGGGGTCGGAATACAAGCCCAATTAGAAAGTACAAGTAACACTGAAAACATATCTTATGAACAACCGCCAAGGATCCTACCAAAAGGGTAGGTACATCTCTCGATCTATCATATCTGTTGTATGTCTCGTCTAATGGTGAACCTCTGAGAAACCTTCAGTCCTAGAACCCTCAGCCTCAATCAATGATGTATTTCATATGCACAAGACAAAGTAAGGTGCGGGCGTAGCCTGTGTAGGGATGAGTAAAACAATACTTAGTAGGGACCCCGAGACCCCCAAAGGTCTCTCAGAATTCACAAAGGATAAACCACAAAGCAATACCACGATCACAATGCAAGAAAACTATAGTCAACCCTCAATAGGTATATGAAAATACATATACGTACGTTGTCAAGTATACCCATTTTGTTCATGAAGTAACACAGGGCCCAACTCTTTATCCCAAAGCACAATTGTTTCATGAAGGAATGAATATCCTGAAGGCAACACCATGCGGGTAAGTATGACAAACTTAAAATCACACAAAAGAATACCACGAAGTTATCACCATAGTGAAGTGTACCACAAAGGTAAAGACTGAGATCACGTTAGGTATATCTTAAGTATGGAAGTATTGATTATTAACTATATTTCTATATCATCTTACTTCGACGAGAAAATTTGTTGTTGACCCACACATAATCGAAGATGACCCACATAGGATCTGGAGATGACACATGAAGGATACGGAGATGAACCACATACCATCTGATGATGATAACCAACACAGGATCCGAAGATGACCAACACAAGATCTGAAGATGACTCACACAAGATCTATAGATGGGCCACACAGGATCTGAAGATTCTTCAAGTATAGCCAGCCACAGGGTTCTCGCACTAAGATTTCTTGATTCCAGGAGGATCTGATCCTCAAAAAATCATTTGATGCATCAAAATCAACAAATTCCCACAATGAATTCTCATGAAGGTTTGTAACTTCATAAGGGTCCCAATGTGACAGACGACACGTCAATCGGACACCCATTATGTAAAGTACTAGATGTTCTGTTCCGAGGGAATTGTTGGATTTGGGTTCAATCCAACCCAGTTGTACTCTAACATTATCCAAAACTCAAGTAGTGTATACCAAAAATACTGTCTCTATCCAAGTATTCTGGTGTCGTAGACGGTTCGTCAGATGGATGTTTGGTTCTCAAGATATGGCCAAAAAACCGAATCTGGGTCTAGATGGGCCTCAGTCTGGTCCGACCTGGTCGGACCGACCCCGCCCAACCAGGACGGGGCTGACCCAACCCGATCCGGGTCCGTCCAGGTTGGTCCATGGTCCGGCTCGACCTGGGAAGGGGGCGGCCCTGCACCTTGGGCACGGCCCACGGCCGAGGTGGCTTGTCGTGGCGTGGCCCACCCTAGTCGACACCCGAGGGAGGCACCCCCCCCCCCCCCCCCGGATTCCCGAACTGCCCACGGGGAATTTGGTTTTGGAAAACCCAGAAGCGCCATGTGGCGCCGCTAGCTGGCATGCATGACCCGCCGAAGCAGGTCCTTCTTGGAATGACGCTGCCAGCCAGAAATATGGTCGGCTCCCCTTCCATTGGTGTGACGGCGCTGCTATCCTCCCATGACAAGCCAGTTGTCGAATGCCCTATTGCATCACCGCGGCTTGATATCCATGGGCTCCTCCTCTACTGGCGGTGTGTACGCGTGCCCCCTGCCTCCACGTGGTCGACCAGCGTGTCAACTACCATCGTCCACTACCGCTGCTGATGGGACACAGCTTCCTCTGGTAACGCGGTTGCACCACCACCACCATCATGGTTGGCCAGCGTGTCGGTCGTAGACTTGTTCCTTGTTGGCCCCAATCGCCGGTACCTATCACCGGCAGACTTCCTCGGGTCAGCGGGTGAGTTCTGGTGGCCGGTTGTTCAATTAGTAGAGTGAAATGTTTGTCTCAGGCATCGTTGTTGCATCTATCTCAATGTGGTGGGGTTCTGCTCAACCCAACTACCCGCCTATAATGAACACATCAATCCATGACATTACGGATGGATCAGGCTGTGTTCATTTGTCATTCACCCTCTGTGTTTGACTGATAACATGCACCTTGGGAAGGAAGATTCAACGTAAATTAAGGAAGATAACTATTATACAATCCCTAACTTGAAATGACAGAGAATTGTCTGTATTGGTCGGTGGATTGTGCTCTTCGTTTCTATAACCGGCTCCCAAAGAGTCCACTCGCATGTCCCCCTTTGGTTCGGTGTCGTCCATCACCTCCTTCTGGGTTGGTTTCGTCTTCTAAGGGTCTGGCATCGCGGTGTTCCAATAGAACTTTGTTTCTTGGAAAAACATGTTTGATACCCATCCCCCAATATCTATATTTATAGGATAGGGGAGAGTAAGTAATGATAGGGGGAGTTAAAGGGGATCATTAATAGGAATCTTCCTAAATTAAACCAATGTTGTTTTTACATAGATTGGATGGTCAAGACATTTATTGGCTTGACACATATTTGGTCCTACCTTACCGCTTGTCGGTTGGAAGAGTAGAATAAAAACAAAATAATAATGTTATTTTATTTATTCTATTTAAAAGTTCCAAAAACTAACTTTTTCTTCGGACCTACTATGGTCAATGTGAATCCTCTCTTATGTGAATCCTGGTGCTGTGGATTCAACGGCGCCCTTGTATTTTTAATCTGAGCAACAGTTCAATAGTTAGAAAACACAACACACCCGTTTACTGAATGAACCTGAAAAAAAGATCAGAATTTCATTCCGGGCACATCGGGTCTCGAAATCATCCACCATTATTTTTTGCAAACTCGTAATATTTTCATATAATTAAAAAAATTACATTGAAAAATCCGGGTCTTTACATTCTCCCCACCTTAGAGCTTTGCGTCCCTGAAATCCACAACACAAACTAGGGAAGCAAGTGGGGGTACTGAGCATGAATCTGAGCCTCCCACTCCAATGTTCTCTCTGGGAGGTTCCCATGCAGCCAATGTACATGAAACATAGGTATCGATTGTCCACAGAGGAGTCTATCTTGTTGATCCTCTATCTCTACTGAAACCTCTGGAAAATGTCGCCTCATCCTTGATGTCCAGCTCGCCCGAGTCAATGATATGTGAATAATCATGAACGTACCTCCTCTGCTGGGATACGTGAAAAAAATCATGCACTGGTGCAACTGAGGGGGGAGGGCGAGGTGGTGTGCCACCTCACCAACTCTATTGAGGACCTGAAAGGGTCCTATAAACCTCGATGATAACTTGATTCCCTATCCAAATCTATGAAAACCTCATTGAGGTGAGACCCGAAAAAATACATGAGCAACTTACTCGAACTCCAGGGGCCTCCACCTCCTATCAACATAAGACTTTTACCTGCTCTGTGTAGTCTTCATCTACTTCTGAATGATTTTTACCTTCTCTGTGGAATCCCATACCATCTATGGTCCCGTGATTGCTGACTCCCCTAGGTCAGTATAACACATATGTGATCTTTAAGGTCTCTCGTACAATGCCTATCGATGGTGGAGTGATATATGTTGTTGTACGTAAACTCCAACAAGGGAAAGTGATCCTCCCAAATGTTGCTGAAGTCAAAGACGCAAGCACGCTACATGTACTTGCATGTCTAAATGGTCTACTCAGTATGACCATCCGTCTAAGGAGGAAAGGTAGTGATCAATCGATGTTGAGCCCAAAATGCCTCCTAAAACTCCTTCCATATCCAGGACATAAAACATTCATCATGATCAGAGACAATCATTGAGGGCACTTCGTGAGGTCGTACAATCTCTTGCACGTAGAGGCGTCCCAATCCCTCTTCTGAACCCTTCTCTCTGATAGGTAGTAAGTTGGATGACTTAGTGAGTCAGTCAAGGATCACCAAGATGGAATCATTTTCCTCAGATGTGCATGGAAGTCATATGAAAAAGTCTTTGGAAATTCTATCCCACATCCTCTCTGGAAACACTAGTGGCTGAACTAAGCCTACTAGAACCTAATTCTCTACCTTGACATGCGAACATGTGATGTACCATGAGACGAACTCTGTCACTACATTCTTTATTACCAGCAACCAGTGTTGATGCCGAAGGACTAGGTACATCATTTCCACTCCTGTATTTACTACTAGAGGGGATGTATGGAACTCCCTCAACACTTCCTCTCGTAGCGCCATTGGTACCATAGTACGTCCTCTAAAGTGGATGACGTGCTCCCCACCATCAGAAAATCCATATATACATGTCCTATGGATATCTGAGCACATAGAGCCTTTTAGTCAGTGTCCCAAAGAAGTGCCTCCTTGACTCGATGATGGAGTGGTTGAGTGACTATCAGAGACTGATGATAAGCTGCACCATTTCGATCCACGTAGTATATCTGTAAAGCGGCTAGTTTCTCTGTCGCCTCGCTTAGCAACTATATACTAGATCTACTACTGAGCGCATATGCTACTATGTTATCCTACACATAAGTATAGACTATCTCAAAGTCATAGTACTAGAGTAACTCAAGCCAACACCGCAATCTCATGTTCTGGTCCTTCTAATAGAAGATACATCTGAGACTCTCGTGATCATAGCAAACTATAAAATGTTCACCCAACAAGTGATGTTGCCACATCTTCAAGGTGAAGACCACTACTGCTAACTCTAAGTCATGGGTAGCATAGCTCTTCTCATGATGTCTCACCTGTCGATATCCATAAGTGATCACTGCTCGCACCTACATCAGGACACATCCAAGCCATGTCCCTGATGCATCGATGTAGACTACGTACCCAACACCCTCCTTCAGTAGCCTCAAGATGGGGAGCCCTCATTAGTCTCTACCTCAACTCATAGAAACTCCAATGACATCACTCTAACCACAATAAGGGTTTTCCATTATTTCTTCAATGCTGAAAAGGGTACCACAACTCTGGAAAAGTCAGACACAAACCTCTGGTAGAAACTGCCCAGACCTATAAAACTGCACACCTCTATCACACTCTTGGGTGGCTCCCAAGCAAGCACATCTTCAATATTTACTGGATCCACCACTACTCCAGCCTCTGAGATGACATATCCAAGGATGTGGACCTCTCAGAACCTAAACTGGAACTTTGAGATCTTACCATAAAGCGAGTGCTCTCGGAGTCTGTCCCAAACTATCTACAGATGATAGGCATGCTCCTTTTTTATAGCTAAGTATACCAAGGTTTTGTCAATGAAGACTACCAGATAACAATCACAGTATGACTGAAAGAACATGTTCATGAGTTCCATGAACACTATTGGGGAATTGGACATAGTGAATGGCATTACCAAGAACTCATAGTGTCCATACCAACATCTGAAACCCGTCTTCTGCACATCCTCATCTCCTACCCTGAGCTGGTGATAGCTTGATCTGAGGTCTTTCTTCGAGAACCACAGTGCTCCCTTTAGCTAATTAAAAGATCGTCAATCCTTAGTAGTGGGTACTTGTTATTCACGATCACCTGGTTCTAGTACTGATTGTCCACGTAGAGTCTCAAACTTCCATCCACCTTCTGGGATAACAATATTTGGGCTACCCAATGAGAAACAATGGGCCTAATAAAACTCTACCTCTGTAAGTCCTCCAGATATACTCATAGCTCTCAAAGCTCCATGGGTGACATCGGATATTCCAGTGTAGATATCAGTGTCATCCTAGGGTCCATGTAGATATAAAATTCCACCTCTGTGATGAGGTAGACCCAGACCTTCATTAGGGAAAACATCGGCATACTTGTCCACCACTACAAGATATCTCAAACTCTCAATATCAAACACTATGAGGGTCAGGCTAGCCAACTGTTTTGTGATCGGTTGCACCCTCTTCCATTTAAGTCCATCGTGTTCTTCAAAGGTTCCCTTCACGCTGGTGAAGGAAAACCTGGTCTCATCCTCACAGACACACCGCACTTAGAACCTAATATAGTCGATATGAGCATAGATTGTATATAACCAATCCATAGCCAAGATGATGACATAATGCCTCGATGCTCCTACTAGAAGATTCGAGCTGAAGCCCTAACCTCCTAGAGTAAGATCACACTACCGGAACCAGTTTGTAATCGCCAAATCCTCTCCCATAATATTCTCTAGTCGTATGGATCAAGCCAACGGCTCCACCAGAATCTCTGAGCTCCAAACAAGGGTCATGGAAATAAAAGAGTGACTAGAACCTATGTCTATATGTATTGAAACTAAGGAGGAGTATACACATATCAAACCCCGAATCATCTTCAAAGCATTGTGGTCCTAGGTCTTAGTATCCTGGAGCTGAGCTCGTCCTTATCCACCTATTGCCTATGGTCGGCGTGGACCACCTAGAGGTGGTGGCAGTAGAACCTTGAATCGATGTCCACCGCCTGTTGCATGACCAGCTCATCTTTCATGCCCGACTGTTGCCCTCAGTCCTCCTCGATCTAATATTTGCCTCTTCTCAGGCGGTCCTTCAATTGTCATCTTTTCATCTGTATGGCTGGTCAGGAAGTCATGATCCCTGTGACTATACCCGCAACATGTGTAACACTGCCTGCTCCTCACCTATTCCACTTTGTCTCGAGAGCCACACACAACCGACCCCGTATCCTATGGTCATCCACCTGTAGTTCTGCTCCTCTTGAACCTCTGCATCATCTGTCTGTTTCTAGATGTAGATGACTATGCTACGTGACATCCGGTGGTGGGTCTTGCTGCCAGTGACTGCTCATAAAGGAAGCTCTCCACTAATATTGCTCTCTCTAACATTCCTACATGTGTCGGAATGCTGCGAGAAATCATAGAATATCTAATCTCCCATCTGAGCCCATGCTCGAATCTCGAGGCACGAATGAAAGGGTCTGGCACCATGTAAGTGGAGTCATGCGAGAGGTCGGTAAAGCTCACTGAATACTGAGCCACGGTCATGCTTCCCTACTGCAAGTGGATAAGCTCTTATATACTCATTACGTGCAAGTCATTGGGATGAACTCTACCCTGAATAGGCTCTCAAAGTCCAGCCCGAGTAGAGTCACCTCATCATGAACCTGGAGCATCATGCTCCACATTCTCCACACTTCTTCCTGAACAAGACTGGCTACAAGGATGGCCTTATGATTAGATGGTGTCCCTAAAAGTAGGAAAACTCTGACTATGACCTCCAGCCAGTCCTCAGCCGCCTATGGATCTTTCTCACCACAGACCCTTAGTGGCCACTCGCGTTGGAACATGTGCAATGCACTCCATCGGTGTGAACCCTTTGCTACTTGGTCTGGTGTAATCGGCTTCCCGATGGGTAGTGGTGCTACTGGTACACCACCCGATGGTACAACTACCGGAAGGGGGACCTACACTGAAGCCTCTTCACTTGATGGGCTATCATCAGATACTCTACTTGAAACCCTGGTTGGATGTCTGTGTGGAGGCATCCTAAATAGAAACATGTGTTCCACGGTCAAAAAAAGTTAAACTTGGTGTTCTGACTCAAGAGATCACAATGAAAACTTTTCAATAACACACATGCAATTAGTGTTTTCATGTACTAAGTCAAAAATCAGAAGTTAGGGTCCTTGTGTATGGATACTTCGCCCACCACACCAACACTAGTTTCCCCAAACTGAAAAACACACTCATTACACTAACACTATCGCTGAGGAAAAAGATCCGAGTCTAAGTTCTCTGGTAAAACCAACTCCTTCAATGCCAATTTGTCATGATCCGTCCCCTGGGGCCTATGATGTTAGTACCCCAAGCCCGCCTTCCATAGGCCTGGGATGGAGACTAGCACCGAGAAGGCATATCCCTAACACTGGGAGGGTATTTTCATTTAAATATGAAACTCACACAATCCAATCCCATAGCAAGATACAAGAACAAAGTATACTATATTTAAAAAGGGTGAGTATATTAAGTAAAGGGGTAAGATTACATGCCCAACTGAAAAGTACAAGTAACACTGAAATATTCTCCTTTGAACACACACCCAGGATCCTACCTGACGAGTAGGTACAGCTCTCGAACAATCATCTCTGTGGTATGTCTCATCTAATGGTCCACCTCTGGGCAACATCCACATCCGGCACCCTCGTCGTCGATCAATGATGTCCATCGTCTGCACAAGTCACATCAAGGTGCAGGCATAGCCCGTGCAGGGCTGAGTATAACTATACATAGTAGGGACTCCAAACCCCCCCAAAGGTCTCTCAAAATCCATAAAGAATAAACCACAATGCAATACCATGATCACAAAGCAAGAAAACTGCAATAAAACCTACATAGGTATATCCCCATACATATACATAATTTATCAAGTATACCCATTTCGTTCATGAGAAAACACAAGTCCCAACTCTTTAGCCAAAGGCACAAGTGTTCCACGAAGAAATGAATACCACGAAGGTAAGTACCACAAAGGTAACACCACACAGAAGAATACCACGAAGGTAACACCAAACTGAAGTGCACCACAGAGATAAAGACTCATCTCAAACTAGGTATAACATAATTATGGAAGTATTGATGATTAGATGTATTTCTAGATCATCTTACATCATAGAAAAGATCTATTGTTGACCCACACGGGATCGAAGATGACCCACACAGGATCTGAAGATGACCTACACAGGATTTGGAGATAACCCACATAGGATATGAAGATGATGACCAACACAATATATGAAGATGACCCACACATGATCTAGAGATGACCCACATAGGATTCAGAGATTACCCACATAGGATCTGAAGATTCTTCAAGTACATCCAGCCATAGGATTCTCGCACTAAGCATGCTTGAGTCCAGGGGGATCCACTAATCAAGCCATCGGTCAATACATCAACTACCACTAAGTCCCATGGTGAAGTATCATGAAGGTCTGTCACGTCATAAGGAACCCAACGCGACCGACGACACATCAATCGAACGCCCGTTCTGTAAAGTATTAACATTTATTTTCTGAGGGCCCCATTGAATTCAGGTTCAATCCAACTCGGCCATACTCCAACTTTATCCAAAAATCAAGTGCAGTATACCAAAAAGACTATCTGGATCTAAGGATTCCAGTGACGTAGACGGTTCTTCAAATAGATGCACGGTTCTCATGATATGGCCAAAAAGGTGTATTTGGGTTCAGATGGGCCTAGGTCCGGTCCGACCCAGTCTGACTGACCTAGCCTGCCCCAGCTTGGGCCGACCCGACCCGGTCTAGGTCTAACCCAACTGGGCAGGATGGAAGTGGGCTCGGCCCATGGACGGGGTGTCCTTTCTTGGCGGGTCCCACCATAGATGACTCCCAGGGGAGCCCCCCCCCCCCACCAGATTCCGGAACGGCCCAAGGGCCATTTGGTTTTGGCTAACACAGCGGCGCCACATGGAACCACCTACCGGCACGCGGGACCCACCAGAGAGGGTCCTACCAGGCATGATGCGGCCGGTCAGCTACCCTTCCAGTGGCACGATGACTCCACTGTCCTCCCATGGTCAGCCGGTTGTCGACCGCCCTGGTGTGATGCCACGACTAGACAGTCGTGACCTCCTTTTCTACTGGTGGCGCGGATGTGCGCCACCCCGCCTCCACACGGCCGACCGATGTGTCAGCCGCCATCCTCCTCCATTGAATCCAACAGGTTGTGTCCTCTTCTTGCGACACAGTTGCACTGCTTCCCCCATCACAGCCGTCCGGCGTGCCCACCACTGCCTTGTTCCCTGTCTGCACCGGTTGCTGGAACTAGTCACCGGAGGACTTCCTCGGGTCACCGGGTGAGCTCCAGTGGCCCATTCTTCAATCCGTAGAGTTCAAAGTTCATCTCAGACATCACCTTCTCATCTATCCGGACATGGTTGGGTTCCACTCAGCCCTACTATCTTATCGTAAAGAACACATCAATCCACGAGGTTGTGGAGGGATCGGGCCGTGTTCATTTGACCTCCACCCTCTGTGTTAGACCGATATCATGAGGCTCGAGAAGAAATTTTCAACATAAATTAACGAAGAAAAATCATAAACCAACCCTTCCATGAAACGTTGGTGGGTTATCCCCATTAGACGGTAGATCGTTCTCTTCATTCCTATAACTATCTCCCAAAGATTCCACTCAGACATCCCCCTTTGGTTTGACATCGTCCATCACCTCCCACTGGGCCGGCTTCGCCTTCTAAGGGTCTCGAGTCACAGTGTTCCAAGAGAACTTCATTGCTTAGAAAAGCATGTCTGATACCCCTCCCCTAAGCTCTATATTTATAGAAGTGGGGGAGAGTGAGTAAAGATGCAGAGAGTTAATAGGGCTCATTAAAAGGATGCTTCCTAATTTCTCCCAACGTTGATGTTATATTGATTGGAGGGTCAATCCATTTATTGGCATGACACATTGCTGATCCCACCTTACTTCTAGTCCATTGGAGGAATAAAATAAAATTAAAATAATAATGTTATTTTATTTATTCTATTAAAAATTTCCAAAAAACTAACTATTTCTTGGGACCTACATCGTTCAAATTGAAGACCCCCTTAAGTGAATCTCGGTGCTATAGATTCAATACCACCCTCAGATTTTTAATCTGAGCAACAGTTCAAAAGTTTAAAAATGCAGTTCATGCGTTTACTGAACAAACCTGAAAAAAAGATCTGAATTTCATTCTAGGCAAACTGGGCCTCGGAATCATGCGCCGTTAATTTTTTCAAACTTGTAATATTTTCATATAATTAAAAAACATGGAAAATTTTGGGTCTTTAAACATGTAAATAATTGATATAGATTTAAAATAAATATCTCCCAGTCGGATTTGATCTTCTTACCTCCACTATCAGAACATGTCTCCTTACAACTCCACCATGGATGCATTTTTTATATTAATATATATTTTGTTATATATATTATTAATAACCATGTCTATATCATGTAAATTGTGTCTATATACCTTCACTCCATTTCTATCATGGGTTAATTTTTTCCCACTGAAGAGAGGGAGACCTATAGCCATGGTTTTGACGAACATTGACTATAGAAAATAAAATGAATCTATATCCACAGTTAAGAAAATCATGGCTATATCCCTCAAAAAAATCTTAATATACACGGTTTTAAAGGGAAATATTTATGGTTTAATACATTTATATAGTTTCTATTTCCATCTTTTAAACCATAATAATATCTTACATAGTTTTCCATTGTGGTTATAGGTCTATATCCATGACTTAAACCGTGGTTATAGGTCTATATCCATGGTTTAAACTATGGCCATAGGTTTTATTTTTAGGGTGGAAAATGTGGTTATAACCCATGTAAACCATCGCTATATCCTTTGTATAAATACATATTGCCACATCTTTAGATAAATCATGTGTATAGGTTCATGGATATAGCCCAATTTTCTAGTACTGTGTGCATATTATTGGCCTATATGATATAATGGTTATTATGTCACCAGTTAAATGACTATAAAAAATATTACTATTAAACAGGTGGTGTAACTTTTGAGGTTTAGATATTAATGTACTATATTGGATTATTATTGGTAATCATAGTTTTATTATCTTATAATCCTTTAAAAGTGAATTTTATTACTCCAGGAATAAAAAATCATATTTTTGATTTCCATTTCATATAGTAAGGGGTGATTTGGAAATTGATTAGAGAAAAAAATAGGTTTGAAATTGTGATTATAATATATAAACATATCATGTTTGTATTTTTTCTTATGTTATTAGATAATAAAATAATCCCTAAACTTTAGGAAAAGAATCTTGGAACAAAAATTTTATCATATTACCATCATTTCTGATGATATCAATGATCTTTTCACACCAATATGATTTATAGTTTTTAGGCTCTTTACATTCAATTGATAATTGAATTGATTGTGATCAATGACCTCGATCATTGTCTATAATTATTTGAGTTTTTATTTAATCCTCATGTCTTCACCTTCCCCCAATGTTTTCCAGTATGGTAACCTAGTTTTTGGTTATTTTATATGGCCTTTAGAGATCCTTTTCTGTATTATAAATAAGATGTTTTACGATCCATTTTTATGATTTGTGTTTTTAAAAAATGGTATTTCAAATTATAAAACCTTTTAGTTCTATGATAATGTTTAAATTTCGAGGATGAAATTTATTTAAGTTGGAGAGAATGTAACACCATGAAATTATAAAATAAATATTTTTTTGATAGAGTATTTGACATGAAACACTAATTTTATCTTGTCCTACATGCAAGACTGATTTTATGATTGGTTACACATAACACTGAGTTTATATTTCATTACACACGACACATAGTGTATCTTTTATTACAAGAAACACTACGTTTACCTATTGTTACATGCAACTCCGATTTTAAACGAAACAAGATGTATTATTAAAATATTAGTATTTAATGTCCAAGTTATATCATAGCCATTATAATGGTAGGAATAAATAAAATTTTAAAATACATATTTTACACTTGTTTATTTTTTATGTATTGATCATACATAAAATATGATCATTTAAAATAAAAAATAAATGTTTTCAGAAAAACAAAATGTTTTACTATAAGCTGGAGTACTTTCACTTTGCACACATAATTTAAAATTAATTTTTACCAATTTTAAAAAATTTATGTTAAAAAACTAAATTCAATTTTTTAAATCAGATTACTAAAATTATATCACGATGATTTTTTGGTATTTTTCTAAAAAGTTTAATTTTTTTATGAATATTGAAAATAACTAAATTTTTCTTAAAAAATGTCATTTTGTTTAAATTATTTATAATGATAAATTATATTTAATTTTTTTGAAGTAAAAATAGGTATATTATATTTCAATTAACTAAATTTACATCAATTTAGTCATTTTAATATTGAATATTAATATAAAAATAATGTAAACTTTCAAACATTTTCACTTTTGAAAACCCCTTTCTCATCATGTATGTGGGATTAATTTTAAAATAAAATTTTCAATTTATGTGAATTTATTTTGGAAATAAGATTCTATATTTAGAGATGGATTAATTTTTAATTTATTATATGATCGTCTTAATATTTCACTAAAATCAATAGTGAAAACCGTCAAAATTATTTATTGCGATTAAGGTAAAAATGGAATTATCGGTGGATAACTAAAAAAATAATGGATAACAATGAACTTAAAACTTGTAAAACCAAATATTTATAGAAATATTTCAACCTAATATCTTATAGGATCTATAATTTACCATTCTAGAAGCTTTTATATTGAAAAAATTGGTTATGATTGAATATTTGTAAACCAAAAGAAGTGTGATGCTCACCTCGCTTATAAAAGGCGGCCCCTCTACTCTCTTATTCACACCTACAAACATTTTTTGTTCATACAATTCCTAATAAAATTACATTAAAAATCCCTATTATCATTATATAATCCTTCTTTTGTGCATAAATCCATCCTAAAAAGGCATTACTGAAAACCAAAGGAGGATGCCTGGAGAAGTGGTAAGGTTCTTCAAAGACCATATTAATTTTATTTCTTACTCAACCCCCATAAATTATTATTAAATCTTTAAGAATTAGTAACCACATTAAATTAAATATAATGTAAGGTTTTTATAATAAGTTCATAACATAAAACCAACTCCACTTCCATAAAATGTGTTATGAAATCTTTGTTTGTGTGTATGTCGGATAACCACATCGCGAACGGATTACATTTGTTCTTCAATATCCACCATTCACAATTGGGTATTATGATGCATATAAAGTATATATATGACATATACAAAGTATTTATAAATTATTTGTCATTATAACATATCAATCATTTTACATTCCATTTTTTAGGGGATATTGAAATGTCACTCGTGTATGTGGCGAACTACCGCCTCGCAAAGCGATTTGAATTGTCTTTGACTAACTCTTTAAAAGAGATATAATAAAGTTAAATTTAATTGTCATATATGATATAAATGAATTAATTTTAATATTAATGAAATATGTATCATTATTTTAAGATAATATATATCATTTTTTCACACTTTTTCACTCACTTAATGATGATAACATCATTCGTATAAGTGTCGGTTTTCGCCTTCATAGAGGGATGTGACTGTATTTTCAACACCAAAAACGTATATGACATAAACAATTATATAATATTTTATATATTTTATTATGATGTTTATCTAAATATAATATATTACTTATCTTATTTCTATAATGATCTTTGAAAAATGGATTTATTACTCCTACAAACGTATGACCAACCATCTCAATGATCGTAACATACATAATTTTTTGTAACTATATTTCATGATTTGTTTTAATAGTTTAATTGTTTAATAAATATGATAATTATTTCATGGTTATTATTCTATATATGAGAATAATATAAAATATAAGCAAGATGAAATCTTTCATGAGGAAACATGTATGAGAAAATAAAGTAATTATATCCCAAAATAATGAAAATAATTAAATATTAATAATGAACGGGTGATAAGATATTTGAAAACAATAATATATTTTATTATTAATATAATAAAGATTCTATTTTTTTAAAAAAATAAAATCATTATAAATATTTTAAATAGCATCCAATCAAAATAAAGCATGAGGTAAGGGATTTCTTAACTCAATTTTTATTCACTGGTTTAATCGTTTACTCCTTTGATTTCGTCATTCTAATATTATGTGTTTAATTATTTTTAACTGGATTTTTTATTTTAACTTTATTATGTGTATTTATAGTTTTAACCCATAATCCATTCATTGATTAATTCTCACTTCAACATCATGATCATTTTAAAGGTTTATTTCAAAATCTCATTCAAATCGAGATTTTTTAATATTTAATATTAGTTGAAAGAAATTATTTGACCATTTACTAAGAAACCAATTTCATTATCTTATACTCTAGTCATCCATGATATTTCCATTTAATAGTTCCATTTTCGGGACTTTGGTATTTAAATGAATTGAGAAGTTTATTTTCAAAAAAGATGACTTCATTTCTCTTTTCTGTCAGATATTTCATTTCTTCCAAAACATTATTTTTTAAAAATATTTTTTAGATTTTTTCAAATAATGAAAAATAATTTATTAATGAAATTATCACCCAATTTTACTCATAAAAAAAATCAATGGAATCTTATATTTCTTTCAAAATAATTCTTGTTTGGATTTTACTGAAAAAATTAAAGCAATCTTCAATTTATTTTTAAAACAAGTAAATTTCATAACACTTTTATAATGAAAAAGGAATTTTATTTGTAACTCATATGGAATATATGGAATTACCAATCGTCATAAACATCAATTATCTTAATATTATTCTAAAATTTTGAGAGTATCTTTTAAAATAAAATGTTTTTAATAGTGATTTTGAGAAGAAATTTTTTTCCAAAAAAAATAAAATGAATATGATATTATCCTTAAGAATGTTTTCAAATTCATTTTAATGGTATTTATAACCATCAATTACAATAACCATTTATTATTACTCAGATGAGTGTATGTTGAAAACAACCTTATTCTTTCTATAGAAGGTTTATGATAATTTTTACCATGGATAGTATTGAAATCAACATTATTTCTTCATTTTTTAATCATTAACACAAACTTGAGATATTCACTTTCCAATGACCAATAAACATTAAATTACCCCTAAAAATTCATATTATTTATCATTAATTTTCCATTTTCATAAATTTTATCTCATTTATATTTACAATTCTTTACATTGAATTTTATTTGATTAACTAGGGAAATGTTGATAAATATGTATTCATTACTCGATAAAGATATTTAATATGAGTTCATACTAATTATTGAATAAAATAGATCATTTGATATATTAGAATATATTAGACCTACCACAATTAGTTTGGCCTAATATTATATATCCTCTTGATTCATTGGTAGGCCTCATTAGACATATTAGTAAGCTGTCATTAAATGGGTTTCCACATATAGTTTAAACCACATTGTTAAAGGTCTTGACATTGGAGGTATCTTGTTCATGAGACAGGTTGTCTAATAATTAAACATTACCTTCATTAAGAATTAAATTATGATTATACATGTAATTTTCACTATGATATTATATATGGATGAATTTCATTAATAGTTTATTAATTAAATGGCATGTATTTTCAGTTATCTACCTTACCATATTGATTATGAATTATCATGTTATTTTGGCGCCTTCTTAATAATCCATGAATTTTACTATATTTGATAAGAAGGAATATTCTATATGGAATAAAGTTATTCTAAAATAAAAATTATGTTGTAATTTTTGTTTTAAAATCTAATGAATTACTCATGTATATATCTGTATTTTCCAATAATACTAAACTATTCGATCCTTCGGGGTGTAATTATTTATATCTTATTCATATATAATAATGGATAAACTTTCTTCAGGGTTTCTGGGGTCGGGATCTCAACCACAGTAATATTTTTTTATTGTTACCTACTTCAATTATTGATATTACATACAAAGGAATAGGATCCCTGCAATTTTCATTATGAAAATAACCGGGGAATCACAAATTAAAGTTCATGTTTAAATGAACACCTTGTCTTTATGATCTTCCAATTGAATCATCAGTTATATAAATTTAGTTAGGTCTATTTGATATAGAGGAATTGAAATAATCCCAATTCAATATAGATGGTAAAAATTAAACATCACCTCTCTTTGAGGGGGTAAAACTTATAAATCGTCAAAAAATACACCATTATGGAGATCCACAAAAAATGTTACATTTAATTACATTATAACTCAATCACACTAATTACAAGACAATATATTTTTGTATTAAGTTCCCAAAAATACCATAAATATGACCCACTCTACTAGTCTTATATTATCAATATATTTGGAGGACATATTGAATGACATCAGGTGAAAATAATTTCATGCATCATTTTTAATAATCAATATTATCTTAGAACTAGGTTAATAAATATATTACAAGAATAGAATAAGAAATTTTCTTATTGAGAACTATATGATCCCATATAATCTCAAAAAAATATACTACCAATGCACATGATAAAAATTTAATTTTAAGATCTGTCCTTTTCCCTAGTTAGATATCATGGCTCATATAAAAAAGTCATGCTTTCACTTTTAAAATAATAAGAAAAAACAACTACACAAAAATTAAATAATATAAGTCACTTATTCCAAATAGATAATAATATATGGTAGATGATACAAAAATAATACATATTATAGTATAATTAAACACTTAATTTTTAATAGTAGAATGATCTATGGAGTACACTCAACCTATAACCTCTATTTGAGCTTGAGGTATAAATCCTTTGGGTGTGAAATGTAAAGATTCTATTCAGACCTAACTATCCTACTATTCTCCCTGACCAAATATCCCAATAAATGAATGAATTCCCCTAAATAACACACAAAAATTTGGTATAATGATTCTAGGATTCATGGGTTTCTATGTAACCTTCCCAAATAAATTATTCAAACCTAATCGTTAAATCTTCCCATACAAATCATAGGAATTAGACTTCTTTGCTTATAATTTATAATGAGTATTTAGGTGAAATTTATGCATTATCTGATAGAACACCATATATGACTTTAAAAAACATGAAAATTGAGTTA
Source organism: Viscum album (assembly GCA_963277665.1). Taxonomy (NCBI): domain Eukaryota; kingdom Viridiplantae; phylum Streptophyta; class Magnoliopsida; order Santalales; family Viscaceae; genus Viscum; species Viscum album. Next base: position 254,869,267 of record OY728143.1, on the reverse strand, counting down.
CTCAAGTACGTTGGCTTTCCTAGTATGATATAGTTTCCCCAAAAGTCTATTTTTATTATTTCTCGCACTGATCCGTGATTAATTTTTCCTTATGTTTCAATTTGAAAAAGGACCATTAAACTAGTATTGAATTGAAAATAAAACTTCTAGTGAATCTGACTGGAAGAAATTCATTACATAATAAATGGAACCCATATTACTGTGGGAAAAATTTAAAATTTTCTAAATGTGTACTTGAAATCATGACAACATTTTTACCTTTGTATTATATTAAAAAAATTTAGTGACATTTCTATAGTGAAGAAAGCATATACAAATAAAAGAATGAATTGTTCCAACTTCATTTTTTTATTTTGATTGCATTAAATTAGTATATTTAAATTTCATGATTTGAAATTTGTTTTTGTGATGCCAATGATTAGAAAAAATCCTTCAAGAACATTGAGTAATTATTATCTTAGTTAATTTTGAAATATTTTAAAAAGAACTAGTTATCCTTTTTCCATGACATGTATATAATATGTTAAGCATCTATAAAAAATGATTTCCTAGGAATGTAAAAATTTTAATATCATAAACATATCATTCCTTCATATTCTTTAATCTACTTGGGACATTTAAAATTTTTAATTCATAGGTTCCAAGAGCATTTTGATATTTTTGACATGTGTAGTATTGTTGTTTAATTTTTCTATTAACTAAGCATTTTACTTTAGTAAAAAAAATAAATTTAAGAGAATTATAGTGTTAAAATATTAATGGAATGAAATATAGAATTAAATTATATGTTACATTATGTTATATTTTTATTTATTGAAAATAAATCGATATAGTAATTTTTTTTTGAACACTATAGAATGAGCCTTTGTATTAAGATAGCTTATTGAACATGTATTAATTTTTAATTTTTGAGAACGTAAACATAATATATAATTATGTGTTTAATTTTTGAAACTATTTCCTATTGACCTTTAAAAGAATTATATTATGAGTAAAGGTTTTTTTGATAAAAATATTTTCAATTAAAATAATATCATTGTAAAGTATTATTTTACTAAAATTTCTATATATTATGAAATAGATTTATAAAAATAAATTTGTGAGATATTTTATGGATTGTTTTCTAGTATTTTGGTTTTAATAAATATTTAAATATTTTATTTTAAATGTTTCCTGATAGAAATAATTTTTAAAAGATAACCTTTTTGTTTTTTTTGAATTAGGGATTTTTACCAGTTTTTAAGAAGTGGTGTGATGTTTTGAATCGAGGGGTGGAATAATTGTATCGACATACTGAATATTATGGTAGTAATTTATTACCTCTTGGAAATATGTTTCTAAATATTTATTATTATATTTTCTGTGCATGTCGTGCATGTTTTTATTCTGTTAATATAAACATGATACATAAAAATGGAAACAGAGGGTTCAAGAGAGAATGATTTATAAAGGGATAATTATTAAGACACATCATGGGTAAGGAGATATTATGGGATTTGAATTGGTCAGCCAATCAAATTACCATTAATATGGATAATTTTTAGTGGGTGATCACTATTATATGAATATATATCCTTTCTATTATCTTTGGAATGACATGGTTTCTAAAATTCAATGCTAATATTGATTTTTATGAATCGAGTGTCACTATGAGATCTCTAATTGGATTCCTATATAATTTAAATGGGGAATGAGACATGGAACTAGGAGTATGGTATTTACATAATGATTTGGAATCAAATATTATCATTCACAATCTGAATTTTTTGAATCGAGGGTCTATTTAGTGAAATTTGGAAATAGTAATCACCTCATATTTTCATAAGCAACATTTTTTATCTTTCCAGCTAAGTGATTATGTTCTAAAGTAATTTTAATATGTTTGAACTCCCATGATGGTTCTCATCATTTGGGTGTGTAAAAGGTTATTACCCTTTGAATTTATTAATGTGGGACCTATTTTCTTAAAAATATTTAATGTGTGTTACTGCCAATGTTGTTTTATGTTTTCTGATGTCTAGTATCATCTATGATTGATTTCTCTAGAAATAAAACATCATTTTAAATTTCATATACCCTTATATTTATATTTAGGAATATCATATTTGATATTATATATTACAAAGAAGACCATGATTTGAATAAAATGTAACTCTATAAGAAATTATGATATATTAACTATTAAATCAATTCAATCTCTTTAATAAATTTAAATGCATGAAACAACAGGATTGAATGATATATTATACTCTCTTAAAATATTACTACTTAAACATGACCATTATGACCTATCCCTTAAGTTAGTGGGTATGAGTAGAAATAATTAAATTATGAAAATTATATGGTTTACATATGTATAAAATACATTTAGTGGTTATATATTGAAAATTAATAAAATAAGAATCATTTGAATGAAAAATATGTATTTTCGTAAAAAAATTATTTTTCTAAATGTAAGTCTATTTCACTTTGAACAGATAATTAAACATTAATTTTTACCATTTTAATAAAATAAATTTGAAAAAATAAACTTCATTTTTTAAACTATCTACCCAAATTATCTTAGTTTTATGTTTCTGTGATTTTTGGGAAAAGTTCCATTTTTCTATGAGTAGAAAAATACTTATTTTTAGTTAAAATTGATTTTCCATATAAGTTGTTAATAAATAATAATTATATTTTAAATTTATTTTAACAAAAAATTAGATCACATATATTATAATTCCACTAATTTTCCTCTTTAGGATCAATTTTATGTTTACATTCAATTTAAAAACTTTCCATACATTTGAGAACTTTCCATTTGGAAACCCTAATTTTCCTCACATCTGTGGGTATAATTTTAAACTGGATTCTTCAAGATATGTTGATTAAATTTACAGAAATGGATTAAATATTTAGAATCAACATAATTGAAATTTTTTAATTATTTCATATTAATTTTTTACCAATATGAATAGTAAATAGAGTAAAAGTTAGTTATCATTATTAATGTAAAATCTGATTTACCTAGAGATAAACTAAGAAGAAAAGTGTTTAAATACCATTAAAACTATTCAAAAATAAATCGGTTAAAATTAGTTAAAAATTATAACTTCTAAAGGCTTATGAACCATTTTTTTGGCTTATGAAATTATAAAAACTTTGGTGTAATTGATTATTTTCATAAATTACATGTTTTTCATCTCCCCCACTTATAAAAGGCCACCCCTCTACTCCTCTATTCACAATTGAAAAGAAATTTATCAGGGGAAATACCTACCAAAATAACTTCCTTATTACTATACAGAAATCCTAGAGACATTTTTTTATTTAAAACCAATCCAATGATGAATTTTCACTTCTGTAATTCTAGTTTTTATCAATGTACCTATCCCAATAGTTATATGAAACCATTGAAAAATGGTGCATAGTGTAATGGTTTCACAATAGTTTTGAAAAATCATTGGGAAAGGGTTTTCAAAACCACTATATAGAAACGGTTTTAATTCACCATTGGTATAAATGATATATACCAATGGATTTTAAAAACTGTTGGGATAGATTTACCTCAAATTTACCATGAGACATCCCCTCTCCATTCTAGATCTGTTATATTTCGCTCTCATTATATTATTCCCTCTTCCATTCAAATACCACTCTTCCACCGGTGATCCATCGTTGTTTTAATTCAGTTTCTTCCACTTCCAAACGGTTTCTTCCACTTGAAATCAATTTATTCTTATATTTATCTTCAAATTGGTGAGTATGCAATCTTCCATTTATTTTCAGTTTCCCATCGGTCTTCAATCTCTCATCATTTTGATGTATTGATTATGTTTCACATACAATATCTATATACACATAGATTAAATAATTATTTTGTATATAAGACACTTGTATACACTAATTTTTTAAAAATCTATTATATTCTATATGTAAAGATACAAAACATATTTATGCACATAGATTCTTATACACAAAGATTCTGATTCCTCATATTTATACACATAAGTGCAAATTTTGTGTGAAATTAGATTATTGTTTACAATCCTTGACTATGAATTAAACCACCCATTGGGCATGTTATTTAAAATTCATGGAATATTATAAATGATTTAGTAAATTGAAATAGGATTTGATGAACCTCTTTAACCTTGATATCATTCTTTATTCTTGATGTTTATATTTCGATCAATATTATTATTTTAATTGAATTTTAATTTGTTTAATAATTTTTTTATGAATTTTATTAAATAAGGTATGATCTCATTGGCTGTTATTATATTATTAATTGAATTATGATAATGAATTCACACTGATCCTTGAGCAATTTTGGGTTCCTCTTTATGGATTTCCATAAATAAGGTATCATAGGGAAAGTGACACTACATTATGCTGAATTATTATAGTGTTAAATCAGTTAGCTTTTTGCACATGGAATTTAAAACCCCCTTGGTATAGGATGTTTTATATGGAATTTCACATTACTCAGGGTGATGGTAATTTCATTACATGCCCCTCTATTGAGATGATGGGTGTGAACCCTATCATTTTTATTTATAATACTTGGTATGGAATCCTACATTGATTATGATACCCAATATGACATCCTATATTAATTATGAAATTCAATATTGGATCCCATTTTTTATATTTGAGATAGATGGGCATGGTGACCCTTATTTAAATTATTAGACACCTATTTTTATATAGGGACATTGGATTAAGGCCTCATGTCTTGAATAGTAAAACATATCTCAATATAGTTTATATATGTTACAAAATATATAGTGAATATATATGAAATCATACTTATATATATATATATCAATATACATGGTGACACATCAAAAGAGGTATTCGGACTTATATTGAAGTGGGTATAGTGGGCTAGGTGTCCCTTTAAATTTTTTTTCATGTATTAGAGTAAGGTAAATTTAACATAGTGGGTATACCTTGATGTTTGACGACCCTTAAATAACTCATCATTCTGGATTTATATTATTTTCATTGAAAACCTACATTTTTCTAGTTTATGACAACAAGATGTATACCTTTTAAATAACACACCCCATAAAAAATATCACTGATCACTAATACTATAATTAAACCATTTATTAGAAATATATAATTAATTATGTAATTCAATGATCTGTATAAATTTAGACTTAATGAAAACTATTTTCTCATAATTATCAAAGAGATATCATTTTTTATACAATAATTTTCCATCACATCCACCATGTTTCAATTTAATATCATGATTTTATATTTATTGTATTTTTTTATATTTAAAGTATTTTTTTCTTTCATATTATTATACTCATATAGAGTAGTGTGTCAGTTATGGTTTTATATAAACTAGAAAATTCTAATTTAATTAAATATACTTTCAATTGAAATTCAGTCTTATTGAATTTATTTCATAAACTGACTTACTACAAATTTTTACATAATGGATAGATGTTGGATTTATAAAATGGATCAGATCACAATAAGTTTTCAAAACAATTTGGAGATACTTTTAGAGTTTTCATTTTATAATGCATCAGATAGTGGTCGCATACAATGCCCCTGTTATAATTGTGTTTGAAGACCCTGGTTGATCCGTGAAGAATTTAGAAACCATATAACCAAATATGGTTTTCAAAAAAATAACTATTTGCGGTATCAAAATGAGGAGAAAATGTAATCTAAAAATTATCAGGATCTAAATGAGCGGACTATATTAGAGAATTTGATATATGAAAAATTATTGTTTATTCATCATCATGAGAAGGAATGGATGTCGACTTAAGGTTACATTGATACAGTCCAACATGATGAGTCCAATGGAAATGATGAGTTTGATAGGGTGAAAAATTTGAATGATGCTGCAATGAAGCCTTCATATCAACAATGTTGTAAAATAAGAAATCTATAATTTCTAATCCAATTGTTTCCATAGAAAACTATGTATAGGATTTGTAATAATTCCGTCGATTAATTTCTTACATTCATGAAGGAATTACTTCTAGATGATGAAGATATTCCCTCAAACCACTATATGGAACATCATTTAGTGTAAGAACATGGATTTTTATGAAAAAAATTAATGGTTTTCTGAAAGATTTAATCTTATTCTAGGAGGAATATTCTAAATGAAATGATTGTATACAATGTGGAACCTGATGATGGAAGCCAAAATCTAATGGAACACGATCCCATGTGCGACAAAATGTAATGTTGAACATTACATTGATCCCTAGACTATATAATCTTTTCATTCCTGATGAAATATCGATAAAAATGTGATGACATGATACTGAGAGAATTGAGAATAATGAAGTGTTTTTTCACTCTAAAGATGGATTTGAATGTTAGATATTGTATTCTTGATATCTAGATTTTTTAGTTGATGTGCGTAATGTGATGTTGGGTCATTCAATGTGTTCATTATAAATTTTTTGGGCATATTCTTACCTCACACAGCACATAGCTAGTTTTCATACACATTTATAACCATCCCTAATGGTTGTGAATGAAAAACCCGTTTACTTTAATGAGTATACTCACATATGTCCCTTGTAATCCCAAAAATTATATAAATGTATATATTAAAACATTAATAAATTAGTTGAATCTTATTTAGATTATGGGTGTTCACAGATATGATGCGTGTTTGAAAGAGATATTTTAGATTTGTGTTGCGCTTATGTGGACGATCAATGATTTTCCATCTTATGCAGTGATTTTCAGAAGGAACCCGAATGGAAATGGTCTTATCCTATTTGTATGAGGAATACTTTATATATAAGATTTAATGGTTGTTTTAGTTTTAGTTTTATGAGACAATGTAGATTCTTGCTAATGTACCATCTCTATAGAAATAATCATTGACGATTTGACAATACGATATAGATTGATGATCCACTTCAACGTATTTCTGGAAGTGATGTTCATAATGAATTTCAAGATTTTAGTTTTTTATTTGGGAAGGGTCAAATGAAATCTATAAAGATGGAAAGTTCTTCCAATGATACCTATTACAATTTGAATAAGAAGAATTTATTTGAGCTTTCTTTTTGGTCAACCAATTTGTTACAACATTTTTTAGATGTAATACATGTTGAAAATAATATATTTGTAATGTTTCTTTTGATTCTTATAAATATCAAGGGAAAGAGAAAAGATGATTTATGATCTCGTAGTGACTTGGTAGATTGGGGGACAACAAAAAATTGAATCATGTGTGTATCATTGAAAATAAAGGGAAAGTTCTATTTGCTTCTTATGTGATGAAACATGCAAAAAGAAATAAATTTTTGGGATTAAAAGAGACTATTAATGTTCCTGATGGATATTCAAGAATTATATCAAAAAGGGTAAATAGAAGAGATTTGAATATGAAATCTTCAAATATTAATGATTATGATGTTCTTCATTGCGAGTTAATTCCAATATAAATCCATCATATTTTCCCCAAAAATGTATGGGTGTCGGTTATTTGGTTGTGCCATTTGTTTAGAGATCTTTGTGCAGAGATGTTTTCCAAATCATACTTGCAAAAAATGTTGGGAGAGACACCATTAATTTCTGTGTGAGTCAGAGAAAATATTTCATCCATGAGTTTTCATATGCATGTTTCATCAGACTAAGAACCTTCAAATTGAAATACTTAATGGAGGAACTTTTTCTTTTTTTGAAATATCTAAATGAAAGAAATATGTACACATTGAAATATTTTCTCTGGACTAGGAATCATCCTGAAGGTTCTATCGTGAACAGTTACACGACTCAAGAACGTATGGATTTCTGCACAATGTATTTGTCTGGTCTAACAATGAGAACAAATAAACCAAAGAGAAATTAATTAGAATAATATAAGAAAATGGAACCCATTTTTCTATCACATTCTTAAAAATATTGAATTCATATATCATATACATTGAAAACATTAAGACTTGAGGAGTGAGAGATGGTACATCACATGGTTTTGTTCAACTATGATTTATTTGATGACTATATCCAGTAGGTAAATTGAACATATATATCTTATTTCAACACTGGTAATTGTACCTATCTATCAAACCATTATTATTTTTATCTATAATAAACATAAATAAATGATAAATAGAAAGCATCATTATTTCTCTATGAGAAAGAGGGAGACTTTGGATAAAGAAGAGTTTTCTTCTTGGTCGAAATTGAAGGTTTAAATATGGATGTAGTACATAAATAAAATCGAAATTCAATTCTGTTTAATGTTCATTTATATTTCCCGTATCATGTTTTCCTACTAACACTCTCTTTGAGGAAATAAGAGATATGCATTTTGGTCATAATAACGTGTTTTGTGAATGTAAATCAATTATGATCAATGGGTATTTATTTATTATCACTGAATGAGAAAAGAACATAAGATCACAACACGATGGTGTTATACTATCTTCTATAGTAGACTGTTATGTCAGTGCATCGGATAATAGACCTCATTTTAAAAATGTAACTTATTATTGAGTCATTGAAAAATACTAATATCTTATTATTACTCTCATGGTCGAGTCACTGTGATGAAATGTTAGTGGTTTGATTCAATGATGAGGAAGGGAACCTTTATTGATGATTGTTGATCTTGAGTTATTTACATGAATCAAACTCTTGCTTTTGATGAACCATATGTATTGGAATCAATGGAGAAAGAAGTTTTTTATATCGAATAAAATCATCGACTGGAATTTGGAGTCATTATTGATGTAATCCGAAGACATATTATTGATGATAGTGATGATAGAATTGACAAAATCCCTTCACCCAATAGTCCCAATCCATTTATTACTTATGATGACTACAATAAATCAATTTTTAGTGTTAATTACGAACTTGAAGTTGTGATGGAATATATATAGAAGCATTCATCTCTGTTATTAGTTTTTTTAGTTTAGCTCTACTTGAGTCGTTGAGGTTTATTCTAAAAAAATTGAATTACTATTTATTACAGATATTTTTTTATCCAGCTAGACCTTCATGTGGATTTAAAATATTTACTAGTTGTAGTTTTCATTGGGATCCATTTTATAATATTGAATTGAACTGTATTCAGACCTACTAAACCAAACAAGCCTATAACATCTAAATTGTAACAAGAAACTAGATTAATTGAATTGGACATATTAAACTAATTTTGATGAAAAAAAAAGACCTAACCTAAACAATAGATAAATTACATAACTGAAAGTTTGAAACAAATTACCTAAAACAAATAATCAATGTCTCACTTTTAATTTCTTTTTTATTACGCAATAGTTATACTTTTCTAATTACTACAATTTTTTTTTTAAAAATGAATGAAATGAAACCATATGAGGAGTAGTAAATAACAAATATGACAGAAACTAATCATCTAATAGATGAGATGGGAATACCACCATTAGTGCCTATTGGGAGTATTTTATTGAATATATATATATATATATCAATAACCTATAATGTCATGTGATTATTATTTTTGAACTTATATACAAGATCCAACAATTAGGCACCTGATATTTGAAGAGAATCCTAGTAGTGATCCCTATACTAAAGTCTGTAGTATGAGGGGGTGTTATGATCATTTGGCGCTCCCATTGGCAAAACCATTTAGACCCTCCCCTCCCACAAACGTACCAACTTCAACACATTTTGATCTTATTGAGTCGTTAGGGGCACTCTGGATATTTAGGCCTCCCAAATTTTTTCATCACCCTTTACATTTGATCCTCCTCACCCATCTTTGTTATATCCCAAGATGATTTCCACTCCTCGTCCATATAATACAGTTGGTCTGCCATCCATTCCATCTTCTTTACTGTCTACTACTTTTTATCTGGATTAAAAATTTATTCTTCGACTCCTTCTCTAACACAGTCTTTGCCTATGGATCATACAAATGGACCCAATCCATCGGTAGAGTGTGATTTTCCTTATTTTTTAAAGGATCCAGTGGTGCGCATTGAGCAGACTTTCACAGTTATATTTTAAAACCGTAATAGTTTTTTTACTATAATTTATTTTTATTATAACGTGTATTAATATAATATTTTTTTCAATCCTAACAGATACATCTAATTATATCTAGTAGGGGCGGGGATGTACACACAAGTGTTTGGTTTGAAACTAGAGCACACAGTTGATGGGGTCTAAAACATAGACAACAAAATGATAGAAACAAACAGGGTAGTAAAGTCAATGTTTTTTGGAGATGATTTCCAAATACTGTGACATCATTCCTATCAGCCTGATCTCATAGATATAGTTTCCATTCAAATTCAAGGATAATTCTTGGGAAAAAATACGGGTAAAAAAACTACTGGATTTAATGTAATATTATTTTTTTATTTATATGAGTTAATATATTAGTTTTAACTTTGGTTTAATTTTCCTGATGGCGAGGGTTCACAGCAATCATGTATAAAGTATTTAAGTGATATTTGGAGAGCCTATAAGAATTAGTGGTAAGATGGATGGAATTCTATGGTTTTTTCAGAGTTATAGGTGGTAACTTTCATTTATAATTTTTCGATAGAATAGATTTGACAAATGATTACTCATTGGATAACTATCAAGATTAAGGTATTAATCATATTTTTGGTTTTTAAATGAAAATAATCATGTTTTTCATTAATACTATCTTTTATATTATTGAATTTTATTTTTGGAATCATCCTAAAAAAATAGAAAAACAATAATTCTTGAAAATACCTCCACACTTTGGGTGAACTACGATGTCATATCATGAGAGGAAAACGGTACGAATATTTTTTATAATTTTTCTTTAAGACTTGATCTTTCTATTGTTTCCTTCATATTTTGTTCGTTTTCTAAAGTTTTTATTTAATTTTAGTTATGAAATTAATTATTAGTAACCTATTTTTAATTAGGTTTTCTTACATACAAATCCATTGAATAGGCAGTTGTTGAATATTGAAGGATACATGCCTTAAGTAAAACTGTTTTTCTCAAGTAGATGGAAAAAAGATGTATGTGCGGTAAAAAAACTGACATATTAGAAGATTGTAAGTTTTAGTTTTTTGGTTTCAAATTTTAATATCTATTTTAAACTTAATAATATATTTATATGTGTAACATTATTCTTTATAATCCCTTGATGGCTAGCAACCAAACAATTTTGGGAAAAATGATCACTTATATTAGGTGTTGGGAGATGACCACCCTGGCAGAGTACGCTACTGACCTGGGAAGAGTATAGTTCCAATGAGGTATTGGCTCTCTTTAGTTACTATTTGTAGTTCCAATGAGTTCGAAAAGTTTAATTCATAAGAACAAAATGAATTAAAAGGGGAACACATGTGGAAGGACAGTCTTATAAGGAAGACACCGAATTTATAAAACTAATGAATGTTTATTAACCAGCACATCCACTAGATGTCATCGTAGCTTGTGATCAATATATGTCATCAATGCTTTCAAGGTAAATACCTGGAAATTTCATGTAAAATTTTTTCTTAATTTCTTTGGAATTTTACGAGACTGCGGCTTCTGACGGCACTTGATTCTGAGGCCCGGTGTGCCCGGAATCAAGTTTCGAAGTTTAGCTCGAGTACATTCAGTGAACGAACGAGTGGGTTTTTCTAAATTTTGAAGTGCTGCTCGGAATTGAAATCTGAGGGCACCGATGAACTCGCAGCACCGGTAATTGCTTAAGGGGACCCTAAGCGCAGATGTGTTTGGTCACATGAGGTAGTTAATTTTGGGGATTCGATAAGCCTTAACTAAATTGTAGTGTTACAATTTTTTTAGTGGAAGTTAATTTCTCCATAGAGAAGTTGGAGGTGGGGCCACACCTCACCTAACTTCTCAAGAGAGGGTATGACCAAGGGTGGTGGGGTCCGCACCAAACCCCAACCCTTCATCTTCCCTTTAACTCCCATGAGCTTTTCCCCATTTAACACCCCTTGTCTTCAACTGTATAACTCCCTAACTCCCCCGTTATTTGGGTAACTCTTTCTCTCCCTCTATCCCTCATAACTCATACCAACTCACACATTAATTAAATTTTTGAAACTCTTAATCAATGAATTGTTTTAAGTTTTAACTTTTTATGCATGGTATGGTTAAATTAGAATAAGGGAGAAACCTTATTTTATTTTTGGTTGGGTTGTGTGGAGATTTTTGGGGAAAAACCTCTTGAGTTGTGAAGAGCACTTCATCTCCTTCGTTGAAGAACTTCATTCTCTAGTGAAGAACGATTATTCATCCTCCTCTTCCTCCGAAACAAAGGATAATTCACCGACCGCGGTGATAATCGCCACCGACAACATACCTCCCTTCTTCATCACTACAACAAGTGAGGAGACGTCGTTTCCTCTTTAGAAGCACCCCGACGTCCACAGAAATTTACGTCTGACCCCCACGACACCGTTCTCCGCGACACCCGACGTGCGATGTCAAATATCCATGTTGGGGTTAATTTCTTGTTCATGAATATTTTTCCTTTCCGTTCATCCTATTATTTTACGGCCGACTCTCCTCCCCCTTCGATGTTGTGTTTTTCGTGGCATGAGCAAGGGCACGCGGTGCAATGGCACCGCGCAGAAACAATAAAAATGCGGCAAGGAAGCGCGGTGTCGTCGCGCCGCGCCGTGGAGGCCGAACAAAGCTGCGGCGCCGTCGCGTCACGCCGGAAAACCACGAAGTGTCCGCAGTTTGTTTTTTTGACGTGCAGATCGACGGCCGATGACGGAATGGGCCGCATTGGCGTTTTGAAGTCTTCGTAGTGAAGAGCCAGTCCCGGGAGGACCACCAGCGAAGACTGTAGGAAAAACGGACCACCAGAGCGCGTTCGGTGGTCCGCGGAAGATCCTTCTGGCACGCCGCCAGGAGGGTCCGCTGCGGCCAAAGGTGGTGGTCCCGCGACCGTGTGGGACCAGAGGGGAGAACGGGGTTCGTAACCCCCGACAGTCAAAGGGAGCGGCCCCCACATGGGGGGTCGTGGCTTCAATCGGGGGGGGGGGGGGGGGGCAGCGCGCCCCCCCATTCTGCGACCGCTCGTCCGAGTTGAGCTTCCTCGCCATGCGGGCCGCGCCGTAGTGGGTCGGACCCAGTTCGGGCCGGGTCGGCCCAGGCCCAAACCCCCTTTTCTCGGGAAATTTCGTTCACATGCCCATAACATGGGCTACAGACCTCCGATTGATGCACCATCAGTTGATATGCAATCCTTGAATCGAGATGGTCGTTTTGGTATATTACACTCAAGGTTTCAGAGAACATTCCGTACAACCGGGTTGGTTCGAACCCGAAACCAACCGGGCCCTCGGAGCGGAAACACATATAACTTGAGCTCCGAACGTCCGATAGATGTTCCGTAGACTTTGTTGAATTATTCATGATGAGACGGTTATTTTGGAATATATAACCAGAGGTTTGGAAGCAGTTGGACAGTGGCCAGGTTGGATTGAACCTAAAATTCAACCGGGCCCCTAGAACGGAAAAGATGATAACTATCAGACCGGACGTCTGTTTGACGAACCGTCAGCGGCGTTGGTGATCATGTTGAAAAATATTCCCTATGAGTATACCCTATATGAGTTCTAGGTATATTTGAGATATGGTCGGGTTGGTTTGTACACAAAACCAACCGGGCTCTTGGACGAAAAAACTAATAACTCACAGATCGGACATCTGATTGACGCGCCGTCTGTTGCGTTGAGACCCCTATGACGAGGCTGTCATTTTAGATACTTTTATTCGGCACTTTGTGATACTTGGAGTATCGACCTGTAGCTAATGGAGAGAACCCTCCCGGATATGAGCGTACGGAGTACAAAGACTGTATAGCCAGCTGAGACCTGACGACTGCTTGACCGACTCGACTTGGAGTGAGTCGACTAGCCGAGTGGACGGAGCACTACTATGTTTGGCTGCAGACCCATGGTGGACGGAGCGCTTGGTAGCAGGCAGCAGACTCATGGTACTCGACAGGAGGAGTACCTCTACAAGCTATTAGGGTGGATGCACTACTATGTTTGGGTGGCAGACCCCGGCAGGAAGTACTACTGTGTTTGTGTGGCTTACCCGTGGTACTCGATAAGAGGATTAACTCAGCAGTCTTAGGCTAGTGAGAAGTACCTCGGAGTCGTGACAGGATCACTGTACTCGTCAGATACTGGGCTCTTCAGCAGTTACGGTTTTGATAATGAAAATCCTGGTTTGAGCTGAGTTGATGACCTATGTGTTTACCTCATGATTGAGATGGGTCACTTGATAACTTAGGTATATGTATGGACATATATCTATGTAGTGGTTATGCGTTGATTTCATAACCTCTATGTTTCCTCATCATTGAGATGGGTTACTTGATAACTTAGGTATAAGTATGGGCTTATACCTATGTAAGGGTTATCTGTTGAGTTTCTTATTTGTGGTTATCCTTGTTTGATTTAGAGAGTCCTTAAGGGTCTCGGGGTCTCTACTGAGTATCGTTATACTCACCCCTACACGGTCTATGCCCGTAACTCGTCGTGTCGGATGTAGACGACAGACAGATCTGACAGAGGCTGAACGATCGAGGACTGGACGGTACCCGGAGGTGGACCTCATGACGAGTAAGTATTCTGGAGGTGGACTTCATGATGAGACAATACTCGGAGGAGGTTGAAAGGTGAGAGCGTTTTGGAGGCTATCTGTACCTACCCTTCAGGTAGGATCCATGGTGGACGATCCAGGAGCTGCGCTATCTATACCTACCCATCAGGTAGGATCTGAGGTGGACGACCTAAGAGTTGCTTTTATTCTTCTAGTTGCTTGTCTTTTTTGTTGTACTTTCGTTCTGTTGTAGTCGTACTTTCACTTGGGTTTGTATTCTGGCCCATTTAATTTTCAACACTTCTTTTGTACTAAGTGTTTTACTTCCACTTGTACTCTGTGGTGTTTTGTTTACTTTTATAAAGGCAATGCCTTCCCAGTTATCGAGATTTACTCCTTTGGTGATAGTCGCCAGCCCCTGGCCTATGGAAGGCGGGATTTGGGTAGTCACGGCATGGGCCCCGAGGACGGGTCATGAAAAATTGGTATCAGAGGAGCCGTTTCTACCACAGGATATATAACTCTGATATTTTCTTTTCTGTGAAGCAATAGTGTTAAGTGTACTGAGTGTGGTCTTTAGTTCAGGGAGTCCAGTGTTGGTGTGGCGGCCGACGTATCCATACACCAGGACCCTGACTACTGATTTCCGACTTTGTGCACGAAAACACTGATTACGTGTGTGTTTCGAAAAGTTTTAAAGTCAGCTCAAACCAGGTCAGATCACCAGGTATAAAATGTTGACCGTGTCGCATCTTTTCAGGATTTCTCCACGGAGATAGTTCGTTGGAGTTCTGAGATTTTACTTGATGATGGCCCACCGAGCGACGAGGCTCCGGTACAGGGCCCATTTATTATATTGGCACCCTCGGGTGGTGTACCAGCAGCACCACCACCTGTTGGGAAGCAGATGCCATATTCCATACTAGCAGACGCTGCATGCGGGAAAAGTGCATTTCACGAGTTCCAGCAGCAGAGGCCTCGGTGGTTACGAGGCAAGGCAGATTCCCAGACAGCAGAGGACTGGCTGGAGGCGATTGCTAGAGTTTTCTGCCTAGCTGAGACATCAGTAGAGTGGATGGTGGACTTGGATACTAGTGTTTTCCAGTCAGTGACCATGAGGATGGTCCACATTGTGATGAGGCTTCGGTATGTGGACTGATGCCTGAGATAGTGCCTTCAGGTAGTGTGCCAGCTATACATCACTACCTGTTGGTCAGTAGTTACAACTGGCGGTACCGGTATGTGATACGTGTAGACTTACTGCCTTACACATGTCCCAACATCAGATACCCTCAAGTTCTGAGGCAAGGATGACTCACAGGCAGCTGAGGACTAGCTTGAGGAGGTGGCTGAGAGTTTTCTAGAGCTTATACAGCTTCGGCAGGATGACATATCGGTAGCTAAGAATTCATCGGGGTGTACCAAACCATTCCTAGTACTCGATGAATGTGATGTGATCGGTGCTTCATGGATTAGACATCCAAGCCAGCACCTTTTCTCTATGCATTCCTACTTATGCTAGGGTGCTAGAAATAACCTTTGTGGTTGAGAATTATTTTGCTGAATGGATGTAGTCAGTGAAGGTTAGCAGTGGGAATGCTGGAAACTGGTGCCAGTCTCGGAGACTTGGGCGTGTAAAATGTTTCAAGAAGAAGAAATGTTAAGGACAGATGAATATTAAAGGTGGAAGACATGGAAGTAGAGTTATGATAGTAGCATGGGGTGGTGAACATTTGACATGTTGCAACCACCCTCCCTTGTAATCCCCACTAGGCTTAGGGAGATGGAGGGTGGGGGAAAGAGTAGATTCATGCAGTCAAGGAGTGCGACTAAAAGGCTCTAAGGATGATTCTATGTAGGGACGATGTCTTCTACTAGCTTTCGTAAAAACAAGACATTGATACAAATCATTCCTTCCTTCCATGAATCATGTCCCAGGCCTGGAGTTTCCAGTAAGCCGTAGACTTGACCCTCACGTCTGGAGATACCTTTGGGAGGAGACTCGATAATCACACTTACACCGACAATGTGATATGACCCATGAGGCGAGAGTTTCGGTTGGAATCTCTTGGTGGCAGCGTCGAGTCCTTACGACGTTGGTATCGGTATGGATTGGATTCACAGTTCATACTCAGATTAACTATTTTAGGCAAAAAGGTTTTGGTTTATCTACAACGTTGGGATGGGGTTTTCCTTGGTCGGCGAAAAAGGAAAACTCAGGCAGCACATGACTAAATCATGCATAAGAGGGTGCATTCGATCACTCAGGAAATGGCCAAACATACCATTGTGCCAGAATTCTCCAGATTTGCGGCACCACTTCTAGCAGGGCTTTTAGGAGCTGGGTTGACCAGTGTGCCCAACCTGTGGGCGTTTTTTACATAGTTCACTGCGATGCATTAGGGACCGGACTCGGGTGTGTCCTGATGTAGGAGTGGGTAGTGATTTCCTATGGATCACGGAAGATGAGACTGCACAGAGCTGACAGGAGGCCCCTAGTGTTCGAGGATGACAACCACATCCTTATACGGGTCTCACCTCAACGAGGTTTATAGAGATGTGGTCGAGGCGGTAAGTAATCTCAGAGGTTCAGCGGACCTTTTCAGGTCCTCATCAGGGTAGGCGATATGGCTTACTTTTTGACCTTTCCACCTCAGTTGTACTGGGTGCACGATGTCATCCTCGTATCTCATCTAAGGAGATAAGTGCATGACCCTTCACACATCATCGACCGCAGGGAGTTGGACATTGATGACGGGGAGACATTCACAGAGGTTCTAGTAGGAGTTGAGGATCAACAGAAGCGGGTCCTACGAGGATGGTCGATTCCTCTTGTGCACTTTTTTTGGCAGCACGTGAACCTCCAGGTGAGCACATGGGAGCGAAAGGCACAGATGCATGCTCAGTACAACTTTTTGTATCTCTAGTTTGTGTTAAAGTTTTACGGGAACGTATTTCCCTGAGGTGGGAGTAATGTAAAGAACCGAAAATTTCACGGAAAGTTTTCTCTTAATTTCATTGTAATTTTACGAGACTGTAGCTTCTGACGGCACCTGATTCCGGGGCCCGGTGTTCCCGGAATCAAGTTCCGAAGTTTAGCTCAGGTACGTTCAGTGAAAAAACGAGCGGGGTTTTCTAACTTTTGAACCGGTGCTCGGAATTGAAATCTGAGGGCACCAATGAACTCGCAGTGCTTGTAATTGCTTAAGGGGACCTTAAGTGCAGATGTGTTTGGTCGCATGAGGTTTTTAATTTTGGGGATTCGATAAGTCTTATCTAAATTGTAGTGTTACAAAATTTTTTAGTGGAAATTAATTTCACCATAGAGAAGTTGGAGGTTGGGCCACACCTCACCTAACTTCCCAAGAGAGGGTATGACCAAGGGTGGTGGGGTCCTCCCAAAACCCCAACCCTTCACCTTCCCTTTAACCCCCACGAGCTTTTCCCCATCTAACACCCCTTTTGTTTAATTGTATAACTCCCTAACTCCCCCATTATTTGGGTAACTCCTTCTCTCCCTCTCTCCCTCATAACTCATGCAAACTCACACTTTAATTATGTTTTTGAAACTCTTAATCAATGAAGTGTTGGAAGTTTGAACTTTTTATGAATGGCATGGTTAAAATAAAATAAGGGAGAAACCTTATTTTATTTTTGGTTGGGTTGTGTGGAGATTTTGGGGGGAAAATCTCTTGAGTTGTGAAGAGCACTTCATCTCCTTCGTTGAAGAACTTCATTCTCCAGTGAAGAACAATTCTTCATACTCTTCTTCCTCCGCGACAAGGGAGAAGTCGCCGACCGCAGTGATCATCGCCAATGACAACGTACCTCCCTTATTCATCATCGCTACTAGTGAGGAGACATCGTTTCCTCCTCAAACGCACCCTGACGTCCACGGAAATCTACGTCCAACCCCCGCGACGCCATTCTCCGCGACACACGACGTGCGACATCAAATATCCATGTAGGGGTTAATTTCTTGTTCGTGAATATCTTTCCTTGTCGTTCATCGTATTATTCTTGTGCCGCCTGTTATCATTATATTGGGAGGAGGTCGGACCGCACGAACACGGCCGACTCTCCTCCCCCTTTGATGTTGTGTTTGTCGCGGTATGAGCAAAGGAGAGCAGTGCAACGACACTGAGCGGAAACAAGATGAATGCGCCGAAGAAGCGCGACGTCGTCGCGCCGTGCTGGAAAACCACGAAGAGGTCGCGGTTTGTTTTTTTGACGTGAGGATCGACAAGTGATGACGGAATGGGCCTCAGAGGCATTTTGAAGTCTCCGCAGTGAAGAGTCGGTGTCGGGAGGACTACCGGCGAAGACCGCAGGCAAAACGGACCACCGGAGCGCGTCCGGTGGTCCGTGGAAGAGCCTGCCGGCGCGCCGCCAAAATGGTCCGTCGCAGCTGAAGCCGTGGGGGCAGACGGTGGTTATGTGGCCGTGCGGGAAGAGGGGAGACAAGGGGCCATAACCCCCGGCGGTCAAAGGGAGCGGCCCCCACGTGGGGGGGGGGGGTCGGGGCTTCAATTGGGGGGGCGCATGCCCCCCCTTTCCGCGACAGCTCGACCGAGCCGAGCTGTCTGGCCATGCGGGCCACACCCACCCAGTACGGGCCGGGCTGGGCCACGCCCTAGTGGGCTGGACCCGGACCTGGGTCAGGTCGACCCGTTTCGGGCTGACCTAGGGGGTCTCGTGACGAGTCGGTCCAGACCTGAACCCCCTATTCTCGGGAAGTTTCGTTCAAACGCCCATAACATGGGCTACGAACCTCGAATCGACACACCGTCAGTTGAGATGCGATCCTTGAATCAATATGGTCGTCTCAGTATATTACACTCAAGGTTTCGGAGAACATTGGGTATGGTCGGGTTGGTTCGAACCCGAAATCAACCGGGCCCTCGGAGCGGAAACACTTATAACTTGAGCTCCGGACGTCCGATAGACGTTTAGTCGACTTTGTTGGATTACTATTGATGAGACAATTCTTTTGGAATACTTCACCTGAAGTTTGGACAAAGTTGGATAGGTTCTGGGTTGGATTGAACCAAAAATCCAACCGGGCCCCTAAAATGGAAAAGCTGATAACTTTCAGACAGGATGTCCGTTTGACGAACCGTCAGTGGCGTTGGTGATCACGTTGAAAAACGGTCCCTATGAGTATACAATATGTGAGTTAGGGGTACATTTGAGATACGGTTGGGTTGTTTTGTACACAAAACCAACCGGGCCCCTAGAATGAAAAGGTTAATAACTCACAGACCGGACGTCTGATTGACACGTCGTCTGTTGCGTTGAGACCCCTATGACGAGGCGGTCCTTTGAGATACTTCTTTGTGCAACATTGTGATACATGGAGTATCGACCTGTAGCTCGTGGAGCAGACCCTCTCAGAGACAAGCATACGGAGTACGGAGACCATGTAGCCAGCTGAGACCTGACGACTGCTTGACCTACTCGACTTGGAGTGAGTCGACTAGCCTAGTGGACGAAGCACTACTGTGTTTGGGTGCAGACCCACGACGGACGGAGTGCCTGGTAGCAGGCAGCAGACCCGCGGTACTTGACAGTAGAGGTACCTCTGTAGGCTATTAGGGGGGATTCACTACTATGTTTGGGTGGCATACCCCGGCGGGAAGCACTATTGTGTTTGGGTGGCTGACCCACAGTACATAACAAGAGGAGTACCTCAGCAGTCTTAGGTTAGTGAGCAGTACCTCGGAGTCGTGACAGGATCATTGTACTTGTCATAGACAGGGCTCTTCAGCAGTTACAGTTTCGATAATGAAAATCCTGGTTTCAGCTGAGTCTATGACCTATGTGCTTACATCATGATTGAGATGGGTCACTTGATAACATAGGTATCTGTATGGGCATATATCTAAGTAGTGGTTATCTATTGATTTCATAACCTCTGTGTTTCCTCATGATTGAGATGGGTTACTTGATAACTTAGGTATAAGTATAGGATTATACCTATGTAAGGGTTATCTATTGAGTTTCTTCATTGTGGTTATCCTTGTTGGATTTAGAGAGACCTTGAGGGTCTCGGGGTCCCTACTAAGTATCGTTATACTCACCCCTACACAGGCTATGCCCATACCTCGTTGTGTTGGATGCAGACAACGGACATCGCTGATGGAGGCTGAGCGATCGAGGACTGGATGGTACCCGGAGGTGGACCTCACGACGAGTCAGTATTCCGGAGGTGGACTTCATGATGAGATGATGCTCGGAGGAGGTCGACAGGCGAGAGAGTTGTGGAGGCTATCTGTACCTACCCTTCAGGTAGGATCTGTGGTGGACAATCCAGGAGCTGTGCTATCTTTACCTACCCTTTAGGTAGGATCTAAGTTGGACGACCTAGGAGATGCTTCTATTCTTCCTACTGCTTGTCTTTTCTGTTGTACTTTCATTCTGTTGTAGCTGTACTTTCAGTTGGGTTTGTATTTTGGCCCATTTACTTTCCAGCACTTCTTTTGTACTCAGTGTTTTACTTCCTCTTGTACTCTGTGGTGTTTTGTTTACTTTTATAAAGGCAATGCCTTCCCAGTGATCGGGATTTACTCCTTTGGTGCTAGTTGCCAGCCCCTGGCCTATGGAAGGTGGGCATGGGGTACTCACAGCACGGGCCCCGAGGACGGGTCGTTACATTCATTATATAGGGCTCGAGGTAGAAGTTCATGTGGTGGTTTAGATGATGTCATTCCTGGTGATGACGATGGTGAGGAAGAGGTCAACGATGGGGATGATGACAATACTAAGGACGATGATGAGGATGAGGCTAAGGGGGAGGCAGAGGGGGAGGATGAGGTTGTGGCTGATGTCAAGGATGAGGACATGAATGAGAATATGAGTATTGAGGAGGAGGAGGAGGAGGACGGGGCTGATGATGATGGTGATGATAGTGATAGTGATTGTGATGATGTAAAAATAGATCCATTTCATTTTTAACAGTTTTTACTAAAATTTGATGTTTTTTACCTTATTGTGGAAGAATATATGTGTGATTTGGTTGGTTACATTATGCTAATCTTGGGTATCCTGAATACTATATAGTTTTTATCAGAGAACCTTTTTTCCAGTGTATTGTAATATTTTTTGAAAAATTAATTGGGTTATTTGGGTATTCAAAATATAATTCAACATTTAAAGGATTTATTAGGTCTGTGGTCTTACTTGTATCTTTATTTCATTATCTATAATTGGATTCAATGAATTTTATTTTTACATGGAATCAAAGCTATTTTATTACCCTACCAATACTTATCCATGACACCCTCCACAACTCACCACACTCCCTCCCAACACCACCCATGTCCATGGCCCCTCCAATTATCACCTTCCATGTTATCTCTTTATCACGATATTATTGTTCCATGACATATTTTCAAAGATTTGGTGGTGTTCAATATTTCCCAACTCCTGGAATTTCTTGTGGACGTGGCCATAGACACATCATTTTACAACATTACGGAATAAAATTTCATCACATAGTCATCTATTAGACTCTCAATGGATTCCCAATGGACCTTCACAATACCCGGGTAGCCTTCAATGAGTAACAAGATCCACCAAAGCATACACTGAATCTCTCTACTAGAGAACATGAGATTATTCATTCCCATTATACCACTTATTAGTCATCTTGATCCGATTCATTGTCTTTTTATGGTTTATTTTATGGGACACCATTTTGATTCAATCTCATTCATAATTTTAAAATGTGATTGGTTGATCACCATTGAGATCATGATGATGGCTACCATAATCCATAAATTCATGGATGGTTTATTCAATCTCTCTTTGAGTAATCATTCTACTCAATTTCATTACAACCCTTCATTTAAATACATCTATAAAAATCATTACATACTATAAATAACCAATTCTAAAAAATCATTCGTGTTCTAAATAATAGACTCATAAATAAATAATTGAAAGACAATAATGATGTATATTGCTCAAATGGGAAGTAAATGGGTTTTTCTCCCCAAGAAATGCACATTTTTCCGGTCATTTTCTAAAAAATAAGTTTCAACTATGTCAAAGTGTCATAAATAACACACAATTGACTAGATGATAAAAATATTTGTGATAATTTTATGTAAAGTAAAAAATTTGATATGTTTCCACCAAAGAAAATGATATGGGTTCGTTGTAAGAGTGTTTTTTATATAAAGGTTGAAATAGAAAATATTATGTTCTAGTACATGCCTTGTTTGGAAGAGTCTGCCATTTTTATGTGCTATTGAAAGTGTTTCTTACGTTTTTAAATGTTTTGTATGATGTTATAGACAATGGAGGGGATTCTGGATGGATGTTCTACATAATTTTGGAGAAACTCTATACCAACGGCTTCAAACCTTTGGTACAGTGTGAAAATTCAAAGCTTTATCAATAGTTTACTAGAACCACTAGTAAAAATCGATACCAATAGTTTTAAATTATTTGTTCAACTATAAAATTATAATATATAACAATGGTTTATAAACCATTGGTATAAATATATATTGTTCGTTGTTCTAAAACCATTGGTATACTGACATTTATATAGCTCTATACCAATAGTTGATGTAGAACCGATGGGATAAGCCTATCCTAATGCCTAACTAGACAATGTTTTGGGAAACTATTGGTATTTGATATAACAAAAATTTTCAAGCCTATACCATTAAATTAAAACCATTGTCATAGAGGGCCTATCTAGTAGTGTCCGGTGAAAATCTAAAGAGGAAATTTGAAGAAGAGTTAATGTTCAAAATCAGTCATTTTTTTATTTTATTTCATATTCAACCTCTTTAAAATATTTTCCAAATATGATTTTATAAAATAAAACTATCTAAAATATTAATATATATTATTATGTTAATTTGATAATCTATATTCAACAGCACTATTATAAAATTTTAAACCAACTAATTGATCATGTGTAAGGTAGACTACCACCTCGAGAACTGATGTAACTCATCTTCAATCAACACCTATCACTATCATATATAATGATAAATTTAATATTTATATATATTACTAATTAAATTATTATAATTTCTGAATAATTTTATCACATATACCTTCTTACATACAATTATTTGGGGGGATGATAATGTCACTCGTGGGTACGAAAGACTGCAACCTCCTGATGCGATGTAATTCATTTTTCACTTATGCTCTACATGAAAGGTATAAATTAAAATTAAAATGAATATATGTGATATTTATGACCTAAAAATACATATGGAAATATAATATCCCAAATAACTTCTTATCTTACAATCATTTATAAAATATTAATGTCGCTCATGCATATGTGTGGACGACCGCCTCCACATAACGATGTGAAATATTTTTCATTCAATTTTTACAATGATGGTAATAAGGACATATTTTATTAATATAAATTCCATAAATAACAAAATAATTATTCTAGAATGGTAAATTATGATTTATTTTCCATTAATTTCAGCAGTCAAGAAAAATGGAAACATCATTCATTCATAATTATGGCTTACCATCTCCAAGAATGATGTAATCCATTGTTTATCTATAAAATTTATAGATTATTTTAAATAAATATATAATGAATATATATTATATTTATATCAGGGTATAAATTATATATTTGATTTAAACCTTATCAAATTAAAATGACCAAAATATCCAAAGTAAAACATAAATGAAAAATGAAGCCCTTACTACCCAAACCAACGATCTTGAAAAAGAATTGATAATAAATGGGTGATAAAATACTATAAGTAAAAAATATATTGAATGATATATATGAGAATATTCTTGTATTAAATTTATAAAAAACATGTTTTCTTATAAAATAGGTTCGGAAAGATGTAAAGGAATTCAATTCTAATGTAAGTATTTCTCATCTCACTTTTACTTCTGTGAGACAAATACCATATTAACCATTTATTCCTTTATATGGTTGATATAGTACCCCTTTTTATTATGTATAACATGAATATATTTATCTTCCTTTAACTATTCAA
Organism: Viscum album; assembly: GCA_963277665.1. Taxonomy (NCBI): domain Eukaryota; kingdom Viridiplantae; phylum Streptophyta; class Magnoliopsida; order Santalales; family Viscaceae; genus Viscum; species Viscum album. The sequence continues at coordinate 254,844,722 of OY728143.1, read as the reverse complement.
TAAAAAAACGTTTTTTTAAAAAACCAAGTTTTCTAAAAATGATTTCAAAATATTTTATAAATGATTTATTAAAGAAATTTTTATCCATTTCTTACTTTTTATAAAAAAATTGAAAATATTCTTCATATCATTCTCAAAACAACTCTATTTTTTCTTTAACCAAAAATGTATACAGAATATTTGTTCTAACATGTACAACATGAATAGTATTTCTTACCGTCACGACCACTCAATGTTTTAAATATTAAATTCTAAGTCACAATTGTTATTTTCAAATAAGATGATCTTCAAGATGTTTTGTGAACTATTTGTTTTTAAAAAAATATTATCTATGGTAAAATGTAATTTTCATAAAAAAATTATGGAGTCATTATATTATTTACATTTAACAATGAAATTAGCCTAAAGTTTTATTTATGATAGAATATGGATGTTTTGTATTGATATAAACTTTATTCTTTATTTCGATGGTTTATGATAAATTTGAATGAGGATATACATCATTATTATCATTCCCTATATTACTCTATATGGTTTATGATTTTTTAAATTAATTGGGGTAAGTTTTGCCATTTTATATTTTAGTTTTCCAATAAAAATATTTATGTTTATTATGTTTTACCGATTTCATATGAGTAATTCATTAAAATTAGTATGTGATAGGTGGATATCGGTAATAATGGTCCCCTCGATTATTAATATCCACTTTCCCATACGTTTATAGATGGTATATTGTGCCCAATTTTAGTTGACTCCCCATATCCTACTAGATGAATTAATAAAATCAATATTTTAATTGGGTATTTCAAATACAAATAAACATAAATGGGACCCCATTATAAGTTGTTATATTATTCATTTACAACATTCTTACCTCTTCTACTCTAGTAGTATATTACAGTAGTATGAATTGAGATGATTTATTTAGTCGGTTGAAAATCACATATAGAATGTGCTTTCATCATAGGGTATGAGGTAATACAATTATGAAATCAATAGATATGTCATAATATTTCAAAATTTTGGTAGGAATGGGATCAATCATATCATAAGACTTTTGATGCTTTACTTTCACTAGTTATAAAATAATGTATCTCCACAAATAGTTCATAATTTCTCTTCTCATTCAAGTCCATAATTACAATAATTTACTGGTGTAATACATAATAGTAGTGTTCGGGTGAACAAACCATTTGGAGTGATGAAAATATTTCACCACGAGTCTTCTCAATAAATCTAGCACCTCATGTCTCTTTTTTCAAAACAAATCCTAAGAATTGATAAAACACATTAGTGGCCTAACCATCCTATATATTCATTCCCATATTCTTACATTAATCATCCCTTATTTTCTCTACATCAATAATCTGAATCATATATAAACTAATATAAACCATATCCTAAAACATTTCCAACTTATCTTATGTCACCTCTAGGTGAATTTCAATAAAAATTCTCATTATATTCTATTAATCAATAGAATCTATCAAATATTATGGTTAAAATATTCCACTAAGATTATCGGTTTCCATGTTTCACTTAATAGATGTATATGAACGGTCGTAATCAATATTTTTAATCTATTAAACTCATAAAATTTTCATAATATTCAAATATTTTTTATAGAATTTGTAACATAAAGTTTGGTAAAAATAATAATCGGTGAACTTATAACTAAATATATATTCCCACTAATAGTTTAGATAAAATACATAACAACCTAACCTCATTTGTTTTATAATTTTATTTATTTATTTATTTATTTTGTTTAATCCTATTATTTTTTCCCTAGAAAATGTGAAAAAATAGAGCCAATTTTAGAAGATCCAAATGCATATTTGAGGCAAGGTTGAAAAATTCATGTGTTCTTTATATGAAACATACTATGGTCCCTATAGTGAGGCTTATATGGTTGGCACATAGTTTGGACAAATATTTTTCCAAATCATTCCATGTGTTTGGATTTTAAAAAATAAAATATTTCAATTGTTTATCTCTCCCTTCTAGACACAAAAATATAACCTATAACCTCCCCTAAATCTTTCTCATGTGATGCAAGGATAAAATCTCCCATCTGCATGTCTCTCTATGGATTCCCTTTTCTCCTTGAGTGATTTTTGGTGGTTTCTCTTTAACTAATAGTCATATATAATATTTCATAACACAACTTCCCACATTCACTCTTAACTTCATGATTTCTTCTTCTCCTGTCATTATGGGTTAGTTTTCGATGAATTTTATGTAGGATTTTGGTTCTACTTTGTTTTGGTCCTTGTTGTATGTGCATGTGATTGGTTCTTCAAGACATGTTCATTCCATAATTGAGGGTTCTATTATATTCACAATTTATTGAGGTAGTTTTACACTTGTATTTGGGAATGAAATTCATGAACTATGATTACATATGTTTTTAAACAATAATTTTTACATAAAATATTAATAATAAATAGGTTCATTGGTTTATTTGTAGGTAAAATCATGTATCAATTGATTTTAATTTCAATTGAGAGTATTTTTAAAATTTGAAGTATTTTATAAATTAACATTAATTAATCTTCTGCACCAAGTGCCTATAAAATCTCCCTATGGAATTCAGTAAATGGATTTAAATTATTTAACTGTTTTTGGGTCTTTAAATTGATTTCATAATGTTGGAACCAAAAATGAAAACTGTGTTTGTTTCAAAAAAATAATGTTTTGAACCTCCAAAAAGTCTAAGGTATTTGATAAATATTTTCAATTGATTTTCATGCTAGTTTTATTATTTCTGTTTTAAAAATTAATGACAATGAGATCTGTCAAGAACCATTAAAATAACTATCCAATCCTTTTATAGACATTGAAAGGGAAATCCATGTTTTTTTTTGAAATTTTATTCATAAAGTATTTTGGTTTTTATTTTAATATTCATCTTATTTTTTTACTGATTTTATATTTTTGTGTTATTTGTGGAATTTCTTATTGATGATATACATTATTTATTTTTATTGTTATTCAATCCCCATCAGAATCCAGAGTACATTATTGGGAAATCCTATATCTAGAAGAGGTTCTCCCACCACTATCCATGAAACAACCATATATATGGAAGCCTGATAGACCAGTGACTTGTAACTAGTTTCATTACATTAATTAAGGCCCCCCTACTTAGTGACACATATTCCCTAAGTTCCCCTAACCGTTGGGACCTTGGGTTGTTTTCCCATGCTGATTGTTTTAATTGTTATTTATATAGTTTTTATGCACATATTTATTTTGGAATCTCTTTGTTTCTTACTCCTTTTTTAGATCATGACTTTATAAACTGTCCTTGGAATAATACTTTTAAAAGTGGCCAAATTTTTTTCAGATTTGTGTTTTTAAAAAAGAAGGTATCATCCCACAATGTTATTTTAAATTATTTTTTCATTTTTAGAGATTAAAAAATGTATTTAAATTAAATATATATCTAAATGGAATTGGATTTTATATGTTCATGCCTGAAAACACTATATTCTAAAATGTGTTTTAGTTCCCATATAAGTGTTATATCACTGAGTGGGGGGGGGGGTTGAACCAGTTATCCATTTGTTTTATAAATTCTTATTAGAACTAAAAATTTGAAAAATTTAGTCTTTTATCCACTCAAAGATATCTCTTAAACATACCTTGTATAAATTAAATATAATGAAAGATATTATATCTCGACATTTACAAGGTTCAGTAATCATACCAACACCATGCCAGGTCTGTTATACCACCCTACATAGATTGTTTACTAACAGCTTTTGGGATTATAAATGTATAAGAAACAACTATTTATACACTCTAGTAATAAATACATTGGTTATCCATGGTTCGACCCACCAACATTGAACTCTTATATTGTATTTTTTATTAGTTGTAACTACCCTTATTGTATCCACTTTTTTAATGACTAGTAATACCACCATCCATAATCCTATTCAAAACCTGTTATACCACCATAAATAAGAAATTATTTCATCATTATTGTTCCATTGTAGAGATATATTCTTCTTCAGATGTTCTACCTCTAAAAAAATTGTATATTCTTTTTCTGTCTAAAACTTCTTATGTTCCTCAATAAGTGTTTTATGTGTATGTTAGCCCTAAAACATCCTTGTGTTCATGGAAAAACCTATATCTTCTTAAAATATAATTTATTTTATCTTTTTATGGAAACCATCATTAATAAAATTCTATATGGTTTCAGTATGTTCACTATTCTCTATTTGATTCTTCGCATTATGGTGTTCTCTATTCAATGCACCTTAGTATGGTGAATATAAATCTTTTGTGCTCTCTTTGATTCACTCTCTCTTTCACTGCTCGATCGAACTCCCCTTTAACAAAAAAAATCTTTGTTTGATTCTCTTTTTCCTTAAAAAATGTAGGATCTTCATTGGAAACTTCTGATGTACTCTTTCATAAAAACATCAATGATTCCACTATTTATAAACAACAAAAACATCATCTATGATGGAGACCACACATTTCAAAGGTAAAAATCATCCAAAAATAAATTATGATTAGGAATATTTAAAATAAAACATCCCCCTCAACACAACTATCGTTTTAATTCCTTAAAAAATTATGAAATATCAGAGTTGATATTCTTTCATAATGTCTCCTTACATTTTAGCATAATATATCTCTTCATATAATCCTTAAATATCATCTATATTTATCAACATTGAATGAACAGCTCAGTATAATCACTAATAAAAACATTATATAATTATTTAATGCTCCTCAAACATTTGTTTGGTGTATAAATATAATGAATTTTTTTTATTAGGAGTCTCTATAATAAATCCTATGTCTTATAAAATCTATCTAGTAAACCATAAAATTTATCTATTCGGTGGACTCAAAAATTTATCATATATAAAATATACCTTCATGTGGTTCCACACTATTAAGAACCCTTTATTTGATGGACTCAAAATCCTTTTGTCTTTTCACTTTGGAATTCTATTTATAATGACATTGTATATCTTAATCCAATGTATCATTCAAGAATAATTATGAGATAAATTCATATTTCTCCATCCCATGTAGCTTCATATATTTTATTCCTAGTTATCTACATATATAAACTCCATCCAATAATATTAACAAGGTATCTTCCATTTAGGAATTCTATAAATCTTTATTCAGTTGGAGGTACAATGTATCAATCTTGTCATAATATAATATTATAGTATCGGACTCCATAGTGTCTTACACTATACTCCATGACTTCCTAAAATTGAACATTGTATAGTTTTTAACTTTACCATTTTATACCCTTAACTTTGTAAGAACATTCTATGTCTGTTAAACACAGTTTTGTGTAATTCACAACTATAAGGTTTCATAACATGGACATTTTTTAGACGTTACAATAGAAATTGTGAAACACTATAACTTCATTTTGGATAACTTCTTCAAGCAGATTCGTCCATCTAGCTTCAATATCATATCCATCTTGTTCCACCAACATCTTCCTTCAAACAAATTTGTATAGAAATCATAAATATCTTCATGATATTTGGTACTTAGAAGATTAGTAAAGTATTAGATAATTTTATAATGTTTCTATAAACTCGGTAACAATATTTCTCTCAAACATCCACTTGTAACTAATTTTTCAAATACATGTGGAAATATTAAAAAAATGAAACAAACAAAAATGGGAACAACAATCTCCACCTTTTTATGTGTTTTAAATATCTGTACACATCACTACACATCGATAGAGTAAATATGTGTTCTTAAATATTTCTCCTCCATATGTGTGTGAATTTTATTTCTCCATATTATTGATAATAAAATACAAATAGTGTCGTAGGGGTCCACTTAACTCATCTTATTTCATCATAGGTTTGTATGAAATTTTCTAAAGAGAGTAATTTTATCACATGAATCTACTAAAATAGATCACTTAATTATAAAACTATAATTATACATAGATGAAATTAGTGTAGAAAAAAGAGTGTATACTAAAGGTGATAAACATTTTCTATAAAAATTATTTAATGTAATAATTTCCTCAGGGTTTATTAGAATCTTTTTATCCTTGGAAATCTAAATAATCCTTTAAAGATAAAACCTTCCCCCATACCAATAAACATATCAAAAAAGTTCATGTGTATAAATATAAAACTCATTGATTCTCTTCATTATAATGAGTTATCAATGCTTAAAAATCATTTTTATACAAATTATGAAATTGTGATTGACAAAACTAAACATTTCTTTTCTCATGGTGATGGGTAGTATAATATCCTTCATCTTTTTTATTTTAATGTCACCCTATATATATTTATTCATAGTGTAAAACTAATAGAACACCCATCCATTTACTTTACTATTCTCTTTTAATTCCCTAAAACATAGAAAAAAAGAATATTGAGAATAAGGAGAAAATTCAAAATTTCAAATAATAACTATTTAGAATGAGATTCCTCCCTTAGTCAAGACTTCTTCTTCTTCTTATTAAACATTGCAAGGTACATGGTTCCTTCATTATGATCATCATTCATGGATTTTTAAATGGATTTATTCTCATTTATTGAGTTTTTCCATGGTGTTCTCCTCTTCTCAAAATTTTTTAAGTATCTTCATGCACATAGGTTTGAAACAACATTTTCATTAATTTATATTAGGATGGTAAGATAATTTTGCAATATTTTGAACTAATCCCATATTACTCACATCCTTAAAATTTATTATAGAAATTAAAGCCACTATTTTTTGGTAGTTTATTATAAAACTTGCTCTCATCACATGAGCTTGTTATCATCACCTTTTCTTCGATAGGATTTACCTTTCCCCTTTCTTTATATTGGGTGTTTATCATAATAATACATGAAAATTAATTCCAAGATAATTTTGGAGTGTTATAACCAATAAACCATTGTAAGATCTATTCCATTGAAATTTCTCAATTTTATTTCCTAATAAACAAAAAATATTTATTTCCATGTTAAAATTTCATGATATTCTCGCATGATTCACTTGAAACATTAGTAATTTGTGCCTTCTGAACATACTTTTACTCTTCATTTTTATTTATAGATATGTTTGTTCTTATAGAATTCTAATAAGCCATTATTTATTTATACACATGTCCTTGTAGAGACATATAGTACCATCATGATCTTTTTTTATGTCTAATTACCCCACAACATCATTAGTGACCTCATAATCTTGATGTTTTATACATATATTAATAGTAGTCTTAATTTTTTGTTGTTATTTCCTTACGAAATATGGGAATATATGTTCTAGGGGAACCCTTCTTGATGTATCCCATCCTTTATTTATATAGGATTATATCATGATAATATTCGTGGTCCTAGAAAATTTCATTTTATATTTTTAACCATAAATGGTAGAAAAGAATGATTTATATAGTGATTTATATGATAAAATTTCAACATGTCTCTATTGAACCATCTTTTCACCGTGTTGAGAAGATTAACCTTTAACCTCAAATTCTTTGGTGAAATATCTTATAAACATCATTATATCTAATTTTTAAGAAAAAATGGTTGTTTTTTTTGAAAACTCTTCTTTTTTATCTTCAAATTCTTCATCAAAACAAATTTACCAAATTTGTAAACTAAGAAAAGTTTAATCTATTATTCTAACTTTTCTTAATAATATTTGTTTCCTATTTATTGATATTCTTTTATTTAGATGATTTTTATTTATTATTACTCGTCTATTTTATATCTCAACCACTCTCACATTTTATGATATAACATTATTAATAACTTCAACTTCATTATTGATATTCTCACCATTTAAAAGGATAATTCATTTACATCTTTCATCAACATTTTCCTCTTTTTCTTAAGTTGTGAAATATCCTCAAACTTTTCTAACAAATTTACCTTTAGATTCAATTCTATTACTATTAAATATTTCTCAGTATCTTCACTACTTGATAAAAAAATTCCATTTAAACGTGAGAAAATAATTTTACCATACCATTAAATCCATTTCTGGATGATGATTCATCTTCAACTCTTATGATTTAGAATTATTCTTCTGATGAAGAAAATTTTTCTTTTATTTCTTCCCCATCCATTTACAATAATTATCATCTTCTTCTTCCTAATCAAAATCAGTGATATTATTCATAGGAAAACTTATTATAAATTATCCATCTCATTGAAATTCCATGACATATAATATTTTAAAAAATTTACTTTCCAATTTTTCAACTTATATCTATTAGAAAGATGAGAAATGATTTTTTTGAGGTCCTCCTGAATTTCCTCAGCACTTTAATCAATTGATTCTTCTTTAATTTATTTATCTTTGGACTTCCCTTTTAATTAACCTTCAAATGTTATTATTTCTTAGTACCTTCTCTTAAATATGTTTTATATACTCATTTCATATTTAACGAGAATATTTTGATGTTCATATATATATAGATCCTCTTATTCATCTATGGTCAACACCTTGGAATCAATAATATCATAAAATTTTCTAGTCACCTTCTTAAAAATAGTAGAATCTTCCAACATCTCATAGAAACCTCTCATATTTCTGAAAATATCATTGAATCATGTAATGTTTTCATATATCATTTCATTTTCATTGATCTTGATATATTCAAATATGCTCCTATATATCTATAACTTATCTTCCTAGAATATCAAAATTCCTCTATATTTCATTCTCAATTTGTATAGAATTTCATTAGATATTGGAAACCCCGGAATCCATATATAAACATTATCATAGAGATAAATTAAAATGGTATTTTTATATATTCTATAAAATTACATATTCATATTATTGATAAATATCATAGAGACCTCATTAGTTGGTTTAAATACCATTATAGCTTCTTCTCTCTCATTTAGGCTAAGGGATAAATGATAAGGTAACATCATATTCCTCCAACTATGATAGTTCACTCCATAAAATAAAAGATCACCCCTAAATTTCACTAAATTTATATTCTCCATCATTAATAGATAGTTGAATATTTTTTATGAAGCATATATATAATACTAAATATAGTTCGTATGTCAGTGTGAGATCAACAAAGACAGTGATGGTTGTATCATTGATTCATTCCTTTTACAAATTTTTTTTAAAAATCAACCTCTACAACTTGATAGAGCTTTGATCCATATAATGATATCTCTCCAACTCACCTCATATATAGTAAATATAAATAGATATATCAGTGTTGGATCATAATGTATATGAAAATGGGACAATACAAGAGTGGGTGAATTGTAGGTTTAAAATATTCATTTTTATCCCTTAAAAGGATATCAGTTTAAAATAATTTAAAGTAATTAAATTCACTATAAGTATTATTTTATTAAAACAATTAATCAGATAGACCCTGCATTAGGTAAATATAGTAATCAGATTTATTATGATAATGAATTTTAGAGGTCATAATTGAAATTTATCATACTCAAATAAGAATCAGTTAGATCAGAGTAAGTGTGTATAAGAGCGTATTACTATTGTTATGATGTTAAGAGTAAAAAATTATACAATTAAATCATAAATAATACTGAATCATATTGAGTAATCAAAAGTTCATAATCACAAAATATAGTAATCAATGTATTACTGAAGTATCATAATCAGATTGGTTATGATAATCAAATTATATAATATAGATAAGAATAACTAATATAATTCTTATACTATTACAATGTAGTGGAAATGTAAAAGAATACAAATATTTTTACCCAAAGATAATGGTATACTTTAACCTTGGATTGAGGACCCTAGATTTATACTTTCAACAAGTTTTTCTTATCCACAATAGGGTAAATCGTCAATATGATGATCTGTTATAGTCTTTCTGCTTATCCCCATAAGCCCTAGATTAAATATTTAATCATCACCTCTGCCTTCTTACCACTGGAATCTCTTGATCATACACTGATAAGAACATATGACTTCCTATGTGAGGAATTATTTGATCATAATCACTAATGATTTATTCTGCACGAAAGAAAAAATACTATTGAATATTACATGTATGTCGAACAAGTTGTTCACATCTTGAACACTTCAAAGAATTCACATTAAGCTATTTTCAAAAAGCTATCACCATGTATCATTTTGTCAAAAAAAATTCCAGTATCGAGCTTCTCTAAATGACTTGGTATTTATAAGAATCTTCCCAATAGTCATATTTTTGGCTCCAATGGTTGGATTTCTTCCTGAAATATTAGAGGGACTTGGACACCTGCAACTTCAATGGTCATATTTTAACTAAAACAACCAAATATTTTTATCATGAATATCAAACTAGTATATATGAATTTTTTTTGATTAAAAATATTTTCTTCTCGATATAAAACTATTTTTTGGTTATGATAAAGTTAGTATGGAAAAAATATGTAACTTCTAATAAAATAAAAATGTGAACTTCAAATAAGTAGGTTGATTAATGATAAAATAGTGAAAATGATTTATCTTGTAAATATGATACTAAACTTTGATCATGATAATATTTTTAATTGGAATGATTGATAAAACTTGAATCTAATTATTACGATGTAAATCGTATTCAATCTCATTATGATAAACATAAAAATAGTCAGATTGTACTTCTCAATGGGTATGATATTTATCATATTCAGAATAAAAAACGTAACGATGAAAATATATAAAACAATTATTAAATTAAATACCATTAATCAATGTATGAATTTATTTTAAAATAAAGCATGTTATTTTTAAAACAAAAGGAATAGAAAAGTTAAAAGAGGACTTTTGACTCAACAATCGGCACATGATATTTACATGTTTGTATATAAAGACCAAATCCTTCTCATATTTCCCCTCAATATGTTTTCTTCACTATATATTTTTAGGATTAAAATGGAACATGATACAATGGTTTCTACACCCTTTAATAATTCCCCTAATCAATCATACTTCCACCCCATAATTAGTCAATACTTCTACAAAAGTTGGTTATACCCCACATCATTCCTTATTTTCTCTTCCTTCATCGTGATTGGATATACCCCTACCCACAAGCCTTTTCTATATCTACTTATACCACCAGCTGTAATATATTCATTCTAATTTTTTGAACCACTATATAAATATATTCTTCTTCAAATGATCTTACTTAAAAATAAAGTTGGATCTATTTTCCATATGTAAAATTTATTCAATATCTTGAATATATTGTTAAAGATTATTTTGGTGTCAAAACTTCCTTCTAGTATTAGAATGGCAAGGATCTTCTCAAAATCATATTTTTTGGACATTTTCATAAAAACACCCCAATAAAATTTTGATCTTTTTTCACTCTATACAGTGTGCTCTATAAAATTATCCTTCTTCTAATAAACTATGCCCAATGAACCTTTATCTGGTGAACCCCATCCTATTCTTTTCTATTTGATTCAATGATTGTAGTACTCTTTAATCCAGTTCTCCTCTACTAGTGGAAAAGTTTTCTAATTTTATTTTTTCTTTAATAGTGTAAGACCATTTTTTGAAAATAACATTGTAATATCTCACAGAAAAATCATCCTTTTACTATTTATAAACATCAAAAATTTGATCTATGAATGATTTCTAATAATTTTATTAGAATATTTCCTCCCAAAATTATGGAACACTTGTGTTCCCAAAATTCAAACATCCAATTCAACTTAACATTCATTCGATCATCTTCATAAATTTTGAAACATTTGAGTCAACATTATTTTTGTTTGGATCCTATTTTCTCATATATAATGTTTGTTTTGATTTTTTTTTGGAGATTCGTGGAGTCCTATGAAGGTATATTAATTATTTTATTTTATTTATTTTACCCTATCATATTTTTTGAGTTGCGCATTTTTATTTACATTCATTAAATCAAGATCGAATTATATATGTTGAGTTAGGAATCTTTAATTAAAGGGGTATTTATATGTAATGTATTTGGCATGGTGTTATGGAATGGATTTGGTTTATTTTTTAAAAGTTATTGTTTTAATAAAATACTATTTATTTTTATTATCATGGAATTATAACTTATGGATGTGTTATAAATGAATTTATGGTTGCATTCCACTTCATATTTAATTTATTTTCTTTTATAAAAACAATTTCCACTTTATATACTTTGATTCCATAGGACTTTTTATTATCCTGGAGTGATCGAGAAATTTCTGTGGGCATGTCATGTGATGGCTCAAGAACTCGGTTCAGTGGTATACCAAGGTTGATTTGTGGCATACATAACCACTATTACCTCAAGATCATTGTAAGGGTAATTTATTTCCTACGGGAAAATTTTGTAGGATCCTAATGCCTCTATATGATCACCATACGAAATAAAATAACACAATACTATAACTAAAAAATTATGATAGAAGCATATCACATTCCCTAGTTAGTTAAAATAAAGATAATATCTAGTGTGAACCACCAATTCAATTCAACAAATATATATTTTTTCATTCTAATATCCATAAAAATTTCAACCCCTTTTGAGTGAGGTATGTCAATGGAGAATCTGTCTTGGAGAAATCATTTACAAATCTCTAATAGTAACTTTCTTGTTGAATAAAATATTTGTATATAAAATATTTTCTTTGGTTGTTCACAAGAAATACTTGTCTCCACCTACTTATGATCAACAAAAATTTCTTGTTTCAGAACCACACAACCAAAGAGCCTGACCTCTCAAATAAAAAAGTCACATTTCTATAGATTGACATTAATGAGATGATAATAGATAGTTCCTAGAAATATCCTTAAATGATTCACATGTTTGACCTTAATTTTGAAGAATACCAATATTTCATCTATGAATACCACGATAAACAAAGTCATGGTAATGGTGGAATATTTTCCCCGTATGATCCAGAAAATAATAGGTTCATTATTGAGTCAAAATGTTATCACATTATACATGAAGTGTTTATATCTTCTTCTGAATGTAGTCATGGGTATGTCAGAATAATTTAAATAGAACTAATTATACCCCTTTCAGATATATATCATAAAACCACAGTGCACATTTTCATTGAAAAAAGAGATCACTGATTAATGGAAAATTTCATTTATTCATAATGGTCACATGATTCAACTTTATATAGTCAAACATAATCATATTGACCTATTTAAATTTTTTGAAAACTATTACAAGAGAATCCCATAGGGAAACACAATGAAAATGAATCCTTTTACTTATAAATAATCCAACTGAATTATAAATAATTTAAACATGGATATTTTGTTAAAATAATAATTAAATGATATTTGTCATTACCTAAGAACCAGGTTGAGAAAAAACTCAAATTCTTTCTTAAGAGATATGCCTAATATGTAGTCAAGAAATACTTAAATAGAATTATGGACCATAAAAGGAGTCTCTTTGGTTGATATACCTCTATCTTCCTCTATTATGATAGATGATATTAGGAATAACAATCACCCAACTTAGAAATAATATGTCACAACTGACTATATCTCAGGTCTCATTCTCCTTAGAATGCTTGACAAGACCCATTATAATTGATAAAGAATACTATATGATAAAAAATCAATATGGTATTTGAAAATTATTGTCTAATATATTATAATAATAATATTTTAGAATCCATTTATAGGATAATGAAATCATAGTTCAACTATTATTCAGATATAGAGAAAAGGCATGATGGGTAGTAGAAACCATGCTCCAACTACTTCCCGGGAGAAAAATATATTTCCACATTATGTGATATAGTATAATGTGGGTGGTTCAATAGATCTAATATATGAGACGAAATAAATTATTGGGAAGATCCTATAAAAAATAAATAAATAACTTTAGATTATTTTAAAAGTATAAAACCATGTATTGTTGTTGGTCTTACTTAAAATTTCTGTGGGGATAACTCCACCACATGAAACCACCTCTTTTTATAATGAGTAAATTACCCCATTAAAATATGATTAATATCCCTTATCTAGATATATCTATGAAATAAACCATCTATGCGTTCAAATTAATGAAACTGATACCCCAAAAATTTTGTGGAATAAAATGACATTTGAGTTCACTTTATAGATAAGGATATAACAACAGTTTGTTATAGAAAATTGGTCTCATAAAATATTTAAATATGGATCATACTATTATAAAAATGAAAATACATGGTATATTCTTGGAAATATGGTTTTTTTATTCCCAAAAATTATTTATTAATGAAATATAATATATTTTCAACATGTTGGATTTGTTGAAACTAATTCTGATAGATTCCTTGAACCACCACTAATCCCTCATCAAAACTTAACTCCATTCCAATTTTTCTTTTTAAACCCCCAATCACATTCACCATAAATAATGGGGATATAAAAACATTACAGCATCCCAACCAAGTCCAACTCCACCCGTAATGGTCAAACTATTACCTCAATATAGGTGAGGTGTTTCTACATGAAAACATGAGAATAGATACATATCTAAAGGCCCATACCAAAGAATTGGGCTTGTAACTTAAATTTTGAGACCATTTATAGTATAATTTTAATGATATTTATAAATCACATAATGTATTTAATAACCATTTGTGTAAATTCTAGAAGAAAAAAATGCTTCTTGTAATTCACCCATGACATTATATCAGGGTAGAACATTTTTGTAACTGTTACTTGAGGTTTCAAAAATGGACTCTCTATAGTTTCAGATGGGGACATCAAGCAAGGAAAAATAAATTTCTACCTTTACAGGAACAACAGTTTCTAGTGATTCAAAAAAAATATCAACCTATTTTATCCAATCCTTAGCATTTTGAGGATTATTAGCTCGTAAAATAATAGAGTTTTGTGTTAAAGGAACTATGAAGATCAATACATTTCTTGGGATGGACCACAAAATACTTACTTGGGTTTTGTTAGGCAAGGTCCACCCCCTTGTCCCTTCACCCAAACCATACACACCAATAATGTGATAAGATTTTGATCAATAAAAGGATTAGAGTAAAAAAAATTATCTAAACCTACCTCCATAAGATTTATCAGAGCACATAAAGGGGGAGTGGTTCTAAAAAAATAAAAAAATAAAATAAACCCCCATAAAACTCATGGAAACCAAATTGACATCAAGTAAAAATCCTAAGCTACAATAAAAATATAAAATAAAAAATTAAATAGAATTTTTTTATGTACTGTAAAATGAAAAAAAAATAAGAACCCCATATTCTTTAATTTTTTTAGTTCGTTTTCATGGTTTCCCAAACTAAATACTAACCATATAAAGATCACTAGATAATAGTAATATAGATGACCAGTTGATTTGAAAGGTTTCCTAAACCATACCCCAACTCTGCGAGACATACTATCACCCTTCTCAAAAAGGATGTGTAGTTGCTACATGATTTGTATCCTTTAAACCAAAATCTAGAACCATAAAATGTTCCTTACTTTTTCCATCCATATACCTGAAATTCCTCAAAAACATATATAAATCAATTAATAATTAAAAATTATTCATTTCTTGATACAATTTTGTATATTGAGACTCATTTCGATGAGTTATGAAAGGAAACTCATAAAAAACCTTCCATATAGCTTTAATGATACCATATCATGTGTAACTTGACTTAGAAAATAACATAAAATAAAAATTATGATCTTATACGATCATGAAATGAACTAGAAAATGTCACCCCTTCCTAGTACATGCATCAACAATTCAGAAGACCCGAGTTTCATTCCCAATCAAATTGTACTAAAAAATAGTACCAATTTATTAGATGTGACCATGTGGTAACAATTTATCTTATTAGAAAATCAAACCAGTGAAAGGGGTTCATCCTCAGAACCTGATATGACCTTATCATACTCTATAATTACATTCATGAAAATTAATAATTTTAAAATAAATTCAATACCAATCGTGGAATAATAAAAATAAAATCTCAAAAAAAACCTATAACAGGAAAATAAAACCAAACCATAAATCATCTTTTAACCATAAATTTCACACCATTCTTTTGAAGAATTCAAAAAATCCAAAATAAATACGGAACATGTTGGGAAGGTGGTGAGTTGATATTCTTGGAATAACCAAAATAGAAACCAAGATATGACTAAACCACAACCCTTATAAATGTGAAAAATGGAATCATCCAATTTTTTCCACTAATCCTAGTGTGTGATGAAAAAATAACCACTTTCTTTGGGTGAAGATTTTCATGTACTTGATTCAGAAAAAGAAAAGTCTATATTGATCCAAGTTTTGTGTTTATAATGTGAGTATTAAAATCTAAATAGGATCCCACAAATTTTACTATGTAAAATATTTATTAGAAAATCAATATAATTATATATTAAAATTCAGTTATAAAAGTTTGATTTTATCTTTTGAAAAAAAGGAAACAAATTGAGATATAAAATAGAGAATAATAATAAGAAGGAGTATGCATGAAAATATCTGAACTAATTAATAATAAAACAGTAATAAATCATAATGGGAGTGTCCTTATTTAACTACGTTCATTACACTCTAAGAGTGTTATACAATTGAGTATTCAAAATCAATGTTTATGGAATTATTATGATATAATTACACACAAAATACAAGCCAAAGTAGAATAAATACCTAGAAATCAACAAATCATAGGTTCCCAGGTAAGTAAATTGGGCTCCCTATAATTTATAACCATTAATCAAGATTCAAGTAATCACCTTCATTTATTTTCATTCATTAAACCATTTCATAAATTCATCAAATAGAAAACAAAATGTTTTAATTAAATCAATTCCACTAATTACATTTAAAAATTTCTTAGGAATATCATCGAAATCCTAGAGCGAAATTTCAAAACCATTAATAAAAGTTTTATTTTTTTGATCCTTTAGTTATCCAAGTAGAAATAACAAGTATAGAAAAATTATGAAATTTATATAATCCATCTAGTTTGAGAAAATTAATTAATTATGTTTAAAAAATCAATTAAAGATCAATCCCTTGTGGTTCCTAAAACAATGAAAACCCTTTGAAAAACCTACCTCGAATCATTGAATTCATTGGAAGATGAATTTATTCAATCAAAAAATATATAAAAGACAAATATATGTCATTATAAAATCCTAACACAGACAATACCAAAGTTAAAATCATTATATTCTGAATCCCTGAGCCACCATGGACTTTGGAGAAGAAGATAATCTTGGACAGGGCAGGATGAATATTTAGAGGGGTGTTTAGAAGAAAGTTCATGATGGAACCTTGAATCATTGATGAAGAAACATCAACATTGAATGAAAAAGTGGAGTAGTAGTAAAAGGTGTTTATATTTTGAGATCCTGAAGTAATCTTGGCTAATTAAAGGGGAAATAAAATCCCCCTAAAATTAAATTAAAACAAGGAAGTCAAAAAACCAAAAAAAATTATAATCCATATGGATTGATCTCACCGTTGGTCTAATTATGTACCCATAATTCATGAAGTTCAAAAATCTAATCTATACAAAATTATCATTATGTTTTATGGTTGTTCCAAAATATAATCTATACACATTTATCATTATGTTTTGTGGTTGTTCCAACTATTCGACAACTATGTGAACCCTTTTGGAACTCTGAGGTCTTGGCTGAATGGCTTACACAAAAAGTTAGGTAACCATGAACCAAAACCATACACTAAGTAAAATTATTTCAAAATTTTAAAATTTAGAATTGAACCTCAAAATAAAATATAAATTCATTAAATAATAAATCAAACACCTGAAAATGAAATTGTTGGTGTCATAGTTTACAACATCAGTTGGTAAACTAGTAGTGGTGCCCATAATATTATTTCAACAAAATAAACATAATTATATAAATCTAATTAAAAAAATAAAAAAAGTAATCGGGAATAGATATTTTAAAACAGTATTCTTTATGAAAATGAATATTACAAAAAATTATTTTAGGATAAAAAACGAAATATACTAAATAAATTTTATTAATCTCAACATTAAAAATAATTGCTCATGTTTTTCTCACATTTCTTCAAATAATGGTCTATATTTAGAGTTCCACACACAGTCATACTATGTGAAGGAAAAATATTATGGAAAAAACTATTTAATTACTTTATCAGGTTTTTTTATAAAAATTCATTATATTGGATTGTGGTTTGTGATTTATTAATTAATCAAATAATTTTTTGAACAAAATAGATATTGTTAGAAATAATAAATAAGTATATAAATATAGGCTTGATAATCATTCAATTAGTGGAGAAATTAAAAATTAACATACATTACTTGATTTTATAAGAAAAATGATGATATAAATTGTTTTTGAAACATGCCAATTTAATAGTTTTTTCAATACACATCCAATCTCTTTTAAAACACAATGTTCACTTCATTTAATTAAAATCAATATATATGCCCCTTAAAAAATTCCTTTAATGAATGAATTTAATTTTTATATAATATTTCTAATGTAATAATGATTTATACCTATATTATCATTTCAACGAAAAAATGAAAGTCAAAATGAATAATTTTTATTGACTGATTTAAAGAAAACTAGCTTGTTTATATTATCAAAATATTTTTAAGTGATTATATTGGTGAATTTAAATGTTTTAATAGAGTTTTACAAAAAAAAATTCATCATTTTTAGACATTAATGTCTCTATAATCACCTCAATATGGTATAATGAAATGAAAACATTGACATACAATAGAGATGAACAAGATCTTACTTGTCAAATAAATAATGAATCTCTATTATTAGTGTATATATTTTAAGAGCACCATATGTTTTATAAATTTTTTATCTTTAGAAGTAATAATAAAAACATCAACCTATATAATATTATTTGATCGACTATATAATATGAAAAAGTGGTATTCAAATAAATCCATGTATCATGGGCAGTAATATGGGTTAAATCATTTTCTATGATATGGGAAATTATATGAGGCAATAAAATTGCATTGTAAGATATCACTGTTTTGTGCATCTTCATATATATATATATATATATTTATTTATTTATTTAAATTACATATCATGTGATGATGTATATAATGAAATAATTTCATTAAATATTTCAATAATCACTTGTGATGAATGAATCAAATGTTATAGGAGTTTAGGATAAACAACCAAATAGTTGGTAGAGAGTCTGAGAAAGACTCAAACTCAATGAATATTGTTTATTGGTAAAGGAATCCTTATAAATGGAGTCCAAAGATTTATATAATATATTAAATAATCATTTACAATACTGGTTCAAGGTATTAGTTTTTGGAAGCTCCCTTTTTCTTTCATTTTTTTTAACTCTGATATTATTCAAGCATATACATGGAATATAATGAAGACTATTCCAAATTTATTTGAATATATCATTTCTAATGGATTAACTTAAGTGTAAAAAAATAATTTGTTGTTTATGAATGGTCATCCCTAGTTACACAATTTAAATCTATAGAATAAAGGTATGTTATTATTTTGTATATTCTCTTTCTATCTTATCCTCAGAATAACCCGGCCTTATTAGGGTTTATTTTTTTCTATATTTAGACATAGATAATGTCATTAAAACTCAACAATAGTTTTATATAAATCTACTGAAAAGTATTAAAGAATCATAAAACATAGAAAATTTTATAAAAAAGAACAATCAATAACATATAATGTTATATTGTAGAATCATTATATGTGATGTGGTTATAGGAAATGATTTGGTGATATCATTTAACATATTATAATGTGGATTAATCTTGGTTGTGCATCAAAGTAACATGATCAATGAAGTGTTGTATAACTAAAAAAATAATTCTTTGGTCAAAAAATCTCAAATAGAGCATAATAAAACATATGAAATATAAAGATATAATTGAATGTGATACAATTCAAATTTTTGGGTTTAAAGATATCATAGAATTCGATATATAAATTTCCTAATCTATGAAACCTATAATGTATTTTAATAGAGTCATAAGTATATAATGATAAATGATATTTCATGTTTCATTGTAAGTTATATGGGATATCATAATTAGTTATTAAATGGAAAATTTTATGATATAACATAATGAGATATAGGGTTTCCTATATCAAGTGTAGTGGTATGTGGAAATTGTTTTTCATGATATAGTTGTTTAAAAAATTTATTTTGATAACTAAATAAATAATTTATAAATTGTTCATAAATTAAATAATATAGCTTATATGATGTTTTTTATAATATAATATATGACAATTCTATATATATACACAACATATTTTAAATAATATAGATTTTTTTACATTAGTTTTTAATATTTTAATTTTGAATTTATTCATTTAACCCTCTATATAATATAAATTCATATATATATATATATTATTATTTTTAATATTTATGTTATTATACACAGAATATATTATTATAAAGTATCATTCTATTCGTTTAATGAATTTCATAGGAATTATAATATAAGTTTTAATTTAGGGATACAAAAATTTGATATTTTTTTATATTTAAAAAATGTTGTTTTATTATTGTTACTAATATATATTTCCATTTATTATTATTTTTGAATTTATATTCATATTTTAAATTGATTTAAGAATATTTGATAGTTGGGATAAAAATTAACTAGACTGGGAACTATAGTTCTAAAGGGAAAGGTTGGGTTTTTTACCTATCATACATTCCGTTATAATGAGAAATATTTTCATTTCTTATGATTTGTATTCATAAAATGAAATATTCCCACATACCATATGCATGGGATACATAAAAATATGTTTCATAAATTATAATTATATTTCTTTGCTTCAAATTTATAATAGATATCATTATTTTAATAGGAGTTATATCCATATATGATTGAAACATGCTAATTTTGTTACATTTTTGAGAT
This sequence comes from Viscum album, assembly GCA_963277665.1. Taxonomy (NCBI): domain Eukaryota; kingdom Viridiplantae; phylum Streptophyta; class Magnoliopsida; order Santalales; family Viscaceae; genus Viscum; species Viscum album. The sequence continues at coordinate 254,823,885 of OY728143.1, read as the reverse complement.
GTGTAACTTGTATTATTAGAATAAATATATATATATAGATACATTATATTAATATATTAAATTTTGAGGTCTATAAAACCTGTAAATATACAGATTTCTTATATTTCATCGTAGAGAAAAAAATGAAAAAACCTCAATCATGGAAATAGGTAGGTTATTTTAATGTCAGTTTCCCATTGATTTCTTTATATAAGTTATATAGGGTACGGGTGACTAAAATTATATTAGGTTACCATATATAACTATGATATTTATATTTCAATTGCATGAGTGAGCTAAATATAAATATGCTCTCATTGGAATTCATTTGGTCTAATTTATTACATAAAAATGGAAACTGTTTCATCTACTTAAAAATATAACATTTATATGTGATATAATTAAAATGATTTTATACCATAATATCCATGTGATATGTGGAATTAAAAAGTAATATGAAAACTTAGTAAAATAGAGATCATAACATGTTAATAAATATGATATATAAGGTCATCATTTTAGTGGGATAATATTAAAAAATAACTATTAAATTATTTTAACATATTATACTCACTTGAAATAAAATTTTCGAATGATGTTGTGCCCTCAAAGACCATGATTTAAACTATCAATCCCATATCTGACTACCATATTAGTGATGATCTCATTCCATAGAAGTCAACCTGATCCTGGGTCAATGGTCGGTGCTACCAAAAGATGTTTCATCAAGGAGTGAGTTAGTCCTGACCCTCATTGATACATTGGTGACATGGGGAAGGAGATTACTTATTGTGGATTACCACCCAAAATCATCATAAAATTATATTAAGGGGGTCAACAATCATAGTTTATGAGAAAAAATGGAGCCTCCTTTGTACATAATTATGTGAAACTAAAATTTTTTTTCTTAAGAATGTTTAATTTGGGTCATATTGTATATTTATCTTCAAAAAATGAAATTATGAAGTAAGAAAAAAATTAAAAAATTCTCCCTATGTGAAACAAATTAGATAAATAAATATTTCAGAAATTAAATTTCAATCTAATAGATCATTTAGAGGATTTTTAATTTTTTCCAAAGGGTACTTATTCCTTGAAAAGTAATTTTTTGTATTTTTATCACAAAATTATTGTTATTCATAGTTAAAACTTATAAAAAATATTTGTACCAAAAAAGTAATATACAATATAAAAAATCAACACATATCCCAAATTAGAAGAATATGATAAGTAATTTGTGAAAGAAACCAAAAACATTACATTCACCCAACATTTTTTGTTTTAAATCATGAAAATAAAAAAAAAATATGAAGAAGCTAATAATATTATATTTTATTTTATACCCCCCAATAATTATTTAAATTTCAACTTTTCCCCAAGGACCATGTACATATCCAGTTAACAAAATCCATTCAAATGTTCATACCTTGATAAAACTGACCATTAAATGAAAAAAAGAACAAATTTTTCCCATATTCCTCATATCATACTAAGAAATTCATAAGTTCATATAATAAATTAATATTATCCATAGATATTATAGTCTCAAATTATAGAAGAATATATTAGTCATCAAATGATCACATAAATGGTTTAATTACTTGAATTACCCAATATCAATTAAAAACATACTACAATACCATTTACCTATCATCATGGGTTACTTTTAGGTCATCCCCAGCAATTCGTGTGCACCTAATCACTCGACCTAAACTTAATGATAGGTATAAAATGAATCAAAAAATGTGGTGGTACTATGTATATTCATATACCAATGTTATAAATGACACTCTCATATCATGCTTACAATACTAGGTAATATTATGAGTTTGGGAAATGAAATCTCAAGTTATAATTTATTTTAAATATTGATGCATTCCACCACTCAACTCCTAGATGGGGATTCATGTTGTCCTCCTTTTTAAATTTTCATTATGAATGTTTTATGAGATAATATGATAATGAAAAAACTTACCATCAACACATCCATATTTTTATTATACATGTAATGAGAATAAAAAAATATTAATAGAAACTTCATATAATGAATTTTAACCTCTTTAGTAATCTAATATCTTAGTGTATTCCAATAATATCATGGTGACACTCCTATTAAAAAGTGTGAAATACACTCAGAAGAACCTCATATTACTTAATTAAAATTCTAATTTAGTTATGGGTAATTTTATTATTCTAATTACTATTAAAAAGAAGCCATAGAATCATTATATGAGAATTATTAGTCATATATGAATTCAACATCAATTTCAACTAGTTGAGTCAACCATTAATGGTCAATAAGTTTGATAGTAACAAACATTGAAACTAACAATGAATATTTACCTAATATATTGTAGTTAAATTTATGATTATTGAATATTTTATGCATTTTACTAATCACTATTTATAGTCTAACCATGAACATTCCATTATACATATCCCCTAGAAGAATATTTCATTTATATACATGTATTACTAAATGATTTATGATTATTTATGATTGTCACATATATCCTTTCCCAATCACTAAAATGTATCATGATTTTAAATTAACAAATAATGAATATAATTTCATAATACCTTTTCATCACACATTCCAACTATAATATACTTTTTAACAAAATTACAATCATTTATCATCTCTAGTTTATGTCACAATGCCAACGATGTTAGGCTTCAACATGATAGAAACCAAAAACTCTTTTTCTTCAGTAGCCATCATTTCACAAAATAATCAAAAAATTATATGATATCGATTACATTTCTAACTCAAAATATTCACAGGCTCAATAATATCTTATTTCTAACTTTATTAAATTCCCAAATCATCAAAATCCAAAAAGAAATTATTTAGGTAATGAATGCTAATATTGTGAAAAATACTATAGAGGATACCACATTCTATTTAATAGAAACTACTAAATAACCTAACACACCACTACCTACTCTAATAATATGATTAAAATAGTAAATATCATGTTATGGATCCATACTTGTGCATTTAATGTGGAAAGTCATGACCAAAAATAGACGAATACAAATATCTACAGAATACCCTTGGATAACGCATATCAAAATGACTGACTCCTACTATAACTAAAATGAAACACATATTTTAAACACTCAGGATAAAAACTATTATACTTAGTGGTTTATTAAATAATAAAAATATATGTTAATAATTCATTACGGATGATTATTACTCTTCCTTTTCATGGATTACATCACATAAATCCATATCCTTGTAAATAATTCATGATAATCTCATTATATGACCTCCAACTATAAGTAAAATACCATATTTATTGTTTAAATCCAATTAAATAACATAAAAACTCTCTTATATGATGATTTTTCACCTGAGTCTTTAAAGATATGTGTTTCTATTAGATTTTCACTAGAACTAATGACTCCAAACCATCGATCATCATTATACTTGAATGGATACAAAACTGATATCAATAAAATAGAATGAATAATAATTAATAAAAATCAACAAAACACCAAGTACATATTATGAATAATTATCATATAAATCCCTCGTATATAAATAGTCACCAATCTAATCTATAACTCTGGTTTATCACTCTATTCCCTACCTTTGGATAGATCTAGAAGGTAAATCATATAAATATTAATTCAATATAAAGTTTATGTATTTATAAAGAAGGTAATTATTGGGGTAACCATAATAATATTATAATCTTTACATTATAGGTTTGTTATGTTATCTCTTCTTAATATGTAGATATAATAATGGAATTGAGTATAATATTCGAAATTTCCATTTCATCATGTATTTTTTCACAAAAAAACAAATCATCTATCCCAATATTGATCTATAACCCACCGAGAAGATATCAATCTATGTATATCACTATCATGTCTTAAATTATATAACAGGAGATATAATTATATAATTCCTCTTGTAATCATTTGTATAATTGATGAGTCCTCAGAAACTCATCACTCAATATCAAAATAAATTTAAAATAACCTTAAATTAAGAGTTATTAACCCAAAATAGTCATGTGATGTTATGTTGAGTTACAAAGCTCCTATAATCCACCCCACATCGCATTTTGGGGGAAATTAGGGTCCACATGAGAACAATTTGTGACAATGCTAGTCACATTAGCATTACTCATGGCCAGAATGATAATTAACCACCACCTACATACCATCAATGAAAAAAACTATCATTGGCATTTTTCTCAGATATATAGATGTCCTGATTATGGAAATCATCATATATAAGATTTTATTCCTTTTATACGGATCACCATAATATATATATGGTATAAATTTCTAAAAATATCATAATATCTCATCAACATGAGTGATATTAATATCTAAAGTGAGTGAAATACATGGAATCATAATAAGTGAAAACCTTTGTACTCAGGACCTTGAATAATTTCCCCATCATGCTCATGGTCAACCATGGGTGGCACTCCAAAACGTTCATAAAAAAATATAAGATCAATAATTCACATTTATATTTCCACATGGTAACATATTAAATATATAAAGAATTATTAAATCTATAATGACTATAATTACAATATAGAGTTAATTTTAATAGATATTGTTGAAATATGCCAAATATAAATCATAAAAACTGTCCCATTTAATAGATATTATTGTAAATCAATCATCAATTGACTGCTATGTGATGCATACAAAAACATAATTATAACATGAAACTAATATGAAAATTATTTGATTCAAGGAAAAAAGAATCATAGGCCTTGTGTAGAAATGTATTAGATGATACAGCCTATGGCTAGGTTCAAGTCTCTATAGGCTAAACAAAAATACATTTATCATTTTATCCTTTGTTTTGTAAACAAATATTTCACATGTTATTTACCCTAATCTACATCTCCATATAGACCAACATTGATATCACTCTGATATGACCCCAACCCATTAAAACAACATTTGTGTTAGTAAGAAGGTTCGGTGTTCCCCACTAAGCTCACCTCCAATAGGCGATGGGTTGGTGACTCATAGTAAGAGGGTTTACACATAAAATGGGTGGCATTTTCTAATGAAAACATCAATGGAAAATTATTCTTACGCCACTAAAAAATAATATTTCTAACTAATCAAAATCCATGAAATTTTATAATATGTTAATTTAGTGAGGGATACAACAAATATATAATCCATGATATACAATGATTTATTTAATGATATAAAAAAAACTAAAACAAATATATTTTTAAATTAAAACCTAAGTAATAGACACAGACTAATCCACTATGACACAATTGGATAATCAACATATATACAACTCTACAAATATATATGACCATATTCTAAAACAATATGTATTATTATCAATGTAAGAAATTTATAAGACCAAAATTCTGTAAACACACAAAAACACATGTATGAGTGAGTAAAATAGCCCCCGAAGATATCCCAAGTGATTAGAAATGAAAAATTAAAGCTTATGTATGAAAATAATAATTGAATGTTAAATAAAATTACATTGAAACAAACTCAAAACACGTTACCATTCTGGGGAAACCTGACATAAAAATTAATTAGGAGGTTATAGTATCTTCAAGGTTTAAAAAGATACCATATATTATCCTAAATAATCATAAATATATTTATGTCATCCTCCATAAATCTATCCAATTAAATAATCTCATTCTTAATATGACATCATGAATTGATCGTGTGATAATAATGACAAAGAAGACACACACAACAAATGTGGGCCCAAAAAATAACCACACCATTATTAATGAATAATAGGTGATCATTATAAATCAAAAAATATATATTTGTGGGTATTATTCTAAGGAGGACCACATTCATCAGAGGGTATGTATCGATAGTGGGAGTACCTGGTCTCATCAATGTGGTACCAATTATATTTTTTCAAGATGGAATAAATTGACGGAGTTCCTAAAGTCATTTTTCATATAGGATACCCAGAATATACCAATGATAATATCTTATTGGGACTAATAATTATAAATAAATGGTTTAAAAATGGGATAACCAGCCCCATATATCTACCCCTATACTACTTCATATCCACGGGGCCCCCCAAATCAATGTTAGATCCAATATAAGAATAATATGTAGGTGGTTTTAGAAAATATTTCAATCACATGTTTAATAATAAATCACTAAATTGGATCAAAAGTAATCCCATTTATGAATTCATCTCTAAGAGTTGTAATATCATAATGTTACCTTCTAATTTCTCCATCAAAAAATCCCAATGCCTCACTTTCAACATAAACATCCCCATGATACAAGTAACTAATCATAATATCTCTAGGTTATCAAAATTATTGATTGATTTAGTCTTCAATTAACAAAATATAAAATTATATATGATTCATTATGTTTATACCTTATAGTTAATCAAGAAATTTATTTATACATTATAATAGAATAATTCTCAAATATATTATCATTTCATTTTTGTATACTAAAAAATTAGATTAATATCACATATAATTAAACCATAATCCATTAAAACTAACTCAATGTGATAATGAATGATATATATATATATATATATGTGTGTGTGTGTGTGTGTATGATATCATAAATTGTCATATAAAATTCTAATTTCTATCTTAATATCCCAAAAAAATAATATTCCAAGAATACCACATTAAAACTAAAATCATGTTGAATTGATGATCAAAGTGAATACTTAAAGTGACTTTATCCTTTTACACAAAAATTTACATTATTTTAAGCATAGTTAAACATAATATTAAAATACAAGGATCCTAATGTCTAGCTCCTTTAATGGTTGGTCATATAAGACTAAAAAAAGGGTACTAAATAAAACATTTTTTTATTTAATCATCATAAAGACCATAGAACATAAATTGTTCTCATGAAAATTAATAGGATAACTTGGGGATAACATGAAAAAATGGATGATCTAAAAATTTTAGGAAGGGAATAAACATATGAATAAATATTTAATAGTTGGGTTAGAAGGCATGACATAATGATATAAAAAAGGAATGGAACATATGGAATCATAAAATAGAAACATCTGATCATATAAACATGGAATCGTAGTAATGTGCAAGAAACATAAAACATTTCTTTATCACAGTTGAAGGCTTTTTGCACATAGAGGATAACAAGTCCAGGTTAACCAAAAAGACCATTTCAGATGGTAGCATGAGTCAAGGCTAACTGTCAAGGCTGTTGCACATAACATCTATTAACACTCAACATTACCCCATTAATTGGAGAAATATTTCGGAGAACCCATAATAACTTGTTCATTAATATGATTTCCAGAAAAAGAATCATACATAATAAATCATGCATAAACATAAGGGTTACCTATGGGAAAATTAGGAATCATAATCATGTTATAAAGCATAAAAAATCGACGTATAATATAAGTGTCCATGGAAGAAAGTAATTAGATAATTCATAGAAAATCATAAGTTATAATAGGTGTGTAACATGATAAGTTATGTCAAATTGAAATTATAAAATGTATGAAGAGTATTAAAGAAACATTAAAATTAAAACGTTTTTAGTGGTATAAAGAGAATATAAAAGATATTTTTAAATAGAAGAGGATATAATATTTTATATAAAACTATAAGTGAACAAATAAGGTATTAATAGTTAAAAAATAGTGGTTTTATAAAATTTATGGTGGCATAAAACAGATTATATAGTCTACATGAAATTGGTTATAAATTCAGAAAGTTCCCTTAAAACAGGCTTTCTTATTGGGAGATAATGAGGAGGGAACCACTAAATAACATGTATATCCCCGAAAGAGAAGGATGAGTGGTTCTTGATTCATTATTTTGAAACATATATTGATCATTTATAATATTTACATAAAAATAAAAGGATAACTTCGTTTGAGTAGAAATAAGGATTGGGAAACCCAAAAGAATAAAGGAGGTTTGGGTAGAATCCCTTAACACAAGTCCAATGTTCTCCTTCACATGATGTTAATGTCCTGGATTACAAAATTACATTCATTACTTAGAATTTATAGAACATATTCTACATTTTTCTGATTTATTATAACCTTATTTCTCCTTCACATGATGTTTATTTGGTTTTTATTCTGTTATAAAAGTAATATTATAATATTACACTATAAGAAAAAATTATAATAATGGAATTACAATGAGAAAACATTTGGTCATTATAATACATATTACCATGGGTATGGTTGTGAGTCCCACATGGATATCCTCATGTGTTGTGAACACTGTAACTATCATTGGACTTTATTATCACATGTTTATATTCAAAATATTATTTTAGAATGAAGTTCTCATAGAATCTAGAAATAGATATATGAAAGATATCATTTTCTCTACTGGAGAAAAACAAATACAACTGTAGTCTGATAAAAATTTTGGGTCAGGACTTCTTAAATTTTATAGAAGAAAAATTTGAAAATTACAATTTCATTTAAATGATATAATTGGTATTTAATAACATCAGTATTTTTTTATAAATTAATTAGAATAACTAAAATGGACCCTTTTTTAAATTATACATTGATTAAAAAAATCAATGTAGATTTTTTTTAAAAAAATAGCCCATTATATATTTTGAGTTGTATTTTTTGAAAAAAAATTAACGAATTCCGAGGATATTTAAAAATTTGTGAATAAAAATTAAGGTGCTTTTATAATTTTGGAAGCAACTGTAATGGTTTTTCTATAGGTCAGAAACCACACAGTGACATCCTAGATAAACCTAAAATCATGTTATGTGATGATAACCTATTATGGAGGTAAGTACTAAGGGAAGTGGTTTACACTTTGAAGAGGGTCCCATGAATGTTTGGATTTGGGGACTTTAAGTATGATTACTTTCGTACCATGTGGAATATCGTGTCATGTCATTAGCAGAGTTACACATTACATAGAAAATAGGACAAGTCGTGAAATATTCATAAGGGTTGAAAAATTAATGGATGGATATGAATGATATATAAGGTCCATTCAGTGGGTATATATATGGGTTTAATTGGTTAAAACCATGATATGTTAAAACATTTCTTTTACCTCTTTGTCACACTGTAGTAGGTCATCTTGTGGGAAGGATGGTTATTCCATTAATATTATTAAGAAGAATATAAGAATTATACGTAAGTATAGATATTCCAATCATGGAAGAATATCATGTCATGACTAGTAAAATTATAGGGAGGACTATGATAAGGTACTCTATCTAGTTAAATATAAGGTATTGTGTTGATCCTGTGGATTTTATTATTGAAGAAGAATAATTCTTTGAAAAAAGTTATAAAACCCGGACCAGGATGGGGAATTAGAAGATCACACCATTGTGAGGAAGTCATAATGTGATCTATTCATTTCCAAAATATCTATAATATTTGGTTAGGATTTGAAATGATGAATTTTAACATGAATATTGTTTAATTTTCAGCCCAATTAGATTAATTTATCTTTATTAATTAAATTGAATTAAATATCAATTAAGGTAGGAAATAATAATTCTCTCAATATTAAAGAGATTTATTTATATTTAATGGATTAATGAAAATAATATTTAAAAAATTAAAACATATATTTTAGTGGAAGGGCATGAAAAAAATGTATACCAATGTTGGACTAATTTAGAATAAAATAAGGGATACACACAAGATTATCTCACTAGATATTAATGAAATTTCAAAAGTTGATTGACGTGGATCTAAATGATATTCCATTTTTGGTGCAAACACATTCTTGGTTCACATAGATTGAGAAGATAACACATGGATGATTCCTGACCTTCCTAAGTTATTCAGAGAAGTATGTTTTCTATTTCATGAAGGTTATAATCCTAGAGGGTCATTATAGTCACTCTAAATTGTATGAAATATGTAGTGATCTATTGATTCTAGAACATCAACATATCTTTTATGTATCCTACTTATATTAGAATATTTTTTGTAAACAAAGAAAAATTACTTGGGAGTCTATTTATTTCCTTTAACATTTTATATCTATTTAGAGGGAGAGGGGTGTTCTTACTAAAAGTGGAACAATATTGTTAGAATGGGACATTTGAAAATATTTGCATAACCTAATTCACCTCTATCCCCTATATAATTAATTTATCTTACTTGAAAAAAACTATCACAACCCATTCCAATAGGGCCCGTACCATGACTCCCCAAGCCCACCTTCAATAGAATAGGGGATAGTGACTAGCATCATGTAGGAATATCACTAACATGGGATGAATTGTCTATGTACCTATTCGCACAGACACATATCCATGCACACAAAATATGGAATTATAAAAACCAATAAGTAAAAAATGTCTTCATACCACTATATCCCAAAACCAGAGTACAACAAAAGGTAATGTACTGTAAAAAGGGACAGAAACAATCCCACCACAAAGATTATGTATAGAAGTCAAACTGAAATTGAATGGATCCCAACATGCTCAAAGGGAAAGTACTATGTCAAAGGTGTAATCCCAAAAATAACACCATAGTCTTTCTAGCTCTAGCTTTGCTCCACCTACTCCTACTCCTCCTAGGACTCCGTTGAAAGGTTTCTCATCTTCCCAAAACACGACATGTGCAGGAAATGACCTTTCATGGGTGAGTATGACAATTATCAATAGGACACCCTCAAAACATTAAACACAAAGCACCAAGTAGTCAGCTCAATACAATACGTAACTTTATATAATAGATACAAGAAGTAGACAAAACACTGTTATACAAAAGGGATACATCATGCCATCAGGGTGTTATATCTAACTTTTAACCATAGGATTCTTCTCTAAGAAAGCTAATTTAGGGAGAAATCACTACTTGAGTCTTGTTATCATTATTTTCACTCAATGAAAAGGTCTATATCATTTGGTCCCTGCCCAAATAGAACACATTGGTCAGGGAATACTTTGATACACATAGAAGGGATAATGCCCAAAACTACTTGGAGACTCCATGAAATCAATCTAGACCAACCCTCTTCATAAAGGATCATATAACAAATGATTGAAAGTAGCCTACCGATGCGACCCACTAGATGATGGATTATCACCCTTCTCCCAGAGGTTAGGTCAATTCCAAAAAATCCACCAGGGGTGAAAAAGGATCTCCCCCCAGTATCACAGAGGTTTTTCATAACTCTATCTGAGGCTTATCCTTTAGAGGGGTTTACATTCCAGTAATTTGTTTGTATTAGATCTATTAAACCTTGAATAAAGGACTAAAATAATTCTATAAACATATACTGGTAAAAATAAAAAAACCACAATTGGTCTCAAAATTATCATCTCAATGTTTGGATCTCAACACTATAGACTACTTGTGAATTGGATGCTCTATTTATGATTTATGGTCGTTTAAAAAAAATTGCACATAGACCTTCCATGGTCATGTGGAAATATCTCCATGGAAGGATTACCTACTGCTGCAATATGTCAACCTACAATACAGACCAACAGCCCATGGACTGATGAACAATGTTAGTACAACTAGTGTGTCTGATCGACCACTGCGGTTGACTGCTACTATCTACCACTATGTTTTATCATCATGGTTATATTATGAAGTCACTACACCACATATAATCTTGAGTTGTCGCGACACCACAGTCAATTATCGTGGTCGACTGCACTGGGGCTCTATCCTGGTTTCCCCAGATCTGACCCATGTCTGACATGGATCTGACTAAGGTCCACTTTTCCCACCATGACCCACTATCCTGGCTCACCAAGCTCTTCCCACTCCTAGTATGTTTCCACTATCTCCCATCGGTCGCCACATCACCTACATCATCCACCGTATCCTGCCACCGGTTTACCTCTTGCACACTACACCTCTACCCACAGCATTGACCATCACCACCAGCTGCTTGTGCCGCCGTGCACTGCCACCTACGCCAACCACCTATTCCATGTGTAGGTGGTCCCTTCCCCAAACCATCATTCCTCCTTCAATGCCTAAAAAATTAAAATATATCATATTCAATCTCCTTGGATCCCAATCTACATTGATCTATCATCGGTTCTCGATTTTCCTCAAATCTAGGGGTTTGATCAAGTTCAGAACCACTCAGAAATGTTGAGCTAGGAACCCTAGGGTTCAAATTAAAAATATTGTGAACAAAAGCAAGGTAAATGAATTATAACAAAATTTTATCATCATTTTCCATGAATTATTATTCAACAATCAAGATCAGAGGATTTGGGTAAAAACCCCAATTAAATCAATCCCAACTTGCAATACACATGTTCTGTGAATAAATCAATTCATTGATTGATCTATATTTATTATAGAAACAAAGGATAAGGAATAAACTAGTTAAATAAATACCACTACCTTGATTTTTATTAATAATCGATGAAGAAATAAGTGTTTTCATCATCATTGGTAAAATCTGTCGAGATCAATGTTCGTCGATCACTTATTCGAATCTCAATTATTGCTTGCTTGTGATAATTCTATAGATTTTTCTTCCTGGAGTCAAGAAATAATTCCCAGGTTATGAGACTGAACTTTTATATCTAAATTTTTTATTAATAAAATAAACATGATTCTTCATTGACAAGATAAAATAAATTTTTTCCTAATTTATTTTATCCCTTTAAAATTCCTAAGATGAAATTAAACAAATGACTTGTGATGACCAATGTTAGGGAATACCTAGGTTAATGTTACTATTGTGAAATCAATGGTTCCCTTGTATTTCTGATTAGGGGAACCCATTTTAAATTTATTACACTTTTTCTAGAAAAGTATTCATGTATACTGTTAAATATTTAAATATTTTCACACATTTGTTCTGCGCACAACGGGCCTCAGAATTTCATGATGTCTTAGTTCCTAGTCTTGAAAATAATCAATATAATATCTAAAAAATACATGGAAAATATGATATGTCTCATTCTCCCCAACTTAGGGATAGATGTATCGGAAAATCCAAAGAAACTGTTACTCAAATAGATTATGGTACTGGGCAGGAATCTGTGCCTTCCACCCCCATGTGCTCCACTATAGATTACCATGATACCACAAGACAAACACCCAAGAAGTCTATTCCCCAAGAAGAATTATCTTCTATCAATCCTTGATCTCCACTGGGTACTCTTCATAAATTTCTCCATCCTCGATAACCATCTCTCTATGTCGATGATGTACGATGGGTCATGAACATACCCCCTCAGCTAAAATTAGTTGAAGATGTGACATACCTGAGCTAACTGTGGAGATAGATCAACGTGGTACGACTCCTCTCAAACACTACTTAGTATGATAAAAGGGCCGATGAATCTCAGATATATCTTTCTAACCCAACAAAGTCATTGTAACCCCATCGAGGTTAATCCCAAAAGAATACATGATCTCCTCCCTTGAACACCAACAAAATCCGCCGCATGTCAGCATAAGATATCTGATGGATCTATGTTGACTAAATATACTCCAAGTTTATATATACCTTCTCTCTAGTAGCTTGCACCAACTTTGGGCCCATGAGTGCTGAATCTCTTGGGTCAGTCGAGAAAATTGGTGACCAGAATGGTCTCCCATACAAAGCATTGAATGGTTCCACATCATTAGTGGACCGGTATCTGTTGTTTTATTAAACCTCCACATGTGGTTGGTGGTCCTCACAACTATCTCCCAAGTCCAATATGCCAGCATAATGGATGTCATCCAAAACCTGAACGGTCTGCTCATTTTGGCCATCTGTTTTTGGGTAAAACTTTGTTACGTAGTATAAATGGGTCCCAAATTCCTACTTTAATCAATTCCATAGTCACTATGTAAAGTGAGCATCACAATCTTGAAAAAAAATCATCAATTTAACTCTATGGAGTCAAACTATATTCTTTACATGGAGGTGTTCAAATCCCTCTACATACCTCCTCTATTATGTAGCTATGAAGTGTGTAGAATTGGTGATTTGGTCAATGATCACCCATATTGAATCATGTAAAATGGACATATGTGGAAAACTCATCACGAAGTCAACTGATATCACATACCACTTCTATTTTGGAACCTCAAGGGGTTGAACTAAACATGTTGTAACCTGGTGATCAAAATTCACTTACTGACAATTATGGCATCATCATACAAACTCTACAAGTCCCTTATCCATTCTTGGACACAAAAACTGACATCAGAGGTCCTAGTACATCTTCACCACACCTGGATGTACAATCAAATGGGATGTATGAAACTCCATCATAACATAATCCCATAGCACCATTGGTACTTCTTTGAACCTTATGAAAATAATGACATGCTCCCCACCTTTCCAATATCCCTCAAGATCATGCACTTTGGGAAACTAAGTACGTAGGTTATCACAGTCAGTATCCCCATGCTATGCATACCTGACTCAATGTAAGATTAGAGGGGTGGAAACAATCTAACGGAGTTAAGTTTCTCCATCTCCATCCCTAAAAGATATTTGCAATGAGGATCACTGCTCTGACGCATCATTCAAAAATTCCAAACATGATCTCATGATAATAGAAACTACCACCACATTACCCTTCCCATGAGTATAGACAATATCAAATTCATAGTCCTAGATGAACCCCCGCCATCATCTCTATCTCAAGTTTAGATCATTCTAAGAGAATATGTAAATGAGACTCTTTTGATTAGAGTAGACTATAAACTACTCGACCATTTGGTAGTGTCACCAAATCATTAATGTGAAGACTACTATTGCTAACTCAAGATCATGGGTCATGTAGTTATGATTCTATGGTCTCAATAGGCTTAAACCATAGCCAATAATTACTTATCTATACATAAAGAAAAACACCAAGCCTGGTCCTCAATGCATTGTGGAACACCACGTACTTGATGTTATCATCCAGTAATCCCAAGATGGGAGCATTCGTCAACCACTTCCTCATCTCCTGAAAGCACTATAGGGAATTTTTTGTCCACAAAAAAGGCTTCCCTTTTCCGATCAAAGCTATCAAGGGTGATTCAACTATGGAGAAATAGGGTAAAAATCTATGATAGTAACCTTCCCATCCATGGACACTTCACACCTCAGTAACACTCGTGTTTGGCTCCCAAGTATGAATTGATTCAAACATAATTGGATCTAGTAAAAATCTAGCCTCTCATATGACGTATCCTAGAAAATTGACCTCTCAAAAAGAAAAATGGAACTTTGAGAGATTCCCATAATTTTTGTGCTCTCGGATTATGTCCAGGACCATCTTCAAGGGTGTCATGTCCTCCTCCTTAGATGTCGAATACTCTAGGATCTCATTGATGAAAACCACCATGAACCTATCTATGTAAAGACGAATGATCCCATTCATGAGTCCCATAATCACAACTAGGGAGTTCATCACACAAAATGACATCACCAAGTAATCATGGTGATTGTAACAAAATATGAAGTTCCTCTTCTTTATATTATCATCCCATACTCACAGCAGGTGATAGCCTGATCTAAGGTCTATCTTCGAGATCCATCGTGCCCCTTTCAACAGATCAAAGTGGTCGTCATTCCTCAGTAGTGGATACTTTTTCTTCATGGTAACCTATTTTATGTGCCAATAATCCACACATAACCTCAATATCCAATTCCTTCTAGGAAAAATAAAACTGGGGTTATCAATGGTGAAACAATAGGTCTCACAAATACCTTCTCTCACAAGTCCCCTAAATGTATCCTATAATCATGAATCTTTGTGGGAGCCATACGATATGAATGTGTCGATAACATTGTCGTACCGAGGTGTAGATAAATATAGAAGTAAATCTCTTGATGGAGAGGTAAACGTGGAACATATTCGAGAAAGGATTCCTCATACTCCGCCACCAGTATAGGGAACTAAGACTCATATCATCCACTACACTATGGGTGAGTCTAGAAAACTAATGAGTAATCGACTACACCCTCTTATATATGAGTCCATATTTCATTTCATGTGATTCCTTTTCACTAAAAAGGATAACCATATTCCATCACTGTGGATTCACTGCACTCTTTGTCTAAAATAGCCAATCTGAGCATGCACTATGGATAACCAGTCCATACCATGAATGATGTAATAAGGCCTCAAAACTACTACCATTAGATCCAAACGAAAACACTCAACACCTAGAGTTAGGTCGAACTATCGGCACCAGGGTGTTATCATAGAGTCTCGCTCAGTAAGAGTCTATATACATAATTTTCAAGTCAATAGTCCATCCAGAATTCTCAATTATCAAATAAGATTCATGGAAGGAAATGAATGAATGGAACATGTGTCTAGAAAAAATATTGTTAAGGTGGAAAGTTCATATATCGTACATTGTATCATCCCAGTAGTCTCTAGTTCATAAGACTCCATAGCCTGCATCTAGACACGTGCCTATCCACCAGCTCCCTAATCCTGGTGTGGACCACCTGGGGTGGTGGCGGCATCATATCAAAATTTCGACCACCTCATGCTGCTCTATTAGATACTCTTCCACATCCTTCTCCCTACATACCACCCTACACATGTCTATCTCTTTTTCTAGGAAGTCGCATGACCTTCTCTTGATCAGTTATATGATGGGTCAAGAAATATCATGTTAGATGTCCTTGACCGCCACATGAGTAGAACCATCTGTACCTTGGATGATCTGAGCCACCCTAGGAGCCTTGAACCACTATCCATTTTCCCTCAGATGTCCTCCTGAAGTGCATGACCTTCTTGGATCCCTGTGAATGTCATCATCCACCTGATGTCGAGGTCTCAGCTACTGGGTGACCACTTCTAGTTCCCTCTATCTGTGTATTATTTTCGAAAAAACAATCCACTAGCAGGGACCCCTCAAGTACCACAACAGAAGTATAAATGCTAAGGGATACCATTTATTCATTGATTTCCTGACTTAAGCCCTACTTGAATGTCTGAGACCTCAAGAACTGGTCTCATTCCAAATCCAATGAGTAGTGTGAAGGATCAGTAAACATTTTTTAATACTCTTCCACAGTCATAATTCCTTATTTTAGATGTAGGATCTCATGTATAAGTATTGATCACAACATGATCGGAGTGAACACCCCTTGAAGAGACACACAACGTCTTTCTAATAGAGAGCTGTCTCATCATGTGATGGAGTCACAAAACTACACCATCACCTAGCATATCCCGGAAGGAGACTTATAAATTGAATTAACATCTAGTTGATATGCATCCTCACAATGAAGACAACATGAACGACTTCCTCTATCCAATTCTCACCCATCTAGGGGTACGGATCACCCCAAACCTTGGGAGTTCACTACCTCTGAAGCTCATGCAATGCACTCAAATATCTTGCATACTCAGCTAGTAATTCTGGAAGTAGTTTTTGCTTGATCGGTGGTGCTATAGATGGTAAACCACCTAGAGGTTCTATCTCTTATACAGGACCCTATACCAATGGCACTTCACTTGGAGGATCATCATCATGATCATGCAGTGGAATCCTGACTGGTTTTCTATGTGGTGGCATCCATAAATAAAACAAGAGGTACCTAGATCAATTGATTATATCTAGGGAGCTGACTCAAGAAGGACATAGAAGACACAAAAATTCATATATGATGCATGTTCCATTTTTTCCCCTCCCACCTGTGTTTTAATTTTTCGAGTTGAAAATAATGTTTTCAGAGTCATGTTTCAGGGATATGTCGGCCTCTGCACCAAAACTAGAGTCCCAGGCCAGATATTCGAACACAAAATAGAGATCATTGTCACCATAAAACAATATCATAGACTCTGGGTCCTAAATTATAACTGGAGGTGTTTGATACTACTATTTTATGAGCCTTAACAATGGGACCCATGTCGTAACTCCACAATCATACCTCCAATAGGCCAGGGGATGGTGATAAGAATTGAGTAGGCATATCACTAACATGGGAGGCATTTCCTATGTACCTATACAAGCACACACATCTCCAATCTGAAAAAATGATAAAATGTAAAAAACACTAAGTATAAACTTCATGCATACAAATATATCCAACAATAATAGAACAAAATAAGGTAAAGTAATGTATAGAGGTCCAAAAAAATCCAACCACAATGAGTCTACAAAATAGACTAAATGAAACTGAAAAGAACCCAACCTGATCCATGGGCGAGGACTACATCCAAGGTATGATCCTAGAAAACACATCAGTCCTCCAAACTCTAACTATGCTCCACCCTCTCTTGTTCCTCCTTTGACTTTGTCAAAAGATCGCTCATATGCACAACACATGACACATGTGGGAAAACCCGTGAAAGTTTGAGTATAATAATACTTGGTAGAACATCCATGGAAGACCAAAACATGAAGCATCAAGTATCCAGATTAGTAAAATATGTTACGCAATATAACAGATAGAAGAAGTAGAGAAAAACAAAATTTACTCAAGACAGACACCACGCCATCAGGCAGTCATAAGCAACTACCAGTTAAAATATTCTGCTTGAATTATTCTTATTCTAAGACAACTCAATCATCGTTTCATGATATCATTGATGATGATCGAAAAATATGTCTATCTCATCTAAGCCCCAACTAAAGATAATGCATTGGTCAAGTATGTCTATGATATATATAGATGGAATCCCACTCAGAACTATTGGGGGACACCATGAACCCATTATGGATCAACCCACTACGTAGGGAATCATATTACAATGATTCCCCAGACCCTATAGACGTGGTTTTCTAGATGGATGAATAATGCCCTACTAATATAGGTCACTCCAATTATCAAAAATCCACTTGCGGTGATAGGGGATCGCTCTCCAGTGTCATGGAGTTATTTCATAAATCTATCTGATACATGACCTCTATTGGGGATTACAATCTAGTGACGTGGATGTTATGATGCACTAAACCCTCGAGTAAAGGAACAAGGTAATGATATCAACCGATACAAGTACAAAATAAAAACCCATCATTGGTATCAAAATGAATTTCATAGTGTTAAAGTCTCTAAACTATATATGGATCATCGATTAGATGCTCAGTTTAGGAGTTATATCTGTTTGAATGAAACATCCTGTAGACCTTCCCGTGGCCTGAGTACGTACATCCATGGTAGGTCTACCTACCACTGTGGTCGGTCCCCATACCATGTGGACATGCCACATGGGTAATGACTGACATGTTTAGTACACCTGATGTGCCTAACGAGCCATCATAGTCAACTGTTGTGGTTCGGTGGTAGGTTCACTGAGGCTGGTGGTTGGTCGAGGTTCTGCAGAACCATGATCGAAAACCATGGCTGATCACCCTACTCGAACGCAATTGAGATCCACCCTAGTTTCCCCAGTTCCAACTTAGATCCAACGAGGTCCCTCGTACCCATCCTGGTCCACTGATCTGGCCTTGGCCACCTAGATCAGCCCACTCCACATCAGCTGGAACTGTCTTGTGCTCACCATTTCATTCTGTATCCACCTCCGTGTTTGTTACTGCCACAACCGCGTCCAACTATGCATCCGACCATAGTCACATCCCCCACAGGTGGCTCCACCATTGGTTGCATCACTCGTAGCCACCGTGTTCCACCACCTCACACTATTGGTCCATTTCAAGGACAACTGTGCCTCCTTGGATGCTTAAAAAACTAAATCGGTGCATATCCAAGCTCCTTGGGTCCCGATCTACATAGATCATGCCATGATTGTTGATTTGTCTCGAATTTGGGGGTATGATTGAGTTAAGAATCACTCGGCATAGTCGTTCTGAGAAATTTAGGGTTCCAATAGAAAAAAACATGAATAATGGAGGGAATAATTCAAAAGTATGATGGTTTATCATAATTTCCCAAGTGTTCTTGGCCAATTATCAAGATCAAGGGATTTGGGATAGAAATCAAGATTAAATCAATCCCAACACGCAATACGTTCAATTTGAGAAAGAATCAATTTGTTGATTGATCCAAAATTCTCATAAGAAATAAATTTCCAAGAATAAACCAATTAAATCAAAATCCATGACTCAATTTGGATCAATTAATGATGAATAACAATGTTGTGTCTTCGTCGTTGGTGAGATCCATCAAATCGGTGTTCATCAATCACCGATTCGAAGAACTTTCATTACTTTATCAAGAGGATTCTCCCAAGTATTCTTTAAAATTTATAAAAATAATTATAGGATTATTAGAGAGACCTTGGATCTCGGAAAATTGTTTTATTAAAGAAATATATCACAACCTCGATGAAATAAAATAAACATTTTATTAATTTATTTTTTCCTTTTAAAATGATCGAGATCACTTTACACAAATAATAGGCACCGTCTAATGGAAGGTACCTCCTTAGGTAATGTGGATATTCTGAACTCAATGGGTTCCTCATTGTTCAGTTCATGTCACCCATTTAATATTTATTCTACATTTTCGAGAGAACTTTTCGTGTGTGCTATTAAATATTTTAATAATCTTCATTATTTTATTTCAGGAAAATCGGGCCAAGTAATTGCATGTTTTCTTAATTCCAAATCTCATTATTAATCCATATAATATCTAAAAAAATATAATAAAAATAGGATATGTTACAAAAACAATTAGTTTCAAAGATAATGTTTCTCATTGGATTATTATATCTATTAAGCAAAGGTAGAGAGTATTAACAAAATTGGAATTCAGATAATTCAAGACAATAATTTCCAATTATGAGTGATTTTGAGGGAATATTATTACAGATAATTATAAATAGATTTCTACATGTTAAAAAACATGGTATCTCTATCATAAGGTGTAAAAATAATTATGTAATAATTACTAAAGGGAGATTAATGTCAATGACAAATGGTTCAATTTTTTAGGTGGAGCCTTCTACAATGAAATATACATGGAGGTGATATTTTAAAAATACTAAGAAGATGTGAGAAAAAAACATTTAAACATCTATGTTGGTGATTTAATGGTTTGCGAATCTAAATTACAATATCAAAGGAATGACTACAAATAATATAGGATAAAACTAAATAATTATATTGGTGCATTCTTTGATCGCGTGGACTTCATTATGGTGGTCATGGGTATACTCGTAGAAACCATTGATGATATCAAAATCATGAACATGATCTTGAGAAGATTACAACTCTTTTTCCTAATGATGGTTTCGATTTTCAAAGACAAATACCTAGAGATAGTAATTCTGGATAGTATTCACTACACTCTTATTACATACAATATTAGGCACATTCATAATGAGTCCTTGAAAAGGGAATATTTTAAGTTGGTTGATTTTAAAATAATGAAAAAATCACATTGGATGATAATCCTAAAGATGGGAAATTTGATAAGGTGATTTCTTTCCTTTCATCAAATATTAAAATTTGAAATGAATGATTTAGATGTAATATTCCATGTAAAATTTTTGGTATGAAAAATTTGGGCATATAACTAAAAGGTTACAAAAACGTTTTATAAAATGATGATGATGAAGTACCTATAGAGAAATCATATGAGGATGTGAATGGAAAGAGGAATTAACCTTATAAATTATTTAAAATAAATACAATTATTTCATAAGTTGATATTCTCTAAAAATAATAGAAGTTAATGAAATTGGTGTCTGTCAAGACCTACATACGGATATATTTTTGGATATTACTGAAAAACTTAAATTAGAGGATAGTGATGGTGAATGCACTAAAATAGAGTTTAGAGTAGATCTAAAGGTTTAACTCAAGGATTTTCATGAATAAATTGATGTTTGGAGTTTAAAAACAAACAAATCCAATGGATTGGAATTTGATTCCAAATAATATATGAAACGTAAAGAATACTAATAATCTAATTTAATGGTTAAAAATAAAAAATGAAATTATATAAATCCATAAATCTCAATGAATGAAATTGAAATCAAACTCAAAATTGGATTGAGGTCCTAGATTATTGATAAAATAACTGATTCTTTGAAATATCATATGAAAATGATTTACTATATTGATTCCAAAGTGTCGAAGATTGTAACACCCTAGTATTTGATGATATATTTATCATCAAATAAATTTAATTTCTCAAATATCTTATGATAAAAACAACCCTGAGTCTAAATGAATCATAATTTAGAATACCATTATAACATGTCCATTAAATTTTTATAGGGAATAAGAGTAACAATATTTAAAAAAATATAAATAGGTTTTATATAAATAAAATATATTGATACATTAGTACTCAATTTTTATTAAATCAAACAAATTATTTAAAATTCATTTTTTCATCAAATATTAGTTTAATTAATTTATGTAATAAAATATTACATTTAATATCCACCACCTCTATAAATATTATTTTAAAATTTTAATGTAAATTTTTAAATTACCATTTCAAAATGTCCTTTGAGTAAAAATTTTAGAACTTTCTAAAAAAATTTATTTTTCGTGGAAGTGTGAAAAAAATACATATTTTTATTGAAAACTATATTTTTTGTTTCAAACATTTATAAAGTGATATTTTATTTTAGAATGGTTATAAATTTAAATTTAATTAATTTATATTGTTAACACTCCAATTAATTTCATTTTAAAAAAAAGTTTTATTACGAATTAAAATTTTTAATAATTAAGAAAATAATTTTTTATGAAACTATGTTTCCTCATTGTTTGCAGATTCAATGTATCATAATTTTCCAATTATATGAATTGAATTTGATAAAATCCACCAAATTTATGGAATAATAAATTGTAAAAATATTAAAACAATCACTATGCTTCATGGTAAAGAATATTTATTGGGGGTTAAACCAATAAATAAGGAAGATTTTACCAAATAAAGAATTATAAATCTATTATATATAGAAATATTTAGACCAAATATTATCCAAAATTTAAATACATGTCCATTTTGAAGAATTTTTCTTCAGTATGACATTATTATATTTTAATATTTTAAAAAATTATAATTGTTCCTCCTCCCCTGTTTATAAAAGGGAACCCACCTTTCACTTATCTAAGAAAATCATTGCTAAATATCATGAAGAATACCTGAAATATTATCTTATAAAATTATCTATCCCTGAATTATAGGTTTAGGTATTCTTATAAGACCATTACATGGGTCCTTAAAATGGATCTAAAGGAGGCGAACTGAAGGACAGGTAATCATCCTTCCAGATATCAATAAAAAAATTATTCTTCATATTATATAAATATTTGGTATTCATAAAAAAATCAGTTTCCTAAATATAATGAAATTTTATTATGATTATTAACCACTATTATTCAACCTTCGTTCCATCCAATGGGAACTGAAATTATCACTCGTGTGTATTTGGGACTTCCGCCTCCCCATAACGATACAATCCATTTTCAATAACCGTGATTCATATATGGTTAATCTGATGGTTTTAATTTTTATATATGATATTAATAAAAAAAATTATTCTTCTTTAATAATAATATAGAATCTACTTTCTTACCATCTAATCGGTTGGAAAACGACATCATCGCTCGTGAGTACGCTTAGACTACCACCTCCAGGAAACATTGTGATTTTTATCATTTACCATTTAAATGTACTATAAAAAGTATATATATATATAATTAATATATATGTTATTATTGATATAATTATGGTAATTTAATAATAAAATTATTTTTATCTTTCATTGCATCTTTTTGTTAGAAAATAGAAATATTGGTCATGCGAACGTATGGCCTACCGTCTCCATGAATGGTGTAAATCCTTTTTATCACTAAATTATATGTATGAATACATATATATATATATATAATATAGATATTAATATATTGATAAAAATTATTTAAATGATGGAACCAAACTCAAAGAATAAGGATTTTAACTTCCAAAAAGAAACTTCCATGAAAAACAAAACATATAACAATGGAAAAAATGATTTTAACATGGAATTGTCAATAAATAGTTATTGAAATGTTATAAGTGAATAATATATGATATTATAAGTATGAACATGATTCTTTTATAGGGTTATAATATATTTAAATATATTTTTTTAGAGGTTATATATCTTTCAAAGAAAGTCAAACTTGAGGTAATGATTTTTTTAATCCCATTTCATGGTTTTTGGGATTGGTTAGGATAATGTTTTCGATGATTAAATTTTATTTTATACCTCTAAAAAATATAATTTTTTTTATTTTATGTTAATTCCCTTAGTTTTCAAGTAATAATTCCAGTTGTATCTTTATGGTAAATGATTGAGAAAATAATTTTAAGAAAAACAGACTTTATTTCATATTAATTGGGATAATTTTTCCCCCATGTATACTTCTTTATATAAATATTTATATTAATGTTATTAATATTCCCCTATTATTGTTTAAATTCTATCATATCCATTGTTTACATTATACATCATAGTTTAGAAGGAAAATTAATGTTGTTTTTGTAATGTGGTACCTTTAAATGTTTACTATAAATGTGAAAAAAATCATTATTTTATCTTACATTACATGAATGGAATTTTATAGCTTCACGAGCACTCCAATGTTTTCATGATTCTTTAATTAATACATGGTTATTTTCAAATAAAAAAAAATTCCATAATATTTTGTAAATTTTTATACATTAAGTAATTGATTCCAAAATGAATAGGTTTTTTCCTCAAAAAATATTCAAAGTGATATTTTAAAGGAATATTTATTTATGATATCATCCTTTTATGTTAATTATACTTTACTAGGGATATTATCCAATGATATAGTCCTTATTATATATATATATTATAATTTTGAGTTATATATGAAACAAATATATTTTTAACGGGTTCTTCTATGATTATTTGTTGAAATGAAAACGAAACTCATTTAATTTCCAAGAATTATGATATTTGATAAATGTTTTATGATATTTTGGAATGAATTGGAATGTATTTAGGTTATTTTATTGATGGTCCTATAATTTTATATCCCTCTAAATAATTAGGTAAATATTTATTTCTCTTGAGATAATAATGACATAAATTGTGAGTGAACCCATTTCAGTAAGGGAATTTGTTCACTATGAAATCCTTGGGAGTGAATATCGACTAAGGATATAATGGAATTAGGAGTGAAATAAATTAACTAATATAGTCTTGGTAGTGAAATTTTACTAATGAAAATATTTTAGGTGATTTTATTATGGAACAAACTTGTGTCTTATGCCAATGTTATGCTCTCTTGGATCACGTTCTTTTATTCTGTAATGCTTATTTCCTCATGAAATACCAAGAATTATGCAATGAATCAAGATTATGATCTGTGGTATGTTGGGTATTGTTTTAAAGAATTAAGATCATTTTATCATACACTTATGCTCTTTTAATGGTAAATTGACCATTTTCATCTTCCTAGTTTACCCTTACTGAGAATCTATGTTCACCCCTTCTAATGTTTCATTTCCCCAGGTTAGAAAGAATGGTTTTATGTGTGATATATATAATAAGGGTGATATTTATGAAGCCCTTAGTGGGATATAATATATATGCCTTATGAATAATTAATATATGTATCCAATTTTCCAAAGACTCTAAACTAAAATGACTCTGGAATGGATAGTATTGTTATGAATTTGAATTTGAATTTAACAAGATTTCATATATTTTTATGAAAAATATAGGCCACTATAATTGGTTCAATGTATAGGATTAGTATCCTATGAAAACTAGGATAATAAACACTTAGTGAGAGCATTGGGGATAATTGTAAGTGTAGGATAGCATCCAAAATTTTTGGTATAGTGTATATTTTGTTGTTTTCATAGATATATATATATATATATGTCTTTAAAATACAAGTGGGTGTGGTTTTAACACAAATTCATATAAGAGTAACAACTCAAAAAAGTTTTGGTTAAACATATTGGAGACATCGTTCGGGTACATGGTCAGTGTGACCTTATTTCACACCTAGTTTTTAACTCTCTGGGGATATTATTAGGTTAATTCAAATTTTCAATAAAAATATTATGAATTATTTGAATAGATAACTATCATGGATGGAATAGTTTAAATATATAGTGAAATTTTTTAAAAACAATTATCATTATGTAGACACCCTATTAATTATTTTCATGAGTATATGATTGATAAATTTGATTAAAAATGTGTGGTGGTCATGAAAATGATTTTATTTTTAGTAATGGATTGGAGATAGAATGCTAGAGTTGAGGTGGTGATAAGTATGATCAAATACTGAAGTAACTTTTCTAATATTATTCATATTAATTCATTAATATCATGAAATACTCATAGGTATGTTCATTCAAAACTTAAATGATTAGATATTGAGTTATTAGTAAAAAAATAATTCCATGACACTCTCATTAAAAGTTTATATCACCTATACAATAAATGTTTGTTGGATTTTTCTTACTAAAAATCTTATGATTCTCCCTCTAGATTAATTTTCAATAATTTTTAGCAAGGATTATTTCTCACTACATATTGTATTTCAATATATGTAGAAGGTAAGTCACACATGATATTCATAACTATCCCGTGATGGTCATTCAATGTTGTGATAAACATGAACCTAGAAGGAAATTAAATACTTTTTATAGATCTTAATTCATGTTCAACAAAGGTTTTTATCTAAAATGGTTAGAAATAAACTCAATATCAAACACATACTGATTCTATTGGACTTTTCTTTATATCATTACGGATTAATTTCATATTCTTCCTCTCAATTGTGAATTTATTTTTTCAAAACAACTCATAAATTATTCTAAACCTATTTCAAAGACATAATATAGAATAGACCTGATTGAGTTGAAATAATATAAGAGGAAACTCCAGGAGAATCTTGATAAGGGATTCATTTTTTCAAGTGTATCTCTATGGGGGGCACATGTTCTTTTTCTTATGAATAATGATTAATCAATGAAACTCTTCATTTATAATCATGAAATTAATTATATCAAAATTATGAATATGTATCCCCAACCTCATATTGAATATTTTTTTGATCAACCACAAATAGATCATTATTTTTCCAATATTTCTCTTCGATCTGTAAACTATCTATTGATGGTAAAAAGTGAATACATAATCAAATATCCTTTTATATAAGGTATGGCCATAATGAATTTATAGTGATGTCATCTGGTCATACTAACTCTCCCATTATCTTAATGGATTAAATTAATAATGTCTTAAGTGATTATTTTGATCAGTGTTTGGTAGTCTTTATAAAATATACTATTAAATATTACCCAATTAAGTAAGAGTTTGAATATCACTAGATAATTACACTGAAGAAATTGACAAATGGGATGATCTATGAAAACATACCAACTGAAAATTTTGGAAACATAATGTTCCATTATTGGGTAATATAACCTCATATGATGGTATACTAATTGATCCATCAAAGACAGAAGTTATTAAATGTTGGACAAGAATAACCACTATCACTGATATCTCTTGTCTTCTTTCTTTGAATGGATATTATCAGTGATTTTTTAATAAATTATCACAACTATCCAATCTACTCACGAATTTAACTAGGACAGGTTTCAAGTTTCTTTGGATAGGTAAATGCAAGGGAAATTTCTTGAAACTGGAGAATAGGTTCATCAAAGAACCTGTAATCCTATTACCCTATACTTGATAAGGGTATATGATCACAATGTAGAGTTAAATAATAAACAGGTATGTGTACTCATGAAAAATAATATGGTGATACCTTATTCCTCGGGAAAATTTATTGTTAATGAGAAAAATTACCCAATCATGATTTGGAGTTAACTGTTGTAATTTTTACATTATAGATATAAAGCCAATATCATTATAGAGAACAATGTTACATATAATAACTATAAAATTTAAAAGTGTATATTCACTCAGAAATATATTAATATGAATCAAATAATATGGTTGGAGTTTATTAATGATTACAGATTCACAATACATTATCAACCTAGGAAAGAGAACAAGGCGTCTGAAACATTGAGCCAAAAGGTCCATGGTAGATTATATGTAATGTTGTTAAAATAGTATCTAATATTTATTGATTTCTAAAGGATGAATCTATAAATCTTGAAATAAGGTGATAAATATTATTTTACTCAAATGAGTGCTCATTCATCTATCTAACTAAAGATAAAAGTGGCATGGAATAAAGATGTAGAGTTTCAAAATAAGGGAAGAAATATTCCTTAGTTAAGTCTTGATTATAATGGAATGATAATTAATAAGAACTATGTATGTTTGTCATATATCCCAAATTATATTAATGAGCTATTTGATGAAGCTCATAGTTTTTTATTCATGATTTATCATGGAATTACTAAGATGTATAGAGATCTATTAGAGTATTACTTATAGGACAACCAGAAGATATATATTTCAGAGTATATATCTCGATGCCTCGTATGATATAATATTATGTCTAAGAGGTATAATTGTTTTGATATGGTAAAACCATTACCCATTCCAACATGGAAATGTGAAACATCACGATGGATTTTGTCATTGGAATCCACAAAAACAAATAATGGATATATTTCTATTTTGGTTATAGTTGATTTAATTATGAATAGATAAAACATTATCTCTACTAAATAGGATTTAACTCTTGATTGTCTTAGAAAAATATATATTCATGATGTGGAAAGGTTTCATGGAGTACCATTTTATTTTATATCTCATTGAGATCCAAGGATTACCTCAATGTTCTTGTGATGTATTCCGCAAGATCTAGATTTAGATATGTGTTTCAGTATTTTTTATAATTTTAGATATATGTTCAGGCTAATATAACCATTCAAATCCTTGAGTATGTGATGATGCCTTTTCTATATACTTCAATGGTGATTGATATCAGCAACATCCTCCAGTGAAGTTTTCTTACATGAATAGATTTCAATCGATTATTTAGATAGATCCTTATAATGTCATAAATGAAAAGAAGTGTAAAAATAAAATCTGTTTTTATGAGGTTATGAAATAAATCTATTGGGACCTAAGGTAGCTCAAAAAATGGTAAAAAAAATTAAAGACATTTAAAAGCACATCAAGTCACCATATAGTCCAAAAAAAGTTTTAATTACAGTCATCACTAAAATATTGAATTCAAAATTGGTGAGAAGGTATTCCGATAGATTTCTATATGGATGAAGGTTTTGTTATTTGGAAATAAGTCAAATCACATACTTACATATATTTCACCCATGATGAATCTTTATTGTGTGGGGATGGTTTCTTATTACTTGGTTCTTCTACTGAACCTCTCTCAGATATAAGTTGTGTTTCGTGTGTCGCTCTGGAAGAAGTTGATAGTTAATCCATCACATATATAGAACTCAAAGGTTGTACCATTGGAGAATGATAATTTCAATAGAGAAAAAAATTGTCAATATTGGATAAAATAGATAAAGTTTTATATAACAATATCACCCACCTAGTTAAAGTTATATATAGGAAAAATATATTCAATGAAGCTATATTTGAACCTATGAATGTGATGAAGTAGAGATATCACCATTTTTCTATTTTAGAGTGATGGAATTATGAGGGAAAAATATTATTTTATGGGGTGAATAATGTAAATCCCTGAGATTTTTTGATATATGTTTCTTCAAATAAATCAAATTTCTGTGATAGCTTGTGATACATGCAACCCTGAGGCTAAATGAACCATGATAAAGTATACATTTATAAACAAGACATTAAATCTATGAAGTAAATATTAATAACCACTTTTTTAAAATAAATTGTATAGCTTTTTTAGATATTTAAAATATATTTATAAATAATTATCCAATTTTATGCAAACTCATTATATGATATAAAAATACATTGTTTTCTCAAAAAAAAATTCTTTTTATTTATTTCTGGGAGAAATAATTTTATTAATGTATTAATATATTTGAAAATTTACTTGGAAACATTAAATTAGTTTTTTATATTATCATGTAAAATTAATCCTTGCATGACTATATGATAATTTTTTTGAAAATATTAATTTCTTATAGAATAGGGGAAAATACTAATTTTTATTAAAAACTAACTTATCATTTCAAAAATTTAAAAAGAATAGTTTTTAAAAAAAATTAATATTATTTAATTTATATTATTAATAATCTGATTATGTACATTGGTATTACATTTAGTTTTTTTTGGTATAAAATCTTTTTATACATATGAAAACCTTTTTTATAGAAAACTACTTTTCATTTAATTTTATGGGTTTAGATTTAAATTAAATTCTTCCTCCTATATGAATTTAATTTTATAAAATGTATTAAATATTTTTAATCATAAAAATTAATATTATTTAATAATTTAAATTTAATTTTTTGTATAAATGAAAAGTAAGACAATGAAATATTTTTATCACGGTTAAAGTTAAAACGAATTTATCAGGGGTTAAACCAAAATATAAGTTTGTGTTTTACAATAAAAAATATTTAAATCCAATTGTCATCCCATATTTTGACCTAATTATTTCCAAAACATAAATATATATACATTTTTAATAATTTCTAATAGAATGACATTTTTATATTTTAGTAATTTATGAAATTACATGTAGAGACCCAAAGCTTGACGTACATGTACATTACATTACTTTTGCAGAATACTTGATATATAACGAAAATAGACACACAAGGATCATAATAGTTTAGTGTCTTTGGAAACTCGGAAAATAATCTTCTAATCGTGGTGAAAGATCTTAATCATCTCCCATAAAGATATTCCCCTTTTGTTTTCTTACCTAATACCTTTCTTTAAATCCTAGGAAAAAGAAAACATATAAAGGGTGAGATGAAATTCTTAATATGGGTAGGCATAGAGAACATAAACCAATCCATAAAAATTTGAATGCAAAAAACTTGAACATAAAATCTGAACATCAAAATCACGAGCAACGATATAAATCTTGGAAGTACACAAAGCATAGATCATATCGGAACATTAGTCATGATAAAATAGAATGGTAATAAAACATGTAATTGTGGAATCCATTAAGAACATGTTATGATTTCCATAGTAGCCAAGGCATTGCTGCCAAGACCATCTTAGTGGACAATGTCCCATTCTGAATCGAATTCACTCCTCGTTCCAGTCCTGTAACACTGAACCGGATTAACTTACCGTTCCAGCCATGTCTATATCATGAGATATAAATCATTACACATTGAATTGGTGGGAGATATAGGTCCCACCCATCTCATAATTAAATCAACCTTACTTGTGACACAGAATAAACTTAAAACATTCATCATAACCCAAGGAATAAAATGGGTTTCATAAACATCATCCCATCATAACATAATTTATATAAAACAAATGGATATAATTTCATCATAAGGGATGTAAAACGATGTAAACAATAGAAACATTATACTTGAAACAAAAACATATGAAATAATGTCATCTTAGATGGAAAATGGTTTTGATAAAACACTTGAAATGAATTCTTGAGGAAAATATCGTTTTTTCTTCAAAATAATTTTCATTTCACAAAATTCCATTAAATCTTAAAAGAAAAGTATTTTTTTTGAAAATAGTCATAAAATTTTGTAGAGGAAACTTCATTGAAATAAGTCTTTATGAAACCCTAAAAATCCATTCACACCGTATAAGTTTAAAATAACATTCTTCTTGTACTTTTGTCAGAAAAGTCAAAAAGTTCCTCGTATGGTAAACAAAATAAATATTCCTTCCATAACACAAAGTAAAAGTCAAAGAGGGGTAAACATGACATTATAAATACATGTAATAATATTAAACACTTTATGAAAAACATTTTATGGGCATGGATTAAAAATATAACCTCAGTAAATACTTATGTATAAACAATCTCGAATAAAAATGAGATTTGAAAAATTATCACTTACCTTAGGTCCGATATGCTTCGTATGTATCCGAACCTACTGTATAATGATTTAAATAATGTCATTGACTTATTACAGAATCATATTCCTTGTTATTATGTCATATATAGTTTACTTATGACTTTGTATTACCCATTCTTTTATAAATTCGATGTAAAAGTAGCGATTTGGGTAAAATCGTTTCATTTATTGTACGTGTTTCGACTTGTTGTTCTTGATATTATTTCCTATATACTGATTTAAATATTTCCAGAATGTAAGACATGATTTATATATAATATATATTCAGCATATACATATATATATATATATGATAGATTGATAAATGGAATGAAATACACCGTTCATGGAGACGGTAGGCCGTACGTATGCATGAATGCTGTTTTCGTTTCCTTATTGAAGTGAATGGAATTATGTAGATGAAATACATATATATATATATATATAAATACATCCAGTATCATTATTATGTCATATATTTCATTATTATTCATTATATATACTTTATATTCAT
Organism: Viscum album; assembly: GCA_963277665.1. Classification (NCBI taxonomy): domain Eukaryota; kingdom Viridiplantae; phylum Streptophyta; class Magnoliopsida; order Santalales; family Viscaceae; genus Viscum; species Viscum album. Next base: position 254,791,608 of record OY728143.1, on the reverse strand, counting down.
CTATGAATGGTTAACATGGAGAATGAATCTCATCGCGTCGTGGAGACGGTAGTCCGTACGTACGCACGAGCGATGATATCATTACCATGACCGTGGAATTGCATTGAAGTTTATGTATAATTTTTCATAATCAATATAAATTTACAATAATCATATCTAGTTATTTATTTACACCATTATACCCATCCATGTAAGGTGGTGGTCGAAAACAGATTACAGCACGGCGTGGAGACGGTATTCCGTACGTACGCACGCGCGGTGATTTCATTTTCCATTGGATGGATAGAAGGTGAAATAGGGTTTTTTCATATTTATAATAACATATCAGTATATAAGTAATACTGATGTTATTACATTGTAATGAGAAAACTAAAGAAGAATAAGTAGAAGAATAAATAAACATGAGAGAATCAGAAGAAGAGATTACCTCTTTTTCGACGCACCTCATTTAAGCTTCCCCTTAAGGAAGTAGAGTTGGTCTTCTGAGAAGGCTAGAACCTCCAGAATGTTTCTAGGGAAGTGGAGAAGAGAAATGTGCAGGGGTTGGACGAGATTCATCTCTCAAAAGGGTGTGAAGAGAAGAGGGAAGGGGTGCCCTTTTTATAAGGGAGGAGAGGGAAGCTTTGGAAAAACATAAAATATTATTTTATAATAAAGTCATATTCGATTTTTAATATCTCCAAATTGATTTATTTCGAAGATAAGGTGGGGATGGGTCTAAATACTCTCATCCAATAGATTTTAGACTGGTTTGGGTCATTATATTATCCTTATCATTAAGTTTTAACTCTTAGTTAATTAGATTGACATTTACCATGTCACTTTGTATTTTTATATTATATAGTTAATAAACTTACCATATATTTCCAAGAGACCCCCAAGTGGTCCATTAATGATACATCTATCATGATATATGTATGTTTCCAAACCATATATTTTTAAGAATATAATAAAAATTATTAATATAATATTTTTTTTAAAACTATTTTATGTCAATTCTGACACTATTTGGTAATGGATTTTTTTGAAAATCATAGCATCATGATTAGTTCAAAAAAAGTTAATTAATTTAAATCTAAAATGTCATATTATCCTAGAAAATTAGTGTAATTCATAAAAAGTCTCAAATTACATTTATTTGGGTATTTATAATATCAATTATTTCCATATTTCATTATTTAGGTAATTACTGCATCACCATTTTGTCATACATAACATAAATTATTTAATGTATAAAAATTATAAATAAAATAACAGTAGGTAGGAAATCGTTTTTTCTTTCTAATTTATATTTATAGTAGAATTTATCTTATATATAACCATATATTATAATTTAATTAGTTATTATAATTTGATTTTTACTATTTTAACCCTTCTTTAAATAAATAATAATAAATTTCCTAATCTAATCCATGTGAACCTAAATGGTCATTTGTTTGTTCCTAAGGTTGTTTTTGGACGAATTATACTTATCAAATATAATTAGGACATGTGTTAGGGTAATAATAATATCATTTTTACCCTTAATTACCCTATTTACTTTTAACCGTGGTAAATAAAAGTCAAAAGTTACTATTCACCAAAAAATATTTTCATCTCATTGAACCAAATTTTAGTCCATGATATTAACCGTGTCCTTCGTATTTTCAAAATTCCACTCACAGAAGCGATAAATTTAAGTTTTATGTGAATTTCCAAATTCTCATAGGAGGTGGGTAAAAGACAGTGAAAAGTTCAATAAAATTTTTATATATCTAAAATTATTATAAAATTACTCTAATGAATTAAATTGAACTTATATATGTATTATGTATCAATTTTTACCTAATATAAATTTTAATAAAATAAATAATTATTTAAATAAAAAGTCTGTTTTTAAATAGTAACCTAGTGTTTTCACTATTCATCAAAAATTGAATGTTTTCAGAAAAATACCAAAACTTCACCCTAGGATAATTTCGATATTCTGAATCCGAAAATGAAGTCCATTTCTAAAGATAAAATTTAGAAAATTTTAAAAAGTGGGTATTACTATTCATAACGTTTAGTTTATATAACATATCGTTGTTTAGTGAAACTCGGTATTGCGTACAACACACGCTATCGTGGAAGGTCGTGATTGCGTGTAATGAAAGCCAAGCCAGGGATGCATGTAGTGAATGCTCCTTTTGGTGTAGCGTACAACACAAGACATCAATAAAATTAAAAAGAATATTTTTCCTAAAATCTCGGGGTGTTACATTCTACCCCCCTTAAAATGAATTTCACCCTCGAAATTCATCGGGGTTATAAATGGTTTACTACTCAAAATTTTCTTTAATAGAAACCCACATCGTAAAAAGGAATACCAAATCCAATCTTTAAAAACTAAAGTAAGAAACATAACGGTTACCCAAATTAACTAATCACTAGGTTTCCACATACGAGAATATAGGTAAAAATATGGATATGGAAGAGAAATCTAACCATCATGTTCTGATGGAGAGTGGTAGATAACATGGCTATGAATAATCTAACAATCACAAAGCCAAAGATTTGTGATGATCTAAGGTACCATCTTATTCATCGGAAATAAGGGCACTAGGATAACATTTTTGGTTTTCAATATCATTTCCCTAAAGTTGAAGAAATTGGAATTAAAAGAAGTACTTTCTTGATTTTGGTACAGTCTCACCGTTGGTCGTTCCTTGGACAATTTCCACTTCATCTCTTAAAGAAATGAAGTTGAATTTTTCAATCGTGAATTGTTATCATATCATGTGAGAGAATGATAGGTCATTCCATCTGTCTCAAACAAAAGGTTAGAAAAAAAATTATCAAAAACACATAAGTCCATCTATAGTGAGATTAATCATATATGGTTCCTAAAATGGACTTATACTTTATATATCATACTGCTTAATATAATAAAACGGGTTTCTACTAAACAGGGACTTTTTGTAGGCTAGTGGTAGGCGATAAAGGCCTGTCGCACTTTGGTTGTGGGTTCGATTCCCGCATCCTTGTCCGACGTGACAGGTTGTCGCCTGCCCTATGGGTTTTCCTTTTTCTAAAACTATGTTATTATAACTTTCCATCAATAGTATCGAAAAATTTCTAGTCTTATATAATTCTAACTTGTGTCCAACATAATCTATTCCAATCTTTAGGCTTATCCAAAATACTGCTGTCCAATCTCATATTATGGTGAAAATGATTACCAGAGAGTTCATATAACAAGCATGTTAATACAACCGTTGATCCCCAAATATCATAAAATATGTCTTGTTGGTCACATTCCAACCATTATAAGGCCTTAATCATATATTCTCTTGAATAAAATGAATACCCATTGAATCTTAGTGAAAACATTAATTCTTTCAAAAGTTAACTCTTTCCACATACAAAAATCCAAAAATCATATATACTCAAACCATGATATAACTTTTTCCTTATATCTGTCATGAGCTCATGAATACTGTGAATCATTTTATTTTCTATTTATCCCTTAATTATGTGCATATCAAATGCTTTATAAAATATTTGAATCACATTTCATGGTTACTGGTACCATATTCTTATAGAAAACCACAATGGACCAATACAAAGATATTTAAAAATTCCACGATACTATAAATCAAATTCCATGATACTATTTTGAAATCCCATTACATAAACACTTAATCATTACACAACATCATTGTCATACTCAACATCACAAATAGTGATCGCATGTGACTTCCCTTTATCATTTTCCTTAATAGGTTGCTCACGTTGATCATCATTAACCCTTGGATTAGGGAATTTATTAGCATAATGCCCCATTTCCTTGAACTTGAAGCATTGAAGTATTGGTGGTGCGTTCTCTACAATATTTTCTTTATTCACATCATTAGAAACCCTTTTTCCATTACTTTGACACTCAGCTACTTGATGAACTTCTTTTCCACACTTAAAATATTTTCTAGTCCCATTAAGACAATCTCCACCATGCTTCTTTCCACACTTTGAGCATAAAGAAACATTCATCTTCTTTCCACTATTATTATGAGATTCCTCCTTGAACTCCATCTTTCGTTTCTTGTCAAAACCATGATATGGATATGTTACACCAACTTTCAGTTCTACCTTGATAGCACAACGCACAATTTCTTCATAGCTACTGAAGTCTATTATAGCTAATTCCCTTCGAAGACCTGGTTTTAAGCAACTAAAAAATCGATCAACTTTACTTTCAGGTTGGATGATAAAGTCAGATGCATACCTTGCAAGTCTTGTAAAACTCAATTCGTATATACCAAAATAATCATCATCCTTCTACTTAAGATCAAGAAACTCATTTTACATCTTTGTTCGAAGAATACAAGGTAAGTACTTATGGAAAAACAAGTTCTTGAACTTGTCCCATTCCATCGATTCAATTTCATCTTGGGGCCTTTTATTCTTAATTAGAGTCCACAACTGGTCTGATTCACCTTCTAAATGGTAAACAGCTAAAATGAATTTTTCATGTTCTAAACAACGAAGTATGGAAAATATCTTTTCAATGGTACTGATCCATTGTTCAGCAACAAGTGGATTGGAATACCCATTGAAAGATGGTGGACGTTGCCTCATGAAGGACTCAATAGAATATTGTTCCTTTCTCGGATCATTTGGAAATCCAGAATGACTTATAGATTTTGTAAGTATAGAAATAAGATTATGAACTCCATCTCCTATCACATTTGGTTTCTCAATAGGACAATCGTTGCATTGTCCATTACATTGATCAACACGGTTCCTTCGGGTTCCATCCATCGTCTAAAACCCAACAAGAACAGTGTGAGAGGCAAAAATAATTCTAGGAAAAAAAACATAATAAAGGGGGAGTAACTTCAATATCTAACATCTTAGGTCTAATTATAATATCCTTACCATAATTCTAGGACTATAAACTATACTTATACTTAAACTTAGGGACATCCCTAGACATACCTTAGAAATATCTCTAGGGATCTCACTAAAGTTTTCGCATCCTAGTTTCCAAAGGTTAACTAAACCTTTCCTTTGATACCAACTATAGTGGTCTGGAATTACATCCAGTGGACTATACTTGATACCTATCTGGGCACTCCATGGGCGGCTACACCCCCTAGGCAGGACACACCACCATCCCCAATGGCAGCCATTTCCTCACAAATCCATTGGGCGGAGAGCCATGCTTCGTCCAACGCTCACATGTGATAGTTCCCAAGGATCAGATACATTCCTACCTCTTTTTCCTCTGATACCAACTTTAGATACCCCAAGCTTGACGTACATGGACATTACATTAAATTTTCAGAATACTTGATACATAACAAAAACAGAAACACAAGGACCGTAATAGTTTAGTGTCTTTGGAAACTTGAAAAATAATCTTCTAATCGTGGTGAAAGATCTTCAACATCTCCCATAAAGATCTTCCCATTTTGTTTTCTTACCTAAAACATCTCTTTAAATCCCAGTGAAAAGAAAACATATACAGGGTGGGCTCAAATGCTCAGTAAGGATAAGCGTAGTGAACAAAAAACAATCCATAAAACTTTGAATGCAAAAACTTGAACATAAAATCTGAACATCAAAATCATGAGGAACGACATAAATCTTGGAAGTACACAAAGCATAGATCATAAAGGAACATTATTCATGATAACTAGCATGGTAATAAAACATGTAATAGTGGAATCCATTAATCACATGTTCTGATTTCCATAGTAGCCAAGGCATTGCTGCCAAGACCATCTTAGTGGACAAAGTCTCATTCTGAATCGAGTTCACTCCTCATTCCAGTCTTGTAACACTGAAATGGATTAACTTACTGTTCCAGCCATGTCTATCTCATGAGATACAAATATTTACCCAATTCATTAGAGGTATATATAGGTCCCACCCATCTCATAATGAAATCATTCTTACTTGTGCCACAGAATAAACTTAAAACATTCATCATACCCCAAGGAATAAAATGGGTTTCATAAACATCATCCCATCATAACATAATCCATATAAAATAATGGATATAATTTTGTCATAAGAGAATTAAAACCATTTAAATCATAGAGACATTTTACTTAAAACAAACACATATGAAATAATGTCATCATAGATGGAAAATGGTTTTGATAAAACACTTGAAATGAATTCTTGAGGAAAATATCCTTTCTTCTTCAAAATCATTTTCTTTTCACAAAATTTCATGCAATCATAAAAGGAAAGTATTTTGTTGAAAATATTCTTAAAATTTTATAGATGAAACTTCATTGAAATAAGTCCTTATGATACCGTAAAAATCTATTCATGTCGTATAAGTTTAAAATAACATTCTTCATGTACTTTTGTCGGAAAAGTCAAAACGGCCCTCGTATGGTAAACAAAAGAAAGATTCCTTTCATAACACAAAGTAAAGGTCAAAGAGGGGTAAACATGACATTAAACATACATGTAATAATATTAAACACATTATGAAAAACATTTTATGGGCATGGAGGAAAAATATAACCCCAGTAAATACTTACGTATAAGCAATCACAGATAAAAATGAGATTTGCAAAATTATCCCTTAACTTAGGTCCGATATGCTTCGTACGTATCCGAACCTCCAGTATAATGATTTAAATAACTTCATTGACTTATTAAAAAATCATATTCATTTTTATGATGTCATATATAGTTTACTTATGACTTTATATTACCCGTTCTTTTGTAAATTCGATGTAAAAGCTGCGATTTGGATAAAATCGTTTCATTTATTGTACGTGTTTCGACTTGTTGTTCTTGATATTATTACTTATATCCTGATTTACTTAATTCCAAAATGTACATCAGGATTTATATATAATATATATTCATAATATACATATATATATATATATATGTATGATATATCGATAAATGGAATGAAATACACCATTCATGTAGACGGTAGGCCGTACGTACGCCTGAACGCTGTTTTCGTTTTCTTATTGAATTGAATGGAATTAAGTAGATGACATACATATATATATATATATAAATCCAGTATAATTATTATGTCATATATTTCATTATTAATAATTATATATACTTTATAATCATTCATGAATGGTTAACATGGAAAATGAATCTCATCGCGTCTTGGAGATGGTAGTCCGTACAAACGCAGGAGCGATGATATCATTACCATGATCGTGGAATTGCATTGAAGTGTATGTATAATATTTCAGAATCAATATAACTTTAAAATAATCATATATATTTATTTATTTACACCATTATACCCTTCCAAGTAAGTTGGTGGTCGATAACAGATTACACCACGGCGTGGAGACTGTATTCCGTACATATGCACGTGCGGTGATTTCATTTTCCGTTGGACGGATAGAAGGTGAAATAAAGTTGTTTCATATTTATAAGAACATATCAGTAGATAAGTAATACTGATGTTATTAATTTATAATGGGACAACTAAAGAAGAATAAGTATAAGAAGAAATAAACATGAGAGAATCGTAAGAAGAGATTACCCCTTCTTCGACGCACCTCCTTTAAGCTTCCTCTTAAGGAAGTAGAGTTGGTCTTTTGAGAAGACCAGAACCTCCAGAATGTTGATAGGTAAGTGGAGACGAGAAATGGGCAGGGTTTGGATGATCTTAAAGGCTCAAAAGGGTGTGAAGAGAAGAGGGAAGGGGTGCTCTTTTTATAAGGGAGGAGAGATGCACCTTTGGAAAAAAACGTATAATATTATTTTATAATATGTCATATTCAGTTTTTAATAGATGTGAATTGAATTATTTCAATTATAATGGGGGGATGGTTCGAAATCCTCTCAACAAATAGATTTTAGACTGGTTTGGGGCATTATATTAACCTTATATTTTAGTTTTAACTCTTAGTTAATTAGATTGAAATTTACCATGTCACTTTGTATTTTTATATTATATAGTTAACAAACATACCATATACATCCAAGAGACCCCCAAGTGGTCCATTAATGATACTACTATCATGATATAAGTATCTTGGCCGAATCATAGATTTTTAAGAAAATAATAACAATTAATAATATAATATTTGTTTTAAAAAAAGTTTTATGTCAATTTTGACACTATTTGGTAATTGATTTATATGAAAATCATAACCATGTGATTAGTTCTAAAAGAGTTAATTAATTCAATAATAACATTTCATATTAACCTAGAAAATTATTGTAATTCATAAAAAGTCTCAAATTTCATTTATTTGGGTATTTATAATATCAATTATTTTAATATTTCATTATTTAGGTAATTACTGCATAACCATTGTTTCATACATAACATAAATTATTTAATGTCTAAAAATTATAAATAAAATACCATTAGGTAGTAAATATATTTAGATTTCTAATTAATATTTATAGTCGAATATATCTTATGTATAACCCTATAGTAAAAATGAATTAGTTATTAAACTTTGATTTTAACTATTTTAACCCTTCTTTAAATAAATTAATAATAAATGTCCTAATATAATACAAGTAGACCTAAATGGTCATATTTTATTCCTATGGTTGTTTTTTGTCGAATTAAACTTATCCAATAAGATTATGACATGTGTTAGGCTAATAATAATATCATTTTTACCCTTAATTTCCCTATTTACTTTTAACCGTGGTAAATGAAAGTAAAAAGTTATTATTCACCAAAAATTATTTTCATCTCATTAAACCACATTTTAGTCATTGATATTAACCGTGTCTCTCGGATTTTTTAAATTCCACTCACAGAAGTGCTAAAATTAAGTTTTATATGAATTTCCAAATTCTCCTAGGAGGTGGGTAAAAGATGGTGAAAAGTTCAATAAAATTTTTATATATCTAAAATTATTATAAAATGACTCCAATTAATTACATTGAAATTATAAATTTATTATGTATCAATTTTGACCTAAAATAAATTTAAATACAATAAATAATTATTTAAATAAAAAGTTGGTTTTTGAATAGTAACCTAGTGTTTTCACTATTCATCAAAAATTGAAAGTTTTCAGAAAAATACCAAAAATTCACCCTAGGATAATTTCGATATTCCAAATCCAAAATCGAAGTCTATTTAGGAAGATAAAATTTATAAAATTTTAAAAAGTGGGTATTACTATTCATAACGGCTAGTTTATATAACTTATCGTTGTTTAGTGAAACTCGATATTGCGTACAAGACACGCTATCGTGGAAGGTCGGGATTGTGTGTAATGAAAGCCAAGTCATGGATGCAGGTAGTGGAAGCTCCTTTTGGTGTAGCATAAAACACAAGACATAAATAAAATTAAAAAGAATATTTTTTATAAAATCTCGGGGTGTTACATTCCATGTGTGTCCTTTCCCCTGCTAGTAATTGATAACCATAATTTATCTTCATTAAACCTATATGGGAAATCTAAATCAACCAAAATTTACAAAATGAAAATTATTTATACTTTATTTTTATGTTCTTTCATTCCTAAAATTTCACTACACGTGTCCTTGAAAAATGACCTAAAGGGTGCGACCCGAAGGAGAGGCAATCATCCTACATGATCTCTTTCAAATTGTTTATTCTCCTACTTACTCTAAATCTAATTTATTTATCATAAAATATACCATAATTATCATTAAAAAACATTTATTTTATTATTATTAAATAATCACCATTATTCTCCCTATATTCCATCAAATGTGAAGTGAATGTATCACTCATGCGTAAGAGTGGAGTACCCCTCCATGTAGTGATAAAATTCATTTCCCATATCATATTTCATGGATGGTTATTTTGATAAGTTTAAAGATTATATATTACATTTAGGTAATAATTATAATTTTTTAATTATTTTATCATATCTAGCTTCTTAACGATCATTCTATTGGAAAGCAATAACGTCTCTTGGGTGTACGTGTGGACTGCCACCTCCATGAATTGATGTGATTTTTTTATTTATGTTCTTCATTGTTAGAAAAAAATTATATATTTAATTTTTGTTATTATTTTTATGGTATAATTATGGGTTTTAATTATAAAATAATATATATATTTCTTTTAATATTTTAATTATAAAATCAAAAATAATTCATGCATACATACAACCAACTATGTCCATGAATGGTGTAAATAATATTTTAATCTCCATGTTTTATAGATAATATATATATATATATATAATTAATATTGATATATTTATATTATTATTAAAATTAATTAAATTATTAAACCATGATCAAAGTATAAGGATCAGATCTACCAAGTAGAAATGTTCATTAAAAATGAAAAAGTTAGCCCCTAAAAGTGATGATTTTAAAAAATAAATTATTAATAAATTGGTTTTGTAATGTTATAATTGAATAATATATGAAATTATAAAAAATTAAATTATTTTGGTCTATAATAATAATAATATAAATTTACTATATACAATATAAGATAAATTTTTAAAAAATTGAACTTGAGTTAAGGGTTTTATATCACAACCACATTGTGTTTCGAGATTGTTTATCATTCAGAATTTATTGATAAAAGTTCCTTATATACCTATTAAGAATCTTAAGACATTTATTCTTATAAATTATTCCTTTAATTTTCTTATAATAATACCATTCCCATCTATTTACAATATAAATTTTTATAGAAAATGTTTTTATGAAAAAATAATTTATTTCCTATTTGGTCCTTAATATTTTACTTCCATGCCAAGGTTTTATTTAAAATATTTTTATGAATGTTTTAAATATTAATAAATAATTATATAAATTTATTTCTACCATTTATTTAATTTTTAAAAAATAGTTAAAAATAAATATCATGTCATTTTTCAAAATAGGTACTTTTTACTTTTTACTAAAAATGCGAAATCCATATTTGTTCTAACATACATGACATGAAAAAAATTTCCCACCATCATTACCAATAAAATCATTGAATATTCCTTTAAATACTTCCATTTTTATTTTGAAAGAATATTTTATTGATAATATTTTTTTAATTTTATATTCTAATTAATTGATTAAAAAAGTCAAAGAGTATTTTCTTCATGAAATATTCCATGGGATGTTTTTAAGGGAAAATTTATTTATGTTAATGTCCTTGGATGTTACATATGTTTTACGTGGTATATTATAGCGACCCGACCTTTTCTTACACTACTATTACATCATTTCAACGATAAACAACATAACAGTATTACACATGGAGGATCCAAAGGCTTAGTGTCTTGGGCAAACTAGGACAATACATAACAAATACAACATCAAGCATAAACATTTATTTAATTTATTCTTCACTAGCTTCTTAGTGAAACTTTTCCTCTCATTAGTACATGTAGCCACCTGAGGATATTCATCAAAAGGGGTGAGCTAAAAGCCCAGTAAGAGGATAGATAAGAACAATATAGCATGGGGTGAGCATAATCATGACATAGGAAGAAGATCTTGAACATGAGAAGAGTATAAACAATAAACTTGAAATGTGGAAAAGCATAAAAATGAAACATCATGTCTTAGTGGATAACTACCACACATACTTTTGAAAAAAGCTAGAATCATTTTCACGCATCATTTCACATTTAATCATAAGGTTCATCACTTTACGCAATGCATTGGAGCGCTATATAATTCCGGGCGCACCCGTCACATTTAAACATTCATATTGCGCTATATAATTCCGTGCGCACCCGTCACATCATAATATTATCATTATCATGCTTGCCACATAGAACACATATCAAACATGTACATAAATAACCCATGGAAAGGAATGGGTTTCATCTCATAATAACACATTCATAAGCTTTGGGTTCCCAAACGAAATAGGGAACAACATACTTGATACAAGAACCATCAACCTTGAATGAGAGGTAAAATGTGAGATCTTGAAAGAAGAGTTCCTTTGGAAAACATTTTGATGGACATTAAAAGCAGTGACAAACATGTATATCCCAGAAAAGTAAATCAAATGATGGAAAAATGATCTTTGAGGAGTAACCATATCAAAAATGGAGTGAAAGAGGGAGAACCCAAAGGAAGAAAATTGGGTTCGAGATTTCCCCTTACCTTATACTTGAATGCCTCCTTCTCTTTAATGTCCTGTATAATGACATTATATTCATTAATTAGAAATTACAGAACCTTTTATACATTAATATGGTTCATTCTGGTTTCATTATTTCATATTATGTTCCTTTTGATGACTTATAGTGTTTAAAAACATTGATCGGGGATGTTCGTTTTTATGGTTTTCTTGAGCGGTCCACTTGTATTCTTAAAATGATGTTTGGGTAGATCATGGGTAAACATCCAGAACTGATATTACATGTAATTAATGATATTTCAGAAGCTTAAATGATTTTTTAATGAGTTATATTAGATCCATGTGGCCGAATCATTAGATAAGAATTAAATGAAGATTATTTGGGCTAATTTGAGCGGTTTTTGGATCACAACCAACTCATTTTAACTTTTCACTTAGTAGTATGGCCATAGGTTATTTCCAGAACTTAAAATAGAAAATAATACATATAAAATATTCTGTTTCAACCATAAAAATGGTTTCATGACCAGATTTGAAGGTAGAAATGGAAGAAGAGAATATGTCGTTTTTGAAGGTGATAAATTATCACCACATGAACAACGTTCTCTTTAATAAAATAAAAGGAAGAGGGAAAGGGTGAGGTGTGATATAATATACCATTATAATCATAATATTACAGTATATGTATAATACTGGAGTTAAAAAACAATTTTGATGAAGATAGGTAGGGAGAGATCAAAAAAGTATCGTGAACATGAAAGGAAATTAAAGGAGAAGAGGGAGGGAAATTACCTTTAGAATCCTCCTCTTAAGAACCTCCTTAAGGGCCTATTCTTGGTCTTTTGGTGAGACCAGGAGCTCTTGGACGTGGGTAAGGAGATAGGAGAGATTATTGGGAAGATCTTAGACAATGCTTGAAGCTTGAGAGGTGTGGTTTGGCAAGAGGAGGGGGAGGGCTTATTTATACATGAGGAGGGAGGTGTTTTTGGCATAAAATATTAAATTAAATAATATATCATAAGTTAGACTTGTAATAGTAGCTTTTGGACATCCTAAACCATATATTAATATAATAAAAATAATTTTAGTCTTTAAATCTTCTTTATAATCCGAATTCATTACATTATTAAAAGGAAAGTGAAAGAAAGAGAAAAAGACACTTTAAGAAATCACATTTTTGACTTTAGGCTTTGGAAAGTTCTTTTTAGGTTTGAGAATTGAATTTATTTTATTTCAAGGAAAATTTATGAAATTTAATATGTTTTGGCCGAAACTAAAGTTCTAGAATGTTTATGTCATCATTACATCATTAATGATGCAATTTAGTGTACACCGATTATGCGAAAAAACTGTATTTTTTACTATTCACCCGAAAATTGAAGTATTTCAGAATAAACCCAAAAATTTACCCCTACCATTTTTCGACGTGTAGAATCCAATAATGATGTCCATTTTTCAAAAATAATTTTATAAATATCATTAATTTAATAGTTAATTAAAACCATAATTTACTTAAAAAAACAGTTTTTAAAATTAAAACTAATTTCGCAGTTCCTTCAAAAATTACTTAGGGTCTTATAAAATTATCTAAAAACTACTAGAAATTGATTCAATAATTTATGAATATATTTCTGGAAAATAAATATTATTTTATGTTAATTAATTAATTATAGTTAATTATTTATGACTTATAAAATACCTAAAACGTTTACTAAGGTCAAATTATCACTTTCTATGATGTATAAATGTTATTTTATTATTCATAGGTAATGTTACTATTATTTAATATTCATAAGGTTCATATTACTATTCTTAAGGGTAGGTTACTATTCACTAAAAATTATTTTTGTTTCATTAGACTTCAAAAACTATCTTGAACACAACCGTGTATGTTGTATTTTTAAAATTCCAAACATAAGGGTGACAAAATTATGTTTAAAGGTCACTTATCACTTAGTAGTTCATTATTTTGTTTTTTTTTGACATAGATATAAGAAAGGAATTTCCCATTGAAAAACTTTGGGTCGTTACATTCTCCCCCCCCCCCTTAAGAAATTTCACCCCTGGAATTTCACTTTACACAAACAGGTGAGGGTACTTCTCCTTCATTGCCTCTTCCGGTTCCCAAGTTGCTTCCTCAAACTTTTGGTTCCTCCAGAACACTTTGACAAGGCGGGTTGTCTTGTTGCGTAAAACCTTATCACTTCGGTCCAAAAATTTTACCGGCTACTCCTCATATGAGATATCATCTTCCAACTGTACCACCTCTGAGTTTAGTACATTTGAGGGGTCTGGAATGTACTTCCTCAGTAGTGATACATGAAACACATCATGAACTTGAGCCATATTCGGTGGAAGTGCCAAACGATAGGCCATGACTCTTATACGATCAAGGATCTCAAAGGGGCCAATGTACCTTGGGCTTAGATTCCCTTTCTTCCCGAATCGCATGACTCTCTTCAATGGAGATATTCGAAGGAAGACTTTATCTCCAACATCGAACTCCAATTCCCTTTGACGATTGTCAACATAGCTCTTTTGCCAACTTTGAGCAGCTTTGATGTGTTTCTGGATGACTTGATCCTTCTATGTCATCTCTTGAACAAGATCGGGACCAAGTAGTTTTCGTTCTCCAGCTTCATCCCAACAGGTTGGAGTTCTACATCGCTTCCCATAAAGAGATTCATACGGAGCCATCTGAATACTCGAGTGGAAGCTATTGTTGAATGAGAACTCAACCAATGGAAGGCGCTGATCCCATCCACCTTTGAATTCAAGAGAGTAGGATCTTAGCATATCTTCAAGTGTCTGAATAGTCCTTTCAGACTGGCCGTCAGTTTGGGGGTGATAGGCCGTGCTGAAATTTAATTCAGTACTCAAAGCATGTTGAAGGCTCCTCCAGAATTTAGAAGTGAACCTTGGATCACGGTCAGAGACAATCGAGAGTGGAACACCGTGCAATCTCACTACTTCCTTCACATATATCCTTCCAAGTTGTTCAAGTGAGAGGTCTTCCCGAATAGCGATAAAATGGGCAGTCTTGGTGAGTCGATCAACCAAAACCCATATCGCATTATTTCCTCTTGGTGTCTTCGGGAGACCCGTGACGAAGTCCATAGTGACATTTTCCCATTTCCACATGGGTATAGCCAATGGTTGCATCATAACTTTGGACTTTTGCGGCTCAGCTTTAACTTGCTGGAACACCAAGCACCTTGATATGTATTCCGCAATCTCCTTCTTCATGTTATCTCACCAGAAGTGTTCTTGGAGATCACGATACATCTTGGTACTTCCAGGATGTATAGAGAAAGTTGAGCTATGTGCATTATCCAATCGATCCTTCTTTATTCCGGGTGATGAAGGCACACAAATCCGCGTTCCAAACTGAATCACACCATCATCATCGATATGGAACTCTTGCAGCTTCCCTTACATTACTGCATTCGCCCTCTTTTGTATATCCACATCATCCCTTTGTGCTTCCTTAATCTTTTGTTGGATGGATGGTTGCACAATCATTTGGGAAATGTAGGATGTATCCCCTGCCCTTACGATTCCCAAATACATCCTTTTCATATCCAAGAAGATAGGGTCTTTCTTAATCCTCAACATGGATAGAGTAGCAGGTTCTTTCCTGCTTAGAGCATCAGCTACCTTTTTCGCCTTTCCAGGATGATAGTGAATAGAGAAATCGTAATCCTTTATTAGCTCTAACCATCTCCTTTGACGCATGTTGAGCTCCTTTTGTGTGAATATATACTTTAGGCTCCTGTGGTCGTTGTATATGTCCCACTTCTCAGCATAAAGGTAATGCCGCAAGATTTTCATGGCAAAAATCACGGCTGCCAGCTCTAGATCATGTGTCGAGTAGTTCTGCTCATGGATCTTCAACTGTCGTGAGGCGTAGGCTATCACATTATCAATTTGGATGAGTACACAACCCAAGTCTTTCTTTGAAGCATCAATGTATATCACAAAACTTTCTCCACTTTTCGGTAGTGTGAGTACAGGTGCAGTGATCAGACTTCTCTTTAGATCCATGAAGCTTCCCTCACATTCTTCCTTCCATGCATACTTTACCCCTTTCCTTGTTAACTTAGTTAGCGGGCTTGAAAATCATGAGAAGTTTCTCACAAAACGTCGGTAGTACCCAGCTAATCCAAGAAAACTACGGATTTCTGTGACACTAGAGGGCCTGGGCCATTCTTCAATCGCCTTTGTCTTTGAAGGGTCCACAGAAATTCCCTCTCTTGTGATCACATGTCCCAAGAACGTGACTTGATTCATCCAAAAGTCACACTTGCTGAACTTGGCGTAGAACTTCTCCTTTCTCAATGTCGCCAACACAAGTCTTAGATGTTATTCATGTTCCTCCTTGCTCTTGGAGTAAATGAGAATATCATCGATAAAAACTACCACAAATTTGTCGAGGAAATGTCTAAAGACTCTATTCATCAAATCCATGAAGATTTCTGGGGCATTAGTAAGTCCGAAGGGCATCACCAAAAACTCATAGTGCCCATACCTTGTACGGAAAGCAGTCTTCTGAATATCTTCCTTCTTCACCTTTACTTGATGATATCTAGAACAAAGATCCACCTTTGATAAGTATTGAGCTCCTCTTAACTGATCGAACAAGTCATCAATCCTTGGGAGAGGATACTTGTTCTTTATGGTGATCTTGTTGAGTTCCCGATAATCGATACACAGCCGCATGGTTCCATCCTTGTTCTTCACAAAGAGCACTGGTGCACCCCAAGGTGATGCACTAGGGGGTATGATCCCTTTTTCCAGATGCTCTTGCAGCTGCTTCTTTAACTCCTCTAATTTGATAGGAGCCATCCTATAGGGGCACATTGAGATAGGAGTAGCTCCGGGTATGAGTTCAATTGAGAACTCTACCTCACGATCCGGGGAATTCTGGGTAACTCTTCGGGAAATGCATCGTCGTATTCCCTTACGATGGGCATTTCCTCAAGGTTGGAACTTTCCTTTGACTCAAACATTTGGGCGAGGTATGCTTCTTCATAGGGAATCATCACCCACACCATTGTAGGATTTTTCAAAGGATATTCATGATCTTCCTTGCACTTGTAGAGGAGTATGGGATGGTTCGCAATATGAAAATATATTTCCTTTTCCTGATAGTTGATATGTTCTCTATATAACGAGAGTCAATCCATTCCCATTATAGTGTCGAATTCCACCAAGGGAAGTATTACGAGATTTGTCGGGTGAATCTTCCCACATACGTCAACAGGAGAAGAATCAAACACTTGGGTTGCAATGATTGCACCACTTGGTGTTTTTACAGATATCTCTACTTCAAGGTTTCGGGGCTTCGATTCTATAATTCTAGCAAACATTCAAGATATAAAGGAATTCGTAGAACCAGAATCAAATAAGACTTTTGCCATTCTTGAGTGAATAGAAAGTGTACCTTGTATGACTTCATTATCATGTTCCGCCTCCGCAGTAGTGATGGCATAAGTCTTCCCTTGTTATTTTGGTTTTGGTGGTTGTTGGCGCTGATTACCCTCGAGAGCTCGAGGTTTAGTGCACTGGTTTGAATAGTGCCCTAGCTCCTTACAGTTGTATCATTGAACCACGAGTGGTTCTCTCCTTTCATCGGCTACATTATCCTTCCTTTTCATGTCTCTTTGACACTCTTGAGATAGGTGTCATTCTTTCCCACACTTGAAGCATTTCCCCGTCCCTTTGAGGCAGTTCCCATTGTGCAACTTCCCACATTTTTGGTAAGTGGGTCATTGTGTTTTCTTCCCATCTTTATCACTAGATCCACCAGCTTGAAACTCCATATTTATTTTCTTATCACCATAGCCATGGGACCATTCTCCAAACTCCATCTCCACTTTGAGATCACACCGAACAACTTCTTCATAACTCCCAAAGTCTCGAATTGCAAGAGCCTTTCGATGATGTGGTTTTAATCCACTAAAGAATCTATCAATTTTACTATCATTGTTGATAAAAAAACCCGAAGCATACCTTGCAAGCCTTGTGAAATATGCTTCATAGGTTGTGACAGATTCTCCTTCTTTTTGCTTGAGCTCTATGAATTCTCTCTCCATCTTCGTGCGAAGAGTTCATGGGAATTACTTATTAAGAAACATTATCTTAAAGTCTTCCCATTCCATCTCTTCAATTTCATCCCTTGGCTTGGTGTTCTTAATCAAAGACCACCATTGATCAACTTCTCCATCTAGACGATAAACGGCTAGACTCACATTCTCTGTCTCGGAACAGTGAAGAACAGAAAAGATCTTCTGCATGGAGTTGACCCACTATTCCGCAACTAGTGGATCAGAAGATCCACAAAACATCGGTGGTCGTTGCCACATAAAACATTCGATAGCTAGCTGCTCCCTCAATGGTGAAGGAGGACGTTCCCCATTATTATGGTTATTATTCATAACCTGGGATAATTGGGTAAGCATCGCCATGAAGTTTTGAACTCCACCTCCAAAATCATTGGGGATGTCATTCGGGAAATCGTTGCATTGGCCTTCGCAAGAGTTGTTGGCCTGATTTCTCCTAGTTCCCACCATTTAATAAAATAGAAAAGGTTAGAACAAAACATAAGTAAACAAGTCATGAATAACATATCCTTTTAAAAAATTATACCAAAAACATAACATATGGGATCCCTAGGTAAATATCCTTGTGTGCATATTTGTACTTAGTCTCATGCTATAGGTTTTATTTAGGGTTCACTAATCCTAATTCCCAAATTAACTAAACCTTTTCCTTTGATACCAACTATAGCGACCCGACCTTTTCTTACATTACTATTACATCATTTCAAAGATAAACAACATAATAGTATTACACATGGATGATCCAGAGGCTTAGTGTCTTGGGAAAACTAGGACAATACATAACAAATACAACATCAAGCATAAACATTTATTTAATTTCTTCTTCACTAGCTTCTTAGTGTCACTTGTCCTATACTTAGTACATGTAGCCACCTGAGGATATACACCAAAAGGGGTGAGCTAAAATCCCAGTAATAGGATAGATAAGAACAATATAGCATGGGGTGAGCATAATCATGACATAGGAAGAAGATCTTTAACATGAGAGGAGCATAAACAATAAACATGAAATGTGGAAAATCATAAAAATGAAACATCATGTCTTAGTGGTTAACTACCACACATACTTGTGAACAAAGATAGCATCATGTTCATGCATCATTTCACATTTACTCATGAGATTCATCACTTTACCCAATGCATTGGAGCGCTATATAATTCTGGGCGCACCCGTCACATCATAATATTATCATTATCTTTCTTGCCACATAGAACACATATCAAACATGTACATAAATAACCCATGTAAAGGAATGGGTTTCATCTCATAATAACACATTCATAAGCTTTGGGTTCCCAAAAGAAATAGGGAACATCATACTTGACACAAGAACCATCAACCTTGAATGAGAGGTAAAATGTGAGATCTTGAAAGAAGAGTTCTTTTGGAAAACATTTATATGGACATAAAAACCAGTGACAAACATGTATATCCCAGAAAAGTAAAGGAAATGATGAAAAAATGATCTTTGAGGAGTAACCATATCAAAAATGGAGTGAAAGAGGGAGAACCTAAAGGAATAAATTTGGGTTCGAGATTTCCCCTTACCTTGTACTCGAATGTCGCCTTCTCTTTAATGTCCTGTATAATGACATTATATTCATTAATTAGAAATTCCAGAACCTTTTATACATTAATAGGGTTCATTCTGGTTTCATTATTTCATATTATGTTCCTTTGGATGACTTATAGAGTTTAAAAACATTGATTAGGGATGTTCGTTTTTATGGTTTTCTTGAGCGGTCCACTTGTATTCTTAAATTGATGTTTGGGTAGATCATGGGTAAACATCCAGAACTGATATTACATGTAATTAATGATATTACATAATATTGAATGATTTTATAATGAGTTATATTAGATCCATGTGGCCAAATCATTAGATAAGAATTAAATGAAGATTATTTGGGCTAATTTGAGCGGTTTTTGGATCACAACCAACTCATTTTAACTTTTCACTTAGTAGTATGGCCATAGGTTATTTCCAGAACATAAAATGGAACATAATAAATATAACATATTCTGGTTCAACCATAAAAATGGTTTCATAACCAGATTTTAAGATAGAAATGGAAGAAGAGAATATGTCGTTTTTGAAGGTGATAAATTATCACCACATGAACAACGTTCTCTTTAATAAAATAAAAGGAAGAGGGAAAGGGTGTGGGATGATATAATATACCATTATAATCATACTATTACAGTATATGTATAATACTGGAGTTAAAAAATTTTTTTGATGAAGATAGGTAGGGGGAGATCAAGAAAGGAACATGAACTTGAAAGGAAATTAAAGGAGAAGAGGGAGGGAAATTACCTTTAGAATCCTCCTCTTAAGAACCTCCTTAAGGGCCTATTCATGGTCTTTTGATGAGACCAGGAGCTCTTGGACGTGGGGAAGGGGATAGGAGAGATTATTGGGCAGATCTTAGACAATGCTTGAAGCTTGAGAGGTGTGGTTTGGCAAGAGGAGGGGGAGGGATTATTTATACATGAGGAGGGATGTGTTTTTGGCATAAAATATTAAATAAAATAATATATCATATGTTAGACATGTAATAGTAGTTTTTTGACATCTTAAATTATATATTAATATAATAATATTAATTTTAGGCTTTAACTTATCTTTATAATCCGAATTCATTACTTAATTAAATGGAAAGTGAAAGAAAGAGAAAAATACACTTTAAGAAATCACCTTTTTGACTTTAGGCTTTCGAAAGTTCTTTTTAGGTTTGAGAATTGAATTTATTGTATTTCAAGGAAACATTTATGAAATTTAATATGTTGTGGCTGAAACTAACGTTCTAGAATGTTTATTTCAACATTACATCATTAATGATGCAATTTAGTCTACACCGATTATGCGAAAAAACTGTATTGTTTACTATTCACCTGAAAATTGAAGTATTTCAGAATAAACCCAAAAATTTACCCCTACCATTTTTCGACGTGTAGAATCCAAATATGATGTCCATTTTTCAAAAATAATTTTCTAAATATCATTAATTTAATATTAAATTAAAACCATAATTTACTTTAAAAAAATGTTTTTAAAATTAAAACTGATTTCGTAGTTCTTTCAAAAATTACTTAGGGTCTTATAAAATTATCTAAAAACAATTAGACATTGATTCAATAATTTATGAATATATTTCAGGAAAATAAATATTCTTTTAAATTAAACAATTAATTATAGTTAATTATTTATGACTTATAAAATACCAAAAACGTTTACTAAGGTCAAATTATAACTTTCTATGATGTCTAAATTTTATTTTATTATTCATAGGTAATGTTACTCTTATTTAATATTCATAAGGTTCATATTACTATTCTTAAGGGTACATTACTATTCACTAAAAATTATTTTTGTTTCATTAGACTTCAAAAACTATCTTGAACACAACCGTGTATTTTGGATTTTTAAAATTCCAAACATAGGGGTGACAAAATTATGTTTAAAGGTCACTTATCACTTACTAGTTCATTATTTTGTGTCTTTATGACATAGATATAAGAAAGGAATTTTCCATTGAAAAACTTTGGGTCGTTACATATATGATCCAAGGATATTATACATAATAATTATATATTTGTGTTATGATCATGATGATGAAATTTTAATGAATCATATTTATTTCTCAAGGGTTATTCTAGGATAGTTTTTAAAATGTTAATAAAACCTGTTTCTTTTCCACAGATTATGATATATGATGATTGTTTGCGCTCATGTGGAATGAATATTAATATATTAAAATTATGTTGTGTATGGTCCTAGAATACTATATCCCTCCAATTAGTAATGTTAATATTAAAATCTCATGATATAATAAAGTATTATATAGAGACTGAACCTAATTTAGTAATAAAAATTATCCACTATGAAAATCTATGGAGTCAACATTGAATAATAGTATGATGGAATCATGAGTGAATGCAATCCATTTTCACATTATGGGAAGTGTTCCCTGAATAACAAAATCATTTTCTATTTTTATGTTTTTTTTTGAAATGTTTATGTCTTATTCTAATGTTGTGCTCTCATAGATCAGATTATTTGACTAATTTATGACTCACATCTTATAATCTTGCAATATTTATACTATGAATTGATATTATGGGATATTATATGTTTAATATAGTTTTTAATTGGTAATTTCATGTTCACATACCCTTATGCCCATGTTATGTTTTATCATTGAAATATCACTTTTTTACCCTAATAGAGCATCATAACTCACCCTTCTTATGCCTCCTTTCCTTAGATTATAATTTAACCTTTTAGGTATGATATTTATATAAAGGGAGAAAGTAATGAAGAACATAATAGAAGATGATGTAGATATCTTATGAATAAGTTATTTCTGTATCCAAATTTCTAAGAACGTAAACCCTATATGATTCAATAATGGATCATAATGTTTTCTATTTGAATATCCACATAATATGATGTAATATTTATGTATGAAAATTATGGGTCAATATAAATTTTTGATGAAAGCTCAGTGATCAAGAGATTCATCTAACACCCAGTATAAAATTGTCGTGTTAGACTATAGGGTTGTATAAATAAAGAAAGTAATAATATGATGAGTCAATATAAATATTTTACAATATCAGAAAAGTTAATTATTTGAAAAAATAATGAAAATATATTCAAATATTTGATCAAAAAATATAAATATTAGAATTGGTCATTAAAAACCATGAAAATCTATACCCTAGATGAATATTGAGTTTGAATACATAGGAAAAACCCAAAAAATATAAGTATAGTTATAAATTCACACAATAGTAAACCTAAAATCCATTTTTATTATTTTTTAATTATGGTGAAAATAATGTATGTTTATTCTATAGAAGAAAAAAAGGAATTTCAATTCATAAGGTCAATGAAAACAAAAAATCAATGAATTCATACAATCTAATTTTTTTTGCATTATTATTTTTAGTGTGTGATGTATACACACAAATCCATGAATTCATATTCAATGGTAAAATGTATATTTTAAATGATATCATAAAATGGATATCATAGTATATTGAATCATAAAAAATAATACTAAAAATCGTACACAAAATTTCAACCCTATAAGGTGAGGAAGATCCAATGGAACGAGAGATGGAATAATCTCATTTTTCTGAAATAAATTCAAGTAGTAAACATGATAAGGAAAGTAACAAATAAAAAATAAAATTTCATAGAAATTTATTTGAAAAAATAGATTTAGTTGTGGAGTAGATCATTTATAGTTGACGTAGTTCCCTTATGATACGAAGAAGAAATTATGTCTTAGGGATCATATTTGAAAATGAAAGTGTTATTTTTCTTGTCTAGATAGAGGTTTTTAGAGTATTATATTTTTTAATAAAAATAATTCAAGGAAAATACATGAGGATCATGGATGAATCAGTGTTTAATGTCCCTAGTCATCAAATTTTAATTGTAAGATAATTATATGACATGAAAAATGTGGTAAATTTAAACAGGAACACTTTCATTTTCAAATCTAGGGATGATAAAATTTTTATTCCAGGAAATAACATATTTGGGAATACATACCTCATTGGTGGATAAAAATATAGTAGTTCTCTAAATAAGGTAGAATAAAACAGGTTTTGGAATAAATTCACTAGCCACTCGATCCAAAATCCTTTGAAAGTGTAGTAAACAATGAAGGGCTTGTGGTATCCCAAAACTATAATGTGATCATACTCAGATGTTTGATACTTAAAAAATACAAATCATTAGGAATATTTAAAAGAAATATGAGAATAAATATATGATATTATATGAGTTGGTACACAGTGATGTGTTTACATCAATATCACACAAATACATGGATAGAAAGAGGTAATTTGTTTTATTTATCCATAATTATAAGAGGATGTCATAGAAGTTAATTATCTCATAAAAATAAGTAGTTTTTTCTTGTATTACAGATTATTTTAGATTAATGTATAATATAACTAGATAAAAAATTATGAATTAGATATTGATAATGGAATGGAATTCACCCCTTATTAGTTGTTAGAATTTCTCAAGAATCAAGAGATAAATCCCAAAATTTCAACATTTATGGATGAAAAAAATAGTCTTATTAAGTGGATGAGTTTTATCATTAATAACATGTACTATATGATTATCATCAATAAATTTATACCATATATGTATTGTATGAATGAAATTATTACATATATCTATATTTAAAATTGGTATTTGTAATGTTGGGTTAAAGAGATGGTGCCATTTGATATTTGTAACATTAATAAGACAATTCAAAAATATTTATAAATTTCATATTGATTTGTTCTCAAAAAATATTTGAATTATATTTTTTTAAATTATGGGGATGAATTTAAATTTCTTGGATAATTTTAAAAAAAATAATTTATAAAAATTATATAAAAAAGTAGCAGAAAATTGGTAAATGTCACAACATCACTATTGTGGGAAATGAGTAGATTTCTCAATCCAATAGAAAATATTCATAGAATAAGTAATGATATTAAAAAGGTAAGTGAGGTTGATTTGAGTAGACTATGGGGATCACATGGAGAAAATTATATTTATAATAAGACAAAAATGATCATGTAAACAATTATAGTTAAACAAATAAAAAAGGAAAGCATTAGGGAAAAAGTATATGAATAAAATATAATTGGGAATTAGATAGCTATAGTAAAAACATAAAGTATTAAGAATATTTAAAAAACTACTATCTTATCTCAGGAACTATATAAGATTTTTTAATAGTATATCAAATTTGTAAATTGGGTCAAAGATATGAATTAATAGAATAACAATATTCTGAAAAATGAGTCATATGAAATTTTCACAAGACTGAAAGATTAAAATATAATCATAATCATGTAGGTTTCATATAAAAAATCAATTAATATGGAAAGGATATGAAAAATAAATAATCTATGATGTGGAAGTTACATTAACAAAATGAAGAAATTTATATTGATAAACACTTTCCCCTATAGCTTGGTTATAAACTATTTGACTATTCTAGGAAATGTCGGTTAAATGAGTGTTCAAGTTGTACTAAATTAACATGATATATTCATTACATAATTCATTCCCTTATGATAACTATAAATTATGTAAATATATTGTTTTCTTATACATGGATATGATAAAAAATTTGTCAAATTAGGAAGGATTTTTATAAGCTAAAGAAAACTCTAAGAGTACAATATTCTATGCTTGAAGAGTTCATGATTAAGCTTATATTATAGTGAGGTGGGGTTGGTTACCCTCAATACATAAATTAATTGAATTATCAATGTGTTTTGGTTCTTATTTATAATGATGAAATACTTTTTAGAATATCTAACTTTGTAAAATGCATATTCTTTCATAAAATGTATAATTTCTGAGTTCGTGAAGTCTCTAGTTATTGAGTAAACATTTTTCTAATTTTATAGGTGACTCTAATAAACCATGTCATGTTTATTTCACCATATTATTTCACAAGATTGATAAGAAATATGATTAAAGAGTATTATAGGGTTATTAAACACTAATAGATACTCAAATGAAGTTTTCATGAAACAATTATGGAAAGAAGTTCAATGTAATAGAATATCGTCATATCATTATAATCCTATTATAAAAATCAAAAACATGGCCTGATATTTTTTCTTCCACTTGAAAATTTATATGATAAAGAAGTTTTCCAAAGGAAATATACTTTATAGTAGTGAATTGAATTATTTTTAAAAATAATATCTTGGTGTATTTTAAACTATTTTATCTTAAAGTATCATTGGAGGAGTTATTAGGATACAATGTTGAGAATAGTCCTAGTTCATCAAATTAACCGAATTCAACAACATCTTGGTCATTATATCTTGGATTTGTGTGCAATTATTTGATAATCCAAAATAAAGACTTTATTTCACAAAAAACTATTAAAATTGAATATATCGAGACTTATCAAGAGTGGAATCAATTTTAATTGATGATGAAACAATATTAATATGTTTGAGTTGATGTCTTATATCCTATTACAATCAGGTATAATCCCTAAAGTGCTATAATTATCTTAAAAAGTCATCTCTGTCACTCAAGAAAAAATAACATCAAGATAAAGTGTCATTTTGTGAAGGAGAAATTTTGACATGTTATGGTGTAGTTGGAGTACGTTTCAACACAAAATCAAGTTGCGGAAATTACAATAAAGTAGCTACTCAAGGTAGAGTCCTAGTGGTATTGGTACGCTCTCTGAGTCTGACCATATACATACAAGGATATGTTTTGTAGAATTAATCCCCTATCCCATATATAAATTTTCATTTATAAAATGGTATAAGGATTATTTTGAATTAATTATTTTCACTTTAAACCCACTCTTATTACCATTCGTGTAATTTATTTTTCAGTTCATTGAAAAATAATGATATTTCTTCCATTAGTTTTGTCGAAAAATATATCCATTATAAGAGATAAATATGGATGAGAGTGTTATTTATTGTTTAAAATGTTGGTTTTAACATATTATGATGTTTTGGAATGAAATAAAGTACTGGAAGGTTTATTTATGGAAAGAATCTAGGTTGAATAAGTATTAAAGATCATAAATATTATGGAATATTTTTCATGAGGAAATTTTCATTTAAAACTTTTTCTCAAATTTAAATTTACTCATGTTATCATATATATATATTGAATATTATATAATTGATACATCATCTAGTGGAAAGAGGTTTTGGAATTTTTC
The DNA here is from genome assembly GCA_963277665.1 of Viscum album. Lineage (NCBI taxonomy): Eukaryota > Viridiplantae > Streptophyta > Magnoliopsida > Santalales > Viscaceae > Viscum > Viscum album. The sequence continues at coordinate 254,764,737 of OY728143.1, read as the reverse complement.
TCTCTTTAGTTATAATGTTTAGGGTTGATGATGTGTTGACTTTTTTTGAAGGATATATCAACAGAACCAAAGGGGTAAATTGTTAATAAAAAATAACCTTGGGGTATTTTTTGGTTGTGTATGTTATAATTAATAAATGAAGGATTCCAAATAATTATAAAAATTATTTAATAAGGATTTAGTAGTTTTAGAAAAAGTTATAAACCACTATATAGATTCTATCTGTATGAATGAAATCACATAATGAAATCCTAGGTCACTCCATGAGAATTATATTTTATGGTATCTTTTTCTATTGGTTAATTATAAGGGGAGAGGTTCAATCCATGAATAGAATCCTATAAATGTTTGGATCTTGTATTTTGAAAGCTGATTAAATTTTTACGTCATGGAAGATGATATCAAATCATGAGAAGAGTTGTTGATTAATAATACAATGGAGGCATCATGAAATACACTCAAGGGTCATTCCATAGAGGGGCGGATCTACACGATATGTTAGGATTACAAAATGAGGATACATAATTGTTTCCTTATATAAAACCCTAATATGTTAGAATATTTTCATTACCATTTTCCCATTATATAGTATGTCATGTAATAGGATTCTTGGTTATACTGTGATGAGGTTTTGGAATATCTCGATGGTTACAACTATTTAGAGCTTTCCATGTCATAAAATAAGTTCATTAAATAACTAGTCCAATGTAATGAAGGATCATGATGTAATATTAGGATTAAAATATGAGATATTATGTCGATACTATGTATCTAGTTATTGAATAATGATCATGTTAAGAGGAAAGTTATCATGCAGTGTTTAATTTGAATTAGTAAAGGATCACAAAATTTTTAGGACCTCATTTCATGATCTATTTATTTCTATAATAACTAAAATATTTGTTTAGGATTTAAAATGAGGAGGTATTTTGTGAATTTTGGGGAGTTTACATGACCCGATTGGATAAATTTTCATATCTTTTTTGAGTTTAATTAACGATAAATTAATAGACAGCCCTATAGAGTCTATCAATATTAGATACATTTATCCACATTCAAACAACGAATGGATTAATCATAAATTAATTAAAATATCTAGTTAATGTTAGATTTGTACAGTAATTTTATACTTGTTCAATAAAATCCGAGAAAAAAATAAAATAGATCAAGGATTCTGTCTCACTAGAGGTTTATGGAATTCATCAAGTGGGTGAAGTTGGAGAGGATTGATACACATTATTAGTGTAAACTCATTCATGGTTTGTGTAAATAGAGATTATAACACATGGAGGGTAAGAGATATTTAAGAGTGATATAGAGAAATGAGTTATAAGTTTTGAGAATGTGGTAAACATAGAGGTTCAATGTGGCCTCTCTAAATTATTAAAAATAATAATTATGCTCATTGATTTTGGTACATCATAACATAGTTGTTGTATACACCTTATTTTATCCTAGTTTTAGAGAACCATGTGAAACTTATTTTTTCCCAACTGTATTTGATTAGTATCTTCATATCTATTGAGATAGATAGAGTTTATCCAACTAATACTAGAATAAAATTATTGGTTGGTCATTTTAGGAAAAAAACATATTCTAATTCACACTCCAAGGTATTTACCATCCCTATGACAAGTAATAATATAATTTTCATACCACTTGGTCAAATAATTATCAAAGTTCCTCATCAAATGAAAAGTTATAGATCCCTTTGTGTGACATTGTAGCTTCCAAGGTTGTCTCCCAAGGATTTTTTCTTATTACCCACTTATCATTCACTTTTTGATATTTATGTATTTTTATATATTTTTAAATCTTGGAAAATGTTGGTATTTTGATATGTGGCCATTGAACAAAAAATAATAAAAATAAATAAAACTACAAAACTTATAAAGAAAGAGGTCAATCATATATTTTTCTAACATGGGACTTCATTATATTTTTTTATTTCATAAAATTCATTGAGGATCTAAAAAATATTACTTATTACTCAAAAACCTTAACTTAGATTTTTTAACTTAGTCCAATTTTAGAGATCTCCTAGGCACTCGAATTTTCACCTCTTTTATTGTGTTTAGTGATGAATATGTATGGACCTAGGACACAACACCACTCTCTATGCAATATCATTATAAATCATTTATGTCTTTTACTGTCTAATTTCCCGAAATCCTTTATAATCCTTAAAGTCATGGATCTGGTTAATGGGTTCCCGAATCATTAGTTGTCAAATTCGGAGTTCACAGAAACCTCAGATCTTCTTAACATCACCTTGGTGTCTCAGTTTAATCATAGGTGACTGTCGGTAGATTCATTTGACTAGTTTTTCTTTGACTCTTGGAATATGCAAGAGAGGGTGATGGTGGGATTGTTGTATTGACACCATATTGGGGTTCAGTTCTCCTAAAAGGAGGAACTCATCCTGGCCTAGTCGAATTCCCCCCACAACTTCAATGGATATCATTTTATCTTATTTCATTGGACCTTCAACTTCCATATGAAGCATGACTCTCCTACTGCTGTGGTTTGGGTGAGTTTTCTGAATTTAAATTTGTCGTTTCAAAATCCTTCTGTCATTAGGATGATTGGAAATATCTTGGGTAGATTTCTCTATTCTGATAGTCAAACCAAGTCAATATTTAAGCCCTTAAAACCATGGGGTGTGTGTGTGGAAATAGATGTTTCAAGGATTCTTTTCAAGTATGTTTGGGAATGAGTTGGTGAGGAATATAGGTTCAAGCAGCGGGTTGTCTGTGAATCTAGGGTGGAATTCTTTTCTACCTACAACCGACTAATAAATTCTACGGTTAAATATCAACGGGGTAATCATGCACCTGTTTGGAAGGTGGGTAGAGGATGTGGTATTGCTTCAGAGGATCGATATTTTTCTAGCTCATAAAAACGGTTGGCTAGGGGTTCGGAAGGTAGAAGGTGGGGTGTCAAGACCAATAACTTAGATGAGGTGGATGTGTCTCATTATTCACTGCATGTGGAGGCTAAGTGGACTGAAAGTCACCCCGTGATACCCAATGGGGATTTGCAGGATAGTCATGATGTGTATGTGGGGGAGAAGGCACTAGAACTAGTGGTTAATCCAAAGGTCTCAAATTTTTTTAATAGGCTGAAGTTTGATCTTGCAATCCATTCTTATGGCAAGGAGTTGATTCCTTTTGAGGGTGTAATAGTGGGGGATGGTTTGGTTCATTATAAGACTATTTTTGAGGCAAGGCCATCAGGTGGGAGTTTAACTATTATGGAATAGAGGGAAAGGAGAGAGATGGATGAGGTGGTAGATTCCAATGTGGTGGTTCTAAGGTCGGGTAAGGTTGTTTCTGGTAAGGGAAGGCAGAAACTGGATAGTCTTGTCAGTATTGGGCAGCCGGGGGGGGTGATTTGTCAAGGAACATCAACCCTATTAGGTTGAGAAATATATTTCATGGTCTTATAGAGGTTGGTTTGTGTTCTAAGCTCATCTTCCTGATCGTTGGAGATGGGGAACACGTGGTAAAAACAGATGGAACTAATCCTGCTATCTTGGTTGGGAAAGATGCAAGTCCGAGGAGTAACCAAACTAGTAAGAGGAGGAAATTAGGAAATATTAGACCTTGTTACATCCTCCCATGGATACCTGATCCCCAAAGAAACTAAATTCCACAAAATCAGAATTATAGTATGTGGATAAGTAGACTATAGAATTCTTTCTAATCTCTGAAGAAGATGTGGTCAACTAGGTACTGTTGTTGAATGATGTTGCCGCTCCTTTCATCACAGAATCTAAAGATCAGAAAAGGGGAATATCTGAGCTCAAAGCGATTCAACCTATGAAGAAAATATCAAAAATCGACAAAGGCATGAACAAAGGATCAAAAGAACATGTACCGCGCAAGTTCTATCACTGTCACGCAAGTCCACTTGCATGTTGCCCTTATGGTCGCGCAAGTGACTTGCGCGACCTAAGTGATAACCACCCAGGGTCTTCTTCTTCCTATAAATAGACCCTGTGGGTCCCCCATTCGAGAAGATCTTTTTCCAGAAACTCGGATTGAAGCTCCCGACGCCCAAGTCTCTTCTCAAAGCTTCTGGAACACTTATAAGGTAATTTCTTACCTAGAACGGAAGATCTAAAGAGAGGGAGTAAGGCCTAAGTGTAGAAACTCATCAACACTTGCGCGCCTGAGTGGTCAGCCCTTAAGGGAAGTGGTCACACTTGCAAGCCGCCTTACTCCTTCGATAGAACTTGCGCGTCCCTTTTTTGGAAGAACCTCAAGAGGATTCAAAAGGCTTTTATAAAGAGTCGCTCATGTATTTCAATGCTGGTTGAATATCGCGTAAGTACCCAACATGTCGCGTAGGTATACCTGCGCGACCAATACTTGCGCGCCACCGCAGTACCTGCGTGCCTTACAAGACTTGCACGCCCCTTCGTTTTTGGGTGCCTTTCTTTCCCATTTCACCCCTCTTAAGTCATTACACCTTTCCTATTCAAGATTCAGTCTTCAAGACACTCTTCAAAGCCATTTCATGGCATGATTTCTTGATTTTACTTCCTTATCTGAAAGGAATTTTTTGGAATATCTCTCAAAAACTTACTGATTTACACATCTTTATGTCACTAAAGATTGAGATTTCATTCATTCAACCTCATTCTTTAACATGAGAGAATCCTTAACCTGGGTCTCCTTTTCAGGAATAATCCCCATTCATAAGTCCTCTAATATGGGCATCCTCTTTAGGAGTAAGCCCCAAGTCCCTTAATTTTTGGGCATCCTTCTTAGGAGTAAGCCCCAGATCCTCTAATTTGGGCTTCCTTTTCAGGAGTAAACCCCAGTCTCAAATATGGGCATCCTCCTCAAGAGTATGCCCCAAACCTTAATCCTTAACCTGGGCTTCCTTTTTAGGAATAAGTCCCAGTAATAAATCCCTTAACCTGGGCCTCCTTTTCAAGAGTAAGTCCCAGTCATAATCTTGGGCTTTCTTTTCAGGAGTAAGCCCCAAGTCCCTTAAATTCTCTTTAACCAGCCCTAATTTACGTTTAATCTGGGATTCCTTCTCTGGAGTAAAACCCAATTATCAATCCTCTCCTGATTTGGGTTTCCTTTTCAGGAATAAGTCCCAAGTTAGAGTATTCAAATCTCCATAAAGCACATATACCTTTATGGACCCTGTTCCTGGATTTTCTCCCTAAAGTAAAATCCTAAACTTCATTTATCTGGGCAGTCGTACATACATAAGCCCCGCATTATTTATTATGATGGCATCTTTCATGGCACAATTGTCTAATTTTTACCAATACATCTTGTTTCTCACACCGAGCATGACTCACGTGAGCTTAGAGTGTAAAAGTAATTGTGACATCCTTCTTTGAGCCATCAATCATAAACATCATACTCCCTTACTCGAACTACATGGGTTCTGATTCCTTTTCCAAAACAAAGGATACTTAGGTAGCACATATATGGGTTCCATCCCAACTTTGAAATAATTCATGTCCTTCTGAATGACAATAAACTTCAAGTGCCCTACTGAGTGGCTTTAAAACTAGCCTGGTCATCATAATGACCAAGAGACTTTTATATATATTTTTTGAAGGATAACATTGACCAAGAATCTCTAAATAGATATAGATGATTATCTATTGATGAAGAACCTCAAATACATATAAAATATTCTCTAAATTTATTACATATTTAATCATTGATTGTTAAACTGAAGGAAAGCTCATTTTATACTTGGTAATATAATAAGGATTCACGAACATAACTTAAATCTATAAAGAGAGTCCCAGAATATAAAATAATTCCCCTCAAAAAGGTGTGATGAGTCCGACCTCCCATCCTCTCGACCAATGAAAATTCATTAGCCTCATCAGTTCACAAACTAATGAAGCGCCTACCTTTGGAAAGTAGGTCCAAGTGGATGTGGAATCATTGGATGTTTCCGGTTCTACGAACAAGCCCGTCAGAAACCAATCAGAATGTTTGAATCACCCATCCATGAGGTCATCCGCGAATTCCAAGGGAAACAAAAATGGTGAACCCGACGTGAATCCTTAACCAAGTTAAAATGATGTCTTACCTATTTGTTAAGGACCTATTTAAAACTCAATAAGAGGGATAACAAAAACAATCATTGACATTTGTGCTCATCCAAAGGATGAAGTGGCTGAATTTTATCTTGATTACGTCTGTTATATCAAACATGCACTCTTTTCCAAGATCTTCTGGATTTCCATAATGGCTGCTCTCAAATTCAAATCTGTGAATACTGCTACTGAAAATACCACTATTGCTATTCCTACTGGATCGTCATCCACTCTGAGGATGACATCACCTACACAGCATCTTCAATGCTGGGTATCAAATGCGCTGGTTAAGGAGTAGCGTCAACACAGTACCATCCCATCTCTGGAGGCTGCCTGACAGGCCCTCCAAGTGAACATCTCACACAGGTTGTCTGGACAACGACGACCAGTGATCAAGAGGTAGGCGATGCTGACTACCGTCTCCAACTGTTTCGGGTCGTTATCCCCAGAACGCAATTTCCATTTGCTCCCTTACTCTGAGGAAGTGAATGAGCAGGTCCCTCAGGGCCTTAATTCAAAAAGACTGGAGTCTTTCCCGAGGCCTCCCATCAACAATCGCCACCAGACTCATGCGGCAGTGCGCCCTCAACATTATGAGGGTACAGAATCCAGGCATTCGTCTCAGGTTCCTCATACCCAAGCAGGCAATACGAACCGCCAGAGACGGAATCCGGTTAACAATGGGCAGGTTTTCTTCCCTGTCATCTCTAGAGAAGTCCAACAACCTAACTTGGTGGCAAACAATGAGTAGGCACACACACCTGTCTGTTTTAATTCTGTTGTCCAGCAGACTCGTCTGGAAGCACCACGCCAATCCCGCCATGCAATTCTGGCGGAGTACTATAGGCAGGAACATACACCTGCTTATACATCACCAGTTAGTCAGCAGGCTTTCCTGACTACATATGATGGATCTCGTCAACCGCGTTTGGCGAAGTGTAATCAGTAGGTACATACACCTTCTAGTACTAATCAAGCCTACCAACAGACTCTCTTGGTAGCACACGGATAAGTCAGTCAGAAAGCTCCGACGACAAACTGGAGGCAGACTCAACTCTCTGCCTCCACACTTGAGTACTATCAAGATTCACTGACAGGAAAAGGAGGACAGGAGAAGGCACATACACCTACTCCAAGCCCGAAATGGACGTATATCCCCATTCCGGTGGCTGAAGTCACCAAGCATATTGTGTCAATGGTGAAAGAGTAGAAGAAAATTCATGCTCATATTCTGGATGCTTGCAAGGATATCATAATAGCTTCAGCATCATCTCAGGGAAAGACACATAAATCTATCCCTAGCAGTTGAGTGACACATCAATGATTCACTCCGGAACAGACACACACATCTGTTCCAGTCCAAGAGGGTTATGGGGCATACTCGCCCATATCATACGGACAACCAAGTCAGGCACATACACCTGATTTGAGTGGAGATCGTTAGCATAACCTGACCATCTTTCCTGATCCGGCACATACACCTGCTCAGAGCAACCACTTTCGTCAACAAGTGGTTTCCAAAGAGAGTAAGAAGGAATCTAAGAAAAAGATCTTCCCAGCACAGTCAAGAGATCAAAGGCCAATCTGTAACCAGGCCTTGCTCGATGCTGGAGTTCTTGAATCCCTCAGACATTTATCTGTTGGAATTCAAGATTCTACTCCCTCAGTTCCCAATAACAGGAACATTAATTCTGAAGGTCTTCAACAGACACTTCCTCATGAAGGCTTGCTTCGTGACAATTCGGTCAATCTTGAAGTTTCATCTTCAGATGAGAGCCACAGGAACCCTCAGTGTGGTCAGAAGACCAAGGAGTAAGAGATCTCATATTTTTCTGTAATCCATTATGGTGGTCCTCCCCATAATGATGAATTTCACTACGAAAGTCCGCTCCGCAGTAGTGATTCACATTGCCTGGAAAATACTCCAGTGGACAATGTAGTGCCAAGAAGGCCCTTTTATCTTGAGGCACTTGCAAATGCGAAACCAGTCATGTCTGATGCTTTATCGCTAGCAAGTGAAATACTTTCTCAATCAGAAGATATACCAGGGTGTAGGTCATTCTCCAAACCACCCCTAAGTCATGCATCTTCTAGTTTGATCAATGATCTCTCTACCAATCTTGTTGAATCCGATGAAGCAACAAGGAAACACCAACTCTGGTCAAAACAGGTAGAAGAATATTCATTTAATGATGAAGAGGAAATGCTGAACATGAGGAAAAAACTGGCGAAAAGTGAGGTACCAGTCATGTTTTGGCCTTTGGCTAACTCCCAATATGACATTCCAAAGATGTTGACAGAAGATGGAGTCCATGATATTCATCTCAACAGATGAAAAACACTTTTTCAATTGAAGAAGAAGGTATTGTCTTATGATGAATATGAAAATCATCTTAAGATAATAGAAGGGATACAACGTTAGATTGATTTGGCATCTCTATCAGTCTCTCGGTATCCGAAGGATGAAAAGAAACAGAGAACCCTTCAACGTTCATGCCTTGGCGCACTAAGAATATTGTGTCAGTTAATTGCAAATGCTCCATCTGGTGTTCATATCAGAGGATGGGGTGTTCACAAAGCACTACATTTCACAGTGCTTTCCAGTCAGCAAAGCCCGCCGAAAATGGTCTAATGCAATGTTATTTCCCAAGGCCGGCCACAGTCAATGGGATTTGTTCATAATCAGATGCTGGATCAAGAACAGGCTTCAACTAGTTCCTCTCAAAATCAAGCATATAGAGAACAAATTGTTGAAATGATCCTACATCAAGCAGGTGAGAATATTTCACAAGCCTCTCGTATGTAGAAAACACATCATCAAATGACAGAAGTTTCGGAAATCATCCAACGGTTTGTTGAACCAGGTGATAAAAGTGGATACAGGTTAATGCATCCAGCTAATTTCCAAACTATGATCCGCAAGATCAAGAGTGCTTTTAAGAAGGTCTCAGACATAGCATGTCAAGAGCCACCCCAGCTTGTCAGACTGGGGAATCCTTTAACCCAACCCTTAGAGTCAACAAATGGGATTCGAGGAGTTGAGCAGAAGCAGCAGGAACATCCCCAGTTCACGAGACTGGGGACTCTTTCAAATCATCAATCCCCTTCTCAGAGAATTTCGGTCTTTTCTCGATTGGGGAAAAAGCCCCGAGAAGAACGAAGATCCAAATTATCAGGAGATTCCCTCCAAGTTATAGCTCATCAAGAAATTCCTAAAGGATTGAATCAACAAAAGGTAATGTCTCATCAAAGACATGAATGAAGACAATATCACAGAAATGTTGATAGAAGGGATGCGATGCATTATGCATCAATAAATTTCATCAATGTCGTTGTTGCTAATCCACCAGAGGAGGCTCACTCAAGGGACTCAGATGAAGAGCGTCCTGCTCAAGAAAATGTACGCACCGATACAAATTAAGAAGGTGTGTGTACATGAAGTCAAAGGATTACTCAGAACCTAGGTAATCCACTTCCCTCTCTCCAAAAAGTATCCAAAAAAGGGAGGGAAAAATCAGGTTATATATCCTTCCTCTGGAGAAGGTCAATCGCTGTCATTAGAGAAAAGTTTTGCACAACAGGAGGAAGAAATGAAAGAATTAAGAAGTTTTAATGTAGAACTACTTCAGAGTAGTCTTCTTCTTAAGAATGCAGAAGTCCGACAGCCGAAGGAATTTGTTGCAAATATTGAGATGGATCAAGAATATCCTCCTTTATCAGTATAACCTCAGAGGTCTAATCCTACGGGTCAAGCGCAACAACAGTTGGCAGTGCTACCATCAGTTGCAGCACCAACCACCACATCTGTCCAAGCTCCATTCATTGCACCTACTCAAGGCCAAATTCAACCGGATGTTTCTCAAAAGTTAATAACTACTATTGAGTCATTAATAGCTCGGTTAGAAACAATGGAAGAGAAACGGGTGCAAGTTCAACAAGAAAAGAAAGTTTACCCTGAATGGGTAGATTCAATTTCTCCTCCATCTAGATTTGGAAACCCTATTTTTCCTACATTCAATGGATCAGGCGACCCTAAACAACATTTGAAACATTACGTGTCTTGTTGTGATCCTATGATGGGAACTCCAGTGCAGAAAGAAGCAGTGAAACTCAGATTCTTCGTGCGAACCTTGCGAGGACCAGCTTTTGTCTGGTATACAAGCTTGCAATCCCGGTCAATCATCAGATGGGAGGATCTTCCCCAAAAATTCCTTCTTCAGTTCAGCTCAACTTTTCCAAAAACGACAGTTTTCGATCTTACAAACTGCAAGCAAAGGGAGAATGAAAGAGTCTCTAATTTCATTGCTCACTAGAAGGGATTAACATATTCCCTGAGTTTAGTACTCCGTCAGGAGAAGCTGTTTCCAATCTGTGTGGCAAATTTGGGTGACGAATTACGCACACCATTGATCCCTGTGAAATACCCAGGAGGGTTTCGAGACATTACTTCAATCGCTCAGCAGATTGAAGATTCCCTTATACAGGCTAAGGTTAAATCTCGTGTAATTCCATCAGCTCCAGGAAGGAGAATGGGTAAGGTAGAAACGACTATAGTTATGCTTAAACAAGCGCTTGTACCTATTTCTTACTTCAAAACCTTCATCTTCTCAAAGGGATCCACCTCCTGAACTCCAACAAAAAAGGTCGTTTCTTCCAATTGATCAAAGAGATCAACGACGAAAATAATTTGAGGATTTGAAGAGTAAAACATACTCTTTCCGAAATGAGCAAGTTCCTGGTTACTTCATTTCAGCTCTGGAAAGTAATTTGGTTCAATTACCAGTGCCCAAGAGGCCAAACAAGGAAGGAGATAAAGATTGTCCCAATTATTGTCCCTTTCATCAAATGTTAGGGAACCCCATCCAGGAGTTTTTTGTCTTCAAAGACTTCCTGCAAAAGATGGTCGACTTGGGACAAGTCAACTTGAAAGGTTCTTCGACTCAGTTAGAATGTGTTACTGCTACAGTTCCAGAGGAGGAAGGTGAATGGAAAGAAGTCAAAAGCAGAAATTCACAGAAGTATGATGATTGGATGGTCAGAAAGACAATCAATCGGACTCATGCCATTTTGCAAACGCAATTAAAGAAACCATTTGTGTCTTCTGCCATGAATATTGCGGTAAAACCCTCTTCGCCAGAGGGAAAGTCCTCAAAGAAACGGTTTTGTTCAAAGAAGGAAAAAGAATCTGAAGAAGATGAGTATGTGTCAAATCCTAAATTGTCTTTGACTCTGGCAGACTTTATGCCATCTACTTCAAAACCACGGGAACCTCCCCATCAAACGGCACAGCCTAAATTGGCTAGTCAGGCAAAAGTTTACCCTTTACCAAATTATTGAAAAAGGAGTCACATACTAGTGGACTGAAGAATGTCAAGAAGCGTTTGATGTTCTCAAGAAATACCTCTTGAGACCACTAGTACTCATGTCACCTGTTGAAGGAAGACCACTTATCCTCTATGTGACAGCTCTAGAGCGATCATTGTGGGCCTTTCTTGCTCAAAAGAATAATGCTAGGAATGAAAATAGCATCTACTATCTCAGTAGAACTATGCTTGAATCAGAAACCTGGTATTCAAGTATCGAGAAGTGCTTCCTGGCATTAATCTTTGCCGTCCAGAAACTGAGAGAATACCTGCAACATCATGAGGTCCAATTGATATCTCTCAATAATCCACTCAAATTCATCCTTAGTCGTCCAATGCTTACAGGAAGTCTAGCAAGGTGGGAAGTTATTTTGTAGCAGTTTGACATTCAGTATGTATCTCAAAAGGTAATAAAGGGCCAAGCTCTGGCTGATTTCCTGGCTGAACATCCTTCAGTGGAAGACACGTCTTCAGAAATTGAACTCCCTGATGAGGAAGTTTTCTCTATTCAAGGGAGTCCTCAAACATGGGAAATGTATTTTGATGGTGCTTCTAGAAATCTAACAGGGAAGAAAATGGAAAATACTAAATTCAACAAAGTTGGTTTAGGAATTGTACTCATTTCTCCAGATAAGGCAGTGTTACCTTATTCCTTTTTATTGTGGGAAGGTGGTACCAATAATGAAGACGAATACCAAGATCTTATCACAGGCTTGGAGTTAGCACTTCAAGCACAAGTGAATCACTTAAAGGTGAAAGGTGATTCAGACCTGGTAATCAAACAAGTCAATGGGGATTATGCCATCAGAAAAGAAGAATTAATCCCTTTGTATGATTATGTTAGAGATTTAATGGCGGAATTCCCTTCTGAACCGACATTTTCTTATTTTCCAAGATCACAAAATGCTCAAGCTGATGCGCTAGCTAATATAGCCACATCTCTAGCAGATCCAAATCGGGATGAGACAATAATTAGTATTTCCCACCATCATTCAATTTCACCTTATATTTAAGCCAGAACAGAGTAAATTAATGAAATTATTCCCATTCCTGAACCGTATGGTCATACTACAGGATAGATGTCACCTATCAGGGAATACCTTCAAAATGGAACACTTCCACCTGATAGAGCTGAGAAAGAACAAATCTGGTGACGTGTGGTCAATTTTACTCTTTATGATAGCCCAAACCACCAAGAGAAAACTCTCTACAAATGTGGTTTTGATGGAGTTATCTTCAAATGCATTGATGGTGAAGAGACAATGGCTATCATGAAAGAAGTGCATGCAGGAGTCTGTGGTGCCCACCAGTCTGGACATAGATTGTCTGATCAAATTCTAAAGCTTGGATACTTTTGGCCTTCAATGATACAAGATTGTGTTAATTTCACAAAGAAGTGTCATTCATGCCAAGTACATGCCAACTTCATTCATCAACCTCCAGAGTTGCTTCATACAACTAAATACTCGTGGGGATTTGCCACATGGGGAATGGATGTGGTGGGACCTTACCCTTCAACTACGACCAAGTAGTTTAAGTACATTCTTACTGCTACTGATTTCTTCTCCAAATGGGCAGAGGTAGAACCTCTCAAAGAAGTCAGTTCTAAATGCATTGTTAGCTTCATCAAGTCTAACATCATTACTAGATTTGGTGTCCCTCATACCATATTGACGGAAAACAGAACAAACTTCTGTTCTTCTAAGGTGAAGAAATTTTATCAAGAATATAACATTAAATCCAACCATTCATCTCAGTATCATGTGGCGGCCAATGGCCAAATAGAATCCTTTAACAAGACTCATTCAAATATACTTCCAAAGATGGTGGATAAAGATAAGAGGTCATGGCCTGATAAACTCTTTCATGCTTTATGGGCTTATCGAACTACAACCCGCAATGCAACGTGGTCAACTCCATATTCGTTGGTATATGGAACAGAAGCAGTCTTTCCAATTGAAGTTCAATTACCCTCACTCAGAGTAGCCATTTGTGATCAGTTATCTACAGATGAGCAATCCCAAAAGCTATTGAATGAATTGGAATGGTTAGATGAGAAATGATTGTGCACTTAGCACCATTTTGAAATCTATTAGACTCTAATATCACGAGCTTTTAACAAAAAAGTTCGTCTTCTCTCATGAATTCAGGGAGAATTGGTATTAGTTCTCAGAACTCCAATGATACCAGGAAAAAACCTCCCAATCTTTAGCCAAAATGGGAAGGACCTTATACAATACATAGGGTCTACTCCAATGGAGCTTTTTCATTAATTTCAATGGATGGATAACTCATTACTACTCCAACTAATGCCATATTTTTGAAGAAGTATTTTGTATAAACTACAAAGTATTCACATTTTGTCCCCGCAACATGACACTAAACTGTGTGGCACCCGTTCATCCTTGCTATATGACGTTAAACTATACATCAACGGTCTAAGCATATGACCCTAAACTATTTGCACATACATCCAACATGAAGTTAAACTGTGTCACATTCATTGTCCCCGCAACATGACACTAAACAGTGCGGCACCAGTTCGTCCTTTCTATATGACGTTAAACTATATAGCAATGGTCCAGTATGACCTTAAAACGCAACTTCGTCCCACACGACGTTAAAGCTGTGAAAAATTTCCCTAAAAAGTCATGTATGACCTTAAACTACACCATGGTCCTGTATGACATTAAACTGCACCATCCATGGTCCATGCATATGACCCTAAACTATTTAAAAGTCCCTTACGTCCGAAAAGACGTTAAACTACAAAATCATCAAAGGTCTTGTATGGACTTAAAACAACACCACCGTGCAGCAAGACATTAAACTACACCATACACCATCCATTTATATGACCTTAAACTATTCGCCTTTTTGTCCAACATGACACTAAACTGTAGAAAAAATCCCCAATGCGTCCAACATGATCTAAATGGTGTGTTATTTTGTCCTTACTGCATGACATTAAACTGCGCAGTCCCATTTTTTTGTCCAACATGACGTTAAACTGTATTTTCCCCACCGTCCTAACTACATGACGCTAAACTGTTCAGAAAGCCCTTGATATGTCCTACATGACATTAAACTGTATTTTGTCCCTGCTACATGACACTAAACTGTGCAACACCAATAATCCTAACTGCAAGACTTTAAACTGCATAGTCCATTTTTATGTCCTACATGACATTAAACTATGCATCGTTAAACTTTTTGTTACCTCTTGTTTCTCACACCGAGTATGACTCACGTGAGCTTAGAGAAAACTTCAATCGTAACCCTCTTTTTGGGCCGCTAACCATGTATAAGTCCCAACAACATTTTTTTTAGGTCGTTGTCCCCAAGAACAACTTGATCATTAATTTATTCTTTAATTGAACTACACGGACTTTGATCCTTGCCTTCCAGGCTGGGTACGTAGGCAACCTCCCAAGGTTCAAGCCCAAAAAAATCTCTTCACTTCGGTTCACCTTCATCTCATAAGATGTTGATTTGTGAAACCGCATTTAGAATCAATATCTTTACATTTGATTCACTTTAATCCTTGTTAAACGATGTCAAACTACACAACACTTTTGTCTGGTACGAAAATAAACTACAATACTCTTTGATTTCCTCATTTGATAGGGAACCATTATTTACATTGATTTTTCAATCATGTTTCATTTCAAAAGACTACGTGCATACATGGTAATGCCTAAACTATTTATCTCAGGTTAAACCATCATTGTACTAAAGTCCCCTTTGACCCTTCACATGTACGAACCAAATTTTTACAAAGGGTAGTTCAAGAACTATGTGGACTTGATTCCTATCCTTATGGGATACGTAGGAACATTCGAGTGTCCCTAGAATCTAGTCCCAAGTCTTTTGGGCCTATCCCCAAATTTCACTTTCAGTGCCTTAGCTGAAAAGTCCTCATGAAAACACACACTGTGTATTCATTATTATGGTCCGAACTCTATGACCCTAAACTAAGATCTCTCATACTTTCGTCCTGCACGACGTTAAACTGCATTTCAAGAACTACTTATGGCTTGATTCTCATTCTTATGAGATACGTAGTGAAGTCCAAAATTTCAATTCAGTACCCAGCCACAACATAATTATGGTTATCATTGACCTATGTATCTCTATATACATTGGACAATACCCATCTTTATGTGTTATAATCCTAACCTTAAATATTTTCAGATCTTTATAACCCTTTTCATGACTTTTAGTCACAAAATTGTCAAACTTCTGAGAATTCTTTTGCCTGACTATGCAGTACGTGCCCATAGGTGGCCTTGCATAAACAAGTCCACATAACAGATTTGTCAGCCGAAAGATACTATTTATTTGACTATGCAGCCAATGCCCTTAGTTGGCCCTTCATAATTCAACCCCCTAATGGGTTTGTTGGATAATGGTAACTTCATTCTTGGGAATAATGCCTCTTTTTTCCTTATTTGTCTTAAATGGCGGTATGTAGGGATCTGCAAAAAAAAATAGCCATCCTTAACATATTTTTCCCATGTCTTTTTTTCATGATCTGAAAGTATTCAAGTCTATGATTTATACTCTCCATATTCTATTTCCCTACGTTTGGGTCAGACCTTCGTAGGAGTGATATTTATTCAATTCTCTGATTTTCTTGTTCGGAAATATCTTCTCCATATTCAAGTACCTCTTTCCATACAACAAACTCTAGACTTTATAAAATTTGAATCTCCATAAACATTCACTGGCTTTTAGCACTAGGAAAGTAAATTTCTGAGAGTTCTTTTGCATGAATATGCAGCACGTGCCCATAGGTGGCCTTGCATAAACAGTCCACATAACAGACTTGTCAGCCAAAAGATGCTATTTATTTGACCATGCAGCCAATGCCCTTAGGTGGCCCTGCATAATTCAACCCCCTAACGGGTTTTGTTAAATAATAGTAACTTCATTCTTTGAAACTACTTCTTCTAATGACTTTTAGCTCTTTTTCATATCATTCCTCATATTCAAATATTCTTAAGCCATAGTTTACATATTTTCTCTCATACTTGAGTATGGTAATATGTTTTCAGATAAATTTTCAAGGAATTGAATCAATTTTAATCCATTTTGGTCAAAGCTATTTCGACCTCAAACATTATCCCCTTTATGTCCGACATTCATGACTTTAAACTGCCCACAAAAGACAAAGGAACTCTGAATAAAAGTCAAGTTCCAGCTCACTAAATATACATTTTTGTATGATTTAGGTAATATTGAGCAACTAAATGGTTCGAAGTTTTTAGGGTTATTTGTAATAATCCTAGTAAAAATCAAACTATGCTTACTAGGCCCATTGGCTTAAGTAAATTTGAAGCAAGTAGTGAAAGAATGTAGGTACAAATGATTGAAGATGAAAGTGTTTTTCATTGATACACAGGAGATAGAAGGACATCCACAGTCTGGAGTCTCTTCTCTTTTTCAAGAATTACAAGAGGCTTTCAACATAACTCTTCATTTGATTTACGGCATCCCGAGCTTCATCAGCAACCACCTGTAATTCATTCATTCAACTGGATATAATAAGAGATGCAGTGATACCAACTCTTCTTGGAACAATTATAAAAGGATGTTCTTAAGTGCAGTTTGAGAAAAGTTTCTGCTAATCAAACAATGACTCTATTTCTGTCCAAGAGACTTGGAAGACGGATACATGGATTTAAGAATGGAGAATTGGAAGTAAAGAGCCATTTGGAGAGAGTACTCTTTTCAGATATTGCTCTAATACCATGTTTGTCTTCTCACCACCAACCGGTAGTGGAAAAAATTTAAGCCCATGGGTTTTCCATTTTCATATCTATAAGGAAATGACATGGAGGAAGAATTTGAAAGTTCACACCATTGTTGTTTCTCTTAATGCACAGCATAACCGAAATGAAGGAGTAGCAGCACAGCTGCATTTCAGGTGTATAGTTATTTGTATCTGGAACATTGACTCCTTGCAGGTGACCATGACCATATAGAGGCAGGTAGATGCTCTGTGGGAAATTAAGAGGATATTTCTTCAAGTGCTTAGCCAAATCTGGGAGAGTTCTTTTGCAGATATCATAGTAATCATGGCCAATTATTTTCATCATGTCATCAATCCTCTTGCTAGACAGTTCATCAGATGTTTTAATTCCATTAGGAGCCACTGAATCTGCCCAAAATTTGATTAAATTAAACTCTTAAATGGGTTTATTTTTCATAAAATTTGTGAAATATTTCGAAAAAAATTGCTAAGGCATTAAGTCGCGCAAGTCTAAATATGGTGCGCAAGTATTCGTTTGTCGCGCTAGTTTTTTACGTGCAAGTATAAACCGTGCAAGTACAAATACCTTTACAGTAGCATGACATCAAGGAAAACACTGGAAAACAGAGCAACCTGCGCGGCTAAGGTGACCTTCACGGCGAGACCTCGAAGGTATGAAGTCCGAAAATCCGGATGCTTGTACGGAAGTGAGGCCCTCTATTTATAGACGCGGACGAGACCCTGCGCGCTGGACCCTGCACGATTGAGGGCCGTATCCCTACGTGATGCGCACTTGCATGCCGCCTCTGCGCTATCAAGACTTGTGCGCCCCCTTTTCCTTTGTATGTATTCGATTTCCTCAGTGTCTAATCCTCATTTCTCTCCGGATCCAACTCTGAGGGGGGACTTTTATTGATGCTCCTTTCATCACAGATTCTAAAGACCGGAAAAGGGGAATATCTGAGCTGAAAGTGATTCAACCTTTGAAGAAAATATCAAAAATCAACAAAGGCATGAACAAAGGATCAAAAGAACATGTACCACGCAAGTTCTATCACTGTCGCACAAGTCCACTTGCGTGACGCCCTTATGGTCGCACAAGTGACTTGCGCGACCTAAGTGATAACCGCCCGGTAACCGCCCAGGGTCTTCTCCTGCCTATAAATAGACCCTGTGGGCCCCCCATTCGAGAATATCTTTTCCAGAAACTCTGATTGAATCTCCCGATGCCCAAGTCTCTTCTCAAAGCTTTCGGAACACTTCTAAGGTAATTTCTTTCCTAGAATGGAATATCTAAAGAGAGGGAGTAAGGCCTAAGTGTTGAAACTCATCAACACTTGCGCGCCTGAGTGGTCATCCCTTCAAGGAAGTGGTCACACTTGCACGCCGCCTTACTCCTTCGATAGAACTTGCGTTTCCCTTTTTTGGAAGAACCTCAAGAGGATTCAAAAGGCTTTAATAAAGAGTCGCTCAAGTATTTCAATGCTGGTTGAATATCGCGCAAGTACCCACCATGTCGCGTAGGTATACCTGCATGACTAATACTCGCGCGCCACCGTAGTACCTGCGCGCCTTACAACACTTGCGCACCCATTCCTTTTTGGGTGCCTTTCTTTCCCATTTCACCCCTCTTAAGTCATTACACCTTTCCTATTCAAGATTCAGTCTTCAAGACACTCTTCAAAGCCATTTCATGGAATGATTTCTTGATTTGACTTCCTTATCTGAAAGGAATTTTGTGTAATATATCTCAAAAACTTACTGATTTACACATCTTTATGTCACTCAAGATTGAGATTTCATTCATTCAACTTCATCCTCTAAGATGATAGAATCCTTAACCTGGGTCTCTTTTTTAGGAATAATCCCCAGTCATAAGTCCTCTAATATGGGCATCCTCTTTAGGAGTAAGCCCCAAGTCCCTTAATTTTTGGGCATCCTTCTTAGGAGTAAGCCCCAGATCCTCTAATTTGGGATTCCTTTTCAGGAGTAAGCCCCAGTCTCAAATATGGGCATCCTCCTCAGGAGTAAGCCCCAAACCTTAATCCTTAACCTGGGCTTCCTTTTCAGGAATAAGTCCCAGTAATAAATCCCTTAACCTGGGCATATTTTTCAAGAGTAAGTCCTAGTAATAATCTTGGGCTTCCTTTTCAGGAGTAAGCCCCAAGTCCCTTAAATTCTCTTTAACCAGTCCTAATTTACGTTTAATCTGGGATTCCTTCTCAGGAGTAAAACCCAATTATCAATCCTCTCCTGATTTGGGTTTCCTTTTCTGGAATAAGTCCCAAGTTAGAGTATTCAAATCTCTATAAAGCACATATACCTTTATGGACCCTGTTCTTGGATTTTCTCCCTAAAGTAAAATCCTAAACTTCATTTATCTGGGTAGTCATACATACACAAGCCCCACATTATTTCTTATGATTGCATATTTCATGGAACCATTGTCTAATTTTTACCAATAACTCTTGTTTCTCACACCGAGCATGACTCACATGAGCTTAGAGTGTAAAAGTAATTCTGACATCCTTCTTTGATCCATCAATCATAAACATCATACTCCCTTACTCGAACTAAGTGGGTTCTGATTCCTTTTCCAAGACAAAGGATACGTAGGTAGCCCATCTATGGGTTCGATCCCAACTCTGAAATAATTCATGTCCTTATGAATGACAATAAACTTCAAGTTCCCCACTGAGTGGCTTTAAAAACTGCCTGGTCATCATAATGACCAAGAGATTTTTATATAAATATTTTGAAGGATACCATTGACCAAGAATATCTAAATAGATATAGATGATTCTCTATTGATGAAGAACCTCGAATATATATAAAAGATTCTCTAAATTTCTTACATATTTAATCATTGATTGTTAAACTGAAGGAAAGATCAATTTATACTTGGTAATATAATAAGGATTCACGAACATAACTTAAATCTACAAAGAGCGTCCCAGAATAGACAATAATTCCCCTCAAAAAGGTGTGATGAGTCTGACCTCCCATCCTCTCGACCAATACAAATTCCTAAGCCTCATCAGTTAACAAACTAATGAAGTGCCTACCTTTGGAAAGTAAGTCCAAGTGGATGTGGAATCATTGGATGTTTCCGGTTCTACGAACAAACCCATTAGAAACCGATCGAAACGTTTGAATCTCCCATCCAGGAGGTCATCCCCGAATTCCGAGGGAAACAAATGCGTCTAAAGAAAAGGTAGTTAAGATGATGGGGAAATCTTTAAATGTGACACTCAACAAAGAAAAATACTCCTAGTTTGATAAAAAAGACTTAATTTCTGTGGAGGGTTTCAATAAAGGGAATATCAGCCTTGAGGAGTACATAAATACTTGGGATCAGGTGGCTTCTGAAATTTAAAATCAGATGTCAATTGTTCCAAGAATCTAGGTATCCTCTATCATTTTGAAGTTGTTTAGGGAAATGGTTCCTGGTAATCTAAAATTATCCTTCAATGATTCTGATTAAATTAGTGGAATTTGTTGAGTGATTAGGAAGCATGCCGATTCAGGTTCTGTGACTTTTTGAGAAGATTTTGTTTGTCTTTGAAGGTTTCTTGAAGGTGTTATACCAACATTCTTGAGGGGCCTACTCTAGAAGGGGACCATATCTTAAACCATTACCAGTGGATGCCATTTGGAGTTTTTTGTGAGAGTGTATGGCTATTCCATTGATTTCGTGGTCGTGTATTCATTTGCGGGATAACTTTCTGAGTCGGGAGGCGATGGTGAGGGTTTTTATGTTTTTTTTATTTGATATAGAGGTGTGGTCCCTTATGTTTGGTCTGGTTTTTATGGTTTATAGAGTTTGTAATTCCAATCCAAGGATTCTCACCTTTCCTCAAAAGTGTTTTGATTATAATAAAAAAATAATTTTTAGTCAACAAGGATGTGGAAAACCCATAAAAAATATCATATGGAACCTAACCTTGGGATATTACCCCAGTATCATGGAGTTTAGAATATTTTTAGGGGAATTGAAAAAGGAGAATGGGAAGAGAAATAAAACAACTAGCTACGAAAATTAAAATCCAAATTACTATAAAATATTACAAAAAATCTAAAAATAAACAAAAAGTATTCTAATTAGCTTCCCAAGATGAGAGGCGAAAGTTACAAAACCTTTAAATGTGTTGAATACGTACTCTTATATAGGTATTGTTGAAGCTTTCCATCCCATATGACTTAATCCATGTGGACTTTTGTGAGATGGTATATTCTCCACCTATGGGTATTCTAGATAAATCCATGGATCATTATTCTTAAAAATCATCCCATAATATCCTATTCTCTATTTTATTTAGATGAGAGAACATGGAAAATCAAATTCATTTTTTCTCGATTTGGAAATAAAAATGAATCTACAACAAGATCTTTTTTATAGGGTTTTTGTAGAGAAATTATTTTCCTAAGGCCACTATGTAGTTTTGGAATTTTGGTTAGTGAAAAAGGAGCATGAGGATACATTTTCGTTGGACAAAATTGATTTTGGTGCGTTAATATGTGTTTCATAGATAATGTAATTCCCAAAAATAGAATATCGCAATGCTAATTAAATTTTTGAATGGGGTAATGTGTATTAGAGAAGGATTATCATTTTCTTGTAATTTTTATCTTTCTCGAACAAACAATGTTCAATCATTCACCAAAAACTCAAATTACCCTATGAAATACCCAAGGTGCATTCACAATCACCCTAGGTAGGAGACTATTTCTATGGTCTCAAATAAAAATCAACAGGAACAATTTCACACTTTTTAAATACTATTTAGATCAATTAGAATATATCCAGTAATATTAAGTAGTATAAAAAATAATATATTCCACAAAACTGGATTATAAATACAAGAAGTATCAAATAATGAATTAGAGAATAAATAAATAACTGAATATAATATGGTCCATTGGCTGGTACTTATACATACCAAAATAAAAAAAATAAAAAACTCAAACTACTTCCCTCTCTAGGTGACCCTAGGACACTCTTCATGTCCTAATCCAAGTGATACCACATGACTTAAGCATCCCAACCATAAGAATATTGTTCTATAGATCCTGAATGGAATACTAAATTAGTTTCATACACCAAGTTTTTTCTATAGGGCATGAGAAAAATTGACCACAGTCAGAAATAATCATAGAGTTCATATAGTTTCTAACGAAAGAAATTTCATAAATTTAATTTTTTTAATACACGACCTAATATATTTTATTTTTTCAATAAATCAGTATATAAAATCCAATAAGGCATATATTTTATTCTATACATTTACAAATTTATTCTCTTAAATGAAAATGATCTGTTAAAAACCATTCCTATAGTCTAATCCAATACTCAGTAAAATACCCATTTAAAATCCAATTTCAAATGAAACATGAAAAATACCATTTCAATGTTGTTTATAAATATTTTTATAAATGACATGCTAAATGAAAAAATGATAAATAAATAAAATTCATTTCATTATGAAAGAGGGAGATAAAATAAGATTTCCTAAGATTCAATAGAATGAGGGAACAATAATAATCAATATTCCTTAAATATAATAACCATGTATACATGGAAAACTCCTAAATATATTCTGGGGTGACCTTAGACATACTCATTTTTTGACCCATCTATAGGACCATCATTGAATCTCTAAATTCAATAACCACCTAGATGCTATAAACTACCCTCTCTAGTGGAAAAACCCTCCATGGAATTTATATACACTAGGGGATCTTGTTTTAATAATTCACACTAGATGCAAACATGTTTCATCTCTAACTAAGATACCTAGGGTCCATATTTATGTCAATAAATAAGACATAATAAATAACATGCATAAATGAATAAAAAATTGTAAATCTCATCTCACCACATACTCCCTCCGATCAAATAAACTTAATCACATATTAATCATATCACAAATTATATACATTCCCATTCATCCATATTCTAAATCAAACTAATAATCAAAATACCATTATGGTTTTATAATTAAAAAAGGGGATCAAGAGGGTATCACACATAGACATTATATAAAAATCATTCAAAATGGAAAATGTAATTTTATAAATTAAGAATTGGGATGCAATGTAATTTATCATTACTTAAAAATTAATTTAAAGAAATTCTTTAAAACCAATCCATTGATACCATTCACAAAACCCATTTCAAAACATAAACTACATTCACTATTTTTTGATTAAATCCAATATACCATTATCTTTAAAATTATTATACCAAAATTAGAATAATCATATTTCAAAATATTCAATTAACATAAGAAATACATCATTTTAATATGATTATTTAAAAAATATACCATTCTCTTTCCATTTGTTAATATGATTGACTCACCAAATTCCAATTTATTCTCCCATAAAGACTTTGGTTAATGTTTAAGTACCATAGATAAAGCCAAAACCACACCATGTGGAATGACGTGAGTTTTGAGGATAAAATTCTAGAAATAACCTAACATAGAATACCGTCAATCTAAAATTATATATTTAAACAATCACATAAGATCCATAAAATTCTAGATCATCTACAATAATAATATAACTAACATTATCGATATGAGACCTAATGGTGATAGAGAATGACTGTTGGTCTCACAAACATTTAGAAATTATCAAACTAGAGGGACAAGAGGATAACAATCCATAACACCAAATCTTCATCAACAAGATAACATATCTAAGAATTTATAGAAAATCACTGAAATCAAAAAAAAAACATAAATGATCACCAAAGAAGAACTATAAATTATAAGGTAAATCCCAATATAAAGAATCTTTAACACATATTATGGCTAAAATTGAATAATAACAACTCCACATCATGCCTCAATCATGAAATGTCATTGAAACTGGACCCAAGTCACGGTACTCAATAAGTTAACTAGGACCTTGATCACATAACACAATCAAGTGAAGAACCTGAAAAAACTAGAATAATCTATTTCTCAATATATTTAAGAAACATAATATCCCAGTTAACATAGTATCATTATAATGGTAACTAATTTATATCCTATTAAGAAACCAACCTTAGAGCATCTAACCAAAAAATCCCCCAAATCCTAAAGAGAAGGAAACCCTAAGGGAAAGGATTTGATGAAGATCAAAAATCCATCAAAAAATCCAAAGGCCTTCACATGAAACCATAATTGATCACAATCCAAAAAATAGATACCAATAAATACTGGATACACGTTTAAAATATGTCCCCAAAAAACAAATCTTGGAAAAAAACAAAAAATATTAAGGAATACCAACAAAACAAAACACAAAGACCATAAACCAAATAAAACTCACCTTGGAAACCCCCAATAACTTCAAAACCAATACCTCACTCCACTAAAATAGATATCACAATAACAAAAATTAGTCAATTAATCCAAGAAGTCATAGAGAATAAAAGAACTTCTACATCCACCACTACAATTGGATTTTTAGACAATCCACCATTAAAGAGGATTATATCATAGAACAAGTATAAGACTTTATATTTCATTTAGACCATTTAGGGAGTCATATAAAAAAATTAATATGAAACATGAACCTTTCATCTCATCTCCCTAAATAATATCAAATGACCCACTATCTGAAGGGACATCCCAAAATCCCTCATTTTACAAAACCAGCACACTATGAAAATTCATGTTTTCCAAAAACCCCTCAATATCTTGATACCTATAAAACATCCTTTGAAAATAATCCTCTATTTAAAAAAACACTTTTTATTTAAAAATCTGATTTATAAAAAACACCCCCGATATTTAATTTCCATTCAAAAATCATTTCATAAATTAAGCACTAATTAATTTTTTCATCACCAAACTATAACTTTATATGAAAACACAATTATAATAAAAAACTTTCTAATTTAATTTAAAAAAAATTCTTATCTGAATTTTAATTCCACACCGAACACATATCCATAAATCATATTAAAACAAAATCTCTATTTTCACACAAAATTTATTTAAAAGTTTAATTTTAAAAGCTAATTAACATGAAGAAAATATAAATAAAAAATTTCAAAATCATCACATTTTCAAATACGGTTTTTTATGAATTCCACTTTTTAGACTAATACACCATTTCACCTAAATAGTCTATTATATTAATTTTTAAATAAAATAAAAATTAAATCATTCAACACAATTTTAAATAATTTTAAAAAACACGAGTTCAATCCTAAATTTCTAAATACAAGAATAATATTTGAAAACCAAAACCAAATATAACCTACCATAAAAATTATAATATAAGCATTAAAAATCCTTATAAATCACAATTTACCATTCTAAAAACCATTCTATAAATATATTACATAAAATACCAAGATAAAAAACCAAGAAATTAAGATAAAATATCAATAAAACCACATTAAATTGCATAAAATTATATAAGAACTATCGCGGTTAGCATTACACTAATGGAAGGAATCACCGAGATTAATCATGGAAGATATGGAGGTAAAACATTACAATGTATAAATAGAATTGTACATGGTTTGGCCACAAGGTATGGTAAATTGTGCACCAACCATGCAACATGCACTATAATGGTTGTAAATCCATTCTGACTAGGCACCATACAGTTTACAAAAAACATGTTGGAAAAACATTAATCTCTTATTTATTCACCACTTTTTCCTATGAAACATAGAACAGACCCCAAAATTACTAACATAATTAGTAGGGATCAAATTATCATCATAACATATTTGTATCCATCAAAAGTATCTAAAAGTGAACTCGAAATCCAGATTCAATTCCCGAAAATCCATTACAACCCAAGGATCAAAAAAAATAATAGCTTGTAAAGAACATCTCCACACCCTCAAAAAGAGTCACAACAATGATCCTAGTCTCTATATTACCCAAACACACCTCAAACATCAATCATAACCTCAGTGATACCATTTTCACTTGAACTAACCCTAATCATCGATCCATGAAACAACCAAACTATCTTGTGACATACCTAAGGACTATTATGGATCAACATAGGTAGAAAACTAGCGTTATGGACTCAAATAATAATCAATGGAAATAATTTCACCCTCGATAAAAAATAATCAAATCAATAAAAATATTCAATAAAGGTATATAGTTAAAATAAATATCCATGTAGTAAAATCAAATCATAAAGAAGCATATAATATAATAAATAATCTAAATAATAAATAAAAAACTGAATAGGATCTAGTTCATATGATAATACATAAACAGCCGAAGATAAAATAATATTAAAAACCAAAATAAATAAAATATTATTATTTTTACCACCTGAACATTGAGTCCCTTCGAATGCTTTTGTTACACTCAAGGTCATGTTTTACCAAGTTACAATACACTATTAATATTATTATTAAAATATTATTTTTTTACAACCTAAACATTGGAATACAAGTTATGAATAATATTATATAAATTTTGAAAATATTAGTTATACATGTGTATAAAATTAATTCTTTAGTTATCAATTATTATAAGAGAATGTATGAACTATTTTAAAATAAATAAATTTATTTTCTATGAAAACTATTTTTCTTTGTACAAACACAAATTTATATCAATAAATTAAACAAAACATTTTTATTAATGTTTGAAATAAAATTTTTATATTATATATTAAATAATATTTTTGATACTCATCTATTATATTTGATAGTTATATGATAAGAATAAATCATATGTTATCAATTAAAAGATGCATTCTTCAAAAAGTTAATTTTATAGCCTTTTAATGGCAATCCCATTTTAAATATGATTATTTTTTAAAAAATATTTTTTATTTCAAAAAATAAACTTTATTTTTAAAATAATCACATAAAAATTATATTATGGTGAATTTAAGGTATTTTTTAATTAACTTTCATTTTTGGAAGAATAGTGAAAAATATTGAATTTTAAAACCAAACTCCATTTTCATATAACAAACATATAAATAGAAATTATTTTTTTGTCATTTTTGAAGTTTAATTAGATCCATTATACATTAATTAATAAAATTTAGTTCATTTTAATCAATTTCACATTGATTTTGGATATAAAAACTTTTAAAACTTTTGAACATTTTTACTTTAAAAACACACTTTGTCATCTCGTCTGCGGGATTAAATTAATATTAATTTCCACCAATTCTGTGATTGTAATTTGTAAAAATTGATCTCATATTATTATTAATCATAATATTTAATTTATACTTATTTCAACTTAGTTTTGGACTAAAATTATAAGTCAACGTGATTAAAATTAATCATAATGATTAAGAGAGAATTTATCTTAATAAAGGACTAAACATTAATCTTAAGGTCCAAAATGGACTACAAATTTCTCAAAAAGTAATTTTATAAAAATATGTATACCCTATAATACCTTGTATAAAATTTTAATTATTTTATCCATATATCATATTAAAAACATGGGTGACATTCCCTTTTCAAATATTGAGGAGAATGCCACTCCTCCTCCACTATAAAATGGAACTTAACCCTCCCATTTATTTACACCTATAAAGCCCTTTATCCACCAAAAAACTACTAAAATAATCTCCCAAAATACATAAATTCCTCATTTAATCCTATCTTTGTGAATAAATAAAATCAATAAATCCCTTTTTTGAAAAACAAAAGCAGTTACCCAAAGAACAGGTAACATCCTTACTCAAGATCCATTCTTTAATTTTCTTTCTCCACAACCTCAGTTATTCTTATTCAAATATTATATTATATCCTAGGTATCCTAAATATATTTTTTTATCTATGGTTTATAACCAAACTTACACACACTTCCATCTAATAGGTAACAAACTGACCATTATTGTATACAACAAACTACCTCCTCCCTGAACGATGTTGTTCATTTTTTTACCACCTATCATGGATTGGTAATTATGATGAACAATCTATTTTTATATGATACATATTATATTTATTATTAATTTTATGTTTATTTAATTATTATATAAATCATACCTTAATGGTAAATATGATTACATTGTTTGTGGACGTGTAGGTTAACACCTCCTTTAAGAGACGTGTTTTGTTCACACATTATATGGAATGTATTGTGGATTGTTTTAATAAAAATATATGATATATATGAAAATAAAATTCTATATAAATGGTATTATATATATATATAGACATATATATCTCATTTACTTTATTTATTTAAAGAAGATAATAAAATGGAAACAACGTTTATCCATACATACGACCTACCATATCCATCAATGGTGTATTAAATTTCATACTTATATGTTATATAGATTATTATAATAAATATATAGTGAATTTATATTATATTTATATGATTTAATAAATTATTTAAATAACTAAATCATGGTATAATTAAGATTTCCATGAATAACAAGTCAAAACATGTACGAAAAATAAGGCGTTTATCACCCTAAATGTTAATTTAACGTAGAGTTGTTAATAATAAGTAATATAAAGTCATAATAAAATAATATAATTTATTATATATCTGACTAAATTTAATTAATATATTTATAATAACATTATATTTATTATACATGAGTTTTGTAAGAGTACGATGAAAGTAAATACATAAGTTAAGGGGACTTCTAGTCACACTTTTATTTCCCCGAGTCCTATGCCTTATTCAGCATTCATTCCTTTTTATGGTGTATATAATTCCCATGAATTTATTATATAATTATTATCATTATATTTATGGGTATTAAAATATTAGTTTTTTATCTCCCTTTTATGGGGATCTAAGGTTCAAATGCTACCTTATATGTAAGATCATTTTGTCTCAATTTTCCTTCTTTGAGACACATGTTTTTTTATACACCTATATTCTTTTATGAGGTGTATATAATTCCATTCAAAATTTTATATCATGAATATATTTATTTTAATTTTATATTTAATTTCATGTAATTTTATTCTCTTACATGGGGATTGTGATTCAAAAATACAAATTAGTAAGAGTATTCTAAAATAATCTCATTGTTGACCATAATTTCTTATGATTATTCTTCCTTTGATGAAATCTTATGATCCATCTCCCAATAAGAGTAATGAATTTTCTTATCCGAAGTTAATTCATTATATAATCATGTATTGGTACCATTTTCCCACAATTTGATACATATTAAAATTAATAAAATGTTTTTCTGAAAATCTAACATGATTTTTCTTTTAGGTTAGAAATATATCATCATTCAAAATTGTGTTTTCAAAAAATGGATTCAAAATAGGTTTACTAATATCTAATTATGTTTAAAGGACATTTTTAACCATGCCTTACCTTTTTATATATGGTTTAAAAAGTAATATTGTAATCAATTTCAAATCAAGGAACTATTTTTAACATTTTAGGTACAAAATGAATGTTCAGCATGTATGGACTTGCCCGTTATCATGTCTATAATATCGTTGATGCTTCACTTTTATTTTTACATGTTTGTTATTTAAAAGAAATTTTTATTCGTAATTTTTTCTAATTTTAATGGTTTTAAATGGTTTTCAAAGAAAAAATGATTTTCAATAATTCTTTTATATTTAAGAAATGTTTTAAATTATTTTCAAGGTTTTATTAATATGTTTTGAAAAAGTTGTTTTCAATGGAAATTATTTCAATGATATAAAATAATTCATTCTATGTTATCAAATTAATCTCAATGAAAAATATTTTTCAAAAAAATTTGAATCTTCTTCATTAATTTTCAAGGAAAAAACTTTTCAAAATGTTTTCAATATTCATTTTTATGTTTTCAAGGAAAATGGTTTTCCAAATGTTTTCAAACATCTTTTATAATTTTTAATGGAAAAAAATTCAAATTTTTTTGATATTATTGTTATGTTTTAAAGTAAAATGGTTTTAATAATTTTATAAATATTATTTTATAATTTTTCATGGAAAATTGTTTTCAATATGATTTCACACCAACTTTTTTTGTTTTAAAAGTGTTATCAATGAAAATGGTTTTCAAAAAGTTTTAAGATTTTAAAATCCTTTTTCTAAGAAGAAAGAAACTTTTTCTCAATAATTTTTTTAAAAGATATTTTTATATTCTTTTTCATATAATATCTCATGTTTTTATTTTACTCATGCCTTTATAGAAAACGATCCAAATGTTCTATTCATGTTCATTCTCTGAATGGTTTGTGATTTGACGGAATGATGTTTATGAAACACGTTTCTCTTTAATAGTTTATATGTATTTTTGAAATGTTTTCTCTTTTATGGGTTATATGTTTTTGAAACATATTTCCTATTCATGGTAAATACTCTTACGAATCCCTATTTCTTTCATGGGTTATTATTTGATGAAATGATTATCAAAATAGTCTCTTTTCTATAGGATTTAAATGAATACATTTTTATGATTCTTATTTCATTACATGGGTTATGATTTTATAATTTTTGATCTTATGGAACATGTATGTATTATTTCCTTATGAGATGGGTGGGACCTATATCTCCCTCCAATGAATTATTTAGTGATTTATAACTCATGAGATAGACATGGCTAGAACAGGGAGTAAACTCGATTCAGTAAAGGAAATTTTATGGTCAGATGGTCTTGGGAGTGAACCATGACTAATAAGATAATCATACGGGAGAACCATGACTACCAAGAAGGTATAGGGAGTGAACCCATACTTCTAATATGTTCTTGGTATTTATTCCCAGATTACTATGTAAATCATTTTATATGCTTATATGTCTTCCACAATCTCTTATCTTATTCCATTGTTATGTTTTAATCAATTATTCCCTTGATTACTTTATGATTCATCTCATATGGATTTCCAACGTGTATTCCATTATTCATTTTTATGATATTTTTTATTGAGGGTATGATATTCTAATGTAATTATCACATTATATTACCCTTATGCTCATATTTGTGGTTATGTTTCTTCTTTGTTTACCCTTAATGAGAATCTCAGATCACCGATTTTTATGTTTACTTTCTCCAGGTTATGAAGATATGTATTATCTATGATGTTTCTAAGAATGTTGATACACATGAAGAAAAAAGTGTGTGATAATTTAGATCACTTTTGTAGCAATGTTTACATAACACCTGAGAATTTTATGAGAAATATTTTGTTTTTATGTTTTATAAATCATCAAAGGTATCTTTCACTACACACAACACTAGCTTCACTTTCTTTACACGCAATCACGACCTTCCTCGATTGCTTGCGTCGTACGCAATACCGAGTTTTACTAAACAATGACATGCTATTAAAATATTACTAAACTACCCATTATGAATAGTAATACCCACTTTTTGAATTTTTTTTCAAAATGGACTTCATTTTTGGATTCGTAATATCGAAATTATCTTAGGGTGAAATTTTGGTATTTTTCTAAAAACTTTCAATTTTTGATGAACAGTGAAAACACTCGGTTACTATTTAAAAACTGAATTTTTATTTAAATAATTATTTATTTTATTTAAATTTATTTTAGGTCAAAATTGATACATAATACCTATATAAGTTCAATGCAATTCATTGGAGTCATTTTATAATAATTTTAGACATATAAAAATTTTATTCAACATTTCACCGTCTTTTACCCACCTCCTAAGAGAATTTGCAAATTTACATAAAACATAATTTTACCGCTTCTGTGAGTGTAATTTTGAAAATCCGAGAGACACGGTTAATATCAATGACTAAAATGTGGTTCAATGTGTAACTCCCCAAGATTTTATAGTGTGTTATTTCTTCAAAATAATTCAATAACTTTCACTACACGCAACACCAAGTTCAATCGCACCATGACTTACCAAACAAGCTGTTCAAAAGAGGTTATGAATAGTGTTAACTAAATTTTAAACTTTATATAATCCTTATAATTTTAGAATCCATATTATGAGTTTCTTAGACATAATGTAAGAACAAATTCATTTTCAGTATTGCACTTTTACCAAATTTTAATAGTGAACCCTTTTTAGATACTATATTTTAAACTTTTTGACTAAATGAGGACATCAAAAATTTAAAATGAAACATCCCAAGCTTCCACGGTACGCTAGCGTGTGTTGTACGCAACACCGAGTTCTAACACACTGTAACCAATCAAACTAGCTGTTATGAATAGTAATAACTACTTTTTGAAATTATATATATTTTATATTTTAAAATGGACTTTATTTTTGGATTCGGAATATCGAATTTAGCCTAAGGTGAAATTTTGGTACTTTTCGGATAACTTTCATATTTTGATGAATAGTGAAAATTACTAAATTTTAATTAAAAACAACTTTTTTAATGAAAATTATTAGTAGTGATAAATTGTGAATTTGAGTGGTTTTAAAGTATATTTAGAATATATTTTTACCATTTAATATAATTTTGGTCATTGGACATAATTTTACAATTAAACCGAACATAAACATGTGTCAATCTTTTGATAGTTATTATCTCTTAAAAACACTCTTTTTTGTTTTGACAGCGGGAATTAATTTTAAATTAATTTCTGCCACTTCTGTGTTTTGAATTTAGGAAAATGGATTCCATATTTGGAATCAGGATGTTCAAATTGTGTAAATAGGTAACTTTTATTTTTAGACATTTTGAATAATTACTGCGGTAAATATTTTATTTACCATGGTTAAGGGTAAATCCGGTAAATAAGGGTTAACAAATAATATTATAATAATACTAAATTACCCTAAAACGTGTCTTAACCATATTGGTTGATACATGGTCGACCATGGGCATCTTTGGGTCGATTTTGGGACCCCATGGATCCACTTGTAAGTGATAATGACACTTTATTTTAATTAAGTTAAAATGAATACAAAAATGACAGAAGCATATATCTTTTAGAAACACAATTTTTACATAGGGTTATATATGTTGGATTTTAGATTATAAATATTTATTAGAAAGATAAAACAATTTCCTATATAATTATATTTTATTTATAATTTTTAGACATTAAATAATTTATTTTATTTATGACACAATGATGATGCAGTAATTACTATAATAGTGAAAAATTAAAATAATTGATATTATAAATACCCAAATAAATATAATATGAACCTTTTAATGAATTAAACTAATTTTCTAGGATAATATGATATATTAGGATTGATTTAATTGACTTTTTTCGAAGTAATCAATCTGTTATGAGTTTCACAAAAATCAACTATTGAATAGTGTCAAAATTGACATAAAACAGTTCTTAAAACAAATATTATATTATTAATTGATATTAAATTCCTAAAAATCTAAGGTTCGTCCAAGAGACTTATATCATGATAGGTTACTCATTAATGTACCACTTGGGGGTCGTTTGGATGTATATAGAAAGTTTATTAACCATATTATATAAAAATACAAAGAGACATTGTAAAAGTGAAACTAATTAACTTAGAGTTAATACTTAAAGATAAGGTTAATATAAGTACCCAAACCTGTCTAAATTCTATTGGTTGAGTGGTTTTCGACCTATCCCCACCTTAACCTTTGAATAATAAACTTTGGAGCCATTATAAACCTAATATGAATTTATTATAAATTAATATTTCTAGATTTTCCAAAGGTGCCCCTCACCCCTCTTATAAAAGGGCACTCCTCCTCATTTCTTCGCGCCTTCAAAGCCTTTTGTTTCGGCCAAAATCTGCCCAAATAATCTCCCAACTTCCCTCACTACAACCTAGGGGCCTTAGTTTGATCAGAAAACCAACTTAAGGAGCCATTTTGATCAAATAAAAAGGAAGAACCCGAAGAAGAGGTAATGATTTCACCACCCTTCTCCAAGTTCATTTCTTCTTCCACATCTTCTTACTTTGTTCTTACCATTATAAAATAATAACTCCAGTATCTCACATATAATGTGATGTTATTATAAATATGGTACAACCATATTCAGTATTCTATCCACCCTTTGAATAACATGTCACCATACGTGCGTACGTACGTCTTACCGTCTCCACGTCGTGGTGTAATTGTTATTCAATATATTATTATTTGGATGGGTATAATAATGATGTTTAACTCAGGTAAATAATAAATATAACATGTTATTTATTCTGTATATATGATATACCATTCATTTATATATTATTTTAAAATCAAAAGATTGATATTGTCGCTCGTGCGTACGTACGGACTACCGTCTCCACGAACGCGATGAGATTCATTCTCCATCGTATCCATTCAAGTATAATTATCATTTGATGATTTAAAAATGATGTTTAAGGAATTTATATCATTCTGGATATGAATAATATACAACATATCCTTTACAAAAATTTCTTACGTAACAAAACATATAAAAGAATACAAGTAAGTTAACACCTGAAACAACGATAATACTAAGATATTATTATCAAATCGATATTAAAAGATCATATATGATATAATATTAATGTATATGATTCTTGTATAATTTAATAACAATTATTTCACCATTATACAGGAGGTTAACCTACCCCAACCAAGGAAAAGTACAAGGTAAGGGATTTTCTTAACTCACATTCAATTCCGTGAGATTTCCATTGTTCACCACTAAATTATTGAAAGTGGTGTATTTTGTACTGCCATTTGATATATATTATCATGATTCTTTTTATATTAATGTTATTCTGTAAATTATTTGGTGGTTATTAACTTTTGGCCATATGACTCAGTTGATTAACGTGGTAAGGGATTTTCATCTCATTACTTATTCCTGTGAGATTCATGCCATATTGCCACTATTACCTTTTGTGTGGTGTATGTACTTCCCATAATTGTATTATTTGTGTAATACACTTTAATTTATGTGTATTTACATATTCTTTTTATGATACCTCTTTCGTGGGTTGTATGTTTCGAATGTAACCAAATTGGTAAGGGTTATTTCACAATCTCTTCATTATCTGAGGTTGTTTATATGTAATAATCTACTAGGATCTCTTTATCATCCACATCCATGTTTTCTTAAAAATGTATTTCAAATTTTTTTTTATTATTTACAAGAATATGAGTTAAAGTCATTTATACCCTTGGTTGACTTGTTATAAGAGGTTTATAAAAGAATCTTTCCGTCGTTTTAAAAACAAGGTCATTTTTAACCTTTTCGACGGAATTAAGGTAAGAATGTTTTTTAACTCATACGGCGGGTGCGGCTATTTTCCGCTGTTATAAAATCTTCAAAGCTTCCCTTACAAGCTTATAAGAATATTTTCAAAGAAAATGTTTTATTTTATATGGATCTTAAATGATTTCAAAATAAAAGGAGATATTTCTTTAAAAATAATTTTGATTTCATCTATGTCAACATCCTTTGATGGATTTTAAGATTATTTGAAGTTGATTTATTATGATACAAAACTTTTATATTGTATTGAAGGTTTTGTGATATGTTTGACTGTGGATGTGCTATTTTTATACCCTTCATAGTTTATGGTGAAAGTATTGACATTTCGTATGCTAGTTTTAATACGAATGATTATGTTATGTTTAAACCTTTTCATATGGGAATGCATTGGACTTAATACGTGATGGGTGGAGCCCTCTATAGCTCCTCGATGCATCGGTAGGTCTCATGAGACAAACTAGTGTCTTGGCACAAGGCCTTGACAAAATCTTATTTGTATTCTTGGCACGAGGCCTTGACTATGTGGTTATGATAGTCTGGCATTATGCATTCCAACATTATGAAAGTGGTTATTGATTTTTGCATGTGATTATTCGATTAGTAGAATATCCATGTGAATAATTAAATGGAATTATTTCATTTTATTTATGCCATACCATGTTGTATGTTCATGTTTGAAAGGCTTTTGTTTTAGTTATACATTGCCTAAAATGTTTATTCTTATTTATGAAAGTTTCCACTATATTATTTTCCTTACTGGGCGTTTGAGATCACCCCTTTTCTATGTTTTATTTTTCCCAGGAAGTGAAGAAGTAAATTATGAATGACCTGCAGGGGTGTTATGTGGGGACATGAGTGTGGATTATGGAGACATTATGTTGTTGTAGTAGTTTTTCATTTTATGATGTAATGTATGACTTATGAATATATCTAGTGTTTCCAAGACTACTAAACCAATCGGTCTTTCGAGATTTGATCTTTCTTGTGATCATGCCAATGTTATGTAATAATGTACCGACTCTTGGTAACTGGGGTCGGGGCGTTCCAGTTGGTATCAGAGGATGTTTAGTAAAAACCTCGGAAGCTAGATTTAGATAAACTCTAATTAGAGCACGTAGACCTAAGATAAACTTTGAGGATTAGTATAGAAGAAATTCCTAGAATTTTGGTATTGTAGAGATTTTGTGAGTTTTCCGAGAAATACATCCCTGTCTGGATACGAGCAGGTAGAGGCGGCTCTGGCACAGATGTACCTAGGGGTAAAACCCGAAAACACCGCTTTGAGCTAGACTCGAACGGGAACTGGTGCACGACAACGGGCCTTGCTGCACTCTTGGTTACGACACTCCCGGGGGATATGCTTAGGATAACTCTCATTTTCTTTACAAATCATTATGAAGGGTTTTTGAGTATATACATCCTCAAAGAAAACATTTTTATGATTATGGATTATATCCATAAACTATTTAATTTATGTTATGTGTTTTACAAGTTTGGGATTAGGTATTGTTATTCATAAACTAATCTAGTGTATGCCATTGTTTAGAAATGGCGCCTAATAGAAGGAATGAGAACTCCAACAATGCACATGATCCAAAGAGAAAGAAGGATCATATCTTTCATGGTCTTAAGCCAGAATTTATAAGAGAAATAGTCTCCCATGTATTATCATCATATGAAGAAATAATATCATGTGTTGATAAGATAAATAAAGATTTTACTAAGTCCTATGGCTTTGAAGGGAAGCAAGAGAAGAAAAGGATGGAAGAGAGAAAGATGGATAAAGGGAAGAGGAAAAATAAGAATTTTCCCATATGTGATAACTGTGGGAAGAAACACCCTGGAACTTGTCTGAAAGGAATGGGAGTTTGTTATAAGTGTGGAGGAAAAGGGCACAAAGTACGTGACTGCAAGGGTAAGAAAATGGTTTCAAATGTACAATGCTTCATTTACAAGGAGTTTGGACACTGCGCGAACCTATGTCCCAGTCATCAGACTATGCCGCAAATGATGCTATTGGATAATAATCAAGTTATGATACTACCACAGATGAAGAGGAATGATTAGAGTTCTTATGTTGATTATGTCATTTGAGTGTTGTATCAACAATGTACTTGTTATAATAATTATGGAGTATATAAGGATTTTACTGCAGTACTTTTTTATTAAGGACTTGAGATTGTGTGGAACAAAGAAAAGTGACTCAATAGCAGGTTAAATTTTTGGAAAATATATGGTTGAGAGAAAGATAAACCATAATATGGTTCTGATACCGAGGTAGTGATTTTAGAATAATACATGATTGATTTGGATAAATTATATTGGATATTCTTGACTACCTTGAAGCTGATTAATGATTTGTATATTCCATCATTATTGGGGTTTAAAACATTTTTGGATTGATGAAGTATATCCAGCATTCTATATGGAATAAGGGAGCATGAATGTAACCAATAAGTATTATGGTAATTTAGGATGTTTCAGTGTTTTAAAAGAATACATGATGAAGGTATTCATATGCTATTATGGGGTAAAAAGGATCTACATTAAGTTTACCTTCCTTATAAATATTGGACTGTGAGTTTGGACAGAAGTATTTTGGATAAATTCTAGTTTGAGATTAATTTTTTATTACCATAAAAGGACAACCCAGAGGTCGGGCGGCAACCCGTCGCGACCGGCAAGGCCGCAAGACTTGAACCCGCAACCGAAGGGCGACAAGGGTGTATCACCTACCACTATCCCATGAGATGTCCTGGATTAAATAAAGTAGTTTTTTAAAAGATCTGGTAGATGAATTATAAATTCGTTGATTTTGGAACCCTCTATGAATAGTATAAATAGAATTTTTTTTATGAGTGAATGATGAGTTTTTGGTAGAAATTTATTAATGGATAAAACACTAATTATAATGTAAGTATATCTCCTTATGATCTTAGCCAATCTCATAAATAAATTCTTCATCATTAAGAAAAGGAACTTAGAACAAAAATGTTGTCCTAGATGGTACCTTAAATCATCACTAATTTATGGCTTTGGGATTGTTGGCCTTTTCATAGCCATGTTCTCTACCACTCTCCATCAGATAACTGATGGTTAGATTTTTCTTCCATATCCATATTTTCCTACATGGAACCCTAGTATGTGTTATTTTTGGTAATCTTCATACTTCCCACTCTTTATTTAAAATAGAGGCCTCATTAATTCATTTTTCGATGTGGGATTTCAACTAAGATATTTTGAAACGTCAAAAATGTGTTATCCCAATACCCTATGTTTTTTTGAACCGATGGTATTTCAAATCATCATAGATTGATGATTTTAAGGACCTCAATTTTATACTTTTTTGTGATTGATGACCTCAATCACTACCTATAAATATTTACGTTTTTCCTCCAATTATATGTCTCTAATTTCCACCAATGTTCTCCTAATAGAGATCATAATTTGGTGGTGATCCTTTCATTTCTCTTTTCCTCATATTAAGACTAAATTTTAGTAACCCAATTTCCGATGTGGGTTTTCTCACAAAGATATTTTCTATTTTCAACCTTTTATTTTCGAAGAACAATTTCAAATTACGAGGACGCAATTTATTGAAGGAGGGGAGAATGTAACACCCCAAGATTTTATAGTGTGTTATTTCTTCAAAATAATTCAATAACTTTCACTACACACAACACCAAGTTCAATCGCACCATGACTTACCAAACAAGCTGTTCAAAAGATGTTATTAATAGTGTTAAATAAATTTTAAACTTTATATAATCCTTATAATTTTAGAATCCATATTATGAGTTTCTTAGACATAATGTAAGAACAAATTCATTTTGAGTATTGCACTTTTACCAAATTTTAATAGTGAACCCTTTTTAGATACTATATTTTAAACTTTTTGACTAAATGGGGACATCAAAAATTTAAAATGAAACATCCCAAGCTTCCATGGTACGCTAGCGTGTGTTGTACGCAACACCGAGTTCTAACACACCGTAACCAATCAAACTAGCCATTATGAATAGTAATACCTACTTTCTGAAATTATATATATTTTATATTTTAAAATGGACTTTATTTTTGGATTCGGAATATCGAATTTAGCCTAAGGTGAAATTTTGGTACTTTTCGGATAACTTTCATATTTTGATGAATAGTGAAAATTACTAAATTTTAATTAAAAACAACTTTTTTAATCAAAATAATTAATAGTGATAAATTGTGAATTTGAGTGGTTTTAAAGTATATTTAGAATATATTTTTACCATTTAATATAATGTTGGTCATTGGACATAATTTTACAATTAAACCGAACATAAACAAGTGTCAATCTTTTGATAGTTATTGTCTCTTAAAAACAGTCTTTTTGTTTTGACAGGGGGAATTAATTGTAAATTAATTTCTTCCAATTATGTGTTTTGAATTTAGGAAAATGGATTCCATATTTGGAATCAGGATGTTCAAATTTTGTAAATAGGTAACTTTTATTTTTAGACATTTTGAATAATTACTGCGGTAAATATTTTATTTACCATGGTTAAGGGTAAATCCGGTAAATAAGGGTTAAAAAATAATATTATAATAATACTAAATTACCCTAAAACGTGTCTTAACCCTATTGGTTGATACATGGTCGACCATGGGAATCTTTGGGTCGATTTTGGGACCCCATGGATCCACTTGTAAGTGATAATGACACTTTATTTTAATTAAGTTAAAATGAATACAAAAATGACACAAGCATATATCTTTTAGAAACACAATTGTTACATAGGATTATATATGTTGGATTTTAGATTATAAATATTCATTAGAAATATAAAAATATTTCCTACATAATTATAGTTTATTTATAATTTTTAGACATTAAATAATTTATTTTATTTATGACACAATGATGATGCAGTAATTACTATAATAGTGAAAAATTAAAATAATTGATATTATAAATACCCAAATAAATATAATATGAAACTTTTAATGAATTAAACTAATTTTCAAGGATAATATGATATATTAGGATTGATTTAATTGACTTTGTTCGAAGTAATCAATCTGTTATGAGTTTCACAAAAATCAACTATTGAATAGTGTCAAAATTGACATAAAAGTGTTCTTAAAACAAATATTATATTATTAATTGATATTAAATTCCTAAAAATATATGGTTCATCCAAGAGACATATATCATGATAGGTTCCTCATTAATGGACCACTTGGGGGTCGTTTGGATGTATATAGTAAGTTTATTAACCATATTATATAAAAATACAAAGAGACATTGTAAAAGTGAAACTAATTAAATTAGAGTTAATACTTAAAGATAAGGTTAATATAAGTACCCAAACCTATCTAAATTCTATTGGTTGAGTGGTTTTAGACCTATCCTCACCTTAACCTTTGAATAATAAACTTTGGAGCCATTAGAAACCGAATATGAATTTATTATAAATTAATATTTCTAGCTTCTCCAAAGGTGCCCCTCACCCCTCTTATAAAAGGGCACTCCTCCTTCTCATTTCTTCACGCCTTAAAAGCCTTTTTTTCGGCCAAACTCTTCCCAAATACTCTCCCAACTTCCCTCACTACAACCTAGGGGCCTTAGTTTGATCAGAAAGCCAACCTAAGGATCCCTTTTGATCAAATCAAAAGGAAGAACCCGAAGAAGAGGTAATGATTTCACCACCCTTCTCCAAGTTCATTTCTTCTTCCACTTCTTCTTCCTTTGTTCTTACCATTCTAAAATAATAACTCCAGTATCTCACATATAATGTGATGTTATTATAAATATGGTACAACCATATTCATTATTCTATCCACCCTTTGAATAACATGTCACCATACGTGCGTACGTACGGCTTACCATCTCCACGTCGTGGTGTAATTGTTATTCAATATATTATTATTTGGATGGGTATAATAATGATGTTTAACTCAGGTAAATAATAAATATAACATGTTATTTATTCTGTATATATGATATACCATTCATTTATATATTATTTGAATATCAAAAGAATGATATTGTCGCTCGTGCGTACGTACGGACTACCGTCTCCACGAACGCGATGAGATTCATTCTCCATCGTATCCATTCAAGTATAATTATCATCTGATGATTTAAAAATTATGTTTAAGGACTTGATATCATTCTGGATATGAATAATATACAACATATCCTTTACAAAAATTTCTTACGTAACAAAACATATAAAAGAATACAAGTAAGTTAACACCTGAAACAACGATAATACTAAGATATTATTATCAAATCGATATTAAAAGATCATATATGATATCATATTAATGTTTATGATTCTTGTATAATTTAATAACAATTATTTCACCATTATACAGGAGGTTAACCTACCCCAACCAAGGAAAAGTACAAGGTAAGGGATTTTCTTATCTCACATTCAATTCCGTGAGATTTCCATTATTCGCCACTAAATTATTGAAAGTGGTGTATTGTGTACTGCCATTTGATATATATTATAATGATTATCTTTATATTAATGTTATTATGTAAATAATTTGGTGGTTATTAACTTTTGGCCATATGACTCAGTTGATTAACGTGGTAAGGGATTTTTATCTCATTACTTATTCCTGTGAGATTCATGCCATATTGCCACTATTACCTTTTGTGTGGTGTATGTACTGCCCATAATTGTATTATTTGTGTAATAAACTTTAATTTATGTGTATTTAAATATTCTTTTTATGATACCTATTTCGTGGGTTGTATGTTTCGAATGTAACCAAATTGGTAAGTGTTATTTCACAATCTCTTCATTATCCGAGGTTGTTTATATGTAATAATCTAGTGGGATCTCTTTATCATCCACATCCATGTTTTATTAAAAATGTATTTCAAAACATTTTTTATTATTTACAAGAATAAGGATTAAAGTCATTTATACCCTTGGTTGACTTGTTATAAGAGGTTTATAAAGGAATTTTTCCGTCGTTTTCAAAACAAGGTCCTTTTTAACCTTTTCTACAGAATTAAGGTAAGAATGTTTTTTAACTTATACGGCGGGTGCGGATATTTTCCGCTGTTATAAAATCTTCAAAGCTTCCCTTACAAGCTTATAAGAATATTTTCAAAGAAAATGTTCTATTTTATATGGATCTTAAATGATTT
This sequence comes from Viscum album, assembly GCA_963277665.1. NCBI lineage: Eukaryota > Viridiplantae > Streptophyta > Magnoliopsida > Santalales > Viscaceae > Viscum > Viscum album. Next base: position 254,722,283 of record OY728143.1, on the reverse strand, counting down.
CAAAATAAAAGGAGATATTTCTTTAAAAAGAATTTTGATTTCATCTATGTCAACATCCTTTGATGGATTTTAAGATTATTTGAAGTTGATTTATTATGATACAAAACTTCTATATTGTATTGAAGGTTTTGTGATATTTTCGACTGTGGATGTGCTATTTTTATACCATTCATAGTTTATGGTTAAAGTATTGACATTTTGTATGCTAGTTTTAATACGAATGTTTATGTTATGTTTAAAACTTTTCATATGGGAATGCATTGGACTTAATACGTGACGGGTGGAGCCCGCTATAGCTCCTCGATGCATTGGTAGGTCTCATGAGACAAACTAGTGTCTTGGCACAAGGCCTTGACAAAATCTTATTTGTAGTCTTGGCACGAGGCCTTGACTATGTGGTTATGATAGTCTGGCATTATGCATTCCAACATTATAAAAGTGGTTATTGATTTTTGCATGTGATTATTCGATTAGTAGAATATCCATGTGAATAAGTAAATGGAATTATTTCATTTTATTTATGCCATACCAGGATGAAAGTTCATGTTTGAAAGGCTTTTGTTTTAGTTATACATTGCCTTAAATGTTTATTCTTATTTATGAAAGTTTCCGCTATATTGTTATCCTTACTGGGCATTTGAGCTCACCCCTTTTCTATGTTTTATTTTTCCCAGGAAGTGAAGAAGTAAATTATGAATGACCTGCAGGGGTGTTATGTGGGGATATGAGTGTGGATTATGGAGACATTATGTTGTTGTAGTAGTTTTTCATTTTATGATGTAATGTAAGACTTATGAATATATCTAGTGTTTCCAAGACTACTAAACCAATCGGTCTTTCGAGATTTGATATTTCTTGTGATCATGCCAATGTTATGTAATAATGCACCGACTCTGGGTAACTGGGGTCGGGGCGTTACACAATGAGATTAAAATAATTTTTGGTGAATAGTAACTTTTTACTTTTTTTACCACGGTTAAAAGTAAATAGAGAAATTAAAGGTAAAAATGATATTATTATTACCATAAAACATGTCCTAATTCTATTGGATAAGTTTAATTCGACCAAAAACAACATTAGGAATAAAATATGATCCTTTAGGCCCACTTGGATTAGATTAGGGAATTTATTATTAATTTATTTAAAGAAGGGTTAAAATAGTTAAAATCGAAGTTTAATAACTAAATAATTTTTAATATAGGGTTATACATAAGATAAATTCGACTATAAATATTAATTAGAAATCTAAAACTATTTCCTACATAATGGTATTTTTTTTTTACTTTTTAGACAATAAATAATTTAACTTATTTATGACACAATGATGATGCAGTAATTATCTTATTAATGAAATATCGACATAATTGATGTTATAAATACCCAAATAAAAGTAATTTGAGACTTTTTATGAATGAAAATAATTTTCTAGGTTAATATGACATGTTATTATTTATTTAATTAACTTTTTTTCGATCTAATCTTTCTGTTATGATTTTCAAAAAAATCAATTACCAAATAGTGTCAAAATTGACAAAAAATAGTTTTTAAAACAGATATTATATTATTAATTGTTATTTTATTCCTAAAAATCTATGGTTCGGCCAAATGACTTAGATAAGGTTATATATATTAATAATAAACTACTTGGGGTTCGTTTGGCTTGTTATAGTATGTTTATTAACCTTATAGTGTAAGAAAACAAGAAGTCACTGTAAAAGTTAAAATTATCTAACTTAAAGTTAAATCTAAATGATAAGGTTAAAATAGATACCTAAACTTGTCTAAATTCTATTGGATGAGAGGATTTTGACACATCCCCACCTTCTGGTCTAAATAAATAAATTTGGAGCTATTAAAAACCAAATATGACTTTATAATTAAATAATATTTTTAGTTTTTCATAAGGTGCCCCTCTCCCCCTTATAAAAGGGAACCTCCTCCCTCTCTTCCTCACACCACTTTGAGCCTTCAATCTCAGGAAACCCATGCCAGATTATATTCTCCACTTCTCTAGAAACATCTAATAGGTCCCTGTCTTCTTCAAATACCAATTTTAGTGCCCTAAGAGGAGGTCTCAAAGAGGCGCTTCAAAGAAGAGGTAATGTCTGTTACCGATTCTTTCAACTCTATTTATTCTTCCACTTCTTCTTATTTAGTTTTTTCATTATGAAGTAATATAATCAGTATCACTCATATACTTATATGTTATTATAAGTATGAAACAACCCTATTTCACCATCTATCCATCCTATGGGAAACGAAATCACCGCGCGTGCGTACGTACAGAATAACGTCTCCATGCTGTGGTGTAATCTATTTTCCACCACCACCTTAATTGGATGGGTATAATGGTGTAAATAATAACTATATATTATTATTTTAAAGTGATATTGATTCTGAAATTGTATACATACACTCCAATACAATTACACGATCATGGAAACGATATCATCGCTCGTGCGTATGTACGGAATATCGTCTACATGATGTGATGTGACTCGTTCTACATGATCTTCATTGCATAATGATTATATAAATAAATTTAATGAATTAATATGATATATATTACAATAATACCATTATGTAAATTAGGTATCTATAACCTAAAGAGAATAATAAGAATTTATTCGACAAAAAACGCATAAGAACAAAAATTAATAAACACCCGAATAACATGTAGCAATGAAATATTACTAATAAGAAGCTAATAATATAGCCATATATGATATCATCACTATGATTATGATTCTTAAATAAGTCAATGACATTATTTAAATCATTATACAGGAGTTTCGGACACTTACAAAGCAAATCGGACCTATGGTAAGGGAAAATATCACAATCTCATTTTTATCCGATATTGTTTATACTTTGGTATTTACTGGGGTGTATTTTATCATACACATACATGTTTCTTCAATATGTAATACTATTTCCATCCACCTAAAATTTTTTAAATCCAATTTTACCCTTCGGTGAGTTTTTAGTAAAAGATATGAAGGGAATCTTTTGTCGTTTTTCATACGAGGTACTTTTTGACTTTTCTGGCCAAAGTACGAGAAGAATGTTTTTTTAACTTATACGGCATGAATCGATGTTTAAAACATTATTTCCAAGAAGCTTCCTTTACAAGTTTTCAAATATATTTTTAATCAACTTCTTTTAGTTTAAAATTGTATGACATATTAAGAAAGGAAAATGTTTTTGAAGTAGAAAGGATATTTTCCTCAAGAATGGAGTTCAAGTGTTTTATCAAAACTATTTTCCATCTAAGATAATATAGGGTTATGTTTCAATACCTATTATTAAATTGATTTGATTACGCTGTGATGGAATTATTTTTATGAATTCCTTTATCATATATGAATTTTTTTATGATGTCATGATGTTTAAGAATCCCATTTTTATTACATGGGTTATGCTATGATGTATGATTTATGATCTTGTGGAACACATAAGAATGGTTTCATTATGAGATGGGTGGGAACTATATCTCCCTCCAATGAATTGGGTAGAGATTTATATCTCATGTGATAGACATGGCTGGAATGACAGGTTAAACCGGTTTAGTGAAACAGGACTGAAATGAGGAGTGAACTCGGTTCAGAAATGGTCTTTGTCTGCTAATATAGTCTTGGAAATGAGTTTTGACTACTAAGAAATGGTTCTCTATGATTATGTTTGTATTCCACAAAACTTCATTCATTAAGTTATGTTTATTGGGATTACATTTCACTATTATGATTTATCCCATGTTATGAAATCATGATCTCTTTTGCAGGTTAAGATTTCCAAAATGTTATGTTCTTATGAATGTGATGTGATTGATATTTCTTTTGTTTACCCTTACTGAGAATTTGATCTCACCCTTTTGTATGTTTTCTTTCCCCAGGTCAGGAAGAAGGTTATTAAATAGGATATGAAAAAAGGGACTCTAGATATTATGAAATAAATGGGAGAAAGTGTAGATGCTTTATGAACCAGTTGTTTATGTTTCCCCGTTTTCAAAGACACTATACAAATATGGTCCTTTCCTGGTTTTGTTATATGTTGTAACAAGTGTGCTTCAATTCTGAAGTAATAACAATGTATGCAAATTATGGGTCGTTATAGTTGGTATCAGAGGAAAGGTATAGTCAACCTTTGGAAATTAGGATGTGAAAGCCTTAGTAAGAACCCCAAGGATAATTCTCAGCATAAAACACAATCTTAGGGTTTTAGAAATGGCCATGAAAAAACTATGATAAGACCTTAGGTGTGAAATTTTATTCTTGATTATGTGTTTTCCCTATTATAATTAGTGTTTCTCACACTATTCTTCTTGGTTTTAGTTAATGGGTGGAACCCAAAGGAATCGTGTTAATGCGGAATGTGGCGGGCAATGCAACTATTGTCCCCCTGAAAAATCCAACGTAATGGGAGCTGGAATACAAAATCGTGTAGTCATGCTCACACAACTTTCTCAAGATATGAATCATGAAGGACTTACAAACGAGCAAATGAAGGAGCAACATTCTGTTGAATCCTTGATGAGGAAGCGTCCACCTTCATTCAGTGGGTCTCTTGATCCATTAGTGGATGAACAATAGATCAGTACCACTGAAAAGATATTTTTAGTTTTTCAATGTTCTGAACATGATAAAGTCATCTTAGTAGTGTATTGTTTGGAAGGATATGTTGATCAATGGTGGAATCTTCTTAAGAATATGAGGCAAAGGGATGAAATTGAGTCCATGGAATGGGAAGAGTTCAAGAACTTATTTTTCAATAAGTACTTCCCTCGTATTCTCCGAACAAAGATGGAGAAGTAATTTCATGAACTAATGAAAAAGGTTGATGAATCTGTTGGTACCTACGAAGAAAATTTTACAAGACTTGCAAGGTACGCTTCTAGTATTATTATCAAAACTGAGAGTAATATCAATCGTTTCTTTAGTGGATTAAAAACATTTCTTCTAAGGGAATTATCCATAAGGGACTTCAATAGTTATGAGAAAATCGTTCGATGTTCTCTCATGGTTGAGAGGGAGATTGGAGTAACCCATCAGTCATATGGGTTTGATAAGAAGAGAAAAATGGAATTCAAAGGAAAATCTAAAGAGCACACTGAAAAGAAGATGAGTATTACCTTATGCTCAATGTGTGGAAAGAAAAATGGAGGAAATTGTCTTAAGGGGATAAGAAAATGTTATAAGTGTGGAAAATAAGGTCATCGGGCAATTGAATGTCAAAATAATGGGAAGAAGATGTCTAATGATTCAAAAAAAGGAAGGCATACGCAGAATGAACCTACTACCCTTCAATGTTTCAAAGTGTATGGAGATGGGGAATTATGCCAATCAATGCCCAAATCCAAGGGTTGATGATGATGGACGACATAAAAAAACTCTTAAGGACAAAGACAAAGGAAAGTCACATGCAATTACTATCGGCGATGTGGAGTACGACAACGAAGTGGTGAGAGGTACACTTACCATACACTCTAAAGTAGAAAATGTTTTATTTGATTCTGGATCCACCCACTCTTTTATTTTTGACGAATTTTATAAGGGTATCACTGTATTGCCTCAACAATTAGATGTTGAGTTATCTGTGACAACCCCTAATGGCACAAAAGTCGCATCAAAAGTTTATAATTCTTCTCCGACTGAAGTTTGTGGGAAAGTGCTTCCTGAAAATCTTGTGATCCTTCCTATAGTCGAATTTGATGTGATTTTTGGGATGGACTGTCTTTCTTTATATGGATCTTATATCAATTTCCAAAGACGGGAAGTCACATTTAATATTCCAGATCAATCTATTATCGTCTATCGATGCAAGGATGAACATAACCTTCTAGTGGAAATTTTTTCAATCTTATCGGTTTTGATTCCACTAAATGAAGGTTATTTATCTCAAATGATTGGTGAGAAACTCATGATTAAGAATAATACCATTTTAAGTGAGTTTGACGATGTCTTTCTGGAGGAATTGTCAGGTCTTCCACCAAATCATGAAGTTGAGTTCTCAATAGAACTCGTACTGGGTGCTTTGCCTATTTCAAAGACACCTTATAGAGTGGCCCAATTTAGTTGTAGAAATTAAAGAAGAAACTACAAGAGACTCTTGATAAAGGGTTCATACGCCCTAGTGCGTCACCTTGGGGAGCACTTGTTCTATTTGTTAAGAAGAAAGATGGATCAATGAGACTCTGCATTGATTATCGAGAACATAACAAGATCACTATCAAGAACAAATATCATCTCTCGTGCATTGATGACTTATTTGACCAACTACGCGGAGCTCAATACTTTTCCAATATTGATCTTCATTCAGGGTATCATCAATTAAGGGTCTTAAGGGAGGATATACCAAAGACAGCTTTCTGTACAAGTTATGGACACTATGAATTTATAGTGATGCCATTTGGTCTTACTAATTCCCCTACTATCTTCATGGAGCTGAAGAATAGAGTCTTTAGAGACTATCTTGATCAGTTTGTGGTAGTCTTTATTGATGATATTCTTGTCTATTCAAAGAGAAAGGAAGAACATGATGATCACTTGAGAATTGTATTGAAGACCCTGAGAAAGGAGCAACTTTATGCCAAATTTACCAAGTGTGAATTTTGGCTTCAAAAAGTTTCAATTTTGGGTCACATAATCTCAAAAGAGGGGATATTTATGGATCCAGCAAAAATAGAGGTTATTGAAAGATGGTCGAGAACAACAACAGTAATCTAGATCCAAAATTTTCTGGGATTGGCTGGATATTATCGACGTTTTGTAAAATATTTTTCACGGTTATCTAATCCACTTGCCAAGTTGACTCAAAAAAAAGTTAAGTTCGTGTGGATGGAGGAATGTGAAGAGATTTTCAAGGAGTTGAAAAGAAGTTTATCCAGTGCACCTGTACTCGCACTTCCTTGTAGTGGAGAAAGGTTTGTGATCTATTGTGATGCATACAAGAAGGGGCTGGGGTGTGTTCTTATGAAAAATGATATGGTGATAGCTTATGCCTCACGACAGTTGAAAATCAATGAGCAAAATTACCCAACTCATGACTTGGAGTTAGCTGTGGTAATCTTTGCATTAAAGATTTGGAGGCATTATCGTTATGGAGAAAGGTGTGATATTTATACTGATCATACAAGATTAAATTATATTTTCACACAAACGGAGCTGAATATGTGCCAAAGAAGATGGATGGAGATGATTAAGGATTACGACTGCTCAATTCATTACCACCCTGGCAAAGCAAGAAAGGTGGCAGATGCATTAAGTCGACAAGACCATGCAAGATTATCCACAATGAGGATCAAAAAAGATCCAATATTTATGGATTTACCAAGAATGGATCTTGGAATTATAATGGAAGGGGGAAATCGTATCATTATAAAATGAATGTTCAACCATCTATACATGTGAAGATTAAAGAGGCACAGAAATAAGATGTAGTGTTACAAAAGAAGGTGAGAAATGTTCCGGAATTCAACCTTGATTGTGATGGGATAATAAAATTCAGGAATCAGATTTGTGTTCCTCCCATCCCAGAATTAAAGAAGGAGTTGCTGGATGAGGCTCATAGTTCTTCATTCTATATTCATCCTGGAGGCACGAAGATGTATATGGACCTAAAAGAGTACTTTTGGTGGGATGGCATGAATAGAGATGTTGCTGAATATGTCTCTCGATCCTTGGTTTGTCAGCAAGTTAATGCTAAGAGATAGAAGTCTAAGGGGATGTTACAACCATTTCCCATACCTGAATGGAAATGGTAAAACATCACTATAGACTTTGTCACTAGATATCCTAAAACATCAAAAGGAAATAATGGTATCTAGGTCATAGTTGATCATCTTACAAAGTCGGCACACTTCATCGCTATTAGAGAGGATTTCTCTCTGGATCAGCTTGCCAGGATATATATGAAGGAAGTGGTAAGATTTCATGGAGTACCACTTTATATTATATCTGATCAGGATCCGAGATTTATCTCGAATTTCTGGCAAAGTCTTCATCATACTCTAGATACAGAGTTGAGTTTCAGCACTTCTTATAATCCTCAGACAGACGGTCAGTCTGAGAGAACAATTCAAACTCTAGAAGATATTTTGGAAGCTTGCTCTATGGATTTAAAAGGTGTTTGGGATCAACACCTACCATTGGTGGAATTTTCTTATAATAATAGCTTTCACTCGAGTATTCAGATGGCTCCTTATGAAGCTCTCTATGGAAAGAAATACAGGACTCCAACTTTCTGGGATGAAGTTGGGGAAAGAAAGCTATTAGGACCTGATCTTGTTGATGAGATGGCAGAAAAGGTCAGATATATTCAACAACACATAAGAGCAGCTCAGAGCCGACAAAAAAGTTATGCCGATAACCGAAGAAAAGACTTAGAGTTTGAAGTGGGTGATAAAGTGCTCTTACAAATATCTCCTTAGAAGAGAGTAATGAGATTTGGAAAGAAGGGAAAGCTGAGCCCTAGGTATATCGGTCCTTTCATAATTCTGGATTGTGTTTGGAAGGTAGCTTACCTATTGGCGCTTCCACCGAATCTCTCCCAAGTTCCCGATGTGTTCCATGTCTCTCTCCTAAGAAAGTACATACCTGATCCTTCACATTTACTCAGCTCAGAAGTTGTACCGCTGGAGCAAGATCTTTCTTATGAAGAACAACCGATAGAGATTCTGGATCGTAGCAAAAACGTTCTACGGAACAAGACCACTCGCTTGGTAAAAGTTTTATGGAGGAACCACCAACTAGAAGAAGCTACATGGGTGCTTGAGGATATGATGAGGGAGAGATATCCTCATCTGTTTGTTACAAAGTGACGAATTTTTAGGGTGAAATTCATTTCAAGGGTGGTAGAATGTAACACCCAAGACTTTTATGAGAAATATTTTATTTTTATGTTTTATAAATCATCAAAGTAATCTTTCACTACACACAACACTAGCTTGACTTACTTTACACGCTATCACGACCTTCCTCGATAGCTTGCATCGTACGCAATACCGAGTTTCACTAAACAACGATATGATATTAAAATATTACTAAACTAGCTATAATGAATAGTAATACCCACTTTTTGAATTTTTATTTCTCAAAATGGACTTCATTTTTGGATTCTGAATATTGAAATTAGCCTATGGTGAAATTTTGGTATTTTTCTGAAAACATTCAATTTTTGATGAATAGTGAAAACACTGAGTTACTATTTAAAAACCGACTTTTTATTTAAAAAATTATTAATTTTATTTAAATTTATTTTAGGTCAAAATTGATACATAATACCTATATAAGTTCAATGCAATTCATTGGAGTCATTTTATAATAATTTTAGATATATAAAAATTTTATTGAACTTTTCACCATCTTTTACCCACCTCCTAGGAGAATTTGCAAATTTACATAAAACATAATTTTACCACTTCTATGAGTGGAATTTCGAAAATCTGAGAGACAAGTTTAATATCAAGGACTAAAATTTGGTTCAATGAGATGAAAATAATTTTTGGTGAATAGTAACTTTTTACTTTTTTACCACAGTTAAAAGTAAATAGGGAAATTGAGGGTAAAAATGTTATTATTATTACCCTAACACATGTCCTAATTCTATTGTATAAGTTTTATTCGACCAAAAACAACATTAGGAATAAACTATGATCATTTAGGCCCACATGCATTAGATTAGGACATTTATTATTAATTTATTTAAATAAGGGTTAAAATAGTTAAAATCAAATTTCAATAACTAAATAATTTTTAATATAAGGTTATACATAAGATAAATTCGACTATAAATTTTCATTAGAAATATATGAAGATTTACTACATAATGGTATTTTATTTTTAATTTTTAGACAATAAATTATTTAACTTTTCTATGACACAATGATGATGCAGTAATTATCTTATTAATGAAATATTGACATAATTGATGTTATAAATACCCAAATATATGTAATTTGAGACTTTTTATGAATTAAAATAATTTTATAGGTTAATAGGACATGATATTATTTATTTGATTAACTTTTTTCGAACTAATATTTCTGTTATGATTTTCACAAAAATCAATTACCAAATAGTGTCAAAATTGACATAAAATAGTATTTAAAACAAATATTATATTATTAATTTTTATTTTATTCCTAAAAATATAAGGTTTATCCAAATGACTTAGATAAGGTTATATATATTAATAATAAACAACTTGGGGTTCTGTTGGCTTGTTATAGTATGTTTGTTAACCTTATAGTGTAAGAAACCAAGAAGTCGCGGTAAAAGTTAAAATTATCTAACTTAAAGTTAAATCTAAATGATAAGGTTAAAATAGATACCTAAACTTGTCTAAATTCTATTGGATGAGAGTATTCCAACCCATACCCACATCAGCTTCGAAATAAATCAATTTGGAGCTATTAAAAATCGAATATGGCTTGATAATAAAATAATATGTTTAGTTTTTCCTAAGGTGCCCCTCTCCTCCCTTATAAAAGGGAACCTCCTCCCTCTCTTCCTCACACCACTTTTAGCCTTCAATCTCGGCCAAACCCTGAAAAAGTCTCTTCTCCACTTCCCTATAAACATCCTATAGGTCCTGGTCTTCTTCAAAGACAAATTTTAGTTCCCTAAGAGGAGGTCTCAAAGAGGCTCTTCAAACAAGAGGTTCTGTCCATTACCGATTCTTTCAACTTTATTTTTCATACACTTATTCTTATTTAGTTTCTTCATTATGAAGTAATAAAATCAGTATCACTCATATACAGATATGTTATTATAAGTATTAAACAACCCTATTTCACCATCTACCCATCCTACGGAAAACGAAATCACCGCACGTGCATACGTACGGAATACCGTCTCCACGCCGTGGTGTAGTCTATTTTCCACCACCACCTTACTTGGATGGGTATAATGGTGTAAATAAAAAATATATATGATTATTGTAAAGTGATATTGATTCTTAAAAAGTATACATACACTCCAATACAATTCCATGATCATGGGAACGATATCATCGCTCGTGCGTACGTACGGAATACCGTCTCCACGATGTGATGTGACTCATTCTACATGATCTTCATTGCATAATGATTATATAAATGAATTTAATTAATGAATATGATATATATTACACTAATACCATTCTGTAAATGAGGTATCCATAACCTAAGGAGAAGAATAAGAATTTATTCGACAAAACACGCATAAGAACAAAAAGTAATAAACACCCGAATAACAAGTATCAATGAAATATTACTAATAAAAAGCTATGAATATGGACATATATGATATCCTAACAATGAGTATGATTATGTAATAACTCAATGACATTATTTAAATCATTATATAGGAGGTTCGGACAATTACGAAGAAAATCGTACCTAAGGTAAGGGAAAATATCACAATCTCATTTTTATCCGAGATTGTTTATACTTTGGTATTTACTGGGGTGTATTTTATCATTCACATCCATGTTTCCTCAATATGTAATATTATTTCCATCCACCTAAAATTTTTTAAATACAATTTTACCCTTCGGTGAGTTTTTAGTAAATGATTCTAAAGGAATCTTTTGTCGTTTTTCGTATGAGGTACTTTTTGACTTTTTTGGCCAAAGTACGAGAAGAATGTTTTTTAACTTATATGGCATGAATGGATTTTTAAAAAATTATTTCCAAGAATATTCCTTTACAAGTTTTCAAGTTTATTTTTAATCAACTTCTTTTAGTTTAAAATTTTATGACATGTTAAGAAAGGAAAATGTTTTTTAAGTAGAAAGGATATTTTCCCCAAGAATGGAGTTCAAGTGTTTTATCAAAATTATTTTCCATATAAGATAATATAGGGTTCTGTTTCTATCCCTATTATTACATTGAGTAGATTATGTTGTGATGGAATTATTTTTATGAATTCCTTTATCTTATATGAATTGTTTTATGATGTCATGATTTTTAAGAATCCCATTTTTATTACATGGGTTATACTATGATGTATGATTTATGATCTCGTGGCACACATAAGAATGGTTTAATTATGAGATGGGTGGGACCTATATCTCCCTCCAATGAATTGGTTAAAGATTTATATCTCATGAGATAGACATGGTTGGAACATTAGGTTAAACTGGTTCAGTGAAATAGGACTGAAACGAGGAGTGAACTCAGTTCAGAAATGGACTTTTTCTGCTAAGATAGTCTTGGCAATGAGTCTTGACTAATATGAAATGATTCTCTATGATTATGTGTGTATACCACAAAATTTCATGTTTTATGTTATGATTATTGGGATTAAATTTCACTACTATGATTTATCCCATGTTATGAAATTATGATCTCTTTTTCTGGTTAATATTTCCAAAATATTATGTTCTTATGAATATGATGTGATTGATATTTCTTTTGTTTACCCTTACTGAGAATTTGAGCTCACCCTTTTGTATGTTTTATTTCCCAAGGTCAGGAAGAAGGTTATTAAATAGGATATGCCAAAAGGGACTCTAGATATGATGAAATAAATGGGAGACAGTGTAGATTCTTTATGAACCAGTTGTTTATGTTTCCCAGTATCCAAAGACACTATACCTATACGGTCCTTTCCTGGTTTTGTTATATGTTATAACAAGTGTTCTTCAATTCTGAAGTAATAATAATGTATGTAAAGTATGGGTTGTTATAGTTTATGTTTCCATGTTTTCAAAGGAACTTGAATAATACAGTCTTCGGGAGTCTATTTTTGTAATGTTTTAAATATTTTATAAAAATGATGTAAAGATAATGTATGAAAATAGAGTGTCTCTATAGTTGGTAACACAGTAAAATTTTAGTTAAATACTGTAAACAAGGATGAGAAAACATTAGTGAGGGATCGAAAGACATGTCTAAGGATAAGAGTAGGGAAAAAGAAAAATATAGGAAATGTCCATGAATTTTGGTAAAGGATACCGTGCGTGGATTCTTCAGAAACCATACTTGTAATCATAATACTAGTGGATGTGGATCTTGAACAAATGTTTCTTGGGGTGACATCATTGAAAAGTTATGATGGTCTGGACTCGATTTTAACCTGGTAAAACAGGCCTTACATCACACAATGTTTGACACTCTAGGTGGACATGCTTTGATAATTAACAAAATCTTTATAAACCATCATAAAAGATATAACTAGAATATGACTATGAATAACCTTGGATAAAACTATATTTTAATATTGTAAAGAAGTATATGTCCAGATTTAGACATCCTACATGTATTTTTTTCATTATTATTTGGTTTTATTCTATAATAAGTTTCTATCACATATGGTTTCTACTATTAGTCAATTGAAGTACATAGACGGAATTGGGTTAACATTTGGTAACACCCCAAGATTTCATAGTACGATATTTCTTAAATGTAATTCAATAACTTACACAACACATAACACTGAGTTCAAGTGCACCATGTGTTACCAAACTACCCGTTCAAAATCATTTATGAATATTATTAACTAAATTATAAATTTTATATAATCATTATAATTTTAGAATCCATATTATGAGTTTTGTAGACATAATATAAGAAAAAATTCATTTTTTCAGATAAAAGAAGTATTTTTTTAAATGCAATTTTACCGGCTTTTAATGGTGAACCCTTTTAAAATCTAATATTTGAAACTTTTATATATTAAAATTGACAAAATAAACTTCTTCTTTATAATTGGGACATAAAAATTTAGTTTTGATAAATTTTTGGTGTTTTTTTAAAAACTTTTATATTTGGGTGAATAGTGAAAAATACTAAAATTTAACTGAAAAAAACATTTCTATTCAAAATAATTTATAATGTTCAACTATACATATGAATTGTTTGGAAGCATATTTATATTATATTTTTACCATTTAATCCAATGGTGGTACTCGAAAGTAATTTTACTTTGAAATTGGGCATAAACAAGTGTCAATCTTTTGGAAGCCATTATTTCTTAAAAATACGCTTTTTTGTTTTGACAATGGGAATTAATTTTAAATTAATAAATGAAATTTCTATGTTTTAAATTTGGTAAATAGACTTCATTTTTTAATTCATAATAAAAAAATTAACTTAGGGTAATTTTTTGGTTTGTTTCTGAAAACATTCAATTTTTGAGGAATAGTGAAAAACACTACGTTATTGGTTAAAATAGACTTTTCATTTAAATAATTATTTATTTAATTTAAATTTATTTTAGGTCAAAATAGATACATAATACTTATATATGTTCAATGTAATCCATTGGGGTCATTCTGTAATAATATTAGATCTATAAAATTTTATTGAACTTTTCACCGTCCTTTACCCACCTCCTAAGAGAATTTTCAAATTCACATAAAACATAATTTTACCATTTCTGTGAGTGGAATTTCAAAACTATGAGATACATGGTTGATATTATTATGAAAATTTTGTTTCAATAAGTGAAAATAATTTTTGGTGAATAGTAACTATTTACTTTTATTTACCTTGGTTAACATAAATAGGGTAATTACGGGTAAAAATAATGTTATTCTTACCCTAAAAAATGTCCTAATTCTATTGTATAAGTGTAATTAGACCAAAAACAACCTTAGGAATAAAATATTATCCCTTAGGTCCACTTGGATTTGATTAGAACTTTTATTATTATTTTATTTAAAGAAGGGTTAAAAAGAGATAAAATCAATGTTTAATAACTAAACCATTTTTAATATAGGGTTACACTCAATATAAATTCAACTATAAATATTAATTAGAAATATTAAAAAAATTTCCTACATCATGGTATTTTATTTATAATATTTATACATTAAATAATTAAATTTATTTATGACACAATTATGATTCATTAGTTACCTTATTATTGAATGAATCAAATAAATGGTATTATAAATATTAAAATAAATATATTTTCACAGTTTTTATGAGATTAGAGAATTTTATTGGTGAATATGACATGTTTGGGTTGATTCAATGTATATTTTTTGGATCAATGAAGTTGTGATGACTTTCACAAACACCAAATACCAAATAGTGTCAAAATTGACATAAATTAATTTTTAAAACAAATAATATATTATGGGTTGATATAATATTCCTAAAAATATATGGATCATCTAAAAAGAATAAATAATATTATATATGTCATTAATGAAACACTTGAGGTTCTCTTGAAAGTTTAGAGTAAGTTTATTAACCATATAGTACAATAATACAATAAGATACGGTAAAAGTTAAACTATTTAACCAATAGTTAAATCTAAAAGATAAAGTTAAAATGGCAACCTAAACTTGTCTAAAACATATTAGTTGAGCTTATTGCGATCCATAACCACCTTAAACTATAAATAAATCATTTTGGAGCCATTAGAAACCGAATATGATTATATTATAAAATAATATTTCAATATTTTCTTAAGGTGCACCTCACCCCTCTTATAAGAGGGCACTTCCCCTTACCTCAAATTAACACCTCCAAATCCATTTGACTTAGACAAACCCCACCCAAATATCCTCCCAAATATCCACCCTTCATCCTAGAGGCCTTATTTTGATCATAAATCCATCCTGAGGAACCCTTTTTATCAAATAAAAAGGAAGAACCCGAAGAAGAGGTAATGATTTTACCACCATCTTTCAAGTTATTTTCTTCTTCCACTTACTCTTTCTTTGTTATTACCATACCAAAATAATAACACCAATACCTTATATATAATGTGATGTTATTATAAATACTTCACAACCATATTCATTATTCTATCCATCCTATGAATGATAATGTCACCACGCGTGTGTACGTACGGCTTACTGTCTCCACGCCGTGGTGTAATTTGTTATTCAACACTATGTTATTTGGATGGATATAATGATGAGTAATATTTATATAAATAAAGAAAATAAAATTCTAATTTCTCAGTAAAATTAATATACCATCCAATTCCACACCTTTAAGGAAATGATATTGTCGCTCGTGCGTGCGTACGGATTACTGTCTCCATGACGCGATGAGATTCATTTCCACGTTCACCATTCTTCGACGATTATAAAAGTATATATTACTAATAAGTATGTAATATATGAAATAATAATTATATAGGAGATATATATATATATATATATATTTATGTATTTAAGTACTTACATATATCTTATTCACATACTTTCGTTCAATACGATATGAAAATAGAAACTACATTTATGCGTACAGACGGCCTACAGTCTTCGTAAATAGTGTTTTCCATTTCATATATCTATCTATTATAAATATTTATACTATAAATATGTATGATATATAAATCAAGGTTTATATTCTGGATGTATTTAAATCATGATCTAAATGATACGATCAAGAATAACAAGTTAAAATATGTACGATAAAAAAGCGTTTATTACCTGAAATGTTAATTTAACATGAAAATCAATATTAAATGGGTATTATAATGTCATAAATGAATCATATATGATATAATAAATATTAATATGGTTCTATTATAATCTAATAACATACAATGGTCATTATACATAAGGTTAAACGTACCCTCGACCAAAGGAAAGTGCAAGGTAAGGGGTTTTCATCTCACTCCTTATTCCCCTGAGATTCATGCTATATTGCCAATATTTTCTTTTGTGTGGTATATATACTGCCCATAATTGTATTCCTTGTGTAATAAACATTAATTTATGTGTATTTATGTCTTCATTGTATGATACTTCTTTCATGGGGTTTATGTTTCATAAGTCTCCAAATTGGTAAGGGTTAATTCCTCAATCTCATTATTATTTGAGATTGTTTATGTGTATGTTTTTATGGGGACATATTTATTATCCATGTCCATGTTTCATAAAATAATTTTCAATGGGATTATTTTTAAGGGTATCTTTTTCTAAAAAATCATTTTAAATGTTATAAATATTTATTCTTCTAATCATTTCATATTAATGTCCATGATTTCGAAATAGTTTTAAGGATTTATTTATATGGACATGAATGTTTTAAAATTTTAATTCCATTCAAAAGATTCAAAGTGTTATGGGGCACATTGGTTCAAAAATATCTATTAAATGTCTTCCTTTGTAAATTATGTGACTTTTAAACGATTTCATGAAAAATGGATATTTATCTCAAAAATGTTTACTGATCATTTTCAACTATGTCAACATCTTTTAGGATATTATTTTTGATCGAGGTTGATTTATTATGATACAAATATTCCAGATTGTATTTAAGGTTTTGTGATATGTTTGACCGTGGATGATTTATTTTTATTCCATTCATGGTGTATGGTTAAAGTTTTTACATTTCATATGCTAGTTTTAATACGAATGTTTATGTTATATTTCAACATTTTCTTAAGATGAATGTATTGGACTAGTTCGTTCCAGGTTTGGGACCGTTAAAAGTAAGACATCCGGGTTGGGGTCCAGTTACAATAGCCCCTCCAGGTTGGAGTCTGGTTATATAGGCTCTCCGGGCTGGGGTCCGATTACATAGGATCTTCAGGGTCGGAGTCCGGTTACAGAGGCTCTACGAGTTGGGGTCTGGTTACAGTTAGCCCCTAGGTCCTGGAACGAGGCCTTGACACAGTAATTAAAGTCTAGTACTATACATTCCCTCATTATGAAATTAGTTATTACATGTGACTATTCGACTAGTAGAATATCCATGTGCATGTTTATAGGGTAATGTTTGATTTATTTTTTCCATATTATGTTCAGGTTTATGTCGGAAAGGATGTTGTTTTTATTACACATATTACCTTAACAGTTTATAGCTTTTGCTAAATTATTTACCCTTACTGAGCATTTGATCTCACCCCTTTCTTATATTTTATTTTCATAGGATACAAAGAAGATAGTTATGAGTGACTTGCAGACATAATCTATGAGTCTTGGACATTTCTAATGGAATAAATTACTGTTATTTTTCTTTTCAAGTTGTAATGTTGAACTTCATGTATGTAATCTATTTTCCAGGACTAATAAACTAATCAGTCCTTCAAGACATGATTCCTTGTAATCATGCAAATGTACTAAAATAATGCACCAAATCTGGGTAACTGGGGTCAGGGAAGTTCACATTTAATTCGGTAAAATTGGAAATTATGGTAATTATACAAATAAATTTCCTATATGTAGATCCTATGAAGAGAATTAGCAAGGTGGTATGAGTATTGGTTATACTTCTGAAGATAAATAGATTGAAAATGTATTGTGAAAGGTATAAGATTTTATAAGAGTATTTTTTACATCAAACGTATGATACATGGTTAGATTAAGTTTTAGGAACCTTAATACAAGATTCTTATTTTATATTCTAGGATAAGGGGTATTAAGGAATAATAAGATGAAGCTATAGTAATGGTTTTCTGAATAAATTAGGATGGTTAAAGTGTATATGTTTTGGAATGAAAAGAATATGTTATATGAATGAGGAAATATATAAGTATTTTTTGTATAATTATTTTATAAAGTATTAAAAAGGATATTTGTAATGGTGTTGAAGATTTAGGAAAGTAATATTTTGAAATAAGAGATGTTAACACTTAATGTGTTCAAGATTTTGATAAAATATGTTTTTCTTGGATAAATAGGTTATTGATTTGGGTTGGATAATAATTATGACCTCAGAACCCATATTGGATTTCATGAAAAAGAGGTATGTGTTATCATGGATCAAGTTTACTACTTCTATAATTTATAAAATATATAAAATAATCTTCATAATAAGAAACAATTCATGATTTTCATAAGGATAAATAGTAATTCAATTTATTACCATGTTTTAATAGAATATATGATTAGGGTATTCACATGTTTGGAACGTGACAACCAAGAGATAATTTTTTAAATATAGCAATTCAATTTTAAGATTATTTAGTAACCTTACTTAAGATGTTTTGAATTTTAATACTTGGTTAGGGATACAAGGATGATAATTTATGGAATGGTTTAAGTTAAACTTAGAATGAGGTTTCAGAGATTAATGTATTATCCCTCCACATGCATATTTATGAATATTGGACAACTTTTACTAATATTTAGTGGTGATAAATACATATTTAATCACCTGTTATTTTATATATGGTTCTCATTATCTGATAAAGATTATGGATTGTAAAATTCACCTTCATTTATTTAAAGAAGTGCTGAATTGGAAATTTATCCTACCGCAAAAAAAAAGTATGGTTAACCTAAAATCATATAAGTATACATTTTCATGAAAATTGTTCAAAATTTGAAAAACTATCTTGATGAAATAACAAATTTCCTTGTACCTTCATTTCTGATGAATCCAATGGCCCCTTAGATCATCATGGATTTATGGCCTTGGGATTGTTAACATTCCCCTTACCATATTCTCTATAACTCTTAATGAGAACATAATCATTATATTTCTCTTCAATGTTTATGGTTTCAATTCTCACCTATGTTCTCCTTTGTGGAAACCTAGGTGTGTGTATCTTTTAGTAACCGTTATATTTCAAAATTTCCCTTTTTAAAAGAAGTTTTATTTATCATTTTTTATGTGGGTTACTGTGAAAGAAAAATTCAAGTATAAATATTTTATTAACCTAGATGAATTTTTAGGGAGAAATTATTTTTAAGAGGGGGAGAATGTAACATTTAGAGATTTTGTGAATTATTATTTTTCAAATTAATTTATTCTTTTGATATTATGTATTTTAAAAAACAGTGGATATAGATTTTCTTACAAAAAATCACTAAGTTTTTCTTTTGTTATAAGTAACACCATGTCAATATTGTGCTATATGAAAAACATGGATTGGATTATGAAAAATGAGTCACTATGTTTGGATTGTATTCAACACAATACTAATTCTATTGGATAGATTGTGTTACATGCATGATCAAGATTTACCGGATAACACGATACTATTAATATTATTTTTAAAATATTAATATAGTTACCACATAGACATTGGAATTAAATATATGAATAATATTAACTAAATTTTGAAAAACATAATAACAGATGTTTATATAACAAATCATTTAGTTATCAATTAATTCATACGAATGTATGACTTATTCGAATAAAAATAAATTACATTTATATGAAAATTATTTTCTTATGTATAAATAAAATATCTCAATAAATTAATCAAAAAAATTTTGAATAATGTTTTCAACAAAATTTATAAATTATATATTAATTAAACATTTTTTACACTCATCTAATATATTTTATAAGAATAAGATAATAATAAATCAAATTTTATGAATAAAAATGTGTATTCTTATAAAAAAAATATCATATTTTGATGGAAACCCCATTAAAATTTTTATTTTTGAATATTTTATAATTTTCGATTGAAAAAATTAATTATTTATTTAAAATGGAGTGAAAAAATTATATTATGTTGAATTTTCAGTATTTTTCTGTGAAGTTTCATTTTTTTATTAATAGAGAATAATACAAAATTTGAATTAAAAAATAAGTTTTTTCATTATTTATTTATGAGGTTAAATTATTTTTTTGATTAGTTTTAAAGTAAAACTAATAAATTAATAAAATTTAGTTCATTATAATCATTTTAACATTTATATTGGATATAAAACCATTCCAAACTTTTGAAATTTTTAACTTTTAAACCCCTTTTTGTCATCACATCTATGGGATTAAATTAAAATAAATTTCTTCCACTTATGTTATTAGAATTTTTCAAAATGTATTGCAGATTTGTAATCAACATAATATATAATTTCATATAATGTCAACTATAATTTACCAAAAATATTAGTGAAAGTTATTAAAATTCATTATAATGATAAAGAATAAAAAAATATATTAACATAGGACTAAACCTTAATATTATGGGCTAAAATGAGAAATAAATTTTTCTAAAAAATATTTACCTTAACTATTTATACACCTTTTCCCTTTTCTTTAATTTTTACCATTATTGGATCCACTTTCCATAGGAAAACGTTGTTGGAATTCCCCTTTCAAAAATTTACATGAATGCCACTCCTCTTTCACTATGAAGAGGAACTCACCCCCTCCATTTTATTCACACATCTAAAGCCTATTGGATCAACCAAATTTGTTCAAATAATCTACCAAAATCTATCAATTTCTCCTTGAATCTTCCATTTGGGAATAAATCACACCATGAAATCCCTTTTGTGAAAACCAAAAGGAGTTACCCAAAGAAGAGGTAATGTCTTTTCTCAAGCTCCATTAATTATTTTCATTCTCCACCAACTCAATTTTTCTTATTAAATGTTTATATTATAACATAATTATCCAAAATATTCAAAGATTTTGTTATTATAAGATTTATACCTACACTTATAGGCACATCCATCTAATGGGTAATGAACTTACCATTTTTGTACGATGAAGTATAGCCTCACGAAACAATGTTGTTCATTTTTTCCTTTACCACCTATCATGGTTGGTCATTATGATGTAAAATCAGTTTTTATATGATATATATGATATTTATTATTTCTTTAAACTTCATTAATTATTCTATTAAAAACAACTTCATCCTTTCCATTTTGTAAAAATATGATTACTTTGTTTGTGGATGTGAGGACAATCACCTCCTAAAATCAATGTTATTCATTCACACGTTATGTGGAATTTATTGAAGATGTGATTAATTAACATATATTATATATAATGAATAAAAATTATACTCTAATTTTATTATATATATATACATATATGTCATTTACAATCTTTCTTTCAATACAACAATGAAACAAAAATAGATTCCATGCATTCGTATGACATACCATATCTATAAATAGTGTATTCCATTCCACACTTATATTTTCTAAAGAGTATTGATCACGTTGTTGATCCCATCAAATTAGTTGTTTAGTTTTAACTAGAATTTCTGTAGTATAGCATCAACCCTTGGTCATATCTCAATGGACCCTTAGATCGTAAAGTGAAAAAGAAGATTTTTATTATTAAAAAAGAAGGGGAATGGGTTTTAATAAAATGTGGAGTTTTATGATTAAGGATTACAGTAGAAAAACTTA
This sequence comes from Viscum album, assembly GCA_963277665.1. NCBI lineage: Eukaryota > Viridiplantae > Streptophyta > Magnoliopsida > Santalales > Viscaceae > Viscum > Viscum album. The sequence continues at coordinate 254,700,283 of OY728143.1, read as the reverse complement.
AGTGATGAAACAAAGTAGAAATGAACAATATTAATTAAACATGATCAACTTAGAGGAGTATCGTAATGCTCATCCTTTATTGCTTCAAGAGAAAGGGTCACTACTAGGAAAATAATCTGTAGCCACGGATCTTTTGCCATATTTTTATAGAACCATAGATATAACTTAATTTACAACCACACTTCAATTATAATCATGGCTATATGGTTATTTGAATCCACAGTTCCATTGCCCTAGCTTCATTCTGTCGAAGGACTCTCTTCTTCTCCCTAACCCCCTCCCCATTACCATTGAGACCACTCCTCGCTGCGACCATTCTCCACCCCAAGACCTCTCCTCTCTCGACACTCCTACCATTACCCTCTTGAGCTCCCCTTTATGCAGCCCTCCTCTACCCTCATGAGATCTCCTCTTGGGGGCCCTCCTACCCTGACACTAGTTCCCAATGTAGCCACCCCTCCATGAGCTCTTATATCCACGACCCTCCCCCGATGCTGCCATAAAACTCGGCCACTCCACCTCCCTGTCGACGCTGCTCCTAGGCAGCCTCCTCAACTCCTCCTTCAACGTGCTGACAAATCCAGCCCCACGAAACCCTAACTCAATTATGAACAACATAAGTTCATCTAAGATTTCTATTCCATCATGTTGACATGTCCTCATTCATAGAAAAATCAACATCATGATGTGTTTCTATATATATCTTAATGATCAGGACAACGATGGATGGGAAATAATCGTATGTCAACTGGTAAGTTCTTTTAACCCCTAGAGATCTTAGATCATATTTATGAAACAACATAAATATTTTATATTTCTACTCAATTAAATGCTATATTTAATGTGTTTCATATTTTAAAACTAAGGATATGTATACTTTATCCTACTCATGTTAATCTGTTTGATAATTTTTAGATGGAAGCTAGTGGTTCCTATATGGAATGATTAGTTGGTATCGTCAACTAATGTGAGATGGTTTTATAAGGGATGCTCATATTGATTGTTAAAGAATTGAGATTGTTTTTATAGATTCATAATGAAACTTATAAACATGAATTTTTCATTCTTTCTCAATATAATGAGTTTTTCTCTCATGAATCTCATTAATTATTCTTGGTGAGGAGAAGCATGTGAGGAGAAATTTATAAGGAATATCATCATTATGAGTTTTTAAGTCCATTAATTTGAAGTGTTATTTTATTCAAATGGATAAACATGGAAGTTTAGGGGGTTTAAGAAGGATCAAATAAGGTTTAAAAAATTGGTGTTAAAAAGGTAAGGTGTTTGGTGTAGGTGTTAAAATAAATACTAAGTTGTCTAGTACCAAGTATTTAGCAGTGTCAGGTATTACCATCGGTAACTACTAGTGTAACCACTATATACCTAGTGCCTTATCCTAGTAATATAATAAGACACAGATTAGTTTTCTTAAGTTGGGGTTAAAATAGGAATTTTACATTAGATAATTAACCCCTAAAACACCCTTTATTGGCATTTCATTATGATTCTCATTTTATAACACCCTTGAGAGGCTATCCTTCATCGTTCTCCATCTCCCATTGAACCTACCTTTGATTCTTATCTAAATTCCTCATTGAGAGTCTGAATTTCTAATAACATAATAAATCTAAAGTTTGGAATCCATTTTTTTCTTTATTTTACTACTCTTTGTGTTAATTGAGATTGAGTCCCTAAATTTCATTAATTATTATGGTTTTGAATTCTTGTTTTCCTTTCATCGTTTTTACACTAAATGGTAGGATGGGGTGTTAATTCATGATCTTAAGGGAAGGAAATACTCTAACATTAGATTTTTATTTCTTCCATATATAATGGGTTAAATCCTAGATTACATTTTCCCTAGGTTTTCTAAATATTATCCGGACTTTCATATACTCATCATGATGATTCTTGAGTTGTTCTATCATATTCAAAACATCATAAAGCTTTGTTAAGCCTTGGTCCAAGATTTTTTGGGTTAAATAAAATGAAAGGGGGTGAGAAGATTACGTGGATGAACTTCATGATAAATGAAAGAACCTAATGATTTTTCCCAAAATAATGTAGATGAATATGGGTCGACGCTTGAGTTATTAAGACTGAATTATTGAGATTTGATCTACTTTTATGAGTCGTTAATCTTAATGACTAAGACAAAGAGAATGTGTGATGGAAGGATAGTAATTTACTTAGGTCTGAAATGAGAGATATTATAAGTCTCTTAAATATGGATGTATTGAATTTAGAGGATGCATATTCTAATATTCCATGATCTATACATCACAAAACACCTAGTGATTCATTATTGAGAAGAAGGATGAAGAGATGATATGTCAGTGATGCAGGCTTTGACTAAAAATAATTATTGTTTTGAAATTACAATTGCATCAAGGCCAAAACTAGGAGATCCTATCTAATTATAAATATTGAGTTTTAATATATTCAAAAATATTAATATGAAGTTGTTTTATAGAGATTATTTTCAGATAAAGAAATAATTGATCTCATTAGGAGACATAATTGGCCAAGAAGAGAATAAAGATAAAAAGAAAATGGTTTTTGTGGAAACCTATTAGAGATAACCATTAAATAAATCAAACAACAAATAAAATGGGTTAAAATAGTTTCATGAGAACATATAGCTGGTGTGCCAAGTTATACCCGATTTTTTCAAATAATAGTATAGTGGGAATGAGTTTAAAAATATATTTTTCTACATGAGGTAACAAAGATCGTGATAGTATAAAAAATAATAAAGAAAATTGGTGTCATGTGTTGTGTGTGCCAGGTGAATAGTGAGAGGATCCAATAGTGATAATGATGAGTTGGTTGAGTGAGTTGAGGGTTTTGAATAATAAGAATCAAGATCCACTACATACTATATAAAGTAATAATAAGAGTCTATTGAGATAATAATGATGAGTTACAACCTATGTAGTTTAAATGAAGAAGATAAAGAGAAGAAGAAATATAATAGGATGATTTCCATAGAGTTTGAAAAGCCAGTGAATAAGTTTTGTAGAATTGGTAAGTGATAATTAAAATAGAGACCATGTTTGAACTATTTCTTTATGATTCATTGAAGACTTTTTTGAGGAAAAAGATTTTTTGTGATATATTGACATCTTAGATAGTATTTCTGATCTACTAGAAAGATGGAAGGAATATTAAATGATGATCTGGTGTGATGATAGTTTGAAGAATGTGGGATGAAGTGTAATGGTCCATTCAGTTGTGCTATGGAAAATCTTATGTTATTTTTTCAGATATGGAAAATCCTTTTGTTTTTTTTAATTTGGTTAATAATTTGAAGCTTTTAGGAATTTTGGATCTTTGAAAGAGATACAGTGTTACTCCAGTAGTATCTCATTATGTGAATGAGGGGTTCATTCCCTGAATGCCCATGGATGGTTAAGACAAAGACACCCGAGTTAAGTAACCTAAGTCTCAAGGATTCTTTAAACTTCCTCAATCATGTCAATGATTTAAATAAACATCTCGTGCTTATTGTTAGGATTTGATTTTCTCACTCAAGAATGAGAGAATATGAATCCATAACATTTCAAGTAAGCATTTCAGTGAACTGTCTAGAATTTTGATTTTCATGATTTTAGTAGGTTATGGTAGCTTCTCATGGTTTTATACACCTTTCTCACCTACAAGGAGAAACCGTAAATTTTCTTTATCAATGTGGATCTCTTCTATAGATAGATTTTATGATATAAAATATTGATAATTCCTTAAAATGGATATATTAATGTATCATTCTAGATTTTATATCAAGTACAATTTCATGAGTTCTCTTTGAGATATTGCTTCACCTTCAATTCCATTCATGGTTAGCACATAAATAAAATATGAAATATAATAAGTTATGGTTAGCTCATAAATATAATATTAAATAGAATAAGGTTTTACTATTTTTTCCTTAGTGGGAAAAACAATGTTGGGAATGTTTTCTCAACAAAGTTTCCCATTTCTTAATGCTTGCACATTTTTATTCAAGATATGTTTTTTATTTTTTTAGAATGGATTTCTTCACATTCATATTATTTATGTGAGATATTCTTCTTTTCATAATCCTCCAAGGCACATGCATCACATAGTGTAATATTTATCTCCATTAGGGATTTTTCTTATACCAGTAACCTTATTTAGAAATTGGTGGCACAATGTCCATCCATATTATGTACCCCGAAATGTTTTAGAAAACCTTTGGGGTTTTTATTTATTGAAAACCTCTCAAAAAATTTGTCTTCTTCATAATGAATTTCATCATTTCCTTTAGAAACATCGTTTATAAGTGATTCCTTTATAATTATTTCTTTTTTCCAAATATATGGGACATACTAACACGAACTCTTTAGGTACACATTGGAATTTCCATGCGGCTTCTTATTATTTATTTCCACCAAACTAGTTCATTTGTATTCTCATGGGACAAATCTTCCAATATGTTTTTTCTTGCCTCTATTTTCACATACAAATAAGGCTTGTTTGCAAGAATCTATGTTTTTCTCCTTCTTTCATGATAGAAGAAACATATCCTTTTTTATTTACACTCGTCTTAAAATTCGTAGGTTTATTACCAAAGGATGTATGGTCATCCTTATTTGAAAACTTCTTGGGAATAGTGTTTCCAACTTCAATTTTTTCTAATTTTCTAATAGACGTTTTCTTCCTTTTTTACTCATAAGTGGTATTCATTATCCATTTGTATTTAACACATTCATAAATGATCATGCCCCATTCTGGTGACCACACTCAATTAAAATAAAATTGTTATCTTAAAGATGTTTAAATATGTTATAGGTAGAAAACTACTTTCGGTTTACTTTCTAAATTTTGAAATGATCATGATTTTATCCCCCATGACTTGGGCACTTTAAAATTTTCAGTAATTGATAGATTATACCAACAATATAATGATCTATTCTCAAACCTATAAAGGAGGTTTGGGGGAAGTCGTGGGGGTGCAGGTGGGGTGGGAGTGCAGGTGGTGGGGGTAGTTGGGGTGCATTTTGTAGGGTTAAGTGGGGGTTTAGGTGGGGGAAGTGGGGAGTGAAGGTTGGGCGGTAATGGGGGTTAAAATGAGTTTGGGTGAATGGTGGGGGAGTGGGGGTGCATTTGGGGGGTGAGTGGGGGTGCATTGGAGGTGGTGAGTGGGGGTGTATGTGTAGGGGGATATCCAGGGGGCTATAGCCACGGTTTCACAGCCTTTATTAGCACTTGAAATATTGCCCTGTTTTATTACTTGTTTTCTTGGTTGTATTATTTTATGTTAACCTCTGATTTCACCCTTGCGTTCGTGTGACACTATGTTGACTTCAAAAAGATATTGTTTTCTAATGTATTAATATTTTTGATGGTACTGCATGTTAATTTTGTTATAATAATCACCTATTGGATTATTGAACTTCTCATTAATCATGTTCCTCCCACTTCAATATTCAGGTTCAATTAATGATGATTCATCATATCACTAATATTTTTTTGAAGTCTCCCAGGACACATTTGTTTGTGTTGTAGCAACCAGAGTCAAATCCGACTCACTGCATATGCATAGGTAAGCGTATATATAATAAGTTATCATGTTATATGTATATCCACCCATGGCAACGCGATTACATATAAGGGGCTAGGTGTGCTTGTGTATGTATTTGAAAAATCCATACGTGTGTGGGTGATAACGGGATTATGCATGTGAGCATATATATAAAGATCCTCTTGTGCATGTTCAAGGCCATGAATACACGTACATAGGGGTTCAAGCGTCCTTATGTATATGCAAAGGTGCATATGCCCTAAGGATGGATGAAGCAGCTTAGAGTTTCCACTGATAAAAGTATTAAGCAATGAGTGTGTCCTGGATCCTTTGAGGTAGGGTTCTTCTCCTAGCCTTTTTAATTCAATAATGTTTTAAATTTCATTTATCTGCCTTCTTAATTCTTCTTATATTAAATTAAAATTCTTGAATAAGTGTTAGTTAAGATAATTATTTTTTTGATAAAAAAGTCATGGTTTTTAAAAAAAATCCATCCAATAGAGGTGCACTTCCTACGAAAACCCAAAGTGGGGTACCTGGTTTGACATTATTTCATTGATGTTTTCCTTAAACTTAGTGTCATTGTTAGTCATAAAACACACATCGTACTTCAACCTTTATATATCCCTATTTGGGGTTTCACTCTTTTAAGATAAAGAGGAGTTCATGGAGATCCAACTCCCTTTATTTTTAGATAAAAGTCTTTGAAAAAATTTACTGCTCATTTCTTTTCAGTTTTCTTCGAAGTTCATGTATCACCGGTCACATGGGAAGAACCACTGTTAAGAATCCATGACTTGGTTATTTTGCAGGCCTTCATTGTAAACCTTACTAAAGAAAGACATCTCTTCTTTATCCTTCTGAATTATCTTTCCTTTCTCACCATAGGAAATATTCCAATTTAGGATAGTGATGTACTTCTCAACACAATTATCCTCTTGATCACATCTACCAAAAAATTGTTCTAAGAAATCAAATTGGTTATGTGTTTAAAAAAGAGATGATTTCCTTGTCATAGATTGCTTCCTTTGAGAGTCTATTTACATTTTCTTATAATAACTCCCCCTTGAATCATGCCACTTCTCTTAGAGTGACAAATTGAACCAGCATGAGTAGGATTTGTGTCCAAAATATCCACAATGCTAGCAATAGTCTCTGAACCTTGATCTTCCATAATGTTAATAATTTGTTTCCAGAATATTTTTGTCAATTTCATGACACAAAAAATTCCTGTATTAACTTATAAAAAAGTGATCTTCTATAGATATCATTATCTTCTTTTGACGCAAAAAGGGTTTCTAGTTAGTCTTTCTGGTCCAAACTGGTCCAGATTTGGTTTTAGTACCTGTATTTTGAGAGGCAACATGTTTATTTTGATATTTATTCAATGAATAATTAACATGCCTCATTGGACCATTCATTTCACTAGAAACATCCACTGCCTTGTTTATCTTATCTCCTTTAAATCATTCTAAACTCAAGATACTTTGATTATGTCTTTCTTAGTACTTATTCTCTCAAAGAAAGATTCTCCTCCCAGTTAGTCTCCATCTTATCCTCATCAACCACATTCAATTTTAACTTTCTGAATTCATTAATATAAGTAGATTCCTACTTTATATACTCCTTTCCTTCGATCATATTTTCAAATAATTTCATTAGCTTCCACTTCTCCTTCATGAGTTTTGTGTTCTATTCAATACATGCTTCTAATTAAGCCTTCATCATGTGTTCTAGATTTGTTGGTTCACATTTATCTACCTCATTGCACGAGGTTTAAAACACCACTTTTAACATGAGTCATAAAATTAGTGATCTTTTTAACTGAATTATCATCTTCCTCATCATCAAATTCACTTGACTATATCTTTATATTCTCTAAAATTTGAATTTATAATAGCCTCAAAATCCATTTTAATATTTGATATTATTTTTAGAAAGCATAATTTTTCTCATTTCATAAGAAATAATAATATTATATAATTCATCTAGGGTAAGATCATCGTTGTCTTCTAGTGATCAAATATTATGACCAAACTAGACCAGAAATTTTCTCATCAACTATTTGAAAATTGTTGAATCATCCAACCTTTCTCCATACCATCAAATATTGTTGAAAATTTGATTAAGTCTTGTGAAGTACACATCAAATGTTTCTTCTTAATCTATCTTTATGATAGGTTTGAGAGATAAATAAGTTATTTTAATGATATTAATAGAAAAAAGAACTGAAATTTTATTATAAAGATGTGATGGAAAAAAGAAAAAAATGAAGAAGAAAAGGGAAGAAGTATAATCTCTTGAAGACATCGCAACATGAGCCTTAGGTCACAGCCTCCAATCTACACACCAGATAAATGCTTCAAAACATTTACAAACCACCTACCCTATATCCTTCCTCTATTCAATACCCCACCCAAGACCAACTGACCTAATATAAATAACATTCACCTAGTTTTCCCTGGTAGTTATTACACACCACACCTTCACCCAAGACCTCAACCACCCCTGACCCTTGCAGGGTATTCAGCAACCATGTACCCTTACTACACAACCCTTATGTATCACACACTATATCATTATTAATTTTCTCCCCCAGAACCCTTACAAAGGGCTACAACAAGACCCTCACATAGCCCCACACAAATAGCACCCCAGCCTCCCTTTCTATTTACAGAATAATACCTGTGTTGAACTGTTGTTTTAAATATTTTAGGTGGGATGGTGCAGGCTAAGTGGGTTGGGGTGGTGAAGGGGTGGATGGTTGTGGGGGAGGGGACTAGTTTAGGGGGAGGGGATGGTTTGGGTGGATGATAGTACAAGGGACAGGGTGGGGCTGGTGGAGGGGGATGGGGGCTGGTGCAGGCTAGGGGGTTGGGGAACTGGTGCATGCCATGGGGATGGGGGTGGTGAAGAGGGGGACTGGTTTTGGGGGGAGGGGACTAGTTTGGGGGGGATTCTAGTACATGGGAATGGGTGGGGTGGTGTAGGGGGTTTGGGGTGTTGGTTTAGGGGTGGGGGTTGGGGGCTGGTGTAGGCTTGGGGGTTGGGGGTGGTGTAGGGGGATGGGGTTATATGATGGTTTTGGGGGAGGGGACTGGTTTAGGGAGGGGATAGTATAAGGGGAGGTGGGGTGGTGTAGGGGGTAGGGTTCTGGTGCAAGGGTAGGGGATCGGGGTGTTGGTGCATGGGTTAGGGGAAAAATCCATGTCTGGAAGAGGCTACACGGCTATAGGAGGTGGGTGAGGAGGAAGTGGTCACTGGGCTGGTTTCTGGCCTGGGAGGCTAAAATCGATGTTTGGTGTGAAAAGGTTGCATGAAGTCTAATGTGTAATGTTTAGTGGATGTCTAGGCTCAAGACAGAGGGGTAGGTATTTTTAAAATCCCATCGTATTAGAAAATCAACGCGAGATTCATAAATCGATTATATAAATGGCTCTAGGTCAAGTTCTAACCTAACTGTTTAAGAATTTTGATTTATATTCAAAAAAATTATGTCTATTTGGCATCTAGGGTCACATAAACCCTTAATTTTTATTTTACAGACATTGATCATTGGGATCTTGTTATCCAACCATATAACCAAAGTTGTATAATCTCATGTAGAAAATAGGAATTTATCGATAGCTCATCTTAGCATTTCATTCTATTGATATAGTATTGTCTATTTACAGAGCACATATCATTATTTTCGCTTGAAATTTAATAATTAATCATTTAATAAATGGATTTGTAACCATTGTCATTTTCACCTTCAATTTAGGGTCCTAATAACTTCTTCTTCAACCCGACTTGTGGAGGGTTAGTAGGTCTGAAAAGCCCGGGTGTTAAAGTTATGCCAGTTCTTCCATCATGGAAACATATTTTACAAAAAAAACATCATAAAAAGAGTATTATTGTTCTTATATTCTTTGTCTATTTTATTAATGTTTGTTATATGTATTCCTTAAAACATCTCTAGTACAATTTTGAAGGATGAAATAATTATGTTGATCATGTTATTAGAGAAAACTTCTTGTAATTATTTGGATATTTTTAACATTCTGCTTTGAATCTGTTGTTTTCCTGAATGAAAAAAGAAATTAAAGACATGGTAGATATCCCATCACACATGCTCTGGAAAATTTAAAAATCAAGATAAAAATTTATTGGATGACCTCTTGTTCTTGTTACATTTAATCAATTAAAATCGTATATGGCAAGCTAAGGTGACATTCAGGTATATTTAGTTAATTCAGTGAATCGAATTTTCATTACATGGTACCTTGTTGGTGCAAACATGAATTACTAGTTTATGGGTCCTAAATTTCTGAAAAACATTCCCATGGAGGCTAAGATAATGCAACCAATTTCTTGTATTCATTGTGTATCCAACACTTTTTTTTGTTTCGGGTGTTACTCGTGGTTTTGAGATATCAAGAGGGCTTTATTTTCTTCTATGGGTACATGCCAATACCCCTCAAACATAAGTGTAAGTATAAAGATGTGAATATATGAGTTGAAAGTTGAAGATGTTTATCATTTCTATTTTTTTTTTCATAGTACTGGTTTGTTACTTGTAACATTTTGTTTGAGCATAATAAAATCGGTTCCTTTTGGGAGGTGTTATTTCCATGCACATGGGCCCTAAAAGGACAAAATAAAACTAAGTCTTTTGTTCTTATTTATTGTATTGTTTATTTATTTTGAATCAATTTATAGTAATCATTCTTGAAGGAATTTCCTTGTAATATTAAATGGTGTGTTCCTATGGGACACATACTGTGTTTTTCGAACCACATAAATCGGCATGTATTGGTGTACAAACATTAATTTATCACCAAAAAACACATGTTGTGTGTTCACGGGGAGAGTGGGTGAAAGGGATTCTTATGAGGGTGCAAGGGGGTCTGTACAGGGGGAGGGGATGTCCAGCAGGGGTGTGTAGGGGGGGTGTGTGAAAGGGGGCAGGGGGTGCAAGTGGGGCTATGAAGGGGGGATTGTCTACGGTGGTGGGGGTGCTGTTCAGGGGAGGGGCTATCTAGGGGGTAGTCCATGGTGGTTGGGTGGGGGTGTCCAGGGGGGTGTACAGGGGGGGCTTCTGTCTAAGGGGTGCAAGTGGGGTGTCTAACAGGGGGTTCAAGGGGTCTAGGGGCGAGGGGTGTACAGTGGGGGTGTGAAACTGGGTGCAAGGGGGTGTGTTCAAGGGGACCATGGGGTGCAATGGACATGTATGAGGGGGGGTGTCCAGCAGGGGTGGTGCAAGGGGGTCCAGTAGGGGGAGGGGTGTGCTATGGGGAGGGTTTCAAGTGGACCAGGGGGTGAAAGGGATTTGTAGGGGGCTTCTGTTTAGGGGGTGCAAGGGGGGATGTCTAGTAGGGGTGGTGCAAGGGGGGTCCATCAGGGGGAAGGGGTGTGCAGTGGTGGTGTGCAAGGAGACCAGGGGTGAAAAGGATGTGTAAAGGTTGGGGGGGGGCTGTCCATGGGGTGCAGGGGGTGTCCAGTAGGGGCAGTGCAATGGGGTCTAGTAGGGGGAAAGGGGTGTGCAAGGGGATTGGGGGATGCAAGGGATGTGTGGGGGGCTGTTGTTTGGAGGGGCTGTTGTCTAGGGGGTGCAAGGGGGTGTCTAGCAGGGGTGGTGCAAGGGGGTCTAGTAAGGGGGCAAGGGGTGTGTTGTGGGGGTGTGCAAGGGGTGTGTGCAAGGGTACTGGTGGGGTGCAAGGGATGTGTGGGGGGTGCAAGGTGGTGTCTGCCAGTGGGTGGGGGAGTTGTTGTCTAGGGGGTGCAAGGTGGGGGTGTATAAGGGGGAAAGGGGTGTGAAAGGGGTGAAATGGGGTGTGTAGGGGGACCAGGGGGTGCAAGGGATGTGTACGAGGGGTGTTGTCTATGTGGGTGGAAGGGGTGGGGTGTCTTGCAGGGGGTGGTGCAAGGGGGTCCAGCAGGGGGAAGGGGTGTGCAGTGGAGGTGTGTGCAAGGGGACCAAGGGTTGCAAGGGATGTGTGTGGGGGTGAAAGGGGGTGTTTGTCTAGGGGTTGGGGTAGAAACTGTCTAGGGGGTGTCTGTCCAGGGGTTGGGGGCTGTAGTTTAGGGGGGGTATCTCTCAAGGGGGTTGGGTGCTGTTGTTTAGGGGGAGGGGGTCTGTCCGGGTGGGTGTTTATGAGGGTGATATCTAAGAGGTGGTGCAGTGTGGGTGTCCAACATGGGGTGTGAAGGTCTACAAGGGGATAGTGGGTTGTGTAGGGGTGGTACAGGGGGTGTGTAAGGGTGGGTACAAGGGGGATATGTAGGGGGTGCAAGGGGTATGGGTGTGCAGGGGGTGCAAGGGGCCATTCCAGGGTGCAAGGGTGGTGTATCTAGGGGTGCAAGAGAGTTCTGCAGGGGTGCAAGGGGGTCTTTCTAGGGTGCATGGGGGGTCTGTCCAGGGGAGCAGGAGGGTCTATCCTGGGTGTAGGGGGGTGGGGGTCTGTCCACGGGTGTAAGGGGGGTCTGTCAAGGGGTGGTAGGGGGTTTTGTAGCAGTGCAAAGGGGGTCTGTCCAAGATTAAAGGGGGTCTGTCTAGGGGTGCATAGGGGTCTGTCAGGGGGTGCTGGGGGTGTAAAGGGGGTTCGGCAGGGGTGTAAGGGGGTCTATCTAGGGTGAAAGGGGGGTCTTTCTAGGGGTGCATGGGGGTCTGTCTTGGTGTTCATGGGGTCTGTCTTGGGGTTGGGGGTGGATTTATTTTATGAAATGGGAAGGGATATAGCAACAATTTCAAACCGTGGCAATAGGGTTATAACCAAGGTTCATTTAATCGTGGATGGTATTGCCGTGGCTGTATGTTTATAGCCATAGTTTTGAACTGTGGCTATAGGTCTATAGACACGGTTTTAACCATGGCTATAGGGATATATCTATGGTTTCAAACAATGTCTATATGGTTCTCCCAATAACCACACCAATACCATCCATGGTTCATTGAATAGTGGCTATAACCTATATCCATGGTTTTTGGGCCTATAGCCACAGTTCCAAATCGTGGATATAGCCTAAATTTCAAGTAGTGTTTGTAACACCTATTACCATAATGTTACTGAGTTTAAAATCGGATACCTCCTAGGGTTCAGTATAAAATGCACATTGGTTCACCAGGCATAGCAGATGATTTAGTGATTTTTGTTCGACTTCATAACTAAAACTCACCAAGGAAACACATCAAGAACTCGATGTGTTGTCCATGTTTGTATGTTATTTCTTAAGGATATAATGACATAAATATAAATGGCCTTAAAAGTTTTTTTTGAGTTCAATTGACCAATATGAACCACACAGAAACTGAAATTGAAAGAGGGAGGAAAAAGGGATGAATGGTGTGTGAAACCTCACATGAAAGGGTACCCCCAAACATGATCATTTAAGTTTGAGTATAACATACCAGTATTTAAAAAAATTTAATAAAAGGATAGAATGAAGAAAAACAACCTAAAACCTTTTTTTAAAAAGATCATTCAAAATTATACATGTTTGATGCTTGGGATTGCATCACGTTCCTTCCCGGGTGATCACAAGGGGTTTAGAAACCCATGGGAGGAGAGGAAGAATAAGATGTTGAAGTAGCACTTCCCATAGCCTCAAGAACCTATTGGAATGATTGGGATACACCTTAAGGACTCCAAAATGGCAGAACCTTTCCTCATGGCCTAACGCCTAGATGGGGATCCCAAGCTTCCATTTTATAGGAAAACTACTAGGTGGTTTTGGGCATATATATTTCTTCCAACCACTTGTACCATGCGTTTCAGCAATTAGATAATCGAATCTCCCATTTTAAAAAACTGTAATGTTATATCCCCACTTCCTGACTATCTCCACTGAATGTTTAGCATCATGTAGACAAGAGGATTCGGAGATATGGACAAATTACAGAATGCCACTTTTTGACATTGTACAAATTCAGTGTTCCCCATAGATGAAGTCGGTTGGACCCCTTGATAGAAGAGTTGGGCTTGGGTACATTCATAAGAGTTGTATCCCATTACATTTTTAACTAGAACACAAAATATGATCCCATTTTGATTCACGAAATGTTCGAAATATTCACAACAATGGAAAGCTCTTCATGGATTCATCCAATTTTGGAAAAAATTTCTTTCACTTCATCATGGGCCCTCCAAATCATCTCCTCCTACATTGAAATCATCAAAAACAAGTTACATTGACCTTTTTAATAGTTATAAAAACAAAATAATGGAATCAAACTTGAAGTTCAATTAGTTATTATTATTATAATTTTCAATACAAAAAAAATTAGCACAGTGGTGTAAGGGTGAAAATGAAATAGTGAATCATGGTATAATCACACCCCACACCTAAAAATTTTCACTCCTGGGAAAAGTATAATATCCTAATCATGCCCCATTCCTAAATCAATGGTTTGAAAACAACCAATATTCTTTTGAAATGAATTTCATCATGTCTTATTTATGGAATCAATTTTCCTTTCATTTTTCTTTTCTCACATTCAATTTTGTTCAACTTCATTTTTTCACCCATGCAACATGTCACAACCTAACTCACTTAGAAATGTTTTCTCTTCACTCTAGGGACATATGAGAGTGGATTTATTCTCTTTTCCCAGAGTTCATGTGATTATTCCATATGCTATCCAAGATTCTATGTTCTCTACCTATGGAAACTAGTGTACTACTCATGAGGACTTCCAATAGGTGGTTCTGAGATTCAAGGGTTGGTAGGATTCAATGTTTAAAAATCAGAGGCATAATAGGAGTCTTTAATATGTTATGTACAAAACATGTCAAACATTAGAAACTATTCACAAGGAATGTACACACTCATCCCCTCTAAAATTGTATTACCTCCAACTCACTATCCCACTTTTCCATTTGTGTGGGTTATAATGAAGAAAAGAATAATAATGATTAAACATCCTCTTTTCTCCATTTTTTTCTTCTATTCTGTTTTTTTATGAAGAGAACTATTTATGTAGATTTTTTTGGAGATATATAGAGAAATATCTATAAAACAATGATGTAATATGTCTTGTTAACCCACTTCCCAAGGAAAATTTAGGCACCCTTTATATCAACCCATATCAATGATTCACTTCCCTGAATTCCCATGGAAAGACCCTATCTCCCACACTTACTAAAAATAAAATAGTAATATACACAAGACAAGAATAGTATGGATAAATTAGCATGTAATGTGGCTAACTAAGAAGCATTTCATGGTATATAAGGCAAACGAATGGTAAAATGTAATGGTGGCCGAAAATAGAGGATAATTGTACAAAGGTATTTTCAATGAAGGATTGCCTCTATTATGAATGTAGAATACTTGAATCTTATGGGTTCACATAGAATCAAGAAACTTTCTATTTTCTCTATACGACCGGAGACTCTCATGAAAGTGATTAAAATTAAAAATATGAAATAAATAGATTAGAATGTCTCTCAGGTAAGGGATTAAAATATTGGTTAGTGCTAATGAGGCATAAGATTTAAAAAGAAAATAAACACCTATGATTGATTGTAAAATAAAAATTCTAGAAAAATATTCCATATGAACATTCATTTGAAAAAAAAATTCTGAAAACAATGGAATTTTCCACACAAACAACTCAAGCATGACAAATGATTTTGGATATTCTTTTTAAGATCAATTTTTATCTAAAAACAAAAAATAAGGGTAAAAGAATCATAAATGAAACCACATTTTTGTGATAATTTTTTTGTTTTTTTATATTTTGTTTAATCCTAACTATGACGTGTCACCCTCCCCCATTCCTAAAAATTACATTGTCCTCATTGAAAGTATTTTAAATAAATAGACAATAAATAATGGTAGGGAGAAGGAACAACCAACTAAGTGGTGTCATATGTGGCATCTATCTGTTGGATTTCCTCCATGAGATGCTTTGTAAAATCCTCATAGAAGTGTTTTAGCCTATGCTTGTTGATAGTAATCTCTTTTCCACTCTTCTTTTGTAAAACCTGAATAACACAAAAAGGGTAAACATCAGTAATAGTATAAGGACCAAGCCATCAGAAACGAAGCTTACCTAGGTGGATATTTAGACTAAAAGTGTACATGAGGACCTTTTCACCAATATGGAACATACGCTAATGAATCATGCTATCATGGATAGCCTTTCTTTTCTCTTTATAGGTCATAGAGTTCTCATATTAATAATGTTGAATTTCTTCCAACTCTTGAATATCCAACTTCCTATGCTCACCTACATCTGAAAGATTCATATTACATTGTTTAACAGCCCAATATGGACAGTGTTCTACCTCCACCGGTAGGTTATAACCCTTTTCAAACACAATCTTTTATGGTGACATTCCAATTGGGGTTTTGAAAGTAGTACAGTATGACCAAAGTGCATCGTCCAAGTGAAAATTCCAATCATTCCTATTAGGTTGTACCATTATTTCCAATATTTGTTTAATTTCACAATTTAAGATTTATGCTATTTTGTTAGTTTTCAGGTGATATGCAGTGGAGACTTTATGATCAACCCCATACTTAGGAAGAAAATTTTTCATGTTTTGATTATAATTATGTGAACCCTGATCACAAATGATGAATCTATGTAAACCAAACCTACTAAAAATTTGAGACCTTTCAAAATAAATAACCACTCGAGAGTCATTGGTCCTAGTGGCCTTTTGATCCACCAATTTAGATACATAGTCAATAGCCAATAAGATGTAAAAAAAGTAGAATGAATTTGGGAAATCCCCCATTAATTCAATGCCCCATGCATCAATGCTTTCATAGAATAACATGGGATGTTGAGGGATTTCATTTGTCTTGGAGATATTCCATGTGAATTGACAATGACTACATGACTTGCCAAATCTATGTGCATTCTATACAATGTTTTCCAATAATTTCTTGAGTCACAGACCTTTCGAGTTATATGTTGAGAGACAAAGTGGCCCTCATAGGCCAAGGTGTGGTAGAAGTTCAAAATAGAGGTGAAATCATTGTCAGAAACACATCGAAAAAATAATTGTTCACCAAAAATTCTTCAAAAATATGGGTCATCCCAAATATACCACCGGGAATCATGATTAACTCTCTAGGATTTTGAATTGCTGAAAACAGTGGGGACCCTAGATGTTGCTAGAAAATTTTCAATGTCCGTATACCAAGGAGTAAGGCCCACAATATCAAAAAAGTTCTCATGACGGAAGAATTCTCCAATTAGGAGCAGTGAGTTAACCCAATGTTCAAATAGTGAGGATATCCTACTAATGTGGCCATGTACCATATTTTCCACTCCTATCTTGTAATGAATCTCAAGTTCAAACTCTTGGTGGAGGAGCATCCACCGAATGAGGTGAGACTTGGCTTCAGGTTTCTTTAGGAGGAAACGAAGGGTAGCATGATCAGAGAAGGAAATGATTTTTTACCCAATAAGATATGAATATAATTTCTCCAAGGAAAACACAATAGAAATAGTTTATTTTTCAATGGTGGTGTAGTTTTTCTGGGTAGGTTAAAGGGTGTGTGAGGCAAACACAATGAAATGAGGAGCCTTATCAACCCTTCGTGATTAAACTACCCCAACATTAATGTTAGTGGTATCACACATTATCTCAAAGGGGAGATCCCTCCTTGGTGGATGGATGACATGAGGTGATGTGAGACTTCTTTTCAGTGAATTGAAAGCATCCTCACAATTTTTATTAAACACAAACACTAAATCATTTTTTAATAACTAGGATAAGGGATGCGCGATCTTACTGAAATCTTTAATGAATCAGTTGTAAAAAATAGAAAGACCAAAGAAAGATCATACCTTAAGAACACATTTTTGGATATGGATGGGTTGAAATTAATTCAATTTTTTATTTATCCACTTGAATTACATCTTTTGAAATCACGTTCCCATGAACAATCCCTTGTTCAACCTTGAAATGGAATTTCTCGTAATTTAATACAAGATATTTTTCTGTGCAATGGCAGAGGATAAAACCTAGGTGATCCAAAAATCCATCAAAGGAAGTTCCATTAACCGTGAAATCATCCATAAAAACTTCAATTCAAGTCTCTAGTTACTCAAAAAAACTCAACATACATCGCTGAAAAGTACTGGGAGAATTACATAAAACAAAAGGCATCCTTATGTATTCAAATGTGCCAAATTGATAGGTAAATGTGGTCTTTTATTGATCCTCCAGGGCTATATAAATATGAAAATAACCCAAATGTTCTTCTAGGAAATAATATTGGGACTTACCAACATATCATTATAGAATTTGGTCAATGAACGGTAGAGGAAAGTGGTCTTTTCACGTGGCTTGATTTAGTCAACGGTAGTCTATATAGACTTGCCAACTATTTTTCACACGTACTGAAACCAATTAATTCCTTTCATTTGACTCAACTTTTATTACTATTTTTAGTCAAAATTTTCTCTAGTCTAACCCATTTACTTTTAGATATACGATAAATGATCCTCACAACAAATAATTTACTGACTTCAAATTTTACAACTTCAAGGAGAGAAATATTCAACTGCCATTGAGACTGTAATAAGGGCTTAACCTCATCATAAAAGAGTATATGGTGCATAAAAATATATGGGCTAATCCTTGGAATGTCATCCAATGTCCATCCTATTTCCTTTTTACACTCTCTCAAAAGGTTGATCCGTTTTGATTCCTATGGTTGAGAGAGGTTATAAGCAATAATGATGGGGAGTTTGTCAATAACTTCAAGATACGCATATTTTAAATTAGGCGGAAGTGGTTTTAATTTCAAAACATGGGTTTTTTGATGAGGGAGGGGATTTAGGGGGTGTGAGGTATATGAAACTGTCTATCTGCTCATGTTTATTCTCTAAGGATAGAGAATCCATTGAAATGAGATTTGCAGAATCATCGATGGTCATGGGTACCTCAGAATGGACACACTAATCAATTAATGGACAAAATTTATACTTTTAAGAACCAAAAAAACACTCAAAATATGAATCAAAACTCATATCATCCAATGGTGAAGAAGAGGAAAATGAATCATAGTATCAGTTGAGGAGAGAATTGTGTGTGTGTATATATCGTTTGAGATCACTTCCATTGAATAGATAGGAAGAGTGGAGTTCTCTTAAAATAGGTGTTTAATAGCCTTAAGGATGTTAAAAATAACTTTTATCCTCCAAACTCCATGAACAGCATGCCATTGTGAACGTTGATGACCGTCTTTGCTGTTTTGAGGAATGGACTCCCAAGTATGAGAGGGGGTTTTCCTTGGGTTTGGGTATCTTCCATCTCTAAAATGTAAAAATAACCAGGTAATATTAGATTATTCACTCTTATAAGGACATCCCACAATCACTCATGTTATATGCGTAGTACTTTGGATGGAAGGTTGCACGATAATGCCTATTTGTTGAGGTTCTCCAACCTGCAGAGAAGTATACACAGAGTGTGGCATTACATTAATAGAAGCCCCTAAATCTAACATAGCATCTGAAAAGAATGTCTCCCCTATAGTACAAGGTATCGTGAACATTCCCAGATCCCTTCACCTAATTGGTACTATTGGTTGAATCAATGATGATACATTCCTCCCCAAGTAGGCTCTTTCATTCCCCTTCTGTCTTCACGTATGGCTGGATAGTTCTTTTATAAATTTGGAATAACAGGGAATTTACATGACTGAATCCAATAAATGAATATTAACTTCAACTTTTTTAAATGTATCCATTATTTTAGTGTCAATCTCATTATAATAATTTTTCTTTTATTTAGAGTTTCATTGGGGGAAAGGAAATAGAATGGATTATTCATTTGAATCATCAATGATAATTTTATTACCATTTTTATATTTTTTTTCATTGGAATATTCAATGTGTAGTGAAAGAGTGTTTTCAAGAGGGGGACATACCTATTGTGTAGAATTTATAGAAGGAGAAACTTATTAACCATTATGAAGTGTAACTGCACAAACATTACCATTGTCCTTCATAATGGAAATGGGTTGGGATAGTAGTTGTCCTGAACCTTGAATCTTAATCTCACCGATGGTGTTTTAAAATTTCCCCACTTTGGTTTGTAGGTCTTGAATAGCTGATTTTTTGGTTTTTTGAAATGGTAGGTTTTGGGTTTCCATTTTCTTTATTATATCCTCAAGGCTCGGTTCATATTGGGAGGAGGAGGATTATTTTTTTGAGAATTTAAAGGATAAGAATGTTGCATACCTTGGCCTTGTTAATACCAATTCTTTTTGGGGTAGCTTGAGTTTTCTCTATGTCCGTATTGGGGTTGTGCTTTCCACCTAGGGTTTAGATTTGGCCTGAATGGTTCTTATTTTAAAGGGGTGCTTGTTGGAATGGACGCTCTTGTAACACAGTTTCACATGACTCAGGTGATTCTTGAAGTTATAGGCACTAGTCAGAAAAATTTATATTTTCAGAACAAATACCACAATATAATGGATTAGGAGGAGATTGTGAGTTACCGTGTACATGATCAAATTTCCTTATAAGGGTATGCATCTCATCAATCTTGTTATCTACCTTTTTTTCTAGGTATGAATGACTTACCTCATTATTTCATAGTTCCTTGAAATGTGTATTCTAGTTTTAAGAGTCACTACATCCAGGCAGTTTCTATTTGATTTATTTATGGAACTAGAAACTTCAAAAGATATTCATCCAAATGGTACCTACTTTTCAAAGATAGAATTCATTGATTTTCAACTTTACAATACATAATAACATGCATAGATCAAGAGGATGGGAGGTTGGACTCATCATACCCTTTTAGGGGGAATTATTTTCTACTCTGGGATTCTATTTATAATTTATGATATTTTTTTGAATCCTTATTAATTCACTAAGTATATCATAAGTATCCCTTGGAATTTGAAATCACATATTAACATGTGTAGTGTTTAGAATCATCAATATGCATTCAATTTTCTTTATTAATGGAGATATATGTATGTATTCGAGGTTCTCCATCAATGGTATCCCCTAATATACTATTTCAATATTGTTTTTGTAATCATTATAATGATAATGGTTTTAAGCCACTCAATGGGGCACTCTAAAATTTATTATCATCCAGGAAGAAGAAGGTTTGATTTGATCTTGGAATCGTGCCTATAAAATGGGCTACTTACATATCCTTTTAAAAGGAATCAGAAACATCGTAGTACAGTTCCATGAATGGGACACATCAAACTTTTTAAGCTCATTTGATAAGGAGCTATCCATATAGTTTAATTTCATGTGGTATGGACATCTAAGCAGAAGGTTCATAGTCAAAACATAGAGTGGGACTTATACAAAAGTATCCAAAGAACATGGAAAGTATATGGGTTTCCAATTAAGATCAAACCCTATTGGGAATATGTCCCAAGGAGAATATGGTCTATTTAAGGTATTGTGTTTGAACCTCAAGGGAGTTTCCTATGTATCCCTTATATATGGGAATCAAAGTCCGCGTAGTTCAATTAGTCTCATGAGAGGGTATAGTTTGTTTTAGAGAAATGAGTTCGGGCTTACTTCTTGAAAAGGATTCCATGGTGATTTGAGGATTTAATTTGGGGATTATTCATAAGGAGGATTCTTAGATTAAGGGAATTAAAGTTGGATTCCTGAAGCAGATATCCAGTGAGATTGGGCCCTTAAGGGCTTCCTACGTATCCTGGTTTGAACTGGAATCATATTTCTCATAGTTCCTTACAATATTAGTGATTGTGCACATGTTTTAAGCATCACAAATCTCTAATCCCATCCGAGTCATTTTTGGTGTGAGAAACAAGAGGATGTGAAGGATTCAACAATGACACATGCTCTTTTCCTCCTTCGTTGGTAGAAGAGGGTACACCTTTGGAGGTGAGGGTGGCTGATATCAAGGCGACCCGGGAAAGGGAGAGGTGATGAGCCTTCCCTCTATCCATATTACATTGGACAAGGGTCCAATGAAAGGAGGAAGGGATGAAGGTTAGGGGCATATACCTAGATGGCTACCCATGGTTACAAAGCTCAACAAGAGAGGGAAAGGATAACAAGACTCTGTGTGCCCACATCCCCTCTATTCTTTGGATTTTTTAATTTCCCAATATTACATAAATCTTAAAAAATAAATATTTAGTGAGATGGGACTCGATTTTTTAGAGTTCCCTTTGTGGGTTCTCAATGTAATGAGAAACAAGCCTTTTATGGTTAGCAGTTTAGAGTCATGCATGTTGGACTATAAAGGGATAATATTTAGGTTCGAATAGCTTTGACCATAAATATTGAAATTTGTTTCTAAGCAAGACTCTGTGGCTAATAATTTCACTAATATTATTTATATATTTCCAAGGGTAATCTTGAGCCATGATTTTTTATGGACACCAAATTTAAAAGTTGTATCAACATAAGGGGAGTCACTTCCAAGAAAGAAGTTACCATTATTTGACATAGAACCCGTTATGGGTTTTTTAATATGCATGGCCAACTGGGGCATATACTGCATAGCCAAATAGAGGCATCTTTTGACTGACAGGCCCGTTATGTTGGCAACTTATGCAAGGCCAGCTAAAGGCATGTGCTGCATAGTCAGGAAAAATATCTCTTTGAAGTTATACATTTTATTTCTGATAGATAATGGAAAATAAGATTTGGGTGACTCAATATCATAATGGGTGGTTTTTCCAAGGAAATAAATTTTAAGAATGAAAGGGCTACTTTATACTGACATATTTAATGAATAGGAAAACCATTTCTATACAAATTTGGTGTATGAGGAATGGATAAAATTTATCAAAAATCTAATTTCTGATATCATATTGTGTAGTTTTAAGTCATGCAGTGAGGACATTTGTAAAATGCAGTTTTAAGTCTCGCAGTGAGGACATTTTGTGGCTTTAATTTAAGGTCTTTAGCTCTGAAAAAAGGTATGATACTCTCCAAACTTCTTGATAATTGGTTTAGTGATATACTACCATATCTGGGTTTAAAATTGAAAAATATAAAATGTTTTTAAGAATTTTTGAATCCAAAGGATGACATGGGAAAAGGGATAAAATCATTAGAGGAAGTCCTTTCCAAGAATAATATTACCATTATTTAACAAAACCATTATTTGGGATGTGTTATGTAGGTCCATCTAGGGCATATGTTTCATATCCAAATATTTTTATCTTTTGATTGACTAACCTGTTATGTAGGAAACTTATGAGAGGACAAATAAGGGCATGTACTACATCATGAAGCAAAATAGCTCTTTGAATTTTGACATTATATTGATAAAAGTAGAAGAAAGCTTATGGAGATTCAAAATTTTCAAAACATGGAGT
The DNA here is from genome assembly GCA_963277665.1 of Viscum album. Classification (NCBI taxonomy): domain Eukaryota; kingdom Viridiplantae; phylum Streptophyta; class Magnoliopsida; order Santalales; family Viscaceae; genus Viscum; species Viscum album. The sequence goes on along the minus strand of OY728143.1, from coordinate 254,677,455 downwards.
TTGGTTTATGGGGAAAGGTAACTAAATATGAAGAGGGTATTTCCAACCAATATTTCCAATGAATTGGAGGAATAAGACTCCTATGATATTTTGACCCATACGTAGGAGTTATGGTGTCAAGTAGTTTAGGGTTATACAACTAGTACCGAAAAAAGAAATAGTATATGAAATGTGGCCAAGTGATTCCAAGGTTATTTCATACTACTATGAACACATGGAGAGGGAAATGTGTATAAAATGTTTTTGAAGAGTTTTAGATCGAAAGAAAGATAATGGGATAAATATACCTGAATGATCATTTTAACTTACACATTCTTGTATCTTGTTATCAATGTTTGAAGGGCACAAAGACACTATATCCAAGAACGAAATTACTATTATTTGAAAAATCTATTATGGGGGATGTATTATGCAGGGCCAACTGCGGTATATGTTTCATAGCCAAATAATGGAATCTTATGACTGATAGGCTCATTATGTAGGCAAATTATGCAAGGCCACCTAAGGGCACATGCTGCATAGTCAGGCAAAAGAGTTATTAGGTATTAGAAACTATGTCACCATGAACTATATGAAATACAATGAATATTTTAAAACATTCATGATAAAGTGTGTGAAATATGGAAGGGGGTTATTCCAAATGCATATGAGAAATATTTGAACCAATATTGTCCATGAGTTTGACATTCTTTACATAGATCTAACTCATATGTAAAATGGATACATTCTTTGTTTACCCTGAATTAATATTTTGAAGTGCTGTTTTAAGTCATGTAATGTGGACATTGTATTTTATAGTTTTATATCATGCAGTGAATACATTGTACTACGCAGTTTTAAGTCATGATAATCCCACAATAAATTGAGACACCTTATATATACAAAAAATCCTTCTACCCAATTCCTAATCCCACGTGAGTTGTACTCAGCCTGAGAAATAAGGAGCTGTAAGGGTTTCTTCTATAACACAAAGGTGACACAAGTGAATAGTATGGGTGTTATATTTTCATGCATTTTAACATCATGCTATAAGGATAAAGATGAACTGATGTGAAAAGAAGGAATTGTTGTAGCTGGACTAAGGGATAAAACCCAAGTGTCACTATGTGTCTTGCTGAGGGCTAGAATCAAGCCATATGTAGTTATTACAACATTTCTTATGCAGTTTTGATTCTTATACAAATAATAAATGTTTTTTTATCACTTTTGGGACCAATATTGGAGATCTAGGCGTCTTACGTGTCTCAAATATATGAGAGTCAAGTCGTACATAGTTCATTAAACAATCATTCCTAACGCTAATTGAGTTTGACATGACGAATGGGGGATTTTGACATATTCTGAGAGAATGTTAAAACATAAGACATAAAATGGTATAAGGACCAAATAATATATCTTAAATAAGCACTCTTTATATATATGATTCCTATACCCGAGGAGAAAAGAAAAGAAGAAGATTTTGTGATTGTGGTTGGGTCCAAAATTGGAGATTTAGGCTTCTCTATGTATCCCATTGAAAATGATAATCAATCCATACGTAGTTCTTGAAAAAAGGTCTCTATGTAGATCTTAATCAGATATAGGAAAGAGAGGGACTCATTTTCTACTAAGAAGTTGAAATGATTTCAATGATTTTTGCTTATGGAATCATCTAACGTTAAATAGAGAAAATGTTAGCCATACAGTTTAATGTCATGCAACGAGTACAAATGATGTCATTCAATTTAACTTCATGCGACAAGGACGAAGATAATACAAATCTCAACATCATGCATCATGGATGTTTATGGTTGTTATGCAATTTAATGTCTTGTAATGAGGATGTTATATTTTGCAGTTTTCAGTCTTGTAGCGAGGACATGAGGGCTGTGTAGTTTTTTTAGTCATGAAGCAAGGACATTGTACTATGCAGTTTTAATCCTTGTAGTGAGAACAATTTGTACAACTACAGAAAGTATTTCTTAAAGAATATCCCATTGGTTAGAGTTTTAATTAGATCTCTATCTATTTAGATTAAGGAATGATCTCCATTTGAATATACCTTATGTATGGAATAAGGTCCTTCCCACTTTGGATCATGTTTTGGAGGTTTCTTCCCCAGTATCATTAGAGTCCTAAGAACCAACACGAATTCTCCTTGAGGAAATGAATGGAGGTGAAATTTTTTGATTAAAGCTCACAATATTCTGTTCTGATAGACTTCTAAATGATGCAAAGTATGTAATATTTTCTCGTATAATCATTCAATCTCATTGAACTGTTTTTTGAGACCTCTCATCTGTAGACAACTGATAACAGATTGAAACTCTGAGTGAAGGAAATTTCATTTTAATTGGAAAAACTTATTCTGTTCCATATAATAATGAATAAGGAGTTTCTTGGGTGGCAATACGGGTTGTGTTCTGATAAGCCCATAAACCATTCATAAGTTTATTAGGCCATGATTTCTTATCTTTATCCACCGTCTTCTGAGTATATTTGATAGGGTCTTTTTTGAAGGCCTCTATCTATCCATTTCCCACTTCATGATAGTGAGATGAATGGTTGGATTTGAGATTATTCTCTTGGTATAACTTCTTTACCTCAATTGAACAAAAATTGGTGCCATTGTCTGTCAATATAGTCTGAGGAACAGAAAATCTGGTGATAATGTTAGTTTTGACAAAACTAATAATTATTTTGGCTCCAACTTCTTTGAGAGGTATTTCCTCAGACCATTTAGAAAGGAAGTCAGTAGCAGTAAGGATATACTTCAACTCTTAGCTGTAGTTGGAGGATAAGGCCCTACTACATCCATTCTCCATGTGGAAAATGGGAAAGATTATTTAGTTGATTGTAGATACTTCGGGGGTTGAAGAATGAAGTTGGAATGCACTTGGAAGGGATAACATTTCATAGTGAAATTTGTGTTATCCTATGTCATTGAATGCCAAAATTATCCAAGCCTTTGGATCTGATCATAGATTCTATGTGAGATCTGTTCTTTTTCAGACTTATTCAGTTGAAGTACTCTATTTTGAAGATATTCCATGATAGATGTTCTACATCCTTTGGTATGATCATATGGATTAGAAATGGGGATAATTTCATTAATTTCTTCCATTATGGTTTGAACAAAAGGAGATACCATACGACCATGGGTTATGCTAATGACTATCTCATACCGATTTGGATCTACCAAAGCTATAGTTCTATTAGAAAATGCATCTGATTGGGAATTTCATGATCACTGGACATAACATAATGTCATCTCTGAGTGGAATTCAGCCATTAACCCTCTGATGTAATCACACAAAAGGTGTAACTCTAATTTTCTAATATTATGTTCTCCTTTAATTTTCTTCATTACCAATTCATAATCCCCTTTTACCTTCAAGTGATTCCTTTTCACATGAAGTGCCAATTCCAAACCTGCAATGAGAGCTTGATACCCCACCTCATTTTTCGTTCCCCCTTCTGATAATATGAAGGAATAAATAAATACTACCTTTTCTGGGAAGATAAAGACAATTCCAAACCCAACTTTTTTGAGGTTAGGTTTTTCCATTCTCCTCCCTTTTGGACTTCTGGAAGCACCATCAACGTACATTTCCAATTTTTAAGAATTGTCAGGAATAGATAAGACCTCTTCATCAGGATGTTCAGTATTTGATGATGTATCTTCTGCAGATTGATTCTCAGCAAGGAAGTTGGACAGATCATGGAATTTTATTGTCTTTTGAGGAAGAAACTAGATATCAAACAGTTACAAAATGACTACCCACTAGGCCAGATGTCATGTAAGTAAAGGATGACTGAGGATAAATTTGAGCAGGTTATTGCGAGATACCAATTGGACCCCATGATGAGGCAGGTAGTGCCTCAATTTCTGAACTATAGAGATTAATGTTAGGAAACACTTTTCAATACTCGTATATCAAGTTTCTTCATCAATCATAGTTAGAATGAGATAGTAAAGGTTATTTTCATTCCAACCAACATTCTTTTGAGCATGGAAAGAATGTAGTGATTCCTCTAAAGCTATCAAATAAAGAATAAGTGGCCTTCCTTCAATAGGTGGCATTAATAATGGTAGAATCAAGAGATATATTTCTTGAGGGAATCGAATGCTTCTTCACAATCTTCAGTCCATTGGTAGGTGACTCCCTTCTTCATTAATCTGGTGAAGGGTAAACACTTTCCTTCCAAATTGGAAATAAAGTTCCAAATATAGGCCAAGTGTCCTTGGAGTCCATTTAATTGTTACAACTTTTATGGAGGTGACATACCAAGAATTGATTTGGTTTTTTTAGGATCAACTTTGATACCACGATGGTGTAGAACAAAGCCAAGTAACATTCCCAAAGTTACCCTCAAAGCACATTTCAAGGGGTTTATCTTCAAACTGTGTTGCTGAAGTTTATCGAATATGGTATCCAAATCAGAAAAGTGATTACAATTTTTTTTGGATTTGACCACCAAATCATCCATATAACATTAAATAAACTTTCCTAAAATGGTTTTGAAGATATGGTGCATGTCACATTTGTATGTAGTGGCTGCATTATTTATACAAAAGGGTATTACGTGATAGCAAAACACACCTTGAGGGGCTATGAAGGCTATAGATTCTTCATCATCTAGGTCCATACGGATTTTATTATACCCACAGTAGCAATCCATGAAGGAAAGAGATTTTTATACAGTCGTTGCAACAATTAAAAGATCTCTAATCAGAACTAGAAAATCATCTTTAGGACAATGCCAGTTAAGATCTCTGAAATCAATGAAAACTCTAATTTTGTCATCCTTCTTTTTTCTTTGGGAGAATGTTGGTCAGAAATTTGGGATATTGATCTTCCTTTATAAATTTACCCTTTATAATCTTATCAACTTTAACTTCAATTTTAGAAGCATGAGTTGGGTGTGTTCTTCTTACTTCTTTCTTGAATCCACGATGTTCTTTTGGAAATCCCAAAAGATGGGTGGCTACATCATGATTATGTCCTGGAATGTTTATATTATTCCAAGAAAATATATCTCGATGTTGATTTAGAAATGAAGTATACACCATTTACTCTTTAGAGTTCATGGATTCACTAATTAGAGTGGAGTGTTGATCTTCTTCTGTACCCAAATTTATTTCTCTAAGATCATCCACGGTGGTAGAGACACCTTCCTCAAATGATCTAAGAGCATTCCCAAGATCCTCCTCTTCTTCTTCATTTCATGTTACGTCTTCTACTTCTTCTTTCATAGTATATGATGAGGAAAAACTCCCAGAGTTAGAGGGGATGTTCATATTTGAACATCTTGAAGAAGAGGCCACCATATTTGACCCTAGTGATGATGAAGGGTCTTCATGTGGTAATAAAGAGGAAATGATAGATTGAGAATCAACATCTTTTTCTTCCTCTAGAATTTCTACAATTTCTTCTACTCTGATTGATGAAGTATAGGCTTGTTGTAGTTCAAGAGATGAAATTAAAACATCTTCATTTAGGTTGTTTTCATTTCTTGGTGGATCAACAGTTTCTCTCTTGCTGTCAAGATCAGTTACCACAATTGACATTATGGAAGTTATTGGATGAGTACTTGTATTTGGGTTTAACTTTTCAATTTGATTAATAGGTATCTCATAATCTATACCCAAATGTATGAATGGGTTTGTCTGAATCTTTTCCAATATATTTAGAGCATTAACTCTGGTTATTTCTTTTGTCATGGACTTTGTTCTTTTTGTGTGATAAAACTCTACCTCAATGTATTGGGATTTACATTTTTTGAACATAGCCTTTTCACCATACAATGTCCCGATTTGAAAATTGAATGAGTACATTAGAAATTGGTGGTATGATTAAGGTATGGCAGCATGTTTAGGCATCCAAGTCCATCCAAGCAGAATGTTGAAGGTTGTATCCTGAGGAACAGCCATGAAATCTAAATTAGACATAAGATCTCCAAACTGAGTTCTGAGTGTAATCTCACCCAGAGGTTCATGCTCATTATTATAATAAGATTTAAACATTAATGTGGATGGAGATATGTTAGATTCAGTTAGGTCCAATCGACGAAGTGTACCAATAGGAATGAGGTTGACTCTAGAGCCATTATCAATGAAGGCCCGCTGGATGTCTATATCATTTAATTTTCCAGAAAAATGCAAGGGTGTAGTATGTCCTAGTACAACATCATCTTCATCCTCATCTATAAAAGATATGATCGCATGACATTCTACACGATCGTTATCTATACGGTAAACCTTAGCAGTAGAAAATTCTATTATAAACTCTTGAGGAATTGACAAAGACTCAAAAAGCGCTTCTCGAATGACTTTTGATGGACTTAAGGCAACCAAAATTTATAACTTGGCTGGTACCTGGGCCAATTTTTTCAATACGTCATACTTTTAATCCATAGGTCTATGTTTCCCACCATTGAAATGTGTTTTTTCAGGTGTCTTTGAAGTTGGTGATTCTGAGGTAGATGTACCTTGTGTTGGAGAAAAAGCTGGAAATACTACTAGATTTGGTAGATTAGACTTACTAGGTCTATTCATTTGCTGAGAGGAAGATGGTGTGACTTCTAATCGGTCCACCAAAATAATTGTGCCAGAGTCAAACATATCTTTCATGGAAGAAACTCCTTATTCTTGTTGAGCCCACATAAGGGATCTTCCATGAGTTTCTGCTGTATATATGGTTTGAGCTTGGGTAGAGTAAAAAATGGTGGTTTATAGAATTCCAACATCTTTCATTGTATCCTCGAACCTAGACTCTTCCTCTAGTTCCCCAATTAGATATAAGGAATTCCTTCTCATTATAATCTTAATCATCATTAGAAAAATGATCCATTAAATGGATAACATTGGTAGACCCAAAGATCAATTCTTTATCTGATAAAGATTCTTCATAAATGGTTAATTCTGATTATGCTATTTGGAAGGCTCTTGCATGTGCTTTTGAAACGGATGGCTTGAAATCTACTGGGGTAAAGGAAAACTTTGGCCTTAATGTGAGCTCATGTTTTTCTGGCTGCTCTTTGTCCTTATGGTCACTTATCTTATTTGAGGAACAACCTTTTAATGAAGGTGGTTTTGTTGTGGCAGGAGTGGAAGAAGACATCAGTTGTTTCAACTATGTTCATAAACTGTCATGAGTCTGGTTGATCATTTTCCTGATCAACTAATCATCATATTTATACACATTTTTACTTTTTTACTTCATTCCATTTGGGATCTTCCTTTGGCTTAGTAGTGGTAACACATGCTACTTAATAGAGTATTCTATCTTTGGCCTTTCCTATCCCCATCCCTGGAGCTGATGGAATTATATGACTTTTATACATAGTTTCTATAATAGAGTATTCTATCTTTTGGGAGATTTATGTAAGGTATTGAAACACTCCAATTTATTTCACAGGGATCAAGGGTGTGCATAACTCAACACTTAGATTTTCAGCACAAATTAGTAGCAATTATTCTTAAGGGAGTTCTAGACTTAAGAAATATGTTAATCCTTTCCATCTTTCATTTAAATATGAAACTCTTTCATTCAATATTTGTTTACAATTGGTTAGATAAAAAACTATCATCTTTTGTAGCATTGAGCTAAATTTAAGATGGAATTTTAGATGGGGATCTTCCAGTCCAGTAAATGATCAATATTGTAAACTAGTATACCAGACAAAATCCAGTCCCTATAATGACTACACAAAACACCTAAGCAGTAATGCTTCTTGTTGTTCATGATTTCCCTTCACGGGATCACAATGAGAAACAAAATGTGTTATGTTTTGTTACAGATATGTCGAGCCATTAAAGATTGGGAATGTGGAATTCACCAAATTTTGTGTGGGTGGAATTGCATCCTCCCATTCAGGATAAGCTCTCTTTTCTAGTTGAACTAGTTCACATCATTTCTCCATAGCTTCTAATCGAGTTATTAATTCCTCAATTGTGTTTATAATAATTTTCGAAATATTTAGATTAGTTGGAACCTATGAAGGTATATCAACTGTTGCTTGATCTGGTGCAATGACCAGTAAAACCACTGATGGTGGGGCTAATATTTGTCTTGGATAACCCACAGGAATAGGCCTACCAGGATGTGTATTATCCCACCTTGATTGTGTACACAGTGAAGGAAATTCATTATCTGCAACTATAGTAACAACAAATTCACTTTTCTGAGGATCTCCTATAGGATTTTCATGTTGAGGGCCTTATTGGGGAGTACATCTAGTAGAAATTCTACATAGAAGTAACTATGTATTGTGTATTTTTAACTTCTTCATTTCCACTTATTTTCATGCAAATCATTCTTCAAGTGAAATTTTTTGACATTATCAGGGGGAAAAGTGAGATGTAATCTAACTTTTTCCCTTTCCCCATGTAAGATGATTTTTAGATTGGTGGGAGTTGATTATTTGATGGAATACCTAGATTCTGAGTAAACCTATGATTTTGGGTACGCACACCTTCTTCTTTTACCTAAGTGTGTATCATATTATGGAAGAAACATCATCTTCTAATTCCCCTGAACTGGACTCATTTTCTGGAGGATCTTCTAAAGTTGTATTAATGAAATTCACTGATTCATAATGCATCAATGGAATTCTGTCAGTATTTTTGTATGATCTTCTCCCTCTGTATATTCTATGAGACTATGTTCTCCTGTATGATGAGTTCTCAGGAACTATTTTTTAGACATTATCCCAAAGGAAATCCTTGGATGGTTTCTTTGTAATCTTTCCTTGTGGCCTCTTCCCTACTCAGGAGAAAACTAACTTCTGTTGAGGAGGGGATTACAAATGTGAAAAAGACCCCAGCCCTGTAGGCTGGGGTTGTTCCTCTTATTCTTCTCAAAATTATTGAACATTGTTTAATGAATTTGAATGTTGAATTAAATCAGCCCCCAACCTTGCATGTTGGGGTGACTCTTGAACAGCTATGGCAGAAATTTATGCAACTGATCTTCTGATTTTTAAAATTTTAGATCAGACATTAGTTGGGTGGATTATCCCACAACCACTCAAATCACATGTTTTGGAAGATTGCTTTGGTATTTCAGACATTTGCATTCTCTGATGACTGAAATCCTCTAAGAATGAGGCCTGGTCAAGATATACAAATGCTTATTCTAAAAGTAACTCAACAAATTCTTTTCTTTGTACCTAACTCTGATGAGAGATGGTTGAGGCATGTTCTTGAGCGTACATTCAATTACATACAAAATATATTGATTGTGGTTGACCAAGGGAAATATTATTTCCTGAGACCACATTTGGTAGAATTTTCTAATTTTGGAGTGTTGTGAAATGAAATGCTCCATGTGCACCCCATCCTTTGATACGAACACTAGTTGGGGAATCCGAAATTTACTAGAATAGCCTCTTTAGAGCATTAAAGCATGTACGTTAAAGGATTCCATGTTATTTCTCAACCTTTGGATGTTGGGAAACTGAGAGAGATGACAATTCAATTTTGCATCGAAACCGTTTTATTTCATTTACAAGATTTTGATATTCATCATATGGTAATACTTTGGTTTTCAAATGATGAAGAGTCTTCCATAAATTGAGGATGATACTATAAATACAATCTTCTGTCATCAATTCTGGAATGTTATACTGAGAATTTTCAAAAGTAGAGAACATGACTGGTACTTCTCCCTTAGATAATTGTTTCCCCATTTTTAACACATCTTCATAGTCTTTCACTGGAGGTTTCTCCAGTTTGTCTGACCAAAGTGGATACTCTGTATTAGAAGAAAAATAATCCAAGGAAGGTTCAGAGAATGATGATTCCATTAAGATGTCTTCTGGTTGATAAATTGTTTCACCTGTCAATGATAAGACATCAGACATGACTGGCCTTGTGTTTTCAAGTGCCTCGAGATAGGAGGTCTTTCTCATCTCCACATTTTCAATTATAGAATTGTCCTGAAAAAAGAAAAATACCACTACATAGAGGAATTTCTCAGCAAATTCCATCATGGGGAGGATCACCTTGGTGGATTACAGCAAGGGATCAATCTTCATGATCCTTGGTCTGCTGACTACAAAGAGGGTTTTTGTGGCTCTCATTTAGTGATAGGGACTCTGGATTGACAGAATTTTAATGAAGGAAGATTTCAAGATGAAGTGTATGTTGAGGATATTCAGAATTACTACTATCACTCCGATGATTTTCTAATGAGAAGATAGGATCTTGAGATGCAATAGCTAAATGTATGAAGTCTACAAGAACTCTAGTATTAAGGGGATCCAAATCACTAATTGAGTGTTGATTTTACAACTATGCTTAGCGATACTTCTTTTAGGATGTTATCTTATACTTAGTTAGGACAAATTTCTATAAAAAGTGGTTATCATGGGAAAATGTATGTTCCATATTTGGAGTGGTTACCGGAACAGACCGATTACCTCCAATTGGAAAGGGTGTATGATCTCGATCTTGTTGTCCATATGATATGGGGGAGTATGCCCCATGACCCTCCTGGAATAGAATAGATGTATGTATCTACTTTGGGATGGAATTTAGATGTGTCATCGCACGTGTGGGGATATATTTATGTGTCTATTTCCCCAGTACTGTTGAAGTGGTTGTTATAATATGCAGGCACGCTTCTAGAATATGGGAAGGGATTTGCGTCTGCCCTTTCACCATTGATAAGATATGTTTGGTGAAATCATTAACCGTAAAAAGAATATACGTCAATTCCATATCTGGGGTAGGTGTATATGCCTACTCCGATCCTCTTTTTTCTTTCAATAGATATTGACAGTACTCATGCATGGGGGTAGAGTGTTGGGTATGTCCCAAATTTTTCATTGGAACTTTCTGACTTACTTCTCTACGTGCTACCTAAAAAGACTGTTGGTAGACTTAATGAACATTGGTAAGTGTATGTGCCTACTGGTTGTTTCCCATTAAGTATGGTTAACAGACTTCCTTCAATACTGGAAGATGAGACTACTGGAAGAATTAGTGATTGTAAACAGGTGTATGTTCTTGTTTACTGGTTTCCGCCACATTAGATTGACGGGCTTATTTAAATGCAGTCAGACGAGCCTGAAGACTGGATATTAACCTGTAAGTAGGTGTAGGTTCCTATTCATAATAATCCACCAAATTAATCTGGTGGGATTGGCGGGTGGCTATCAGATGAGCCTGCGATACATCAAAATTTGGACGGATGGGTGTATGTGTCTGTTCGTTGTTTTCCATCGAGTTCAGTTGATAGGCTTATCTAGATAGGGTAGAGGTAAGAACCTGCTTCCTGTTGACCAGACGTTGTCCCTGGCGGTTCTTCTTGCAAGATTGGGTCTGAGAGACCTAGCTCGAACATCTAGAGGCCACACCCCTATCATGTTGGGGGTTCACCACCGCTTGATTCAGCTGGAAGAGATTGTTGGAGGGATTCCTCAGAAAGGACTCCTACATATTTAATTTAGGCCTTGAGTGGCATCTTTCTCCACCTCCCTATAGTATGGGAGGGTATAATTGTTGTGTTCTGGGGATGAGGACCTGAAATAGTTGAAGATGCTGGTTTCAACCTTCTACTTCTTGATCATTGGTCATCGTTGGCTGGATGATTGAGGATTTTTATGACTTGGAGGGCCTGCTGAGCAGCATCCAAAGTCAGGATTGTATTGTGCTAATGATATTCCTTTACCAGCACATTAGAGACCCATCATTGAAGACAATGGGTTGCTTATGATTTCCTTCACATGGATGGGGATCCAACTTGAGCAGCGGTTGGGATGTTCATGGATTTTGTCTTGAAGAAATCCATTTTGGAGTGATGGGAATTCTAAGAAAAACCGAAACAGCAACAAAATCCATTGAAGCATTATCCTTTTATATGGATATATGCATGATTTAATCCTTTGTTTGGCCTACACATATTAATTTATAGGGTCCTAACAGGTGTATAACATTATTAACTAGGTTAATGATTCATGTCGGGTTCACCATTTGTTTTGTAGTTCCTAGAAATGTGTATTCATGTTTTAAGAATCACGGCTTCTAGGTAGTTTCCATTGGATTTATTTATTGAACCAGAATCATCCAATAGTTATTTATCCAAAGGGGACCTATTTTCCACATCAGGAATTCGTTAAATTTGAACATCATGATACTTAAGAATGTTCATTGGTTGAGAGGATGTTAGTTTGGACACATCACACCATTTTGGGGGGAATTATTTTCTACTCTGGGAATCTCTTTATAATTTATGATATTTTCATGAATCCTTATTAATTCACAAATTATTTAATAAGTATCCTTTGGAATTTTCAATAACTTATTAACATGTGTAATGTTTATAATCATGAGTATGCATTTATGGTTCTTCATTAATGGAGATATTCATATGTATTTGCCATTCTCTATCAATGTTATAACTTAATATACTATTTCCAGATTCTTTTAGTCAACATTTTGATGACACTGGTTTTTAATCCACATAGTGGGGCACTCTGGATTTTAATGTCATCTAGGGAGATGATGGTTTGGTTTGATCTTGGGATCATGCCCATAAAATGGGCAACCTATGTATCCTTGTAAAATAAATAAGAACCCTCGTTGTTTGGTAACACAGAATGTGAAACATCATGCATTTTAAATTCATGTGATAGGGACCTATCCATATAGTTTAATGTAATGTGGTAAGGACATCTACGTGGAAGGTGCTTAGTTGAAACATAGTGTGGGGATTATACTGAAGCATCCTAAAGAACATGGAAATGATATGGGTTTCTAAGTAGGATCAGACTTTGTTGGGAATATGTCCCACAGAGAATAGGGTTGATTTAAGATATTGTCATTGAACCTCCAGGAAGCTTCCTACGTATCCCATATAGATGGGAATCAAATCCCATGTAGTTCGATTAGTCTAATTGGAGAGTATAATCCTTTGAGAGAAATGAGTTTGGTGTTACTTCCTAAAAAGGATGCCTTGGTGATTTGAGGATTTAATTTGGGGATTATTCCTAAAGAGGATGCACAGATTAAGGGAATTAAGGTTGGATTCTTGAAGAAAATATCTAGTGAGCTCGGGCCCTTAAAGGGATTCCCACGTATCCTGGTTTGAAAACGAGTCATACTTCTCGTAGTTCCTTCCAATATCATTATTTGTGAACATTTTTTAATCATAATGAATATTTAAGATCATGTGAGTCATGCTCAGTGTGAAAAACAAGAGGATATGAAATATTCAACAAGGACATGCTCACTTTTCCTCCTCTGTTGGTGGAAGAGGGTGCACCTATGGAGGAGAGGTTGGACGAGGTCGATGCAACCTAGGAAGAGGGCGAGGTGACGAGCCTTCCCTCTATCCACTATGAATTGGACAAGGTTCTACTGAAAGGATGAAGGGATGGAGGTTAGGGGATTATACTAGGATGGATTTCCATGGTCACAATGCTCAATAGGATAGGGAAAGGTTAACAAGAGTCCATGTTCCCATCTCCCCTCTGTTTTTTGGCACCAAAGATGAAAATAGGAGTGGTGATGCTAACTCCTACATAAAAACCTAGAGTCTTATTATAGGATGGTTTCCCTAAAATTGATCCTAGTATGGGTGGGATACTTCTATATTATTTTTAAAAGGAAAAGTAAGAATGAAATGTACCTTACCTTACCAGATACCTGAGGTTCTGGGCCATCCCTTCAAAAAGGGAGAGGCCAGGACCCAACCATCCTCCATGCCGAGAACTTCCCAACACTGTTTATGGGAGAAAGGTCTATGTGACTGTGGATATAGAAACCTAAAGAAATTCCATTTATCCTAACTCAGTTATAAGAAAATGTGGGAATCCTCTAACTGTGGAAATACAAACCCAAATAAAATACACGCTGATGTGCCATTCCCAAAGCTTAGATAAGTCAGGAGGATTTGGTGGAGGTTTCAACATAGTCCCTTTAAGATAAGGGAACCAAGGAAAGAGATACAATGACATGAATGTATTTTAAAGAGGGTACTAGAGTTTCTATGTAGGATTTATACCAAGCTATTCTGTGTAGGTACCTCGTGCAAGAATGTCTCATATGTACCCCATGTTGATGTACCATGATGGTATACCGCGTAGGTATGCCATGCCAGTGTGGCACATAGGAATGATGTGAAGGAGTGAATGATGACTAAAGAGTGTGTTTCACATAGGAGAACCAAACCTATGTAAAAATTGTATAAGACTTTAAAAACATTTCTATCCCATATAATTATCTCTTCTCTCGTGTTTTAGAGAGCCACCTGAATCAATTTGAGGGTTCTTGGAAAAAGTTCTATGAAATAGGAGCTTTATAGATTCTTTCACCTTTTTCAGTCTCTAAAACGAGGAGCCCAAGGGTCCTATTTGTATACATGGATAGGGACTGGACAAAGAGATGTTGTGCGCGCATGTCCTTTGTGCAGATCCTTCACACAAGTACTCTGCATAGGGGTACATAAATTAGTTTGTCCTGGAGATTTTCCTTGCAGGTATGTCACGTAGCTCTGTCGTGCAGGTGTGTGGTGCTAGTCTATTGCACAGATCTTCCACATAGCTCTGTCATGCAGGTCTTTTAATGTATTTTAATTTCTTTTGAACTCTTCAAACCTTGTTTTGGGATTTTGAAATATCCAGGGATCACTTGATATAATTTTTGTTTTCTTGAGTGGTGTTCACAAAATACCCCCCTCAAGATTGGATTTGACAATAGAAAGGGGGTTGGGTCCTGAGGTATAATAGTGGGGGAAAAGACTATCGAAAATGTAGGTTTGTTGTGAAGCTACATTCGTTGGTATTCCGCGAAGATATTACGTGCAGTCCTAGGGTGTAGGACTTTGGTTGTCTATAAATAGGTCCAATCCTTTTCAATTTTCTTCACCTATTCTTTTAAGAATTTATGGCTCTCATTGCATAGATTATTCATCCATCCCCAACGCATTGTGCTCTCATGTAATTCCCTTGAAATTTATTCAAGGTAAAATTATTTAAGCGATGAAGCTATGCCAAAGGACTTCATCGAAGTAGTTTCTCTAGGATCTTTGTCAAAGGACCTACAAGATGGACCATATCGAAGGACCTACGTGACAGACCTCATCGAAGGACCTACGCGAATAGTGTCCTTTGCAAAAAAATTTATTCCCCCTTTTTTTCTTTAAGTTGAAATTTAAGAAAAAAATCCAACATAATAGGGGAAGTTTGGTAATTCTTTTTCAGAAAAAATGGCTCATTTGATGACCCATACAGAATAAGCAGACACTCTTCAAAATGAAATGATGAAGATTTCCGGACAAAAATATTATGATATTGCTGAAAGTATATTTCAAGGTATATGAAAGGGTTTTAATTTCATACCAACGTGACTATCCACAAAGTCCTTACATACCCTTATACGGGAATGGGCTTTTTCAATATTCCCATGTTCCATCTGTTAAGAATTTCTTTCCAAATAATTGGTTTCTTCAATACTCTAATTGTAACTGCATGAATACTAGTGCAAGGGGGGATCTAGTAAAAGAAGGAAAGATTCTGATTGGTTGCATCCTTCATCATAGTGGTTATACTTCTAATATGAAGGATCACATTGTATATCCAAGACCACATTGCTTTGATTTCAATTTTCAGGTTTCTCAAACATATCAATCTAATGGTTGGAAGGATGATTGGGATCTTCATTCTGGAGGAGGTGTTAAACCCGAGTGGATGTTGGCATTCTGCGTACGTCTTACTTGTGAAAAAATCAGGAAAGAGTTATCAGATGTTTATATCTAAGAAGCTTTCTGGATTGGGAAAACTTGTGTTTATAAAAATTATTTCATTCCTGAATTACTGAGCTGATGGAGTCCACAAACAAATTCCTTCCATTTGATGCATGGTGAAGTTGGTATTAGTCTCTAGGATATTTACCAAATTTCTATAATTCCCATTCTTGGGAAAAATTTATGTTGAATTCATTCCACCCATTAAAACATGGGGTGATGCTACTAAAACACCACCAATGGCCCATGAATTATTTTAAATAGTGAAGAAATTACCCAAAGATAAGAAAGATATTCATGCTATTTTGTGAATGGAAGCCTTCCTGGAACCAACAATAGAAAATTTTCCAACATGTGGACGTCCTACTATTTGTCCTTCTGCAGATAATCAGGGCAGTTCAGGCACATATTAGACTACACTAGAAAAGTCTCTATAAGTGTTGGGTCTATAAAGTAAAACCTGATATATATGAAAATGTATGTTTAGCTTCCTTCCTTGCTATGTTGATAAGTGTTTAGTTGCATTCAATCCATGAGTCTGAATGTGGTTTAAGATCAGGGTCTTTTTTCATTGATGCTAAATTGGAAGAAGGGAAGTATATTGGGTTATCAACCCCAGTATTGGAAAGAATTTACCATATCCTGTTGCATTTGTACAATGGGGAGGCTCCATTTAGAATTAAAGGGTCATTCCAAGTGTTGTGGGAATAGATTGTAGCACATTATTCTTCATACTTGTGTTTGAATTCATTTAGAGTTCCCAATGGTTGAGTCACCCCATTATTATTGAAAGTTTCTCATATTCAGCCTCTAAATTTGAGACCTGATGTGGTGCTAAAGAAATTGAATGTCTTAAGATAATTCAGTTTCTTTACATTTGGTAACCCACCAAATGGGACATTTATTGATGATGGTAATGAATAAAACTATGGTCTGAGATTTTATAAGATTGTATTCAGGGATGGAGTATTATCGACCAGGATGAATGGTGAAATTATAGGTGAGGCTTATATCCTTTATCATTTTCTCATCAGTTCAGATGTCTTCAACAAGAAAACACTTTTCCACCTATGTATGTTATACATGAGAAGAACCCTACGGTAGCGAAACAATTATGGATTCTAGTGGCTTTAGAGGCGTTCAAATTGTTTATTACATTTCCTCCATCAGATGAATCAATCAGATTCAAAGCTAGATATGGAAAAGCTTGGGCTTCTTCATATCCTCAAGGGGCTTTGACAAAAAGAATATTTTGAGTGGTAGCTACAATGACTGTTGCATGTGGAAATTGTGGTAATAAGTCTAACTCTAGAGATGATACAGAAGTTTCAGAGGATTCATAGCCCTCAAATCCTCTTCGTAGGAGGTATACTAGAAAGATTGGGGATAGAGAAGCAATACCTCCAACACCAAGGCAATCTAATCACTGCCATCAAACAGAGGTTCTTATTCCATATGTTGATCTCTAACAAGAATAATGGATGCCTGAAGAGGTTAGACATCCAGAATGTGTTGAATCTCCTCCAAAATCAATCATACCATGATTGAATTATGAGAAGCCTTCATCCATTCAACATTGGGAGAGTGTGACCTTTGATCTTACGGATGTACGGGCATTCCTCCATCATGGAATTTGAATAACAGATGTTGGATATAGTAAATAACCTTCTGATTGCAATCTAGATAATAACATGGATGAATTAAAAATGTATATTATGGAGATGGAGGATTTCATATATTCAACTGATGAATAAATCTCAGCCTCTAAATGAGTATCTCATATGATGGTCTTAGGAGTACATGATGGGGTAATTATTGTCTCTAAGGAGGAGTGGGATATTTATGTCAATATTAAGAATTTATTTTCTTATTTCTTTTGTCTAAACTCTACTTTACCATTAATTATCATTAATCTTGATGAAAATGTATTTTTGAAGAATGAATGTAGGGAAGGAAACTCAGAACTAGTTCTTGAATTGCCAAAGTATAGGACTGCAGGCTCTCCCATTGTTTCAATGAATGATCCTCCCAGGTCTCCAAAACATTCTCCTGGAGTGAGAATTAGGAATGGGGAAATGTAGATGGATAATCCTCAACCATTATCTCAAGTTTCTCCTACCAAAAGGAGGGTTTTGATTCCTCCCCAATATTTTGAAAAGAAACTCCAGAGAGATATGTGATTGATTCAAAGTATTTTTCATAGGAGTAAGTATTTATACTGTACTTAGGGAATGTAATTTTCTTAACACACTCTGGTAATTGTTATTCATATTGTAGGATCTATGTCTTTCTCTTCTCTCAAGGGACTAAGAGTTTATTATTCTAGACCAGAGAAGGAAACCCCAAGAGAAACCCAAGTTCATGTTGATGAATCTGCTATCCTAGTAGATAAATCATAAAAATATTCCACTATACAAACTCCTGAATCTACTAAGAGAGAGAAAATCCATGGTATGATTAAATACATTCCTTAGTTTCTTTCGTTAGAGGGTCCAGAAATAATCAATGCTGATAATCTTATTTCTCCAAAAGAAAGGAATGATGAGCCATGAAAATCTGAGATAAATACTGATGATGGCCCAAACCTAGAAAGACCAGATGATTCTATACCGATTGAAGAGCCAACAGAATAGAATGTCAGTAGAGCCAATTTGGGCATCAACCAACATTTGTTGGATACCTAAAGTGGCGATGATTCTATAACATTCCAAGATGCATACACTAAAATTATGGAATCCCTTAATCCAAATATTGATATTCCAGGTTCCATCATGGATTTTTGTGATTTTCATGGATAATTTCAAGGACTTAAATTGTTATTCATGCATTTTCCAAACAAAATTGTTCTTATTTACTTGGTTTTATACATAAAAGTTCACCTTATGCAGCTTTATCTGCAAAAAATGTTTCAAAGGCTCTTCAAGAACAAGGTATTCCACTCTATCCTTCTGTTAGATATGGATAAATACCTGTAGAGGATCCTACATCAAGTGATGCTCCAGAGCCTTCAAATATGATAACTGAACCAAATAAGAGGAATGCCCCTTCTAAAGAAACATCTTCTCCAATCACTAAAGGTGAGAATACAGGGGATGAATCCAATCCAGTAGCTAACTTATTATTTGGTAAATATAATCAATGTTCTGAATCATATCTGTTTCTTCTATTTGAAACTGAAAATGAATTTGATTTTTCATTTAGGTTTATCAGCTCCTAGATCAGATGGTGAATCTTCTACTATTACTAGAGGAGTATAATGTGGTAGCTCTTTAAGTGATCTGCTTCTAGAGTACATGTTACCTCATGGTAGTGACACAGATTCAAACAATGAGATGCAATATGCTCTTGGCATGGCATGTAAGAAGACATGGAGGCATATCTGGAGCATAATTGGTGAGAATCATTTAGATGAAAAGTTGTCCCATTTTTCCAAACTCCCAGCATTATTCTGCATATTGAGATTTATTGGATTTAATTATAGACACTTCTATGATGATATGAAAGAAATCTTTCTCTAACGGGTCTAGGAGCATAATCTGTGACAAGATTTTTAATAGGCTAAACAACTTTCCAATATTGAGGGCTTTCAAGCTACGGTAGCTGAGTTGGAGGAAAATCATTACATGAAATCGATCGAAATTAGCCAAAAAATCAAATAAGCCACAAAGGAGTCATTTTATCTTCAACAGCAACCAGATGTTGTTCATTAAAATCAAGATAAATTGAATCAAACATTGGTAGAAACCCAATTAGAGGGGGTATCTTCCATTTTAACTACAAAGGAAGCACTTCGTCAGGCCAAGGAAACTAGAGTTGCTCAGCTATCTCAACTTCAATAGGATGTTGAAAAGTCTTATGAAGCTGTTCAACAAAGGAAGAGTTATATTGAGAGATTATTTTGACTCATGACAGAGAGGCTCTATTCTGTTGATGTCCCTCTAATTACATATAAATGTAAGATATTTCTTGTCTCCAATAAAATGTGTCTTCATTCCTATTTTTCAGGATTGAAGTATTAATGTTAATGATGATGATGACCTTTTTTAACCATTAAACCTTCTTGTTAGAAAACCATGATTACAATGACATGAATGGGGATGCTCATAATTTCTTTATTAATACAATGGTCTTAAGAAGCATAGTTTGATTTTTTTAGGGTTTTATAGACAACCCCCAAATTTCATATCTTTTGATTTTTTATATTTTTCAATATTACCTAAATCATACAAAAATTTATGCTTAGTGATTTGGGACTTGATTTTTGTTTAGAGTTCCCCTTGCGGGTTCTCTATCTAATGAGTACCACATATTTTTTTGCAGTTTATAGTCATGCATGTTGGACTATAAAGGGCTTATATTTAGAGTCAAATATCTTTGACCATATATTTTGAATTTAGTTCCTAAACAAGACTTTGCAGCTAATAATTACATTAATATTCATTAAATATTTCCTAGGGTAATCTTCAGTCATGATTTTTTTATTGCCACGAAATTTAAAACTTGTATCAATATAATGAAATTATCTTCCAAGAAAAAACCTACCATTATTTTACAAAAACCCCATTATGAAGGTTATAATATGCCAGGCCAACTGGAGCATAAACGGCATAGCCAAATAGTGGAATCATTTGACTGAAAGACCCATTATGTAGGAAACTTATGTAAGGCCACCTAAGGGCATGTGCTGCATTGTCTGAAAAAATATCTCTTTGTGGTTTAACATTTTACAGCTGATGGACTCTGGAAAATAATATTTTGGTGACTCAATACCATAGTGGGTTGCTTTTGACAAGAAAAGGAATTTTAATAATTAAAGGGATACTTTTTACCGACATATGTCATAAATAGGAAAACCATTTCTATACAAAATTGGTGTATGAGGAATGGTTAAAATTTATCTGAAAGATGAATTTCTGATATCATATTTCTCAGTTTCAGATCATATGGTGAGGACATTTGTATTGTGTAGTTTTAAGTCATGTAGTGAGGACATTGTGTGGATTTAATTTAAGGTATTTATCTCGGACCAATGGTATGATATTATCCCAAATTCTTAATAATTTTTTTAGAAATATACTACCATATCCAAGTATGAAATGTAAAATTGTAAAATATAATTTAAGAATTTCATAATCCAAAGGATGACATGTGAAAAGGGATAAAAGCATTAGAGAAAGTGTTTTCCAAGAATGAAGTTAACATTATTTGACAAACCCGTTATGGGGGTTGTGTTATGCAGGGTCAACTAGGGCATATGTTGCATAGACAAATTGTGAAATCTTTTGATAGACATGCCTGTTATGTGGGGAACTTATGCAAGGCCAACAAAAGACACATACTGCATTGTCAAGTAAAAGAGATATTTGAAGTTTTACATTCTATTGCTAAAAGCTGATGAAAGCTTATGGAGATTCAAATTTTCCAAGACAAAGAGTTTGATTTGTGGGGAAAGGTACCTGAATATGGAGATGGTATTTCCAAAAAATATTTCCAAAGAATCATAGTATTATGACTCCTACAAAGGTATGACCCAAACATAGGAGTTATGGTGTCTTGAATTTTTAGGTCAAACAACTAGGACCAGAAAAGGAAACAATGTAGGACATGTCACCAAGTGAATACAAGTTTATTTCCTACTACTTTGAACACATGGAGAAGGAAATGTGTAAACCACCGTTTTGAAGAGTTTCAGATCGAATTATAGATAATGTGACAAATATATCTGAATGACTTTTTTAGCATACAAATTCACGTATATTGTAATCCAAGTTTGAAAGGAACAAAGACACTGTAACCAAAAATGAAATTACTTTTATTTGAAAAACCGGTTATGGGGGCTGTATTATATAGGGCCAACTAGGGTATATGCTGCATATCCAAAAAAAATTCATCTTCGAACTGACAGTCCAGTTATATAAGAAACTTATGCAAGGCCACCTAAGGGCACGAGATGCATAGTCTGGAAAAAATTTCACTGGTATTAGAAACTCTTTCACTAGAAACCGTTAGAATGTCTATGAATATCTGAAAACATTCAAGATTATGAGTGTGAAATATGGAAGGGGGTTATGCCCAATGGATATGAGAAATATTTTAACCAATATTGGCCATGAGTTTGACATCCTTTACATAGATCTAACTCATATGTAAAATGGATACTTTCTTTGTTTCCTCTGAATTAATATTATGAAGTGCAGTTTTCAGTCATACAATGAGGACATTGTACTGTGCAGTTTTAATTCATGCAGTAAAGGCATTGTACTATGTAGTTTTAAGTCATGTAGTGAGGAAATTGTTAATCACACAATAAATTGAGACACCTTATTTATACAAAGAATCCTTTTACCCTATTCCTAAGCCCACATGATCTATGCTCTGTATGAAAAACAAGGAGCAGTAAGGGTTTCTTCTATAACACAAAGGTGACACAACTGAAGAATATGGATGTTAGATTTCCATGTAGTTTAATGTCATGTAGTAATGACAAATATGAACCAATGAGAAAAGAAAGACTTGTTTTATCTAGATTAAGGGATAAACCCCATGTGTCACTATGTGTTTTGTTGAGGGAATGAATCAAGCAATATGTAGTTCTTGCAACATTACCTATGCAGGTATGATTCTTATACAATGAATAAAGGGTTTTTTATTGTGGTTGGGCCCAAGATTGGAGATCTAGGCATCTTACATATCTCAATTAGATTAGAATCTAGTCGTACGTAGTTCTTTAAACAATCATTCCCCATCCCGATCAAGTTTGACATGAAGATTGGGGGCTTTTGACACGTTCTGAGAGAACGGTAAATCTTAAGACATAAAATGGTATAAGGACCAAATCATATATCTTAAGGAAACACATTGTATAGATCTGATTCAAATACAAGAGGAGAAAAGAAAATAAGATGATTTTGTGATTATGGGTAGGCCCAAAATTGGAGATTTAGGTGTCTCAATGTATCTCATTGAAAATGAGAATCAAGACATACGTAGTTCTTAAAATAAGGTCTCTATATAGATCTAACTCATATATAGGAAAGAGATGGAATCATGTGCTACTAAGGAGTTGTAATGACGTCAATGATGTTTTCATATGGAAGCATCTAACGTTAAATAGAGAAAACCTAAGTCATATAGTTTAATGTCATGCAACGAGAACAAATGATGTCATTTTGTTAGGTGTCATACAACAACGATGAAGATACTATGCATTTTAAAATCATGCATCATGGATTCTTATGGTTTTTTTGCAGTTTAATGTCTTGTAACTAGGAAGTTATACTGTGCAGTTATCTTTCTTGTAGTGAGGACATGAGGGCTGTGTAGTTTTTTTTAATCTTGCAGCATGGACATTGTACTATGTAGTTTTATGTCTTGCAGTGAGGACTATTTTAACAACTACACAATGTATTTATTTAATAATCTTTCATTTTTTGGAGTTTTAATAAGCTCTCTATCCATTGAGATTAAGGAATAAGCTCCATTTTAATAGACCATATATATGGAATAACGTCCTTTCCACTTTGGCTCTAGCTTTGGAGGTTTTTTCCCTGGTATCATTGGAGTCCTAAGGACAAATAACAATTCATCTAGATGAAATTAACAAAGGAGAGCTTTATTATTAAAAGCATGTACTATTCTGTTCTGACAGATTTCTAAATGATGAAAAGTATGTAATCTTTTCCCATTTAATCGTTCCAGCTCATTAAACCATTTCGGAGACGTGTTATCTGTACACAACTGATCATAGATTTCAACTCTGAGTGAATTAAATTGCATTTAAATTGAAAAAACTTCTTCTGTTCCATATACCAATGAATAAGGAGTTGCTAAGGTGGTAATATTGGTAGTGGTCTGATAAGCCCACAAATCATTTAGATGTTTATTAGGCCATGATTTCTTATTTTATCCACTATCTTCTGGATTATATTTGATAGGGTCTTGTTGAAGGCCTCTGTCTATCCATTTTCCACTGCATGATTGTGAGATGAATAATTGTATTTGATATTATGCTCATTCTATAACTTCTTTACCTCAATTGAAGAAAAATTGGTGCCATTGTCCATCAATATAGTATGAGGGACACCAAATATGGTGACGATGTCATCTTTGAACAAAAATAACAATACTTTTGGATCCGACTACATTGAGAGGAATTGACTCAGCCCATTTAGAAAAGAATTCAGTATCAGTAAGGATATAATTGAACTTCTTAGCTGTAGCTGGATGATAAGGTCCTCCTATATCCATTCCCCATGTGGAAAATGGATAGAAGTATTTAGCTGTATGTAGAAACTCTTAGGGTGGATGAATGAAGTTGTAATACACTTGGAAAGGATGACATTTCATAGTGAAATCTTTGTAATCCTGCGTCATCAATGAACAAATGTATCCAAGCCTTTGGATATGATCAGAGAGTTTGTGCCCAGACTAGTGGGCACCACAACTCCTAAATGTACTTCATTCATGACAGTTGCAGTCTCTTCTCCATCAATACATCTGAAGAGGATTCCATCAAATACTCACTTGTAGAATATACTTTGGTGGTCTTGACTATCATAAAGAGTAAAATTGGCTGCTCATTACTAGATCTGTTATTTTTTCACCCCTATTCGGTGGAAATAATCCATTTTGGAGATATTTCATTATAGATGTTCTACATCCTATGGTATGAACATATGGATCCGAAATAGTGCTAATTTAATTAATTTCATCCATTATGGTTTTAAAAAAAGGTGATACCACACGATTATGGGTTGTGCTATTTACATTCTCATCCTGATTTGGATATTCCAAAGCTGTTGCTTCATTATCCAATGCATCTGGTTGGGAATTTTGTGGTTGTAGGGCAAAAGAAAGTGTGATCTATGAGGGAAATTCGGCCATTAACCCTCTGACATAATCACACAAAGGGATTAACTCTTATTTTTTGATTGAATATCATGCATTTATTTTCTTTATTACCAATTCTGAATCACATTTTACCTTCAAGTGATTCATTTTCTCCTGAAGTACCAAATTCAAACCTGCAGTGAGAGCTTGATACTCCACCTCATTATTGGTTCTGCCTTCTGATAATAGGAAGGAATAAGGCAATACTGCCTTTTCTAGGGAGATAAGGAAAATTCCTAACCCAAATTTGTTGAGTTTTGGGTTTTCCATTATCCTCCCTATTGGACATCTGAAAGCACCATCAAAGTACATTTTCCATGTTAGTAATTATCCTGAATAGATAAGACTGCATTATCATGAAGTTCAATATTTAATGATATATCTTATGCAGATGGATGCTTTACATGGAATTCGGAAAGATCATGGCCTTTTATTTCATATTGAGGCACAAACTAGAAATCAAACTGTTGCAAAATAACATCCCACCATGCCATATTCCCTGTAAGCATAGGAAGACATGGGATAAATTTGATCGGGTTATTGAGAGATACCAATTGGACCTCATGATGTTTCAGGTAGTGCCTCAATTTATGAACTACCAAGCTTAATGCTAGGCAACACTTTTTAGTACATGAATATCGATTTTCTGCCTCAAGCATAGCTCAACTGAGATAGTAACAGATGTTTTCATTCCCAACATCGTTCTTTCAGGCAAGGGAGGAACCTATTGATTGCTCTAAATCTATCAGATAAATAATAACTAGATTTCATTCAACGGATGGAATTAATACTGGTGGACTTAAGAGATAATTCTTGAGGGCATCAAATGCTTTATGATAGCCCTCAGTTTATTGGAAGGTGACTCCCTTCTTCATTAATCTGCTGAAGGGTAAACATTTGCCTGTCAAATTGGCAATAAAGCGCCAAATATTGGCCAAGTTTCCTTGGAGTACTCTTAATTATTTCAAATTCGGAGGAGCTGAAATACCAAGGATTGATTTTTTTTCTCAGGGTCAACTTCAATACCATGATTGGTGAATAACCAAGCTAAAGAACTTTCTTAAGGTTATCCTGAAATCACATTTCAAGGGTTTCATCTACAAACTATGTTACCGAAGTTTAGGGAATATGGTCTCTAAATCAGCCAAGTAATTTGAATTTTTTCTGGATTTGACCACCAAATCATCCACATAACATTCAAAAATCTTCCTTACGAAGGGTTTGAAGATATGGTGCATGGCACGTTGCTATGTTGCGCCTGCATTATTTAAACCAAAGGGCATTACCTGATAGCAAAACACACCATCAAGGGATCTAAAGGCTATATATTCTTCATCCTATAGGTCCATAAGGATTTTATTATACCCATAATATCCATCCATTAAGGAAATAGATTCCTATCCAGCCATTACATCAATTAAAATCACATTAATCCGAAGTTAGAAATTGTCATGAGGAAAATTATGGTTATGATCTATGATATAAATGAAAACACTAATTTTCCCATTAGTCTTTTTTACTAGGAAAATATAGGCTTTCCATTTGGGATATTGAACTTACCTGACAAATTAATCCTTTATAATATTATCAACTTCAACTTCAATTTTTGAGGCATGAGTTCGGTGTGTTCTTCTTGCTACTTTCTTGAATCCATGATGTTCTTCTGGAAAACCCAAATGATGGGTGGATACATTATGATTAAGTCCTAGAATTTCTATATAATTCCAAGAAAATATATATTAATGCTGCTTTAGAAATTAAGTATACACCTCTTTCTCTTCAAAGGTCATGGACGCAGTAATTAGAGTGGGGCATGGATCTTCTTATGTACACAGATTTATATCTCGGATCTTATCCATGGTTGTAGTGACACCTTCCTCAAATGTTAGAGAAGCATCCCCATGATATTCATATACTTCTTCATTAAGTGTTACCTCTTCTTTTTTCACTTGCATAGTAGATAACAAGGGTAAACTCTAAGAGTTAGAGGGGAAATTAGTATTGGAACATCCTGAAGAAGAGGCCACCATATCTGACACTACTGATGGCGAAGGGACTTCCTGTGATAATAAATAGGAAATGGTGGATTGAGATTCAACATCTTTGTCTTCCTATATAATTTCTACAATTTCTTATACTCTGATTGACAAAGTAGACTCTTGGTGCAGTTTCGTAGATGAAATGTAAACATCTCCATTTAGGCTTCCATCATTACTTGGTGGATCTACAGTTTCTCCCATGCTATCAAGCTCAGTTACCACAATAGACATTTTGGAATTTATTAGATGAGTGCTTGGATTTGGTTTTACCTTTTCAATTTGATTAATTGGTAACACATAATTTGTACTCAAATGTATGAATGGGTTTGTTGGAATCTTTTCCAATCCATTCAGAGCGTTAACTATGGTTATTTCTTTTGTCATGGACTTCATTCTTTTTGTGTGATAAAACACTTCCTCAGTGTATTGAGATTCAAATGTTTTGAATAGAGCCTTTTCAGCATACAATGTCCTGATTTGACCATTGAAACAGTACTTAATACATTGGTGGTATGATGAAGGTATGGATGCTTGTTGATGAATCCAATGCCTTCCAAGCCGAATATTGAATTTTGTGTCCTGAAAAACAACCATGAAATTTGAATTAGACGCCAGATCTCTAAACTGAGTTCTGAGTGTAACCTTTCCCAAATTTTCTTTCTCATTATTATCATAATATTGAAAAATTATAGAGTAAGGAGATAAGTCAGATTCATTCTGACCTAATCGATGAATTGTACGAAGAGGAATGAGGCTGACTCCGAAGCCATTATCAAAGAAGGCCTGCCGGATGTATACATCATTGACTTTTCCAGAAAAACACAAGGGTCTAATATTTTCATGTATAACATCATCTTAATCTTCATCTGTGAATGATATGACTGCATGATATTCTGTTGGATCATTCTATATAAGGTAAACCACAGCAAAAATAGCTCCTGTTTCAAACTCTTGAGGACTTCACAAAGACTCAATAAGTGCTTCTCAATGGTCTTTTTAAATAGATAAGACATCAAAAAATTATAACTTGGATGGTACTTGGTCCAATTGCTTCAATACATCATACTTTTGATCCATAATTCTTCAGTTCCCATCATGGAAATGCGGTTTTGCAGGTGTCTTGGAAGTTGATGTACCTTGTATCGGAGAAAAAGTAGGAAATACTACTAGATTTGGTACATTATACTGACTAGGTCTATTTATTTGCTGAGAGGAAGGCATTGTGACTTCTAGTCAGTCCTCCAAAATAATTTTTTCAGAAGTAAACCTTCCTTTCATGGAAGAAACTCAATGTTATTTTTGATCCCGTAGAAGGGTTCTTCCACGAGTTTTTGATGCATATATAGTTTGAGCAAGGGTGGAGTAAAAATGGTGGTTTCTATAATTCCCACACCTTCCCTTCTATCCTTGAACCTAGAATCTTTCTCTAGTTCTCCAATTAGATATATGGAATTCCAGATAATTATAATCAAAATCTCCATTGGTATAATGATCTCTTAAATGGATAATGTTAACAGAAACAAAAATCAATTCTTAATCAGATAAAGACTCTCCCTGAGAGGTTAATTCTGATTGTGCTATTTAGCGGGGCAGTGTCCATGCTTTTGAAACAAATGGCATAAAATCTACCATGGTCAAGGAAAAATTTGGCATTAATGTGATCTTTTATTCTTTTGACTACCATTTTTATTATGATCACAACTATTCTTTGAATAATGACCTTTTAATGATGGTGGTTTGGTTGTGGGAGGAGTGGCAGAAGACATCGTCTATTTCAATTGTGTTTATAAAATTGAATGTGTCAGGTTGATCGTTTTCCTGATCATCCAATTATCATATTTTTGAAAAATTTTACTTTTGACATCTGTCCATTTGCATTAGTCCTCTGGATAAGTAGCTGTAACACATTATACTTGATCTAATGAACCTTTCAATTTTACTTGTCTATAATCTACTATCTTGTGTAAGAGGTCCTTGAAAACAAAACATTACTGGATAGGATTCCCTAACATCTATTGAAAGGGAAAATAATTCGTAATATCTTCCTAATTTACATTATTTGGTATCTTCAGCCTTGGAAACTGAAACAAATTGTTTTCCATATATGAGATGAAGTGACCAATAACTTTTTCTTTCTAGGAAGAATAAGCTTTGTTCTTTAATTCGACCAACAGTTTCTGCCTTTGATCTCTTTGATCATCTTGATGACGTTGTCATTGCTGCTAGTGCTCAAGAGGCAGATCCCATCAATGTGATGAAGTTATTGAAGTATAAGTAGGTACAAGTGCCTTCTTGAGTTTAATTGTAACAGGATCTTCCTTTCCAATACTTATCCCTGTAACTAATGGAATTACACAATTTTTAGCATTAGTTTATGTAATATAGTCTTTTATCTGTTGACAGATTGAAGTAATGTCTTGAAACCCTCCTATGTATTTCATAGAGATCAATGGTGTGTGTAACTCATCAAGTAGATTTGGAACAAAAATTGGTAGCAATTATTCTAGAGGGAGTTCTAGACTAAAGGAATATGTTAATCATTTCAATCATGAAATAAAATATGAAACTATTTCATTATCATGCTGTTTACAGTTAGTACGATCAACAACGGCCATCATTGGTATCATTGTGCTATATTTAAGTAGGAATGTTTGATAGAGATCATCGCATTCAATAATTGATCGAGATTGTAAACATGTATAGTAGAAAAAAACCGGTCCCTGTAATAACTACAGAAAACCCCTAAGCATTACTGGTTCTTATTGTTGAGTAGTTCCCGTCATGGGATCACAACGAGAAAAAAAGTGTTATGTGTTGTTTTGGATCTCCCAAACCATTAAATATTTGGAATTCGGTATTCACAAAATTTGGTGGGGGTGGAATTGCATCCACCCATTTAGGGTAAGCTCTCTTTTCCAGATGAACTGGTGCATGTCATTCCTCCATAGCTTTCAATCAAGTCATTAATGACTCAATTGTATTAATAAGAATTCTGGGAATATCTGGATGAGTTGGAACTTGTTTAGGTATTGCAAATAGCACTTGAGAAGGTGCAATGACCGAAAAAAACACATATGGTGGTGCTGATATTTTCCTTGGATAACCCACATGAATAGGCCTACCTTGATGTGTCTGAACCTACCAGGATTGTGATCCCATTGGAGGGAATTCATTATCCACATATATAGTTACTAAAAATTCTCCTTTCTGAGGATCTCCTATAGGATTTTCAAGTTGACGACCTGTCTAGGGAGTATATCTAGCAGAAATTCTACTTAAAATTAACTCTTTATTGAGTCTTTTATACTCCTTCATTTCCAATTCTTGCCCTGAAAATATTTCTTCCAGTAAAAAAGATTGACCTTATTCAGTGGAAAAATGAGATGCAATTTTACATTTTTTGTTCCACTTGTGAGATGATTTTTAGAGGGGTGGGATTTGGTTAATTGAAGGCATACCAAGATTCTAGGTATGCCTTTGATTTCAGGTATGCACACCTTCTTCATTTTCCTTAGTGTGTACAGTATTTTGGAAAATAACATCATCTTCTAATTCCCCTAAACTAGACTCATTTTCTGGAGGATCTTTAGTAGTGGTATTTATGAAATTCACTAATTAATAAGGCGTCGATGGAATTCTGTCGGTATTTTTGTAAGATCTCCTCCCTCTTTGTCTTCAATGAGACATTATTCTCCTATATGAAGTATTCCTGGGAATATTTTGGCATACAGTAACCCAAAGGAAATCCTTTCATAGTTTAGTTGTATGCTTTCCTTATGGATTCTTCCCTAATCAAGAGAAAACTATCTTCCATTTTGGAGAAGATTGAAGATGTGAAAAATCCCCCAGCATTTTATGCTGGGGTTGTTCATGTTCTTCTTCTTCAAATATTTTAACTTTTTTTAATGAATTTGAATTTTGAATTAAATGAGCCCCCATACATTCAAGTTGGGGTGACACTTAAAATGATATTGCTGAAATTCGTGCAACAACTCTTCTAATTTTGCGAATTTTGGTTTAGACATTAGTTGGGTGGATTCTCCGACAACCAATCAAATAACCTGTTTTGAAGATTGATTTTCTATTTCATAAATTTTCACTCTCAAACGACTGTCATCCTCTAAGAGGGATGCCATCCCTTGATTTTTAGATGCTTGATGTAAAAGTAACTCAAATAAATTTTTTCTTTGGGCCTAACTCTGATGAAAGTTGTTTGAGGCCTGTTCTTGAGAGTACATTTTATTACATACAAAATCTGTTCATTGTGGACGACTGTGGGAAATAACATTTCATGAGACCACTTTTGACGGACTCTGATGATTTTGGAGTGTAGTGAAATGAAATGCTCCATGTGCACCACATCATCTGATAGGAACACTAGATGGGGAATCATAAATTAACTGGCATAGCCTCTTTAGAGCATTGAACCATGCACGCTGAAGTATTCTCTTTTATTTTTTATCCTTTGGATGTTGGGAAACTGAGAGAGATGCCAAGTCAATTTGGAATTGCAACGCTTTTATTACCTTTACATGATTTTGATATTCATCATATGATAATGCTTTGGTTTTTAAGTTAAGAGGAGTCTTCCATAAATTGAGGTAGATATCATGAATAAAATATTCTGTCATCAATTCTGAAATGTTATACTTGGAATTTTGGAAAGTCCAGAACATTACTGGTACTTATCCCTTAGCCAATTGTATCCTCATGTTTAACACATCTTCATCGTCTTTCACAAGAGGTTTCTCCACTTGGTCTGAGAAAAGTATATGTATTGTATTAGATGACAAATGACCCAAGGAAGGTTTGGATAATGACCATTCCATTAATATGTATTCTAGTTGAGAATGTGTTTCACCTTTTGATGACAAGGCATCATACATGATTGGCCTTGTTCTTGCATGTGCCTCGAGATAGGAGGGCTTTCTCGTCACTACATTTTCAATTATGGAATTTCCTTGACAATGCAAAAAACTACTATAGAGTGGACTTTCGTAGAAAATTCCATCATGGGGAGGATCCCCGTGGTGGATTATAGCAAGGGATAAATATTCTTGCTCCATGGTCTTGTGGCCACATGGAGGGTTTTTGTGGCTGTCATTCAGAGATAGGCCCTCTAGATTGACCAAATTTTCATAAAGAAAGCCTTCATGGTGAATTTTCCAATGAGGAACTTCGTAATTACTACAACAACTCCCATAACTTGGTAATGGGAGGATTAGACCATGAGATTCAATAGATAAATTTATGAGAGCTTCAAGATCTCCAGCATTAAGGGGAGATAAATCACTTCTTGACTCTTTATTTTACAATAGTGCTTGGTGAGACTTCTTTTTTGATGTTCTCATATAATTAGTTGGGGATACATGCTGGTAAAAGTAGTTATCTTTGGAAATTTTATGTGCATTCCTTGGAGTGGTTACCAAAACTGACCGATTACCACCAATTGGAAAGGGTGTATGTTCCTAATCTTATTGGGAAAATGATATGGGTGAGTATACCACATTACCCTATTTGAATAGAATAGATGTATGGATCTACTCCGGGATGTCATGCCAATGTGTCATCCCATGTGTGGGGACATATTAATGTGTATGTTTCCCCGGTAATGTCGATGTGGTTGTTATAATCTCCTGGCATAATTCTAGAATATGGGAATGGATTTGCGTCAGTCCTTTCACCATTGATAAGATATGTTTGGTGACCTCAGTGACCGGAACAGGAATATACCTCCACTCCATATCTAGATTAGGTGTATGTGTCTACTCTTATCCTTCATTTCCTGTCAATGGATATTGAAAACACTCATGCATGGGGGTAGAGAGTTGGGTCTATCCCAAATTTGTCATTGGATCTTTCTGACTGACTTCTCTGGGTGCTACCAAACACTACTATTAGCAGAATTGATGAACATTGGTAAGTGAATGTGCTTGCTAGATGTCTCCCGTAAAGTATTGTTGACAGAATTCCTTCAATACTGGAAGATGGGAGTACTAAAAGAATTGGTTATTGTAAACATGTGTATGTTTCTATTTACTAGTTTTCACCACATTAGATTGAAGGGCTTCTTTAAATGTAGTCAGATGAGCCTGCTGACTGGTTGATAACTTGTAATAAGGTGTATGTACTTGTTCTAATTACTCCATCGAATTTATCTGGTGGTATTTGTGGATGGATTCTAGATGAGTCTATTGGACAAAAAAATTAGGACGGACGGGTGTATGTTCTCATTCATTGTTTGCCATCAAGTTAGGCTGATGGACTTCTACGGAAGGGGTAGGGTTAAGAAACTGCTCCAAATTGACCGGACGTTGTCCCCGATAATTCTTCTTGTGTTCTCGGGTATGAGAGATATGGGATGAACATCCACTGGCAACACCCCCCTCATGTTGGGGGTTCGCCACCATGCAATTCTGCTAGCGGAGATTGCTGGTGGGAGACCTCAGGAAGGACTCCTGCATTCTTCAATTGAGTCCTTCAGTGGCATCTTTTTCCACCTCCCAGTAGTATGGGAGGGACTGATTATTATGTTCCAAGGGAAAAGACCCAAAAAGGTTGAAGATGGTTGTTGGCACTCTCTATTTCTTAATCATTGGTTGTCGTTGGCCAGATGATTGAGGATTGTTTTTGACCTGGAGGGCTTACTGAGTAACCTCCAAAGTCAGGATTGTACCATGCTGATGATATTCCTTTACCATCACATTAGAGAACCAGCATTAGAGACACCGGGTTGTTGATGATGTCCTTTCTATAGATAGGGATCCAGAATGAGCAACAATCGGGAAGTTCACATATGTTTTCATGAAGAAATTTATTTTTGAGTGAAGGGAATTCTGAGAAAAACTGAAATAGCCACAAACTCCATTAATGCAACATCTTTTTAGATGGATAAATTCATGATTGATAGCTTTGTATGGCCTTCCCTTATCAATTGATAGGGGCTTATGACGCACACCTATCGTAGGGCATGGAAAAAATTTCTAAATTTCCTAAGTGTAGTGTAGTGATTAACCATAGGAAGTCTCCTTAAGAGGAGTTCACACAAAATCAATTTGTCACATTAAAACCAGGGTAAAAATGTTGTGTTTTTGAAATGAAATTTTAAATTCAAATGATTGAAGAACTATGATATGAAAAAAGGTGATTAGGTCAGGGTCGGTTTCTTAATTATAATGCTATCCTTGTTCAAATTAATTCAATCCTCTTCTTCTTTGTTGATTAAAGTGAGTCTCCACAATCATTTTGTCTCACTTCATTGGTGAAATTATGATGGTGAGAGAAAACCTTACCAAGATCTTGGTTTGGTCAACTCTCCTTCCATGTGTAAAATAGTTGTATTGAATATCCTTAATTGAATTGGGCAATACCCAATCGGGTTTTGTTTATCCCAAACAATCAAGAACATTCACTGCACCTTTTACACGTATTGACGATTGTCGAGTACTTCACCACTAATCCCTGGTCTATTCCATCATATATAAACCATAAATTAGTGGAGGGAGATTATGATTATTTTGCCAAGGGAAAAATCAATAACAGAATTAGTATTCAAGAATGATCGCACTTGATAATTAAATCTTATATAATAAATTGAAAACAACTTTGAAGAAGAAAGAAATTTATTCAATTGCATCCAAGAACTCAAGCATTACAATGTAGAAAACCAACTCTTCCCCAATCACTCCAAATGTTTACCCCAACATGGTAAGGGTAATCGAGATGAATAGGGAAGAATAAGGTATTAAAAAACTATGAAAAGGAAAATAAATAAAAGAGAAAGCCAAAAAGTTCTCCTCCTTGGTGTCTTAGAAGGAATTGGATGGAATGAGAGATGCTTTGAGAGGGTGGAGATCTCCTCATTTTATAGCCATAATTTTTCCCCAGAATGTTGATGCATTTTATACCCATTAAATGACATATTAATGCGTTTATCCCTTCTTGAATTTTGTTCATAATTCTCTTGGGCGTTTCCTCTCAAAATCTCAGAGGCATTGGATATGTATTCCGAGGGTTATGGCTGTTTTACTCTTAGAATTTATTCTATCCAGTCAGACTCTCCAAATCGCAAACCTCCGGATTAGGGTGACTTAATGAACCATTAAAAGGCATATTCACGTTGCCTTACCTTAATTAAAGATGCTCAAAAACTCCTTTCGCGTGTCCCCACCGAATGTCACAACATTTAGACACACAATGAATTAGTTATGGACCCCACACCAAAAATCGGCAGAACTGTGAATAGTTTTCATGCTCTCACTTGTGAGCTTCTTTTGAGCTTCCATATGACCAATTCAGATTTTAGTCCAAAAATAGTAAATGAAGCCCTGTATGTATAAAATCTTAAAAAGAAATAATATTTCTATTTATATAATTGTATCTAATGTTATGTCCAAACTACATAAATAATTTAAAACTGTTAAAAATCTGAAATGGCCCATTTTTACTATTCAGCTCAAAATAACACCAATATCATAAAAATGAAACAATTCATCTTAGAGAAACACTTTTTTGGGTTTAAAACAATGATATTAAATATAAATTAATTGAAAATATTTGCTCTATAAATTCCCCCACACTTATAACTTGGACTCCTGGACAAGTAAACATCAAAATAAAATCAAATCAAATCCAAAACACATACCAATGAGATCTACCAAATCCATACTAAGAAACAAAAAGATAGCATGCCTCATCATATTTTTTTTTCAAGTTCTACATTTTAGATTTTAATATATTTCCACTTCATTTTCTATCTCATGAACAAAAAACACCTACCTCACATTAATTTTCTCTCATCTCACAAATGTAAATGCTCAACAAGGATTTTCTCATCCAAACTCACATAAGAGTCACCATAGGATTGATAAATTCCTACTTATCCACCCGATGTGAGTCAAGGACATGTGTTTCTCATGAGGACTTTTTAGGGTTGTTTTGTTGCTTCTGGTTAGTAGGATTTACATGTTAAAAATTCTGAAGCCGAAAAAGGAGGGCTTCGCTCTTTTTGAAGAAAAATTGCAAGATTCTAATTTTCACTCAAATATGGTCTCCTTATATTAACCTTTGTATAAAATATGCTCCATAATCATTCAATTAGCTTAGTAGAAAAAAATTCAATCCTTTCAAACATGATTTTTCTTGAAAGCTCCAGATAGGCACAACTTTCTTTTTACATCAGAAGCTCCAGAAAGGCAAAACATCTCTTATCATGAAAGAACCAAAAAAGGCACAAATTTTAAAAAAATGAAATGTTCATAAGCTCTTAAAAATTTTATAGTCCACCAAATGTATCACCAAATGATGTAGTACATCACAAGTCATCTTCCCCCATACTTAAGTTCAACTGGATCATGCAATTTCACTTCAAGAGCATGTAGAGTAGGGAAAATTGTCTTGTAATGTGGCTAACCTAATAGGCTTTTCATGGCTACTAGGAGCTAAAATGAAGGATACATGTAAATGTGGGCCATAATGAAAAGGATTATTTTGAAAAAGGGGCTTAAAACCAAATAAATGCCTCAATCATTTAAAACACATGTACCCCAAACCCTCAAGTTTTGAAAGGAATAAATCAAATTATGGTTTAAGTAAGAATGGTCTGGTTCTCTCAAGAATTGAGGTGAATGGAAAGAATATGAAAAAAATGGTTTAGTAGCCTCACAAAAAAAAGTGATTTCAATGATATAGACAGTGAAATATGGCATGGGTTTCAAAAACCAGTGTAATTTTCATGAAATTCTAAAAGATTTGACCTCAAAACAAAGTCATTTCAGTATTCATTTAACCTCAGTTTCATGGAATAGATTGGTTTACTCATTGACATGGGTTTCAAAAATGGAAATGAAAATCATTTCAGCTCAGAAGTTTAAAAAAACACCAAAAACAGATAAATAAACACACAAAAATTTGAAAACATAATTTTTTTTAATTTTTTAATTTTTTTTTTGAAAAAAAAAACACAAAATGAAAATCCTAAACTACCAAGGTTTCCTCCCCCACACCTAAATGATGCAGTGTCCTCAATAAATTCATGTTGATTTAACATGTAAGCCAATTTTAAAATCACTCCCAACATCAAGCAAGTGTGAAAGAGAGGTACAACCTGGTGGCTCTTATTGATAGACAGGTTGGAGGAGCGGGATCTCCTCCACTAGTTTTGATGGCAGGGTCCCAAGGAATTTATTCAACCTAGTCCCATTCAAAGTGAATGGATCCTGCTCTCCATACATTGCAATCTGGAATCACCTTGAGTCTGGAATTGAATAGAAACACTTTATCTCTAGGATGTAATTCTTTCTATTGGATCAGCTTGTCATGAGCCACTCTTGTTCTATCTTTGTAAATCTTGGAATTTTCAAATGCATCTCTTTTAATTTCCTCCATCTTTTATAACTACATCTTTCTCTCTTTCCCAGAACTTCCAAGATCTAGATTCATCTTCCTCATAGCCCAATACGCCTTATGCTCCAGTTCCATAGGTAGGTGACAACTTTTCCCATAAATCAGTCTATATAGACTCCTATCAATCAGGGTCTTGTAGGTTTTCCTATAAGCCAATATGGTATCTTCCAACCTTTGGCAGCAATCCTTCTTGTTTGGATTAATAGTCTTTTCCAAAATTCCTTTGATTTCACTATTGGAAACTTCAGCTTTCCTATTAGCCTGTGGATGATAAGGAGTTGATGTTTTATGATGCACCCCATACTTATTCAGAAAACTCTCCATTATCCAATTACAGAAGTGAGTCCCCTGATCACTGATGATTTCTCAGGGAACTCCAAACCTACAAAATATGTTAGACCTGACAAAATCACAAACAATTTTAGCATCATCAGTCATTATGGATTTTGCTTCCACCCATTTGGAAATATAATCAACTCCAAGCAAGATATAATAATTTCCAAATGACATTGGGAAAGGTCCCATAAAATCTATCCCCCAAACTTCATAAATGTCACAAAAATTCAACTGATTTTGGGGAATTTCTTGTATCTTTGAAATATTTCCTGAAAAGTGAAATTTTGCACATATTTTGCAAAATTCATGAGCATTTTTAAAAATTGTGAGCCAATAAATTCAATATTCGAAAACCTTCCTTGATTTCCTTTGAGGTACAATGTGGCCTCCAAAATATAATGTTTGACAAAAATCAATGACATATTTAACTTCACTTTCAGGTAAACATCTTCTTATTACTTGATCATTGCATATCTTCTAAAGGAATAGATCATCCCAAATGTAATACCTATATTCAGCTTTCAGTTTTTGAATTTGGTTAGAATTGAAATGAGATGGGACTTGAGATGTTACCAAAAAATTTACTATGTCAGCATACCAAGTCACTTCTCCTTCTATCAAGTACAACTGCTCTCCTGTAATTTGATCATTCAGTGGGTCTCTTTCTGGAACTTCAATTTCTGCAGTGTTTGGCAGTCTATTTAAGTGATCAGCCCCTTGGTTCTCAGATCCCTTCTTATCCTTGATTTCTATATTGAACTCCTACATCAGTATCATCCTTCTCACTATCCTTGGTTTAGCATCAGCTTTCTTCACCAAGTACCTCAAAGATGCATGATGACAAAACATAGTGATTTTAGTTCCAAGAAGAGATGATCTAAATCTTTCTAAAGCAAAAACAACTGCTAAGAATTCTTTTTCTGTGGTTGGGTAATTTAATTGGGCAGCATCTAAAGTTCTATAGCCATATTAAATTACTTGTGGTTTTCTCTCAATTCGCTGAGAAAGGACTGCTCCAACTGCTTGTTTGGATGTATCACAAAGTAGTTCAAATGGTTCTTCCCAATTTGGAGGCTGCATCACGAGTGGTGAAATCAATCTCTTCTTCAACTCATCAAAGGATTCCCTACATGCACCATGGAAATAAAAATCTACATATTTCAAAATTAATCTAGAGAGAGGGAGATAAATCTTACTGAAATCTTTGATAAACCTCCTATATAATCCTACATGTCCTAAAAATGATCTAACATGTTTCACACAAGTAGGTTAAGGCAATGAATTTATCACTTAAATTTTTGATTTATCCACTTCAATTCCATTTTGGTAAATGAAATTACCAAGTACAATTCCTCTTTGAACCATGGAATGACACTTTTCAAAATTTAAAACAAGATTTTTTTCAATGCATGTATTCAAAACTTTTTCTATATTTTTCAAAAAATGATCAAAATAATCTCCAAATACTATGAAATAATCTAATAAAACTTCCAAGAAATTTTCATTGTGATCAGAAAATATACTCACCATACACCTCTAAAATGTACCTGGAGCATTACATAATCCAAATGGAATTATTTTATATGCAAAAGTACCAAAAGGGCATGTAAATGTCATCTTCTCTTGATCCTCGGGAGTAATGGGTACCTTAGAGTAACCTAAAAATCCATCCAAAAAGCAATAATGAGTTCTCCCTGCCAATATTTATAACATCTGTTCAATAAAGGGGATGGGAAAATGATCTTTTCGAGTGAACTGGTTCAATTTCCTAGAGTCAATGCACAATCTCCAGCTGTTTTGAAATCCCATAGGGATTAACTCATTCTTTTCATTCCTCACAGTGGTCAGGCTAGTTTTTTTGGAATGAAAGGAATAGGGCTAACCCACTGCGAATCTGAAATGGGATAGGTGATCCCAGCTTCCAAGAGATTCTTGATCTCCTTCTTCACAACCTCCATCAAGGTGGGATTCAGTCTCCTTTGGGGCTATCTAATAGGTTTGGAATCTCCCTCAAGAAAATTCAATGTGATCATATTTTTGGGTTTATTCCTGAGATATCACCTAATCTCCATCCTATTCCCTGAATATTCTCTCTCAAAAGCTCAATCAATGATTTTTCTTTTGTTTTTGAGAGATTATTAGAAATTATCACTGGTAGTTTCTCTACCTCCCTAAGGTTTAAATATTTCAAATTAGTGGGGAGTGGTTTGAGTTCAAGATCAGGGGGATGCTCAAGGGATGAGACTAAATTGATGTTTTCCACTTCCAAATTTTGGACCTACTTCACACAAGAAACCATATCATATTCCTCATCATTTAACAAATCATCAAAGAAATCAGATGTTACCTCTTCCTCCCACATGAAGTCAGAATCTCCAATATCTTCAGCATCTACATGTTCAATAATATTTCCTAGTGAAGAAGTCTCTCCTAATTCTAATAATTCATAGAACATACCTGATTCTTCAATTGGTTCTGCACCAACTTCATGTGAAAGAGAAAAGAGGGGGTGATCATCTGATGGGTTCCTCATGGATTCAAAAATCTTAAAGTGAACTATTCTCTCTCCAAACTCCATGGTGAGTGTTCCTTCATGCATGTTGATGATCGTCCTTGCTGTTTTCAGGAATGGTCTTCGTAGGATGATGGGAGACTAGGCTGATGCTCATTCTTCCTCCATGGCAAGGACATAAAAGTCTGCTAGAAAGATTAATCCTCTCACTCTTATAGGTACATCTTCAATGACTCGAGCAGGGAAAATAGTGGATCTATTTGCAAATTGTGCCACCACCCAAGTTGGTTTTAGTTCTCCGATCTGCGAAGATGAAAACACTGAGTGAAGCATCACATTTATTGAAGCTCCAAGATCACATAATACATTAGTAAAATTTAAAGAACCAATAGTGCAGGGAATAGAGAAAGTCCCTGGATCTTGACATTTTTTGCGGTATTGGTAGTGTGATCAATGCTGAGACTCTTCTTCCTAAGTTGATTATTTCATTTCCATCCAGACTCCTTCTTTTAGTACACAGCTCCTTCAAAAAAATTTCATATTTAGGGATTTTTTTGATTGCATCTAGTAGTGGGATGTTAATCTCAACTTTTCGGAATGTTTCTTGAATTTCTCGTTGAAGTCATTCTTCTTCATCATTCTTTGACTCAACCAATACTGATGGTAATGGTGCTTGGATATCCTTTTTCTCCCATTGTTGTTTTTGAAAAGGTGTATCTATTCTTTCCTTTTGAAACCTTGTTATTTCTCCTTTATTGTCAACTCCATATTTTTGTTAGACAGGACGAGCTTTAGAAAATTCCCTTTAATCATCCTCCTCATTTTTTTCTAGTAGTGTGAGCTCCTTCACGCTTCAGGTGGTGATTAAACTAACATTGTTCATTGGATTGGGAATTTTTTGTGAGGGAAGCTTACCTTGGTTATTGGTGAAAGCACCCATAATGCTTGTAAATTAATCAGCTAGCTTGTCCATTTGATCGTCTAATCCCGCAACTCTTGTCTTCAACTATTGATCTTCAGTTATTGGTGCACTTATGGATGGTTGATCATAACTCTTCTGCTGGAATGGTTGTGGTTGGAAATTTTGTTGTCGTTGGAAGGGATGCTTATAATGTTGTTGGAATGCTATCGGGTTCTGATATTGCTACTGAAAAGGTGCTCTGGCTTGGTTCTATTGAAACCCATAGCATGGTTGGGTTTGCATTTGGTATTTCCTTTATTGATAGGATGCAGCACAACTTTATATCCCCTGCACTTCTGGACATTGATCAGTGTAATGAGAATTTGAAGAGCATAAAACACATAACTGATTTGGTCCTTGTTGTTCCTTCACATGGTTCACAGTTATTTTTCACACTAACCTAGTGCGTTCACCCATTTCATTTCTAATTAAATCTACTGAATTAGATGTTCTTACCTCATGGATTCCTCTGGTGATTGTACCTCTGGTGCAAACTACAGTGAATTTTGTGCAATCTTTTCAATCAAAACTCGGATATCTGTAGGTGATTTGTCAATGAGTTCTCCCCCCGATGATGCATATAGTAGATTCCTATCATTGGCAAGAAATCCTTGGATGAAGCACACAAGGAATTGGTCCTCTTCTATTTCTTGGTGTGGGAAACTTTCAACAAGCTTCTTGAAACGTTCCCAGTATTCGTAGAGTGTTTCTCCAGTTGATTGATGGATGATATATATCTCTTTTTTTATTGCAGTGCTCCTGGATGTTGGGAAGAATCTTTGTAAGAAGCATTTTTTAGATCTTCCCAGTCACTAATCTCCCCTGGTTGCAGATTATACATCCATTCTTTACCTATTCCCTCTAGTGAGAAGGTGAATGCCCTCCACTTCACATACTCTTTTGCGACTGCTTGAGGTTTGAAGCTGGAATAGACATAGGTGAATTCTTGAATATGTCGATTCAGATCTTCACCTACAAGACCATGAAATTTAGGAAGCACTTTGATCATGTTAATTCTCAATTCAAAATCATTTTCTAAGGCAGGAATTGCAAGTTGCTAATTTTGATTGACAAATTGAGGTGCACAGATGTCACATAGAGTTCGGTTGGGATTTACAGCCATTATTACAGGTTTAAAGTCTTCACTCAAGGTATCACTTGAATCGGTGAGATTTATTTCATCGAAATATTTTGGAAGATTTTGATTTCTCAATTTGGTTATTGTGCGCTCAATTTCTAGATCGAATTCCAATTAATTTCTATTTGAACTACGGGTCATTCAACAGAGATTTTTTTTTAAATTTTTTTTTGAGGCACTACCTCCCCAGAAACGGCGCCAATTCACACGGCCTTCCCTTAATTAAAGATTCTCAAAAACTCCTTGTGTGTCTCCCCACCGAATATCACAACATTTGGACCCACCATGATGAGTTGTAGACCACACACCCAAAATTGGAAGAACTATGAACAGTTTTCATGCTTCCACTTGTGAGCTTCTTTTGTCCTTCCATATGGCCGATTCATCTTTCAGTACAAAAATAGTAAATGAATCCCTGGATGTGTAGAATCTATAAATAAAAGAATTTTTAATTTTTATTAGTGTAGATAACGCTATTTCCAAACTACAGAAATAATTTAAAACTTTTAAAAATCAGAAATGGCCCATTTTTACTATTCATCTCAAAATAACACCAATACCATAAAAATGAAACAATTCATCTTGGAGGAACACTTTTGGGGGTTTAAAACTATAATATTCAATATAAATTAATTGAAAATATTTTCTCTATCCACCTAACATGTGGGTAACATTATTAACATGGTTATGTATTCACGTCGGGTTCACAATTATTGTTTCATTGTTTTTTTAAACTTGTATTCTCGTTATAAGAATCACTACATCCAAGATGTTTCTGTTAGATTTATTTATTGAACTAGAAACATCCAACAGTTCTTTATCTAAAGGGGACCTTCTTTCCAAAGGTAGTCATTCGTTAATTTTGATCTCCACAATACTTAAGAATGTGCATTGGTCGAGAGGATGGGAGGTCGGACTCATCACACACTTTTGGGGGGAATTATTGTCTATTCTAGGAATCTCTTTATAATTTAAGATATTTTCATGAATACTTATTAATTAACCATGTATATCATAAGTAACCCTTATAATTTTCAATCACTTATTAACATGTGTAGAGTTTAGAATCACTAGTATGCATACAATGTTATGAATTAATGGAGATATTTGTATGTATTTGAGGTTTTCCATCAATGTTATCCACTAATATTTTATTTCAATATTATTTTATTCATCATTATGAAGATACTTGTTTTTAATCCACTCAGTGGGGAACTCTGGAATTAATTGTCAGCCAGGGAGATGAATGTTTGGTTTGATTTTGGGATCATGCACATAAAATGGGCTACCAATGTATCCTTGTAAAAGGAATCATATCTCTCATAGTTTTGTGCCACTAAATAGGACACATCATACCATTTAATGTCATGTGATAAGGACCTAGTCGTATAGTTTAATTTCATGTGGTATGGTCATCTAAGCGGAAGTTTCTTAGACTAAACATTGTGTGGTACTTATACTGAAGCAGCCCATGGAATGTGGAAAGGATATGGGTTTACAAGTAGGATCAGACCCTATTGGGAATATGAACCAAGGAGAACAAGGTTGATTTAAGGTATTGGGTTTGAACCTCAAGTAATTTTCCTACATATCCCATATAGATGGTAATCAAATCCCACATAGTTCGATTAGTCTCAAAGAAGAGTATAATTCTTTGAGAGAAATGAGTTTGGGATTACTTTCTGAAAAGGATGCCTTTGTGATTTGAAGATTTAATTTGGGGCTTATTCCTAAGGAGGATTCCTAGATTAAGGGAATTAAGGTTGGATTCTTGAAGAGGATATACAGTGAGCTCAGGCCCTAAAAGGGATTCCTACATATCCTG
The DNA here is from genome assembly GCA_963277665.1 of Viscum album. NCBI lineage: Eukaryota > Viridiplantae > Streptophyta > Magnoliopsida > Santalales > Viscaceae > Viscum > Viscum album. The sequence continues at coordinate 254,633,620 of OY728143.1, read as the reverse complement.
TTGTTAACAACAATCAAATTTATTGTTGGTCCTTCCAATATCAGTGTTTGTGAACATGTTGTAATCATCATGAATCTCTAATCCCATGTGTATCATGATCGGTGTGAGAAAAAAGAGGATTTGAAAGATTCAACAATGACACATGAACTTTTCCTCCTCCGTTGGTGGAAGAGGGCGCACCTATGTCGGTGAGGGTGGATAAGGTCGAGGCTACTCGGGAAGAGGGTGAGGCGATGAGCCTTCCCTCTATACACATTAATTTGGAAAAGGTTCCAATGAAAGGAGGAAGGTATGAAGGTTTGAATATTATACCAGGATGGCTGCCCATGGTTACAAAGCCCCATGGGAGAGGGAAAGGGTACCAAGAGTCCATGTTCCCATCTCCCCACTGTTCATTGGCACTGAAGAAGAAAGTAGGAGCGGTGATACTACCTACTGTAAGAAAATCTATGGTCTTACGTCAGGATGGTTTCCCTAAAATTTATCCTCTTACGGTAGGGAGATATCTCTTTTATTTTTAAAAGAAAAAGTATGTTTGAACTGTACCATCCCCAAATAGAGACCTGAGGTTCTAGGCCATCTTTTCGAGAAGGGATAGGCTAGGACCCAACCCTCCTCTAAACCGGGAACTTCCCAACAATGTCTCTGGGAGAAAGTTCCATGTGAATGTGGATATACAAACCCATAGACATTCCATGTATCCTAAATCCCTTATAAAACAAATGTGGGCATCCTCTGACTGTGGAAATATAAACCCAAATAGAAGAGAAGATGATGTTCCTTTTCCACATAGGTACCCTGCATTGATGTACCGCACAGATATACCATGCATGTATGATGCATAGGTGTGGCGCACAGGTATGATACGCAGGTATTCCACACAGGTTTGGAGCACAAGTATGTCGCATAGGTGTGAATGATGATTGAAGAATGTGTTTCACATTGGATAACCAAACCAATGTAAAAATTGTAAAATATGTTCAAAACATGCTTATCCCATTTAATTTTCTATTCTCTCGTGTTTTAGAGAGCTAACTGATACAATTTGAGTGATCTTGGTAAAATAGATACACATTGGGATATTTAGAGAGTCTTTTAACTTTTTCAATCTCTGAAATGAGGAGCCCAAGGGTCCCATTTATAGACATGGTTGGCGCCTGGTTGAAGAGACATTACCCAGGAAAGTTTTTCACCCGAATCCCCTACATAGGTACTCCACATAGGGGTATTGAAATTATTCTGGCATAGAGCTATGTCATGTAGGTCTATCGCATAGCTTTGCCGCGCAGGTCTGCAATGCTGGTCAGTCACGCAGATCTACCGCGTAGCTCCGCCACATGGTTCTTTTGAAGTATTTGAATTTCCATTGAACTCTTTGAACCTTTTTTTTTGAATTTTAAAATATCCATAAATCTCTTCATAGTCATTTTTTAAGTGGTGTCAACACTCATGAACTCCTCAGGTTGGTGCAATAGCTTATGTGACAAATTGTTGTGCATTTTGATCCATATTGGTTATTATGTCACGAGCGGCGGAAGGAGTTTTGTCAACCAAGGCACCACCAGCTGATGCATCAATCATTCCACTTTCCATGGGTATAAGTCCCTCATAGAAGTATTAGATTAATATTTTATCACTAATTTGGTGGGTGGGGAGCCTGAGAAAAGTCATTTGAATCTCTCCTAGTATTCATGAAGGGCCTCTCCTTATGATTGCCTAATGCCACAAATTTCATTCCTAATTGATGCAGTTTGGGAGGTAGGGAAGAACTTCCCTAAAATGAGTCTTTTCAGGTCATTCATGCTCCAAATTGTGGTAGGAAAATATTATAGCCAGTCTTTGGCTAGACCATCAATGGAGAAAGGGAAGGCCATAAACATAATTAGGTCCTTAGACACATTTTGGGTTTTCATGGTGGACAAGACTATGTGAAACTCTTTGTGATGTTTTTGAGTTCCCTCACCAAGAAGACCATGAAATATGGGGTGTTTGTGAATGAGTCATGATCTCATCTCAAAATTAGCTGCTTCCTCGAGATATTGGATGTACGTAGGTTGGTACTCCACATCCAGGTGGTCAGTTCTTTTATTGTTTGATTATTTGCAGCCATGTTTTCTTGGATTTTATTGGGTTCAATTTTTGATTTATTTATGTCAACCTGATGTTCCACAAGGGTTCACTAATTTTTACTTGATTGAACTTCTCTAGATGCCTTGATTTTTTTGTGAATTGTCTTTTCAATTTCATGTTCAAATTCAAGCAGTTTTTCTTCTTCTGACTAGGTCAAGAAAATAATTTGTGAAGATTTTTTATGATTGAATATGAATAAAATCACATAATAAGTTTTAATGGAGAATATAATTTTATACAAAAGAATTATATAAAATGATATGGGGAAGAATAAGAGAGAGGGAGATAGAGAGTGAGAATACACAAAAACTACCAAAAATAGAAACAGAAAACTAAAAAAAACATTCAAATTGGGGTGGGGTTTTGAAAGAAGTACTAATTAGTAAGTAAATTAATTAAATAAAAGAAATAAAAAATATAAATGATCTGGGATCCCCAAAATCATATCCAAATTTGATTGTGTGGTCAAGTGCATCAAATTAGTTTTTTAGTTTTAACTAGAATTTTTGAAGTATAGCAGCAATCCTTGGTCGTCTATCGACAGATCTTTATATAATTAATTGAAAAACAAGGTATTGATTATGAAGATAGAAGGGGAATTGTATTTAATAAAACTTTGGGTTTTATGATTAAAGATTAAAATATAAAAACTGAAGCTATAAAACAAATTAGAAATGAATAAGATTAATTAAACGTTATCAACCTAGAGGACTATCATGATGCCCATCCTTCATCCCTACAAGATAAAGGGTTTAGATATTTTAATATCTTGTTTGTAACACTTATTACCATAATTCTACTAAGTTTATAGTAGGATAACTCATAGGTTTCAGTTAAAAACACACAATGATTCACCAATCATCGCTGATGATTGGGTGATTTTGGCTGGACTTCATAACTGAAACTCACCAAGGAAACACACACAAAAATTGATGTGTTGTCCAGGTTTGTATGTTATTTCTTTATGATAACATTACATAAATATACATGGCCTTGACAGTGCTTATGTGAGTTCAATTGACCAATATGAACCCCACCAACACCGCAATTGAATGAGGGGGGAAAACAGATGAACGTTCTGTGAAACATCACATGAAAGGGTACCCCCAAACATGATCATTTGAGTTTGAGTATAACATACCAATATATTACTCAATTAAATAACAATATAGGATAAATAAAAACAACATTCAACCTGGAATTAAAAATATCAATCAAAATAATGCAAGTATGAAGTTTGTGATTACATCACATTCCTCTCGGGTGATAACACGGGGTTTAGAAACCCATGGGAGGGGAGGAAGAAAAATATGTTGAAGTAGCACTTACCATACCCTCCAGAGAATATAGAAATTATGGGGATACACGTGTGGTACTCCCTAATGGTAGCACCCTACCTTCTGGCCGAGCTCCTAAATAGGGATCCCAAGGTACCATTTTATAGGAAAATTGGAAGGTGGTTTTGGGTATACAAATTTCTTCAAACCACTTGTACAATGCGTTGTGGCCATTAGCCAATAGAATATCCCTTTTGAAAAGAACTATAAAGTTGTATCCCCACTTCTCGACTGTCTCCACTAAATGTTTCGCATCAATTGGACAAGTGGATCTGGAGATGTGGGCAGGTTATAGAACGCCACTTTTGACATCGCACAAATTTGGTGTTTGGATAGATCAGGTCAGTTTCACCCCTTTATGGAAGACTTTGTCTTGGGTTCCTTCATAAGAGTTTTATCCCATTAAAATTTGGACCATAAAAAAACATATGAGTCCATTTGGATTCACCTAATGGTCTAAACAGGCACAATAGTGGAGAGGTCTTCATGGATCCATGCAATTTTGGCCCATTTTTCTTCCAATTCATCATGGGCCCTTCAAATCGTTTCCTCCTACATTTAAATCATCAAAAAGGTAGTATTTCCCATTTTGATAGTGATAAAAACAAAATTATTGAATCAAACATGAGGGTCAACTTGTTATTATTATTTTTAATTTTCAATACAAAACAAGTTCAATATAATAGTGTAAGGGTGAAAAAGAAATAGTGAATCGTTGTACGATCAAGTATTATAATACACATATAATGAATATATATGGTTTTTATATCATTTTTTACTATCATAAAATTGGAAAATCATGATATAATTATGATAACAATGAATAACAAGTCAAAAAATGTATGAAAAACTAGGCGGTTATCACACAAAATGTAAATTTAACGTGCAGTTGTTAATAAATGGGTAATATAACATCATAAAAATAATATATTGTACTAAATATAAGATAATGGTTATTTTGAAATTTATAATATACTTTTATATATTATACATGATAATTTTATGGGTATGATGAGGGTCAATACATAAGGTATGGGGATTTCTATTCTCACTTTTATTTCTGCGATACTTATTCATTATTCACCATTCTTTATGTTGTGTGTTATATATAATATCCATTAATTTATTATATTATGATTAAACTTAAATAAATGGTTACTTATATATAAATTTTATTATCACACTTTCATGTGGTTTTACCATTCAAAAATTACCAAATTAGTAAGATAACTTTTTATCGATTTTCCTTCTTTGAGACACAAGTTCAATTATACTTATATATTCTTTTAAAAGGTGTATATATTACAATTTTACAAGTTATATCATGAATATAATTATTTTAATAATATTTTAATTTTTATTTATTTTTATTCTCCTATATGTAGTGTATGATTCAATGTTATCAGGTGGTAAGAGTCTATTGAAACAATCTCAATGTTTGGTGTAATGTTTTATGATTATGCTTTCATTGATGAAATATTATGATCCATGTATCAAGAATTATAATTAATTTTATTCTCCTATGATCAAGTATGATAACTTTATGTTTTGGTAACAAAAAGTATCTCTTTTTTACATAAGATAATTAATAACATGTTTTTATAAAAATCCATCTTTATTTCTCATTTAGGTCAGAAATATTTATTATTTCAAAAATGTGTTTTCTAAAAAATGTTTTAAATTTTTTTTTAATATTATCCTATAATGATTAAATGGAATTTTTACACATGTTATACCTTTTTAAAAATTGTTTTATAATGAAAATTATTTTAATTTTTTGATCAAGTAATGTATCTAAACTTTTAAGGTGAAAAAGAAATGTTAGGCATGTATGGACTTACCTACCATCATGACTATCATTAACTTAATGCTTACTTCTTAATTTTACATGGTTATTTTTCAAAATATATTTGTATTCATAATTTTCAATAAATATTTTATTTTAAAAAAATATCAAATAAAAAGTTTTTTTAATAAATATTTTATGTCTTAAAAGTGTTTTAAATGAATTTCAATTTTCCTTTATATGTTTTTAAAAGGTTGTTTTGAAAGAAAATGATTTAAATGATATAAAATATTATTTTATAATTTTTTAAAGTAATATCAATGAAAAAGGGATTTAAACATTCTTTCCATATTATTTATAATTTTTCAAAGAAGAATTTTTTAAAAAAATGCTTCTTTTAAATGTTTTCAAGGAATATGGTTTTCAAAATGCGTTCACGTTTCTTTTATTTGTTTTCAAGGATACTTTGTTTCAAATGTTTTCAATTATATTTTATAAGGTCTCATGTAAAATAGTTTTCGAAGTATTTTTAACCTTATTTTTTATTTTTCAAGGAAAAATATTTTCAATATGGTTTCATGTTTCATTCTAAGTTTTCAGATTATTTTGAAAGTAAATGGTTTTCAAATTGTTATATTTAAAAAAAATATTTTTCAAAGTGAAAGGAATTTTTTCTTCAAGAATATTTTTAATGATATTTAAAAATTATTTTCTATATAATAGACATCTATTTATATTACTCATGCCTTTCTAGAAAATGATCCAAAGTATCCATTAAAATCATTCTCTACATGGTTTATGTTTTTATGGAATGATGTTAAGGAAACTTATTTCTCTTTACCTGGTTATATAACTATAAAACCCCATTCTATTTCATAGTTTATATGTTTATGAAACCTATTCCCACTTCTTGGGTTGTATTTTTAGGGAACTCTCTTCCTTTCATGAGTTATTATTTGATGAAATGAATATGAAACATGTCTTGTTTCCACTTTTTATGATATGATTTCATATTTATGATACCAATTTCATTTCATGGATTGTGATAATATTATTTATGATATTTTGTAACATGTATGTATTATTTAATTATGATATTGGTTGGACATTTATCTCCCTCTAAATAATTGGATAATGATTTATATCTCAAGTGCTAGACATTACCGGGATAATGAGTGAACTCGGTTCTGTAAAAGAATTTTTCCCCTAAGATGGTCTTAATAGTGAACCTGGACTACTAAGATGGTTATGGGAATGAACCATGACTACTATAATATTATGGTGAGTAATCTGTTCTACTAATATGGATTTGGTAGTGATTCCTTTAATTCTATGGAAATAATTTTACTTCCTTATGTGTCTACCACAATGCCATGTCTTATTCCTAGGTTATGTTTTCATGGATTATTCTCTTGGTTCCCTTATGACCCATGTCTTATTAACTAATAATATTTCTTCCAGGATTAATTTTTTTGATCTTTGTTAGGAATTTCATGATCATAAAATTTCAAAATCACATTCTCACTCCCTTATTCCCATTTTATACTTACATATCTCCTTGTTTACCCTTACTCATAATCAAAACTAACCCCTTTTGTGTTACCTTTCCCAAGGTTATGAATATATGTATTATGTATGATGTTTCTTATAAAGGTGATATTTATATATAACCTAGTGGGAGATAATTTATCACACATATGTAATATTTTTTATGTATCTATATTTACAAAGGCACTAGAATAATACAATCCTTGGGCATTTTTTATATAATGTATTAAGTATTCTTGAAAAATGATATAATGTTAACATATGAAAATTGAGGGTATATAAACAGTAGATTTAATTGGTAGGTTATTACACATTTTTATATAACGGAAATAGGGTTTAATAACTATGAACTGAACACTTAAAAAGATATGTTAAACTATAGATCTATAGATTCATATTTCATGTTTGTCACATAGTTTTCCAAACTGCAAGAATGATGTGTGCTAGGAAAATCTTGTAGAAATTTTAATCTCTATAGTTCATATATTTAATCAACTAAACCATGTCCTACTCATGTTCTTCCAACTTTTTACAATCAAAATTAACTCAAAACATCCCAAACTAAGGGTACTCACATGGTTTCTCCTAAACTGGGTGCCCTAAATTGTATGTTGAAGAGAGATTGAAATAAAAACACAACCTCAATATTTATACATATAAAATTTTAAAACAAGTATTTAATTAAAATAATTTAATTTAAATAAATCTATAGTGACATGGGGTACGATATTATAAATAGTTAAATTCTTAGGGAATAGTGATAATTGATAAAATATTTTTTTGCATTATAAGTTAAATATATGATCAATTGCATAAAAAATATGTAAGCGATAAATTTATCAACCTCACATTCATAAATTATTATAAATATTAAAAATAATCAATAATATTTATACACTTGAGAAAAAATAGTAATTAAATCAATGTTTTATTCAAAAACACCATCTTCTAGACTTATAAATACCGACCATCACCACCCCAATTTTCCTCGCACCATAAGATTCACATCTTGTGAAATGTATATCAAGATACCTATCTTTTAAAACAAATAAATGTTCATGGGGTTCTGATCTCTTCAAAATATTTCCCTTAAATCTCCAAAGTTGATTAGAAAATGAGTCTCCCCAAAGTGTAAGATAAAAACTCATATTCACTCTCTTTTTTCCTTTCTATTACATCTTTTCATCTTCTTCAACCTAATAAATATTATTAAAAAGATCCATTCCATTAAAAACATTAAATTAGGATACTATAATATAATGTTTCAAACAATATAATTAGCACTTGTTTTTTATTTTCAACAAACAGTCATTCATAGTATGTATAAATACCTATTAGGATGTTGTCACTAAACAATAATTACCACCATCATCAATGGTTATAAAAATTATTTTATGGTAAAATTAAAATTTAATAATTATATTATATTATTATTTATATTCTATAAGGAAAAAAATCATAAAATTGAAAAAAAAAGTTCACCATGGATGGTAAAACCACCTAAATGAAGACACCAAAATATGACAAAACGTATATTAATTTATCTATGCTTAAGGTATAAAAAATATTAAAATGTGTAACCATTATAACATTTATAATAGAAAAAACAGCATATCATTAATATTATAGTATTATAGACTCATTTGATAATATTTCTTACTGATTTTGAAAATTCGATTCAACCCTATAATCGTGAAGAAACACCCAGGATGAAGGACATAAACATAATGATTTAATAAAGTGGTTATTATAAAGATGAAATAATGACTACAAATGAAAAAAACATGAATCATGTCTTTAAATAACTATTTAATAAATATAATTTGATTATTTATGAGGTTAATCTCATTTACCAACCTGATTCATCACTCGTGTAAAATAGTTCTTTTCACACGCCCTCTTTATTTTTGGCTGGGTTCTCCCTTTTTTTATCTTTATCTTGATCATAGCCACATGTTATACTTATATGTAAAAAACTTTTCTATACATAAATAATTCATTATCTATCTATTTTTGGGTGAAATTAATTATTTTTTCATTCCATTCTAAATTTAGCCTTTAATGAAATATGATTTAATAAAACTTTTCTATTTCATACTCCCTTTTAGGTATTTCCATATTAAATTATTTTACCTACTATGATTTATAGAAATATTCATTTCTTTAAATATAATTATCATGGTTAACTTATTCTTTTGGGTGAAAACAATTCTCTTCTCTTCTTTAATGTTCCTTCACCCATTTCACAAAAAATTATTTAACATGGTCATTTTTGTATCTATTTATCTACCCTTTCTTATGAGTTTTCCTTGACATGAGATATATATTTATGAAATATGAATATTTATTCATTTTTGAATGTCTAAAATGTATATATTAGTTATTTTCATATTAAACATTAAAATATATTGTTTTTTATACTTTGAGATATGATTATGCAATCTATTTCCTTCTCATGTGTTTGTCTAATGCTTATACTTTATATATGATACCTTTTTATGTGGAACACATGTGCATGATATATTATGATGTCATGTTGGGATCAGAATTATATTTCCCTACCACATATTAGGAAATGATATTATACCAATAAAAATCATGTATGGTGTATGGGAAATTATCCTTGTACATTATTTTTTTATTCATTAGTTGTGAGCCTCGACTTATGTTTTTGACCAGTTTAATGTTTTTCTGATTTATCATTCTTCTTGTGATTACTATGTACTTAGGATTACATTAATCATATTACATGACTCCATGTGGCAACTTAACATTCATCTTATTGATCATAGATGATATGTGTAAAATATTCATGGGACCAGTGAATTTAAAAGAATCTAAAAATGATAAATCGTATTAAAATAAAATAAGAATTCTATGGTAAAAAATAAATTAATATTTTATGAATAAACAATTTTTTTGTAGAGAGTATGAGGAGTGTAAAAAGAATAAATTAAAGGAGAGGGAATGTGTATTTTTTTGTATTTTGAACCACAAAATTCCTAGTACCACTGTTCACACTCTTATGATTCTTGAGAGATATGATATACACTAAGATAGACCTATATTTTAAAGGAGAGTAACAACCCTTTACAATATTGTGTTTCAACCATTGTATTACAAACCCCAAACCCTACAATTTATCCATGTGTATTTGAAACCCTATAAAATTCATTTAAATGTGTGGGAAGATATAACCTTTCCTTTATCCAACCCTGGGTTCAACTGATGACCCTTTCCTTTTACTAGATACAGGGTACCAAAATTGATCCTTATTTTTTTGTTTAGGTTATCACTACCCATAAATACCATTTCTAGAGATTTAACAGTGTGTGTGTTGAGTGATTATAAATCAATAGAACATTATAAGGAAAATAAAATTAACTACAACTATATGAAAACATTTAAACCAATAGAGGATTCTTATGAAGTGGATTTTAGTGTTTAATAAGAAGATTTTGTTTTAATAGTATATATAATGACATGGATGGGGAATTTTACAAACTAAATGTATACACAATGATGTTTTCAAATATGGAACAATATATTATCTTCTTGATAGTTGGTAATGTAATATTATATTTTTAGTGAAAAAAATGAAAAAACAATTTCTAAAATATATTCACATAATTGTATATATGATAAAACATTAAATTGATCACAGTATCACAAATCACCTTTAAAATCTATGTTTTCGAGAACATATCCTCATATAAACTCCATATATTACTTAAAGTTTCCTATCAGAGTAATATAACATAGAGAGGGGAAGGGGTGAATCAGTTATACTCTTTTGATTTTATGTTTTAGTTGAAGCAACCTCTACCACCTGTTAGAGATATATATTCCCTACTGAAAACAAACTCAACACACACCCAAAGGTACACAAAGATTTACAAGGTTCACTATTCAATAAGAATAGTTACGTCCTTGGTATGTTTGGTAAATTTTCCAATACCATACAATCCACTAATAAAAAAAATCCTTGGATTATAAAATGTAGGAAGTTTCTTTACACTCATGTAGCACTATGATGCAATTCAACTAGTGCACGTGCATCCTCTTAGAACAATTGGGTAATGAAATTTCTTTTTAATAACACATGTTACCTGTGCTTAATTTAAATTCAAAAAATGTATTCAAATTGTAATAAAATTCATCAATTCCTCACCCCGAAGAATGGTAAGAACTACCTAGACTTTTTTACGAAACACTGAGTCATATTCCTCCAAGTCTGATTCTTTCAAAACAAAGATCAAAGTCTTATTCTTTCAAAACAAAGCTCACAGTATGATTTTCAAAACCAAGAACCCATTATATTTCCTAATAGAAAACAATATATTAGAATCGGAACCACATCAATTCCTGAATACAATTGTCAAGCTGAAATAATACAAATGAATCAGCACCACCCAAAAAATTGTCAATCTCAATAGAATTGATCTTTTCTTCCCTCTAGAAACCCGGAGCCTCTTTCGCATCCGTAATGAACAATGTAAGTGTGTACCAAGTACAACGTACTTTTTTCTATTTTATAGGTGAGCCGAAACATGTTTAGTTGGGAATCCCAAAACACTTTCTTTCTCACTTAAATTATCACAAATCTGATTTTTACCTAAAATGTCGGAGCAATTATTACATTTTCAACGCTTATGTATTCATCTCAAATGTTCTACAATATTTATCTCTTCTTTTCGAGACTCCCAGTTCAAATGTAAATATTATTAAAAATTATGAGAAATATATGGGTTTGAATCCAATTTTCTCATACAGATTTCTTCAAAACAATTATTAACACTATACCAATTGAATGTGTTTGAAGAAATTCCCTTATCCACTTAAGATGCAATCACCCTTTTAAATGAATGTCTCACCCTTTAAAATTCATCCATATATCTCTAATTTCATTTCTTTTCACTTGAACCTCTTGAGAAATCACATCATCACATTGAAAACCCAGTTTTTGAATCATGACTACCTTCATGACTTTGAATTCATTGGGGATTACCTTTAGCATCATCTGAATTCAATTGGAATGTATTATATCTTTTCATTCATTCCTACTTATTTATTTTCATCTAAACACACGAATGTTATTTTCTGAATACAAATGGCCTAGATACTATTATCATTAATATGATCTTATCGGGTTACGATCATTTTGGTTACAATCATTCTTGTTATGATCATCCCGGATACAATCATTCTGGTTAGGATCATTCTGTATATGATCATTTTGGATATGATCATTTTGGTTACGATTATTCTGGTTATGATCATTCTGTTTACGATCATTCTATTTATGATCATCTTGGAAATGATCATTTTGGTCATGATCATCTTGGATAGGATCATTCTGGTTATCATCATTCTGGTTACAATCATCATGGATACAATCATTCTAGTTACAATCATTTTGGATATGATACAATACAATAAGAAATTGATGATCCATCTCAGTATGATGATTTTTTTTTTGAAATTGACGATCCACCTGAGTACGATACTATACAATCTGATATGATTTATTCTCAATTGACATCATCTATTTTTTTCTTCTACCAAAATATGTTTTTTTAGAAATAATCAGTCTCTCACCTTCCATCATAATCATCTCCTCCATCGCCCCCACTTTCATCATCACAACCTTCCCATCAATACCACTTTCATAGACACCACATTTCCATCAGTACCACATTAATTTTTTTGAAACATAATTGGTACTATATCTTAATCTATATACAATTGTTTTGAAAAAAAATCAACACATCCTATTCAATCTGGAAATGATTGTTTTGAAAAAAAATTTGTACCACTTATTTTCTGATTGTTTTGAAAAAAAATGTAGTCAATTATTTTTTGATTGTTTTAAAAAAAATCTGAATATGATTTTTTTCAATTGGAAGTATCTATTTTAATCCCCTCCTATCATTATTCCATCACAAGATCCCAATACAACTCATCATTTATAAGAAATACAAATTATAAAAGCATCATCACAATTGAAACACTAAATTCACATCGGTTCTAGTTTGAAACTAATGAAAATTTACTTCCAACATGATACATTCTCCATTGAAACTAATTCTTCCTAAAACTTATCAATTCATTAATAAAACAAAATCTCAAAACAATTCTTTGCAAAACAAAGTGAAGTGATTTCTTTTCATCCAAACCATCCTTGAAAATAGAAGACAAATCTTGAAACATTCATCACCTTTATCATCAGCTTGGTCCCAATAATCTGCCCCTTTGGATTTTGTTGTCAACCAAGTTTAATAAATCAATGAACATTGTAAACTCAAGAAATGGATTACATATAATCAATTCTAATCCTATATGAGCTAACTCATTATAGGAAACACGAATCATTAATATAAAGACAAAGCTATCAAAAAATGATCATGACAACCGCTCTCTTTTCTTTTTATACCCATTATTCTCCACAGAAAACAATTCAGTTTATTTTCCATAAACGACTCTAAAATATAGTTAGAATAGATCAGACACTAAACAATGATGAATTTACATCTTAACCACAACTCTCTCTTTTGTGAAATAGATTTATGAAGGAAAATAATTCTCCCCCTTGAGAAAATAATCCAAAGGTAAGATGAGTGAGGGGACAGATACACATACCTCAACCTTGAAGATAAAAAGGTTGGACAACCATGATCAACCTCATTTTTTATAATGATTCCTTTTATAAAGGTTTTGTGAAAATATAAACAACTTGTTCTGATGATGGAACATACTCTATCTTCCATTCATTATTCTCCACATGTACTTTGATGATATGATATTTGATATCAATATGTTTTGAATGAGAATATTTCATTGGATTCCTTGTGATAATTATTGAACTATGATTATCACAACCTAATGGCAATGTAGCATCCTAATTAGCTGCAACATATTTTTCTTCAGTTGTACTAAATTTTACGGAGTTTTTTTCTTTAAAATCCAACTAACACAATTATTTTCCAAAAATAATACCCCATCAGATATGGATCTTCTTTCATAAACATTTCCTAACCAATGTGAATCATAATACCCAAATAAATCAATACTATCTGAGCTAAAATACCTGAATCTGAATTCTATTGGGTTATGATGTATCTTATAATTCTTTTTCCAGCAATAAGTTGTGATTCTCTTGGAGAACTATGAAATAGTGCACGTAAGCTAATAGTATAAAAAATATTAGGTCTAGAGGAAGAAAAATAAAATAGGATTCCAATCATATTTCAATACTCTTTCAGATCAACTTCTTTTCCTTCTCCATCTTTACTCATCCATGTTCCCACTGAAATGTGTGTGGAAACAGGTTTTAAATTTTCCAACCTCTTCAGAAGTTCTTTTGCTTTATTTTTTTGGGAAAGGAAAACATATTATCTATTTTTTTGGACTTTTACCCTAACCAAGTATTTCTTTTCTCCCAATATGGAAATATCAAATGCATTCTTCATATCTTTGTCAAATAAGTGACATCTTCCTTGATCATTCCCAACAAAGATAATATCATCAACATAAACAATTACAATGAGATAATATTCTTGACTTTATCTGGTTTAATGATTGATATCCACTTTTCCTTTGTTAAAATTAATCTTTCATAAGAATCATCCAACTTGTAATACAATGCCATCCGAGATTGTTTTAGGCTATACAATGCCTTTTTCATTCTGCACACTTAACCTTCATCTTTTCCAATAACAAAACCACACGGTTGTTCCATATAAACCTCTTCTTCAAGATCACCATTTTGGAATGCCGATTTAACATCCATTTGAAAGATCTTATATCATCATTTTGTGAAAATAGCAAGAAAGATTATGATTGTTTCTAGTATTTCTACTAAAGAAAAGGTTTCACCAAAATCAATACCCTCAATTTTTGAATACCCTTTTCAAAACAATCTTTATTTGATTCTTATAACTTCACCTTTCTCATTCAACTTGTTCAGGAAAACCCGTTTTGTTCCAATGATGTTTTTGTTTTCAATCATGGGTACGAGTTCCCATGTATTATTATTTTCAATCAAATCCAATTCTTCATTCATTTCATGAATCCATTATGGATTCTGAAAATCATATTTCACCTCATTCATTTCCACAATTGAATACAAAGAGGTATGTGTAATGGAATTGGTTGTTCTTCTTATTTGAACCTTTTGATGTTGATCACCAATTATATTTTGTGCTTCCACATGTTTCCTCAGCCTTTGATATGAATTTTTATTTTTATCCTCATCACTATAAATAACCAAGTACGATTCTTCACATTTATTAGGATTATAATTGTTTGTATCCTTATCAGAATTATCTTCTTCAACTTGCTCAAATTCTTTTCGGAATAAACATGTTTCTCTTTCTCAGATACTTTAATCACTTTTACATAAACTAAATCAATAATTATTATGATGTCATACTTGATTAAGTCCTATAGAAACAATGGTTCCGAATATAGATGGAATTACTCATGGATTGCCTCCAAAATTAATGAGAATGGACATGATCAAGTAACATGGTTCTTCCCATTTCCACCTAGCTTCTATTATTTATTTAAGCAACACCATTTTTTTATGGAGTGCATGGGGATCTATACTCATGCATAATTCTAGTATGATAAAGATATTCTTCAAACTTTTTACTTTTGTATTCACCACCATTATCATTTCTCAACTTCTTCATATAATACTCACATTCTTTCTCAGATTTTCTTCTGAAACGTGTAAAAATTTTCAAAGAATCTGGTTTGTGTTTCATGTACATAACACATGTAATGTGAGTAAAATCATCAATGAATGTAATGAAGTACTTATCTCCATGTGTGTATTGTTTTCTTATTGGCCCACATATATCAAAATGGATTAGCTCGAGGGGTTGTTTTGGAAAAATATCAACTTTCTTATGCACCGCATTTGTAATCATTCATTTTTGGAAAATAGTGCAACCCCAATCTCTTATTCTTGGAAAAACAGGAAATTCTCGAACACTGTCTCTTTTGAACAACATGATCATATTTTTCTGGATCATATGTTCAAGCCTTTTATAATATAATTGAATCTCTTCCACCATACTCATATATAATGAGTTTTCTGAATCACCAACTTGAAAATAATTCCTCATTGAAAAATGTCACTATTTCTTATTTATTGTCTTTCACGTCCTTCAACAATTTCATTTCTCATTTCATGTGAGAAGAACACCAACTATCAAGTATCTAGGGTTGTTCTCCTTTCATGGATTTTAATGAAGTTTTAATAACAAGCAGTTTTCTCCATTATTTTCATTATTCACCATCTGTTTTTGAGAATTGAGAATATTTGGTTGAGTTGGGAACAAAATAATAAATCCTATTGAATGGTTTCCAGGTTGTTCACATCTTTCACAAATAGTTTCCTTGGGTTGGAACCTATTTTCAGTCTTCACCTCATTCTTTTCACATTTCTTCAAGACAACCTTTTCATTTTTCTTTATTTTAGGAGACTGAGTCAACTCAACCTATTATTTCCATAAACTTTGGGATAATAGTAATGTTTTTGGTCGAACCAACATATACTTGTTGTGTTCCCGAATCCTACACAATATCAGCAATACCCATAGAAGGAGCAATTTTCTCTAAAGCCTCGATACTGATTAGAATTGTGAAAACCTTTCTCAACCATATTTGTTTCACTATCAATAGGATTCCTTTTCTTCTTTTCATCCTTGATAGGATTATAAGTATTTCAAAAAAATTTAGATCCAGATAAAACCTTTTCGGACTCACGATTTTTTATAACATCTGAATTCTTTACTTCGACCACTTACATATCTTTATCAGCATTCTTCTTTTTAGACATAGTTTCTTTCTTCTTATCACCTATTGAAGTAATATTTTGATAAAATATATCAAGTTTCTCATTATGAGAACAATCCCCAACTTTAGTGATAATGTTTTGTAAACATAGGCTTTTAATTTCATCTTCGGAGAGTTTTTGTTGTACATGTTACAAATCTTCTTCATTTTCCTTCAACTTCACTTCGAAATGCTTATTACGATTCCTTTAATTTTAAAATTCATATTCAAATCATCAGTATCTTTAAAAATATTTTCTTTCTCATCAAAAAACATTCTGGGTTTCTTGAGAATTCACCTTCTAACTTTTTTTCTTTCTTTTGAAGTCTTCAAATCTTTCTCAAACATTCTTTCAACTCTTCTTTCAAATGCATTTCAAGATTAGTTTCTTCTTCATCGAAACTATTGATTCCATATTCTACATCATTCACTATTGAAATAAAAGTATTTTCATAACCATACTCAATGTATTTTTTAGATTCATCTTTACTCTCTTCTTCTTCATCATCTTTTTAAAATAAAATTCTTCTCTTTTATTTGAATAATTTCTTTTATTTTCCTTGGTCTTCCTTTTTCATCAACAATCTTGTTCTCTTTCTTTATTTAATATAAAAATCCTCTTATTTATTTCTTTGAGGGAAATTGGACATAATGGGATTAATACCTGCACATTCAAAACATTTCAAGGGAAGCTTCCCATTGTATTTCCTTGTACCTCTTTTCACATTGTTAGAAAACAAGGATATGATTTCATAAAGATTTTTACATTCATAATTTTCAGAGTCAGAATCACCAGATTCATATTTAGTAACAATATTCTTTGAACTTTCTTTCTTTATATCCTTAAAATATATTTCTCTATCAATGTAGAGACCCGAAGCTTAACGTACAAGGACATTACATTTCTTTTGCGGAATACTTGTTACATAAGAAAAACACACACACAAGGACCGTAATAGTTTAGTGTCTTTGAAAACTCAGAACATAATCTTCTATTCATGGTGAAAGATCTTCAACATCTCCCACAAAGATCTTCCTTTTTTTTCTTACCTAAAACCTTTCTTTATATCCTGGGGAAAAAACATAAAAGGGTGAGCTCAAATGCTCAGTAAGGGTAAACAAAAGAAATATCAATCAAATCATATTCATAAGAACATATCATTTTGGAAGTCTTAACCTGCAAAAGAGCGCATAATTTCATAACATGGGAAAAATCATAGTAGTGAAATGAAATCCCAATAATCATAACTTAAAACATGAAACTTTGTGATATTCACACATAATCATAGAGAATCATATCTTATTAGTCAAGACTCATTTCCAAGACTATCTTAGTGGACAAAGTCCATTTCTGAATCGATTCACCCTCGTTTCAGTCCTGTTTCACTGAACCGGTATAACCTACCATTCCAGCCATGTCTATCTCATGAGATATAAAATCTTTACCCAATGAATTGGAGGGAGATATAGGTCCCACCCATATCATAATGATACCATTCTTATGTGTGCCACAAAATCATAAATCATACATCATTGCATAACCCATGTAATAAAAATGAGAATCTTAAACATCGTGACATCATAAAACAATTCATATAAGATAAAGGAATTCATAAAAATAATTCCATCACAACATAATAAAATAAATGTAATAATAGGGATAGAAACAGAACCCCTTTATTATCTTAGATGGAAAATAATTTTGATAAAACACTTGAACTCTATTATTGAGGAAAATATCCTTTCTACTTCAAAAACATTTTTCCTTTCTTAACATGTCATACAATTTTAACTGAAAGAAGTTGATTAAAAATAAACTTAAAAACATGTAAAGGATGCTTCATGGAAATAATGTTTTAAAAATCCATTCAGGCCGTATAAAAACATTCTTCTCGTACTTTTGTCGGAAAAGTCAAAAAGTACCTCGTAAGAAAAACGACAAAAGATTCCTTTCATATCTTTTACTAAAAAATCACCAAACGGTAAATAGGTTTTAAAAAATTGTAGGTGGATGAAAATAATATTACATATTGAGGTAACATGGATGTGTATGATAAAATTCACCCCAGTAAATACCAATGTATAAGCAATCTCAGATAAAAATGAGATTGTGATAATTCCCTTACCTTATGTCTGATATGATTTGTACGTATCCGAACCTCCTCTTTTTAATGTTCCTTTTCTTCACCTCCACTTAAAGAACTAAGGATGGTCATTAAAGAAGACTAGGACCACTATGATGATACTAGGGAAGCGGAGAAGAGATTTTGGCAGGGTTTGGCCGAGCTTGAATGCTCAAATTGGTGTGAGGAGGAGAGGGAGGAGGTACCCTTTTATAAGGGAGGAGAGGGGCACCTTAGGAAAATCTCAAAATATTATTTTATATTAAGGTCAAATTCGGTTTATAATGGTTATAAAGGGTCTTATTTAGAAGATAAAGTGGGTATGGGTCGAAATCCTCTCATCCAATAGGATTTAGACAAGTTTAGGTTATTATTTTAACCTTATCAATTAGATTTAACTCTAAGTTAAATAATTTAACTTTTACCGTGTCTTTTTGTTTTCTTACACTATATGGTTAATAAGATTACTATATCAAACCAAAAGAACCCCAAGTTGTTTATTATTAACATATATAATATTATCTAAGTCATTTGGCCAAACCTTATATTTTTAGGAATAAAATAACAATTAATAATATAATATTTGTTTTAAAAACTAATTAATGTCAATTTTGACACTATTTGGTACATGATTTTTATGAAATTCATAATTGAATGGTAAGTTCTAACCAAGTTACTTACATAAACAATAACATGTCATATTATCCTAGAAAATTAGTTTAAGTCATAAAAAGTCTCAAATTACATTTATTTGGGCATTTATAACATCAATTATGTCAATATTTCATTAATAAGACAATTACTGCATCATCTTTGTGTCATAATAAATGATAATTATTTAATCCCTAAAAATTATAAATAAATTCCTATAATGTAGATCATTGTATTATATTTCTTGAGAATATTCATGATCGGAGTTTCATGAAGATTATCATTAGATTAAAATTATTATACTTATAAGATTTAAGAAAGTGACATGTTGTCACATTCTTTGGTTTTAATAATAATTAAATACTTTTCATTGAAAAAATTTAATTAAATGAATCTAATCCGACCCTTAGGTGATATGGGTCGACTTTTAGTCATCCAATAGGATTTTTACATTTGTTAGGGTAATTTTAAAATATTATATTTACCCTTTATTACCCGATTTACCTTTAACTATGGTAAATAAAATTTACCGTAGTTACTATTCATAATTCCCAAAAATAAAAAGTATCTTATTAACATAAATTGGATAAACTGATTCCAAATATGGAATCCATTTTTCCAAATTCAATACACAAAAGTTGCAGAAATTAAATTAAAATTAATCCCGTTGTCGAAAGAAAATGGGTTTTTCTTTAAAACATTGCAAAAGATTGAATTGATTTAACCTACAAATTCAAGGTAAAATAAATGCTAATGACATAAATTATATTAAATGGTAAATATATATTATATTTATACTTTAAAACCATTAAATATTATAATTTAACCACATAATATATTACGATGAAAAAAGTTTTTTTTTAATTAAAATATAGCGTTTTTTTATTATTCATTAAAATATAAAAGTTATCGGAAAAATATCAAAACTCTATCTAATGTAAATTTGTATATCCTGATTCAAAAGAAGAATTTTATTTTGTCAAATTGAACTTATAAACATTTCAAAAACTAGATTTAAAGTGGGTGCGCCATCAAAAGGCGGCAAAACTGCATTTTTTGAAAAATACTTATTTTACTCGAAAAATTTATATTGTTGTTATACGATGTTCTAGAAATGTGTAAGATGAATAATAATGTTATAAAATTCAAAATTTAGTTAACACTATTCATAACGGCTAGTTCATAACAATATTATAATAATATATAATTTTTTATTAAAACCCAGTATTGCGTACAACACACACTATCGAGGAAGGTCGCGATTGCATGTAATGCAAGACAAATCAGGGTTGAATGTTGCGCAAGAATCCTTCATTGTTTCGTATAATAGAATCCAACCATATTTCATTTATACATTTAATATATATATATATATATATACTCAATTTTGTGTAGAATAACTATTATCAAAATTGTGTGTAACACGATCCAAGAATAGTGTTACGTATACTGCAAGCTAATACGGTGTTGCGTATAGCGCAAGGTAATCTTGGTGTAGCACAAGACATTGATTAAATTAAAAGAATATTTTTCATAAAATCTCAGGGTGTTACATTCTACCCCCCTTAAAATGAATTTCTCCCTCGAAATTCATCGGGGTTATAAATGGTTTACTACTCAAAAGTTTGTTTAATAGAAACCCACATCGTAAAAAGGAATACCAAGACATGGATTTTAAAAACTAAAGTATGAAACATAACGGTTACCCAAATTAACTAATCATGGGGTTTCCACGTAAGAGAACATAGGTGAAAATATGGATATGGAAGAAAAATCTAACCATCACGTTCTGATGGAGAGTGTTAGAGAACATGGCTATGAAAAAGCCAACAATCACAAAGCTATTTATTTGTGATGATCTAAGGTACCATCTGATTAATCGGATATAAGGGAACTAGGACAAAATTTTTGGTTTTCAAGATGATTTCCCTAATGTTGATGAATTAAAAGAAATACTTGCATGATTATGGTACAATCTCACCGTTGTTCGTGAATTGAACAATTTCCACTTCATCCCTTAAAGAAATGAAGTTGAATTTGTTATTCATGATGTGTTAGCAGATCATGTGATAGAATGATGGGTCATTCCATCTCTTTCAAACAAAAGGTTAGAAAAAGTTATAAGTCCATATTATGGTTAGATTAATTGTATATGGTCCAAAAATGAACTTATACTTCATATATCATACCGCTTAATAAAATAAAACTAGTTTATACTAACTAGGGACTTCCTGTAGGCTAGTGGTAGGTGATAAAGGCCAGTCGTACTTCGGTTGTGGGTTTGATTCCCACAGCCTTGTCCAACGCGATGGGTTGTCGCCCGTACTGCAGGTTGTCCTTTTTCTAAAACTACATTACTATATCATCCCATCAATAATATCAAAAAAAGGTTATATCCCTAAACAATACTAACTTATGTCCAACATAATCCATTCCAATCTTTAGGCTTATCCAAAATACTTCGGTCCAAGGTCATATTATAGAGAAAATTATCACATGAATTCCATCATTTATCCCTCATATATCTTGTTCGTCACATTCCAGTCCTGAGAATACCATAATCATGTAATCTCTTGAAAAATGAATACCCATTGAATCTTAGTAAAAACATGAGTGTTGTCAAAATTTAATGCATTCCACATACCAAAAACCGAAAATTCTATATACTCAAACCATGATATAACTATTTCCTTATATCAGTCATGATCTCATGAATACTATCAAACATTTAATTTTCTCCTTATCCCTTCATTATGCACATATCATCTACATTCCAAAAATATCTGAATAATCTTTCATGGATACTGGTACCATTAATCATACACTTTCGAAACTCAAGGAAAGACAACAGTGTAACAATCCTTTGATGTCTCTTTATTCCATAGTACCATGGGATTACTTATACAACATTACACCTGATAAACATGTAATCATTCCACTTCATTCTTAAACCATTGACCGAGCTTCAACAATTCTTTCATCTCACATATCATTTGTACTCTCTTTATCATCATCAACATAAATACTACCCATACGACCATACTGATTTGCTTCATGATTCTTTACCTTAGGGAATTAGTTTTCATAATTCCCGTACATTCCACATTTAAAACATTTAACCATTGTTGATGTCGTAGCAATACCATTATCCTCATCCCTGGTGTTAACTGAACCTTTTCCTTTGCACTTACTGGCTTTGTGTCCTTCTTTTCCACACCCAAAGAATCATCCATTTCCTTTGAAAAATTCTCCTTGATGCCTCTTCCCACATGATTTACATAGGGGAAATTGATCTTTCTTTCCTCTATGATCATCATGAAACTCCATCTTTCTCTTATTAGCCGAGTCAGGAAACTTACCAAATTTGAGTTTATTGATCATATTATGAGATTTCTGATTTAGCATAATAATGATGGTTGGACTTTCAAATCCCATTTCATTTGGTTTCTCATGAAGAATATCATTCCATTGTCCATAATATCCTCCATTATCATGAATCATCTTGTTTCCAGCCATTTTCTAAAACCCAAAAAAGAATAGTGTTAGAGGAAAAAATCATAATAAAGGGGGAGTAACTTCAATATCTAACATCTTAGGTAAAATTCTAAGATCGTTACCATAGTTCTAGGACTATATCCTATATGTATACTTATCCTTAGGGACATCCCTAGACATACCTTAGAAATATCTCTAGGGATCTCACTAACATTCTCACATCCTAGTTTCCAAAGGTTGACTAAACCTTTCCTTTGATACCAACTGTAAAGACGCGAAGCTTAACGTACAAGGACATTACATTAGTTTTTCAGAATACTTATTAAATAACAAAAACACACACACAAGGACCGTAATAGTTTATTGTCTTTGAAAACTCGAAACGTAATCTTCTATTCATGGTGAAATATCTTCAACATCTCCCATAAAGATCTTCCTTTTTTTCTTACCTAAATCATTTCTTTATATCTTGGGGAAAAGAAAAAATAAAAGGGTGAGCTCAAATTCTCAGTAAGGGTAAACAAAAGAAATATCAATCACATCATATTCATAAGAACATAACATTTTGGAAATCTTAACCCGCAAAAGAGAGCATAATTTCATAACATGGGATAAATCATAGTAGTGAAATGAAATCCCAATAATCATAACTTAAAACATGAAACATTGTGGCATACACACATAATCATAGAGAATCATATCTTATTAGTCAATACTCATTTCCAAGACTATCTTAGTGGACAAAGTCCATTTCTGAACAGAGTCACCCTTGTTTCAGTCCTGTTTCATTGAACCGGTATAACCTACCATTCCAGCCATGTCTATCTCATGAGATATAAAATATTTACCCAATGCATTGGAGGGAGATATAGGTCCCACCCATCTCATAATGATACCATTCTTATGTGTGCCACAAAATCATAAATCATACATCATTGCATAACCCATGTAATAAAAATGAAAATCTTAAACATGGTGACATCATAAAACAATTCATATAAGATAAAGGAATTCATAAAAATAATTCCATCACAACATAATCAAATCAATTTAATAATAGGGATATAAACATAACCCCTTTATTATCTTAGATTCAAAATAATTTTGATAAAACACTTGAACTCCATTCTTGAGGAAAATATCCTTTCTACTTCAAAAACATTTTTCCTTTCTTAACATGTCATTCAATTTTATCTAAATGAAGTTGATTAAAAATAAACTTGAAAACTTGTAAAAGATGTTTCTTGGAAATAATGTTTTAAAAATCCATTCATTCCGTATAAAAACATTCTTCTCGTACTTTTTTCGGAAAAGTCAAAAAGTACCTCGTAAGAAAAACGACAAAAGATTCATTTCATATCTTTTACTAAAAACTCACCAAAGGGTAAAATAGGTTTTAAACAATTGTACGTGGATGGAAATAATATTACATATTGAGGTAACATGGATGTGGATGCTAAAATACACCCCAATAAATACCAAAGTATAAGAAATCTCGGATAAAAATGAGATTGTGATAATTACCTTACCTTATATCCGATATGCTTTGTACGTATCCGAACCTCCACTTTTTGACGCGCCTTTTTTGAACTCCACTTAAAGAACTAAGGTTGGTCTTTGAAGAAGACCAGGACCACTAGGATGATACTAGGGAAGTGGAGAATAGATTTTGGTAGGGGTTGACCGAGCTTGAATGCTCAAATTGGCGTGAGGAGGAGAGGGAGGAGGTGCCCTTTTATAAGGGAGGAGAGGGGCACCTTAGGAAAATCTCAAAATATTATTTTATACTAAGGTCAAATACGGTTTATAATGGTTCCAAAGGGTCTTATTTCAAAGATAAAGTGGGGATAGGTCGCAATAATCTCATCCAATAGGATTTAGACAATTTTAGGTTATTATTTTAATCTTATCAATTAGATTTAACTCTAAGTTAAATAATTTAACTTTTACCGTGTCTTTTTGTTTTCTTACACTATATGGTTAATAAACATACTATATAAAGCCAAACGAACACCAAGTTGTTTATTATTAATATATATAATCTTATCTAAGTCATTTGGTCGAACCTTAGATTTTTAGGAATAAAAAAACAATTACTAATATAATATTTGTTTTAAAAACTATTTTATGTCAATTTTGACACTATTTGGTAATTGATTTTTATGAAATTTATAACAGAATGATAAGTTCTAAAAATGTTACTTAAATTAACAATAACATGTCATATTAACCTATAAAATTAGTTTAAGTCATAAAAAGTCTAAAATTACATTTATTTGGGCATTTATAACATCAATTATGTCAATATTTCATTAATAAGACAATTACTGCATCATATTTGTGTCATAATAAATGATAATTATTTAATCCCTAAAAATTCTAAATAAATTTCTATGATATAGATAATTTTATTAGATGTTTTGAGACTATTCATGTTCGCAGTTTCATGAAGTCTATCAATAGATTATAATTATTATACTTATAAGATTTAAGAAAGTGACATGTTGTCACATTCTTTGGTTTTAATAATAATTAAATAATTTTCATTGAAAATTTTTAATTAAATTAATCTAAGCCGACCCTTAGGTGATATAGGTCTACTTTTAGTCATCCAATATGATTTTGACATTTTTAGGGTAATTTTAAAATATTATATTTACCCTTAATTACCCGATTTACCTTTAACTATGGTAAATAAAATTTACCGTAGTTATTATTCATAATTCCCAAAAATAAAAAGTAGCTTATTAACATAATTTGGATAAAATGATTCCAAATATGGAATCCATTTTTCCAAATTCAATATACAAAAGTCTCAGTAATTAAATTAAAATTAATCCCGTTGTCGAAAGAAAACGGGTTTTTCTTTAAAACATTGCAAAAGATTGAATTCATTTAACCTACGAATTCAAGGTAAAATCAATGATAATGACATACATTATATTAAATGGTAAAAATATATTCTATTTATACTTTAAAACCATTCAATATTATAATTTAACCACATAAGATATTACGATGAAAAAAGTTGTTTTTAATTAAAATATAGCGTGTTTTTACTATTCATTAAAATATGAAAGTTATCGGAAAAATATCAAAACTTTATCTAATGTAAATTTGTATATCCTGATTCAAAAGAAGAATTTTATGTTGTCAAATTGAACTTATAAACATGTAAAAAACTAGATTTAAAGTGGGTGCGCCATCAAAAGGCGGCAAAACTGCATTTTTTTAAAAATACTTATTTTACCCGAAAAATTTATTTTGTTCTTATACCATGTTCTAGAAATGTGTAAGATGAATAATAATGTTATAAAATTAAAATTTTAGTTAAAACAATTCATAACGGCTATTTCATAACAATATTATAATAATATATCGTTGTTTAGTAAAACCCAGTATTGCGTACAACACACACTATCGAGGAAGGCCGTGATTGCGTGTAATGCAAGCCAAATCAGGGTTGCGTGTTGCGAAAGAATCCTTCATTGTTTTGTATAACAGAATCCAACCATTTTTCATTTATACATTGAACATATATATATATATATACTCAATGTTGCGTAGAATAACTATTATCAAAATTGTGTGTAACACGATCCAAGAATAGTGTTGCGTATACTGCAAACTAATACGGTGTTGCGTATAGAGCAACGTAATCTTGGTGTAGCACAAGACATTGATGAAATTAAAAGAATATTTTTCCTAAAATCTCGGGGTGTTACAATAAACCTTTGTTTATCTTTTCATAGAATTATCTCTTCTTATATCACATGTGATAAGAGTTCTATGTCAATAATCACGAGATAATATTTCAGGATCTGTATCTTCTAATGAAAAAAATTTTCCATCAAATTTGTTTGGTAGGATTCTCAAGATATTTTCAACAATTGTACAGTCTTTAAGAGTTTCCCCAAGACATCTAATAGTACTCACAAAATTATTCCCCCTAGTAAAGAATTCCCCCAATAGATTCATGCTCACCCATCGTCAAGTCTTTATATGTCAACCACCATATTTGTAAATTTTACTTCTTCAATTTTGTAATGCCTTCGTATATGTTTTTCAATTTATCCCATATAAAATTAGATGTGGAAACACCTTTCAATCACATGAATTCACTTTCATAAAGTGAAGACTATATAGTATTCTTATCCCTTACATCATTCTCAAGTAACTTCTTGTCAACAGTTGTAAGTGGAACACTATAATCAGTGGGAGGAAACCCAACTGTTGCAGCTTTAAGAACATCTTAACTGATGGACCTAAAATATTGAAGCATTCTATCTTTATAGATATCATATTTCTTTCTACCAAAGACTGGAATACCTTTACTGTTCACACAGTTCATGTGCTCCATGAGTAAAGAATTGTGAAGGGAACCTCCCTCTGACACCACTTGAAAGTGCCCGGTCGGAGTAATGTATCACTGAGAGGGGGAGGGGTTGAATCAATGATACTCTTTTTCTTTTATGTTACAACTAAAACAACCTTCACCTCCTGTTAGATATATTAATTCCCTACTGAAAAAACATCGCAACACACATCCAAAGGAACATTAATATTTATAAGGTTTACTATTTAATAAGAATTGCTATGTCCTTACTATGGTTTGGAAATGATCTAATATCATAAAATACTGTAAGAAAAATATACATGGATTACAACGAGTAGGAAGTACCCCTACACTTGTGTAGAACTATGAAACAAAACAACTAATGCATGTGAATTCTTTTAGCACAATAGGGTAACATAACTGTTTTGTAAAAACTCATGTTACATGTGATTCTTTTCAATTCAACAAATCTATTCAAATTGTAATATAATTAATTAATTATTTACCTAGAGGAAAGGTAAGAACTACATGGAAATTTTTATGAAACACAGATTCTAGTTCCTCTAAGACTGATTCTTTCAAAACAAAGCTCCCAGTCTAATTCTTTTAACACAAAGATCCCAATCCAATTCATTCAAAAAAAAGCTCCTGGTCCAATTTTCAAAACAAATATACCAATATTATTTTTTAATAGAAAACAATAGAGTATAATCAACACCACATAAATTCTTGAATACAATTTTCATGCCGAAAGAATACGAATGAATCAACACCACCCAAGACAATTGTCAATCCAAACAGAATTGATCTCTTCTTCTCTTTAGAAACATGGAGACTCTCTCTCTTCTGTAGTGAACAATGAAAGTATACACCAAGTACAATTTACTTGGTTCACTTTTATTGGTGACCCAAAACACTTTAAGCAGGAATAACAAAACACTTTCCTACTCACTTAAATTCACCAAATCTAATTTTCACCTGAAATCTTAGATAAATTATGAATTTTTCAACGCTTATCAAATCTTATGGAATATTCTAAAATCTTAATATCTTCTTTTCTAGAATCCCATTTGATATGTAAATACGATTAAAAATGATGATTAATACATTGATCTGAATCTGATTATTCATGCTGATCTCTTCAAAACAATCATTCATACCATAACAATTAAATGTGTTTGAAGAAATTCACTACTCCACGTGAGATACAATAACTATTTTATGTGAATTTCTCCACCTTGAAAATTCATCCATCTATCTCTACTTTATATTATTTTCTCATGACCCTATTGAGAAAACTCATCATAACATTCAAAAACCAGTGCTTGTATCATGAATACTTTCATGACATCGAATTCATTGAGGATCATCTTTAGCATTGTCTAACTTCAATTTGAATGTATTATAACTTCCCATTAATTCATACTTCTATCTATTCTTATCAACCCATGAATTATTTTTTCTAAATAAAAATGGTCTGAATATTATATTCATGAATACAATTATATCTAGTTATGATCATTATGGTTACAATCATTCTGGTTGCGATCATCCTGGATATAATCATTCTTGTTACAATCATTCAGGATACGATCATTTTTGGTACAATCCTTCTGTATATGATCATTCTGGCCACGACCATTCAGATTACAATCATTCTGGTTATGATTATTCTAGTTATGATCATCCTGGATAGGATCATTCTCGTTACGATCATCCTCGATACAGTCATTTTGGTTAGAATCATTCAAGTTACATTTGTCCTAGATATGATCATTATGGTTACTGTTATTCTAGATATGATACAATATAATCTAAAATTAATGATACATTTGAGTATCATGCATTTCAATCTGAAAACTATGATCCACCTGAGTAAGATGCAATACAATCTGATATGATTCATTATCCATCCAACGGCCCGAAGGCCTTCAATTTTTTTATTATAAGCTGATAAATCCCCTTTTAATGGAATAAGGAGGGGATCCCAGACTTCAAGGACATTGGACATTACATGACTTGATGTTCGAAGAGAGAAAAAGAAGTCTAACAACATAGAGTTACCCCACCCAAGCATTTGATCGTGAAAAAGTCCTCCACCTCCGCATGTCAGTTCAGCAAGAAAGTGTCCTGTGTCAAAGTACAGGCCCAATCCGATTTCAAATGGCATACCCTTTCAAAAAACCAAATTCAAAAAGCTA
Source organism: Viscum album (assembly GCA_963277665.1). Lineage (NCBI taxonomy): Eukaryota > Viridiplantae > Streptophyta > Magnoliopsida > Santalales > Viscaceae > Viscum > Viscum album. Next base: position 254,604,170 of record OY728143.1, on the reverse strand, counting down.
TGCAAAGATGAAACACCGGCTCTGATTCCTCCTTTGGGGCATGTTCCATGAAATCAGGTCCAGTGACAAACCAAACTTGCACAATCGTCTATCATCAAGAGCAGCTCCTAGGAAAACCCCACCATGATCCACACACCTACTACCACCGTAATCATAGAATCCACCAGAAGGCGAACCAAGGAACATGCAGTCAAACCATTGTCACCTAGGACTGAATGGTTCAACAACACACCCAGGAGCGTCACCGTTGAGGTGGTCCAAGCCACACTGAAACAAAAATGCCAGGCATGAATCTGCTCAGATTTGAACTGTAGCCGCACCATCAACAGATTCCGAAGCTAGTCACGGGAAGAAGGTGAGAGAAGAAGTAGGAGAACGAAATAAATCCGCAGCGACACATTCCATAAAACCGAACCTCCAAATAAAAACCATCAAAAGAAACACAAAAACCCAAATCAGCAGAACCACCTTCAAAAACACAAACCAGAAAATTATCCACCCCTCCAAACCACGCCAAATCCGACACCAAACATGCTAGAAAGAAGCAATCCAGGGCCCTTGCCTGGCCACACCTTTGCTAAAGAGAGATCCCAAAGTCGATACCGAGCTGCGTCTATGCGACGTGAGACCATCGATGAGCCTTACCGAGGTGTGCGTTGCCGATCCGATATCTAAAACCAGTCCTCACCGGAGCACCGTCGAGGCATGATGACATTTCACCAAGATCCAATGGCCGACACTAGGACCATCTAGCCATCTCGGAGGAGGGGAGGAGAAATCTTCGAAAGGAAACCCTAGCCGTGCGAGGGTGAAGGGAGCCGCCGCTCAGAGGCAAATCCACTAGACAAGGTGAATCTCTATGATATGATTCATTATCAATTGAAAATATCTATTTCCTTTTCTTCTACCTGAATAACATTGTTTTCAAAAAAAAATTGGTGTCTCACCTTCCATTAGAATCACCTCCTCCATCGGCACCACTTTCATCACCACCAACTTTCCATCTATACCACATTCATTGGTACCTCCTTTACATTGGTACCACATTTATTTTTTTGAAATATGATCAGTATTGTCTCTTAATCTGGATACAATTGTTTTGAAAAACAATTAGTACCACCTCTTAGATCTAGATATGATTGTTTTTAAAAACAACCAGTACCACTTCTTTTCTGATTGTTTTGAAAAAAAAAATCTGAATATGATTATTTTCCAATTGGCATCATCTATTTCAATCCATTTCCTTCTATTAGGCTTGCATAAAAAGTTCCCAATAAAACTTATAATTTATAATAAATACGAAGCATCAAAGCATGATCACAATTTAAACAAAAGTTTCACATTGATTTCAGTGTTAAATCGATGACAATTCACTTCCAACATGATACATTCACCTGTGAAACCGATCAATTCTTTCATAAAACAAAATCTCAACCCAATTGTTTCCAAAACAAAGTGAAGTGGTTAATTTTTTTCAAAACTGGCCTTGACAAGAAAATTCAACTCTTAAAACCTTCGTCACCTTCAACATGAGCTTGGTCCAAACAATTACATTTTCTTCAATACAATATTTTTTTTCATAGAATGAAAATTGTTATTTTTATCCAATAAATAATTTAACATAGGATTAAAAATTATGTAAAAACTTTTAAAAATATCATTATATTATAAAAAAATTTATGGATTGATAAAATAGAGAGAGAAAACCATAGAGATATGTAGTAGATTGAAATACCATATGTTACAGAAAAAAGTATCACAATTACACTTATCTTGGCTCAACTCCAAATCCTCACATTACTACTCATGAAGAATATTTCATTATCAAAACTTCGATTTTATACCTAATATGAAATTATACTAAAATCTTGATTTATGTCTTCAATTTATCTATTATTCGTCTGAAAACATAAAATTGTGTTCCACTTTGATAATGCATTCAAAAAGTATTATAGTGTGAACAAAAAGTAATAACATACATTCTACTTAAACTGTAATGTAAAATTCAAGTTTTAACATATGATATATAGATATCCTAATATCATGTGTTTCAATACATAACTAATAAATTACATGATTCAAAATATCATGTTATTCATAGCTAAAAAATGAATTTAAGTGAATACTTTGAATAAAAGAGTCAAATATCAATACATAAATGTCTAATACCTTACCAAAATTTATAACATAAAAATATTGTAGCAGTACTAGAGTAAGACTATAGTAGGCTCTCAAGCAGGTACTGTAGCAGGGACTATGCAGGACTATAGCAGGTACTGTAGTGGGAACTGTAGCAGACATTATTTGGAACTGTAGGAGCCGAGAATATTCCCCCATTTGAGCCTTCGAGCCACCGATTTGGTCCCCAATTCCTTTAATGCCTTTGGGATACCCAGGACATCAGGTTAGTAAGGCCTTCGGGCCACCTCAATGCCTTCGGTCCCCCTTCAGTGCAGACGCAAACTAGAAAACCTACAAGGAACTAGATTCAGAATGAGGATTAGCAAGGAGCTTTCACCATAGCAGAAGCTAAAAGGATTGCAAGAATGAGAAGGTATGGCACCTGCCATCAGGACAAGCCTGTGCGTGCTTGAAAAATATTTGCTGAATAGCCATGGAAAAGTGGAGAGCTGATTTCATGATGAAGATGTTGGGGAGGAGCAGTTCCAAGTATTTAGTCTGGGTTGTATGTAATGTCTGAAGCCTACTGGCAATGAATTCCTCTAAGGCCTATAGGGTCGTGTAATTATTATGCCTACGGGCCTTGTAAGGATTCCACCTCACCCCTTGAAAGGTGGATTATCAAAAAACCAATAAAAATGAAGCCCTTCGGGATATTAGAGGATAAAAATGGTAAGGACTAAAAATTATGAATATTATATAAGCTTCAAATAGTGACATGAAAACCATTCCAAATAAAACAAGATATAATATCAAAATTTAGAGAGGGTAAATAATTATGAAATTAGAATAATGATAAATAACCACTCAAATTTATTCCCCTTTTGATAATTTCTAAACTTGAAACCCACAAATTGGAACCCCCGCCCCACCCCTCTAAGAATGAAGATGATAAAAACTGGTAAAAACAAAACAGAAACTCTCCCCATTTAAACCAAAAATTTCTACCCCTATACAAAAGATTTATTATTTATGGAAAATGATAAATATTATTAAGTATTAAATATCTCTTTTCAACTAATATAAATCATTCTAGATAAAAAAATACCAATAGTTTAAAAGAAAAACTCCCCCTAAACTCATACCTAATTAAAAAACACAATCTGATAAACAATAAAGATTAAATAATATTAAAACCAAAAAATATCCCCTTAAATTCAAGATTTCATCAAAAAATGACTAGATATTTAATTGTATATTTAATAAATACTATTGAATAAAAGTAAAAACTCATCAGATCAATGAAATTGTAAATTATATTCAATGAATTGTAAAAAAATATATATAAATAACTTAAATATAACCAATAATTAATCTCATATAATAGTAAATAATGAGACGAATATTCTTTCTAACTATCTATAAGAAATCACAAAATATTTCTCATACTATCATATCATATAACAATACAACAATATTATGAATGATGTACGTACGAAATAAATTACTCAGGCATATAAACCACTTTAAGTCTAATAAAATTTTCATAATAACCTTTTGGACACTAATTAGTATAATTGTTGACAATTTATAAATGAAAATATATTTATAAAATAAAATTATTTATTATAAATATGATAGTAAATAATACTGAAAGAAAATTATCTTTCATAATGACCAAAGTATCCACATTATAAAATAGTTAATTGATGAAATGTCTTTCTTTTTACCTTTAAAATTAGTTTCTAAACAAATGATGTATAAAACCATCATAACCAATTCTATTTTCGTTTTTCTCCTTATACTCATTGTTTTTAATCTCATAAACTGTTCAAAAAATTCTCTTGCACTAATAAATTTAGACAAGTATTCCTTTAAAATTTCAATTTCATCTTGCATCTTACCATTATCTTAAGAAATAGCGTCCAAATACTCTAATAAGATTTCAATTATAGTGGAAATAGTTATATTAATCTTTACATTGAGATTACCATTTTATTTTTTATTCATTGAATTTTTATGATCAAAATTATTTTCCCCTTTATCACATTCTTTTGTTCCTCCATTAATTTCATATAATCTTGTCCAATGGTAATGACATTGTCCTATAATCCACTAATATTATTTTCCTACTCTTTAATAGTAGTATTATAATAAATTGAATCATTTTTAGAGTTATAATAAGAATCATAACATTATTATTGACCAAATCCATTCAATCACCACAAATTTGTTTAATTTAGATTATGGTTCACCCATGTCAGTTTATAAATATTTATCCTAAGATGAAAATGAGACATTACCTTATTTTTTGATAGAACTATTATTTCTAGTTTCCTTCTCACTTAAAGATCTAGAACATGAATTTTATTGATAACCAGTACTCTATGTATCTATATATTTAATTTATTTATTCATTAATTTCTTATTTTTTAATTGATTCTTAAATTAGGTATAGTTAGGTTCTATGTGGAATTTCTTCCTGTATTTAAAATATGTAATATCAAAATTTAAATTTAAACTACATTTCTTGTTATCCATTTTTTGATATATTTCAGTCTCTTATAGAATGGTTCTTCTTTATGTCTTTTCAAAATCTTTACACAAACTTAGTTATCCTAAATTATCAATAATTATATGAACATAAATTATCATTTGAATAAGTAGAACAAATTGAAATAGTTTTTAAAAGAAATAACTTCATTATTTTGGTCATCATTTTAATTACCAATGTTCTTCAATTAAATATCATACTAAAGGAGTGATGAAATAATATCATCCAAATTATATTCCTTGAAGTTATTTATTTAATCAATTGAATATTTATTTACATTACACTTAATTATTAGTGAACCGATGACACTTTCAACCACAAAAGTATTTTACAAATACTTCTTTGGAGCACTCATTATAATCACAATGCTTGTGAATCTATTCAATATTTTGTTTACATTCTTTTTTTATATCATTTAAAAATTCTTGATACTCAACCCGTAGTATTCTGAGGTTAGTTATTTTCATTTTTATACCATAATGAGTACTGAGCAAAATTATCCAAATATATTGAGTTGTTTATCATGATAAAATATAAAAAAATAATTTATACAAATACTATAACTAAATAATAATCCTGATTTTATAATTTATAACATACTTATATTCATCATTTCCAATAAGTTTACTAAGTTATATTTCATGAAAGTTGTTGTTTTTTTCTACTAAGGACAAATTATTAATACTTAAATGTTGGAGATTGTTTTCCATTCTATCTTTCCAAAAACCAAAGAAATTTCTATTAAAAAATATTGGTTTTTGAGGAACCCAATTATTACTTATAATTTGACCTACCATCTTGAAATTTATTTCCCTAACACTATTATATATAGAATAAGGGTAATAATAGAAATTATATTAAAAAAATTTCATTGAAATGACATAAATTTTATGACTTCATGTATAGTAATAATTAAATACAAACCATAAATGGTATAGTACCTAATACATATTATATGGTATTGGGTATAGAAAAATAATAAATCTCTTAAATGTTTAGGGATGCAATTGAAATAATTTATCAGATATAACATATGATAGAAAGGCAAGTGAGTGGGTGGTTCTAAAATAATTTAAAAAATTCATATTTATTTTAAATATAATGAAAAATTCAATAGATTAAAAATGAACAATTTTATCATAAAAGATCAGTCTGGTTAGTTTGAAGAGTGAATCAAGAATAAATTAAAAGAGAAATAATTAGGATTTTAACATTTTATGGATCACAAAAAACATAGTTTGACTCCTCATACCCATCTACTCCTTGAGAGGTATGGTGTAAACTAAAATATGAATCAGATCTGATGAAGGGTAGAAACTATTTACAATATTCCCTTTTCACTATAGAGGAAAAAACTCAAATCCCTTAATTTTACACACTTATAGGCACAAACCAAGATCCTTTGTTTTGAAGTGAAGGAAAAACAAACGATTCCTTTAACTGAATAAAGGCACAACTAAAACTCCTTTAATTTTACTAGACTCAAATCACAACTACCAATCTAAACTTCTATTTAGTTTAGAACAAACAAATTTTACATTTTATATAGGTATAACCATGTGTTAGTTGAGTTATTACAATTTTAATGGAATATACTATATAATGTATATTAATCACAATGATATGTAATTAGTTTAACTAGTGAATGATATTGATGAAATGGTTGTAAGAGTGTAATGGGTAGCTCATCCAATAAATGTTGATATAACATTATAGCTTTTGAAATAAATCAAGATAATGTATAAATAATAAGGCACTTGATATAGAATCACATTATTATTTAACACAAGTTGCATCAGAACTTTGTGTGTAGTCCACTCTCCCACTACATGTTGCTATGAATTCCTTTTATAAAAAAACTAAAATACTCATGAAAAATATTACCATTTGAATAATTAAAACATAAAGTCTTAAAATCATTATTATAATTTATGAAACACTCTATAATATTTTTCTTATTTATAATAACAATCATTTAAATCCATATTAATATTCTCCATGAAAATTACTCTTGAATACTCATATAAAAGATTTTTAATGATCTTATAAATCCTCTTAAAAATGTATCCATAATAGTATCCATAATAGTCATTCATTAAACCTTGAACAACCCATGATGTTTCACAATCTTCCTTCTAAAAATAAAATATTTCATTTTTAAATATAGTTTCATGAAATATATAGTCATTACCTTCATGATATGACATATTCAACATTGTTCTTGATAATACATAACAAGGAATTACTATATATATCAAAAACTCTGCATTATCATTATAGTATATTCATGCCTATAATGTATTATTGGAATATTTTTCATAAAATGACAAAAAAATATCATATACTTTGTGTAAAAAACATATTAGTATAAATTCTAACATATAGTTTCATAGTCTTACATATGATAATATATTAACTTGATATAGGTTTCTAAAATATCCTTCAAAATTTGTTTTTCCCATAATAGATCCATATATAACATACAGATATTACATTATCTTGAATATATTATTAATATTTTAAAAATATAGAATTATATTTTTAGTCAAAAACTCATTTGATCAAAAAATAAACTCCTAAAAGAATTACTAATGACATATTTAGAATATAAAAATAGTTTATTAAATGATAAACCTGTGATTATTAACCATAACAATCTGTAGTATAATGAAATATTTTAATGATATAAAAATAGCGTATTGCTATTAAAATTTTGTTGGATTAAATTTTTCTACATATATTGATACTTTAGAATACATTTTCCTTATGTGTAAGAATATCTAGCTCAAATGATTGAGAGAAAATAATTATTGTTCCTTAAAGACATGAATATTGTGAGGGAATATGATGATGAATTTCATTAATAGATTCTAGGTCTCTTATATGATTGAGAGATGTCTTTCCTTATATAACCTATACACAGATCTCTTTCCTTATCCAATAATCCTAACAAAATGGCCCCTGTTGAGTTGGAAGTGTTAAAGAAGAAATTATATGATAACATGGGAAAGATATTTATATGCCCTAGTATTTTTCCGTAGGATCCCCTATCCTCTTTTTCAAGAAGAACAGTGGGTTAATTCATCTCAGTATTATTATTGTAAACTTTCCATGATCATCAAAATGAACAAGTATCCACACCCCTGGATTTAACACTTTTTTGATTCACTATGAGAGAAATAATACTTATCATTGGAGGAACTTCGATTGAGATATCATTAATTACTGTTTATGAAGGAGGACATTCTAATGGATAACTTCCACATAAGATATTCACATAGTGAGTTCATATTGATTCCATTATGGTATATTAGTGATGCATTAATCATTATTGAATTTATTAATAGAGATTTTGAATATTAATGTGTAAAATTGATGGTGGTATTTATAGATGATATTCTCATATACTCCAAGATAAAGCAGTAACATGAGAAGTACTTGAGTTCCAATGTAAATAATTTATTAAAAGAGAAGTTATATAAAAATTTCATTAAATGTGACTTCTGTATTGATGATGTTATATATTTTATGTAATGTTATGAAAATCATGGTCATATTTATGAATTCTTCACAGAAAAGGTGAATAGTGGAATAGCCAAAATCCACATTTATGATATAGATATATAGTATTCTCATATTATTATGGTAGTATTGATAGTTTTCTATAATATTATGATTATTTTCAATAATATAATGGTTTTTGATGTGGTATGTTTTCATTGGTGTTTGGGTTCAAATGCTTTTGAATTGGTTAATGGAAATCCTCTTGGGAGTAAGAAGGATCTTGGTATTGTCTGGGGGGTTTTGGATAAGAAAAAAGGGAATAATAAACATCCAGTGCATGGTGCGTGGTTGGAAAACGATTAATAATAACCATGTTCTGGAACTATATACCATATAGAAGGGGGTACGTAGTTTGTAAACTCTAAAAGGGGAGGTTTTAGACTATTTGAACATGGATGGTTCCAAATTCAAAATATCTACATGGATTGAAAAACCATGCGGACTTTCCAAAAAAATATGTGACCAACCCCCACTCCCACCCCCACCCCCCTCTTATATAGAGGGTAACACATAGTTGGTGTTTTCTTTGTCCATCCATTCAGCCAAAACAAGAACCTCGTAAAATGTGGGGGAAATTTCCATTTTCCCCTCCAAACCCTTATACAATTTTAATCTGATTCCACCCCCATTTCGCCACCAATATAAAGGGTTATGATCCAAATTTTCTCATTCCCTTTAAGTTTTTAATTATTCTATTATTATGAATTTTAAGTTTCATTGGATTAAAATAGAAGATATGGTAATTTTAAGACCCATATTTATTATATTTTATTGAAAAACCAATATCGGTGGTTTTCTGATCGGTAAAATCTCAGAAAACCTAATTTTCATGAAAATTCATATCTTCGTCAATAGTAATTGTTTTAACTTGATTCATGTTTTTATTTTTATAGATAGTTTTATGGGTATATTTTTTAGGTGGTCTATATATTATACTCCATAGTATTTAAGTTTATTCGTGGGCATGTAGTTTGGGAATTTTTATTTGTGTTGTGCAATTGATCCTTCGTTGGGGAATGATAAACTCGATGTCTAAATGAAGTGTTGGACCTTTCAGAGGCCCCACAGGATCTGTTGACGATGATTTAATAATTCTTATGGTAAACAATTGGGTTTTCCACTCCCTTGAACATGAAAATTTAGATTTAGAATAATTATTTAAAGGGTTTCTGATATGAAACTGATTATAAATTTTTTTACAATATTAAAATAGAATAAATATTTGTTTGGGCTAGCCTTGAAATTTAAATGGTTTTGAGATTATTAAGGGAAAATTGAAATATAGTTAAATGGGGAATGTAAATTTTGTTAAGATTTATGAAATTTTGTTTAATTGTTGTGGTTATCAATGAATGAAATGTTGAGCTAGTTATGGGTTTGAGATGAATGTATGGGAAGTAAGGAACCATGGGAATATTATTAAATGAAAAGGTGTGCCCTTATTTTTATTGATTGATAAAATAAAAATAATTATGAACCATGTAAATAATTATTGATGTTATGGTTTGGATATTAGACTAAGTCTCCTTATATTTTGTTTGGGCTGGACTGATTCTCTAGGCCCCACAAATGGGTTGCATGGTTTGGGTGTTGGATAGATGCGCCAAAATCCTCTACTATGGACGTGATTTGGATACCTAGACTAATTATCCAATGTATAATGATTTAACTTATTTATTTAATAAAATATAAACACATATTAAGTATTAAATACTATATTGTATATGTTTTAGAATTTTGGTATAGGCCGAAGGATGTAAGGTTAGTTGATTTATTTATGCGTACCGACAACCTATGGGGATAATTGATTACTCTTTAATTAAAAAAAATGTTTACTTAAATTTATTGTTTATTTTGAATCAATAGATCTTCATAAACTCATATTATACTGGATATTAGTTTACACACACATGGTGGTGGCCAATAGACCTGAACTCACACCATGTTTGGTCCTATGTTGGGTACTTGAGTAGAATTCATGTTTGCAGGTTCAAATAAGGGAAATGGCTATGTGTTTTGTGGTTTAATGAGGGTGGATCATGGATAAAAAGACTATACATGTTATTGAGAACTATTAAGGGATCATATTTGGTATTTTAATTTTGGGTCCAATTTGAAACTTTAGACTCTCAAGGCATGACATACTCATTTCATTTTACTATCATACTTACCCAGTTTTTTAGTTGGTTATGTGAGTTTTGGTTGTGGATTATCATTTCATACTGATTTTTATTTGTAATCCACTATTTATTACACTAGTAAATAGGGTATAGTATCCCTTAGGTTTAATTAGAAAATTTCTATTAGTTGGTGACCTTTTTCATATGATTAGGTATGCTTTTGGTTATTTAATGCACTAGTTCGAGGCACCATTTTTGTGGAACCTAATATAAGACTTTACAAAGGGTATTAGAAACATTTATTTTCTATTTATTTACTATTTAATAAAGTTATAAATGAGACTAATATGTTTTGGACTCTGGTAATGAGATTGATTATATGACTATCCAACCCATATGTGGGGGAAACCCCAAGTTCCCAGGATGGGATTATTGTTCCTGATGTTTGTTTTTACTATTGAATGTTATTTCACCTTGGGTGATGCACATGTTATGTGGTGTTATTTTTATTTGGTATTATAAATGTGGGACAACAAGGAATTATATTTTATAAACATGAATCATGTTAGGCATTCAAGGATTCAACTAATATGAATCATGTTAGGCACACATAGAAGAGTGTGAAGGATATGGAAAAATAAATTATTTTTCTGTTTCATTTATGATTTAATAGAATTAGTTACAAAAAAAAGATGGTAAAATTGTTTAATTTGAAAATATGTTATATTGAAATGGTTATATAGTAAATAATCATTGAGTTACATTTATTTAAAAAAATTAAATATGTTGTAATTGTGTCTAACATGATGATTGAAATGGGAAGTCTGGTTTACCCTATGTTATTTATTGACCTGGATTGGGATGGTCGAGGGTACAGATAGTGGTGAAGTTTTGATCATTATGATAGTTTATGTGGAAACATTTTTATGGCTAATTAGGACCCATGTTTTGTATAATTGCGAAATGACTTGTTATGTTCCATAGAATGTGTGCTTATAATTATAGAAGGATTCTAACATGATGGAATTTACTGATAGGTTGATTAGAGGTAATTTCCAAGAATACACCTCCAGTAATGGGACATGAACCCCCGTTTAATTATTTAAATATGGTAGATTAAGAGATTCATGAGAAAGTCAATCATTTTATATAAATTATGGATATAGTAACATGGTGGGATTTTCTCTATATGTTTGAGCAGATGAGGGAGTTTTAGTTGTAGCACCCACTAATTTTTTTCAGAGAGGGTGGAAATGAGGTAGTAGAGTTCAAGATTGTGTCGAAACAGATGATATTGGATCACATAGATACCCCTCCAGGGAAAAGGGTCAATTTGGAATTATATATTTTTTGAGTACCAGTGAATTAATGGTGTGATTTTTATGTACAAGATGAGAAAACCAAGGGTATGGCATAGAACTACTTCCAAGATATGTTCTTAGAGAAATTTAACCAGGATACCTTGATATAGGAGAAATATATGGATTTTATGTAGTTGAATGAGGTATCTATGTCAGTGGTGGATTATTTTATCCACTTAACAAATTTATGGTGATTTTTCTTATTTGGATGGGAGATGAGCCATATTTGGACAAATTTTTCCCATATGGACTTAAATTTGTTGTCAATCCCCCTGTTAATATCTTCTATCATAGGAAGTTTATTCAAGCATTGAACTAGGCTCTCAGTTTTTAGGGGAACTTGAAAGAGGATTATAGTGGTGGATATATGATTCTAGCTCAGTGACCAGGTGGTAAATCTTGGAAATGTAGGAACCACTTTTATAAGAAATTTCACCAGGGTATTGGTGGATAGAGTAATTATGGAAGAGGATCAATCCCTTAAGGTAGTAATCAAGTGTTATGATAACAGTGTGGAAGACATGTTCACATGCATGTTCAGTATACTTGATTACCAATGGGGTGAAGATCATGTTGTAGGATGGGTCATGTACAAAGTTTCTATAGGAACTATCTATGGATAGGTGGAGATGGAGGACCTTGGATGATATAGAGATCATGAAGGGGATATTCTAACATCTATCAGTCTAGGAGTTGGATATCTAAGGGACATACCTGTTAGGGTGGAGGATGAGGTACCTAAAGATAGGATATTGTGCATCAATAGGGATGTGAAGGACATAGTACTCAGAGAGAGGCCCAAGGTATGAGAATATGATAGCTTCATACATATCTTCCAACCCCATATGGTAGTGAGGTAAGACTATCGACTGTCCAATGTATGATTTGTGTACCTTCTTAGCATGAAAATAATTTTTTTGATACATGGGTTTCCCACAATTTCATATTTTTTGGTTTTTTATCATACACATCTAGAAGTGGAGTTAGAATATGGGGTTATGCCAGTCAACATGTCGTTAGGGGTGTGGTCGAGGGGAATCTGGTAATGTAAAGAGTGTGCCCTTGAGATTGGTAGGTACAATATTCTTTGGGATGTGTTCATGCTTGAGATGTCAGGTTTTGACCTAATATTTCGAATAGAATGGTTGGTTTCATACTAGGATTATATTGATTTTTACCGTATGAGAGTGAGTTTCATATAATCTGAGGGTAATGTTTATATTCATCATAGAGAATATAATATCAAGTAAATATGTACAAGGATAGTCCACCGAAAGTATTGGGTTCTCACAACCCAAGTAGAAAGTCTTATGCTCGATGATGATGAGTGGAACATATTTTCTTCCATATTATTGTATATCAAATCTATGATGGGTTTCCTAAAGAGTTTATAGAGATACCACCCAATAAATATGATGATTTAATGATTTAGATGAATCTAGGTGTGGAGCTAGTTTCAATTATACCTTATAAAATAAAATAAGAAAAAATTCAGGTTCTTAATTCTCGGCAGGAGGAGTTGGATGATAAAGGGTTTATCTATATTATTGTTTGACCTTAGGGATGTTTCTAATAATTATAAATAAATATTTATCTTTTGTTCCACTTATCGGAATTTGAATCAGATGACGATTAAGACCTAATATCTTCCTCTACACATTGATGATTTTTTTACCACTTAAAGGGTGTATGTTTATTCTCCAAAATTGAACTCATGTCGGGGTATCATTAGTTAAGGGTGATACACTATGATATTCCATGTACTAATTTTATAATCATGTATAGTTTATATGAGTTTTTTGTGAATTCATCTGGGCTAATTAATTCCCCTATTACATTTATGGCTCTTATGAAAAATATATTCCACTCATACTTAGATGAGTCTGCAATTTTCTTCATTGATGACATCTTAGTGTACTCCCAAACTCGAAAATATAATTCTAACCACATTTACTTCATTTTGAGTATCATGGGTGTGCATTACAAGTATTACAATATTTAAAAGTGTTATTTATAGATCAGCAAGGTATATTTCTTGGATCGCATCATCTTAGAAGATGGTGTATAAGTGGCTCTAAAGAGGGTTCAAGCGATTGTTTCATGGGATAATCCTTAGAATTTTTTCGGTATATGAATATTTCTCGGTATGAGATGGTGTTACTAATGATTCATTATGCAGTCATATATTCTATGAAGTATTGGCAGCGTTATCTTCTTAGGGAGAAGTTTGCAATTTTTAATAATCATAATAGTATCAATTACCTATTTTCCTTGAATTATTTGAATCCTTATAAATGAAGATGGTTTGTTACAAACCCAAACACAAGTCTTATTTATTTTACCATTTTTTTGGTGTTTAGCCTTTTGGTTTAGGTTTAGGTTGAGCCCTCAGATAATTTTTTTTGATTTTTCAGAGCTTTGTGAATGTTTTGGCCCTGTACACAGTTTGGGGAGAAACTATGTGGATGGTTAAGGAAGAGAGGTTTTTTAGTTTATTTTGTTCTTACACAATTTGACATTCTTTTCCTATGAATTTTTTTTCACAAATCATGTGAACCAAAGAATTAACTGCACAACTTGAGGGTGTTTATTGGGAAAAAGCACATGGCTTCCACACGGTTAGGATAAAACTTATGTCTACACTACAACAAAATAGGCCTTTAACAACGCTAAAATGGCCTTTACGAGCACTAGAGAATCACTAAAAACCTAAGAAAGATTAAAATTCATTGACATTTACCAATGATAAAAGAGCCCAGATAAATTGTTCCTTTATTAGTGCTAAAAAATATCTAATAAATGGATCCTTTATCAACTATTTTTTTCAGAAATGATAATGGACCCATTTAGAAAAAATTTAATTTAGCACTGATAAATAGTTCAATTATCAACATTTTTAAAAGTGATAATAAAAGGAACATTTACTAGTACTTTAAAAAGTACTCATAAAGGATGAATATATCAGCGCTTTCAAAATTGTAGATAAAGGGTTATATTTTGGATTGTTGTAAGAGCACACTGCAGCAACAGTCACATGCGCTATAAGAGAACACTACAACATGAAAAACACCACCATATATCAAAAAAAGTATCAATATTGAATTTAAATGAAATTAAAGTTATAACACAAATTCAAGAAATAAACTATATTATAGATATTTCAAACATTAGTTTATATAATTACATAACTACAAATTATTACCTGGATTCAACGACATCAATGTTTCTTTGTCTTTTGATCCATACCCTATCTTGTTCTATTTCCAAAAAAACATCCATTGTTGATAAAAATAAATCACCTTTATAAGAAAATAATTCTTCTATTTTTAATAATATAAAAAAATAAATTTATATAAAGTATAAATTTTAAACTAAACTTTTTACCATACCTAGAACACTATATAACAGATTGAGTTTTGGTTGATTATTACATGTCATGCCATTTATTTTTTATATTAAAGAATTATATCTATGAAAATTAATTAAATAATTATAATAAAGATTCCCACGGGCGCAGCCTAATGGTTACGTGAGTGACAGTTATGACTAATATGTCAATTTTAAATAGATAATGGTCACTTTGAATCATACTAGGAACATCGCGTATCAGATTGTGGTGTGGATGTTTCCTTCACATCGTAAATTACTTATGTAAATTTAGATAAATTATAAAAACAATATTAATGTGTTTTCATGGTTTTGAGTATGTCAGTTGTTGATTTTTCTAAAACTAATGTCAATTTTAAGTAAAAAATAGACTTGGAGTCCTGTCGGTCACACCGTGCTTCAGATTGATATGAGGCCAACTCCAATACATATAAAATTAAATATTTATTGTCTTCCTAATGTTTCAAAACAATTATAATTTGTTTGATGTTTTTTTAGTTGGCCAATAGTCCAATTTTCTAAAATTGATGCCAATTTTAAATAAAAAGATGTACTTGGAGTAACACAAGTCACACCATGCATCAGATGGATGTGGGGAAAATTACAAAACATCTCAAAAGAATTATGAATTGTTTTTATAATTTATAAAAACAATCAATATTTATTATATTGGTTTTGAGTATGACACTTTTCCTTTTTACTATAATTTCATTATTAACTAAAATAACGCAATTTAACTCATACTGATCACATCGTGTATCAATTTGATGTTATACCAATTTCTACATGTCAAAAATTAGGTATGACTTCTTTTTCTAAATTATAAACAAAATATGATCATGTTTTATTGTTTTTTAGTAAGTGGCATTTTTTTAACTAAAATATCAATTTAAAACTAATAACTTGCAGTTTGAGTCACACCGGGAACATTATATATCAGATTGAGTTGAAGACATTTCGCAGGGGTCAGAATTGACTTATCTATCATTTTTTTGTAATATCAACACAATCCTAATGTGTTTTCCTAGTTTTCAGTAGGTCAGTTGTCCATTTTACAAAAATTCATGTCAGTTTTAAATAAAAAGTAACACTTGGAGTCATACCGGTCACATTGTGCATCATATTAAGATAATGATAACTCATACATATCTCAAATGACTTATGAATCCTTTTCCATAATTATCAAAATAAATCTAAAGGCATTTTATTGTTTTTGAGTAGGCTAATTATTTATTTTACAAATATTGATGTCAATTTTACATTAATAGATGCACGTAGATTCATACCAATCACATTGTTTATTGGATTGAGGTGTGTATGATTTATAAATTTATAAAATGACTTATGGATCATTATACTAAATTATCATAACAATATGAAGGTGTTATCTCAGTTTTTAGTATGTAATTTGTATTTTTTTTAATTCCATTTTATATTGGAAATATTCACTTTTAATCATATCAATCACATCATGTATTAGTTTGACGTGAGACTAATTAATATTCATCAGAAATTAATTATGAATCATTTTCATAAATTATCCTGAATATTTGAGCATTTTGTATCAATTTTTATGAGTGAAATATTTTGTACTAAAATGTCAATTATAAAACGATAACCTACACTTTGAGTCATACTGAACACATCATGTAACAGATTGTGGTACAGACTATTCCTAACTATCAAAATGTTATTATGAATTTTTTTAATAAATTGTGAAAACAATCTAAATGTGTTTTTTCGATTTTGAGTAGTTCATTCATCCATTTTACAAAAATTGATGTCAATTTTAAAGAAAAGGACACAATTGAAGTCATTCCAATGACACCATGCATTAGATTGAAATTATTCCAATCACGACACATCTAGAATTACTTATGGGTCATTTTCCTAAATTAAGAAAACAATACGAATGCATTTTATTAATGTTGAGTAGTCTAGTTTTCCATTTTACTAAAATTGATATCAAATTTAAATAAAAATACACACTTGGAGTGATTGAGGTAACATTGTGTATAGGATTGAGGATAGTATGATTCCTACATGTTTAAAATAAAATATGGATTGTTTTAATAATTTATCAAGGCAATCCAAATTAGTTCTCTCGGTTTTGATTACATCACTTGTATTTTTTAATAAAATTTCATCTTAAGATAGAAACACACACTTTGACTCATATTGATCACATCGTGTATTAGTTTTATGTGAGACCAATTCTTACATGTCATAATGAAATATTAATAGCTTTACTAAATTAAAAATAAAATCTACTCATGTTTGAATGGTTTTTAGGGAATGAAAATTTTTGAACTAAAATATTGATTTCAAACTCATAATGGACAATTTTTGTCATAATAGGAACATCATGTATCAGATTGAGGTGTGGACGATCCCAACATATCACAAATGGATTGAGGATCATTTCCTAATGAATCAAAATAATCTGAATACGTGTTCTCAGTTTTGAGTATTAGGGACACTTTTTTACTCAAATTAATGTCAATTTAAAAAAAAGGAATTACTTAGAGTCATACCATTCACATTGTGTATCAGATTGAGGTACAGTTGATTTGTTTGAGGGATTGGAAACATAATCATGTGCAGAATACATTTTCTGCATGAGTAGTCAAACATCTAATTTAGATTTTATTAATGTAGTAGAAAACATATAATATTATTAAGAATAAATAGTATCTTAAAAAACACTTTTACCTTTTCATTGAACTCTATTTATTTTTTAAAGGATTTTGGGATTTTGTTCATCTATAAAGAATCCAAATCCCCAGTTTGTGGTCCCATATAATGTACATGAAATTTTCTACATTGGAAATGACATGAACTGATTACGATCTCCCAATTAAAGGGTCATTCATCGGTGATTTTTCTTCTAACCAGACATTTGTTTTAGTCACTAGGAAGATAATAGACCAATTATTTTTTTGCTGGATCTGAGACTTAAAATACTTTCACAAATTTTTATGCCATTATAAACGAATCTTCTTCTTCCCATTCCACACATAAATTCACCTTCATGAATCTTGTTTCATCAACATCCAATGCACTGATATTGTCAACCCATTTTCAATAGAAAACTGGAACTTGAAATGTCATATAATCCAACTTGTATATCTTTTCGATAATGTAAAAATATGACATATTTTCATAAATTGTATATCTATACTTGGAACCATATATGTTCATTGCTTCATCCACAAGTGTAACACAACTATTTTTCTTCTTACTATAGTGATCATGTTCTTTTGTATAGAACATATAATCATTTTATTGATAAACCAGTATAAGAATTAACATTATAAATTGGTCACCCCGAATAGCCATTAAATTTGTTTTTAAATTTATTTCATATTTTTAGATTACTCCTTACGAATTTTATCTTGAAACTATCCTATATACTGTTGATAATGGTTATTTTTTATCCATCCTTCAACCCTTGATGGATTAAAATCTCTAATAAATTTTTTGTGGGATTCAATGTATGGATCAACATATTTTTAGTTATGTATAATTTCAATGTGCACTTTATCCCTCTATATCAACATAATTATAAAAACATATCTTCTATAAATCCCATCACTAATAAGGTGTTCACTATGATGAGACTTTAGGAGACCAATGATATCAATATATGATAGGTAATTGGTACATATTTTAATATCTTCTGCAACAATATATCATTTGACAATACAAGATTCTCGATGAATTTGATTCTTGACATACCCTTTCAAAATCATCATATACCATTTTATGAGGTACATCCATATGTAATGGATAAGACCACATTATTTAACCTCCCAAACCAAATGAACAATTAGGTAGACCATTATATCAAATGATGATGATGGTAAGAACATCTATAATTCACATAATATGACTGCAACCTCATTATTTATGATGGTAATCTTCACTGGGTGTATAACATTACTACATCTGGATTTGAAAAAGATGTAGTGTCTTGTTTATTTATGTCATAAATTTTGTAGTAGATTTAAACAAAAAACCACATGAATCAAATCTTACATCAAAACATGATTTTATTTTTATTTTAGTCCTTGTAACAACAAATTATCCATTAACCCTACATTGTTAATATTTTAATGAATACCCCTGTGGAACTTCTACACTATTGAAGAATTGTAAAAATTAAAATTTTTCTTATTTGGATAGAGTGTAATCTAATGGAGGATGAAAAGTCCAACTTTTTCCCTTCTCCGATGCTAACTCTTCCCTTATCTCCATTTCAATCAATTTCACCATAGCATTTATGCCATTAGTAATTTTGTTAGGAACATTTATTAACATGTCAATAACACTATAAAATATATATTTTTCTACATACATGACATTGAGAAAATTTATAACATACAAACAATTCCTATATGGTAATTAATTGAAAATTGAAATCTTCTTCCAAACTTATTTTGAGAGGTTTTTCAAAAATGGTTTACTAAAAAAACCAATATATTTTACTTTATTTATAGTTGATCTCCCATTACTGAAGATGATGTTGTACCTTGTCTTATATTCCCATTGAACGTTATCATCCATTATCGTTATTGATGTCGCTGAGAAAAAATATACGATGTTCTAAAAACTTAGTATACAAAGAATGTTTCGACCAAACTGAGTATGTGTGTTTTTCACAAATGGGACAGCCTGAAATTCAATTAATTATATAGCCTGATAAATTTACATGAGTAGGGAAGTCATTTATCAACTCGTACAACATGGCCCTCAATATGAATTCTTCAGTATTATGAGAATCAAAAATTGTAACATATGTATCCCGCATCAATTTCAGATATTCAGTCAATGGAACAAAATATACATCAGTATCATTACATGGTTTTTTTGGTCCAGATATAAGTACAGACAACATACTGTATTGTTACTTCATGAATAACCATTACAACAAGTAATAATATAAAAACACGGTGGGATATGTGTTGTATGTACTACTTTGTACACCAAAACAATTTATTTCTTCTGTAGACAACACAAGATAAAATTTACATGGCTTATTTCCACATTTAGGAACTCATAAATAATTTTCTTTCACTATAGAGAATCTTATGGATGACAGAGGTCCCCATCTTAAATTCTTGTATATGCATTTTATGTCAATTATCTCATCATTTGATAACATCTATATAGACTTTAAACCATGTAACGATAGGAATGTACCATAATGATTTTAAAGTACTGGATACATTTTTCTTGTATTGATCTACGCCACACTTAGGGCATTTTATGATTGATTCATGATCCTCGTGAAACAATAAAAATCATTTGAACAATAATTTTTTTAGATATCATTCTCATTGAACGTAAAATTTTTTAAAACCATATGTTTGACATGGTAGTTCATTTCATTATGGTAGCATGTTATTCAAGACACCAATTAGTTCTGTAAAGATGATGTCACTCCATCTACTGGTAACTTTAAAATTATATAACATCAATACAGTTGAAAATGTTGTGTATTTAGTAAAATTGGTAAACAATGGTCTCTTGAAATAAATATTTATCTACTCAGAAAACATTAGAAAATCATGAAGGTCATATTCAATTATCATTTTCATTTTTTCTATGTTATCTCAATTATAATTTTCAATGTTATTCATATCAAATGATCAATAAACTATAACATCATATCAATAATTGTCCACATTATATTTTTTCCCATGTTTAGTACAAATTTTCTATCTATAATCTATTATGTGATGAATAAATTGTTCTTCCAACTATTTTGAACTAATTTTTCTTGAAGAACAACAACGTAAACACAAATAAAGGATTTGAGAATGGTATTATGCATGCTCTCTTGAAAACTCGATGAACACATTAAATATGTTTTTATACTCTTTTTTCAAATGATTATCATGAATTTATTTCCAATTCGTATACATCAAATTAGTTTCATAAAATGTTAATTTTTTATAATAAATAAATAGATACACATAATATATTCATTACCAAAGGTGAATGTTATAGACAATTCTAATAAAGGAAACCCATCATTTGATTATTTCAAATAATTTTTGTAGGCTTTAAAGAAATGAGTCATTGAATTTAAGAAAATAATTACTCTATTATAATAGGTTTTATTCATTGAATTAATTAAATGGTGATAATTACAGACATTTTTCTTCTGCATCAACTCATCTCATGTACATATATCATTGCATTTTTTTTCAAACGCATCCCCCATCTCTTGTGGACAAGAACCTACATTTCATGAAATAATAAAAGTAGTTTCCATCCATGGGATTACTAATGCCTAGATAAGTAAAATAAAAATCAATGAGATGTAGGATGAGTCTCAAGAAACATATTTCCATATTAATTGTTCGTGAGATGAAGTTGATGGGGATGTCAGTTTTCTATAAAAGACATGGGGGATGAGTCTCAAGAAAATAATTGAAATAATAACTATTGTTTTAATTAGGTAAAAAATTTCTTAAATACTCTAAAAAATGAAAATATAATATAGAAAATTAATGAGTAATAAGAATACCAAATATGTTAAACAAGAACAATAAATTAACATTCAATCAACAAGAATATATAAAATGTGTTGATGAAACATTTTCATAAATAAAGAGTTATTTCATCTACAGAAATGGTAATCAATGATTCATAGTGGTGGAACCGGTAATTATAGACCTAAATGATGAATACCAAACAAATAATTTCTAATATATAGAATTTGATCACATTCATTATATTTTTTGGAACAAATGATGTGATAACCTGTGGAATTATTACATATAATATTAATAGTATATCAAATATTTGAAAACATCTCCATACTCTTGGGATTTAATATCACCACACATACACATCCCAATTATTAGAGGGAGTTCATCACATCAGATCTACCCATATGAAGGAAGGGAGGCCATCCAATACACATTAACCCATATCCATGAGATAATATGGAGTCTATAAAAAATTTGTCATAAATAAATAATACACATTAACAATATATATCCTAAACAAGGTATAAAAACACACCAACCCTTGAAATATTTATCCCAGACACAATAACCTCAACCAAGACGAAACAACTCTCATGTGGTCACATTTTCTAAGTGGAATAACCTTACATCACTCAGAAATATTTGTGGAATCATAAAAATAGTAGATCTATAAATCATAGCTCCTAATTTATCGTATCTACTACAAAAATATGAAAATAACTAGTCCATTTAATATTCCAGGAAGTAATATCATAGGCTAACCAACCACTATCATGGAAATTGATACATTCAAAATTACAAAGAAGATGTAAAATGTGATGGGTCTTCTACCATGTGGTTAATTAAACTATTTATCCAATGAAAATAAAGGATGTTTAATCAACACATTAAAAATAAAAAAAAGATCATCTCCCAATTTCATAGTTGTAATTGAGAAATATGTAGATGATTGTATGGTGTGGGAGTGAAGTTGAAAAGGCTCATAGTATAGGTGTTTCACACTATAAAAAATTCAACAATCACAATGGATGATTCCATGGCCAAATCTCTAAAATTTCTAGCTCACCACACTGAAAGTTGTAAAATAGAATCTACCATGACCATAACTATTAATTTTTTACACCTATACATCCACAAGATAAATTAGAGAGAGGTTTACATTTGAGAGAAAGTATGGAAAAAATTATGGTCAAGCCTTTCATTTGTTCGATCCTTAATTTTTTCAATCCTAAACATTCAGTCTTGGATTTTTTTCTCATTGATTCATGCTTTCATTCACCGAGGAGGAGCAATGACGGTGGGTGAATTCTATGGAAAGCATCTAATAATGTGACAGGTTTGTGATTGGTTAGGGTTTTTCTAAATATTTTGGGACATTTTTATCAATGCAACCAAAAAATCGCAGATAAATAGACTTTTTATTAGTGATTAAGTAATATGCACTGATAAAGATGAATTTTATCAATACTTTTTTAGCACTGATAAAGGTCTATATTTTTCATCACTAAAATAGTGCTAATAAAAATCCATTTTATCAGCACATATTACTTAAGAGCTGATAAAGGATTTATAAATATTATTACAAATGATTTTTTTAATATATATATATATAATATGTATAATTATAGAGATAATAAATTTATCATTTATTTAAATATATTTATTAAAATTTTATAATTCTTTAAATATATAATTATTTATTAGTAATTACATATTAATTTCTATGAAATAATGTTATTATCAATATATATATATATATATATGTTTAATAAATATATATAAATATAAATCTATTAAATATATTGATTATTTAAATAAATTGATTAATATTTTAATGATTATTTAAATATATATAAAATTTAATGATAATTATATAAATTCTTTTTAAAAAATTATTTATTTATAATTATAAATATATAAAGGTATAAATATAGTAAATTTACATTTATAAAAATATTTATTTATATTTTTTTTTAAATATTTATATTTATAAATAATTTTTTAAAAATAAATTTCTTTACAAATTGTTTAACATATATTTTCATTACTTTATTAATGAATATCTAATATTAAGTGTATTCATGTTAAAAATGAAGGAATATAAATGAATTTAAATTACGTACACATTAACTATATTGAAAAAATGGATAAGTTTTGTCTGTGTGTATTGTATATAATTGAATTAATTGCCTTTATGTGAAATCAATATAACACATGTTTGATCTATGTTAAACTGAAAAATCAAATGATATTTAATTATTTTCATTAGCTATTCAATGAGTTAGAATATTTAATTCATATTAATTTTTAATTACAAACCATATCACTAAATATATGACTATTTAATGTAAGGTATAAATATTTTTTATTTTATAAATAATATTTATATACATTATTATAGATCTATATGTTTAATATAAACTATTTATTAACATTGTCAACCATTATATAATTAATAAAATGTTTAATATTTTTCTCAATTTACTTATTTATAATTTTTATTTATTCATATTTCAATTTTCATATATATTTATATTTATTACATGATATTTATTAGTATTTATAATATATATATATAGTATTATCGATTTATTCATTTTTATCAATAATTTTTTAATTAATAATTTTTGTAATAATTTTATTTATAAAATCATTATTTTTATTTTTATTTTATTCATTATTTCATTTTATTCATAACATTTTCAATGCTATGAAGGCACTGATAATGGGTACCCTTTATTAGTGCTAAAGATAAAGCGCTGGTAATGGTAACCCTTTATCAGTGCTAAAAAATCGTGGATTAAGGGTACAATTATCATTGAAAAAAAAAAGAAACGATAAAATATACAATTAATCATCACTTTTTTCTATCACTAATAAAGACCAGATTGGTTAATGGTATGTCTTTAGTGTTATAATAATTTGTGGGGTTATTTAATTTTTTACATAGCTATTGTTCACATTTGGTGTTTTGTTACTCAAATTGTGTGGCTAGACCATGTCTGTAGCCCTAACTTCTAATCGGTTATGCATAGTTGGCACATGGTTTGGAAGAACATTTGAACAAACTATGTGAATTTCCCAAGTTCTTATAAAAATATATCCCATTTGTTCATCATCATATTTTAACCTAAATCATCCTCCCTCCCATTTTTCATGACCTAGGCGCGTGAAGGGAGATACTAAGCTCTTCCCATTGGATTATGCTTCCCCTTTCTCGATTCATCAAGCTTACTAGAAGATTTCCTCATATTTTTTTGTTCAATTATATCTTCTTATTCTATTTATTTATTGGTTCATTCTTCTTTATTATATTGGTTCTCTCTTGAAAAAAATCCTATGGTAGAGGGATTACGTTTGTCTTGTGTTTGTTGGATGTGACGGTGTGTGGTTTTTCTCTTTGTCCTAGATCTTCCCTCTCCCAAAGTTTCATCACATTCGCACACTGTTGAGGTAGTTATTCGGTCCATCTCCTTTTTGTAACATTACATTTTATGCTTGAGTATTTTCTATCAATTTCTAAATGTGTTTCCCATGCTTGTGATGTGTTTGTTTGATGAATTGTGGTGTTTTCATATTGAAACTTCTAAGAAAATGGGTTTTCAAATGTTTTCTTTAATTATGCACATATATATATGCATGATAAGTGTTTGAAGAAATTAAAATTTCTCATTTTGAAATAAAATTTGGCATTTTATAATAATGTTTGGATTTGGTTCGGATTTGGTTGTTTGTTTCACAAGGGACTTTTATGGTTTTATGCTTACATCTAGACCCTCATTAGAGGTTGCAGTGTTTCTTATGTTTCTTCAATTAGAACCTTTGATAGTTTTATGGCTTTAAACAAGTTTGTAATTAGAAGTGGTCATATCCATATGTGCACATAGTGCACAAATGGATTGGAACATTAATGGTAATGTATTTATATAGAAATATCCACCTTAAACACCAAATTTTAAAACACCATTTCATACTCTTTCTTCTCTTCTGTATCCCTCCTCCTTCAAAATAGTTCTTCTACAACCTAAAATTTTCTTAATGGATCCTCGTTTCCCAAATGATCTTATATTTGGTTTTGAAATGTGTTCCCTAATGATCATCCCATTTTGAACCTTGATGTTTAAATTGTTAATAAAATGAATCAAAAAGGTCTGTTTGGAACATTTCAATCATAAATTGTGTTTTGACCTTAGGTTTTTGAAATGGTTCTTGAAATGGAATTTTATTTGTAAATTTTAAGGAAGGATTGGTATTTTGTGATATTTTTAAAATTATTTTTAAAACTCATGTGACATTTTGGATCAGTTGTCACTTTGAGAGGTTCGATATCTTGTCAGAAACTCTATGGTCAACCTTCTGATGACACGGACTTCACGTAGTTAGTTTCGGGATTAGGGAATGGCATGCTCAGTGGAATATTTTGGATACAATTAATTTAAATCTTGTGATGACCTCTTCATTCTCCATTATAATATTTTCATGCATTTTTTAGAAATCATATGGAGGTTCGAGTGATAGTTTCATTCTGGTCAGGAATAGATTGAATATTACCCCCTTGATAGTGGATTGTCTAGGTGGGATTTTTCACTCGAGAGTCTTATTTTGAAGTAGAGTTCAAAAATAATTATTTCCATGGATTCCTTCTATGTATTTTTTGGAAATTTTGATGATTACAAACTTATATGTCCTTATTTTATTTTTACAATACTTTGCTTGATCATTTAATTAGCTTTGGTCTTCTTTATTAGCATTATCCCCATTATTTATAGGTTTTATTTGATATGACATGTTCCTCTTCCTTAGTTTGTATTTTTATTTCTATATTCATTGTTAATTTTTTATCATACCCAACATTTGGGTTTCAAATAGTGTTTTGCAAATTATAGGTTTTATTGAAAAGTAAAAATAATTATTTTTAAAAAAAGAGGATTTTCTATAAAAAAAAACCCATGTCAATCTTTAAAGATAAAAACCCTTTGCTCTGAATTGTATTTCAAACTAAATTTTGTGGAATATTTTGGAAATGGACTTTCAAGGATTTTTTAGTGCTTACCTACTAATGTTTTTTTAGGATCACACACTACATGTGACACTAAGAATCGGTAGAATCGAGTTGTTTCGCATGTTCTGGTTCTTTTCAAGTATTCCTATAGAGATGGATTATTTTGTGTATGGTGGTGACCAAGAGTTCACATGGAGAACATGTCAGTCTCAGCTCAGAATTTTTTTGGTATTTTTTTAGTTTTTTTTGTACAACTATAGTTGTATTTGGATCTATTTATGCATTTATTTTTCATTAGTTGATTTTGATCTCTTACTATGTTCTCTATTTAGTTTTCTATTTCAGTTTATTTTGGTATAAATCATTCCCATATTGATATCTTTGATGACTGGAACTGTTTTCCACCATGGGATTATTGATAGTTCCTCTCGGGCCTTATCGCATGTGTGCTTATATTATCGGTTTGGGTTCAGTTGGGTTGGTTGATGAAAATTTTTTATCAGGGACACCATTTTTTATTTTGGGATGTCACATAGTTTGGAGATAAGATTATCAATAATCGATAGGTAGGAACATGAAGAGCTTCATGAATTCTTTTCCATCCTGATCCTTGAGTTACTAGTAGTATTCTGGGATTTTCCATCTTTTGTTTTAGTCTTTAAGTATGTGGTTTGGGAGATAACAATGGAAAGATCTTATGTTATATGGTAGTCTTACATGTAGTAGCAACCCATGTGATGCCTGATTACATAGTTTAGGATTCATTAAATTTTTTTGTGATAACTCACGGCATGGTCTAATAAACCATGTAACCGGGTAAGGCATTGCTTCTAGTTCCCTATTTTAGGGTTTTTTTGTGTGAGTGTGTTTTTGTTTGGTGTTGGTTGGCATGGGTGGATTTCAAAATGAAAAAATTGGTTCTTGAAAAATGGTTATTCAAAAATAAATTGAATTTGGGTTTTGGTTTTGTTGAAATGGTGGTCTTTGGCGTTTAAATTTGATTTGAATGTGATTCAGGAATTTTGGAAAGTATCCATGGAGTGAAATGGTTTAGAATTTGGAGATTAAATAGTGATTTTTGAAAGAATATCAGAGGTTTTTATTATGATGTTTTCATTTATGATATTGGTGTTTCGGTTTGAAATATCATTTTAGATTTAATTTTTAGATTTTTTAATTTTCATTCAGATTTTTGTCTTTGTGTCTTATATAATATGCCTCCTAGAAATATACCAAGGGTTTATTGTAAGTATTTTTTAGTTTTTAGCCCTACATAGACTACTAGTGGGGTAAGAGGGTTGATTTATTCTCAGTTTTTTCCAGTTTTCCATGGTGATCGGGGTCTCATAGAGGCTTTAGTGTGGCTTGAGGAATTTGTATATGTTTTTAGGTCTTTATGAACTCCCAAAAATTGTAAGGTGTGAGTATTATTTGGGTTCTTTTGAGGGATCAGGTTTGGATTAATGGAGGGTGGTCGTACCTACATCATTGTATGTTAGGATGTTTTGGTATGTCATTAAGACCACATTGATTTGATTTTTCATACCTAAGGTGGTGAAGGAAAATAAATTGGAAGAACTATTGGAGGTTCAGTGAGGACAACGGATGGTGAAGGCCTATGTTGATCAATTTAAGGAGTTTATTTCTTTCTCTTCTGAGATACCTTCAATGGATTAAATAAATGATCCTTTATTTTACTCGGATCTATTTGTTGTGATTAACAAAAAAATCCTCCCATTTGGGTAAGTTCTATTCCAAAATCTAGTGGATGAGTCATTTCTAGTCAATTTGGATTCCAAACCATACTATATAGCAATTATAAGTTCAGTTTCTCTTAGTTCTCACGATGAGTCCCCACCTAGAGAAATGTGTGTACCAAATGAATCTATTTCTAAGGATTCTACTCTAATGGCCCGGACCCCCCTTTCCATTACATTTCCAAAATACGGCTCCACCAAAATAGTGGAACCAGTCACGGTGGAACCATGACAGTGACGTCGTGAAGGTGGCACCGTAAGGGCGACACCATGACGGTGGCACCGTGTCCTCACCAAGCCCTCCATTTTCTATTTCCAGTCCCGCTCCCTCAATGTTTTTTTAGATGTAAATTAATTCTTTTACCCTTTTTAAAGTCATTTAAATCCCATAATTAATTCCTAAAAATCCTGAGAAACCTCCCCGATGGGGGATATTAAATAACACCTTAATATCATCATGTGTAACTACCACCCACATAGGAAACCATGATCCGACTTTCCAGGCGTTCAAAATTCCATATCTCATAACAGTGGGATCTCCTCTTTATATCTCACGTTAGAGTTTCCTTCTTCTTCTTCTCGGCTGGTTTTATTATTTCTTCTTTGTGCGCCTGAAGTCCCTCCTTCCCGAGGCTTTTGGTGTGCTTGTGATGGAGTTTTCTACACCCTTGGAGTCCCTGATGTTCCTCCCCATCAAGTCCTACATCCCCTATTCTTGGCGCGTGGAGAAAAACTTTGATCCTTGATCAACCAGGTAGGTTTTTTTCTTCGTCTCTCCTTTTATGTGTATCATTTTGGGTGGGTACGCTATTTTTTCTATGGGAATGGATGAAACCAAACATAAATGAAGATAACAAATGGACTTTTAAAAGAATAAAGGGGAGGAGCGTGATCGATATGTTGATGTTCTGTTTTATCCTCTTCCTTGTATATTATTTTAAGAATTGTGTGGGCTTATACCTAATGAAAATCATGGCTGTTGGTGTTATTTCTCTATGCACTAATAGACCCTTGAATTCTGTGATGATTAATGACTGTAACTTGAAAATTGGATAATCATGTAAACTCGGTGGATTAAATGGAAGCCCAGTGAACAAAAATCCTTGTGTGGTCACCTCAGTTAACCACCAAAAAAAGAAGAACTTAATGAATGTTGTGCTTGAACCTGAAATTTTCTGTACTTTGTTTTGGTAGTAGGTGTGTTGTTATGTTTGGTTTCTTATGGGGTGATGTGGGTGAGGATGGGATCCTCTGTTGTAGTACGGGTGTTGGTTTTGAATATGAAGTTGTATAGTTACACTGTTTATGACAGGAATTGGGTTGGAATCCTATACTATTGGCATGTTGTTGGTTCATGGTTTTGGAGATGTGGGGATGTATCTCGAGGCTTTATTTGGTTCCTGTACTTTGAGGGATCTTCCTTATCTCTTTGTTGTTGTGACTTCACAAGAGAACCGAGTGTGAATGCTTAAATTGTTGTCTGACAGCTTCACTTTCCCTAACTTGTGGTTATGCCTTTTAGTTTCCCAGTATTGCATAATTAACTTAAATGGGATCACTTTAACATGAATCTAAGAATGGGTGAAACGGGGAATTGGTTTTGGAAATGTGTTGTGACTTGGTCGTGAGTGCGATGGCTTCGTTTATGAATGAATAGTAACAAGGGTGTTATGCTTGGGTTGGCTTTGGGAACCCTGGGTTGGGATGAGTGCTTGTTAACTATACATATATCTGTAGTATTTATGTTTTCTTATTCGCACCCCACCCATGTTGAGCACTTAGTGTTGAACACCCCCATTCCATGGGGGAGGGTGTTTTCCCAACACTCCTCTGAGTGGCTAGTTATTAGCTCTTTTTCTGCTCACTTCCCAAATATCCCAAGACTCTTCGGGCCAGCTGTGAAAGCATGAGATCCATTATAGCCAAAGATTCTTCGGGCAGGGTATTTGTGGTGGTTGGCCCAGGTGTGTGTGGGAAGATTGTTTCCCAAGAATCTTTGGGATGAGGCCCAAATGTCTTTGGGCATTGTAGTGGTTGTTCTGGCCCAAGTGTCTGCAGGTGTGGTTACGCATGGTGGTTGTGGACCAGGTGTTTGTGGGCGGATGTGCGGTTGTGGCCCAGGTGTTTGCGGGTAGGATGTGTGGTTGTGGCTCAGATGTGTGGTTGTGGCTCAGGTGTGTGCAGGTGGGGTGTGGCAGTGGGACTGCGAGGAGAATGGCGGGATTGGTTCGATACGTAGGATGTCTTCAATAACCAGTTGTAAAGTGGCGTGAGGTACCCAAACATTGATGTGCTATTACTATACATTACTTGATTTGCATTATTTGGGGAGTGTTCCTTGGTGAGGCTTGGGTGAATAGTTTTCCTTGCTAAGTTCTTGGTTGTCTCTTTTCTCACATGGAATTAGAATCCCACCCCACTTGTGCACGAGAGTCTTTGGTTTTCCAAGATGAGTAGACTTATATGATCACCCTACGAATATAAAACTACCTTCAGGTTTCCAAGAGGAATCCAAGGATCGTGCAGGACCGTACTAGCTCATACCTTGGGGTAGTTGTTGTTGTCGTTTTCCTTTTTTCTTGGTAGGTTACATTTGGAGTTCTTGTGGCTTGTATCTTTTACTTTTGAACATGCACATGGGAATGGTTTACTTTCATCTTTACCTTTACTTTCAGCTTTGGTTTTGTTGGGATTCTATCTTATCTCCTGATACCCTTAAAATAAAATGGGTAATTACTTCCATCTTGTGTGTGATTCTATACCCTTGGTGCTAGTCGCCACTCTAGGACCTATTGAAGGCGGGTCTCAGGGGGTCATTATCTCTCCATCAACCTAAAGAAGGAAAGGTCTGACAATCTATTGTCCCTTCCCTCTTTTTGGTGAAGGCAGCAGTGAGGATCGAGGATCGTGAGGAGAAGGTACTTCGAGGACCGACCATCCCTTGGGTCGTGTGTTGTGGAGGCATGGCGGGCTCGAGTAAAGTACATGGGAATGGGAGACTGAGATGTGTTCCCACTACCCGGAGCTGTTTTGAGTTTTGTCCCATTTTGTTTGTACTTTTTTGTGATGGGATACTTTATCTTGTTAATTATGGAATGTGCGGTTTTCCTTTTCTCTGAATGTGTGTAAAGTGTCCTGAGATATGGGGAGGGGGGGCCTGATCCCTATTTAAGATGAATTAAAGTGGATGCCCCTAAACCCATGCGGGCGAGTCAGTGCCGCCCAAAGCGGATAGTATCATAACATGTAATAAGGGAAACCGCTCACCCACATGACCGGACGGTTTAATATTTTGTCTTGCATGGATATGTGGGTGAGAGGAGCGGTATGTTTGTGATTGTTTAGGAGATAGATGAGGAAGGGGACGTTACTTGGTAACAAAGAGGTTTAATCCTGAGAGGTATCATTTGAGGTGGTTGTTCGGACCCTCTCATTTCCTCAGGTTTGGTTTTAATTCTTGAGGGTGAGAATAGTTTGAGAGGTATCTGATTTAATGCCCTGGACCCCCTGGCCATTACTTTGCCAAAATACGGCTCCACCAAAATAGTGTCACCGGCCACGATTGCACCGTGACGGGGGCACCAGTCAGGGTGGAACCGTGAAAGTGACGTTGTGAAGGTGGCACCGTAAGGGTGACACTGTGACGGGGGCACCATAAGGGTGAATCCGTGATGGGGGCACCATGTCCTCACCTATCCCTTCGTTTTCTTTTTCCAGTCTCACTCCCGCTACGTTTTTTTAGACGTAAACTAATTCTTTTACCCTTTTTAATGTCATTTAAAGCCCATAATTAATTCCTAAAAATCCTGAGAAACATCCCCAATGGGGGGGAGTATTAAATAACACCTTAATATCATCATTTGTAAATACCCACCTGCATAGGAAACCATGATCTGACTTTCCATGCGTTCAGAATTCCATTTTCGTAACATTAGGATCTCCTCTTTATATCTCATGCTAGAGTTTCCTTCTTCTCCTTCTCGGCTGGTTTTCTTTTTTCTTCCTTGTGCGCCTGGATTCCCTCCTTCTTCAGGATTTTGGTGCACTTTTTCTGGAATTTTCTACACCCTTGGAGTCCCTGAAGTTCCTCCCCAGCAAGTCGTTCATCCCCTGTTCTTGGCCCGTGGAGAAAAACATTGATCCTTGATCAACCAAGTAGGGTTTTTCCTTCGTCTCTCCTTTCTGTGTATCATGTGGGGTGGGTATGCTATTTTTTCAATGGGAATGGATGAAACCAAATGTAAATGAAGATAAAAAATGGACTTTTAAAAGAATAAAGGGGAGGGGCGTGATTGATATGCTACTGTTCTGTTTTCTCCTCTTCCTTCAATATTATTTTGTGAATTGTGCGGGATTATTCCTACTGAAAATAATTGTTGTTGGTGTTCTTTCTCTATACACTAATAAACCCTTGCCTTCTATGATGATTAATGACTGTAACTTGGTAATTGGTTAATCATGTAAAATCAGTGGATTAAATGGATGCCCAGTGAACGAAAATCCTTGTGTGGTCACCCCGGTTAACAACCAAAAAAATAAAAACTTAATGAATGTTGTGCGTGAACCTAATAGTTTCTATAATCTGTTTTGGTAGTAGTTGTGTTGTTCTGTTTGGTTGCTTATGGGTTGATATGGGTGAGGATGGGATCCTCTGTTGCAGTACGAGTGTTGGTTGTGAATCTGAAGCTGTGTAGTTACTCTATTTATGACACGAATTGGGGTGGAATCCTCTAATGTTGGCATGTCATTGGTTCATGGTTTTGGGTATGTGGAGTTGTATCTCAAGGCTTTCTTTGGTTCTAGTACTTTGATGGATCTCACTTATCCCTTTGTTGTTGTGACTTCACAAGAGAACCGGTTGTGAATGCTTAAATCACTATCCGAATGTTTCTCTTTCCATGGATTGTGGTTATGCCTGTTAGTTGCCAAGTAGTGCAGAATTAACTTAAATGGGATCACTTGGACATGAATCTAAGAATGGGTTAAATGGGAAATTGGTTTTGGGAATGAGTTTTGACTTGGTCGTGAGTGTTGTGGCTTCATTTTTGAATGAATAGTAACAAGGGTGTAATGATTGGGTAGGCTTTGGGAACCCTAGGTTAGGATGAGTGCTTGTTAACTTTACATATATCTATTTTATTTATGTTTTCTTATTTGCGCCCTACCAAAGTAGAGAACTTAGTGCCGAACACCCCCCATTCCATGGGGGAGGTTGTTTTTCCCAACACTCTTCTGAGTGGATGGTTATTAGCTCCTTTTCTGCTCCCTTTCCTGAATATCACAAGACTCTTCAGGCAGGTTGTGATGGCCTGAGGTCCATTATAGCCGAAGATTCTTCGGGCAGGGTATTTGTGCTGGTTGGCCTAGGTGTGTGCGGGCAGATTGTTTCCCAAGAATCTTTGGGATGAGTCCCAGGTGTCTTCAGGTATGGTAGCAGTTGTTCTGGCTCAGGTGTATGTGGGCATGGTTACACGTGGTGGTTGTGGCCCAGGTGTTTGAGGGCGGATTTGTGGTTGTCGCCTAGGTGTTTGTCGGCGGGATGTATGGTTGTGGCCTAGGTGTGTGCGGGCGGGGTGTGGTAGTGGGACTGCGATGAGAATGGAAAGATTGGTTCGATGCATAGGATGTCTTCAATAACCAGTGGGAAAGTTCCGTGGGGTACCGAAACATCGATGTGCTATTACTATACATTACTTGACTTGCGTTATTTGGGGAGTGTGCCTTGGTGAGGCTTGGATGAATAGTTTTCCTTGTTAGGTGCTTAGTTGTCTCTTTTCCCACATGGCATTAGAATGCCACACCACTTGTGCAAGAGAGTCTTTGGTTTTCCATACTGAGTATACTTATATGATCACCCTACGTATATAAAACTACTTTCAGGTTTCTAGGAGGATTCTAGGGATCGTGCAGGACATTACAAACTCGGACCATGGGGCAGTTACTGTTTTCGTTTTCCTTTTTTTTCTTGGTACTTTACCTTTGGAGTTCTTGTGGCTTTAATCTTTTACTTTTTAACATGCATATGGGAATGGTTTACTTTTGGATTTACCTCTACTTTCAACTTTGGTGTTGTTGGGTTGCTATCTTATCTTCTGATCCTATTAAAATAAAAAGGGTAATGCCTTCGATCTTGTGTGTGATTCTATACCCTTAGTGCTACTCGCCACTCCAGGACCTATTGAAGGCGGGTCTCAGGGGGTCATTATCTCTCCCCCAACCTAAAGAAGGAAGGTTCTGGCAATATTTTTTCCATTCCCTCCTTTTGGTGAAGGCGGGTCACGACATCTACCTTGTGTGATCCGATTTCTTGTTCATCATACTATTAGATCACGCGCTTCTAGTGTTGTAGGATTGTGTATTTTAATCCATCTTATCATAACCCTATGATGGATTGTTTGTGATGTTGCTATTTAACTCACTTGGAGAAGTTATTTAAGAAGCATTTCTAAAAGGGGAAGAATCATATTGATCATGTCATCTCCTGACTATGGGGAAGCATATTCTTTAAAGAACCACGACTCCATTCGTAGGCTCTAGAGTGAATCTTTTCACATAGTTAGGAATTGTATGGTGTGTTGGGGGTGGGGGTGAAGAATTTTGTCATTAGTGGTGGAGTAGGGATGATTTAAATTTTCCCATTATGGTTTAAATAGCTTAGAATGTTCATTCTAGGGTTATGAAGGGACTAGTGGCCTCTTTTTCTTATAGTCACATGTTTGAGATATGTTTTAGGAAACCTATGTGGTCATCCTTGTCGAACGGTTCTGGTTTTCAAATTTTCTCATTTAGAGATGTTTATATTTTGTAGAGATGATGAATTATGGTTTTATTTAGTGTTTGTTTTGAGTTCCTTTTGTTGGGGGACCTTGTGTTGAGGTCAGGCTCTATTTTGGGAGTTCTGGTGTTGATGCCTTCATGATGGAATGTCCTAGTGGTAGGGATAAAAACTTTTAATTTCCCTTTTCATTGTTCTACATATATTTTTTCTCTACAAGTTGGTCGGGTGTGACTTCTAGATTTAAAACACTATACTATGATTCGTGGTTTTATTCAGCCTCATTCTGTTTGACGTTTATGTTTTAGTTCTCATCCATCCAAGTTGATTTTTGGGGGAATAATATTTTTTGGTGGATGGAATTGCCACACCCGACCCAAGTTTTCTTATATTTTAATAACTTTTATCATTTTTAAGTGATTTGTCATTTTTTTCATTGTTCACTTTGAGTTCCTAGTGTTAATTTTTGAGTTTTGGGAGTTTCGAGAAAGTTTTTTCCCTATGTACAGTTTTTGTGCGGGGTTTCAGGATAAACTATTTGGCAGGTAAAAGAAGAGGGTGTTTTCAGTTCATTTTATTCTTTCATGGTTTTATATTCACATCATGTAGTTGGTTTTGGACCAAATTTTGTGATCTATAGGCAGATTGAGGGTGGTTTTTGGGACAAGGCACACCACCTATGTATTGTTAGGAGAAACAATGCGAGGAATGCGCATGAAGTTCTATAATTTTTTATAGAATCGTTT
This sequence comes from Viscum album, assembly GCA_963277665.1. Taxonomy (NCBI): domain Eukaryota; kingdom Viridiplantae; phylum Streptophyta; class Magnoliopsida; order Santalales; family Viscaceae; genus Viscum; species Viscum album. Next base: position 254,568,283 of record OY728143.1, on the reverse strand, counting down.
TTCTTGGTTGGAACATTATTTTTAAAACCATGCATCCAATTTATGTATGTGACTCTTCCTTCTTATTTTCTGCACGTGGATGGTTAATTGTTTGGAAAACTATGAAGCTAAACCATGAAAATTTCGCAAGTTCCTAAAAAATTAAAACTCCCATCATTATTTCCTTATGTTTTAACCTCAATTGGCCTCACTCTCATCTTTATTGACCTAGGATCATGGAGGGGGCTACCAATATCTTCCCCCTTTATTATTCTTGCTCCTTTGGTTCGTCCTTAAGGTTAATAGGTGAGTTTTTAAAGGTTTTGGGAAAATAATCTCTTCTTCTTCTATTCCTATATTTCTTCTTGTTTCTTTATTAACATGGTTCCTTCATGGGCAAACCAAAGGGTATAGGGATTATGTTTTTCTTGTGTTTCTTAGATGTTTGGGTGTGCGGATAGCCTCTTTGTAGAGACCCGAAGCTTAACGTACATGGACATTACATTACATTTGCGGAATACTTAGTACATAACAAAAAAACACACACACAAGGATCGTAATAGTCTAGTGTCTTTGGAAACTCGGAATATAATTTTCTAATCGTGGTGAAAGATCTTCAAAATCTCCCATAAAGATCTTCCTTTTTTTTACATAAAACCTTTCTTTATATCCTGGGGAAAAGAAAACATAAAAGGGTGAGCTCAAATGATCAGTAAGGGTAAACAAAAGTAATATCAATCACATCATATACATAAGCACATAACTTTTGGAAATCTTAACCTGCAAAAGAGATCATAATTTCATAACATGGGGTAAATCATGGCAGTGAAATGTAATCACAATAATCATAACAAAAAACATGAAACTTTGTGGCATTCACACATAATCATAGAGAATCATTTCTTGTTAGTCAAGACACATTGCCAAGACTATCTTAGTGGACAAAGTCCCTTTCTGAATCGAGTAACCCTCGTTTCAGTCCTGTTTCACTGAACCGGTATAACCTACCATTCCAGCCATGTCTATCTCATGAGATATCAAATCTTTACCCAATGCATTGGAGGGAGATATAGGTCCCATCCATCTCATAATTATACCATTCTTATGTGTGCCACAAAATCATAAACCATACATCATAGCATAACCCATGTAATAAAAATGGGATTCTTAAACAACATGACATCATAAAACCATTCATATAAGATAAAGGAATTCTTAAACATAATTCCATCACAACATAGTCAAATCAATGTAAAAATATGGATAGAAACAGAACCCTTTATTATCTTATATGGAAAATAATTTTGATAAAACACTTGAACTCCATTCTTGAGGAAAATATCCTTTCTTCTTCAAAAAAAACACTTTTCCTTTCATAACATGTCATACAACTTTAAAATAAAAGAAGTTGATTAAAAGTAAACTTGAATACATGTAAAGGAAGATTCTTGGAAATAATGTTTTAAAAATCCATTCATGCCGTATAAGTTAAAAAAACATTCTTCCCGTACTTTTGTTGGAAAAGTCAAAAAAGTACCTCGTATGAAAAAAAATGAAAAAAGATTCCTTTCATATCCTTTACTAAAAACTCACCGAAGGGTAAAATTGTATTTAAACAATTGTAGGTGGATGGAAATAATATTACATATTGAGGAAGCATGGATGTAGATGATAAAATACACCCCAGTAAATACTAATGTATATACAATCTCGGATAAAAATGAGATTGTGATATTTCCCTTACCTTAGGTCCGATTTGCTTCGTAAGTGTCCGAACCTCCTGTATAATGATTTAAATAATGTCATTTACTTATTACAGAATCATATTCATTGTTATGATATCATATATGGTTCACTTATGACTTTATATTACCCGTTTGTTTGTAAATTCCATGTTAAAGAGCGTTTTGGGTAAAATTGTTTCATTTGCCGTCCGTGTTTTGACTTATAACTATTCATATGATTACTTAGATCATGATTACTTAATTCCAGAACATAAAACATGATTTATATATATATATATATATATATATTCAGGATATACATATATATAATAAATCATTAAATGGAAATAAATACACCGTTCATGGAGACGGTAGTCCGTACATACGCATGAACGCTGTTTTCGTTTCCTTATTGAATTGAATGGAATTAAGTACATGACATACATATAAATATATAAATAAATCCAGTATCATTATTATGTCATATATTTCATTAGTACATATTATATATACTTTATAATCATTCTTAAATGGTTAACATGGAGAATGAATCTCATCGCGTCGTGGAGACGGTAGTCCGTACGTACGCACGAGCGATGATATCATTTCCATAAATATTGAATTGAATTGGAGTGGATTATACAATATATCAGAATCAATATGATGTTGTAATAACTATGTATAGTTATTCTTTACACCATTATACCCATCCATGTAAGGTGGTGGTGGAAAATAGATTACACCACGGCGTGGAGACGGTATTCCGTACGTACGCACGCACGGTGATTTCTTTTTCCGTAGGATGGATAGATGGTGAAATAGGGATGTTTCATACTTATAATAACATATCAGTATATGAGTGATACTTATGTTATTACTTCATAATTAAACAACCTAAGAAGAAGAAGTGGAAGAAGAATTAAAGATGAAAGAATTGCTAACGGTAATTACCTCTTCTTTGAAGCGCCTCTTTGAGACCTCCTCTTAGGGCACTAAAATTGGTCTTTGAGGAAGACCAGAAACTCTAGGATGTTGCTAGGGAAGTGGAGAAGATATTTTGGCAGGGGTTGGCCGAGCTTGAGTGCTCAAATTGGTGTGAGGAGGAGGGGGAGGAGGTGTCCTTTTATAAGGGAGGAGAGGGGCACCTTAGGAATATCTCAAAATATTATTTTATATTAAAGTCAAAATAGGTTTATAATGGTTCCAAAGGGTATTATTTAGAAGCTAAAGTGGGGATGGGTCGAAATCCTATCAACCAATTGGATTTAGACAAGTTTAGGGTGTTATTTTAACCTTATCAATTAGATTAAACTCTAAGTCAAATAATTTAACTTTTACCGTGTCTTTTTGTTTTCTTTCACTATATGGTTAATACACTTACTATAACATGCCAAACGAAACCCAAATTGTTTATTATTAATATATATATCCTTATATAAGTCATTTGGCCGAACCTTAGATTTTTAGGAATAAAATAACAATTAATAATATAATATTTGATTTAAAAACTATTTTGTGTCAATTTTGACACTATTTGATATATGATTTTTTTGAAAGTCATAACGAAATTATATGTTCGAACCAAGTTGATTAAATCAATACTAATATATCATAGTAACCTATAAAATTAGTGGAATTCATTAAAAGTCTCAAATTAAATTCATTTGAGCATTTATAACATCAATTATGTTAATATTTCCTTAAAAGGGTAATTAATGCATCATCATTGTGTCATAAATAAATTAATTTATTTAAAGTCTAAAAATTATAAAACAAATATCATTATGTAGGAAATCGTTTTATCTTTCTAATGAATATTTATAGTAGAATTTATCTTATGTATAACCCCATATTAAAAATGTTTTAGTTATTAAACGTTGATTTTAACTATTTTAACTATTCATTAAATAAAATAATATTAAATGTCATAATCTAATCCAAGTGGACCTAAATGGTCATATTATATTCATAAGGTTGTTTTTGGTCGAATTACACTTATCCAATAGAATTAGGACATTTTTTAGGGTAATAGTAATATCATATTTACCCTTAGTTGCCCTATTTACTATTAACTGTGGTAAAAAAAAGTAAAAAGTTACTATTCACCAAAAATTATTTTCATCTCATTGAACCACATTTTAGTCCTTGATATTAAGCGTGTCTGTCGGAGTTTTGAAATTCCATTCACAGAAGCGGTAAAATTAAGTTTTATGCAAAAATTCAGTTTTTAACCTACCACTTAGTGGTTTCACTATTCATCAAAAATTGAAAGTTTTCAGAAAAATACCAAAATTTCATCCTAAGCTATATTTCATATTCCGAATTCAAAAAATGAAGTCTATTTTACCAAATTCATAACATAGACGTTGCATTAATTAATTTTATAATTAAATCCCGCTGTTAAAACAAATAGCGTGTTTTTAAGAAACAATATCTATCAAAAGATTGACACTTGTTTATGTCTGGTTTAAATGTGAAATTACATCCAATGACCAACATTGTATTAAATTGTAAAAATATATTCTAAATATACTTTAAAACAACTCAAATTAATAATTTATCACTATTAATTATTTTGATTAAAAATTTTGTTTTTAATTATAATTTAGTAATTTTCACTATTCATCAGAATATGGAAGTTATCCGAAAAGTACCAAAATTTCACCTTAGGCTAAATTCGATACTCCGAATCCAAAAATGAAGTCCATTTTGTGGGCTAAAATTTCTAAAATTTTAAAAGGTGGTTATTACTATTCATAACGGCTTGTTATAATAATATTTTAATAGCATATCGTTGTTTAGTGAAACTCGGTATTGCGTACTACACACGCTATCGAGGAAGGTCGCGATTGCGTGTAATGCAAGGCAAGTCAAGGATGCGTGTTGTGCAAGCTCCTTTTGGTGTAGCGTACAACACAAGACATTAGTGAAATAAAAAAAGAATATTTTTCATAAAATCTCGGGCTGTTACATTCTACCCCCCTTAAAATGAATTTCGCCCTCGAAATTCGTCGGGGTTATAAATGGTTTACTATTCGAAAGTTTCTTTAAAAGAAACCCACATCGTAAAAAGGAATACCAAAACTTGGCTTTAAAAACTAAAGTATGAAATGTAACGATTACCCAAATAAACTAATCACTGGGTTTCCACATAGGTGAAAATATGGATATGGAAGAGAAATCTAACCATCATGTTCTGATGGAGAGTGGTAGAGAACATGGCTATGGAAAATCAAGTAATCACAAATCCATAAATTTGTGACGATCTAAGGTACCATCTGATTCATCAGGTATACGTTCACTAGGACAACATTTTTGGTTTTCAAGATCATTTCCCTAAAGTTGAAGAATTTGAATTAGAATAAATACTTACTTTATTTTGGTACAATCTCACTGTTGTTCGTGCCTTGAACAATTTCCACTTCATCTCTTATATAAATGAAGTTGAATTTGTTATTCGTGATGTGTTAACCGATCTTGTGAGAGAATGACGGGTCATTCCATCTGTCTCAAACAAAAGGTTAGCAAAAAGTTATTAAATATACCTAAGTCATTCTATAGTGAGATTTATCATATATGGTTCCTAAAATGAACTTATACTTCACATATCATACTGATTAATATAATAAAACTAGTTTCTACTAAACAGGGACTTTCTGTAGGTCAGTGGTAGGTGATAAAGGCCAGTTTCACTTCGGTTGTGAGTTCGATTCCCACAGCCTTGTCCGAAGCGATGGGCTGTCGCCCGTCCTGTAGGTTGTACTTTTTCTAAAACTAAATTACTATAACATCCCATCAATAATATCGAAAAAAAACTTCTATCCTTAAACAATACTCACTTATGTCCAACATAATCCATTTCAATCTTTAGGCTTATCCATAATACTGCAGTCCACTCTCATAACATAGTGAATACGATTACCGGAGATTTAATACCATCGTTGATCCCCATATATCATAGGATATGTTTTTTTGGTCACATTCCAAACATTCAAAGTCCATAATCATGTATTCTCTTGAATACCTTAGTGAAAACATGAATGCAGTTTAAAGTTAACACTTTCCACATACCAAAATCCTCAAAATTCTATATACTCAAACCATGATATCACTTAGTCCTCATATCAATCATGAGCTCATGAATACTATTAAATATTTCATTTTCTCGTTTTCCCTTCATTATGCGCATATCATCTTATTTCCAAAAAAATATCTCAATCACTTTGAATACCACATCAATAAATATTGCAATACTCAATGATACAACATTATTTTGGAATCCCATTACATAAACACTTAATCATTCCACCACATCGTTGTCATATTCAACATTGCCAATAGTGATCGCATGTGACTTCTCTTTGTCCTTTGCCTTCAGTGGTTTCTCATGTTGATCATCACTAACCCTTGGATTAGGGCATTTATTAGCATAATGCCCCATTTCCTTGCACTTGAAGCATTGAAGTGTTGGTGGTGCGTTCTCTGCAGTGTTTGCTTTATTCACATCATTAGAAACCCTTTTTCCATTACTTCGACACTCATCTGCTTGATGACCTTATTTTCCACACTTAAAACATTTTCTAGTCCCTTTAAGACAATCTCCACCATGCTTCTTTCCACACTTTGTGCATAAGGAAACATTCATCTTCTTTTCACCATTATTCTGAGATTTCTCCTTGAACTCCATCTTTCGTTTCTTGTCAAAACCATGAGATGGATATGTAACACCAACTTCCATTTCTACCTTGATAGCACAATGCAAAATTTCTTCATAGCTACTAAAGTCTCTTATAACTAATGCCCTTCGAAGACTTGGTTTTAAGCCACTGAAAAATTGATCAACTTTACTTTCAGGTTGGATGATAATGCCAGATGCATACCTTGCAAGTCTTGTAAAATTTGCTTCGTATATACCAACAGATTCATCATCCTTTTGCTTTAGTTCAAGAAACTCCTTCTCCATCTTTGTTCGAAGAATACGAGGGAAGTACTTATTGAAAAATAAGATCTTGAACTCGTCTCATTCCATGGACTCAATTTCATCTCTTTGCCTTGTATACTTGATAAGATTCCACCATTGATTAGCTTCACCATCCAAACGATATACTGCTAAGATGAATTTATCATGTTCAGAACATTGAAGAACTTAAAATATCTCTTCAGTGGTACTGATCCATTGTTCAGCAACAAGTGGATCAGAAGACCCACTGAAAGAAGGTGGACGTTGCCTCATGAAGGACTCAATAGAATATTGTTCCCTTCTCTGCTCATTTGGAAGTCCAGAATGATTCATAGCTTGTGTAAGTATAGAAATAAGATTTTGCACTCCATCTCCCATAACATTTGTTTGTTCAGGAGGACAATCATTGCATTTTCCATTGCATTTATCAACACGGTTCCTTCGGGTTCCAGCCATCGTCTAAAACCCAAAAAGAATAGTGTGAGAGGCAAAAATCATGCTAGGGAAAACAACATAATAAAGGGGGAGTACCTTCAATATCTAACATCTTGGGTTTAATTCTATGATCGTTAGCGTAGTTCTAGTACTATAACCTATACGTATACTTAACCTTAGGGACATCCCTAGACATACCGTAGAAATATCTCTAGCGATCTCACTAATGTTTTCGCATCCTAGTTTCCAAAGGTTGACTAAACCTTTCCTCTGATACCAACTGTAGAGACCCGAAGCTTAACGTACATGGACATTACATTACATTTGTGGAATACTTAGTACATAACAAAAAAACACACACACAAGGATCGTAATAGTTTAGTGTCTTTGGAAACTCGGAATATAATCTTCTAATCGTGGTGAAAGATCATCAAAATCTCCCATAAAGATCTTCCTTTTTTTTACCTAAAACCTTTCTTTATATCCTGGGGAAAAGAAAACATAAAAGGGTGAGCTCAAATTCTCAGTAAGGTTAAACAAAACCAATATCAATCACATCATATACATAAGCACATAACTTTTGGAAATCTTAACCTGCAAAAGAGATCATAATTTCATAACATGGGGTAAATCATGGCAGTGAAATGTAATCACAATAATCATAACATAAAACATGAAACTTTGTGGCATTCACACATAATCATAGAGAATCATTTCTTGTTAGTCAAGACTCATTGCCAAGACTATCTTAGTGGACAAAGTCCCTTTCTGAATCGAGTAACCCTCGTTTCAGTCCTGTTTCACTGAACCGGTATAACCTACCTTTCCAGCCATGTCTATCTCATGAGATATAAAATCTTTACCCAATGCATTGGAGGGAGATATAGGTCCCACCCATCTCATAATGATACCATTCTTATGTGTGCCACAAAATCATAAACCATACATCATAGCATAACACATGTAATAAAAATGGGATTCTTAAACAACATGACATCATAAAACCATTCATATAAGATAACGGAATTCATAAAAATAATTCCATCACAACATAGTCAAATAAATGTAAAAATATGGATAGAAACAGAACCCTTTATTATCTTATATGGAAAATAATTTTGATAAAACACTTGAACTCCATTCTTGAGGAAAATATCATTTCTTCTTAAAAAAACACTTTTCCTTTCATAACATGTCATACAACTTTAAAATGAAATAATTTGATTAAAAGTAAACTTGAAAACATGTAAAGGAAGATTCTTGGAAATAATTTTTTAAAAATCCATTCATTCCGTATAAGTTAAAAAAAACATTCTTCCCGTACTTTTGTCGGAAAAGTCAAAAAAGTACCTCGTATGAAAAAAAAAAACGAAAAAAGATTCCTTTCATATCCTTTACTAAAAACTCACCGAAGGGTAAAATTGTATTTAAACAATTGTAGGTGGATGGAAATAATATTACATATTGAGGAAACATTGATGTGGATGATAAAATACACCCCAGTAAATACTAATGTATAAACAATCTCGGATAAAAATGAGATTGTGATATTTCCCTTACCTTAGGTCCGATTTGCTTCGTAAGTGTCCGAACCTCCTGTATAATGATTTAAATAATGTCATTTACTTATTACAGAATCATATTCATTGTTATCATATCATATATGGTTCACTTATGACTTTATATTACCCGTTCTTTTGTAAATTCCATGTTAAAGGGCGTTTTGGCTAAAATTGTTTCATTTGTCGTCCGTGTTTTGACTTGTAACTATTCATATGATTACTTAGATCATGATTACTTAATTCCAGAACATAAAACATGATTTCTATATATATATATTTAGGATATACATATATATAATAAATCATTAAATGGAAAGAAATACACCGTTCATGGAGACGGTAGTCCGTACGTACACATGAACGCTGTTTTCGTTTCCTTATTGAATTGAATGGAATTAAGTAAATGAAATATATATAAATATATAAATAAATCCAGTATCATTATTATGTCATATATTTCATTAGTACATATTATATATACTTTATAATCATTCTTAAATGGTTAACATGGAGAATGAATCTCATCGCGTCGTGGAGACTGTAGTCCGTACGTACGCACGAGCGATGATATCATTTCCATAAATATTGAATTGAATTGGAGTGGATTATAAAATATATCAGAATCAATATGATTCTGTAATAACTATGTATAGTTATTCTTTACACCATTATACCCATCCATGTAAGGTGGTGGTGGAAAATAGATTACACCACGGCGTGGAGACGGTATTCCGTACGTACGCACGCGCGGTGATTTATTTTTCCGTAGGATGGATAGATGGTGAAATAGGGTTGTTTCATACTTATAATAACATATCAGTATATGATTTATACTGATGTTATTACTTCATAATGAAACAACCTAATAAGAAGAAGTGGAAGAAGAAATAAAGATGAAAGAATTGGTAACGGTAATTACCTCTTCTTTGAAGCGCCTCTTTGAGACCTCCTCTTAGGGCACTAAAATTGGTCTTTGAGGAAGACCAGAACCTCTAGGATGTTTCTAGGGAAGTGTAGAAGAGATTTTGGCAGGGGTTGGCCAAGCTTGAGTGCTCAAATTGGTGTGAGGAGGAGGGGGAGGAGGTGTCCTTTTATAAGGGAGGAGAGGGGCACCTTAGGAATATCTCAAAATATTATTTTATATTAAAGTCAAAATCGGTTTATAATGGTTCCAAAGGGTCTTATATCGAAGCTAAAGTGGGGATGGGTCGAAATCCTATCAACCAATAGGATTTAGACAAGTTTAGGGTGTTATTTTAACCTTATCAATTAGATTTAACTCTAAGTTAAATAATTTAACTTTTACCGTGTCTTTTTGTTTTCTTTAACTATATGGTTAATACACTTACTATAACATTCCAAAAGAACCCCAAATTGTTTATTATTAATATATATATCCTTATCCAAGTCATTTTGCTGAACCTTAGATTTTAAGAATAATATAACAATTAATAATATAATATTTTATTTAAAAACTATTTTGTGTCAATTTTGACACTATTTGATATATGATTTTTTTGAAAGTCATAACAGAATTATATGTTCGAACCAAGTTGATTAAATCAACACTAATATATCATTTTAACCTATAAAATTAGTGTAATTCATAAAAAGTCTCAAATTAAATTCATTTGAGCATTTATAACATCAATTATGTTAATATTTCCTTAAAAGGGTAATTACTGCATCATCGTTGTGTCATAAATAAATTAATTTATTTAAAGTCTAAAAATTATAAATAAAATATAATTATGTAGGAAATCGTTTTAGCTTTCTAATGAATATTTATAGTCGAATTTATCTTATGTATATCCCCATATTAAAAATGGTTTAGTTATTAAACATTGATTTTAACTATTTTAACTATTCATTAAATAAAATAATATTAAATTTCATAATCTAATCCAAGTGGACCTAAATGGTCATATTATATTCATAAGGTTGTTTTTGGTCTAATTACACTTATCCAATAGAATTAGGACATGTGTTAGGGTAATAGTAATATCATATTTACCCTAAGTTACCCTATTTACTATTAACCGTGGTAAAAAAAAAGTAAAAAGTTACTATGCAGTAAAAATTATTTTCATCTCATTGAACCACATTTTAGTCCTTGATATTAACCGTGTCTGTCGGATTTTCAAAATTACATTCACAGAAGCGGTAAAATTATGTTTTATGCAAAAATTCAGTTTTTCACCTACCACTTAGTGGTTTCACTATTCATCAAAAATTGAAAGTTTTCATAAAAATACCAAAATTTCATCCTAAGCTATATTTCATATTCCGAATTCAAAAAATGAAGTCTATTTTACCAAATTCATAACATTGAATTTGCATTAATTATGTTTATAATTAAATCCCGCTGTTAAAACAAATAGCGTGTTTTTAAGAAACAATATCTATCAAAAGATTGGCACTTGTTTATGTCTGGTTTAAATGTGAAATTACATCCAATGACCAACATTGTATTAAATTGTAAAAATATATTCTAAATATACTTTAAAACAACTAAAATTAATAATTTATCACTATTAATTATTTTGATTAAAAAAGATGTTTTTAATTATAATTTAGTAATTTTCACTATTCATCAGAATATGGAAGTTATCCGAAAAGTACCAAAATTTCACCTTAGACTAAATTCGATACTCCGAATCCAAAAATGAAGTCCATTTTGAGAGCTAAAATTTCTAAAATTTTAAAAGGTGGTTATTACTATTCATAACGGCTAGTTATAATAATATTTTAATAGCATATCGTTGTTTAGTAAAACTCGGTATTGCGTACTACACACGCTATCGAGGAAGGTCGCGATTGCGTGTAATGCAAGGCAAGTCAAGGATGCGTGTTGTGCAAGCTCCTTTTGGTGTAGCGTACAACACCAGACATTAGTGAAATAAAAAAGAATATTTTTCATAAAATCTCGGGCTGTTACATTCTACCCCCCTTAAAATGAATTTCGCCCTCGAAATTCGTCGGGGTTATAAATGGTTTACTATTCGAATGTTTCTTTAATAGAAACCCACATCGTAAAAAGGAATACCAAAACTTGGCTTTAAAAACTAAAGTATGAAATGTAACGATTACCCAAATAAACTAATCACTGGGTTTCCACATAGGTGAAAATATGGATATGGAAGAGAAATTTAACCATCATGTTCTGATGGAGAGTGGTAGAGAACATGGCTATGGAAAATCCAGTAATCACAAATCCTTAAATTTGTGACGATCTAAGGTACCATCTGATTCATCAGGTATAAGATCACTATGACAACATTTTTGGTTTTCATGATCATTTCCCTAAAGTTGAAGAATTTGAATTAAAATAAACACTTACTTTATTTTGGTACAATCTCACTGTTGTTCGTGCCTTGAACAATTTCCACTTCATCTCTTATATAAATGAAGTTTAATTTGTTATTCGTGAAGTGTTAGCAGATCTTGTGAGAGAATGACGAGTCATTCCATTTGTCTCAAACAGAAGGTTAGAAAAATGTTATTAAATATACATAAGTCATTCTATAGTGAGATTAATCATATATGGTTCCTAAAATGAACTTATACTTCACATATCATACTGATTAATATAATAAAACTAGTTTCTACTAAACAGAGACTTCCTGTAGGTCAGTGGTAGGCGATAAAGGCCAGTCGCACTTCGGTTGTGGGTTCGATTCCCACAGCCTTGTCCGAAGCGATGGGCTGTCGCCTGTCCTGCAGGTTGTCCTTTTTCTAAAACTACATTACTATAACATCCCATCAATAATATCGAAAAAAACTTCTATCCTTAAACAATACTCACTTATGTCTAACATAATCCATTTCAATCTTTAGGCTTATCCATAATACTGCAGTCCACACTCATAACATAGTGAAAACGATTACCGGAGATTTAATACCATCGTTGATCCCCATATATCATAAGATATGTTTTGTTGGTCACATTACAAACATTCAAAGTCCTTAATCATGTATTCTCTTGAATACCTTAGTGAAAACATGAATGCAGTTTAAAGTTAACACTTTCCACATACCAAAATCCTCAAAATTCTATATACTCAAACCATGATATCACTTAGTCCTTATATCAATCATGAGCTCATGAATACTATTAAACATTTCATTTTCTCGTTTTCCCTTCATTATGCGCATATCATCTTATTTCCAAAAAAATATCTCAATCACTTTGAATACCACATCAATAAATATTGCAATACTCAATGATACAACATTATTTTGGAATCCCATTAGATAAACACTTAATCATTCCACCACATCGTTGTCATATTCAACATTGCCAATAGTGATCGCATGTGACTTCCCTTTGTCCTTTGCCTTCAGTGGTTGATCATGTTGATCATCACTAACCCTTGGATTAGGGCATTTATTAGCATAATGCCCCATTTCCTTGCACTTGAAGCATTGAAGTGTTGGTGGTGCGTTCTCTGCAGTGTTTGCTTTATTCACATCATTAAAACCCTTTTTCCATTACTTCGACGCTCAGCTGCTTGATGACCTTCTTTTCCACACTTAAAAAATTTTCTAGTCCCTTTAAGACAATCTCCACCATGCTTCTTTCCACACTTTGGGCATAAGGAAACATTCATCTTCTTTTCACCATTATTCTGAGATTTCTCTTTGAACTCCATCTTTCGTTTCTTGTCAAAACCATGAGATGGATATGTAACACCAACTTCCATTTCTACCTTGATAGCACAACGCACAATTTCTTCATAGCTACTGAAGTCTCTTATAGCTAATGCCCTTCGAAGACTTGGTTTTAAGCCACTGAAAAATTGATCAACTTTACTTTCAGGTTGGATGATAATGCCAGATGCATACCTTGCAAGTCTTGTAAAATTCGCTTCGTATATACCAACAGATTCATCATCCTTTGGCTTTTGTTCAAGAAAACCCTTCTCCATCTTTTTTCGAAGAATACGAGGGAAGTACTTATTGAAAAATAAGTTCTTGAACTCGTCCCATTCCTTGGACTCAATTTCATCTCTTTGCCTTGTATTCTTGATAAGATTCCACCATTGATCAGCTTCACCTTCCAAACAATATACTGCTAAGATGACTTTATCATGTTCAGAACATTGAAGAACTGAAAATATCTTTTCAGTGGTACTGATCCATTGTTCAGCAACAAGTGGATCAGAAGACCCACTGAAAGAAGGTGGACGTTGCCTCATGAAGGACTCAATAGAATATTGTTCCCTTCTCTGCTCATTTGGAAGTCCAGAATGATTCATAGCTTGTGTAAGTATAGAAATAAGATTTTTCACTCCATCTCCCATAACATTTGTTTGTTCAGGAGGACAATCATTGCATTTTCCATTGCATTGATCAACACGGTTCTTTCGGGTTCCAGCCATCGTCTAAAACCCAAAAAGAATAGTGTGAGAGGCAAAAATCGTGCTAGGGAAAACAACATAATAAAGGGGGAGTACCTTCAATATATAACATCTTAGGTTTAATTCTATGATCGTTAGCATAGTTATAGTACTATAACCTATATGTATACTTAACATTAGGTACATCCCTAGACATACCGTAGAAATATCTCTAGGGATCTCACTAATGTTTTCGCATCCTAGTTTCCAAAGGTTGACTAATCCTTTCCTCTGATACCAACTGTAGAGACCCGAAGCTTAACGTACATGGACATTACATTACATTTGCGGAATACTTAGTACATAACAAAAAAACACACACACAAGGATCGCAATAGTTTAGTGTCTTTGGAAACTCGGAATATAATCTTCTAATCGTGGTGAAAGATCTTCAAAATCTACCATAAAGATCTTCCTTTTTTTTACCTAAAACCTTTCTTTATATCCTGGGGAAAAGAAAACATAAAAGGGTGAGCTCAAATGCTCAGTAAGGGTAAACAAAAGAAATATCAATCACATCATATACATAAGCACATAACTTTTGGAAATCTTAACCTGCAAAAGAGATCATAATTTCATAACATGGGGTAAATCATGGCAGTGAAATGTAATCACAATAATCATAACTTAAAACATGAAACTTTGTGGCATTCACACATAATCATAGAGAATCATTTCTTGTTAGTCAAGACTCATTGCCAATACTATCTTAGTGGACAAAGTCCCTTTCTGAATCGAGTAACCCTCGTTTCAGTCCTGTTTCACTGAACCGGTATAACCTACCATTCCAGCCATTTCTATCTCATGAGATATAAAATCTTTACCCAATGCATTGGAGGGAGATATATGTCCCACCCATCTCATAATGATACCATTCTTATGTGTGCCACAAAATCATAAACCATACATCATAGCATAACCCATGTAATAAAAATGGGATTCTTAAACAACATGACATCATAAAACCATTCATATAAGATAAAGGAATTCATAAACATAATTCCATCACAACATAGTCAAATTAATGTAAAAATATGGATCGAAACAGAACCCTTTATTATCTTAGATGGAAAATAATTTTGATAAAACACTTGAACTCCATTCTTGAGGAAAATATCCTTTCTTCTTCAAAAAAAACACTTTTCCTTTCATAACATGTCATACAACTTTAAAATAAAAGAAGTTGATTAAAAGTAAACTTGAAAACTAGTAAAGGAAGATTCTTGGAAATAATGTTTTAAAAATCCATTCATGCCGTATAAGTTAAAAAAACATTCTTCCCGTACTTTTTTCGGAAAAGTCAAAAAAGTACCTCGTATGAAAAAAAACGAAAAAAGATTCCTTTCATATCCTTTACTAAAAACTCACTGAAGGGTAACATTGTATTTAAACAACTGTAGGTGGATGGAAATTATATTACATATTGAGGAAACATGGATGTGGATGATAAAATACACCCCAGTAAATACTAATGTATAAACAATCTCGGATAAAAATGAGATTGTGATATTTCCCTTACCATAGGTCCGATTTGCTTCGTAAGTGTCCGAACCTCCTGTAAAATGATTTAAATAATTTCATTTACTTATTACAGAATCATATTCATTGTTATGATATCATTTATGGTTCACTTATGAATTTATATTACCCGTTCTTTTGTAAATTCCATGTTAAAGAGCGTTTTGGGTAAAATTGTTTCATTTGTCGTCCGTGTTTTGACTTGTAATTATTCATATGATTACTTAGATCATGATTACTTAATTCCAGAACATAAAACATGATTTATATATATATATATTCAGGATATACATATATATAATAAATCATTAAATGGAAAGAAATACACCGTTCATGGAGACGGTAGTCCGTACGTACGCATGAACGCTGTTTTCGTTTCCTTATTGAATTGAATGGAATTAAGTACATGGCATACATATAAATATATAAATAAATCCAGTGTCATTATTATGTCATATATTTCATTAGTACATATTATATATACTTTATAATCATTCTTAAATGGTTAACATGGAGAATGAATCTCATCGCGTCGTGGAGACGGTAGTCCGTACGTACGCACGAGCGATGATATCATTTCCATAAATATTGAATTGAATTGGAGTGGATTATAAAATATATCAGAATCAATATGATGTTTTAATAACTATGTATAGTTATTCTTTACACCATTATACCCATCCATGTAAGGTGGCGGTGGAAAATAGATTACACCACGGCGTGGAGACGGTATTCCGTACGTACGCACGCGCGGTGATTTCTTTTTCCGTAGGATGGATAGATGGTGAAATAGGGTTGTTTCATACTTATAATAACATATCAGTATATGAGTAAAACTGATGTTATTACTTCATAATGAAACAACCTAAGAAGAAGAAGTGGAAGAAGAAATAAAGATGAAAGAATTGGTAACGGTAATTACCTCTTCTTTGAAGCGCCTCTTTGAGACCTCCTCTTAGGGCACTAAAATTGGTCTTTGAGGAAGACCAGAACCTCTAGGATGTTTCTAGGGAAGTGGAGAAGAGATTTTGGCAGGGGTTGGCCGAGCTTGAGTGCTCAAATTGGTGTGAGGAGGCGGGGGACGAGGTGTCCTTTTTATAAGGGAGGAGAGGGGCACCTTAGGAATATCTCAAAATATTATTTTATATTAAAGTCAAAATCGGTTTATAATGGTTCCAAAGGGTCTTATTTCGAAGCTAAAGTGGGGATGGGTCGAAATCCTATCAACCAATAGGATTTAGACAAGTTTAGGTTGTTATTTTAACCTTATCAATTAGATTTAACTCTAAGTTAAATAATTTATCGTTTACCGTGTCTTTTTGTTTTCTTTCACTATATGGTTAATACACTTACTATAACATGCAAAACGAACCCCAAATTGTTTATTATTAATATATATATCCTTATCTAAGTCATTTGGCTGAACCTTAGATTTTTAGGAATAAAATAACAATTAATAATATAATATTTGATTTAAAAACTATTTTGTGTCAATTTTGACACTATTTGATATATGATTTTTGTGAAAGTCATAACATAATTATATGTTCGAACCAAGTTGATTAAATCAACACTAATATATCATAGTAACCTATAAAATTAGTGGAATTCATAAAAAGTCTCAAATTAAATACATTTGAGTATTTATAACATCAATTATGTTAATATTTCCTTAAAAGGGTAATTACTGCATCATCGTTGTGTCATAAATAAATTAATTTATTTAAAGTCTAAAAATTATAAATAAAATATCATTATGTAGGAAATCGTTTTAGCTTTCTAATTAATATTTATAGTCGAATTTATCTTATGTATAACCCCATATTAAAAATGTTTTATTTATTAAACTTTGATTTTAACTATTTTAACTATTCATTAAATAAAATAATATTAAATGTCATAATCTAATCCAAGTGGACCTAAATGGTCATATTATATTCATAAGGTTGTTTTTGGTCGAATTACACTTATCCAATAGAATTAGGACATGTGTTAGGGTAATAGTAATATCATATTTACCCTTAGTTACCCTATTTACTATTAACCGTGGTAAAAAAAAGTAAAAAGTTACTATTCACCAAAAATTATTTTCATCTCATTGAACCAAATTTTAGTCCTTGATATTAACCGTGTCTGTCGAATTTTCGAAATTCCATTCACATAAGTGGTAAAATTAAGTTTTATGCAAAAATTCAGTTTTTAACCTACCACTTAGTGGTTTCACTATTCATCAAAAAATTGAAAGTTTTCAGAAAAATACCAAAATTTCATCCTAAGCTATATTTCATATTCCGAATTTAAAAAATGAAGTCTATTTTACCAAATTCATTACATAGAAGTTGCATTAATTAATTTTATAATTAAATCCCGCTGTTAAAACAAATAACGTGTTTTTAAGAAACAATATCTATCAAAAGATTGACACTTGTTTATGTCTGGTTTAAATGTGAAATTACATCCAATGACCAACATTGTATTAAATTGTAAAAATATATTCTAAATATACTTTAAAACAACTCAAATTAATAATTTATCACTATTAATTATTTTGATTAAAAAAGTTGTTTTTAATTATAATTTAGTAATTTTCACTATTCATCAGAATATGGAAGTTATCCGAAAAGTACCAAAATTTCACCTTAGTCTATATTCGATACTCTGAATCCAAAAATGAATCCATTTTGAGAGCTAAAATTTCTAAAATTTTAAAAGGTGGTTATTACTATTCATGACGGCTAGTTATAATAATATTATAATTGCATATTGTAGTTTAATGAAACTCGGTATTGCGTACTACACACGCTATCGAGGAAGGTCGTGATTGCGTGTAATGCAAGGCAAGTCAAGGATGCGTGTTGTGCAAGCTCCTTTTGGTGTAGCGTACAACACAAGATATTAGTGAAATAAAAAAGAATATTTTTCATAAAATCTCGGGCTGTTACACTCTTGGGCCTAGATATTCCTTCCACTAAAGTATCTCTTCATTATAAAATTTTTGAGATTTGTGTTTCCATCCATATCCTTTTTGAAACACTTCATTTTATGCTTGAGTGTTTCCAGTTTATTTATATATGTGTTTCTCATTATTTTGATGTGTTTGTTTGAAGAATTCTGGTTTTTTCATGTATGAAATATTGGTAAAATGGGTTCTTGAAGGTTTTATTTAATCACTACTATATATATTTGAGAAATGTTTTTGAAGAAACTCTTATTGGCCTTTTAAAATAAAATTAGGTATTTTATGATTTCGTTTGTCATTGGTTGGGTTTTTGTAGTTTGGTTCACATGAGTCTTTTATGGTTTGATTCTTATGTTTAGATCCTCATCATAGGTTGTTGTGTTTATTTTGTTTCTTTAATTAGAACCTTCCGTGATTTTATTGATTTCAGAAAGTATCCCTTTGGATGTGGGCATATCCACATGTTAAAGGGGACCACATATGGATTTCCACACAAATCATAATGGATCTATACAAAACATTAAATCTTAAACCCTAGATTTCAAAACAATTTTCCCTATTCTTTCATATCTTTATTATCCCTTATCCTTTCAAATGGTTCCTATAAACCCAAAATAATTAATAAATGTATCCATGGTTCCAAAACAATCTAAAATGTGGTTTTAAAATGTGTTCCCTATTGTTCTTACCATTTTGATCCTTGAAATGTAATTTGGAAATTAAAGGACACAAAATGACTTTTTGGAACATTTCAATCATAAGTGGTGCTTTAACGTTGGGATTGGTAAATGGTTTTGGAAATAGTATTGTATTTGTAAATGTTAAGGAATGATTGGAGTTTTTTGATATTTTTAAAATTTATTTTAAAAATCATGTGACAAATTGTCTTGGTTTGTACATTGATAGGTTATATGTGTGATGGGAACCTCTATGGTCATCCTTCCGATGAGAGGGCATTAACAATGATAGGGTTTTGGGTTATTCATGGAATGCATGGAGACATTTAAGGGTTATGGTTAATATAAGTAGTGTGATGACCTCCTATTTAACCATTGTAAAATTATCATGGGTTTTTTGGAATTCATCTATAGAAGCGACTGACAGTTTCTTTCTAGTCTCAATTAAATAGACTTGTAACCCCTAGATAGAAGATGGGTTGGGTGGGATTTTCCACTGGTGAGGCTCGTTTAGAGTATCCATCTCAGTTATTGACTATGGAGACGCACTATACACTGGAAAGTGACTTAAAGCTATGTAAATATAGAGATTTATTCTAGTTATTCTTATGAAATTCCCATGATTACATACATATATATACCTATATTATTTTTAAATTACACTGTTAAATTTTTTAACTATCTTTTTTATACTTTAAATTATAATATATGTAATGGAATGAACCTTCTAGACCATTAATTTACCAAAAATCTGATAATTAAGGTTTCTAGAGATAATTTTGGGGTGTTTCTAGGACATGTGATACATTTCAATGGTGATTCATTTCCTACTATTTTCTATTTTACCCAAATTTCCCAGTTTTCCAACAAAATTAAAAAGTTTCCATTTTAATGTCTTTTATGATGTAAAATGAATCTAAATTCCTTAAATAATGGTTTTAAATCCATTTCAATAGAGATTAATAATATCTTTAACTATTAAACAGTATATGGAACATTTATATGAATAGGATACATGGATTGACTCGGACTACATTAATCATTAGTTAAATCTGTAACCAATCAACCTAGTATCAAATCTATTTTCTTTAAACAGGATACATTTCATTTTATACTTCAGGATTTTGATTCCCTTGATAAAATGGGTCTAAAATCCTTCTTACATAGGAATCATTGAATAGAGTGTTGTAGTAAGTTTGAGTTTCTCACAAAGAAGATTTGTCTTGTACGCACGTACCTATTTTAGTGTAGCGAGTTGTGGAATGATTCTTTTTAAAAGTTAGTTTTTCCTTCATTTATCCTTATGTGTTTCTATGGGAGGGTTTTTTTATTGTAAACTCTTTTGAACATGGTTGCATTAGAATTAAAAAAGATATTCAATCGGTTTAAAATTAATATAAAGGGTAGGAGAATGTGAAGTATTATCTGAAATTTTATATTGATTTTTTTTATTTGATTTGATATAATGTTTGTATTGGAATAATTCCTTGATGAATTCCATGTCTGTTAGTGGAAACTTTTTTCTATAAAAAACATTACCTTTGAATCCTATTTTTTTGATTATTTTGTTTCATCTTAAATAACTTCCTAACCACATATATTCAGTAAATGTAATGGATTTCCGAGGATCTAATGGATTCTGTGATAACCCCCTTAATTAATGAAGTGAAATAAAATATGATTCCCATACTAAATCTAAAAAATTATTTTGTTTTGTTATGATATGTATTTTGTGTTTTACGCTATGTTAGTGGTATGGTTAATAATGTATGGTGAAATGAAAAATATTATTAGGCACGTTTAATGAAAAAATAGTGTGATTATTGTTGTGTGTTAAGAAAATGTGAATATTTTACGGGAATGACTTGGTAACGGAGAGTCTCTAAAATGGATTAATGATTATGAAATACTGAAATATGAACTATGTCTTGTGTTTTTTATTATTGGGGTTGTGCATTTATATTCTTCCATAAAAGTTGATTATTTTTTGGAAATGTGTTATACCATGGTCTTGAACCATTTGAAAGGGGTTTGTGTGTTGTATTTCTCTTGTATATACATCGTATATTCTTATGATTACTATATACCCCAACCCTCATTGAGAACTATGCATCAATAGTCGAATAGTCACGTGGTTTTTTTTTCTAAAATTTCAATGGGGAGATGGATGGATGGCTACCATGTCTTCCCCACTCCCTCTTCCAGGAGATGAAAAGGACAAGAATTAGTTGTGATGACCATAAGTAAAAAGTGATTTTGTCGATTTGTAATGTGATTTGATGGACCATGTGTGTGTGGGTAAAATGTGATGTGTTGTGATGGACCTGGTGTGTGTGGGAAGGATGTGATGTGATGTGATGTGATGTTATTCACAAAGGGTGAGAGCGTTAGGACATATGATGTTCGAGTGTGAAAGTATAAAATCATTGAGAAAGTGGTGGGGGAACCATATCATTGATGTGATTGATATTGTATTATATAACTGGTTTCAATATTTTTTTTGAGATCCTTGTTATGGTTTGTTTTTTTATTAGTATACATAATTAGGTGTTATTTGGTTATACAACATTCACACAGGTGTTTTAATTTTCTATTTTCACATGTGAATGAGAGGCCTCATTTTTTCCTACTGAGTATACTTTTATACTAACCCTTTGTATATAAAACTACTTTTATGATTCTTGGGGGAATTCATGGACTATGGTGGACATTACTAGTCGTACCTTTGTATAGTTATTGTGTCACTTCTCTAGTCTTTTTTTGTATTGTTTTATATTTTTTTTACTATTTCACTTTTATTTACACATGAATTGTGGGATGTTTTTTGTGTTTACTTATATATATGTCTTAGATTTGATTGTTTTTTATTAATCCTATATCAAAATATTTTTTTATTATAGAGGTAAATGTCTCCCATAATGTTATAATTTTATACCCTCGGTTCCAATCATCATCATTGAGCCTACTGGATGTGGGACTTGGGGGAAATTATGACTCTCCCTTTATTACAGTATCTTTAGTGGGATTAGGTTGTGATATATTTGTATCATTGGGATAGCTATATGTGTTGGATATCACTACCAATTTTATTTATACCCTATTGGAGTATTGGATCCCCATGGTGGTTAGTAATATACAAGGAGCTGCGCTTCAATGGGGGACATTGTACCTTGGTGACCAGAAGGAGGAAAATGTTTCATGGTCATACTTCTAGAAGGAGTTGCATGCAGGGTTCCTTTAATCAACATTGAGTTCTATGAAGAGTTAGGGGATCCTATCCCATTAGCAGGGAAGCATGTATGTGTGGGATCTTGATATCAATTTCAAGGACCATATATGCTTTCCCCTAATATTTTCTGAGATGAGGTGTCCAAAGTGATGAATTAGGAGGAGGCACTCCATCCATAAATTCATTATTCATTTACACCTTTTACGTTTCCAGTGTATCTGAAGGTTCAAAATAAATTAGTGGTGATAGGGTGGATGCAATCGCGAGGAGGCTTATGATGAGAGTGGAATTTTTGTGTTCATCAAGGGTTATAGTTTTTAGGGGTTGATCTATGGAATGAGGACCTTTGAGGTTTCGACTAGTTGGGAGTCAACCTGAGAAACTTCCCTTCTAATCAATATGTGCTAGTGGCTTCTGTACTCATCAATGGGTCAACAAAATAGTTTTTTTCTTGTATAGGGTTCATGGAAATTGTCGTGATTAGTGCCCAGTGTCTTGTTGAGACCAGTTTGGTAGATGTGGTCAGGTTCAATGTCAACTTCATCAGTAGTTACTAGTGAGGACATTCCACCTATAGGGGTAGAAGGATTATGATTCAGTCAAAGTAGATGGGGAAGATATAGGATGACCTTAGGATGTAACTCATCCTCTCGGTCATAGACCTAAGCATAGTCATATTTATGGTCATAATCATATGGGAAGAAGAGTTGGTCATGGAAATTTGTAGGAAGTGGTGGAAACCAGACCACCGTTTCCTAATTTCATTCAAAGTATGTTAATTTTATCATGTACCATGTTTCTGTTGTTTGACTCAGAATATTCACACTCTTTGGTTTAACCCTCTCTATTCCATACTCTAGAACTAGACATGGAGAGTATTTTCTTGCCCTTGGTGATGACTACACCAATTGAAGCCTAGAATTTTTTTGATAGGTTTCATGGGTGTGCACCGATGATGGGGTGAGATCAGTTATGTGTAACTTCTCTTACATGAGATTAATCCATATGACTTCATCCTCATCAAATAATAGTTTTATTCAGAGTGATTTGTTATCGACTGCTTTAAGAGTATATTCGTGTTCTTAGATGTAGATGGTTGACTATGGTTTTCAATTGAGACGATGGTTTCCAGGTGGCATGTTAGCATTTGGAGCCCCATATTTCATTTGTGGCTATGTTTTCTTATGAAACAATAGACACAAGGATAGAGTAGTGTCCCAAGGTTATCCATGAATTCTTAGATGTGTTCCCCGAGGAGGTTGTTGCACTACCCCCTTGACACGACAATGAGTTTGGGAAAGACTGGTATCGTAGAACTTCTCCCATTGTGATTGCTCCTTACAAAATGGTTCATTCTATGTTGAGGGAGTTGAAGGTTATGATTGATGATGTAATATAGAGGGGATTCATTAGGCCTATTGTCTCCCCAAGGTGTTCCCTAGTTTTATTCACTAATAAGGCAGATGGTTGTCTAAGGTTGTTCACAGACTACCGGATGTTGAACCAAGTGACGATCTAGAATCACTATACCTTTCCAAGGATTGATGGTATTTTCAACCAATTGAGAGGAGCTAGTTGATTCACCAAGATCAATATATGGTCTAGATATCCCCAATTAAGGGTGAAGGATGGTGACATATAGAATAATTACTCCAGATGTAGGTATGGAAAATTTGAATTTATGGTCATGCCTCTCAGTGTTACAAACACACCATCCATGTTCATGGGGATTATGAACTATTTGTTCCATGAGTTTCTAGAACGGTTTTTCATTATCCTCATTGATGATATACTGATCTACTTAAGGTCAAAGGACGACCTTAATAAACATTTCAAAGCTACATTTTGGGTTCTTTTTCGCCATCGGCACTATGGAAAGTTGTCCAAGTGAAATTTTTGGACATGGGACCTTCATTTCCTTGGAAATTTGGTGTCTCAACAATTTGTGGAATTGGACTCACCAAATGTAGAGGTAGTATTTTTTTGGGCATCACCCAAGAATATGGTGTTGGTCCATAGCTTCCTTTGTCTTAAATGCCATTATCGGAGGGTTGTGCCTAATTTATATCAAGTTGCAGCACCATTGACAGCATTTAATAGAAAGTACCAAGCTCTTACAAAGACTAAATAGTTCTAGGAAGAATTAAGTTACCTGAAGGTGAAGTTGGTCAGTGATCTAGTCCATCAGTTGTAGGAGTAGGGTGTGTTGTTTGAGGTTTTATGTGATGCATCCCATCTGAGCATTTGATGCATATTGATTCCGAAGAAGGAAATGATATCATATGATTTTAAGAAGTCAGGGTATCATAAACATAAATGTACAACACATGATCTAGAGCTAGTAGAAGTTGTGTTTGTGCTATTTTTTTGGAAACATTACCTCATTACATAGCGCTTTGTGGTCTTCACAGATCCCAAAAGTCTTAAGATTGTCTTTTCTCAGCATGATATGAATTTTTGTTTGTGAAAGTAGATGGGATTTATTTAGGAATATGATTTTTAAATCTTATGAACCTTAGGAAATAGAAATTTCATGGATGATTCTTTGAGATGAATGTAACAGAATAATGTTGATCAGGATTCTAAAGACACATAGAGAGTGGTGGAGGAGTTGGTAGACCTTCACATAACTGAAATGGTTGATAGTGGTAGAGGTTATATGTTTGAGATGGAATTTTAGAATTCTAAAATGTATAAATTTGGGGATTTTATGCAGGGAGACTTGTATGAAGAGGTGTTGTGCGATCGTGTCATACATGGTGATGTTCTGAAAGAATGGTTGGAGGATGGTCATAATTGGATTATTTTTCATTAGATGTTTTTTATAAAGGTAGTGACTCACAATGGATACCTTCAGGAGTTTCATATCTCCACTTTGATTGTACACCCAAGAGTTACAACATGTATCATGGCCTTAGGAGATAATTTTGGTGGCCTGGAATGAAATGGGCAATGATGGAGTTTGTGTCTTAGTGTATGGTTTTCTTATAGTTAACGGTTGAGCACCATGTCCCTAGAAGTTTTTTGTAGACCTTGTATGTTCCTAAGTGGAAATGGTATGGTGTATCATTGCATTTAAGCATAGGTTTTCACAGGGACTAGGGAGGGTAAAATTCTCTCAATGTGATTGTGGATCTGTTAATGAATTCGACTCACTTCATAGAAATCAAGGAGTTATGAATAATTGATGTTTTGTAAAAAAAAAGGTGTGTGGAGGATTTGGTGAAACTATATAGAGTTATAAGGTTCATTTTCTTGAATCTAAATGCATGGTTTACCTCTTGAGTATGAAGGGGATTGTAGTATTCTTTTAGTAACCATTTGTTCCCCATAACTTCTTTCCTCTATTAGAAAAATGGACATACAAAATGAATTATCTATACGTTATAGGATATGCTACAGGCATGTGTCTTGGACTTCAGCAGATCATGGGAAATGCACATAACCTTGGTCTAGTTTTCTTTTTATAATAATATCGATCACTATTCTATTTTCAAATATGAGAGGGAGTTTAATTATTCGTTATGTTGGACGGAGGTTGAGGATGATGTAGTTCTTGGATCTAATGTGGTGCAGAGCACAAAAGAAAAGGTTTGGTTAGTTTAATAAATGATAAAAGTAGAACCAGATCGGAAAAGGTATTATATTAATCATGGGAGGTGGTCCTTAGAGATTCAGTTTCCAAACCACATGTTCTTTATGGTTTCTCATCAACATGGGAAATGGGGTTCGACCTATGAAGTAAACTCTCACCCTAGTTTTATGGTCTATTCGAGGTGTTAGGGAATGTTGGGTATCTATCTTACCAGTTATCTATTCTACCATGACTAGATCAGGTCCAGGATGTCTTATACATTTATCACCTCCATCGGTATATTCATGATGACCCCCATGTCATTAACTTGTTAGATTTTTATATCTATGTTGAAACAACCTTTATAGAGAATTCACTAGAGATCCATGACCATCGGGAGAAGGTTTAGTGAGGACAGACCATTCCCCTGGTTCATGTGCTATGGATGCATGATGCTATATAGGATAGTACATGGAAGTATGAGATGTAGATGTGAGCCATGTACCAAGAGTTTTTTTTTGTTTTCCATTTTCTATTTTTTTTATGTTGTGTTGTTCAAAACATGGTGTTTTATGGTAGATTTTGTTTTCCCAGTGATGTGATGTGTGTTGTTTGGTGTGTGACAATGTTCAGAAATGAGAAAAAAGGGAAGATCTGATTCCTAATGAAGAAAAAATTTTATAGGATAAATTTAAACTCATGTAGGTGAGTCAATACCATCCAGAGTGGATAAAATATTCAAATGGAGGATATAACTCCATTATTCCTATGTTTTTGAAGTATGTTTTGTTTTTTTGTAGGTATTTTGGATATCAGTTTTAGTTGGTGGTATTTTTTCAGGAGTAATGATATCCTTGAGAGGTATCTTGAGGGACAACTATTTAGACCCTTTCTCTCATTCCTTCTAGGATGGGTTTGAATTCTAGGGGGCTATAATAGATTGAGAGGTTTCGGGTGTAATGAGCCAAACCTTCTGGACAATTACAATATATAAAAATATAAAAATTTAGGTGTTTGGTAATAATAACATGGTGTTTTGGGGACAAATGATACGTTCCAACTCTGATCTATTTCCAACAGTTTTCCATTTTCACATAATTTCCTAGTTTTCCAAAAAAAATATAGAATTTAATTTTGATGTCTTTTTTGATGAAAATGGATTTAAATTCCTTAAATAAAGTTTTTAAAATATTTTCAATGGAGATTAATAATATCCTTAATTTTTAAAAAGTCTCAAGACCTTTTAAATTCATAAACCACATAGATTTATGGGATCCAAATTTATTGCTTAGTTAAAAATGTAACCAACCCCCCTTATATCAAATTTTTTTGTTCTAAATTGCAGACCTTTCATTCTTTAATTTGGGATTTACATTTTCTTAATACGAGATGTACAAAATCCTTCTTCCCTAAGAGTCATAGAATTATTTATTATAATTAGTCTAGGTTTCCCCGAAATAAGATCCCTCTTATACATGTGTATCCTATTTTACTGTAGTAAATTTTGAAAAGATTCTTCTTCTAAGTAGATTTTTCCTTTATTTCTCTTTTTCTGTATCATATGGGATGGGTTTGTTTTTTTCACCTCTTAAGAACATTGTTTCATCCTAATTAAAAAAGAAAAAAATTTGGTTTAAATTGAATTTAAATGGGAGAGAATGTAAAGTATTATCTTATATCTTTTCCTTGAGTTTTTTTATTTTATTTGATATTATTCATGTATGGGAGTAATTACATGATGAATAACATGTCCATTTGAGGCTAGATTTATTCACAGAAAATTTATCTTTGAAACCTCTATTTTCCGATTGTTTGGTTTTGTATTAAATAACTAGCTAACCTAGTATATTCGTTTGATGGAATTTATTCCCCTAGATCTAATGGATTGTGTGATAACACCCTTAATTAACAAAGTGAAATTGAATAAGAGACCCCTTTTTAAATCTGACATATTTATATATCGTTGTATGTGATGTGTTGTGTGTGGGGGATGTGGGTGAGATTTGGTTGTGCACTAGGGCTACAGTGGAAGTTGGAACTAGATGTGGATGTTGGGATTCTATTGTGTGATTCTTTTTGTGTGTCACAATGTGTTAGTATCCTATCTAGTAATGGATGGTGAAATGATTAATATTATTGGGAATATTTAACAAAAAAATAATGTGCTACTTGTAGTGTGATATGAAAAAAGGGAGTGTTTTATGAGAATTAGTTAGTAAATATATATATTGAAAATGCATTAATGATATTAAAATATTAGAATATGAATGGTGGCTATTTATTTGCATATGGGAGTTGTGCATTTTTCTTTCACAGCAAAAGTGGAGTATTTTTTGTGAACTATTTTATAACTAGGTCATACACCATTAACATGGGGCTTGTTTGTTGTTTATCGATGTGTATATACACTATATGTTCTTGTTATTTTTATATACACCCCTTATAGAGACCCTATCCTTTTACACATATCATTACATGATTTTAATCATAATTAAACATCCTATTACTATCCATGGATTGTAAGGTCTAGTTTCTTGGAAGACTAGGTACATAAAACTAAAAACATGGAAATATATAAAAATTTTCTTTATTTAATCATAATAATGAGATCTTAACTTTCATTTTGATCATAAATCATCATATGATGAACTGAGGGTAACATGAACAAAGGTATTAGATAAAAATACCGGTAAGAGAATTAACATAAGAATAAAGATTTATCACATTGGTTAGAATGCTTGACATGATGATATAAAAAGGCACGAAACATATAAAATCATAACATATAGACATGGTAACATTTAAAAATGGAATTATAGTAATTGGGAAGAATCGTAGAACAGGAGTTTATCACATGTCAAGGATTTTTGCACATAGAGGAGTACAAGTCAAGGTAAACCACCCAGACCGTTGCACATGGTAGCAGGAGTCAAGGCCAACTTCCAAGACCGTTGCCCATAACTTCTCAAGAGACTCAAATTTACACAATGATTTGGATTTCTATCTAGTTAAACCCATCATAACATGATAATTAATATTATTTCCATCAAAATAATTATACATAATCAGTCATACCTAAACTTAAGGGTTACCCATGGATAGAATTGTGTATCATTATCATGTCATAAAGCATAAAAAATGGATGTATCATATAAGTGTCCATGAATGAAAGGAATTAAATAATTCATAGAAAATAATAATGTTTAATTGTCATATAACATTATAACTGATGTGAAATTGAAATGATAACATGTAATAACAGTATTAAAGAAGTTTCATAATTAAAACATTTTAGTGAGACATAAGGAAAATATCAAAGAATTTTTTAAAATAGAAGAGGAAATAATATTTAATATAAAATAATAAGTGAACCAATAATTTTTTCATAATAAAAAAATATGGTTTTATAAAATTTGTGGTAGTTTAAAATAGATTATATAGTTCATATGAAATTGGGTATGAATTCAAAAATTTCCCTTAAAACGGGCTCGCTTTTCTGGATGTATGGAGGAGGGAACCACTTAAGAACATGTATATCCTCAAAATATAAGGATGAGTGGTTATTGATACATGATTTTGGAACATATACATAAAATTTAGAATATTTACAAAAATATAAAAACATAACTTCATTTGGGTAAAAAGAAAGATAGAGCAGCCTGAAGGAATAAATGATGTTTGGGTATAATCCCATAACTTAAGTCCAACGGTATCCTTTACATGATGTTAATTTCCTATATAACCAAACTAAATTCATTAATTAGTATATAAAGAACCTATTATACATTTAATTTATTTATTACAACATTATTATGTTCATTCATGTCCTTTTTTGATGGGTTAATAGGTACAATTTCTTTGTTTGGGAGCATTTGTATTGTTTGTTTTCATGATTCATTTACTTAAATACATGTATGGATAAATGTGTAAGATGGTGATGGTTTTACAAAATTGAATATGTATGTTATTAGTTAACATAAATAATTTTAAAAGGTTATCAAATTCAATTGGATATTTGAAATGAAGATGAATCATTATATAAAATATTAATGACAAAAAATTTGGTTTATTGGCGGTTTGTTTTTACAATGAACACATTTTTCTTTATAAATAAAAATCATGTGTACAAAAGTTTCTAGAAAATTAAATAAGACATAATAAATATATTATAGTCTGTTTTAGTGATAAATATTGTTTCTTGACTAGAATTAAATATGGTGATAGAAATTAGAACTCTGTCGTCCTTGAATGCGATAAATTTACACATCTCAGATGGTGTTTTCATTTCTAGTATAACAGAAGTGGAAAAGAGAGATGATGATTAATTATTCCATTATCAAAAAAAATTACACTAGATTTAAGGTGCTATATTTATCATAATATTTGGATGAAATCATGTTAGGAAATAAAATGAAAATAAAGGAACTTGAAAAAAAAATGAAAGAAATGAAAAGGGGAATTTACCTCTTGAATATATATTCTTTGAGAACCTCTTTAGGGTAGATGATTTTGTTTTTTAAATAGACCAAGTCCTGATAAACTTAGTAGAGGAGATTAGGTAGAATTTGGACAAGGTTTTGACAGGGCATGAGGCCTGAGAGGATTGAAGAGAAGAGGGGGTGTGGGTGGTTTTTTATTGTGGGGGAGAGGAGGGTTTTCTCAATATTTAATTAATTGGATTATAATTTTTCTAAAGTCTAGAAATAATGTGGATTAATGAGACTAAAAATATTAAATAGATCATGTTAAGTTTAACAAATGGTTCGCCATGATTCTAGGAATACTTAATTTAACTGATAATGTATATATACGATAAATTATCGCATTTCACAATTCATCAAAATTCAAGTATTTTTAAAAAATACCAAAAAAATAATAGTAAATATTTTTATTTTTGTAGAATCCAAACTTGAAGTCCATTTTTAAGAAACAATATAAATAATATAAATATATTTTTTAATTAAAAGCATAATTTACTTGAAAAATGCAAATTTTAAAATTAAAACTGTTTTTCTAACACTTTGAAAAAAATAATTAAGGTATCAGAAAATTATCCTATAATCATAAAAATAAGAATAAAATTTTATAAATTCATTTTATGAAAATAAATTTTATTTTAATTTTTTAAATTAATCAATAAATTGTAATTAAATATACAAGGCTTATAAAAAACCAAAATTTTATTAATAATTTTTTAAAAATTTATTTACTTATACTATGATATAATTGTACCATGTTGTCACATATAAGATGGTTAAAATTTATTTATACTTTAATTGGTGATGTTATTATTACATTAGCTAGTTTACTATTCATAAGGGTCACATTACTATTCCAAAATCATGTTACTTTTCCTTGGTTATATGTCCCTTAACTTATAGATATACCTTTTATTTCACTAATTATTTATTTATGAGGTTTTTATTGTGTTATAAAGGTAATATTATTATACTGTAAGACACAACTATAAGAAAGGGGTTCTATTGATAAAATATTGATTAATTACTGTCTTCACTCCTTAATAAATTTTACCCTTGAAATTTCATTTATCATTCTAATCCATAAACAGGTGCGTTTACTTTTCCTTCAATGTTTCCTCCAGTTCCCATGTTACCTAATGGTACATATGGTTTCACCATAGTAATTTGACCAAGAGAGTAGTATTTTTGTGTATTAATTTATCTATACAATCCAAGATCTTCACTGGATGCTCCTCATAAGAAAGATCATTCTCCAACTGTACAAACTATAAAGAGAGTACATGCGAAGAATTTCGTATGTACTTCCTCAAGATGGATATGGGTAATACATCATTTACTTAGGACATGGTAGGTGGAAATAATATTCGATAGGCCACAACTCCAACATGATCAATAATTTCAAAGGGGGTGATGTACCTATGACTTAGCTTTCATTTCATCCCAGACCTCATGAACTTCTTCCATGGAGATATATAGTGTAATACCATGTCTCCAACTTTGAACTCAAAGTCTCATCAACTATTTTCTACACAACTCTTTTGTCATCTTTAGGATTCCTTGATGTGTTGTTGAATGGTTTAAACCTTCTCCTCCATTTTTCGACCATTTCTATTCCTAGTATCTTATTCTAACCAACTTTCTCCCAACATGATGGTGTTCTACACATTTTCCCATAAATGGAATCATATGTTACTATTTTGACACAAGAGTAGAAACTATTATTGTAAAATAATTCATGCAGTAGAAGATATTGGTATCATCCTACTTTGACTACTATAAAACATTCTCTCAACATGTCATCTAGTTTTTGAATAGTTTACCTAGATTTTCCATCATTTTGAGGATAATAGGTCTTACTGAAGTTCAACTCAGTGCTTAGAGTATGTTAGAGACTTTTCAAGAACTTTAGGGTGAATCTCAAATCTCGATCAGATATGATCAACACTATTACTTCATGTATCCTTTCCACCTCTTTGATATATATCTATGCAATTTTATCCTATGAGAGTCCTATAAAATTGAGATAAAGTGATATGTCTTTGTAAAACGATCCATAATGACCCATATTTCATTCTTTCTTATAGATTTCCTTGGAAATCTAGTGATAAAGTCGATGATAATTTTCTCTCATCTCCTTGTTGGTATAGATAGTCATTTCATCATCCCCTTAGACTTTTTTATTTCATCCTTCACTTGTTGACATACCAGGAACTTTGATGTATATTAAAAAATCAATTTCTTCATATTGTCTAACCAAAAGTTATATCAGAGATCTCAATACATCTTTGTGCTCTCTGGGTGAATAGAGAAGGTTGATTTATATGCATCATTCAAAAGATAATTCATTATATCTAGAATGAATGGTAAACATAATCATGACCCAAATCTTACAACTCATTCCTCACCAATCTAGATCTCATTGTACTTCCCATTTCTAATAGCCTCCTACCTTTTTAGAATTTCAAATTCTTTTTATGGAGCATCCTTGAATTTATCTACGAAGGATGGTTGAGCAATCATTTGAGAATGGATTGATGATGTTCCTCTATTCATGATTCCCATGTATATTCTCTAAAAATATAAAAACATTGGATCCTTCTCAATTATGATCATTGATAAAGATATATGATCCTTTATACTTCGAGCATCCGCTGCCTTATTTTCCTTACCAGGATGGTAGTGGATTGAGTATTCATAATCATTTATGTCCTCTAACCATCAATACAGGTGAATATGAATCTCCTTATTTGTGAATATTTATTTGATACTCTTATGATCAATATATATATCACACTTCTTCCCATATAGATAATGCATGGTGATTTTTAAAGTAATGATCACACCTGCCAACTCCAGATAATGGGTGGGATAGTTTTGCTCGTGGATTTTTAAATTTATTATAGTGTAGTCAATCTATTTTCCATTTTACATTAGTAAACATCCTAATCATTGTTTTCAAGCATCATTGTACGCCATAAAGAGTTATGAACCTGTTGGGAGTGTGAAAAATGGCACACTGATAATCCTCTTTTTGAGCTCCATAATGATTTCCTCACATTCTTAAGTCCAAAATAACTTCATCCCCTTCTATTTTAGTTCGTCATTAGGTTTTAAAATCGTGAAAAGTTCTCCAAAAATCTTGGTTAATACCTAGCCAGACCAAGGTTTCTACGGATCTCTGTTACTAATGTTGTCTTGAGACACTCTTTAATTGCCTTGGTCTTGGAAGGGTTGAAATATTTACCATTTTTGGTGATAACATGACCGAATAATGATAATTATTCTATAAAGAAGTCTCATTTACTATAATTTTCATATAGTTTCTCCCTTTATAAATTCATTAGCGCAGTATTCAAATGATCCTCATGTTCCTCCTTTCTCTTAGATTTTATCAGAATATCATCGATAAAGACAACAACAAATTTTTCAAGGTAATCCCTAAAGACTGTATTCAATAAATGCATGAAAACTGTTGCAACATTAGGAGTCCTAAGTGCTTCACTATGAACTCGTAGTGTCATTACCTTATTTGAAAGGTATTCTTGGGAATATATTCTATCCTCAACTTTAATTGGTGATATCCTGAACGAAGGTCCACCTTAGAGATATAACTAGCCCCACGAAGCTGATTAAACAAGTCATCATTACATGGTAGGGGGTACTTGTTCTTTATCATTATTTTATTGGGCTCATGATAATCAATGTAGAGGCACATTTAACTATCCTTCATCTTGATGAAGAGGACTGATGCTACCCATGGTGGAGCACTTGGGTGTATAAAACCCTTCTCTAGATTCTCATATGACCATTTTATTAGTTCTTGCAGCTCTATGGTGGACATAGAATAATGTTTCTTCGATATATCTAGAGATCCAAGAATAATTTCAATTGATAAATCAACCTCTCGATCAGGAGGAATACCTAGAAATTCTTCTGGATGCACATCAGTATTATCTCTCACGATGGGCTTATCTTCAAGCATTATTCTATCCTTTTTCTCAATCATTTGATCTAGGCATGATTTATCATAAGGAAGTAATGTCCCCACATGAGACAATGATTCTAAAAGAGATTCATATTTCTCCTTAAACTTGTATGCAATTAGAGGATGCTTTGGGATGTGAAGAGTGATCTCACATTCCCAATAGTTGATGTTGGATTTTATAAAGATAGGAAATCTAGGTCGAAGATAACATCAAACTCTACTAAAGGATGTATGAATAGATTTTCTAGGAGGTTTATTTCAAGAAAGTTAACCGTAGTGGATTTATATACTTTATCTTCAATGATTTATTCATTTTCTGTTCTCATTGATAACACAATCTCCAAATTTTGAGGGGTGTTGGAATGGTTCGACCAAAATTTCATGATATGAAATAATGTGTAGCACTAGAATCAAATAGTAAATTGTCCATTTTTTGAATGAATAACTAGCATACCTTCCACCACATCATTGTTCGTCTCCACCTTATAAGAAATTATAGCATAATACCTTCCTTGTTTCCTTGGAGGTTTTGGTTGATTGCCACCAACAACCCTTGGATTATGAAATTGTTCACATAATGACCATGTTCCTTGCTTTTTAAACCCTCCACTACTAGATGAGTATTTATATGAACCTTCCTTCCCTCTTACACATTAGTGGGATTATTCATATCTCTTCAATAGTTCTTTGCTAGATGTCTCATCCTTCTACATTTGAAGCAATTCCTGGTTCCCTTTAGATAGTATCTAGGATTATTCTTCCCACAATTTAGTCATGTGAGAGGTTCTATCTTCTTTCTATCATGTTCTTTGTTTGTTGATCCACCCATATTAGACTTCATTTTGCTTTTTTCCCCTAGACCCATGAGAACATTGAGATTATCTAATCTCCATTTTAAACATGAGGGAAAAACATAAAATATTCTCATAACTATAAAAGTCATGAGTCACCAACAATTTTCGTAGACTCTTCATTTGTCTGTTAAAAAAGTAATCCCCCTATCTTTTGGTGTTCATGAAAAATATGGAGGCATATCTTGCAAGCCTTGTGATGTTTTCTTCTTACTCCCCGTGGACTAATATTCCATATTCTTAAGTCTGAGGAACTCTCTTTCCATATTTAGATGAATGGTTCAGTGAAAATATTAATTGAAAAAAAAATTCTTCAATTCCTCCCAATCCATGGAATCAATTTTCTTTTGGGACTTCATATTCTTTATCAGTTTAAACCACTAATCAACTTCCCTATTCAAATGATATACCTACAACCCAACATTCTCTTATTATGAATACTAGAGGAAAGATAATATCCTTCTCATATAGTTAATACACTATTCCATGAGGAGGGGATTAGAATATCCACTTAACAAGGAATTTCTTTTCGCTATGAAGGATTCTATAGAAACTTTCTCTTTCATTGGAGGAATAAGGAATTACACATGATTCCATTTGTTATTCATAACATGAACCAATTGAGAAAGTATTATCATAATGTTTTGAGCTCCCATTACCATCATATCAGACATATCATTAGGTCAATCACTACAGTTTTTATCAGATTGATTGTTGGAACATGTTCTTCTATTTCCCTCCATAAAATAAGAAAAATAATGTACATTTAGAGGCCTTGAATACATAGATATTAATCATAAGAAAATAACTTTATACATAAAAGGATAAAATCTTAAAGGAAATGTATATCATAATGTTTTCATCACTAGGTTTCAATATAGGTTATCCATGATATGTTTCCTTATATTTATTCTTATGGGATTCTTTTTGTTCCCTTAATAATGGTTCGTAAGAATCTTGTGAATTTACTGAAGCATATCCCCCATGAGTGTCAAACCTGAAGTGAATCAATGCTCATTGTAGTGCACTATTTCCCATTCGACTCTATCTGAAATCATTGTTTTTGGGTTTTACCCCAAGATACATCTATTTCATAGCCACATCCACTTGTTCGTATCTAGACAGGGATGTATTTTATTGATAATACACTTACTAAATTACTCTATTCCTAAGGTCCAAAAATCACTAGACCTTGCTCTAATACCAACTATAGAAACCCTATACGTTCATACATATCATTAAATGATTTTAATAATAAATAAACATCATATTACATGCCAATGATCGTATTGTCTAGTTTCTTGGAAGACAATGTACATAAAACTGAAAAAAGGGACTAAATAAAAATTTCCGTATTTAATATTCATAATCATACCCAAACATCCATTATTCTCATAAATTTTCATAGGATAACCTGGGGATAACATGAACAAAGGTATGAGGTAAAAAGCCTAGTAAGGGAATAAACAAAAGAATAAAGCTTTAGCACATGGGATAGAAGGCATGACATGATGATTTAAAAAGGCATGGAACATATGGAATCATAAAATATAAACATGGGATAATATAAAAATGGAATCATAGTAATATGGAGGAAACATAAAAATTACTTTATCATGATTCAGGGCTCATTTCACATAGTGGTGCACAGGTCAAGGTTAACCACCAAGACTGTTTCACATGGTAGCACAAGTCAAGGCTAACTGCCAAGACCGTTGAAAATAACGTATCATGATACTCAACTTTACCCAATTCATTGGAGTTATATCTGGGTGCACCCATCACAACATGTTCATGAATATTCATACCACCTAAATAATCATACATAATAAATCATATATAAACATTAGGGTTACCCATGGGAATAATTGGGTACCATAATCATGTCATAAAGCAAAACAAATTGATGTATCATATAAGTGTCCATGAAGGAAAGGAATTATATCATTCATTGACCATAGTAAGGTATAATAAGAATATAACACTATAAGGTATGTCAAATTGAAATGATAATATGTAATAAAAGTGTTAATGAAACTTTAGAATTAAAACATTTTAGTGTGGTATAAGGAAAATATCAAAGATCTTTTTACATAGAAGAGGATATAATATTTTATATAAAACTAGAAGTGAACCAAGGATGTTTTCATAATAAAAAATAGTGGTCTTATAAAATTTATGGTGTCTTAAAATAGACTATAGTGTGCACTTGAATTTGGGTATGAAATCAAAATGTTCCCTAAAAATAGGCTTGCTTTTCAAGAAGTATTAAGGATGTAACCACTTATCAACATGTATATCTATGAAAGAGAAGGTTGAGTAGTTATTGATAAATGATTTTTGGATCATATTAACATTATTTAGAGTATTTAAATAAAAATAAATATAAAAATTCATTTGGGTTAAAAGAAATATAGACAAACATGGAGGAATAAAGGAGGTTTGGGTAGAAACCCTTACCTTAAGTCCAATGGTGTCATTCACTTCATGTTAATGTCCTAGATAACATAAATTCATTTATTAATTAGTATTTTCATAACCTATTATATATTTAATTGATTTGTTAAAACATTTGTTGATTTCATTCATGACCTTTTTGATGGGTTAATAGGTTCAATTTCATTGTTTGGGAGCATTTATTTCCTTAGTTTTCATGATTGGTTTTCTTGTATACCGGTAAGGATAAACAAGTAAGATGAGAATTTTTGTCTATAAATGAAGTTGTATGTTATTAGTGAACATCTAGACGATTAATTTTTTTTAAAATTTATTCAGTTATTTGAAACAAAGATGAATCATTATATAAAACTTTAATGCAAACTGTTTTGGTTAATTGGATGTTTTTTATCACAACTAACACATTAATCTTTATAAATCAATATCTTATTTAAAAAATATTCTAGAACCTTCATAATACATATTTTATAGTTTTTTTCAACTATAAAAATAGTTTCATGACTAAAATGGAATACGGTAGTGGAAATTGAAAACTCATTGTCCTTCAATGTGATAAATTAACACATCTCAGGTGGTGTTTACATTTCTAGTATAAAAGGAGGGGAAAAGAAAGACAGTGATTAATTATTCCATTCTAATAAAAAAATCAACCAATTTAAGTTACTAGATTTATCATAAAATTTGTATAAAAGGATTTTAGTAATAAAAAAGAAATGAAAGGAACATTAAAGAAAATAAAAAAATAAAAGTAGAATTTTCCTCTATAATAAATCTTCCTTAATAACCTCTTTAGGGGAGAGGATTCGGTCTTTAAAAGAGAAAAAGGGATTCTAGACATGGTATATGGGCTTAGGGATAGATTAGATCTAAATTTAGACTAGGAAAATGCATGTGAGGAGTGAATATTAGAGGGGGTGAGGGTGGTTTTTTATAGTGGAGGAGAGGAGGTTTTTCTCAATATTTAATTCATTAGTTTATTATTTTGCACAAGATAAGAAATAGTGTTGATTCTTGAGACTAAAAAATTAATTATATATTTAAATTTGAACAAATGGCGCTAACATTAGCCATAATTCTTGGAATATTTTATTTAACAGATAATGTATATATACGATAAATTACCATATTTCACTATTCATAAAAATTTCTTGTATATAAAAAAATACCAAAAATTAACCCTAACCATTTTTCAAAGTGTAGAATAAATAATTTAACGTCATTTTTCAAAAATAAGTTTCTAAATAGTAGAAATTTATTTTTTCATTAAAATAAAAATTTGCATTAAAAGACTAATTAAGGTGTCATTAAATTATCTTATAATCATAAGACAAAAAATTAAAATTTATGAATTCATTTTATGAAAATAAATTTTATTTAATCTATTAAATTAATCATTAAATTTTAATTAAATATGTTAGACTAAAAAAAATACCAAAAATTTATTAATATTTTTTTAAAAGTTTATTTACTTATACTGTGATATAATTATACCATGTTATCACTTATAAGATATAATTTTTTAGTACTTCCATTGGTGAGGTTACAATTATATTGTATGGTTTACAATTCATAATGGTCACATTACAATTCCAAAGGTAAAGTTTCAATTCCTTATTAATATATTCCTTAACATCTAGAGATACCTTTTATTCCCCTCATTATTCATTTATAATGTTTTTTATTATGTTCTAAAAGTAATATTATGAGATTATACACTAATAAATAGTATTAATAAGGGAATTCTATTGATAAAACATTGGTTCATTACACCCCACCCTTATTGACCACTATGTACTGATGCCCATATAGTCACATGAGGGTGTTTTCCAAAAAATTATGGTGGGTGATGGATAGATTTTTAGACTCTCTTCAATACTCCCTCTTCTAGGAGATGAGAAGGACATGAACGAGATGTGATGGATGTAATTCAAAAGTTTAGGATTTTATTTTTGATGTTATGTGATAGAACAATGGGGTATGGGAAGGTTGTGATGTATAGTGGGGGACCAGGTGTGTGTGGGTGGGATGTTATGTGATGTGATGTTATTTTTAAGGGGTGGGAGCACCATGAAGTACGACGTTGGTGTGTGAAAGAAGAAAATTAGTGGGAAATCATAATAGGGTATCATATCATTGTTTTTTTTATATTATATCATATACTTGGTTTAATTATTTGGTGAGATATCATTGTCGTGGTTAGGGTTTTGGTTATTATACATGTTTAGGTTTTTGTTTGGTTCTATAGTTTTTACATGGCCGTTTTAGTTTTCTCTTTTCACATCTTCTTGAGAGGAATTGGGTTTTTCTAACAAGTATACCTATACTCTCATCCAACATATATAAAATAGTTTTCAGGATTCTAGGATGACTTCATAAACCATATTGGACAATAATAGTCTTGGACTTTTGTTGTGTCACTGCTCTACTCTTTGTTTTTGGGTATTTACATTGGAGATTTTTTATCTATATCAGTTTAATTTACCCTTGAATTTTTTGATGGTTTTTTTTTATATATATATATATCACGGATTTGATTTTGGTCATTCCATACTATATCCTTATATTGTTTTCTTGTAGAGGTAAATTCCTCCCATGTTGTGATATGTTTATACCCTCAGTACTAGTCGCCAACTCTGGGCCTACTAGAGGCCAGACTCGAGGGTTTCACTATCTCTCTCCCTTCATTGTAGTATACTTGGTGAGAGAGGTTCATAACACTAAACCCTTTATCTCTCATTTTTATTTTATATACCCTGCTACTCTTCTTTAGTTTGGATTTTACTCTGTTGATTTTTTTTCATTTTTTACTTGGTATTAGTTTTTTGAAGTGGGTTTTAAAAATAAGATATTGGATTGAAAAGGAAAATTCATTCTTTTTTGTAGGAGGATAATCTGGAAAGAAAACTATGTTTAGATCTTTAAATATAAAACTATGCTTTATAAAATGTTATTCAAACCAACATATGTGGACTTCTTCAGGAAAGAAAATTCATAGATTCTATAGTGCTTACCTATTGAGATGTTTTTTGCTCACACCCCACTTATGTCACTCTACATTGGTAGATTCATAATATTTTCAGGTTTAGGTTATGTTAATGTTTTACAAAAGAGAGGGTTGGTTTTACGTATAATGGTAACCAATAGGTCACACATATTTCATTTTAGTCTCAATTCTAGATCGTTTTTTATCTCCATTAGTTGGTTGTTTCATTTTGCTATAGTTGTATTTGGATCATTTTATTCCATTTTTTAACAATAGATTTTGATCTCTTCTTGTGTGCTTTTTTTATTTTTTTTGTTTCTGTTTATTTCGGGATAAATCATTCACATCATGGTATATTTTCTTCTCAGCACTAGTTTTCATTCCAAGAGAATTGGGAATGGCTCTATGGACATTTCATAGTATGGATCAGGTGACTGTTTGAGGGTTTATCTGGGTTTTTCCGTGAAGGATAGATCACATTATGTCTTTATATTTTGATCTAGTGTACACATTGGTCAATTGTAATCGTGTTTTGGATGCTTTGAGTTGGAATATGCTTTCTCATGAAATTCATGAATCATGTTCTGAGTGAAAGGAGATAGAATTGTTTTCTGAGATGTACAAAAATGTCCTGGAGTAAATGGAATAGATGTACCTTATATCATTATCTGTTGATCCCTTTATTTTTATATGATTCAATAGAAGATGGAATAAGGTCCTAGAATGTCTATCATTGAGGGGAAATTTTAATAGTGGGGATCTAACTCCCAAATGAAAAATTGACGTTGATGAGATTATCTATGTTCATGGTTGTGTTATTATGCCTAATTGTATATGTGAGGAGCTATAAAAGAGTTTCATGATTCAATGTGGTAGGTGAACCAAAATTTGATAAAAATGTATCAAGATATTGACATCCTATATTACTAGTATGAAATGAAGAAATAGATCACATGTTTTGTGATGTTGTGCAACACTGGTTAGTTGGAGAAGGTTGAGCACTAACATCCTCATGGTCTGTTGTAGCTGTAACCCATTCCATAATTGAAGTGGGAGGATATTACGATGAAATTCAGGGTGTTATTACTGAGTAATCCTTATTAGAATGATGTGATATGTGTAATTTTGGATCGGTTTAAGAAGTTTTCACATTTCTTATTATTTCAGGATACTTTTATCATCGACCTATTGGGTGAGTTATATGTTCAGAGCATATTAAATTTTCATGGGGTTCCTTAGAGTATCATTTCAAATCATGTCCCAAATTTTAATTCAATCTCCTAAAAATGATTACAGAAGGCCTTAGGTACTCAACTATTTTTGAGTGAATACTTTCATCTATAGATAGATGAGATACTAGAGAATACTATCAAGGTGTTAGAGGATATACTAAGATCATGCGTCCAAGATTTTGGTGGTTTCGGGAGAAGTACATTCCACTTATTGAGTTTTCCTATAGAAACAATTATCAAGAGAATATAAAATAGAACAATTTGAGGTTCTATATGGTAGGACTTTTATATCCTCGTCATTATTTATGAAAGCAATAGAATCAAGTTTGTTTGGACTGAGTCTCATGCCGGAGATGTCAGAGAAGGTTTATTTGATCTGGAAGTGTATGGATATGTCATATATTAAACAAAAGTTTTACATTTATTAGTTTCATCGACCTCTTGATTTTACAGTGGTCAACCATGTGTTCATTTTGGTGTTTCCAATATTGAATCATCATCTTATTTATAAATTGTGCAAGTTAGTGCACAGTTGGGTGTGGTTATTCAAGGTTGTGGAGAGAATCAAAATGGTTACAAAATGATTAGATATTCCATAGTGGTATAGTAATATGAATGATATTTTTCATGTGACCCTACTTTAGTAGTATCACCTTGAACATTATCATGTGATTTATATTAATTATATTTATCTTGAGGCTAATGCATTCTTTATGAATCATATGATTCGTATTATGGATTTCCATGAGAATGTTTTGTAAGATAAGACTACTATTTTAGTTGAAGACTTGTGGTAGCATGGAAATTTTCATGAGGATACTTGTGAGAATGAATCTAATATGTTGGCCCACTGGCCCATCATTTTCACCTTTTATGAATAGTGATTATTCGAAGGGAACCTCATGGGATAGATAATATAATGTGGGAAGGTTGTAAGATATTTGTGTTTAATGAGGTATGTTTTCATTTTAATTTTTGATTAAATCCCTTTGAAATGGTTAATGTAATTCATCTCAGGATAAATAAAGGTATAAGAAGTGTCCTAGGGTTTTGAGATTTGAAAATGAGAAAAACTGGCCATTTAATTCATGGAGAAGGGCTATTATTAACCATTCACCATAACCATGTTCCCTAGATAGGGCCAATTCATGGTTTTAAACTATTAAAGTGGCAGTTCAAAACATGAAACCTTTGAGAGAGAAAAAATTAGAGACTTCATGTAGTTCATAAAACTTTGTGGGCTACTAAGAAAATGGTTCTACATATCCCCCCAATTGGAAGGTGACAACTTCATGGTTGGAGCATGGTTTGGCCAACCGTGCAACAAAACAATGCACCTATTAATAATTGTGGGAAATTCCCATTTTTACCTCCCATACCTTATAATATCTTCACCCAATTCATCTTTAATTCCTCCTACAATATCAAGGGTTATGAACCAAATACTCTCAATCTCTCCAGAAGTGTATATTCCTATATTATTTGGCATTTAATGGGTCATTATTTCCAAATTGACGATCTGGGTAATTATAAGAGTCCTATTTATTCTATTTTTTAAAAGAAGAAATATTGGAAGTTTTACATTACCCAAAGTCTCATAAAACATAATTTTTCTAGAAAATTATTAGCTTAAGAATTATAGGTGGTTTTATCTCAAATAATGGGCCATGGTGGACTGATTTTTTGTCTATGAGCTTGAGGTATGTTGTATGTAACACCCCAAGATTTTATGAAAAATATTCTTTTAATTTCATTAATGTCTTGTGGTACACCAAGATTACCTTACACTATACGCAACACCGTATTAGCCTGTAGTATACGAAACACTATTCTTGGATCGTGTTGCACACAATTTTGATAATAGTTATTCTAAGAAACATTGAGTATATATATATATATATATTTAATGTATAAATGAAATATGGTTGGATTCTGTTATACGAAACAACGAAGGATTCTTGCGCAACACGCAACCTTGACTTGGCTTGCATTACACGCAATCACGACCTTCCTCGATAGTGTGTGTTGTACGCAATACTCGGTTTTACTAAACAACGATATATTATTATAATATTGTTATGAACTAGCCATTATGAATAGTGTTAACTAAATTTTCAATTTTATAACATTATTATTCATCTTACACATTTCTAGAACATGATATAAGAACAAAATAAATTTTTCGGGTAAAATAAGTATTTTTCAAAAAATGCAGTTTTGCCGCCTTTTGATGGAGCACCCACTTTAAATCTAGTTTTTGACATGTTTATAAGTTTAATTTGACAAAATAAAATTCTTCTTTTGAATCAGGATATAATAATTTACATTAGATAAAGTTTTGATATTTTTCCGATAACTTTCATATTTTAATGAATAGTAAAAACACGCTATATTTTAATTAAAAACAACTTTGTTCATCGTAATATATTATGTGGTTAAATTATAATATTGAATGGTTTTAAAGTATAAATAGAATATATTTTTACCATTTAATATAATGTATGTCAT
Source organism: Viscum album (assembly GCA_963277665.1). Lineage (NCBI taxonomy): Eukaryota > Viridiplantae > Streptophyta > Magnoliopsida > Santalales > Viscaceae > Viscum > Viscum album. The sequence goes on along the minus strand of OY728143.1, from coordinate 254,523,770 downwards.
TAGCATTGATTTTACCTTGAATTAGTAGGTTAAATCAATTCAATCTTTTGCAATGTTTTAAAGAAAAACCCGTTTTCTTTCGACAACGGGATTAATTTTAATTTAATTTATTCAACTTTTGTGTATTGAATTTGGAAAAATGGATTCAATATTTGGAATAAGTGGATCCAAATTATGTTAATAAGATACTTTTTATTTTTTGGAATTATGAATAGTAACTACGGTAAATTTTATTTACCATAGTTAAAGGTAAATCGGGTAATTAAGGGTAAATATAATATTTTAAAATTACCCTAACAAATGTCAAAATCCTATTGGATGACTAAAAGTCGACCCATATAACCTAAGGGTCGGATTAGATTCATTTAATTAAATTTTTTCAATGAAAATAATTTAATTATTATTAAAACCAAAGAATGTGACAACATGTCACTTTCTTAAATCTTATAAGTATAATAATTTTAATCTAGTGATAAACTTCATGAAACTTCGAACATGAATAGTCTCCAGAAAGATAATAAAATTATCTACATCATAAGAATTTATTTAGAATTTATACTGATTAAATAAGTATCATTTATTATGACACAACGATGATGCAGTAATTATCTTATTAATAAAGTATTGACATAAATGATGGTATAAATACCCAAATAAATGTAATTTGAGACTTATTATGAATTACACTACTTTTATAGGTTAATATGACATGTTATTATTGATTTTATTAACTTTATTCTAACTAATAATTCTGTTATGATTTTTACAAAAATCAATTACCAAATAGTGTCAAAATTGACATAAAATAGTTTTTAAAACAAATATTATATTATTAATTGTTATTATATTCCAAAAAATATAAGGTTCTTCCAAATGACTTATATAAGGTTATATATATTAATAATAAACAACTTGGGGTTCTTTTGGCTTGATATAGTATGTTTATTAACCTAATAGTATAAGAAAACAAGAAGACACGGTAAAAGTTAAATTATCTAACTTAAAGTTAAATCTAAATGATAAGGTTAAAATTGATACCTAAAATTGTATAAATTCTATTTGATGATAGGTTTTAGACCCATCCCCACCTTAGCTTCGAAATAACTCAATTTGGAGCTATTAAAAACCTAATTTGACATTATAATAAAATAATATTTTTAGTTATTCCAAAGGTGCCCCTCTCCTCCCTTATAAAAGGGAACCTCCTCCCTCTCCTCCTAACACAAATTGGATCCTTCAAGCTCGGCCAACCCCTGCCAATTTCTTATCTCCACTTCCCTAGAGACATCCTAGAGTTCCTGGTCTTCTTCAAAGACCAATTTTAGTACCCTAAAAGGAGGTCTCAAAGAAGCACTTCAAAGAAGAGGTAATCCTCGTTACTGATTCCTTCATCTTTATTTCGTCTTCCACTTATTCTTCTTTAGTTGTTTCATCATGAAGTAATAACATCAGTATCACTCATATACTGATATGTTATTATAAGTATGAAACAACACTATTTCACCATCTATCCATCCTATGGAAAACGAAATCACCGCTCGTGCGTACGTACGGAATACCATCTCCACGATGTGATGTGACTCGTTCTACATGATCTTCATTTCATAATGATTATATAGATGAATTTAATGAATCAATATGATATATATTACACTAATACCATTATGGAAATAAGGTATATATAACCAAAAGAGAAGAATAAGAATTTATTTGACAAAACACGCATAAGAACAAAAAGTAATAAACACCCAAATAACAAGTAGTAATGAAATATTACTAATAAGAAGCTAAGAATATGACCATATATGATATCATAACAATAAGTATGATTCTGGAATAAGTCAAAAACATTATTTAAATCATTATACAGGAGGATCGTACATTTACAAAGCGTATCGGACCTAAGGTAAGGGAAATATCACAATCTCATTTTTATCCGAGATTGTTTATACTTTGGTATTTACTGGGGTGTATTTTATCATCCACATCCATGTTTCCACAATATGTAATATTTACATCCTTCTACAATAGTTTATATCCAATTTTACCCTTCGGTGAGTTTTTAGTAAAATATATGAAATGAATCTTTTGTCGTTTTTTGTACGAGGTACTTTTTGACTTTTCCGACAAAAGTACGAGAAGAATTTTTTCTTTTAACTTATACGGCATCAATGGATTTTTAAAACATTATTTCCATGAACCTTACTTTACAAGTTTTCAAGTTTATTTTTAATCAACTTCTTTTAGTTTAGAATTGTATGACATGTTAAGAAAGGAAAAGTGTTTTTGAAGTAGAAAGGATATTTTCCTCAAGACTGGAGTTCAAGTGTTTTATCAAAATTATTTTCCATCTAAGATAATATAGGGTTCTGTTTATATCCTTATTATTACATTGATATGATTATGTTATGATGGATATATTTTTATGAATTATTTTATTTTATATGAATTGTTTTATGATGTCATGATGTTCAAGATTCCAATTTTTATTACATGGGTTATGCAATGATGTATGATTTATGATTTTGTGGCACACATAAGAATGGTATCATTATGAGATGGGTGGGACCTATATCTCCCTCCAATGTATTGGGTAATTATTTTATATCTCATGAGATAGACATGGCTTGAACGGTAGGTTATACCGGTTCAGTGAAACAGGACTGAAACGAGGGTGACTCGGTTCAGAAATGGACTTTGTCCACTAAGATAGTCTTGGAAATGAGTCTTGACTAATAAGAAATGATTCTCTATGATTTTGTGTGTATGCCACAAAGTTTCATTTTTATGTTATGATTATTGGGATTTCATTTCACTACTTTGATTTATCCCATGTTATTAAATTATGCTCTCTTTTGCATGTTAAGATTTCCAAAATGTTATGTTCTTATGAATATGATGTGATTGATATTTTTTTCTGTTTACCCTTACTGAGAATTTGAGCTCACACTTTTATGTTTTCTTTTCCCCAGGATATAAAGAAAGGTTTTAGGTAAAAAATAAGGAAGATCTTTATGGGAGATGTTGAAGATCTTTCACCACAATTAGAATATTATATTCTGAGTTTCCAAAGACACTAAACTATTACGATCCTTGTGTGTGTGTTTTTGTTATGTACTAAGTATTCCGCAAAAGTAATGTAATGTACATGTAAGTTAAGCTTCAGGTCTCTATAGTTGGTATCAGAGGAAAGGTTTAGTCAACCTTTGGAAACTAGGATGCGAAAACTTTACTGAAATCCCTAGAGATATTTCTAAGGTATGTCTAGGGATGTCCCTAAGGATTAGAATACGTATAGGTTATAGTCCTAGAATTACGCTAACGATCATAGAATTAAACCTAAGATGTTAGATATTGAAGGTACTCCCCCTTTATTATATTGTTTTCCCTAGCATGACTTTTTCCTCTCACACTATTCTTTTTGGGTTTTAGATGATGGCTGGAACCCGAAGGAACCATGTTGATCAATGCAATAGACAATGCAATGATTGTCCTCCTGAAAAAACAAATATTATGGGAGATAGAGTGAAAAAACTTATTTCTATACTTACACAAGCTATGAATCATTATGGACTTCCAAATGAGCAGAGAAGGGAACAATATTCTATTGAGTCCTTCATGAGGCAACGTCCACCTTCTTTCGGTGGGTCTTCTGATCCACTTGTTGCTGAACAATGGATCAGTACCACTGAAAAGATATTTACAATTCTTAAATGTTCTGAACATGATAAAGTCATCTTATCAGTATATCGTTTGGAAGGTGAAGCTGATCAATGGTGTAATCTTATCAAGAATACGAGGCCATGAGATGAAATTGAGTCTATGGAATGGGACGAGTTCAAGAACGTATTTTTCAATAAGTACTTCCCTCATATTCTTCGAACAAAGATGGAGAAGGAGTTTCTTGAACTAAAGCAAAAGGATGATGAATCTGTTGGTATATACGAAGCGAATTTTACAAGGCTTGCAAGGTATGCATCTGGATTTATCATCCAACCTGAAAGTAAAGTTGATCTATTCTTCAGTGGCTTAAAACTAAGTCTTCGAAGGGCATTATCTATAAGAGACTTCGGCAGGTATGAAGAAATTGTGTGTTGTGATATCAAGGTAGAAATGGAAGTTGGTTTTACTTATCCATCTCATAGTTTTGACAAGAAACGAAAGATGGAGTTCAAGGAGAAATCTCAGAATAATGGTGAAAAGAAGATGAATGTTTCCTTATGCTCAAAGTGTGGAAAGAAGCATGGAGGGAGTTTTCTTAAAGGGGCAAGTAAATTTTTCAAGTGTGGAAAGGAAGGTCATCGGGCATTTGAATGCCGCGATGATTGGAAGAAGATGTCTAATGATGCAAACAAAAAAAGGATACACAGAATGAACCTACTACACTTAAATGTTTCAAGTGCAAGGAGATGGGACATTATGCCAATAAATGCCCATATCCAAGGGTTAGTGATGATCGACATGAGCAACCACTTAAGGCAAAGGACAAAGGGAATTCACACGCGATCACCATTGGCGATGTTGAATATGACAACGATGTGGTGGAATGATTAAGTGTTTATGTAATGGGATTCCAAAATAATGTTGTGTATTGGAATATTTATGTATTGGTCTATTGTGGTCTTCAATAATTTTATGGTACCGGTAACCATGGAAAGTGATTGAGATTTTTTTGGAAAAAGGATGATATACGCATAATAAAGGGAAAACGAGAAAATGAAATATTTGACCATATTCATGAGCTCATAATTGATATAAGGACTAAGTGATATCATGGTTTGAGTATATATAATTTTGAGGATTTTGGTATGTGGAAAGTGTTAACTTTTAACTACATTCATGTTTTCACTAAGGTTCAATGGGTATTCAAGAGAATACATGATTAAGGCCTTTGAATGTTTGGAATGTGACCAACAAGACATATCTTATGATATATGGGGATCAACGATGGTATTAAATCTCTGGTAATAGTTTTCACTATATTATGAGAGTAGACTGCAGTATTATGGATAAGCCTAAATATTGGAATGGATTATGTTGGACACAAGTTAGTATTGTTCAAGGATAGAAGTTTTTTCGATATTATTGATGGGATGTTATAGTAATATAGTTTTAGAAAAAGGAAAACCTGCAGGACGGGCGACAGCCCATCACGTCGGACAAGGCTATGGGAATCGAACCCACAACTGATGTGCGACTGGCCTTTATCGCCTACCACTGGCCTACAGGAAGTCCCTGGTTAGTAGAAACTAGTTTTATTTTATTAAGCGGTATGATATATGAATTATAAGTTCATTTTTGGAACCATATACGCTTAACCATAAGATGGACTTATAACTTTTTCTAACCTTTTGTTTGAAAGAGATGGAATAACCCATCATTATATCACAAGATCTGCTAACACATCAAGAATAACAAATTCAACTTCATTTCTTTAAGGGATGAAGTGTAAATTGTTAAATTCATGAAAAATAGTGAGATTATACCAAAATAAAGTAAGTATTTATTCTAATTCAAATTCTTAAACTTTAGGGAAATGATCTTGAAAACCAAAAATGTTCTCCTACTGTCTTTATATCCGATTAATCAGATGGTACCCTAGATCATCAAAAATTTATGGCTTTGTGACTGCTGGCTTTTCCATAGCCATGTTCTCTACAACTCTCCATCAGAACATGATGGTTAGATTTATCTTCCATATCCATATTTTCACCTATGTGGAAACTCAGTGATTAGTTTATTTGGGTAACCGTTACGTTTCATACTTTTGTTTTTAATGATTGGGTTTGGTATTCCTTTTTACGAATGGGTTTCTATTAAACAAACTTTTGAGTAGTAAACCATTTATAACCCCGATGAATTTCAAGGGAGAAATTCATTTTAAGGGGGTTAGAATGTAACACCCTGAGATTTTATGAAAAATATTCTTTTAATTTCATTAATGTCTTGTGCTACACCAAGATTACCTTGCACTATATGCAACACCGTATTATCTTGTAGTATACGAAACACTATTCCTGGATCGTGTTGCACACAATTTTGATAATAGTTATTCTATGAAAAATTTAGTGTATATATATATATATATTCAATTTATAAATGAAATATGGTTGGATTCTGTTATACGAAACAACGAAGGATTCTTGCGCAACACGCAACCCTGAATTGGCTTGCATTACACGCAATCGCGACCTTCCTTGATAGTGTGTGTTGTACGCAATACTGGGTTTTATTAAACAACGATATATTATTATAATATTGTTATGAACTAGACCTTATGAATAGTGTTAACTAAATTTTGAATTTTATAACATTATTATTCATCTTACACATTTTTAGAACATGGTATAAGAACAAAATAAATTTTTCGGGTAAAATAAGTATTTTTCAAAAAATGCAGTTTTGCCTCCTTTTGATGGCGCACCCACTTTAAATCTAGTTTTTGAAATGTTTATAAGTTTAATTTGACAAAATAAAATTCTTCTTTTGAATCAGGATATAAAAATTTACATTAGATAAAGTTTTGATATTTTTCCGATAACTTTCATATTTTAATGAATAGTAAAAACACGCTATATTTTAATTAAAAACAACTTTTTTCATTGTAATATCTTATGTGGTTAAATTATAATATTTAATGGTTTTAATGTATAAATAGAATATATTTTTACCGTTTAATATAATTTATGTCATTAGCATTGATTTTACCTTGAATTCATAGGTTAAATCAATTCAATCTTTTACAATGTTTTAAAGAAAAACCCGTTTTCATTCGACAACGAGATTAATTTTAATTTAATTTCTGAAACTTTTGTGTATTGAATTTGGAAAAATGGATTCCATATTTGGAATCAGTGGATCCAAATTATGTTAATAAGATACTTTTTATTTTCGGGAATTATGAATAGTAACTATGGTAAATTTTATTTACCATAGTTAAATGTAAATCCGGTAATTAAGGGTAAATATAATATTTTAAAATTACCCAAAAAAATGTCAAAATCCTATTGGATGACTAAAAGTCGACCCATATCAGCTAAGGGTCGGATTGGATTCATTTAATTAAATTTTTTCAATGAAAATAATTTAATTATTATTAAAACCAAAGAATGTGACAACATGTCACTTTCTTAAATCTTATAAGTATAATAATTTGAATCTAGTGATCAACTTCATGAAACTTCGAACATGAATAGTCTCCAAAACTCTAATACAGTTATCTACATCATAGGAATTTATTTATAATTTTTAGAGATTAAATAAGTATCATTTATTATGACACAACGATGATGCAGTAATTATCTTATTAATGAAGTATTGACATAAATGATGTTATAAATACCCAAATAAATGTCATTTGAGACTTTTTATGAATTACAATAATTTTATAGGTTAATATGACATGTTATTATTGATTTTATTAACTTGTTTAGAACTAATAATTCTGTTATGATTTTTACAAAAATAAATTACCAAATAGTGTCAAAATTGACATAAAATAGTTTTTTAAGAAAATATTATATTATTAATTGTTATTATATTCCTAAAAATCTAAGGTTCGGCGAAATGACTTATATTATGTCATTGATCTATGGAATTGATATTTTTTTATGTAATGATAAATTCGGTGTTTAAATGATGTGTTCAACCTTTCATAGACCCCTTTGTATCTATTTATGATGTGTAGACAGGGCCTTTGGCCACCATGGGGTGTTCCACTCCCTAGAAAATGGAATTTGAGTTGTTGAATAATTAGTTCAGGGGTTTGTGAGATTAAACATAGTGTAATTATGTTTATAATGTTAACATTGAAGAAAAGGTTATTTGGATTAACCAAGAAAGTAAAATGGTTTAGAGATAATTAATGGAAAATTGATAAATGGTAAAAGGGAGGAATGAACATTTTTTTAAATTGTATGAAAGTACCATTAATAGTTATGGTTACCAATGAAAGGTAAAATATGCTGGTTATAGGTTTGAGATGAATTTATGGGAGGTAACGTACCATGGTAATATTCTTAAATTAAAATGGTCACCCCTATCCTAATTATTTGAGAAATGTTTGTTGATGATGAACCTTGTAAAATAGGATTCCTGGTATTGTAGGTATTTTATAATAAGGATAGTTGTGTTTGGTATTGTTTATAATGATGCTCTATTCCCAATATGTATATTTTATGGTTTATCTATTAGACTAATTCTCTAATATACTCTTTTATGTGCATCATGAGGATACCTAGACTGATTCTTTAAGTTAAAATAATTTAACTGAATTGATTAATGAACACCCATGATATATAATGTATTAAACCACATGTAGTAAATGGTTTATAATTTTGGTGTGGGATGAATTATGTTTAGTGTATTGGATCTATTTCGGGAACCAAGAGCCTATGGGGATTATTGATAATTGTTTAATTAAAAATTGTTTAACTTCATTATCTCTTTTATTGGTTATCTATACTTCCACACACACTAATATTAGATTGAATATTATTGTAGGAATCGTTGGTGGTATCCTTCTTAGTTATACATACACATTGATAGGGCTGACATTGGTTACCCACGAAAGCTTTGTGGATGCAAGTTCTGATTAGGTAAAGAGCTCTATATTATATGGTTGAATTGGTGTGGTACATGAATGAAAGGTCAAGCCATTTTATTAGGACCTATTGTGGGGATCTTTATTAGTGTCTTAATTTTGGGTTCCATTAGGAATTTTAGACTCGCATGGCATAACATAAACATTTCATTTGATTCTTATACTTAATATGTTTGGGAGTTAGTTATACAGTGTTTAGTTTTGGATTATCGTTGTAAGTTGATGTTTATTGTGACTTTGATTGTTCTTTTAATCTGGTGAAGAGGTTATATTCTCCCCATGTGTTCCACTCAATCATCACTACTAGTTGGGAGCTTCTAGTATATGGGAATCCTCCCTTGAGGTCACATAATAAATTGGATCGGGGGACTGTTTTAGTGGCACCGGGGCTGGGACATTTTATTTTCAAATCCACTCACCAAGATAAATCTAAAAAATTTAATTTTTTCTATATTGATGAAAATGAAGATAGCTATAAGGATTTAATAAATTATATAATGCATGATCTAGAGATTTTTTCTAAATATTTAAATTAAATATTTAGAGACATTTTCTATATGAAGAGAAGTGTTCCATAGAATCTAATCATAAAAGACTAAAATATATATATTCAAATAGATGGATATCTACATGCTCAAATGAATATGGTTAGATCTGATCAAGTACAATGACTGATCAATTCATTATCATCTTATAAATGTGAATAAAGTGGCTTATACTCTATGTATAAAAGATACCACAACCTTATACATTATGAGGATTTAAAATGATCTAATATTATTAAACATACAGATGATATACTCGATATTCATAAAGGGAAAAAATATCCAACCATGCTCAAATAATTGATAAACCATCTATCCTCAAGAACTTTAAGGAATATAATTTCTCAATATTGATAAATATGGAGTTATTATATTTTCAATATGATTATTTATGCCATCATATAAAGGGATAAATGAGATATTAGAACATTCTTATATCTCAACATTCACTATCCACTTAAGGATCACAAATATGTATAGAAAGATCTAATATCACTTATGGTTGGAAAATATAATGCAATGATAATGAAATATACATAAATGTGCATCATATTTCATCATGTTAATGTGAAATGACAAAATTTAAAAGGTATGTTGCAACCATTACCCAAACCAACATTGAAAATGTTGAAAATCACTATAGATTAATTCATGGTTCTTCTAAGGACATCCAAAGTAAATAATTACATATGGGTTGTCGTGGATCATATTGTAAAGAGTGATAACATGGTAAAAATTTTATAATACATACCACTCAATCATATTTCCATGATATACATTAGATAGGGGGTGTAGATACACAAAAAAACTATCAATTATATATGATTGAGGTAAAATATTCACCTCAAAATTATAGGAAAATGTTAAAACTTTCAAGATAAAATAGTGTAACAATAGTATGGACCACAACCAAAAAATTAATGGCCATTATGAGGGATCATTCAAAATCTAGAATACATTCTTAGAGAGTTTCCTTTGGACTTAAATATAGGTTAGTATAAATATATTTCTCTAGTCGAGTATTATAAAATAATTGTTTCCACTTAAGAATTTTAATGGATCCTTATGAATGCCTTAATATATATATAGGAATATAACTCAAAAAAGTTGGGCTAAAGTTGGAGAGAAAAAGATATTGGGATATAAACTAGTTAAGGAAGTGGAAGAAAATGACAAATCTATTCAGGAACAAAGCATAGAAACAAAATTTTTATAAATGATCTATGCTAACAATCATCAAGGAAATGAAGAGTTTGAGGTTGGAGATAAAGTGTTCCTTTTTATATCTTTAAAGAAGAAACTGATAAGGATTGAGAAGAAAGGAAAGTTAAGTCCTATATACATTATTCCTTAGACATCCTTGAAATAGTATAAAATATTTTCTATTGGCTAGCAGTCCCACTAAACATATCTCGAGTAATTGAAATTTTCCACATATCCCTCTTGATGAAGTACATACTAGATACTTCAAATGTGTTGAATTAAAATGTGGTGGAGTTGGATCATGGTCTCTCTTATGGGGAGCATCCAGTGAGGACCATTGATTGTGGAGATAAATTTTAATATAACAGTACAATAGATGATGATAAATTTATATGGAGTAATTATAAATATGAAGATTTTACCTGGGACCTTGGTATGTAATGAAATGGAATTATACCCATCTGTTTTCATCTAAGTTTTTGAATTGAACTTTTTGGGAAGAAATTAATGGTCAGAAGAACGTAATGATCCATACTTTTAAAAAAATCCTCCTTTGTACATATGTGTCACAGCTAAGTATAAGCTTTAATTTAATGACATTCCCCCCAATAAAAAATTCAGTATTATTTTATTTCATTGATATATACCATTTCAAATGAATTATAAATATACTCTATAAAACTAAAATTTCTACACTAAGAAAATAGAAATTGATAAATGATTAAACTAGAATGGAAAATTATGATGTATTGCAGCCTCTTAGAATAATCACAAACTCGGATGAAAATGTATAATGGAAATAAAAAATTATAATCCAAATTTTCATTTTATAAACAAAATTTAAATTTAATTTGGATTAAATTTAATTAAATGATGAAATAAGTAATAAATGTATTTATAGGATGTATATTTTATTTATAGATATTAAAGATTGTAGAGATAGACATTCAAAGTGTGACAGTTGTAATTGTAATCTAACTATTAGAATGGTAAAGAAACCATTGGTTTAGTATAATGACCATTAAAATAAATGATGAATTGAAATTAATATTAATATTAATAATTAATTAAAAATAAAATATAAATATCAAAATAACATCAAATAAAATATGTGTACATTTTTAGGAAAATCTTTATTGGAATTATTTAATAAAGAATTTATTTTTATAAAAATTTAAATACATAAGTTACCTAATTTTGAAATATATTTTATAAAAAAATATTAAATTTTTGGAATCATAACAACTAATTTCAGTATTAATGATATCATTAAAATTTATAAAAATAGTGAAATATAGAGGTAGATATTGAAATACCATAAAATATGTTATTTTTAAATTATAAGTTAAATACATGATTTATTAAAACTAGATGATGTAAGTAACCATTAGATTAGAATCAAATTCATAAACTATGAATACTGACAAGAACCAATACCATTAATAGTCTTGATCAAAGAAAATAATTTAATCAATATTTTATTCCAAACATCATCTCTCCTCCTCTAACAAATACCACTCCTCACCACTGCAGATCCCTTCACACCATAAGCTTATTTCCAACTCAAATTATCATCATTATCCATATTATTTATGTTGGGAAGATTATAGTCCCATCAAATGACCATCTTTTGAAGGCCTGAGTTGATTAAGAAAGGAGTCTTCTCAAGGTGTACTGTAAGAACTCCTATTTATTTATTTCATTTAATTTCCTATATTTATTATTATTACACATAATAATTCTAAAAATAACACTCCATTTCATAATATAAATGATAATATTATACTATAATATGAATTGAAAAACCATATAATAAACACAATACTTGTTTTGTAAACAAAAAATCATTTGTAGTCAGTATAACTGCCTATAAGGATGCTATTTGGAAACAATTATTACCAAACTAAATATTGATTAACATAGTTATGTTATGGTTATATATAACATTAATAATGATATTTAAAACTGATTTATATTATATAATTGTCAAATAATCATAAAATTAAACAAAATAGATAATGTTTATCATGGGTAAAAGCCACCTAAATGAACACACCATTATACAAAAATAATTATAATTATTTAACCATGAATATATTATAGAACCTTTTAAAATTAAAACCCACTCAATATTTTTGAGGTACACGAACTCCCTATAGTCATACATCTTGATTTTTGACCTCATTTCACACGAACTTTTACAATTACTGATAAATAAAGGTAGTATTTGAACCATGAAAACAACACCTTCGAAAAAATAACATAAAAATTTTCTTTAATTAAATTATTATAATAAAATAAAAGAGAATATTAATAACTGTAAAAAATGTGTAAAGTTTTAAAATATGTATTTAATAAATTTAATTGGATTATTCAAGAGGTTTGGCCAGTGTATTAATTCATGTCATGGCTCATGGTAAGGGGTTCCTTTTACTCATTATATTTCTTTTATGATATTTTATCTCTATATATTTCTATTAATATCTATCTTAATCGCATTATCCTCATACTATATATATGTTTTGGTGTTCTCACCATGTATACCAAGATTATTTTCCCTTTATTTTATTTGGATATGTATGTCATTCAAGGTCCATTATGAATGTATTCATTAAAGAAATCCTAATTGAGAGAAACTTTAATATTTAGTACTTATTTTTAAGTAACATAATTTAAAATAATTTTATCTTATATGATTTCTAAAAATGATAATTATTTTATGGAAAAATATATTTTTTTCATTTCTAATTTTTAGGGATACCGAGTGCACTTCTCTCCTTTAATATCTAATCACCTATATATATTAAAACATTGTTTAGGATGCTAATTTTTATATTTAATTCCTACCATTTTCTAATGATTTTTTATTAAATTGAGATATATATTCATTACATATGATTATTTATTCAATTATTAATTTCTAAAATGTTGTAATCCATTATTATATTGGAAATCATTATTATATATAATTCGGTTACGCTTTGAGACATGATCATGTAACCCATTCCATCTGATGAATTTTTCTCATATTTATGATTTATATATAATTTATTTATATGTGTAACATGTAAGGATTATTTACTATGATGTGATGGGAGAACCCAGAATTTTATTTCCCAATAATAAATTGGGTAATTATTTCATCTCATGAGATACTATGGATGATGCATGGGAAATTAGCAGAGAACATTATTTTATAATATATCAGTAGTGAGCCTCACCTTTTGTCTGTGATATATTTTATTATGTAAAAATTTTCATATTTTTCATGATTACCGTGTTCTTATGATACAATTTCTTCTATTATATGATTCCATATGAGAACTTATGATTTCGATCTTTTATAAATGCATTATTGGTGATATCTCACCATTATATATACTTTTATTACTTATTAATGGGATTTTACTATCCAAAATTATTTATCTATATCCCATGGATATCCCATGTATTTATAAAACCATGATAATATCAATTAGTGAATAATTAAGAAGTAAATTAAATATTATATTGTATTTTTTGAAAATGTTTATCAAATATCCTAAGACACTATACCTTTGAATTATTGGGTGTATGTTAGGGATTTTTGATCAAATTGATGAAACATTGTATTTATGAGTTGTGGATAATAATCAAATTATTTGGGAGATATATGAAACATTGTATGGAATGACTCTATTTGAGTGGGGATGGTGTATCTATTAGATCTTGGAATTATGTTGAGGCACTTACACCATATCGGCTAGTCAATATATCATATGTTGGATGTTGGCGTATCGCGAGGCTCTAGAATTTGATAGTGTTGATAGGATTTTAACATCTGAGTGAATTTAGGTTGACTTCATTTGAGTATTGACATATTTTTGGGTTCCCTCCAAAGATAATATTTCTAATTTAGTTCTTTATTAGGTTTTAATATGAGTAACTTTGAGGATCAAACATTTTCTATGCTACTCAATTATTTTTTAATAATCCCTTATAATTTATTATGTCTCCATGTATGACCCAACCCATTCACCAACTAAATCATTAAAATTAAAAAAATGTTTTCATAGGACATTAAGAGTATAATTATCAAATTAATTATTAAAACAATGATTTTAGGTTGTTTTATATTAATCAAAAAAAATAAAATATAAAACCAAAACAATATTATATACTATATATTATATTAGATGTGGTCTATTTATAAATTAAATATATATAGATAACCTCAAAAAATATGAATGAATATCTCCCTAATTATTTAATTTTTCCATTCCCTCGAGGGATTTATCTCAACAAAAAACTTCATTAATAAGTCACTTCTATCCTCGTTCAATACTTATTATCATGAATGTTTAATTATTAATGATTTATGGAAATTTAAATATTAACATGAAACCATTTATTTAATTTACATGAATTAAAACTTTTAATCTTACATCCCAATTTTATGAACATTGATTCATAAAAATATAATTTATAAGTCATATCTATTTTATTCTTGATCATTCAAGATTATTATTCATGTTCCCTTTCATCTCTCTTTAACGAGTCACTTATTCATACACTTTTCTGAGCCATTTAAGAGTATATAACATGTTCTTTTATTATTAATAAAATGTCTAGAACTAATTCATTCCAAAAAATATTTATCCTTTTTGGACACTTGTGAAAATCATGGCATGGAAAAAATATTTTGAAATATTCATCTTGGATATTAATTTAATCTCATTTATGTCTTTTTATTTATAATACAAACACATACTTATCTGGAAGCATTGAGAGGAATATTTGTTTATCTCGACTACTCAAACTTATCTAATTTAAAATAATTAATGAAATTAGTTTTTTATTTTTATATTCTTGAATTTCTAGTTTTTTTTAAAATTAATTCACTAACATTCAATTTATCGATTTAATTGATGCATAATAAATTATTTTCCACTTAAATCAATTTCAATTAATATTAATTGGATGATTTTTAAAAAAATAGAAACCATGTTTTGATAAATTCATCATGTCTCTGAAAATATTTAAAAATATGGCATAACCTAGTGGATAAATATTTCAAACAATATTTATCCAAAGGAAAAAAGATAAATAATGAAAACACACTAAATAAGGGTCAAAAACCCCAACACTTGAATTTCACCACCCCAATAAAACTATGAAAAAATATTACTAATTAAAAATAGTAATATGTAGATGTAAAACCTTATCATTTTTCCTTGTTCCTTGAGTAAATCTCTTTCCAACTGGTTATCTACATCCTGTAAAAGAAAATAAAATTAATTTTATTCAAAGAAATTAAAAATGAGAAATAGGGACAGAAAATAATTTTTGATGATCAACCATTTTTTTATATTTATACTGCCTATAGGAAACCAGTTTATTAGTTATCCTTAATCCATATGTGGATAGGATTTATAAGGAAAGAACCACTACATGTTATTTATCTCAATGTATTTAATTAGAGACCAAGATAAAATACCCTCAACTGTAAATAATATTACCCAAACCCCGATAATATGATGAGAATATAAATGAATTAGGGAAGGTAAAGGAAGAAATGGGTTCTCCCAATCAACCATTTTGGTGTCCCCCTTTAGTAGATGTTCTGGTTTATGTTACGGAGGTAGTTATATCCCCAGATTTCCTCTAGTATCTTCTTATTGAACTTCCACCACCTAGATATTTTTATCTTATAACTCTACCACCATAATCTACTCTATTATAGTGACCAATGATAAAAATTCCATTATTTTATACCATTTGCATGATGTAAACATTATATTTCATATATAATAATATACCAAGTAAAGATAGATTTAGTGTCTCTGGATAATAGTCACATAATCATATTATTTTAAAATACTTAATATTAAATATCAGAAAATACACCATTACATATCATCTCCTATACATATCTTATGTCACACCATGGTTTTTTTCACTCTTAGATCCAGATAATTTTTTGGGTCTTGGTTTTTCCCTTGAGAAATGGGTTTGACGGGTAAGAACCTTTGAAGTAAATCATATATTTATCTTTGGTCTAGGTTTTCTCCCTTATAGCTCTTTTGAGGTTAGGAGAAAAATGAGAAAATTTGGGAAAACAACCTTAAGCGCATGGTAAGTAAAAACGGTGCACCCATGCCAAGGTAACCGTGTTGTAGATTGTGATTTTCTAACATAAGATACTACATATATTTAGCATGGTAAGTCAGGTAATTAGAACTAACTATGTGGTAGTTGCCTCTTAGATAGAGAGGGGCCCATGTTCTTTTCATGGTTTGACAAAATGTGTAGGATAATTTTGTGTGATGTCCAGCTCATGGAAAAAATCAAATCCTTTTTTCTCTTATTATTTAACCCTAATTCCACCCAAACCACCACACTCGAGATTTTATACCATGGGAACTTCCTCCAATATCTACTAGGCTCCTTGGGAACCATTTCTTGGGTGCATTTGGCTAGGAAACTCTAGGTAATTATCATGTAAGTCCATTATCTTTTGATTTCTTCCATCATTCTAGGGTTTCCTTCCCTATTTCTCGGTTTCTCAAATCCCAGGGGTAGTGTTTGACTTAGTAAGGGTTTGATCTTGTGACTTTGACTAATAGCTTGATGTTTTTTTAAATCTTTTTTTCTTAGGTTATTGTGGTGGTGTGATTAGAGTTCCCATGGTTTTATAGAATTTTATATAAATGAGGTATGTGGTTACATGCTTTATAATTTTTAGATGATTTTATCTACCTTGTTTGAGTTTATAAATATTCTCTATGACTGATTTTTTTTTGTGATAAATATTTTTTGGAATTTTTTTGACAAATGTATATGGTGAAAGTGTGTTTTTTATAGTAAATGGGGACATTTTCATGTGTGCCTTGTTGTGAAATTTCTTTATAATGTTTCATAAATTATTTTAAGGATGAAGAAATGTGTTTCTAAAGGTAATCGAGGTGCTAATGTATTTTAAAGTGAGTTTTTCAAAGTAAATTGATTTTTATGGAAAGATGGATTTCTTGATGTGTACTTTTAATTTTAATTGACAATTGGTTAGATGTTTTGAAGAATATTTAAAGTGGAATTTCCTTATGTTTGTATTTTAAAGGGGCTTGTCCCATAAAAATGGTTAAGTTAATTATCTATTTTTGTTGTAATGTTTCCAGATGGGATTCATAGATTGTGAAAGTAGTCTAAAAATTGATTTTAAACTGTCTTATTGTGTGTAAAATATAAAGTTGTTTGTTTGTGGAAAATGGTGATTTCCCAGTTTATCTATGTTTATTTTCATGTTTATATAAAAAGGGTATTTGTGTGATATGTGAAATGGGATTAAGAACATTGGAATCCTGAGTATCTAGTTAGCCTGCCTAGATCTAATATTCCTAGGATTTAGAAGTGGCTTGTCTTGGTTTCACTTTTTATTATTGAAGCTTCTAACAAAAACTAAACTATAATGGTTCTTGGAGACCACAGGTCCCATGAGGTGTCCCCTACTATTGATTATTGCATGAGAATGTTGTTATTGTGGTTACTATACATCCCCTCACTGAGGAATAAGGTTCTAGTTCCCCATTCGAACTAGATTACCCGTAGATATTTACTTATGGTTCTCACTTGTGAGATGTTGATTATGTGATGTGGTACCATCTGTTGGCATACGGTGGACCTTGAGTGTATTTCATTTTAAATTATGTATATTTTATAAAATGTTCCGTTTGAAATGTTAAATCTAAAATCACTTTCCGTGAATGTATTGTGATGAAAATTTCCCCTAAAAAGGTTATTCCCTTTAAAATGTCTTCTTATATAGGTTTCAAAGTATTTTACATAAATGAACATGATAATTTTTCTTTTAATGTTATAGAATGTGTTATTTTTCATTTCTTGGCATCCTACTGGGCTTTTTCTCACTCCCTACATGATCCTTTGGGTGAATATAGACTTATTTGTTTATATGACCCATTTAATGGAAATATGATTCTTAGTAGTGGTGGATTGAGGGTTATGTCCCTCATGTTTTTTGGAGGTTTTGGGACATTTTTTACTTTCCCTTTTTGTTGTAGAATTTTCGGTTTTTGGGTTAATGTTTTGACACCTAGATTCATAAAATTGTTGAGCCTTGTTTGTTTTTGGTTATTTATTATTGTGATGTTCATTTAAATTGGTTTTTATGTCTATATAAGTGGTTGAAATCATTCCCAATGTATAATATTGATTCCCAAGAATTATTTTCCAAACCATGGGGATCGGGAAATCCATTTGGGCCATGCCACGGACTGAGTAGGGTGTCAGGTTAGATGGAACCCTAACTCGTTTCCTGAACAAATGGTATGAGAGGAGAGGTTCAATATTTTAGGTCACATTATTTGGGGAATAGTCTAGATAGGCTGGAGTTAAGCCTATTGGGGATTCAGTTCTATATCACAAGTAGGGTTCCTAGACATCATGCCTCGTGACGGGACTCAAGTTTCTATGGGAATCTGGGTATTATATAGGATGTTTAGTTCTTGTGGGTCATTTTGAGTTTACAAAATGAAAAGAGAGTTGGTTCAATGGTCTTCATGAGCTCGAATGGCCTGGAAATCCATGTGGTGCTAGGGAACTCTTTGTGATAATGGGGTGATTGGTGTATGACCTCCCACTATATGGTCAAGTCACCCATCGAAGCTAGTTTCCCATTATGAATTTTGTTTCCTCCATGTTTGAAAGTCCTATCAAGAAATAATAAAGGGAAATTCCAATGGGGAGAGTGTAAATAAAACATAGAACGTTGGCTCCAGCCATGATGTTAAAAGGCCCCAAGGTCTTTTATAGGATTCCTTAATCATGGGATCAATCTAGTTTATTAGTGTAGAATGTATTGGAAAAAAAATGTGTCTGTTTTTTAAAACATGGTGCAATTTAAGGATCATTTTAACATTAATTTTATTTTAAAGGTTATTTATTAATAATTTTCATTTTTTGTGTGTTTATGTGGTGTTTCCATTTTTTCTTGCGATTTGAAAGTCATACTGTGACTCTTTTCGGAATTTCTATTTTAATTTGAGGATTTTTTCTCCATCGAATTCTCAATTTCTCTATTCTAAATGGTGGTGTCTTTTCTGTGTTCTTGTTTCCATTATTTCTCATTTTGTGTGATAGGGGGTGACATGGGGGAACTTTCTAAGTCTCAGTATTTGTGAGAGTGCCATGTCGGAGTAATGAGAGTCTTGTAGAGTGTTTCTGTCATTTGGATTTTCCTAGATTGTTCTGTGGTCACACATGAAACCAATGAAAGTGTTCAGGATGGAGATCTTAAGCTCTTGAATGTGATGAAGGAGATGCTTCAAACCACATCTCTCCATCCATTGGCCTGAGAGTGAATATGGTGCATATTCATGAATCCATGGTATGTGAGAGACCTTGGTTTGGATTTTGTCTCATGTGTGTGAAATGGATACATTTTAAACTTATTTGTTATCTATTTAATCTTGAATGGTCCCATCTTTTGGAATGGGACATAGAGGCCTTGTTCCCTCATTGTGGTCATGTAGGTCAAAAGCTCCTCTTTGTTTTTTCCTAGGTAGTGTGGTCTCACATTATTAAAATTCCTATGGTCGTGCCTATTCGAATGTGAATATTCATTTATTGGACTATAGGGAGAGTTCTAAGTTCTCCCATGTGGGGTTTCCAATGTCAGTTCAAGATTATAGGTTTCTAAATGGTGGGAAGACCCACCATAGGTCTTGTTGAAATTTCTTCTATAGTAAAGCAATTCTAGATCATTTTTATGGTGGGGAGTCCGTTCGAGACTCTATGTGTTAATAATCTGGTGTATTATTTGGTTATGGCTTGGCAGTGGATAGTCACATTTAGATCTTTTCAATTTAGATCTCCTCCCATGAGTAAGCATTAGGGTTGGAGCATGACCATTGGTTTTGTAGAAACAAGGTTACAGAAGCATTCATCGATATGTGGTTTGAGTTCGTTTTCTCATTCTGGGTAAGTATAATGAGTTTTGGTTTGTAATGTATAAATTGTTCTTGGTATGAGAGGTCATATTGTTCATTGTGAGAATTACTTTTATTTGATTGATCAACTAGAGTTTTAGTACCTTTATTGGGGAAGAATCCATATGGCGGGGAGTCTATTATATCGTCCTGAATTCAAACTTATGAACCTCTTTTTATGTTTGGGGTTCTTTTTTTTTCCTCTTGTACATCCATTAAGAACCCCTTGGAAATGTGTAATAGTATAGGTTTGGTATTTGGATCATTATTTTTTTTTGATTTATGGGGGAAAAAGGTGTTATGGTGGGGAGAATTTACACACATGGGATTTTATTTTCACTATTGGATCTGATTCATTTTTTGGGTCATTATTCTTTTCTCATGAACTGGGAGTGATAGGTCTAAACCATTGAGGTAAATCTTCTATTTATATATAGTTCTGCTTTTCCCCTTGGGTATCCGTCATTTTTTAGATAGAAATGATAAAATATGGGTAAAAGCAACAACGCGCATGATTGTCACATGATTAGTAGAATTCATTCACCCCTTCCAATGAAAGTGTGTGGTAGGTTGAGGTTTTTGAATAGAAGCTACTTCATGACTTCTGCACAGAAAGTTAGGTAATGAAATCTATCTGTCTGGTACATGCCTCTTAGATAGAGAGGGGTGCAAGGTCTCTGCATGGTTTGACAAACCATGTCGTCTAATTGTTCATGTGGTCTTGGTCATTACAAAAATTTTAAAATAACTTTGTGTCCTCTTGGTATTTAACCCTAATTCCTCCCCCATTCACCACAATTGGGATTTTATACCATGGGAGCCTCCCCCAAGCTCTTTTAGACTCCGTTGGAACCATTTTTTGGGTGGCTTTGGAAAGAAACTCTAGTTAATCTTCAAGTAAGTCCCTCCTTTATTGATTTTTTCCATCTTTCAAGGGTTTCCTTACCTCTTTCATGGGTTCTCAAATTTCATCAGGGTGTTTGACCTTGGATGGTTTTGATATTGTGTCTCTAAGTCAGATATTGAAATTTGTTATTAAATCTTTCATTGTTATGGTCTTTAGGTGGTTCTATTATATTTTCCCATGAATTTTCGGATGTTTTTACACATGAGGTATGTGGTTCCCTGATATATCAATATTTTATTATTTTAGATTGATTCTTGAGTCTAAAAATATGCTATATTATTGATTTATGTTATGTTAAACATGTTTTAGAAACTGTTTTACATGCTTATATAATGAAAGTGAAAGGGAAATGTTTGTGTTTCCTTTTGTTCCTTATTGTGACATTTCATGGGAATGTTTTATAAATTTTTGGAGAGGTGTAAAAAAATATCAGTGAAACTTGAGGTGTGAATGTATTTAAAAGATTTTTTTCAAAGGAAGTGAATTTTTATGGCATGGTGTATTTCTTGTTCTGTACTTTTAATTATAATTGAGAATTATTTTCATGTTGGGAGTCATGTTTAATGATCAATTTCTTTATGTATGTATTTGAAAGGGGATTGGCCCAGGAATATGGTTAAGTTGATTATGTGTTTTTCTTGGAATGTTTCCAAATGGGTTTCATAGATTTTGTATGTAGTATAGAAAGTTATTTTAAATGGGCTTGGTTTGTGTAAAATAGAAAGTGGATTATTTATAGAAAATAATGATTTCTTAGTGTGTTTATAATGCTTGGAATATTTATGTAGAAAGGGTTTCATTTGGGATATGTGAAATGGGATTGAGAACATCGAAATATAGGATATCTAGGAGGGATAAATAGATCTAGTATGCTAGTGATTCCGAACTGGCTTGTCCCAGTTTCAGTTAGCATGATTGAAAATTACAACACTAACAAATCTATGATGATGTTTTGGGACCACTAGGCCCATGAGGTTTCCCCACTAAGTGAATTGTACACAAGAATTATGTGATTGTGGTTACTATACCACCATTAACTGAGGTACAAGGTTCTATATTCCCATTAAATATAGATCACCCTTATGGATTCACCTGTGGTGGAAACTTGTGGAACACTTCTTATGTGATGTGGTGTCATCCATCGGTATACGGTGGACCTTGATTGTATTTAATTTTATATTATCTTTATTTTAGTAAAGCTTCCCTTTTCAAATGTTACATTTAAAATTGATTTCATTAAATATATTGTGCTGAAAATGATCCCATAAAAATGTTTTTCCGTTTAGAATGTTTCCTATCAAATGATTAAAATTATTTTACTTAAATAGGCATGTTAATTATTCTTTTAATGTTATAGAATGGAATATTTTTATTTGGGTAGAATCCTAATTGGATTTTCCTCACATCCAATATGCACATTTGTGTGTATGTAGACATCTTTGTTTTCATGACCCAGCTAAAGGCAAGATGAGTATTGGTGATGTTAGTTTGAAGTTGTTAGTGTTCCTTTTGTTGTAGGTATTGGTATTTGTGTCTTGAGGGTTACTTCACTTGGGTAACATGATGTTTTTTGGAAAAAAATTATTTCCCTTTCTGTTGTATCATTTCCAATTTTGGATTGAATATGTTAAACCAATATTATAAAAATTGTTGAGCCTTTTTTGGTTTTGGTTATTTTTTATAGTGATGTTCATTTCCATTGGTTGTTTATGTATATCTAAATGGGTGAAATCATTCCAATATATAATATTGATACCTAGGCACTAATTTCCATCCTATAAGGATCGGGAACACCCTTTGGTCCATGCCACAGACCGGGTCGGGTTTCAGGTTTAATAGAACCCTATTTTGGTTCGTGAAATCATAAGTATGAATAATCCTCAAAACCCGTGGAACGAAAACATAAGGAAGGGTTTCTCTTAAACACTCAATAAGTACTGAATAAAAAATTAATCAATTATTAGTTCATAAGAATAGGTGAAAATTTAAATAGATGTGAAATATCAAAGCATCATGATTAATAAAAATAGGTCACAAGTGGGATACTAATTACATTGCATAAGAACATAAATCTAAAAAATATCAACAAAATAGAATAATATATATAAAATAAATTTGAATAAATTAAAAAAACCTTGAATCCTGAATGCATAAAATCATAATGAATAATATCCTTTAATTGTGGAGGAAATATTAGCATAGGTAAAATTTACTATCATGGTCCAAACCATCGGTTTACACTCTTATGAGAAAATATAATTCACTCTTGAATACTTATATTGTGAAATATAAACTCTTAACCAATTTATTAAATAGAGATATATGACCCCACCTATAATATATCCACACTTACATGTTCCACTTAAAAATAAATCACTTTTAACATCATAAAGAACAAATTTAAATAAGAAATGGTTTCATAAAATAAAAAATGGAAATCATTTAATTTTAATAAATAACCTATGGAAAAAAATGTTTTTCATAAATAATTCCAATGGTATGCAATATCATTTTAAATTAAATTGTTTGATACATAAAATTTGGTCACGAAAAAAGAGAACATAATAAAACAAAAACATAGGGTGAAACATGAAATAAAATTTTCTTATAGGTAAATCATTTTAAATATAATTAAAACAAAACCATGAAAAGAGTTTTTTTAACTTTTTGTATCCATTGTTTTAAAATTCCTAATTATAATTCTATTTTTAAAAATAATATTTTTTTTAATAAGTTAAATGAAAAAAATTGAAATGAATTTTGATCAAATAAATTAAACTAAAATAAAAGATATAACTTCATTCAAAATGGAATTTCCTAGAAAATTAACTTCAACAATAAATTGTATATCTTAATGAAATGAATTTGAGTTAGAAAGTTCCTAACCTTTATCCTTGATTTTTAGGGTAGTTATTTAACCTCATGTATCATAATGATAGACATATTTATTACCTATTAAGAACATATATCATATAAATTTATATTTACAATCACTATTAATAACAATTTTCTTTGTGTATTATATTATTATATTCATGTTTATGAATCAGGTGTTAAATATCATGACTGTTTTGAAATTTTTTCATAAAACAAATGATTATATTGCTTCTTATTCCAAAGTAAATAATTAATAAACCGTCAAAGGTACTGTAATTAATATTTTATAATGTAAAATAATTTTATAATCCCATCACATGAGATTTTTAATCATGATTCATGAAGATGAAATCAGTGTGATCCAGTTTCGGGTTATTTACCCATATCAATTGATTACCATATTAAGATCATTTTTTTGTGTTATCCATAAATAACCATATTCATGTTATATATTATTTATATATATAATATATAATAATCAAATATAAACTAAAACCATCAATATAAGAGGTAGTGAAAGGTGGTATGCATTGTTCTATAGAGGTGGTAGTCAACACGTACACATGGATGATGATTTCATATTTCCCTAGAAGGAAAGAAGAATTTATATGGTTTATAATTTTATAATATAATTATTTTAAATATATAATGAATATATATTAAAATATTTATTTGTACCATACTTATCATGTGGTGATGGAAAAC
This sequence comes from Viscum album, assembly GCA_963277665.1. Taxonomy (NCBI): domain Eukaryota; kingdom Viridiplantae; phylum Streptophyta; class Magnoliopsida; order Santalales; family Viscaceae; genus Viscum; species Viscum album. The sequence continues at coordinate 254,498,951 of OY728143.1, read as the reverse complement.
AAAACATGTTGCATCGTGGAGGCATTAGACGACACCACAGACAAATGACGGTTTACTTTTTCATAATTTTAAAGGGAATATTAGTCAATCATATTAAGATAATTATAATAACATACTAGTATGATAATGTTAATAATTTTATCATTTTAATATAGATTAATGGAATTATAAAATGAATAAATTCACCTAAAGAAATAAATTTTTGAAAGGAGAGGTTATAAATTTATACCTCACTTCTTGGATTATATCAATTAAAAAAGGTGTTAAACCATTGAGGGGTGGTATTTTTATAAAACAATAAGCTCATGAATGATACTATAAATGGTTAAGAGAGGTTTTGGTATTGTTTTGGAAGAACTAATTGGGATTTGGTGTCTGGGTAAGTGATAAGAGGAGTTCCCCTTTTATAAGTGAAATGGGGTGGCTTTTTTGTAAGTGCCCAAAATGTTTCAAAAATGGGGAGTCACTTTCAAAGAAAGAGGGTCCAAAATTGATAAATAATTGAGATAATATGTTTTATTTTTTATAAATTCCTCAAAAAAACATTCCTAGAAATGTTTTAAACATGTTTTTCATAATTCCCACTTTCTTAAACCCTTTTTACATGTTTTTATTTTTACTAAGGCATTTAGCTTTAACCAAAGTAATTTTTATTTTATACTTAAAAATAAAGTGGTATGTATCAAATAACTTGGACTTACTAATTTAAAATATTAAATTTATTTTAGTTTATAATTTTAATAAAACTGATAAAAAGATAATTTTAAAATACCAAATGTATAATGTATTCAAAACTTTTTTTAAAAAATATTACTTAAGTTATAAAATGGAAAATATATGTTGGTAAACTAAAAACAAAATTTTTTAAATTATACTGGTACTTATAGATATTTAGTACTAGAAAAATAATTCATAAATTACTAAATCATACTTATATACCAATAATATCCTAAAATTCATCTCATTTGTAAAAAAAGGTATTTCTCACTATTAACCTAAAAAATATTTTTAGAAGAATCCTAAAAAATAATCTTAAGTTAAAATTTTATATGTTAATTTCATAAATTAGTTTAAATTTTAAAATTATCACTGTAAAAATTATAAATGTAACATTGAAATATATTATTAGAGTACTGTAAAAAAATTATAGGAAATCATTTTTTAGTTTATTAACTATTCTTCTAAAATTATTATTAATCATAAATATATCAAACTTGGAAAATATCCATTATACAATACATTTTATGTGTAAAGAAGATTGTATTAGATACTTAGATGTACATATCTAAAAATTATTAAAAAATACCTTAATTTCATAAGTTGTTTAAAATTGTTTCTACCCTCTTATTTAATGGCTACCATAAATGAACCAATATCAATTTTATTGAGATTAGTGGTTTTTAATTGGGTTATGATGTTTCATGTAGAGTAAGCTATCGAACACAATACTTTTTAAGTGGAAAGTTTTTCTAAAATCATGTGTCATTACATAGATGCTGGAATATTATCCCCATCCTCCTATTTTTCATTCCTGAGGGATATTATTAGTTCAAAAACTAAAAAAAACATTTGTGGGTAGTGATTTAACATGTTCTATAATGTGAAATTATTAACTTGTGAGTTCAAGGTTAATTCTATATCCTTAAGTTTATTATTTTGAATTAATTATTCCACTTAAAAGTTTTTTGGGATGAGAATATATAGTTCAGGGTGAAATAAATTTAGAAATAGAACTACAAACCCTTCAATATCTTCATCAAAAGTAAGAGGGAGTAAATTTGTTGCCTTTTTTCCCCAACTATATACCAATAGAGTCTTGGAGATCAGTTATAGAAATTATTTAGATGCTTGGTAAAAGAATTGATAAAAAAACTTTGGTCTTCCTTAAGGTACATGATGATATCTTTAAATTACTATTATGTTTTTCAAATAAACACCTCTGAACACCCCTCACCTATCTATGTATTCCCACCTTTTTTACATAACTTTAATTACATTATACAAAAAAGAGGATATTTTATAGTTTAATTTCTTGTAAAAAAGGTACTTATTTCATGAAAACTTATGAAATTAATATATTCTACTTTAAAGGATTCATAAAAGGTTAATTTTTAGTATAATTATTCTGTCTCATAACATGGCGACATACATCAAAGGAAATGGTGAGTATAAGGTGCAATAAGGGAAAGCAAAGGAAATAGATTAAATGTGGTCTTTAATAAATTCAATGAGAACATGAATAATAAAATTATGGAAAGAAAAAGAGAAAAAGATTCATATCATAAATAAAATAACTTGAATCATAACTTGGATATGTGGCTACAACATTTATTTTAGACATTCATAAGCACATCACAAATGTTTTTCACTGAGGTGTCATAAATAATTCTAAGGTTATTCACCAAAAAATCATAAAAGAAGTCATATCTATAGATTAGATTCTTTACTAAATTCCTTAGAGAGATATCAAGGTGAACCATTAATATATTTTAACTTTCATGTGATCCACATATATCATAATAAAATATCTCATAATTTTGATGTGTTATATTATTTTCTAATAAACATAAATATATCTATTTAATAAATAAGTGAGTATAATTTGATAAGTTTACATTGGGTTTCGATCATTATATTGCCATTGTTCAATATTACTATTGAAAAATATACTTTTAATTATAATTTTAATGTTATAATTACTGTTTATAAGTTGAATCAAAAAAAGAAAATTAATGTAGAAAGAAGAGTCAGTGGCCTCATCCAGTATGGTCATGTTATACAAAGCCCATCTTTTAAAACCTAGGATAGAGGTAGAATCACTAGGCTTTTATATTTACCAAGCCCTAGCTAATCATCAAAATTTTAATCTGGAATTAAATTTCCTATGGGATAAGTTCAAGTTAGTGAAATTTACCACTCAGGAAAAGTTATCTGGGCCACACCAAGAATATATCACAATCGTAAAACTCAACATTAGGTCATATGTGGGTGTTATAAGGTTATATTTTTCTATACCATAGTTACTTAATGTTTAATACCATTGCATTAATAGAATTTTTGTTCCATCAATTCTTTTCTGAGAATAGTTTTTCTACAAAATCTGAAAAATTTGATAAATTGATTTTTCATATAGAGACTTTTTGTTTCAGAAAAGATATAATTATTATAATAAACTGATTTATTAAAAATATTGTTTATATTAACTAAATAGGGTGACTAAAATAGTCTTACTAAAATTTAAATGATAAAATAATTTTATTTATTTCAAGCATTAGAAAGTTTACTATGCATTTTCTATCCACTATAATTATTAATAAATAAGGATTTTTAAATTCAAAAAATAAATTTATTATGATAAAATATGCATATTTTTTAAAATAATCACATCAAAATTAATTTAGGATGAATTTATGTGAAATTTTTTGACTATTTTGCTTTTTAGTTGATAGTAAAAATACGGTTTGAGTTTTTTAGTATGTTTAATGACATCATAATTTTTTAATATGTAATATAAAATAATATTGTACTATTTTTTATTATAATTACATAATATGTGTCCCTACATTCAAATAACTTGGGAAAATACCATGGTAAGTCCAATAGTTTTGAATTTATAACTACCTAGGTGTCTAGGGAAATTATTAATTTAAACCTCCTTTTTCTCTATAAATACCCACCAATTTATTCATTTTAATTCATTAAAAATTCATAATACTTGAATATATAATGCTTTTAGCTCCAAATGATTCTTCCTAATGTGTCATTAATCCCCTAAGGTCCCAATAATCGAGTTTTAGTATTAACTCTTCTAGATATAGAAAACCCCGACATATATTTTCTTTTCGAGTTCCCTTTTTATGTGGTATATCTATAAAATTTATATTATATTTTATTCTATAAATTATAATCTATCTAATTAATTTATTAATATCATTTTATTAATGTGATACCCTTGTACCATATCCTTTTGATTTTTTCTAAAACCATGTTTCTTACATGTTATACTGCCCAATTTTCTTCTAAAAATTTCTCTCATTTTCTCTTGAAATTATTTTATTATGTGAATGCACAAACATATTTCTTTTATAGGGGTATTCACCAAGATGTAAAAATTTATTTATTTTATTCTATAATTGATTTAAATAAAACCCTTATTCCCTTTTAATGGGTTATAAATGATATAGTGATCATGCTTTTAAGAACATTTTAAAATGTTCTGATTTTTATATGAAACTCATTTCCTTTTATTACCCACAAAATATTTAAGAGATTTTGGATTATGAAATATGTGGATAACATGAAATTAAGACATATTAACGGTGATCTATTATATTTCTATAAATAATTGTATAAATAATTTCATCTATAAAGATTACATGTTTTATGATAACTTGATTAATAACCTTGGTAATTTTTATGACACCTCGGTGAAAAAAAATCTTATGGGGAGAAGAATGAAATGACCAAAAATTTTTGAATAATATATTTTTTCTGAAAATGTGTGTTATATTATTTTGTACTCAACATAAATATATTTCTTTAACAATGAATTGTGTATGATTTTAAATGTGACAATCGGGCTTCGACCATTATATGGGCATTGATCAATATTGCAGTTGGAAACAATATTCTTAATAAATATTTTAATGTTATAATTATTGTTTATTACTATAAATGACAAAGGAAAATAAATTCAGAAATAAGATTCGATGGCCTTATCCAGTAGAGTTGTGTCGTACGAAGCCCATTTATGGGAACTTGGAATGCAGGTAGCATCACTAGGCTTGGATATTGACAAAGAACAATCCAAGCTTTATCATGTAAATCTTGAATAAAATTCCCTATAGCAGAAGTTTAAGTTAGTAGAAATTACAACTCACACGATTTTATCTGAGACACCCCAACAATTTATCATCATCACACACCTCACCCTTAGTTTATATGTGGGTGTTATAATGGTTATGTTTTGATTCCTTAGTTAATTAATGTGTGATCCCTTTGTATAAATGTAATTTTTGTTTAATCAATTCATATTTGATAAAAGTTTTTCATAAAAATATGAAGAATTGGATAAATTGATTTTTTGAATAGAAATTGTACTTTTTAGTATAGATATAATTATAATAGTAAGATACTTTATTATTAATAATTGTTATTTTAATGAAATAGAATGATTAAAACAATCTTATTTAAATTTATATGAAAAAATAATTATATTTTTTTCTTGTTTTGGAAATTTTACTATTCATTTTACCATGTCTTTTCTATTCAATTTTATTTTTAATAAATAATTATTTTTATATTTAAAAGTTAAATTTATCATAATTTGAGAATTATTATGAAAAAATAAACATTATATTCAAAAAAAACAAATCAAAATTTTGTTAGGTTCATTGTATTAGTGTTTTCTAAAATATTTTGTTTTCTAATGAATAGTAGAAATACAGTTTCAGTTTTTTGGTATGTTTAATGAACTCATGAAGATGTAATATGTAATATAAACTTTGGTAGACTCTTGTGTATTATAATAACATAATAGTTGTCCCAATTAGCATATAACATGTGAAAATAAAATAGTAAATCCCATGATTTTGAATTTAAAACTACCTAGGTGTCTAAGGAAATTATTAAACAAATACTCCTTTTTTTTTACAAATACCCAACCATTTATCCATTATAATTCATTGACAATTAATCCCCAACAAATATATGATAATTTTACCTCTAATAGAGTCCTCTAATGGTTTCCTCATGTCCCCAATGTCCTAATATTCTAGGTTTTGGAGTTACTCTTCAAGGTAAGGGAAATCTCAACATCTATTTTCCTTTCAAGTTCCATTTTTATGTTGTTTGTCTTCCAAATTTACCTTATATTTTTTTTTTAAATTTCATTTAATACCTTTACAGTATTAATATTATTTTATGAGTGGGATACCCTTGTCCCATATCTTTTTAATGTTTTCTAAAACCATGTTTCTTACCTGTTATGATGCCAAATTTTATTCTCTAAATTTATATCTTTTTCTCAAGATATTATTTTATGATGTGAATACCCAAACCCCTTTATTTTTTAGGGTTATTCACCATGATGTAGAAATGATTTATTTTATTCCTTAATTTACATTTATAAATATCCTATTCCATTTTCATGGGTTATAAATGACATAGTGATCATGTTTTTAAGCACTTTTTAAAATTACATGATTTTGATATGAAAATTATTTTCATTTATTCCCCATATGTTATTTATGAGATGTTTGATTATGATCTATGTGGATCACATGAAAATTAATACATATTAACGGTCTTCCCTAATATAGATTCAATTCATTCAGTAATGAATTTAGTATCTTGATATGACATGTTTTACAATACCTTTTTGAATAACATTTGTAATTTTTTGGATACCTCAGTGTAAAAATTTCTTAATGGGGAAAGAATGTAACGACCTAACCTTTTTGAATAATATTTTTTTCCTGAAAATATATGTTATATTTTTTAGTCAACAAAAATATATCTCTTTAATAAATAATTAAGTGTAATTTTAAATGTGACCATTTGGTTTTGAACATTATATGATTGCTTCTCAATATGACCATTAGAAACTATACTCTTAACAATTATTTTACCGCTAAAATTACTGATTATAAGAATAAATGAAAAAGGAATACTAATGCATAAACAAGAGTCAGTGGACTCATCCAGAAAAGTCATGTAACGTTAATACCATTTTACATAAATTTGGAGGGAGATAGTGTCACTAGTCTTCTCTCTTGACCAAGACCAAGAGGAGCTTCAATGTGTTCATCTAGAATGAAATTTCCTATAGGAGAAGTTCGAGTTAGTGGAAATTCCCACTCTTGAGATGATATATGAGACACCCCAAGACCCTATCACCATCACACACCTCAACTATGGGTCATATGTTTGTATAATAAGGGGTTATCTTCCTAGTACTTAGTTACATAATGTTTAATACCTTTGTATAAATAGAATTTTGGTTCCATCAGTTCTACTTTGAGAATAGTTTTTCTTAAAAATATGACAAATTTGATAAATTGTTTTTTTTAAAAATAGTTTACTTTTCGGAAAAGATATAATTATTATAATAAACTAATGATTTATGAATAATTTTTATTTTAATGAAATAGTATAATTAAAATTATATTATATAAATTTAAATGATAAAATAATTTCTTTTTTCAACTGTCATAACATTTACTATGAATTTTGTTGTGCCATTTTTATCCGCTATTATTTTTAATAAATATGGATTTTTATATTTAAAAGATAAATTTATCTAACTTATAGAATAATTATTATAAAATAAACATCATTAATTAAGTCATCATGTTGAAATTAGGTTTGCGTTAATTTATTATAATTTTCTAAAATATTTTTTTATCGAATAATAAAGATACATTTTGAGTTTTTTTATATGTTTAATTAAATAAAAATTATGTAATTTGTAATATAAAATGACGGTAGAATATTTTGGATTATAAAAATATAATATGTGTCCCAATTTTCCAACACCATCATCAAGCACCATGTTCAAGAACATGGTTTTCAATTTACCACTACCTAGGTGTCCAAGGAAATTATAAAATAAATCATCCTCTTTTTCAATAAATACCCACCCTTTTGTACATTAATATTCAATTTCAATTCATCCTATACAAATATATGATAATTTTACTACCCAATGTATCTTCCAATTTCATCTTAAATCCCCCAAGGTCCCGATATTCTAGTTTTAAGAGTTACACATCATGGTAAGGGAAATGTAAACTTCTCTTCTCCTTTCAAGTCCCATTTTAAATGGTATGTATTTAAAATTTACATATGATGTTATTTTGATCATTTAATATATATATATATATATATATATATAATTTATTAAGATTCTTTGATGAATGGGATACCCTTATACCATGTATTTTTTTATATTCTCTAAAACCATATTTTTTAACCATTATGCTGTAGAATTTTCTTTTCAAAATTTCTATATTTTTCATAAGAATTTATTTTATTATATCAATAACAAAAACTATTTCATTTAAATGGGTATTCACCAATATCAAAAAAAAATGTTTCTTTTATTTTTGAAATTACATAAATAAAATTCTCAATCCTTATCGGTGGGTTATAAAAGACATAGTGATGATGTATTTAAGAACATTTTAAAATGCCATGATTTTGATATGAAACCCAAATTATTTTTACTATCCAGGGGATATTTATGAGATGTTTGATTATGATATATGTGTATCAGATGAAAAATAAAATAAATTAAGGGTGAACAATATATATCCTTAATTCATTGGGTAAATAATTTAATCTCTAGAGATGGCATGTTTTACAATACCTTGGTTAATAGACTTGGTCATTTTTATGACACCTCGATTAAAACCCTTATTGATATGATTCTAAATGTTTAAAATAAATGTTTTTGACACATTTAAAAGTTATAATTCATGTTATTTTATTTATTTTATGCCTCGGGTTCTTTTTTTCATTCCATAATGATACTCTTCATTATCTTATTGAATTTTCCCCAGATCACATGTAAATTGTTTCTGTTGATTTCCCTTATTGGGCTTTATTCTCACCCTTTCATTTGATGTATTTCCCCAAGTTATGAGATGTAGTAATTGTAGATGGGATGAACCTCTGATGAATCAATTCAAGTTTAATAGAATAATTTTTTATGTTGACATGTATTATGTACCTTTTTCCAAGAAACAAAACGTTAAAAGATCCAATATTTTTTACAATGTAATGAAAGTTATGTAACTAAAAGGTGGGATGCTATAAAATTAACTACTAATAAAAAAATTTCAATCAATGGAGAGGATAAGTCAAAAAAATTCTATCTTTTGAATATTATTTAATTTAATGAAAAATATGATTTTTTTTTATCGAATAAAAAATAATAATGAATAGTCAACGTAGTTCCTTAGTGAAGAAGCTAATAATCAAAGGCCTATAGTGGGCCCTAATCAAATACATATTTATAGATCTCCTAGTGTGGTAAAGTATTTGTCCAGTGTTGTCTCCCAGTGATATTTGTCTAATAACCCACTAAAATGGTTCTTTTGTTATTCATTTCAGTTGCTTAAAATTTGTTGATGATCTGATATATATCATTCATGTATCACCACCCATAACACAGATTTTTTAACATTGTATAATTTTGATGATATCCTCATAAATACATTTCTCCACCTCTTTCATAGTGTTAAGTGCTGAATATTCCATGACTAAATATATAACACCACTCCATACTCTATCCCATCATACATTATTGAAATATCATTTTATTATATATGGAGCGATTTGGGATAAACTAGTTATAAAGGATTAGTTGAATGTGGAATGAATTTTAAGGAAACGTAAATAGAAAGCATAAAATCTCCCCACTAACCCATGACATTCCTATTTCCTCGTCTCAAACAAAAAAAACATAAAACAAATATGAACAAGAACTAAAATAATCATGAAACCCTTCATGGGACCTTGGATTAGGATATTACACCACCATAATGGAAGTTTGAATATTTTTGTTGTGAGAACACAATGAGAGTTGGGAGAAGAATAAAATAACAAGATAAAAAATTAAACTATAAATTAATTTATAGTATTTTATAATAAAAACAACTACAAATCGGGAAATCCTATTCTTCTTCATTTCCCATGACATGAGGCTAAAATAGTGAACCCTTTACATGTGGGGAGTGTGGATTCTTATATTGGTAGTGGTGAAGTTTTCAATCCCATGGGATACAGTCCTTGTGGACTTGGTTGAGTTATGATATGATTCCATTTAATAGTATTGTAGATTTTTCCTTGGTTCATTATTCATTAAAATTGTCTCATGATCTCTTATTCCCTCATTTTATTGTATAGGATAATCTGGTTTCTCTCATTGATTATTTTATAATTTCTCTAGATAGTGGTGTTTAACAGTCCTCCACCCGGAGATTTATTCCCATAAACTGAGATTATAGGGTGGGATAGGCTAGAAAAAGATAGAATAAAATTTTAATGATCTTCCAATGACTATGGTAAACTCATGGTCTTACACAGACTCGCCTTATAAAAACCCTTAGTTTTTTTATATATTTCATTTTAAATAAATATTTTATGTTTGATAGCTTGTGATTCACACAACACAGCACTAATGAGAACAATTATTTATTATGATATAATGTTACAATAAAAAATAAAATTCAATTAAGAAAATAAAAGATTTTATAATATAATATAAAATTTAAAAATTCACCTGCAAACACTACATTGATTCTAAATAATTTTTTTATTTTAATGAATTATTTAAATGAAATTAATAAAATTTGTGGAAATATTTGTAAAATATATTCATAAAATACAAGAAATAGTTAAGTACTGATAATGAATAAAATTTTAATCATTCATTTATAAACAAGACTATTTTTTAAGGATGTAGTTTTTATTGTATGTTAAATGTGTTTTTAAAGTTAAATTTATTATATTTGAAGTATTAATTTTAATAAAATTTCTTGATGATTGTTTTTTCAAAATAATAAAATTATATATATATATAATTCAATGGATAAACATAAATTTTTAATTTTTTATTTTTTATTAATAAAGAAAAAATAATTTAATGTTAAAAAAGAATATTATACAAAGATTTTTTTTATATATGTTTTATAATTTTTTATTAATAAATTAAAATTATATCTATTAAATATTTATTTTAATTAAATAAACTTTCAATATATATATATATATATATTCAAACAAATTACCAATCAAATAGTAATTATTACTTGGTATAGAATAAGAATAAATTATTTTTTATTCTTAAAAATATCTTTTTCTAAAAAATTATGAAATTATGCATAGTTATTTTAAAATTAATTTTTATCTACTTTAGAAATTGAATCTAATTAAATTGTTTTAATATTTTTAATCAGAATTTCCAAATTATAAAAAAAAGATAAATATCATTTTTAGGGTTAATAATAGGTTACCAATGTAAAATATATCCATATTTTTAAAGGATAAAATAAGGTACATGGTTAAATTAAGGGATTAATTCCTTAAATATCATTAAAAATTAGGTCAAAATGTATTTATGATTGCATGATCAAAAATCCCTAGATCATATCTATAATGTATTGGGTAATCCTCTATATCTCCTGAGATTTCATGTCAGGGGATAGAGAGTTCCCCCAATCAAATATGGGACTCTTTCCATTGAGTTTTTTTGGAATAAAGAGTGAACCTATTCCACCATGAGACTTTATTCACTATGTAAAGATGGTATTATAAGTGAACCTTCACATAAGAAATGATTTTCTCTGATTAAATATATTCCACACTCTTGGTCAAAAAATCTATTTTATACAACATTCATATGTTATTAATTCGTCGATCATGATTGTTAAATCATGTTTCCACACTACAATGGATCATGTCTTATATTATTCCAAAATCATGTCATCATTACCCATGATTTATTGTTTATGTTTTTTTTGTATGATTTTATTATGTTATGTCTAAGCACCTTGATTATGTTCTAATACCCACATGCGCATCATATTCTCAGTTATGATCTTCTATCATTATCTCTTTTGATTATATTATTAGGAATATGGTAACATAATTTTATTATGTTTCCATTCCCCGGGTAATGGAGAAGAGTATTATGCATTGTATTTCTAGAATGTTATCATGTGACAAGAAAATTTTTGGGAGATGTTGAAGAATGTTGGTAAAATACTTTGGTTATGTATAAAAACTACTAAGATGCTAAAACTATATGTTTTGGAGTGTTATTTATTATTTAATTTAATGAATATTCATGTAAAACAAAATAATTATAGTGCATGTTATGGTTGGATTGTCTAAAGAAATTTGGATGTCTCATGGTCCATTAATAATTGTTTTCGTTTTTTTAATGATATTTCAATCTAATGTGTTAATGTTTTATTAAAAACATTTCTATTTTTATGTATGTGATGAATACATATATCCACATTTATTTTAAAAATAGTATGCCTTTCAACATTTCATATTTTTTAAAACAATTATTTTTTATTTTTTTACTAATTATATAGATCTTAATTTGAAATGGGATCGAACTAAAAAAAAGTCCACTTAAAATAGATATTGAACTAGACTATGTTTTCATACCCTAAAATAAATACATCACTAAATGTATTGAGAATTTGGTTATACTACTCTATACAGTCATAGTCTAATCCATCCTAGTATATCCCATTAAGAACTCATATTCCTAGGGAAAAGGAATGAGTGGGAAGCTTCTTCATACATGGTGGACATGTGGAAATCCAATTTGATAAGGTATTCTTGAATTTGGGTTAGGTAAATAGTATCTTTAGACACCTTTTCTACTAGATTGAGGTTTTGTTGGATTTAGATATTAATTTTCTTAAATAATATATAGTTTATCATATACTAAGATGTGATGGGTGAAAATAGATATTATCAATGATCATAATAGTAAATTACTTCACAAATTATAGTAGCCTCAAGAAATAAATAGTAAATTTCCCCCGAAAATATATTCTCTATTAGTGAAAAAAATTGACTTCCTTTTCACCCAGTACTATTTTGATCCATAGATATTGCCACGACTTGTTAGTATAATATACAATAGAAGTTAATATATCCCGAGTCTTGAGAACAATATATTTTTTATTAGATGATTCTTTATGAGGATATTATGTGAGATTAATTTATAATATTGATGTATTTTATGTGAATTAATGTGATGTAGTTTTTGATCTAGCACCTATTTCATGATCAAATACATGGAGTGTTAAGGATACAACACTTCTCGCATTGTTTATTAATTTCTTAAGTTGCCCTTTTAATTTCTAATATCGCAATCCTTCACCCAACCTATTCACCAAAAAAATCATTAAAACTCAAAAATTATAGTTTGATCATGGAACCAAAAATAAAATTATCTAATGAATTATTAAAATCATTATTTTATATTGTTTTCATATTAAGATCCAAAAACACACTATAAAACCAAAAAATATATTATTTCATATATAAAATATAGTATGAGGTTTATTTTTAATGGAAATATATAATATATATATATAAATGATGAATCATGATTCTAAAACACAAGTTCCTCGAGTAGCCTGGTCCCTTTCCTTTGACCTGATCGGATCATTTGGTTTTCTATTCCCATCACTCCTCCAAACCATGGACAGATCATTTACAGTCAACTTGGTTAGTAGGCTACCAAATGGAATATGGTAGATCTCTAAATAGTATTAAATGGTTCATGTTTTATCAACCTTATTATTCCCAACTACCCCTCAAAAACTCTAGTAATCACATGCATAGTTTTTCCACCACTGGACTATCATTGTCGTGTCATACCATCATTATCGATAAAATTTTCCCCTCTGACACAAAATCTCACTATCTCTCTCTACCTCACTCCATCCCTCTCAATATATCTCTCTATATAGATTTTTTTAATAATTTTAAACCATGTATCTTCAATATAGATATCACCAACCACTTTATTCTGGGAGGCACACTCATTCTATGGTATCCTAGTGGAGCATGGGCCACCAATGTTTGATGGTCATAACCCTCCCCTTCATAGTGGTGACAGTGGGAGGGATATAGCAGGTGGTTGATGAAAAAACAATATCTTATTAATAAAATTACAAAAATATTACAAAATATGAATTATAATATTTTAAATTTATTAATATACTTAAAAAAATTAAAACAGCGGCTCAATAATTCAACCTTAGGGGGACCACCAGTGCCTATATGCATATAAAATACCATTGGGCATAAAATATCATATTAAGGGTTGAGGTTTTTATTTATAAAAAAAAGTTTCAAAGTAAATGAATGATAAATTATCAACATGGTATAATGTAACACCCCAAGCTTCCACGTTACGTTTCCCTTTGAATAATGCAATAGCTTTCATTGTACGCAACATCGAGATTCTAACACGCCACGACCAATCAAAGTAGCCGTTATGAATAGTAATACCCACTTTTTGAAATTTTATAAATTTTACCTCTCAAAATGGACTTCATTTTCGGATTCGAAATATCAAAATTATCCTAGGGTAAAATTTTGGTACTTTTCAGATAACTTTAATATTATGATGAATAGTGAAAATTACTAAATATTAATTAAAAAGCAACTTTTCTAATCAAAATAATTAATAGTGATAAATTGTGAATTTTATTGGTTTTAAAGTAAATTTAGAATATTGTTTTACTATTTAATACAATTTTGGTCATTGGATATAATTTCACCTTTAAACCGGACATAAACAACTGTCAATCTTTTTATAGTTATTATCTCTTAAAAACACGCTTTTTGTTTTAACAAGGGGAATTAATTTTAAATTAATTTATTCCACTTCGGTGTTTTGAATTTAGAAAAATGAATTCCATATTCAGAATCAGGAGGTCCAAATTGTGTAAATAGGTAAATTTTATTTTTAGACATTTTGAATAATTAATTCGGTAAATATTTTATTTACCATGGTTAAAGGGAAAATCCGGTAAATAAAGGGTAAAAAAATTATTTTATAATAATACTAAATTACCCTATAACGTGTTCTAACCCTATTGGTTGATACATGTCCGACCGTGGGCATCTTTTGGTCGATTTTGGGACCTCATCTATCCAATTGTATGTGATAATGACACTTTATATTAATTAAGCTAAAATAAATACAAAAATGACATAAGCATATATCTTTTAGAAAAAAAAATTTACATAGGGTTATATATGTTTGATTTTCTACTATAAATATTCATTAGAAATATAAAAATATTTCCTACATAATGGTATTTTATATATAATTTTTAGACATTTAATAATTAATATTATTTATGACACAATAATGATGAATTATTTTCCTTATTAATGAAAGAATAAAATAATTGGTATTATAAATTTTAAAATTAATATAAATTGAAAGTTTTGATGACATCCATGAATTTTATTTCTTAATATGACATTATATTATTTCTTAAATTAATTTGTTTCAAATTAATAATGTTGATAAGACTTTAAGAAAAATCAATTATTGAATAGTGTCAAAATTGACATAAAAGAGTTTTTAAAACAAATATTATATTATTAATTGATATTAAATTCCTAAAAATATAATGTTCGTCCAAGATACTTATATAATTATAGGTGTATCATTGATGGACCACTTGGGGGTCTCTTGTATGTATATTGTATGTTTATTAACTATATAATATAAAAATACAAAGTGACATGGTAAATGTTAAACTAATTAACTAAGAGTTAAAACTAAATGTTAAGGTTAATATAGTGACCCAAACCTATCTAAAACCTATTGGTTGAGTTTTTTTCGACCTATCCCCACCTTAAACTTTAAATAATTCACTTTGGAGCCATTACAAACCGAATATGAATTTATTATAAAATAATATTTCTAGCTTTTCCAAAGGTTCCCCTCACCCCTTTTATAAAAGGGCACTCCCCCTTCTCTCAAATTAATACCATCAATGCATTTTGGTTCGGCCAACCTCTTCCAAAATAACCTCTAAATAGTCCTCCCCTCATCCTAGAGGCATTCCTTTAGTCAGAAAGTCATCTTACGGAGCCCTTTTGATCAAATGAAAAGGAAGAACCCAAAGAAGAGGTATTGTTTTCACCACCCTCTTTCAAGTTCCTTTCTTCTTCAACTTCTTTTTTCTTTGTTTTTTCCATTATAAAATAATAACTCCGGTATCTTATATATACTGTGATTTTGTTATAAATATGTTACAAACATATTCATTATTATATCCATCCTTTGAATGACATGTCACCATACGTGCGTACGTACGGCTTACCGTCTCCACGTCGTGGTGTAATTGTTATTCAATAAATTATTATTTGGATGGGTATAATAATGATGTGTAATTCATGTAAATAATAAACATAAACTTATAATGATTCTGTATATATGATATACCATCCAATTATATATTATTTTAAAATCAAAAGAATGATATTGTCGCTCGTACGTAGGTACGAACTACCGTCTCCACGAACGCGATGAGATTCATTCTCCATCGTATCCATTCAAGTATAATTATCATTTGATGATTTTAAAAAAATTTAAAGACTTCACATAATTCTGGATATGAATAAGATACAAACATTCCATGAAAAACACGGCTTACGTAACAAAACATACAAAATAAAATGAGTAAGTTAACACCCGAAACGACAATAATACTAAGATATTATTAACAAAGAAATGTTAAAAGATCATATATGATATCATGTTAATGTATATGACTCCTGTATAATTTAACAAAAATTATTGAACCATTATAAAGGATTTTTATCTACCCTCTACCAAGTAAAAATTACAAGTAAGGGGTTTCTTATCTCACTTTTTAATTCCGTGAGATTTACATTGCTCACCACTTATTTATTGCATGTGGTGTGTGTGCTGCCCATGATTGTATTCATTGTGCAATATACATTAATTTATGGATATTTATATCATCATTGTATGATACTTCTTTCATGGGTGTATGTTTCGTAGGTTACCAAATTTATTAGGGAATTTGAAATCTCAATTTCCACTCATCCGGATTTACGCATACATCATTGATTATTTTACTCCAAGATTATGTGTGGAATCACTACTCATTTTCTTATGTCATAATTTACACTCCCCTTTCTGTGGATAAAATTTTGATACACATAATCACTCCATTGACAAATTCTCAAGTCATCAATATGAACTTGATAAGAGTAATTTTAACTCAAACTCTATTTATTGAGTTAAATATCTAATTCATTGGTGTTGTTTTTACAAGAATATGTGTGAATTTCCTCTGATTGATTTACACTGAATATCCAATCATATTGAGTGTATTTATATTTTTCACACATAATTATGTCGTTGATTTATACTTAACCTAATGATACTGTATTTATAAGAGACTTAATCTCAATTTACATCCCATTGAGAGTTCTTTGTTGTTATACACCCAATCACTTTTATATGGTGTATATAATGTATTTTGACATATTATATCATCAATCCATTTATTCTCATGATATTAAAAAGTTTTTATTACTTCAATTATTTGTATTCAAGTGTCTCTATTTTGGTTAGTAACTCTAGCTAAAATACCATTTTAAAATGTTTTAAAGATTTATTTTCCTAAATCATTATCATTGATGTCCATGTTTTAAAAATAGTTTTAAGGATTCATTTATATGGAAATTAATCTCTTAAAATTAAAATTCATTTTAAAAGTTTCAAATCGGTATGGGACACATTGACTCAAAAATCTAATTAAAATGGCTTCTTGATAAATAATGATACTTCCAATTGTTTTCTAGAAAAAGGGTGATATTTCTCTCAAATAGTTTTGATGATTATTTTTATCTATGTTAATATCCTTCATTATTCTCGATTGTGGTTAATATGATACAATACAATCTTCCATTTTGTATCAAATGAGTTATGTTTGACTGTGGATGTGCTATTTTTATACCACTCATGGTTTGTGGATAAAGTATTGGCATTTCGTATGCTAGTTTTAATACGAATGTTTCTGTTATGTTTCAAACATTTCATATGAGGAATGCATTGGACTTAATAAGTGGGGGGTGGAGCCCGCTATAGATCCTCGATGCATCGGAAGGTCTCATAAGACAAACTAGTGTCTTGGCACGAGGCCTTAACAAAATCTTATTTGTAGTCTTGGCACGAGGCCTTTGCTACGTGGTTATGATAGTCTGGCATTATGCATTCCACCATTATGAAAGTGGTTATTTATATTTCATGTGATTATTCGACTAGCAGAATATCCATGTGAATAAGTAAATGGCATTATTTCATTTTATCTTTTCTATATTATACTGAAGTTCATTTTTAAAAGGATTTTGTTTTAGTTATACATTTCCTTAAGTGTTCATACTTATCTATGAAAGCTTCTGCTATATTGTTATCCTTACTGAGCATCTGAGCTCACCCCTTTCAATGTTTTATTTGTCCCAGTATGTGAAGAAGTAATTTATGAATGACCCGCAGGGATAGTATGAGGGGATGTGAATACAAGATGTTTTTTAGTTCTTTTTTACCTTCTAATGTAATGTAAGACTTATGAATGTATCTAGTTATTCCAAGGCTAATAAACTAATCGGTCTTTTAAAACATTATCCTTTGTGATCATGACAATGTTATGTAATAATGCACTGACTCTGGGTAACTGGGGTCAGGGAGTTACAGTTAAATCAGAGAAAGTTTAGTTCAATCCTTGGAAGCTAGATTTAGATAAACTCTGATTAGAGCACATAGATTTAAGATGGACTTTGAGGATTAGTATAGAAGAACTTCCTAGAATTTTGGTATTGTAGATATTTTGTGAGTTTTCCAAGGAATACATCCCTATCTTTATACGAGCAGGTAGAGGTGGCTCTGGCACAGATGTACCTATGGGTAAAACCAGAAAACACAACTTTGAGCTAGACTCGAACAGGAACTGGTGCAGGACAACAGACCTTGTTTCACTCTTGGTTACGACACTCCCGGGGGATATGATTAGGATAATTTACATTTTATTTACAAACCGATTTGAATTATTATATATAAGATGAGAGTAAATGACCTTGGTTAACCCTAATGTGTTTCAAATTGAGAATATGGTGACATGATATTCTCTAAATGATTTTATGACTACTTTTACTCACACAATGCTTTCTGGTTTTAGTCAATGGCTGGATTCCAAGGAATTCATTGTGACTTTGAGAATGACGTACATGGTGGGAACGGTGGTGGAAATGAGCATCAAAATAAAATGTTTATTGGCATAAACGATATTGTGTTCATGCCAAATCAGTTTTCCAAAAATATGATCAACAACATATATATTAACCAACTACGAGACTCAACAAAGAAGAGAAAGGTGATGAATGATAAGAGCACATGCAGTGGAGGCCATGGAGAAAGGAATCCTCAATTTCCATCATGTAGGAAATGTGGAAGGAGACACCCATGAAACTATCTCAATGGGAAAAATAAATGCTTTACATGCGGGAAGGAAGGACATAAAGTGAAGAATTGTTGAAGAAAAATGAAGAGTACTATAGAAGAAGATAAAATGGTCCAAAGAATCCATTTACCATCATCTACCAAAAATTTAGGGGACCTGGCCATTACCCGAGTGAATTCCATATTCTATAAGATATTTTATTGGTCAAATAAGAAGCTATGTGTAAATAAATGGTTGGTGAAATGTTTAAAAAGTATTAGTTATCCTTGTTGATGGGTTTACTTTGGAATAATTTTCTCTTGTATTTGTAACCCTGCAGTTTTCCATGTGAGAATGATATTTGAGGAGGAATTATCTTTTCTCTTGTGGATATAGTTATAAATAACCATTTGGTTTTATATGATCATTAGGTTTGATTCAATTACAAGTTATTAT
Organism: Viscum album; assembly: GCA_963277665.1. Taxonomy (NCBI): domain Eukaryota; kingdom Viridiplantae; phylum Streptophyta; class Magnoliopsida; order Santalales; family Viscaceae; genus Viscum; species Viscum album. The sequence goes on along the minus strand of OY728143.1, from coordinate 254,479,464 downwards.
ATTTTGGGATGAAAATGCAAGGTATGAGATAACATTTCTGATTAAAATTATGTTATGGTTATTTTAAGGAATTTATCTCATTTTGGTAATGTTATAAAATATAGTTTTTAAAAAGGTACAACACTCAGACCGTGTGACAACCCGTCGCGTCGTACAATGCTGTGGGAATCGAACCCACAACCAAAGTGCGATTAGGAATTATCGCCTACCACTGGACTACGTGATGTATCTGGTTAATGTGACTATTATTTTTAGTTAAATGATTTTATTTATCAATAATAAGTTGATTTGGGATCTTATGTCTTATCAAATTAATACCCTTAGTATAGGAAAATGATTTGGTGATTAAGTGATAAATGTTATTTTGGAAGATGTTCGCTTTGTTGGAAACACTATATGCCCAAGGAAAATAGAATACTATGGGATTTATTTAGGGAGTAATGGTGGATTTTTATCTATGTTTTTATTGTCTATTTATATTTATTTGGGTTATTTATGGAAATGATTAACCTATAATAGGGAATATGTGATTAGGTTAACTAATTTTAAGTATGTGACTTTAAGAGTAGTTGATGTCATTTGGAGATACAATTTAACGTGGAAGACTACATAACCAAATTCTTCTATGTTTTATGTTTCAAAATTAGTTTGGATTATATTGAATTATTTTAAGGACAATTAATTATTTAATGGTATTTATTTAACTTTGGGGTATTGTTGGTTTAATTTTAGAAATTAAGATTAGTTTTCTTTTTCTAATGGAATGTCTATTTGGGGGATCATCAGATCTTATACTAACTATTTTGGTTTTGATTAATCTCTAAATACAAGGTAAATATATAGTTTACTCTTCGTGGATCATGTGATTCTATAAGAAGTTTATTGTAGCTCTTCTAGTTTGACTAAGTCTTCTAGAATACTCAACATTTAAAAATGATTTAGTAGTAGAAATTTATTAAAGAATGAAACTTTACTTAAAAATAAATTATATCTATTTATGTTCTTAGTCAATCTCAGAAATGAATTCCTTATATTTATGAAATTTAACTTAAAACTAAAAAAATGTTGTCTGTTTACTTTTCCTACAGGGTAACTAATGACCGTTTGTCCCATTACAAGTCTGTGGTTTTCTTGTTGTTAAATTTATCCTGATCCTGTTTTCTATCCCTCTCCATGAGAAATTAACACTTATTTTATCATCCATATCCATGTTTTTCTACATGGAATCCCAGTATAGGTTATCTCGGGTGACCTTTGTACTTCTCTTTCTTTCTTTTAAAGTGATAGTTTTATTGACTCTTTTTCCGATGTGAGACTTTCCATTATATATTCCCAAGCACAATTTTAAAAATTTTGAGGACGTAATTTATTTAAGGAGGGGAGAATGTAATACCCCAATATTCCATGGTACGTTTCCCTTTTAATAATGCAATAGTTTGCATTGTACGCAACATCGAGATTCTAACACACCATGATAAATCAAAGTAGCTGTTATGAATAGTAATACCCACTTTTTGAAATTTTATAAATTTTATCTCTCAAAATGGACTTCATTTTTGGATTCGGAATATCGAAATTAGTCTAGGGTAAATTTTTGGTACTTTTCAGATAACTTTTATATTATGATGAATAGTGAAAATTACTAAATTTTAATTAAAAAACAACTTTTTTAATCAAAATAATTAATAGTGATAAATTTTTAATTTGAGTGGATTTAAAGTATATTTATAATATAATTTTACCATTTAATAAAATTTTGTTCATTGGATAGTTATTATCTCTTAAAAACATGCTTTTTGTTTTAACAACGGGGATTAATTTTAAATTAATTTTTGCCACTTATATGTTTTGAATTAAGAAAAATAGATTCCATATTCAGAATTAGGAGGTCCAAATTGTTTAAATAGGTAACTTTTATTTTTAGACATTTTTAATAATTACTTCGATAAATATTTTATTTACCGTGGTTAAAGGGAAAATCCGGTAAATAAGGGTAAAATAATAATAATATAGTAATACTAAATTACTCTAAAACGTGTACTAACCCTATTGGATGATACATTTCCGACCATGGGCATATTTGGGTCGATTTTGGGACCCCATGTATCAACTTTAAAGTGACAATGACAATTTATATTAATTAAGTTAAAATAAATACAAAAATTACATAAGCATATATATTTTAGAAAACAATTTTTTACATAGGGTTATATATGTTGGATTTTTTACTTTAAACATTAATTATTAATTTAAAACGATTTACTACATAATGGTATTTTATTTATAATTTTTAGACATTTAATAATTAATATTTTTTATGACACAATAATGATAAAATATTTTCCTTATTAATGCAAAAATCTAATAATTGGTATTATAAATGTTAAAATTAATATAATTTGAAAGTTTTGATGACATAAATGAATTTTATTGATTAATATGACATTATAGGATTTCGTAAATGAGTTTTTTTTTGAATTAATAAAGTTGTTAAGACTTTAACAAAAATCAATTATTGAATAGTTTCAAAATTTGACATTAAAGAGTTTTTAAAATAAATATTATATTATTAATTGATATTAAATTCCTAAAAATCTAATATTCGGCCATGAGACTTATATCATGATAGTTGTATCATTAATGGACCACTTGGGGGTCTCTTGTACTTATATTGTAGGTTTATTAACTATATAATATAAAAATACAATGTAACACGGTCAATGATAAACTAATTAACTAAGAGTTAAAACTAGAAGATACGGTTACTATAGTGACCCAAACCTGTATAAAACCTATTTTTTGAGTGGTTCTAGACCTATAACAACATTAAACTTTAAATAATCAACTTTCGATCCATTATAAACCGAATATGAATTTATTATAAAATAATATTGCTAGTTTTTCCAAAGGTGCCCCTCACCCCTCTTATAAAAGGGCAATCCCCCTTCTCTCAAATTTATACCTTAAAAGCCTTTTGGTTCGGCCAACCTATGCCCAAATACCCTTATAACATTCCTCCACTAATCCTAGAGGAATTACTTTAGTCATAAAGCCAACTTAAGTATCCCTTTTGATCAAATCAAAATGAAGAACCCGAAGAAGAGGTAATGTTTTCACCACCCTCTTTCAAGTTAATTTCTCCTTCAACTTCTTCTTGATTTGTTTTTACCATTATAAAATAATAAATCCATTATATTATATATACTTTGATGTTATTATAAATATGGTACAACCATATTCAGAAATATATCCATCTTTTGAATGACATGTCACCATACGTGTGTACGTACTGCTTACCGTCTCCACGTCGTGGTGTAATTGATATTTAATAAATTATTATTTTGATGGGTATAATAATGATGTGTAATTAATTTAAATAATAAATATAACATGATAATTATTCTGTATATATGATATAACATCCAATTATATATTATTTTAATATTAAAAGTATGATATTGTCGCTCGTGTGTACGTACGGACTACCGTCTCCACGAACGCGATGAGATTCATTCTCCATCGTATCCATTCAAGTATAATTATCATTTGATGATTTAAAAATAATTTTTAATGAAATTATATAATTCTGGATATGAATAAGATACAAACTACCCATGAGAAACACGTCTTACGTAACAAAACATATAAAAGAAAATGAGTAAGTTAACACCCGAAACGACGATAATACTAAGATATTATTAACAAAGAAATGTTAAAAGATTATATATGATATCATATTAATGTATATTACTCTTGTATAATTTAATAACAATTATTTAACATTTATACATGAGTTTAACCTACCCTAGATAAAGGAAAAAGTACAAGTAGGGGGTTTCTTATCTCACTTGTAATTCTGTGAGATTTCCATTGTTCACCACTTATTTATTGCATGTGGTGTGTATGCTGCCCATGATTTTATTCATTGTGTAATATACTTTAATTTGTGGATATTTAAATCATAATTTTATGAGACTTCTTTCATGGGTGTATGTTTTGTAGGATACCAAATTGATAAGGGAATTTGAAATTTCAATTTCCACTCATTCGGCTTTACGAATACATCATTGATTATTTTATTCCAAGATTATGTGTGGAATCACTAATCATTTTCTTATGTCATAATTTCCACTCCCATTTCTGTGGATATACTTTTGATACACATAATCACTCCATTTATAATTTCATAAGTCATCAATATGAACTTGATAAGAGTAATTTTAACTCAAACTCCATTTATTGAGTTAAAGATCAAATTCATTGGTGTTGTTTTTACAAGAATATGTGTGAATGAACTCTGATTGATTTACACTGAATATCCAATCATATTGAGTGTATTTATATTTTTCACACATAATTATGTCGTTGATTTATCCTTAACCTTATGATACGGTCTTTATAAGAGACTTAATCTCAATTTACATCCCATTGAGACTTCTTTGTTGTGATACACCAAATCACTTTTATATGGTGTATATAATGTATTTTTACGTAGTATATCATGAATCCATTTATTCTCATGATATTACAAAGTTTTTACTACCTCAATTATTTTTATTCAAGTGTATCTATTTTGGTTAGTAACTCTAACTAAAATAGAAATTTAAAATGTTTTAAAGATTTATTGTCCTAAATCTTTCTCATTAATGTCCACATTTTAAAAATGGATTTAAGGATTTATTTATATGGAAATTAATTTTTTAAAAATAAAATTCATTTTCAATGTTTCAAAGTGGTATGGGACACTTTGATTCATAAATCTATTTAAAATGGCTTCTTGATAAATAGTGATACTTCCAATTGTTTTCAATAAAAAGGGTGAAATTTCTCTCGAATAGTTTTGATGATTATTTTCATCTATGTCAATATCATTCATTATTCTCGATTGAGGTTAATTTAATACAATAAAATCTTACATATTGTATTGAATGAGTTATGTTTGACTGTGGATGTGCTATTTTTATACCATTCATGGTTTGTGGATAAAGTATTGACATTTCATATGCTAGTTTTAATACGAATGTTTATGTTATGTTTCAAACTTTTCATATGAGGAATGCATTAGACTTAGTAAGTAACGGTTGGAGCCCACTATAGCTCCTCGATGCATCGGTAGGTCTCATGATACAAACTACTGTCTTGGAAACAGGCCTTGACAAAATCTTATTTCTGGTCTTGGCACTACGCCTTGGATACGTGGTTATGATAGTCTGGAATTATGCATTACATCATTATGAAAGTGGTTATTGATATTGCATGTGATTATTCAACTAGTAGAATATCCATGTGAATAATTAAATGGGATTATTTCATTTTATCTTTTCCATATTATGCTGAAGTTCATGTTTAAAAGTCTCTTGTTTTAGTTATACATTGCCTTATGTGTTTATGCTTATCTATGAATGCTTCTGCTATATTGTTATCCTTACTAAACATCTGAGCTCACCCCTTTCAATGTTTTATTTATCCCAGGATGTGAAGAAGTAATTTATGAATGACCTGCAGGGATAGTATGAGGGGATATGAAGACAAGATGTTGTTGTACTTTTTTTACCTTATGATGTAATGTAAGACTTATGAATGTATCTAGTTATTCCAAACCTACTAAACTAATCGGTCTTTCGAGACATGATCCTTTGTGATCATGCCAATGTTATGTAATAATGCACCGACTCTGGGTAACTCAGGTCGGGGCATTACAGTTGGTATCAGAGGAAGTTTAGTACAAACCTTGGAAGCTATTTTTAGAAAAACTCTGATTAGAGCACATATATTTAAGATGGACATTGAGGATTAGTATAGAAGAACATCCTAGAATTTTGGTATTGTAGATATTTTGTGATTTTTCCAAGAAGTACATCCTTGTCTGGATACGAGCAGGTAGAGGCAGCTCTGGCACCGATGTACCTAGCGGTAAAACCCAAAAACACCACTTTGATCTAGACTCGAACGGGAACTGGTGCACTACATCGGGCCTTGCTGCACTCTTGGTTACGACACTCCTGGAGGATATGCTTAGGATAATTTATATTTTACTTACAAATCGATTTGAAGTATTATATATAAGATGAGAGTAGATGACCTTGGTTAATCCTAATGTGTTTTAAATTAAGAATATGGTGACAAGATATTCTCTAAATGATTTTATGAATACTATTACTCACACAATGATTTCTGGTTTTAGTTAATGGCTGGATTCCAAGGAAGTCGTAGTGACTTTGATAATGACATACATGGTGGGAACGATGGTAGAAATGAGCAAAAATGGAATATTGATAGGCGTAAAAGATATCGTGTTCATGCCAAATCAGATTTCCAAAAATATGATCAACAACATATATATTAACCAACTCCCAGACTCAACAGAGAAGAGAAGTGTGATGAATGATAAGAGCTCCAGCCGTGGAGACCATGTAGAATGGAATCCTCAATTTCCATCATGCAGGAAATGTAGAAGGAGACACCCAGTAAAGTGTCTCAATGGGATAAAGAAATTCTTTATGTGTGGGAAGGAAGGACATAAAGTGAAGAATTGCTGAAGAAAAATGAGGAGCACTGTTGAAGAAGATAAAAATGGTCCAATGAATCCATTTACCATCATTTGCTGTAAATGTATGGGACCTGACCATTACATGAGTTAATGCCCTATTCTATAGGATATTTTCTTGGTCAAAAAAGAAGCTATGTGGAAATAAATGGTTGGAGAAATATTTATAAAGTATTAGTGATCCTTGTTGATGGGTTTACTTTGGAATAATTTTCTCTTGTATTTGTTACTCTGCAGTTTTCCATGTGAGAATGATATTTGAGGAAGAATTATCCTTTCTCTTGTGGATATAACTATAAATAACCATTTGGTTTTATATGATCATTGGGTTTGAGGCAATTACAAGTTATTATATTTTGGGACGAAAATGAAACATATGAGATAACATTTCTGGTTAAAATTATGTTATGGTTATTTTGAGGAATTTATCTCATTTTTGTAATGTTATAAAATATAGTTTTTAAAAAGGGAAAACACGCAGACCATGTGACAACCCGTCGCGTCAGACAAAGCTGTGGGAATCGAACCCACAACAAAAGTGCGATTGGGATTTATCGCCTACCACTGGACTACGTGAAGTCCCTGGTGAGTGTGACTATTATTTTTAGTTAAATGATTTTATTGATCAATAATAAGTTGATTTGGGATCTTATGTCTTATCAAATGAATACCCCTAGTGTAGGAAAAGGATTTGGTGATTAAGTGATAAATGTAATTTTGGAAGATGTTCGCTTTGTTGGGAACACTATATGCCCAAGGAAAATAGAATACTATGGGATTTCATTTGAGGAGTAATGGTGGATTTTTATCAATGTTTTTATTGTGGATTTGTAGTGATTTGGGTTGTTTATTGAAATGATTATCCTATAATAGAGAATATGTGATTAGGTTAATTACTTTTAAGTATGTGACTTTGAGAGTAGTTGATGTCATTTGGAGATACAATTTAACATGGAAGACTACATAACAAAAATCTTTTAAGCTTTTGGTTTAAATATTAGTTTAGATTATATTAAAAATTTTTAAGGACAATTGATTATTGAATGGTATTTATTTAACTTTGGGGTATTGTTGGTTTAATTTTAGAAATTAAGAATAGTGTTTTTTCTAATGGAATATCCATTTGGGGATCATCAGATCTTATACTAACTATTTTGGTTTTGATTAATCCTTAAAGACAAGGTAAATATATAGTTTATTCATCGTGGATCATGTGATTCTATAAGAAGTTTATTGTAGATCTTCTAGTTTCACTAAGTCTTCTGGAATACTCATCATTTAAAAATGATTTAGTAGTATAAATTTATTAAAGAATGAAACTTTACATAAAAATTAAGTATATCTATTTATGTTCTTAGTCAATCTCAGAAATGAATTCCTCATATTTATGAAATGTAACTTAAAAGTAAAAAAATGTTGTATTTTTACTTTTCCTACAGGGAAACTAATGACCGTTTGTCCCATCACAAGTATGTGGTTTTCTTGTTGTTAAATTTCTCTTGATCATGTTTTATATCCCTCTCCATCAGAACCTAACACTTATTTTATCATCCATATACATGTTTTTCTACATGTAATCCTGGTATAGGTTATCTCGGGAGACCTTTGTAATTCTCTTTCTTTCTTTTAAAGTGATAGTTTTATTGAGTCTTTTTCCGATGTGGGACATTCCATTATATTCCCAAGCCCAATTTTAAAAATTGCCACGATGCAATTTATTGAAGTAGGGGAGAATGTAACACCCCAATCTTCCACAGTACGTTTCCCTTTGAATAATGCAATAGCTTGCATTGTACGCAACTTCGAGATACTAACACACCACGACCAATCAAAGTAGTCGTTATGAATAATAATACCCAATTCTTGAAATTTTATAAATTTTATCTCTCAAAATGGACTTCATTTTTGGATTCTGAATATTGAAATTCTCCTAGGGTAAAATTTTAGTACTTTTCGGATAACTTTTATATTATGATGAATAGTAAAAATTACTAAATTTTAATTAAAAAGCAGCTTTTTTAATAAAAATAATTAATAGTGATAAATTATGAATTTGAGTGGTTTTAAAGAATATTTAGAATATATTTTTACCATTTAATAAAATTTTGGTCATTGGACATAATTTCACTTTTAAACCGGACATAAACAACTGTCAATCTTTTGATAGTTATTATCTCTTAAAAACACGCTTTTTTGTTTTAACAACGGGAATTAATTTAAAATTAATTTATCTCACTTCTGTGTATTGAATTTAGAAAAATAGATTCCATATTCAGAATCAGGAGGTCCAAATTGTATAAATAGGTAACTTTTATTTTTAGACATTTTGAATAATTACTTCGGTAAATATTTTATTTACCGGGGTTAAACGGAAAATCCGGTAAATAAGGGTAAAAAAATAAAATTATAATAATACTAAATTACCCTAAAACCTGTATTAACTCAATTTTTTGATACATGTCCGACCATGAGAATATTTGGGTCGATTTATGAACCTCAAGGATCCACTTCTAAGTGGTAATGACACTTTATTAATTAAGATAAAAAATACAAAAATGTCACAAGCATATATCTTTTAAAAAAACAATTTTTATATAGGGTTATATATGTTTTATTTTCTACTATAAATATTCATTAGAAATAAATAATTAGTTACTACATAATTGTATTTTATTTATATTTTTTAGACATTTAATAATTAATATTATTTATAACACAATAATGATGAAGTATTTTCCTTATTAATGAAAGAATCAAATAATTGGTATCATAAATGTTGAAATAAATATAATATGAAAGATTTGATGACATACATGAATTTTATTGCTTAATATGACATTATACTATTGCTTAAATGAATTTTTTTCGAATTAAAAAAGTTTTTAAGACTTTAACAAAAATCAATTACTGAATAGTGTCAAAATTGACATAAAAGAATTTTTAAAAAAAATATTATATTATTAATTGATATTAAATTCCTAAAAATCTAATGCTCGGCCAAGAGACATATTTCATGATAGGTGTATCATTAATGGACCACTTGGGGGTCAAATGGATGTATATTTTATGTTTATTAACTATATAATATAAAAATACAAAGTGACATGGTAAATGTTAAACTAATTAACTAAGAGTTAAAACTAAAATAGAAGGTTAATATAGTGATCCAAACCTGTATAACACCAATTTTTTGAGTGGTTTTATAACTATACCCACCATAACCTTTAAATAATCCACTTTGGAGCTATTGTAAACCGGATATGAATTTATTATAAAATAATATTTCTAGCTTTTCCAAAGGTGCCCCTCGCCCCTCTTATAAAAGGAAACTCCCCCTTATCTCTAATTCATACCTTAAAAGCCTCTTGGATCGACCAACCTATTCCCAAATAACCCCTCAACAGTTCTACCTTCATTTTAGAGGCATTACTTTAGTCATAAATCCATCTTAAGGAGCCCTTTTTATCAAATCAAAAGGAAGAACCCGAAGAAGATGTAATGTTTTCACCACCCTCTTTCAAGTTCCTTTCTTATTCAACTTCTTCTTTATTTGTTTTTCCCATTCTAAAATAATAACTCCAGTATCTTATATATACTGTGATGTTATTATAAATATGGTACAACCATATTAAGTATTATATCCATCCTTTTAATGACATGTCACCATACGTGCGTACGTACGACTTTCTGTCTCCATGTCGTGGTGTAATTGTTATTCAATAAATTATTATTTGGATGGGTATAATAATGATGTGTAATTAATTTAAATAATAAATATAACATGATAATTATTCTGTATATATGATATACCGTCCAATTATATATTATTTTAATATCAAAAGAATGAAATTGTCGCTTGTGCGTACGTACGGACTACCGTCCCCACGAACATGATGAGATTCATTCTCCATCGTATCCATTCTAGTATAACTATCATTTGATGTTTTAAAAATAATTTTTATGGACTTTATATCATTCTGGATATGAATATGATACAGACTACCCATGACAAACATGGCTTACGTAACAATACATATAAAATAAGATGAGTAAGTTAACACCTGAAACGACGATAATAATAAGATATTATTAACTATGAAATGTTAAAAGATCATATATGATATCATATTAATGTATATGACTCTTGTATAATTTAATAACAATTATTTCACCATTATATCGGAGTTTAACTTACCCTCGACCAAGGAAAAAGTACAAGTAAGGGGTTTCTTATCTCAATTTTAATTCCGTGAGATTTCCATTGTTCACCACTTATTTATTTCATGTGGTGTGTGTGTGTTGCCCATGATTGTATTCATTGTGTAATATACTTTAATTTATGGATATTTACATCATCATTTTATGATACTTCTTTCATGGGTGTATGTTTCGTAGGTTACCAAATTGATAAGGGAATTTGAAATTTCAATTTCCACTCATTCGGCTTTACGCATACATCATTGATTATTTTACTCCAAGATTATTTGTGGAATTTCTACTCATTTTCTTATGTCATAATTTCCACTCCCCTTTCTGTGGATATAATTTTGATACACATAATCACTCCATTGAAAAATTCTCAAGTTATCAATATGAACTTGATAAGAGTAATTTTAACTCAAACTCCATTTATTGAGTTAAACATCAAATTCATTGGTCTTGTTTTTACAAGAATATGTGTGAATGTCCTCTGATTGATTTACATTGAATATCCAATCATATTCAGTGTATTTATATTTTTCACACATAATTATGTTTTTGATTTATCCTTAACCTAATGATACGGTATTTATAAGAGACTTAATCTCAATTTACATCCCATTGATACTTCTTTGTTGTTATACACCAAATCACTTTTATATGGAGTATATAATGTATTTTGACATATTATTTCATGAATCCCTTTATTCTCATGATATTACAAAGTTTTGATTACCTCAATTATTTTTATTCAAGTGTCTCTCTTTTGGTTAGTAACTCTAACTAAAATATCATTTTAAAATGTTTTAAAGATTTATTGTCCTAAATCATTCTCATTAATGTCCATGTTTTAAAAATGGTTTTAAGGATTTATTTTTATGGACATTAATGTTTTAAAATTAAAATTCATTTTCAAAGTTTCAATGTGTTATGGGACATTTTGATTCAAAAATTTATTTAAAATGGCTTCTTGATAAATAGTGATACTTCTAATTGTTTTCAAGAAAAAGGGTGATATTTCTCTCAAATAGTTTTGATGATTATTTTCATCTCTGTCAATATCCTTCATTATTCTCGATTGAGGTTAATCTGATAAAATACAATCTTCCATATTGTATCAAATGAGTTATGTTTGACTGTGGATGTGCTATTTTTATACAATTAAGGGTTTGTGGATAAAGTATTGACATTTCGTATGCTAGTTTTAATACGAATGTTTATGTTATGTATCAAACTTTTCATATGAGGAATGAATTGGACTTAGTAAGTGACGGGTGGAGCCCGCTATAAATCCTTGATGCATCGGTAGGTATCATAAGACAAACTAGTGTCTTGACACGAGTCCTTGACAAAATCTTATTTGTAGTCTTGGTACGAGGCCTTGGCTACGTGGTTATGATAGTCTGGAATTATGCATTCCACCATTATGAAAGTGGTTATTGATATTTCATGTGATTATTCGACTAGTATAATATCTATGTGAATAAGTAAATGGAATTATTTCATTTTATCTTTTCCATATTATGCTGAAGTTCATTTTTAAAAGGTTTTTGTTTTAGTTATACATTTCTTTAAGTGTTTATGCTTATCTATGAAAGCTTCTGCTATATTGTTATCCTTACTGAGCATCTGAGTTCACCCATTTCAATGTTTTTTTTATCCTAGTATATGAAGAAGTAATTTATGAATGACCTGAAGGGATAGTATGAGGGGATATTAATACAAGATGTTGTTTTAGTTCTTTTTTACCTTATTATGTAATGTAAGACTTATGAATGTATCTAGTTATTCCATGTCTAATAAAATAATCGGTCATTCGAAACTTTATCCTTTGTGATCATGACAATGTTATGTAATAATGCACTGACTCTGGGTAACTTGGGTCAGGGTGTTATAGTTGAATCAGAGGAATTTTAGTACAAACCTTGTAATCTAGATTTAGATAAACTCTGATTAGAGAACATAGATTTAAGATGGACTTTGAGGATTAGTATAGAAGAACTTCCTAGAATTTTGGTATTGTAAAGATTTTGTGAGTTTTCCGAGGAACACATCCCTGTCTGGATACGAGTAAGTAGAGGCGGCTCTGGCACAGATGTACCTAGGGGTAAACCCAGAAAACACCGCTTTGAGCTAGACTCGAACAGGAACTGGTGCACGACAACGGGCCTTGCTGCACTCTTGGTTACGACACTCCCGGGGGATATGATTAGGATAATTTACATTTTCTTTACAAACCTATTTGAAGTATTATATATAAGGTGAGAGTAAATGACCTTGGTTAACCCTAATGTGTTTCAAATTGAGAATATGGTGACATGATATTCTCTGAATGATTTTATGACTACTATTACTCACACAATTCTTTCTGGTTTTAGTCAATGTCTGGATTCCAAGGAATTCATTATGACTTTGACAATGACGTACATGGTGGGAACGGTGGTGGAAATGAGCAACAAAATGGAATGTTTATTGGTGTAAAAGATATCGTGTTCATGCCAAATCAGTTTTCCAAAAATATGATAAAAAACATATATATTAACCAACCACCGGACTTAACAAATAAGTGAAGGGTGATGAATGATAAGATCTCATGCAGTGGAGACCATGGAGAAAGGAATCCTCAATTTCCATCATGCAGGAAATGTGGATGGAGACACCCAGAAAGTGGCTCAATGGGACAAAGAAATGCTTTACGTGCGGGAAGGAAGGACATAAAGTGAAGAATTATTGAAGAAAAATGAAGATTACTATAGAAGAAGATAAAAATGGTCCAAAGAATCCATTTAACATCATTTGTCAAAAATGTAGGTGACCTGGCCATTACCCGAGTGAATTCCCTTTTCTATAGGATATTTTATTGGTCAAATAAGAATCTATGTGGAAATAAATAGTTGGAGAAATGTTTAAAAAGTATTAGTTATCCTTGTTGATGGGTTTACTTTGGAATAATTTTCTCTTGTATTTGTAACCCCGTATTTTTCCATGTGAGAATGATATTTGAGGAGTAATTATCTTTTATCTTGTGGATATATTTATAAATAACCATTTGGTTTTATATGATCATTAGGTTCGATTCAATTACAAGTTATTATATTTTGGGATGAAAATGCAAGGTATGAGATAACATTTCTGATTAAAATTATGTTATGGTTATTTTGAGGAATTTATCTCATTTTGGTAATGTTATAAAATATAGTTTTTAAAAAGGGACAAAACGCAGACCGTGTGACAACCCGTCGCGTCGTACAAAGTTGTGGGAATAGAACCCACAACCAAAGTGCGATTGGGATTTATCGCCTACAACTGGACTACATGAATTCCCTGGTTAGTGTGACTATTATTTTTAGTTAAATGATTTTATTTATCAATAATAAGTTGATTTGGGATCTTATTTCTTATCAAATGAATACCCTTAGTATAGGAAAATGATTTGGTGATTAAGTGATAAATGTTATTTTGGAAGATGTTCGCTTTTTTGGGAACAGTATATGCCCAAGGAAAATAGAATACTATGGGATTTCATTTGAGGAGTAATGATGGATTTTTATCTATGTTTTTATTGTGTATTTATAGTGATTTGGGTTATTTATGGAAATGATTAACCTATAATAGAGAATATGTGGTTAGGTTAATTACTTTTAAGTATGTGACTTTAAGAGTCGTTTATGTCATTTGGAGACCCAATTTAACGTAGAAGACTACATAACCAAATTCTTCTATGTTTTGGGAATCAATATTAGTTTGGATTATATTGAAGTATTTTAAGGACAATTGATTATTGAATGGTATTTATATAACTTTGGGGTATTGTTGGTTTAATTTTACAAATTAAGATTAGAGTTTTTTTTCTAATGGAATATCCATTTGGGGGATCATCAGATCTTATACTAACTATTTTGGTTTTTATTCATCTCTAAAGACAAGGTCAATATATTGTTTATTCTTCGTGGATCATGTGATTATATGACAAGTTTATTCTAGCGCTTCTAGTTTGACTAAGTCTTCTGGAATACTCATCATTTAAAAATGATTTAGTAGAAGAAATTTATTAAAGAATGAAACTTTACTAAGTATATCTTTTTATGTTCTTATTCAATATTAGAAATTAATTTCTCATCATTATGAAATGTAACTTAAAAGTAAAAAAAAAGTTGTCTGTTTACTTTTCCTACAGAGAAACTAATGATCGTTTGTCCCATCACAAGTATGTGGTTTTCTTATTGTTAACTTTCTCCTGATCATGTTTTCTATCCCTCTCCATCACAACTTGAAACTTATTTTATCATCCATATCCATGTGTTCCTACATGTAATCCTAGTATAGGTTGTCCCGGGTGACCTTCGTACTTCTCTTTCATTATTTTAAACTGATAGTTTTATTGACTCTTTTTCCTGATGTGGGACTTTATATTATATTACCAAGCCCAATTTTAAAAATTTCGAGGATGTAATTTTTTGAAGGAGGGGAGAATGTAACACCCCAAGCTTCCACGGTGTGTTTCCCTTTGAATAATCCAATATCTTTCATTGTACGCAACTTCGAGATTCTAACACACCACGACCAATCAAAGTAGCTGTTATGAATAGTAATACCAACTTTTTGAAATTTTATAAATTTTACCTCTCAAAATGGACTTCATTTTTGGATTCTGAATATTTAAATTAGCCTAGGGTAAAATTTTGGTACTTTTCGGATAACTTTTATATTATGATGAATAGTGAAAATTACTAAATTTTAATTAAAAAACAATTTTTTTAATAAAAAAACGAATTGTGATAAATTATGAATTTGACTGGTTTTTAAGTATATTTAGAATATATTTTTACCATTTAATACAATTTTGGTCATTGGACATAATTTCACATTTAAACCGGACATAAAAAACTGTCAATCTTTTGATGGTTATTATCTCTTAAAAACACTCTTTTTGTTTTAACAACATGAATTAATTTTAAATTAATTTCTACCACATTGGTGTTTTGAATTTAGAAAAATTGATTCCATATTCAGAATCATGAGGTCCAAATTGTTTAAATAGGTAACTTTTATTTTTAGACATTTTGAATAATTATTTCGGTAAATATTTTATTTACCGTGGTTAAAGGGAAAATTCGGTAAATAAGGGTAAAAAATAATATTATAATAATACTAAATTACCCTAAAACGTGTACTAACCCAATATTTTGATACATGTCCGACCATGGGAACCATTGGGTCGATTTTGGGACCCCATGGGTCCACTTTTAAGTGATAATGACACTCTATATTAATTGAGTTAAAATAAATACAAAAATGACATAATCATATATCTTTTAGAAAAACAATTTTTACATAGGGATATATATGTTGGATTTCCTACAATAAATATTCATTAGAAAGATAAAACTATTTCCTACATAATGGTATTTTATTTATAATTTTTAGACATTTAATAATAAATATTATTTATGACACAATAATGATGAAGTATTTTCCTTATTAATGAAAGAATCAAATAATTGGTATTATAAATGTAAAAATTAATATAATTTGAAAATTTTTATGAAATACATGAATTTTATTTCTTAATATCACATTATAGTATTTCTTAAATGAATTTGGTTCTAATTAATAAAGTAGTTAAGACTTTAACAAAAATCAATTATTGAATAGTGTCAAAATTGACATAAAAGAGTTTTTTTTTAAAATATTATATTATTAATTGATATTAAATTCTTAAAAATCTAATGTTCGTCCAAGAGACTTATATCATGATATTTTTATCATTAATTGACCACTTGGGGGTCGCTTGGATGTATATTGTATCTTTATTAACTATATAATATAAAAATACCATGTGACATGGAAAATGTTAAACTAATTAACTAAGAGTTAAAACTAAAAGATAAGGTTAATATACTGACACAAACCTGTCTAAAACCTATTGGTTGAGTGGTTTTTGATCTATCCCCACCTTAACCAATAAATAATCCACTTTTTATCCATTAGAAATCGAATATGAATTTATTATAAAATAATATTTCTAGCTTTTCCAAAGGTTCCCATCACCCCTCTTATAAAAGGGAACTCCCCCTTCTCTCAAATTCATACCTTCAAAGAATTTTGGATAGGCCAAACTCTGCCCAAATACCCTCTAAAAAGTCCTCCCTTAACCCTAGAGGAATTTATTTATTCATAAATCCCACTTAAGGATCCCTTTTGCTCAAATCAAATGGAAGAACTTGAAGAAGAGGAAATGCTTTCACCACCCTCTTTCAAGTTCCTTTTTCTTCTAATTCTTATTTCTTTGTTTTTCACATTGTAAAATAAAAACTCCCGTATATTATATATACTATTATGTTATTATAAATATTTTACAACCATATTCAGTATTATATCCATCCTTTGAATGACATGTCACCATACGTGTATATGTACGGCTTACCATCTCCACGTCGTGGTGTAATTGTTATTCAATAAATTATTATTTGGATGGGTATAATAATGATGTGTAATTCATTTAAATAACAAATATAACATGATAATGATTCTGTATATATGATATACAATCCATTTATATATTATTTTAATATCAAAAGAATGATATTGTCGCACGTGCGTACGTACGGACTACAGTCTCCACGAACACGATGAGATTCATTATCCATCGTATCCATTCAAGTATAATTATCATTTGATGATTTAAAAATAATTTTTAAGGACTTGATATCATTCTTGATATGAATAAGATACAAACTAACCATGAATAACACGACTTACGTAACAAAACAAATAAAAGAAAACGAGTAAGTTAACACCTGAAACGACGATAATACTGAGATATTATTAACAATTAATGTTAACAGATCATATATGATTCCATATTAATTTATATTACTCCTGTATAATTTAACAAAAATTATTTCACCATTATACCTAAGTTTAATCAACCCTCGTCCATGGAAAAAATACAAGTAAGGGGTTTCTTATCTCACTTTTAATTCCGTGAGATTTTCATTGTTCACCACTTCTTTATTGCATGTGGTGTGTATGCTGCCCATGATTGTATTAATTGTGTAATATACTTTAATTTATGTATATTTACATCATCATTTTATGATAATTCTTTCATGGTTGTATGTTTCGTATGTTACCAAATTGATAAGGGAATTTGAAATTTCAATTTCCACTCATTCGGCATTACGCATACATGATTGAATATTTTACTCCAAGATTTTGTGTGGAATCACTACTCATTTGCATATGTCATAATATCCACTCCCCTTTCTGTGGATATACTTTTGATATGCATAATCACTCCATTGAAAAATTCTCAAGTCATCAATATGAACTTGATAAGATTAATTTTAACTCAAACTCCATTTATTGAGTTAAACATCTAATTCATTGGTGTTGTTTTTACAAGAATATGTGTGAATATACTCTGATTGATTTACATTGAATATACAATAATATTGAGTGTATTTATATTTGTCACACATAATTATGTCGTTGATTTATCTTTAACCTAATGATACAGTCTTTATATGAGACTTAATCTCAATTTACATCCCATTGAGACTTCTTTGTTGTTAGAAACCAAATCACTTTTATATGGTGTATATAATTTATTTTGACATAGTATGTCATTGATCCCTTTATTCTCATATTATTACAAAGTTTTGATTACCTCAATTATTTGTATTCAAGTGTCTCTCTTTTGGTTAGTAACTCTAACTAAAATATCATTTTAAAATGTTTTAAAGATTTATTTTCCTAAATATTTCTCATTAATGTCCATGTTTTAAAAATGGTTTTAAGGATTTATTTATATGGACATTAATGTTTTAAAATTAAAATTCATTTTCAATGTTTCAAAGTGTTGTGGGACACTATGATTCAAAAATTTATTTAAAATGGCTTCTTGATAAATAGTGATACTTCTAATTGTTTTCAAGAAAAAGGGTGATATTTCTCTCAAATAGTTTTGATGATTATTTTCATCTATGTCAATATCCATCATTATTCTCGATTGAGGTTAATCTGATAAAAAAATCTTCTATATTGTATCGAATGAGTTATGTTTGACTATGGATGTGCTATTTTTATACCATTCATGGTTTGTGGACAAAGTATTGACATTTTGTATACGAGTTTTAATACGAATGTTTATGTTATGTTTCAAACTTTTCATATGAGGAATTCATTAGACTTAGTAAGTGACGAGTGGAGCCTGCTATAGCTCCTCGATGCATCAGTAGGTCTCATGAGACAAACCAATGTCTTGGAATGAGGCCTTGACAAAATCTTATTTGTAGTATTCTCACGGGCCATTGCTACGCGGTTATGATAGTCTGGAATTATGCATTCCATCATTATAAAATTGGTTATTGACATTCCATGTGATTATTCAACTAGTAGAATATTTATGTGAATAAGTAAATGGAATTATTTCATTTTATCTTTTCCATATTATGCTGAATTTCATGTTTAAAAGGCTTTTGTTTTAGTTATACATTGCCTTATGTGTTTATGCTTATCTATGAAGGCTTATTCTATATTGTTATCCTTACTGAGCATCTGAGATCACCCCTTTCAATGTTTTATTTTTTCCAGGATGTGAAGAAGTAATTTATGAATGGCCTTCAGGGATAGTTTGATGGGATATGAAGACAAGATGTTGTTGTAGTTTATTTTACCTTATGATGCAATGTAAGACTTATGAATGTATCTATTTATTGAAAGGCTACTAAACTAATCAGTCTTTCGAGACATGATCCTTTATGATCATTCCAATGTTATGTAATAATGCACTGACTCTCGGTAACTAGGGTCGGGGCGTTACATATAATTTATTATTAAAATTATTTTTCAGAATTACATTTTTTTTCTCTTAGAGGGATTAGAATTTATGATAAAAGAAAGGATGGCTTTATTGGGAATTATGAATTTGAGATAATATATATGTTATTAAAGTGTAATATGAAAGGTAAAAATTTGATTCAGAACCCTTAAAGTGATGTTTCTCACTAGGAAAGAAAAAAATTTAAGGTGGTAGAATTATTATAAACTTTACATGTTGATATTGAAGAGATTGATGGAAGAAATGGTCTTTAACAGATAATGATATTTTTAGTATAACAAGTTATAAGGTCTAATTTTGGTGATATCAAGGTTTAATTGTGGATATATTTCATTATTATAGGTGATTCATCAAAAGGGAACTCAAAAGTTGACCTGCAGATATGGATTATCAAATCACAAACTAAGGATGGTTGTATGTTCCTCAAACTATAAAAGATAAAATAATATGGTAACATCATATTTCACATTTATTAGTGCTTCTATGATTTGAAAATATTCACCATACTAAAAATGAATAGCTTTGGTATCCTAGAATGAATAGATTTATAGTTTATCATGTGTCTATATAACATAACAGCTGGTGGGTAATGGTGAAGCATTGGGTGCCTGCTAGTTTAAAATGACTATTGAGTATTATTAAGTGGATAACATTAGATATTTTCAAATATTTTGTAATTATATTTGTTTATTATTTAATATTTATTGGTTTGGTTTAGGTTACAATAGATATATTGATAGAATTATCTCTTTTCATTATGGATAGAGAGATTATTTTAGTTGAGTGTTTAGATAAACTATTAATCAAAGAAGTTGTTATGGTTCATGGGGTTCTAAGTATTATTTTATTTGATTATTATTCCTAGTTTACCTCTTATATGTCCATATGTAACACCCCAAGATTTCATAGTGTGTTATTTCTCTAAAATAATGCAATAACTTGCACTACACGCAACACCGAGTTCAAGCACACCATGACTTAACAAACAAGCCGTTAAAAAGAGGTTATGAATAGTATTAACTAAATTTTAAACTTTATATAATCCTTATAATTTTAGAATCCATATTATGAGTTTCTTAGACATAATACAAGAACAGATTCATTTTCAGTATTGCACTTTTATCAACTTTTAATAGTGAAACATTTTTAAATACAATATTTTAAAATTTTTGACTAAATGGGGACATCAAAAAAAATTTGAAATGAAACATCCCAAGCTTCCACGGTACGCTTTCCTTTGAATAATACAGTAGCGTGTGTTGTACGCAACTTCGAGTTCTAACACACCACAACCAATCAAACTAGCCGTTATGAATAGTAATACCTAATTTTTGAAATTATATATATTTTATATTTTAGAATGGACTTCATTTTTGGATTCGGAATATCGAATTTAGCCTAAGGTGAAATTTTGGTACATTTCGGATAACTTTCATATTTTAATGAATAATCAAAATTACTAAATTTTAATTAAAAACAACTTTTTTAATCAAAATAATTAATAGTGATAAATTATGAATTTAAGTGGTTTTAAAGTATATTTAGAATATATTTTTACCATTTAATATAATTTTGGTCATTGGACATAATTTTACAATTAAACCGAACATAAATAGGTGTCAATCTTTTGATAGTTATTATCTCTTAAAAACACGCTTTTTGTTTTGACAGCGGGAATTAATTTTAAATTAATTTATGTCACTTCTGTGTTTTGAATTTAGAAAAATGGATTCCATATTTGGAATCAGGATGTTCAAATTGTGTAAATAGGTAACTTTTATTTTTAGACATTTTGAATAATTACTGCGGTAAAAATTTTATTTACCATGGTTAAGGGTAAATCCGGTAAATAAGGGTAAAAAAATAATATTATAATAATACTAAATTACCCTAAAACATCTCCTAGACTTATTGTTTGATACATGTTCGACCATAGGCATCTTTGGGTCGATTTTGGGACCTCATGGTGCCACTTGTAGGTGATAGGGATACATTATTTTAATTAAGTTAAAATGAATACAAAAATGACACAAGCATATATCTTTTAGCAAAACAATTTTAACATAGGGTTATATATATTGGATTTTAGATTATAAATATTAATTAGAAAGGTAAAAAGATTTAATACATAGTGATAGTTCATTTATAATTTTTAGACATTAAATAATTTAATTTATTTATGACACAGTGATGATGAATTAATTACTATAATAGTGAAAAATTAACATAATTGATATTATAAATACCCAAATAAATATAATATGAAACTTTTAATGAATTAAACTAATTTTATAGGATAATATGATATATTAGGATTGATTTAATTGACTTTGCTCGAAGTAATCAATCTGTTAGGAGTTTCACAAAAATCAAATATTGAATAGTGTCAAAATTGACATAAAAGAGTTCTTAAAACAAATATTATATTATTAATTGATATTAAATTCCTAAAAATCTAAGGTTCGGCCAAGAGACTTATATCATGATAGTTTCATCATTAATGGACCACTTGGGGGTCTCTTGGATGTATATAGTAAGTTTATTAACCATATTATATAAAAATACATAGAGACATTGTAAAATTGAAACTAATTAACTTAGAGTTAATACTTAAAGATAAGGTTAATATAAGTACCCAAACCTGTCTAAATTCTATTGGTTGAGTTGTATTCGACCCATCCCCACTTTAACATTTAAATAATCAACTTTGGAGACATTAGAAACCGAATAAGAATTTATTATAAATTAATATTTCTAGCTTTTCCAAGGGTTCCCCTCACCCCTCTTATAAAAGGGCACTCCTCCTTCTAATTTTGTCACACCTTCAAAGCCTTATGGTTCGGCCAAACTCTACCCAAATACTCTCCCAACTTCCCTAACTACAACCTAGAGGCCTTATTTTGATCAGAAAGCCAACCAAAGAGACCTTTTAATCAAATCAAAAGGAAGGAACCGAATAAGAGGAGGTAAACCTACCCCAACCAAGTAAAAGTACAAGGTAAGGGATTTTCTTATCTCATATTCAATTCCGTGAGATTTTCATTATTCGCCACTAAATTATTGAAAGTGGTGTATTGTGTACTGGCATTTAATATATATTATCATGATTATCTTTATATTCATGTTATTCTGTAAATAATTTGGTGGTTATTAACTTTTGGCCATACGACTCAGTTGATTAACGTGGTAAGGGGTTTTCATCTCACTCTTTATTTTCGTGAGATTCATGCCATATTTCCACTATTATCTTTTTTGTGGTGTATGTACTGCCCATAATTGTATTCTTTGTGTAATACACTTTACCTTATGTGTATTTACATTTTCATTGTATGATACCTCTTTCATGGGTTGTATGTTTCATAAGTTACCAAATTGATAAGGGTTTACTTCACAATCTCTTTAATATCCGAGGTTGTCTTTACGTAAGTATCTACAGGGACATATTTACTATCCATGTCCATATTTCATAAAATAGTTTTCAAAGGGATTATTTCTAAGGGAACTTTTTCTAAAACATCATTTTAAATGTTTTAAATATTTATTCTTCTAAATCATCCTCATTTATGTCCACGTTTTCAAAATAGTTTGTAAGGATTTATTTATAAGAAAATGAATGTTTTAAAAGTGTTAATTCCATTAAAAAGTTTCAAAGTGGTATGGGACACTTCGATTCAAAAATGTATTTAAATGCCTTACTTTCTAAATTGTGTAACATTAAAATGTTTTCATGAAAAAGGGATATTTCTCTCAATAATTTTTAAAAAAACATTTTCATCTATGTCAACATCCTTTGATGGATTTTAAGATTATTTGAAGTTGATTTATTATGATTTAAAACTTCCATATTGTAATGAAGTTTTGTGATATGTTTGACTGTAGATGTGTCATTTATATAGCATTCATGGTTTATGAGTAAAGTATTGACATTTCGTATGCTAGTTATAATAATAATGTTTATGTTATATTTCAACCTTTATTTCATATGAATGTGTTGGACAAGTATGTTCCAGGTTGGGGACTGGTTAAAGTAAGCCCTCCAGGTTAGGGACTGGTAAAAGTAAGCCCTCCAGGTTAGGGACTAGTAAAAGTAAGCCCTCCGGTTTGGTCTCTGGTTATTAGAGGAACTCCGGGTTGGTGTCTGGTTATTAGAGGCACTCCGGGTTGGTGTCCGGTTATTAGAGGCACTCCGGGTTGGTTTCCGGTTACAGTTAACCCCAAGGTCTTGGGACGAGGACTTGAAAAGAAATTATAGTTTAGCATTATGCATTCCATCATTATGAAAGTGGTTATTGATTTTGCATGTGATTATTCGATTAGTAGAATATCCATGTGAATAAGTAAATGGCAATATTTCATTTTACTTTTGCCATACTATGTTGAAGTTCAAGTTTAAAAGGCTTTTGTTTTAGTAATGCATTTCCTTAAATGTTTATGCTTATTTTGAATGTTCCGCTATATTGTTATCCTTACTAGGCATTTGAGCTCACCCCTTTTCTATGTTTTATTTTCCCCAGGATGTGAAGAAGTATGTTATGAATGACCTGCAGGGATATTATGAGGGGATAATAGTGTGGACTGTGGAGACATTAAGTTGTTGTAGTAGTTTTTCATTTTATGATGTAATGTAAAACTTATGAATATATCTAGTGTTTCCAAGGCTACTAAACCAATCGGTCTTTCGAGATTTGATCTTTCTTGTGATCATGCCAATGTTATGTAATAATGCACCGACTCTTGGTAACTGGGGTCGGGGTGTTACAGTTGGTATCAGAAGAAGTTTAGTACAAACCTTGGAAGCTAGATTTAGATAAACTCTGATTAGAGCACGTAGACCTAAGATGAATTTTGAGGATTAGTATAGAAGAACTTCCTAGAATTTTGGTATTGTAAAGATTTTGTGAGTTTTCCGAGCAATACATCCCTGTCTGGATACGAGCAGGTAGAGGCGGCTCTGGCACATATGTACCTAGGGGTAAAACCCGAAAACACCGCTTTGAGCTAGACTCGAACGGGAACTGGTGCACGACAACGGGCCTTGCTGCACTCTTGGTTACGACACTCCCGGGGGATATGCTTAGGATAACTCTCATTTTCTTTACAAATCATTATGAAGGGTTTATGAGTATATACTTCCTCAAAGGAGACATTTTTATGATTATGGATTATATCCATAAACTATTTAATTTATGTTATGTGTTTTAAAAGTTTGGGATTAGGTATTGTTACTCATAAACTAATCTAGTGTATGCCAATGTTTACAAATGGCTCCTAGTAGAAGGAATGAGAACTCCAACAATGCACATGATACAAAGAGAAAGAAGGGTCATATATTTTAATGTCTTAAGCTAGAATTTACAAGAGAAATAGTCTCGCATGTATTATCATCATATGAATAAATAATATCATGTGTTGATAAGATAAGTAAAGAGTTTACTGAGTCCTATGGCTTTGAAGGGAAGCAAGAGAAGAAAAGGGTGGAAGAGAGAAAGATGGATAAAGGGAAGAGGAAAAAAGAAGAATTTTCCCATATGTGGTAACTGTGGAAAGAAACACCCTGGAACTTGCCTGAAAGGAATGGGAGTTTGTTATAAGTGTGGAGGAAAAGGGTACAAAGTACGTGACTGCAAGGGTAAGAAATGGTTTCAAATGTACAATGCTTCATTTTCAAGGAGTTTGGACACTATGCGAACCTATGTCCCAGTCATCAAAATATGCCGCAAATGATGTTATTGGATAATAATCAAGTTATGATACTACCATAGATGAAGAGGAATGATTAGAGTTCTTTTGTTGATTATGTCAATTGAGTGTTGTATCAACAATGTACTTGTTATAATAATTATGGAGTATATAAGGATTGTACTGCAGTACTATTTCATTAAGGACTTGAGATTGTGTGGAACAAAGAATGGTGACTCAACAGCAGGATAAATTTTTGGAAAATATATGGTTGAGAGAATGATAAACCATAATATTGTTCTGATACCGAGTTAGTGATTTTGGAATAATACATGATTGTTTTGGATAAATTATATTGGATATTCTTGACTACCATGGAACTGATTAATGATCTGTATATTCCATTATTGTTGGGGTTTAAAACATTTTTGGATTGATGAGGTATATCCAGCATTCTATATGGAATAAGGGAGCATGAATGTAATCAATAAGGAATATGGTAATTCAGGATGTTTCAGTGTATTAAAAGAATACATGATGAAGGTATTCATATGCTATTACGTGGTAAAAAGGATCTACATTATGTTTAACTTCCTTATAAATGTTGGACTGTGAGTTTGGTCAGAAATATTTTGGATAAATTCTAGATTGAGATTAATTTTAGATTGCCATAAAAGGACAACCCGGAGGTCGGGCGGCAACCCGTCGCGTCCGGCAAGGCCGCGAGACTTGAACCCACAACCGAAGGTCGACAAGGGTGTATCACCTACCAATGGCCCAAGAGATGTCCTGGATTAAATAATGTAGTTTTTTTTAAAAGATCTTGTAGATGAATTATAAATTCGTTTATTTTGGAACCCTGTACGAATAGTATGAATAGAATTTTTTTACGAGTGAAAGATGAGTTTGTGGTAGAAATTTATTAATGGACAAAACTCTAATTATAAAGTAAGTATATCTCCTTATGATCTTATCCAATCTCATAAATAAATTCCTCAACATTAAGAAAAGGAACTTAGAACCAAAATGTTGTCCTAGATGGTACCTTAAATCATCACTAATTTATGGCTTTGGGATTGTTGGCCTTTTCATAGCCATGTTCTTTACCACTCTCCATCAGATAATTGATGGTTAGATTTCTCTTCCATATCCATATTTTCCTACATGGAACCCTAGTATGTGTTATTTTCGGTAATCTTTATACTTTCCACTCTTTATTTTAAATAGAGGCCTCATTAATTCATTTTTCGATGTGGGATTTCAACTAAGATATTTTGAAACGTCAAAAATGTGTTATCCTAATACCCTATGTTTTGTTGAACCGATGGTATTTCAAATCATCATAGATTGATGAGTTTAAGGACCTCAATTTTATACTTGTTTGGGATTGATGACCTCAATCACTACCTATAAATATTTACGTTTTTCCTCCAATTATATGTCTCTAATTGCCACCAATGTTCTCCTAATCGAGATCATAATTTGGTGGTGACCCTTTCATTTCTCATTTCCTCATATTAAGACTAAATTTTAGTAAACCAATTTCCGATGTGGGTTTTCCCACAAAGATATTTTTTATTTTCAACCTTTTATTTTCGAAGAACAATTTCAAATTGCGAGGACGCAATTTATTGAAGGAGGGGAGAATGTAACACCCCAAGATTTCATAGTGTGTTATTTCTTTAAAATAATACAATAACTTGCACTACACGCAACACCGAGTTCAAGCACACCATGACTTACCAAACAAGCCGTTCAAAAGAGGTTATGAATAGTATTAACTAAATTTTAAACTTTATATAATCCTTATAATTTTAGAATCCATATTATGAGTTTCTTAGACATTATACAAGAACAGATTCATTTTCAGTATTGCACTTTTATCAACTTTTAATAGTGAAACCTTTTTAAATACAATATTTTAAACTTTTTGACTAAATGGGGACATCAAAAAAAATTAAAATGAAACATCCCAAGCTTCCACGGTACTCTTTCCTTTGAATAATACAGTAGCGTGTGTTGTACGCAACTTCGAGTTCTAACACACCACAACCAATCAAACTAGCCGTTATGAATAGTAATACCTACTTTTTGAAATTATATATAATTTATATTTTAGAATGGACTTCAGTTTTGGATTCGGAATATCGAATTTATCCTAAGGTGAAACTTTGGTACATTTCGGATAACTTTCAAATTTTGATGAATAGTGAAAATTACTAAATTTTAATTAAAAACAACTTTTTTAATCAAAATAATTAATAGTGATAAATTATGAATTTAAGTGGTTTTAAAGTATATTTAGAATATATTTTTACCATTTAATATAATTTTGGTCATCGGACATAATTTTACAATTAAACCGAACATAAACAGGTGTCAACCTTTTGATAGTTATTATCTCTTAAAAACACGCTTTTTGTTTTGACAGCGGGAATTAATTTTAAATTAATTTCTGCCACTTCTGTGTTTTGAATTTAGAAAAATGGATTCCATATTTGGAATCAAGATGTTCAAATTGTGTAAATAGGTAACTTTTATTTTTAGACATTTTGAATAATTACTGCGGTAAAAATTTTATTTACCATGGTTAAGGGTAAATCCGGTAAATAAGGGTTAAAAAATAATATTATAATAATACTAAATTACCCTAAAACGTGTACTAGCCTTATTGGGTGATACATGTTCGACCATAGGCATCTTTGGGCCAATTTTGGGACCCCATGGTGCCACTTGTAGGTGATAGGGACACTTTATTTTAATTAAGTTAAAATGAATACAAAAATGACACAAGCATATATCTTTTAGGAAAACAATTTTTACATAGGGTTATATATGTTGGATTTTATATTATAAATATTCATTAGAAAGATAAAAATATTTCCTACATAGTGATAGTTTATTTATAATTTTTAGACATTAAATAATTTAATTTATTTATGACACAGTGATGATGAATTAATTACTATAATAGTGAAAAATTAACATAATTGATATTATAAATACCCAAATAAATATAATATGAAACTTTTAATGAATTAAACTAATTTTATAGGATAATATGATATATTAGGATTGATTTAATTGACTTTTTTTGAAGTAATCAATCTGTTAGGAGTTTCACAAAAATCAACTATTGAATAGTGTCAAAATTGACATGAAAGAGTTCTTAAAACAAATATTATATTATTAATTGATATTAAATTCCTAAAAATCTAAGGTTCGGCCAAGAGACTTATATCATGATAGTTTCATCATTAATGGACCACTTGGGGGGTCTCTTGGATGTATATAGTAAGTTTATTAACCATATTATATAAAAATACAAAGAGACATTGTAAAATTGAAACTAATGAACTTAGAGTAAATACTTAAAGATAAGGTTAATATAAGTACCCCAACCTGTCTAAATTCTATTGGTTGAGTTGTATTCGACCCATCCCCACCTTAAAATTTAAATAATAAACTTTTGAGCCATTAGAAACCGAATAAGAATTTATTATAAATTAATATTTCTAGCTTTTCCAGGGGTGCCCCTCACCCCTCTTATAAAAGGGCACTCCTCCTTCTCATTTTGTCACACCTTCAAAGCCTTATGGTTCGGCCAAACTCTGCCCAAATACTCTCCCAACTTCCCTAACTACAACCTAGAGGCCTTAGTTTGATCAGAAAGCCAACCTAAGGAGCCCTTTTGATCAAATCAAAAGGAAGGAACCGAAGAAGAGGAGGTTAACCTACCCCAACCAAGTAAAAGTACAAGGTAAGGGATTTTCTTATCTCACATTCAATTCCATGAGATTTCCATTATTCGCCACTAAATTATTGAAAGTGTTGTATTGTGTACTGGAATTTGATATATATTATCATGATTATCTTTATATTCATGTTATTCTGTAAATAATTTGGTGGTTATTAACTTTTGGCCATACGACTCAGTTGATTAACGTGGTAAGGGGTTTTCATCTCACTCTTTATTTTCGTGAGATTCATGCCATATTTCCACTATTATCTTTTGTGTGGTGTATGTACTGCCCATAATTGTATTCTTTGTGTAATATACTTTACCTTATGTGTATTTACATTTTCATTGTATGATACCTCTTTCATGGGTTGTATGTTTCATAAGTTACCAAATTGATAAGGGTTTACTTCACAATCTCTTTAATATCCGAGGTTGTCTTTACGTAAGTATCTACAGGGACATATTTACTATCCATGTCCATATTTCATAAAAGAGTTTTCAAAGGGATTATTTCAATGGGAACTTTTACTAAAATATCATTTTAAATGTTTTAAATATTTATTCTTCTAAATCATCCACATTTATGTCCACGTTTTCAAAATAGTTTGTAAGGATTTATTTATATGAAAATGAAAGTTTTAAAAGTGTTAATTCCATTCAAAAGTTTCAAAGTGTTATGGGACACTTCGATTCAAAAATGTATTTAAATGCCTTACTTTCTAAATTGTGTAACATTAAAATGTTTTCATGAAAAAGGGATATTTCTCTCAATAATTTTTAAAAAAAACATTTTCATCTATGTCAACATCCTTTGATGGATTTTAAGATTATTTGAAGTTGATTTATTATGATTTAAAACTTCCATATTGTAATGAAGTTTTGTGATATGTTTGACTGTAGATGTGTCATTTATATAGAATTCATGGTTTATGAGTAAAGTATTGACATTTCGTATGCTAGTTACAATAAGAATGTTTATGTTATATTTCAACCTTTACTTCATATGAATGTGTTGGACAAGTATGTTCCAGGTTGGGGACTGGTTAAAGTAAGCCCTCCAGGTTGGGGACTGGTAAAAGTAAGCCCTCCAGGTTAGGGACTGGTAAAAGTAAGCCCTCCGGTTTGGTCTTCGGTTATTAGAGGCACTCCGGGTTGGTGTCCGGTTATTAGAGGCACTCCGGGTTGGTGTCCGGTTATTAGAGGCACTCCGGGTTGGGTTCCGGTTACAGTTAGCCCCAAGGTCTTGGGACGAGGCCTTGAAAATAAATTAAAGTTTAGCATTATGCATTCCATCATTATGAAAGTGGTTATTGATTTTGCATGTGATTATTCGATTAGTAGAATATCCATGTGAATAAGTAAATGGAAATATTTCATTTTACTTTTTCCATACTATGTTGAAGTTCAAGTTTAAAAGGCTTTTGTTTTAGTAATGCATTTCCTTAAATGTTTATGATTATTTTTAATGTTCCACTATATTGTTATCCTTACTGGGCATTTGAGATCACCCCTTTTCTATGTTTTATTTTCCCCAGGATGTGAAGAAGTAAGTTATGAATGACCTACAGGGATATTATGAGTGGATAATAGTGTGGACTGTGGAGACATTAAGTTTTTGTAGTAGTTTTTCATTTTATGATGTAATGTAAAACTTATGAATATATCTAGTGTTTCCAAGGCTACTAAACCAATCGGTCTTTCGAGATTTGATCTTTCTTGTGATCATGCCAATGTTATGTAATAATGCACTGACTCTAGGTAACTGGGGTTGGGGCGTTACACCATAGGGTTATATCATGCTTAATATTATCATTTTTGTTTGAGTGAAAAAATCCTTCCATATATATATATGGTCAAGTTGGTATAATGTTATAGAAAGTGAAGAATAGATTCAGATTGTTCATTATAAATTTTTTTGGATTAAGAGTATATTATTAGTCTCTAGTATAGTTCTGTTATAATAATATTTATAATTTATCTAACACAATTACATCAAATGAGACACTATATTGATAATATATTCATTCAACATTATGTTTGTTTGAAATATATGAGTCTATTATTATTAGATAAAAATTATTATAGGTTAAATTAGAGCATGTAGAGATAATTTTGGATTGAATTAGGGATACACATAGTACACATAACTATTAAACAAATTAGGGTGGAATAACATTTTGATATTTTTTTAGGGATCATTTATTTTCTGGGATAAATTTTTTGTGTGGGAAAAATGGTTTGGCAGAGGCATCAAGATTTCACCTAAGTTCACTGGCCCACTCAAGGTGTAGGAATGTGTTGGATAGATAGCTTATCATTTGGGATTAAATTTGAGGATTGAGATAATCCATGAGGTTTTCCATGTTTCTCAGCATCAAAAGTACTATCATGATCCATCTCATGTGATGTATTGGAATAAAATTCTTTTTTGGTGTATGCCACATTGATAGATCATCTTATGAAAATTAATGATCACATAGAAATTTTATATATGGATTCTTTATTCCATTATTATGATTTTTGTGAATATTTGTTTTGATATAAAAACGTACTTGGATATAATAATCTCATATGAGAGTACCATGCTTTCAAAAATTATAGTTATATCTATAATATTTTCTATGGAATAAAGCCTATAATTCTGGATGTTGAAGTAATGGAAAATATTTGTAAGGTTATTATTAATTATTTATTATAATATATATATTCAAACAAATAAGGTAGAAAATTTTTAAAGGTGGGAACATGCGTACATATATAAATATTACTTTCATAGTTTGTGAAAAAATTGATGTTTTTTGTCACTTTATATATAAGTAATAAATTAGTAATTTTTATTTAGTAGAAGGACTAAAACTGAAAATATAATTTCACCATTAATTTTAAAATAAGGTTTCTAACCTTCAATTTTATTTTATTAATGATTCTTGGTGGATGAATTTTTTTCCATCCACACATGATTTTATTTATAAAAGGGGAAAAATTATGAAGTAGTGTTCAAGGGGGCTAAAATGGTTAAACCAGAGGTAATATGCTATTAAGATTATATTATAGTTAGGATGAAGAGATAATTTGATAGAAAATAGTTTCAGAGACTCATATGGATCATCTTTGGATCCCATTTAGTCTACTACCATGTTTCCTTCATGCCACATGTATTGAATTACCACATTATGATCAATTGAAGTATTAAATTCTATAATAATGAAAACAATGGAATTTTGAATGGGAGATCAATCTGATAATAATTTATTGAAAAATGTTAAATCCAATTATATAAAGAATAATTAAATATTATAATGTTCGTAGATATGGGCCAGGTTGAGAATATCCCTTTGTTACACAATTATGAAATTCACATACCAATAATTGTCATTGCATTTCAACACAATAGGCCCCTGATCGTCTCATATAATTACACCACCATGCATGACATATTTTGTAAAATCATTATCTGTATCAAATATGATCCATGTACAAGGTTCTTTATCAGACACCCCTTTATATAGTATTGGTTCTACCTATATGGGTCTAAAATAATTGTTGTTAGAGGTTGAAAATGAAGGATATAGGTATATTCCTAAACTCAATGATCCCATAACATATATTATATAAATAAATTATTATATTTCAAGTGAGAAGATTTATCCTCTATATTACCAACATCCTAGAATCATTTTTCACCTCCCAAAGAAACCGTAATATAGTAATAAAAATCTAAAAATGATCCCACCCATCTATACATGAAATATTGACATTATAATGACATCCAGTCAGAAAATTTTCATTATAACCTAGATCAATAGAGATTCCAATATAACCATTACAGAACTAACAAATAAAGAATGAATATTCCACTTCTAAAAAAAATATAATCATTTCTCTCCATTTTAGATTTATGAATCTTAGGCTTTTAGAATCTAGAAAAATTAACTTACAATAGATTAGATTTTCTAAGATAATTTCTATGTGCCATATTCACCAAATTAGGGAAATATATTTATTAGTAATATAATTATTACATAAATATTTTTCCAAGATTTATATTCCTTCAAAAATTTAATAATGTTTCAATATTAAGACATTCCAAACAAACCAAAACTAGAACGAGTAAACGAACAATGGCCTAGATCATCTAATAGTCTGATATTAGAAATGAAGGATTTTTTATCTTTATCAGGTATAACATTTTGAAACTATATATGTTACATAGAAATAAGAAATATGATAATAGGGTAAACAAACCCTAGAATGTAAAGAGAATGACTAAAATAGTTTTCTTCCCATAATGGAATGTCACCCTGCCCTGTAGTCTATCATGAACTGTCAAGGAGAGTGATAAAGACTCCCAGAAGTCTCTTCCAAATTTGGTAATTCAAGGATATATCATTATTCAAAGTGTTGGGGATATTCACATAATTATCTTTAAGTAATCCCAACTATAATGATTTTCCTAGAAGCATATACCATAATATTTTAGCTTATATGATTTTCTTGCACTTCAAAAGCCTCTTGATAATGATCCCTCAAAAAAATATTCATTATAGACCATCTTACCCAATTTAATATTCCATATTGTGGAGATTATCATTGGATCTATTGACATTGTTTTCAATATTTTTTATAATGAATTTGTGACATTAATAACAGATAAAACATGTATGGACATAGATGCGATAATGATGCTATGATGTGTAGTATTAACATAGTATTTATGAGGACGTTAATTTGGTAGATAAAAGGTTATTAAAGAACATTTATGAAAGGATTCAAAAAATTATGAATCATGGGTTATATATTTTATATTTATGTGTTACGTCAAAAAATTGACTATAAAAAGGAGGGTTTTTTTAAACCATGATTGAAACAAATCTAAAAATTATCACCTCTTCCTTCATTGAATAATTATCATGATAACTAAATTGTGCAGAGAATTATTAAACTCTTTAGTATTTAATGATGAATGGTGAATTTGGAATATTGGTTCATTGATTATTTTTGGTAGGTAACAATAGATGGCCATTAATTTTTTTTCAATGTTAATATATAATGTAATTTTTATTCCTTAATATGAATATATAATTAAGAAGTTTCAAACAAAAATATGTAATTAAATAAAAAATTATGTTATGATTAATTTTATATTTTTTTAGACATTCTTTCATATATAGGTTTATCATTAGTTTTCTTTGAATTGTTTTATAGAAAATTAATGGATTAGTTAATATTGAAGTCATAATGATTTAGTTTTTATTTGATAGAAATTATGGGAATTTAGATGAATTTCATAGCTATATTTTAGTTTATGCATGATGATATGTAGCCTACTTAACCCCTTGATTTATGTTTTTTTTATTATGTGATATAAATCCTTGAGTTATTAAATTTTGAATGAGGGTGTGGAAAATGATATGGGTGTTGTATAATTTACTAGAAGTTGCTATTAATGATTTTATTTAAATGATGCCATTTTGCATGACATGAGTTTCATTCCATATATAAATGGTGACGTTACACTTATTATTGTTACTGTACTCTCTTCTTCATACTTACATGGATGATGTATTAAATTGGAGAAAGGTTATGATAGAAAAACATTAGTATTATACCACTGACAATTAATTTTTCTAATAATACTTATATGGCTATGTGCGTGTGATATAATTCCATGGGTGTGCCAATTTTTTCATAAACCTATAAAAATTAATAAAAACAATTCAAAAACGTCTGTAATAGAATAAATTATGTATTAAATTAAAGTAATAATGATTCATTGACGGGTTTGGGTAATGATTCTCCAATGAAAATTGATTATGAAAGTTATATGATATGGATAGTGAATAATATGTTGAAAATGTGGTGGTGAACATGATTTGATAATTTTTTATAGGGTTATTATCTTCCCATAACCAATATAAGTATATTCTAGGTATTATTATTGTTTTAATGTTATTCTGGGATTAATAATCGATATCTATTTTGAATCATTGTTATAGGGATGAAGATAAATTAGGTAGTGGTGGTATGTCTCAATTTGGACTCATTTTAGGATGTTAATAATGAAAAACCTCAATAATGATGGTGGTTTCTACCCTAGAGTATGGGAAGAGATAATATTGATATCTATTTTAATAGGATATACTTATGTGGGATTTCGAGTATATTAAATTATTATTATTTTATATAGTGTATGTTGTCATTAATTATTCAATATGTTGAATTAACCTAACATATATATAATAATATAATATTTCTTGTTCAATATATTTCCCTCTATGTGTAACAACCCAAGCTTCTATGATACGCTTCTCTTTGAATAATGCGATAGCGTGTGTTGTACGCAACACTGAGTTCTAACAACCAATCAAACTAGCCGTTATGAATAGTAATACCTACTTTTTAAAATTATATATATTTTATATTTCAAAATTGACTTCATTTTTGGATTCTGAATATCTAATTTAGCCTAAGGTGAAATTTTGGTACTTTTCGGATAACTTTAATATTTTGATGAATAGTGAAAATTACTAAATTTTAATTAAAAACAACTTTTTTAATCAAAATAATTAATAGTGATAAATTATGAATTTTAGTAGTTTTAAAGTATATTTAGAATATATTTTTACCATTTAATATAATTTTGGTCACTGGACATAATTTTACAATTAAACCGAACATAAACAAGTGTCGATCTTTTGATAGTTATTATCTCTTAAAAACACGCTTTTTGTTTTGACAGCGGGAATTAATTTTAAATTAATTTCTGCCACTTCTGTGTTTTGAATTTAGGAAAATGGATTACATATTTGGAATCAGGATGTTCAAATTGTGTAAATAGTTAACTTTTATTTTTAGACATTTTGAATAATTACTGCGGTAAATATTTTATTTACCATGGTTAAGGGTAAATCCGGTAAATAAGGGTTAAAAAATAATATTATAATAATACTAAATTACCCTAAAACGTGTCTTAACCCTATTGGTTGATACATGGTCGACCATGGGCATCTTTGGGTCGATTTCGGGACCCCATGGGTCCACTTGTAAGTGAAAAGGACACTTTATTTTAATTAAGTTAAAATGAATACAAAAATGACACAAGCATATATCTTTTAGAAACACAATTGTTACATAGGGTTATATATGTTGTCTTTTAGATTATAAATATTCATTAGAAAGATAAAAAGATTTCCTACATAATTATATTTTATTAATAATTTTTAGACATTAAATAATTTATTTTATTTATGACACAATGATGATGCAGTAATTACTATAATAGTAAAAAATTAAAATAATTGATATTATAAATACCCAAATAAATATAATATGAAACTTTTAATGAATTAAACTAATTTTCTAGGATAATAGGATATATTAGTATTGATGTAACTGACTTTTTTCGAAGTAATCAATCTGTTATGAGTTTCACAAAAATCAACTATTGAATAGTGTCAAAATTGACATAAAAGTGTTCTTAAAACAAATATTATATTATTAATTGATATTAAATTCCTAAAAATATAAGGTTCGGCCAAGAGACTTATATCATGATAGGTTCATCATTAATGGACCATTTGGGGGTCTTTTGGAAGTATATAGTAAGTTTATTAACCATATTATATAAAAATACAAAGAGACATTGTAAAAGTGAAACTAATTAACTTAGAGTTAATACTTAAAGATAAGGTTAATATAAGTACCCAAACCTATCTAACTTCTATTGGTTGAGTGGTTTTCGACCTATACCCACCTTAACCTTTGAATAATCAACTTTGTAGCCATTATAAACCGAATATAAATTTATTATAAATTAATATTTCTAGCTTTTCCAAAGGTGCCCCTCACTCCTCTTATAAAAGGGCACTCCTCCTTCTCATTTATTCACACCTTAAAAGCCTTTTGGTTCGGCCAAAATCTGCCCAAATACTCTCCCAACATCCCTCAATACAACCTAGAGGCCTTAGTTTTATCAGAAAGCCAACCTAAGGAGCCCTTTTGATTAAATCAAAAGGAAGAGCCTGAAAAAGAGGTAATGTTTTCACCACCCCTTTTCAAGTTCCTTTCTTCTTCCACTTCTTCTTTCTTTGTTCTTACCATTCTAAAATAATAACTCCAGTATATCACATATACTATGATGTTATTATAAATATGGTACAACCATATTCAGTATTCTATCCACCCTTTGAATAACATGTCACCATACGTGCGTACGTACGGTTTACCGTCTCCACGTCGTGGTGTAATTTTTATTCAATATAATATTATTTGGATGGGTATAATAATGATGTGTAACTCATGTAAATAATAAATATAACATGTTAAGGATTCTGTATATATGATATACCATCCATTTATATATTATTTTAATATCAAAAGAATGATATTGTCGCTCGTGCGTACGTACGGACTACCGTCTCCACGAACGCGATGAGATTCATTCTCCATCGTATCCATTCAAGTATAATTATCATTTGATGATTTAAAAAATGATGTTTAAGGACTTGATATCATTCTGGATATGAATAATATAAAACCTATCCTTTACAAACATGTCTTACGTAACAAAACATATAAAAGAAAACAAGTAAGTTAACACCCGAAACAACGATAATACTAAGATATTATAATCAAATCAATATTAAAAGATCATATATGATATCATATTAATGTATATGATTCTTGTATAATTTAGTAACAATTATTTCACCATTATACAGGAGGTTAACCTACCCCAACCAAGGAAAAGTACAAGGTAAGGGATTTTCTTATCTCACTTTCTATTCCGTGAGATTTCCATTGTTCGCCACTAAATTATTGAAAGTGGTGTATTGTGTACTGCCATTTGATATATATTATCATTATTCTCTTTATATTCTTGTTATTCTGTAAATCATTTGGTGGTTATTAACTTTTGTACATACGACTTAGTTTATTAACGTGGTAAGGGGTTTTCATCTCACTCCTTATTCCCGTGAGATTCATATCATATTGCCACCATCACCTTTTGTGTGGTGTATGTACTGCCCATAATTATATTCTTTGTGTAATACACTCTAATTTATGTGTATTTACATATTCATTGTATGATACCTCTTTCATGGGTTGTATGTTTCATAAGTTACCAAATTGGTAAGGGTTTATTTCACAATCTCTTCATTATCCGAGGTTGTTTATACGTAATAATATATTGGGATCTCTTTATCATCCACATCCATGTTTCTTAAAAATGTATTTCAAATTTTTTTAATATTTACAAGAATCTGGGTTAATGTCATTCATACCCTTGTTTGAATTTTTATAAGTGGTTTATAAAGGAATCATTCCGTCGTTTTCCAAACAAGGTGCTTTTAACCTTTTCGACAGAATTAAGTTAAGAATGTTTTTTTAACTTATACGGCAGGTGCGACTATTTTTTGCCATTATAAAATATTCAAATCTTCCTTTACAGGTTTATAAGGATATTTTCAAAGTATATGTTTTCTTTTATAATTATGTGAATTTTAAATGATTTCAAAAAAATATATATTTCTCTCAAAAATATGAAAATCCAGTGCAAATGTATACGAATTTAACGCAAGCTTAAAAATGTTTTCAGAAAACTTGACTCTCGAGTGTGGTAGATAGGAAGGGATTGGGAGTGGACCCATCATGGCCTATAATTAGTCGAGCAGTCTCAGAATTAGTTATTTTGTTTTTAGAAGCTTGCATAATGATTTTAGAAAAACACTGGAGTATATTTTAGCAATTTTAAACGTAAGTATCTTCTAAAAAAATTGCATCGGTAGGTCTCATGAGACAACCTAGTGTCTTGGCACAAGGCCTTGAAAAAATCTTATTTGTAGTCTTGGCACGAGGCCTTGACTATGTGGTTATGATAGTCTGGCATTATGCATTCCATCATTATGAAAGTGGTTATTGATTTTTGCATGTGATTATTCGATTAGTAGAATAACCATGTGAATAAGTAAATGGCATTATTTTATTTTATTTATGCCATACTATGTTAAATGTTCAAGTTTAAAAGGATTTTTTTTAGTTATACATTGCCTTAAATGTTTATTCTTATTTATGAAAGTTTCCGCTATATTGTTATCCTTACTGGGCATTTGAGCTCACCCCTTTTCTATGTTTTATTTTTCCCAGGAAGTGAAGAAGTAAGTTATGAATGACCTGCAGGGATATTATGTGGGGATATGAGTGTGGATTATGGATACATTATGTTGTTGTAATAGTTTTTCATTTTATGATGTAATGTAAAACTTATGAATATATCGAGTGTTTCCAAGGCTACTAAACCAATCGGCCTTTCGAGATTTGATCTTTCTTGTGATCATTCCAATGTTACGAAGTAATGCACCGACTCTGGGTAGCTGGGGTCGGGGCGTTACAGTTGGTATCAGAGGAAGTTTAGTACAAACCTTGGAAGCTAGATTTAGATAAACTCTGATTAGAGCACGTAGACCTAAGATTAACTTTGAGGATTAGTATAGAAGAACTTCCTAGAATTTTGGTTTTGTAGATATTTTGTGAGTTTTCTGAGCAATACATCTCTGTCTGGATACGAGCAGGTAGAGGCGGCTCTTGCACAGATGTACCTAGGGGTAAAACCCGAAAACACCGCTTTGAGCTAGACTCGAATGGGAACTGGTGCACGACAACGGGCCTTGCTGCACTCTTGGTTACGACACTGCCGGGGGATATGCTTAGGATAACTCTCATTTTCTTTACAAATCATTTTGAAGGGATTATGAGTATATACTTCCTCAAAGAAAACATTCTTATGATTATGGATTATATCCATAAATAGTTCAATTTATGTTAAGTGTTTTATAAGTATGGGATTATGTATTTTGATTCATAAACTGATCTAGTTTATGCCATTGTTTAGAAATGGTGCCTAGTGAAAGAAATGGAAACCGTATCAATGCACGCACTCCATGTAGGGATTTCCCTCCTGCTCAAGATAATTATATTGGGGCTAGTGATGCAACTGGTTCCGATCAGCTAATCACCATACTGGGACAACTTACTCAGGTTATGAATAATAACCTTACCCGTATGGAGCAACCCGATCCGCAGCGTGGAGGATCAATGTTAGATCGATTCATGAGGCAACAACCACCAACGTTCAATGGGAATACAAATCCCTTAGTAGCCGAGCAGTGGATAAATTCCCTAGAGAAAATATTTCAGGCGTTGGGGAGCAGTGAAAGGGAAAAATTTATCATGGCAGTTTACCGCCTCACTGGAGATGCTGATCAATGGTGGTCATTGATTCAAAATACGAAGGAAGATGATGAAGTATCAAATATGGAATGGAGGGAGTTCAAAGATCTATTTTTAGAAAAATACTTTCCTCGCGACCATCGAGCAGATATGGAAAGGCAATTTCTGAGTCTGAGACAAAAGGAGGATGAGAATGTCACAAAGTATGAGGCTAACTTTACAAGGTTAGCGAGGTATGCTGGATATTATATTCGCAACCCAAGAAGTAAGATTGATCATTTCTTTGATGGGTTAAAACCATTTCTCCATCGAGTATTAGTCTCACAATCCTTTTCATCGTACGAAGACATTGTCTCATGTGCTATCATGACCGAAAAGGAATTCTCTAAGTCTTATGACTTTAAAGAAAAGCAAGAGAAGAAGAGATCTGCTGATCAGTCTGGCAATGGAAATAAGGGGAAGAAGGGAAAGGTTGAATATCCATCTTCTGGTAAATGCGGGAAGAAACATCCTGGTACTTGCTTGAAGGGAATGGGAGTCTGTTACAAGTGTGGTGAAAAGGGCCACCAAGCTCGTGATTGCAAGGGGAAGAAGGAAGCTACCAACGTTCAGTGCTACAATTGCAGGGAGATGGGGCATTATGAAAATGCATGTCCTAAGCGTCAGGAGAACTTACCTCAGAAAAGCCCAAGGGATCAAGGCCAGGCTTATGCTATCACTACTGCAGAGGTAGAATCTCCAAAAGACGTGGTGGCAGGTAATTTAATGGTTTCCTCAAGTTTAGCAAATGCATTATTTGACTCTGGATCGTCGCATTGTTTCATATCTTCCCAGTTTGCTAAGAAAATTAGATATTTCCAATTTGATTTAACATGGGAGTTGTCAGTTAAAACTCCTAAGGGAAGTATCATTGCAACAAAGTTTTGTGAATCAGTCCCCTTTAGAGCACATAAATTTTCTTTATCTGCTGATCTCATCGTCATACCTATGATTGAGTTTGATATAATCCTCGGTATGGACTGGCTTTTGGACTATGATGCGAAGATTTATTGTAAAAATAAAGAGGTTACGATTCTTGATGATAATGATAAGGAACACCTTATCTTTAGAGCAGAATCGTCACCACCTAATTCTTATTTAGATCCACCCCCAGTAGCTCAACTTAATTCAATTATTGGGGAGGAAGAGAATGAAATAACTATCGGTGAGGAAAGGAATGTTCAAATAGAGGATGTACCTGTTGTGAAAGAATTTGTAGATGTATTTCCGGAAGATTTACCTGGACATCCTCCAGAACGAGAAGTTGAGTTTTCCATTGATTTGATTCCTGAATCAAGGCCTATATCGAAGACCCCTTACAGAATGGCTACTGTATAGTTAGTCGAACTAAAGAAACAACTAGAGGAATTGAGTAATAAAGGATTTATTCACCCTAGTGTTTCTCCATGGGGAGCCCCTGTTCTTTTTGTTAAAAAGAAAGATGGATCTATGAGGTTATGTATCGACTACAGGGAGATCAATGCTATAACGATAAAGAACAAGTATCCCCTACCTCACATTGATGATTTATTTGACCAACTGCATGGAGCTCAATACTTTTCAAAGATTGACCTTCGATCTGGATACCATCAGTTGTGTGTGAAGAAGGAAGACATTCCGAAGACAGCATTTCGAACCAGGTACGGGCATTACGAGTTTACCGTAATGCCGTTTGGATTGACTAATGCACCCTCTGTATTCATGGATCTGATGAATAGAGTTTTCAAGGAGTATCTCGCTGAATTTGTGGTGGTATTTATTGATGATATCTTGGTATACTCCAAAACCTAAGAAGATCATGAAAATCACTTGCGCATTATCTTGAATACTCTGAGGAGGCATGAATTATATGGGATGTTTAGCAAGTGTGAATTTTGGCTTCAGGAGATTTCTTTTCTTGGACATATTGTCTCTAAAGATGGAATCTTTGTTGATCCTTCTAAGACCAAGGCAATCCAAGAATGGCCAGCACCTACGAGTATAACTGAGGTACGTAGTTTTATTGGTTTGGCAGGTTATTATCGACGTTCCGTCCATAATTTTGCCCGATTGGCTATCCCATTAACGAAGCTCACACGTAAAGGGGTTAAATTTGTTTGGACAAAAGAGTGTAAAGAATGTTTCAAAGAAATGAAGAGAAGATTAGTCAATGCTCCTATATTGACTCTACCATCGCGGAATGATGGGTTCGTTATTTATAGTGATGCATCGAAGAAAGGACTTGGTTGTGTCCTTATGCAGAATGATAGAGTTATTGCCTATGCATCACGACAGTTGAAAATTCATGAACAAAACTATCCTACTCATGATCTCGAGTTAGCAGCTGTGATAATTGCTTTGAAGATATGGAGGCACTACCTCTATGGTGAAAAATGTGAGATTTATACTGATCACAAGAGTTTGAAGTATATTTTCTCACAAAAAGAACTCAACATGAGGAAAAGGAGATGGCTTGAATTACTCAAGGATTATGATTGTACGA
The DNA here is from genome assembly GCA_963277665.1 of Viscum album. NCBI lineage: Eukaryota > Viridiplantae > Streptophyta > Magnoliopsida > Santalales > Viscaceae > Viscum > Viscum album. The sequence continues at coordinate 254,436,701 of OY728143.1, read as the reverse complement.
TACACTACCACCCGGGGATGGCAAACAAGGTGGCAGATGCTTTGAGTAGAAAAGACCATGGAGTTTTGAACAATATGAGAATTGAAAGGGATCCAATTTTCATGGATCTAGTGAAGATGGACATGGGAATAACCAGGGAAGGTGAAACATCAATGCTTTTTCAAATGGTTGCCAAACCATCTTTACTAGAAAGGATTAAGAGTTCTCAGACCGATGATGAAGAATTCCAAAAGAAGATTAAAGCTGTGAATGATGGGAGATTGAGAGACTTTTTGTATGAAGATGGAATTTTGAAATTCGGGAAGAGACTTTGTGTTCCCGATTTACCTGATCTAAAAAGGGAATTGCTGGATGATGCTCATAGTTCCAATTTCTCTATACACCCTGGGAGCACAAAAATGTATAGAGATTTGAAGGAACATTTTTGGTGGGACAACATGAAGAGGGATATTGCTGATTTTGTGTCAAGATGTATGGTTTGTCAACAAGTGAAAGCTGGAAGGCAACAGCCTGGAGGAGTCATGCAACCTCTTCCCATACCGGAGTGGAAATGGGACAATATTACAATGGACTTTTTCATGGGGATTGCAAAGACTCCTAGAAGGAATGATGCAATATGGGTTATTGTTGATCGTCTTACCAAGTCAGCACATTTTCTTGCTATAAGAGAAGATCTACCCCTGGAACGTCTAGCAAGACTATATATTAATGAGGTTGTGAGACTTCATGGAGTACCCTTATCAATTGTTTCTGATCGTGATCCCCGTTTTACTTCAAGATTTTGGAAAAGTCTTCAGAAATCCCTGGATATTGAACTTCATTTGAGCACTGCTTACCACCCTCAGACAGATGGACAATCAGAATGGACTATTCAGACCTTAGAAGACATGTTGAGATCTTGCACACTTGACTTTCAGGGTATGTGGGATCAATATTTACCACTGGTAGAATTTTCCTATAACAATAGCTTCCATTCGAGTATTCAGATGGCACCATATGAAGCGTTATATGGAAAGAGATGTCGTACACCAACCTGTTGGGATGATGTTGGTGAGAGAAAACTTGTAGGCCTAGAACTGGTGGAGTAAACGGTGGAAAAGGTGAAAGTAATCCAAAATCACATCAGAGCAGCTCAAAGTAGGCAGAAGAGCTATGCCGATAATCGAAGGAAGGATTTGGAATTTCAAGTCGGTGATCATGTTTTCCTGAAGGTATCTCCATGGAAGGGAGTCATACGTTTTGGTAAGAAAGGTAAATTGAGTCCTAGGTACATCGGACCCTTCGAAATTCTAGAGCGAATTGGGGTTGTAGCTTACCGATTGGCAATGCCGCCAAGTCTCTCCAAAGTTCACGATGTGTTCCACGTATCTCTGTTGAGGAAATACATGCCTGATCCAATGCATGTACTCACCTATGAAGAATTAGAACTGGAACCCGATCTTTCCTATTGTGAAGAGCCCGTCAGGATTCTTGATACGAGAGAACAAGTACTCAGAAACCGGACAACGCGTCTGGTAAAAGTTTTGTGGAGAAACCATAAGATGGAAGAGGCAATGTGGGAACCCGAGGAACTTATGATGAAGAACCACCCGAGTCTTTTCATGCGATAGTATTCTAGAAATTTCGAGGACGAAATTATTTGAAGGAGGGGAGAATGTAACACCCCAAGCTTCTACGGTACGCTTCTCTTTGAATAATGTGATAGCGTGTGTTGTACGCAACACCGAGTTCTAACAACCAATCAAACTAGCCGTTATGAATAGTAATACCTACTTTTTAAAATTATATATATTTTATATTTCAAAATGGACTTCATTTTTGGATTCGGAATATCTAATTTAGCCTAAGGTGAAATTTTGGTACTTTTCGGATAACTTTCATATTTTGATGAATAGTGAAAATTACTAAATTTTAATTAAAAACAACTTTTTTTAATCAAAATAATTAATAGTGATAAATTATGAATTTTAGTAGTTTTAAAGTATATTTAGAATATATTTTTACCATTTAATATAATGTTGGTCATTGGACATAATTTTACAATTAAACCGAACATAAACAAGTGTCAATCTTTTGATAGTTATTATCTCTTAAAAACACGCTTTTTGTTTTGACAGCGGGAATTAATTTTAAATTAATTTCTGCCACTTCTGTGTTTTGAATTTAGGAAAATGTATTCCATATTTGGAATCAGGATGTTCAAATTTTGTAAATAGGTAACTTTTATTTTTAGACATTTTGAATAATTACTGCGGTAAATATTTTATTTACCATGGTTAAGGGTAAATCCGGTAAATAAGGGTTAAAAAATAATATTATAATAATACTAAATTACCCTAAAACATGTCTTAACCCTATTGGTTGATACATGGTCGACCATGGGCATCTTTGGGTCGATTTTGGGACCCCATGGGTCCACTTGTAAGTGATAAGGACACTTTATTTTAATTAAGTTAAAATGAATACAAAAATGACACAAGCATATATCTTTTAGAAAAACAATTGTTACATAGGGTTATATATGTTGGATTTTAGATTATAAATATTAATTAGAAAGATAAAAAGATTTCTTAAATAATGATATTTTATTTATAATTTTTAGACATTAAATAATTTATTTTATTTATGACTCAATGATGATGCAGTAATTACTATAATAGTAAAAAATTAAAATAATTGATATTATAAATACCCAAATAAATATAATATGAAACTTTTAATGAATTAAACTAATTTTCTAGGATAATATGATATCTTAGGATGGATTTAATTTACTTTGTTCGAAGTAATCAATCTTTTATGAGTTTCACAAAAATCAACTATTGAATAGTGTCAAAATTGACATAAAAGAGTTCTTAAAAGAAATATTATATTATTAATTGATATTAAATTCCTAAAAATCTATTGTTCGGCCAAGAGACTTATATCATGATAGTTTCATCATTAATGGACCACTTGGGGTCGTTTGGATGTATATAGTACGTTTATTAACCATATTATATAAAAATACAAAGAGACATTGTAAAAGTGAAACTAATTAACTTAGAGTTAATACTTAAAGATAAGGTTAATATAAGTACCCAAACCTGTCTAAATTCTATTGGTTCAGTAATTTCCGACCTATCCCCACCTTAACCTTTGAATAATCAACTTTTTATCCATTAGAAACCGAATATTAATTTATTATAAATTAATATTTCTAGCTTTTCCAAAGGTGCCCCTCACCCCTCTTATAAAAGGGCACTCCTCCTTCTCATTTCCTCACACCTTCAAAGCCTTTTGGTTCGTCCAAACTCTGCCCAAATACTCTCCCGACATCCCTCACTACAACCTAGATGCCTTAGTTTGATCATAAATCCAACCTAAGGAGCCCTTTTGATCAAATCAAAAGGAAGAACCCAAAGAAGAGGTAATGTTTTCACCACCCCTTTTCAAGTTCCTTTCTTCTTCCACTTCTTCTTTCTTTGTTCTTACCATTCTAAAATAATAACTACAGTATCTCACATATACTGTGATGTTATTATAAATATGGTACAACCATATTCATTATTCTATCCACACTTTGAATAACATGTCACCATACGTGCGTACGTACGGCTTACCGTCTCCACGTCGTGGTGTAATTGTTATTCAATATAATATTATTTGGATGGGTATAATAATGATGTGTAACTCATGTAAATAATAAATATAACATGTTAAGGATTCTTTATATATGATATACCATCCATTTATATATTATTTTAATATCAAAAGAATGATATTGTCACTCGTGCGTACGTACGGACTACCGTCTCCACGAACGCGATGAGATTCATTCTCCATCGTATCCATTCAAGTATAATTATCATTTTATGATTTAAAAAATGATGTTTAAGGACTTGATATAATTCTGGATATGAATAATATAAAACCTATCCTTTACAAACATGTCTTACGTAACAAAACATATAAAAGAAAACAAGTAAGTTAACACCCGAAACAACGATAATACTAAGATATTATTATCAAATCAATATTAAAAGATCATATATGATATCATATTAATGTATATGATTCTTGTATAATTTAGTAACAATTATTTCACCATTATACAGGAGGTTAACCTACCCCAACCAAGGAAAAGTACAAGGTAAGGGATTTTCTTATCTCACTTTCAATTCCGTGAGATTTCCATTGTTCGCCACTAAATTATTGAAAGTGGTGTATTGTGTACTGCCATTTGATATATATTATCATGATTCTCTTTATATTCATGTTATTCTGTAAATCATTTGGTGGTTATTAACTTTTGGACATACGACTCAGTTGATTAACGTGGTAAGGGGTTTTCATCTCACTCCTTATTCCCATGAGATTCATGTCATATTGCCACCATCACCTTTTGTGTGGTGTATGTACTGCCCATAATTATATTCTTTGTGTAATACACTCTAATTTATGTGTATTTACATATTCATTGTATGATACCTCTTTCATTGGTTGTATGTTTCATAAGTTACCAAATTGGTAAGGGTTTATTTCACAATCTCTTCATTATCCGAGGTTGTTTATACGTAATAATCTATTGGGATCTCTTTATCATCCACATCCATGTTTCTTAAAAATGTATTTCAAAACATTTTTAATATTTACAAGAATATGGGTTAATGTCATTTATACACTTGTTTGAATTTTTATAAGTGGTTTATAAAGGAATCTTTCCGTCGTTTTCCAAACAAGGTGCTTTTAACCTTTTCGACAGAATTAAGGTAAGAATGTTTTTTTAACTTATACGGCAGGTGCGGCTATTTTCTGCCATTATAAAATATTCAAATCTTCCTTTATAGGTTTAAAAGGATATTTTCAAAGTATATGTTTTCTTTTATAATTATGTGACTTTTAAATGATTTCAAAAAAATATATATTTCTCTCAAAAATATGAAAATCCAGTGCAAATGTATACGAATTTAACGCAAGCTTAAAAATGTTTTCAGAAAACTTGACTCTCGAGTGTGGTAGATAGGAAGGGATTGGGAGTGGACCCATCATGGCCTATAATTAGTCGAACAGTCTCAGAATTAGTTATTTTGTTTTTAGAAGCTTGCATAATGATTTCAGAAAAACACTGGAGTATATTTTAGAAATTTTAAACGTAAGTATATTCTAAAAAAATTGCATCGGTAGGTCTCATGAGACAAACTAGTGTCTTGGCACAAGGCCTTGACAAAATCTTATTTGTAGTCTTGGCACGAGGCCTTGACTATGTGGTTATGATAGTCTGGCATTATGTATTCCATCATTATGAATGTGGTTATTGATTTTTCCATGTGATTATTCGATTAGTAGAATAACCATGTGAATAAGTAAATGGCATTATTTCATTTTATTTATGCCATACTATGTTAAATGTTCAAGTTTAAAAGGATTTTGTTTTAGTTATACATTTCCTTAAATGTTTATTCTTATTTATGAAAGTTTCCGCTATATTGTTATCCTTACTAGGCATTTGAGCTCACCCCTTTTCTATGTTTTATTTTTCCCAGGAAGTGAAGAAGTAAGTTATGAATGACCTGTAGGGATATTATGTGGGGATATGAGTGTGGATTATGGATACATTATGTTTTTGTAGTAGTTTTTCATTTTATGATGTAATGTAAAACTTATGAATATATATAGTGTTTCCAAGGCTACTAAACCAATCGGTCTTTCGAGTTTTGATCTTTCTTGTGATCATGCCAATGTTACGAAGTAATGCACCGACTCTGGGTAGCTGGGGTCGGGGCGTTACACTATGACTTGATGTTCACATGAATTAATTAGTTTATTTTGAAAATTTTGGATTAGTATATGATGATGATAGGGAGACTGGATATTCATTCATTGGGATTTGAAGTGATGAGTTGATAGGGGGATCTTGATGTATTTTTGAATGGTTCATATTATTTATAGCAATTATATAATTTAGGGAGTTTAAATTCCATTAGATATATAGTAAAAGTGATGGTGTAGATTTACCATGGGTTGAATGATTATTTTTTCTTATCTACTTTATTCATGGATGTGTTAGTATAGTCTATTCACATAGACATGTGGGGGTCTGTGGGGGCCTAATGAGTATATTTTTATTCTCATGAATATTACATGTTAATTGTTTCATATTTATATAATTTTGTAATTGTAGGTGTTAGGTATAAGTACCTCCTGTAAAAGGAGATCATTTAGTTTCGTAGTATTCCATCATATTTTATTTACATTCTAGGTATATTTAATGTTTTGGTCATGTTGTTTTCCAACATCTATCTGTATTGAGTATTTATAGTCTTGTATAATATTTCATGAATTTATTATACAATATTATTGTTTCAAATAATTTATTTATAAATTAATTAATCTTTTAGGTTCACACATGTGGTTTCATGGAGTTGAATTTAAAGGGTAATTTATTTCATTTGAGATATTACACTCTTTATATTAGTTGTTAACCCAAATTATATTGAAGGTAACATTGAAGTGTAATTCATGATCTCATAAAAATCCTATGTGGGTCTCAGTGTGATCTAGTTATGATATTACAACTTCTAATTATATCTTATAGTGAGACCGACAATCTAAATCCACGATCATTTAATGATCTTGGTTGAACATTTTCAAAATATTATGCATTTCATTTTTTCTAATATTTTTTCAAATTAATATGTTATTTCACTTTTATTATGTTTTATTTCTATTTGCAAAGATTATTATGTGTGGATATTTTCCCCAAGTATAATAAAAATCATGATATGTTTTTTCTATATCGTAATATATGATATGAGCATGTCATAATTCACAACATGCATGATAAATAAGGGGATATTGTTTTATATGATGTAAATAAGTCAATGTATTGCTTTTTTATCTAGTCGTATTGTATGAATTTATTAATCTAAATGAAAAATATGGTAGTATAAAGTTAAATATTAATAATCCATTATTCTTCTATGAAAGATACCATTAAAACCTTAAAAATCAATTCACATATGATTTAAGTGTATGGTCAAATTTTTACAACCAATTTTAATGAAATTCCATTTATTTTATGAATTCTCTAAAATATATCTCATAATATTAACTTATCCATAATAGATGTTATCATATCATGGGTTTAAGAAGGTTTATTCCCATGTGATGGGTAATTCAGCACATCTCGTAGATACACCACAGAGGGGGGAGTCCAATAGAAGACGCTTTTTGTTCTGTATCAAGATTTTGGTGGAATATAATAGGAGTTTCATATTCTATATATGGTATAATACATGTTCTTTATTTCATTATACATGGTTTTAATATTTCAGGAATTCTCAAAAATGGGAATTTTAGTTTTTTTGTTTTTCAACATCTATTATGTGTAAATTGATCCTTAGAAACCCATTAGTGGTATCGAACCCATTCCATGGTCATTTCATTCTATAAATCATATAGAAAATTAAAAAAAAAATATTTAATTATGGATATATTATTGTATATAAATGAAAAAAAAAGAAAATATGAACTATGGTTTGTCTTATGATACAAGACATTGTAATTTGTGATATGGTCGTCTCATATGACATATGATACCATAACCAGTGATGCAGGACATCCATTTAGGTTTTGAAATATCACAACATATGATATGTGAAGTTGTTTGATGTGGTGTAATTGCTCCATTTCATAAGAACAAAGCATCATGTCATAAGAGTGATATGATATGTATTGTCAAATAAAACACAATAGGCACCAAAGGAAATACCATTGCCACATATTGCAATATATGGATACCTTATAATATGATATCAAGTAAATATTTTTTATAAAATATCAACTATGCGTTGAATTGAATTGTTTACAAATCATATGAAAAGGTATATCATGATATTTATTTAATTTATAATGATTTTTATCTGATAATTAATCATAAAATGTTTATAATTAATTATTAAATGTTTATGAAACATTAAATAAATAAATATTCCATAAAGATTAATTTTTAAATTTAAATATCATTGAAATTATATTGAAGTACATATAAGTTTAATATAAATTATTTATAGGTAAATTATAATTTGGATTCATAAATTTTTTATAAATTATAAAATAAGTAAAATAATATAAAATGGATTATATTTAAAATCATGAATTTTCCATAATTTTTTAAATTGAATTATTTAACTAAAAATTAATTATTTTATGAAATTATTTAAACTAAATAAAAAATTGTTTTATAATTGACATGGTCATGGTTTAAATAAAAAATATTTTTTATTTTTTATGTTTACGGAATATAATGAATACCTCATTTATATAATAATAATATTTTAGTTATCACATATTTAAGTAAAATTTCATATAAATGATTATATAGAGAAGTTAAAATTTAATATAAATATAATATTATTATATCTATCTAACTATGGAATATATAAAGTTCATGGATAAATTAAAAATTATTAATAAATATATTTATTTTTGAAGTGTTCGAAAATAATTTATCTATTGTTTAACTATATAAATTTTTCATTCATTTATTTTATAGCCATGTATATTATTCATATATATAATTTTTATATTATGAGAATGTATATTCTATAGTCTAAAGGGTTAAACATCTTAAAATTTTCATACTTTCATTTTAGGAATTACATCCTAGGTATGATAATCGATTTAGTTTTTATTCTGTAATGAATTTGGATTTTACTAGGTCATGAGCTTAAATGAAGTGGTTATTATGATTTAAAAATATAAGGTATTATAATTATAATTTAATTTAATTATATTTGATTAAATTATCCTGTGGTATAAGGAATTTAGTTTGGACTAATCACTGAAATATAGGATTATTCCTTTTCTAGAAAAGAGGGGGTTGAATATCTGTTACTGGAAGATTACTCTTATGGAGATTATTAATTTCCTGTTATTCAAAGCCTTTACTTTAATGGGTTTCATGTACCTTATATAAGGGATGGAGATGAATGTGAATATATATTGTTTCCTTATTTTTTTTAGTAATAAAAGAAAAAAAGTTGTGTAAAAATTTATACATAATTATGGTTATAGCATATTGATTTAATGGAAGGAAAAAAATCCCAAACTAAATAATCTAAAATACGAATAAATATAAGGGGTGATACCTAAGATAATATGGTGAGATTAGATCACATTAAAAGTACTAGAGTTATATTACTTATAAATAAAACACACGACAATATCTCTACCATCAAACTGGGTAAGTAATTCCAAAGCTAGGTTCCCTTGGATTGTATTGTACATGGAAAAAAAGTAACGAAAGACCCTAATAGAATTAAATACTCATTTTTAGTATTTATTTGGTTTAAATTTATCTAGGTGACCCTAATAGTATTAGGATCCAAATTTTTTTTCTTTTATTTTAGTCACACATATCTAGGAGACCCTAATAGGTTTAGTTTACAATAGGAATGTAATTGAGTTTATCCGTATTATATATTAGATAAAGAGATGTATAATGTACCATCCAAGAGTTACATATAATATTATTGGGATATTTCACTACCTAAAAAAATAGGTGGTGAGAGGAACACCCGGTAAAACTCATTCATTAATTAAATATATATCATTTTCCACTAATGATATGATATAAACTAAGCAGGATTATTATTTTAGTAGAAACAAATTTATTAAGTGTCCTTATAAAAAAAATTAAAACAAGATATACATTTGATAACATCTTATGTTTTATACAATTTTAATCATCATCTAGTAACTTAACTATGATATAAATATATATAATTGGATAATATTAATACAAGAAACTTCTTAGAATAGTATATAAAAATAATAATTTTTATTCAAAAAGAAATAAAATAACATTGAATAGATAAAAAACATTCGAAGTAATTATCTATTGAATTTTTTCAACACTTGAATATAGATTCTTATAATAAAAATATATTAATTCACAAAATATTTTCTATAATACATATTCTATTTGTTAAGTTCATTCTATAACTGTTATTCGAAAACCTTTAACAATTTTGATGAGTTGGAGAAACAATTTCCCTCATTTTCTCAAAGTGTTGAGAATGGATAAATTATATAATAACATTTCTAAGTTATGGTTTTGTTTCAACATTAAAATTCGGCATAAGTTCACACAATAAGATAAAAATTTTGTTATAAATTCAAAAAAAGGTTTCCTTAAATAGCCAGTTAAGGTCATTGAAATCGAAAGTAGTATCATGAAATAATGAAATTGTATCCATATGATAATGTTATTCATAATACTTGAATGAGTTTGAGGAACTCTATGGAACATCCATGTTAGATACCAATTTTATAGAAACAAATATTCTGTTTTTAAGTCTATATGAATGATTTAGTTTTTTTCTCAGGGTAATTTGTTTATGGAATTAGAAAAACCAAATGGATATTGTATCTAGGATGGTTGGATGTGAAAAACATTGAAAACTTACACTCCAAAAGTCTGAATACAATGAGTTAGACTTATTATAAATGCTATAGAATCAATATTGGTTGATAGAGTGAGATTTTAGGCTATTCACACATTTTTTAGGGTATTCTTTCCTACTCTTGGACACACATATAGATTTAAGATGTATTTCAAGAATGGGATTTACCAATAATATGACCCAATATGGGTAATGTGATAATACCTAATGGGATAATGGACCTCTATATAGGGTAATGATTTTATAAGGAATATAACATGATAGATGGATTATCTATAGGTAATATTTTCCTAGAATAAAGGGACATCAAGAATCATTAGAATATATCCCGAAGGGTGACGGATGTAGATGATCTCGTGAGGAATATGGCCCCATGAGGATGAGTATAAAAGATGATATTGGATTTGAACCTCTCGGTGGAATTCTATATATCCCATTTAATGGGATTCAAATCCCAATTACTTTGGTATACACTATTTAAGGTTATATTATATGACCATACCATGATTTTTATCATTATAAAGTTAGGATATTATCATGTTGTTTTACGTGGTGTGAACAAGAGATAAGTCTTGTAGTTTAATGTCATTTTTTGAGGACATATATATCATTAAATGTATGACTATAGGTAATTGAGTGGGTATTACACATATAGGATCTCACAGAGATATAGCCTTGGGCATACACTAGTGGGAGGCCTAAATTGGAAGCATTTTAATTTTTTTAATGTAAGAATTAAATTAAATATATAATCATTCATGAGTCATGAATTGTGTGAGAAACATTACATAACAATTCACAATAAGATTAGAATGGGGCTTAGTTATTATGTCTTTATTTGGGATATATGTTTATTAATACACATAATAGGACTCTCATCCTCACATATTTCATAATACTGATAGGCATGGTGGGATCTGGAGGAAAGGGCAGTATTCCACTATAATAAATTCTATGACTTTCCCCATAAGGGATCCTCTAGGTGGAAGGATCAGTGAACAGAGAATAAATACATCATCAATAAAGGAGATACAACTCCAGTTTCTCCCTTATGGGGACCCTCATTAACAATGGTATCCATGATTTGGATCTACCTTAGTAATTTACCAATCTAGGGAAATATTTTTCCAACCTTCTTTTATCAATAAAATCCCTAATAAAGGGGTTGAATCCTGGTGTGAATGTATTGATCCTATATATATGGTATTTTTGGGGGAGAACATAATAATTATAATCCTAAATAGGATACATTGGTAAAGTAATTATCTACCATTGAAGTTAGTGTGTTCATGATTCCTTGGTATGGAAGAAAAAGGGGAATTATTTCCTTGACATGAATGAATTTTCACCCAAGTAAAACTAGGGTGATAAAAAGGCTTCACCCTAGTGGGACTTTGGTGAGAAAAAGGTTTCTCCCAAATTAGACTTGTGTGAGCAAGTGGCTTCTTCAAAATTGGGGTGATTAAGAAGTTATATCAAGTTGATAGAAAAAATAGTTTCCCCCCAAATGAATTTTTTGGTGAAGAAGTTCCCATGTGGTACTAGGGAATGATGAAAATTTAATAAATTGAACATGGTAGAAACATCACCCCAGTTATAAGGGGTCTTCATGAATTTTTTTTGGATGGATACTAATTAAGTTTACTATAGGGGAATGTTTCTTTTCTCTTGTGTTATAATACTAGGGATTAATCAGTTCCTCATAATGTTTATGGCGTTTAAAACAATTATAAAACTCAATTACCCAATAAATTAGTTAATTTCTTTTGGTTTTAGGTTTAATAATATATCTAAAGGGTTTAAAGGACTTGGTAGTGAGATTACGGAAAATAAATCTTTGATCCATCACTTAATCTTATAATATGTGTGAATTAGGATCCCAACGGTCTAATTTAATACAAATTTGGTGCCCCATGAGAAGGTACAGTTGTGCACAATTGGTGCACACAAGTGTGACTTGTAGAAGACACTTGGGCATGAAAGTGGTAAATATAGAAACCATTATTTTCTTACATTACATTAACATAATTTTAATGATAAACAACATAAAAACACTACACATCAAGGATCCAAATGATTAGTGTATTGGGAAAACTAGGACCATTCATAACATTTATAAAATAAAGCATAATCATTTATTTAATTCCTTCTCCTCTAGGTTCTTATTATCTCTTGACTTATCCTTAGTACAAGTAGTCAATTAAGGGAATACATCAAAAAGGGGGAGCTAAAATCCCAATAAGAGGAAAGATAAGAACATGAAACAATGTAACATGGGGTGTGAATAATCATAAAAATCATTTATATTATAGCATGAAATGCAGCTATGCATAAAAATGAAACATCATGTCTCAGTAGTTAACAACCACATATAGTTGTGAACAAAGAAAGCATCATGTTCAAACATCATCTCACTTTAACTCATCATATTCATCATTTTACCAAATGCATTGGAGCGATGTATAATTACAGGAACACCTATCACATTCAAACATTCATATTTTTCATTATAATTCTAGGGGCACCCAATACATCAAAACATTTTCATTATCATGAATGCCACATAGAAACTATGATAAAAATGAACATAAAATAACCCATATAAAGAAATGGGTTTCGCTTCATAAATCATAAATTCATGATCATTAGGCACCCAAAATAAATAGGGAATATCATTCTTGTAATAGAACCATTAACCTTGAGTGAAGAGTGATACAATGTTCAAGAAGTAAAAATTGGTGTGTTTATTTAAAAGAATAGTTCTTTTGGAAAACATCGTATTATTTATAAAATCAGTTAGAGGAAATTTATATCTCAAAAAAGGTCATATAAAAATGAATAGGTGATTTTTAATTCATATTCATACCAAAAATGGGTGGGAGGGGGGAAACCCATATAAAGAGAGTTGGGTTTGAGAATTCCCCTTATATTGAGTCCAAACAATTTATTCACTTTAAATTCTTGTATAACAGCAATATATTCATTAATTAACAATTACATAGCCTTAAATACGTAAATTTTATTTATTATGTTTTTATTAAGTTCTTTTATGGACCTTTGGATGAGTTATAAAGAATAAATTCACTGTTCAGAAGTATTAATTTTCTTAGCTTTTATGAACGGTTCACTTGTATTCATGAATGGATGTTTTTTTGAAATGTGGTTAAAATCCATAATTATTAATTTATATTATTAGTGAAATTATATAGATATAAATTATCATATAATTAATTTTTTTTATATACCATGAGGATGAATCATTAGATAAAATTTAATGATGATCGTTTTAGGTTAATTTGGTAGATTTTGGATCACAATGAACATGTTTTGTTGTATCATTTATCTTAATTTATAAAAACATTTTCCTAACTATAAAAGGGGTAAAAAATAAATATTAAAATATTTTTTCAACCATTTAATTTTTTTTATTGTCATCTGTGAAGGATTTTAAGTAAAATGGAAGTGTGTCACCAAAGATGTAGGTAAATTAACACATCACGAGCAACGACTTCACTTTTATAAAAAAGAGAGAGAGAATAGAGTGTGAGGAATATTATTCCATTAACAAAATATAATTCCATTATATCAATAATATTTTAGCTATAATGAAATTTGGATAAGAGAAGTTGAGGATAATAGAAGAAAAGAAATGAAATTTGAAAAATGAATTTGAAAGAAAAGTGATAGAGCAATTACCTCTTGAATATATCTTATTTGAGAGCCTCTTTACGGGAGAGGTTTTGAACTTTTTATGAGACCAAGGGATTATGGAAGTGGGGTAGAATCTTGGGATGATGTTTTTGTATAATTTGGAGTAGTCACAATTCGTTAGAGGGGTGAGGAAATGAGGTTGTGAGTGGTGGTATTTATAGTGTATGGGAGAGGGGTTTTTGCAATATTATATTCATTAATTTATTATTTCTCCACAAGATAATAAATACTGAGGATTATTGTGGCTAAAAATATTAATAAGTGCATGGGAGATCAAAACAATGGCAATTTACATCATCCATGACCCACGTTTGATGCAAAAATTAATTTATTTAGCATTTTTGTAAATTATCAAATTTGACTATTCACCAAAAATTAAGGTATTTCTGAAAAATAGAAAAAATTCACTCGAGCAATTTTTTGACATGTGGAATCATAAAAACGAACTCCAATTTTCAAAAATAATTCTATAAATATGAATAATTTTATTTTTAACTAAAATTATAATTTTCTTGAAAAATACAGATCTTAAAATTAAAATTGATTTTATAATGGTTTCAAAAAATTACATAAGGTCTTATAAAATTATCTTAAAATAACATGACATAAAAATTTTAATTTATGAATATTTTTTAGGAAAATAAATTTTCTTTAAAATTAATTAATTATTTATAATTATATATTTATGAATTTCAAAAACACCAATACTTTTACTATGGACATATTATCACTTATGAGGTACCTAAATTTTATTTATACAATCATGTTTGAGGTTACTATTCTTTTTGATGATTTATGATTCATAAGGTTCATATTACTTTTCATAAGGGCAGGTTACTATTTATAAGGGTAGGTTACTATTAACAAAAAATTATGTTTTTCCTATTAGAATCCAAACATCTTAATGATCAAAACCGTGAATGTCATATTTTTGAAATTCAAAACCCATAAGTGGAAAATTCATGTTTAAACATCCCATAGTAGTTCTTTTAAGCATGATGTGTAATTGTTTTCCTAATGTGATTTTATATAATTACTACATTACTACAATAAGGTAGAAATTTCATTGATAAAGGTTTGGGTCGTTACATTCTGCCCCCCCCCCCCTTTAAAATTTCACACTCGAAATTTTGTTTTATATAAACAGGTGAGGGAACTTCTCCTTCATCCTATCCTCTAGTTCCAAATTTTCTTATTCTTACTTATGGATTCTATAAAATTATTTGACAAGGTGGTTTTTTTTGTTGCATAAGACCTTATCTATCCAGTCTAGAATCATTACTAGGTGCTCTAAATATGAGAGATTATCTTCTAGTCATACCACCACTGAGTTTAGGATATGTGATGGATCTGGAATGTACTTTATTAGGTGTGATACATGAAACAAATCATGAACTTGATCCATATTCAATGAAAGTGAAAGCTGATTGGCCATGGCTCCTATGTGTTCAAGGATCTCAAAGGGGCCAATGTACCTTTGGATGAGCTTTACTTTCTTTCCAAACCACAATACTCTCTTCCATAGTGATATTATAAGGAATACTTTATCTCCAAAATAGAACTACAATTACCATTGATGGTTGTCAGCATAGCTCTCTTGCTGACTCTGAGAAACTTTGATATATTTTTGGATGACTTGAACACTCTCTGTCATCTCTTGCACAGGATAAGTTCCAAGTATCTTTATTTCTCTATCTTCATCACAACAGGTTAGAGTTCTACATCATTTTCCATACAGATCTGCATATGGAGCCATCTGAATACTCGAGTAAAAGCTATTGTAGTATGGGAACTCAAACAATGTGGGATGTAGATCCCATACACCTTTGAATTCTAAAGATTCATATCTTATCATATCTTCAATCGTCAGAATAGTCTTTTTAGATAGGCCATCGGTTTGGGGGTGATAGGTCGTGCTGAAATTCATTTAGTACTCAAATCATATTGAAGACTCCTCTAGAATTTAGATGTGAATCTAGGATCACGATCAGATATAATTAAATGTGGAACCCCATGTAGTCCTACCACTTCCATCACATATATATTTTCAAGTTGTTCGAGCAAGAGATCTTCCGAATTATAGATAATGTGTGAATTATTGGTGAGTTGGTCAACCACAACCCATATCACATTATTTCCCTTGGATGTCTTCAGGAGACCCATGACAAATTCCATAGTGACATTCTCTCATTTTCACATGGTTATATGAAATGGTTACATAATCCCTTTTTAATTTTGTCTCTCTACTTTAACATTATGACGTATTAATCACCTTGAGATATATTCAGCAATATCATTCTTCATATTGTCCCACCAGGAGTGTTCTCAGAGATCAAGTTACATGTTGGTGCTACTAGGATGGATAGAGAAAGTTGAGCTATGTGAATTATCAAATAGCTCCTCCATTATACTAGGTTATGATGGAACAAAAAACCACTTTCCAAATGGAATCACACCATCATCATCAATATGGAACTCTGGTAGATTCCCTTCCTTTACTACATTCAACCTAATTTTTAGATCTAGATGATCCCTTTTTTATTCCTTGATGTTTTCATGGATAGATGGTTGGTATATCCTTTGGGAAAGGTAGGATATATTCACTACCATTATGATTTCAAAATCCATCCTCTTCATATCGATAATGATAGGGTCTTTCTCAATATGCAACATGGATAGAGTTTCAAGTTATTTTCTACATAAAGAAATAGCTACCTTGTTCACCTTTCCAGGATGAAAGGGTGAAGAACAATTGTAATATTTGATTAGCTCAACCCATCTCCTTTAATGTATGTTGAGCTCCATTTGTGTGAAAATATACTTTAGACTCTTTTGATCATTTTATATGTCACACTTCTCACCATATAGGTAATACCACCATATTTTCAAGGAAAATATCATAGTTTATATATTTATATCATACTTCAAGTACTTCCTCTCATGAATCTTCAACTTTCTTGAGGAATACGCTATCAAATTATAATTTTTCATGAGTACATAACCAAAGACATTCTTTGAAGAATCATTGTCTGTCATCTGCATCCAACACAATGTAGTGCGGGCATAGCTCGTGCAGGGGTGAGTATGCGCTACTCAGTAGGGACCCCGAGACCCCCGAAGGTCTCCCAGAATCCACAAAGGATAATCCACAAAGTAAATATACAATCACAATGTAAAATCCAACACTACTTAGGTATATGCCCATACATATACCTAATCCATCAATTCCAGTTCGGCTCCAACATCTGATCCCAAGTTCGATCACGTCTACACAGGATAGTACAACCCAATCCACACAGGAAAGTAAGTCAATCATATCAAAGATAATAATTGAAAGTCAAGACTCAGCTCACACAGGTATACTTCTTCGTAAGGTGATAGAGATGATCAGATATACCCACTGATTCATCTAAGCTGGGACCCACGTAGGATACAAAAACCAGCTACTCTGCCAGACCCACGTAGGATACAAGAACAGAGTCAAACACTACCGGACCCACGTAAGATACACGAACAGTAGTACTGCTAGACCCAAGTAGGATACAAGAACAGTAGTCTTCACAGTTGAACCCACAGAGGATTTCAGTATGGTCTTCATCGCTGCTGAACCCACGGAAGATTTCAGTGTAGTCGTCATCGCTGCCAAACCCACAGAGTATTTTTGTGCAGTCATCATCATCATCACAGTCGCAGCCAGCTCTAGGGTTCCCGCACACAGCAAACTCGATTCCAGGAGGGTCCGCTCCACGAGCCAAGGGGGTCGATACATCAACTGACATGTAGTCAAGATTTAATGTATCCCAAAGTTCCATCTCAGAAAAAATAACTCAACGTGACAAACGGCGCGTCAATCGGACGCCCGGTCTAAGAGTTATTGGCTTTTTAGTTCCAGGGGCCCGGTTGGTTTTTAAGTCAAAACCAACCTGACCGCACTCCAACTGCGTCCAAACCTCGAGCGGAGTAAGCCAAAAGGTCCATATCACTAAGATGAATCCAACAAAGTCAACGGCACGTCAATCGGACGTCCGGAGCTCATGTTATAAGTGTTTCGGCTCCGAGGGCCCGGTTGGTTTCGTGATCAAACCAACCCGTCCACACCCAAATTTCCCTTAAACATCGAGTGTAATATACCGAAACGACCGCCTCGATCAAAAGATCAAATCTCAACTAACGGTGCATCGATCGGAGGTCTGTAGCCCAATATACGGGTGTTTGAATGGAACTGTCCGGAAATAGGGGGTTTTGGGCCCGGACCGACCCGGCCCAAGACCCCCTGGGACGGCCCGAACTGGGTCGACCCGAACCGGGTCTGGGTCTGGCCCATTAGGGCGCGGCCCAGCCCAGTGGGCGTGGCCAAGCACGGTGGGTGCAGCCTGGCCCAAACAGCGCGGCCCGGCCCGGCCGGTTGGCCTGCAGCGGGCGCGGCCCGTGTGTGGCCAGCTCGGCGTTGGCCGAGCCGAGCGGAAAAGGGGGGGGGGGTACTGCCCCCCTAATTGAAACTGCGGCCCCACGTGGGGGTCTCTCCTTTTCTAGCTGGGGGTTACGACCCCCGGCCTTCCTTCCTAAATGGTCGGCCCGGCCCGGCCGGCCAGTGCTGCCATCGCGGGACCCCGCGGTCCCGCCCCTCCGAGGGGTCGGCGGCCGGCGGTTCCGGCCGCCCCGCCTTGCACCGCCGTGGCCTTGTCCAACTGGCACGGTGCGACGGCACCACGCCCCTCCACCGCGGCCCCTCTCCGGCCACGGCATCTTCGTGGTTCTCCGGCACGGCGCGACGGCACAGCGGCTTTGTTTGGCTTCAACGGCGCGGCGCGACGGCCCCACGCTTCTTTGCTTGTTCCTCTTGCTTCTACACGGTGACGTTGCACCGCACTACCTTTGCTCGTGCCGTAACATGTACAACGTCAAAGGGGGAGGAGGGTCGGCGGTTTTCGTGCGGTCTGACCTCCTCCCATTATAATGATAACATGCGTCACAAGAATAACAGTCGATGAACGACAAAGAATTCATGAACAAAAATTAACCCCTACCTCAATGAAGTCGTCGAATGAGGTTCGTCATGAAAAAACATCGCGGAATATGGCGTCGCGGAAGGAGGCTTCATAAGCATCGTCGACGTCATGGTACACGGAATCACGGAGAAGAGGATCATTGGCATCGCGGTACATGGCGTCGCGTCGTCGATCTTCGAGGATTTAGTTTTCTTCATTGTCCTTTGTTAGAGGTCGGCGTTCTTCGTCAGTGCCGGTGCGTTCTTCACGTTCTTTAAGGGGGAAGATGAAGTTCTTCGTGGAACTCTCCCTATCAACACAATGAATCAACCCCTAATGAAATAAGACTTTGTCTTATTTAATTACCAAACACAAGCCAACATTCCATTTGAAATTCAAAAGAATTCATTCAATTAACTGAATTAATTGAAGAGTCTTAAGAGTCCAATTAATGTGAGATTTGACTTGCCATTTAATTAGGGTGTGGGTTAGTTACAAATTAAATGCAAGAGATGGAGGATAAAGGGATTTTAAGGGGTGGGGCTCATGTGGTCCCCACTTCACTAATACCCTACATAGAGAGGTTAGGTTTTAGTGGGTCCCATTCCAACATCCAAGAATAGTTTAAAAATAATTAGAATAGAAATAAAAATTGTAGCACAATATTTTATTTCATTCTTTAGTTAACCCATTTATTTAAAAAACTCACCCGAGCAAATGAAACTCCAGAAAAGGTGTTCCTAAGCAATTACCGTTGCTGCAATTCCATCGGTGTCCTCGGATTTTGATTCCGAGCACCGGTTAAAAAGTTAGGAAAACCCGCTCGTTTGTTCACTGAACGTACCTGAGCTAAACTTTGGAAATTGATTTCGGGCACACCAGGCCTCGGAATCAGGTGCCGTCAGAAACTGCGTACTCGTAAAATCCCAAAGAAATTTAAGAAAAATATTTTCCTTGAAATTTAAGGGTCTTTACATTACTCCAACCTCAGGTATTTACATCCCCGTAAAGATACATCAAAAATTAGGGGAACAAATGAGGGTACTGAGCATGCATCTGAGCCTCTCGCTCCCAAGTTCTCTTATGAAGGTTCTCGTGCTGCCATCTGATTCGCACTAGAGGAATCTACCGCCCACGTAGAACCTGCTCCTGTCGATCCTCGATCTCCACCGGGACCTCCGCAAAAGTCACCCCACCGTCAAGGTCTATCTTTCCATGGTCGATAATATACGTCAGGTTGTTCACGTATCTCCTCAACTGAGATACGTGGAAGACGTCGTGCACACGGTGCAACTGAGGTGGGAGAGCCAGGCGATAAGCCACCTCACCTATCCTGCTTAGAACCTGGAATTGTCCGATGAAGCGCGGAGATAACTTGCCTCCCCGGCCAAATTTCCGTAATCCACGTCGAGGTGAGACCCGTAAGAAGATGTGGTCGCCATCCTCGAACTCTAGTGATCTCTGCCTCCTGTCAGCATAAGACTTCTGTCAGCTCTGAGCTATCCTCATCCTCTCCTGGATGACCTGGACATTCTCTGTCATGGCTTGGACAATCTCTGGTCCCACAAGTGCTGAATCCCCTAGGTCTGTCCAACATAGAGGTGATTTGCAAGGTCGGTCGTACAATGCCTCGTATGGTGCCATCCCGATGGTGGAGTGGTAGCTGTTGTTGTACGCGAACTCTACCAAGGGTAGGTGGTCCTCCCAGCTGCGACCAAAGTGGAGGACACATGCACGGAGCATGTCCTCAAGTGTCTGAATGGTCCTCTCTATCTGACCATCTGTCTGTGGGTGAAAGGCGGAGCTCAGACGTAGCTGCTTCCCGAATGCCTCCTGCAACCCCTTCCAAAGCCGGGAAGTAAAGCAAGCATCTTGATCAAAGATGATAGATGATGGAACACCATGAAGCCATAAAATATTCTGAACATATAGGCATCTCAATCTCTCCACTGAGCCCTTCTCTCTGATGGGTAAGAAGTGGTCCAACTTGGTGATTCGGTCGACAATCACCCAAATGGAGTCGTGACATCTGTAAGTACGTGGAAGTAAAGTCACGAAATCCATAGATATGTCGTCCCACTTCAACTCTAGGGCCTCCAAGGGCTCCACCAAGCCTGTTGGTACCTGGTGCTCTGCCTTCACCTACTGGCAGGTGAGGCATAGAGAAACGAACTCTGCCACAGCCTTCTTCATACCCGGCCACCAGTGCTGTCGTCACAGATCCTGGTACTTCTTTTCCACTCATGGATGTACCGCTAATGGGGAAGTGTGAAACTCTCTCAGCACCTCCTCCTGTAAAGAAACTGGTACCATGGTACATCCTCTGAAAAGGAAGACGTGCTCTCCTCCCACAGAGAATCCTTTAAGTGCATGTCCTGAGGATATATGTGCACGTTGTGTCTCACAGTCAATGTCTCCACGTTGTTCCTCTTTGACCCACTGTAGAAGTGGAGGAGTGACTGAAGAAAGTATGCTCCATCTCTATCCACAAAGGATATATGCAAAGAGGCTAGCTGCTCTGTCTCCTCCCTGAGTAGCTGAATGCTCGTCCTCCTTCTGAGAGCAGCGACTACTACATTCCCCTTTCCAAGAGTATAGATTATCTCAAAGTCATGGTCCTAGAGGAACTCAGGTCATCGCCGCTGTCTCAGGTTCAGGTTCTTCTGCGAGAAGATGTACCAGAGACTCTATGGTCAAAATAGACTGTAAAGCGCTCGCCCATCATATAGTGTCGCCTCATCTTCAGAGCGAAGACCACTGCTGCTAACTCCAGGTCATGGGTAGCATAGTTCTGCTCATGCTGCCTCAACTGACGTGATCCATAGGCAATCCTGGCCCGCTCCTGCATCAGGACACATCGGATTCCGATCCCTGATGCATCGCAGTAGACTACGTACCCTACTCCCTCCTCCGGTTGCCTCAAGATTGGTGTGCTGGTCAATCTCTGTCTCAGCCCCTAGAAGCTTTGCTGGCATCTATCTGACCGCATGAAGGGTTTACCCTTCTTCGTCAAAGCTGAAAGTGGTTCCGCAACTCTGGAAAACTCTGGCCCAAACTTTTGGTAGTACCGAGCTTGACCCAAGAAACTCCGCACCTCCATCACGCTCCTGGGAGGATCCCAAGCTAGAACTACCTCGATCTTCGCAGGATCCGCCGCAACTCCCGCCTCAGAGATGATGTGTCCCATGAAGTGGACCTCACATAACCAGAACTGACACTTCAAGAGCTTTCCATAAAGATGGTGCTCTCAGAGTGTGTCTAGTACATCCCACAAGTGGTAGGAGTTCTCCTTCTCAGTGGTCGAGTATATCAATATGTTGTCAATGAAGACCACGAAAAATCGATCGAGGTATGGATGAAAGATCATGTTCATGAGACTCCTGAACACTACTGGAGCATTGTTTACGCCAAATGGCATAACTAAAAACTCATAGTGGCCATACCGACATCTGAAGGATGTCTTCTGCCCATCCTCATCCCGAACTCTGAGATGATGATAGCCTAGCATGAGGTCTATCTTCGAGAACCACCGTGCTCCCTTGAGCTGATAGAAGAGGTCGTCAATCCTCGGTAGCAGATACTTGTTCCTCACATTCACCTGGTTCAGGAAACGATAGTCGATATACAGTCACAAGCTCCCGTCCACCTTCTTGGTGAACAAAATCGGGGAAGCCTAGGGTGAAACACTGGGTCAGATGAATCCCTTCCTCTGCAAGTCCTCCAGCTATACTCGTAGCTCTCGAAGCTCAACGGGAGCCATCTGATATGTTTTAGTGGATATTGGGGCTGTCCCGGGGTACCGGTCAATATAAAAGTATACCTCTCTGCGAGGAGGTATTCTTGGAACGTTGTTAGGAAAAACATCCACATAATGATCCACCACTATAGGAAAACTCGGACTCCGCACGTCAAATTCTCCTAGGATGAGGCTAGCCAACTGATGAGTGGTGGTTTGTACTCTCCTCTGCATGAGTCCATCCTATTCTTCAAAGGTTCCCTTCTCACCGATGAAGGTGAACCTGCTCCCATAGGTGTGAACACACCGCACCTTGCGCCTAATACAGTGGATCTGATCATGGACTGTAGATAACCAATCCATGCCCAAGATGATGTCGTAAGGCCTCGACACCGCTATAAGAATATCCCAACCGAAGCTCTCGCCTCCTAGAGTAAGCTCACACTACCGTCACTAGTGCGTAATTTTCGAGTCTGCTCCCATAGGAGTCTCTATCCGTAAGGATCAAGCCAACGGCTCCGTCAGAATCTCCGAGCTCCGAACAAAGGCAGTGGCAATGAATGAATGACTCGCCCATGTGTCTATAAGAACTGCAGCAAGGGTGGAGTAGACACAGATAGTACCTCGAATCATCTCTGGCATGCCATGTTCATAGGCCTCTGTTGCCTGAAGCTGAGCCTGCCTCTGCCCGCCAGCTCCCTGTGATCGGGGTGGACCTCCTGGTGGTGGTGGTGGTAAGCCTCAAAGTGTCGCCCACCACCTGCTGCTCGGCCATCTCCCCTGCCTCGTCCGCCTGCTCTCGACGGACCGCCATGGTCGACCCTCTACCTCTGCTTGGGTGGCCCCACAACCATATGCTTCTCCTCTGCACGGCGGTTCGGGAAGTCACGAGCCAAGTGGAAATGCACGCCGCATGCGTTGCACTGTCTGCTCCTCGGAAGGCAGGCTCTGCGTCGCGTGCCCCGCACCTCTGATCCAGTGTCCTAAGGTCGTCCGCTTGAAGTTATGGTCTTCCTGGACCCCTGTGAGGTCCATCGACTGCCAGTTGCAGACGACTCTGCTACGTGCCTCCCTACGGTAGGTCTCGCTGCTAGATTAGGCTCAACAAGAAATCTCTCTAAGAGAAGAGATCGCACCAGTACTCGTGCTTGTTTCAGTATGCTGAGGGAGATCATCGATGCCCTGATCTCATTCCTCAGTCCCTGCTCGAAGGTCCGGGCCTGGAAGAATGGGTTTCTTACCATGTTCATCGAATAGCGTGAGAGATCGGTAAATCTCGCCGAGTACTAGCCGACCGTCATGCAGCCTTGCCGCAGCTGTAGTGACTCCTGGATGCACACCGCACAGAGGGTGGCTGGGACAAACTACAAGCGGAAGAGTCTCTCAATGTCCATCCAGAGGAGTGATGCCTCATCGTGCACCTGAAGCATCAAGCTCCACCATCTTCCTGCTACCGCGTGTGGGAGGCTCGCTGCAAGGATCACCATGATGTCAGCTGGTGTCCCCACTAACCTGAAAACTAGAACAACCACCTCCAGCCAATCATCAGCTTCCTGAGGGTCCATCCCCCCACGGAACCTGGGAGGTATCTGGTGCTGAAACTCGTGCAGTGCACTAAGGTGACATGCACTCTCAGCGGCTGGGGCTTGTGGCATCGGTGGCTCGGTGGGTAGAGGTACCGCCGGTGCCTCCGCTAAAAAAGGGACCTGCACCGAGGCCTCATCCCTCAGTGGGATATCGTCTTGCACAAATCTTAGAACCCTAGCTGGCTACCGTCATGGGGCCATCCTGAAAAGAAACAGGTGTGCCATGGTCAAACAGTATACCTGGTGAGCTGACAAAAAGTAATCATGAGGAAAACTTTTGAAACACACATGCAATCAATGTTTTCATGCATTGAGTTAGAAATCAAAGTTCAGGGTCCTGGTGTACGGATTCGTCAGCTGCCGCACCAACACTGGACTCCCTGGACTGATAACCACACTCAACACTCTTAACACTGTTGCTTCACATAGAAGAAAGATCAGAGTCCTGAGTTCTGTGGTAGAACCGAACTCCTCTGATACCAATTTGTCATGGCCCGTCCTCGGGACCCATTCCGTGACTACCCCAAGCTCACCTCCCATAGGCTAGGGGTTGTTGACTAGCACTAAGGCGTAAATACCGACAAAAATGGGAAGGCATTGCCTTTATAAAGTAAACCATAGAGTAAGCAAGAACAATTATACACTAAGTAAAACTAGGTACAATAGTAAGTGCGGAAAGTAAATGGTCCAGAATACAAACCCAAACTGAATGTAAAGTACAACTAGAAGGAAAGTACATTAACTGAAACTAAAGCAGCAACGTCAAGCCGACCATTGGAAGTCCCACCTGAAGGGTGGGTACAGATAGCATCCTCAGCTCCTCGGGTCCAGCTGTGTGCTCCGTGTATGACTCGCCCAGCGGTCCACCTCCAGGTACTAACTTGCTCCACAAGCCTCAACCATGATCAGCGCTGTCTGTCGTCTGCATCCAAAACAATGTAGTGCGGGCATAGCCCGTGCAGGGGTGAGTATGCGCTACTCATTAGGGACCCCGAGACCCCCGAAGGTCTTCCAAAATCCACAAAGCATAATCCACAATGGAAAGATACAATCACGATGTAACATCCAACACTACTTAGGTATATGCCAAGACATATACCTAAGCCATCAATTCCAGTTCGGCTCCAACATCTAAGCCCTAGTTCGATCATGTCCACATAGGATAGTATACCCGAATCCACATAGGAAAGCAAGTCAATCATATCGAAGATAATGATTTAAAGTCAAGACTCAGGTCACATAGGTATACTTCTTCGTAAGGTGATAGAGATGATCAGATGTAGCCACTGATTCATCTAAGATGGGACCCACGTAGGATACAAAAACCAGCTACTCTGCCAGACCCACGTAGGATACAAGAATAGAGTCAAACACTGCCTAACCCATAGAGGATTTCAGTGCAGTCATCATCGTCGTCGCAGTCGCATCCAGCTCTAGGGTTCCCGCACACAATAAGCTCGATTCTGGTAGGGTTCGCCCCACGAGCCAAGGGGGTCGATACATCAACTGACACATATTCTGGAGTTGATGTTTCCCAAAGTTCCATCTCGACAAAAGGAACTCAACATGACAGACGACACGTCAATCGGACGCCCGGTCTGAGAGTTATTGGCTTTTTCGTTACAGGGGACCGGTTGGTTTTTAAGTCAAAACCAACCCGACCACACTCCAACTGCGTCCAAACATTGAGTAGAGTAATCCAAAAGGCCTTTCTCACTAATATGAATCCATCAAAGTTGACAGCACGTTAATCGGATATCCGGAGCTCAAGTTATAAGTGTTTCGGCTCCGAGGGCCCGGTTGGTTTGGTACTCGAACCAACCTGACCATACCGAAAGTTCTACGAGACCTTGAGTGTAATATACCAAAACGCCTTCCTCGATCCAAGGATCGCATCTCAACTTATGGTGCATCGATCGTAGGTCCGTAGCCCAAGATATGGGCGTTTGAACGGAACTATCCAGAAATAGGGGGTTTTGGGCCCGGACCGACCCGACCCAAGACCCCCTGGGTCGGCCTGAACCGGGTCGAACCGCAACGGTTCTGGGTCCGGAACATTAGGGCGTGGCCCGGCCTGGTGTGGCCGGTTGGCCTTGCGCGGGCGCGGCCCGTGTGTGGCCATCTCGGCGCGGGCCGAGTCGAGCGGAAGGGGGGGGGGGGGGGGCGCTGCCCCCCTGATTGAAACCGTGGCCCCACGTGGGGGCCGATCCTTTGCCATTTGAGGGTTATGACCCTCGGTCTTCCTTCCGAAATGCCCCGGCTGGCCGGTGTTTCCCCCACGAGACCCTACGGTCCCGCCCCTCCGAGGTGCAGGGGCCGGCAGTTCCGACCGCCCCGCCTTGCACCGCCGCGGCTTTGAGCTGCGGCCTTGTCCAACCGGTGTGGCGTGACGGTGCCACTCCCATCCACCGCGGCCCCGCTCTGTCCGCAGCCTCTTCATGGTTCTCCGGCATGGTGTGATGGTGTTGCGGCTTTGTTCAGTCTCAACGGCGCGGCGCAAAGGCGCTGCACTTCTTCGCCTGTTCCTCTTGCATCCGCGCGGTGCCGTTGCACAGTGCTGCTTTTGCTCGTGCCGTAACAAGTACAACGTCAAAGGGGGAGGAGTGTCAGCCATGTTCGTGCGGTCTGACCTCCTCCCATTATAATGATAACAGGCGGTGCAATAATAACAGTCGATGAACGGAAAATAATTCACGAACAAAAATTAACCCCTACCTCGATGAAGTCGTCGAACGTGGTTCATCTCATAAAAAAAACGTCGCGGAAGACGGTGTCACAGAAGGAGGCTCTGTAAGCATCGTTTATGTCATGGTACACGACATCGCAGAGAATAGGATCGTCGGCGTCGCGGTACATGGCGTCAAGTCATCGATCTTCGAGGAATTATCGTTCTTCGTCGAAGGTCGGCATTCTTCGTCGGTGTCGGTGCGTTCTTCGCGTTCTTCAAGGAGGAAGATGAAGTTCTTCATGGAACTCTCCCTCTCAACACAACGAAGCAACCCCTAATGAAATAATACTTTGTCTTATTTAATTAACACACACAAGCCAACATTCCATTTGAAATTCAAAATAATTAATTCAATTAATTGAATTAATTGAAGAGTCTTGACAGTCAAATTAATGTGAGAGTTGACTTGGCATTTAATTAGGGTGTGGGTGAGTTACAAATTAAATGCACGAGAGGGAGGTTAAAGGGATTTGAAGGGGTGGGGATCATGTGGGCCCCACTTCACTAATATCCTACACAGAGAAGTTAGGTTGTAGTGGGTCCCACTCCAACCTCCAAGCATAGGTTTAAACTACATAGAATAGAAATAAAAATTGTACCACAATATTTTATTTCATTCTTTAGTTAACCCATTTATTTAAAAACCTCACCCGAGCAAAAGCAACTCCAGAAAAGGTGTTCCTACACAATTACCGGCGTTGCGATTCCATTGGTGTCCTCGGATTTCGAATCCGAGAAACCGTTAAAAAGTTAGGAAAACCCTCTCATTCGTTCACTGAACGTACCCGAGCTAAACTTCTGAAATTGATTCCGGGCACACTAGGCCTCGGAATCATGTGCCGTCAGAAACTGCATACTCGTAAAATTCCAAAGAAAATTAATAAAAAAAGTTCCCATGAAATTTATGGGCTTTACATTTCTTACATTACATTTAAATAAGTTTAATGATAAATAATAAAAAAACATTACACAATGATGATCCAATGTTTTAGTGTCTTTTGAAAACTAGGACCACACATTGAATTTACAACATAGAGCATAAAAATTTATTTAATTCCATCTTATCTATATTCATATTGGCTCCTAAATTATACTTAGATCAAGTATTCACCTGAGGATATAAATCTAAAAGGGGTGATCTAAAATCCCAATAATAGGATAGATAATAATATGGAACAATGTAACATGGGGGGCATAATCAAAACATCATTTCTATAATAGCATAGAATTTGGAAATGCATAAAAATGAAAAATCATGTCTTAGTGGTTAACTACCACACATAGTTATGAACAAAGCTATCATAATTTTCATACATCATTTCACTTTAAATCATGAGATTCATCACTTTACCCAATCCATTCGATCATGGTATAATTCCAGTTGCATCATAACATTTACATATCATGCAATCCACATAGAAAATATGACAAACTTGAACATAAAATAAACCATATAAATAAATGGGTTTCAAATCATAAATCGTAAATTCATAATCATTTGTTTACCAAAATAAATATTTAATATCATTCTTGACATAGAACCATTAACCTTGACTGAAGAGTAAAATAATCTTTGATATCTAAAAACGGTGTGTTTATTTGAAAGAATAGTTCTTTTTGAAGACAATGGATTTTTCATAAAATCAATTAAATAACACTTATATCCAATAAAAGGTATGATATTGATGAATAAATTCTTTTTAATGAATATCCATTCCGAAAATGGGTTGAATAGGTAAAACCCAATGAAAGAGAGTTGGATTCTAGAATTCCCATAACCTTGTGTCTAAATGCTTTATTCACATTAAAGTCAAGTATAGTGAAATTATATTCATTATTTAATAATTAAATAGTCTTTAATAAATTAATTTAATTCATTATAGTTTTATTATGTTCTTTTATTAACCTTTAGATTATTTATACACTTTAAATTATTTGTTCAGAAGTGTTAATTTTCTTAGCTTTTATGAACGGTTCACTTGTATTCCTGAAAGGATGTTCATTTGAAAAGTTGTTAAACATCAAGAATAGTTTATATATATTATTAGTGAAATTATAGAGATATAACTGATCTTATAATGATTTATTTTATTTACCATGAGGTTGAATCATTAGATAAAATTTAATGATGATCATTTTTTTGTTTATTTGGGAGGTTTTTGGATCACAATGAACATATTTTGTTTTATCATTTAGTTTAATTTATAAAATTTGTTTCCAAAATTTAAAAGGGATAAAAATATAAATATTAATTTATTTTTTAAACCATTTAATGGTTTTATTGAAAAACATGAAGTATTTGAAGGAAAATGGAAGTGTATCGCCCATGATGTTGGTAAATTAACAAATCACGGGCAATAATTTCATTTTACAAAAAAAGAGAGATATGGGTAAATATATTGATTAATCTTCCATTAACATGATATAAGACCATTATATTAATAATAATGGAGTTATCATCACATTTGGATAAGATATTTTGAGGATAATAGAAGAAATGAAATGAAATTCTGAAAGAAATTTTAAAGGAAAGAGAGAGAGAGAGATTACCTCTTGAATAAATCTTCTTTGAGAGCCTCTTTAGGGGAGAGGTTTTGGTATTTTTATAGGGACAAGGTTTTATTTATGTATGTGGTGTATAATCATGGGAATATATTTGAGCATAATTTGAAGTGGGAACAAGGTTCAATAGGTGTGAGGAAATGAGCTTGTGAGAGGAGGTATTTATAATAGAGGGGAGAGGGGTTTTCTCAATATTATATTCATTAATATATTATTTCTCCACAAGACAAGAAATAGTGAGGATTATTATGACTAAAAATTGTAATGAGTGCAGTTGAGTTCAAAAAAATGGCCATTTACATCATCCATGACCCATGCATGATGCAAAAATTCATTTATTTAGAATATTTTGTAAATTATCTAATTTCACTATTCACCAACAATTAAATTATTTTAGAAAAATCCCAATAATTCACCCTAACCATTTTTCTACTTTTAGAGTGAAAAAATGGATTTTGTTTTTCAAAAAATAATTCTATAAAAATAAGCAAATTAATTTTTCATTAAAAGAATAATTTTCTTGAAAAATTCATATTTTAAAATTTAAATTGATTTAATAATGATTTCAAAAATTACATAAGGTCCTATAAAATAATCTTAAAACTAAGAGACATAAAATTTTTAATTTAAGAACACGTTTTTGGAAAATAAATTTTTATAAAATTAATTAATTTGTTATAATAAATTATTTATGACTTATAAAAATTCCAATACTTTTAATATGGTCATATTGTCACTTATAGGATGCTTATATTTTATTTATATATGAATGGTTGAGGTAACTATTCTTTTGGATGATTTAATATTCAAAAGGATTATATTACCATTCATAAGGGTAGGTTACTATTCATAAGGGTAGGTTACTATTAATCAAAAATTACTGTTTCCCTATCGGACTCCACGCATCTTACTGATCGCAACTTTGAATGTTAGAATTTCGAAATTAAAAACACAAAAGCGGAAAATATATGTTTCAAGGCCAAAAAGTAGTTCATTTAAGCATGATGTGTCATTGTGTTTCCTAATGTGATTTTATATGATTATGACATTACTAAAAGAAGGTATAAATTTCATTGATAAAATTTTGGGTCGTTATAGTGAATATAGTAGGGTTGTGGATTTCTCTAAGTAGAAGATGATTATAGACTTAGGAGTTATATGATTAGGTGTGCATGCTTGATGGCTCATGTTATTTGAAGATTTGTGCGAAGGATATGGGTTCATGACTAGATCTTGGGCTTGGATTTCATCAAAAAAAGTTACCAACTTCTGAGAGGCATAACTTTCAATACATGTATACCTTTTTTCTATGTTTATAATAAATTAAAATCCTATTAAATTAAATACATCCTTGAATATGTGGTATTATCCCTAGAAATATTTTTTCCAAGGAAAAAATGCCTTCAAGACCCTAAAAATTGGGTTTTATGTTTTTAAAACCCTTTTTTATTAATTTTTTAAATACATTACCAAACTAATGAGAGTTGTTATCACAACCATTAGACTAATTTAGGCAACAACCCCTCAACATGTGAGTAGTCATATGAAATACAATAATTTAATCTTCTTCCACTTCGAGTATAGAGATATTTTTCTACTGAAACTCTACAAATACCACCTGAGTGAGGAAAATATCATATATTTTGTGAAAAAGTTCATGGAATAAAGATTCTAAAGATACCCCCCTTAGAATTGAATTCATTAAAACGAAAAAAAATTTATTATATAGTAATATTGGGAATTGTTTCTTACTTCACATGTACTGAATCAACTTTTCAATTTATGATGACATATAAACCCAAAAAATTTAATATCATTAAAACATAATACCATTTTAACATTTCACATGAAATGTAAAAATTCAATCATGGTTTCCAAACACATGATTCAGAGTGAGAACAATTGTGTATGGCTTATTGATGGGTACAAGATGAAATACCATCAATGTAACACGAGAGTTGGACCATTTGTACAATTTCCTCCTATGAAATGATCATAGATGGGTATATGAAGAAATACCATCCCCAAAACACTATATCTGATCATGTTGGATAAGTTATTAACTCATAATGATGAGGATCATGATGGGGGAATTTAAAATGAGGATTCAGAAGTCCAAAGGGGTTTAAGCACCAAGGATTTATGACTATGTACATATCACATTGATCATATGGGTAGATATGCTCGAGATGAAGGAATTTATTAATGATGTTTATTTTTACTAGGGTAAGGGACCTATGAAGAACAACATGACCATTACTAGGTTCATATTTTGGACTTTATAATATTTGATTCTTTTATTATTCACTTTAACTTTTTCTTATGATTCGTATTGGGTAATCCTAGGGGAAAAGGACATATGTTTATCTTATCTCTCACATTATGGGTTTAAAACCTAAAATTTATTGTAAATTTTTAATTTTAAATAACCAATTCTTCTTACATTACATCAAGTGAACATCCAGTGTGTGGAGGATCATATTTTTCCCAGGTTTTCCTTTGTAAGTTTTCAACATCAGAAATATTATTTCTCATTCCTTAGGTAGTTTTAGGCTATCTAGTGTGGGACAATGTAGCTAATTTGTAAGGTGAGGTAACTTTGAACAAATGTGGTGTGATCTATATACTATCTAGGAAAAGTGAAACCCAAAAAGTGGGGAGCACAATATCTTTACAAATATGAATAGGTCCACATAGTTTAAGGTCTTAGTGCTTGTAGATGGTGTCAAACTCTCTAGGAATTATTTCCCCTACATTAATGTTTCATCTAATAAATTTGTGATGGATTTATCCTCATTCCATTCCTTCAATTAGTTCATCCAAATCATGTTTTTTTCAATGGTATAGGCTTTATAGTTTCTTAAATCTGTGTATTTTTTTGATTCCTCCTCTTTCATAAATTTTTCTCATAGTTGATCACTCATCTTCACAAAACCCATCCTTCCACCCTTTTTGTGATTTTTTCATGGCTTAATTATTACCCGAAAAGATCATCCAGAGACAAAGTCCCTAACCATTTATTAAAATAAAAGGAAAATTTCAGCAGGAAAACATTGAAAACAAGAGCATACAAATACAAGTTAGAATCCATACCCGTCATCATACCCATCACCAGCTCCATGATCAAATGCCTCATATGTGGTTGTCGAATCCCATTCCAAACTTTCGTATTGCTTCATAATCTTCACATACTTTTGTGTGAGATTTAACTTCACCAATTACAAAAACTCCTCAGAAGAATTCATCCCTTTACGTTTGTTCAAAGAAGATCTGGTAGACATCGGCCTTGTCATAGATGAGTAGTCTTTCATCTGCCTTCTTTTTGGGGGAGTGGTCATAATACCCACACTCCCTAGAATCTCCTTATTCCCATACTGAACAACATAACTAAACGAGGTTCGGTCTCTGCCATCATTATCCTTCTCACGGTCATACAACTCCCCCCATTTCCCAGGTAAACACACCATCTGAAGACCATTAATCACCCCTTGCTCCTCCTCCACATGACTGTTAGGGTCAATCAGTGCTAAGCACTGTGTTTGTACCATAGTATTGAGATCTCCAAGCACCCCGGTCTGCAAGAGACCTTCACTAGATACAACATCCTGGGAGTGAAAGTCAACATGCCTGTTTCCATGTTCAGTCCTTGACGAATCCTCACCAGCATGAAATATTTCTCCATGATCCTGATATTTAGGACAATGAAAGTGTCCCTGCCCCTGAACCTTTCCATTAGTGCTGCCATTATGAGCACAGGTCATACCCATACCCATCTCCTCACTGCCATGCGACTCAAGAGATTCAGCAGATAACCATCCAGGAGACAAATCAGAAGCAGTTTGATCCTGACCCACCTCCAGTTATTCATTCTCCAGACCAAAAAAGCAGTTGCTTACTTCAATTCTATCCACTTATTGCACATGAAGAGTCTTCAGCCCATGAGAGGCCCTCACCCAACCATCATCTTCCTCCGTAGAAGCCTCTTCCTGCACAGAAACAACAGGTTTATCCGCTACCACTTTACCCCTAGTGAAACCAACACTTGGCCACTGCCCACCCAAGTAGGCTGGACTGTCGACCTCACATCATTGCTCAAACCTCCTGCAGTGGGAATCCCCAGATCATTTCTAAGTCTTGCAAACACCTCATCAACCTTCGGGTTCAAAGACTCCTTCATTTCCCCCTGCGCGTGCATTCAAAAGTACTTGTACTCATAGGGCATGTTCCTGTCCGAATTCCATTGCCCAGGTTCTGCTCCCTTTGATGAGGTTGTAAATCCACCATCTCTGCAACCTTTGGGGACAGTGTCACCTGTGAGACCACCTTCCTACCTCTGCAATCCTCCCACAAATTCCCAACTTTAATACATCGAGAGTAGTAATCAAACCAGGACTCCAAGGCAACATTCTGTTTGCACATAAATTCCTCACTTACAGCAATGAAGATCGACTCAACTAGCTGTTTCAAAAGGTCAACTTCAACACAAATTCTCGGTGAAATCGAATGACAAGAAACCCTAGTTCTACTGTATGAGCATTAGTAACGACCAACAAGATAACCCATCATATGGATGATGGAGAGATTTTGAAATGGAAGCAGTAATTCAGGAAATCTTACCTAGATTTCCATAATCGAGGAGTCTCGCTTTAGATAATGATCATATGACCATCGGAAGAGTAGGAAACAACAGCCATCACAGGTACGCGGGGCAGAGGACCAGGCCAGCATCAAGTCATCTTCCGACGCAAAGAGAAACATTATATGTTTCGAATCTAGAAGACCCAAAGCGGCGCGCTTCTGAAGATTACATGAACCAATGATTAATCGATCAAAAAAATCCACAGACGGGCATCGCTGCTTGAAGCATGAAATCAGCGTCAGATTCAGCAGGGATGAAGCATCATTAAACTCTCGAGCCATGACCGAGAGCTGTAGAACCCCTTTATGTAACTCAAGAACTTTGGGGGAGAGAAATATTTCAAGGAACGAAGGAAATAGGTCATGTTTTAAGAAAGGTAGAAATCGACGATCACTAGAGGACTACAGAAAACCCTCCTCCACCAATGGAGGAGGGATCTGCTCGGAGGTCATCCTCGCCTATGGTGGCCATCACCATTCCCAAACCCTTGCTTCCCAAATGCTTGCTATCACCATTTCCTTATCATGGCTTAATTATTCTTTGTTCTTATAGTGATTTTGGTGATTAATACCAATGTAGTTTTGTGAAAATGGTTAATGTTCAATGATGACAGTGTTTGTAGCCCTCCATTTCTAGATCTGGTTTCATTATAGATCTATGAACCTCCATCACCATGTTTTTACTGTGTATTTCTAGAAGGAGGGCGATGGTCATCTTGTGACAACATGGGGTCAGATAAGAGCTAAGGTGTGGTTTTTTCCTATGTTCTTCATGAGGTGATAGGCTTATGATGGCTAATAGTGTGGGTATTTTATGGGTGATGGGTTGTAGAGTAGAGTCGGCACCCATTTTTGTTTTAGTTCTAGAGGCCATCCAAAATTGATAGTCTTATGTGTTTCCCTAAAATTATCGATTCTTCAAGCATGGTTCAGTTGGAATTAATTCTATTTTTTTAAACTATTATTTTGGGTAGAAGATGTATTTGATGGAACTAGAGTTTGTCTCATTCCATTTAGTAGGATTTATAGTTTCTTGTTGGCGTTACAGGGTGGGAAACCTCAAAAGAGGGATGGGTTGTTTGACACACATCATTTATTCATCTCTATTTATTTTGATGGAAAGATAAGAACCCATCCATTTTCCTTTATTTAGTGTTTTCAGTCTAGTCTTGCATTGAATTAGGTTGTCTGTGTAGTGAGGTCCTCATGAGCATTATCAAATGGGTAGATCAAAATAAGGATAAGTGTGTTCAAACCTGTCATCTAACCCACCATGTATATTAGTGTGGTTTGAAGGGGTTTTATGCATCATTATGTTGGAATGGCAAGGAACAAAATATTTGTAAGAGGGGTGATGGATCACCATCAATTGATCTCACTGTTAATTTTTCTATAATGAGGGAGATGATATTTTTTCAGTTTCATATATTTATTTTTTCTTCCCATTAATCACTTGAGACCATGTTAGGACCTTCAGGTCATGCTTCTCAGAGTTATATGTTCCTATAGTCATGTAAGTATTCCCTTTTCACCTATTTCTCAAAATTTATTATATGTTTTCATGTTCAATAAAGGGGGATTGACCCTAAATCTTTTAAAAAAAGTCTTAGTTCTTTGAATAATTTTTTTAGGTAAAATAACTTGTACTAAAGATTGTGTGGTTTTATATATAGTAACACAGTTTATATTGACCCAATGTGAATTTTAATTTTACTATGTTTCTAATATAGAAAACTTGAAAAAAGGTATATCCTAACAAAATCAATCAGATTTAACTTCACTCTCAGAATCATTATATTTTCAATCTCTAAGAGTGTTCTAGAGCTTGACTATATAGACTCAGAAGGTGGATTCAGTTTGGTGATTACTCATGAAGAAGGTAATGAAAAGTTCATCCTTCCTTTTGTACACGGATGAAGGTTTAATTTCATTACCAAAAATCCAAAAAATGAGTGCATTCAATTTATGGTTATAAATCTCATATGATCATTTCATGTAGTTTAAGTTCAACCAATGAGGTACATTTAATGATTTTCGGGTGAGATATTGAATCTCTATCAAGAATATGAGTACATTTCACAATTTCATAACATAGAGTGTCGTAAATCCACTTAAATAATTAGATTATGGGTTTTCTAAATCATAACTCAAGGATTATGGATTAATAGTGATTGGTTGAGATATGTTTTCAGGGAATACTCATGAATCATATACAAAAGATGGTTTCTGTTTTAATGGTGTCTGGGTGTATGGAGATTAGAGGATCTTCTCCATTAGTATGAAGCTTCCTTTGATTGATTAGATTTATCAAGGGAATATATGTAGATCTATATCATGTGAATAATATAAATAGTCATAAAAATGTTTCTTTTAGGGTTTAATTTGCCCTTAAATGATTGAAAACAATGGTTCATGAAGATTTAAACACTTATATAATGAAGAATATGCATGGAGGAAAGAAAAATTAATGAAGGGTTTTGGTACCTTAAAGGTTACACCTCTATTTATGGAACACATAATCAGGGAAAGTGATATGATGTGTCACTAATATATATTTTTCATAAACTAAGGGATTTGGAGAGAATGGATCATATTTTTCTAGGATAATATAGTTCGATTTATAAGCTTTGTGCCTTTTCATTTAGTGATCTTATTTTTTCTTAATCCATGATAATGGAAGGCTTTGTGGGAAAGAACATAAATTTTCCTCAGGATTCCCATTGTGGGTTTTTAACTTGGAATGTTTTTCATTTTTTTCAAATGAAGTTTGAATTCTTATTTCCATGACTAATGATAAATATAAATTATGATCATACATTTTTGACCAACATGTTTTGAGTTTAAATTTTTGCATATTTTTTCAAAGGTCATCCATCTTTGACAAGTAAGTGCTGAATTTAAGTTCATACATATTTGACCAACAAGTTAGATATAATATATAGTAGGATCAAGGAAATATTGAAATGAATAGAGAGAAAAATTCAACAATAGACCTTCTTAGAAAAAGTACACACCATTCAAGGTAATAATGGATGCACCATATGGGTTAAGAATAATAACCCAAATGGGGAAAAAGACTAATAATGTCCCAATATCCTTTCAAACTAAGGATTCATAAATTGGGAAATTATAACAAGAAGTTCCTAGATTTGGAGAAATGAAATGAAATAGATATGAAATATATGATTGTTGAAAACATTAGAATAATGGGTTTTGATTTGATTTTTCATGGGAATATAGAGACTAGGAGTTTTTCCCCATCGGGATTAATATTCCCCTACTTGAAAAACCCAATTGGGGGAGCTTATGCAGAGCCATATCAAGTTCATTTCATACATATTCAAACAGAACTATCATTTGGAGGTTAATACACTCTCCACTGATACCCAAAAGGATTTTAGAGGATTCAAACACGTACAAAATTAAGTAAGTTTATTAAAAAAATGTATTGTTCTAGATGGTTCTAACAATTTAAAGAACATGACACTATGTATGGAGCACGCATTCATGGAAAAGTGATATGATATGTTATCATTTTAAATTTTCCATAAAATTAAGGGTCTAAATGAAATGGATCAAATTTTTCTAGGGAAATATAGTGATCCTTACAAGCTTTTTGAGTCTTTATAGTTATGCTATAATTTTATTACACACTCTTATAGTAGAAATATTATTGAGAAAATAGTTTATTTTTTTCTCAATATTCTCTTTATAGGTTTTCATCCTAACAATATTTACATCACTTTAACTAGTAATTTATGGTCCTCTAGTTAAGAACAATGACTCTTATAGTTTAAGGTTATACATATTTGACCAATGATGAGGTGTGATGGCCTATGCGATAAAGGTGAATCAAACACTATCATGAATGGATATTCCAATTCAAATATAGATTATATCAATGGGAGTGCATATATTTTTAAGGCTATAGTTCTTGGAAAAAAGTGGTTGAGATGGTACATCTAGTGGTAAAGATAAAATTGACCCCATATGAATGGAGA
The DNA here is from genome assembly GCA_963277665.1 of Viscum album. NCBI lineage: Eukaryota > Viridiplantae > Streptophyta > Magnoliopsida > Santalales > Viscaceae > Viscum > Viscum album. The sequence continues at coordinate 254,398,303 of OY728143.1, read as the reverse complement.
GCTCAATTACTCTATAGAATTTCTCAAAGGGGTATAACTAGTTTGTGGTCACAATGAAAGGGATTGGATGTGAGAATAACAACCCAAATGGGGTGAAAATTATGAGATTATACCGATAGATTTTGAATAGGGAATAGTGAAATTATAAATCACAAATCAATGATATTGGATAAGAAGAAGATATGAAAAGTATGTATGGAAGGAAGGAACACGAACCATTTTGAAAGGATAGTTCTATTTAGATGATGTGAGGGTATATATATATTATCATATTCTTTTCTATATGATAAATATTCTTTTAGTTTATAGTTAAAGTTTCTCATGCTTATGTAGATCCATACTAGGAAAATAGCATACATAGTCAAGCATAGGAGTCATTTAGAGTCGGATATGCTTGTTATCAATATCCAACAAATGGTTTTTGAAAATCCAAGATACTCAAGGAATGAAGTATGATTTAAAAAATTGGTTGTTTATAAAGGGTGAAAAAGTCATTTTAGACTAGTCATCTCATAATTTGGCTTCTATTTTTCTTCTTCAAAGGGTGGAAGTGAATAAGGACGTGTGGGTGGGTCCAGAACATATGGTTCATCTTTGACATTTATAAAATGAGTTTTATGCATTCTATTATTTTTCTACATATAGTAATGATGATCTTTAGGAAGTCCCAAATAATTGGTGATCACATCGAGATGAATTCCATATATTTATTTGTAATTCCAAAAAAATAAATCCTGATATAGTCCTAATAAAGAGATTATGCCTCTTTCTCTTTAGGGGAGACGATGGTAGAGATCAATGTGGGTTTTGGTTCATCCTTATTCCTTAGATTTACCTATATAATTTTATAAATAGTTGTAGAGATTCCATACTCAATTATTGTAGGGGAATCACAGATCTGTCCCTCTTCCTCTTCCTCTACATTAATTTTAGTGGAATTTGGTGGTTAAGGAAATTTATTATGATTTAATAATAATGGAGGAAGTTTTTTCCTCTATGAATAATGGGTAGGAATCCCTGAGTTCTAAGAGTAATGATGTATGGGTATCATTGTTGGGGTAATTTTGGATATTATTTACCTTTTCCCAATCTACCACAATCTCATCAGAAATAGACAATGAAGGGATATATTTAGGGCTAGAAGAAAATGTAAATGGATTTTTTTCTTATATGAATTATGAGTATATGTATCAAAATACTAAAATCTCCCATGTGTGTGTATTATAATCAGGTACATTCAAGATATTCTCTTTCTCATATATATTATCACTAAGGTTAGAAAAAGTGTCAACATCATTAGATATAGGATAGTACATGGTGGAATTTTCATTCCCTATCGATGATGTGGAGGAATTTCCAATATAGGGTTAGATGTGATGATCTCATTACATTATGGAGAGAAAATTATATAATTATCTTTCAAGGTATAATCATTGTAACCATTAGTTAACCCTTCTTCTCAACAATTAGAATCGGTTGATTCAATTGATATCATGAAGAAAAGGAAAAAATTATCTGATCTTGGAGTTATTTCCATGATTTTGCTAATGGGAAAGACATAGTCTTAACTCAATTCATGGAATAGCTTGACATGATACATTTCTAAATCATTTGGGTAGTGATCTATGTGATATTCTCTATAGTGGGATATTTCACTCTCTCTAATATAGTTTTTCATCTATATATTGATATTTTTTGGGGATCAATGGAGGTTTCATCACTATGTATCACACTATATTTTTTATTGATGGAGTAATTGAAGAATTTGGTGATATGAAGATGAAATTTTTGGATGTGAATGAATTAAAGGTCTTAACAATAGGGAACTAAAATTTTTATCCTCATAGATCATCATTAACTCATAACCAGATACAATTTACCAGATCTAGGTGCTAAGATTTATTAGGCCACAACCATTTTCTCTCCTTTTTTTAAACCCTTATATTTTCAAAGTGGAGGGAGAAAATATACTTTGTTATGGCCTATTTTCTAGAACCTATATACTATAATGGGATTAATTGTGTATTTATTATTAATGAGAGCTTGATGAATGAGAATTTCATCTTTCATAACGTAAATCTGAAAGGGAATAATGTGTCTATATATGGAGGACTCCATGTATTACTATATAGAAGAGATAATCATGTCATATTCAACAGGGTCAGTTTACAGAAGGTATATTTCAATGGAAGTGGCCTCAGATTCAAACTATTTTGGGATTTGTAAATCATCACCAAGTGATTCCTAAATATCCTTTTAAAGATGAAGGGAATCAAGAATTTAATTCTTGGGGTAATAACATCATTATACCTCATGATTTCATAATTATAATACATAATTATGGGTTTCCATATATGAGGTTTCACTATAGATTGAGGATTGGGATTTGGAGTTATTTTCACTAGTATCTTCCTTCCCTATTCATTACCCAAGTGAATCTTTTTTCTAGTGTGTTAGACTAAGACGAAAATCCCACATTTGGGCACCAACCAGTCAAATGATTTTTTTAATTTTACTATTAATATGGTTGATCGTGAATATGTCCTTTACAATTCAGGAATAAATTGGTACTCCTTTTCATATCACTAGTTTTTCTATCTGTGGGTCTCTACATCTTATATATTTTCATCATGGATGTGATGTCAATGTACATTTTGACCCAATCTTCCACAACCCCATCAACCTCAGCAACCACTTCCTCTTTCTCCCCAATAATGAGAGGGTAATTTATTATTGTATATATATTTTTCATTTGAGAAGGGATCTACTTATTGAATTACATTTATAGATCCATATAAATATCCTTTGTGTTATGATGATACTATTTTATGGGTTGGTTCCCATTGAACTATTTTTTGGGGGGAAGTGCACGTCGTCCCAATGTCGCAAGCATAAATTCTTAGATAATTTAAAAAATCATATGAATCTGTATGTATTCATATTCATGTTCCTTTCACATATTATCCCTATTATACTGGTTCTTAGAAAACTAGATCATGGAGGAATGTTTTTCCTATAAAGTAGAATAAGCCATTGAAAATGAATTTTGGGTCGTAACAAATTAATTTAGTAATTCCTTGAGGATGTAATTTTCTCGGTAGATTTTTTTTTCTAGTCATCCAATCATCAAACATCTAAATTACCTTATTTGAAATTTTTTTCATTCCACTTATTATTTTAGTGGAGTTACGGATAATGAATCCACTTATACCGATGACACACCTAACTTGACCTACCAATAATCCACCATATTTTGGAGGATGTATTTTAGGAAAAATCACTCATGTGTTATCTGTAGTGATATTTATTGAAAAGGAAAATATTTCTAGTGCTCATTAATGAAAACTAGATTTGGATTTCTCGGTTTTATAAGCCATAAAATGTGTTTACAATATATTGAATAAAGTACCCAAGAACGTTTCATCATGCAAACAATAAAATTTATTATTTTGATCTTGATATGGTCTGTGTATCTAATATTTTCATCCTTATTGATGTAGATATTGATTTTACAATGGTTTATTCCATTCAGAAGGAGGAAAAGAATTATATTTGGTGGATTTGAGTGTTAGATCCATTTTTAGTGAGATCTTGAGAGTAAAAACAACAACTACTTCTTTACCAATCCTCTTTATCTGAGTTTTCTACATTTATTGAGTATGGGACCTGGTCTACAGAATGAAATATTCTAAAATATTTTCAATTATATAAATATCATGGAATTTCCTATATATATTATAGGAATAAGTTTCATCTTCAACTTATAATGATTATTTTCTAAATAGATTTATACAAACACTTATTGGAGGAATTAAAAGTTCATGAAAAGGGTAAAACTACTTCACATGGAAAAAATAGTCTAAAAACCTCTCATTCTAGAACTATTATTTTTTTAGAGATTGATGATAATATTATTCTTTAGTTTTGAACTGAAATGATAGAGGAATTATATGTGGTGGTCTTCCCATCGTGTGATGGATTTATCACACTGAGTGACACACAAGACAATTTATGGCTCTTCCAGGGTCTTCCTAAACAATATGTTCTTGGACGCCTCTTATTTCATTAGGGTCCCCATCATTGCACCACACCATGATATGAAATGTGTCGAATGATTCTATGGGTCCCTAGTTCCACTAAAATTCAAGAAAGATTGATTTTTTATGTTGGGTAAATAAGGAGTTGTGTCTATCCATTCATGGTATAGATTTATTTCTAGTTTCTCTTGTTTCTCAACCTTCCAAGGTATCTATTCATGTAGCCATATATTTATTTCAATCAATGAGATTCAATAGTACAAGTGTTTGGTTGAATAGTTTTGAAAGGGAAGGGTTATAACATTATATGTTCAAATCTCACATGCATATTTCTAGAATCCAGTAGTGGTGAAGGTATGGTAGTTCACATGATAGGGTTCTAGTTACCACAATATTATAGGAAACTCATGATAATCTTCAGATGCCAGATCTAGGTAGAAAATCTATTTAAATTATGTGTTGTTAAGATGGCTAGTCTCTACTCCCATCAAAACCATATCCTCTTTAAACTAAGGGAGACTCGCTATTTAAGAAACATGAGTCTATTCTTAGTGGTTATACTCAGTGAGAATATCATCCATGGGAAACTTCTCATTTTTCTGATTTAACCCATTTATATATGAATTATATTAAGAAACTGTCTCTTTGATGATTGGAGTTTAAATATAATTAGGTAACATATGATATGTAGTTACTTCCTTCCCTTTTTATTTTTTTTTGAATCTTGTAAATATTTGGAAATTGAGCATTTTGGGGATCTCCTAAATTTTTGGATTTCCTTTGTTGATGACTGTTCATGCTTCCTTTATTTATTATATGATATAATATATTTTTAATTGAGACTTGTGCATCCTAAAACTATATATTAGAGTTATGTTTTGGATTATCATTAGGACTAATGATGATTAAATTCATTATTGGATAACATGAACCTGAACTTAGGTCCTCATTAAAAGGATGTAGAGATTAGTTTCCTTCTGAATATACTTTACATAGAAAATAATAAATCACCTTGGAATTTTCTTTTTTAGGTTAAATATTTCAAATTATGTCCTCCGAATGGTTTCACCCTTTCCTTCCATTGTTCCCCTAGAACACTTTTATGGATTTAGATCTTAATAAGATCCACAAACACCCTTTACAAACACATACTTAAAACATAGATGGGTTTCTTAATGAGATAAACATTGAATTTATATCTTGTGGTCTTCCACTATTCCAAAAAAGCCTACTTTTGATGGATTATAATTTTTTTTATAAATATTCCTTCATTCCTATAGGTTATGGTTGACTTGGTTCTTCCCCCATGAAATCAAGAATACATAAAGGATTTGATGATCATTGGGTTTAGGTGATGGTAAATTTTACCCAATCCTATATGAATATGGTTTCTCTTATATGGATTCTACTTCTACCACTACTAATGGCCTTATTATTATACTATATGTTATTTAAGGAAGGGATAAAAGAAGTTTATGTTCTGAATGTAATCTACTTCCCATTGGTGGAAACTCACAATCTAGAGATTTATATTTTCTTAAATTAATATAATGTTCAACCATTTCAAAGTCTTGATGTAGAATCCTATCAAAATATTTCTCTTGAAAAGTTCATTATTTCTTATATTTTTGCATGATGATAACATTCTAAATAGAATAGCTCACATGTATAGAACTTGAGGAAAAACTATGAAATAAATTGATAACATTTCTTGAAATCTCAGATAAAAAGATTTACTAAATAGATATTAAAGTGATATGTAGTTCTTTATTCTCGCCATATCCTTTTATGTGAACTTTTTATTGAGAATTAGAAATCAATTAATGTTGATTCCTTAAAACATTAAGGCATATGAATTGAATATCTCTATAAGACATTCCCAATTTCATGTCATATGATGCTAAAATGGTATATTGGTCCATATAATAGTTGATATATCAAATAAACTTTATAATGTTTTCATATTTCTTTTTTTATGGGTATTTGTCTTCTCGATGACAATTGGTCAACCATAGATTCCAAAAAATAGTGTACACATTACTTTTTCAATGACATTGGAATGTCGTACCGAGATGTGTGCTTGGGAAAACAACACAACTGGTAAGTCATATTTGGTTTATTTTTTATTCATTATCATTGTATCCTCTTCATATTCAGTGATAAATTCTTCTACCCAAGCATACCAGATATCTTGTTTGACTAATTTCTTACTGAGGGGTGGGGGATCAGTCAGATTCTTATATATTGTGTTAAAATATGAATGATTAGAGTTGATATGGATAATGACCACTACCTCAAATTATATTAAAAATAAGAAATTATATCACTCGTTATAGATATGGAACATAGTTTAGCAAGATTATGTATCTTAAATGGATCATTATATAAAGCATTTCTTAGAGTTTATTATGTGGAGGTAGGACTTTCCTTTGAAAGTTAGAAATCACTAAAGGTATGAACATAATAGAAATTTCCTACGAATAACATTTGGATATAAGGGTGATCCTATAAAGTATTACCTATTAGGACCTTCAAGGTAATCTTTGTTTAGAATGGGACCTTCTTGATCTTTGAAATTACATCAATGAGGAGTATTTTTACATCTCACATCATGAGAGGAGTTCCCAAGATCAATCATAATATCACTATGGGGAAGTAATTTGGGGATAACACTCTAGGGTGGCCTTTATAATTATTCATAGGGATATTATGGGGAGGACATTCACAATCGAAACTATTTCCTCTATATAATGTTGATTCAATATGATCGTGGTACTCTAATGAAATATGTTTTAGGGAAACAAGAAAACTGGTATTGAATAAGGATATAATATGGAAATTATCCTGATCTTTGGGTTTCCCCTATAGATACATCTTCTTTTATGTTATCCATTTGAAAACTGAAGTCATGTTTTATGCACAATGAAATTTATATTTTGGATTCTAATTAGGTGACACTCTTATTGTGATCAGAATAGTTTAATAGTAATTTTCAAAGTGGTAAAGAATATTACCTTTCCCCTAAGAAATTGTCAATATATGTTTTCGAGAACTTTTTAAATTTTCCTGAATATGTGAATAACTTGAAGTATTAATTTAATTTATCTAAATATATCTATTTGGTATGAGGATATGTTCTTAATCAGGTTCTTGATTCTTCATCATGATGTATTGACAACCCTCTTGAATGGGGGAATAATTTTTTTTTCTGATCATAAGTTTCTCTTAATGTATAATGAGGAATTGCTTCAGTTGAGGGGGTGAGAATATGTTACTGTCCATAATTGATTGTTGGGATATTTCGATAGTAATTTTTGTGTACCAATTCAAGGATATGCTAGAACTTTTTATATGTTATCGGGAGAGATATAGGCACTCCCATCCATTTATACCAAAATAAGTTGGTGTTCTTGTATAGTGGGAATGGGAATGTGTGACCATTACTTAATAGGCACGGTAAAATGTTCCTACATCTATCCCCAAATCGTCTTTAGGGTATTCCAATAGGTTTTCTCTAATTCTTATTGACTATACAGTTAGGTTTAATTAGTGTAAATAGGAATATGGGTCTATTTTACAATTTCTACCAAGGTATGTTGGTGAGATTCGTTATTATAATTTGAAATAACGTCCCAATCTATATGATTCATAGGCCACCAATCTTCATGGGATCTCTTAGGAGCTTATGTTCGAGTTATTAGGGTAGGTATCTCCTGGGGGTGTTCTCAGAAGTTTGATAAGGGTTCAATTCCATATGGTGTTGATGGTCAAGGTCAAAAGGATCCTTCCTGAATTGAGGTGAAGTCTTAGTTGTCCACTTAATCGTCCTCCAAAAGATAAGAGATGTCTTTTTCTACACTCAAAGGAGAGACTCTTGAGTGGTTTGAGATGGTGATTGGTGTTTCCCGCTTTTCCAATACCCATCATTGGGAGGATGGATCGTGGGAATCGTTTCAAGGAGGGTATCACTTAAAACCTCTAAAGTTAGGATAATATGATTCAGGTGTAACCCTAAAACCAATTTTCTCATTACTTATTTCTAGATATGTTGTATTGGTGATAGTTCCCCCATTTTTAACAATCCGTCCACTTTGGATGTAGCTCAGTCTTATAGATGCCATTAAGGTGATTTAATTAATCTGGATCGAAAGTATTTTTACGTTAACACTAAAAATATCAATACATGTGAATAATAAAACTCATAAATGAAAACCCATAAGTAAAAGAAATTTTTTCCCAATTTCTTTCATGGTTAAAGGATTAATGTATGAATATTTATTGTTTAGATGAGAATGAAAAAATGGTTGATTGTGAACAGCTAGAAAATATGGAATATTCAAGTGAGGTTCATTGTTTTTCTGGTTAATTTATTATAGGAATGCGTTTATGGAAATATAAATACCCAATGGATCCTACATCTGCAATGGTTCAGTATGATTTCCATTGTGGATCTACTTTACAAAGGTACTCAGAAAATAAGGTGGTTTTTTCAGCAATTCTTCAGAATGTGCATTTTTCAATAGTGGGGGTTAGACTCATCACACCTTCTTATGGAGATTCATACCTACTCTTGGAATCTTTTATAGTTTCAATACATATTTCATGAATCCCTAAAAAATCCTGATATGGAATAGTTAACATCCATTCTAGAAATCAGTCACTAACATGTATTGATTTCAGCATCCATATGAATCAATGGTTTTCCATCAATATTAACTTTGTATATATCAGAGCTTCTTCGTTGATGGGACTAGTTTATATATCATATGTTCTGCATATTAGTTTTTGTAAATTTTTTATAAGGGGGTATAGCTAAAATCCAAATATCTAGGAGCTATGAAGTTTATCATCATCCAAAAAATTGGTAGGTCTTTATGGTGTTAAGATATGGAAAAAATAAATTATTTCAATATATCTTTGTAAAAGGAATCAAAAGTAAACTATTTTCATTCCACTCAATGGCACACATCATACCTTTTCTGGTGTCGTAACAAGGACTGATCCATATAGTTTAACATCATAGGGTAATGATGTCTAGTAAAATTATTCTTACAAATGGATACTTTGATTCTAATTTGTAACTCACCCTTTCTAATTGATCTTGATGGTAATAAAACCCAATGAGTTTAGTTTTGTATCATATGTATTGTGGATTAATGGGGATTATCCACACAATTAATATGTCTCAGTGAGGGTAATGTGATATGAATTAAAGGTAATATGGTTTTCTAAGTTAGGGAAGGATTTTATCATGAATATAGCATGATATAGGGATAATCAATAGGTAATATGGCCTTACTGGGAAAGGATGTACAAGAATATAAGAATATAGTCAGAAGAGGGATAGAAATATATCATCTCAAAAAGAATATGGCCTCGTGATGATGGCTATGGAAGATAATGTTGGGTTTGGACCTCTGGGATGTATCCTCTGAATCTTATTTAGTAGGAATAAAATCCACACTACAAAATAAGTATCATTTTTTAACATGAGTATATTTGTTACTAAAAGTTAATTTTTTATGGGTGAAGTATTTTACCAAAAAATCATCCTAACACTAATTTCTCTGTAAAAAATCTATTAACAAATGTAATTGTGATTGATAAAACAATTCAGTTAGAATCATAATAATACAAATAGATGATATATATATTGGTAAAAATCTTTACCTAAAGATTCATATTTAAAATTTATCTATTCATAATATTATCAACATTTATACTTCAATATATTATAATAAATATCAATGATTAATATTTATTTATAAATTATATTTTGAATAAAATATTATACTTTTGAATTCCAATATTTATTGAAAAAATTAGACATTATATTTTTTATTATAATAAATTTATTAATTTTATTATATATTCATTATAAAATTATATTATATGACCATTTTCATGCTTGACATGAAGGTGTAATAAACATGGTACAAATATGGTTAAAATTTTTCAAACTCCATGAAACTTCAAATGAAACTCCAAACTCTCACACAAAATTTGTAATTCCAAGGTTCACAATAGAGATAGGCCCATGTATGAAGTAGTCATCTGCCTCTCCACCATGACATACTCCTCATACTTATTCTATATCAAGACTTCCCCACCCTTGAGACGCAACTGCAACATCTTATGTTCATTCCTATTCTTGGTCACAACATCACCACTATAATATTCTCCCCATGCATGTTTTGATGTTACCATATTATAAAATTTGAAGCTGCAGCATAATATTTTTCTCACCTCACATGAAAAAAATAGTACAGGGTTCAATCCCATTAACAATATAAATTCATGATAAATCATTAATATGCCTAAAACATAAGTTACTAATCATAAATAATTTCCAAAAATGACATACAATAAAATTAATACAAGGAATATGCACAATTAATTTATTTTGTTTTCTCAAATGGTTGTAATAGAAGAGAATAAAAAACTGATAGTAACAAAAATACTAATTGAATCTAGAAAAAACACGAAAAAATGGATGAATAGAAAATATTGCAGTTTAAGGTAAAAAATCTAGAAATTGGTAACCATTCACTCATGTAAATCCCCATCAATTATTCTTCTCAATCTTGAAAATTTTGTTCTTCACAACTTGGAGACCTCTAAATTGTCCATGAAAGAACTATAAACACCTCTATGATGAAAAATATAATGATATAATTGTAAATGTAAAGATAATGAATATATGATATGTATATGGATAAATGAAATGACATGATAAATTAAATAGAACACGATGAATGGATGTCCCTAAAAAGGATTTAGAATGACCACGGTGAATTAAAATGACCAGACCAAGCTTATTAGTTAATTAAACTCATCCTTCGTTGCATAGAAAAGATTCCTCCATGTTAATCCCTCTAATGCACAATAAACACTCATTTATTTTGTATATCAATATTCTAAATAGATAAAATCTTTCACTATAATCACAATTAGGGAATTGAGTTCCAAAGAGAGATAACTAATTCATCTAGAATTTGATAATAAAAAAAATTCAATTTAAACACACCATTATCAGGCCTTATTATCAAGAACCTAAAATTTCAATTATGAGTAAAGGTTTCTTTAACTTTACACTCATTTTTTGAACTCAATCCATCGTGTATGAATTTAACATATGATATGGAAAAAAGATGACAACATAGTTAAATGTTGCATTAATTATAGACAAAAAATTTTCATTATTTAGAACAAACAAAACAAAAGATATTTAATAGTAAGAAACTAAAATATGTATAGCTCGATAAGTGTTTTCAAGACTTATTACTTTGTTTATACATATATAGATTATAGAAAACATGAATATATTATAGTTAAAGGGAAGATGAACCTTGAACCAACATGTATAGGTGAAAAAAAACATCACAACCATTTAGAAAAGTCACAAGAGCATCACTTTTATTGAGTGGAGTAGTGAGAACCGAGGCACTAAACCCTTGGAAACAGTTGTCCAATAGGTCCCAAGGATAGGAAGTCTTTATAAAAATCCTTCATCTTATTTAATAATACAAAAAGAAATCGATATAATTTAACTTGAATTATACCTTGATTAGACTTTATTTATTACATACTTGTCCTAGAGAAGATATGGGATAAGGTGGATAGAGAGTGTGGGAGGGAGGGTGGGAGGTAGAACTCTACTGAAATTGTACCCATTCCTTTGTTCGTTATGTGATAAAATAAATATATAGAACATGTTCTATCCCATTCATATTCCCATCTGATAACCCTAAAAACCCCACTCCCACTAAGATTACTTAGATAGATGTTTTTCTCAATTCATTTCCCTCCTTTAGGAAATGTTCTGAAGGTGATTCCATAGTAAATAATGAATTCATTAAAGTTGAAGCTTTTGCACCAGGGAACACAGTGTTACATAAAGATTTAAAACAAAATCCTTAAAGTCATGGTGTGGACTTTCTAGTTTCATTATCCTTTTAAATTTTTTTGAATACGTTCTTAGAGATTTTTGTTTTAGATATATTTTTTATAGAGTTATGGAAGAAGAAAAAAAAATCTATTACTTTATTTTAGGATTTGATTCATCTTAATGATGGAATTGATGATTCAGTAAAGTAAGTATACATCTTAATTAGAGGAGTTTTTTCAGGAAATTTTTTTAATATTTGTTCTTGAAAGCCTGCATAGCTCTTTTCAAAAGGATGGGAGGAATTTTATGGATATCTATCAATGTCTTGTTGATAAAACTTGGGATATTGATGATTTGGATTATTTTAAACTAAAATTGTGAAGGAAATGTTGCAAGAAGGTTTTAATTTTTGTTTAGAATTTTGGAGTGGATGTTATTCTCGGTATCTTTCCATTTTCCTAAAAAATATTATATCATGGAAAGAAGGTTTTCTTGGAAGATAATGATATTCCATATATAAATTACATAACATGCCCTAAACTTGTTTACATCCCAAAAAATTTGAATCAAGAAAATTTGTAGCTTATGGGGTTTCAGGCATCCAAATTTTTTATTTATAATTATAGAAATAACCTACAATTTATAAATTTAAAAATTGTATAAAAAGATATTTAATGCCTTGAGAGTGATGTAGACCTTGTTATTTTTGAAATTATAGGTTGGGAAATAAATAGAGGCCTTTATTCTCAATTTAATTGCAACTATATAAATATTTTCATGGTGAACCATCAAAAAGTTTATCATTTCTTTGGATGGTGGCACTATTATTGCATCATCAAATTCAATGATTATTTTAATTAGTAATTTCGATCGTGTATCTGCTCTCTAGTTCTTGGCTTTTGTAATCTCGAAAAGTCTACTTGAAACTTTAGGTCCAACACATAACATGAGTACACCTATAATTAATATCTATTGACTTTTAGCTTCCACTGTTGTCACATTTTCTTCATGAAAATTATCCACCATCACATTAACTCCATCTTAGCAACCTCCTAAGACATTTTGTTGGTCAATATTCACTTCATTTGATTTCAAATATAATTTGGCCCATTAAACCAAGGCAAATTCAACTCTTTAACAAACATCATAGTTCATCAATATGAAACCTTGGAATGAAAAACATGAGTATCCTCATAAAACATCATCATATTTAGGCCTCCAAACATCCGGTTGGAGTTCATCCATTCAATCTTGAATAGAAAATGAATAATATCACAAATATTAACCTTATTCAGTGTTGTAAACTTTCACTGAACCAAGGGATCATCACACGAGCCACCAAAAAATAGATCCTTAGGAAAATCATCACAATAACATGATATAATAGCTCTAATATTTTTCAAAATCCATGAACACCTGAAAAATAAAAACTCTAGATTATTGAACTATATTCTGGGATCGAATAATAATGATGGTGACTTATAATGCATGAAAATAATTAAACTTCTCTAAAGCTAAAATATCCATTCTCAGAAATCAAATCTAAAAAACCCCCAAGAAATTCACACCTTGAACCTCCTTGGTTGAAACCCCAAATTCCAAATATCTCCTCGCCTCATATCTCAGAAGTAAGAAAGCTCATGAGAACTAGTCTTAACTTCACTAGTTATAGTACCTCCAAGACCAATGCCCGTATAAACTATATTTGATGCTCAGATATATTTATATTTATCTTTGATAAATCTGATCTTCAACATCACTTTATCCACAAAAAATTAGTCATGACTCAATATGAACAAAAAGAGCAAACTCTTACTCCAAATATGTACTCAAAAATGAAACCACAATTGAAATCAATGCCATTGATCCCCATATTCAAAGTAGTGAACTAATTATCTTCAACCTAACCCATCACATCTAACTTAAGACTCGGATAGAATAACAAAAAATGATATATAAATTTCTAAAAAAAGATCACATTCTTCATTTCTAGATCAGTGAATAAGGTATTATGAAAAACACCAAAATCTTAGATGGGTTATTAGTAGATGTAAAATTGAAATCTTTTACCAATGATCAATAACCTTCAAATGGATAGTCAATACACCCCTTCGACCATAGCTTAGACATTATTGATTCTATGTTTTGTAGAATTTATAGAGAAGCATGGAGCTTCACATCATCGTCGCTGACAAAAATTATTGAGGTAACATTGGTCTTTCATCTTCATATTTACCCTTTGAGGAATACCTCATCATGGTCGGAGGAAGGAGAACATAAGCCCGATGTGACGGAGAATTCCTACACCAATGTTGGTATTCCACAATATTCTCCCAAGTTGATTGTTTTAGAGTTTTTTGGTATCAAATTGAGGAAGATTCTAGGAGGCAGTTTGAAGAGGCATAAGATTTTTCATTTCCATTAAATTAATATAGATCATAAATAACTACATATAATATAAAAATATTTAATTTTAAAATGTATATATCATTCATATGCATCATATTTTTAAAATTTATTAATTTTGAGTTGGTTTTGTTTTTTAATCATTTATCAATAATTTTATATACTATATATTTAGTTCATGAAACAATATTAAATTATTAATATTATAAGTAAATGTATAAACTTTTGTTTTTTATCAAAAAAATAAATTTAAAAAGTCACTAAATATTAAATATCTATTAAATAATTGAATAACTACTTATTCTTGTTGGATAATTTACTGCAACATATTTTTTGATTGAATATGTTTTGTTATTAATACTAATTAATATAATATATTTATTTGTCTTCAAGAAATTGTTAATAATATGATAAAATAATAGATTTAACTGTTGGAAAAAGATTTGTTGTTCTTGAATGATTAAAACCAACAGATATTGTTGATGGTAAAAACATTTTTCCATACCTAAATATAATACCAACAAGTCTTGCTATCTATTGGAAATACTCATGTTTAACAACATATATATTATCTCTCATTGAATTTGTATCAGTATAAGTCAAATATTTTGTAGTGCCAATTTAGTTGAAAATGAATAGTTTAAGGTCATATGGGGGGACCATAACATGAAGTTTAGCATCATTTGATAAGGATACCTCCCTGTAGTTTTAAATCATCTGACTATGTCATTATATAGACAATTTAATGTCATGATATAGTGATTTTTATTTCATGAAATGTGTCAAATCATACAATTGAGTGAGTCTAACACATATGGGGATAACTGAAATGTATATATTAGGTATTACACCTAGTGTGGGTCCTATAGTAGTGTAATTTTAACTATGATAGTGTAAATACCAACTCAAATTTTTAATCCCATTGGAATCATGCTCATGTGAGAGAAATAATATCTGAACAAAGATCGAGCACAATTTATGAGATATCCCAATTATATTTGAATGGGGAGTACGCATTGGGGTACCCTAAGAAGATAAGTCGTGGATTACACCTAATATGATTACCATCACCTTGCTTTTTCACCTAATAATAGGTAGGGTGGGATATAAGGGTAGGGAGAGTATGGACCACTATAAGAAAGGCTAGGAGCATAATGTTGGACGGATTCCCTTAGTGAAAAGGACCATTGAACAGATAAGAAATTCGTCATAGATATAATATATGTAACTTTATTTTCTTCCTGATAAGGACCCTCATTATTTAGGGAATCAAGTATTATGACCCCCCCCCCATGAGGGCTCTACCTATCTAGGAAGATGATTCGTAGGCCTCCATTTTTTAAGATATTCTATAATCAAAGAATCTCATACTATTGTTGACGTTGTGATCCTATAAATATAGTCAATTTGGGGGATGGGTTAACAATTGGAAGCCCAAATAGGATATTTGGGTGAATGAATTCTTAACCATTGAATCCAAAGTGTCCATGGTGCCTTATTTTGTGAGAAAAATATGATGGATTTCCTTAGTGGAAGGCATGAAGTGGGTTTTTACTGAGTAATACTAGTAAGAGGAAAACACTTTTCCCTAGTGAGACTACGGTGAGCAAGAGAATTCTATAAAATGAGTCTAGGGAAAGTATGATTATTAACCCATGTGAGGTTGAGTAAGGTGGTTTACCCTAGTGAGGTAAAAATATAGGCTTTTCCCAAGTGATTTTTTTGGGTGAAGTGGAACCCTAGTGGTACTAGGGAGAGATGATACTCTAGGTAATAGAATATTCATGATGTTTTACCCTACATATAGTGGGTATCCATGGATTTATTTTCATTAATGTCAATCAAGTGTATTATTGGAGAAGGTTCCTTTAGGCTAGTGTTGTTTTACTTGGTAGGAAGTGGTTCCTCACAAAGTTTCATGGTGTTTCCAACCCTTAGAGAACATAATTACCCTCCCCTTCGGCTAGTTTTTCTTGGTTTTAGGCTTAAATAATCTAGATAAAGGGTTTTGGGGACTTGGGAATGATACTATAGGTAAAAGATCTTTTTTTATCTCTTAATATTCAACATGGTGAGAATAAGGACCACAATGGTCCTATTTATAGGTAAATTTAGTACCCTATTAAAAGTTACTTTGGTTCATAAGTGGTGTGAACAATTATTACTTGAACTCAAATACTATATCATGCAAGTGGTACACATAGTTGGGAGCACTATAAAGGCGCTCTAGGTTGGGTGTGAGCTTAAACTCCAAAATGGTAGGATTAGGCATGTGTGATTAAGAACATGGGTTATTTTAAGAAGTAAGAAAATGAGTTGCATGCACGACTTGATCATAGCATGGATTTATTAATGAAAAATGATCATCTTATCAATCCCATAATGTTGATCTATAAGTATATTTTTTCTCAATGACCAGTCATATAGAATCTCATAAGGAAATCTTTGCCATTAGCTATGGGTTATTCCCCCCAAGAAAGACGTATTAGAAGATAATAAAGTTCCCAAACCCCCATCAAAATTGTTTATATGTATTTTAAACCATTTTTTAGAAATTTTTGAAATCCATAACATAACCCAAGATAGAGGTTATCATCAAAACATCAATAGTTTATCGGAGAAAATTAAAAAACACCATCCTTCGTTATGTGAGCAGTCATGCAGCGTATAAAAATATAATCTCCTTCCTCTTCAATCACAGAGAGACTTTCTAATCAAAATCAACTTGTATAAATTAAGTCAGGATAGTATCATAGATTCAATAGAAAATTAAATGGAATACATTTTCCATTTCCAAAAATGGTACCAAATGTATAGAGACAAACCAACCTTAAAAACAATTAGATAGGGTCAAATACATGAATCAAACATCACCAATTATCTCTATTGAGAAATATATTTTCATTAAAACTATTTAGAAACGAATCATCTTGGATGATTTTTTAAAGGATAATTTTATGTAAACATATTCCTCTTTTAATAAGTGAATTTTCATGGAATATTACACTTTTAATATGTGCATCCCTGTGTATTATACTAACATGTTGCAACCATCTTAATTCTCTCTCATTCATTTTATAATCAATTGGAGTCACTATAATTTTCACATGAAATTGTTATTTTCAATATTATTCATATTAGTATTCTCATATGTCCATATTAGCAGTTTCATTTCAATCAACCTTTTTTTCTTGGTGTCCTATCATATCCCAACACTCACTTCAATATAAAATTTCTTGTCAAATAACAATCCTATAAATATTAACATTTAATTTAAAAGGAATTTTACAATCCCAAATTACCTAAGAATTATTTCTCTATTATATCCCTTTGGTTTTAATATTAGGAGAGAATTCTTCATTAATATGAACATCACATTACATAAATGATCTTAAACATTGAAAACTATCAGCATTTGAAATATTGTGGGCTACCAATCACACATTTATAATATTTTATACGATCATTTTCTAATATGACACTATATATATTCTAGGTTATCCAAACTTTAATGGAAACCTTTTTATTCTACAATATCTATTCAGAACTCAAACAATATTTTACTAATAATTTAAGATTCTATAATTAAAAATATATAATCAATTAAAAATATTCAAACTAGTACCTCATCTTCAATATGCTTCAAAATTTTATTTAATACTAAATAAAATAGGTATGTATTTAATTCAAAACCTTGATGTCATCATATTGAGAGAAGTATATAGTTTTACCTACTAGATTTATAACTTGAGTCAGAGTTCTTTCATTAATTTCTTGGATGAGGTTGATATATTCCACCTACAACCATTTTCTTTCAATACCTTTCCATAAAACCTCTCTATGAACAATATAATATTCATTTTTTTCATTAATGAAAATCATATATAAATATTTTATATTTTATATATAATACTTCATCAAACCAACAATCAAATAAAATTCATTTATTGTTGAATGACTAGGAATAAAACTAAATTGATTATATAAAACGTTATTTTATCTTTGAATCCTCTATTTAAACACTCTTTACCAGAGTTTCATTATGTGACACATAATCTTAACAAATTTTTATAGCCCACAACGTAAAATGTATACTTTTTTATAAAACGGTATTAGATAACTCCTTGTAAGTACTCTGTTATGATAATTTTATCATTGATAGGGAGAGAGGAAAATCAGTGATATATTTTCTTTAAAATTTCCATAGAAAATGAAACAACATTCACTTCCTTTTAAATATTACTTTCCCCAATGAAAAAATGTCACACAAACATCCACATGAATAGAATAATTTACAAGGATAATTATTCAATAACAGTAGCTATGTTCTTTTTAGGATTTGTAAATGATCCAATACCATACAATCAACTAGAAAACAATAATTTTGTGTGGAATACAATAAGTATAATGTGCACCTTTACACACCTAACACTATATAAACAATCCAATAGTGTATGCTCTTTCTATCATAAATGTTTTAATATAATGGTTTTGTAACAAAATAGGTTATGATGCATATTAATAAAATTTTTCAAATATAAACATTCAAATAAATTATTCAATTTCTTACTTAGAACTTGATAATAAATTTGTGTACTTTTTAATAAAATTAAATTTGATTTCCCAGTACGATTTTTTATAGTCTGATTTCTCAATATGATAATATCTCTCTATAGAATACAATTTATGAAATCATGAAAACCATTTCTTTTTGTCAAAATATGAATATGATAATCCTGCATAATACAAAAAAAGATAAATATGATAATCCTACCTAATATGATCACCAACTGAATATGATAATCCATCTTAAAATGATCATTTCATGAATACGATAATCAACTGAATACGATGATCATCTGAATACATTGAAAATATTGTCTCTTATCCTTTCTCATATATCTCGCATGATTTATTCAAGAAACAAATACATAAACAACTTATTCTCTCTATAATTTCTTCCGCGCTCTCACTTATCTCTATATCTCATGAATAGAACATCAGTTAGAAAAGTACAATATACTTTTAACATTTTTTATTCTCCCCAAAAATGATTTGGGAATGATTCATCAAAACTCTCCAACTCAAAAAAATTTGTAAAATTCAAACTTACTTGAATTAAAATGAAATTATGATTTTTTTATTTCTTCTCAACAAATCTCAAACCTTCTTGAAACTTATAACAACTTCATCTTATCCAATAAAATTTTCCCATGAAGATTTATTCAGTACTATTTCACATTATGATTTTCTCAACATGATTTCTTTAGTAAGATTATACAGTACTGTTTTCCCAGTTCAATTTTCTTTGTACGATTCTCTATTACTATTTTCCCAACATGATATTCTCAATACGATTCTCCAGTATTATTTCTCCAGTATGGTTTCTTCAGTACTATTTTCCAGTATGAAATTCTCAGTTCGATTTCATCAATATGATTCTATGTACCAACTGATGAAAAAAATAGTAGATTCTTTTTCATATCTTCAATTGAAATAATGTAATTCAACCTATTTTAAATGGTTGACTACATTGATGATTATGCTCTGAATATTTTTTAATTTTCTTCAATGATAACCATTTCATTTCATTATCATTGGATCCAAACAATTAT
The DNA here is from genome assembly GCA_963277665.1 of Viscum album. Classification (NCBI taxonomy): domain Eukaryota; kingdom Viridiplantae; phylum Streptophyta; class Magnoliopsida; order Santalales; family Viscaceae; genus Viscum; species Viscum album. The sequence goes on along the minus strand of OY728143.1, from coordinate 254,378,357 downwards.
TACTCTGATGATTATGATGGAATACCGAGTCTGATGGACTGGTATTAGTAGCTTTTACTTCATCAACTTTTATCACTAATGAATATGACACCATGTACTTTTCCTACACAAACAATTCTTTGTCGAATGAATATGATAGAATACCATATATGATGGATTAGTATTCAACATCATTGACTTCTGAAACTTCTTTCTATCACAAACATCTTAATTTATCCTCACTTCCTCCATAACATTGAATACATTTGAGGCTAGATTTAGCATCATCTGACTTACCAAAGAAAGTATTGTAACTTCTACATATTTCAACAATCGATTTATTTCCCTCTCATCCCAAATAAAATTAAAATGATTAAAATAATAATGGATACTATTTATATCACCTTTTCTCAACCAATTAAATGCTCAATTCAATTTTCAAAACTTCTTATTCCTCTTTCTTTTACCGAGATAACATCACAGTTTTTACAGAAGGATTATTATTTATGAGAACTTCAAGATCAGTAAATCATTGTCAAATTTATTTTATAGTCATCCAGACACTATTTCTCCCCAATTATGATCTCTTATTACAGTCTGGTCTAAAGGTATGTTTGATAATCCTTTTCATCCATAAAAAACATCTTAATACGATGGAATTTCTCAACCACTATGAGTCCGATTTTTCTGAATATGATGGGAATTAAGATTTTCACCAAATAAAAATTGAGTTCAATTCTTCTCCTTTTAAACTTTCTTGGAAACAAAATACAACACCTGAATTTGACTATCCTTGTTATCTAAGTCCTAACAATATCCCCATTTGGATTTTGTTGTCAACCAAGATTCATAAGACACATAACATTGTATCATAAATTTATTTATTACTTATCAAAAATTCTAATCCTAAGTGAGCTAACTCGTTGTAGGAAATAATAATTATTGATAGCACAACCATGTTGTCCATAAGTAGTGACCATAAAACCTCTTCAACTTTTCTCCGAAACTTTCTTCATCAACTTTTCCCACTTCTTTTGCTTCTCTAGTATACAAAAATTTAGTTTCTTAAAACCACTCTAATAAATAGTTAGAATAGATTACACACATACAATGATGAATTAATATCTTACTCCCAACTCCCCCTATTTAAAAGCTTCCATAAATGTAGATTTATGAAACAATTATCCCCCTTGACCACACTATCCAAAGGTAACATGATAGATGGAACCAAAAAACATACCTCAAACTTGATGATAAAGAGTTTGGATTCCCATTTTTAGCCTCAATTAAGAAAAAGGTTCCTTCGGTAATGGTTTTGTGAATTTGTCATCAACTTATACCGATGTTGAAATATATTCTAGTTTCAATTCATTTTTCTCCCTATTCTATTTGATGAAATGACATTTTATATCAATATTTTTTGAATGATAATGTTGTAAGATATTTTTTTTAGATTTATTAAACTATTTTTATCACACCCCAAGAGCATGAATAACTTTTCATCAATCTAAAAAACTTCTAACTGATTCTTCATTGTCAAAAGTTGGTTTGTAGTTGATTAATAGCAACATACTCATCTTCATATGTGGTGAGACTTAAGGAGTTCTATTTCTTTCAATTCCAAATAACAAAACTTTTCCCCATAAATAAATCTATACCATATGCAGATCTTCTATCATCAACATTTCATACATAATCAGAATCTGAATACCCGAAAAAATCAATACTTTCTAAGCTATAAAAACTGATTCCAAAATTTGTTTTTCCATTAATATATCTAAGAAATACTTTTTCAAAAAGTAAATGTGATTTCTTAGGATCCCTTTTAAATATTTCACATAAGTAATAACATAAACAATGTCGGTTCTTGAGGCTTCCATAATTAAAAAACACTCAATCAGCATCTGAAATTATTTCATATCAACATCATTACCATATCCATCTTTACACATCTTTGTTCCCACTAAATTTTTTTTTGAAATAGGTTTTGAGTTTTCCATGTGGAAGTTATTAATAATTTCCTTATCATACTTATCTTGGGAAATAAATATGTGTCTCTTATATTCTAAAATTTGTGATGTAATAAAGTATTTCATTTCACCCAACATGGACATCTTAAACAACTTTTTCATTTCTTTATCAAATCTTTCACAAGATCATTTATTATTCCTAGCAAAGATAATGTCATCAACATAAATAGTTAAAAAGAAGGAATACCCCGGACATTCTGTTATATAAATATATCTATCAACTCTTCCATCCATAAAAATCATCTTCCTTAATAAAGTATCCAATTTGAAAGACCTTTCACTCAGTTCTTGATTCATCCCATATAAGGATTTATTCAATATGTATATATAAATTTCATTTTTCCCAAAAACAAAGCCACAAGGTTGTCCAATGTATGCTTCCTTTCCATAATCCCCTTTTAGAAATGCATATTTTATAACCATTTGAATGATTTTGTAAAATTGTTGTGCATAAAGTGCAAGAAAAATTGTGATAGTTTCTAACCTCTACACCAGAGCCAATGTTTCATAAAAAACACCATCAATTTTGAGTAACCTTTGTATTCTAATATTTCCTTGTTTCTTATCACTTCACCTTCTTCATTCATCTTGTTTAAGAAAACCTACTTTGTACCAATAATATTTTTGTTATATAGTTTAAGTATGAGTTCCTATGTATCATTATTTATGTCTTATCAAGCTCTTTATTCATAGCCCGAACCCATTTTGGATACTTATAATCTTCATTCACATCATTTTACTTGAATTTTCAATACAATTATATATGTGTAAAAGCATTTTTCCTCATGTTTGTAACTTTTGATGTTGATCGCCAATAATATTATGAGCATCAAATTATTTTCTCATCCTATGATGAGATTTCCAAGATTCTTCCTCATAACTATAAATAGCGGAGTCCAATTCATCTTCATCTTAAGTATGATTAAAATTTTATATATCCTTATTAAAATTGTTAACAAAAAATTACTTATCATAATCAACTTCCTTATCTTCATGAGTTTGTTTATTATTATCAGGTTTTTCAATAACCTTTACATCAATTGAATCAACAATTCTTATTTCTTCTTTGTCATAACAATTATATCGTCTTCCTTCTCAGGCATAGCCCCAAAATATTCCTTCTTCACCTTTCTAGTCAATCTTTCCATGGTTTCCACCTTTATTCTTTATAATATGTAGACAATAAATAAAACTTATGTGCTGAAAACTTAGAGTTTTATCAAAAAACATTTAATATGGAGTGATATGTGAATTTGGATTTTAGAAACATCAATTTTGAATATAAATAGCAGTACTCAATTCTTCCCTCTAATAGTAATGAGAAATACAATGTTCAAGTAACATAGTTCTCCCCATTTCCACCAAACTTCTATTATTCCTTTCAACAACTCAAATTTGTTAGGGAGTGTATGATTTACAATAATATTTCTAAATTATATGATTTCAAATATATCTTTTTAAATTATTCATTCTTAAACTCACAAGCATTATCAGTTCTCAAATTCTTCACTTAATACTCAAATTCCTTCTCTACTTTCCTCCTAAAACTTTTAAACATTTTTTAAATCATCTTACTTATGTTTCACAAACATAACACAAGTAGTGCAGGTAAAATATTAAATTAAATTGATGATGTACTTATCTCCATTTGTTGAATGTTTTCTCAGTATCCCACAAATATCATAATGGATAAGTTCCCGGGGGTTTTCTGAAAAATATAAAGTTTCTTATGCATGGAATTTGTAATCATTCTTTTCTAAAAAATAGTGCAATGTCAATATCTTATTCTTACAAAATAAGGAATATCACAGACATTATCTCTCTTCTATAACTTGCTCATTTTTCTCAGAAACATGTGTCCCACCCTTTTATTCTATAATTTATTCTCTTCCACCACACTCAAGTAACAAGAGTTTTGTATTTAACTGACATGAAATAAGTTTCTTTTTTTATATGGCCTATTGTAATAGTGTTTCCATTTTCCTCACTTTTCACAAAAACACATATTTTATGTAGATATCTTTATTACCCTCATGAAAATGTATTGAAACACATAGAAATTTATGTTTTATCCAATCAACGTATAAGTATTTCTTTGATTTCATCTTTTTTTCGTAATAACATCTAAACCAACACCTTTGATTCTCAATGACTCCTCATTTCCAAATCGCATAGTTCCTTATTTCAATTATTTAAAATTATTCAAAAAACATAAGTATCCTATCATATGGGAAGAACATGCACTATCTAGAAACTATGGTTATTATCCGTTTATAATTTTCATATACTTTTCAATAATAAGATCCTTTTCTTATTTCTTTTATTTCTTTACATCCATCTTCTGAGTATTGTCAAAAAACATTTTTTTAGGAAAAACACCCTTTTAGATGTTTTTCTGGCTATTCACTACTTTAACAATTGATTTTCGATAGTTGGAACCTATTTTCAACTTTCACACCAACCTTATTAGGTTTATTTTGAACTTTCTTCACATACTTCTTATTTTCATAGTATTGACTCCCTCTCGAAATTTTCCTTCCATGTCATGTGGAATAATAGTAATGTTGTTCATTAAAACAACACATATTTTTTGTATGTTTGAATCCACCACAATAAAAATAATATCCATAGAAAGATTATTTTCCTCTGAAACTTCCATACTGACTGGTGTTGTGAACATGTTTACAACAAACTTCTCATCTTTATATTATGAACCACCCACATTTCTATTATCAATAAGAATCTTTTTTTTATTCTCTTCCTTATAGGAACCAAAAGTAATAGAAATATTTTTGTATTCAAGACGTTTCGAAACATTTTTTCACTCGGAATTTTTAGAAACTTATGAAATCCCAATATTGTTAGACTTGGCCGCATACACAACTTTCCTAGAACTCTTCATTTTAGAGACACTTCCATAATTCTTCTCAACCTTTGAAGGTAAATGTTTTGATCCTTTTATAGTTTCTATTTACAAGACCTTTCACCAACTTCAGTGATATAGTTTTTGAAACTTTTATTTATGTCTTCATCTTTTGAAATGTTTTGTCAGACATGTTCCAAATATTCTTATTTTTCCATCATATTCACTTTCAGATGTTCATTAGGATTATATTATTCCTCAAAATATTTCTTTAAATCATTAATTTATATCACCAACTTAACTTTCACATTAGGAGGATATTCTTGATTATTTGATGAGGAACTTTCAATTTTCAACTTCCTGATTTCTTTCTCTTTCCTTCTAATCATTATCAAGAATTATTTCAATTATTCGTTCAAATGATATTGTAATCGAGTTTCTTCTTCTTCAGAACTACTTATTTCGAGTTATTCACCATTAACTATTGTAATAAATGTATTCCCACTAACATACCCAATAGATTTTTTAAATTTAGCGTCAATGACTTCTTCTTCTTTATCTTTAGAAAAGAAACTTCTTCTTTTGTATTTGAATAAATTTTTATCATTCCCTCATGAAAATGATTTACCTTTATCTCTCTGTTTCCTCTATGATCTTCTTGGCTTTATTTATTCATTATCACTTTCTCTTATTTCTATATTGATAGAAAATTAGCTACAAACTTCCCAATGGCTCCACATTTAAAGAATTTCTAGGGAATATTTCCTTTGTATTTACCTATACCTCTCCTCATTTTTTTAGAAAACAAGGATAAAATGTCATCTATATTTTTACATAACACATTTTCAGAATCAAAATCACCATATTCTTGGCCAATAATAATCATCACTGAAATCTCTTTATTGGAATTCTTGAATGATATTTCTCTATCAAAATTTTTTCTTTTTAGAACATTCTCACTTTTCATTTCATAAGTGATGAGAGTGATATGGAATTCAGATAGATATAACGTTTCAACATATTTATATTAAAATGAGGAAAATTTAGCATAAAACATGTTGGGAAGGATTCTAAAGGTATCTTTAATAGCTGTAAAATCTTTTATCTTCTTACCAAGATATCTGATAGTGATGAAAATTTCATTAAAACTATTAAACAAGTCCCCAATAGATTCAAAGTCACCCATTTTCAAGTCTTCATACATCATCCTCTATATTTTTTTCATTATTCACTTTGTCTGTTTCCTTTGTATATGTTTTTAAACTTATCTCATATACCTTTGGATATGGAAATACCTCTCAAACTTATAAAATCGCTTTCAGAAAGTAGTGATAGTAAATAACTCTTGATCCTTCCATCATTCTCAAGATTCTTATTATCAACATATATAAGAGTAATTTATCATTAATAAAATGAAGTCCATCTATTGCAGCTTCAAGAACATCATAAACAATAGAAATAAAAAATGACAACATTCTATATTTCTAGGTATGATAGTTCATTCCATCAAAACCTCAGATACCTTCATTTTTCACACAATTAAAATTATTCATTAACTATTTTTCAAAACATTATCAAAGAAAAATAAAGGGAAACTAGCTCTAATACCAATTTTAAGTTCCCAGTTAGTATAATTGTATCACTGGGAGGGGTGAATCAGTGATATCTTTTCTTTATGTTTACATAGAAAATGAAACAACATTTTCTTCCTTTTAAAGTTCAATTTCCCTTCTAAAAATCATAAAAATATCCATAGGAACACAACAAATTAAAAGGTTCACTATTCGATAACAATATCTATGTCCTTGGTATGGTTTGGAAATAATCAAATACCACACAATCCTTTATAAATAATCCATTTGTGTGGAATAAAATGAGTTGGATTTTCCCTTTAAAATGTGTATGACTATATAAAAAATTCGATAGTGTGTGATCTAATTCTAGAAGAATGATGTAATTTAGAGTTTTTGAATCAAAACATGTTATGGTTCTTCTTAATAAACATTCAAAAATATAAATATTCAAATAAATTCTTCACTATATTACCTAAAATATGGAAATAACTTCATGGAAGTTTTTATAAAACATAATATGATTTCACACTCGATTTTTCCTAGTCTGACTGCTCGATAAGAAAATATATCTCTATAGAATAAAATTGAGAAAATTTTGAACACAATATTCTTCAGTCCATAAATTCCAATATGATTATCCTACCCAATACTATAACTATCTGAATACGATAATCCTTCCCAATAAAATTACCAGCTGAGTACGATAATCCTTCCCAATACAATCACTGGATCAATATGATAATCAAATTAATAATATTATCATCTGAATACATTTAAATATTTTCACTTCTCCTTTCTATTCTACCCAGAACAATTTATTCAAGAAAAAGAAATCTGGAAACCAATTATTCTATCTAGAACATCTCCATCACTCTGCCTTCTCTCTACCTATCATTGACAGTTTTTTAGTCAGAAAATTATGACATACTTTTTTCATCCTATACTCCCCCCAAATATGGTTTGGGTGGGATTCCTGAAAACTTTCTCACTCAACCAAATTCTCTAAAATTCAAATTTACTACAATTAAATATCAATTTATGACTGTTTCAATGCTTCTCAGCTATTCTTGAACCATCCTAAATATTATAAAAACATCAGCTTCTCAAGTATGATTCTCCTAGTACGATTTCTTCATTATTATTTCCCATTATGATTTTCTCATTACAATTTCATCAAAATGATTATCCAGTACTATTTTCCTAGTATGATTTTCTCAATATTATTCTCCAATACTATTTTCCAAGTATGATTTTTTCTGTGTGATTATATAGTACTATTTCTCAAATATGATTTCTCCAGTACTATTTTCTAGTATGATTTTCCTAGTATGATATTTTTATTATGATTATTTGTACCAACTGATGAAAACAAAAAATTGATGCTTCTTCATCCATCCTCTTGAAATAATGTAATTCAAACTATTTTAAATGGTTGAATATATTGTTGATTAAGCACTGAATTTCTTTTTAAATAAACTTTAATAACATTTACTTCCATTCTTTATCATCGATTCTAAACAATTCACCCTCTAATAATAACGATGGTATACTGAGTCTGATGGACTAGAATCCCTAGATTCTAAGTCAGTGACTTATTTTACTAGTGAATAAGATACTAATAACTTTTCCTACAGAAAAAATTATATCTTTAATGAATATGATTGTATGGTGAATACGATTGATTTGTATTCATCAAATTTGGCTTTAGAAACTTCCATAATTCACAAACATATATTAGTATCATGACTTACTTAATGACTTTGAATACATTCGATACTATCATCATTATTACTCAAATTTCTGAGGAAAATATTTTCACTTACTTATCATTCATCAAAATCATTCATTCCTTCTTATCCTGAATACAATTGACATGATTATGATCAGTCTAGATATGATTTCCATCACCTTTTCTTTTCTAATTCGATGATCAATTCAATTTCCAATACTTCTTATCCCTCTTTATTTCATCAACATAGCATCACAAGTTTTAGAATATACATATGATTTATGAGAACTCCAAGATCATCAAATCAATATCACATTTATATCATATTCATGTAGACTCTAATTCTCCCCTATAACGATCTCTTCTTCTAGTTTGGGCTCAAGGTGAGTCTGATAATCCTTTTCATCTAGAAATAAACATCTAGATACGATGAACTTTCTCAATAGTTTTGAGTAATATTTTCCTAAATACAATGTTCAATATAATTTTCACTATAAACAACTCCAGGTGATTTATTCTCTTATTAAACATTATTCACAATAAGATAAAACACATGAATATGTTCATCCTTATCATCTTGGTCCAAACACTCCTACCACATTTATTGGAAAGTGTCTTAGATTTCATAATCTTGTTAAATAAACTAGTGATCTAATTTATACCTATATCCCTTTAATATTTTCACACATCAGAGTAGGTGTCACTAACCAACATCTTTATTATTTTCCTTCATTTTTAAATCATCTCTAACCTCATAAGGTTGAAATTTTCAATAATATCTATAATTTGGTTTCTTTATACTAATGAAAAGATTCTCTATGTCTTATAAAAATAATAATCCCTTATGTTGGGGATTATTAAATTATAATCCTTATATTTTATTAAATTACTAATCCTTAAAAGGGGGATTTTCTTCTTTATGTTTTATACACAAAAGTAGATTTAAATCAACATATTTCTATTCCCTACCTCTAGTTTAACTATGGATTTATCTTTCACCATTATTATAATTTAATTAATTGTATAGATTCACAAAAACATGAAATTTAGAATAAATAAATACATTTTTAGCCTCTCTAAAAGTAATAAAATATCAATCCAAAGTATCTTCATTAATCAGATGGCCCAGGAGTCAAGCAAGCCTACTCCTAGAAAAAAACTAATAAAAAATAAATGCAATAAAAGAGGAGTTAAATGTGGGTTAAAAAATATGAGGGTATACATAACCACATAAATAATCATCCACCAACCCACAGCAAAAGGTCTGTGTCATAAATGACCACATCGAGATGACCTCTCCAATGGATCTCTTAGAAAGAGCATCAGAATCCCGATTTTCATATCTATAAACATGAGTAAAAACCATAAAAAGATGCTCCAGAAGCCTGAGACAGTCATCTTAGGCTGATAACATCCTCCATGGAACATTTCTTGAATGACTTTGAAGAATTTAAACTGAAAAGGTTGATCCAAATTATATCCATAAATGCATCCAGCAATGATAAAAATGATACCTAATAGCTTTAATCATTTCCCATAACGCATCCTTAATTGCAACACCATTTCCAATAAAATGATAAAAATAGCCTTTAATGAATCCCCTATGAGTGAATAAGACCCCACCACTACTTGAAGGTCCTGGTGCACCCGAAGCTACCCCATAAATATTGATTTTAGCCACCGAGAGATCAGAGGTATCCACTTTATATACTTCATCAAAAGAGGATTTTTTTTCATCTTCCAAAAACACCAAGGGGGAACAAAACCATCATATCTGAAACATCATTCTATATGACATCAGTCTGAGTCCTCACAACAGCCATGGCAATAAGGTGCAGCTACCTAATGCCAACATGTAGTGGAGTGGATTTTTTCTCAAATTCTATCACATTCCTAGTCCTCCATATAAAGGAAATCAGTGTTTCCCCATCCTAAAGAATGAGGGAATTCCCCTATGGACTATAGCTCACCCTGTGAATGAATTCCATAATATGCCTAAATCACTCAAATTTCAGGTGAAATCCAAAAACATTATACAAATAACTCTCTAAACTGGATGAAGAAATGCAGGAGACAAACAAGTTATCATTAGTCTCATCCCCAGTAAAGAAAAACAAACAAATAGGGGACAAAGAAAACCTTTCCCACTAAATCCACCTTTGTGGAGGCAACCTACATTTCTATATCCTCCACATAAACAAGTAATGAGCATGTGGAATAAAATAATTATGAAATTATAACAACCAAGAGGGGGTCACCAAGGAGACTTCATAAATTTTCCGATAATCCTCCTTAGTTGTAAACATTATATAAAAACTAGACAGCCATATAAAAGTGTACATAGTAGAATAATAATAATAGTCCAACTCCTTTTTAACATGACCTAGAATCAACCCCTAATAAGGGGAATTATTGTGAAATTCATAAAAAAATAGATCCTTTAATAAAGTATTTATATCAATACCATTAATAATAGCCTTCAAAAACCATAGAGTATTACAATAATTAAGGGATGATTCCCTATAGACAATCCATTTTGAGGATTTTAAAAGACCGCAAAAGGAATGTTTTATATAGGTATATATCAAAGAGGATATATATAAATAATACCTATTTAATAGATTTTTCATTAATCTATTGAACAATAATTCCAAATAAAAATCAATTGATGTCAAAATAGACCAAGTAATTTTTTAATGAGGGAATAATTAAAGATATTAAGGTCTTTAAGTCTCATTCCTCACATGCTAATAGTCCTAATAAAATCCCTCTAAACAAGTATAATAAACTTCTTATCATTAATTAATCTGATCCCATTAAAATTGTGAATAAATAATTTTATATCTTTAATAATACCTCTATTCCATATATAAAAAGAAAAAACATAGACACACGTGGAGATGATCACTGAGTTAACAAGGCATACACGTCCTTCTTGAGACATAGATTTACCCTTCCAGGTTTCCACTTGATTTATAATTCGGAGATAAATTTTTTCCAGGTAACACATTTTAAATGTACCCAAAAAAAGAGGTACTCAAATATAAATAAAAGGTAATGAGCCTCACTTCACCCCAATATTTTGTGACACTATGTTTAGCTTGGATATGGTAACCCTTTACCCAAAAAAGACTGAGGATTTCCCCCAACTTATTACATGACCAGCAACCTCCTCATAATGCTCAATAATGTCATTGATATATTGAATGGTGGTTCTGTCAGACTTTCCAAATAGAAAAATATTGTCCACATACAGGAGGTGTGTGGGTGAAAAAATAGATCTTCTATATTTCATTTTTTGATACAAACCAGCATGCAGAAGATCATATAGACATGTGTATAATTAAATCTATGAAATAGAAAAAAGGCCATATGAGGGATCATCTTTCCTCACCCCCTAGAGAACATAAAAAATCCTTTAGAAGATCCATTAATAAGAAAAAGACTACATAACTCTTAAGAATGCAGCTAATCAGGTTACTATAACAGTTAAAAAACCCATGAATTCTCAACATAGTAAAAATGAAGCTCCATTTTATTTTATCAAATGCATTGGAAATATCAATCTCAAGAGCCATATTACCAGAAAATACCTTTTTTCTCATAATGTTGACACACCTAAAGGTCTTATACAAGAAATTTTGAATATTCCTTCCATGAATGAACCTAAACTAATTACTAGAAATTAAGCCTTTAGAAATGACCCCAAATATATGTTTCCATAATTTTACTAATCACTTTAGGAATTGTATTTCATATGGATAGAGGTCTGAAATACCTTATATCAAGAGAATTCTACTTCTTTGGAATTAATGAAATGAAACTAGCATTGTATCCTAAAGGAACAAAAGCATGATAGAATAATTCTCTGAAAACATTCACAAACTCCGTGCGAATAATGTCCCAATAGATCAGGAAACTTTTATTGGAAAAGCAATCCATCCTTACAACACTATCAGCATTCACAGAAAAAATATCTTCCTTAACTTATTCCTCAGTGGTTATTTGAGTGATCATACAATTCTAAGATGCCTCAACCTTATAAGATATATTTATATTCATTTTATGAGTTTCTTCTTCCCCTGACTCCATGTACAGATCATCAAAGTGACTACAAACACCACCATATATGGAATTTTCAGAACTAAAAAGATAACCATTAACTATGAGAGAATTGACACCACTTTTAGGCTTCCTCTCTTTAAGCATGAAATGAAATATCCACGAGTTTCTATCACCCTCTTTCAACCACTTAACATTAAATTGACTCTGAGAATGATTTTCTTTTAAATCCAAAAACTCCTCAAATTTAGAGAGAGAAGATATATCAACCTTAGAAATCATATCATGGACCATATTAAGCCTTTAACATTTCAAGAGATTATCCTAAACACTTTTAATATTTGAAACATGATCATAAAATTATTTATTTCTCCACACTTGAAGACTTTCCTTAACAGCCTTCAATTTCAAAACCATAATGTGAAAAGAACTGCCAATAAAAATTTTCCCACATGCCTAAAAAATAACCTGCCTACGACCTGGAATGGATAAAAATGAGTTTTTAAACATATATGTTAATCAATATGATCTCAAGTTTCTGAAATTATCATCCATTAAGAGTGGGTTATGATCAGAAAAAAACCTTGGTAAAGTTATATTGGACAAAGATACATCATAATCCCCCCATCAACTTGAATAAAAAACCTATCTATATTTATAGCTTATTTCCCATTAAGATTTTATCTACTCTAGGTATAATATTCTCCCACAATTTTAACATCAGTCAAATTGCATTTATCAATATAGGAATAGAACTTGGTAGGGGCCATCCTATTAAAGAAACTTCTAGTCTTGTCCTCATTCCATAACTCTGAGTTTAAATCACCAATAATCACCCAGATCTGTCTCATATTCAGAGTTATACTCTCTAGATCTTAACAAAGATCATGTCTTCTTATATATTTATTAAAACCATATAGAAAATTTAATAACATATCGTAGACATTCAACCTAACTGAAATCGTGATTGATTGTTGATCTGGAAATCATGAGATCAAAGAGATATTTTCTAGATTCAAGACCCCAAGTAACTCTGAATAATTCTGGACAGTGTTTTGAGAAACCAAGGAATACCTAAGAGTATCCCACTTAAAGGATTTCAACTTGGTAAAAGGAATTCTAGGTTTAGCAATTCCAGTAAATCTAAGTTCATTGGCCATAATAAAATGCCAAAGGGTTATGACCGTGTGAGAATTATCAATCCCCTAGAAATTATAAAAGAGAAACTTCATGAAAGAAGAGCCTTGGACCTTGTGTTATGACCATCCAACCATTTCATTTTCAATTGATTATTTTTCTTACCACTTTTCTTCTTCTAACCTTTACTAGCTATAGATGTAACTGCAACTGAAGGGGAATCTGAAAAGGGTACATGAATAGTCAATAGAGCCTATGAGGATTAAGATTTATCTTTACATGCTAAGTCATCCTTGTTATTATACCATTATGAACTACTAAGAAGAATGAATTTATTCATATTCTTACCCAGTTCTCAAGTGATCTACAAAGAAGATTTCCTTACAGCTTTAGACAGTGGGACCTGGGAGAAGGATCCCTCTGTATCAAATTGCATATTCTTATTAGAACCATCAGAGGATTGTGAGATAGTATCTTTAACAACACACATTCATGTAGTATCTTCCAAATCAGGCTGATAAGATGCTAATACAATGTCAAAATTGGGTAAATCCACATGAAAAATAGCACCCACATGGGTATCTGAAATATCTACAGGATGAAAATTTTAGACCTCATTCTTATTGGTAAGAGTTCCACCAAGGTCCAAAATATGCTTATGTACCTCTACATTAGCCACATTAGAACTTGGAAGAGGATCAAGAGTGATCTCATAATCCTAGAAAACACGATTAATGGGATGATTTGACCAAGTGATAAGGTCCTGATATTTCTTGGTATAAGTACCACTAGGATCCAAAATCTTCTTTTATGACTCTAGATTATCCACATCAGATATTGGAATAAGATAATAAATAAACGGATCTTGATCCTAAATAATAGGATCAATAGGGGCAACAAATGTTGTAGTTAAATTTTCCTTCACTTAATTATTCCTACAATTTGCATCATCATGACCTTTAATCTTGAAAAATCCATAGAACTTGTTTTTTTACACTCAAAATCTCTATTACCCAACAAATGACAATAGAGAAAAAACATCAGTTTCTATTCATATTGAATCTGCATATTGATACAGTTGTCCCTCACTGTTAAAAAACCTCTTCAACCAGTGTATATTACATATCAACTCCCATAAGGAATGTTTCACAGTGACCAAACCTATGATTTTCTGTGCACTTATCCATTCATATGAGATTTCTATCTGATGAAGAAATATCCCACAGGCTTCTAGGATTCCTGTAGAGACAATTATATTTTGGAATACATATATATACCTAAGTATACATATCCTTGATAGTTTCAGTATCAAAATTTATATCCCACTCTTGAATTCAGATAAATACAAGTTTTAAGGATACCGATCAAATGATCTAGTCCCGACGTTTAGATTAATCATATGGAAAGACAATTTGGTAATATCCATGGACATGGATGTCATTCTATAGTTATGAAATCCATAGATCTGTGATACTATTTGACAAAGATCAGTGAATTTACAATGATTTCCCCCTTTCCAAAGAAAACCCCAATAAATAATCGAGAATTTATAGAGGTTAACTCACTCCTCAATAGCAACCTGGTCAGCTGATACAAAAGAAATATTCCCCTTCTAGATGATCCTTCTAGGAGGAGGGAAATAAAACTCTGAAAAACTTACATAACATTTTAGGAAATCTGTGAAAGTCTTCTTTAGGCTCGTTGCTTCAAGAGTGAGGAACTCCATAGGATGTTTAATCACCATAAAAATTTAACATCTTTTTATAATTGATACAATCATACT
The DNA here is from genome assembly GCA_963277665.1 of Viscum album. NCBI lineage: Eukaryota > Viridiplantae > Streptophyta > Magnoliopsida > Santalales > Viscaceae > Viscum > Viscum album. Next base: position 254,363,200 of record OY728143.1, on the reverse strand, counting down.
AATTACAGATAAGAGGATTAACAATAGGAATATCATGATAATCATCCTTTTCAATCAATTAGAGATCATCAGAACTAGGGGTTTTTTTCCAGACTCCCCCCATGCGACTCCTTTCGTATATCTTATCTTCATTAATAAAAATGTGTAAAGTTTGAAAATAATATCGTTTTACATAAACTTTTAGGTGCGCATTCTTATTCCACAACAAAAATTATTTTCCTTTTAGAGAAAACCCTTTTAATAATTCTATAATATAAGTATCTATATTATGAATAATTTTTTCCACCTCAGGTCACATATAGTTATATCTTAGCTCGACTTCCTAATCCAATTATTTCAAAATAAAAAGGAATTCCATTATATAGTTCTCTATTATATTCCACCATCTAATTTTTGGATTCCTTAACTGTTTCATCTTTATCTTGTAAGTGTTAACTTGCATGTGTAAAACTAAAACATGATGTTTTGTGGTAAACAAATTCACCAGATATAACCTTAAAATCCTTAATAAATATTATATCCTTAATTTTAAAAAATAAATAATCAATTTTGGATATTTTAAAACGTATTTTATAAGTAAAAAATGTTTAAACTTATTTCCTAAATAGAATGTCTATATCTATAAAATCAAAACAATAAGAGAATTATAAGATAGGTTACCCTTCATAAATTACTACATCCAAATAAAACCCTCCTTGAAAATATATGTGATCTCTAGAGTCATTTCATACATGCGAATTTTGGTAACCCCCAGTTAAATTTTTTGTATCTAGTGGAAAACGTTTAAGAAAAGTTTCTAAATTAACCAAAAAGGTATAATTCTGGTGTACATCAAACCTACATAAGGCCCAAAAACACTAAAAAGTTGAAAGTATCATTTCTAACTAATATCTTAATAGATATGCTTTTTTACCCCAATATTTTGAAATTAAACACTTTATCTCTTATAGTCTAATCCACCATAATACCAACATCATTTTTATAACTAGTTTTACCCAATTAATAAAGTTTGAAATTGGAGCTATATATTTATTTTTAATTTTTCCCACATATTTATTCTCTTGTAAATATAATGTAATTATATCTCTTTTAATCATAGTATTTTATAATTTTATATATTTACCTAATAATGTTCCAATATTCCAACTAGTTATCATAATATTGTGATCTTTGACTAGTTTCCTTGCCCCCACACCCCCACCAAAATCTATCATGAAAGGTGTGATAAACTATGAAAATTTAACACTACACCAATTAATTGATGTAGAATATTTATATCATTTCATAAAACACTTGATAAATAAAAAACATTACTTCTAGGCCATAACCAATAATTAGAATATTGATACATTTGATCCATGATATGAAAATATTTGATGAAATTTTATACATATTATCGAATTTCAAACTAAACCCTCCTCCTTTATTTTCATTTGGGATTGGAAATGTAGGATACTAAATTTTTATTTTTCCAATATTTTAAACATTTATGGGTTTAACATCAAGGAAAGAATTTTTTTTGACCTTGTAGTCTGCATTAGATTGATAAAGAAAAGTATTTTTGAACCATGGAATGGGTACAAAGTAAAAATATATCAATCTCATATAAATATATGTAAATATTGTTTATAGTTACCATATTTCTCTTATGTGATAATGATGATTTTTTAATAATAATTGTTATGATAAATATGATATGATGGATTCAACAGAAATGGTTTATGATTCATTAGATTTTATAACATGTTTTGGGAAAAAGATAAGGACAAAAGGAGTATTATAGAAGATAAAAATGTTTATCTATTTGTTTTTTAAAATATATTTGATTTGATTCCACCATCAGTGGAATATTTATATAAATAGATTATTAATTTTAGAATAATTCTCTAAATACATATAATGCCCTATAATATAATGATACCAAACTTTATTTAATAAATATTCCCACTAATTGGGAAAACATTTTATATATAAATAATTATGTGTCAAAGCATGATATTCTGAAGATAATATATTATCTAAGTGGAATTTGGGAGTATGTTTGGACTTCAAGTGGTTTAATGGTTAAAAACTTAAATATTATAAAATAAAAAATTAAAATTAAAAGAAACATATTTATCCTAAAAGCTTTAGGGTATGACTATATAAGATTAATGTAAAAATATGAATTAGTTACTAAAATATTTCAAGGAAGAGTATTATGGGAAAGCTTCCAAGAATTATGTTGATAATGAAATTATGAAAAGTTATAAGGAGACAAAAAAAATTATTAACATCACAACATTGGATATTTTTATGTTAAGAAGTTTGAATACTTGTTCCAGGAGTTGAACAATATGTATATGATTACTAAGATTGAATATTATGTAGGTAATCTATTTTTTCCTTAAGAAATAAAATTATTATCAATTTACTAATTTAGTTAAGAAACATTATATATTATATCTTGAATAATTTATTTTAACAATTATTTTATTGTTTTAATATAGAAAATAATGTATATAGTGTACTTTTTCTTATTAATGATTCATTCTTCTAAAACATGTTTTAATTACGGGTTGCATGGTTATTTAAAATTAAATTCTGAAACTTAGGGAAATTTAATATGTTAAAGATGATTAAATAATTTTAATAAAAAAAATTAATATAATATAATATTTATTACATAATATTTATTCATATTTTATTGTAAAAGCTATAAAATATGGTCACCACGGTTAGGTTATAATGAGTTTACCAACGAGGTTAAACCAACTGATTTGTATTGGATTACAACCCACATATGTTAAATTATTATTGGTTGAATATATTTAATCCATATTTTATCTTAACTTTGAATATATGTCCAGTTTTTTCTACTTTATCATGAAATATAACTTATATCATTCAAATATTTTAAGAAATTTTATATAGGTCCCTCCCCTCACTTATAAAAGGATACCTCTTATCATCCATTATTCACACCATTGAAACCATCTATATTGAAAAAACCCTGATCACAAACATCCAATAATCCTTATATTCATATGATATATTGTTTTCTTCTCTTATGAACAATAGTTCAAGGCATGAGTTGTATGTTAGAGGAGGCTTCCCAAAGAAGAAGTATTGATATTAACCAAACTCTTTCAATTTTGTTTATTCTTCAACTTCATATACACTTGTTGTATCCATAAAATCATGATTAATATAGAATAATAAATATAATTATATGTTAATTTTATTATTTCACAACCATTTACCACCTCTTCCTCGTGAAAAGGGAGATGAAAGTATCACTTGGGAATATGTGTGGACTACCACATCCACGTAGCGACAAAATTTATTTTCCAAATCCATATTTCATGGATGGTTATTATATTTGGTTTAATGTTTATATATAATTTTTATTATATAATTATTCTATTTAAAATATAAAATCACATATACCTTATAACCTTCCCATTTATTGAAAGATGATAATCTCACACAAATGTATGTGTGGACTACCACCTCCACAAAGTAATGTGATTTGTTTTTCATTTTTTATTTAATTTTATGTTATTAAGGATTTATTTAATGTATATATATATATATGATATTTATTATATAATAATTCTTATGTATAAGTTATTAAATTATTATAATATGTCATTGCATTCATAAAAAATTGGAAACATCACTCATCTGTATGTACAGATTATGATCTCTACACAGCGATATAATTCATTTTTCATCACAACATTATATGATGGTTATAAATATTTATATAATAAAAAACATGATCAAATTTCGTGGACCATAAAAGTAAAACCAAAACATACAAGAAAAATCAAAGTAGTTAACACACAAAATGAAGATGATAATGAAATATTGTTAATAAAAGGGTCATAATATATTATAAGTAAAACATTTATGGTATTATAGTAATGAATATCGTTTCAATATATAATTATATTAAATTTAAATTTTTTATACAATAATTTAGGGTAGTAATGATGCAAGATTAACTTGAGGTAAGTGTGTTTTGTTACAATTCCATTTTTATCAGGATTGTTTATACTTAATTTTTTTATGATTAAATTGTATGATCTATATATCCCAAATATTATTTAATTTATTCTACTTTATTTATATCTTTATGTTTATTTTTTTACTTTTATTTTCCTACCTTTAGATACTCTAGAGACTAAAATAATTTTTTTAAGGAAAACTAGTTTTTTTCCCTTCAGTCGGGAATATTTTCTTCTATATCGATATTTTCTTTAAATTTAAATCAAGAATGTTTTTAATATCATAGAAATATTATTTAATATAATTTTTTTCAATATTTTATTTTACTTATCTAGTTTAAAATTGAACATCCTAATCATTTTCCATGTATAGTAATTTTTTATTTTTTTACAAAAAATGCGAAAGGAATTTTTATATTAACATACACTGCTATAAAAACTTTCCCCAACATTATGATTAATATTTAATTTAAAGATTCATTTAAATTATTAATTTATTACTTATAAAAAATTACATAAATGTTTTTAAATATTTAAATTTTAAATAATTTATTCCAAATAAAAAGTATATTTTCCTCAAGAAATATTCTAGTGATCTTCAAAATGTATTTTTATCTTTTAAAAAATCCTTTTATGTTTATTATGACTTAACAGGGTTATGACAAAAAAATTTAATCTTTATTATTTCAATTTATTCTTTATGATTATGAAAAAAATTAGGAAACTCGTAGACTTTCTAAGAGTTATGATTTGATGTTATGATGAATGTTTTATGATCATACGGAACATATAGGTATTGTTTTAATTATGTGACAGGTGGGCCTAGAATTATATTTTCGTTCAATGAATTGGATAACTAAGGATATATCATGAGATAATATAAACTATAATGGGGATATATAATAGTTAATTAAGGGGTGTTATCCAATAATATAGTCTTAGGAGTAAACCATAACTGAGAAAATGTTTGAATGAGGAGTTAACCAAATCCACTATGGTAGTATTGGTAGTCATACATGACTAAGGATTTGATTTTATATTACTATTTTCATGCTATAAACTTATGTCTTATACTTATGATATGTTTTCATGCATGTTGATTGATTATTGATGATTCGATTCACTTATGACTTATGCCTTTGAATTTGATAAAACCTTATGTCATGCATCATAATTGTTATATATGAATTTATGGGTATGATTTTATATTGCTAATATTATGTTATCATGCCCTTATTATTATCATGAACTTACTTATGATTATTTATTGATATCTCTTATTTTTACCCATACTAATCATACAAGCACACCCTTTCTTATTTTCTCTTCCTCGGGTTATGGTGAATGGTTTTAATAGTGTTATATCCAAAAAGGGAAAAAATTATTAAGAATGTAATGTGAAAGGATATATATAATTTACATACATGTTTTTATATGTACCCATATATAAAAATACAATAAAACATTATGGCACTAGCATGGATTGTATTGATGAGTGAAGAATATTCTTCTAATAAGATTTAGTATTTATGAATTAAATTTTGGGGTTATTGTGTGGATGGCCCACCGTGTATACCACACAAAGATTCATACACTTTGCCTTTGGTATACTATGGGTGAATGTATTATAATTTATTTTACCTTACATAAGTTTTTGTGAGATACCTAAAATAACAACTTCATACTCTAATCCCTTCTTTATTCATGCCTTGAGGATTTTCTAATCAGGGGATATTTAGTATATTGCTGATCATAGTCCCAGTTAAATATTTACTAAAATGGAATGTTTCCTCTCATGTGTTGATTATTAGAAATAGTACCTTGATTTAGATAGACTAATGAGGTGTATGGTTATACATTGATAAGGAAAATGAAGTGTTTATTTATCAGATGAGAGTAATGTGATGTGATCATCCATAAAGGTGAATTAAGAATGATGAATTTATCAATTTGGTCAGTATTTACTCTGATAATAAAGAATATATGAGTTATTATTCAATATTTACTTATATTAAGTCATTTAGTTACTAAATTTCTTGTAAAAATGTATCATATGAAAATTCATTAGGGAATATGATGTAGTTTGGGAATATTTATATAGAGATACAAGTGTTTAATAGATATCATGATAGATCCATTTATAGGTTAGGTGGTACAAATGATTTAAAAAAATATTACCATTTATTACATTATAAATTCAAGAGTTCATATTTTATTAAATTTTGTAGAGTCTTGTGGGGAAGAAAATTTGGTTTACAAAATGGGTATCAAGTATTACTTAGAGGGTACACTAAAAGTTTTTTTATCATTATAAAATATGTGTTTTAGATTGGTATTTTTGATGTATTAAATATTATGTGATACAATGTAAATTTGATGAAATCTTTTAAAAATTATTGAACAAATATGAAAAATATTTTTTGGGAAGAGTTTCACAAGTTATATCATATAATACAAAATAAGGCAAAATGTCACTGAATCTATTATTATTTTGTTAAAGTGAAATATTGAATGAGATATTCTCAAAAGATAACATAAATTTTAAGATTTATTTATATATTATAAATATTAATTTAAGCATTTTTTCATATAAAACATGAATTTAAAATCATGGAATTCCATGGAATATCATTTTATATTATATAAGGATATCATATTTCAACTTCTTGACTTTTTTATTGTATGACTTGATTAATCATTATGATCCATCAATAAGTAGAATTTTAAAAATTAACATTTAGCTATTATTACATTTAATTTTTCATTAACACGGGGATAAACAATGAACTTAGAGTTAAATACATGGTTTAATTATTATATGTTGTTGTAACTACACACCATTTATTCATGTGTTTTAAAATGCATGAGTAAATTCATGCGGCTTAGGAAGTCTTCCAAAAACCTATATAAGATAGGATATTCCCATTAAAAATTATAATTTATTCTATGGATACCCCAAATATCTATCCTTATCTTACATTTTCACTGAGAGATATTACTGTATCATGGGTTTGGGAATGGTAACACCCATATGATGGATGATTCGATACAACATGTGCATACATCGTGAATGAAGGAATTTGGTAAATACTTCCAAGTATAATTCATAAGGAATATAGTGGAATGAAATAGAAGAGACATATTTGGTTTATGGTGCATGTAATGTTCTTAATTTTATTATACTTTATTTATGGTTTTCAAGAACTATATATCTTGGGAATTTGAGATTCTTATTTTTTACTCTATGATTATTAACTATTAATCGATCCTTGGAAACCCATCATCGATGTAATTTCATTTCCATTAAACATGTTTTGGTATTATTTTCCTTTTATAAATTGGGGGCTTATTTTTAAATATCTAAGGAAATACTTGTACAAAAAAAATATGATATTATTGGTCACATTTTTCGAATAAATGTTATAACGTTATATTATCTATAAATTTCTCATAAAAGGAGCGAGTTTTCCTCTTCATTCACTATATCATTGGTATTTTAATTAGGCACTAACTTGCATAACCAATTTAATCTAACAACCCTACTATCCACACCACCTTCCCTACCAGTGCACTATTACAAACATAATTTCCAATATTGGCGGTTTTTTCAAATCTCTCAGCAACCATGAAAAAATCTTATAGTGTATATACCAGTACCATTAGGATCAGATGTAGTCAGCATAAGATTATAAGATGAGGTGATTGGGGTATTAAATTTCATTCATATCACACATTAAATGTAATTAATTGAGAAAGAAATACTGGATTTATCTCCTTATAAATAACTTTCGTAGATTCAATTCTATCAAGATGTATGTGATCCCACCACTACCAAATATTACAATGGTTGGGTTGTCACTGTAGGCCATACACATTTGGGGGAGAGAGTGTATTACTTAAAATATTAAGGGTGGTTTTATGACCAAATATAAAATATTAAACATCTCAAACTCAAATCAGATTTATTAACCATTGATCCAACCAAAACATTAATTTTTTTGTTCTGGTAAAAATTTAGGCTAGAATTTGTTTTTGAATTAGATTTTGGACACTATGCTGCTGGTTCAAGCTTGGATTAGGTTGTGGATTATACTGAACCAGCCTCCTATGGATGTAATTAATTTCATAATATTTAAGTAATTTGTTATAGCTAATATAGTTGAAATATAGTGGTTGATTATCCTCAAAATATATCGGAACTCATTGGATGAATGAATTCCTCTACACATATCACAACATTGTGATTTGGGTATTGGATTTAGTTGTACTGAATATTGTGGTTGTAACACCAAGATAGCTGAAATCCAATGCCATATTTTACTTTATTACATTGGTATAGTTTATAAGGTATATCACCACATAAGATCAATTAATTTAGTAATCTTGGAAAACTAGATACATACATAATTCCCATATTAAATTGGAAATATAAAAACATATCATAAGAAACATTATTTATTCCTTGAAAATAATTCATAATATCCTTATTCATAACCAATTTAAAGGAAAAAAATAAATTGTGAGCTCGGATTCACAATATGGATTATTTGAAGTAAAAGTTATCATGAGTAAATAAAGCATAATCAATATCTGGGAGTATCTATGCAAAATAAATTCCATTCAATCAACAACTTGAGTTCAATAAAAATTAATGTATATTATCAACATATTAATCTCATTGCTAATGTAAACTGTATTATTAATAAAGGAATTCAATAATTATAAAAATTCATAATCAAGGATTCTCAAACAAGATATCATAAATCTTACCATCAAGGCCTCTCAACAAAGACATTATTCATAATAAATGGGTAAGTGTAAACCATATACACATCGAATATGGAATACCTATTTTTTGTCTCATTAGACCAATTTATTACTAGAGGGGATATCAGTAAATAATGGCCCACCCATCACTTTTACATCCTATGAATTTCTCAAATTTTTAATGGTTAATACAATTTATTCTTATATTTACATAGAAGTCAATAATTATCCGTATTGAATCCATAATAAGAAACATCAATATTTTCCTAGTAGAATAAATAAACAAAAAAATTATAAAACATCTAGAGAAATAATATGGATAGTATCATTAAATTATATCCAAAAAAAGTATAAGAATAATAAAAGTATGTTGAAATATATGAAAATATCTTTGAAATAATATTCTAGGATTTTTTCAAAATAAGATAAAAATATCATTTTTTCATATAATTTTAAATATTTTTTTTTAATGGAAATTTTTTTTCTTTGAAAGTAACCATGGAAACATTTAAATTAAGCATCAAAAAATCATATTCATGATGGTAGGAACACACATCCATGTAGTGTATGTTAAAATAAATATTGCTTTCATGCCATTGGTAAAATTTACCTCATTAAAAAATGAAAATGTATTCCTTTTAGGAAATTTTATATAAATTAAAACATCGATAAAAATAATTTTAATAAATATTTAAGGAATTGAAAAAACATTGTTGAGAAATTTTATATAAAATATAGACATGGAAGAAAAACATTTGGATGAAATACATAAAAAAAATAAAAGGAAGTCACATACATGTAACTTACTTATTGATTCATGATCCAAAAATAGAATGTTATCTTAGTCCATAAATTCCTCATTTTATTATCAAAAATAACTTTTTTGTTTCATTTAATCAATTTTATGTTTTATGAAAGATAAATATTTATATAGATCATATTAGAATATTTTTTAGGCTCTGAAGTGATCAAAAATCTATGCAAGGAAAACCATAGACCATGATCCTTTCAAGTTACAAATTACTCAATAAAATATATAAAGATCCCATCGAATGTATGAATAACTCTAGGAATTCTATATTTCACAATGTATTTGATTGACTATACAATAGATGTATCAAAAATCGTGGATATAAAAAATGGCTCAAGAAACTACAATATAAAAAAAGCTATGACATGTTGTATCACAAGTAATAGATGTTTCACAATATAATGAATCAACCACACTCTTTAAACAACTATTTAAAAAGTTAAATCAACCACATAAGAAACCTTGTGAATAAAAAAATTTGAAGTGACCACATATGAGAAACATATCTCACAAATCATTAAAGTTATATCATGATTATTTCCAGTTGACCACATAATAAAATAAAATCAACCATACCATAAATAATATTTTGAAAAATTGACCAAACTGCCTTAGAGTTTCTAATTGACCACATGTTGAAGTTAACATACCATTGAAAGGAGTAAAATTTTTATAATTTATTAGATCGACCATGGGTTAAGGTGATTGACCATATGGATAATCAAGGGATATGATTAGAATTGTTGTATAGTTTCAAAGATACTATGGAAGATAACATGGTACTCTTAAGATCTATTATATTTTTTTTATTTGTTAAATATAATATTCTACCCTCTTTTCCCAAGAAATATTAAATAATGCTCAAAATAATTTAATAACCCAAGATTTCATGCTCAATAAAAGGATTTTTAATACTGATTTTTCAAAGAAAATTTTAGGGAAAGTATTGTTTTTAATGGTGTATGGATAAAATGAAATTGTACAATATATACCGCACAATAATGAGATTTTAAAAATGTGAATAATGGATGATGCTCAACTATTGAACCAAACTTCATCACTAGGTCAGAGACCATAATTTTATATTTCTACCACATTTTCTAACCAAAATAAAAACATCAAGAAGATAAGAATAATATATTGAAAAATATAACTACATTCATTACTACATTTTAAATATTTTCTCTCTTCTATACCTCTATTTTAATTACATATGAGTTTTGTTTGTTGTAACCATTTTATTTCTGAATAAATACATATTGTATTGAATTAGATATTACTATAATACTCACGCTAAAATTTTATTTATATCTTTTATCCCATGAATAACTATAGAATATTCTTTCCCTGCCTTGGACTATCTTTATATATTTGTCTATAAAACATAATATAAGTTGTGGATATTTTTACTTCTTAATAAATATTCATAGGAATGGGTGACTGATAAGTAAAGAGTATCATGTATCATATTAAGACTAAACCTCTTATATTTTTATAAACCAATATTTTTTATAGTTTTTTAATTCTATTTTTCAGAAAAAATATGGAAATATATTATATAAAAATACACTTTGATTTTATGTCTTTACATGTGACATTTCTTCAAATTTGTGTAAGTTGAGTAATCTCAAAAGCTTGGAATAAATCCTAAGATAATTTTAGCAAAGTTTTGATCAATATTTTTAAGGGTTATTTGAAATAATTAAATAAGATATACCTACTATATAAATTAAAAAGGTTGTATTTAAAAATTTAGGGATTTTTTTATTATTTGTGAAACAAAAACATTAATTTGAAACTAAATTCAACCCCTTCCCCTTTCTCTTGATTATTTCATTTTGGCCAATGGGGAAGAAATAAAAAATAAACATTAATACATAAAACCAATTAGAGGAGAAAAAATTATATGTATTTAAAGATATTATAAATAAATAGTTTCCGCAACGAAAATATGTACATAAAAAATACCAAAATAAAATGAAATTGTAAAATAAATCTCTTACATAATGTTTGAATTGCCTCATAAGTTCTTTTAATATCTTTTTTAATAAATATTAATTTTTTATAATTATATACCAGAACCATATATATACTAATAATATCAAATTTTACCCACTTAAACATTTCAACACTCATTTATTAATAATTTTTATTAAAATCATTTTAACATGTTTTTACTGTTTGTTTTTCATTTAAGATTTGGTTTTGTATTTTAAGTCGCTGTATAATTATGATGGTTCCATAATAAAAAAAAATGTTAATGATGATATAATTATAATATATATTCATTATATTAATACTTATAATCATTATTTAAAGGAATACATGAAAAATTAATTACATCACTTCGTAGAGGTGGTAGTCCACACATACGCTTGACTGGCGTTATCATTTTTAATAGGTGGAATGATAAGAACATAAATAATATATTATATTTACCTAATCATAATTATGTTATAAAAAACATATATATTCATTTATTATAATTTGTTATCCAACCAAGAGAAGTAGGGATAAAAATTGAATTACGCTACTACGTGGAGATAATAGGTCACACATATGCATGAAAGTTGGTTTTATTTTTCATTGGATTGTAAAGAAATAATTGGAATATTTATTAACATTAAAAAAAATTATTTATACCATATATATCATATTATTTTATTTTTATCCATTATTATGACCAACCACAATAGTTGGTGATGAAAAATGAAATATGTCATCTTCGTGATGTGAAAGTCTATACTTATGCATAAGGATTTAATTTTCCATTATATAAATAAGTATATGAAAAAGGATAAAAAAATAATAACATTTTATTACATTTCTTAAATATTTTATTATATAAAAATTTTATGATACGTTTAAGGTGGTAAAATAAGAAATAAAAAAAAAAAACTCAGTTAAGAACTATACCTCTTAATTGGACAACTGCCTTAAGTTTATATATAAATCCTACTTACGATAGTATTTTGCTAAAAATTTACCTCTAGTATTTATTTAAGGATGTTAGTAAATGGTTTTTTGGGGAATATCCATTATTTTAGTCTCATTTAATTGTGGATAAGAGAGTATAGGTGGTGTCCTTTTATAAATGAGGGAGTGGAAACACTTGGAATGTTTTAAAATATTAAAATAATTTAAAATTTTACTCATGAATAATGTACCCAAAATGGATGATATTATATGATTAGATGATATATGGTCTAAATATGACCATAAAATATTATTTACACTTTTTTGGTCATTTTAACACATATCATTTTTATGTTAACCCTTTTAACAGGTTCTGACTCTTACCATGGTAACTGACTTTTTTATCAATGTTAATTATTCATAATGACCATAAATGAGTGTGGCCAAATTAAAAAAATTATGATTTAAAATATGGGGTCAATTTTATAAAATTAAATTTATATAATTGTAATAAATTAATTTTAAAATAAACCTTTAATACATAAAAAACGGTTTTCCAAAAAATGTAATTTAAGTATAAAAATTATTTTATAGAAAAATAAATTATAATTTGGATTGAAATTTAATTAATTGAATGATGTTAAAAATTTGAGAATTGTTTTTCTTTAAAACTAAACCAAAACTAAATGTGATCTTATAAATACTTGAATGAAAGAGAATAACTGAAAAAGTTTTCTATTTGAACAAAAACATTACTTAGATTTACAAAATGATAAGCATATGTTCTTATTTTCAACATTATATTATTTTATGAATTATATTACCCAATAAATATATATTTAATATATAAAAAAGGTTTCATAATCTTTTTGTTTGTTAATATATAATTTTAATGTCTAAAAATTAACAGTTTTGGTAAAATTAGTATTTTTCACTATTAACACAAAAATAAACTATTTTTCAAAAATTTAAAATATATCCTAAATATAATTTTGAAATTATTAATTAAAAAATGTAATTAATTTAATAAAAATAAGTTTATATAAATTGAGAATTTTTCTTTTTAATAACATTCTTGAATAAAGCCATGTGAATTGTGCAATTATTTCTCTAGAAAGAATAGTTTCCTATAATTAAAGCTCATGTGTTACCTTCATACCTCTATAAAAATATTTATCCAAAAAATTAATATAATTCCTCCTGATGAAAATATGTGGGTACTTCTCCATAAAAAAAATTAGGTTACCAAGTCACATCTTCTATTTTATGATTTCTCCAAAGTAACTTCACCAATCGAGTCATCTGATTCTATAACACTTTATCCCCAGTGTCAATAGTTTTTAAAGAATCTTCAAAGTAGGATAAATTTGATTCCAATTATATTTAATTAAATGTTAGAACATGTTTTGAGTATAGAATTTACATCCTTAAGAAATATATATTAAACACAACATGAACTTTAGATATGACAGATGGTATTTCCAAATGATAATTTATAGCTCCAATTCTGTACAGAATATTAGAATGCCTGATGTACCTGGTACTTAGTTTACCTTACTAACCATGTAACACCCCAACCCCAATTACCCAGAGTCGGTGCATTATTACATAACATTTGCATGATCACAAAAGATCAAGTCTCAAAAGACCGATTAGTTTAGTAGTCTTGGAAACACTAGATATATTTATTACATCATAAAGTAAAAATTAAAACAACATCTTGTCTTCATATCCCCTCATACTATCCCTGAAGTTCATTCATAAATTACTTCTTCACATCCTGGGAAAAATAAAAACATAGAAAGGGGTGAGATCAAATGCTCAGTATGGATAACAATATAGCGGAAACTTTCATAGATAAGCATAAACATTTAAGGCAATGTAATACTAAAACAAAAGTCTTTTAAACTTTAACTTCAGCATAATATGGAAAAGATAAAATGAAATAATTCCATTTACATATTCACATGGATATTATACTAGTTGAATAACCACATTCAATATCAATAACCACTTTTATAATGATGGAATGCATAATGCCAGACTATCATAACCACATAGTCAAGGTCTCGCGCCAAGACTACAAATAAGATTTTTTCAAGTCCTTGTTCCAAGACACTAGTTTGTCTTATGAGACCTACCAATGCATCGAGGAGCTATAGAGGGATACACCCGTCACTTACTAAGTCCAATTCATTCCTCATATGAAAAGTTTGAACCATAACATAAACACTCGTATTAAAACTAGCATATGAAATGTCAATACTTTAACCACAAACCATGAATGGTATAAAAATAGCACATCCATAGTCAAACATAACTCCTTCGATAAAATATGGAATATTTTATTCTATTAGATTAACCTCAATCAAGAATAATTAATTATATTGACATAGATAAAAATAATCATCAAACTAATGAGAGAAATATCCCCCTTTTTCTTGAAAACATTTAAAAATCGCACTATTTGTCAAGAATCCATTAAAAATAGATTTTTGAATCAAAGTTTCCCATACCACTTTGAAACTTTTAAAAGTAATTTGGATTTGAAAACTTTAATGTCTATATAAATAAATCCTTAAAACCATTTTTAAAACATGGACATTAATGAGAATGATTTAGAGTAATAAACCTTTAAAACATTTTAAAATGATATTTTAGTTAGAGGTCTTAACCAAAAGAGAGAAACTTGAATACAAATAATTGAGGTAATAAAAACTTCATTATATCATGAGAATAAAGGGGTTTATGATATACAATGTCAAAGTACATTATATACACCATATAAAAGTGATTTGGTGTATAATAACAAAGGAGTCTCAATGGAATGTAAATTGATATGAAATCTCTCATAAAGGTCGTATCATTAGGTTAAGAATAAATCAATGACATAATTATGTGTGAAAAATATAAATACACTTAATATGATTTTATATTCAGTTTAAAACATTCAAAGTACATTCACACATATTCTTGTAAAAACAACTCTAATGAATTGGATGTTTATCTCAACAAATCGAGATTGAGTAAAAATTATGCTTATCAAGTTCATACCGATGACTTGAGAATTTATCAATAGAGTGTGTATCAAAATTATATCCAAATAAAGGGTAGTGTAAATTATGACATAATCAAATTAATAGTTATTCCACACATAATCTTGGAGTAAAATAATCAATGAATTATGCGTAAGGTCGAATGAGTGGAAATTGAAATTTCAAATTCCCTTATTGATTAAGTAACTTACGAAACATACACCCATGAAAGAAGGATCATAAAATTATGATGTAAATAACAAATAATTAAAGTATATTACACAATTAATACAAACATGCTCAGTACACACACCACATGCAATAAATAAGTGGTGAACAACGGAAATCTCATGGAATTAAAAGTGAGATAAGAAACCCCTTACTTTGTACTTTTTCCTTGGTCGAGGGTAGGTTAGCCTCCTTTATAATGTTTAAATAATTGTTATTTAATTATACAAGAATCATATACATTAATATGATATCATATATGATCTTTTAACATTGCATTGTTAATAATATCTTAGTATTATCCTCATTTCGGTTGTTAACTTACTCGTTTTCTTTTATATGTTTTGTTACATAAGTCGTGTTTGTTATGTATAGTTTGTATCTTATTCATATATAGAATTATATTAAGTCCTTAAACATTATTTTTAATCATAAAATGAGAATTATACTTGTATAAATACGATGGAGAATGAATCTCATCGCGTTCGTGGAGACGGTAGTCCGTACGTACGCACGAGCGATAATATCATTCTTTTGATATTAAAATAATATATAATTGGATTTTATATAGTATATACAGAATAATTATCATGTTATATTAATTACTTAAATGAATTACACTTCATTATTATACCCATCTAAATAATAATGTTTTGAATAACAATTACACCATGACGTGGAGACGGTAAGTTGTACGTACTCACGTATGGTGACATGTCATTCAAAGGATGGATAGAATACTGAATATGGTTTACCATATTTATAATAACATTTTAGTGTATAGAAGATACTAGAGTTATTATTTTATAATGGAAATAACAAATAAAAAATATATTGAAGAAGCAAGGACCTTGAAAGAGGGTGGTGAAAACGTTACCTCTTCTTCGGGTTCTTCCTTTTGATTTGATCAAAAGGACTCCTTAAGTTGGCTTTATGATCAAAATAATGCCTCTAGGTTGAATTTAGGGATGTTGGGAGGACATTTGGGTAGTGTTTTGCCGATTCAAAAGGCTTGAGATGTGTGAGTAATTGGTTAGAAGTGGTGTCCTTTTATATGGCGGAGGAGGGGCTCTTTAGAAAAAACTTAAAGTATTAATTTATAATAAATTCATATTCGGTTTCAAATTTCTCCAAAGAGGATTATTAAATTTATAAGGTGGGGATGGGTCGAAAACCATCCAACCAATATATTTTAGACAGGTTTGGGTCACTAGAGTAACCTTATCTTTTAGATTTAACTCTTAGTTAAATAGTTTGACATTTACAATGTCTCTTTGCATTTTTATATTATGTAGTTAATAAACATACTATATACTTCCAAGAGACCCCCAAGTGGTCCATTAATGATACACATATCATCATATAAGTCCTTTGGCCAGACCTTAGATTTTTAAGAATATAATATCAATTAATAATATAATAGTTCTTTTAAAAACTCTTTTATGTCAATTTTGACACTATTGGGTATTTTGTTTTTGATAAATTCATAACATCATTATTACTTCTAATAAAATTAATATAACCAATAATAATATGTCATATTAACCTATAAAATTATTTTAATTAATAAAAAGTCTCAAATTACATTTATTTGGATTTTTATAATATCAATTATTTTAATATTTCATTAATTCTATAATTATTGCATCACCATTGTGTCATAAATAAATTATCTTATTTAATGTATATAAATTATAAATAAAATTCCATTATGTAGGAAATATTTTTATATTTCTAATTAATATTTAAAATTGAATTTATCTTATGTATAACCCTATATTAAATTTTTTTAGTAATTAAAATTTGATTTTAACTCTTTTAACTCTTCTTTGAATTAAATAATAATAAATGTCATAATCTAATCAAAGTGGACCTAAATGATAATATTTTATTCCTAAGGTTGTTTTTGGTCGAGATACACTTGTAAAATAGAATTAGGACATGTGTTAGGGTGATATTAATATCATTTTTACCCTTAATTACCATATTTACTTTTAACCATGGTAAATAAAAGTAAAAAGTTATTATTCAGAAAAAAAATATTTTTATCTTATTGAACAACATTTTAATAATTGATATTAACCGTGTATCTTGGATTTTAGAAATTCCACTCACAGAAGTGGTAAAATTAAGTTTTACATGAATTTTCAAATTCTCCTAGGATGTGGGTAAAAGACGGTCAAAAGTTTCATAAAATTTTTATATATCTAAAATTATTCTAAACTAACTCTAATGAATTAAAATGCACTTATATAGGTTTTATGTATCTATTTTGAACTTAATTAAATTTAAATAAAATAATTAATTATTTAAATAAAAATTCTTTTTTAAACTATAACTCTGTGTTTTTTCACTATTCATCAAAAATTGAAAGTTTTCATAAAATACCAAAAATTCACCCTAAGATAATTTCGATATTCCAAATCCAAAAATTAAGTCCATTTTGAAAGATAAAATTTATAAAATTTCAAAAAGTGGTTATTACTATTCATAACAGCTAGTTTGATTGGTTGTGGTGTGTGTTAGAACTCGAAGTTGCGTACAACACACGCTATTGCATTATTTAAAGGGAAACGTACCATGGAATCTTAGGGTATAACATTCTCCCCTCCTTTGATAAATTGCATCCTCGCAATTTTTAAAATTTGTCTTGGGAATATAATGGAAAGTCCCACATTGGAAAAAGAGTCAATAAAACTATCTCTTTAAAAGAAAGAAAGAGAAGTAAAAAGGTCACACGAGATAACCTATACTAAGATTCAATGTTGAA
Source organism: Viscum album (assembly GCA_963277665.1). NCBI lineage: Eukaryota > Viridiplantae > Streptophyta > Magnoliopsida > Santalales > Viscaceae > Viscum > Viscum album. The sequence goes on along the minus strand of OY728143.1, from coordinate 254,344,681 downwards.
AAAAATAGATATGGATGATAAAATAAGTGTCAAGTTCTGATGGAAAGGGATAGAGAACATGATCAGAAGAAAGTTAACAATAAGAAAAAAAAAACTTGTGATGGGACAAATGGTCATTAGTTTCCCAACAGGAAAAGTAAACGGACAAAAATTTTTTGTTTTAAGTTACATTACATAAAGATGAGGAATTCGTTTCTGAGATTGACTAAGAACATAAAGAGATATACATACTTTTTGAGTAAAGTTTCATTATTTAATAAATTCCTACTACTAAATCATTTTTAAACGATGAGTATTCAAGAATACTTGGTCACACTGGAAGAGATATAATAAACTTCATATAGAATTACATGATCCACAAAGAATAAACTATATATTTACCTTTTATTTAGAGATTAATAAAAAACAAAATGGTTAGTGTAAGATCTGATGATCCCCCAAAAGGATATTCCATTAGAGAGAGAAACACTAATCTTAATTTCTAAAATTAAACCAACAATACCCCAAAGATAAATAAATACCATTCAATAAATAATTGTCCTTAAAATCCTTCAATATAATCCAAACTAATATTGAAACCCAAAACATAGAATAATTTGGTTATGTAGTCTTCCACGTTAAATTGTATCTCCAAATGACATCAACTACTCTTAAAGTCCCATACTTAAAAGTAATTAACCTAATCACATATTCTCTATTATAGGTTAAGTATTTCCATAAATAACCCAAATCACTATAAATCCACAATAAAAACATAGATAACAATCCACCGTTACTCCTCAAATAAAATCTCATAGAATTCTATTTTCCTTGGGCATATAGTGTTCCCAACAAAGCAAACATATTCCAAAATAACATTTATCACTTAATCACCAAATCATTTTCCTATACTGAGGGTACTCACTTGATAAGACATAAGATCCCAAATCAACTTATTATTGATCAATAAAATCATTTAGCTAAAAATAATTAGTCACACTAACCATGGACTTCACGTAGTCCAGTGGTAGGCGATAAATCACTATCACACTTTGGTTGGCAGTTCGATTACCACAGCTTTGTCCGACGTGATGGGTTGTCACACAGTCTGTGTGTTGTCCTTTTTCAGAAACTATATTTTATAACATTACCAAAATGAGATAAATTCCTAAAAAACCATAACATAATTTAACCAAAAATGTTATCTCATACCTTGAATTTTCATCACAAAATATAATAATTTGTAACTTCCTCAAACCCAATGATCATATAAAACAAAATGGTTATTTATAACTATATCCACAAGATAAAAAAACAAGTCTTCCTCAAATATCACTCTCACATGATAAATTGCAGCATTACACATATAAGAGAAAATTCACCCAAAGTAATCTCAACAACACGGAGCACTAATACCTTTAAATATTTTTCCATCCATTTATTTCCACATAGGTTCTTCCTTGACCAAGAGGGTATCCGAGAGAATAGTGCATTGACTTGGGTGATTCCAAGGTCCCTTACATTTACGAAAAATGACCGTAACTAGAATCTGGGGACCATTTTTATTTTCTTCCATAGTACTCTTCATTTTTCCTTGGCAATTATTCACTTTATGTCCTTCCTTCCCATATGTAATTCATTTCTTTGTTCCATTGAGACACTTTTCTGGGTGTCTCCTTCCACATTTCCTGCATGATTGAAGTTTAGGATTCTTTTCTCCAAGGTCTCCAATACTATAACTCTTATCATTCATCACCTTTATCTTCTTTGTTGAGTCTGATAATTGGTTAATATATATATTGTTGATCATATTTTTAGAAATTTGATTTACCATGAAGATGATATCTTTTACGCCTATCAGTATTCCATTTATTTGATCATTTCCACCACCGTTCCCACCTTGTACATCATTCTCAAAGTCACTATGACTTCCTTGAAATCCATCCATTGACTAAAGCCAGAAAGAATTGTATGAGTAACAGTAGTCATAAAATAATTTATAGAATATCATGTCACCATATTCTCAATTTGAAACACATTAGGATTAACCAAGGTCATTTACTCTCATAATACTTCAAATAGTTTTGTAAGGAAAATGTAAATTATCCTAAGAATATCCCCCGGGAGTGTCGTAACCAATAGTGCGGCAAAGCCCGTTGTCGTGCACCCGTTTCTGTTCGAGTCTAGCTCAAAGCGGTGTTTTCAAGTTTTACCCCTAGTTACATCTGTGCCAGAGCCGCCTCTACCTGCTCATATCCAGAAAAAGATTTATTGCTTGGAAAACTAAAAAATTCTATACATTACCAAAATTCAAGGAATTTCTTCTATATTAATCCTCAACGTATTTCTTAGGGTAATGTGCTCTAATCAGAGTTTATCTAAATCTAGCTTCCAAGGTTTGTACTAAACTTCCTCTGATACCAACTGTAACTCCCCGACCCCAGTTACCCAGAGTCGGTGCATTATTACAAAACATTTGCATGATCACAAAATATCATGTCTCTAAAGACCGATTATTTTAGTAGTCTTGGAAACACCAGATATATTCATTACATCCTAAAGTAAAAAAACTACAACAGCATCTTTTCTTCATATCCCCTCATACTATCCCTGAAGTTCATTCATAAATTACTTCTTCACATCTTGGTAAAAATAAAACATTGAAAGGGGTGAGCTCAAATGCTCAGTAAGGATAACAATATAGAAGAAACTTTCCCAGATAAGCATAAAAATTTAAGGCAATGTATAACTAAAATAAAAGCCTTTTAAACATGAACTTCAGCATAATATGGAAAAGTTAAAATGAAATAATTCCATTTACTTATTCACATAGATATTCTACTAGTAGAATAACCACATGCAATATCAATAACCACTTTCATAATGATGGAATGCATAATGTCATACTATCATAACCACATAGTCAAGGCCTCATCCCAAGACTACAAATACGATTTTGTCAAGTTCTTGTTCCAAGACAATAGTTTGTCTTATGAGACCTACCGATGCATCGAGGAGCTATAGTGGGCTACACCCATCACTACTAAGTCCAATGAATTCCTTATATGAAATGTTTGAAACATAACATAAAAATTTGTATTAAAACTAGTATACCAAATGTCAATACATTAACTACAAACCATGAATGGTATAAAAATATCACATCCACAGTCAAACATAGCTCATTTGATACAATATCGAAGATTGTATTATATCAGATTAACCTAAATCGAGAATAATAAAGGATATTGACATAGATTAAAATAATCATCAAACTATTGAGAGAAATATCCCCCTTTTTTCTTGAAAACATTTAAAAGTCACACTATTTGTCCAGAAGCCATTTAAAATAGATTTTTAAATCAAAGTGTCACATACTTATATGAAACTTTTAAAAGGAATTTTCATTTAAAAACTTTAATGTCCATATAAATAAATTCTTAAAACCATTTTTAAAACATGGACATTAATGTGAAAGATTTAGAATAATAAATCATTAAAACATTTTAAAATGATATTTTAGTTAGAGTTTCTATCCAAACGAGAGACACTTGAATACAAATAATTGAGGTAATAAAAACTTTGAAATATCATGATAATAAAGTGATTCATGATATACTATGTAAAAGTACATTATATACACCATATAAAAGTGATTTGGTGTATAACAATAAAGGAGTCTCAATGGAATGTAAATTGAGATGAAATCTCTCATAAAAGTTGTATCATTAGGTTAAGGATAAATCAACGACATAATTATGTGTGACAAATATATATACACTCAATATAATTTGATATTTAGTGTAAAACAATCAAAGTACATTTACACATATTCTTGCAAAAACAACACCATTGAATTGGATGTTTAACTCAACAAATCGAGATTGAGTAAAAATTACTCATATCAAGTTCATACAGATGACTTGAGAATTAATCAATGGAGTGTGTATCAAAAGTATATCCAAATAAAGGGGAGTGGAAATTATGACATAATCAAATGAATAGTGATTACACACATAATCTTGAAGTAAAATAATCAATGAATTATGCGTAAACCCGAATGAGTGGAAATAGAAATTTCAAATTCCCTTATTGATTTGGTAAATTACGAAACATACACCCATGAAAGAAGGATCATAAAATGATGATGTAAATATCCATTAATTAAAGTATATTACACAATGAATGCAAACATGGTTAGTACACACACCACATGCAATAAATAAGTGGTGAACAACGGAAATCTCACGGAATTAAAAGGAGATAACAAACCCCTTACTTTGTACCTTTTCCTTGGTCGAGGGTAGGTTATCCTCCTTTATAATTTTGAAATAATTATTATTGAATTATACAAGAATCATATACATTAATATGATATCATATATGATCTTTTAACATTGCATTGTTAATAATATCTTAGTATTATCTTCGTTTCGGGTGTTAACTTACTCGTTTTCTTTTATATGTTTTGTTACATAAGTTGTTCTTGTTATGGATAGGTTGTATCTTATTCATATACAGAATTATATTAAGTCCTTAAACATTATTTGTAATCATAAAATGATAATTAGACTTGTATAGATACGATGGGGAATGAATTTCAACGCGTTTGTGGAGACGGTAGTCCGTACGTACGCACGAGCGATAATATCATTATTTTGATATTAAAATCATATTTAATTGGATGTTATATCATATTTACAGAATTATAATCATGTTATATTTATTATTTACATGAATTAAACATCATTAATATACCCATCTAAATAATACTGTTTTGAATAACAATTACACCACGACGTGGAGACGGTAAGTTGTACGTACGCACGTATGGTGACATGTCATTCAAAGGATGGATAGAATACTAAATATGGTTGTACCATATTTATAATAACATCACATTATATAGAAGATACTGGAGTTATTATTTTATAATTTAAATAACAAAGAAAGAATAAGATGAAGAAGAAAGGAACTTGAAAGAGGGTGGTGAAAACGTTACCTCTTCTTCGGGTTCTTCCTATTGATATGATCAAAAGGGCTCTTTAGGATGGCTTTATAATAAAACTAAGGCCTCTAGGTTGAATTTAGGGAAGTTGGGAGGATATTTGGTCAGAGTTTGGCCGATCCAAAATGCTTGAGATGTGTGAGGAATTGGTTATAACTGGTGTCCTTTTATAAGTGGGGGAGGGGCTCTTTAGAAAAAACATAAAGTATTAATTTATAATAAATTGATATTAGGTTTATAATTGCTCAAAAGTGGATTATTAAATTTCTAAGGTGGGTATGTGTCTAAAACCACCCAACCAAAAGATTTTATATAGTTTTGGGTCACTATAGTAACCTTATCTTTTAGATTTAACTCTTAGTTAAATAGTTTGACATTTACCATGTCTCATTGTATTTTTATATTATATAGTTAATAAACATACTATATACTTCTAAGAGACCTCCAAGTGGTACACTAATGATACACCTATCATTATATAAATCATTTGGCCAAACCTTATATTTTTAGGAAAATAATATCAATTAATAATATAATATTTGTTTTAAAAACTCTTTTATGTCAATTTTGACACTATTGGGTATTTTGATTTTGATAAATTTATAACAGAATTATTACTTCGAATAAAATTCATATAACTAATAATAATATGTCATATAAACCTAGAAAGGTATTTCAATTCATAAAAATTCTCAAATTATATTTATTTGGATATTTATAATATCAATTATTTTAATATTTCATTAATTCGATAATTACTACATCACTATTGTGTCATAAATAAATTAAATTATTTAATGTCTAAAAATTATAAATAAAATAAAAAAATATATGAAATAGTTTTATCTTTCTAATTAATATTTACAATCTAATTTATCTTGTGTATAACCCTATATTAAAAATGTTTTAATAAATTAAACTTTGATTTTAACTCTTTTGACTCATCTTTGAATTAAATAATAATAAATGTCCTAATCTAATCCAAGTTGACCTAAATGATAATAATTTTTCCAAAGGTTGTTTCTGGTGGAGATACACTTGTACAATATAATTGGGACATGTTTTAGGGTAATATTAATATCATTTGTACCCTTAATTACCCTATTTACTTTTAACAGTGGTAAATAAAAGTAAAAAGTTACTATTCCAAAAAAAATTATCTTATTGAACCAAATTTTACTACTTGATATTTACTATTTCTCTAGGATTTTCTAAATTTCACTCACAGAAGTGGTAAAATTAAGTTTTACGTGAATTTCCAAATTCTCCTAGGAGGTGGGTATAAGATGGTGAAAAGTTTCATAAAATTTTTATATATCTAAAATTATTCTAAACTAACTCCAATGAATTACTTTGAACTTATATTAGTATTATGTATATATTTTGACCTTAATCAAATTTAAATAAAATAAATAATTATTTAAATAAAAATTCATTTTTAAACTATAACTCAGTGGTTTTCACTATTCATCAAAAATTGAATGTTTTCAGAAAAATACCAAAAATTAACCCTAAGCTAATTTTGATATTCCAAATCCAAAAATGAAGTCCATTTTGAAAGATAAAATTTATAAAATTTCAAAAAGTGGGTATTACTATTGATAACAGCTAGTTTGATTGGTTGTGGTGTGTGTTAGAACTCGAAGTTGCGTACAACACATGATATTGCATTATTCAAAGGGAAACGTACCATGGAAGATTGGGGTGTTACAAACCAAACATTATAATACCCATCAATAGATATACCATCAATCAAACATTATATCTGACTTGAAATTCTAGATTTTTACTTTGGCTATCTAAATTTTTCTTTTTTCCATCTTTGAGATTCCATGGTGTGACTCTGAATGGTTCATAATTTTTTGTTGTCTCGTCAATAATTATTTGTCCAAAAATATTCATTTCAATAACTTCATCCTGAAATGTTTGTGTGTGACTTATTTTCCAACACAATGCTTCATACAGTTCCATTTGAACACTCGAATGGAATATATTATTAAATAAAAATTACTCCAACATAAAATACTAATACCATGTACCCTGAAAATCTAGTGAGCACGCCCTCAACATTTCATTTAATGTTTAAATAGTCCTTTCATATTTTTCATCTATCTAAGGATGATAATCATTTCTCCAATGTATCTTTGCCTCAAAATTCATCTAAATACTTTTATAGAATCATGATGTAATATGTGGGTCATGATAAGATACAATCGAAATAGTTTCACCATGATGTATTATAACTTCATTAATATAGACCTACACAAGGAACTCAAGAGTTATATCTTCTCTTATAGAGAGAAAATGTGTGGAATTAGAAAGGTGATCAATAGTAACCCATATATAATCTTTCATTCTTAGAGTATACGGTAATCCAGTGAAAAAGTATACCGTAATATCATCCCACCTCTATATAGGAAACAGTCAAGGTTTCATAAATCATTTTGGATGTTGTCTTTTAGACTTTACCATTTGTAAAAGAAATAATCTTTATATATAGTCTTCAATTTTATATCTCATATTATCTCACCAAAAATGGTCCTTAAAATCTCAATACATTTTGTTTCTATGAGGGTGCATAAATAAATTTCTTTCTAAGGGAATCATATAATAATTTACTTTTTTACCTCATACTTAGAAGAAACACATGGAATATTTCCAAATTTCAACATACCATCATCATAGATGAAGTCTACAGACATTCCATCATCCATAACATTTATTCTATTTTTGAATATTTTTATCATAAAACTGAAAACTTTATATTTTTTCCACTAAAGATGGTTTGGAAATCATTTGGAATAGTTGTTTTGTTTCTTCTAACATAATAATTCTCATATCCAATATTAATAAATCTATTAATATAGAATCTGTTTAAATCCTCTTTAATTTAAAACTCCATGGTATTCCCTACTCAGTGCATCATCCAACTTATTTTCCTTCCCAATGTTGTATTGTATTGAGAAATAATAATCCTTGAGTAATTATAGCCATTACCTTTTCCTCATGTTCAGTTATTTCTATGATAAAATGTCTTTTTGATTTTTTGATCTATATGTATTTAAAAGTTTTCACCATAATGATAGTTCCTATATATCTTAAATGCAAAGAGTATGGATACCAACTCTAACTCTTGGGTTGAATAATTTTATTCATGAATCTGTAACTACCATGATGCATATACAACACTATAATTATTCTGTATATGTACACATTTGAGTCCCTTTTTGAATTGATTACTCTATATCAGAAATCCATCCCTTCCCAATGGTAAAGTTAAGATTTGTGAATTTAACAATATCCTCTTTTATTCTTAAATAAATTCACTATTATGTTATGACTAGGTAAACTTAGACCCTTTATGTGTCAACTTGGTTAATGGATTATCTAATCGAGAAATTTTTCAGAGAAATCATTAAAAGAATCATGTTAGTCAAAAGAAACTATGTTCCTTGGTTATCTAACTTTGAATTAGTCATTCTATCACTACCTTTGACTTTTAATTATCAACTAATATTTCCTTCTAAGACACAACAATAAAAATAAATGAAACTTCCTAAATCTAAAATTCATATTTTCAATGTTTTCCACATAACTCCTTCTCTCTAAATTTTTTAATGAGTATTCTCAAATGACTCTTATGATAATCATATATTTTAGAGTATATTAAGATATAATCAATAAATACCACAATTAAATTAACAATATAATCCTTTAATACTCTATTCATTATATAGATCATGATGTAGGGTTTATTAGTTAACCCAAAGGGCATTACTAGAAATTTATATTGTCCATTGCGTATTTAAAAGTTTGTTTTTGAATTATCCTCCAATATTACTTGTAATTGATGATTTCTAAAATGAAATCCAATTTTTTAAAAATATTAGGCACTTTATAGATGATCTATAAAGTCATAAATTTAGGGAAGATGATTATTTTTCTTTATTATAATGGAATTTATTTCTCAATAATAAATGTACAACCTCATAGACACATCTTTCTTCTTAACTAAAAGAACACGTGATCAACATGGTTAAATACAAGGGTGTATAAATCCCTTGTCATAAAACTCCAATAGTTTCTTATTCATATACATAAATCCCATTTTTTCTATCCTACAAGGATTCTTATATTAAGGTTTTATAAAAATTGTTGAGATAAATGGAAAACTCAACTTAGTGCTTGGGTAGATTTCCATGTAGTTCTTTAAAAAAATGAATTAATGTATTCTAGTATAATCGGTAACTCCTCTATTCTCAAGATTCTATTCCCATCCATCGGTTTTGTTTCATATTCTTATTTAAAAATGTTATTAATACATACTATAAAAGGTGGATCTATACATGATTCAAATGATGTAGTATTCCATTTGAAAACAAGGGATTCCACATCTCTATTGTGAATCATAATCTCTTTCTATTGGAAATTTATTTTTTTCTTAATATTTAAAATAAAATATATACAAAGAATTATATCAAATTTAATCTTATGAATAATATTAATGTTTCCAAAAAGTGTATTTTTATGTGTCATAATTGGAATTTAATTACAAGTCCTTATAATGAAGAGGCACTTCTCTTGCCTCTTAGTATTGTGTTTCTCCTCTTACTCTCTCGACCGAGGTTTCACACCAACAGAATATTGGATGGGGAGACTTGAATGATGCATCTTCGACATCATCTTCCCTTTTCCACACTCTTATAATTTTTCTTATTCTCTCCCTTATCCCCCTTAAATTTATTCCTCTTAATCGTTATCTTCAATACCTCCCATGATTATCAGTGGTGTGTGGGTTCACTACATCATTCATTTAATCCTGGCTTGATTCTTCTCCATCTTCGATGAGGTTTTTCCCACCCTTGGCTTCCAGTTTCGTTGGCCCTCATCAACCCTTTTTCTATGTTTTCATATATCTTTTCATTTCATGACATTATTTCTAAAACCCCCCGGGCATTAGTTCTTACTTGACATTGGTTGGTTCATATTATAGCTCAGAGTAGTGCTTCTGACTCTGATGGACCCAAGTCCCCTACCTTGGGGTTTCATATGTTTATGTGAATGGGTATTCCATCCAAAAGTGGAATTGAATCAATACGGTAACAAGATATGTTTTTATCATATGTTTATTTCTTAGGAGTGGGTAGGATGATGATTCATATTTGGTGTATTGATGGTGGTCCAAGTTATGTTAGTCTCTTAGAATGATGTTTTGATGAAGGTGTGGGGGTGGCTTAAACGTTGTTCCAGATTAGGTTTGCTGAAAGTTTTTAGGTTTCTATTATTAGGGTGTTTTTATTCTAAAGTGTGGATTTTTTATTCCATGGGTCTTTGACTATTAATATATATTGTTTTTGTTGTTTTTTATATTTTTATGGTGATTCATCAGGGATTTTTTCATCGATGTATTCAGATTATGGTTCAGGGTAAGTTTATTTTAGTTATTTTTCTTGGTGGTGGTTCTGAAAGACGGTTTTAGTGGTCATGGTGATGGGAATAGCACACTATTGAGGCCTTAGTTTTTTCAATACTTTGTCCCTTCTCCATGATTCCACATATAGAGACCCGATCCTTTTACATAAAACATTTCCTGATTTTAAGCATAATTAATCATCCGAGTACAGGCCATGGATCGTTAAGTCCAGGGTCTTGGAAAACTAGGTACAAATAACATAAAAAATGGGTCTAAAAAACACTTCATTATTTAATATCTATAATGGGCTTCTAACTTCCATTGATCCCTTACATCTGCATAGGCTACCCTAGGGAACATATGAACAAAGGGATGGGCTAAAAATGCTCAGTAAGGGAATGAACATAAGGATATATCTCAAGCACATGAGTTAAGTGGAGTGACATAATGATATCCAAAGCATGAAACTTATGAAATCATTTAATATAATCATGTGATCATGAAAACATGGAATCATATAAATGTGTCAGAATCATAAATCATATCTTTAGTACGGGTCAAGGCTAACCCCCAATCATGTTTCCCATTTTAGTATGGGTCAAGGATAACCACCAATCCCATTTCACATCGCATCTCATGAGAATCAACTTTACCCAATGCATTGGAGCGCTATCTGGGTGCACCCATCTCAACATTTTCATGAATAATCTTGCCCCATAAATATTCTTACCATATATACAATCATATATAATCAACCATACATAAACATAAGGGTACCCATGGAAAGAATTAGGTACGACAATCATGACATAAATCATAACCAATGGGAGTATCATGAAAGTGTCCATGTAAGGAAAGAATTAGAAAATACATGGACGTTAATTGGGTAAAATAGGCATATAACATGGTAAGTGGTGTCAAACATAAGTGAAAATATATGATAAATGTATTTTAGAAACATTAGAATTAAACCTTTTTTGTGCAATTTTAAGGAAAATACTATAGAGATTTTAAAATAGTAGAGAAGACATTCTTTTATATAAAACTATAATTGAACCAAGAAGGTTTTCAGAATAAAAATACATAATTTACAAAGAAAATGGTGTCTTCAAATAGAATATATAGTGCACTTGAAATTGGGTAAATGTTCGGGAAGTACCTTTAAAACGAGTGTGCTTACTGGGAAGTATCGAGGAGAGATTCACTTAGAAGCAAGTATATCCCCGAAAGATAATGAGATATGGATCATAGAATATGAGTTTGGAGCATGTAAACAAAATTTTTAAGTTCTTCATAAAAATAAAAGACAACTATTATGACAACCCAGCTTTTATTACAAACTTAAACATTATTTATTACATAAAACTTCACTTGATACAACAAGAAGATCGAGAGGTTTAGGGTCTTTGGGGCTTATTATCATTACATAAAAACTTAAAACATGAAATAAAACATCTTTATTGAAAACTTCCTTTACATGACCACTACATTCCCTTGTACTTAGCATTGCATTGGATAACCTAAGGACATGCATAAGAAAAGGGTGAGCTATAAAGCCCAGTAAGGGAATACACATGAAAGAACATGAGGAGTAAAATACATGTTAAACATTAGGAATATCAATAGAGAACAAGATAAACATGTACATAAAGGCATTATAAATTATGATAATCATAACATGGAAATGTGGCAACAACACTTAACATGGAATTAGCATGAGACACGACTCATTGCACATGGAGCATGAGTAAATCCTCATTGCACATGAAGCACGAGTAAACCCTCGTTGCACTTGAATTAGCATTAGTCAAAACTCATTGCACATGACATATCATGATACTATACTTTACCCAATGCATTGGAGCACTATAAGGGTGCACCCTTCTTAAACATTTCATTTCATGCATAAGTGTGCCACATGGATCAAAAAACAAGGATTCATAAAACATAATCATTTATTCCACGATAAAGGAATGTGGAATTCATACATGAAACTTTATAATCAATAAGTAAATTTTCATAAAGGTGAACACCCTTGATGCTGAAATGGGCATAGTATTCACTACACAATGGCATTGGCTTAGAAAATTGGTGCGATTTCAACAGCGTAATGGCGTGATATAAGAATTCATAAAAATGGTTGATGAGAGAGAAAGGGGTTCCTCAACATATTTACATGTAATGGAAAGTAATGAGGTCATATAGATACATGTCCCAACAATTTTAATGGAATTTAGATTCATGATACAAAAGTATTGCATGAATATAAATGAGGAGAGACAAGTTCCTTTCAGAATTTCGGCATAGTAACGGGTGTACATGGGAGGAAATTAATGAGAGAGAAAGGGTCTCCAATCATTCAAACATAAATAGGGAAGTATTAGGGAGGTGAGAAACCATAACCCGACATTCATAATTGAAATTAAAAATGGCAAAACAACTTAAAGAAAATTGGACAAAAATGAGAAAGGAAGGAAAAACCCTTACTTGGAAGTGTGCTTCCAAAGGCTACATAGGGGCTTGTGAGTGGATTCTTGGGAGCTTGGGGCACATTGGGAGGATTCAAGAGAGAGTAGGGAAGATATTGGACGAACTCCAAAGGCTTTGAGTGTGGAGGAAGTGGGAGATTTGGTGGGTTTATATAGGAAATGTGAGGGAATTCTTTATTATTTAGGTTTGGGACCCCTTATGTTAAATTATTCCAAATCACAGACCATACCATGGTTTTTTCCCGTGGTTTTTGGAATAGGTAAGAGGAAAATAATATTTTACAACGAAAAATTCTGAAATTCTTAAAATAATAGGGTTGATTATGTGGAGGTGAGTCACACTCCCATGGAAATTAATTTAAAAAGACAAGGTGTTTAATAAGTCTTGAGGGGTCCATTAAGACTTTGAAAAGTAAGTCAAAAAAACCCAAAATCACATTAATTTAATGGTAAAACACATATTGGCATAACATAAGGATTATATTATTTTATTACATAACCATTGGGACATTATGCTGTCATAAAACACATTATATATTTAAACGGTATTTAATTTTTACCCAAAAAATTGACTATCTCAGAAAATTTTGAAAAATTCACCCTTGGATAATTTCCACATCCCGATTCCATAAATAACTATTATTTTATCTAAATAATTTTCTAAATATTTTAATTTTCACTTTTAAAATAAAAACCGCCATTTGTCGAAAATTCACGGGTTTTGACAGAAATGGCTTTCAAACATTAATAAAAATTATAATTTCATTCATAAAATTATAATATCATTGATATTTAATGAAAATTAATTGAATAATAATAATAATAATATTTTTTTTAAATATTATTTAATTCAAAAATCCCTTAATCTTAAAAAAAATTAATTAAATAATAACTAAAAACACTATTTGTACTTTAAAAACTATTTACAATGTATCAATAATGACAAGAAGGTATATTTATTATTATATAAAAAAATAATATACAGGAACATAGTACTAGCGAGTTGTTACATAACCCCTTAAAACAGCCGCATAAGACATAAGGGTAAGGTGTCCGATGGTGACAGACTCTTGGGGTGGCTCGGATAACATCGCTCGAGTGGTAATCTCTATCAACGTCCACTTTTCCCATAGACGGTCTCATTCGAGCTTGATATGATAAAGCTCAACTTGGGCTTGGTCAAGAGTGAAGCCCAAAGATGCCACCTCTTTTCCAAGCTCCGGCAAATGGGCTTCGTATACAGCAATTCTACTGGATGAGGCCATCGCTTCCTTAGTTTGAGTAAATTGGGTTTGTTAAAGCCCTATATTTATACTAATCATGTGATCACTGTTCAATAGCTATATTAGAAATGGTCAAAATTCATAACATAAAACCAAAGAAGTTATCATTTTATATAAACATAAAGAGAAATTTAATTAGATCAAGAGGTATTTCCATTAATGAAACTTTGGGTCGTTACAATATTCTCCCCTCAAGAAATTTCGCCCGTGAAATTTTCCTTTTCCCACACTAAAACAGATGTGGGTAACTCAACTTCATCATTTCCTCTGATTCCCAAGTCGCTTCTTCAAACTTTTGGTTTCTCTACAACACCTTGATAAGGGGAATTGTATTGTTTTGTAGAACTTTTTCTCTACAATCTAAGATCTTCACTGGTTGCTCCTCATAATAAAGATCATCTTCCAATTGTACCACCTCAGAAGAGAGTACTTGTGATGGGACTGGTATGTACTTCCTTAAGAGGGATACATGAAAGACATCATGTACTTTGGCCATGGTAGGTGGAAGTGCTAGTCGATAGGCCACAACCCCGACACGATCAAGAATCTCTAAGGTTTCGATGTACCTTGGACTTAACTTACCTTTATTTCCAAACCTCATGACCTTCTTCCACTTAGATATGCATAGAAAAACCATTTCTCCAACTTTAAACTCAAGGTCTCGTCCATGATTATCTGCATAACTCTTCTGTCAACTCTAAGATTCCTTGATATGCTGCTAAATGATTTTCACCTTCTCCACCATTTCCTCGACCATTTCTGGTCCAAGCAGCTTACGTTCACCGACCTCATCCCAACATGCCGGTGTTCTGCACCTTTTCCCATACAGGGCTTCATATGGTGCCATTTGGATGCTCGAGTGGAAACTATTATTATAAGAGAACTCAACCAGGGGAAGATGTTGATCCCATCCTCCTTTAAAGTCCATTGATCATGCTCTCAACATGTCCTCAAGTGATTGGATAGTCCACTCAGATTGGCCATCAGTTTGAGGATGATAAGTTGTACTGAAGTTTAGTTCAATATTTAGAGCATGTTAAAGACTCTTCCAAAACATAGAGATGAATCTTGGATCTCGGTCAAACAAAATAGATAGTGGTACTCCATAAAACCTTACCACTTCCCTGATATATATCTGTTCCATTTGACCCAATGAGAAATCCTCCTGAATAGAAATGAAGTGTGCAGTCTTTGTAAGACGATCCACAACAACCCAGATTGCATTGTGGTCTTTTTATGTCCTTGGAAGTCCAGTGACAAAGTCCATGGTGATGTTATCCCTTTTCCATTCTGGTATGGGAAATGGTTTCATCATCCCCTTAGACTTCTGCCTCTCTTCCTTCACTTACTGACACACCAGGCACTTTGATGTATATTCAGCGATCTCCTTCTTCATATTATCCCACCAAAACTTTTCTCAGAGATCTCAATACATCTTTGTGCTTCCTGGGTGAATAGAGAAATTTTAACTATGTGCATAATCCAAAAGTTCCTTCTTCAGCTCCGGACTTTATGGAACACATAGTATTTTCCCAAACCACACAGTTCCTTCTTCAATAACATTAAACTCTGAGGATTTCCCTTTTTCGGTAGCTTCCACCTTTTCTTGAATTCCCAAATTATCTTTTTGATCATCCTTTAACCTTTCCAAAAGAGACAGTTAAGCAATCATTTGTGAAAGGATTGATGATGTTCCCTTCTTTATGATTCCCATGTCCATCTTCATCAAGTCTAAGAAGATTGGATCCTTCTCAATTCTCATCATTGATTGAATCTTTGGGTCCTTTCTACTTAGGGCATCTGCCACCTTGTTCGCTTTCCCAGGGTGTTAATGTATTGAATAGTTATAATCCTTGATGAGCTCTATCCATCTTCTCTGGCGCATATTAAGCTCTTTCTGTGTGAATATATATTTAAGACTCTTATGGTTAGTATATATCCCACATTTCTCTCTATAGAGATAATGCCACCAGATTTTCAAGGCAAAGATCACTGCTACAAACTCCAGATCATGCATTGGACAGTTTCTCTCATGGATTTTCAACTTCCTTGAGGCATAGGATATCACTTTATCATTCTGCATCAGTACATAGCCTAATCCCTTCTTCGAAGCATCACTGAATACAACAAAAAGTTCCCCACTTGTGGGTAAAGTGAGCACGGTCACAGTGATAATCCTCCTTTTCATCTCCTTGAAGTTTTCTTCGCATTCATCACTCCAAGAAAACTTTACTCCCTTTCGAGTTACCTTGGTAAGAGGGTTAGACAGTCATGAGAAATTTCTCACAAATCATCGATAATATCCAGATAACCCCAAGAAGCTACGGATATCCGTTAATGATGTTGGCCTCAACCATCCCTCAATTGCATCTTTTTTGGAGGGATCCATAGATATCCCATTTCCTGTGATGATATGGCCCAAGAATGAGACCTCCTTTAACCAGAACTCAATCTTCTTGTACTTTGCATAAAGCTTCTCCTTGTGCAAAGCCTCTAGTACAGTTCTTAAATGCTCCTCATGATCCTACTTCCTTTTGGATTATATTAGAATATCATCTATAAAGACTACCACAAATTTTTCAAGGTAATCTCTAAAGACTCTATTCATTAAGTCCATTTATATTTCTGGAGAATTAGTGAGTCCAAAAGGCATTACTATGAATTCATAGTTCTCATATCTTGTGCGAAAAGCAGTCTTAGGGATATCTTCCTTCTTCACCCTTACTTGATAATATCCCGACCGCAAGTCCACCTTGGAGAATTATTGTGCTCCAGGAAACTGATCGAACAAGTCCTCAATTCGTGGGAGAGGATACTTTTTCTTTATCATGGTTTTGTTGAGCTCACAATAATCGATGCAAAGCCGCATTGAACCATCCTTCTTCTTGACGAAAAGGACTGGTGCACCCCATGGTGAAGCACTTGGGCATATAAACCCTTGATCTAGATTCTCCTGTAGTTGTTTCTTAAGATCTTCAAGCTCTAAAACATCCATTCTATATGGAGTCTTGGATATTGGTAATTCCCCGGGTATAAGTTCAATTGAGAATTCAATATCTCTTCTAGGAGGAAGACCGGGCAGTTCCTCGGGAAACACTTCAGCAAATTCCCTCACAATAGGCATTTCTTCAAGGATGATCTCTTCAATGGACTCAATCATCTGATCCAGATACGCGTACTCATAAGGCAGTAATATCCATGCTTAAGATGATGTACCTAAAGGAGATTCATCTTCCTCCTTACACTTAGAAAGAATCGGGGGGTCGATTCTCCATATAGAATGTGATTTCCCTCTCCCGAAAATTTATGTTGGCTCTATATAAGGAAAGACAATCCATGCCAAGAATTGCATCAAATTCCAACAGAGGGAGTATGACGAGGATTTTTGGGAAATTCAATCCATAGATTATAATAGGGAGGACTTATATTCATGGGATGCAATGATTGCCCCATTTTCTATACTCACCGACATATTCACTTTCATGATTTGTGGTGGTGCTGGGATTGTTCTACTAAAATTTTGAGATATAAAAGAATGCATAGAACCTGAATCAAAAAGTATGTTCACTATTCTTGAATGAATAACTAGTGTACCTGTCACCACTTCGTTTTCGGGGTTCACTTCAGCAGAAGTGATGGAAAAAGCTCTTCCTTACTACCCTGGAGGTTGTTGGTTGCCTATGAAAACCCTTGGATTAGGGCACTGATTTGCAAAATGCCCCATTTCTTTGCATTTGTAGCAATGAACAACTCGTTGAGGTTCAAACAGAGCGTTACTATCCTCTGTTGCAACCGCGGGTCATTCTTACTGACAGTTAACAACTAGGTTCCCTTCTCTTCCACACCTAAAGCATTTCCTCTCCCCCTTAAGGCAATTTCTAGGGTGGTTCTTTCTGCACTTTTGGAAAGTGGGGTGCTGGATATTATTAGCACCACTGGATTTATCCATCAGACCACCATCATTAAAGTCCACCTTACGCTTCTTATCCCCATGATACCCCTGTGATTCTCCAATCTTCATTTAAACCTTGAGGGAACATCGTACAATTTCCTCATAGATGTCGAACTCACGGATTGCTAATGATTTCCATAGGCTAGGCTTCAACCCACCAAAGAAGTGGTCAACTTTGAATTCTGGGGTAACGACAAAGCCAGAAGCGTATCGTGCAAGCGTTGTGATGTTTTCCTTGTACGCTCCAATAGATTCTTCATCTTTTTTCTTGAGGGAAAGGAAGTCCCTTTCCATCTTAAGCCGGAGGGTGCGCAGAAAATATTTATCAAAAAACATCTTCCGGAAATCCTTCCATTCCAACGCATCAATCTCATCCTCGGGCTTTGTAGTTTTGATAAATTTCCACCATTGATCAGCTTCACCCTCTAAACGATAAGCTGCCAGGAGAACCTTCTCTTGTTCAGAACATTGAAGTATGGAGAAGATCTTTTCAATAGAGTTGATCCATTGTTCAGCGATCGTGGGATCGGATGATCCACTAAAAGTAGGAGGCCTTTGTATCATGAAGCTCTCGATAGCGACTTGTTCATTCTTTGGGGGGGTTGAACATTCCTCTTGACCCGTGTTTCTATTCAAAACATGAGTTAGCTAAGAGATAATCATGACAAAGTTTGTGATTCCCGCTCCCATTGGATTGGGCATCTCATTAGTACGTTCATCACACTGATCTTCACAACGATTCTTTGCACGAGTCCTCCTATTACCGGCCATTGGATGGAATAAAAGTAAAGATAGGGGAATCACATAAAGGGTAATCCAAAGACAAAAGTTGATGACTTATAAATAAACTTTTATTTCCTTAACTCATGAGTCTATAGGCTTCAATCTAGGATTTTCATGATCTACTTTCTATCATATATTCTTAGGGGAAGTTTTGTTCAATTCCCTTAAAAAGGGATCATACTAAGCTTGTGAATTTTTCAAAACATATCCCCCGGGAGTGTCGTAACCAAGAGTTCATCAAGGCCCGTTGTCGTGCACTAGTTCCCGTTCGAGTCTAGCTCAAAGTGGTGTTTTCTGGTTTTACCCCAAGGATACATCTGTGCCAGAGCCGCCTCTACCTGCTCGTATCCAGACAGGGATGTATTTGCTTGATAAAACACTTACTCAGTACTTATCAAAACTTAGGGATGTTTTTATTAAACTTAGTCTCATCTCTGAAGCTTTACTAGGTTTTTCTAATCCTAATCCCAAAAATAACTAAACATATCCTCTGATACCAACTATGACAACCCTACTTTTATCACAAACATTAACATGATTTATTACATAAAACATCACTTGATACAACAAGAAGATCGAGATATTTAGTGTCTTTGGGGCTTAAGATCATTACATAAAAACATAAAACATGAAATACAACATCTTTATTGAAAACATCCTTTACATGACCACTACATTCCCTCGTACTTAGCATTTCATGGGATAACCTAAGGACATGCATAAGAAACGGGTGAGCTATAAATTCTAGTAAGGGAATACACATTGAATAAAATGAGGAGTACAATACATGTTAGACATTAGGAATATCAATAGAGAACAAGAGAAACTGGGACATAAAGGTGTGATAAAGCATGATAATCATAGCATGGAACATGGAATTAGCATGATCTAAGACTCATTGCACATGGAGCATGAGTAAATCCTCATTTCACATGAAGCATGATTAAACCCTCATTTCACTTGAATTAGCATGAGTCAACACTCATTTCACATGACGTATCATGATACTATACTTTACCCAATGCATTGGAGCGCTATAAGGGCACACCCTTCTTAAACATTTCATTTCATGCATAAGTGTGCCACATGGATCATAAAACATGGATTCATAAAACATAATAATTTATTCCATGATAAATGAATGTGGAATTAATACATGAAACTTTATAATCAATTAGTAAATGTTCATAAAGGTTAATACCCTTGATGATGAAATGGGCATGATATTCACTACACAATGGCATTGGCTTAGAAAATCGGTGTGATTTCGACAGCATAACGACGTGACATAAGAATTCATAAAAATGGTTGATGAGAGAGAAAGGGGTTCCTCATCATATTTACATATAATGGACAGTAAGGAGGTCGTATAGATACATGTCCCAACAGTTGTAATGGAATTTAGATTCATGATACAAAATTATTGCTTGAATGTAAATGAGGGGAGAGAAGTTCCTTTCGGAATTTCGGCATAGTAACGGGTGTACATGGAAGGAAATTAATGAGAGATAAAGGGTCTCCCATCATTAAAACATAAATAGGGCAGTATGAGGGAGGTGTGAAACCATACCCCAAAATTCATAATTGAAAATAAAAAGGGAAAAACAACTTAATGAAAATTGTACAAAAATGAGAAAGGAAGAAAAACCATTACTTGGAAGTGTGCTTCCAAAGGATAGAGAGAGGCTTGTGAGAGGCTTCTTGGGAGATTGGGGAAACTTGGTAGGATTATAGAGTGAGTAGGGTAGAGGTTGGATGAACTCCAAAGGCTTTTAGTGAGGAGGAAGTGGGAGCTTTTGTGGGTTTATATAGGAAAGGTGAGGGAATTCTTTATTATTTAGGTTTGGGACCCCTTATATTAAATTATTCCAAATCAGAAACCATACCATGGTTTTTGCCCATGGTTTTTCGCAAAGGTAAGAGTAAAACAATATTTTACAAGTCCAAAGTCCAAAATTTTTAAAATAATAGCGTTTCTTATGTGGAGGTGAGTCACACTCCCATGGAAATTAATTTAAAAAGACAAGGTGTTTAATAAGTCTTGAGGGGTCCATTAATGCTTTGAAAAGTAAGACAAAGAAACCCAAAATCACATTATTTTAATGGTAAAATATATATTGGCCGAACATAAAGATTATAGTATTTTATTACATCACCATTGGGTCATTATGATGTCATAAAACACATTATATATTTAAACGGTATTTAATTTTTACCCAAAAATTTGACTGTCTCAGAAAATTATGAAAAATTCACCGTTGGATAATTTAGACATCTTGATTCCATAAATAACATTTATTTTATCTAAATAATTTTCTAAATATGTTAATTTTCACTTTTAAAATAAAAACCGACATTTATCGAAAATTCACAGGTTTTGACAGAAATGGATTTCAAATCTTAATAAAAATTACAATTGCATTCATAAAATTAAAAGATCATTTGTATTTAATATAAATTAATTTAATAATAAAAATAATATTTTCTTAAAATATTA
Organism: Viscum album; assembly: GCA_963277665.1. Taxonomy (NCBI): domain Eukaryota; kingdom Viridiplantae; phylum Streptophyta; class Magnoliopsida; order Santalales; family Viscaceae; genus Viscum; species Viscum album. Next base: position 254,323,277 of record OY728143.1, on the reverse strand, counting down.
TTTAATTTAAAAATCCCTTAATTTAATAAAAAATAGAATTCTTAATTAAATAATAACTAAAAACACTATTTGTACTTTAAAAACTATTTACAATATATTGATAATGACAAGGTATATTTATTATTATATACAAAAATAGTATACATGAACATAGTACTAGAGATTTGTTACATAACCCCTTAAAACCTCTGCATAAGACCTAAGGGTAAGTTGTGTGATGGTGACGGACTCTTGGGGTGGCTCGGATAACATCGCTCGAGTGGTAATCTCTATCAACTTCCACTTTTCCCATAGACGGTCCCGTTCGATCTTGACATGATGAAGCACAGCTAGGGCTTGGTCAAGAGCGAAGCCCAAAGATGCCACATATTTTCCGAGCTCTGAAAAATGGGCTTTGTATGGAGCAATTTTACTGGATGAGGCCATCGCTTCCTTTGTCTTAGTAAATTGGGTTTGTTAAAACCCAATATTTCTACTAATCATGTGATCACTGTTCAACGACTATATTAGAAACGGTTAAAATTTTTAACATAAAACCAAAGAAGTTGAAATTTTATATAAACATAAAGAGAAATTTAATTAGATAAAGAGGGATTTCCATTAATTAAACTTTGGGTTGTTACAACTATATTTTGGTAAAAAGAAAGATAGAGCAACATTAAGGAATAAAGGAAGTTCAGGTAGAATCCATTATGGTTTATCGGCATGGTATCGGGTGTAACTAAGAGGGCTTGATAAGAGAGATATGGGGTTTCTCATCACTTATAAAACATTAGAGAAGTATGGGGAAGGTGTATAAACATACCACATCACTTGGTATTACACAAAAAGGCATAGCATAGAGAACAATCTTGATTAAGAGTGAAAAGGGGAGGATCCCTTACCTTAAATCTATTGGTGTTCTCCACTTGTTATTAACGACCTGAATAAACAAAATAGGCTTATTAATTAATAATTAAAGAACCTCTTATATATTCAATTTATTTATTATACCCCTTTTTAGTTCATTTAAAGCCTTTTTGATTAGTTACAAGGTTCAATTTCATTGTTCAGACTCGTTTGTTTTCTTGGATTTAAAAGATTGGTTCACTTATATTCAAGTTTGGATTATATGAAAGATGAAAGTGGTTGTCCAGAATTAAAGTTATATTCCTTAATTCATATCTATTAGATTTCATGGTTTTAATTTTAATTAGGTTACTTAGAGTGAAGTAGAAATATAATATATATAACCATATTGATAACCGTTTTTTGTTAATCGGTGGATTTGATTACAAATAATGAGTTTTTCATTATAACCTAATTCCATTTGTACCAAAGGATTATAGAACCAAAAATAGGATATATTAAATATATAATAATCTGGTTCAACCATAACACAAATGGTTTCATGACCAGGATTAAATATAATAATAGAAATTGATAAAGTGTTGTCCTTGAATGTGCTAAATTAGCACATCTCAAACGGTGCTTTCATTTCTTTCAAATAAAAGGGTGGGGAAAGGAGAGAAGATAATGAAATATAACACTATCATGAAGAAATTATAGTACATATGTGTTACTGTAATTATCATACTATTATGGTGAAGGGAGGTCAGGAATGAAATAAATAGAAAATAACTTAAAAGAAAAGAAGAAATTGGGAAGAGGAATTTACCTCTTGAGACTTCCTCCTTTGAGAACATCTTATGGGGAGAGGTTTTCTTATTTTTAGGAGGCTGAGATATTTTGGTCATGGGGGAGGACCTTGGGGAGAGATTTGGTCAGAATAATGGCAAGGCACAAGGCTTGAGAGGAGTGGAGAGAAGAGGGAGTGAAGGAGGGTTTTTATAGTGGTGGAGAGGAGGGATTTCATACTATTATAATCGTCAATTTATTATTTCTTCCCAAGAAAAGGGATAATAATTATTCCATGACAAATAATATTGATTTTATCATCTGTTCCTAAACCATGTGGGATTACATCATCCAAACATCATCTATGACCCAATTAATCCATTATTTAGCATTTATTGTGAATTATTGGATTCTACTATTCATCAAAAATTCAAGTATTTTATAAAAATCCCAAAAATTCACCCTAACCATTTTCTGATGTATAGAATCCAAAAATGAAGTCCATTTTTCAATAATAATTTTATAAATATGATTATTTTAATATTTAATTAAAATAATAATTTCTTATGAAAACCAGTTTTAAAACATTCATTAACCTTTTCAAAAATATAGTTATATCATACTTCTATCTTGAATATTATTTTTATACTATCATAGGTGAGGTTAATATTCATTAGGTAATATCACTATTCATAAGGGTATGTTACTATTCATTGGGGTAGGTTACTATTCACCAAAAATTAAGTTTTCTTTATCGAACTCCAAAAAACATCTTGAACAAAACCGTGTATGTCAGATTTTTAAAATTGAAAACACATAAGTGACAAACTTATGTTTAAAGGTCACTTATCACATAGTAGTTAATTATGTTGTGTTTTCATGTTGTTTTATGACATAATTATAAGAAGGCAATTTCCCTTGAAAAACTTTGGGTCGTTACATTCTTCCCCCCTTAAGAAATTTCACCCCCGAAATTTACTTTTACAATCTAAGCCAAAAATAGGTGTGGGTACTTTTCCTTAATTGCTTCCTCCAATTCCCATGTTGCCTCTTCGTACTTATGGTTTCTCCAGAGTACCTTGACCAGATGAGTAGTCTTGTTGCGTAGAACTTTTTGTCTCTGATCCAAGATCTTCACCGGATGCTCCTCGTAAGAGAGATCATCTCCAACTGTGCCACCTCTAAAGAGAGTACATGTGAAGGGTCTGGTATGTACTTCCTTAAGAGGGATACATGAAATACATCATGTACTTTCGACATGGTAGGTGGATGTTCCAGTTGATAATACACAGCTCCGACTCGATCAAGGATCTCGAAGGGGCCGATGTACATGGGACTTAACTTCCCATTCTTCCCAAACCTCATGACCTTCTTTTATGTGGATATACGTAGAAATATCATGTCTCCAACATTGAACTCAAGGTCTCATCGATGTTTATCTACATAACTCATCAGTCGACTTTGGGCTGCCTTGATATTCTACTGAATGATTTTCACCTTCTCAACAATTTTTTCGATCATTTCATGTCCTAGTAGATAACGCTCACTGACTTCATCCCAACATGTCGGTGTTCTGCACCTTTTCCCATAAAGTGATTCATATGGTGCCATTCGGATGTTCGAGTGGAAACTATTGTAGTAGGAGAACTGAACCAATGGGAGATGCTGATCTCATCCACCTTTGAATTCTAGAGAACAGTATTTAAGTATATCTTCAAGCGTCTGAATAGTTATTTTAGACTGGCCATCAGTTTGGGGGTGATTGGTCGTGCTGAAACTTAATTCAAAACTCAAAGAATGTTGATGGATCCTCCAGAATTTAGATGGGAACCTTCGATCACGGTCAGAGATAATTGAAATTGGAACACCGTGCAGTCTCACCACTTCCTTCACATATATCTTTTCAAGTTGTTCAAGCGAGAGATATTCCCGAATAGTAATGAAATGGGATGTCTTGGTGAGTCGGTCAACCACAACCCATATCGCATTATTTCCCTTCACCGTCTTCGGGAGAGCCATGACAATGTCCATAGAAACATTTTCCCATTTCCACATGGGTATAGGCAATGGCTACATCATACCTTTGGAATTTTGTCATTCAACATTAACTTACTAACATACCAAGCACCTTGATATATATTCTGTAATCTCCTTCTTCATGTTATCCCACCAGAAGTGTTCTTAGAGATCACGTTACATTCTGGTACTCCAGGATGGATAGAGAAGGTCGATCTATGTGCATCATTCAATAGCTCCATCTTTGTCTCTGGATCAGATGGTACACATAATCATGTCCCTAATCATACAACTCCTTCGTCATCAATTTTGAAATCAGAGGATTTCCAATTTTTAACTACTTCCACCCTTTTTTGAATTACCACATCCTTTCTTAGTGCATCCTTTATTTTCTCCAAGAGGGATGGTTAATCAATAATTTGAGAAAGGATTGATGATGTTCCTCCCTTAATGATTCCCATTTCCATCATTTTCAAATCTAAAAAGATCAGATCCTTTTCAATTTCATCATTGATAAAGATGCATAATCCTTTCTACTTAGAGCATCTTCCACCTTGTTTGCCTTACCAGGATGGTAGTGGATTGAGAAATCATAATCCTTGATGATCTCTATCCGTATTCACTGGCGCATATTAATCTCTTTCTGTGTGAATATATATTTGACACTCTTGTGGTGAGTATATATCTCACATTTTTTCCATAGAGATAATGCCACCAGATTTTCAACGCAAAGATCACAGCCACCAACTCTAGATCATGCATGGGATAGTTTTTCTCATGGATTTTCAGCTTCCTTGAGGCATAGGCTATCACTTTATCATTTTTCATTAGCACACAGCCTAAGACTTTCTTAGAAGCACCACTATACACCACAAATAGTTCTCCACTTTAAGGGAGTGTGAGTACTAGTGCAGTGATGAGGCTCTTTTTTAACTCCTTGAAAGAGTCTTCACATTCCTCTGTCTAGACAAACCTTACTCCCTTCCACGTCAGCTTCGTCATTGGGTTTGACAATCGTGAAACGTTTTTCATGAATCATCGATAGTACTCAGCTAGACCTAAAAAGCTGCAGATCTCCATTACAGAATTTGGCCTCATCCACTCTTCAATTGCCTTCATCTTGGAAGGGTCCACAGATATCCTTTTCCTGGTGATAACATGCCCCAATAATGATACTTCCTCCATCCAGAACTCACATTTACTGTACTTTTCATACAACTTCTCCCTTCGCAAAGTCTTTAACGCAGTTTCCATATGCTCCTCATCTTCCTCCTTGCTCTTGGAGTATATCAGAATATCATCAACAAAGACCACCACAAATTTGTCGAGGTAATATCTAAAGACACTATTCACTAAATCCATGAAAATTGATATATCATTAGTGAGTCAAAATGCCATCACTATGAACTCATACTTTCCATACCTCATTCGAAAGGCAGTCTTGTGAGTATCTTTCATCCTCACCTTTAGTTGGGGATATCCCGATCGAAGGTCCACCTTAGAGAAATAACTGGCCCCAAGAAGCTAATCGAACAGGTAATCTATACGTGGAAGGGGATACATGTTCTTTATAGTTATTTTATTGAGCTCACGATAATCAATGCAAAGGCACATTGATCCATCCTTCTTCTTGACGAAGAGGACTGGAGCACCCCACGGTGAAGCACTCGGGTGTATAAAACCCTTCTCCATATTCTCCTGTAACTACATCTTCAGCTCTTTTATCTCTACGGTGGACATTCTGTAAGGTTTCTTTGATATTGGTAGAGATCCAGAGATAAGTTCAATTGAGAACTCAACCTCTTCGTCAATAGGATGACCAGGAAACTCTTCGGGGAATACATCAGTGTAATCCCTCACGATGGGCATGTCTTCAAAAATGATTCTATCCTTTGTCCCAATCAGTTGAGCTAGATATGCATTCTCACAAGGAAGTAGTATCCAAACATGAGAAGAATATTCTAAAGAAGACTCATATTCTTCCCTACACTTGTAAAGAATCAGATGATGCTTCGGGATGTGAAAAGTGATCTCCCTTTCCCGACAATTGATCTTGGCCTTGTACAAAGATAACCAATCCATGCCCAAGATAGCATCGAACTCCACTAAAGGAAGTATGCCGAGATTTTTTGGGAGGTTCAGTCCACAAAAATTAACTGGGGAGGAGTTATAAACAATGGATGTAATAATTTCCCCATTCGATATTCTCACAGATAACTTTTCCTACAAATTTTGAGGTGGTGTCTGAATAGTTTTTCAAGATATGAAAGAATGTGTTGAACCATAATCAAATATTAAATTCTCTATTCTTGAATGAATAACAAGAGTACCTATCACCACATCATTTTCCGGGTCCACCTTAGCAGTAGTGATAGCATAAGCCCTTCCTTGTTTCCTTGGAGGTTGTTGCTGATTGCCTCTGACATCCCTCAACTTAGGGTAATTTTTCACATAATGCCCAAGATTCTTGCAGTTATAACACTACACTACAGGATGAGTGTGGATCTGAACCTTCCTTTCTTCTTCTACATTACCAGGTTTTTCATATCCATTTGACATTTCTTGGCCAGATGACCAAAAATTTTTCATTTGAATAAATTCTTGGTTCCCTTGATACAGTCACCAAGATGCTTCTTCACACAATTTTTTCAAAGGGGAAAGTGAGGTATCTTTCTATTATGGGATTTTTTTGATGAACCACCCATATTGTTCTCCATTTTCAGCTTCTTTTCACAAGGCCCATGATGTAAAGACCCATAAATTTCAATGAATTTTTTTTAATTATTTGTGATTTTGCGAGTACGCAATTTTTTACGGCACCTGATTCCAAGGCCTGGTGTGCCCGGAATCAATTTACGAAGATTAGCTCGGGTATGTTCAGTGAACGAAAGAGTGGGTTTTCCTAACATTTGAACCGGTGCTCGGAATCAAAATCCTAGGGCACTGATGAAACCGCAACGCCGATAATTGCTTAAGATGAAATTTACTGGAGTTGTGTTTTCTCGGGAAAGAGTTGTTAAAATTTGTGGATTAAGAGTAAATAGAAATAAAATTGTGCTACTAATTTTATTTCACTTATGTGGTTAAACCAATGTGTGGTAGTTGTGGTGGGACCCCCTAAAATTTTATTTCCTCTTGATAGGATTTAGTGAGGTTGTGCCCGCAAAAGCCCCAACCCTTCAAATTCTCTAACCCCCTCCACATGAGTTATAACTCTTCCACATTTATGATGACAACTTAAATCTCCTTTAAATTTTTTTTCAACTCTAGTTTTATTTAATTAAAATAATGCCAACACACCTTTTATTAAATTAATTGAATCCCTTTAACTAATTGAATTAGTTTTTTTGAATTTTTGAAAATGTTGGCATAAGTAAATAAAATAAGGCAAAGCCTTATTTTATTTGGGTTGGTTATTTCTGTGGATAATTGAGAGAGGGAGAGTTCTATACTCTGAATAACTTCTTCTTCTTCACGAAGAAGGCCAAGACTTCGACGAAGAACACTGTCACCACAAGGAGAGATAGACGTGCCATCTCTTATCCTCTCTGCATCCGGTGTGTGACCCCTTTCCCAAAGAACGATGATGCACCTTCCTTCATTCTTCTTCCCGTGTCAAAGGATGGGAGATGCCGCTCCTCCTCGGACGTTCTCCGTCAACATATACAGAGCTTCACATCGCAACGCCGTTTTCCCGCGACGAACATCGTTCGACAAATTCTTCAAGGTAGGGGATTGTTTTACATTCATGTTTATTTTGGCGTTCATCGTTAAATATTAGCCGCTTGTTATCGAATTAACGGGAGGAGGTCGAACCGCACAAACATGGCCGACCCTGCTCCCCATTGTTGTTGTATTTCGTTGTGGATTGAAACAGAGGCGATGTGGTGCCGTCGCACCGTGCGGAAACAGGGAAAACCACGACGAAAGAGAGTGGCGCCGTCGCACCGCGCCGTTGAGGCCGAAAGAGGCCGCGACCGGAGTCGGGCTGTGGTGGAGTGGTGCGGCGTCGTCACGTCGCGCCAGAGCATCATGGAGGGCCACAGCCTAAGGCCGCGGCGGTGCAGAGGAGGGTGGCCGGATCAGCCGGCCTCGAGTGCTCCAGGAAGGCAGGACCCGTAGGGGTCCCACGACGGTACACCGACCGGCCAACACGGTCGGTTATTTGGAAGTCTGGGGGTTGTAACCCACGACGACAGATAGGGGAGGGCCCCCTCCACATGGGGGCCGCTGTTTCAAAATGCTGGGGCAGCGCCCTCCCCCCCCCCCCCCCCCCCATCAGTGTCCACTCAGCGTGCGGGTGCTCACCCCTACCGGACCGGCTGCGCCGGGCCAGACTGCCCGCGCCGGGCCCGACCGCCCGCGCCGGATCGGACCGCTCGGGCCAGGTCGGGTTGCCCGCGCTGGGCCGGACCCCCGTGCTGGGCCGGGCCGCACGGGTTGGGTCGGGCCGCGCCAGCCGGGCCAGGCTGTGCCAAACCGGGCTGGAACCGGACCCGGATCGGGTCAACCCTGTTCGGGCCGACCCAGGGGGTATCGGGCTGGGTCGGACCGGGCCCGAACCCCCTACTTTCGAACAGTTCCGTTCAAACGCCCATATCATGGGCTATAGACCTCCGATAGACGCACCGTCAGTTGCGTCGTGATCCTTATATCGAGAAGGTCGTTTCGGTATATTACACTCAAGGTTTTGGAAAACTTTGTGCATGGCCGGGTTGGTTCGAACACAAAACAAATCGGGCCTTCAAAGCGGAAACGCTTATAACTTGAGCTCCTGACGTCCGATTGACGGGCCGTCGACTTTGATGGATTCCTCTTAGTGAGACGGTTCTTTTGGCTTAATCCGGTCGAGGTTTGGACGCAGTTGGAGTACGGTTGAGTTGGTTTTGACTTAAAACCCAACCGGGCCCTCGGGACGAAAAATCCAATAACTCTCAGACTGGGCGTCCGATTGACCCGCCGTCTGTCGCTTTGATTCCTATTGACGAGATAGAACTTTGGGATATATCAACTCCAGAATTCGTTTCAGTTGATGTATCGACCCCCCTTGGATCATGGATCGAACCCTCCCGGAATCGATCATGCTGTGTGCAGGAACCCTAGATCTGGTTGCGACTGCGACGACGATGACGACTATACTGGAATCCTCCGTGGGTTCAGCAGCGACGACGACCGTACTGGAATCCTCTGTGGTTTCCATGGTGATGACTACTGTTCGTGTATCCTATGTGGGTCTGACAGTATGTGACTACTGTTCTTGTATCCTATGTGGGTCCGGTAGTAATTGACTATGTACTTGTATCCTATGTTGGTCCGGCAGAGTAGCTTGTCTTGTATCCTTTGTCGGTCCGACAAATTAACTGGTCTTGTATCCTTTGTGGGTCCGACAGCTTAGATGAATCAGCGGCTACATCTGGTCATCTCTATCATCTTACGAAGAAGTATAGCTGTTTGAGCTGAGTCTTGACTTTCAATCACTATCTTCGATATGATTTTTTTCTATCCTGTGTGGATTGGGTTGTGTTATCCTGTGTGGATTAGATTGTGCTTTCATGTGTGGACTAGTTCGAACTTGGGCTCGGATGTTGGAGCCGAACTGGAATTGATTACATAAGTATATGTATGGGAATATACCTAAGTAGAGTTGTTTGTTACTTCATGATTGTATCATTCCTTTGTGGTTTATCCTTCGTGGATTCTGGGAGACCTTCAGGGGTCTTGGGGTCCCTACTGAGTAGCGTATACTCACCCCTGTATGGGCTATGCCCGCACTACACTGTGTTGGATGCAGATGACGGACAACGCTGATCGAGGAGGGAGCTCGTGGAGCTGGACGGTACATTGAGGTGGATCACTATACGGGACACACTCGGAGTGGACGGCTGGAGCCGGGGAGCAGAGGAGACTATATGTACCCACCCTTCAGGTGGGATTTCCAGAGGACGGCTCGGACTTGCTAGTTTACTTTTCAGTTGTTGTACTCCCCTTTCAGTTGTACTTTACTTTCAGTTGGGTTTGTATTCTGGCCCATTTACTTTCCATCACTCCATTTTGTACTCTGTTTACATAGTGTTTACTCATCTTGTGTACTCTGTGGTGTTTTTTTACTTTATAAAGGCAATGCCTCCACTTTTTATCAGGATTTACGCCTTTGGTGCTAGTCACCAGCCCCTGACCTATGGAAGGCGGGCTTGGGGTAGTCACGGCATGGGCCCTGAGGATGGGTCTTGACACATGAGACCACTGAGAGTCTCCAATATCCATTTCAACCTTGGGGGCACAACGGAAAATATCCTCAGAGCTATCAAAGTCTCAAATCTCTAACACTTTCGTAGGCTTGCTTTCAGTCCGCTAAATAAGTGATCCACCTTGCTTTCGGTGTTCATGACAAAGCCATATGTGTACCTTGCAAGCATTGTAAAGTTCGCTTCATATGCCCCGATGGACTCATCTTCCTTCTGCTTGAGTCCAAGGGACTGTCTTTCCATCTTGAGATGGAGGGTTCGAGGAAAATATTTGTTGAAAACATCCTCTTGAATTCCTCCCATTCTAGTGAATCAATGTCCTCTTGGGACTTTTTATTCTTGATCAGTGTCCACCACTGATCAGCTTCCTCATCAAAATGATAGACTGCAAGTACAACTTTCTCTTCTTCCGAGTACTGGAGGACAGAAAAAATCCTTTCAATGGAGTTAATCCATTTTTCTGTGTGGAGGTGATCAGAATACCCGCTAAACATTGGAGGCTTTTGCTGTATGAATGATTCTACGACAACATTCTCTTTCCTTGGAGGAGGTGGGTGTTCCACTTGATTCAAGTTATTATTCATAACTCGAGCCAGCTGAGCAAGTACTGCCATGATGTTTTGAGCACCCACTTATATCACATCAACCATGTCATTTTGGAAACCATCACATTGCCTATCACATTTGTTTTTGGAATGTGTTTTTCTATTTCCCTCTGTTAACTAATAAAAATAACGTGTAATTAGAGGTCTTGAAAACTTATCTATAGAGCATAAAAATAATCTTTGAACATAAAAGTATGAACTTATAAAGAATAAGTATATCCTGACTTGTGGTTCCTTAGGTTTATATCTAGGTTATCCTTGATCTATTTCTTAACTTATATTCTTATTGGATTCTTTTTATCCCTTAATAACGGTTTGTACTAAGCTTGTGAATCTACCGAAGTATATCCCCCGGGAGTGTCGTAACCAAGAGTTCAGCAAGCCCTGTTATCGTGCGCCAGTTCCCATTCGAGTATAGCTCAAAGCGTTGTTTGTTGGGTTTTACCCCTAGATACATATGTGCTAGAGCAGCCTCTACCTACTCGTATCCAAACAAAGATGTATTTTCTTGATAAACCACTTACTATATACTCACCAAAATTTAGAAGTATTTTCTTATAACTAGTCTCATCCTTAAGGTTCTCACTAAGGTGATCTATTCCTAATCTCCAAAAATAACTAGACCATCCTATGATACCAACTATAGCGACCTGATCCTTTTACATAAAACATTTCATGATTTTAATCATAATTAATCATTAGAGTACAAGCCATGGATCGTTAAGTCTAGTGTCTTGGAAGACTAAGTACATATAACATAAAACATGGAGCTAAAAAACACTTGTTTATTTAATCTCCATAATGAGATCCTAACTTCCTTTGAGCCCTTACATCTGTATAGGGTACCCGGGGGAACACATGAATAAATGGATGAGCTAAAAATTCCCAGTAATGGAATGAACATAAGGATACATCTCGAGAACATGAGTTAAGAGGCATGACATAATGATATCCAAAGCATGAAAATTATGAAATCATTTAATATAAGAATGGGATCATATAAACCTGGAATCATAAAAATGTGGAATAATCATAAATTATATCATCAGTACGAGTCAAGGCTAACCGCCAATCCCGTTTCCCAGTTCAGTACGGGTCAAGGTGAACCGTCAATCCCGTTTCACATCGCATCTCATGAGACTCAACATTACCCAATGCATTGGAGCACTATCTGGGTGCACCCATCTCAACATTTTCATGAATATTATTTCCCCATAAATATTCTTACCACATATACAATCATACATAATCAACCATACATAAACATAAGGTTACCCATGGAAAGAATTGGGAACCACAATCATGACATAAATCATAACCAATGGGTGTATCATGAAAGTGTCCATGTAAGAAAAGAATTAGAAAATACATGGATGTTAATAGGGTAAAATAGGCATATAACAAGGTAAGTGGAGTCAAACATAAGTGAAAACATATGAGAAATGTATTTTATAAACATTATCATTAAAACATTTTTTTGCGGTTTTAAGGAAAATACTATAGAGCTTTTAAAAATAGTAGAGAGGAAATTATTTTACATAAAACCAGAATTGAACCAAGAAGGTTTTCAGAATAAAAATACTGAATTGACACTGACAATGGTTTCTTAAAATAGAATATAGAGTGCACTTGAAATTGGGTAAAAGTTCTGGAAGTTCCTTTAAAACGAGTGTGCTTATTGGGAAGTATCGAGGAGAGATTCACATTAAAGCATGTATATCCCTGAAAGATAATAAGATATGGATCTTTGAACATGAGTTTAGATTATATAAACATAATTTTGAAGTTATTCATAAAAAGAAAATTCAACTATATTTTGGTAAAAAGAAAGATAGAGAAACCCGAAGGAATAAAGGAATTTCAGGTAAAATCCATTATGGTTTATCGGCAAGGTATCAAGTGTAACTAAGAGGGCTTAATGAGAGATATAAGGGGTTTATAATCACTTATAAAACATTATGTAAGTATGGGGAAGGTGTATAAACATACCCCATCACTTGGTATTACACAAAAAGGCATAGCATAGAGAAAAATCTTGATTAAGAGTGAAAAGGGGAGGATCCCTTACCTTAAATCCGTTGGTGTTCTCCACTTGTTATTAACGACCTGAATGAACAAAATAGTCTTATTAATTAATAATTCCATAACCTCTTATATATTAAATTTATTTATTATACCTTTTTTTAGTTCATTCAAATCCTGTTTGATTAGTTACAAGGTTCAATTTCACTGTTCTGACTCGTTTGTTTTCTTGGCTTTAAAAGATCAGTTCACTTATATTCAAGTTTGGATTATATGCAAGATGAAAGTGGTTTTTTTGAATTTAAGTTATTTTACATAGTTCATATCTATTATATTTCGTGTTTTTAATTTTAATTAGGTTACAGAGAGTGAAGTTGAATTATTATATATATAACCATAGTGATAACCGTTTTTGTTTATCGGTGGATTTGATTACAAAGAATGTGTTTTTCATTATAACTTAATTCCATTTTTACCAAAGGATTACAGAACAAAAAATAGGATATATTAAATATATAATAATCTGGTTCTACCATAACACAAATGGTTTCGTGACCAGGATTAAAGATAATAATAGAAATTGATAAACTGTTGTCCTTGAATGTACTAAATTAGCACATCTCAAACGGTGCTTTCATTTCTTTCAAATAAAAGGGTGGGGAAAAAGGAGATGATAATGAAATATACCACTAGCATGAAGAAATTACAGTACATGTGTGTTACTGGGTTTATCATAATATTATTGTAAAGGGAGGTGAGGAATGAAATAAAAAGAAAATAACTTAAAAGAAAAGAAGAAATTGGGAAGAGGAATTTACCTCTTGAGACTTCCTCCTTTGAGAACATCTTAAGGGGAGAGGTTTTAATATTTTGAGGACGCTGAGAGCTTTTGGACGTGGGGGAGTACCTTGGGGAAAGATTTGGGCAGAATAATTGCAAGGCACAGGGCTTGAGAGGAGTTTAGAGAAGAGGGAGTGAAGGGGGGATTTTATAGTGGTGGAGAGGAGGGACTTCATAATATTATAATCATCAATTTATTATGTATTCCCAAGAAAAGGAATTGTAAGCATTCCATAACCAAGAATAGTGATTTTATCATGTGATCCCGAACCAAGTGGTATTACATCAGAATAATACTATCGATGACTCAATTAATCCATTATTTAGCATTTATTGTGAATTATCGGATTCTACTATTCATAAAAATTCAAGTATTTCAGAAACATCCCATGAATTCACCCTAACCATTTTCCGACATGTAGAATAAAAAAATGAAGTCCATTTTTCAAGAAAAATTTTCCAAATATTATTATTTTAATATTTAATTAAAATAATAATTTATTATCAAAACTAGTTTTAAAACATTCATTAACTTATTCTAAAATATAGTTATATCATACTTCCAACTTGAATATTATTTTTATACTATCATAGGTGAGGTTACTATTCATTAGGGTAAATCAATATTCATAAGGGTATGTTACTTTTCATTAGGGAAGGTTAATATTCCCCAAAAATTAAGTTTTCCTTATCGAACTCCAAAAAACATCTTGAACTCAACTGTGTATGTCAGATTTTTAAAATTGCAAACACAGAAGTGACAAACTAATGTTTAAAGATCACTTGTCCCTTAGTAGTTCATTTGGTTGTGTTTTTATGTGATTTTATGACATAATTATAAGAAGGGAACTTCCATTGAAAAACTTTGGGTCGTTACACCACAACTATTCTCCAAAATAGATGTGTGCGGTGGTTTTCAAGGTGTTCTAAGATATGAAATTAGAGTAGTTGATGGAATTTTAGGAGGCATATCACATGAGGACCTCATCTCTATCTTTGGGTCACCACTGGGCATGATATTCTTGGTGGTTACGAAGGTTCTTCAACGGGTGGTCTTCATGGTTATAATTTTCTATATTATTCGGTTTTGGTGTTTTTATGTTGATGGCAATGGATTTTAGTATGCGGTTCTCATTGGAAAAGTTTTATCGACGATGGGTATGATTTTTTTCAAGATGCACTACATAAGGATTAAGATGGAACATGGAGGTGATGATTGTTTCTATTTTATATTTTAAATTGGAAATTATGTTGGATTATGTGAGGCAATTCGAGGCCCAATTCGGTGATGTTGGATTTAAATTTTATGTTTGATGTTTCAAATTGGAAATTTGAAAAAAAAATTTATGGGGATTTGAATCACTAAATTTGATGTCATAAAATTTTGATAAGGTTCCCACTTAACAAAAAATTTATTTTAAAAAAAACTATATTGACAAGGACAAACACATCCTTGTTGAAATAAGACTTCCACCGGGAGTCTTGACAGAAACCATTGTTCTTGAGGTGATAAAGAAATATCTAATTTTCTTAGAAAACATGGAAGATATAAAAGATTTATAAGATCAAGAATATAATAAATAATTATCTAGATGTTATTTTATAATAAAAGTACCTACCTCCCCTTCTTTTTGAACTTCAACCGCAACTATAGTAATCACATAAGCTTTTCCTTATCATCTTTCCCACTTTTGTAGGAGGTTCTCGAGATTCTTGGGACATTGGATTACATAATACCCCATATTATTACAACTGAAACATTGTATATCTGTGGTTGCATTCCTTAACTTTAATTCAAGAGCCTTATTACCCCTTTCTCCATGCATCCAACAAAATCTTATTCCCATTAATCATGTACCTGGCATTTTCTTTCCACAATTATTACATGTTATAAATCTCATCCTCCCTTTAATCTTCCTTGAAACATTTCTTTTTTCTTGGTTGTAAATAATCCAATTCATTTATTTATTTCTCTTATATATATAAGTCCTATAAAATTAATTTTTTTTCTTGATGGAACTTGATATGAAATCATCATATAATAAAAAAAATTGAGCAATCAGTGCCCTTTGGAGGTGCGGCTTAAGACATTAAAAGAAACGACCAATAGTCCATTTCAAATTATGTAGGTAGTCCAAAACATTCCTAGATAATTTTTTAAATATTACCACATATTATTTGAAACATTCTTATTAATTGTTCTTTAAATTTAGAAACATACTTTCCATTTCATCTCTTTTTATTGATGAAAGTATTTCTTGAAGAATGTCCCATTAAATGTTCATGATTACAAAAATTTGACTTCATAAAATTATTTATAGTTTTAGATTAATGGAAATCATTGATCATAATCCCACTTCAAACAATATACTTCCAGAATAAACTTTTCCAGATTATTACTTCCCAAATCTATAAATATCTTTTAGGGGTTTGTAATCCATTGTTCATCTATTAATGGAGTAGTAGTTACACTAAAAGTTAGATGATGTTTCTACATAAATCCCCATATAGGTGAATCACACTATGGAAAAACATTTTTCTCTATACGAGATAGGTTATCCATCCAAAACTGAGTTGGATTCCCAAATATGGCCATGATCTATTCAATTCCAACACCATCTATATTGTATTTCTCATCAGTGAAATATCTATATTGACTATAGGTGTTGAGTCCATTCCTTCCAATAGGATATATCTCTAGACAATAGAATAGAAATAGTTAGATTATAATAATATTAAATGTTGATTCATTAAACAAAAATTCATATAATGGTTAATTTTCTCAAATATTTTAATGGATTATCATAATTTTCATGTTTGCTTGGTCCATTTAAAATCTAATTCCCAAGGTTTATACTAGACTTCCTTTGATAACAACTCTAACCCTCTAAATCGTAGAACTCATAGAAACCTTTTTCTCTATTTAATTGGTATAATAAATGTAACCACCTATGAATTTATTTTATGTCTCTTTCCAAAGGTAATGTTTTTGAATGCTTATGTTGCACACAACTCCAAGCTTAAACGAACAATGAAATAATATTATGGTTTAGCTATTAAATTGGCAGAAATGAATAGAATTAACGAAACTATGGAAATATAAATTTTTTATTGAATCAAATTTTTTTAAATTAAATAAATTATTTTATAGAAATAATATTATAATGAAACCAATTTCAATCCTTAAAAGGCTATATTTTTCTAAAGATAGTTTTTCCTCCTTTTGAAGGTGCACATGTTTTAAATATAGTTTTTGACACTCTTATAAATTTTATTTGAAAAAATAAAGATTTTATTTTAAATAATAATTTCATAATTTACTTTTATTTATTTTTTTTCATCTTTCAGAAGTGAAGAAATATTGTATTTTAATTGAAAACTACTTTTCATTTGATATATTTATATTGTTAGAATATATTTTAGAATGGTTTTAAAGTATAATTAAATAAATATTTTATAATTTAATACAATTAGAATCATTTGAATAAATTTTACATTGAACTTGGATATAAAAACACCTCATTCTTTTAGAAATTTTTACATTTAAATTCTTCTTCTTGATCCATCAATGGGATAAATTTTTTATTAATTTATAAAAGTATTGTGTTTTGAATTTAGAAAAAATGGATTCCATATTTTGAATAAGAGGGTCCAAATTTAGTAAATAGATATCTTTTATTTTTGTAAAAAAACATTAATACTAACTTTTGAAATTTTTATTACCACGGTTAAGGGTAAATCATGTAATTAAGGATAAAATATAATATTATAATTATTTTTAAATTAGAATAACAATTTAACTAATTTTATTTTAGGATTATTATTCATATCAAATAATTAAATTAGTATTTATGTGACCATTTTTCAGATTTTAGATGATAACATCACTTTATAAAAATATATTCAAAGGAAAATAAATTTTTTCGTACTTTTGTTTTCAACATGAGATATATTTTTAATATGAGGTGATTCAAGGGATATGTTCAACTATAAATATTATTTAGAAATATAATATATTTATCTACATCAAGTTAATTTATTAATAATTTTTATTGATAAAATAATTACATCAAATTGTGACACAATGAAGCAACAAAAAATGTTTAATTATTATAAGAAACAATTAAAAGTTATTAAAAAAATAAAATAAATGTAATTTAAGATAATTAATGTCATAAAAAAATTATAGATTCAATAATCATATTAGGGATGTATTAAATTTTTTTATTTGATGTCATCTTGTGCATTTATATTTCTAAAAATGTCAAGTAATTAATAGTGTCAAAATTGGCATTAATGATATTTTAAAATAAATAATATTTTATTAAATTATATATAATTAATAAAAATATAATATTTTGAGAAATTATTAGGATAAGTTTAAAATTTTCATATATGAATAATTTATTGGTCTTTTATCACTTTATAGTAATTATATTAAATCTCAAAGTGTAAATAACAAGATTCCACATTAAGAATTAAAAAAGGCTAACTAAGGCAAAAATCTAAAAGATAAGGATTAAAAAATTGAAAAAAACGTATCTATTTTTTATTTTTGGGTAAAATTTCGAACAGAAATAATCTTATTTTATAAATTAATAAGTTTAGATTCATTTTAATAATAAAATAAATTTATATTATTTTAATATTTTGAAGATTTCCAAGAGTGCCCATCCCCTCTCTTAAAAACAGGAACCACTTATTCCGTATTACAAAATCTTAAAAAACTATTTGGAAAATACATGTTCTTTCCAAAAATATTAATAGAATATATATACACATTTTAGAGGCCTTATTTTAGGAATAACACTCATCTTAGTTGTGTTTAGGTGTTAATCAAATGAGATCACCCAAAGAAGAGGAATCATTTTTTATTAAGTGTTTCTATTTTATTGATTCTTCCACATACTAAAAATATTCATAAACCATAATGAAATAATAAATCCACTATCATAAATATAATAAAATGTTATTATGTTAATATCGTCACCCATATCCATCTCCACTTCCATTAAATGAGAAAATAATTATCACTCATGTGTATGGTGAATTACCTCCTCACGAACCGATATAATTCGTTTTCCATCACCATCTCACAAGACTGATTGTAATGATTTAATTAAATATTATATATGTTATTAATTATTTATTTATCATTATTAAATTATAATATTCAATTTACATTCTGTCCATTCCATGAACATAAATTTGATAACGTTGTGCAGTCGTATGTGTGAACTATCACCTCCACAAAGTGATGTGATTTGTTATTCATCCCCATATCACATTAATAATATATATAAGTATATTTCAATAAATAATATTAAATATATGATATTTTTTAAATATGTAAACATAAGATGATATTAAATTGCTTTCCAAAATGGTCATTGCAAAATGGAAATGTTTCTCATGCGTACGTACGACTTGTCGTCTCTATGATTGTAACAATGTAAATTTTTCATATCCATATGTAATGAATGGATATAAAATAAAAATTTATGTATAGATGTTATAATTATTTCATGAATATTATTCTATATATTATGTACTAATGGATACTTTGACTATTCACATCACACCAAATTCATTTTCGACTCAAGTACCGAATATTATCAAAGTGTCTGACATGAACTTAAATAATTAAGTAATTATTATAACATGACAGTAAGTGATAAAAAGGAATAATAAACATTAAAAATGAATCAATAATATAATTAATTAACCTAACTTTATTATTCAGTAAGATGAATATTTTAGCTGATGAGTGGACTCAAGGTAAAGGACTTCATCTCAATATCCTTTCATTGAGGCATAGTTTTATGTTATACATCCACCTTCTTTTATGAGATTTATATATTTCACCATTGAATTATCAGGTCATTAATTTATTTATTATCATTTTATTTAATGATATGTTAAATTTTATTATTTAATGGGTCTTATGATTTAAATTTTCAAAGTGGTTTGGGAGACCTTGAATGTTTAAATATTTAATTATCAAATATTTTTCTCCGCGTTAATATTTTTGATATTATTTTACATTATTATTTATATGGATATAAAAGGGTTATAAATAAAATTTTATGAATATTTTTAATTTAATTAAAAGGTTTTCAAAAGGAATTTTTTTAAGTGTTTGACACTAAAAGTTATGATAAATGACAAAAGGAATGTTCTATTTTTTTATAAACATACACAGTGACAATGTCTTTCCCACCACCATGACTATTATTTAATTTATAGATTCATTTTCAAGATTAAATATTTTCTTAAATAAAAATCCTACTTGCCATATTTTTGAGATATTTGGTATTGAAAATGGTTGTTTTAAAAATAAAAGGGTATTTTTATATAAAACTTTTTTCATATGGGTTTAGTAAGAGTGTCTCCTCAATAAGTTTTCAATGATTCTATTAGAGTATTTTAATCTATGTCAACTCCCCTTATTGAATCTTATGCGTAATTGAGGTTGATATCTTATGATACCAAATACCATATTTTATTGAATGTTTTATGATAAACTTGACTATGGATGCACTATTTTGATACCATTCATGGTTTATTGTTATAATATTCACATTTTGTATTCTAGTTTTTTTAATATGAATATTTATGTCATTTATGTTTCACCACATTTAAAGATAAAATAATTCGACTTAGTAACAGATGAGAGGGTCCCTATATAGCTCCTAGATGAATCTGTAGGTTTCTTGAAACCAAGAAGATGTGGATTTGGCCGAGGTGTTACCCATTTATTTTCAGATTCCTTGGTTGAGGTCTAGATGGTATGTATCAGATGTCCAACATTATATAATCCATCCTTATTAGATTAAATATTAATATTACATATGATTATTCAAATATTATAATATCCATGTATATGTTTCCCAGCTCATGTGATTATTTAAATTCCATTTGATTCATTTTTTTACCTTGACATATTTTTATGCCATATTTTCTCAGAGTTTCTGACATACTTTACCCCTGTTGATCATTTGATCTCAACCTTATATTTTTTACTTTACATAAGAATCTAGGAAGTATAATAAGATATATATATATGAAATTATATGATAATTAGGGGAAAATTTATTATAAAAAAATTTATTTAGTGTATTAATTTTTAATATGAGACTCATGTATGTAATTTGGTTTTCCAAAACTGTTAAACTATTCAGTATTTTGAAATTTTATTCCTTGTAATCATGACAATGTAATACAATAATTAACTGGATTTGGGATTCTAGGGTTAGGGTGTTAGATTTGGTATCAAATTAAGTTTAGTATAAACCTTAGGAACTAGATTTCTGAAATCATGGATTAGAAAACATAACCCAATAACTAACTTTGAGAATAAGCCTAAGTACATGATAAAATCCTATTGATTTTGTAATGAAAATTAATAACCTAGGTTAAACCTATAGACTAATATATTTAGAAGAAGATTCCATGATTTATACATCCTATAAATTATTTTTCATGGCTATATCACTATGATTATGGTTTCTCACATTATGCTTTGGGTTTAGTCAATTTTTTGAATCAACAAGGTTATATAAGTAATGGTTAAACTATTGATGATGAATAGACTGGAAAAGACAAATTAAATAAATGAGGTATTAAGGAAAAAGATGATGAATTGTAGTTAATGGTTTAAGAATTAAGTTCAATGGTTAAAGTTTGTGTGTTTTTTGACTCAAGAATTACTTCATCAATAGTGCTCTGGTTATAAGAATCATGACATATATAAGGATTGTATTGTAGGGATTCTTCTTTAAGTATTTTAAAGTATGAAAGTTTTCATTAAGGTTTTCAGGTTGATCAAGGTATTAATATATGTGTTATGTGATAATAATAGATAGATTATGTTTTTTTTGGGATGTAATGTTACAATTGATTTTGGAAATTTAGAGACTTTTTTGGATTGTAAATTTGGATAGATATATTTTGAATGAGTATTAAAGTTGGAATGGGTTAATTTGGACATCAAATATTATGGTTTAAGGTTAAAGTGTGATTTATTATATTGGATATCAAGTTCTAACCATATTAGTTTTTATAATATTTAATGGTCAAACAAATGAATTATCAATATTTCATTAAAATTTATTTAAGAATAAAAATTCATCATGAATATCCATAAATAGGTGTACGAAATGAAGTGAAAACAGATTGAATCAAAATGATATTATACATTTGACATCAAAAATATATCAAGTAAGTTTATTTTATTGAGTTCTTTTTCAATATAGGAAAATTATTCCTCAAATATATGAAAATGATTCAAGAAAAAAACATTCTTTGATTAATTTTCTTTCTGAGGAATCATTGGCCACTTTAACCGATCACATTCTTGTGGTTTTGTAATTATAGATATTGTGATAACCAGTTTCCCTATCACTCTCCATCAGAAATCGATTATTTGATTTATCTTTCATGACCTGATTTTCACTTCTCATTAATGTTATCATATTCAAAATTATAATTTTTTGGTGACCATCATATTTCCCTTTCCCTCTTATTGAAGGGATATTTCATAAAGCTTATTTATGATGTGTGTTCGCCAAAAAAAGATTTTGAATTATAATCCATTGATTTTCAAAGTTCAATTTTAAATTTTGAGGACATAATTTATTGAAGGATAAGAGAATTTAACAACCCAAGATTTTATAGTATGTCTCTTTTTAATGTAAATCATTTCAAAATCGTACATTTCACATTACTACCAACTTAAATGAAAAATGAACTATCATTATAACCTTCCCATTAAATTAGAGATAATTAATAGTATTAACCAATTTATGATACTTATACATTATATATATAAGAACCAAAATCTTCTTTTCGGGAATGTTTTTATTTTTCTGGTGTTTTTGATAAAAAGAGGAGTTTCTGGAAATTTTTGAAGTACACATTGTGTACTTTATAAGTACACATCGTGTACTCAGTTACCGCAAATAGCCTGGTGTTGGCCGTGTAGCGGTCATGCACATGGACATGTGTGGTGACCTAGAGACCGCCTAATGCGGGGGCTGCTGAAGGCAAGTACACGTCGTGTAAATTATTTTTTTTCTTCATTAAACGCACTCGGGTCATGTTTAATTGGTAGAACTCCCTCCTTTTAGGTTTGGTTTTTCCGAGAGTGAGGGTACAATCACGATCCTTCTCTGAGCCCCCAGTCGAGCATCCGTTCCTTGATTCGACCTCCATAGATTGCATTGGGATCACCTCGGTAAGCTCTTCTTTCTGCTAGATCTATGTTTCCTTATTCCTCATCTTTCTCAAGTTCTCTTTGGTTGAGTGTTTTTATATTTTTTGTAGATCTACAGTGTTCTTGGGAGATTCAAGGCTTGAAGTTCACATATAATGATCCTGAAATGCCAAGGTATGTGGTTTGTGCCTTTCTGTTGAATGTATTTGAGTTATATGTGAAAAAGTTATCAATTCCCTTGAACGGGGTATTGCATGTTTACTGTTTTAGCCATGTTGATTGCTTGTTATGCTTCTATGATTGAATAAAGGTTAATTGAATGAGAATATGGTTAATTTCTATTCTTTGGAGGTGTTTTCACATGCATGTTTTTTTATGAAAATTTTGTATTTCTTAGCATGTTAGGATGCCTTGTTCGTTTCCCATGCCTAGTATTGTAGGATGAAGTGATGTTTATCCGACATGATGTTATGTTGTTGATTGTTATACAAGTATTTTTTGAGGTTTACTTTGGCCGATAAGAATTTCCATGCTTACTTTACTTACATAGGGCTGTGAGAACGTGCTGTAGTAGACCATAGGGAGAATGGATGTAAGGCCTTCTCCAGAGTGTGTCTGTTTTTACTATTACGATGCGAGAACATAGGGGGGATTGACGTAAGTGCTTCCTCAAACTTTCGGTAGTTCCTCGACTCAGGCTATAGGGGGAATGTGACATAAATTCTTTCCGAGAGCACCTTTAGTTATTGTTATGAGACTATTGGGAGAATTGACAGTGAGTTCTTTCCTAGAGAGTCTATATTAAAGCTAAACCGGAGGGGTTAGACTGTGGGTACTTCCCAGATGGTTGCTTGTGTTTTTTAGGTAGGACCATAGGGGATAGGCTGTGAGTACATTCCAGAGGGTTACCTATTTGTGATTAGATACTTGCTGGATATATGGAATTGAATTCCTTGAAACTGTTGGAATGTTTACTATTGAGTACTTTCTTGTTTACTGTTGTTTTTTCGTGATATTCCCAGTTAGGATCCAAGTATCACTGAGAGGGGGAGGGGTGAATCAGTGATATCTTTTTCTTTTTAAGTTTCCCCTTTCTGAAACAACATTCACCACCTATTAAAGATTTTCTTCCCTGCTGAACACACACAACCATAGGAACACAAGATTTACAAGGTTCACTACTCAAAAAGAGTAGCTACATCCTTAGTATGGTACGAAAACAATCCAATACCACACAATCTACTAGAAAACAATCCATTGATGCAGAATACAATGAGTAGGATATACCCTTACACTCGTGAAACACTTTGAAAACAATCCAATAGTGCGTGTGCTCCCTCTTAGCACAAATAGGATAAAACAATGGATCAGTGCTTCTTAATGAGATTATACGAATCAAATATTTCAAATCAATTCTTCACTTTCCTACCCAGAAGCTGGCAGGAACCTCTGGAGAAAAATAGTCTGCGAGCCCACTTAGTTCTGCGCGACCTATACCTGTGCACCTTATACTTGTGCGCTTATTCTTCTTCTTCTTCTTTCCTACCCAGAATATGGGAGGAACCCCTAGAGCAAACCATCTTGCACACCCACTTTGACCTGCGTGACCAAGACCTGTACGTCGGGAACATGCGCGCCTCTTCCTACGCGTTGCCCTTCAGACGTGTTGCCTTCGTGCATCCCGTGCACCAACACCTGTGTGCCTCCAACCTGCATGCCCCCAACCTACGCACCTTCTTAACAACTATCAACCTACGTGCCCAACTCTCTACCTACGCACCCAGAGCTCAAAGATAATTTTCAAGGGTTGACCCTTAAGAAATGAGGAAGTGATTCGTCTATTTATAGGCATTTTGAGGACTTGTGTGACATAGACCTACGCGCCAATACCTGCGTGCCAATACCTACGTGCCAATACCTTCGCGACAATACCTGCGCGCCACCACTTGCACGCCACCACCTGCGCACCAATACCCGCGTGCCACTTTCATTCCTTTGAAATATTTCTGTAATAATTCCACCTGTGCGCCGACACCTACGCACCACCACGTACGCACCACCACCTGCGTGCCACCACCCGTGCACCACTTACTTTCCTTTTCCAAAATTACTTCTTCATCCTCTGATTTCTAGGCCCTAAAATTTGGAAAACACTGGAAAACAGCGTCACCTTAAACTGTGCTTTTGTGCCACCTCCAGATTGTCCATTCCTTTGTCATTTCTATCATCACTGCTTCCCATAACCATTATTCATCTATTATCATGAACTCCACTATCGTGATATATATTCTTTGATAGACTAGATTTAGCATCATCAGAATTACAATGGGAAGTACTGAAACTTCCCTATATTCCAGTAACGTCATTCCTTCCAATCAAAACTGTATATGAATGGCATCATCATTTCTCCCCCTTTCCTTTATAAGGCTTGCATCACATATTATCTTAACTTATCATATTTCCGGAATACATATCTGCAAATAATCATCTAGTTTTAAGATTTTTACAAAGTGAATTTATTTAGCTTTTTGACAACAAAAGAAAACACTCTGTAACGGTAAACATTTCTTACTTCCTTATCCATCCAACTTGGTCCCACCAATCTTCCCCTTTGGATTTTGTTGTCAACCATGATTCATAAATCACTGAACTTTGTAACCTTATGCAATGGATTACTTATCAACAATTCTAAGACTACGTGAGCTAACTCATTGTAGGAACTAATAATTATTGATAGCCAAAACCATGTTGTCCAAAAGCAGTGACTATGAAATCTCATGAGCGTACCTCCTCAGCCTTCATCAGATCATCTTTCAAGATTCTACCTGAGCATTCTTTACTTCATTTACTTTCCTGGAAAACAACATTGTTTCCTATAACCAATCCAACAAACAAATAGAATAGTTCACACACATACATGCTGGATTAACAGCTTACCCACAACTCCCCCTTTATGCATTCTTCCATAAGTATAGATTTATGAAACAATTCTCCCCCTTGACAACACTATCCCAAGGTAAGATGAGAGATGGGAAAGAAACACATACCTTAACCATGATGATAAGGAGGTTGGACACCCATGTTCAACCTCAATTTTGCAAATGTTTCCTTCGGTAACAGTTTTGTGAATATATGAGCAACTTGTTCAGATGTAGGAACATACTCTAGCCTCAATTCATTCTTATCCACCTACTCTTTGATGAAGTGGTACTTTATATCAATGTGTTTTGAGCGAGAATGTTGTACTGGATTTCTTATAAGATTGATTGCACTACGATTATCACAACCGAAGAGCAATAGTAGTTTGACTTCAACAAGTAGATCTTCTAACTGAGTCTTTATCCACATTAGTTGTGTTGTAACTTGAGTTGCATAAACATACTCCGCTTCATCTGTGCTAAGATTTATTGAATTCTGTTTCTTGGTATGCCAAATAACACAATTTTTCCCTAGAAAGAAAACTCCACTAGAGGTGGATCTTCGATCATCAACATTTCCTACCCAATCAGCGTCAGAATACCTGAATATATCTATATTTTCGGAGCCATCATACCTGATTCCAAAAAATTTTGTTCCTTTGATGTATCTGAGAATTTGTTTTTCAGCAATCAAATTTGATTCTTTAGGAGCACTCTGAAATCATGCACATAAAGTGACAACATAGACAATGTCAGGTCTTGAGGCAGTTAGATACAACAGACTTCCAATAATCTTTTGAAACTCTTTTTGATCAACTTCCTTGCCTTCTCCATCTTTAGAAAACTTGGTTCCCACTGAAATTGGTGTGGAAACTGGTTTCGAGTTTTTCATGCCAAACTTCTTCAGAAGTTCCTTAGAATACTTTTCTTGAGATAGAAAAATGTGATTCTTCTTTTGTGAAATTTGTAGCCCAAGAAAATACTTCATTTCTCCCAGAATAGACATCTCAAATAACTTCTTCATCTCCTCATCAAATTTTTCACATGATCTTTCATCATTTCCAACAAATATAATATCATCGACATAAACAATAATGATCATTGAAAACTCCTGACATTTCTTGATGTAGAGATTGTTGTCAAATATTCCTTTCATAAAGTTCATCTTCTTTAAGAAAGTATCTAATTTAGAATACCAGGCTCTCAGAGCCTATTTTTGACCATACAACGCCTTATTCAACATGCACACATAACTTTCATCCTTTCCAATAAAAAATCCTCAAGGTTGATCAATGTAAACTTCCTCATCAAGGTCACCGTTCAAGAATTCGTATTTTACATCCATTTGAAATATTATGTAACCTCGTTGTGTATCAATAGAAAGAAAGATTATGATTGTTTCTAATCTTTCTACCAGAGCAAAGTTTTCATCAAAATCAATGCCTTCAATTTGTGAATACCCTTTGCAAACCAATCTTGCTTTGTTTCTTATTACTTTACCCTCTTCATCCAGCTTGTTCCGGAAAATCCACTTTGTACCAATGATGTTCTTGTTGTCCGGATTGGGTACGAGTTCTCAAGTATCATTCTTATCTATCTGATCAAGATCTTAATTCATTGAATTAACCCATTATAGATGCTCAAACGCTTCATTTACATTATTCGGTTCAACTTTTGAATAAAGAGATGTATGTGATATAGCATTTGTTGTTGTTCTTATTTGAACCCTCTAATTTTTATCTCCAATAATGTTCTGAGCCTCCACTTTCTTCTTCAACCTACGATGAGTTCTTTGACCTCCATATTCATCACTTGATATTTCGTAGTCGGATTCATCTTCTTGAGTAGGATTCACACTGTCTGAAACATTATCAGAATTGTTAATAAAATCTTCTCTATCCATCTCAACTTCCACATCATCATATGATTTCTTTTATTTCTCAAAATTTTCAACAACTTTTACATCTGAAGAATCAATAATTATTCCTATTTATTTGTTAAGACATATATATTCTTATCCTTCTAGAGCATATCCAAGAAAAATTCCATCATCTCCTCTTTCCTCAAACTTTCCAAGGTTTCCACCTTTCTTCTTTATAATGTATGGACTCCCAAAAACTCTTAAGTGTTTCATACTTGGAGTTTTTCCATAGGACATTTTATAAGGAGTCATATCTGAAGTTGGTCTAAAGAAACATCAGTTCTGAATATACAAATCAGTGCTCATGGCTTGCCTCCAATAATAATGAGAAAGACTATGCTCAAGCAACATAGTTCTCCCCATTTCCACCAAACATCGATTCTTTCATTCAGCAACCCCATTTTGTTGAGGTGTGTATGGTGAACTGAACTCATGCTGAATTCCATGATTCTCAAGATAACATTAAAACTCTTCATTCTTATACTCACCACCATTATCAGTTCTCAACTTCTTCACTGAATACTCACATTCCTTTTCTTCTTTCCTCCTGAAACTCTAAAACATTTTCAGAGCATCTGACTTATGTCTCATGTACATAACACAAGTAATGCGAGTAAATTCATCAATGAATGTAATGAATTACTTATATCGATTTTTTGATTGCTTTCTCATTGGTCCACGTATATCAGAATTTATAAGTTCTACGGGATAATTTGATAGAATTTCTTCTCCCTTATGAATAGAGTTTGTAATCTTCCCTTTTTCAAAAATAGTGCAGCACCAATCTCTTCTTCTTGATAAATCAGGCATATCTCAGACATTGTCTTGCATTGATAACATGCACATATTTCTCTGACACATATGTCCCAGCCTTTTATTCCATAAATTACTTTCATCCACTACACCCATGTAACAAGAGTTCTGCACTTCACCAACTTGGAACAAATTACCTCTTGTACGTTGGCCCCTTGTAATTATATTTCCATCATTTCCACTTTTCAAAATAAATCCATATTTTCTAAAGATAACTTTGTTTCCCTCGTCACAGAGTTGTGACACACTAAGCAGGTTATGTTTCAGCCCATCAATATATATTCTTTTCATAGATTTCATCTTTTCTTTTCCAATAATGGCTGATCCAACACCTTTGATCTGTAGAGATTCATCATTTCAAAATGTCCCTATTCCTTCATTGAAGTCTTTCACATTCTTCAACATATTTAAGTCTCCTTTAATATGAGAGGAACATCTACTATCAAGAATCCATGGATGTTCTCCTTTTGTAGCTTTCAAAGCATGTTTTACAATATGAGATTTTTGTTCTTCCATTTCCTTCACATCCTGTTGTGCTTCCTCCAATTTTTGGCCAAGTCAATGTGTTCTGGCCAGACGACCATGCACTCTTTATTTTCGGACATATCAGACATGTCCCTTTTAGCTTTTAAAAACTCAAGATTTTGAGAAATATTAAGAACCTTTTGTTGCTCTGGTAACACACTAAGGAAGCCCTTGGCAAGATGTCCAGGTCGGTCACATCTTTCACAAATTGTTTCCAGGGGTTGGAACATATTCTCAAATTTTAAACCAGTATTCTATGATATCTTCTGAAAATTATTTGGAGAATTTATATTTTGAAATGATTGAGTCACCCTAAATACTTGTCTTTCAAAACTTGTGGAATATTTGTAATGTTTTTGGTTGAACCCACACATATTTTCCAGGTGTCCAAATCCACCACAATACCCACTGTAAACATAGAAAGAACATTTACATCTGAAACTTCTATGCTGACCGGACTTGTGAACATGCTTCTCAATTACCTTCTTAATAGAACTCTGATTATCATGAACCCTTATGTTTACATTTGTGACTCTCTTCTTTGGCTCATATTTATCAGCACCAGTAGTATTAGAAGACTTCTTTGACTCAAGATTTTTATGAACTTCTGGTTTATCAGCGTTGATGACTTTAGAAACATACATGATCTTTCTAGCCTTGTTCTTATCAGAACTAGTTCTATAGTTCCTTTCAAACATTGAACATAACTTCTATAGATCCTCATTTGGTTCATTCATACTGGAACATTCACCAAATTCTAAGATATATTGTCTGAAACTGACATTCATTTCATTATCTTGATAAAGTTTCTGTTGGACAAGTTCCAGCTCTTCTTCTTTTTTCCTTCCACTTTACTTCAAGATGATCATTGTGATTCTTTGCATTCTCAAGAGAATTATTCAAATCATCAATCTCCTTTTCAATATTTATTTTCTCATCATGATAAATTTATTCATTGTTTAATGTGGTATTTTCTTTTATCAACTTCTTGTTTTCCTTCTAAAGCCTTCTGATCTTTCTCAAACATTCCTTCAGTTCTTTTTTTAGATACTATTCAACTTGAGTTTCTTCTTCTTCTTCAGTTATACTGCTCTCATAATCATCATTATCCACTGTTGTAAAAAAGTTTCTCTCTCTAGCTTTCTCAGCAACAGATTTTTCAGATCCAGTCTCACTATCATCATCTTCTTCACTTTTTGAAGACAAACTTCTTCTTTTTTATTTGAAGAACTTTTTATCTTTACCTCTTCTAGAATATTTATCTTTTCCACCTTCTTTCTTCCATGACCTTCTTGGTATTCTTTCTTCTTCATCACTATCTTAATCATTCCCTTTTTGAGGGAAATTAGCTACAAAGTGGCTAACATCTCCATATTCAAAACATTTCAAAGGGTGTTTCCCTTTGTATTTCCCTGTTCCTATTTTCACATTTTTAGAAAACAAGGAAATCATTTCATCAAAATTTTTACATACCTAATTTTCAGAGTCTGATTCACCAGATTTATCTTCAATAATAATTTTCTTCGACTTCTCTTTATTTACAGCCTTGAAAGACATTTCTCTATCAGATTTTGATTTTCTCTTCATAGTCTTCCCCCCAATCATTTCATAAGTTATGAGAGTGCTATGAAAATCATCCAGAGATAATGTTTCAAGATCTCTGTCTTCCAGTGATGAAACCTTAACATTAAATTTGTTGGGAAGAATTCTTAAGATCTTTTCAACAACTGTAGAATCTTCCAACATTTCACCAAGACATCTGATTGTACTGACAATATCATTTATCCTGGTAAAGAAATCCCCAACAGATTCATATTCTCCCATTTTCAAGTCTTCATACTTCAGTCTCCATATTTGTAGTTTAGCCTTATTCACTTTTGTATTTCATTCATAGATGTTATTTAGTTTGTCCTGGATTCCTTTGGTTGTAGTAGCACCTTTCACTCTTAAAAATTCACTCACAAAAAGAGATGATAGTAACGCCTTTTTAGCACTTCTGTCATTATCAATATTCTTCTTATCGGCAGGAGTAAGAGGAACCTTGTCATCAATAGCAAGAAATTCATCTGTTGTAGTTTCAAGAACTTCATATCCAAGAGACATAATACAAGGAAACATTCTGTCCTTCCAGATGTGATAGTTCTTTCCATCAAAAATCATAATCCCATTATTGTTCACACAATTTAGATTCTCCATCACAACTTCTCTTCAACCACTTCAGCAAAGAATAAACGAAGGGAACCTGTCCCTCTGATACCAATTGAAGTTCCCAGTTAGGATCCAAGTATCACTGAGAGGGGGAGGGGGTGAATCAGTGATATATTTTTCTTTTTAAGTTTCCCCTTTTTGAAACAACCTTCGCCTCTTGTTAAAGATTTTACTCCCTGCTGAACACACAAAACCATAGGAACACAAGATTGACAAGGTTCACTACTCAACAAGAGTAGATACATCCTTGGTATGGTATGGAAACAATCAATTACCACACAATCCACTAGAAAACAATCCATTGATGTGGAATACAACGAGTAGGATATACCCTTACACTCGTGCATCACTTTGAAAACAATCCAATAGTGTGTGTGCTCCCTCTTATCACAAATAAGGTAACACAATTGATCAATAATTCTTAATGAGATTATACAAATCAAATCTTTCAACTAAATTCTTCACTTTCCTACCCAAAAGTTGGCAGGAACCTCTGAAGAAAAACAGCCTTTGATCCCACTTGGACCTGTGCGACCTATACTTGTGTGCCTTATACTTTCACACTTCTTCTTCTTCTTCTTTCCTACCCAGAAGCTGGGAGGAAACCCTGGAGTAAAGAAGCCCGCGTGCCCACTTTGACCTGCGTGAACAAGACCTGCGTGCCGGGAACCTACATGCCTCTTCATGTGCGCTGCCCTTTAGATGTGCTACCTTCGTGCAGCCTGCACACCAACATCTGCGCACCTCCAACCTGTGCACCCCCAACCTACATGCCTTCTAACAACTATCAACCTGCGCACCCAACTCTCTACTTATGTTCCTAGAGATCAATGATAATTCTCAAGGGTTGAGCCTTAAGAAATGAGGAGGTGAGTTGTCTATTTATAGTCATTTTGAGGACTTGTACGACCTAGACCTACATGCCAATACCTACGCGCCAATACCTGCACACGTCCACTTGCGTTCCACCACCTGCGCGCCAATACATGCGTGCCACTTTCATTCCTTTTCCATATTTATGAAATAATTCCACTTACGCACCGACACCTACGCGCCACCACCTGTGCACCACCACCTGTGCGCCACCACCTACGCGCCACCACCTGCACTCCACATTCTTTCCTTTTCCAAAATTACTTCTTCATCCCCTGATTTTCAAGCCCTAAAATTTTGAAAACACTGAAAAACAGCACCACCTTAAACTGTGCTTTTATGCCGCCTCCAGATTTTCCATTCCTTTATCATTTCTATCATCACTACTTCCCATATCTATTTTTCAGCTTTTATCATAAACTCCGCTATCGTGATATATATTCTTTGATAGAAAAGATTTAGCATCTTCAGAATTACAATGGGAAGTACTAAAACTTCCTTATCTTCCAGTAACATCATTCCTTCCAATCAAAACTGTATATGACTGGCATTATTATTTCTCCCCCCTTTTATTCATAAGGCATGAATCGCAAGTTATATGAAATTATGATATTTCTGAAAAACATATCATCGAAGAATATTCTGGCTTTCATGTTCTTTACAAAGTGAATTGATTTATCTTTTTGACAACAAAAGACAACACTCTGTAACAACAAACTTTTCTTACTTACTTATCCATCTAACTTGGTCCCAACATTGCTTATTGCCTACCATATATATTTACATACTATTAGGAACAGATCTCTTGGTGGTTTCCTATATGTATTTAGTCTCACATCTTATTTGGGTCATGATTTTGGCCCCAAACTGATTATATTGTTGCAGGGATAGATAAGGGCAAGCGCCCTTCTACTTCTGGTACTTGACTGCTTGGAGAGTGAGAGCATGGGACCAAGCTGAGGCTTGCAATGTTGAGGATTTCTTTTTTGATTTCGTTTTTAATTTGGCTTAGTACTATATTCTAGCATTGTGACGTGCTTGGTTACTTTACGAGTCATATGTATCATGCATCATTCATTATATATGTGCTCTAACTACTTATTACTTTCATTCTTCTGTTGTTTACTGTTATATGCCATTGTAACTGCTTCCTCTATTGTTATATGTTTTACTTCTGTTGTGTTACTCTGCCAATGAGGGTATAGTTTCCCCATTATCACACCCAAGTCCCTCAATGCTAGTCGGTAGCCTTTGGCATTAGGGGAAATGTGCTTGAGGCCATGTGACTGACTGGGTACGGGGCGCCTCTGGGTGGCTTCTGGAACCGGGACATTACAAAGTGGTATCAAAGGAATTTTTTTCTTGGCTTACTATTTAAATCCTATATATAGAGATAGGGAGGAATTTGTACTTGGTTATAATTTGTGTCTAGGTGTAGCTAACCCGTGTATAGGGAAAGGCCAATCTACCTTGTTGCTTGCAATTTTTATGGTCAATCAATTATTACAGTTGATTTGATTTTACCTTGAGTTATTTAGATGTTTTGTGCTATTTTTGTTAATGTTATTGAGGTTCTATTTATGTTGTAACCCAATGAGATAAGGGTATGCCATCTCATGAATCATATAGTCACTTTCTATGAATCACATGTCATGCATTATTTCCATGCCATTTACTATACATTGGTGATTGCTTGTTGTTGTGATAGGTGTTGTGTTAGATATGCATGTTTTTTTGATAGATGCCTTTATAAAAATACATGTTGTTTGATAGGGTATTGGTTGTGTAATTTTTTGTTTGAATGAATGCCAAACTTTGGTTCTTTAGGTGTTATGGTCCCTCATGGACTGGAATTTGGTGGATCATTGATCTGTTATCATTGTTTATAACATGTATAAGATTCCAATCTTTGATTCGTGGGGTGTATGGGCCCTCACGAATCAGAATTTGGCACTTTAATGTCTGTTTTAGTGTTTTTCTGGGATTCAGAGTAGTTTTTGAGGCTTACATTTTGGAAAAACCCAAAATAAACAGTGTGTAATGTTGAATACATGGCATGGGTTCTTCTGTTCGGGAAGAAACTATTTTTCTTAAGTACACTTCGTGTACCGTATGTACACACCATGTAGTCTCTAACTGTGTCTTAGACTGTGTGGGATGAGACATGGGGTTTGGAAATCATTGTTAGGACATACCGTGTATCGGATGTACACGCTGTGTTGTAGAATAGTGTAACCGGTTGTGTAACTAACAACACAGTTCGGTTAAGTCTTTTCTAATAAACGTTGTGTCCATCGGGAACATGTCGTGTAGTGTAACCCAAGAATCTGGTCGTGTCACATACAACACGGGTCTGTTGAGTCTTTTATAATACATGTTGTGTCTCTCTGGAACACGTCATGTAGTGTGAGTCGTGTATCCAATTGTGTAACTAATAAAATGATTCGGTGAAGCTCTTCTAGTACACACTGTGTCTGGAACTAACACGCCGTGTAGGGTGATCCGTGTAACCGGTCATGTGACTAACAACACGGGTTGTGGGAGCTCGTCTAGTACACGCCGTATAGTCTTGTTCTTGGGTAGCCATGTGGGTTAGCCATATAAGAGAACTCAGGCAGGGAAAGAGGATTCAAGTACATTCCATGTGTAAGGACAACAAGCCATGTAGGGGTGTTACACGACCAATTTTGGCAGAGGTACATGCCCATGTGAAAGTATTAAGGGAACACGTTGTGTAGGAATTATACGCACCATGTATCCATGTTTTGAAAAACTTCAATGCTTTACTTCTCCTATTACCTCTTTACTATTCTAATTTTCATTCCTTGATAATCATGATCTAAGGTGTGCACTTGACCTTGAAGAGTTATTCCACCGAGACGTCCTCCGGTTGTACACCAATTATAGGGAAGTTATCAGCCGCCATATATTATTGATCAATAACTACTAGTACATCCTCCAATTGTGCCAGTCTTGGAACCAGCTGTCATTCCAGACACATGTGCTGATGAATAGTTCTGAGAGGGCTTCATGAGGTTCATGCAGACCTTTCAAGAAGTACAACATCCTACACCGTCTATGGAAGATCTGACATGAGTTTTCCAACAACAGCATCCTCCCACTTTCACCAGGGAAGGAAGACCTCAGGCTGTATAGTCATGGTTATAATCCATGCTTTCCATCTTTGAGTATCTAGAGACACCTCCAGAGAAGAGGGTCGAGCTCTCTATGTACATGCTTCAAGATTCCTCCAAGAGATGGTGGGATGTGATCATATAGGATGGACGCCATTAGGTTATGTCTTGGGATGAGTTCTAGTGTGCCTTCTATGACTACTTCTATTTGGAGACATTGAGGATCGATCGAGCCTGAGAGTTCATGAGTCTGGTGTAGGGTAATCTTTTTGTTAAAGATTATTCTTCTCACTTCACTGAGTTGTAGTGCTTCACGCCAATTCCAAGAGGTGACGAGTTATTCTTGGCAGGGAATTTTGAGGATGGTCTGAAGAATGACAACCTATCATAGGTGAACATCTTCATGTTGACTTCCATAACTTATATCGTCAACCAGGCGCTGATCATGGAGCAATATTTGAGGGATTCTGGAGGTTTGAGCCATGGTGGTTCAACATCTAGAGTTAGTATCCATCCTACTGATAGTAGGAATCACCAAAGGGGGTCTTAGAATTGTGATCATAGGAGGAGAGACACTTTTTCTGGTATCTAGGTGGTGTGATACTAGTGCGGGAAGAGTGGTCATACGAGGCCACATTGACCAAGAGACCTAGTGGAGTGTCGATCTTGTGGCAAGATGGGTCATATTCAGTGTTTCTGTCAGATCTTCTCACTAGTAGCTGGTGACAGGTGTTATTCTATGAGTTCTCATTCAGGATAATCACCACCTGTTTCGCATTTGTTTGGGAACTAGACATATTCCGGCCATTTAGGATAAGATAGAGGTTGTGGCCAGGGAAGTCAGTCACCAGGATTTTAGTGATAGTAAGGTGGATCAACTCAAAGTGGTCAGGCAGGGTCACAGGGCCACGGTGCATGTCAAAATTTTGTAGTAGAGCAGACGCAGTGGGAGCAGGATTCCAAACCGTCTCCTGTTCGAGTTATGATCTTAGTTATCTCAGTTTTAGCTTCTTCTCTTTTAGTTATAGGGGATTCCCATAGCTTTATATCTATTACTATTGTGGAGAGCCTTGGGCTCTGTATATTTTCTTCTGCTGATGTCTTGATGTTGGACACACTGTTGGAGACAATAATGGCTAGTGTACATCAGTTCAAGGAGTTCCCTCTAGAGGTTTATGGGTGTCACTTCTTATGGTACCTTTATGTCCTAAAGATGATAGGCTTTGATTTCTCTCTCATAATTGACTGGTTAGTTCCCTTCCAGGCATTTTTCGATTTCAATCATCATAGGGTGAGTTTTACATCACCATAGGGTAGATCGTTTCTTTATAAGGGCGAATTGGATTTCTAGGTGAGAAGATAAGGATATTAGCATCATGGGATGGGAGGAGTTTCAACCTAGATTTCTAGTCTTTATCAGGATGACTATGGGTCTTCTTAGATAGAGATTCCCCTAGTGGTGGATCGTTTAAGGGATGTCTTTACAGAGGACTTTTTAGGTTTGCCTCTGAAGAGAGAGGTAGAATTTTCTATTGATCTCATGACAGGAGTGGTCCCGGTGTCCCTTCCCCCATACAGGATGGCTACACTAGAGTTATAGGAGATCAAGAAGTAGTTGGAGGAGTTGCAGTAAAAGGGTTTTATCTAACCTTGTACTTCTCCTTGGGGTTCGCATGTCCTGTTTGTGAAGAAGGTGGATGGTACCCTTAGAGTATGTGTGGATTATCGAAAGCTAAACTAGTTGATGGTCAAGAACAGATATCCCTTTCCAAGGATTACTGATCTCTTTGATCAGCCTCGAGGAGCACAGGTGTTCTCAAAGATTGACTTGAGATACAATTACCATCAGTTGTGTGTTAGACCATTTGATAAAACCATTACAGCGTTTCGAAGCAGATATGGTCTATACAAGTATGTGGTTATGTCGTTCGGTATCATGAACACGTCTACAGTTTTCATGGAAATAATGAACCAAGTGTTCTATACATACTTTGATTCTTTCATGGTGGTTTTCGTGGACAATATCTTGGTGTACTCTCACACTCGACATGACCATGCTACCCATCTTGAGATCGTTCTGAGTACACTTAGAGAGAACCATTTATATGCTAATCTCTCAAAATGCTACTTTGGGATGGATCAAATTCACTTCTTAGGTCATGTTATCTCAAAGATAGGAGTATAATTAAACCCAGAGAAAGTGAGAGAAATAGTTTCATGGGAGCAGCTGAAGAACGTTTTTGAGGTACAGAGGTTTCTAGGGTTTGCTAGATTTTATAAACGTTTCATACAAGACTTTTCTCGCATAGCAGCGCCATGGAGAAGCCTGACTAAGAAGGGTGAAAAGTTCTTGTGGACAGATTCTTGTGAGTCAGCCTTTCTAGAGCTGAAAGGGAGGTTAAATTCAACACTGATACTAATATTTCTAGAGTTGGGAAGAGATATACTGTTTACTGTGATGCTTCAGGTATTGGGTTGGGAGTTGTGATTATTTAGGAAGGAAAAGTCGTTGTGTACGGGTCTCGGCAGTTGAGTTCACATGAGAGGAATTACCCGATGCACGATCTTGAGTTGGTTACAGTTGTTCATGCCTTATGATATTAGAGACATTATCTATTGGGAGATAATTGTGTGGTTTTCATGGACCAAACAATTATCATGTATATATTCCCTCAGCATGACTTGAATTTGAGATAGTAAAGGTGGGTTGAGTACCTTCAGTATTTTGACTTTGAGCTTGCCTATACGCCTAGGAAAGTAAATGTTCTGGATAATGCGCTGAGCCGGAGGACTTGGATACAGGTAGTTCAGGAGGCCAGTAGTGAGTGAAAGCTGATGGATATGTTCTTTGAGATTCATTTGGAGGTGCATGACAGACAGGGGAAAACATTTCTTTCTTATGTATTTGTTACTTCTACTCTTCTTGATCGAGTGCAAATGAGGAAACTATCAAATTTTTAATGCCTAGACCTATGGGAATGTGTGGCAGGAGAGGACCATAATCCTAGATGGACCATAGGCAACGATGAGATCTTGTGTTTCCATGGGCACATATGAGTGTCAGCAGACATACGCAAGGAGCTGATGTAGGACATTCATTCCATAGTTTGGGCAGTTTATCCTGGTGTCACCAAGATGTATCGTGATCTTCACCATCAGTATTGGGGTCCTGGTATAAAGAGAGATGTTGATGGGTTTTTCATGTGGTGTCCCACCTGTCAGTAGGTGAAAGCAGAGCATCAGTGACTAGTAGGGCTTTTTCAGCAGTTACCCAATCTTGAGTGGAAGTGGAATGATGTCCCGATGGATTTCATGAAAGGTTTTTTGAGGTCACCTCAAGGGAATTATGATGTATGGGTTTTCATTGAAAGACTCAGAATGGTTGCTAACTCCATGACGATCAAGGATACTTTCAATGTTGATGGGATGGGATGGTTGTACATCCGAGGGATTGTACATTTGCATCGAGTTACACACTACATTGTTTCAGATAGGGATGTCTATTTTACTTCTCAGCTCTGGAAGGGATTGCAGAAGTCCTTGGGAACATAAGAACTTATGAGTACAGCTTACCAACCCAAGACAGATGGCCAGTCTGAGCATACAATTTTGGTGCTTGAGGACATGCTTTGAGCATGCGACCTAGATTTTGGAGGTTCTTGGGAGAAGCACATACCTCTGGTGGATTTTACCTACAATAATAGTTTTCAAGCAACTATTGAGATGTCACCTTATGAGGCATTGTACTGTAGGCCATGTTGATCACCCTTATGTTGGTTGGAGGTAGGAGAGGCAGCTATGCTGGGACCTCATCTTTTCCAGGAGACCACAGAGCAAATGGAGTTGATTCGGAAGAGTATGGATACTACATAGTCTTGACAGAAGTCTTATACTGATTAGTGGAGACGACCACTGGAGTTCGAGGTCGGAGATCAAGTTTTCCTGCGTGTCACACTGAGGTTGGGACACTAGAGGATTTGGAGACAGGGTAAGCATTCGCCAAGGTACATCAGGTCGTTTAAGGTGTTGGGGAGAGTTGGTACGGTTTCCTATCGGTTGAAATTACTTTCGAGGTACCAGGCTATGCATGACATTTTCCATGTTTATCAGCTTCGATGTTACATCTCAGACCCATATCATGCTTTTCCACCTGAGGAGGTTGAGTTAGAGGTGGATGTCTCATTTGAGGGACATACTATCTAGATTGTTGATCATGGTATGAATGTTCTCCGTGGATGGTCTCTTCCTTTGGTACGAGTGCTATGGGAGAACGGTCGAGTATAAGACAAGACCTATGAGAGTGAGGTCGATGTACAATCACAATGGTCGGAGCTGTTTCTGGACTCTTCTTCTACGCTGCCTTGCTAGGAAAATTCGGGGAAAATTTTCCTTAAGGGGGATGTTTGTAAGAACCCATATCTTCTTTTCAGGTATGTTTTTCTTTTTCGAGTGTTTATTGAGAGAAATAAGAGTTTCTAGAAATTTTTGAAGTACACGTCGTGTACTCTATAACTACAAGTTATGTACTTGGTTACCGCGGGTAGCCAGGTGCTGCCTGTGTAGAGGTCATGCACATGGCCATGTGTGGTCACATGGAGACCACATAATGCGGGGGACAATGAAGGAGAGTACATGACATGTACTTATAAATTAAATGTCGTGTACTTTCTTTTTTTCATTAAACACATTGGGGTCGCGTCTAATTGGCAGAATGCCCTCCATCTAGGTCTGGTTCGTCCGAGAGAGAGGGTATAGCCGCGATCATTCTCTAATCCCCTGACCGAGCATCCGTTATCCGATTCGCCCACCATCGATTGGGTTGGCATCGCCTCGGTAAGAACTTCCTTCTTTTAGATCTTCATTTTCTGATTCCTCTTCTTTCTCAAGTTATCTTATATTATCTTTTTTTAGAATTTTTGTAAATATATTGTGTTCTTGGATGATTCAAGGGTTGAGGTTTACATATAATGATCCTTCAATGCCGAGGTTGGTGGTTTGTACCTTTCCATTGAATGTATTTTAGTTATATGTGAAAAAGTCCCCAATACCCTTGAACAGGGTATTACGTTTTTTCTGTTTTAGCCCTATTGATTGCCTATTATGCTTGTATTCTTGAATAGTGGTTAATTGAATGAGAATAGTGTTAATTTATATGAATTGAAGGTGTTTTCCAATGAATGTTTGTTTATGACCATTTCATCTTGCTTAGCATGTTAGCTACTTTGTTTGTTTCCCATGCCTAGTATTGTAGGATAGAGTGATGTTTATCTAACATGTTGTTATGTTGATGATTGTTAGCCAAGTAGTTCTGGAGGTTTACTTTGTCCTATACACATTTTCATGCTTTCTTGACTTACGTAGGGTCGTGAGAACCTGGTGTAGTAGACCATAGGGAGAATGGATGTAAGGGCTTCTCCAGAGTGTCTGTTTTTACTGTTACGATGCAAGACCATAGTGGGAATTGGCGTAAGTGCTTCCTCATAATGTTTGTAGTTTCTCAACGTGGGTCACTGGGGGAATGTGACGTATATGCTTCCCGAGAGTGCCGTCAGTTATTGATATGAGACTATAGGGGGAATTGACAGTGACTGCTTCCCCAGAGATTCTATACTAATGTTGAACTAGAGGGTTTAGACTGTGTGTACTTCCCATAGGGTTGCTTGTATTTTCTAGGTAGGACTATAGGGGATATGTTGTGAGTACATCCTAGACGGTTACCTATTTGTGATTAGATGCTTGCTTAATATGTGGAATTGAATGCCTCGAAACTTTTGGAATGTTTACTATTGAGTACTTCCTTGTTTACTGCTTCTTTTTCTTATTCCCTTCCATATATATTCACTGACTATTAGGCACAAATCTCTTGGTGGTTGATTACTAGTACTTTGTCTCACACCCTATTTGGGTCATGCTTTTGGGCCCAAACAGATTATATTGTTGCATGGATAGATAAGGGAAAGCGTCCTTCTACTTCTGGTACTTGACTGCTTGGAACTAGAGAGCATGGGACCAAGATGAGGCTTGCAATGCTGAGGGTTTTTTTTTCTTGTTTTCTTTTTTACTTTGTTTTAGTACTGTATTTCAGCATTGTGACATGTTTGGATACTTTCCTATACATATGTATCATGAATTTTTCATTATATATGTGATCCAGCTACTTATTACTTTCAGTCTTCCATTGTTTACTGTTGTGTGCCATTGTTAATACTTCTTCTATTGTTATATATTTTTCTTTCACTGTGTTACTCTCCCATTGAGGGCATAGTTTCCCCACTATCATACCCAAAGCCCTCGCTGTTTGTTGGCAGACTCTGGCGTTAGGGGAATTGTGCTTGGGGCCATGTGACCAACAGGGTACGGGGTGCCTCTGGGCGGCATCCGAAATCGGGACATTAAAATATAAGTAATAAAAAATTACATTCAAACAAGTGATTTTATATACATAAGATAATAATGAATCCAATTTTACATATTAAAAGGCTATGTTTTTCTAAAGGATGTTTTAACTCTTTTTTATGGTGCACTTACTTCAAATATTGTTTTTGAAAATTTTATAAACTATATTTAAAAACTAAAAACATATTATTTTAATGAATAATATAAAAATTTACCATGATAAGTTTTGGTATTTGTATGATAAGATTCATTTTTTGATGAATAGTGAAAACAATACTATATTTTAATTTAAAACAGTTTTTTCGTCTAAATTATTTATATTTTTAGATTGTATTTTAGTTTTTTTTAAAGTACACATACATCAATATTTAATCATTTAATCCAATTAAATTCATTGAAAAAAAAAATTACCTCGAATCTGGACATAAAAACCTTTCAAACTTTTGGATATTTTTACTTTAAGACTCATTTTCTCGATTCATGAATGAGATTAATTTTAAATTAATTTATGAAAATTAGGTGTTTTTAAATTTGACAAATATATTCCATATTTGGATTCAAAATTAAAAATTTATTAAATAGGTTGCTTTTATTTTTGTTCAAAATATGAATAGTATCTTTGGTAATTTTTATTAACATAGTTGAGGTTAAATTAGATAATTAAGGGTAAATATAATGTTATAAATGTTATAAAATTACCCTAACACTTGTAGTAATTTTATTTGATGATTATTTTTCATCCCTAAACATTAAAAGATAGTTTATGAGATCATTCATGGCCTTTTATATGAGAATATAGCATTTATAATATTATATTGTAAGGAAAGCTAATTTTATCATACTTTTTTTAACAAGAGAAATATTTTCAATATCGGGTTATATAAGAGATGTGATCAACTATAATTAGAATTTATTTTTATAAATCATTGTAATTTATTAATAATTTTTATTGATAAAATAATTATCTTAAATAGTGACACAATGATATGTAGAAATTGTTTAATTAATGGAAGAATAAAATATAATAGATTAAAATTATTAAAATAAATATAATTTGAGATAATTAATGTCATTCATGAGTTTATTAGACTCAATAATCATATTAGGTATGTATTAAATTTTTTCTAGAATTTATTCTCTAGATTTATATTTTTGAATAAGTCAAGTAATGAATAGTGTCAAAAATGACATTAATGATATTTTAAAATAAATAATATTTTATTAAGTGATATAAAATTCATAAAAATTTAAATATTAGATAACTTATTGGTATACTCATAAAAGTTCATAAATTAATCATTAATTTTTCATTTTTAATTTTATATTAATTATGTTAATCCTGAAATTTTAAATTACATGATATCAGAGTAAGGATTAAAAAGGAAAAATAAGGGCTAATTCTAAAACATAAGGATTTAAAAATATTCCAAGATTATATAATTTTTATTCAATGATATTATTTATACCCAAAATCATGATATCTTCTAAATAAATAATTTTTGAGCCATTTGGATTATAAAAGTAATTAATATTAATTTAATATTTTTAAGATTTCAAAGAGTACCCCTCCCCACTCTTATAAACGGGAACCTCTTATTATTGAATCCCCACTCATAAATACCAATTTTTTTGGAACATTATATACACATATACCTTCATACAATCCTTATACACATTTTAGAGGCATTATTTTAGGAATAAAATCTTTTTTAGAAGTGTTAATGTGTTAATCAAAGGAGATCGTCTAAAAAAGAGGTATCGTTTTTAATTAAGTGTTTCTATTTTATTTCATTTCCCAATTCCATAAAATATTCTTCAAACATGATGAAATAATAACTCCAGTATACTCAAAATATTAATATGTAATTATGTTAATACCATCATCCAAATCCATCTCCACTTCCATCAAATGGGAAAATAATTATCGTTTGTTTCGATGACAAACTACCGCCTCAAGAACAAATATAATCCATTTTCATCACCATATCTCAAGACAGGTTATAATTATGGAATTAAAATTTATATTTTATATTCATGAAATATTATTATTATTAAAATATAATGTATAATTTTATTTATTGCCATTATATCCACATAAAAATGATAACATCGTTCATGCCTACGTGAGAACTATCACCTCCCCAAAGCGATGTGATTTGTTTTTCCCTACCATATCATATGAATAATATATATAAGTATATTTTAATAAATAATATAAAATATATTATATTATTATTATTATAGGAATTTAAAATTATATTATCCTTATTTTTATAATGATCATTAAGAAATGGAAATGTTACTCAAGAGTACATACGAATTATCGTCTCCAAGATTATAACATAGTTCATTTTTTATGTCTACATGTAATGAATGGATTTAAAAATATAATTGATATATAAAATTTGTTATTATGAACTTAATATTATTCTGGGAATTATGTACTAATGTCCACTTTTACTATTGACATCACACCAAAGTCATCTTGGACTCTAGTACCGAATATCACCAAAACTTATAATAAGAACTT
This sequence comes from Viscum album, assembly GCA_963277665.1. NCBI lineage: Eukaryota > Viridiplantae > Streptophyta > Magnoliopsida > Santalales > Viscaceae > Viscum > Viscum album. Next base: position 254,279,400 of record OY728143.1, on the reverse strand, counting down.
AAATAATTAAATAATTGTTATAACATAATAAATATTGATAAAAAAGAATAATAAAAATTTAAAATGTTCAGAAGTAAGTAAAAATGTATCCTAATTTTATTTTTTAGAAATATAAATATTATACATGATGATTCAAACTAAAGGAAATGGACTTCATCTCAGTCTCCTTTAATTGAGGCATAGTTTGATGTTATACACCCACCTTATTTTATGTGGTGAATATACGTCTCCTTTTACTTATCAAGTAATTAAATAATTTATTATCCTTTTTTAAATGTTATTTTAAATTATATTCTTTTATGGGTCTTGTGATATAAATGTTCAAAGTTATTTTGGACACCTTGAATGTTTCAATATTTAATTATCAAATCTTTTTTTCCATGTCAATATTATTGATATAATTTTACATAATTATTTATATGGATATAAAATTATTATAAAGGAAATTTTATGAATATTTTTAATTTAATTCAATGGTTTTCGAAAGGAATTTTTTTATGTGTTTTATTCATAACATTTTGTTAAATGAAAAAAGGAACATTGTATTTTTTTTAAACATAAACGGTGAAAATTAATTTCCTACTTTCCTGACTAATATGTAATTTAAAGATTCCTATGAACGATAAGACATTTTCTTAAATGAACAACCATATACCCTTATTTTTGGGATATTCAGTATTTAAAGTGGTTTTTTTTAGAATTAAAGTTTGTTTTTATTTGAAACTATTTTTATATGGGTTTAATGGGGCATTTTCCCCAATAATTTTTCATTGATTTTATTATAGTATTTTCATCTATGTTAACACTATTTACTGAATATTATTCTTAATTGAGGTTGATCTATTATAATATCATAAACCAGATTTTATTGAATGGATTATAATTAGTTTGACTATGAATGTGCTATTTGTTAGGTCCCTTAGTATGGAAGTACTGACTTGAAGGGGTAAATAATACTTTTTTATTTATTAATACAATTACTAAATTTATTTGGGTTTTAATAGTGTTAAAATTTAGAGTAGAAATAAAATACATTACATGTGTAATTTTTATAGAGGTTTGGATCACCAATATCCAAGTACTCTCTTCAATATCCTATACTCCTCAAGGATATAGGTAAGAAATATATACTCACTTTTCATAGGTAGTGACAACCCAATTATATACAAATATAGACATACTTTTTTACACCTAGTTGTATAACCCCTGACTTTTGATAGAGTCACAACCAACCTTCCTTATGTCTAGAAAAAATAAGTCAACCTACCTTTTAAATGGGAGGAATCACCCAACCATCCTTTTAAATGGGGGGAGTAACCCAATGTCAAATTTGGAAGGGAAAATATTAAACCATGACTCTAGAGAAAAAATAGGTGATTTAAATAATTACATCAGAGAAATAATAGAATACAAATGAAATAAGAATTTATAATATGTTATAGTAATTCAGTGCCACTTGTGTTCCTTCATCTCATCAATAAAGGAAGATGAAGACTATTAAGATACTTTGTGATCATAGTATAACAGAAGTAGTCGAAGAAGTCTATTGATCAATTCGAGAGCATTAGAAAATGTATTATCATATCATTGTAAAATGAATCATTTTCACACGTACATGTATTTAATTATTGAATAAATCTTCTGATACATTAAAAACAGAGTTCAAAAAGAGTGTGTCTAGGTCCAATATAATAATAACACATATTAGTGTTTAAAAATAAAATAATTTGAATATTACATTAATTTGTTGAAGTCAGACTAAAAACAAAACACATTTAGACAAATATTTATTCATTAAATATTAAAATTAATATTTAATATATTCAGAGTAATATTTATTACACAAATAAAAAATGAAAATTAATTAAAATAAAAATTTAATTATGAAAATTTAAACGTAAAATAGAATATTAGAAAAAATGAGAACAATAATAAAACAATATGTATGTGAAGATGTCAATAAAAAATGAAACAATTTTTTTAAAAAAATATACAACTTCAATTAAACCAAAAATAATAAACATCATTCAATTAGATATATTTTATCAATATTAACTAAAATACAGAAATAAAAAAAATTGAAAACCAATTTAATCTAATATTGAAAAATTAATCACCGTTGAAAACAATAATCGGCGAGACATAATTCACCATTGGAAATGTCCAACAGTAGAAAAACATAGTATTAAATTCCATTGCAATTTTATGAAAAGATAAAATGATTTAATAGAAACTAAAAACATTTCCATGCTTCTAAATATAAAATGTTTCCATGAGAACAATAAAACATTTCTCACCCTTGGGTTCTAATGGTGAATAATCTCTAACCATTAGGTTCTCACGATGACTTATTGAAAATGTAACCAAATAATCAGAATGAACATAAAACTAAATAAATTTACTATTTTTAACAAAAAGTATGTAATAATAAAATATCAAACATAGTCAATGAAAGCAGAAAATACTAACATCCATATAAAATAAAATATTATTATAAATTTGTACAGTAACATGATTAAAATCTTATGAAAAAAATAAGAACATAAATCTGATTCAATATATATCCCAATATTAGTATAACATGTAATAACTTGAATAAATATACTATAAAATTCATACAGCAATAAAGAAAAACAAGATAGAGCTTCTGTTTAAAATTGAAAAATATACAACCAAGGTAAAGAGAAATAATATAACTCTATGGAAGTGAGTCAAAGACTCGCCATTCGCTTTTAGTGGTGAGTAAATTTTCTCACCATTGGAAATTCTCCAATTTTTTCAAATAGACTTGACGTTGGTTAATACAAACTATGGAAAAAATATGTCTCACTATTTGTTAAACCAACGATGATATTTTTCTCATCATTGCAGAATTTCCAATGGTGACCTAAATCACGTATCATTGGTTTCTTCCATTAATTATACTAGGAGAAAGTAATGAACCAAAAGAAAATAGAAACAATGAGGAACTAAGAGGAATAATATAAGACGATGAAGAACTATAGGTCAACCCACTGCTTGAGAGAAGCTACAAATCCTCAGAAAAGAAATAAAATAAAAACATAAGAGAAATAAGAAATAATATAAATCTTGAGATGACAAAAAAACAATACAGTAGATTTTGTCGATTTGGAGAAGATGAGGAAGTTGGATAAAGGAGATGTTTCTTAACATTTTTCCATTGAAGAAGAATGAGAAAAAGAGGAATGTCAAATAAAATGAAAAATCTACTGCCGGAATTAAAAAACTTGAGTAGGAAGGACAATAGAAAAGCGTGGAGGCCTCATGGATAGAAGATCAGATAGATAAGATGAAGGAAGAACAGATCTAAAGACTAATATTGGATTTTTATGTAAAATATACATCTCACATCGAATTTATAGCAACGTGACTTAGTGGTTTATAAGATAAAATGCGCTGAATATACCTCAGATTGAAAACAACACATATAATCAGGCAGGGACCAAAGACCAAATTATGCGAGTGGACTCCTTGGTCCTTATACATGGGCTCAGTTGTTACATAGTGAGCTTTGTTCTTAGGTAAGGATATGTGTAACCCCCAAACGTTGGACCTCCCACAAGGGTATACCAATTTGGGTCCCCTTAAAAGGGGTTGAGGTTCACTTGAGAGCTGCACATAGAGCCTTAATTTTTTGCAAAACCTAAAAAAAATATAATCCAATGAACAACTAGAGATCATAACAAAATATGAATATATGTTAATAATATTATGAAACAAGATATAATTTAGTGTTACGAATTTTAATTTATCAATGCAAAATGATATTAAAAAATTAATTCCCAATTACAAATAATCAACCACCTTTTGTAAATTTGAAAACATAATATTTATTAATTTTCAAATAATGTTAATATTAATTTATTAAACATTCAAAAACATTCTCCCCATTTTTAAAATATATAAAAAATCATAGTATTAAAAATAGTAAATGAAACAAACTAAAATATTACATTTAGATACATAAAAAATAATAATAAAATGTTATCATTTAACTATATAATTTTTAAAACATTGTGGTCTAATTATAATTTAATATTATTAGATAATAGTAGTGACATAATTAAAAAAACATATAGGTTCAATGTTCAAGTAAATTGTGTTATTTAATAAAAATTAACTATAGTCTAAAAAATAACTTTCAATTGAAGAAGAAATTTTGAATTGATTTATCCGAATAATAATTATACAAAGAAAAATATAAGCTTCCAACATACCCAATTCAAAAAATTTATTAGTATATAAAATAGATACCCCCTTAAAGAAAATAAACCATTATAAAAGTAATAAATCACTATACTCAATGAAAGAATAATTGAAAAAGTGTTATTTTAGAAAATCATTTTTATCTAGAATAATCTAATTATCATTTAATCACAGGGATTATTATTTAATTGAACATTTACATAATTTATAAAAGTTAAGACTTTTACATATTAAGTTAAACGTAAGAAAAAAACCAAATAATGTTACATTTTATAAAAAACTAATTTTCATGAATAGATTAGATAAAACAAAATAATTAGAAAAGAAATAAATAGTTTCTTTTCTTTAAAGTCTTTAAAAACTCCTCCTGATTTTAAGAATATAAATATTATATTAAAAAATATATCAAAATAAATATTATAAAAATTAAATTAATTTTAAAATAAACTGATTTTTTAAAACAATTATGGAGTCCAAATAAATTTTAACTAATAATTATGAAAATATAAAATATAATGCACATAAGATATTTAGAAGATTAGTAAATACTTCTCTGGATTAGTTGTTGAAAATATTATTTCAAAAAAACTAAGGAATTTTATGTTTTCGTAATATAATTTTTTTATATTTCCTATTTTAAAATTTCAAAATAGTACATTATTACAAATAATATACAAGGGGTAACTCCCTCGAAATTCATTCATCAAAATAAGATATAATAATTTTTTTAAAATATTTTTGTTAAAAGTAAACATGTAATTAGTATATTTTGAACTAAAATTTTAACTATGTGAACAACAAAAAATTTACATTATAATGGAAAAATATATTGAAATTAAATCAAAAGCATTTAATTTGGAATAAAATGATTTTATAAAAAGATATCAGATATTTTTATGTGAGCATATCATATTATATTAGTGGAAAGTATGGATAGAGGTACTGAAAAATCCTTTTGAATCCCATGTTGTCCACATACCATGTAACTTTTGAACTCTTTAGGTAGACTTCATTTAAAACAAATAAAGTAGATAGATGTTTTGGAAACTAGAATAGTTTGGGTCCAACTGGATTAGTAGATAAATATTTAGGTACCCATATATATTTGAGATATGTATTGTAGGTTAATCTTGAAGATTGTTTTTTAGGAATGAAATACTTAGTACAGTCTAAAGGCTATGTAAAATTTAAGTAACACTCATTTGAATAATTTTCATTCATGTTATAATTAAATTAGGTAACATGGAAAATATATCCATTTATGTCATTAACAAAAACTGTTCTATACATCTTAGGAACATGATTATTATAGGCAAACCCCATTTCTCATATTTGGGTTTTTTATAGACATTATTTTATCAAATTTATCTTGGCCTTGAGAAAAAATAGATATGGTTTTCTATAATTCAGTAATATATTTTTTTAGGCTTTCATTCTCTTTCTGAATAAATTCCAGGTCATCATATATTTTCACATCTGAATATGATCAAGAATTGTTCAGTTTCTTGTTTTTCATGTTTAAGATGAATTCATTCCTTTTCAATTTTTTATAATTCATCACAGACTAATTTAAATCTTATATGTTTATCATGATAAGTTTTTCATAGGAAATATTTAATTCTTATATTATCATATTTAAATTTTAATAGTTCAGCATCAAAAACCATTTTCAATTCAATATTCCTTAAAATATAATCATTGTATTTTTATTTTCTTCTTTAATATTCTTATTTTCTTTTTGTAGTTCCATGTACATTTCATCCATTATTAATAGGTAACAGTTAAAGTTTTTATTTTTAGTAGTTAATTCTTTAACTTCATTTTCAATATCATTTTCATAACCTGAACTGTTATTATAGTCAGAGTGTAGATCATTTATATTAGTAGTCATCAAAAAATATTTACATATTCTTTTTTAAATTCATAATTAACATAACATATGTTTAGATATTTTGAAAAACTTCATCCATAATTATAAGAATTTCTTTGTGTATTTTTGTATTTCTTTTCCTTTTCTTCATGTTTTAATTTGGAAAAATCTGATTTTTTATCCCCCTTTTTCCTCTACTCGTAGAAAATTAACTCTGAGGAATCATATTTATTTCTCTTACAAATTTTACTACCATTTCTATAATATTTCGAAAATTCAATTCTAATATGATCTTAAAATACTCTCTTAACATTCATGTACTTGTAAATAACTTTTCTGAAATCATCAATTTCATCCTTCTCTCTTTTTTGATACTTTGAATAAAAATAACTATTAATAAACTTTACATTTGGTTTAAATGATATTTATTACCTTTTATCACAGTCTTCATCATTTTAATTATTCATTTATAACTCTTATTTATGTAGTTATCCTATAAACTCATCCATAGAATATGCTTTGAAATCCTTACTTTCATCAATAACAACTATCTTTGAATACCATCTCTGGGGTAGAGCTCGATGTAGACATTCAATGAGTGTTAAATTCTTTATGGCCTCTCTGAGAGAAACAATTTTTTCAAAAAATTTGTTCTATCAATTATAAATCACATTTATGCTTTCATGATCACTCATCCTGATTTCTTGAAACTCTTTTCAATGTATACCTAGCTTAGTGCTTTACAACTTTTCAGTTCTTTGATGAGTGACTGTTAAAGTCCCCAAAAATATCAGAATCATTTTTATAAGATGAAATTAGATTATACATATTTCTAATTAAATACCAATATAATTAATTCATATATTTCTGATTTAAAACACATTTTCATGCATCATTACCAGTAATAGTTTTTAAGTCATCTTCAGAAAAGTTATTTGGTTTTGAAATTTTAGCCTAATAATCTATAGCTACATTCTTAATAAGTACCTCAATTACATCAATCGATTTGACATAGTCACTTCCATTGAAATAAGGTGGTCTTATAGGATTTAACATCTCAAAATCTTTATTATCCCAAACAAAGAAGTGGATCTTTTCCTTAGGCTTTTAATTCTAAAATAATGAATAGTTTAGAAATACTTAATGAAAAAAATTAAAACCAAATACTAAAAAAGGAATCATTCTCTCATACCAATTTTTTGGTCCCTTGGTATGGAATTACTAACTAGAGGGGTTGAATAGTCCTTTTGATTTATTGATAAAATTATTAAATTTATCAGAGTTATAATAGTGTTAAAAGTTGCAATGAAAATAAAATAGATAAAACATGCAATTTTTATTGAGGTCCGTGTCACCAAGATCTTAGTCCTCTCTTCAATCACCACAAATCATTGAGTATATTGGTATGTATTATATCCTCATTTTTTATATGAAGTGAAAACAAAATTACATACAAATACATATGTACCTTTTTCATGCTTGGTGTTATAACCTCTGACATTTGATGGAGTCACAACTAACCTTCCTTTTGACAGGTAGGAACAACCCAACCTTCCATTTAGATGTGAAGAATAACCCAACCTTCCACTTATATGGTAGGAATAACCCAACGATAGATTTCATAAGGTATAATTTTAACTATGACTCTAGGGAACAAATAGGTGATTGGAAAAATTATAGTGGAGAAATAAAATAATACAAATGAAATAATTGTTGAGCAGATGATATATAAATGTGGTGCATCTCATTTTATTTGATCACAAAAGTATATTATGATGTATAAAATGAATATCCTTGGTGATCGCAATAGAATAATAGAAGTTGAAGAAGTTTCTTGATCAATTTGAGAGTTGCATGGAATGTACTATTGTATACTTATTGAATGAATCAGCTATACTGATACATGTATTTTATACTTGAATAAATCTTAGGATACATTAATAAAAACTATTTGTAGGAGTGTGTCCATGTCCAATCTATTCACGATAATATTTAATGTTTAATAATTAAATATAATGGTTATTACCATAATTTATTGAAGTATCATTGAAAAAAACACATTTAGACTAATATTTATTCATTAAATATTAAATTGAATATTTAATATATTAACAGTAGTATTTATTAGACAAATCAAAAATGAAATTTAATTCAAATAGTAATATATTTATGAAAATTTTTATATAATGAAGAATTTTAGAAAAATAGAGTATCATAAGAAAATAATCTCTATATGCATACGTCACTATAAAAATGATAAAATTATTTTTTAAATAATGTTTTTATTTTAATCCAATATAAAATAATAAACATTATTCAAATAAATTCATTCTAAATACATTAAATAAAATTATCAGCATAAACATTTGAAAAAAAATTAAGCTAATAGTGAGACATTACTCATCATCAAAAACAGAGTGTGGTGAGACATTACTCACCATTGGAAAAGTACAATGGTGGAAAAACATAGTATTAAATACCATTGATATTTCATCAAAAATTAAAATTATTTAGGAGAAAATGAAAACATTTCCATGTATATAAACATCAACTGGTTCTATGAGAAAAATAAAACCTTTCTCACCATTGGTTTTCAACGGTGACTCATGGTTCGTAATTGGGTTACAATAGTGACTTATTGAAAACATAGCCAAATAGTGAGAATGAACATAAAAGTAAATAACTTAAAAATTTTAAAAAATAGAGCATGAACTAGTAAAATATAAAAAATAATGAATTAAAATTAAAAAAAATTCCTTAATTATGAAATAAAATTTTACAGAAAATCTATACAAGAACTAAATTAAAATCTTATTATAAAAATAAAAACATAAAATAGATTCAATAGATAAATCAATAGTATAATCACATGTAATGGCATAAAGAAAACTACTGTAAAATTCATACAACTATGAATAAAAACAAGAGGGAGCTTTTTTTTAAACAAAAAATGATACTACCAAGGTAAATAGTAGTAAGAGAAGTCTATAGTGGTGATTCAAAGACTCGCTGTTGGGTTCCAATAGTGAGTAAATTTATTCACCATTGAAACATTTCTAGTGGTGAAAAAAGAATCACTATTGGTTAATACCAATGGTGATAAAAATAATCACCATTGGTTAGTACCAATGGTGAAAAAAAACATGTCTCATGATTGGTGAAACCAATGGTGAAAATTTTCTCACTGTTGGAGAATTTCCAATGGTGACTTAAATCACTTATCATTGGATACTTCCCATAAAGACAGCAAGATTAGGCAAAGAAACAGAAGAAAATATAAATGTTGAAAAAACTAAGAGGAATAAGATAAGATAATGAAGAACTATAACTCAAGCCACAACATGATAGAATATGAAAAAAAAAGAAAATAAAAGAAATAAAAGAAGAGCTTAAGAGAAAGAATAAATAATAGATATCTTGAGATGCGGAAGAAACAATATAGTAGATGTCATCAATATAGAGAATATGAGGATGCTGGAGAAGGGAAATTTCTCATTATGATCATCCATCGAAGAATATAGAGTGGTGAAGGAAATTAAATTCATATGAAAAACCAAGCATGGGAATTCAAAAACTCAGGCATGTTGTATAGGAGGAAATCATAGAGGCCTCACAGATACAAGATCTGATATATGAAATAAATGTAGGATATATTAAACTACTGAGAATGAATCTCGATGAAAATTTTATATCCCACATTGAATTGACAACAAAGTGATCGTGCAGTTTATATGCCAAAATGCGCTGCACATCTGTCAAAACAAAAACAACACACATACTCAGTGGGTGACCAAAGACCAAATTATACAAGCAGACTCCTTGGGCCTTATACATGGGCCTAGTTGGTAGTGTTCAAGCACTATTCTTGGGAAATTCTATGTGTGAGCCTCAAATGTTGGAATTCCAATGAGGGTATACCCATTTGGATCCTATTAGAAGTGGTTGAGGTTTTCCTAAGAGCTTGTACATGAATCCTTAATTTTTCACAACACTATAACAAAATAAAAAAGAATATAAATAAAAGAATAATTAGAGATCATAAAAAAATTGAATATATGATGATAATATTATGACACAAAGATAAATTTAATTAAATGATATGAAGTGTAATTTCTAAAACAGAAAGAGATAAAAAAATCATACCTATAATGGCCCAGACAATGACTCATTAAGAAGTTTTCTTAAAACTTCGTTCCAGAAAATGGTTCCACCGAAACGGTGGCACCAGACACAGTCACATGGAAAAATGGTGGCACCGCTAATGGTGGCACCATTATAGTCGCATCATCATAGTCGCACAACAAAATAGTGGCATTTTTTATGGCAGCACTACTGACTATGGCACCGGGAGGGTGGAACTGTGATGGTGGCACCATAATGGTCACGCTGTCATGGTCTCACACCGAAACAGTGGCACCGCTGACTCTGGCACCATCCTGAAGGTGGCACTGTTACCATGGCACCGCTTATGGTGTCTCACCAAATAGTTTCCCACCCTTGTTTATTTTTCTAGTTCTTCTCCTGCAATGTATCTGGTGACATAAGAGCATTTTATAACCCCTTTGAAATCCATTTAATGGTCATAAATGATATATAAAATTCCCCAAGATTTGGGCAACCCTTCAATTACCAAAACATGTGGCTTTTACACAGTGTCACAACTTTTTTCGCACTTTCTAGTTCAGCACCTATTATATGTTTTTCCTCTAATTAAAGGAAACCTTTTAAAGAATTGAATTTATGGCCACCTCTCTAATGAGAATTATTAAATGAAAGTTAATTCCATCATGTGAAACCGCTAACCGTGTGGTGAAACCATGATCGACCTTTTAAGTCATTCAAAATTTATATTCTGAAACTCCATGATCTCACCTTTTTATCGCATGTTAATTTCTTCTTCTTCTTAGTTTTGGCTAGTATATTTTACTTTATAGATGCGTTTGGAGTCCCCCTTCTTGAGGAAAGTGGTTCACCTTTTTTGAATCCTTTCTACTCACTCTTGGAGTTCGTGGAGTTCCTCCCCTACAAGTCGCACATCCCAAATTCTTGGCACATGGAGAGAAACATCGATCGTTGATCATCCAAGTTGGCTTCATACTTCATCTCTATTTACTATGTATCATTCGGGGCAGGTATGATAATGTTTTATGAGTATGGATGAAACCAAACCTTTATGAAGATAATAAATGGACTTTTAAATAATGAAGGTGTGTTTTGATGATGTTTTTGTACTCTTTTACCCCTTCTTATATGTTGTGAACTGTATGGTCTAGTGCCCACTAAAAATCATGGTCTTTGGTGGTATTTCCTTACACACTAATGGACCCATGTCTTATACGATGATTGAATGTTTGTAACATGGAAATTGGTCAATCATGTAAACTTGGTTGATTTAATAATTGTCCAGTGAACAAGAATCCTTGTGTGAACACCTCGGTTAACCAAACAGAAAGAATAAACTCAATGAATTGTGTGATAGAATCTAGAAACTCCCTTATTCTGTCTTGGTAATATGTTTTGTTGTTCTGATTGATTCTTGTGGAGTGACATGGATGGGGATGGGATCCCCTGTTGTGGTGGAGTTGTTGGTTATGGATCTGAGGTTGCGTGGGTCTGTATAGTGGGTCTTGGTTTGGTTCCAGTACTTTGATGGATCTCATGGACCCCTTTTTTTGTGACTATACAAGGGAACTAGGTGTGAATACTTAATCTACTACATGGTTATTTTTTCTTCCTTGGATTGTGGATATGCATGTTAGTTTCCCAGTAGTGAAGAATTATTTAAAATATAACCACTTGAATGTGATAACAAGAATGGGTTCAATGGGGAATTGTTTTTTGGGAATATGTTGTGACTTGGTTGTGGGTGGTGTGCTTTTTATGAAGGAATAGTAAAAAGGATGTATGTGTATAGGCTAGTTTTGGAACCCCTGGGTTGGGATTAGTGCTTGTTTACCTATATGTATAATTTAGTTCTTATGATTCTTATTCGCACCCCACCCAAGTTGAGAACTGCAAGCCAAACACCCCCATTTCAAAGGGGGAGGGTGTTTTTTCCCAACACTCCTATGAGTGGCTAGTTATTAGCTCCTTTTTTTCTCCATTTCCTAAGTATCCCAAGACTCTTTAGGCAAGATGTAATGGTTTGAGGTCCATTATAGCCCAAGCTTCTTTGGGCAGGGTAGTTTTGGTGGTCGGCCTAGGTGTGTGAGCGGGTAGTTTGTTTCCCAGTTGTCTTCTGGTGTGGAATTAGTTGTTCAGGCCCCGGTGTCTTCAGGCATGGTGGTAGTTGTTCTGGCCTAGGTGTCTTCGGGTGTGGTTAAGGGTGGTGTTTGTGGCCTAGGTGATTGCGGGCGAGATGTCAGGTTGTGGTAGCCCAGGTGTGTGCGAGAGGGGTTTGGAAGTGGGATTGTGGTGATAGAATGTCCGGAGATGTCTGGTGCATAGAATTTCTTTAATAATCAGTGGGAAAGTGGTGCAGGATATGCATACATTGATGTGTTATTACTATTACATTACTTGACTTGTTTTATTTGGGTAGTTTTCCTTGGGTAGTTTTCGGTGGATAGTTTCTTTATTAGGTTCCTGGTTATCTTATTTCCTCACGGGGCATTAGAATGCCTCCCGACTTGTGCAAGAGAGCTTTTTGTTTTTCCTACTGAGTATAATTGTATACTCACCCTATGTATATAAAACTACTTTCCAGTTTCTAGGAGGACTTCGAGGACCATGTGGGACCATTCTAATTTGGACATTGGGACATTTTCTGTTGATGTTTTTCTTTTCATTGGTATTTTCCCTTGGGGTTTTCTTGTATTGTAGCACTTACTATTGAAACATGCATATGGGAAAAGATTGTTTGGGATTTACTTTTACTTTCAGTTTTGGTGTTTTTTGAGACATACTATCTTATCTCTTGATCCAACTAAATAAAAAGTGTATTACCTACCATTTTGTCCATAATTCCATACCCTTGGTGCTAGTTGCCACTTTGGGACCTATAGAAGGTGGGTCTCAGGGGTCATTATCCCTCCTTCAACTTGAAGAAGGAAGGGTCTGAAAATCTATTGTCCCTTCCCTCATCTTGTTGAAGGTAGGTCATGACATAATGGTACTAGTGGAGGAGCATGAGAGATAATAGAGAGCTCAGGGTTAGGCATAGGGATGATTGCATGGGATGGTAGGTAAACAATTTTAGGAAATATTGGTGCATTGAATAGGCCAGAGAAGATTGGCCAGGACACTAGATTTTAGGGCCACCCATGATCCAGTACAAGGACTCTCAGCCTACCAAATGACTAGGTGAGGCTACACTGATTGCGGGGTAGAGATCCTAGGAATGGTACATTCATCATAATGAATTTTTTTCATGTGTTTCTTTAGTATTTTTGGGATTTAAAATGATTAAAAAATTTAAGAAAAATAAATAAATCAATCTTCTAAACTACTCGGGCTTAGGCATTCATTGTTTACCTTGAAGCTATGGCACATGGATGATGACCACAAGTAGTGCTGGTGATCGAGGCCCAGGATGTTGATTTGGATGATTTTCATAGGGAAGACCGATAGGAGGAGGACGATTAGTGGAAAAGGACACTTCATACCTTTTAGTGGAAGACCCTCAGGAAGTACGAGGACAGCATCTTGGATATGGATATAGAGTCCTAGCTCAAGGATATGGTGATATATTTTAGCTTGATCTGGGATTTGACAAAGTATTGGGTTCCTCTATTTTTAAGATAGATGTAGGGAGTAGTGTGTCAGTGGTGGATGCTCTATCTTGGGGAGAAGAGGGAGGATAAGGTTATGTGGACTGACTTTGAGAGGGAGTTCCAGGTGGAATTACTTTCTTCCATGATGAAGGCTGAGAAGAGGCAAAAGCTGCTCTCCCTTCAGCAGGGGGTATGTCCGTGAGAGAGTTGGGGATCAAGTTCAAGGATCTCCTTCACTTTTCTATAAACCTCTTTCTAGAAGATGAGTCTTGGGCGAGACATTTAAAGGAGGAACTCTAACCTTCTCTCCAGTATGTTGTTACTCCCATTACTCTAGCGATGTACTTGGAGGTACAGAAGAATGATAAAGTGGTAACTAAGATACACACACTGGGGGGGTGTGCTGTGAGAGGGGAGAGAGTTGGGCTTGTCAAAGGGAAAGTCTGTCACCAGTAGGCCTCCAACATTAGGTCCTTCTAGGTTTCGGCTAGTGGGGAGAAAGCCCTAGAAGTTCTAGTTTCAATCTCCCGGTCCTTTCCGTTTCCTTTCGGGCCCAGGACCGAGATTCTCTATCTATGGCAGTCGTGGGAACCTTTGGAATGAGTGCCCAGACTAATTGCAGTACAGTGGGGGTGGGCCAATTCAGCACCCACCTCTGTAGAAGCAATTTCCAACAAGGCCCTTTCAGTTGCAGCAGTAGGGACAGCAAGCTCCCGCTCCTCTGAGAATAGACGTTGAAGGAGGAGGCCGACCTTAGTGCACTCCTTAGGGACATCAACTAGGTCGTGGTTGAGGAGTGTCTGACTGCCTAGGAAAAGGAGAGATGTGCATGTGCCGTTGCGCCCCGCAGAGGCAGCCGTTCCAGTAGGGCCAGAAGTCGTCTGAGGTACGATAATATTCATTAATACTCTTTCATGCACCTTGTTTTATTCATGAGATTGACACTCTTTTGTTCCGCCCATTCTATCCCATGAGTTGGTTCTAGACATAGATACACTTTTTGTACCCCTAGTTTTGAGTACACCCTGGAGAGGTCAGAACAGCTTGTCTCATGTTTTTCGAGAATGTAGACTGATGTTGGAACCACATCAGTCCAATGGGGTCCTTATTTTTCTGTATATTATTTTGTATTATGTCATTCTAGGCATTGACTGGATGTTCTCTGTATGTTCCATTGTCGACTGCTTCCGAATAAAGATTGTGTTTTTAGATGTGGGATGACAATGTGTGACCTTTGTTGGCCGGCTGGGTTTCCAGGAGGGCATTCGGCGAGTGGAGCACCTTCTTTCCTTGTTAGCTGAGATGTCAGTATAATATTCTTATACAGAGATGGTGGATGTATTGAGGATTTTTAGTAAGTTCACGGACATCTTACCTGAGGAGGTTTTGACTCTACCCCCTCGATGTGATGTCGAGTTCTGGATAGACTTGAAACCTGGTGCTCATCCGATTTTGATGGCTCTCTATCAGATGGCGTCTTCTGAGCTATGGGAGATAGGAATTTATATTTATGATCTTATGAATAAGGGTTTAGTTCGACCAAGTGAGCCACTATGGGGTGATCTGGTCTTGTTCATGAAGAAGGAAGATGGTCATCTCAGGTTGTGCATAGACTACCGAAGACTGAATTAGGTAACGGTCAATAACTATTACCCTCTCTCAAGGATAGAAGACCTCTTTGACCAATTGAAGGGGGAGGATGGTTCTCAATGATAGACCTGCAGTCAGGTTATCACCAGTTGAGGGTGGGGGAGAGGGACATCTCGAAGACTTACTTCAAGTGTAGATATGGACACTTTGAATTCGTAGTCATGTCGTTTGGTGTTACAAATGAACCAGCCATGTTTATGGGGCTCAAGAACTCCGTCTTCTGGGAATATCGAGACCATTTCATAGTTGTGTTTATTGATGACATCTTGATCTACTTAAGATCCGAGGGGGATCTCGTTGATCATTTGAGGATGGTTTTAGAGGTCCTCTGACAGAACCAGCTCTATGAGAAATTGTTCAAGTTTATGTTCTGGGCATGATAAGTACACATCCTTGGACACGTAGTGTTTGGGAAGGGAATAGCGGTGGACCCTTCAAAGGTCAAGGAATTGTTTCTTGGGCGGAACCCAAGAATGTGATGGAGGTTCATAGTTTCCAAGGACTAGAAAGTTACTGCCATAGATTCATTCCTAACTTCTTCTGAGTTGTGGATCCTTTAATAGCCTTGACCAAGGATGACCATGCTTTTGTGTGGAATGGGAATTGTAGGGAAGTATTAAATTATATGAAGGGTAAGTTGGTTAGTTCCCTAGTGCTAAGGTTTCTAGAAGAAAGAGTAATGTTTGAGGTTTTCTGTGAGGCTTCAGTACAAGGATTGTTTTGTGTGCTGATGCAACAAAAGGGGTGATCTCTTATGGGTCTAGGATGTTACATCACCATGAGTGTAACTATTCCACAGATGATCTAGAGCTTGAAGTAGTCATGTTGGTTCTAAATTTGTGGCGACATTACCTCAATGGGGATCACTTCATGGTCTTCATGGATCACAAGATCTTGAGATATATCATCTCCCAGTGGGACCTGAACTTGTGTCAGCAGAGGTGGATGGAGTTTCTTTTTGACTACGACTTCAAAATCTATTAAACTGAATGTAAGGGGAATTTTGTGGCTGATTACATGAGCAAGAAGTCACAGAAGGATGCGGTTTGGGAGTCGGCAGATGCTTGGAAGCTGATGGAGTAGTTGGATACCCTACACCTAGATGCATGGGTGGAGGATGGAAGAGGTTGTTTGTTTTAGATGACAGTGTAGTCCTCTCTGTTGTAGCAGGTGGAGGATTCACAGTGGGGGTAATTTGAGGCCTAAATGATGCATGATCATGTTACCTAGGGTGATTCTCTAGAAGGATGGTCATAAGACGGGCAGAATCAGATGATTTTTGATGGGAAGTTGTTCGTCCCAATGGAAATACACAAGAGAGTTATTGGTGAGTTCCACAACTCACCCAAAGCGGGTCACCCAAGAGTTTTTAAAACATACCGGGGCATGAGGAGTTAGTTTTGGTGGCCTAGGGTGAAGCAGGAAGTGGCCGAGTTTGTGGAGAAGTGCCTCGTATGTCAGTAGGTGAAGGCTGAACACCGCATCCCAGGGGGTTTGTTACACCATTTATATGTCCCCGATTGAAAGTGGTATGACATCTCGATGGATTTTTTCACATGATTTCCCAGAGTTCAAGGGTGTTGCAAAACTATCTAGGTAGTGGTGGAAATACTGATGAAATCATCTCACTTCTTAGCAATCAAGGATTCGAGTGCAGTGGATGCCCTAGAAAAGCGGTACGTGAACGAGGTGGTGCAGTTTCATGGAGTTAAAAGGTCTATAGTCTCTAATCGGGATACCCAGTTTACCTCATGGGTCTGGAAATGATTGCAACATGCTTTTGGCACCTAGTTATGCCTTAACACTGCCTTCCACCCCCAGACAGATGGGCAGACCGAGCGCACCATCCAGATGCTAGAGGATATGCTACAGGCACAGGTTTTGGACTATGGGGGATCGTGGGTACAAAACTTTCTTCCGGTAGAGTCTTCCTAAAATAATATCTATCACTATATCTTTGGCATGGATCTGTTTGAACCTTTGTACGAGAGGTCGTGCGGCTCACCCATATGTTGGGAAGAAGTTGTGGAAGTAGATGTTCTTGGCCTCGAAGTGGTGCGAAGCATGACGGAGAAAGTTCAGCTTATACAAGAGAGGATGAAGGCCTCTCTAGAGTAGCAGAAGTTGTACGCTGATAATAGGAGGAGACCCATGGAGTTAGAGGTTAGGTACCACATGTTCATTAAGGTCTCCCATCATCACGGGTGACAGAGTTTTGGCAGGGAGAGTAAGCTTTCTCATAGGTTCGTTGGAACTTTCGAGGTGCTGCAGCGGTTCGGCGAAGTGGCTTATCTGCTAGCACTACCACCGCTGATACTAAGAGTGCACGGTGTCTTCCATGTGTCTCAAATCCGTCGGTATCTACATGATGATTCACATGTCCTTGACTAGTGAAAAATGGATATTGAGGGTGACGTGGAGTTTGTAGAGCGACCAGTGATGATCGAAGGTCATGAGGAGAAGGTGCTACATGGATAAACCAATCCCTTGGTTTGTGTGTTATGGATGTATGGTGGCCTCTATGAGCGTAATTGGGAACAGGAAGCACAGATGCGCGCCCAGTACCTAGATCTATTTTTAGTTTTGTCCAATTTTGCTTCGTACTTGTTTGTGATGTATTGCTAAATGTTGTTAACTATGAAATATGTGTTTTTCCCTTCTCTGAATGTGTGTAAAGAGTCATGAATGTGGTAAAGGGAAGACATGATCCCTAATCAAGACACATTAAGGTGGATGTTATTAAACCCATCCGGGTGATTTGGTTCCACCCAAAGCGGATAGTATGTTGACATAGGGGGAGGACTCCCTAATCCGTATGTCTTGATAGTGGCACATTTATATGTTGTGCGGTCACTTGAGGGAGAGGTGTTCCTAGATATCGATGAGTTTTACTCCTGAGAGGTATTTTTTGAGGTGGTCATTTGGACCCCTCACATTTCTTTGGTTCTAGTTTTAAATTCTCTAGGGTGAGAATATTTTGAGATGTATCTGATGTAATGGCCTTGAAAATGACTCAATAAAAAGTTTTCCAAAAACTCAGTTCCATCAAACAGTTCCACCGAAACTGTGGCACTGGACATGGTCACACACCAAAATGGTGGAAATGCTTACGGTGGCACCGTAACGGTCGCACCATAACAGTTGCACACAGAAATGGTGAAACATTTCATGGTGGCACCGTGAGGGTGACATTGTGAAGGTGGAACCATAACGGTTGCACAGTCACAGTCGCACACCAAAATAGCATCACCGTTGATGGTGGAACTACTGTGACAGTGGCACCTTGAACGTGGAATAGCTTACGGTGTCTCACCAAACGGTGTCCCAACCTTGTTTCTTTTTCAGTTCCACTCCCATAACATATCTTTTTGCGTAAGATCATTTTAATACCCCTTTCAAATATATTAAATCCCATAAATGATATCTAAAATTCCCCAAGATCTTGTTGACCCTTGACTTACCAAAACGTGTGGCTTTTCCTCAGTGTCCGACCTTTTCCCGCACTTTCCAGTTCCACCCTTGTTGTGTTTTTTTCCTCTGATTAAAGGAAACCATTTAATGAAAAGCTATTATGGCCACCTATTTGATGAAGATTATAAAATGAAAATTAATTCCATCATGTGTAATTGACAACTACATGGTGAAACCAAAATCTACCTTTTAAGTCATTTAAAATTAATATTCTATAAATCTATGATCTCACATTTTTATAACATGGGAATTTCTTCTTCTTCTTATTCTTGGCTGGTATTGTTTCCTTCTTGGGTTCATTTGGAGTCCCCCTTCCTGAGGCAATTGGTGTTCCTATACTGGATCCTTTCTTCTCACTCTTGGAGTCCTTGGAGTTCCTCCCCTTCAAGTCACGCATTCCCCAATTCTTGGCACATGGAGAGAAAATTTAATCATTGATCTTCCAGGTAGGGTTATTCCTTCGTCTCTCTTTGATGTGTATCATGTGGGATGGGTATGCTAATGTTCTATGAGGATGGATGAAACAAAACCTTAATAAATATAATAAACAGACTTTTAATGAATGAAGGGGTGTATTTGATGATGTTTTTGTACTCTTTTACCCTTTCTTAAATGTTGTGAACTATATGGGCTGGTACCCACTAAAAATAATGGTTGTTTGTGGTCTTTCCATGCCCACTAACGGACCCCTATCTTCTATGATGATTGAATGGTTGTAACATGGAAATTGGTTAATCAAGAAAACTCTATTGATTTAATAAATGTCAAGTGAACAAGAATCCTTGTGTGAACACCTCAGTTAACCAAAAAAAAGAATAAACTCAATGAATGGACTGATAGAATCTGAAAACTCCATTTCTCTATCTTGGTAATATGTGTGGTTGTTCTACTTGATTATTGTGGGGAGACATGGATGGGGATGGGATCCCCTATTATGGTGCAGTTGTTGGTTTGTGGATCTAAGGTTGCGTGGGGCCGTATAGTGGGGCTTGGTTTGGTTCCAATACTTTGAGGTATCTCATGGAACCCGTTTGTTTTTTGACTATACAAGGGAACTAGGTGTGAATGCTTAATTTTTTGCTTGGCTATTTTTCCTTCCTTGGCTTGTGGATATACATGTTAGTTTCCTAGTAGTGAATACTTATTTAAAATAGAACTACTTGAATGTGATAATAGGAATGGGTTCAATGGGGAATTTTTTTCTGGGAATGTGTTGTGACTTGGCAGTGAGTGGTTTTCTTTTTATGAATGAAAAGTAACGAGGGTGTTTGTGTATAGGCTGGTTTGAAAACCCCAAGGTTGGGATGAGTGCTTTTTTACCTATATTTATATTAATTTCTTATGGTTCTTATTATCACCCCACCCAAGTTTATAACTTCGTGTCGAACACCTCCATTTTAATGGGGGAGGGTGTTTTTTCCCTACACTCCTGCGAGTGGTTGGTTATTAGCAATTTTCATAATCCCTTTCTTGAGTAGCCCTAGACTCTTCGGGTACGCTGTGATGGACTGAGGTCCATTAGATCCTATGATTATTTGAGTAGGGTAGTTGTGGTGGTATCCCCATGGGTGTTCATGGGTAGGTTATCTCCCAAGTGTCTTTGAGATGAGGCATAGGTGTCTTCGGGTATGGCAGTAGTTGTTCGGGCCCAGATGTCTTCAGGCATGGTGGTAGTTATTCTGGACTCTGTCAGTATGGTTATGTGTGGTGGTTGTGGCCCAGGTGTTTGAGGGAGAGATGTGAGCTTGTGGTAGCGAAGGTGTGTGTGGGCGGGGTATGACAGTGGGACTACGGTGACAGAATGGTGGGAGAGGTCTGATGCATAGGATGTCTTTAATAACTAGTGGGAAAGTGGTGTGGGGTACCCAAACATCGATGTGTTATTACTATTATATTAATTGACTTGTGTTATTTGGGGAGTGTGCATTGGTTAGGTTTGGGTGGATAGTTTTTTTATTAGGTGCTTAGTTATCTCCTTTTCTTATGAGGAATTACAATGCCTCCCCACTTCTGTACTAGAGCTTTTTTTCCCTACTGAGTATACCTATATACTCACCCTATGTATTTAAAACTACTTTCAGGTTTCCAGGACAACTTCAAGGTCCATGAGGGACTATATTAGTTCAGACGTTGGGATAGTAGTTGTTGTTGTTTTTATTTTCTTTGGTATTTACATTTGGAGTTTTTTTGTATTTTTACACTTACTAATGAATCATTCATATGGGAAAGGATTTTGTGGGAATTACTTTTTATTTCTGTTTTGGTGTTGTTTGGGACTTACTATCTTATCTCTTGATCCTACGAAATAAAAAGGGTAATGCCTTCCATTTTTCATGTAATTCCATACCCTTTGTTCAGTCGTCACTCTGGGACCTATTGAAGGTGGTCCTTCAGGGTCATTTTCCCTCCTTCAACTTGAAGAAGGAAGGGTCTAGCAATCTCTTGTCCCTTCCTTCGTCTTCATAAAAGTGGGTCCTGAAAGTACCCAATTACAGACACTATTTTGATACCATTCATGGTTTATGGTCAAAGTATTCACATTTTTTATGTTAGTATTTCAATAGGAATTTTTATATTATTCACATTTTATCCCATTCATTTATGAAAAGCATTAGACTTATGAATTTATGGGTGGGGGCTGATATAGTCACTCAATGCATCGGTAGGTCTCATAAGACAAATCAAATATAAATTTTGTTGATGCCTTACTCATATATTTTCATATGTCTTGGACGAGGCCTCGATGGTATGTTTCTGATGTCCTTAATTATGAATTTCATCATTATTGCATTAGTTATTGATATTCCATGTGATTATTTCAATAGTATAATATCCATGGTTAAGTTTCCTAGCTCATTTGATTAATTAAATGGAATATGTTTCAGTTATTTACCGTTCCATATTTTGTCTACAATATTTTCACATTGTTTAAACTAAAATATACCCTTAATGATTATTTGAGCTCATCCTTAGTTTGATTCTTTTTCCCTTGAATCTTAGAATAATGTTAAGACATATATGCAATAATATTATAATTCGGAATAAAGTTATTATCAAAAAAATATTTTGTAATTAGTGTATTCATTTGTAATGCAATATAGACAGATATCTCCTCGTAGTGACCTAGGGTCCACTTCCTAGGGTTTGTGCTGACTCCCCTATGACACCCTTTCCTCCCACCCACTGTCGGCTTCATCCCTCCTCGAATCGAGTCCAGATCCCCTAGAATGACCTGACAGCCTCCCCCTAGATCCTATCACCAATGAAGACCCCATGACTCCCCCCAAGTAGTGTTGTCCGCAACGATAATGACACCTCCCTCTTGGATTCCTCCGTCATGAGGTCATTGTCCTCGAGGGCATGCTTTAGCCCCCGGATCCCGTGTGTTTTGGCATGCATATAATCCTATAGAAAGTAACCTTATAGCCCCCTATTTCATTCTCAATGTCATGTATTGGGTGATATGTTAGTGAAGCTTCCTCCATCTTTCATCCTACTTCGATGGTGTGATACATACATACCACTAGTTCTGGATTCATCTCCTAACATGTTTTATTTGCAGGTTTTCTCTCAACCTATCAGTTCATAGATCCCCTGGTTCTGTGTTTTGAGCCCTTTAGATGAAGCTTGCACCATAATTCACCCACATTCATTGGTAGGGCTTATGGTACTCTGTGTTCTGGATTACTCGCGGCCTTTCACCGACATTTGTTTTACCCCAGTTGGCTTCCTGGTTCTACTTTTCCCAGGCACAAATATACTATTAATTTTCCATCTT
This sequence comes from Viscum album, assembly GCA_963277665.1. NCBI lineage: Eukaryota > Viridiplantae > Streptophyta > Magnoliopsida > Santalales > Viscaceae > Viscum > Viscum album. The sequence continues at coordinate 254,256,692 of OY728143.1, read as the reverse complement.
ATTTTTTTATTAAACTATTCCTCCTCACATGACCCCATATTGGTTAGTCTCGAAGGTTCCATGGTGTTTTGGGATGGTTATTGTGGTTCCAATGATTGTGGTCTATTCTTGGGGTTTCTGTTCTGATTATTGTTGTCTATTTTTTCTAGGTCCAAGATGGATCTTATTTTATTTTTTTCTTGGGACATTTTTTACTCTGTGTTGTTCCTTAAATGGTGGATCCCCTTGGGAACAACCTTTTTTGTTTTTTCCTTGTTATGTTCTCACATAGCCACAAAGTTATTTTATCTAGAAATACCAAAAATATAGTTTGTGGCATTTTTTATGCAAAACTTATTTATGAAACCTCATTTTCCAAAAACTAATAAATTGTTCGGTCTATTAGGATTTGATTCTTAGTAGTCATGTTAATGTAATATAATGATGCACCACCTCTAGGATTATAGGGTTGGAACATTACAAAAAACAAAGGATATTACCATATAGGATTGATCATATTTGTTTTCATAGAAATTTATATACATAAAACATTCCCTTATTACATTGGAAGTATAAAAATATAGAATATGAAACATTATTTCATCAATGAAAATCATTCCGAATATACTTATTTATATCCTAGTTAAAGTAAAATAAATAAAGGGTGATCTTAAAAATGTATTATGGGTTACATACAGTACAGGATATCATTAGTAAATAAGGCGTAATCCATAGGGAAGAGTATATAATGAAAATAAATTCCATGTATTCAGTACCTTGATTTCAATGAACAAACATGGATAATATAAACATGGAAATCAAAAGGATAATGGAAACTAAATTCTTAATAAATAAAATTCATAAATATGGAAGTTAATGGTCAAGGCCCCTCAACCAAGATATAACTAATCTTAACTTCAAATACTCTTAACTAAGACTTCATTCTTAATAAAGGATTTGGTGTAAACTAGATTCCCATTTAATAGGTCATGATTTTTTTTTGTCATGAGACCTGTTGATGTGTTAATGTGCTATCTATATTTTTTTCTCATCTATAACTTTCAAATCCTATTCATTCCAGATATTTTTAATTATCAACACAATTCATTCTAAAAATTCCTTATAAGTCTACAATTATTCATGTTAAATCAAGAATACATAACCTCAATATTTCCATAGTAAATGAAATAAAACATCATGGTCATAATCCATCTAGGGAAACAATTTGGAAGGTATATCTAGTATATATCTCTAGAAAAGAAAATTAATCATCAAAATATGTCAACATTGATATAAATACCATTAAAATAATATCCAAGGCTTTCTTTCAAAAATGGAAAAAATGTCGTTTTCTTTTGATAATAATCTAAATAAAAATTTCCAAATTATTAAAAAATTTAAATTATTTAAAAGATAACATTGAACCTTTCAAAGGAATCCTTAAATAAAATATTAGTCATAACAGTGGAAAAATGTGTTTCTTCAGTGTATGTTAAATCAAATATTCTGCTCACACCTTTAAAAAAAGTACATAATTTAGAAAATGAATCAATAAAACCTTTTAAAACATTTAATAGAAATTTAACCATGGGAAAAATAACATTTATAAATCTTTGGGGCAATTTAAAAACACTCATGGAAATATTTTAAAGAAAATATGGAAATGGAAGAAAAATAGTTGGAAAAAAACATCAAAAAAAGTTTTTTAAATCAATTTCCTTACATGTAACATACTTATTGATTTTTTATCCAAAAAAAGGAAAAATGGAAAACACACATAGAAAAACAAAATATATTCATATTAGAATACTATATAGGGGTTATATGAGATTAGTATCATATAATTCCCCCAAATTTAATCTATACATTAATAATTCCAAAATAAGATGAGACTATAAAAGGAATGCCTTACCCCATGTTTGACATACAATGTATGTTATTTTATCCTCCTGTATAATATTTAAATTTAAATTTATTATAATGGTTTAATAATCTAAAAAATTTTAATAAATAAATAAATAGTATATATATTCATTATATACATATAATCATACTATAAAGGAAAACATGAAAATTAAATCGCATCTCTTCATGGAGGTGGTAGTCCACAGGTACGCAGGATCGACATTATATTTTTTAACAGGTGGAAGCATAAGAAGGTAAATGAATTATTATAATAAAATAATCTAGATTATTTATTAAATATAATATATATTAATTATTTATTATTTATAACCATTCAATTTAAGTGATGATGAAAAATTAATTACACCGCTACGTGGAGATATTACGATGTACGTGTACATGAGCGATGTTTTTATTTTTTTAGATATTAAAAAGATAATTAGAATATTTTTTAACATTAAATAATGAAAATTATAACATATATACCATATTTTTTCATTTTTATCCATCATTATGACCACCCATGAAATGTGGTGATGGCATATGAAATATATCATCATCGTGAGGTGGTAGTATACATGTATGCATCAATGATGCATTCATTTTAAATTAGATGGATAAGTATATGGAAAAGGGTTATACCATAAACATAATAATATTTAATTATATGGGATATAATTATGTTATTATATCATAATATTTATAATATGTATCAAGGAGGTATAAAGAGAAATAAAAAATAAAACACTCCATTAAGAACCATACCGCTTCTTCGGATAACCTCATTAGGTTTATACCTAAAGTATTTATAGAATGGTATTCAGATCAAAACAAGGCCTATAGGACATGTTTAGGAATACTAGGAAAGGATTTAGGTAGTTAAAGGAAAATATAATAGGTTCTTGGAGTGTTGAGAAGAGAGGATAAGTGATTTTATTTTAAAAGTGAGGGAGAGGACCCACTTTGAATGTTTCAAAATTTTAAAGTATATTAATTTCTTACTCAAGATGAATGGATCTAGAATGAATCATCATAAAATAGTATATGAGATAGGGTAAAATATGACCATCTAATAGGATTTAAAAAAATTTGTTTATCTTAACCCTTATCATTTTATTCATAACCATTTTAATCTGTTTTAACTCTTATCATGGTAAATTACATTTTTTCCAAAGTTACATATTTATAATGAAAAAAACGAAAGTTATATCACTAAATTTTTTATATTTTTATTTGAAATATGGATTCCATTTTTTAAAATTTAATTTCTATAATTTAAATAAATAAATTTAAAAACAACCCTTCAAAACATGATTAAAACTGTTTTTTAGAAAAATTCCTTTTAAGTATTGAAATGATTTTTCAAAAAAATAAATTGTAATTTTTATTCCATTGGAATTTAATGGATTATATTTAATAAAAAATAAATATTTTTATTTAAAACCAAACCCAAACCAAAATTGACCATATAAATACTTGATTAAAATAGAATAATTTAAAATAGTCTTTATCTGAATAAAAACGTTACTTAAATTTAAAAATTCCAATAATATATTTATAAGATCAACATTATATTTTTAAAATAAATATATTACTTCTTAAATATATATTTTATAAATAAATAGGGTTCTATAGACTTAAAATATATTCTTATATCATCATACTGAATTAAAAGTGAACTTTTTTTAAAATTGGTATTTTCCTAATATATACCCAACAATCAATTATTTATAAAAAGTATCAAAAATAAAACCTATGAAAATTTTGAAATTATGAATTAAAATATTAATTTAATTTCATCAAATTAAATTTATAAAAATTGGGAATTAATTTTTAATCACATTCATCAAATAAATAAATGTTCATTGTGGTATTATTTCACTAGAAAGAAAAAGGATATTGTAATTCAATCTTAGGTGTTACTGTAGTTGAGTAGGATCCATAGGAAAATGGAATCATTAAAACCTTTTCATTAATTAATTTAGTTGGGTGGCTAAGAATATATTCTCCTCATATTGATATATTCCTTTCATTGATGGTCTCCATTAATTATTTTATACAGAATCATTGTGAACAGGCTCATTAATAAGGTCTTGTTCAAATTTGGGAGTTTTTAGCATAAGGTCTCTATCATCTAAAAGATCAATCATGACTTGAGTCATATACAACAAACTATAATATAAAATTTTCAATTATAAAAAACATCGAGTTTATGATTAGTTGATTTTATCAATAGCTCCATAAATCTATATCACAATTCATTCATAGTTTATCCATAAATTTGGAAAAAATAATGGATATAGGTTCATAGTTTCAATGGTATTTTTATAAGTAATTATTTTTATAGAAATCGCTTCACCAAATCACCCCAACTTGTGATGGATCCTACAGATTGGCTCTTTAAACACTCAATTTTTTGATCTTGAACTGATAATAGTAATACCTTCAACCTTATAAAGTCCCATAAAAACTCTATTATGTTTAAATGTATAATTAATTTCCAAAAAATTGGATAATTGAGTGTGTGGATATTCACATTGTGATTGAATAAATTCTATCGTATTCTAGATCATCTGGATACGAGTTAGTTGATTTTAATTTTTTTAATAATAGGATGAATAATGCTTGGGTTAACCTCATCAATGGATGGTAGACCATAGTCTAGGATAGTAATGTCCTAGGAAAACTATTAAGGTCTATATATTGATTCTCAATTTTGAACATTCCTTTAAATATATCAGGTTGCATGGGGTGATTGTGTTCTACCATGTTAGATCATCAGTGGTAAAAGAGGAAATTCTGAATATAATTATTATATATAAAGGTTTCTCTTGATTTAACATTCCTTAGTTACATTTTCAACAAATTTCTCATGTATCATTCCTCCCATAAGAAAAAATAAACACAAATCATGCATGTAAAAAAGAATAAAATTTCAAAATAGAGAGAGTAAAAGAAAATAATTGTTTAGTAATCAAAATTTTCAAGAACTTAAGTTCCTTATAATTCCAAGAAAATATAACTAAAAACATTAATGCATACACCATAATCATTAATTCTTTTAAGATATCATTTTTTATTTTAATAATATACGTGATCTTTTACTATACTTCAACGGTGTAGAATAGTGTGAGTGAAGGGTTGGTCTCATAATGAATATGTGTGATCCAAAAAATAATTTTTTTATTTTATTATTATCCTGGAAAATTATAAGAAAGAAATGACCAAATATAATTTAAATAAATTTATTTAATCTGGATTTAAAATTAATAATTAAAATAGAAGCAAGGAATAAACTTCAAATGATGGTTTAACAAAAGAAAGTTACCACTTTTATTTATAGATTAGTATATTTAACTGGATTAAATACCATTTTATGATTGTAAATTTATCTAGGTTTAGGTCCATTGATTCTACATAGTCAATTCTATATCTCTTGGTTGGAATAATATACTAACATAATCACATTAATTCCAATATTTGAGTAGAATAAAAATATAAATTAATGTTAATAGTTTCTCAGTCGACATGGATTTATACCCTTAATAATTATTTTAGTGAAGGATTTATAAAATAATACAATATGTATCAGGTCTTAAGGTGGTCCTAGATTATATTATTTTTCATGGGTCCAACTTCTATATATCCTTTTTTCTTAAAAATTTTGAATTTTGTGCACCATTGGGTCGATCACTTCAGGAGGTCATCCCCAAACACTGATTTTCTATTGACAATATTTTCTACCAAAATATACTATAAAATAGATATACTAATATTTGTTTTTTTATAAATTCATAATATATATATATATAATTATGAAAACATAAATAATAAGAGAAGAAAAAAATAAGTTAGTGATGAACAAACTAATGTTCTTATAAGTTCACTGTATAGAAACCAATGGTCTTTAACATAAAAGTCCAAGTATTTTATTCAATGTTGATAGAAATTAATTCAGCACAAAACAATACTATTTAAATCATAATTATTATAGATAGAGACCTCTAAATATAGGATAATTTTCGTTATTTCATCACCACAATTCAACATCATTATATATAGCATTATAATGCCGAAGGAGATAAAATAAATGAACTGTAATAAAAAATAATTAGTAGTGGAAAGAGATATAACACATACCCAAACAAATTTAACCGTAATTAAAATATTATTATTAGTTAATAGAAACATTACCTCTCAAAAAACACAAATCATGACTCCACTTACTTCTTTCAAACAACAGTTGAATTTTGTTAACCATTTTCATTGAGTTGAGAATCATTAAGGGAGAAAAAAAAGAATAAATGAGATAAAATAACAAGTTAAAGAATAAAAATAAATATATATAAATTTATAAGAATATTAAAAAATAGAAACTACCCAATCCAAAGAAAAATTGATATCTTTTTTATAGGGAATAGAACTATAAATTTATAAGTAATAGGGGTGGTAGGTTTCCATTGAAATTTTTCCTCATAATATCAATTCTTTCTTGTCCTCATAAATGGATTAATATTAGAAATTTTACTTTATTAAAAACAAATTCCCTTGTCTTTGGTGCCAACATACAAAGTTTTATCTCTCATTTACATGTGTATCCCATGTTATAACCAAATTATCGAAGAAGTGTTTTTTGGACAGGTGGATTCATTTAATTCTAATTATCTAGTTTACCATGTATTTATTTACTTAAAAACTTATTCTCAAGTAGAAATAATTATTGAAAATTATCCTTACCATATTTTATATATTCATGTAATTGTTTATCTCATCTGAACTAGTACTTTGTGTGATATGGCCTGATTATCAAAATTCATAAAAACATTGCACAGATTTCAATACCCCATGTGTGAGCTTCCTTTTTACCTCTAATGGATAGATTCATAAGTTAGTATAGTTGAATAAAATTTATCACATCAATAATATAATCCAAAAAAGTAAGTTTATAATTTTTATTAGTTTATAATATGTTATTACGGAAATATGAAACTAAATAAAATTCAAAAATTAAACCATGATTATGATAATTCCCAAAATATTACAAAAACATAAAAATGTGGTAATTAAATATAAAATAAACACAATTTTTGGATTAAAATCGTTAAATTATTGAATAAAATCCTCAAAATGATAAGCTTCATTAATACCCCAAACCTAAACATTTCCCTCTTAGTAAATCATCTATACTATGTTTAAAAACCCCTAAGGTATAAATAGAAACACCATTCAATTATCACACCCAAATAAACTATTATGTGTCATAAATGGATCAAAATTACCTAACACGAAAAGTGGATAATAAAATTTCATTCAGTCCCCAATTTATGTCCATGTGCATGTCATACCTACCTCCAAAAATATAATTCTATCTCACTCATGGATTTGAAATGGATATTTTCTCATTCCCTACAACATGTATGATCTCTATATACTTGTAAAAATCATCATATCTATATCAATAGAGGCTTAATATACATGGATATTACATCAATGTAGATGAATATTCATAACATTAAAAAATTGCATGATTTTGGACAATAATAGTTTAGTGTATTTGGAAACATGGAACAAAATATTCGAAATTAGGTAATGATATTCAATAATTCCTATAAATATATTCCCCTTTAGTACTTTTACTTAAAAATTATCTTCCTAAATCGGGGAAAAGGAAACAAAAAAAAAAGGGGTGAGCTCAGATGCTCAGCAAGAGTAAACAAAGTATACATGTAAGAATAAACAAGATCATAAGGGTATGATAACATCATAAAGACATTATAAGATCATACTCTACATAACAAGGATCATAAACAACAATCCTATCATAAATATTGGTAATTCATAAGACATAAATTATAAGGTAATAAATATAATAATCCATGAAATAATAATATTGGAATAAGAAATAAAATTATGACATACACATATTCATAGAAAATAAAATGTCAAGCTTACCTACCAAAACCTCCATATAATGTTTGGATTTAGATAATCACATGTGTACCTTATTCAGGATTAGAATTATTTCTTATGTACCCTCTTTTTTCGATCCTCAGATTCCCTCTCATGTATCCCCTTGTTTTGGGCATGGGATTCCCTCCCATGTACCCTCTTATTTTCATCAGGGTATATCCTCCCATTTACCCTCTTGTTTTTTGGATTAATATTCCCTCTTGTTTCTAGATTTGGATTCCCTCCCATGTACCCACCTGTTTCAGGCTTAATATTCCCTCTTTATTTGGGCTTGGGATTCACTCCCTTGTACCCTCTTGAGATCATAAAACATTTATCATTACCTGATGCATTGAAGGGAGATATAGGGACCACCCACCAAATAATTAAATCTTACTTGCATGATCCACAAAATAAAAAACATTCATAATATAATTACCTATGAAATTAAATGGGCATTATTAAACTTTCATCACATTATAAGCTAAGAAAAATGGATAGGTTTATTACTAATTTCCTCAAATCATAACCCATAAAAAGAATCATGTTTCAAAAGCATATAACTTATTAAAGAGAAATGGGTATCATAAACATAAATCTATCAAAACATAAATTATTAAATGAATAATATTACTATTTTTTATAAACTATAATAATCTATATCATATTAGATGGAGAATTATATTGAAAGATCACATGGAATATTTATAAATGAAAATATCCTTTCATGGAAATATTTTACATAAAACAATTTCAAAAATCCATTTCTTATAAAGAATACTATATAATTTCATTTAAAAAATTCTTAATAAAAATATATTTTCAACTTAAAAATCACTTTTTAAATTATAAATTATTTTTAAAATCTTTTTCTTTGAACACACCTTGAAATTTTACTAAAAAATCTTGAAAACCTTATGAAAACCTTTTTCATTGAAAATAATTTGAAACCTAAAAAGATGTCTTGAAATAATTTGAAAACTGTTTTCTATAAAGTGGATTTGAATTCTTATAAAGAAATATTGAAATCATTGAAATAATTTTCTTGGAAAATATCCTTTTGAAAACATATAAAGAAAGCTTTGAAAATCATTTCAAACACCTTTTAAACCTAAAGAATTGTTGAAAACCTTTTTCTTTTAAAACCACAATAAATAAATAAACCATAACATTAAGAAAACATTTTAATAAAAAATAAAATTGTAATCATACAAATGAATCTTCATATAATTGATAGTCAGGACAGTGGGTAAGTCCATACATACTGAACATTCCTTTTTCACATTAAAATTTTATAAAAATAATATGATGGAAAATTATAAGAATATTCCTTTTAAAATCATTTTTTAAAAAGGTAAAACAAGGGTAAAAATGTCATTTAAAAATTATAGGATAATTTTAAAACATCTTTCAAAACATTTTTAGAAAAGAAAAATTGAAAGGGCCTATATTTCTTACTGAAATGGCGAAATAAAGTCAGATTTACATAAATAAAATTCGTAATTATCATAAGTACCAAAGAGAAAAAATGGTACCATTTCTTTGATATATCATTAATAACATAAGGGTATAAAATTGTATGATATTTATTAAGATATGGATCATAAAAGTTCATGAATTGAATTAGATTCATGAATAATCTCGATAAATGATGAGATTAGAGAAATAAAGCATTACCACTTTGGTGACTTTGAGTCATAATACAATATAAATAATAACATTAAATGAATCCTAAAATATCTATAAAATAATGATATTAATGATATAACATATCAAAGTTACTATATACACCTAATATAAAAATATAGGTATATAACATGGCATGTATCTCAAATAAAGAAAATTGAGACAAAATTACTTTACCAATTTGGTAACTTTTGAACCATACCCCTCATGAAAGAAAGACAATCAGATGATTATTTAAATACCCATAAATTTGAATATATAAATCATATAATATGTTCATGGAAATTATATACATCACTCAAAATAAGTGAGTAGTGAATAAGGCATAATTCTCATAGAAATAAATATAAGACGAGAAAACACATATTACTTGAGTAACATTAGAATTGAGATCCCCATGAGAGAATAATATAATTTAAATATTTTAATATCATTAAATAAATTAAATTAAGGATGTAACATGTAATATGTCAATTTATAAACCAAAAAAATTAATAAAGAGTCAAATATGGTAAGTATCACAAGAAATAATAAGTGATATGAAATTCCCTTACCCTAAGTCTTTACTTTCTTTATACACGTTCAAACCTCTTATTCATTGGGTAACTCATTTTAGTTTTCATTAAATATCTTACATGGATGGGTTTTTTTCCAAATAGAATCGTATAGGATTAATTTATTGATTTTGGGAGATTATTTGAGAAAATTTTCGGTGATCCAATGGGATTCAAAGGTGTGAATAATGGGTAGGGGTGAGGGTCCTTTTATAGTGGAAGAGTGAAATTCTTATAAATTTTTTAAAAGAGAATTTAAATCTCTTTTTTTGATGTAATGTGGCTCCAATAATGGACCCAATTAAATAAATGGTAGAATATTTTAAAAATATGGCTCGCCAATGGCTTTTGGAAAAGTTTCTAGGTCATTTTAACCCTTATGTTTAAGGATTAGTTACTAGTTAAGTTAAATTTCCTCTTAATAATTATAATTAATTTTAATTACATTCACTAATATTTTTGGTGAAGACTAAGATAGTTTCATTAGAGACTATAAGTTTTTATTATTCCAAATATGGGATCTATTTTTTAAAATTCCAATAACATATGTGGTAGAAATTAATTTAAAATTAATCCTACAAACGGAATGCCAATGCGGGTTTCTAAAGAAAAAAAATTAAAATTTTGCTAAGTTTTTATATCTAATTTCAAATGGAAATTGATCCCAATGACAAAAGGTGGATTAATTGCAATATAATTGATATAATTATACTTTAAAAATAATAATAAATACAATTTAACTATGAAAATAAATTATGAAAAAAGAGGTTTTGAATTAAAATTCATTATTCTTCACTTTTTATCAAAAAAAAAACTGCACAGAAAAATATCAAAAAATAAACCGTAACTAATTTTTATGATTTTATTACAAAAATGAAGTTTATTTTGAACTATAAAATTTATAAAAGTTTCAAAATTTATATTTTAAATTGGTTCTCTATTAAAAGGAGGTAAAATAGAGTTTATAAAAATATAGGTTTTTATGTGTAATATTGGGTTTGTTCATATCATATACTAATAAAATATAGTCAATTAATGTAAAAAATTAATTGAATATATAAAATATATATTTAATTAATATAATAAATAAATAGTAATTAATTTAATTTATTAGGATAAAATTACTTTGTGAACATAAAAGTAGTTTTTATAAAAACATTCCCTTAATATTCAATTGGTTCTTCTATTCATTTATAATTATGTTTTTTAACTGATGAATTCAACCATTTATTTTCAGAATTTAGTTAATCATATTCATTAACTCAAACTTAACAGCTAGGTTATATCACATTATATTAATTAAAAATATTTTTAATAATTTATTATTATTCGGTAAAACCCGGCCTTGTATGTTACACAAGCCATCAAGGAAAGTTGGTCCTTCATGTATTGTAATCTAACCTCGGTGTTCCATGTAGATCAAGAAAAAAATTAACTTGCATGTAGCATACTATTGACTTTTGGTTTCATTTAACGCAATCTGAACATGGTGATTTGGTATAAAAAGGCTATATTTAGTGTTTCGTAAAATAGAAATAAAAAAAGATTAAATTAATTGGAAAAAAAATATTACATAAAATCTCTGGGTGTTACATTATACCCTCCTTAAAATGAATTTATCCCTCAAAATTCATCTGGTTTATCAAAGTTCTAACACTTGAAAGTTCCTTTCTTAGAAACCCACATCATAATAATCAATACTGAAACTTCATTTCAAAATGGAAAGTTGAAAATATAATTGTTACCCAATGTAATGCATAACTAGGTTTCTGCATAGAAGAGAATACGTGGGAAATAAAAACATGGACATGGAAGAGAAATCTAACTATTAAGCTATAATGGAGAATCATAGAAAACTTGGTCAAGAGAAAGTTTATGATCACAAATCGAAAAAACTTTGATGATCTGTGGGGCTATTTAATTCGTAAAAATGAAGGTACCAGGATAACATTTTTGGTTTCAAGGTACTTTTTTTTAAAGCTGAATAACCTTCAAAATAATATATACATATTTTATTTTATTTCATTACATATGTAGAATATCACCCATTGGTTATACATTGATCATTTTCTACTTTATCTCTTCCTCCAGGGAATGAAGTTAAATTTTTTATTATTGAAGAACTGATAGACCATGAGATCCGTATATAGAATGATAAGTTATTTCATTTTTTATTTGTTATAAAAAAAATTTATCACAAATTATTCACTATTTATAAATTCTCATGTGTTGAGATAATACTTTAATATCACAAGCTTCATCAAAAGTTTAACTTAAAATTTCCATAAATGGTTAACCCTATAACCCTTTATAAAGATAAAATTCAAAAACATGATAAAGAATGTCATGAAATCATCTTAACATTGATCCACCATATTTCAAAAAGTATCTCTTGGTTATCACATTCTAAATATGTGAATACCCTCACTAGATATTCTATACAAACATAGTAATAACATGAATAACCATAAATCCTTTTGTAAAACATGAATGATTCCTTATTCGGAAGATTATTGAATATATTTCGTAAATCCAATAAGATGTAAACTTAATCCATGATGACATATACCACTTTTTCAAGAAATCTGTTATCAGTTCTGAGGTAAAGAACACCGTCCAATTTACCTATTCATACGCAACACATATTTATCCAAACATTATTATATCAACATCGGGAATATGTTAAGGTTTATCTCCAATTAGTCGAAGTATCATCTTTCCATGAAATCACTTTTCCAACTCACCAGCACCATTCTAGAATATTAAATATGAATCATGTATTAAGATTCCTCAACATAAATCCAATAATTCTTCTGAAAGATATTGTAACCAATATAGTTATAACATCCCATACCTTTCATATTTCATTTGTGGTCTATTTATCTTCATAATTATAACCAATACAAGTACCACCTTCCTAATTATCATCATGGGATCTCTAATTAGAAAATAAATTTTTATAATGTCCATAATTTCCACATCTGAAAAATTCAATTTTAACTCAGATCCTTCTAGTTCCTGTAATTGAATAACACCTGAAATTATAGTGAGAGAAAAATTTATCATAGAAAAAACATTATATTCATTAAAAATGACTTATATAATTTACTAATTGTGACACCTACTTTTTTAGTCTATGAAACAATATGTTTATCCTAGGTTATTCATATTCATACTCTATTTAAATAATTCCTGATGGTTAATAACGTTTTTCTAATTCCCAAAGAATATCCCCCCTGATTGTCAAACTAGGTGAGAATTAAGGCTTTTTGTTAAGTACTAGGTTACACTAGAGCTAGGCCTGACATACCTTGTCCGAGTTGTTATTCAAAGGTATATATGTTTTAGAACCAAGTCCACTTGTAGTATCTATACTGGTATGTATTTCTAGGAAAACATTCAGTCTATCCTTTTCCGAAATTCTAGGACATTTTCCTGAACATTAACCCATCCTTAGACTCATCCTTAGATACATCCCTATACATATCCTTATAAATATCACTATGAATATCACTAATGTTTTTTAATCCTAGTTTCAAAAGATTGACTAATCCTTTATTTTTATACCAACTATAGTGACTCAATCGTAACATAAAATGATATTACATCAATTTCGATGAATATTATGAACATTACAAAATTACATTCTTGAGGACCATAATCATTTAGTGTCTTTGGAATCTTTGAACAAATTATTATAACTTGGTGAAATATCTTCAATGTTTTCCACAATGATATTCCACTTTAGTACTTTGTCTCAAATCCTTTATTCATAACCAAGGGAAAGGAAACATAAAAAGGGGTGATCCCAAATGCTCAATAATGGTAAAAAAACGAGACATGTATGCATGAACATGATTATAAGGGTATAATAATATGATCATGGCATTAGAAGATCATACTCTGCATAACAAAGATCATAAACATGAATCATGGAATAAATATTTTAATTTCCTAAGACATGAATCATATGGGAATCGAGAGAATAATAAATGAAATCATAATATAGGAATAAGACATGGAGATGTTGTATACACATAAGCATAGAAAATCCTACGTCATGGCTACCAACAATGACCTACATAACATTTTACGATTGGAATAGTCACCCATGTACCTATTTTTGGCTTGGGATTCTCTCTCGTGTACCCTATTTTCTCAGGTTTAAGATACCCTCATGTTTTGGGCATGGGATTCACTCCCATGTACCCTCTTGTTTCAGGTTTGGGATGCCATCCTGTATACCCTCTTGTTCTGTTCCTAAGATTACCTCTTGTTCTGAGCTTGGGATTCCCTCTCATATACCCTATTAAGCTCATAAAACCTTTATCATTGCCAAATTGATGGGATGGAGATATAGGTCCCACCCTTCCCATAATGAAATCATAAATGCATATTCAACAAGATAAAAAACTATCATCATATCACGAAACATGTGTGTTTTAATATATATTAATACATTTGATATATTAATTATAAAATGACTGAGAGACCCAAACATAACATCAAATTCCATCAAAAATCCACATATATATATAGAGATAGAAATATTCAAATTAATAAATACACAAAACTAAATTCATTAAACTAAGGGTGGATTGGTTTTTCATGGCATTAACCACCATTTGTTATTTCTCCAGATATTCAAGATTGGATACTAAGAGTGGAAATCCCAAAATAAAACATGAAAAGTTCAAAACTCTAGTAGAGAATAAAGAGAGAGAGATAAAACCATAAATGGGGAGGGAGGAGAAGATTGAGGTTCTCCCTACCAACCATTGTGATTTCCTCCTACATTAAGTATTAATTATGATGTTGAGGAGGAAATTGAATCACTATATGATCCTTGATCTCTTCTTCTTCTTTTGAATTACACTAGCATATTCTCCTCGATTAAAGGATTTTAACTTTTATCATCTTCCATGTCTTATACCATTGTATCTGTACAAAAAAATTGCATATAGAAGATCAATTTTTAATTTTGTATCAATGATATTTTAATTAAATGGATTCTTAAGAAATAAATCTCTCATAAAAAATCAACTTCAAACTATTTATCTATAAGAGAAAAAAATGAATTGATCTATCATAAAGGGAAGAGAATGTTACAAGAATATTTTATCATCTAACTCAGGTTCTTAAACTTGTAATGTGGGTGGAATAAGATTTACATTTCACTTATCTTTTTTATAATTCTATATAAATAGCTTTAAATTCCTTAACAATAGTGAAAAAATATTCATTTTTTACTCACTTATTAAAGAATTTTAAAATTATTTTTACATGAATATTCAATAGATATTCCCTATAAAAATCATATAAAAAATTAACAGTCCAAAAATATTAAAATTCAACATAAAATTCTTTTTTCCTATGAAAAAATATATATGCAATGAAGATTTATTTTTTAGTTTTTGAATTTCATAATTTTTTTTGAAAATAATTGTGTGAAAATGTATAGCCTCCTCCAAAGAGACGAAAAATTATTTGGAGGGTTTTTTCATGAATCCTTCTTTAATAAATTCTTATTTTACTAAGAATGTAGCATAGTTCACATCTTAGAGTTGATCCCTCAAAGAGGCCACCCATAGCCACTAATTTTATATTACCATTATTCATTACTAAAATATACTAAAAAGATATATACTAATATAGTGAGGGATTTAAATATTAATAATATATATATTATAATTAAACAAAAAACTATGAATACAATGAACAAAGAAGTTAGTAAATTGGAAATTGATGTTCTTAGGAGTTCAGGATCAAGTAATCATTGTTCTTAAAATACAATTCTCAATAGTCTATTCAATGTTGAGATAAATAAATTTAAATGAACACCTTATTAGTGGAATATTTATAATACTAAAATAATACCTCTATAGATAGTATAATATCCCTCACTTCATCGCCACAATTCTACTCCATTTTATGAAACATTATAATGGTGAAGGAGAGTAAAATAGATGAACGAAAAGAATAAAAATATATTAGTGAAAAGTGAGTGATCACATAACCTAATAAATTTAACCACCATTTAAATATTACTATAAATTAAATAAATATATTAAATCTCAAATAACTCAAAGTATAACACTACTCCATCCCTTTGAACAATATTTGAAGTTATTTCACCATTTATATGGTTATAAAATTCAAAAAGGGAGAAAACAATAGAAGATAAGGTAGAAAAATAATTGGAGAAGAAAAAACTAATATATATAAATATATATATATATTAATGCATATGAATATTAAAATATAAAACTCCTCATACTTATAAATAATGGATAATATTTTCAAAAGATGTGAAAAAAAAATGAGGTATTACGGGTGGGTGGTTTCCCTCCAAATGAATCCTCTAAATATCTATTCCAATTTGACCTCATAAATGGAAGAATCAATTATGTATATTTGAATGTAGTTATTCTTATATATCTTGGTTGCCCAGCAATAAAATTTGTTCTCTATTTGATTTTTTCATCTATTTTTATGACTAAATTACTGAAGAAAACATTTCTGGCTTAGCAGACTATTTGAATTCTAATTCTACAGTTTCCCATGAATTTATAGCCTTGTAAAATGTTTAATTGTGATTGAAAATAGTAAAAGAAAATTTTCCTTGAAATTTTTTCCATCTTAATTTAAACCATAATCTTATTTGGACTTTTAGGTCTCAACATCAAAGAATTTTAAAACTATGTACAAATTTCAAGGACCCACTTTTAAGATTGATTTGAGACTTCATTGGTTGGATTAAAAAGTTATTTTATTATAATTAAATGTATACCATTAATCATATAATCCCAAAAATTAATTTTTCAATATTTTGTTGGGTAAAAAAATTATGTCTAAAGTATAAAAGTGAATAAACATCAGAAGTAATACCGTTTTCACAACAATTCCTAAAATATTATTAGAAACTAAAAATGTTACAATTACCCTTAAAATGAATATTGGTGGGATTGATATAATTAAATTATAAAATAAAATATATGAAATTATGTACTTTATCAATTCAAAATTAAAACGACTATTCATTAATGGAATTTTTAGAAGAGTTTGAGCATCCATTTTTATACTCCTGATCTCTAAAAACTTAAGTGGTGAGCAATGCATGGCTGAGGTAAAATAAAGAAATCTTCAATTCTTTGTCATAAAAAGTTTGTAAATTGTTCATGATATTATATTCAATTATCTATCTTAGGTCATAATGAATTAAAGTCGGTAAAACATTGCCTCATGATTCTTAAAGATTTATCTATCTCATTTTCATCAACATCTTAGGGAACAATAGGTGTTTATAGTGGAATGATCATATATTTCTCATAAAAATGGGGTTTTTTAGTCCAAAACCACAATTTCATGATGAAAATAATCATAGAACAATGTGATTTTATACTATATTCTAAGAAATTTATCCCACATCAATATTTCACTTTATTAAGTCCCTTATTCATATATATGTTCTCTCTGGACCCCAACTATTATTCTCCCACATTTCACCCCATTCTATTGAATAAACATTACTTCTATATTTTTGTTTCACTTCCATACATTATTCCTATTTCTATTCAGGTGGGATGGGTATCGGGGTATATTATTGAATCTAGTGACTAATTTTAACATTGGTGTTCATGTGTACACATGATGTAAGATCCCAACCTTTTATTGGAGATATCTCAAGCTCATTTTTAGATAATTGTTTTCATTTATTTGATTTTATGTTATTTAGGTTTTATTGTGACACCCCAAGACTTTAAAATATATTACTTTTAGAATAAATATAATTTTTTGGATGGAATTATTTATACCTAATGTTAAAAATACACTACAAATGAAACTGAATTAACTTGTGTTACACGCATGACTGAGTTTTACTATCTTTTAATGGATAAATTATTATAAAACTAAATTTTTACACATTTATGAATTTTATTTTTTAAAAAACATCATTTTATAATTCATAATGTTGAAATTATATTAATGTCATTTTTTGGTATTTTTCTAAGTAACTTTATTTTGTGATGAACAGTAAAATTACTGCAAGTTAGTTAAAAACAACATTTTCATTTAAATAATTATTAATGTAATATTATATTTTATATTTTTTTAAAGACACATTAGATAAATTATACATATAGTTGTTTAATTAATTTCATTAGATACAATTTTAATTTTAAATTGAATATAAAAACTTACAAAAAATTTAAATTTTTTCTACTTTAAAAACCCGTTATTTTTCTATGTCTGCGGGATTAGAGTTAATCTTAATTTTCCCACTTCTGTGATTTGAATTTTGAAAATACAACATACAATGATGTAAATAGTATGGTATTTTTTTCTAATAAGATATAATTAATTGTTTTGGCCAAATATATTAGTGAATTTGATTAATATCAATTATAGTTATAAAGGTATGATTATGCTTAATAAGGGACTAAACCTTAATATTATGGACCAAAATGACATATAAACTTTTCCAAAATCCATTGTATGCCAATACTTTGACAATGTACCCACTGTTTTTGAAATATATGGGTTATTGAAATATTATTAAATCAAAGTGACCAATAATAAAGCTTAACTAAGGAAAAATACAAAAAGGGAACTTTCCTTACCTTTAACATTTATAAAATTTTGAGATATGTACAAAATATCATATTTTCGGTTATACCTATAATTTTATAATATAGATGGTTTATTTTTATCATAATAATTTATCAATGATTTTTAGAGATTGTTTAGTTATTTAAAATTATTAAGAAACGTAAATATAATGATTATTTAGTTAATAATTAACTAAAATAAATGATACTATAAATATTAAAAGTGAAATTAAAAGATTGAATTATTTTATTTATTTATTTTTTTAGATGTATATATCACGATAAAAAACTGTAAACCTAATATATTTGAATTCCAATATAATTTTTGATATTTTAAAATTTACAATAAATAAATAATGTCAAAATTGACATTATTTTTATTTTTCAATAAATAAATCTTATTAAAAGAATTAAACTTAATAAAAATTCAATATTATACCAAGTTATTTTTAATTTTTAGTAAATATTAAATATGGTCTATTACTGGACCAATTAATCTTTTATAATTGACATATTTACCCATATATGTAAAAATTATGTTAATATGATTGGGGTTCAAGTAATGTTTTAGCGCGTCACATGGGCTTGTTTTAAAATTAATTTCTAAAACACATGGGAATTTTATTTTATATAATATATATAATATTAAAAATAAATTGGATCTATATTTTCTAATAAATCTCACATTAATTTATTCATAATGGTTAAATTAATTAGATTAGAAAACAACATAATTTAAAGAAAAACCAAAATGATTTAAATTTGGGAATCATAGAAGTTAAGGAACCAAATTATTAAAATGCACGAATTTTTGTGTGTATGAAGTTTTTATATACCATTATTATCATTTACTAAATTATTTGTCCATTTATAGCCACTTTTAATAAGGTAGACCACCCATTATTGAATGCCTTTTGGTATTTACAAAAGTGCCACTCCCCCTCCACTATAAAAAGGAAAGAACTCTACCCCTTACTCACATATCTCATGCCACATTTTATGGTACAAACTCTATAAAAATAGTCTCCCAACATACCTCCCCTAGACCAAGAGGCGTCCCCTTCGGCAGAAAACAATCCAAGGAATATTTTGGTTTAAATGGAAAGAAGTTACCTGATTAAGAGGTAACACCTTCTCTCATGCTTTATAATTTCATTTCCATTATTCACTCCATATAATCATGATATTCTATGATTACATAAAAACCAGTATATTCAATATACTAGCACTTTTTATGCTGATGGTTTGACCTAAACTTACACATACCTCCATCTACTGGGTAACGAACATACTATTTCTATGTACGGTGAACTACTACCTCATTAAAACATTGATTTTTCAATTTCCCCTACCATATCTCATGTTTCCATTATGATGGAAAAAATATTTATATATAATATATATATTATTTATAATGTCTTCATACTTTTTTAATTTTTATTTTTAACATACCTTTATTCTTTCCAAGTTGTGTAAATATGATAACTTCATTTGCGGAAATGGGGACTACCGCCCCCTCAAAGCGATATAAATCGTTCATACCATACATGGAACATATAAAGGATGGTGTTAACAAAACAATTTAACATATAAAATATAGATATTATACTTAAATTATAATAATGATATTTATCATTTAGCTTTCATTGTTTTAATACAACAATGAAAGGAAAGTATTGTTCATGTATACGTACGACCTATCGTCTCTTGAACGGTGCACTTCATTTCGAATCTCCAAATATTACAGACTATTCTAAATACATATTCACTGAATATTTAAGATAATTTATTCATGTTTTAAATTATTTATATTATTAAAATAGGATATATTTAATAAAAACCATAATTAACAAGTCAAAATTTACTAGAGAAAACTAAGAAATTTACACCAGAAATTGTTAAAAAATGGAAAAGTGATAACAAATGTGTAATATAATATTGTAATAAGTTAATATATGATATTATAAACAATAATATGGTTTTATTAATATTATTAAAACATTTTAAAACACTATACATGAGGCTAAAGTCCAGCAAACAGAAATAAGGATAAGGTAATGGATTTCTGTCTCAATTTTTACATTAGTGGGATAAATGTCATATTCACCACTTACTTCATTTTTGTGGTGTATCTACTGATAATTTGGATATATTATTGGATATGGTGTCCTAGAACCAACTACTTTGTACTTTATTCATTAATAAAATCCTTATCACATCTTTATTGTTCTTCTGCGTGAAAATGCATGTGATAATGTCCTTAGGATAGTTGTTGCATTAAAGGGTCATAGCAGATCCCTGCTATGATGAGAACCCGGAAGTGCCATAACACTATTCTTGAAAGTATGTTCTATGTCCGGATGACATTATTTGAGGGTCACAAATAATACAGGTCATTAGGGGTGATTACTCATAAAACTTTGAGGAACCTTCTCATAGTGTGTGCCCTTGGTAATATCCAGGAGGATATTATGAGAACGAGACCCGCCAGTAGGAAATCCACATTTCATAGTGTCTTTGGATGTTCCCTTCTGCAGATGTGTGTATTAGTCCTTAGACTTTAATATTATTATTAATGGGTATTACAACTCGCGCACTAAGATGTATTGATGAAAACTATGACGACACACTTTTTGCAGTGAGGTAGGATACGTTGGGTGTGTCATGAGTAATATTGCATTAATAGATAATGAGAGAAAGTATTTGTCCCTTCTATTCTATAACGGAAGTAGATATCTCAGGCCCTTTCATGGAATTGATATAGCCTACATAAATCCATGGCCATGGTAAGGTATGGGCGAGTTCAATTCCGGGAAGTCAAAGAAAGAATAATCAAGCACATGGGTTGATGGAACTAGCATGCAACCCACTTGATTAGAGATATCGACAAAAATGGATTATATTACAATGTAAGCGTTCGTAGGAGATGACATGTCATTGTAGCATTAACTTCTTTCTCTATGGGTACATTGGCGTGTTGCTCGACGCTAACCTTGGACTTTAGGTAGGCTTCGCCTAATGCCATTGAGAAAGAGGCCTAGAGTGTCACACACTAAGTGTGCCCATGTATCTCAGTTAAATATTAATTTAACAAGTTGAATAAAGATTATTCCCGGTTGTGGTTTAATAATTATTCAAGGATGTCTGATTGCATTTATTTCGACACTAGTTGTTCAAGAGAATATATTGTGGGTGAAATAATATATATATTTATTTATTAGCGAGTAACGCAGTAACATTTAATTAAGAAATAAATAGTCATTACTCAATGTCTAATAAATATAGTGGAGGAAATAAATAAAACTGAAAAAAAAAGTACACGTCGTGTATATTTATATATACCCGCCATGTAGTTTGTTTTTCAGGATTCGTGAGAATATGTTGTTTATTTAATTAAATGATATTAAATGTAATACGTTGGATGCATGTCAAGTAATAATGATTGTCAACTGTCATTATTAAGACATGGGGTATTACTAATAATTAAATGAAATGATTAAATTTTTATGAGCAATTAATTTATTTTGTTATTCTAATTTTTATAAATCCTAATTACATTATTCTCAAAGAGGATAGCCATTTTGGTTGTGCACAACGGATTGGAAATACTCTCAAGCCAAGAGAGAATTCCCTTTCCACCAAGAACGCTTTCAAGTTACGAAAGCAAGATCCTCCATCAGATCAAGGCAATTGAAGACGGACATCACAAGCGAAGGATCTTCCACGATAGAACCTGGAGTTCCCTTCGGTGACGTCTGGAGATACATGGAAAACGTGTGGATCCCCGCAAGAGGAATCCTGCACTTGGATTCTACGATGCAACGATGGATCACATGATCGTGACCGGAGGCATCAACGAAGAAAGAATTACATCGAGGTAATTCTTATGAATTAATTAAATTAATTATAGTCAACATATGATGATCCTCCTCAAGGGTTCCAGGACTCTTCTTTTCTTTTCATTCTTCGTTCTATTCCAAAGATTCGGCGTTTTATATCGTGAAGAATCTCAGATTGAACGTTGTTTAACGTTAAAATTAATGTTGGGCAAACCCACCAACGTGCTTCCGCTGTGCCCGGAACCTACAAGTGATATCAGAGGTGTCATATCGTTGATTATAATTATTTAGTTTTTCATTGGTGATTTACGCATTTAATAATTTAGTTGTTTCAATTCATGTTTAATCATTCTGGAAATCTGAATACCGAGATCCATTCCTCCTCCCTTGTTTCTCATTCACCTCATAAAAATGAATTTTTCTTTTAATTTTGATTAAAATAAAATAGAGGAACTCATCCGGAGGATCCAAATGTTTTTGTCCGTATAACACCCGAATACACGGCGTGTATTCGGAGTACACGCCGTGTAGTCTAGGTTCAATGCATTGACCGATCTGCCAAATCAGGCCGTGTATTGTTGTAATTTAGGACACTGTGTGTTGACCAAAAATAGGTGGCACACTGTTGTCATATTACACGCCATGTGGTCCAACTGAACACGGCATGTAGTCCCTTCGGGTTCGGGTTGGGCCGTGTACCCCGTACACGGATTGCCTAGCAGGAAACCGTGTAACGTGAAAACTACAGGGTGTGTGTCCACTGAACACGCCGTGTACTCCGAAAATTTCCGAAGTACATTAACATGCAATGTCCTCGGGCGTGTACTTCGGATGGACGGTGAATAAAAGTACATGTCGTGTAGCCGGAAATACACATCGTGTACTCACCCAAATTACGCAGATTTATTAAAATTTAATTATTATATTATACAAACCCTTGAGGCGTGTACCATAGTGAAAGCGTAAAGCTGAGGCACAACATGTGATATGTGTTTTTTATATGTGTGTTTAATTTAACATCTGCGTAATGAAAGGGAATTCACCGAGTTGCCTCCAAGGTACAAGTTACGTACAAGGATAATTTTAAATGAATTTATTTGTTTAAAACTATGATGGATGAGAATCTCAAGGAAGTTTATAAAAGGGTTTAAGATAAAAGGATTGATTAATTAAAGATAATTAATTAATTAGATCATGATTTATCTTAAACAAGAACGATTAAAGAATTGAAAGCTAGTTTTATTTATGCGTAAATATCGTTTCATGTGTGGATGATCCTGAGCTAGACTGAGACCTTTGTATGTGAATGGTTTCTTTTAATTTATTTATTTAAATTAAATTTGTTGGCATGTGAGCCATCTCCTCATTAATATATAGGGAATGCGTTCCCAAGGATTCTTTTATGTAAAAACCCCTTTTTACCCCTCACCTGCGTGTGAGATAAATGCATATGTAATGGATGGAGCTCCCAAGCAAGTGGAGGCGGCTCAAGTTAGGAGCCGAGGTGAAACCAATCCAAGGAGATACGTAGGTGGATAGGTGGAAAGGTGTAAACATGAACCCTCAAGGTTCAAGGTGTTTCTCTCCTAGGTCTTGGGTTAGTTTATCAACCACTAGATAAACTAACCAATAGAACAAGATCATGATCAAACCATTTATTTTATTTCTATCATTTGCATGGTTTATTTATTGTGGGTGTGTTGTCACGATCACACAATTAATGAATATAACAAGCATGCAAGATGGAAATAAAATAAAAACCGGTTTATATGTAAATATTATCTTAGACATGGTTAATCACTTAAGTATATCCCAATAAATATTAACAAGCATGTAATCAAAGATAATAAAATGACAACTTACGAATAAGGATAAAATACCTCAAAAGAAATATTAAGTCGATATAGCCTTCCATAATCTTGGTTAGAATCAAACAATAGTTCAAAGTGCTTCACCAACCCTAGTTGGGGTGCTTTCAATTATCAGGGAATTATAATTCAAGGTTTTGGGTTTACTTGACTTGGTTCGCATTAAGGGTTGACTTCCACAGCAGGACTTCATGTGACCAAGAGGCAAAGGTTAAGGAAATCCAAAATAAAAGGATTTCAGGATTGGGGAGTCCACTCAGCGGATCAAGGAGCTGCGAGTTAATACAGTTGGCATTTGGAATGCCTACCTAAAACCCTTCAAGTTGCTTGACCAACCCTAGTTGGGGTAATGCAAAGGTAAATATGGATCCTTGCCACTAGAATATTCAAGAAACAGAATATTCTAAAGTCAATGGTGAGGGCTATTGGATTTCGATAAAATAGTGGGAGACTAATAAGTATTAATTTATTTATTTGTCTCATTTTTGTAATAAAGTACTAAACCTTTGCTCATCTTAATTTGTATAAATGGGAAGAAAACGGGCGTCAAACATATCATTTCACACCACACTCGAGAAGGAAAACCTTCTCACCGGCACCAATTTCCAAGTGTGGCAGAGGTGTTTACGCGTCGTCCTTCGCCACGAAAGGAAATTGTATGTGCTGGAAGAGCCTATTCCAGTTGCGCCTGGGAAAGAGGCTAGTGATGAGGAATTATCTCACTACCTGAAACACATGGATGATGCCACAGATGTCCAGTGTTTCATGCTATCGACCATGTCTAATGAGCTCTTGAAGCAACATGAAAACATGGACGCGTATTGCATGATGTCTCACCTTAAGGATCTATACCAAGAGAAGGCGAGACAGGAAAGGTATGATATCTCTAATGCTTTGTTCACCATAATTCTTGGAGAGTCTATGCCAGCCGGGCCTCATGTAGTCAAGCTTATTGGCTACATTGAATGCCTGGACATCTTAGGGATTAAATTCCCAGATAAGTTGCGTACAGATCTCATCCTATCATCACTGCCCAAGACCTTCTCTAGCTTCATTGTCAACTATAATACGAGCAGAAATGAGAATATTCTATCGGATCTTCTGACATTGATTCGCCAGGTTTATAAGGACATGGGTCGTGACAAACCACAGTCCTTATGGTAAACAAGAAAAGGAAGGACAAGGAAAAGGGGCCAAAGACTTATAAATGGTCTGAAGCCCCCAAGCATCGTCCCTCCAAGAAGGGGAAGATCCAAAGGCAGGGCATGGAATGGGAGGTAGTATGTTTTGCATGTGGCAAGCAGGGCCACTGGAAGAGGAACTGCACCCAGAATCATGGGGATGCTAATGGTGTGTTTGTTATTGAGTGCAATCTTTCTATTTCTACACATTGGGTATTAGATATAGCTTATGGGGCTCACATCTGTATTCAAATGCAGGAACCAAGTAGATTTAGAAATATTTCCAGAGGAGAGGTGGATCTTCGAGCTGCCAATGGCGCAAGGCTGGCTGCGTTGGCTATTGGCGACTACCACCTCTCATTGCCAATTGGCATGATTTTGGTTTTACAAAACTGTTATTTTGTGCCTAGTGTTACCAAGAACATAATTTTTGTATCTTGTTTGGATATGGATGGATTTTTTTCAGGTTTGGAAATAAGGGTTGTCTCTTTTATAATAACAACGTATGTTATGGTATGAAACATTTAAATAATGGTTTGTATGTATTAAATTACGAAAACCATGTTTTGGAAATCAATAACAAAACAAATTCACATGACTCATACATCACCTAGTTGTGGCATCACCATCTTGGTCATGTTAATGAGAAGTGTTTGACAAAGCTCTGTCAAGATGGCTATTTAGACTCTATTGAGCTAAAACCATTTGATAGATGTCACGCTTATTTACAAGGTAAAATGACCAAGCTTCCTTTTGGTGGACATGGTGAAAGGGCCACAGTGCTTCTAGGATTGGTACACTTGGATGTATGTGGACCATTTCTAGTAGAAGCTAGAGGTGGATATTCTTACTTCATTACTTTTACTAATGATTTCAGTAGATACAGATTTGTCAACTTAATGAGGTATAAGTTAGAAGCCTTAGAAAAATTTAAGGAATTCAAGAACGAAGTAGAGAATCATCTTGGTAAAAAGATAAAGAAGCTTCGATCAGATCGAGGCGGATAATATCTGAACCAAGAGTTCATCGATCTTCTACGGGAGTCTGGGATTCTATCTCAGCTCACTCCTCCTTATACACTATAGTGGAATGGTGTTAGTTAAAGGAGAAACCGCACCTTGTTAAACATGGAGAGGTCAATGATGAGTCATGTGGATCTTCCATTATCCTTTTGGGGATATGCATTACAAGTTGCAGCATACACATTAAACCGAGTACCAACTAAGGGGAAAATGGAATTCCCTCCGAGTTATGGAATGGAAAGAAACCCATTTTGTTTCATACATGTGTATAGGGATGTGAGGCGTTTGTTAAGGCCTTATCAGGAAACAAACTAGCACCCTGGGGCATGAAGTGTATCTTTATAGGATATCCTAAGGAAACGAAAGGATATTACCTATATAACCCTCAAGACAAGAAAGTGACTGTCACCAGACAAGCCGTCTTTATTGAGAGGGAGAACATCCTCAAGAAGGATAATGGGACATAGGTTGACTTCGACGAAGTTGATGCTCAAGATACACAAGAGTTGTTACAGGAACAAGTTCCACAGGTCCCTGTGGAAGAGGTTCCAGAAACACAAGTACTGTGTAGGAGCTCAAGAGAGGTATGGGAACCAGAGAGATTTGGTTTCCTAGTCACTGAGGATGGTGAATCATTATTTTTGGACAATTATGAACCTCTCTCCTACAAGGAAGTAGTAGAAAGCTCAGAAGCTTCAAGATGGCTAGAATCTATGAATTCTGAGATGGATTCCAAGTATCAGAACCAAGTTTGGGTTCAGGTCGATGAGCCAGTTGATGTAAATCCTGTTGGATGCAAATGGGTATTTAAGAGAAAGCTGGACATGGAAGGTCAAGTTAACACCTATAAAGAAAGGCTAGTGGCTAAAGGATTTAGACAGTATCAAGGAATTGAATATGATGAATCCTTTTTGCTAGTTTCCATGTTTCAATCCATAAGAATCATATTTTCCATAGCAGCTTACCATGACTACGAGATTTGGCAGATGGATGTCAAAGTGGCTTTCCTTAATGGTAACCTTCAGAAAGATGTCTATATGACACAACCAGAAGGGTTTGTGACACCAGGTAAAGCCAAACGGGTTTTCAAGTTGCAGAAATCCATTTATGGACTAAAGAAATCATTCAGGTCATGGAACATTCGATTTGATGAAGCCATAAAGGAATTTTATTTCATTAAGAACTAATGTGAGCCATGTGTTTATAAGTGGTTTAATGGGAATGTGATCTTTATCCTAGTAGTATATGTTGATGACATATTGCTTATTGGAAACGATGTACCACCCTTACATTCAGTTAAGGACTGGTTGAACAAATGCATCTCCATGAAAGATTTAGGTGAGGCAGCCTACATTCTAGGGATCAAGATCATTCGTGATAGATCCAAGAGGCTTCTTAGACTAAGTCAGGGTACATACATTGACCAGATACTAAAGAGATTTAGTATGGAACAATCCAATAGAAGATTGGTTCCAGTGTCACAAGGCTTGCATCTTTCTATGAAAATGTATCCTCAGACACAACAAGAGAAAGATAGGATGAGAAAGATCCCATACACCTCAACTATAGGATTCTTCATGTATGCCATGTTATGTACCAGGCTTGATGTTGCCTATGCACTGAGCATGGTTGGAAGATATCAAGCAGATCCCGGGGAACAACATTGGAATATTTTTAAGACTATCGTTAAGTATCTGAGAAGAACTAAGGATATGTTCCTGGTGTATGGAGGAGATGAGGAGCTTGTCATCAGAGGGTATGTTGATGCTTGTTTTCTGACAGGTCATAATGATCTGAAGTCACAATCTGGATATGTTTTCTGTCTCAATGGAGGAGCTATGAGCTAGAAGAGTTCAAAGTAGCTAGTTTTCACGGATTCTACAATGGAGTCCGAGTATATAGCGGCTTCTGATGCAGCCAAGGAAGCCGTCTGGATTCGGAACTTTTTCCAAGAGCTAGATGTGGTGCCTACCAGTAAAGATCCCATTATATTGTATTGTGATAATACTGCAGTGGTGGCTCTTGCAAAAGAACCAAGGTCACATCAACGGAAAAAGCACATACTCTGGAAGTATCACCTCTTGAGGGATTTCTATCAGAGGGGTGAAGTTGCAGTGAGCAGAGTATCCATGGAAGAGAATGTGGCGGACCCCATGACTAAAGGCCTATCTCAGCAGAAGCATGAATATCATGTGAGAGCTAGTGGGTTAAAGGTTGTTAGCAGTTGGATCTAGTCCAAGTGGGAGTCCATTAGATTTGGTGTCCTAGAACCAACTACTTTGTACTTTATTCATTAATAAAAGCCTTATCACATCTTGATTGTTCTTCTGCGTGACAATGCATGTGATAATGTCCTAAAGATAGCTGTTGCATTAAGGGTTCATAGTGGATCCCTACTATGATGAGAACCCAAAAGTGTCATAACACTATTCTTGAAAGTGTGTTCTATGGACGGATTATATTATTTGAGGGGCACAAATAATACAGTTCATTAGGGCTGATCACTCATAAAACATTGAGGCACCTTCTCATGGTGTGCACCCTTGGTAATATCCTGGAGGATATTACGAGAACGAGACCTGCCAGTAGGAAATCCACATTTCATAGTGTCAATAGATGTTCTTATCTGTGAACATGTGTATTGGTCCTTAGACTTTAATATTATTATTAATGGGTATTACAACTCGCGTACTTAGATGTATTGACGAAATTGTGACAACACACTGTTCGCAGTTAGGTAGGATATGTTGGGTGTGTCACGAGTAATACTGCATTAATAGATAATGCGAGAAAGGATTTGTCCCTTCTATTATATAACGGAAATAGATATCTCAGGCCCTTTTATGGAATTGATATATCCTACATAAATTCATTTCCATAGTAAGGTATGGGCGAGTTCAATTCCGGGAAGTCAAAGAAATAATAATCAAGCACATGGGTTGATGGCACTAGCATACAACCCGCTTGATTAGAGATATCAAGACAAAGGGATTATATTACACAGTAAGAATTCGTAGGAGGTGACACGTCATTGTGGCATTAACTTCTTTCTCTATGGGTGCCTTGGCATATTGCTAGACGTTAACCTTGGACTTTAGGCAAGCTCGGCCTAATGCCACTGATAAAGAGGCCTAGAGGGTCACACACAAAGTGTGTCCATGTATCTCAGTTAAATATTAATTTAACAAGTTGAATAAAGATTATTCCTAGTTGTGGTTTAATAATTATTCAAGGAAGTCTGATCGCATTTATTTCGACACTAGTTGTTCGAGAGAATATATTGTGGGCGAAATAATATATATATTTGTTTATTAGCGAGTAACGTAGTAACATTTATTTAAGAAATAAATAGTCATTACTAAAGGTTTAATAAATATGGTGGAGGAAATGAATAAAACTAAAAAAATAAAAATACACGACGTGTATATTTATATATACACACCGTGTAGTTTGTTTTTTGGGATTCGTGAGAAAATATTGTTTATTTAATTAAATGATATTAAATGTAGTACGTTGGATGCATTCCAAGTAATAATGATGGTAAACTTTCATTATTAAGACATGGGGTATTACTAAGAATTAAATGAAATGATTAAATGATTATGAGCAATTAATTTATTTTATTATTCTAAGTATTATAAATCCTAATTACATTATTCTCAAAGAGGATAGCCATTTTGGTTGTGCACAATGGATTGGAAATACTCTCAAGCCAAGAGAGAATTACCTTTCCACTAAGAACGCTTTCAAGTTACGAAAGCAAGATCCTCCACCGAATCAAGGCGATCGAAGACGGACATCACAAGTGAAGGATCTTCCACGCTAGCACCTGGAGTTCCCTTTGGAGATGTCCGGAGATACGTGGAGCATGTGTGGATCACCTCTAGAGGAATCCTGCACTTGGATTCTACAACGCAATGATGGATCATAGGATCGTGACCGGAGGCATCAATGAAGAACGAATTCCATCAAGGTAATTCTTATGAATTAATTAAATTAATTATAATCAACATATGATGATCCTCCTCAAGGGTTCTGATACTCTTATTTTCTTTTCATTCTTCATTTTATTCTGAAGATTCGGCATTTTATATCATGACGAATCTAGGATTGAACATTGTTTAATGTTAAAATTAAAGTTGGGCAAACCCACCAACGCGCTTCCGTTGCACCCAGAACCTACATATATTATATCATTAATTATTTTATTTTCATGGTATATAGATTTTTCATTTTATTATAATCACTTTTGGGTCTTTCTATTCATATGTAATGGAAGTTTGTCTCAATTTACATTCCATTGAGACTTATTTGTTATTATGTTCCAATTCAGTTTTATGTGGTTTATATACTGCATTTTCATGTTATATCATGAGTTATATTATTCTCATCATATTATAAGTTTCATTTAATGTCATACATTTTTGGATATTATGATTCAAATGTTTAAAAATGGTATGGGACACTTTTTAAGGTTTAATGATTATCCCTCTTGAGAATGTTCTTAAGAGGTTTCTTTAAAATCTCCCTTAATTTTGATATTGTTAAAATTTTATTGAAACAATAAATTTATTTTAATAATTTATCTTTCAAAATTTAATTAAATATACATGTCATTTTACATGTATGTGGTTATTTCCTAAACCATATCGAATTTTTCATACGGTGTTGACTTCAAAAGTTTATGATTCTTGGCATGATGTCGGGACAATATTATATTCTTGTATGAAAACATAATAGTATAAGATTCTTGGAATGAAGAATTAAAGGTATTATATTCTTGGAATAAAGACTTCAAATTCTTATATTATTTTCATGAAGCCTTTAAAGTATTATATTCTTGGCATGAACCCTTGAAAATATTAGATTCTTGGAATGTGGTGTTGAAGTATTACATCCTTGGCTCAAAACCTCAGATGTATGTTATAGATATCCATAGTCATGAATTTTATTAAAATATTTTCAGTTATTTTTTATCCTTGTGATTTTGTGTCAACTTATCTATAGATTTATTCTATTCTCAGTTTATTGATTAAGTGGATTGGGTTTTAGATTCAAACCTTTCCATATTCATTTTTTTATCTGGTAATTTGAATGAAATTGTTTATTTATGACACCATGTTAATTTATTCTTATTGATTCATTATTAATTCTACTTTACATACCCTTACTGAGAATTTTAGCTCACCCTTTTTATGTTTCTTCCCCTAGTTTATGAATAATAAATCTTTGAATAAGAATTCAAGGAAGATGTTTATTTCATTTTATTATGTATCATGTGTGTATTTCCTATTTCCAAATGTATTATCGGTATAATGTTTGTAATATATATTTCCAAGACTTTTAAACTGAATGTCCCATCAGGATTTTATTCCTTATAATCATGTCGATGTAATGTATTAATACACGGACTTTGGGCTTATGGGATTAGTACATTACAGTTGGTATCAAAGGAAGTTTAACAAAAAACATGGAAACTAGATTTAGAAAAATAAGATTTAATAGAACAACCCTAATATAGAAATTTAGTATGATTGTATAAGTACATCCTAGAATTTTGGTAGAGTAGATATTGTATGGTAATTCCTAGAAATAAAACCATGTCAAGATGATATAAGTGGACGTGGTTCTTGCACAAATATACCTAGGAGTAACAACTCTGACAAGATGCTCCATGCCTCAATCGGGGTAACCTGGTACATGACAATGGGCCTTACTACGCAACAAGTTTGGCACTTCCATGGGATAGTATTAGGATAGTTCAAATTTGATTTACCTACCATTATGAAGTATTTTGATGTAACGATTTCCCTAAAGAAGACAAAGTTTATAGTTATAGGATTTACGAGGCATAAATTTATGTTATATGCTATACCATTTTTATAGTTATAAGAAGTTTAGAATTTTATGAGCTAATATAGTTTATGTAAATGTTTATAAATGGAGCCTAAAATAATAAATTAGAACTCCTCTAATGTACGTGATAAAAATAGAGTGAATGATCATATCATTAATTATCTTCACCCAATATTTGTAAGGGAAATAGTCCCCCATGTATTTTCATCATATGAGGAAATAGTATCATTTGTTAAAAATAAAAGTAAATATTTCTCCAATTCCTATAGCTTTTAAGGGAAGAAGATTATGGAAGACAAAAATATGGATAAAGGGAAGAAGGGAAAGAAAGATTTTCCCACATCTGATAACTGTGGAAAGAATCACCCTAATAAAATCTTGAAGGGAATGGTAGTTTGTTATAAGTGTGGATAAAAAGGACACCAAGTTTGTGATTACAAGGGTAAGAAAAAGGTTTCTAATGTTTAATTCTTTCACTATAAGGATATGGGGCACTGAAAATTAATTTCCCAAGAGTCAAAGGAATATACCTCAAATGATTCTATTGGATAATGATCAAGTGATTCTACTAACTTATATACATAGAAATGATTAATATATCTTCTCGATAATTATTTCATTTGAAAATTTTATTATAATTGTAATGGTTATAAGAATTATGGAAGATATGAGGATTATACTATAGTACATTTCCACTAAGGATTTGAGATCATATATTTAATGGTACCAAGAAATGTTATTCAGTAAAAAAGTTACAATTTTCAGAAAAAAAAATTATTGAGGGAAATAAAACCCTTAATATATTCTTGATTTCCAGATAATGATGAAGAAATGAATTATTAGATGAGTTCTAAATACCCTATAATTGATTAATGACTTTTGGAGAAGTGGTATATGATATCATTGATGGAGTTTACAACACTTTTGGATTTAAGTAACATATCCAATAACATGTGTCTTACTTAAGGAATAAGAAAGAACGAATGTTTTCAATAAGGTTTTATGGTAATTATAATTATTACCAAATTTCCAAAGGATATATAATGATGTTATTCACATGTTTGGAAAATGAAAATTAAAAGCTGCTTCATGTTGATTAAAGGATAATGATAAATTCACTTTGGAAGTTCAGTGACTTTCATTCATAAGTGATTGGATCGAAATCTGTTGAAAAATTTAACCATTTATAAAATGGTTTAATATTATCATTGTATGAGATTTTATATGTAAATGTATTACTTAGCTATATTATGTATCATTTTCTAAGAGATGAAGTGTAAATAGTTCAAGGTGGAATCCAAGGAAAATATTATGTTTATATAAACATATATTTACTTAAATTCTATTGGAGTGGAAGGATTCCTTAAGTATAGGGAAAAATGGTTTTGAAAAAAAATCTTATTTTCATCATTTTGGATGAAATCAATGACCTTTACTCACACCTATGGTTTATAGTCTTGTGGGATACAACTTTCATCTGAACATGGTCTCTAACACTCTCCATTCAAACTTTATTGTCGGATTTTTCTTCCATATCCATGTTTCTCTTTTCCACCTATGTTTTTATACAAGTTAACCTAGATAGATGACCATTTTTCATTCCTTTATCTCTTTTGAAGAATATTTCGTATTAACCATTTTTACAATTTAGGTCTTTCAACAATAGTTTATTATAAATCCATTGATTACTAAGATCAAGTTTAAATTATGAGGATGCAATTTAATAGAGGTGGGAATAATGTGACACCCTAATACTTTATAATATTTTCCTTTTATAATAAATATAATTTTTTTTGGAATGATTTATACACAATTTTAAACTTATTCTACATATGACAATGAATTAACATGTGTTACATGCATGACTCAATTTTATCGCCTTTTAAGGGATAACCTATTTTAAAAATATATTTTTACACATTTACTAATTTTATTTTTAAATATAAACATCACTATTGAATTCATAATGTCTAAAATAGCTTACAGTTAATTTTTGGGATTTTTCTAAGAAACTGCATTTTTTGATGAATGTTGAAAATTACTATAATTTAGTTTCAAACAACATTTTCATTAAAATAAATATTAATGTAAAATTGTATTAAATATTTGTTTTAGAGTAAAATTAGATCAATAATAGATATATTTACACAATTAAGTTCCTTAGAATCAATTTTATTTTGAAATTGAATATAAAAACTTAACAAACTTTTCAACATTTTTCTACATTAAAACCCTGTTATTTCTCCCCATCTATGGGATTAGCATTAATCTTAATTTTAACAATTATGTCACTTGAATATTTAAAATCCTAAATACAAGAATTTAATTAGTATTATATTTTTGTAATAATAATATCAAATTAATTTTTTCATCAAAGTTATTTGTGAATGTGATTAAAATTAATTACAATGATTAAGGTATGATTATTCATAATAAGGGATTAAACCTTAATATTGAGGAAAAAAATGACTTATACACCTATCCAAAAGCCATTTTATAACAATAATTTGACCATGTACCCACATAGTTCTAAATATATGATTTCTTGGGATATTATTAAATAGAAGTTCCCTATATAAAAGGTTAAGTGAGGAAAAATACAAAAAGGGGACTTTCCTTACCTTTAGCATTTATAAAATTTTGATATATGTAAAAAGCATCAAATATTTTCTTATGAAAATCCTTTTGTATAATATATGGGTAATTTTTATCATTAAAATTTATTAATAATTCTTAGATATGGTTATTTACTTAAAATTATTAAGAAACATAAATATAGTGATTATTTAGTTAATACTTAACAAAAATAAATGATACTATGAATATGAAAAGTGAATTTAATTGGTTGAATTATTTTTTTTAATTATTTTTTTAGATAAATATACCATTATAAACATATTTTAACTTAATATATTTGAATTTCAATATAATATTTATATTTCAAAATTAAAATTAAATAAATAATGTCAAAATTTACATTATTGTTAGTTTACAATTAATAAAAATTATTAAAGGAATTAAAAGTAATAAAAATACTATATTCTAAAAATAGATTTGTAAGTGTTAATAATTATTAAATATAATATTTTAATGGACAAATTACTCTTTTATAATTAACATATTGTCCCATATACTGTGAAAACATTGTAAACATGATCGTGGTTTAAGCAGTGTTCTAGCGCGTCACATGCGCTTGTTTTAAAATTAATTTCCAAACAAAATGTGAATTTTATTTTATAAATTAGATATAGTATTAAAAATTAAGTTTATATATATTTTATAATAAATATCTCTTTAATTTTTTCTTAATGTTTTAATTAATTAGATTATAAAACTAGATACTTTAATAAAAACCAAAATGATGAAATTCAGGAATCTTAGAAGATAAGGAACCAAATAATTAAAATTCCCATTTTTTTTGTGTGGATGAGATTTTTCTAGACCATTATTAAAATCTAATCCATTAGGTTTCCATTTTTTGGCACTTTATAAAAGTTATACCATCCATTATTTAATTCTTTTTGGTATTTACAAAAGTGTCACTCCCCCTCCACTATAAAAAGAAAAGCACTCTACACCTTCCTCACACCTCTCAAGAAAAATTTGGTTGTCCAGAATGTATAACAATAGTCTCTTAATATAACTCCCATTGACCTAGAAGCCTCACCTTGTGTATAAAACAATCCAATGAAAATTTTGGTACAAACCAAAAGAAGTTACCTAATTAAGAGGTAACACCTTCTCTCATGCTTTCTAGTTTCATTTCCATTCTCCACTTATTATACTCTTTTAATTATATAATTGCATAAAAACTATATTATAACCAATATACTAGTTATTTTCTGAGTTTTATACCTACACTTACACACACCTCCATCTAATGGGTAACGGTCATATTGTTTCTGTGTATGATGAACTATTGCCTCACGAAACAAAGATCGTTCAATTTTCCCCTACATCCTCTCCTGGGGTCCATTATGATGGACACTATATTTATATATAATATATATTTTAATTTTAATGTCTTTATACTTCTATAATTTTCATTTACAACATACCTCTATTCTTTCCAAGTTGCGTAAATACAATAATTTCGTTTGAGGAAGTGTGGACTACCGCCCTCTCAAATTGATATAACTCATTCATTCCATACATGGAACATAAAAAGGATGCTTTTAATAAACCTATGTAACATATATAATATATATATATATGATACTATAATTATAATATACAAATGTATCATTTATTTTCCAATCTTTTAATGAAACAATGAAATGAAAGTAGCATTCATGTGTACGTACGGCCTACTGTCTCCATGAATGGTGAACTTAATTTCTATTATCCAAATATTATAGAATATTATAAATACTTTTGTACTGAATATATAATATAATTTAGTCCTATTTGACATTATTAATATGATTCAACCATGATATATTTAATAATAA
Source organism: Viscum album (assembly GCA_963277665.1). Classification (NCBI taxonomy): domain Eukaryota; kingdom Viridiplantae; phylum Streptophyta; class Magnoliopsida; order Santalales; family Viscaceae; genus Viscum; species Viscum album. The sequence goes on along the minus strand of OY728143.1, from coordinate 254,219,793 downwards.
CACCAAATAACAAGTCAAAATGTACTTGAGAAAACTAGGCAATTAACACCCGAAATCATTAAAATAATGATAAAGTGTAAACAAACTGGTGATAAAATATTGAAAGAAGTTGATATATGATATTATAAACATGAGTATGGTTATATTATTATTTATTAACATATTTTAAAACACTATAAAAGTATATAAAGTTCAAAAAATAGAAGGAAGTATAGGGTAAGGGATTTTCATCTCACTTTTTACATCCGTGAGATAAATATCATATTCACCACTTAATTAATTTGTGTGGTGTACCTACAAACCATTTTGATATATTATATCATTAATTTGTTTATAATCATGGTATTTATATGTTTCATTTTTTTATTATCACTTTTAGGTCTTTTGATTCATATGTAAGGGGATTTCATGTCAATTTAAATTCTATGGAGACTCATTTGTTATTATGTGCCAATTCACTTTTATGTGGTTTATATACTTATTTGTAAGGTTATGTCATGAATAATTTTATTAAAATGATATTATATGTTTAATTTAATTTCATACCATTCTTGATATTATGATTCAAAATTTTCAAAGTGGTATGGGTCACTTTGGAAGGTTTAAAGAGTAATATCCTAGAGAATGTTCTTAATGGTTATCTTTGAAATCTCTCTTCCTTTTGTGATTGATAAAATTATCTTGAAACAATCACTTTATCTTAGTAATTTTTTATTGGATATAAACTTAAATATCCATATAATTTTTCATGTATATAATTATTTCCTAAAACACTATATTATTTTTCATACGGTGTTCACTTTAGAAGTTTTAGATTCTTAGCATAAAGTGGTGACAGTATTAGATTATTAGCATGAAGCTTTTACAGTATTATGTTCTTGGAATGAAACCTTGAAAGTATTATATTCTTTTCATAAATCCTTGAAAGTATAATATTATTTTCTTGAATCTTGTAAAGTATTATATTCTCAGAATTAAGCCTTGAAAGTATTAGATTCTTGGCATGCAGCCTTGAAAGTGATAGATCCTTAGAACGAAGCCTCAGAGGTATGTTATAGATCTCCATAGTTTTGAATTTCCTTCATATATTTTTATATTATTATTTATCCATGATATTATTCATCAACATATTTATGGATGTATTATATTCTCATTTTATTGATTAAGTGGCTTGGGCTTGAGATTCTTACCATGCCATAATCATTTTTCCCTATTTAGTTGTTGTAATTGAGTCACTTATTTACCATTCCATGTTAATATATTATTATTTATTAATTATTTATTTTTACTTACATAACCTTATTGATAATTTTAGATCACCCTTATTATGTTTCTTTCCATATATCATGAAGAAGAAATCTATGAATAAAAATTCAAGGATGCTGTTTATTTCATTTTATTATGTATCATTTTTGTATTTCCTATTTCCCAATTTATTATGGGTATCATGTATATAATATGGCTTTCCAATACTAACAAATTGAATGGTCCTTTGGGATTTGGTTCCTTGTAATCATGACAATGTAATGTATTAATGCACCAGCTATAGGATTTTTGGGTCAGGGCATTACATTTATCTTGGCTGTGTTTCGGTGAAAATTGGATGTTTTAGAGGGTTTTTGGGTAGTTCATAGTCCGTGCATGGTTTACCCAAATTGTACGTCATGCCCCAAAAAACCAAAAACTCCCATATAGAGATAGATTTCAGGATTTTCACATGGTTTTTAAAAGTGTCTGCCCTATTTGGAGTAACCAGGAACCCCCAAAGGAGAGGGACATGGTTATAGTGCATGGTTTGAAAAACTATGAATGCCTTCCAAAGAAACCATACGTTTAGGATTTAGTCCTCAGAAAATTAGATTTATAATTCCCTAACCACCCAAATAACACCCTAATTCGACCCAACTCAACCCAAAACATTTTCTTTCATTTTTTAGGCTCCTGAATGGATTCAAAGGACTTTAAAACTTCTTTCTTGGTGAATCAAATATCTTTTTTACAGATATTCACCTCTCCCAGTAAGAGATATAATCATGATTGATTTCCTCCATCCCTCCCATAATTATCTTATCTATTTAATGGTTTTTTTTACTCCATTGGTAATGGATATAGATCTAGGTTTTCATAGATCTATTATTTCTTTTTTTAGATCTAGGTTATAGATCTTGATCTTTTTCTTCATCATGATGTTGAACATTCATCTTAAATTTCAGGATTTCCATTGGTGAGTGTATAATAATGGTATTGAGTTAGTCGGTCAAAATTGAAAATCCCATAGTCTATATTTAATTATTTTTATAAAATAAATTTCAATTTCCATAATTGGGAAATTATATTTTTAATTTAATTGGATTCAATTGAATTTCCATGTGATTATTGAATGGGTTGTATTTAGGGAAATTGTAAATTAGTTAAATTGGATTAATTAATTGGAAAATAATTTAAAGTAATTATTATATTATTAGAATGATAGAATATTGTAATTGTGAATTTTTTAAATTAAATGGGGTTGTGTAATTGGTTTATTGTTGAGATATGGATTTGATTAATAGTGGTAATAAATGGATGTTTGGATTAACCCGGAAAGAGTAATGGGTCATGTGAATAAATTTTTATAAATGGTTTAAATGATGAAATGTTTGTATTATTTACATGTGATTAAACTATTTAACCATTATTGTTTTCGTAATTGAAATGGTATACCATGATTTGAAATGTTGATGAGTGTGTTAATAATGATTAACCTTTTTAAATGTGATATATGTGATTGGTTTATAAATAGTTTTTTGGACACTGATGGATGATTCAAATACCTATAGGGTTCTAGACATGGTATTCTAGACCCACTTGTGATAATGAGTGTGGGAAATATTGAGCCTCCAGATACCCATATGTGATAATGATTATGGGACACAGACTGATGCTCCAAATACCCATATATGATAGTGAGTGTTGGACAGGTAATGTGGATCCAAATATCCATGTTAAATTGTGGTCCGGGACATTGATGGTGGCTCCAAATACCCATGGGGTTTTAGACACAATTTTCTATTACCGTGAGATTTACATTGGAATATATATCCAATTGGTTGTGATATGAAGGAATCGTTCATGGTGTCGAGACCCACTAGGGGGAGTTATCACTGTCTTTATATTGTGTTTTGATTATGAAAATTGACACTGATTTGGAATGACATGCCTACTGTTTATTTATGGATATTTATTTCACTTTCATTTCACCATGTGATACTATTTTTTCTAGTTATTGTACTATTCTGGTTGTTGTTTTTTGTCTATTAGTTATTTCTTTGTTATTTCTATTATTGTGATACTTTGATCAAGAGGTTATAGTTCCTCATGTAGATATATTACACCCTTTCTGATAGTAGGAAACCTCTGTAACATAGGGAGGCACGCTTGAGGTCATGTGACCGACCGTCTTGGGGCACTAGTATGTGGCACCCAAGTTGGAATTTTACAATGTGATATTAGAGTGGTTTTCTTTTCTTTAATTTTGTATTACTATTTGGAAAGGTAGACATGAGAATAAGAAAAGTTTAGAATTATACATGATATCATACATATGAGTATATAACCCATTTGTGAGGGGAAACCCATGTACCCAAGGTGGTGTTGTTGTAATTATTGTTTGTAGTTACGATTAAATTTTATTTCACCTCGAGTGATGCACTTGTTGTGTGGTGTGATTAATGTTTCTAAGACTCTATGATATTTAAATCGTGGCATCATATTTCCTGAGAGTTGAGTATGTATGAACCATTCTAGTCACTCATGAATTATTTTGAGATGCCTCATTTTTAGGCACACATAGAAAATTTGGTTTTGTGGTAGTTATTGAAATTGAATTTTTGTCATTTTTTATGTAATTGAAATTAAAATGGCCCCTGATATAAAATTAAAAGATCGTAAATTGATAAAAAAATGTTAATAATTGGGTGTCTAATTACAAATTTAAAAATTATAATGTTTTTATCCTTATTTACCCTAATCAAGATATAGGATTGTGAAGTGTAGTAATAGTGCCTTTGTTTTGACTGTGTGGTGGGAAAGGGGGGATGAATTTTTATGGATTTATGTGAGTCTATATTTTTAACTATGTTAATGTTGTAAAATGTGGATGGAAATAATCATCTAGTAATGGAACCTAAGGCATCGATAGTTTCGGGTGAATGAGTAAGAGAGAAGTTTCATAGGAAAAATACTCACTTCATGCATTTTGTGGAGAGATACCCAGAAAAAGTTATAAAGAGTATGTCTTACATGAAAAGGTACATTAGTTACAACACCATATAACTTTCACTAGAGAGGGTGTAACTAATGCATTTATGTTATAGATTGAGTCCATACAAAAAATACTTTAAAATATGGTGACTTCTAATAAGAATAGGGTCAAATTTTATAATTATGTGTTACGAGGATCATAAAAGCACTGGTGGGATATTCATGCTCAGATTGGGAAGGTATATGGTATGGTATGAAAGAATTTTTTGGAGAAGTTCCTATGTCACTTTTATCCAAATACACTAAGGCTATAGAGGGAAACTGAGTTCATGTGGTTGAACCAGGGGAGTATTTCTGTGATAGACTATGTTGGTTACCTTACTGACATTCAAGGATTTTCTCTAACACTATAAGTGGATGATATAACTAAGATAATTCATTTCCAATATGGTATTAGATATGATATTAAGTCCCAAGTTAATATCTTTTAGGTGATTTTTTGGAATTTTTCGATCAGCCTCTCATATCTGAGTAGAAACTGAAGGCAGCTTCTAGTGGATGATAGGTTTTCTCCACTAGATGATCGAGAGGAATGTCTATCAGTGGTGGGAAAATATTCATGAGAATTATGACCTGATATTTAGAAAGAAGAGTGGCTAGGGGGAAGGATTAGTTACTCAGGATCTTACCTGAGTGACCTGTCACTAAGGAAATAGGCCGGTTCACTTTTGCAGACAGTTTCCTTGACCAACAACAGAGTGTCGCTATTGAGCGGTGATGGTACATATACTGCGGTTTTGTAGAAACCCAATATAGATGGGTAGTGATGGTATGGCTAGTCCGAACTAGAGTATGGGAAGGGGGTCTTCTAGACTGTATCGAATTGGATGTTATAGTTCTATTAGATATGGTGGTCGAGGTAGTGGATATGGTACTTCTAGGAAAGATCACCCATATCACTAGGGTGGTACAACTCAAGGGCCTCAGACTGCATCACAGTGAATAGGGGTAGGACAGTTTCATGCAGTTTAGGTTACACTTTTCAATATTGAGGTTAGAGCATCAAAAGTTATAGGTACTATTCTTGTAGATTATACACTTGTTAGTGCCTTATTTGATATTGGTGCTCTAATTATTTTATATCTACACATTTTTGGAATGGTTTGATCCTGTTAGAGGGGTTTTTTGGTGGATTTATGTTGTATTGTTGATATATTTGACTATTTGAGAGGACCTTTTGTTTTCTATAAGATTTACATTAGTTCGTGGTATCATTAGTTGAGAGTATAACCTTCTAATATACCTCAGAATTCTTTCAGAAGTTGGTATAACCTTTATCAGTTCATCATGATGCCATTTGGGATGAAAAATTCTCCTAGGGTTTTTATAGACTTGACAAAAAAAACTTTCATCTGTATTGGGCTCAACTTTTGGTTGGGTTTGTGGATGACATCTTGGGGTTCTCAAAGACTCATGATGATCATTACTAACATCTTGACATTATCCTTAGTACACTAAAAGAGAATTGGATATATTCCAAATGGTCTAAGTACTAATTTTGGATTGATCATTTAGATTTCATAGGTCACATAATCTTAGAGGAATGTGTTCTAGTAGACCCAGAGAAGGTGCAAGCAATTTTTTCTTGGGAGAAACCCAAGAATTTTTTCAATATCCCTATATTTTTTGGCTTAGTAGAATATTATTAGAGGATCATCCAAGAATTTTCAACTTGGAATCCCCAGTTTTAGGCTTGAACATGAAGGATGTCAATTATGAATGGTATGGAGCATGTGATAATTCTTTTTAGGATTTGAAGAATCATTTGACTACTGCATTGATCCTGATCCTACCCGAGCCAGGTGAGGAGTTAACAAAATTATGTAATAAATTTGGGATCAGGATTGGAGTGGAATTGATGTAGGGGATAAAGTGGGGGTGTATGGGTCATGTAAGTTGTGTCCAAATTAATTGAACTACCTTATGCATGTCCTCGAAGATGCTTGGTACACTGGTTTTACCAAGTAAAAAATTCCACCCATAGATAGATAGGTAGTCAGGGCATACTATTCTGGTGCTTGTGGATTTTCTATGAGCATGTGTTCTAGACTTCGGTGTGTCTTGGTAGAAGTACCTAGAATTTGTGGTTTCACCTATAAGAATATTTACTATGAAAATATTAATATGGTTCCATATGAGTCACTTTATGGTAGAAAATATTGATCATCTAAATGTTTGATGGAGGTGGGTGAGTCAAAGATGTTAGGACTGAGTCTCATTTAGGATATATCAGAGAAGGTTTCATTGATTTGTAAGCATATGGTTATGGCTCAGAGTATAAAAAATTTATATGGTGATAAACATCAATGATACCTAGAGTTTATAGAGAGTGATCAGGTTTTCCTTTGGGTGTCGTCTATATTGGTTCACCATATGATTCAGAGGCAGGGAAAGTTGGAACCCGGGTTTTTTAGGACTTTAGAGATTGTGTAGAGAATCATGTTGATGTAATAATGATTGGATCTTCCATAGAGGTATAATATTATAAATTATGTTTTCATGTGTCACCACTTCATCAGTATCTCCATGACCCTTATCATGTGATCAATGTGAATGATGTTGATCTTGAGACTGATGCATCTTTTGAGGAGAATCTTATACGTGTTGCAGATCACAGTGATAAAGTGTTGAAAGGGGATATTGTGCTGATATTTTGAGAATATTGGAAACATGGTCATGTTAAGGATGAAACATGGGATAGGGAATTTGATATGTGGGCACAATGACCCAATATTTTACACTCATATTCTTAGAGATTCTTGGGAGTACAACTCATGGATGAGCTATTAAAAGGTGAGGAGATTGTAAGATCCCAAGATTTTACTGGATATTTCTCAAGATAATTTTGAGTTACCCTTTTTTATTACTTTTATTTAATATTTTTTGGGTTTTATATTGGGTGATTTTGGGTAAAAATTGGATGTTTTCGGGTTTTGGGCAGTGCATAGTTGGTACACAGTTTTCCCAAACCCTAAACCCTACCCCAGAAAACTGTGAAACCCCAAATAGAGAGGGATTGCATGGTTTGTGCATGGTTTTTCAAGCTATGTGACCTCTTAGTAGTATCTTTAAACCCCCATAGGATTAGTTCACGATTAGGTAACACATATTTAAAACTGTGCACCCTATCCTGGGAAATAATTCGCAGTGAGATTAATCCTCTAAAAGATAGATTTAAAATTCCTAAACCCCACAACCTTCACCTTAATTAAACCCAACTCAACCCTATATGTTTTACCTCACTTTTAGAGGTTACTAGATGGATTAAAAGGACTTTTAACTCTATTCTGGGAGAATCAAATATCTTTTTTACATATCATCACCTCTCTTGATCAGAGATCTCATCTCAATTGATTTTCTCCCTCTCTCTAGTCTTTCTCTCATCCTATAAATGTATTTTTTTCCTCCATTAGTAATGGATCTAAATATAGGATTTCATGGATCTAATACCCTTAGTTTTTTATATAGTTTTTGGTTCTATATATCATTTTTCATTGTGATCTTGAACATTCCTCTTCAATTGGGGGATTTTCATTTGTGAGTGTCTATAAATGATCATGAGGTACGTGGTCTAAATTGAAAATCTCATAGTCTTGATTTAATTATGTGTATGTAATTTTGAAATTTTAATTTCCATGATAGGAAAATTATATATATAATTTAATTCGATTAATTTGAAATTCCATGTGATGATTGAATGGGTTGAATTTGGGGAAATTGTAGTATGGTTTAATTAGATTAATTAACAGGTTAATTAATTAATAGAATTATGTGATTATTGAAATAATGTGATGTTGTAACTATGGATTTGGTAAATTAAATGGGATTGTATAATTGTTTAATTATTGTGTTATGGAATTAAATAATGTGAAAATAAAGGTATATTTAGCTTAACCTTAAATGTTCAATAAGTCATGTGAATAAATGTTGATAAATGGTTTAAATAATGAATTGTTTACATTATTTCCATGTGATTAAAATTTTCAACCATGACTATTTTGGATGTTGAAATGGTATATCATGGTGTTAAATGTTGATGAGTGGGTTAATGATGATTAATATTTTCAAATGTCAAATATGTGATTGATTGATACATTATTTGTGGGACATGGAATGATTCTTCAAATACCCACAAGGTTCTAGATATGGTGTTATAAACCCACATGTGATAATGAGTGCGGGACATGAATTGGGGCTCAAAATAGCCATATGTGATAATGAGTGTGGGAGATGGACAGGGGATCCAAATACCCATCTGTGATAGAATGTCTAGGGCATGAACTGAGGATCCAAATATCTATGTGACTTTAAGGTGTGGGATAGGGACAAATTCTCCAAATACCCATGGGGATTAGACACAATGTTGTATTACCATGAGATTAGTATTTGACTATGGATCCAATTGGTTGTGATATGAATTTAAATGAAATGATAAATTATAATCATGGCATTTTGACACGGGATATCCCTTGGAGATAGTTCAGACTCTAACACGAGTCGAAAAAGGTATTAATAGTATTGGTGTCATTATGAACTTGATGATTTATATAGTTAATTAAAGAATAATAAATGTGATGATTGTATACTTTATGCATTTTACATTATACTTTATACAAATTTATAAACTGTAATTGACTGTATATTATTTTAGACACCATTGGTGGTGTCCCACTATGTAGTACTCACAACCTACTTAGGTTGAAATATGAGTACCAAAATAGACTTTATGTTTGTAGGATAGGATATGGGCAAGGTACCTATATTAGATGGATGAGTTGGGATGGATCATGAATAAGGGCACTGGACTTGGTTTCAAGACTTGCTTGTGGGATTTTTCAATATCTATATTTCGGGTTTTCATTTTGAAACTTGCAACTAATTTGGAATTAAATATATACTATTTAGTTATGTATATTTTTTTCAGTTTTGGTTCATCATGTGACACTAGTTTTTTTTTGTCATTGTATTATTCTAGTTGTTGGTTTTTATCTATTGGTTTTTTTCTTGGTTATTTCACATGTTGTTCTACTTCAATAAGGATGGTATAGTCTCCCCATATTGATATATTATACCCACATTTCTAGTCAGCCACCTGTAGAATATGGGGAGGTGAGATTGTGGTCATGTGACCAACCTGCTCAAGGGACCGGCCTCTGGAACTTGGTTCGGGATTTTACACATGAGGTGTGGGTAGAAAAAAAATCTTCTAATATTTTTTTCCTGAACTGTATCATAATTTGCAATAAGATATGTTGTAAATAGAGATTCATAAGTTCTCTAATTTATCCCATTCTCTAGTATGTTGTGGCTTGGTGAAACTTGTTTCAACAAGATAAATCCTATCATAAAATCAATCACACAGAAATAAAAATGTTTCAGTAGTATCTTCCTACGGTTTTTAAATAATTAGCTCTAGTTTAGTTACTCATATCATGAAGCTCCATGATATATAATGAATTCCCTATGAAACCCTAAAATCCTATAAAAAATTATCAAACTAATTATCAAGATCTATCCTTTAATATATCATTAAACTTTCACAAAACAAGGTAGTATACCATTTAGTATTAAAAATCAAGCTAAAATAACATGAATAATTCAATTATACTTGAATTTTTTCATCTCATCAAGCAAGAGAAGTCAACAAAGATACTCATTGAAAACAAACATTAAATATGATATATTTACCTCAAATATTGTTAATAAAATCAAATATTATCTTCAAATGGTGAAATTTAAACATACTAATCCTCTCTAGGTATCTGATCATCCGTCCTTACTAAATTCACATTCTTGTTCCTATTAATTTTCATTTTAATTTCACAACCTTTCCAAAAACATCCACATTCATGTTTTGATCTACCTTCATAGAAAATAATTTCACTAATCACTCAAGAATAATGTAAAATTTGAGTTAAGATAAATATCAATTTCATAAAGTATTTTCACTGTCTTTCACAATATATCATTTTATACTTTATAAAAATAAAACCACACCGTCAAGAGGGATTTTCAATATTGTTTAAATTTATATGAAGATAAACATGGGAAGTTGATGATATAATAACTCAAAATTAAGTTTTGAAAAGTGGGATCAATTTTTTATGAATAATAAAAGATAATTTATTTAGGATTAATGAATAACATTCCACCTTCTCTCCTTCAAAATATATCAACTCCCATCAATCATATCCTCTAATTTAGTATTTTTTTTCTTGAACAACCAAACACAATGAAATGATTTTTCTTCCTCTTTTATTTTATTATTTATTTTTTCTTGGTGTATCTTTCATAAGTAATAAATTTCAAACCTATAAAATATATCTATTTTATCATTACATGAAATTAATTTTAATAATTGTAACAAGAAAAAAGGTAGAGTTTGAGTGGTCATCAAAAATTCCAAGACACAATCCACTATTTAAATTTTTATTAAAAAATAAAAGATGGATCAAGTAATAAAATTTTAAAAGTTATTGGAATAAAATTCCCAATCGCCATTGGAAAATTCAAGTCTATCATGACATGAAACTCTCACTCAGCAATCCATGTATCACCAATATCACTTACAAAAATCATACAATTATACTAAATAATATTTTTCAAAAAAAAAATTATATTATAATGTGGATTCTCTATCAAGTTATTTCTAGGATTATATAATATTTTAAAGAGGTCGGATATAATATAAGTTCAAAGTTAAAAAATAATATAATAAAATTCACTCAATCAAATCAATATGGTTGAAAATTTTTCATTTTTTGAGAAAGATGAGAGTATGCATGCCCAAAGTACTCTCAATAAAGATGGTATAATAAAAAATATAACAAAATGGTTTAAAACTACTCTTGGGAATAGTAGTTATAAAATATTAGACAATATCTCAAGTAATGAAGAATAAGTAATTATCAAATCAAAAATAATTTTATAAAATAAAAATCAAAGAAAAAAATCAATTTAATAATCATGTTAAATTTCTACCTTAAAATAAACAAATAGTTGATTTTTAATAAATCTAACCTCAAAAATTTACTTTTATTTCCATGGTTGTTCAAGATTTGTTATAACAAAAGAAATTTAACACTGAAAAATGTATCCAGGACCAATGACCTTGTGAAAAAGGTTAAGTGGGTATAATGAATCCCTTCTACATACTTAATTTCAATTAGTTCCCTCATTGTATGAAATTAATGTTAAATATAAACATGAGTTCAAATCCTGAAAATTTATTAAAGGAATGGCCCAAAACTAAGAAATAGATATAGCCCTTATAATACTTTTTAAATTTACATATAATATCAACCTTATTTTTGGTGATTTTGGGTTTAATACAACCTAATATTATGCAATTTCAAATATTTTTGAAGGATTGGTGATTAGAATAGTATTTGGAGACTTTGGGTAATTTTTAGAAAATTGAATTTTTTACACCTTAATAGGTTTGTTCATGGAGTTATGGGGTTAAAGGTAGAATAATATATGATGAATTAAAAAAGAACCATGTTGTGACTAAAATATTCATAGTATGAGGGTTATGTGTAAATGTTTTAAAAAAATGCATAATGTTAAATTACCAAGATGGCCTGAAAAACAAGGGATTATTAATTTTATATAAATTCGAAAAATTTATAAATAACATTAAATCATAGAATACCTAAGGTTGTCATGTCATATCACACCTCGAATAGAAAATTTGTAGGAGTACTCCAAAATCTTGAAGCATTCATAAGAGAATATTACACCATAAAGGATGGAGTTATGTCACAATGGGATCTCACATTGAACACACTTGGGAGTAACTCATAGAAGAACACCCCCTGTCCAATGATATCCATGTCATGGGATCATAAAGTGAGATAAGGCTATAAAATTCATAAGAATAATTTTTCGGTCAATTCCATTATTATATTGTGAAGTATTACGATTTGAATAATTGGGATGTGATATGGGAAGATCTTTTACGATTTGACACCATGATATTTGTACAATTAAAATTTTGAAATATGAAGGTAAAGAAATAACGCAATAATTAGGATTTCCATGCTGTAAAAAATACATTCATGAATACGTAAGTACGTTTTCAATTATCTATATCTATTAATTTCATAGTGACTGATGTCATTCCCGGACTGATAGGGTTTATATAAATAGAAATCATTATCAAGTCTTTTAGATATATATTATTTTTTGATCTTTTATTTGGAACTTCTATTGATTTTATTCACTCCCTTTGAAGTTATTTTTAAATTAATTATATTAAGGAATGTAATTTTTAATATTGCTGCATTTAATTTTGGTAATTGTTATCCTCTAATTTTTAAAATTTATTATTCATTATTTCTTTATTAATCTAGATTATTTGGATGATTCGCTAATAGGTGATGGGATTCTTCTTAACCATGAATAGATAAATCACTTAAGGGGTAAGAAATTGAAAATAGAAGGATTTGTGCATAAATTAATTACTCATCGCATTCATAAACAGAATTTTTCTTATAAATTAAGTTAGAATATAAATTTATCATATTCATTTCAATTTTCTTTTCAAAGTGAATTATATAGGAAGGAACCCCAAGGAAATTAATATTATTGACCTAATATAAGAAGCATGGATTTGTCTCTTACTCTAAATATTGAACCTAATACACCTATGGTAGTACACTTATCCAATGCAAGGATTTTTATTCACTTAGTTATAATCAATGAACATGTTCATAAGAAGTTGGTGAACTTATAAGTTTTTGAAACAAATCAATTCAAATTTCTAATAAGTGAGGGTGGCAACATAAGCTAAATTTATACTTTGAAATTGATCTTATACCCCTTTATTTAGTATTTTTTTCATCTTAGTAAATTATATTTTAAATTTTTTTATCTAAAAATCGATTAAGTCACTTGGTATGAATAAAAACCCAGGAAATTCTTGGGGATCACTTAAGTTTTTACATGGTAGTAACCTCTAACTCAACTATTCTCTGATTTTGTTTCAAGTGAAGGATTGATAAAAAATAAATTTCAAAATTTTGGAAACCATTTGGATGTAACAATGTCAATGGGTCCTATAACGTTTTAGGCATTATTAGTATGTATGAATAGTGAATAAAAAGTTTAAATTGTTTTATTTATTAATTCATTATACCAATCTATCTTTTTTATTTATTTTTAATTTTATATATAGTGTTTTTATGTTAGTTAATGATGATTAGTGTATGATCGAGACATAGATGAATCGATCAAAGAGTTTTTATTCTCAATATCCACATGATTACACCATAAATATTATGTTATTACTCTTCTTGAACCAATTTCCCACCATGTAATATCATCATAATATTATTGTACACAGTGGATTTAATGCCTAATTCACTCATGTAGATTCATATAATGGAGAAAAACAAGTGCCTTAGGCTAAAACCATCATGGGTTATATATTAACAACCATTTATAGGGTTTTACAAAGCATTTTTCCTCTCATTTGGCAAAAAATATTGAGATAAATCTAATCCTCATCCAGATGATTTAATCCTAGGGATGTTTAGTGGACCATACAGTGAAAACCCACACAACCATATCACTAGTTCCTTATAGATATATGATACATTCTGATATAATGGATTATCTTTAAATACCATTTACTTGAATGTATTGTCATTGACACTTGGAAACTATGCCAAGGAATTTCCAAAAACTCAAAAAAACAAGATCCATTAAAACATTATATGATCTATACAATCATTTTCTAGAAAATTAGTTTCCATTAGATAGGAAATTGATTATATGAAGTTATAACCATAAATTTATGGAGATTTTGTACTCAATGAATGGGAAATAGTTACGGATATTTTGACAAAATTATCATATCATAGACTCAAATTTTGGCTTTAAATGAAGGCACTTTACTATGGTCTATAGGCCATAGATCAAGTTGTGGTTGATGTTTCAGCTGACAGGTGACTGATGATGAATAATCCTAAGATTATATGAGATATTCTAGATAAAATATATCATAAATATATTCAATATAAAATTCATATTGGTTCATGAATAAGAGGGATTCATCAAGTCGATGAAACCACTCACATGGACACCCAGGTGGAACTGTGGAAAAATAATTCAGATTACATCTAATTTTCAATATCACCTCCCGATTCACAACAACTATCACCACCATCACCTATAAATAAATTTAAATCTTATGAGATGTGTGGGGGTTAAAATTTATACCAAGAGTTTAGGGATATATTATAATATAATTAGCCACTTTATTGTAACTATTTAGGATACAATCACCTCCTTCAACAGTACTAAACTACATACAACCCAAAGTGCCCAGTATAGACACAATATCAACTAAATATATGGTGTAATAAAATTAAAAGAGGTAAAAACTTTAATCAGAACCAAGGAATGCATGAATACCAACCTCACCCATAGGCTCAAAGAAATTTCAAAATGTTCCCACCAACTAAACCCCAATATATTCATCTACATTAGAAATTACATACAAGACCATAACTGCCACAACATCACCCAAAACTATATATCAAGTTTACGTAACAAGAATTCATTCATAAATATTACTCATGGATGAATACTGAAGAAACTCCCATGATAATTAAATAGTAAACTCTCGAAAACTATAAACTTAAATTGTGGTAGATCACTCAATCTATATCAAAGTGGTAACCTAGTACACTATTGGGTAACATGGAGATGAATCCAAGGGAAGAATAAATGGGTGTGATGTTACAAAGAGGGTAAGATCCAGAGGTAAAGAACTATAATTAATCAAATAAGTAGTTAGATAAGGGGAAATAAAAAATTCAAAGTTCCAAGATGGAAGTTAACACCCAAGAAGAGTATATACAGGATGTGAGGAGAAATGAGAGGATTAGAATAGTTGGATAGAAATTTTAGGATAAATTGAGGGAGAGTATAAGATGTTGAAACCATACACAATCTCTCTACCAGTCTCAAAGACATTTAGGAAATAGAGAGTTGAAACTAAATACACAAAATTTGTATAAATTTTCAAAAACTTTCACCTTAATATCCCTTTTTCTAAATCTTTGTAACAATATTGGCATATGATATATTCTTGAAGGATCTAGTGTCAAAATAAAATAATATTTAAGACATAGGAGTTATTACTATAAGTAAGGATTTTTCGATAGTCATTCAATGGAACACCCCACCGAAGATGAAAGATCCAAGGATTCTTTCCATATTTTCCATGATTTGATCATGTAAATTTTTTATTCCACTCAGTTATTTAGGATATTGGGTCAATGCTAGGCCACTGAGTGAAATTCATAAATTGGTACTAGATTATCCAAAGCATATGTGAGTATATCTTGAATTATTAGACTAGTCTATAAAATTACCAAGAGGAATACCTGAATATGTTCTATTCAGGGAGGGAAATTTTATTTCTCCACTAACTTCTAAATCCTAAATATAGAAGAGGAATGGGATATTCCCATCATCTCAAGAAGTCCATTCCAAGAAACTAGTAAGGCATTAATCAACACAAGTCAAGGAAGAATATTTTATTTTTTGGA
The DNA here is from genome assembly GCA_963277665.1 of Viscum album. NCBI lineage: Eukaryota > Viridiplantae > Streptophyta > Magnoliopsida > Santalales > Viscaceae > Viscum > Viscum album. Next base: position 254,203,930 of record OY728143.1, on the reverse strand, counting down.
GAGGAACAAGTAATTTTTTATCTGGTGAAATTAGTAAGTCATGGATATGAATAAAAATATTTTCATGCTATATTTTTATAAATAAAAACCCCCATTATGATCCAAAAAAATGAAGAATAGAACAATAAAATTCATCTCATTTATGAAAAATTATAAAATAAGTACGAGGGGATAAGTGTTGAATATATAAATATAGTAGAATGTTTGTAGTGGATGGATTATTTTTTAATGGATTCTAATACAGATTTTAGTCCTTAATTAACCAAGATTTAAATTATTGAGTAGAAATCACTAACCATAACATTAAGGTACTCATTTTTGAGAGATAAGTAAACCATACCTGCAATAAATTCCTAAAACATGACAAAGGAATGAGAGGAGAAACTATAAGAAGTATTGAATAAAATAATACATGAAATCACTTAGTGAATTACTGAAATAAAGGGCATTAGTCCAACTGTTTACACACACAAAGTGTTATTAGAAGAAGGGGTAAACCATGACATTTTCCGTAATGAAGAATCATAACACATACAAATGAGGTGGTCAACAAATATTTTCACAAACTATTATATATAGGAATTATTTTTGTGAATGGGTAAACCCATTACATGTCATTCTCAAGAAGGGAGTCATGATGGTGATAAATAATGAAGAGAATGAGCTCATATATACAAGAACAATTATGGGATGGAGATTTTTCATATTTAATGTGTTCTCAAATAGAGTAATTGAGTTCCCAAGAGTGCATGATCCCTCATTAAAGGTATTTGGGAAATATTTAAATAAATACATAGAAACATACCATGAATAGGCATTAATTACCTTTCTAATGTTTGATTGATGATTTGTAAGGTATGTCTAGAAATAGATGTTAAATTAAGCACATAATAGGAGGAAACCAAAGTTTTATTAATATTTTCTCATTAATTTAAATGAAGTTAGGAATTTTAATATGGTATATACACTAGGTACTCTCCTATACTCTCCTACTAGAGTATCAAGGGGACCCTACAAAAATCATAATGGAGTTATGGTTAGAAGGATCATTTTATGGAATTACTATATTTCACATGTTATGACCATTAAAAGACCATTTTGATGCACATAGTGATAAAAAGAATAATTTTGGGAAATAGAAAATAATAAAGAATAGGTAATTTTCTAGGGGTTTTTATCACATTAAGATTCAATCCAGGCAATTAATCCAACAAAAGAGAAAAGAGACTATCATAGAATTGAAAATATCCATCACACCCTGATGATGTCAGATTTCAAAATTTAGAAAATTCTAGTGGTACCTTCATGTATCATGGAAGTACCCTCATGAATTATAGGGTTTCCCAGAAAACAACTAAGGGATGATCCTAGATCCCCATATTGTGATGGCTCTACCCATGCCATGAATACTCATGAATCTCAAAAGGAAAATTCCATAGGTTTTTTCACAAATTGGACATAGCATGTGGATAAACATCATGCTCTGGCCCATTTCAAACCTATATTTATTTTTTATTCTGACCCTAAAACATTTCATGGTGATTTACCTTCCCATTTTCATATCTCTCCTGGCCAGTGCCTCTCCTACTTCAACACGTATTTCAATAACCTCCAAGACCAAGGTAAGACTTTTTGGTGTGATTTGAACATCTACCTAATTCTCGAGTAATCCATCATTTTAATCATTCCCATCCTAACTAAACTATTGTCGTGGTTCCTTCCCACATTTTTAATCATTATAAAAACCCTTATACTACCTTTTTTAATTCATTCCCTTTCCCTATAACCAGCACTAAGACTGTTACTACTAAAACTGTATAAAAATGGTCACCAACCCAAATACTAATGAAGGTCCCTACAAAAATTCCATAGAAATAGAAAAATAAGGTACATAAAAACTCTTAGAAACATTACCCAATATATTCTTCATCCTCTCACTTCGATTCCAATCCATCTTAATCACATGGTCATTCTTATCAGATGGGGGATGCACCAAAGAATAATTTAAATTGTTTCATATATTTCATTATGAAAAATAACCAAGAGAGGTTGTCACATATGTAGATAAAGGAGTTCCATAAAAAGAATAAATTGGACATGGGTATCATAAAATAGATTAATATGTATGAGGAATTAATAGATCTTACCAGGAAAATGAAACTCAGGAATATACTATAGGGTAGTGGGGATGCCTATCGAGTGTTTATTTTAGTGTTTATTTCTACCCTTTAGTGTATATTAGAGATACATAACTTTTAGTTAGGATATAATTTGTAGATTATTTTACATAAGGAGTTAATAAAAAGGTATGGTATTTATAGAATGGAGTTTTAAATAATCTTAAGGTATGTTAAACTCATTTTTTAGCCTAATAAGATCATAACACAACAGTGGTGGAGCACAATAGTTGCCTTACCATAAATCATACTTACAAAAAACTCACTAAATCAATGATATAACTCTTGAGATTTATACAACTACTCATTTATCATGCTTGGATTACCAAAGAAGACACTCAAGGGGATATGCTTCAAGTAGAAGTTTTTTTAACATTTCATAAAGGGTTTCAACCATCAATATGACCAAAATATTTTACCACTACTATGAGGGGTGGGTAAATAAAACCCAAAATATATTACCACTACTTTAAGGGGTGGGTGAAGAAGACCAAGGAACACTATTGGGTAGAATATAATTATGTACATAGCCAAGAGTTTAAAGTTATTTGATATATCATTGACCCCATCATCCTATGAGGGACTATAACTAATTCACATTCCATTACTTTTCAAGATGGATCTCTTAAAAAAGGAGAAAAAATTATTTGAGTGGGTTGATGAGAATTCCAACTATTCATATGTTGATGATGCCATAAATGCACACTCTCAGGATACCTCTCCCTCTATATTATCCCTTATACACCCAAGGTGAAGGGTAAGCACTACAATGGATCAGTAATATCCACCCATTATTTCACAATAGGCATGAAATTAGTATTTTAGTGCATCCACTTAGTTAATTATTGATAATTTTTGTATTATATTTCATTATATGGGGATATAATTCCACAAACCACTAGTTTCTATTATTTATCAAACTCTTTATGATTTTAGAGAATATAATCCCACAATAGAGACACCTTCTGGTTTTGTCCCCTACAATCCTTAAGATTATAGGTTTCCATCTATTACGACTAAGAATACATATCTGAGGAAGAGTCTAGTTGTTAGAGAGATTATTCAATACATCATTGACCTACTTAAAAATACAGTGACCCTCTAGGAATTTGAGATTAAGGCCTTTCATAATGTTAAGGGCCTCACCACAAAGACAATATAGAAGGTTTAATTCATCTATATAGAAACTCATCAGATGGTCTCTCTATCTCTATCATAGATACATATTGTGGATAGGAAATATATCTAACCTTACCCTTCCCATATATCCCACCACTAGACTCAGTGCTCACTAATATTTACCTAGGACATTAGTTTCTTAAGCAGATTCCATCTATTATCTTGGATACTTGCACTATAGTTAAATGCACTATATAGGAGGTGTATATAGATAAAATAATACACACTAATACTTTGGAGGATCCAAGTAAGGACTAAGAGGATGTGGACCAGAGTCTTATGATTACCCCTCCCCTATTCATTTTTTATATGGTTTTACTTATATTTTCTTTTATTTTGTGAGTGAATATACTATGTTATTTCTTTATTTTGAAGGCCATATTGATCTTTGTTGTAAAATGTTTCTAAAATAAAAGGAACATAATTATTTATATCACTTTTTCTTGAGGTTAATTACTTGTCTTATTGGGACCAAACTCATTATCAAGTTCATATTTTTACTTTTCAGAAAAACTACATCTTTCAAACTAAATAATCTATTAAAATTATTCAATCCACACTAAAAATTTTAAAAACAACATGTTTACATTAGGGAGTTTATCAATTTCTACCTTACTCACATGTTGTATTTCCTTTTTATAATTACTATACTTTTTTTTCATCTTTACCACCATAATTTAAATTTTTTCTGAAACTATTTGATATTAAGTATTGTGGAGATATTTTTTAAGAAACGTTTATTTTATATCAAAATTAATTATCCTAGGTGTAATTTTTGCAAAGATATCTTATTTTGATTTGAAAATTTTGAACAACCATGGAAATAAGTGTTAATTTACCAGTGGAATTAATAGAAAATTACACTTTTAATATCTTTTAATTTAATATTTGAAATAATTATTTAATTGTATCTTTCCTCTGATTTTAATTTTCAATAGTTATTCTCAATTGACTAGTTGTATAGAATTCAATAATTGAGTGATATTTTTATAATTTTAAATCCCATTCTCGATTGGTACTATGATCCTTTTTTCATATTATTTCTTCAACCCTATTTTTTGATATATCCTCAGTACATGCATTGTGATTATAAATTACTTGATTAATATTATCAAATCATTATAATTTTTAACCACATTATCACTTGAATATTTTTATCCCATTTTATCATGATACCAACCCTATATTTGACCATTTTAAAAGCCATAAAGACTATAAAATACCTTGATAGGAAACTATATTACATTATTATTGTATTTCATATCATATTTTCTTGGTATAAATGAATTATTTTTATTGATAATAAATAGGTTCTTGGTTATTTTTATAGTATGGATTGAGATCACATATTGAAATAAAAAAATATGTTTTTTGTTGATTATTTGTGATGTTGATTATTTATTGTGTTGTATTTAATACACCACATTTTTAAAAAATGGAGAAACATTAAATATGTGACAAAATTAGAAATTGTGGATTCTCCATAGACCAGCCAATTTCACCATTCTTGTGATAACTACTGCAAATAGATTAAGTATGAGATTTATTATTGGTAATGAGGTGATATATTGGCTTGAATTTAGAGGGTGGTATATTTTTTCTTTCACAAATTCTATTTAAGAAATAATATATAAAGGAAAAATTATCAGAGAAAACATGGTAAATTTTATTCCATTTCTAGATGTTCATATTGTCAACCTATAAATGAAAAGAAGAATGATATGGAGATGGTGACATATGATGGTGAGTTGAATGAGAAATTTGTTTTTAATTAAGGTTGACATAATAATTTATAAATAAATTTTTTATACTCCCTTTAAAATCCTCTACTTTAAATTTTTAATATCATTACACACCAACCCTTAACCTCATATTCATTATATCCTTAATGAACGTCCTCATAATTTTTGTTCATTTAATTTATAAGTGAATATTTATATACTTGAAAGACAATGGATGAGTACATGTATTTGATATTGAGTATGACTCTGATTAAATGATCTAGAGTGTGGAGTGAAATATTTCTAGAACGGTTGATCACAACAAGGGAATGCATGCCTTTGGAAAAGATAAGTAATAACAATATAAGATAAAGTGAATTAATATGTGAATTTAATAATCAATCATGATTGGATAACTATGAGTAAATATTTTTTGTGTTTTATTAATTTTATTTAACCCTATGTTTTATTGGAATTCTTGGTGTTGGTTTCTATGGTTGTTGGTTTATTATTCTTTGGAATATTTTTCGAGATGCACTTTTCTTATGTTTAAAAATTTGTTCAAGTGTAGGGGAATTTGATTCTTGAAAATTTTTTATATAATTTGAACCTGATTTTCATTGATTTATAGGTTTAATACTACCAAATATTTTTTATTTGGGGGGAGTTTTTTAAATTATGTGTGGTTGGCATAGTATCTTGAGATTTTGAATAATTTTAGGAGAATTTTATATTTTTTATGTTGTAACAAGTGTGATAACATTGGTATGGGGTTCTAGGTAGAACAAGAGTTGAGTAATAATGAAATATGAATTCCAATAATGGTTTATTCAAGGTGTTAGGGAAGTTTTTAAAAGTTTCAAAGTCAATATGTCAAGATAAATTTACTAGAAGGCCTAAAACATAATGGTATATATCTTTATAGTATAAATAAAAAAGTGATATATAGAAATAACTCATGCCACACAATGGTTATTATGTTGTGGTGAACCTATAAAAAATCAAACATATGTGTACTCTAAAATATTTACGCACATGGAATATATTATTAAACCCTGAAATTTAGAGTCACATCACAGTGGGCTCTCAGTTAGAATACACATGGAGTATATCACAGAATACCACACCAAGTTTGATGGAAGTCATGTCTTGGGATGATGAAGTGATACGTAATGGGAAGATCCTTTAGAATAATGTTACATAAAATTCCACTTTTATGTGTAAAATCATTTGTATTTAAAGAATGGGGATGATGTATTGGAAGATATTTTGGCCTTTTGTGGTATTTGAATAATTTATTGTTTAAAATGGGAAAATAAAGAAATAATATATTGATAGAACATTCCATACCATGATGAATCAATTATATGATGATAAGTGTGTAATAAATAGATATTTTATGATAAATTTCCCCCTAAATAATTTTATTTTCTTTGATAGATTTTTTTTACACCCAATATTGAGTTTAAATGAACCGTGACATACTATTAAATTATGATTTATTAATATGAAAGTTATCACAAAGATATTTATTTTGTATCTTTGAATAGAAATAAATAAATTATAAAAAATTATATTTTAAAATTTATAAAATTAATTCACTAGTTATCAATTAGTTATAAATGAAAATAAAATCATTTAATATCAAAAAGATATATTTTAAAGAAAACTATTTTTATGTGGGTAATTTTCTATTATATTAAAATAATTATTTAACCATTATTTATAAATGATTTTATTTAATTTTTTAGATAATATATTCAATAAAATATTTTGACATTCATCTAATGGTTTTTACTTTATAAGGAATAACAATAAATTCAATTTTATGCATGAAAATTAGTTTTTATAAAAATAGTTTTTTTATGTTTTGCACAATTATTTTAAAATAAATTTATACCACTTAAATAAATCGAGACTTGTAAACAAGATTAATTATTTTTAATCATCCCAATTAATCTAATTTAATAGGTTCAAATTAACTTTTGGTCATAATGAATAGTAATAATTTGTTATCATGATTAGGGTGAAAACGAGTTAACCATGGAGTTAAACAAAATGATAAGGCTAAAAATTCCATATAAACATATATAAATCATATTTTTTAAGATATTAAGACCAGATATTATCATAACATTTATTTAATATCCATGTTTTTTCACATTTACAATAATGTAACCTTATATAAATTAAATATTTTAATTATTTCATTGTGTGCCCCACCCATAACTTATAAAATGGTGCCTCTTTTCCTCAATTACTCACACAATTTAAGCCTTATATATAAGAAAATCCCTACCAAAAAAATAATATATTACTTTCCTTAGTTATTTATCTCTTATTCTTACCCTAATACCACTTAAAGAAGGATTAAGTTTTAAGCCAAAGGAGGTCTGTCAAAAAAGAGGTAATTGTCTTACCTGACTCTTTCAATGTCAATTTATTATTATACTTCCTATAAATTTTTTGTATCGATAAAAAAATAATTAATAAAGTATCATAAATATACTTATATGTTATTATGATTCTGGTAAAATATATTTCCCCCTCTTATCAAATTGGATATGAATAGATCGCTCGTGCATACGTATGAACTGCCGCCTCTACGTAGCGATATGATTCAATTTCCATCACCAACATTAATAGTTGGTTCTTATAATGAATTTAATATTTATATATGATATTTATGAACTTATAATTCTTCTTTAATTATAATATCTTATCTAACTTCTTACATTCCCATCTATTGTAAAATGATAATGTTGTTCGTGTGTACTTACGAACTACCACTTCTATGAACTGATGTGATTAATTTTTCATTTTCACATTACATATATCATAATAAGGATATATTTAATGAATTTATATTTAATTTATTATATAATAATTATTCATGATAGTTTAATTATTATTTACCTTTATTTTATTCAATAAATTTAAAAATGGAAACATCACACGTGTGTGCGTATGAACAACCACTTCCACAAAGTTTTGTAATATATTTTTCTTCAATGCTTTATATGAATTGTTATAAATGTTTATATAATTAATAAATATTATTTTATTTTATTATTAATATTTTTGATATAATAAAACCATGACCAAGGTTCAAGTACTATAACTATTAAAATTATATAAACATGGAAAGGGACTAGTTTTTAGCTGAATGTTCTTTTTATTGAAATTTTTTTAATAAAAGGAAAATTAGAAATCATAAAGGACCGATACATAGTAATTTATTTATGAATAATGTTATATAATATATTTAATATATATATATATATATTCTAGTATTTTTTAATGCGTATAATGAAATATGAGACTTGAGGTAATGGATTTATGTTATAATCTCATTTCATTACAAGATTGCCAGTGTTGAATTTCAATTGAGTGAAATTATCACGAAATTATCCTTTAAAACCCATAAATTTTTTTATCATCTATTTATTTAAAGCCCTTTTATTTTATACTTTCATTTTCCTCTCTTTTTTGTGTAAAATGATTGAGATTTTTTTTAATAAAACTTGACCTTATATCCTATATGCTGATGAGATTTTTAATCCATGTCCATAAAGGTAAAAATTATTTTGTATACTTTTTTACATAAATAATAATTTAATAAAAAATTCTATTTTCACTACATTTGAATTTATTTACAAAGGTTTGAAAATAATATTTTTAATAAAAAAAATTTAATTAAAGTTTTTTTTTAACTTTTTCAAAAACATTAAAAGAATGTTATATTTTAGAATATATGATAGAAACAAGTTTTCACACCATAATAATTCTTTGAAGTTTTTTTTAAAATCTACCATGGTTTTTTTCAATGAAAATAATTTTCTCAATATTCTGGGGATCTTTAGTTAAAATGTTTCCAAAAGAAAAGTATATTTTTCTCATGTTTTCAAAGAAAGGTATTAAATATATTTTAATGTTTTTTATCTATGTCGACATCCATTAAAAAAATTTATAATTAATTAGATAAATTATCTCATGATACCATCCAATTTCTTTATCTATATGGATTATAATGATTATGATTTAAGTATGATTCTAAGAAACACATTCCTTTCTATCAATTGATTAAGTTATGATTAAATATTTATGATACATATTTCTTTTCCACAAGTTATTCCCTGATTAAATATTGAAATGTCTATGAATTTTTTTCATTTCCATGGGTTTTTATATACAAAAATGATGAATGTTTTATGATCTTATAGAACACATATGTATGGTTTTCATTACATATTGGTGGGACTGGAATTATATATCCATCTAATGAATTTGGTATTATGATATAGATATCTTATGAGATGATGATGATAAGTGTGGATATTACTTAAAATAGAAATTTTGACATTTTTTTGTTTTTGTATCATTGATTCTGTCTATTCTCACAATATATTTCATAAACTTGATAGAGAATAGTAATGTTAAAAATTTTATGTGAGTATGTTTTCTTCAAGATATTATATTGAATATTATACATGGATATTATTATGAATTGATATGTTCATGAGATTATTATTTCATTAGTTATGATACCACATGCCTATATTATGACTCTTAAATTATAAACAGTTCTTTGAAGCCCTTATTAATCATTCTTACGGATATAACATGATTTCATATTTCATGATCTAATATTTTTTGGGTATGACTATTTTACATTGATAACATGCACTTGATTTTATTATCACACCCTTATAATCTTATTATTCTCTCTTATGATTTATATCATCCATGTTTACCCTTATTGAGCATATGATCTCACCCTATTTTATGTTTTTCGTCCCCATGTTTCGATAGAAGGTTCTAAGTATGATATTTCTAGAATAGTACAAAAATTAAGAGCATTTATGGATATGTTGGAGATTTTTTAAGAAATTAGTTGATTATGTACATAATTTCAAAAGACAACAAACCTTTATGGTCCTTAGGAATCGATAAATCTAACATTTATTGAATGTTCATCTAAAATGATAAAATATTTATATATGTTATGATAGTATTTCCTCACTTAGTATGAGAGGATTTTCTAACTATTTTTAGAGATTATGTTTTGGTAAATATGGGGATAGAACTTAAGAAAACCTATGGTGAACCAAAATTAACATAGGAAAAACCTAATGTGTCATAGGTTGATGGTAAGGTTTCATAAATTAGCACATCTCATGATATATTTTCTTATGATTTATTACTCTTTTTATTAATACTTAATACTTTTATTATATATATTTTTGGTTTAGTCAATGGCTGGATCAAGAAGAAATCATACTAAAAATGAATGTGGTGGGCATTGAAATTACTATCCTCATGAGAAACCAAATGGATTTTGATATGGAATGTAATATCTTGTGGTTATTATCACAAAACTCTCTCAATCTATGAGTAATAACTCATACCATGATGATATTTTGAATTCACCCCACAGGGGGAAACATATCATTGAGTTTTTTATGTGACAATACACACCCTCCTTCTATGGGTCTTCTTGTCCATTAGTTTTCGAGAAATGGATCAATGTGATGGAAAATATATTTTCCATTATTCATTGTTTGAAAAATGAGAAATTTTTATTATAATTATATCTCTTGGAAGGAAACTTTGATCTATGGTGGAAACTTATCAAGAACAGATGCTGGGAAGAAGTAAAAAAATTCATGGAATTAGAGGAGTTTAATAGGTTATTTATCAATAAATACATCCCTTAAATTCTTCATACAATGATGGAAAGAGATTTTCTAGACCTGAAATATAAGGTTGATGAATTCAATTATGCCTATGAAGTAAACATTATCAGAATTTTAAGGTATTTTTATGGATTTATCATTGAACTTGTGAGAAAAATTATTCAATTCTTTAGTGTCATGAAACCAAATATTTTAAAACCACTATCCATAGGATACTTTTTTAACTGTGAATAAATTGTTCAATATACCCTAATGGTAGAAAAAGAGAGTGGGAACTCCAATTATTCTTCCAGTTTTTTCGTGATAATAAGAGATAAATAGAGCTTCATGGAAACTCAAATGGTAAATCACATTGAATAATGAAATTAAAATCAAATACATCCTGAAAATTTTGGGGAATGTACTCAATAAATGGTCTAAAAGGAACTAGAAAATTCTTCAACTGTGAAAAGGCATTTTATCGAGCTAGCGATTTCTAATATGGGATGAAATGTTTGGCCAATTACAAAAAGGATAAAAAGTATTAATAAATGAATTTAAATGTTTCAGATGAAATTATATTTGGAATTAAAAAAATTATTTTCCTAATCCAAGAGCTAATAAGGATGGTTGGCCTCAATAACCCCTAAAAAGGATAAAGTAATGGAATTTTCTATCACAACTGATGTGGGTTATGATAATGATGTAGTGAATGGTACACATTAATCCACTCTAGAACTGTGAATGTATTATTTAAATATGGATCTACCCATTCTTTTATATCTGATAAATTTTCTAATGATATCACATCACCACATCAAGGATTAGATGATGAGATAGTATTAAATACCATTAATGTAATGATGATTTCTTATGAAGATTATAGCTCCTCTCTGATATAAGTTTTCAGGAATATACTTCTTTAAAATATTTGTATTCTCCCTCTAGTTGAATTTTATGTCATAATATGAATGGATTAGGTTTATTTATTGATTTCACATTTCAAATTATAATGAAGGAAAGTCATATTTTATATTCTAAATCAACCAATGAATATCTATTAGTGCAAGGATGAATATGAACATCTAAAGGTAATTACTTCCAATGTATTGGTATTAGTACATATTCATGAATGATATTTATCTAAATTGTTTGGGGAGAAAATCAACTTTTAAGATATTACTATATTTCAAGAATATGATGATTTATTCCCTAAACTCTTTCAAAGTCTTCCCGTGAATATTGATGTATAGTTTTTAAGATAACCCATACCCAGTGCTATGACTATTTCTAAGACTTCTTATATAATGTCCTTAATTGAATTGTAGGTATTGAATAAGCAAGTCGATGAGAATCTAGAAAAGTGATTCAAAGGTCCAAGTGCAACACCATGGGGTGCACCTTTTCTTTTTTGTTAGGAAAAAAGATGGTTCAATGTGTTTTTAATTGATTATATAGAATTTAACATGATCACTATCAAGAATAATTATTGTTTACCCAATATTCATGAATTGTTTTATCAACTATGTAGATCTCAATACACTTGAAATATTTTTCTTCATTATAAATATCATCAAATGAGGTTATAAAAGGAGGATATACCAAATCTATCCTTTAATATAAGGTATGGTCATTATGAATTTACAGTAAACCCATTTATACTTTCCAATGCCCCACTATATTTCTGGATTTAATGGATAGAGTCTTTAAATATTACCTTGATTGGTTTATGGTAGTATTTATAGATGATATTATTATATATTTAAGGAGAAAGGAAGAGCCTGAAGATCGTTTTAAGAATCTGTTGAAGACATTGAGGAAGGATTAGTTGTATACCGATTTTACCATTTGTAAATTTTTGATATAGAAGGTTTCATTATGGGTTCATATAATGACATGTGATGTTATATTGATTAACCATTCAAAGATGGAATTTACTAACCAAATACCCAGACAAAACATGGTAATTGAGATCTATATTTTTCATGGGTTACCTAGATACTGTCAATACATTATGAGGTATTTATCAGGGATATCTAATAAACTAACCAAGTTTACAAGAAAGGGATCCATGTTCCTATGGATAGGTGAATGTGAGGAAAATTTAAAAGAGTTGAAAAGAATGTAGATTAATTAGCTATTTCTCACACTACCCTGTAGTGGATAAGGTTTAGTAATTTATAATGATGTATCAAAGAATTGACATGGATGTGTTATCATAAGGAATTACATGGGGATAGATTATTCCTCACATTAATTTAAAATTCACTAGTAAAATTACATGAATCATGAGCTAGAAATAGTAATTTTAACAATAAAAATATATAATACATAGGTTTATGGAGAAATTTTATATATATATATATATTGATCCTAAAATATTTATTTATATATTTACATAGAAATAGTTTAATATATAACAAATTATATGGTTGTAATAGATTAAATATATTGATTTCTCATTACACTACCACTATGGGAAGGTGAATAAGGTGAAAAATGCTCTAATTCAAAAGTAACATGATAGTTCTTTAATGATTAAAATTCAAAGAGATCTAATTTTAATGAATTTTGAGAATACAGACCTATAAAACATGAGGAAAGTGGATATATCATATATTTCTCAAATGACTGTTCAACTATCCATCCATCAGAGGATTAAACTACTAAAGAAAGAGGATGTTGAACTATAGAAGAATCTGAGAAATGTTCCTGAGTTCAAACATGATTTTTTTGGAATTATAAGGTCTTATAACTAAGTATATGTCCCAAAAATACCAAACATAGGGCAGGAGTTATGGGATAAATCTGTAAAGACCCGAAAATTCTATATATATTTTTTTAATTATGTGGAATTATTACGAGATTGAAAAAATAGAAAAACGTCATTCCGATGCCCGGAGAGCCCATAACGGAATTTTGAACTTTTTTGAGGTGAGTTCGGTAAATGTGAGAGTATACGAGGGCACCGTTGAATTCATAGTGTCAGAATTCTCTTAGGTGAAGCTTAACTTCGACCAACAACAGTCATACAAAAAGATATTTTAGACTTCTCGGAAAAACAACAAAACAACTCTTTGAGTTATTTTATCATTTTCTTTCAACCGTTGAGAAACAATTGGTGGGACCTCAGTAAAATGAAGGTCATTAAATGAGAATCATTTAATAAACTGTTACCTTTTTTGTGTAACTATATCGTTCATGTGATTAATTGGAACATTAATTAATGTTTATTAATGAACCCTATTAATGAACTCAATGTAGAGCTTTCTTTTTATTTAATCAAACTATTGGAGAATGAATTGGAAATGACGGAGGGAACCTCTTATGAAATTTCAGCAACGTCACCCTCCAATGAAGAATGGTGATTGATCAATGATCGTTGGAGGATTTGAGACAGGCGTTGACGAGCACCATTGAACATGGAATGTCTACAAATTTGGATCTTCTCCTTCATCCACAACACTGATCCCATGTAGATGAATTAATTTAATTTATAAGTGATTATGATTTCCACTCACCAAATTCTTGGAAAATACCACAAATGCGGATCAACCAACTAACTGGTTGATCTACATCTCATTTGTTCTTGTGGGTGGTTGTTGCGGGGTTATATTTTGGGTATAATTTTAAACTTTGGTTGATTATCATTCCAACCCTTTTATAAAACACTAACACGAAGGGCACAAGCCAATCCGGACAAAGCCTGAACCCTGTGCCGCTCTTGGGTTTCGTTCTTTCTTCGTGGGCGACCAAGAAACATGGTGAAAAGGAGATTATGTGTGATTTACAGTAGAGGTAGCAAACCTGGAGGCCCATAGGAATATACAAGAAAAAAACAGACCACCAAAGCATCTCTGGTGGCCCTCAGAAGAAACCACCGGCATAGCACCGCCGTGGTGGCGGCGCTTCCATCCAGCCATGTGGAGACGACGGCACCTGCAGGTGTTGTTCTGATGCACTGTGCGGGAGAGGAGCGGCCCGCTCGGACCGCTTAGCTAGATGCAAATGGCTAGCTCCAGCCAGCTATTTTGGGAGGAGGGGTGGGGCTGCCGGTTGGCCGAACCGGATGCACCGCATCAAGTCCCACAACCGGCCCGCTTGCAGGCTAGATTTTCCAAGTGGGTTAGACCCACGGGCTAGGCCGGACCTACAATCTGGGATGGAGCCATGAGCCCAAGGGGCCGACCGGGCCAGACCCATACTGAATCTAGACCCGATCAGTCCCGCTACGCTAATGTTTGCATATCTCACAAATTGGGCATCCGATTTATGTGCCGCCTATGGCCTGAGGACCCTTACAACAATGTTATCCCTTTGGAATACTCCACTTGAGTTGTGGAAGAATTTGGAGTACTGTAAGGTTGGAACGGACTCAAATCAAACTGGTCCCTATTTACTTTTTTTCCTATATCTTACATACTGAGCGTCTGATTGACACACCATCTATCATGTTGGAACCCTTATGAAAAGTTGTTCCTTAGGTTTACTTCTTCATGGGACTTCGTAGTGGTTGAGATATGATAGATGGAATGAGAATCATATTCTCCAGAAATCAATCATTCTAAGATAGGGAATCCAATCGCTGGTTGTGACATGAAGAATGAAGAGTGACCCTTCCTGGATCGGACTAAAAGCAACCCTTCAGGGATCACCATAAAAAAAGACCCTTAGTGGATTGACATAAAGGATACCCTTCATTGATCAGCATAAAAGAGACCCTTCATGGATCAGCATGATATCGACACTTCATGGATCCACAGCAGTGCCACGCTCTGTGGATGGACAATAGTGCGACCCACCATGGATCGGCAGTAGAGCGACCCTTTGTGGATCAACAGTTCAACGACCCTCTTTGGATCAGTAGCCGAACCTCTCAACAAAATAAAATGATCTAGCTTAAGACTAGTCATCTTTATTCTTATTCTCTAAGTTATATACCTGGTGTGGGTTGTCTTTTACTTTGTTCATTGTGTTTGAGATCATGATTTTTGGTTTTTCCTTGTGAAATTTTGGGATACCTTCGGGGGTCTCGGGGTCCCTACTGTGTACTGTTATACTCACCCCTACATAGGATTCGCCCGCACCTTGTTGTGCCTTGTGCAGATAATGGACATCTTGACTAAGACTTGGGGAGCCAGGGCTAGACGGTGATCATAGGTGATTGATAGAAGTGAGGAGTGGTAGTGACAACAGACGACGAGCTATACCTACCCTTTAGGTAGGATCCTTTGTGGATGAACTCTGGATCACGTTTTTTCCTTTTTTTTACTTTCTTTTCAGTTGGGTTTGTATACTGGCCCTTTTTACTTTTGGTTCACAATTTTACTATCAGCAATTCTACTTTGTGGTTTTTGTTGTTGTGTAAAGGTTTAAAGGAAATGTCTTCCCTTTTGGGATATGCCTTTCTGGTGCTAGTCACCAACCCCTAGCCTTTTAAAGGCGGGCTTGGGGTAGTCACAGCATGGGCCCTAGGGGACGGTTCATGACAATGTATTATCAATGCAATCGGTTCAACTACAAGAACTAAGAGTCTGTGTTTTCAATGGATAAATTTTGATAAGTGTATTGTGTTTGGATTATAGTTTGGGGAGTCTAGTATTGGTGTGGAGGCCGATGTATCCATACACTAGGACGGTGAGTTTTTATTTTCGACTAAATACATGAAAACATTGTTTGCATATGTTTTGAAAATGTTTTGATCTCTTTTGTTTCTGCTCACCAGGTGTAACTTATTGACTGTGGTGCATCTATTTATTTACAGGATTTTTCCACATAGACAACCATCTAGGATTCTAGTGAGATATCATGATAATGGCCCACCAAGTGATGAGGAGTCGTTGTAGGGCCCTCTTACAGTGCTAGCACCTTCAGGTGGTGTACCAGCAGCAGCACCACCCGTTGGACAGTAGTCACCGCCTACCCCACCAGCAAACCATGCACGTCGACTGAGTGGGTTGTACGAGCTCTAGATATAGAGGCCTCTAAGGTTTCGATGTGAAACAGATCTATAAGAAATTGAGTACTAGCTGGAGGCTATGGAATGGGTTTTCTTCTTGGTCGAGACACCAGTACACCAGAAGGTGATCCTAGCCACTAGTCTCTTTCTGGGAATATTCATGAGATACCGGAGCCTGATGCTCTAGACAAACAAAGAGATAGATCATTCATAGTTGGAATTTGATAGCCTCTTTAGGGCGGAGTTCGTTCCAGCAACTTTAATCTCAGTGCGTATTCAGGAGCTACTGCACTTACAACAGGGTAGCCAGACAGTGGCCCAGTACCCGGAGAAATTCAATGACCTATCTCTCTACTCCATTTAAATCGTACAGGACCAATTCTTTAGTGCCCATACATTTGAGAAGGGACTCTGATGGGATATCAAATCATCGATGATATCTCTCAACATCCCGACACTGGATGGAGTGCTAGAGTGAGCACTATTGGTGGAGATCTTACTAGCTGAGCAGGAACCGACGATGAGAGACACCACTGAATGACAGGAAGATGAGTTATCTGTAGCAGGTAGTGGGCAACTGTCACAGAGGTCTGATTGGGGTAGACATTTCAAAGGACGACCCTAGGGTGTAGGTTCAGATGTTCATAACTCACAAGGAACAGTAGGTCAGTATAAGAGAAGACTATTCTACTTGTGCGACAGCAAGGGTCACATGGCTCGCGACTACCATCCTTCCGTAACGATGATCAATATATGGTTGAGGGACCACCAAGACTATGGAAGATGTTCTAATGAAGAGGTTTTCATGGCGGCGGATGTGGAAGAGGAGTTTTCCGTGCAGTAAGTTGTGGGTGACGGTTTGAGATAATATGGCCACCACCCCCAGGTGGTCCACCCCGACCTCAGAGAGCAGGTGGAAAGGGACGATCTCAACTTTAGGCGGCAGATCCCTATGACCACGGTGCTCTGGAGATTATTTGAGGTACAATTTGTGTCTAATCCACCCTAGCTGCAATTCTTATAGACAAAGGTTTCAGTCACTCTTTCATTTTCACGGCTCTCGTTCGATCTCCAAGATTCTGATTGAGTTGGTGGCTCGATCCTTATGTTTAGAGACTCCTAAGAGAGAGCATTTGATGATTACACCCTGGTGCAGGTAGTGTGAGATTACTATAGGAGGTGAGATCTTTGGCTGGGATCTCTGAGTAGTAACATCGAGGCCATACGACGTCATCTTGGGTAGGGACTTGATATCCATAGTCTATGCTTAGATCTACTATTTCTAGTGCAAAGTGTAGTGTGTCCATGAGGATGGGGCCAATTCGTTCCTTCACTGGTTAGAGGGAAACCTTTTTAGCACAAGATGGACTTTCTCGGAGGAGGGTGCAATCGATCACTCATCGGTTGCCTAGACTCCCCATCGGTTTAGTGGACGAGAGTAGACCGAACTATCCTATATTAGTGGACCAGTATGTGGATGTATTCCATGAAGATGTTATGAGACTACATCTTCCTAGAGAGGTAGACTTCTACATCAACCTATACCTAGGGATGACACGAATATCTACACCATCATATTAGATGGCTCCTGTGGAACTTCTTGAGTTGAGTGTACAATTGGTGGAATTGTAGAGGAAGGGGTTCGTAAGGCCCAGTGTTTCCCCATGGGAAGCCCAAATTTTGTTCACCAAGAAATCAGATGGGAGTTTGAGGCTTTGTGTGGACTATCGGTGCCTGAAACAGGTGACTGTGAAGAACAGGTATCCTCTACTGAGGATTTATGATCTCTTTGACTAGCTGAAGGGAGAATAGTGGTTTTTGAAGATAGGACTCATATTAGCCTATCATCAGCTCAGGGTACGGGATGAGGATGTACAGAAGACAGCCTTTAGATACCGGTATGACCACTATGAGTTCTCAGTGATGCCTTTTGGAATGACCAGTGCTCCAGAAGTGTTCATGGGACTCATGAATAGTACTTTCTCACCTTACCTCAATCGCTTTGTGGTCGTCTTCATTGATGAAATATTGGTGTACTCGGCTTTGGAGGTGGATTATTCTACACATATGTAGAACAATGTGACCCATGACCTAGAGTTATCAGCAATGGTCTTTGTGTTGAAGATGTGGTGGCTCTACTTGATGGGTGAATGGTTTACTATCTACTATGATCACTAGAGTCTCAGTTATATCTTCTTCACAGAAGGACCTGAACCTGAGATAGTGGCGATGGTTAGAGTTCCTCAAGGATTGTGACTTTGAGATAGTCTACACTCTTAGGAAGGGAAATGTGGTGGAAGATGCACTAATCAGGAGGTATGGCCTACAGTTTCTGAGTGAGGTTACAAAGAAATTAGCTGCATTGCAGATATCATTCATGGATAGTGATGTTGCTACTTACCACCAGTCTATAAATGTCACTCACCCACTCCTTCGGAGATTTTCGTAGTCATAGCTTGGGGACGTTGATTGTGAGACCCGACGTGCTCAGATATCCTTAAGACAGGCTCCTGATGGATTTTTTATTGGTGGGGAGTATGTAATCCTTTTTAGTGGATCCACCATGGTACCAGTGATGTTTTACAAGGAGGTGTTGAGGGATTTCCACACATCTCCTTTGGCGATACATCCTATAGTGGAAAAGATGTATCAGGACCTCTGATGTAAGTACTGGTGGAAAGGGGTGAAGAAGGTAGGGGAAGATTTTGTTTAATGATGCCTCACTTGTCCGCAAGTGAAGGCTAAGCATCATGTTCCAATAGGCTTGGAGAAACCATTAGAGGAACCAAAATGGAAGTGGGATAGTGTCTCCATAGACTTTGTGGTTGGGTTACCACGAACGTCTAGGGGCTACAACTCTATATGGTTGGTCATGGAATGACTCATCAAGTCAGCCCATTTTCTACCCATTTGAGAGCAGGGTTTAATGGAGAGATTGGGACACCTCTATATCCAAGTGATAATATGAATTTAGAAGGTACCATTCAAAATTGTTTCAGATCGTGATGCTCATTTAACATCCTGGTAGAGTAAGGGATTACAAGAGTCATTTGGGACTCAGCTACACTTGAGCACTGCCTTTCACCCTCAGGTAGATGGTTAGATTGAGCGGACCATATAGATACTTGAGGACAAGCTTCGTGCTTGTGTCCTTGATTTTTTCCATGGTTGGAAGGACCCCCTACGACTAGTAAAGTTCGCATACAACAAAAGTTATCACTACATCATCGGTATTACACCATTTGAGGCCTTGTATGGGCAACCATGCAGATCACCTATATACTGGACAGACCCTGGGGAATCAGCTCTTATGTGTCCAGAGTAGGTATGAGATACCACTAAGAAGGTTCAAATCATATAGGAGTGGATGAATACATCACAGAGAAGGCATAAGTCTTATTCCAATAGGAGACAGAGGCCCTTGGAGTTAGAGGATGGAGGACATGTCTATCTATGGGTCTCACCTTGATGAGGACTATAGATATTTGGCTGGGGTGACAAGATATCACCGAGGATCATAAGACCTTTCCAGATCCTAAGCAGAGTTGGCGAGGTGAAGTACCGCCTAGCTTTTCTCCAATAGATGCACTGAGTGCCTAATGTTTTCCACATGTCCTTGAAGAGAAGATACGTGCATGATCCATCCCACGTCATCGACTGGGTTGACCTGGACATTGATAATGGGGATAATTTTATAGATTTCCTGGTGGATATAGAGGATAGACAGAATTAGGTCCTACGGGGATGGTCGATTCTTGCAATATGAGCTTGGTGGAAGCATCAGAACCAGTAAAAGAGCACGTGGGAGTGGGATGCTCCAATTCATTCCCAGTACCCCCATTTGTTTCAATCACTTTTATTGTGGAATTCAGGGATGTAAAGCCCTTTGTTGGGGATAATGTAAAGAACCATAAATTCCAAAAAAAATTAAATTATATGGATTTATTACAAGAATGTGAAAATCAACGGCACGTGATTCCGATGCCCAGAGAGACCAGAATGGAATTTTGAACTTTTTAAAGGTACATTCATTAAACGTGCAAACGGGTTTTTCTATCTTTTGAACCAGTGCTCAAATTGAAAATCTTAGGGCATTGTGGAATTCGTAGTGTTTGGATTCTATTAGCTGAGGCTTAACTTCGACAGGAAAGGGTCGGTTAAAAAATATTTTTTGGACTTTTCAGAAAAATAATAAAACAACTCTTTGAGTTATTTTATCATTTTTTTCACCCATTGAGCGATAGTTGGTGGGACCACTATTAAATGAAAGTCACTAAATGAGAATAATTTAATGAAATGTTACCTTGTCTATGTAACTGCATCATTTTTCTGATTAATTGGAACATTAATTGAGGTTCATTAATGAAACCCATTAATGATCTCAACAAAGAACTTTATTTTTATTTAATAAAATCATTGGAAAATGAATTGGAAACAATGAGAGGAAGATCTGATGAAACTCTAGAAACATCACCCCCAAAAAAAGAATGATGATCGATCAATGATCATTAGAGTATTTGATACGGGTGATGACGAGCGCCAATGAACATGGAACATCTAATAGCAAAGATCTTCTCCTTCATACGCAACAGCAATGCCAGGTAGTGGAATTAATTTAATTTCTAAGTGTTTATAATTTATTCTCATCACATTCATGGAAAATACAATGAATGTAGATAAGATGACTAACAGGTTGATTCGTGTCTCATGTGTTCATGCGGGTGGTTGTTGTAGGGTTTTAATTTGGGAATAATTTTAAACTTTTGTTGATTATTATTCCACCCTTTTTATAAAACTCTAACGCAGAGGGCGCAGGACAATCTGAACAAGGATTAGACCCTCTGCTACTCTTGGGTTTCGTTCGTTCTTCATGGATGACCAAGAAACGTGAAGGGAAGTTGATTATATGGGATTTTTTGTGAAGGCGGTAACCCGAGAGGCCCGTAGGCATGGACGGGAAAGAAAATAGACCACCAGAGCATCTCCAATGGACCGCGTAAGCAACCGTCGGCATGGCACCACCAGCATGGCAACGCCGGTGACTAAAATTAGTGGTAGGCCAAGCCAAAAGCATGGATACGGTGGCACCTGTAGGCACCATGGTGGGTAGAAGGCGTGGCGATGATGCACCAAGCGAGAGAGGAGCGGCCTGCTCAGGCCTCTTGGCTAGACGCGAACAGCCGGATCTACCTGGCCGTTTTGAGAGGAGGGGAGGTACCCCGCTTGCGGGTAGGGTTTTCCAGGTGGACAAAACCCGCTAGCCTTGCCACACCCACTAATCAGTCTAAACCTTCCAATCAGGCCAGACCTGCCGACCCAACGAGCCGACCGGGCCAGACCCCTACTGGATCTGGACCAGAACAGTCATGTTTCACTAATTTTGGCATATCTCACAAACTGAGCGTCCGATTGAAGTGTCGTCTATGGTGTGAGGACACTTATGATGACGTGGTCCTTTTGGAATATTTCACTAGAGTTTTGGAAGAAGTTGGAGTATTTATGGGTTGGAACGGACTCGAATCCAACCAGGGCCTATTTACATTTTTCATATATCTTACGGACTGGGTGTCCAATTTACGCACTATCTGTTGTGTTGGAACCCTTATAACAAGGAGCCCCTTTGGGTTACTTCTTTGTGGGACTTCGAGGTGGTTGATATATAACCGATGGTTTTAAGAAAAGATCTTATGCAAATCAAGCAGTCTAAGAGGGGGAATCTAGTGGCTGGCTATGATTTGAAGAGTGAAGAGTGACCCTTTGTTGATTGGCATAAAAGAGACCCTTTATAGATTGGCATAAAAATGACCCTTCATAGTTCGGAAAAAAAATAGACCCTTCATAGATCACCATAAAAGTGACCCTTCATTGGTCGGTACAAGAGTAACATGTTATGGATCAGAAGTAGTGTAACCCTCTGTGGATTGGTAGTAGTATGACCCAACATGGATCGGGAGTAGGGCGCCCCTTTGTGGATCAGCAGTTCAGAAACCCTCTGTGGATTAGCAGCAGAACGTCTAAATAGAATAAAATGATCTATCGTAAGACTAATCATCTTTATTCCTATTCTCTATGTTGTATTCCTAGTGTTAGATGTCTTTTAAGTTGGGATTTGTGATTGAGATCATGCTTTGAGGTTTTTCATTGTAGAATTCTGGGAGACCTTCGGGGGTCTCAAGGTCCCTACTGGGTATTGTAATTCTCACCCCTGCACGGGCTTCTCCCAAACCTTGTTGTGTCTTGTGACGATGATGGATAGCTTAACTGAGACTTGAGGAGAGAATGATAGATGGTGTTCAAAGGTGATCGATAGACGTGAGGAGTGGTGGTGATGACAGACAACGAGTTGTGCCAACCCTTTAGGTAGGATCCTTGGTGGATGACCTCTAGAGCACATTTTTTCCTTTTTTTGTACTTTATTTTTAGTTGCGGTTGTACACTGGCGATTTTTACTTTCAGTTCACACATGTACTATCATCTGTTGTACTTTGTGGTTTTTGTTGTTGTGTACCTTGACTATGTGTGTACAGGTTTAAAGGAAATGTCTTACCTATTTGAGATATGCATTTCTTGTGTTATTCACCAACCCTTCATCTAGGGGAGGAGGTCTTGGGGTAGTCATAGCATGGGACCTGGGAGACAGGTCATGACTAAAGCTCATAGTTCATTATTCATTATTCAACAAATAAGTATAGATATTTATAGAGATTTGAAAAAGAATTTTTGGTAGGATAGCTTAAAATGGATATTTCAGATTATGTATCTAAAATAATGGAATGACATAATGTTAAGGATAAGAGATATAACTATAAGTGTATTTTCCCACCCTTAACCATACCAAAATGGAAATGGTAAAAAATTTAAATGGATTTCATCATCTGAATCACCAAATCAACTTAAGGGAAAATGCTATTTGTTTTGTAGTTGATCTACTTATAAAGTATACATAATTAATTAAATTAAGAGACTATTTATCCCTTGATTATAATTCCATGATATATATTAAATAATATGTAGGTTTTAATTGATTTCCTCATTCTACTATATCTAATCAGGATCTAAAGTTTACCTCTAAGTTCTAGAGAAGTATCTAGCATGATTTGAATGCAAAGTGGATATTTATCACTACATATAATCCTTGGATATATGTTCAAAATAATAAGATAATTAAAATACTAGATGAAATTTTGAGATCATTTTCTATGTATTTTAAAGGTCATTGGGATCACTACATTCCTCTGCTAGAATTTTCTTAAATTAATAGCTATCACTTGCACATTATGATGGATCCTTATGAGTACCTTTATGGAAGGAAGTGAGGAACTCCAACATGATCGGATGAATTTATAAAAATAAATATATTTTGAACTAATCTTTCTGATAAAATGTAAAAAAATGGTTAGATACATTTAGAATCACATTAGGGAAGCTAGGATTCATAGGAAGTTTATGATAATAATCTTCAGTGTAATCTACAGTTCAATGTTGGTGAAAATGTATTTATAGGAATATCTCCTTGGAATATGTTTTTGATATTCGGAAAGATATTAATGATGATCCCTATATATATTTCACATTTAAAATTCTTTATCATTTCATGATGGTTGTTTATAACTTTCCACTTTGATAGAATCTCTCTCAAGTTCACAATGTGTTTCATGTATCTATCCTAAGAAAGTACATACATGATCCTTCACATGTACTGAACATAGGGATTAAACCAATAGATAATTATTTATCTTATGAGTAACAAAATTTGGAGATTTTTTATTATAGATATAAAGTGTTGTAGAACAAGTCCCCTCATTTGGTCAAAGTTTTTTGTTGAAACCATAACTTTAGGGAAGATTTGTGGGAACTCAAGGATGCGATGAGGCAAAATTATCCTAAATTATTTTTGTTAGATTAAAGTAATTTGAATGGTAAAATTATTATGATATGGTGTAATTTAACAACCCATGATTTTAATATATATTCCTCTTAAAATAATTTTAATTTCTTTGATATATTTTTTTACATACAACACAGAGTTTAAACCAACATCAATATACTATAATTTTTTTAAGGTCACATTTATCATCTAGCCATTCGATTGGAGAGTACCAAAATGAATAACTAAAATATGAAACATTATTATTTATACATGTATAAAATGAATTCAATGGTCATTTATTGGTTGTAGATGCAAATAAAATCATTAGAAAGTAAAAAAATGGTTGTTTTATAAAAAACCATGTTTAGGCACGAAATGTGTTTTTGTATTATAAAAATAAATTAATATCTATTGATTAGTTATTTTAATTTAATATTAGATAATATATTCAATAAAATATTTCTACACTCGTCTAATGGTTTTCTATAGAATGAATAACAATAAATTCAGTTTTTTTCTTAAAATTAATTTTACTAAAAATGTATTTGTTTCATTATGTGAACTTATTTTAGATTGAATTTATATAACATATAAAAATTAAATCTATTAAAATAGATCCTATATTTTTAATCATAATAATTAATTAAATATAATTGGTTAAACTTAATTTTTTTTATAATGAATAATAAAAATAGTAAAATAAATTACCATGGTTCGGTTAAAATGGTTTTTATTGGGGATTAAACTAAGAGAAAATGTAACACCCTAAAATTGTAGTTAAAATAATAATAATATATATAGCTTTCTTAACACAAAAATCAATAAGCTTTATTAAAATTGTGGTATATTGTTAAAATATTGTAATAACCTAGTCGTTGAATTGGTGGGTATAAATATAAGTAAACACATTATGAAATAAATGTATAATGATATTAATAAATATAAAATTATCGTTTAAATATTAGTAAATAATCATACAATTTTTACTAAAGACATTTTACACTTCAAAATGCATTTTCATAAAAAAATGACTTTTATTGCACATTGTAATTGGAAATTATAATTAATTTTGGAAATTTTTTGAAATTTTATTTTATAAAATTAGAATTTTTTTTAAATCATAATATCAAAATTAACTTAAGTTTAAATTTTTGGACTTTTCTTAAATGATTAATTTTTCAATGAATAGTGAACAATACCCATTTTCCAAATATTATTATAACTTTTCATTAAGTAAAGTAATTGATAGGTCCGCTTATATTTTTGATTTGGTAATAAATTAAAATTGTTCCATTTGATTTATAATAACCTAACTAATTCTATTTGAAACTATAATATTAATGATTCTAATATAAGTGTATTTTTATGATTAAAATGCATTTTTCTGAAAGCTGTTTTTTGTTACGTTTTACACATTAATATTAATATAATTTTTTTCTACATAGGTAAAGTTAATCCTGAAAATGGATTATATATTTGTAATAAAGATAATTAAATTAATTAAAGAATGTCATTTAATTTTTTTCAATATGAATAGTAACCTTAAGAAATTTTTCTTCACCCCGATAAGGGTAAAACAAGTAAAATAGAGCTAAAACTTTAGGATAAGGCTTTAAATTTTCATTAACACTTTCATTTTTATAATATAGGGGTTAATTTCAGCCATTTCAATACACTTTTATAATATATGGTCACTTTGTTCCATTTTTTAAAATTATGAACTTTAGATTAATTTAAGAAAAAAATAAATACAAAATGCCACTCCCTTGACTTCAATATCTTTAAAAATTTTACATATGGATAAAATGGGGATAATTTTAGTTCTGAATTTTTATTACTAATTTAAATTAGTTTTCCTTATAATATTAATATGTTTCTGTTTTATTATTTTAATAATTAACTTAAATGCACACGCAACGTCGGCATGATATTTACACAATTAATATAATAATATAATAATATTTAAGAAAATATGAAGATTATAATAATTTATGTAATTTATTATGTTCCATGAATTTTTTAGATAAATATTTAAAGTTAGATATGTTTAAAAATATTATATATGAATCCAATATTTGTCTTCATGTATTTAAAGATAAATTAAATGAATTGTGTAAAAAATAAAATAATTGATATTTTAGAAAAATAATATTTTATTAAATTATTTAAAAATCACAAAAATAATGAAATAATACAAGGTGGATAATATATGGTCAAAAAAATTATACATTTTACATTTAAGAGATAATTTTTCCCATATAAATAAATTATAACCCTTTAATATTGAAAAAATAATTATCAAAGTTAATTTTAAAATTAGTTAAAATTTGGGAAAATAAAAAAAATAAGGAATAAAATGACATAAAAATTTTCTAAATTTTATTGGTTGATGAAATTTTTACCTTATCCTATTATTTTTAATATTTTACCATTTAGAATCATTTACCTTGAGCATTAATTAATTATATTTTAATCCTTTTTTTAATTCAAAGAGTGTCTTTTCCCTCCCTTATAAAAGAGCACCTCATAACTTTTTTATTTACACCTTGTTAAGAAAATTGGATTTACCAAACCCAGAAAATTTATCTTATAAAATTCCATAGACTTTAATTGGAGGTTCTGGTCATCTTAAAAATCCATTACAAGAATCCTTATGAAATGATCTAAAGGATACCTACCAAAGAAAATGTTATAATCCTACCTAGCCTATTTCAATTTATTTATTATTCTATATCATATAATTCTTAGATATTAATAATAAAATAATAAATAAAATACCCTCGATATACTAAAACATTATTATTACTATAGAACCACCCCTATCCACACACTATTCCAAAAAATGGGATGTGAATGTATTGCTCTTGCATATGTGTGGAATACTACCTCCACAAAGCAATAAAATTCATTTTCTATAATGATGTTTAATGTATTGTAATTATGATGGGTATAAAGTTTATATATTATATTTTTAAAATAATTATTCTTCTAAAATTCAAATGTTACAACTACCTTCTTGCCTTTCAATATGATGGAAAAAGATAACGTCTATCATGCATACGTGTGGATTTCCACCTCCAAGAAATGAAGTTATTAGTTTTTCATCCTCATTTATACTTTGATGATAATAGGGATATATTTAATTAATATATATTATATATATTATATCATAATGATCATGTTTATTTGAATTATTATTTACCTTTCTTTCATCCCATCCATTGAATAGTGAAAACAATGTTCATGCATACTTATGTCTTACTATCTCCATGAACGATGTAATTTATTTTTCTATCTATACTATTTATGAGTTATTAGAAATATATATATAATTAATATATGTGGTATTTATATAATTATTTATATTATTTATATTATGGAATTATTATCAAAGTACCTGGATTTTAATTACTGAAACAAAATTATCTTGAACAATCAAACAGTTAACACCCAAGAACAATGGGTTTAATAAGGAATTATTAATAAATGGTTGTTGAAATGTTATAAGGGGGACATATATGAAATTATAAGTATGTAAATGGACATTATATTGAAGTATAACAAATTTAAATTTATTATACAAGATTCTAGAGAACTTTTTTAGAAATTTGAACTCGAGGTTATGCTTTAACTTCTCAAATTTTCTTCTTTTGGACATAAGTTATGTTATGCACCTTTCATATTTTTTGAGGTGTATATGCATTAAATTTGGAATTTTATCCCATGAATATTATAATTTTAATGATATTTAATGTTTCAATTGAATTTATTCTTCCATGTGGATTATGATTCAAAATTTACCAAAGCGTTAAAAGGTTTTATGTTACAATGTCATTGTTTAATTGGATTATTTATGATTAAGTTTCTGATGATGAAATTCTAAGATCTAACTCTCAATAATATCATTAATTTTCTTTTCATCTAGTTATTTTTGGATGATACATTTTTTAATTTCAGTTTCCTCTCTTTAAATACAGAAGATAATGAAATAATGTTTTAATAGAAGATATCTTTATTTATCTATCTGGTCCAAAATAATTTTTATTCATGTCTATTTTTTATAAAAATGGTTTCAATAATGATTTAACTATTCTCTAATGGATATTTAATTTCATTTTTACCAATTTTTTAATTTTTATAAAAATGTTTCAATTGAATCCTCTTGTCATTTTCCAAATAAGGTACCTTTGACTTTTTTCTGAAAAAGTGAAAGAAATCGTACTTTTAGTTTACAATAAAAGAGTGAAATACCCAAAAATCATGAACAGTCAATGGTTTGAAGCTTAAATTATAATTATCCAAGTTTTTTTTAATATAATATTTTTTTCCTTAATATTTGAGAAATTTTTTTATTTTAAAAAAAGTGATTTCAAAATGAAATGGATATTTTCCTCGAGAAGTATTCCAAAAATAATTTAATGGAATTTTCATTTTAAGATGGAATCTATTGATTTTATATATGTTTTAATGGTAATATTATCTAATAATACTATCCTTATTTTTTATATGGATGGTTTATGATTATGATGATGATATTTTCATGAATATCATTACTTTCCATGGGTTATTCTTTGATGAAGTGTTCAAATATTTATAAAACACATTTCATTCCTCATGTTATGATATATGATGAATTATTTATGATCTTGGGGTGAAAATATGTAATGCCCCGACCCCAGTTTCCCAGAGTGTGTTCATTATTACATAACATTGGCATGATCACAAGGGATCAAATACCGAAAGACCGATCATTTTAGTAGCCTTGGAAAAACTATATACATTCAGAAGTTTTAAATTACATTATAAAATTAAAAAAACAACAAAATTTTCTCCATTGACTACATTCATCCCTTAAACTATCCCTGTAGGATATTCATAATATACTTCTTCACATCCTGGGAAAAATAAAACATAGAAAGGGGTGAGATCAGATGTTCAGTAAGGATAACAATATAGAAGAAACTTTCAAAAATAAGCATAAACAGTTAAGGAAATCTATAAGACTAAAACATAAGCCTTTTAAACATAAATTTCATCATAATATGGAAAATATAAATCAAATAATTCCATTTAATTATTCACATGGATATTATAATATTCAAATAATCACAAGTAATATCAATAGCGAATTTCATAATGTTGGAATGTGTAATTCCAGACTTTATAATCACATAGTCAGGGTCTTGTGCCAAGACTACAAATATGATTTTGTCAAGGCCTTGTGACAAGACACTAGTTTGTCTCATGAGACCTACTAATGCATCGAGGAGCTATAGCATGCTCCACTAGTCACTTACTACGTCTAATGAATTCCTCATATGAAAAGGTTTAAACATAACATAAACATTCATATTAAAAATACAATATGAAATCTCAATAATTTATCCATAAACCATGAATGGTACAAAAATAACACATCCACAGTAAACAATATCTCAAAAACTTCAATACAATATGGATTATTTGTATCATAATGAATCAATTTCAAACAAGTGTAAAATCCATCAAAGGATGTTGACAAAGATGAAATCAAAACTATTTGAGAGAAATATCTCTTTCTTTTTTTAAAATCATTTAAAAGTTACATAATTATAAAAGGAAACATTTATTTAGAAAATATTCTTATAAGATTATAAAAGAATCTTCGACGATTTTATAATGGTGGAAAATAGTCTCACCTGCCATATAAGTTAGAAAAATACATTCTTACCTTAATTTTGTTGAGAAGGTCATAAAGTACCTTGTTTGAAAAATGACAGAAATATTATTTTCAAAAGATATGTTGTCAAATAATTGTATAAATGACTTTAACCCATAGTCTATTAAATAGTTAAAAAAATTGAATTTCTTTTTGAAGAAAACATGGTTGTTAATGATAAAGAGTTCCCAATAGATACTTATGTATTAACAACCTTGGATAAGTAAAGAGATTATAGAATTAACCATTACCTTGTACATTTCATTAGTCGGTGGTATGTTAACCTCATTTATAATAGTTAAAACATTGTTATTAAAATATAAAATAACTATATAAAAAATATGATATCATATATTATCCTATAATATTTCTGTGTTAATAATATTTCTTTGTAAATAATATTTCAGTAGTATCATCATTTCAGGTGTTAACTGATTTGTTTTCCTCTATATGCTTGGTTACATAAGTCATTCTTGTTATGGATAGGATGTTTTTGATTCATATACCGAATGATATTATTGTTGGACTCCTCATGTATTAATCATGTTTTGATGATCACAAATATTATTTAATCATGTATTAATGATTCCAAATCTTATTCAACTTAGTTAAATTCTATACATTATATACAATAATGTGTATTTATATTTAAAGTTTTCTCATTCTTTAAGAAGATCCTTGTAAGATCTTAATTTCTCTAGTTACCTACATTTTACTATCTTTTCTCTACTCTCAAAATACCCTCTTTAACAAATGATTAAGTCTGATCCTTTCTATTATCATCTTTATTTAAGACTGCACATAGTTAATTTGGAAAGTATAAGAAACTGTGAGTCTGCCTCTGGATATGTATTTCTGACACCGTGAAACAAGACACCATAAATCAAGACACCGTGAAGTAGACACTGTGACCGTGAGATTCTGTGAACCAAACACCGTGACCATGAGATGTTGTGAAGCAAGACACCATTAAACCAGACACCGTGAACACGACACCGTGAAGCAAGACACTGTGAATCAAGAAACCGTGAAGCAAGACACCGTGAACAAGACAAAGTGAAGCAGACATCGTGACCATGAGACGTCATGACACTCAGACACCATGTGAAGCAGACATTGTTTCAATTTCTTACTATGACACTGTTTCTTTAACTATTTTGTTTACTTTCAATTTAATTTCCAACGGTCATATTTTATGATTTTAATGCGATTGTTATTAATTAATGTGGGTTCTTGTCATGTCAGGAAACCATACCTCATACCTGTAAAAGTTAATAATTTCCCATTTTTTGACAAAAGGAGAAATGAAAGGAATATCAAGTTGCTGCAAAAAAAATATATAGACATAGAGAGATACATGGAGATGTATACGTAAGGAAGAAGAAAAGATACCCATGCACATGCAGAGAATAATTAACAAAGAACTTGAAGAACACTCATACACATCAAGAACAGAAGTTTAAAGAGGAGGTTCAAGCACCACTTGGAATACTTTCACATTTAAGCTGAACACTTGTACTGAAAGTGAAGAAACAAAACCATGACACTCTGTTTTCTAGAAAACTTATTGAAAAGGACTCCAATCTTCATCTGCTTCCGTCCAAAGGAGTTCAGAGCTATATTGATAGCACACAAGAGCATTCTAAACCAATCTCCATATTATTTTTCTTCTCTGATCATTTTCTTTACATTACGAGCAGTGTGTGCATCAATCTGTTTTAGCACACACTGTCTCATATGTTGAACTAGAGGATTTCTAAATCCTCACTCAATATTTCTCTTACACTACTATATCCCACTGTGGATAGTGGAAGAGGTCTAAGGACCTAGACAGCATGTGATGTTGTTTCTAATTTCCCTCGTAGAACTATGGTAGAGGTCTGAGGACCTGGACAGTCTATGCACTATTGTAAAACCTCGATCAAGGGTGTGGATTATAGTTTATATAAACTGTTTGAGAGTACTAAGTCTCAGCTTGAGACTGAACCTATTGGTTAACACTATTGTGCATCTTATTTTAGTTTAAACTATTTTTCAATATTCCACTACTAGTTACTTTAAATATAAATCTCTTTTAAAGTTACTCTAATAGTTAAACTTGTAAGTGTTTGTATTTATTGTAAACCAGTAGGTTAGTTTCAAAATCTAATCTAATCTTCATATTAGATTAACTGAGAACTAATCAATCTCTTGAGAACCTAACTGAACCTTAACAATATTACAAATTCACTACAGTTTAGCTTGTTATTTAAATTGGGGGATTTCAATACAAAACTTTTTAACAGAAATTTTTAATTGGAACTCAATTCACCCCCATCTGGAGTATCCACTCCGACCAAAATTTGGTATCAGAGGTTCGATAAAAGGTTTTCCAAACACACTTTTTGTGAAACAAATTCAACTATGATTTTAGTTGTATCTCAAAGATCTTAAAATTTCTGTTAATTCTAAATTCTTATATCTTTATAGAACTTTGGTATTATGGATAATAGATTAGAATGTGTAGCTACCAATAGACCACCCTTCTTTAATGGTGTTAATTATTCCTAATGGAAAATCAAAATGAAAATTCATTTAGAGAGTATGGGATTTGACATTTAGACTTCCATAGAGACTCAGTATAATATTATAGAAACTGTTAGAACTACTTGGTATGAACCTACTAAAGCTGCTTACAATAATAATTATTAAGAAATGAATGCCCTATATTGTGATTTAGGAGATGAAGAATTTAATCGAATATCTTCTTGTAAGATTGCCTACGAAATATGGGATACTTTGCCTATTTCCTATGAGGGTACAACCAATGTCAAAGAAATGAAACTAAACACATACACTATTAAGTATGATATTTTTAAAATGAAAACTGATGAATCTATTTCTGATATGTATCTCAGGTTTAGTGATATACTCAATACAATGAGCTCACTGGGGAAAGTTTTTCCAGAAAAAGATCAAATCATGAGGATACTAAGATGCCTACTAGACAGATAGAGAGGAACCTCTGTCTCTATATGAGAATCACGTGACATTGGAAAGCTACCTATCAAGGAGATGATTGGTAATTTGATGATGTATGAAGAATGGCTGAAGGTAAACAAAGAAGATGATTATGAACAAAGAAAGAAATCAGTAGCCTTCAAGACCTATGCTTCAAAAAACAAGGACAAAGAGAAAATTCAAGATACAAGTGACAGTTCAAGTAGTGAAGAGAGCACATATAATAGTGATGCTGAAATGGCTCATATAACCAAACATTTTAAGAAGTTTTATAGGAAAAATAAGTTTTTCAGAAAATCCAATTACAAGGTAAAGTATGAAAATAAAAGTCATTGGAAGAAGGATTGGAAAAGGACTGATAAAAGTGATGACATAGTCTGCTACGAATGCAAGAGGAAAGGACATGTGAAAGATGACTGTCCAAAGTTAAAGTACTAGAAGCAATATGAGTACAAGGACAACAAGTATAAGAAAGATATGAAAGAAACTTGGATTTCTTCAAAAGACAGTTCTTGTGATTCTAATTCCACTCAATATGAAAAATCTCAAAAAGCTAACATGTGTTTTATGACAAACACATCTGAGGTAACATTGGATACTCATGATTTAAAATCTTATTATTCTGATATTGATTCTAAAAACATATCACGCGAAGAATTATTTGAATACTGTAACATGATATAGGATACCTTCAATGAGCTTAAAGACAAGTATAAAGCCTTAAATAAATAGTATGCTTTAACTAGCACTTCCAAATTTGAACTAGAAGTAGAAAAGGAAAACAATGATCAAATACTCAAAGAGAATACTGAACTGAAACTGTCTAATGAGCAACTCAATAAAGATTTAGAAAAAATTACTAATGGAAAGGACACTCTTACACAAATTCTAAGAAAACAAGTAGCACCAAAGCATACTATTGGTTTAGGCTATCATCCTGGACAGAGACAGATTACAAAGAATAGATTTATTTCTAAATCTGGACAGTATGCTGCTAGTTATAGTTTGAGAAATTCTTATGTCTCAACGAGATACTCACATAGTTATAGATCAAACAAAGTTTTTCTTTCAAACTATTTTAAATCTATTGATATAAGAGACCCATTAAAAAAATCTGGGAACCAAAAGTTCTTCTTGCTAACATGTTTGGACCCAAGAAAATCTGGGTACCAAAATCATTTTCTATCTAAATCTGTTTTGTAGGAAACATGATTGAAAATTTCCTGCAGGAAGATATGGTATTTGGATAGTGGATGTTCAAGGCATATGACAGGAGACTACTCATGCTTTAATATCTTAATCATAGTTGATGGAGGACATGTCACCTTTGGGGATAACTTAAAAGGAAAGATCACTGGATTAGGCCAGATTGGTAACACTGATTCAATTTTAATTTCTAAAGTTCTATTTTTTAATGGACTAAAGTTTAATCTGCAAAGTATTTCTCAGTTTTTTTATGATGGTTTCAATGTTAAATTTGAAAATCATGCTTGTAATGTATTTGATTCTAAAAATGTTTTGGTATTTACGGCATTAAGAAATTAAAATGTTTATGTTGTAGATTTTAATTATTTAGGTAAACAAAATTTTACTTGTTTATATGATTTTCATAAAGAATCTCATCTTTGACATAGAAGGTTAGGACACTGAAATGTACACTCTCTTAAAAAACTGACTAGAAAAGGTTTAGTTAGAGACCTTCCCAAACTAGAATTCCCAACATATAAAGTTTTTAATCCTTGTCAAAATGACAAACAACAAAAAGTTTCTTTCAAATCAAAGAAATAAGTTTCTACTTCTCAACCTCTCAAATTGGTTCACATGGATTTATTTGGACCATCTAGAGTTTCTATCTTAAATGGGAAGGACTATCTCTATGTCGTTGTAGACGACTTTTCTAGATACACTTGGTTATAATTTCTAGCTCAAAAAAGTGAAGTGTGTTCCTATTTTGTTAAATACTCCAAGTCTCTAGAAAACCTTAGTGGACATTAGATTAAAACCTTGAGAAGTGATCATGGTCGTGATTTTGAAAATTAGGAGTTTGAGACCTATTTCTCACATAATGGTTATAGTTACAACTTCTCTACCCCTAGAACACCTCAACCGAATGGTGTAGTAGAAAGAAGAAATAGGACTCTTCAAGAGATTTCTAGGACAACGCTCAATGAATATGATTTACCTATTTATTTTTGGGCTGAAGCTGTCAATACATCTTGTTACATTATCAATAGTGTCTTGATTAGACCCATTCTTAAAAATACCCCTTGTGAGATTTGGAACAATGGGAAGCCTAAGGTTAATTACTTTAGAGTTTTTGGTTTCAAAGTTTTTATCCTTAACACCAAAGATAATCTTGACAAATTTTCTTCCAAAAGTGATGAAGGAATTTTTCTAGGTTACTCTACCACCAGTAAAGCCTACAGAGTATTCAATAAGAGAACCAAATGTGTGGAAGAATCTATACACATAAAATTTGATGAAACTAATCCACATGAACCTAATTCCCCCTTGAAAATCATGAAGAAGATATGCCCATTCTAGAACTTATTGACAAAAACAGTGAACCTCTTGTTAAGACAACCAGTTCTGGAAATATTCCAGAACCTGCTTCTGTATAACCCAAACTTGTAAATGAACTTGAAATTTCTTTACCTATCTTTTCTAGACCAACTAGGACTCTTAAAAATCATCCTTTAGATGTTTTTGTATGAGATTTGGATAGAGGGACACAAACTAGAGCTTCTATGAGAAACCATGTTGAACATTAAGATTTTCTTTCACAGCTTGAACCTAAAAATATCAATGATGCAATCAATGATGAATTTTGGGTGATGTCTATGCAAGAAAAATTGGATCAATTTGAAAGAAACAAAGTTTGGAAACTAGTTGAAAGACCTAAAGACACCATGACCATAGGAACCAAATGTTTTTTTAGGAATAAAGTTGATGAGTATGAAAACATAGTTAGAAATAAGGCTAGACTAGTTGCACAGGGATATATTCAAGAAGAAGGAATTGACTATGAGAAGACCTTTGCACCAGTATCTAGACTTCAAGCTAACATAATCCTTCTTGTTTGGGCAGAACATTTGAATTTAAAGCTATATCAAATGGATGTTAAGAGTGCATTCTTAAATGGGTATATAGATGAGGATGTTTTTTTTTAAAAACCCCCTAGATGTATAAAACCTCATTTTCCAAATCATATTTTTTAATTATTAAAAGGTTTATATTGTTTAAAGCAAGCTCCACGAGCATGGAATGACAGATTGAGTATTTTTCTTATTTTCAAAGGATTTACAAAAGGAATAGTTGATCCTACTATTTTTATAAAATGAATTCCCAATGATGTTTTAGTTGTTCAAATTTATGTAGATGACATTATTTTTTGATCTTCAAAGAATTCCTTATGTTTTGATGTTTCTAAAATGATGCAAAACAAATTTGAAATGAGTCTAATGGGAGAACTCAAATATTTTCTTGGATTTTAAGTTTTTCAAAATGAAAATGGTATTGTTTTAAATGAAAGTAAATATACTAAGGATCTCTTAAAATTCATTGGATTGGATAGCACTAAAATTAGGGACACTCCCATGAGTACAACTTGTAAGTTGGATCTTGATGAAGATGGAAAATCTGTTGATCAAACCACTTATAGAGGAATGATTGGAAGTTTACTCTACTAAAATACTAGTCATTCGGACATTATGTTTATTGTGTGTATGTCTTATTGTTTTCAAGAAAATCCTAAATAATCTCATTTAAATAATGTGAATAGAATTTTCAAATAACTCATGAAAACACCCAATCTAGTACTGTTTTATCCTAAAGGACAATCATTTGAATTGGTTAGTTATTCTGATGCTGACTACGGTGGCTGTAAGTTAGATAGAAAATGCACCTCTGAAACATGTCACCTTTTAGGCAAGTCACTAGAATCATGGTGTAGAAAGAAACAAAATTTTGTTGCATTGTCTACTACAGAAGCTGAATACAGAGCTACTGGCTGTTGTTGTGCACAAATTTTGTGGATGAAACACACATTACTAGATTATGGATTTCAATTCATACATGTACCTATTAATTGTGACAACACAAGTGTTGTTAACATGTCAAAGAATCTTTTTTCACATTCTAGGACAAATCATATTGATTTAAGACATCACTTTTTGAGAGATCATTATCAAAAAGGTGATATCACTTTGGAATTCATTGGTACTGAATATCAACTTGCTGATATATTCACTAAACCATTAAATTATGAGAGAATATACTACATCATAAATTAACTAGGCATGATAAATCTCAAATAGATACTTTACTAGTTACTGTTTCAATTCTTACTGTTTGATATCTTACTTCGTTATATATTATTGTTTCATGTTTATGGTTTCTCAGTTATTGTCTCTCATTTTTACTATCTCACCGTAAAGCTTCATGATTATTGTCTCACCATTAGCATTTTGTACTTATGGTCTGACATTTATTGTCTAACCGTAATGTGCACTGAAAAGTTAGACCGCGGTCTCACCGTGAAACTCGTTTGTTGTCTCACCGTAATTACCACTCACGGTCTCACCGTAATTTTTTTTGTTAAAACCCCTATCACGGTAATTACCCTTTTCACATTTTCTATCTTCCTGCGTTTTTATTTTAGCGACATTTAGTATTCCTAAATGATAAAACAAAGTAAATATCAGTCGCTTATTCACTCGGGGTTTCTTCTACCTATTCTTTTCAAAACCTTCTTCATCCTTGTAACCCTTAAATCGCTCAAACATTCAGTGAATGTCAAGAATTAATCTTCAGTCATCATCGACACCCGAGAAGCCCAGCTCGAAGAAGAAGAAGATTGCACATAAGCTGACACCCAAAGGACCTTTAAATCTGAATCTGGTAAACCGTGTAGTTGTACCTGAGAAAGAGATTTCCCCAAATGGCTTTTGACTAGTAAGTATCTAGTATTGAAAGTGTTAGAACAAAAAGTCTAGTTAGAATGGTTCTCGAAGGAGGATAGACCCATCTATCCTAAGTTAGTAGCTCATTTTTACCAATACGTACAGTTCTCATTTGATTTTGGTGATAGTTTTATTGTGAGGAGCTGGGTAAATGGTCATATATTCTCTTTCTCTTCGAGGTTGTGGGTTTCATGCCTTAAGATACCTCATGAAGGCATATGTGAGGATTATTAGAGAGGACCTCCACATTCAACTGATTTCTTAGATCCAGAAGATTCCTTGAAAACCCTAACTAGAAATGGAACCCAAAGGAGAGACATTGCTGCTGAATTAGATGGAGAAACAAGTCTTCTGTTTAAGTTTGTATAGAATTTGGTCAGTCCAAGAAAAGGTGATTTTGCTGTGTTCAAATATCAAGATGTGTTTTTGATTCATCTCATGAAAAATGGACATAAAATCAACCTATGCAAGTATATCATTCACCATATGTGTGAGTTGATCAAAGTAACATCCAAGTCAACTTCTCTGTTTTACTCTCGGCTAATATCATCTATGCTTCTTGGAAAATTTTTGGTTGGACCTGATGAGGAAGTAATAAAGAAATATGAGTACTTCCTCTCAAAAGCTACTATCAAAATGATGAAGATAAACTGGAATCCTTGGAAAAAGGAATGGGTGGAAGGCAATGATAAAATTTATGATAAATTCAATCCGGTGGATTATCCCTCTAGGACAAAAGACATTTTGGATCCTGGTTTGGAACCATATGAGATTGTTGAGTATCCTAAAGAAGAGGAAGAAGAGGATTAAGTTCCACCTAGGGAAGGGGTTATTGTTGAGGAAGACAGAACTATTTCTCCTCATGTATTTCTTGAAGAATAAGTCCTTACTCCTAGGGAAGCTGTTAATTTGGAAACTCAACCAGAAGATGTAAAAGGTTCAATCACCAAAGAATATGAAAAGCATGTCATGGAAGATCCTATAGTGGATGAGCCTATAGTAGAAGAGGATATAGTGGAAGAGCTACATATTTTTCAAGAGGTCAATCTTGAGGAACTCCCTATAGAACAATCTGTTCCTGAAATTATACCTTCTACTGAAGAACAGATGGAGCTAGCTTTTCAGCTAGCTAGACAATAAATGAGTGAGGAACTTAGAGCTGAGTCTGTGGATTTAGACCAAGATCCTAAGCCTCTCATTCTTGAGAAGGAGGCACCTGTTGAGGGGGATCAACCCCCAAATATTGAGTTTTTTGAAGCCTCACATCCATCTAAGTCAAGTCATGTAGACACTCAGCATAAGTTTCCCATTTTTTATGATGTGAATGATTATCAACAGGTTATAGCAACTGAATTTGATGTTTCCTCCATGTTTTAGTTGAAATCAATCTCTAATTTTGCTTCTGATAAGGAACCCAAACCTGTACCAATCCCTACTTCTGAACCCTTATCTGAATAGCCATCCTTTGTAAGTAGTGAAGATCTAAAGGAATTTGGTGATACTCTCTTATCCGGAGTTAAGAAACTCATGAATACCCAACCTCTTCCTGTGAAAAATTTAAGTGAGATAGATTCCTCACTTTTATTAGAGAAGATTATCTGGAAAATACAACCTAAGATTCTCCATTAAATTCAAGAAGTGAGAGTTGAAAATAAGATGATTAGTAATGAATTAAAGACTCTTAGAAGTATGGTTGAAGACATGTAGAGAGAGTTGTATTCAGGATTTGAATATGTTGCTCCTCCTATAGAACCTACTGCACCTCAAATCCCACAAGTTAGTGTGTCTCAGTTTCAACCTTATCTATCATCCTTAGATGAAAAGATCGCTGAAAGAAACAAAAAAAATTTGAAGGAAATGAAAGAGCTTGTTTCCAATCTGAATAAACTCACTGATGAGTATACATGGTGTCTTTAAAAGATGTTGAATCAACTAAAATCTTTGACCATAGCTGTCAAAGCATCTGGTCAATCCTCAAAACCCTCCATGGATAGTGATCTACTCAAAACTGTAATCAAAGAAGAGCTTCAGAATATCTTCAGTGGTTTCAATGCTTCTTATTTAACTGAAGTTGTCAAAAATAGTGACAGAGTTATTGACCTAGTAAAAATCCACTCCAAAATTACTTATGATGCTCAGTAAGAGATTTTCAAGAAAGTGGATTTCTACTTCAATATAATCTTCTCTAAGATAGATATGACTAACCTTTTTAAGTACCTTGTATAAAATTTGAGGATTCCTCCTGTGACTCAAGATTTTAAGAACCAAGTCCATAAACTCACAGAATTTACTCGATTATTGGACAAATTTATGGATAATAAGGACGATTTTGAGAAATCCATGCAATATGATGGAGATATTATTATAGATTTCATCAAACTTCTGAGGACCTATCTTCATGTCTAGAGTACAGCCATTGTTTCTCCAGCAGCTATACCTCTCAAACCTGGGATGCCTACCTTTACCTATTCTCTAGCCTCAACCACCATGTCTGTCGGACAAGCACTCAGTCAGATCAGGCCTATGATTCTTGATCAGCAACTACCTAGATCTTCTACTGCTCCTACCTTGGATCCCTCAGTCTTTGAAGGTCTCCCTTTTCCCTCTTTATCAACCACATCTCTGCCTTATTCTACCTCAGCCTCTTCCCCTTTGGCTTCCACTTCTGCTACTGCTTTTAAAGGCAAAGATAATGCCATCTCATGAAGTAGAATACTGATTACTTCTTTTTGATAGGGATTCTTTTTCTTCTGTTTTACTCTTCTGTTTTGTACTGAACCTTGCGTGCTATTAGTAGAATATTTCCTTTTACTTCTTTTCTTTCATCTTTTTGATAATCCCAAAAGAGGGAGAAGTTTCTATATACTATGTTAACAATGTTATCTTTATAGTTTAATCCAATATACTCTTTAACTGTATATGATTTGTGGTCATCAAAAAGGGGGAGACTGTTGGACTCCTCATGTATTAATCATGTTTTAATGATCACAAATCATATTTAATCATGTGTTAATGATTACAAATTTAATTAAACCTAGTTAACTTCTATAAATTATATCCAATTATATGTATTTATGTTTAAATTTTTCTCATGCTTTAAGAAGAGCCTTACAAGATCTTAATTACTCTATTTATCTACTTTTTACTATCATTTATCTACTCTCAAAATACCTTCTTTAACAAATTCATAAGTCTAATCCTTTCTATTATCATCTTTATTTAAGACTGCACATAGTTAATTTGGAAAGTAAAAGACACTGTGAGTCTGCCACTGTATATGTATTTTGGACACCATGAAACAAGACACTGTGAAGAAATATATCGTGAAGCAGACACCGTGACCATGAGACACCGTGAAGCAGACACTGTGACCATGAGACGCCGTGAAGAAATACATGGTGAAACAAGACACCATGAATGCGACACTGTGAAGAAAGACACTATGAAGCAAGACACCATGAAGCAAGACACCATGAAGCAAGACACCATGAACAAGATACCATGAAGCAGACATCGTGACCATGAGATGCCGTGACACTCAGACACCATGTGAAGGAGACATTGTTTCCATGTCTTACTATGACACCGTTTCTTTAACTATTTTGTAGACTTTCAATTTAATTTACAATGGTTATATTTTATGATTTTAATGAAACTTCTATTAATTAATGTGGTTTGTTGGTATGTTAGGGAATCGTACCTCATTCCTGTAAAATTTAATCATTCCCGTTGCCAGAAAAAAGGAGAAATAAAAGGAATATCAAGTTGCTGCAGAAAATATATATATGCAGAGAGATACACAGAGACATATACATAAGGAAGGAGAAAATATACCCACGTACATGCAAATAATAACACAAAAAGAACTCGAAGAACACCCATAAACATCAAGAACTTAAGTTCAAAGAGGAGTTTCAAGCACCACTTGGAACAATTTTGCATTAAAACTGAACACATGTACTAGATGTGAAGAAACAAAACCCCAAAACTCTAATTTCCAGACAACTTCTTGCAAAGGAATCCATGATTCATCTAATTCCATCCAAAGGAGTTCAGAGCTACATTGACATCACACAAGATCATTCTAAACCTATCTCCATATTATTTATCTATTGTGATCATTTTCTTTACATTATGAGCAGTTTGTGCATCTATCTGTTTTAGCACACACTATCTCATGTGCTGAACTAGAGGATTTCTAAATCCTCACTCAATATTTCTCTTATACTCTTGTATCCCACTATGGATAGTGGTAGAGGTCTGAGGACCTGGACAACCTATGTTGTTGTTGTTTCTTTCCCACGTAGAACTATGGTAGAGGTCTGAGGACCTGGATAGTCTTTGCACTGTTGTAAAACCCCGATCCAGGGTGTGGATCATAGTTTATATAAACAGTTTGAGAGGACTAAGTCTCAGCTTGAGACTGAATCTCTTGGTTAACACTGTGGTGCATCTTATTTTAGTTTAAACTATTTTTCAATATTCCTCTGTTATTTACATTAAATATAAATCTATTTTAAAGTTACTCTGATAGTTAAACTAGAAAGTGTTTGTATTTATTGTAAACTAGTAGGTTAGTTTCAAAATCTAATCTAATATTCATATTAGATTAACTGAGAACTATTCAATCTCTTGAGAACCTAACTGAACCTTCACTGTATTACAAATTCACTATAATTTATCTTGTTATTTAAATTGGGGGATTTCAATACAAAACTTTTAAACAAAATTTTTTAATTGAAACTCAATTCAACCCCCTCTTGAGTATCCACTCTAACCAACAATTATGTTGATACACAATATTTTTAATCATAAAATAAAAATTATTCTTGAATGATTACGATGGAGAATGAATCTCATCGCGTTCATGGAGACGGTAATCCGTACATACGCACGAGAGAAAATATCATTATATTGATGGTGAAATTGTATGTAATTGGATGGGATAGCATATATAACAAATCATTAACATGTTATATTTATTATTTAAATTAGTTATACTCATTATTATA
The DNA here is from genome assembly GCA_963277665.1 of Viscum album. Lineage (NCBI taxonomy): Eukaryota > Viridiplantae > Streptophyta > Magnoliopsida > Santalales > Viscaceae > Viscum > Viscum album. The sequence goes on along the minus strand of OY728143.1, from coordinate 254,160,678 downwards.
CCCATCCAAATAATGAAGTGTTTGAATAACAAACTACACCACGACGTGGAGATAGTAAGTTGTATGTACGCACGTATAGTGACTTTGTCATTTATAGGATGGATAGAATAATGAATATTATGGTACCATATTTATAACAACATCATAGTATGTAGAAGGTATTGGAGTTATTATTTTGGTATGGAAACAACAAACAAAGAGGAAGTGGAAGAAGAAAAAAACTTGGAATAAGGTGGTGAAATTATTACCTCTTCTTTGGGTGTTTCCTTTTGAGTTGATCAAAAGGGATACATAGATTGGATTTATCATAAAATAAATCTATATAGGTTTACGGTAGGATATTTGAGAGGATATTTGGGTAGGGATTGTCTAAAAAAATTGCTTTGGAGGTAATAAATTAAGAGAAGGGGAAGTACCCTTTTATAAGAGAGGTGAGGGTCACTTTAGGAAAATCTTGAAATATTATTTTATAATAAAAACAATTTCGGTTTCTAATGGCTTCAAAATGATTTATTTCGAGGATAAGGTGGGTATGGGTCTAAAAACTCTCAACCAATAGGTTTTAGATAGGTTTAGGTCCCCATATTAACCTTATCTTTTAGATTTAACTCTTAGTTAAATAGTTTGACATTTACCATGTCTCTTTGTATTTTTATATTATATGGTTAATAAACATACTATAAACTACCAAGAGAACCCCAAGTGGTTCATTATTAATATATATAACCTTATTTAATTCCTTTGGATGAACCTTATATTTTTAGGAACATTATATAAATTAATAATATAGTATTTTCTTTAAAAACTCAATTATGTAAATTTTGACACTATTTAGAATTTGATTTTTTAAGCCCTAAAAACAGTATCAATTCTAATAAAATTTATTTAATCAACCCTAACATGTCATATTAACCTATAAAATTTTTTTAATTAATAATAATTCTTAATTTAAATTTATTTGTATATTTATTATTTCAATTAGTTTAATATTTCATTATTAATGTAATTACAGCATCATCATTGTGTCATAAATAAATTAAATTATTTAATGTATAAAAATTATAAATAAATTACCATTATGTAGGAAATGTTTTTGGATTTATAATGAATATTTATAGTCGAATTTATTTTGTGTGTAACCCTATATTATATATGGTTTAGTTATTAAACTTTGAATACAATTCTTTTAACTCTTCTTTAAATAAAATAATAATAAATGTCCTAATCTAATCCAAGTGGACCAAAGAGGATCATATTTTATTACTAGGGTTTTTATTGGTCTAATTACACTGATTCAATAGAATTAGGACATGTATTTTGGTAATTATAATATCATTTTTACTCTTAATTACCCTATTTACTTTTAACCGTGGTAAATAAAAATCAAAAGTTATTATTCAACAAAAATTATTTTCATATTCTTGAACCACATTTTACTTACTAATGTAAACTGTGTCTCTAGGATTTTTGAAATTCAACTCACAGAAGTGGTAAAATTATGTTTTATGCAATATTTCAAATGCTCCAACAATCTGGGTAAAAGATGGTAAAAAGTTCAATAAAATTTTATATATCTAAAATTATTATAAAATGAATCAAATGAAATACATTGAACATATATTCGTATTATATAGTTATTTTTACATAAACTAAAATAAAATTAAATAACAAATTACTTAAATAAAAAGTCAGTTTAAAATAATAACATAGTGTTTTTCACTATTCATCAAAAATTGAATGTTTTCAGAAAAATACCAAAACTTTATCCTTTGATAATTTCGATATTCCGAATTCAAAAATGAAGTCCATTTTGAAAAATAAAATTTATAAAATTTCAAAAAGTGGGTATTACAATTCATAACGGCTAGTTTGATTGGTCGTGGTGTATTAAAACTCCATGTTGTGTACAGCGCAGGTTACTGCATTATTCAAAGGGAGACGTGTCATGGAATCTTGGGGTGTTACATTCTCCCCTCCTTAAAATAATTTTGTACTCAAAATTTCTAGAATATTAATGCATAAAAATATTTGGTTGTTTCTTCATCATAAGTTCCTCAGGTTCCCATCTTTCCTCTTCCATCTTATGGTTTCTCCATAGAACTTTTACCAGATGAGTCATCTGGTTTCTCTGCAATTGTTCTATGGTATCAAGAATCTTGAATGTATCTTCACAATAAGACAGAACAGGTTCTAGTTCAATTTCTTCATTGGTGAGCACATGAGTGGGGTCAGGCATCTATTTTGTCAACACTGATAAATGGAACACATCATGAACTTTGGAGAGACTTGGCGGCTTTGACAAATGATAAGCCACAACTCCAATTCGTTCTAGAATTTCGAAAGGTCCGATGTACCTAGGACTCAATTTACCCTTCTTACCGAATCGTATAACACCCTTCCATGGAAATACCTTCAAGAAAACATGATCTCCTACTTGAAATTCCAAATCCTTCCTCGGAATATCGGCATAGCTCTTTTTCCTACTTTGAGCTGCTTTGATGTGGGTTGGGATAATCTTTACCTTTTTCATTGTTTGCTCAATAAGATCGAGGCATACATGTTTTCTTTCACCAAAATCATCCCAACAAGTTGGTGTGCATTAAATATTTCCATATAACACTTTATATGGTGCCATCTGAATACTTGAATGGAAGCTATTGTTATATAAAAATTCTATCAGACGTAAATATTGATCTCACATACCTTGAAAGTCAAGTGAGTAAGATCTCAACACGTTTTCTATGGTTTGAATATTTTGTTCTGATTATCCATCGGTTAGAGGGTGGTAGCCAGTGCTCAAATGAAGTTTAGTATCCAAGAACTTCTGAAGACTTTTCTAAAATCATGATGTAAAATGGGTTTCTCAATCAGAAACAATCGATAGGGGTATGCCAGGAAGTCTTAAAACTTCATTAATATATAGTCTTTCTAGACGTTCAAGTGGTAAATCATCTCTTATAGCAAGAAAATTTGGGGACTTGGTAAGATGATCAACAATTACCCACATTGCATCATTCCTTCAACGATTCTTTGGTAGCCCCATGAAAAAGTCCATCATAATATTATCCCACTTCCACTCAGGTATGGGATGTGGTTTCATGAATATTCCATGTTGTTGTATTCCAGCTTTCACTTGTTGAAAAACCATACATCTTGACACAAAATCAATAGTCTCCCTCTTTATGTTGTCCCACCAAAAACGTTTGTTCAAATATCTATACATCTTGGTGCTCCTAGGGTGTATAGAGAAATTAGAGCTATGATCATCATCCAACAATTCCTTTTTTAGATTAGGTATATCAGGAACACAAAGTATATTCCCAAATTTCAAAACTCGATCTTTATATACAAAGTAACTAAATCTCCCATCATTTACAACATTAATATTTTTTTGAAACTCCTCATCACTAGTCTGAGAACATTTTATCCTTTCTAGTAAATATGGTTTGGCAACCATTTGAAAAAGTATTGATATTTCACCTTCCATGGTTATTCCCATATCTGTATTTACCAGATCCATGAAATTAGGGTCCCTTTTAACTCTCATCTTGTTCAAAACTCCCTAATCCTTTCTTCTCAAAGCATCTTCCACCTTATTTTTTTTCCTTGGGTGGTAGTGTATTGTGAAATCATAATCCTTGAGTAGTTCAGGCCATCTTTTTTGCCTCATGTTGAGTTCTTTTGTGAGAAAATATACTTCAAACTCTTATGATCAGTATAAATCTCACATTTTTCACCATAGAGATAGTGTCCCCATATCTTCAGAGTAAATATTACATGTGATAACTCAAGATCATGAGTTGGATAGTTTTTCTCATGAATTTTTAGCTGTCGTGATGCATAAGCAATAACTCTATAATTCTTCATAAAGACACAACAAATTTCTTTCTTTAAAGCATCACTATAAATAACAAACCCATCATTCCCTTACGGTATATTCAAGATAGGGGCATTGAATAGTCTTCTCTTTAGTTCTTCAAACCATTCTTCACATGATTTTTTCCAAACAAATTTAACCCCTTTACATGTGATCTTGGTTAATGGGTTAGCCAACTGGGAAAAATTATGGATGAAACGTCGATAATAACTTTCTAAACCAATGAAACTGCATACCTCAGTTATACTCATCGGTGCTGGAAATTCTTGGATAGCCTTGGTCTTTGAAGGATCAACAGAGATTCTATCCTAAGAGACAATATGGCCATGAAAAGAAATATCTTGAATCCATAATTCACACCTGCTAAACTTCCTGTATAATTCATTTCGTATGAGGGTTTTTAGAATAGTGTGAAAGTGATTTCTATGATCTTTGTATCTTTTTGAGTATACCTAGATATGATAAATAAATACCACTAAAAAATCATTAAGATATTCCTTGAAAACTATATTTATTAAATCAATGAAGACAGAGGGTGAAATAGTCAATCCAAAAGGCATTACTGTAAACTCGTAACGCCTATACCTGGTTTGCAATGTTGTTTTTACAATGTCTTCCTTCTTCACACACAACTGATGATATCCAGATCGAAGTTCAATCTTTGAAAAATATTGAGCTTCAGGAAGTTGGTCAAATAAACCCTCAATGTGAGGTAGGGGATACTTGTTCTTTATTGTTATATCATTGATCTCCCTTTAGTCAATGCATAGCCTCATAGATCCGTCTTTGTTCTTAACAAAAAGGAAAGGGGCTCCCCATGGAGAAACACTAGGGAGAACAAATCCCTTATTACTCAATGCATCTAGCTGTTTCTTTAGTTCCACTAATTACAAATTGGAAATTCTATAAGGGGTCTTTGATATGGGCCTTGAACTCGGAATTAAATCAATGGAAAACTCAATTTCTCATTCTGGAGGATGTCCTATTAAATCCTCTAGAAACACATAATCATATTATTACGCAATAGGTATGTCCTATATTTGAACATTATTTTCCTCACCCATAATTTTTTTATTCGCTTCCTCCTAGATAATTTAATTTAATAGAGCCACTGGGGGTGGATCTAGATAAGAATCAAGTGGTGATGTTTCTGCTCTAAATATTAGGTACTCCTTATCATCATCAAAAATTGTAACCTCCTTCTTCTTACATTAAATTTTCGCATCATGGTCTGAAATCCAATCCATTCTGAGGATTATATCAAATTCAATCATGGTTATGATGATGATATTAGCAGATAAAGAACATTTATATGCTCTAATGGTAACTGATTCAAAAACTTTGTTGTGATGATACTTCCCTTAGGAGTTTTGACTGACAACTCCCTTGTTAATTCAAATTGAAAATATATAATTTTCTTAGAAAACTAGGAAGATATGAAATAATGTGGTGTTCTAGAATCAAATAAAGCATTGGCTAAACTTGAGGAAATCATTAAATTACCTACCACCACATCTTTCGGAGCTTCAACCTCAACAATAGTGTTTGCATAAGCTTGGTATTTCTCCCTTGGAATTTTCTATGATGAGTTCCCTTGGCGCATAGGACATTCATTTTCATAATGTCCCTTTTCTCTAAAATTGTAGCATTCAACATTGACAACCTATTTCTTTCCTTTGCAATCACAAGATTGGTGGAATTTTTCACCACACTTGTAATAGACTTCCAATCCCTTCAGGAAAGTACCATGGTGTTTCTTCCCACATTTACCGTAGGATAGATATTCAACCATTCCCTTCTTCCCCTTATTTCCATCTCTAGAGTGATCAGTAGATCTCTTCTTCTCTTGATTTTCTTTAAAGTCATAAGACTTAGAGAATTACTTTTCTGTCTTAATAGCACATGAGAAAATATCTTCATATGATGAAAAGCATTTTGAGACTAATTCTTGATGGAGAAATGGTTTTAACCCATCAAAAAATCAATAAATGGTACTCTTTGGGTTACGTATATAATATGTTGTATGCCTCGCAAACCTTTTAAATTTAGCCTCATACTTTGCAACATTATCATCCTCCTTTTGCCTCACACTTAGAAATTGACTTTCCATATCCACTTGATGGTCATGAGGAGTGTATTTTTATAAGAAAATATATTTAAACTCCCTCCATTCCATGTTCGATACTTCTTCATCTTCTTTTTTTTTTGTATTAATGACCTCCATTGATCTGCATCTCTTGTGAGTTGATAAACTATCATGAAAACTTTTTCCATTTCGCAACTCCCCAAAGCATGAAATATTTTTTCTAAGGAACTTATTCATTACTCAGCTACTAATAGTTTTGTACTCCCATTGAATGTTTTTGGTTATTTCCTCATGAAGCAGTCTAACATTGATCTTCTACATTATGGATCAGGGTGCTCCATATGAGTAAGGTTATTATTCATAACCTGATTGATTTGTCCCAGTATATTGATAAGATGGTCAGCACTAGTTGCATAACCTGCTCCACTATAATTAACTTGGATTTGAGGGCAATCCCTATAAGGATTATATGCATCGATACATTTTCCATTCCTTCCATAATGCGTTATTGCTAAAAAGTGGATACACAAGATTAGTTTAGGAATTACAATACATAATTCCAAACTTGTAAAACACTTAACATAAATTAAAAAAATTATGGATATAATCCATAATCATAAAAAAAATGTTTTATTTGAGGAGGTATATACTCATAAATTCTTCATAATATTTTTTAAAGAAAATGTGAATTATCCTAAGCATATCCCCTCAGAGTGTCATAACCAAGAGTGTAGCAGGCCCATTGTTGTGTACCAAGATACCCCAGGTCAATCCAAAAACTCCTTGTTGGATTTTTCACTCCTAGGTACATCTGTTCTAGAGCTCCCTTTACCTGATCATATCCACACATGGATGTATTTCTTGGAAAATACACAAAATATCTACATTACCAATATTCTAGGAAGTTCATCTATACCAGTCCTCAAAATCTATCTTAGGGTAATGTGCTCTAATCAGAGTTTATATAAATCTAGTTTCCAAAGTTTGTACTAAACTTCCTATGATACCAACTGTAATGCCCAGACCCTAGTTACCCAGAGTTAGTGCATTATTACATAACATTTTCATGATCACAAGGGATCAAATCCCGAAAGACCGATCAGTTTAGTAGCCTTGGAAGTACTATATACATTCATAAGTTTTACATTACATTATAAAATGAAAAGAAACAACAACATTGTCTCCATTGACCACATTCATCCCTTATATTTTCCCTACAGGTCAATCATAATATACTTCTTCGCATCCTTGTAAAAATAAAACATAGAAAAGGGTGAGCTCAGATGCTCAGTATGGATAACAATATAGTGAAAACTTTCATAAATAAGCGTAAACATTTTAGGCAATGTATAAGACTAAAACAGAAGACTCTTAAACTTAAAATTAATCAAAATATGGAAAAGATAAATCAAATAATTCCATTTAATTATTTACATGGGTATTCTAATCGTCTAATAATCACATGTAATATCAATAGGAAATTTCATAATGATGGAATGTAAAATGCCAGACTTCATAACCACATAGTCAAGGCCTTGTGCCAAGAATACATATAATATTTGGTCAAGGCCTTGCGCCAAGACACTAGTTTATTTCATGAGACCTACCGATGCATCGAGGAGCTATAGCGGGCTCCACCCGTCACTTACTAAGTCCAATACATTTTTCATATGAAAAGATTTAAACATAACATAAACATTCGTACTAAAACTAGCATAGAAAATTTCAATAATGTATCCATAAACCATGAGTGGTATAAAAATAACATATCTACAGTCAAGAATATCACAAAACCTTCAATACAATATGGAATATTTTTATCATAATGAATCAATTTCAAACAATCGTAAAATCCATCACATGATGTTGCCATGGATGAAATCAAAACTATTTGAGAGAAATATCTCTTTATTTTTTTGAAATCATTTAAATGTCAAATTATAAAAGAAAACATTTATTTTGAAAATATTATTGTAATATTTTAAGGTAATCTTCTACGATGTTATGATGGAAAAAAATAGCATCATCTGCCGTATAAAAAAAGACATTCTTACCTTAATTTTGTCGAGAAGTTCATAAAGTACTTTGTTTGGAAAACGACAGAAAGATCCCTTTCAAAATATACGTGGTCAAATAAGGTTATAAATGACTTTAACCCATAGTCTAGTAAATAGTAAAAATGTTTTGAATTAAATTTTTAAGAAAACATGGATTTGGATGATAAAGAGGTCCCAGTAGATACTTACGTATTAACAACCTCGGATAAGTAAAGAGATTGTAGAATTAACCCTTACCTTGTACTTTTCTTTAGTCGATGGTATGTTAAAATTCTATATAATAGTTAAAAAATTATTATTAAATTATAAAAGAACTATATAAATAAATATAATATCATATATGATCCTATAAAATTTCTTTGTGGATAATATTTCTTTGTTAATAATATTTCAGTAGTATCGTCGTTTCGGGTGTAAACTGATTCATTTTCCTCTATATGATTGGTTACATAAGCCATATTTGTTATGGATAAGATTTATTTTATTCATATACAGAATGATATTATGTTCATAAACATTATTTTTAATCATAAAATTTAAATAATTCTAGAATTATTTTGATGGGGATGAATCTCATCGTGTTCGTGGAGACGGTAATCCGTACGTACACACGAGCGACAATATCATTATATTGGTGGTGAAATCATATGTAATTAGATGGTATATAATATATAAAGAATAATGAACATTTTATATTCATTATTTACATTAGTTATACTCAATATTATACCCATCTAAATAATGAAGTGTTTGAATAACAAACTACACCACGACGTGGAAACAGTAAGTTGTACGTACGCACGTATGGTGACTTTGTCATTTATAGGATGGATATAATAACAAATATGGTTGTAAAATATTTATAATTACATCACAGTATGTATAAGGTACTGGAGTTATTATTTTGGTATGGAAACAACAAAGAAAGATGAAGTGGAAGAAGAAAATAACTTGAAAGAGGGTGGTGAAATTATTACCTATTCTTCGGGTGTTTCCTTTTGAGTAGATCAAAAGGGCTCATTCAGTTGGATTTATGATCAAAGTAAGGTCTATAGGTTGAAGGGAAGGTAGTTGATAGGATATTTGGGCAGGGTTTTTCTGATCCAAATGGCTTTGGAGGTGTGAAATTAAGATAAGGGTAAGTACCCTTTTATAAGTGAGGTGAGGGTGACTTTAGGAAAAGCTTGAAATATTATTTTATAATAAAAACATTTTCAGTTTGTAATGGATAAAAAATGATTTATTTCGTGGATATGGTGGGTATGGGTCAAAAACCTCTTGACCAATAGGTTTTATACAGGTTTAGGTCCCCATATTAACCTTATCTTTTAGATTTAACTCTTAGTTAAATAGTTTGACATTTAGAATGTCTCTTTGTATTTTTATATTATATGGTAAATAAACATACTATGAACTATCACGAGAACCCAAAGTGATTATTTATTAATATATATAAACTTATCTAAGTCATTTGACCAAACCTTATATTTTTAGGAATATTATATCAATTAATAATATAGTATTTGTTTTAAAAACTCAATTATGTCAATTTTAACACTATTTAGAATTTGATTTTTTTAAAAGCCATAAAAACTTCATCACATAAAATAAAATTTATTTAATCAATCATAACATGTCATATTAGCCTATAAAATTAGTTGAATTTATCATAAGTCTTAATTTACATTAATTTGGATATTTATAATAACAATTATTTTAATATTTCAATATTAAGGTAATTACTGCATCATCATTGTGTCATAAATAAATTAAATTATTTAATGTATAAAAATTATAAATAAAATACCATAATATAGGAAATATTTTTAGATTTCTAGTGAATATTTATAGTCAAATTTATATTTTGTGTAACCCTATATTAAAAATGGTTTAGTTATTAAACATTGAATTTAACACTTTTAACTCTTTTTTAAATAAAATAATAATAAATGTCCTAATCTAATCCAAGTGGACCAAAGAGGGTCATATTTTATTCCTAAGGTTATTTTTGGTCGAATTACACTTATCCAATAGAATTAAGACATGTTTTAAGGTAATTATAATATCATTTTTAACCTTAATTACCCTATTTACTTTTAACCGTGGTAAATAAAAGTCAAAAGATACTATTCACAAAAAATTATTTTCATCTTGTTGAACCACATTTTACTTACTCATGTCAACCGTGTTTCTTGGATTTTTGAAATTAAAATCAAAAAAATGGTAAAATTAAGTTTTATGCAAATTTGCAAATTCTCCTAGAAGTTGGGTAAAAGACGGCAAAAAGTTTATTAAAATTTTATATATCTAAACTTATTATAAAATGACTACAATGAATTAAATTGAACGTATAGGTATTATGTATCTATTTTGACCTAAAATAAATTAAAATAAAACAAATAATTACTTAAAAAGATGGATTAAAATAATAACGTAGTGTTTTTCACTATTCATTAAAAATTAAATGTTTTCAGAAAAATACCAAAAATTCATCCTAAGCTAATTTCAATATTATGAATTCAAAAATGAAGTCCATTTTGAAAATTAAATTTATAAAATTTCAAAAACTAGGTAAAATTATTCATAACGGCTAGTTTTATTAGTCGTCGTGTGTTAAAGTTCCAAGTTGCATACAACGAAAGCCACTTCATTATTCCAAGGGAAACATATCGTGGAAGCTTGGGGTGTTACAAAATATGATTGGATTGTGATTATGTAACATTTTTTTATATTAAATACATCTAATTCATAATTAAATATTGATAACTCATGAGATAAATATGTTATGTGTGAACTGAATTTCACATTCAAAATTGTATTCATGGATCTATTTTTCATGTCCCAGATATTTTATATGATCCTGGTTTTCATTCCCACTAGATTTTTTATAAACCTGGGTTTCATTTACATAAGTTTATAAGATGGCCTGATTTTATTTCATTAACATAATTATTGGACCTGTTTTTATTTATACATATTCACAATTTCATAAGCTTATATTGTTACCATATTCCTATGTCCATGTTATTCTCTCATGGGTCATGAATGATTATGGACAATTATATACTATTATGAATATTTCCTGTTATTATGATAATTTTTTATACCCTATCTCATGTTTAAGATATATGAAATATTCGGTATGAAGTTTTTAATTTATGATCATGATCATATACCCTTATGGTTATCTTATGTTCATGTATGATCATTGATTGATATCTCCAATGTTTTCCCAAATATAGTATCTAAGATCTCCGTTTCTTATGTTTTTCCTTACCTTGGTTTTGAAGAAATTTTTTAGGTAGGTTATACCTTAGAATCATTATTTATGGGAAACATTTAATATAAATCATGAAATAATATATTTATGTATCTAATCTCCAAATACACTAAACCTTTATGGTTCTGGAATGGATCATAATGTTAGGTTTTGATTATTCATCTAAAATGATGTAATATTTATCTATTAAAAAGTATGGCTGGTTTTTTTCAATATCATGGAATGGGTTTTTTAATATTTGGATATTAGGATTACGGAACATTAGTGGAAACCCTACGGATAGTCCTAAGTATAGGATAACATCCCAATGTTTTTATAAGATATATATTAGGTTTTTTCCAATAAAAACATCCATGTTTAGTTACTACAAGTGGATATGGTTTTGGAGAAGATCCATTTAGGTGTAATACCATAAAAATAGTCGGTCGAGTATAGCTCGGTCAGCATTCTCGTGTATAGTGAATGTGCCCTTACTATGCACCTATTTTGACACTCTCGGGTGACAAGCATGGGTTAACTCAAAATTTCATTATAAACAATTATAAAGGAATTTAATAGATTATAACAAAGGATAGACTATATTAAATATAATGTTTCATAGATTTAAAATGGTTTAATGATTTATACATCCAATGGATTTTTTTTCTTGATTATATGATTTCTCAGTATGACTATTTTTTATCACACTATAGTTTTTTGTTTTAGAAAATGGTGAGAACCTAAACGAATCATGTGAACAAATAATATTATGGAAAATACAATGATCATCCTCATGAATAAACAAACGGATTATGTGCAGGTATGTAAAATTGTGTGACTATTATCACTCAACACTCTCACACTATGAGTGGTAACATGGGTCATGTTTAACTTATGAATGCACAAAGGATGGAGAAATATACCATTTAATCTAATTTATGATAACATATACCCTCTTTATATGGTTATTATGATCCACTATTTGATGATAAAAAGATTAATGTGATGGAAAATATCTTTTCTATTCATCAGTGCTCAATACATAAAAAATTTCTCTTAGAAATATATCATTTGGAAGGAAAATCTGATCAATGGTGTGATATTATTAAGAATATAAGGTAAGAGGTAAAAATTTACTCTATTGGATGGGATGATATTAAGAAGATTATTTTCACTAAGAACCACCCTCATATTATAAATACAAAAAATGGAGGAGTCTCTTGTTCATAAGAAGAATGATGATGAATCCACTAGTACCTATGAGGAAGATTTAACAAGAATTTCAATATATTATTCTAGTTTCATCATAAACCATGAAAGAAAAATGGATCAATTCTTTAGTTATTTAAAACCAACTCTTCAAAACTCATTGGTCAAAAGGGTATTTTTAAGCTATGAATTAATTATACAATGTGCAATAAAATTTTAAATGTAATATGGAAACATTCAAGGTTATTGTGATTAGAAAAGGAATATTAAGTTTTATGGAAACTATAATGGAATTTCATATAGAAGGAATAAACAATTTTAACTTCCTACTTTCTAAAAATGTGGGAAGGATTACTCAATAGACAGCCTAAAAGAATAAGAATATGTTTAAAATGTGGGTAGTTTGTCCATCGATAAAAATAATTTCAAAGTAATGTTAAGGGTTCAATCAACAAATTTAATGTATATGGATGTCAATAGAATAAACCACTCACACTTCAGTTCTATATATGAAAGTCATTTGGAAATTATTTGAATCAATGACCTAATCTAAGTGAAAATGAGGATAATGAGAAATAAAAATCTATAAAGTCAAAGGAGAAATGAAAATCATATAAAATTATAATAGCTTAAGTGAATCATGATAGTTATGGAACACATGCCCTCTACTCCTGAGTTAGGGATTATGTGTGGATTTTTTTATGAATGAGGCCAATGAAAATATTATACTTTGGTGAAATATGATAGAATTTTCATCATTTATTATCTCTCTCTACATATATTCCACATAGATTTCTATAATAATAAAATCATATTTTATCACATGAATCAAGGTAGTATCGTCCATCGGTTCAAGGATGAACTCAAACTTCCAATGAAAATATTTTTGGCTCTAAAAAAAGGTTATTAAATGAATAAAGTGAGAATTGTATTTTAGAATCATATATACTTTTATTGTGATATTATTTTGGAAAATAATTAGTATATTTTGAAGAATACATATTTAAGTTATTCACATGTTTGGTATGTCAAATTATGAGTTACATCATGTTTTTTGGGGATAAATGTTAAAATTGATTTTTTGGAAAAATATATGTGATAAAATTTATAGTATTTTTAAATTTATAATTTTTTAAGAAATATTTTGGAGAAGTACTATGCTTTAAAGTTCATGGAATGGATTAAGTTTAAATTTTTGGGTTATTGTTGAGGTTTTGGTGACTAATGTATTGTATTTATCCATATTGGATAACTTATACCAACCATTCTAGTTTTGCATAAATACTTAGAGTTGTAAAGAATTAATTATAAATCTTATGATTTATTAAAAGTAAATTTTAGTACTTAAACCATGAAAAATATCTCACAAATTTTCATTTATTGAAGTAGGAGATGAAGTTTAAATTGATTTAAGAAAAACACAAGTATGAAATTATTCTTATGATGTGAAGTGAAATCAAGAATGTATATTTCTCTTGCTCTCTACCTTTATAGAAAAAGAATCCCTAAATTTTAGGGAAAGGATATTAGTATAAAAATGTAATACTTTTACCTTCATTTTTTATGGATCAATAGTCATTTCTTCGATGAAAAATTTACGGATCTGGGGTTGTGAATTTCTCATGGCCAATCTCTCTATCATTGTATATTAGTCCTTGGAATCTAGTTTTCTATTTCATGTCCATAATTTATCTTCTCACCAATTTTCTCCTTCTCTAGTAACAAGATTATGTGTTATTTTAGGTAACCTTTATGTTTTCAACTTTACCTTTTTAAACGAAGTTTTATTCACCCTCAGTATAATCATGGATTTCAGAAAAGGTATTTTAGTATATTCAACCTTTGAATATTGAGAAAAAATAATAAGGGAACTATTTATTTAAGGGTAGGAAAAAATAACATAACAAAAATTTAGTCAAAATAAAAATAATATTATTGTATTTCTTAACATTCAACACCAACATTTAATAAAATTGTGATATATTATAAAAATATTTCTCTTTTATTGGAATTATGATTCAAAACTTACTAAAATGGAAAGGGTTTTATGTTATAATATCATTATTTATGGGGATTTTTTATGATTATACTTTCAATGATAAAATTTCATTACCTACCTATCATGAATATAATAAATTTTATTTTACTCTAGTTATTTTTAGATATATATATATTCCTTTTATTTTTCAATTTTTACATACTCTAAAGACCAAAAGAATAATTTAAGGTAAAATGACTTTATTTCTCTCTTCGATCAAAAATCCTTTTTCTTCCATGTCCATGTTCTCTAAAAATATTTCAATAATGGTTTTAATATTCTCCAATGATTTTTTAAATAAATTTTTACCCATTTTTTACCTATTAAAAATTATTTAAAAGGAATATTCTTGTTATTTTTTGAATGAATAACTTTTGTATTTTTACTAATAATGTGATAGAAATATTTTATTAATGTACATGGAAGGAATAGAATTTACCACTATCATGATCACTCAATTAATTTTATATTAATTTACAAGTTTCCAAGGTTATTTAAAATAAAATTATTTTATAAATATTTGGAAAAAATAGATTTTAAAGAATTTATTTCATAATAAAATAGGAAATTTAATTCAGGGAATATTACAAATAAATTTTAAAAAATAATATAAAGAAGACATAAATTGATGTTACTTTTATTTTACTAGGGATATTATCCAATATTACAATCCTTATTCTTTATCTGGGAACATTATTATGTGCTATTTTAGGTATCCATTATTTTTTTCACTTTCCCTTTTTAGAATAAATTTTATTATCCCTCTATAAAATGTTTGTTTTAAACAAAGTATTTTTAAATTTTTATCCTTTGATGATTGAGACAAAATTTTGGTTTTAAAATTTATTTAAAAGTGGGGATTTAATAACATTAATTTTTTTAAAAGACTAATAAGATTGATAACTTTTTTAACACACAACACCGGGCTATAATAAAATTTTGATATACTATAACAATATTATTATAACCTAACCATTGAATTTTATGGTTTGAAAAGAAGTAAACACGTTACGAAATTAATTTATAATGGTATTAATCTATACAAAAATTTTGATTAATACTTGGTAAATAAGCATATGATTTTTATTGAAGTCATTTTATGCTTCCAAATTTACTTTCTTTAAAAAATAACTTTATTGCATTTTGTGTGTGTAAATTATAATTAATTTATGAAATTTTTAAGAATTAGATGCTATAAAACGAAAAGAATTTTTAAAATCAGTATATAAAAATTAACTTCAGGTGAAATTTTTTAATTTTTTTGAAATTATTACTTTTTCATTGAATAGTTAAAGATGTTGATTTCTCAAATGTTTTCATTTATTTTCATTAAATGAAATAATTTAAATGTAATAATATATTTTTTATTTAAGTTAAATTTGATCCATTTGATTTAGAATAGTATAATTTATTCTATATTAATAATAAATATTCGTGATTTTGATACAAGATATTTTTTATGCGTAAAAAGTCATTTTTCTAAAAACTTATTTATGTTGAATTTTTCTTATTGATATAAAAATTATTTTTATCACTAATATAAATTTAATATTAAAAAATTATTTCCCAATTTTTAATTATTAGGATCAAATTTGTTAAATATTTTCCTTTTATATTTTATCAATATAAATATTAACCATCATAAATTGTCTTCCCCAAAGTAGGGGTAAAACATTTAAAATAGAGTTAAAACTTTGGGATAAGACATTAAAATTTATATAAAACGTTTATTTTAATCCTTTTTATGGGTGTATATATTCCATTTACATCAATTTTTTTAAATATGTTAACTTTGGACCATATTTCATTGATCAAAACATTTATATTAATTTATGAAATGAATAAGTACAAATTGTCAATCTCTTGACTTTAATAACACTAAAATTTCATTATAAGTATAGAAAGATGATAAGTTCGGTTAAAAATTGTTATTTGAAATAAAAATTATTAATTTTATAATATTAATTTACCCAAAGTTTTATGAATTGAATAATTACCCAAAATTCTTACACAATGATGATACATTATTTATTCAATTAATATAAAAATAAAATAAATGACATTAAAAATATTAAAAGTAATACAATTTAAGAGAATTATTATGTTCCATGATTTTTTTTATAATTATGACATATTAGGTTTGTGAGAGATTATTATATTTGAATATAATTTTTTACAGGGGTCTTTTAAAGTCAAATTAAATGAATAGTGTCAAAAATAAAATTATTGATATTTTATGAAAATAATATATTATTAAAAGATTTAAAAATAATAAAAACATTCAAAGAGGATAAGCTGGATAATATATGGTCACAAATTTTATACCTTATCCACTTATGTTCCAATTTCAACATTATAGGTAAAATTACAACCCTTTTATATAGAAAATTTTGTGACCATAGTTAAGGCTAAAATTGGTTAACCATAGGGTTAATCAAAATAATATGGTTTAAAATAGAACCAAAATCTTTCTAAATTTATTTTTTTGATTATATTTTTAAACTATACTATTTTTATTAAAATATATTTTCATTTTGAATCCTTTTTCATGAGAATTAATTAATTATATTTTTAAACATTATTGTAATTGGAAGTGTGTCATTTCCTTCCATTATAAAAGGGTATCCCTTTTATATTTTATTTACACCATCTTTAGAACCCTTGATCAACAAAACCATTTCCATTTTACAACTCAAATTACCTATACATGAATTTGAGGTTTGGGTTTACTTAAAAGTCGATTAAAATTATCATTAAGTAAGGATCTAAAGGAGGCTTACCAAAGAAGAGGGCATCATTCAACCCGATCACTTTCAATTTATTTCTTAGACTACCAGCACTAACTATGTCGTATTCATCATAAAATAATAACTTAGTAAAATAAATATAGTAAAATTTTATTATTATTATGTAACAACAACTATCCATTATCTATTCCATCAAATGGGATGTGAAAGTATCTATCGTGCGTATTTGTGGACTACCACCTCCACATAAATATACAGTTAATTTTTCATTGCCAAATTTCATGTATGGTAATTACGATGGGTTTAAAATTTAAATATAATATTTATGAAATTATAATTATTTTGTAATTATAATATAACATCAACCATATTACCTTATAATCTATTCTAGAATGATAATGTTGCTCGTGCGTACATGTGGAATACCACCTCCACGAATCGATGTGATTTGATATTCATTTCGGTTTTTACATCGATGGTAATAAGGATAGATTTAAAAAATATAGGTGATATAAATAATATAATAATTATTATGTAAATGTGAATTATTATTTACATTTCTTTCTTTTTATCCATCGAAAATTGAAAACAACATTCATGAATACGTACGACTTATCATCTCTATGAATGATGTAATTAATTTTTTCTATATCTACCTATTATGGATGATTATAAATATGTATATAATTAATATATGTGATATTTATTTTATTTCATGTCAATTTTTTCTTAAAATGTTTTCAATAATTTTTTTTATAATTCTCCATTGATTCTTTAAATTAATTTTTACAAATTTTTTAATTTTAATAAAAATTAAAAGTAATCTTCTTTATACTTTCTAAATGATTTTCTTTTGACTTTTTACCATAAAATGGGAAAAGAATAATTTTTTTAACATACATTATATGAATGTAACTTCTAACCATCATGACTACTCAATGTTTTTGATATTCCTTTAAAATTTTACTATTATTTTTTCAAAGAAAATGTTTTACTTAATGTTTGGGATATTTTTAGATTTTAAATAAGTGATTTCAATATGAAATGGATATTTCCCTCATGAAATATTACTGTAATATTTTAATTTCATTTTTATCTAAATATGTCATCCATTTGTGTTACATATGATTTCTAGTGATAGGATCCAATGATTAAGTCCTTGTTCTTTTTCTATATGTTTTATAATTATTATTATGAGATGTTTATGAAACTAGTTTACTTTATATGGGTTATATTTTCCTTATGTGATAGTTGGGACATTAAATCATTTCAATTCATTGGGTAAATATAAATAACTAATGTGATAAATATGTTATGCATCAAATTAATTTCATGTTTTTCAATTTTTATCATGGAACTAGTTTTCATGTTTAAAAGATTATGCATAGACTTGGTTTTTATATCCATAATATTATGCATAAACCTGGGTTTCATGTCCATAAGTTTATGGGAGGTCTTAGTTTCATGTATTTAACATAAATATTTATCATGTTTCTATTTATACAAGTTCATAATGTTACAGGTGTTGTACCTCTCGTATCCCCTCGTGGTTTAATTTTCATGATCACAATCACCTTATTATTTGTCTAATATTGTTTGAAGTGTTTTTGAATGATAGGCACAAGGTTTCCAAGAAGTTGGCCCAAGAATGGACAAGAAGTTGACTGAAATTCAGTCCACCGGCCAAACGGTGTGATAGCACCGGCCCGCCGGTGGACCTGGCAGAGGCATTGCCCACTGCCAGGTTCCACCGGTCAGCCGGTGGCTCTGTCACCGGCCAGCCGGTGGCACCCAGCAGAACAGTGTTTGCTACTGTCTTGCCACCGACCAACCGGTGGCCTCACCACCGGCCAGCCGGTGGAGTCTGGACAGAAGCATCAACCCTTCTCCAAGGCACCGACCAGCCGGTGGAGCTGTACCGGCCAGCCGGTAGCCCAGTCAAACTAGCCGTTGGCTTTGACCAGTCAACCCTCTTTTGGCCTCCAACGGCTCCGAGGCCCTTACAACGGCTCCGAAGACCCCCCAAGGGTTCCATGCCTATAAATAAAGGCCAAGGAAGCCCCGGACACTAACCGGATCATATACCAAGCGCTCGGACATATTGTTGAACATTTGGCGAACCTCCGGCGCTCCACCTTCAAGGATCCTCAAGTGCTCCAACCAATTTCCAATCCAAGGAGCACCTCAAGAAGCTTGGGAGAGCACGCTACATCAACTCCATCATACTTTGGCGCCCAAGTCTTCCTCAATTACGGTTTTTCTTGCTTTATATATTTTGAGCTTAAAATTGTGTTTGTGCCTACAAACCCCAAACTCTTTCTTCATCTCTCTTTCTTTTGGGTTTCACATCACCACTATGGTGTGAAGAGGTTTCTTCAAGCCTTTCCTTTTAAAAGGCTTGTGTCATAGGTGAGCTAGCCTTCACCTGTAAGAAGGCTAGTGGGTTCTTGCTCAACCATTAAAAGCAAGTGGGTTCTTGCTAAACCACAAAAAGCAAGCTGTAATAGGTCCTAGTGCTACCTCAAAGCCTAGTGGGTTTCTTGCTAAAACCATTGAAAAGCAAGCGGTAGGAATCTCTCAACGGTTGAGTTGGGAGCGGAGACGTAGGCCGGGTGTTGGCCGAACTCCGTTATCATTTCTTGTGTGATTGCCTCTTTTATTTTCCGCTGCATTCTTTTACTTTGATTTTAATTGTTAATCTTTTTTTAAAAGGCAATTCACCCCCCCTCTTGCCATCACTCCCTTGCTTTTTCTCCGCCCAACAATTGGTATCAGAGGGGTAATTTGAGTAATACCTTAAACGGTTTCAAATTCAAAGATCCATTGTGATGGCATCTACCTCTTTCGCCCCCGAGGGCTACTCATTGAGCCGGGCTCCATTTTTTGATGGGACCGACTATAATTATTGGAAAACCCGCATGACCACTTTTTTAAGAAGCATAGGATATCCTATTTACAAAATTGTCATGCAAGGTTATTCTTTGTCTTCCCCCGACGAATCCAAATGGACCCCCACCGATATTAAGAATTTTGAGCTTGATGGCAAATCCATGAATGCTCTTCATTGCGGGTTAGATAGAAATGAATTTAATCGTGTTTCTACTTGCTCATCTTCACATGAAATTTGGAAGCTTTTAGAAGTGACCCATGAAGGCACTAATAAAGTCAAAGATACTAGATTAGATATGTATAGACAAGACTTTGAATCTTTTTCAATGCATCCAAATGATTCTATTTCTGAAATGTTTACACGCTTCACTGACGTTTGCAATGGTAGAAAATCTCTTGGTGATGATGTTTCAGCTGAAGCAATGGTCAAGAAGATTCTATGGGTCCTTCCGAGCTCATGGGCACCTAAGGTGACGGCTATCCAAGAAGCTAAGGATGTAAAGAACATGCCGGTCGAAGAGCTCATCGGATCTCTCATGACTTATGAGATCACCATGAGGAGGCAAGCTGAAAAAGAAGGCAAACCAATCAAAACTCCAAAGAACATCGCCTTCAAGGTACAAAAAGAAGAAAGCTCATCCTCCTCCTCATCTTTCTCCTCCTCAAGCGGCGATTCCGAAATGGAGAACCTTTCCCGCAAAATGCACAAGTTCATGAAGAAGCACAAGAAGAAGAAGGCCCGTAAGGCTCAATCCAATGAAAAATCTGAGCCCAAGGTAAAATGTTATGGGTGTGGTGAGAAAGGCCATTACAAACCCGATTGCCCACTCAACAAGAAAAAGGCCAAACAAAAGGAAAAGAAGAAGGCTTTCAAAGCCACATGGAGTGATAGCTCCTCATCGTCCTCCTCCTCCTCTTCCTCGAGCGACAAAGGTAACAAATGCCTAATGGCATTTCACGAGGTAACATCTTCCGACTCCTCCTCCTCTTGTTCTTCAAATTCAAATTCTTTCAATCATATGTCTTATGAGGATCTCCAACATGCTAGAGATCAATTGGAGGAAGGTTTTCACGAACTTTCTTCCAAATTTGTTGCTTTAAAAAAGAATTTCAAAAAAATCTCTTCTGAAAAAGAACAACTTCTCAAAGAGAAGGAAGAGATGACCCTCAAAATCCAAAACTTTCCCGATGTTGATTCCATGGAATCAACAATCAAAGATCTAAGGGAGAATCTAGCCAAGTTCACCCAAGGGGAACAAAATTTGAACAATTTACTTGGTTCCCAACGTATATCCCGAACCACCCAAGGGCTTGGCTATTCCAAGCAAGCTTCCTCCTCCCATTCTCCCACTATTTTTGTAAGGGGGAGCTCCCAATAAAAATTTTGTAATTATTGCAAAAAACCCGGGCACCTCATTTATGAGTGTGATTGCAAAAATGCCCGGTACGGCCAACCCAAGTCTATTTTCTATTCCGATGAGTTCTATAGGAGAAGACCCGCTATGAGACAAGTTTGGATTGAAAAATCCCTTCTTGTGAGTCTCTCCGGACCTAAAATTGTTTCTTTTCAAAATCCCTCTCCCCGGTGATTCATTGTTTTTATTTAGGGGGAGAACTTTCTAAATTGTTTTCAAACTTTGTTTCAAAACTCTCAATTTCAAAAATTTCATTTGGTTTCAAATTTCAAAATTAAATTGGCTTTTGATTCAAAACTTTCAATTCAAACTGTTATTCAAATTTTCATTTCAATTTCAAAAATCTCAATTGATTTTCCAATTTTCAAATCTTGATTTTCAATTTTCCCTCAATCAAGTTTTATGCCCCGTGCTATTTTGATAATCACAAAGGGGGAGAAATTTCTTGATTGATTGGGGGAGAAACCTTTTTGATCATGCTTTGCTTTACATTTCATTTTATTCATTAAAGCATGCCTTTAATTTATGTTTTTACTTTAATTGTTTCGGTGATTGTGATCATCAAAATAGGGGGAGATTGTTGTACCTCTCGTATCCCCTCGTGGTTTAATTTTCATGATCACAATCACCTTATTATTTGTCTAATATTGTTTGAAGTGTTTTTGAATGATAGGCACAAGGTTGCCAAGAAGTTGGCCCAAGAATGGAAAAGAAGTGGACTGAAATTCAGTCCACCGGCCAACCGGTGTGATAGCACCGGCGAGCCGGTGGACCTGGCAGAGGCATTGCCCACTGCCAGGTTCCACCGGTCAGCTGGTGGCTCTGTCACCGGCCAGCCGGTGGCACCCAGCAGAACAGTGTTTGCTACTGTCTTGCCACCGGCCAACCGGTGGCCTCACCACCGGCCAGCCGGTGGAGTCTGGACAGAAGCATCAACCCTTCTCCAAGGCACCGGCCAGCCGGTGGAGCTGTACCGGCCAGCCGGTAGCCCAGTCAAACTAGCCGTTGGCTTTGACCAGTCAACCCTCTTTTGGCCTCCAACGGCTCCGAGGCCCTTACAACGGCTCCGAAGACCCCCCAAGGGTTCCATGCCTATAAATAAAGGCCAAGGAAGCCCCAGACACTAACCGGATCATATACCAAGCGCTCGGACATATTGTTGAACATTTGGCGAACCTCCGGCGCTCCACCTTCAAGGATCCTCAAGTGCTCCAACCAATTTCCAATCCAAGGAGCACCTCAAGAAGCTTGGGAGAGAACGCTACATCAACTCCATCATACTTTGGCGCTCAAGTCTTCCTCAATTACGGTTTTTCTTGCTTTATATATTTTGAGCTTAAAATTGGGTTTGTGCCTACAAACCCCAAACTCTTTCTTCATCTCTCTTTCTTTTGGGTTTCACATCACCACTAAGGTGTGAAGAGGTTTCTTCAAGCCTTTCCTTTTAAAAGGCTTGTGTCATAGGTGAGCTAGCATTCACCTGTAAGAAGGCTAGTGGGTTCTTGCTCAACCATTAAAAGCAAGTGGGTTCTTGCTAAACCACAAAAAGCAAGCTGTAATAGGTCCTAGTGCTACCTCGAAGCCTAGTGGGTTTCTTGCTAAAACCATTGAAAAGCAAGCGGTAGGAATCTCTCAACGGTTGAGTTGGGAGCGGAGACGTAGGCCGGGTGTTGGCCGAACTCCGTTATCATTTCTTGTGTGATTGCCTCTTTTATTTTCCGCTGCATTCTTTTACTTTGATTTTAATTGTTAATCTTTTTTTAAAAGGCAATTCACCCCCCCTCTTGCCATCACTCCCTTGCTTTTTCTCCGCCCAACAATTGGTATCAGAGGGGTAATTTGAGTAATACCTTAAACGGTTTCAAATTCAAAGATCCATTGTGATGGCATCTACCTCTTTCGCCCCCGAGGGCTACTCATTGGGTCGGGCTCCATTTTTTGATGGGACCGACTATAATTATTGGAAAACCCGCATGACCACTTTTTTAAGAAGCATAGGATATCCTATTTACAAAATTGTCATGCAAGGTTATTCTTTGTCTTCCCCCGACGAATCCAAATGGACCCCCGCCGATATTAAGAATTTTGAGCTTGATGGAAAAGCCATGAATGCTCTTCATTGAGGGTTAGATAGAAATGAATTTAATCGTGTTTCTACTTGCTCATCTTCACATGAAATTTGGAAGCTTTTAGAAGTGACCAATGAAGGCACTAATAAAGTCAAAGATACTAGATTAGATATGTATAGACAAGACTTTGAATCTTTTTCAATGCATCCAAATGAGTCTATTTCTGAAATTTTTACACGCTTCACTGACGTTTGCAATGGTAGAAAATCTCTTGGTGATGATGTTTCAGCTGAAGCAATGGTCAAGAAGATTCTATGGGTCCTTCCGAGCTCATGGGCACCTAAGGTGACGGCTATCCAAGAAGCTAAGGATGTAAAGAACATGCCAGTCGAAGAGCTCATCGGATCTCTCATGACTTATGAGATCACCATGAGGAGGCAAGCTGAAAAAGAAGGCAAACCAATCAAAACTCCAAAGAACATCGCCTTCAAGGTACAAAAAGAAGAAAGCTCATCCTCCTCCTCATCTTTCTCCTCCTCAAGCGGCGATTCCGAAATGGAGAACCTTGCCCGCAAAATGCACAAGTTCATGAAGAAGCACAAGAAGAAGAAGGCCCGTAAGGCTCAATCCAATGAAAAATCCGAGCCCAAGGTAAAATGTTATGGGTGTGGCGAGAAAGGCCATTACAAGCCCGATTGCCCACTCAACAAGAAAAAGGCCAAACAAAAGGAAAAGAAGAAGGCTTTCAAAGCCACATGGAGTGATAGCTCCTCATCGTCCTCCTCCTCCTCTTCCTCGAGCGACAAAGGTAACAAATGCCTAATGGCATTTCACGAGGTAACATCTTCCGACTCCTCCTCCTCTTGTTCTTCAAATTCAAATTCTTTCAATCATATGTCTTATGAGGATCTCCAACATGATAGAGATCAATTGGAGGAAGTTTTTCACGAACTTTCTTCCAAATTTGTTGCTTTAAAAAATAATTTCAAAAAAATCTCTTCCGAAAAAGAACAACTTCTCAAAGAGAAGGAAGAGATGACCCTCAAAATCCAATACTTTCCCGATGTTGATTCCATGGAATCAACAATCAAAGATCTAAGGGAGACTCTATCCAAGTTCACCCAAGGGGAACAAAATTTGAACAATTTACTTGGTTCCCAACGTATATCCTAAACCACCCAAGGGCTTGGCTATTCCAAGCAAGCTTCCTCCTCCCATGCTCCCACTATTTTTGTAAGGGGGAGCTCCCAATAAAAATTTTGTAATTATTGCAAAAAACCCGGGCACCTCATTTATGAGTGTGATTGCAAAAATGCCCGGTACGGCCAACCCAAGTCTATTTTCTATTCCGATGAGTTCTATAGGAGAAGACCCGCTATGAGACAAGTTTGGATTGAAAAATCCCTTCTTGCGAGTCTCTCCGGACCTAAAATTGTTTCTTTTCAAAATCCCTCTCCCCGGTGATTCATTGTTTTTATTTAGGGGGAGAACTTTCTAAATTGTTTTCAAACTTTGTTTCAAAACTCTCAATTTCAAAAATTTCATTTGGTTTCAAATTTCAAAATTAAATTGGCTTTTGATTCAAAACTTTCAATTCAAACTGTTATTCAAATTTTCATTTCAATTTCAAAAATCTCAATTGATTTTCCAATTTTCAAATCTTGATTTTCAATTTTCCCTCAATCAAGTTTTATGCCCCGTGCTATTTTGATAATCACAAAGGGGGAGAAATTTCTTGATTGATTGGGGGAGAAACCTTTTTGATCATTCTTTGCTTTACATTTCATTTTATTCATTAAAGCATGCCTTTAATTTATGTTTTTACTTTAATTGTTTCGGTGATTGTGATCATCAAAATAGGGGGAGATTGTTGTACCTCTCGTATCCCCTCGTGGTTTAATTTTCATGATCACAATCACCTTATTATTTGTCTAATATTGTTTGAAGTGTTTTTGAATGATAGGCACAAGGTTGCCAAGAAGTTGGACCAAGAATGGACAAGAAGTGGACTGAAATTCAGTCCACCGGCCAACCGGTGTGATAGCACCGGCGAGCCGGTGGACCTGGCAGAGGCATTGCCCACTGCCAGGTTCCACCGGTCAGCTGGTGGCTCTGTCACCGGCCAGCCGGTGGCACCCAGCAGAACAGTGTTTGCTACTGTCTTGCCACCGGCCAACCGGTGGCCTCACCACCGGCCAGCCGGTGGAGTCTGGACAGAAGCATCAACCCTTCTCCAAGGCACCGGCCAGCCGGTGGAGCTGTACCGGCCAGCCGGTAGCCCAGTCAAACTAGCCGTTGGCTTTGACCAGTCAACCCTCTTTTGGCCTCCAACGGCTCCGAGGCCCTTACAACGGCTCCGAATACCCCCCAAGGGTTCCATGCCTATAAATAAAGGCCAAGGAATCCCCGGACACTAACCGGATCATATACCAAGCGCTCGGACATATTTTTGAACATTTGGCGAACCTCCGGCGCTCCACCTTCAAGGATCCTCAAGTGCTCCAACCAATTTCCAATCCAAGGAGCACCTCAAGAAGCTTGGGAGAGCACGCTACATCAACTCCATCATACTTTGGCGCCCAAGTCTTCCTCAATTACGGTTTTTCTTGCTTTATATATTTTGAGCTTAAAATTGGGTTTGTGCCTACAAACCCCAAACTCTTTCTTCATCTCTCTTTCTTTTGGGTTTCACATCACCACTAAGGTGTGAAGAGGTTTCTTCAAGCCTTTCCTTTTAAAAGGCTTGTGTCATAGGTGATCTAGCCTTCACCTGTAAGAAGGCTAGTGGGTTCTTGCTCAACCATTAAAAGCAAGTGGGTTCTTGCTAAACCACAAAAAGCAAGTTGTAATAGGTCCTAGTGCTACCTCAAAGCCTAGTGGGTTTCTTGCTAAAACCATTGAAAAGCAAGCGGTAGGAATCTCTCAACGGTTGAGTTGGGAGCGGAGACGTAGGCCGGGTGTTGGCCGAACTCCGTTATCATTTCTTGTGTGATTGCCTCTTTTATTTTCCGCTGCATTCTTTTACTTTGATTTTAATTGTTAATCTTTTTTTAAAAGGCAATTCACCCCCCCTCTTGCCATCACTCCCTTGCTTTTTCTCCGCCCAACAACAGGCTTCTATTTTTTCAACATTCCAATGTTTATGTTATGCTCTCATATCTCATAAATAATTATTAATGATTCCACACACATAATGTTGGTCAGAGTGGAATCTCAAGAGTTGGTGAGTTGAGTTCCATCATAAAATTTCTATTAAAAACATTATTAAAAAGATCCCCCAAATTTTGAAATGGCCTAATTAATTAAGGCAGTAGAGATATAGATGTCGAATTGGTAAATAGGTTTCTCAAAGGGTGATTAGTTCTCAGTTGAATTAGTGAAAAACACTTCTTCAACTTTTGAAACAAGTTTACTGAATTAAACACATACACACACTAACCAAAAATAACAATCAAAGTGAATGAAAATAGTTTTATGTTTTAGCAATTATAAGCAGTGGAAAATAGATAAAATAGATTACAACAAAAATACATATAATAGAGGAGTTTAACAAGAGATTCAGTCTAAATTAAAGACTTAATCCTCTCCACTTGGTGATCACCTACCACCAAGCAGATATATTAACAATATACTTGTTACACAGCCTGTATCGGTCTTCTAAATAGTTTTTACAAATATTCCCGGGTTCACACCCTCTACCACAGTTCTTCATGGGAAAAAATATAGACCACACACAGTCTCTTCCACAGTTATACATGGAAAACAATATGTAAGTGAATTTTTATGTAAGGATTTTTGTATCCTCCAGTTCAAGCACAGGAGACAGTGTGTATGACACAAATACACACTTATTAAAAATGTAAAATAAAATAACACAATAGATCAAATATGATGATATTGAGTTTATAAGGCTGTATGTGTTTGCAGTTCAACTCTTGGCTCTTTGAAGTGAAGAATTTGATGTTTGAGTCTTTCTCTCAAAGTTGTCTCCAAAATAGAGTGTCGCAACTCCAGGTTCTTGCTTTCATGAATTGAGTGTTCTGCTTATTGTGTTGATCGAGAGTTGATGAAGCACAGAAGGTAGAAATGAGTTTGTCCCAAATGATCTTCA
Source organism: Viscum album (assembly GCA_963277665.1). Lineage (NCBI taxonomy): Eukaryota > Viridiplantae > Streptophyta > Magnoliopsida > Santalales > Viscaceae > Viscum > Viscum album. Next base: position 254,132,921 of record OY728143.1, on the reverse strand, counting down.
TGATGCTTTTAGGTTCACAATGTTAGTGGTGGATGGATGGTTTTTGATATAGTGAGGAAGTTTCTTTATATGCTCAAATGTGCTTCTCATCGTTAAGTTCTCACAAACTTTCATGCATTCCCCTTTCTTCTCTTTTATATTTGAGGTCTGAAAATAGGTATAAGTACATCACGTGCAATCTTTCTTATACCCCGTACTATCCCCAGATACAGTCTCTCGATATGTCTACAATCAGTATTAATCAATGTCAGAATCATTAAAGTTACCAAATATGACCGTTAAAATAATCTTAGGAATTTGAAAAAAGTATGGAGTAGAAGATTATGGTAGATAGGTAATGGTATCCATCACAATGGTATGCTTCAATAGTAAGTCCACATCGGTAGCATTCATCGGTAACCTTCCATTGGAAACCTTCAGCGGTAACCTTCTGAACTATAGCCTTGCATCGGTGACCTTTCAATAGTGACCTTTACATCAGTGACCATGCATTGGTGACCATGCATCAGTGACCATGTATCATTGACCTTTGTATTGGTGACCTTTGCATTGGTGACCTTGCATCGTTGACCTTACATCGGTGACCATGCATCGGTGACCTTTGCATCGATGACCTCGAATTGGTGACCTTACATCGGTGACCTTGCAATGGTGACCTTGCATCGGTGACCTTGCAACGGTGACCTTGCATCGGTGACCTTTGCAGTTGGAGAAATTTTTCACTGTGAGCTTTTTACCAGAAAGCAGTGAGATTAAACATACATAGTTATCACTTTGATATAAACATGATTTTTACATAAATGATTATATTTTAATAGAAACAAAATTATCATATAAATAAAACATGATTTGGGGTTATCAAAACATGATTTGGGATTATCAAAACAGGTGAGTCCAACAATCTCCACCTTTTTTATAATAACAAATTATGTGAGTGTTTTCTGAGTTAGGGTTAAGAACATTTTCTAATATCTTCATAGGTGTGTATAAGAACATTTGAAACATGTTTATTATGGAAAATTATAGATAGTATATATATGAAAAGAGTTCAGTCAACTTAAAATATTTCCACCTTTAAGTTTAGTTAGCTTAAAACTTAAACCTGACTTGTTTCTCTCCCTTTCGGTAACTTTGAGATTCAAGCTTAAATATTTCTCCCCCTTTGTGATTAACAAAAAAATAGGGGTATAAAAAACAAAAGAATATTTTCTAGTAATGAAGAAAAATTACAATATAAAAATGTTACAAAGATCCCTATAAACTAACATATCCTACATTCAATCCACATTAGAGATGTCCAAGGGAGATTTGTCTTTGGAAGTGGAGGAAGCAGGTTCTAAAGATGTAGGGATAGGACTAAGGATGGTAGTTAGCATAGTAGAAGGAGCTGCATTAGAAGAATCAGTATCCCTGTAGTGAGTATATCTCTGAGGAATGGTGGGGGTCAAACTTCTAATATCCTTTGTAGGAGTCATTAATGGAATAGTACTGGTTGATCCTAAGGCACCTGAGGAAGAAGGCAAGGCTGGAGGAACAATTATGGGAGTGTTATCCACATGGAGAAAATCAAAGAGAATATTTCTAAAATCCATAATAATAATTCCTCCTCTCTCCATGGATGAAATAAAATAATCCTTATTCTCCATAAATTTCTCCAAGGCAGGAATCAACTCTCCATGCCTGCTAACCTGATCTTTAAAGGCTTAAGTTACAGGTGGAATCCTCAAGTTCTCCAAGAGAAACTTGAAGTGACCATCCATATGATGCTTAGTGTATACCTTTTTGTTGTAGAAATAAACTTGTTCCTTGATGGCCTTCTGATCTTGAGCAGCTTCCCTTAGATAATTTCCCATAAGATTATGAATTTCTTCTGGTAGTGGAAATAACCTGAGTCATAGACTGAGGATATGAGGTACTAGTACTAGAGAACTTCTCAACTTCTTCTCTAATAACCGACCTGAAAGCTTCTAGATCAACAGGAGGATAGGTTTAAGATGAAGAAGATGCACACAAAGGTGCCATAGTAAAAGCTACTATCTCCTTAAAATATTTAGTCAGCCCACTTATAAGTTTCTTCATATCATCATCTTGGCCAATCACATGTGTCTCCATTGACTTATTAAAGTCCTCAAACACAGTGACCATTTGTTGAACCACACTTTTAATATATTGAATATATGTGTCCACCTAAACCCTTGAAATCCTGTAGGATTCTAATCTAGAAATATACTACTTCATAGATTCTATATAATCTTCCATGGTACTGATATGATTCTGACAGTCCTTTACAACCTCTAGTAGGATGGAGTGAGAGGCAAAAAACTATCATTTCCACTATAGAAGTGACAACTTCTTGATTGTGAGTCATATCTCTCTCTAAACCAACAAATTTCTCATCAAAGTGGATCTTCAGATCTGATTTCATTGATTCCAAATCATCCTTCTTCACATACTCATGAGGCAAAAGAACTAGTGGCTTCATAATAGTGGTTTCTGAAATAGGAGGAATTGGAGGACTTCTAATAGGCTGGTCATCATCAGACTCTCCAAAATCTAGACCTAAAACTATGAAACCATGGTCTTCTGACCAATATTTTATTCCAGGAGATACAAAAAATGAACCTGTGGCAATAGGTTCCTCCCCTCACTTGGATTATTCTCCTGATCAACCATATCAATCTCGGACATACCTCCTTGTGAAACTTCATAAATAGGAGGGTCCACTGCCACTTCTTCTACTAAATCTTCAACTACTTCCAAATCAACTCCACCTTCAACCGAATCAGCAACCTCTTCATCTATCCTTTCTATAGTTTCTATATGTCCTATCATAGAACTGGGACTTAGACATTCTTCTTCACTTACATTAGCAGCAGTCTCAAAGTTATCATCACTAGATTTAGTATCCTCATCCTCATCTGAGGTCCCTCTAATGACTCTTAAGACATTTTATTCCCCTTCTTCCTCACTGGTCTCTTCATCATCATTGTCCCTTAGAACAGTCTCCATTATAGGAAACCTCTTTGGTGTGATAGGCCTACCAATGGATACAGTATTAGCACGAGGATTGAAGGGAAGGTCAGGATCACTCCTATCATCTATAGGAGAGTCCTCTCTTTCTAGAACAGTAGCATCTTCTCCTTCTACATCTGAATATGTAGGCTCTACTTCACTAGGCTTTTGACTCGGATCTCTCTTATCCTTAGACCTAGTAGGATGAGTGACCAGATTAAATTCCTCATATAACATAGCCTCATCATGTACCCATCTTCATTTCCAGGGGTTCCAATTTATCTTCATCAACTTGAAAATTACCTTTGTAATGCAGAAATTGTCACTTACTACAATTGTTTCCTCCTTTTCTCAAGCAACTTCTTTCTCCTTTAGCATCAAGGATATCAATCTAGCATGAAATAAGTCATTATATTTTGAACTGGGTTTTGATATATCCTCTAATTGAATCATCAACAGCCTACATAAATTTATCTTTTGTCCATGCTTCAATAGATACAAAAGAAATGCATCAAGAAATTTCAATATAGCAAAGTCCCCTCTCTTCGGACTCAAGACATGCTGAACAAAATTAAATATAATCTTGTCTTCTCCTTCCATATCAGTAGAAATGATTTTCCTAGGGATCCCACTCCCTATCATTTCGGCTAAGGCTTATTCATAACAGAAGGAATCAGTAGTGGGAGGCACCACTTCTGAGTAGTAATCATAAATCCATTCTTGTGGAACTCTCAGGCACTCAGCCCATTCAATAGAGGATAAGCTTACACTTACTCCATTTACCCATGAAGACATTCAGTTCTTATCCTCAGTCTATTCAAATTTAAAAAAAAATCATAAAACTCCTTAACTAACTTTGTGAAATAAGGTCCATTGCTATTTTTAAAGCATTCAACCTATCCTTGAGCTTCAAGTGCCTTCAGCACTAAAGAACTGCTCGTTAGCAACCAATCAGAACTAAGCTCTGTTTCAACTATAATTTCCCTCTTAGACAGATGAGTTTTGATCGTCTTTTTCCCTTCCTTGCTTCCACTACTTGACTAAGCTCGAGGTCTCTTTGGATTTGGTGCATCCCCTTCTTCACTGACCAACAGTCTCTTCACTCTTTCCATGCGATCTGAAGCGGTTCGAGGGTTTCGTAAGAGGCTTAGGTTCTAAGGTTAGGGAGAAAAGAGATTCAGGAGAGAATTTTATGTTTATCAAAATGTGGTATGATCTTTTAATTTTATCATTTAGGGATCGAAAAATAGATCAAGTAAAAGAAATAAGTAAAACAGAAAATGTTTCAACTTTCAGAAGAGAAAACACAAGTCCCAAAAACATCAACTATTAATAAGGTAACAATGGTGAGGTTTCTATCAGTGAGGTTTCTAATGGTGAGGTTTCTATTGGTGAGGTTTCTAACGGTGAGGTTTCTAACAGTGAGGTCCAACGGTGAGGTTCCTAATGGTGAGGTCCAATAGTGAGGTTTCTAATAGTGAGGTTCCTATCGGCGAGGTCCAACGGTGAGGTTCCTATCGGTGAGGTTCCTAACAGTGAGGTTCCTAACAGTGAGGTCTCTAACGATGAGGTCCAACAGTGATGTTCCTAAAGGTGAAGTTCCTAAAGGTGAGGTCCAACAGTGAGGTTCCTAAAGGTGAGGTTCCTAATGGTGAGGTCCAAAGGTAAGGTTCCTAACGCTGAGGTTTCTAACGGTGAGGTCCAACAGTGAGGTTCATATCGGTGTAGTTCCTACCGGTGAGGTTCCTAATGGTGAGGTCTCTAATGGTGAGGTCCAATGGTGAGGTTTATAACGGTGATGTTTCTAATGGTGAGGTTTCTATCAGTGAGGTTTTTATCCCTTTTAGTGTATCATAACTAACTCAAGTTTGATGTAATTTAACCTCTCAGAATTCAAAGGCTTTGTGAACATATCACCCAATTAGTGTTCAGTACCAATGAATTCAAGAGTGATATCACCTCTTTGATAATGATCTCTCAAGAAGTTATGTCTCACATCAATGTGCTCTGTCCTAGCATGAGATACTGGATTATTAGAGATGTTAATCTCACTTGTATTATCACACTTTATAGAGACATGTTTGAATTGATATCCATAGTCTTGTAAAGTGTGTTTCATCCACAGAATTTGAGCAAAACAACTACCAGCAGATATATATTCCGCTTCAGTAGTAGATAATGCAACATAATTTTGTTTCTTACTACACCATGATATTAGAGACTTCCCTAAAACGTGACATGTTCCAGAGGTTCTCTTTCTATCTAACTTGCAACCAGCATAGTCAGCATCCGAATAACTTATTAAATAAAATTTTTGTCCTCTTGGATAAAATAGTCCTAAGTTTTTAGTATACTTGAGATATTTAAAAATAATTTGAACAACAGTTAAATGAGACTTTTTAGAATTGGATTTAAAGTTATCACACATGAATACACTGAACATAATATCAGGTCTTCTAGCTGTAAGATAGAGTAGACTTACAATCATAACTTTATAATTGGTTTGATCCACTAGTTTACTAGTTCCATCAGCATCCAACTTATAGGTGGTACTCATAGGTGTATCACTATCTTTATTTCAGTTCAAACCAAAACATTTCAAAAGATCCTTGGTATATTTTCTCTGATTTAAAATAATACCATTTTTATTTTGAAAAATTTGAAATCCAAGGAATATTTTATGTTCCCCCATTAAACTCATTTCAAATTCATCTTGCATCATTTTTGAAAAATTAGTACATAAAGACTCTTTAGAGGATCGAAAAATAATTTCATCTACATAAATCTGTACTATTAAAACATATTTGGAAATCCTTTTAATAAAAATAATAGGATCTTCTATTCCTTTAGTAAAACTTTTTGAAATAAGTAAAGAACTAAGTTTTTCATACCAAGCTCTTAATGTTTGTTTTAGACAATATAAAGATTTAGAAAGTTTAAAAACATTATTTGAAAATGGGGACTTGTAAAACTTGGGGGTTTTTAACAAATACATTTTCAACTATATTCCCATTTAAAAAGAACTTTTGACATCCATTTGATAAAGTTTGAAATTTAGGTGAACTGAAAAATAAAGTAGTATCCTAATGGATTCTAGTCTAGCTACAGGTGAAAAATTTTCCTCATATTCTATTCCTTTTTCTTGACTATATCCTTGTAAAACTAGTCTATCCTTATTTCTAACTATGTTTCCAGATTCATCAACTTTATTTCTAAACACTCATTTAGTGCCTATGGTCAACGTGTCTTTAGGTCTTTATACTAATTCCTAAACTTTTTTCTTTCAAACTGATTTAATTATTCTTTCATAGATATCACCCAGAATTAATCATTGATTGCATCATCAATATTCTTAGGTTTAAGCTATGAAAGAAAGTCTTGATGTTCAACCCGGTTTCTTAGAGAAGCTCTAGTTGGTGTTTATCTATTTAAACCACCTACTACGTCATCTAAAGCATGATTCTTCAGAGTTATAATACCTATAGAAAGAGTTGAACTAGACTCATCATGAACTTTTATAGGTCAAGATTCACTAAGAACAGATTCTGGAGAATTTATGGAACCGGTCATTTTCACTAAGGGTTCATTGTCTTTATCATTAAGGTCCAGAATTGACATATCTTCCTCAAGGATTCCAATAGATGTTTTATGTTCATGTGGATCAGTCTCATAAAATTTTACATGAACTAATTCTTCCACACATTTGGTTCTCTTATTAAATATTCTATAATCTTTACTAGTGATTGATTAACCTAGAAAAAATCCTTCTTCACTTTTTGAAGAAAATTTGTCAAGATTGTCCTTAGTGTTAAGGATGAAGACTTTGCAACCAAAAACTCTAAAGTAATTAACCTTAGGATTACTATTATTCTAGAGCTCATAAGGGGTATTCTTAAGAACGTGTCTAATTAAGACTCTATTGATAATGTAACAAGTTTTATTAATAGCTTCATCCCAAAAATAGATAGGTATATTATACTCATTTAGCAAAGTTCGGTAAATCTCATGAAGTGTCACATTTATTCTCTCTACAACTCCATTTTGTTGGGGTGTTCTAAGAGCATAGAAATTGTGATTATATCCATTTTGTGAGAAAAAAGATTCAAATTTCTGATTTTCAAACTCACATCCATGATCACTTCTTAAGGTCTTAATTCTAAGTCCACTAAGACTTTCTACATACTTGGAATATTTAATGAATTAAGAACATGATTCACTTTTGGGAGCTATAAAGTATACCCAATTATATCTAGAAAAATCATATACAAGAACACAAACATAGTGCTTCCCATTTAAACTTGAAACTCTATATGGTCAAAAAAAATCCATGTGAACCAACTCAAGCAGTTGAGAAGTAGAAACTTCTTTCTTTGGTTTGAAATAAACTTTGTTTTTTTTCCTTTTGACAAGATTTAAAAACTTTGTTAAGTAGGAATAATAATTTAGGTAAGTCTGTAACTAAACCTTTCCAAGGTAGTTTTCTAAGTGAGTGCACATTGTAGTGTCCTAATCTTCTATGCCATTACCAAGATTCCTTATGAAAATCATATAAACATGAAACTTTTTTCTAGATAAAGAAATTAAATCAGCAGTGTATACATTTTCATTTATAAGAGCAATGAATATTAAATCATTTTTTAGAATTAAAAACATTGTATGCATCATTTTCTAATTTAACATTAAAACCGTCATCACATAACTGAGAGATGCATAGTAAATTGTACTTTAATCCATTGAAAAAAAGTACTTTTGAAATTTATACAATATTAGGGTTACCAATTTAGCCAAATACAATGATCTTACCTTTTTCATTATCACCAAATGAAACATGTCAACCACCATCTTTAATTAGGATCTTGAAGAATGTGTAGTATCCTTTCATGTGTCTTAAACATCCACTATCTAAGTACCATAGAGTTTTACAGGATCTCTTTAAACAGTTTTCCTGCAAAATAGATTTAGTGTAGGGTAACTTTGGTGCCCATATTTTCTTGGGTCCAGAGAGGTTAGCAAGTAATGATTTGGGAACCCATACTTGTCTAACAGGTTTCCTATAATCAACAGATATGTTTTGAGACATGAACAATTTTTTAGGTCCTTTAGAGAATTTTTTTTAAATGGTGGTCTAGAACTTGAACTAGGAGTGAACTATCCAGAATTTGGAAAAGATTTATTCTTAATAATTCTTCTTTTTCCCTACTGATATTCTAGACCAGGTGTGTATTTTGGAGCAATCTGTTTTCTTAGTAACAGAGTCAAGGTATATCTACCTACAGTAAACTTCTCAAGACTTATTTCTCATTACTCATTAGATAATTTAAGTTTAGTATTTTATTTTAACAGATGATCACATTTTTCTTTTTCAATATCCGGATCAAACTTATAATTGGAATTTAAATCCTGTTGTCTTTTCAATAATTTATATTTATCTGTGAGTTAATTAAAGGTGTCTTCAAGCATTCCACAGTATGAAAATAGTTCATCTTTATTCATATTTTCATTATTGTTTGATTCACTTTCATTCCCATAATAGTAAGAATTATGTACAAGAGAATTGGGTGTTACCTCAGATGTTTCTTTCATCAAACACAGGTTTTCATGTTTGTTCTTTTCAATATCAAAAATTTCAGATCCACTTGAGCTATCTTCTAAGGCACTCCACGTAGCTTTCATATCCTTTTTATATACTTTTCCCTTGTCTTCATATTTCTTCGTAAATTTCATCTTGGGGCAATCAGCTTTCACATGACCTTTTCATTTACACTCAAAATAGAATATCTCATTTGTGTTACAATCAATTTTCTATCCTTTTTCCACTATCCTTTATTATCATACCTTCCTTTATAGTTCTACTTTATAAAGAACTTTTTCTTACTATATAAATTATTCAATCTCCTAGCAAGATGAGTCGTCTCATCATCACTATCAGAATCTGAGTCTTCACTGGTGGAAGTGTCTATAGGATCTGTAGATTTTTCTTTGTCCTTGTTCTTTGAGGTAGAAGTCTTGAATGCTACAAACTTCTTTCTAGGTTCGTCATCTACTTCTTGATTTACCTTAAGCTCTTCTTCATAAATCATAATATTTCCAATTAATTTCTTCACTGGTAGATTTACTATGTCAAAATATTCTTGGATAGAAATAGAAGTTCCTCTCTATCTATCAGGTAGGCATCAAAGCAATCTCATAATCTGATCCACGTTGTCCACTAGTTTTCCAAGAAGACTCGTGGTATTCACTATTTCATTGAATGTGAGATTCATTTCAGTGATAGTTTAATTAGGATTCATCTTAAAATTATTGTATTTAATAGTAAAAATATTTAATCCCATTTATTAAACATTGGTTGTTACTTCATGAGAAATACCTAATGTACCCCAAATTTCATATGCAGTTTTATAGACATATATTCTATTGAATTATTCATCACCTAGAGAATAATAAAAGGAATTCATTTCTTTATGGTTATTGTTATATGTAGATTTATTCAACTGAGACCATGTGTCCCTAGAAGTAATAGGTAATACATGTTGTTCTTCAATTGTGTCCCAGATTTCATTTCCCATTCTCTCTAGATACATTTTCATTTTTAATTTCCACTGAGTATAGTTATTTCCATTAAATAAATGTGGCATGTTAGTAGAAGCACCCTCAACTTGGTTATCCATTGTTAATTAGAATTTTAAAGAACTGAAAATTTAGATATGACAGACATTTTATGTTCTTTAAGATAAAACTAAAATCACAGTTAAAGAATTTGATGAATTGTAAAATAGTTCAAGTGGTAGTAATAAAAAACTAAACAAACACCTCTGATACCAAATGTTGGTTAGAGTTGAATCTCAAGAGGGGGTAAATTGAGTTTCTACTTAAAATTTATATTAAAAACTTTTTTCAAAAGATCCCCCAAATTTTGAAACGGCACAGTTAATTAAGGCAGTAGAGATATAGATGTCTAATTGGTCAAGAGGTTTCTCAAAGGCTGATTAGTCCTCAGCAGAATTTTTGAAAAACACTTCTCAAACTTTTGAAACAAGTTCACCTAATTAAACACAGACACACACAAACCAAAACTAACTATCAAAGTGAATGAAAAATAGTTTTATGTTTTAGGAATTATAAGCAGCGAAAAATAGATAAAATATTGTACAACAAAAACACAGAGCACGAAGGAGTTAAACAAGAGGTTCAGTCTCAAGCAGAGATTTAATCCTCACCACTTGGTGATCATCATCATCATCGAGTAAATTTTTATTCAAGAAGTAACTTGGTGATCACCATCCACCAAGCAGTATATATTAACAATAAACATGATACACAGCCTATATTAGGATTCTCAATTGTTTTTACAAACTATCTAGGGTTCACACCATCTACCACAGTACTTTGTGGTAAAAACAAATAATATAAACCTCACACGATCACTTCCACAATTATACGTGGGAAAGAATATGTAAGTGAAGTTTTATGTAAGGATTTTTGTATCCTCCAGTTCAAGCACAAGACACAGTGTGTATGAAACAAATACACACTTCTCAGAAATGTAAAATAAAAGAACAAATTAGAGAAAATATGATGAGATTGAGTTTAGAAGGGTCTATTTGTTTTCAGTTCAGCTCTTGGATCTTTGAAGTGAATAATTTGATGTTCTAGTCTTTCTCTGGAAGTTTTCTCCAAAACAGAGTGTTGTTACTCTAGGTTATGGATTTCAGGAATTGAGTGTTCTTCTTCTTTTGTTGATCAAGAGTTGATGAAGCACAGAATCCAAAAGTGAGTTTGTCCCAAATGATCATCGTGATGCTTGTAGGTTCACAGAGTAAGTGCTGGAGAGATTTCCTTTGATCTAGAGAGGAAGTTTCTTTATATGCTCAGACGCACTTCTCATCATTAAGTCCTCGCCACCTTTCATGCATTTCTCTTTCTTCTCTTTTATATTTGATGTCCGACAATAGGTATACATACATCACCCGCGATATTTCTCATACCTCATAATGTCCCTAGATACGGTCTCTCGACATGTCTACAATTAGCATTAATTAATGCCAGAAGCATTAAAGTTACAAAATATGACATTTAGAATAATATTAAGAATTTGAAAAAGTATGGAGTAGAAGAGTATGGTAGACTGTTAACGGTAGACTTCACAATGGTAGGCTTCAACAGTAAGTGCACATCGGTAGCATTCATCTATAACCTTCCATTGGAAACCTTCAGTGGTAACCTTCCCAATAGTAGCTTTGCATCAGTGACTTTTCAACGATGAACCTTGCATCAGTGACCATGCATCGGTGACCATTGTATATGTGACCTTTGCATCAGTGACCTTTGCATCAGTGACCTTGCGTCAGTGACCTTGCATCGGTGACCTTGCATCAGTGACCTTGAATCGGTGACCTTGCAACAGTGACCATGCATCGGTGACCTTTGAATTGGTGACCTTTTCATCGGTGACCTTTGTATCAATGACCTTGCATCAGTGACCTTGCAATGATGACCTTGCATCGGTGACCTTGCAACGGTGACGTTGCATCGGTGACCTTTGCAATTGGAGAAATTTTACACTGTGAGCTTTAAACAAGAAAGCAGTGAGATTAAATGTACATAGTTATCACATTGATATAAACCTGATTTTCACCTAAATGATTATCTTGTAAGAGAAACATAATTATAACATAAATAAAACATGATTTGGGATTATCAAAACATGATTTGGCATTATCAAAATAGGTGAGTCCAACACTAATGAATCTTTTCTATTATTATGATAATGTTTAAATCCATCAATCATGTTTTTTATCTATGAATGATTTGATATAAAATTTTTCAATTTATGTAATAGTATCATACACTTATTCTAATCTTATAACCATTTATGATCATTGATTAATATCTACTATGTTTATTCTTACTATGCATCTGATCTCACCCTTTCTTGTGTTTTTTCTGTCCCCTGGTTAAGAAGAAATTTTTAGATAGGGTAAACCATAGAATCCTTCTCGATAAAAAACATTGAAAATATTTTATGAAATAAGTGGAATATTTATCTAATCTCCAAAATAGTAAAAATTTATGTTTCTTAAATGGTTTATAATGTTATGTGTTAAATATTCTTCTAAAATGATGTAATATTTATCAGTGAAAAGTATGGGTCATTATATATTTGGGTAAGAATGCCACATAAACTTATCTAAATATTATTGGTTTAGGATATTTTGATTTTATAATATCATACCTTTTAATTCCTATCCATTTTGTTCTACATTAATAAGAAATTGGCCTTTTATTATTTAAATATATTAAGTAAATCCAACTATTTCCCTCCCCTCACTTATAAAAGGAAACCTATTTTCCTACCTTATTTGTCAGATTTTAGCCTTATATATCAGTCAATATCCAATGTAAACCTTCCCCAAATACTTCTATTCATTCTTGATCTATGATTATAACCTTAATACCATCATTAGTAGGTTTTAGATATAATCCAAAGGAGGTATCTCAAAGAAGAGGTAATTGTCCTACCTCACTCTTCCAAAGATTATTTCTTCTTTTACTTCATATAAATGTTTTGTATACATCATAACCTAATGAATAATATATAACCAATATAATGATAGGTTATTATTATTATTGGACAACCATTTTTCACATCATTTCTATGAAATAGTAAATGATGGTACCACTCATGTGTACGTGTGGACTACCGCCTCCACTTAGTGATATGATTAATTTTAAATCTCTATATTTAATGGTTGTTTATTATGAATAATTTATTGTTTATATGTGATATTTAATACATAATTATTCTTACCTAATTTTAATATCGTATCTACCTTCTTACCTTCTCATCTGTTGGAAAATGATAAATTCACTTGGGCGTACGTGTGGACTACCGCCTCTAGGAAGTGATGTGATTAATTTTTTCATTTCATCTTTACATGGTTGGTAATAAGAATATATTTAATGAATATATATTAAAATTATGATATAATAAAGATTATTTAAATTTGAAATATTATTTAACTTTTTTTGTATCATCTATTGAAAATTAGAAACATTTCTCATGTGTGTGTACGAACTACATTCTCCATGAAGTAATGTAATTGATTTTTCATCATTTATTTATATGAATAGTTATAAAGTTGTATATAATAATTAAAATTATTTTTATTTAATGATTAATATTCAATATATGATGAATCCATGACCAAGGTTAAAGTATCGGAACTATCGAACTGAACCATGCATGGAAAATAGAAAGGTTTCCACCTGAATGTTCATTTTAATGATGAAATTGTTGATAAAAGAGTAATTGGATATTATAAAGTAATATTGCATAGTAATTCATGTATTATTATGGTTCTTTAATTTATTTATAATAAATCAATAATTATTATATATTATGTTTTAATGTGTACAAAGCAAGATAGGACTTGAGGTAAAGGATTTATGTTACAATTTCATTTCCTTTCAGGATTGTATATGTTAAATTTACATTAAGGGAAATTATATTAATATTATCCTTTTAACCCATTATATTTTATTCTCCTATATTTATATCTTGGTTTTCCAGGTTTTACTTTCATTTTCCTCTCTTTGTTACAAAAACATTATTGAGAAAATGTTTTTACGAAAGTCGACCTTATTTCTTCTTTAGTCGATGAAAATTTTCTTCCCTGTCTATTACCCTCATAATTATTTTATAGATGTTTTCTTCTATACATTAAATGTTTTAAAATGGAAATTTTTATTAACTTTGAATTAATTTATAGTGTCTTAAAAATAATCTTTTAATAAAATCTAAACAATTTATCTTTAACTTTTTACAAAAGTGTGAAAAGAATATTATTATATAAAATTTATTGTACAAGAGGAGTTTTCTATCATCAGAACTAAGATTCCTTTAAAAGTATACATGTTTATTTTCAAACAAATTAATTTCCTCAACATACTGGTAACTTTTAGTAAAATTTTTCCCAAATAAATGGATATGTTTTCATGTTTTCAAAGAAAGTTTTGAATGATCTTTTAATGATATATCGCATCTATGTCCACATACTTTAATTATTTTTATTCTTAAATGGGGATATAATATTATGATTCTATCAAATTTCTTTCCCTTTATGGATTATTATGATGATTATTTAAGGATGAATCTATGAAACACATCTCTCTCAATGGTTTAATTAAGTTAAGATGAAATATTTATAAAACCATCTTCTTTTCCACGGGTTATACTATGACTAAATAATGAAATGTCTATGAAACACATTTATTTTATATGGGTTAAACTATGATAATATGATGATAATTTTATGTTCTTTTATAACACATATTTATGTTTTTTATAATTTTATGTGTAACTTCCATGACCCAGTTCTCTAATATGTAATATGACTATATGGTTGCATGACCTCAATCATTCCTTTGTAAATGCGAGAGGATATTGAATAGTGGTGATGGTATGATGGTATGGTGAGGAGACTATAAACTCTTCATAAAAGTGGATCAAATTTCTTAATAATATCTAAAGAATAAGAAATAAATAATTTACAACAATGGAATTAAATCATCCAATGAAAATAAATGATATCAATAACAACCAGTATCATATACAAAATTATGATGTCATTGTGTTGTAAAATAAGGGGATATATGGGAATCTAGGTAGTGGGAATACAACATCACATGATATACAAAAAATAATTAAAGTTCAAAAGTTATATTCAATATAATTGTTATCACAAACTTGATCATTCTTTCTCATACTTCTTGATAGTACATAAAATCATGTGTCTAGAGTGGGGCACTTCCCATTACGCATGTCTTTATCTATGAAGTATGTCTAGGTACCAATCAAAGGCCCGAATAAGTTGTGATTAAAACTCTGTAGGACACCACAAATGGTGTTTATCACTATCTATTCTTGAATATAATATGATTAGTGTGAAAGTTTAATAAATAATTGAAGTAAATAAATAATCATATTGGTCTAGGTACCTAATGGGATACACATCTGATAGTACCAATTTCAACCTAAATCAGAATTTCTATAGGCACCTTAAATATTAAATTTATATTTATAATCCTTAGACTTGAAGAATTTAACCAAGGCTTCCATATGTATTATCCAAGGCAGTCTATAACATTAATTTTAATATAAGGAGAATCATCCAAGGCATTCAATTTAATTTCTGAAAAATATAGGGAATCACCGGTTCCACATTGAGGAATTCACAATCTGAGACAAAGACTTAATCCAAGTGTGTCCTTTCACTTGGAAGATGTATCAATAAATTGGTTAGAGTTACATGAGTCTGTTAAAAAACTTGGGATTTCAAGTATTACTTAGCTATTTCCACACTATTAAAGTTAATTCAAGTCATTGACCATCTTAAAGCATGATATAATAATTATTCAAGTGTCCATAATCATAAAGATAAATATGATCATACATCAAAATTAACCAAGGGCTAAGGGACATGTTCATGCCATCCCCCATTCCTTTAATTCTACTTATCAATTTGAAATAGGAGAAAATGCAAACCAACTTATGAGGTGGTTTTCTATCATAATAATTTATAAAAGTTTCGAAGGAAAATAATTCAACACACCTAATGGGTGGTAGTAGTTGAGGTAGAAAACCTTTGACAATAATTGAGGTCTAAGGGATTATCCTTTCAAGGTCCATACATTTTATTAAAGGAGTTCCGCATTTTAAAGGAATATCACATAAATTATATATTGTGGAACATCGATTCCCAATTTAGACATCATTAATTTTAAAGAAAAGATAAATACCACCTAAATTATATTAGTAGATGACTCATCATTCGATATCAGCTTCATATTCAAGATAAAATGAGAGAAATAAAAGAAACTAATAAAACACTCATAAAATAGGTACTATTAGGTCACATGGAAATAGTATATGGTATATAAAGTAAAATAATAAAGGAGGTAATAGTAATGGTAGGCTTATCAAGGGGGTCTAATGTGATGAACAACATTCAATTATGATCTTAGACTGAGGATATTTCTCAATGCCTGTGTAGAAAGGAAAACATGAGAAGATACCCATAAGAATATTGTATGTTTGAGGGAAGAAGAATGGAAAATAAGGTTTATATGGATTTAAGTGAAAAAATATAATTTTACCTCTTGTTAAGGGGTGTTTGGTTTAGCAGCATGGTTGGAAAAATTGTGCACACATACCACCCGAGGTGACACCCCCTCACATGATTGCGGAAATAATTATAAAGAAACATGCTCAAACCATGATTAATATAGCTATAATTAATTATTGATTTTATATGGACATGTGAATCCTCTTTCATGGATAAACTAACCAATCACCCCCCCCCCCCAGCTGGGATGCACTGTTATGCTTCATGATTAGTATTAACATTTCTTAAACCATGTGCATCAGTATGTTTCTCCAAAAAATGGATCTTCGGGATCCGAATAAGACTCAAACACTCTTGAATCCTTTCTTTTTCTTTTAATTACTATTAATGAGATTAAATAATAGTTTTAAAACTCAAATTAATTAATTAATATCTCAAATAAAACTAGTATCTTATAACATCCCATCCTTAAAATAACTCATCCTTGAGTTTCCCTAAGGGTTTATGATTTGTATCTAAGAATAACTCTAGCCACTGAGGATATATCATAACCTCTCTCCCAGGACTCATCGTGTACATGTTCAGGCTTCCATAGCACCTAAACCATTGGAATCTACCTACCTTGAAGATCCTTCATACTATAATAAACTATATAGAGAGGGTATTCCTCAAAAGAATCAACAACATCCAACTCAGGTTCATCAAGCTGAAGGACATGAGATGGTTATGAATAGTAATGATGTAACTAAGAAATATGAAATACTACCTGAATAGAAATATACCTATAAGAAATAGATATCTAATAATATATTGGAATGAATCTCTCTAAACTCTCAAAAGGTCCAATAAATCTAGTATATAGCTTACCCTTCCTCCAAATTCATTGATTCCCCAGTCTAAGAAAAAATCAAAAGAATACTTGACCCTTAATATCAAACACCTGAGGATGGTGATAATTATTTCAATAATACTTCTACCTAGATAAATCTATAGAAAAGTAATTTTTTATCATATGTACCATATGTGGTGTCTCTTAAACAAGAGGAGTTCCCAATAGAACTGCATCCCCTACCTCTAACCAGGACAGAGATGATTGACATGAACAACGTTATAGGAACTCATAAGAATCCATATAAATAGTAACTTGAAGTATATTATTTTATGATAATTGAACCATTGGTGAAATGTTTTCCCAACAACCTCCAAAATCAAGGACACATTCTCAAGGAATGACCTCTAGAACCTATATAGTACATTCAGATTGATTGTCGGTCTATGGGTGGTAGGCTTTGCTAAAAATCAACTATTAAACTAAAGCCTTCTACAACCACTTTTAGAACCACAATGTAAAATGAGAATCCCTATTAGATAAAATGGTAGGCGGAACCCCCTAAATAGATATAATCTCTCACACATAGAGCTTCCCAAGATCATCAATCGAGAATGTCTCATAAATAGGTAGGAATTGGGAAAACGTTTTCATCCATTCCATGATGACCCATATTGTGATATATCCTCAAGGTGACTTATAAAATCCCATCACAAAATCCATAGTGATGTCATTCCATTTACACTCTAGAATGGGAAGAATATGTGAAATTTCAGCCGGTTGTTGGCTCTCTTCCTGCACCTAGAGACAGGTGGAACATCAAATAACAAAACCACTTATCTCTTATTTCACACCAAGACACAAATAATAGTGGTGTAATTCATGATACATCTTAGTGGTTCTGGGACACTGTTAGGGAAAAATTACTCATGATGGATATTTTGGGATGATTATGTTTGTTGACAAGGTTTGAGGTTGTTGATGAAGGTTGGTAGTCAAAGAAGGCATGATGTATTATTATGGATGTTTGATCTTGCGAATCATGAATGCTGAACTGATGTTGCATAGTACGAATGCTGGAGTGAGAACACGGAGCATGAATTCTGAAATAATCTTGAAAATCATGAACACTTTGATCTCGTACAAGCTTGAACTCTTTGATCTAATATAAAATGAGAATGTCTAATATTGTGAAAATCATTAATAAGACTCACACCCAGAGGTTCACAGAGTGTGAAGAGGACTCATGCATGGATTTTTATAGATCACGAATAGGAATCATGACTATAGGATCATGGATCATTCACAAGACTTGTTCCCGAAGTTTCACTAAGTGCATGATTGTCTTTGAATATCATGATAGGATCTAACACCACACCCATAATTGTCTTTGGATCTCATGATGGGATCACTTGTTGCACTCATGATTGTATTTGGATCTCATTTCCAGATCTCACACAAAGTGTGAATATCACTCATCCTCAGATCTCGTGATGGGGACTCGTAGAGCATGAGTGCTAAGGTGATTAAATGGCTGTTTTTCCTTGACCTGTGGAGTTAAAGTGGTGGTTTTGTGCCTATAAATACCCCATGACCAATCCTTAATGATTGAAAAAGATTTTCCTCATTGTTATATCTGAAGAGATATACAAGAAGTGGTTCAGGGATAGGTCTCGTGAAAGAGGTTTATGGAGAGGAATCTCAAAGGAATGTACATTGTGTAACTAATACACATGATCAAAAAAAATTATTTCTCAAATAACTAATAAGGTTCATTCTAGTGGATCGTACAATGGGTTTTCACCCAGATCTTGTGCTAAGCACGAATAGGGTTCATGCTAAGGTTTTATGCCATGATCTCGTACAAAGTGAAAATAGGGTTTACGCTATGGGTTCACACCAAGATATGGAATTAATCATGAATAGGGTTCGTGCTAGAGGTTCTCTTTAGGATCTCATGCAAACCACGATCAGGGTTCAAGATAGGGGTTCTCACCAAGGGTTCACGCCAAAATTTCATACAAATCATGAATAGTTTATGCGCCTAGATCTCACACAAGGTTACATTCCAGGATATCATACAAATAGTTATATGATATGATCTGGCATAGGGGTATCACACTAGAGTCTTGTATGTGGGGATACACATCTATATTACCTTGTGAACAGTATCATTGTCATTTCTGAGTTAAGAAGAAGAAGAACAACAACAAATAGGATCTTCACCATTTGATAATACTTATAGAAGGAGTACATTCATTGATATGTTCTAGTTAGTAAAATAAAGACTTGGAATATCTTGAATATATTTCTAAATAAGTGGTATTCTTTTCTACAAAAAAGAGAAGTTCTCTCCAGTTGTCTGGAAAGTGGAAGGGCTGTATCCAAGTGTTTTCATTGAATTAGAGGATCAACTCAGAAATAAATTCAATAGACCATATACATATAGTTGAGGATGAATTCATTGTTGATAATTAAGGGACCTACATGTCCATAAATTTTGTGTGAATCCTTTCTAGAGTGGTTAGAAAAGGAAGATAAAGACGGCAATCCTTTCCACCAGTAGTGATCCATCAAAATGGAATCAGGGAGTGACCCTTGGGAAATATGTGAGTGGACCCTAATCATTATAAAGGTAGTGATCCTAAGTATTAGACTGATCTATCCCAAACCTTGATTTGGAATAAAACCTTAGGAGTTTTGCCAAATAGGCACATTGTCATTGTATACTCCTTATACATAGCTCAATGAGGGTGAACCAAGTAAAATTGATGTGTCTCGTGCATGATTTCATTTATATTCTTACATTACTATGGGAAAGGTATAAGAGGGTGTTTTGTTTAAGAAGGAAACAAGATCCAAAAGAGGAATTTGCTTTAATTTTTTATACCATGATTCACCCCCCCCCCTAGGGTATTAAACCTAGTTGGGATAACAATTGGTATCATAGGTAAAAGTTGAAAATCAATTGTTCTATCTCTGTTGAAGAAATGGAAGCTATTAATCACAATGGGATTCTGATCTTTGATGGAAAAAATTTTCATCTATGAAAGAATTGAATAAATCACTTCTTTAGATCATTGGGAATGGATGTATTTATAGTTTCAATGCATGGTACTTCTTCCAAAATTGATAGTAATGTTTTATCAAAATCACAACATATATAATTGGATGTTTATTCCAAAGGAATCAATGCTTTAGGTGGATCCATATCTAATGAAATATATACAAATGTGATGGCATGTAAGTCATCATATTCTATGTGGAAAATGATGATAATTATTTATGAGGGTGACTCGAAAGTGAGATAATAAGAATTGAAGGTTCTATTGAACAAGTATGAGGATTTGATAATTCATGCTAATGAATCAGTTAATGTATTCCTTGACCCGGTGAATATTTTTGTGGAAGTCATGCATGGTCTCATAGAAATTATTGAATATATAAATATTTTTCAGTGCATCTTGAGAAAACTACCAACTCATTTTAATTAAAAAGATTTTGTACTGGAAGATAAATATCTGAAGGAGCTGACGTTGGATAGCTTTCATCGTACTCTTGTTGCATAAGAGATGAGAAATTATGATAATGATGTTTGGGAAAAGGGTAAATCAAAAGAGGTTGAATTAAAGGCCATGAAGAAGATCACTATTTAAGATAGTCAGGAGAAATATAATGTGGATGATTCCATGTAATTTATATCCTCAAATCTGCAAAGAATAAGAGCAAATTTCAGAGGAAAACTTCCACTTTCATGCTTTCAATGTGGACAGATTGGACATCTTGCAGCAAAATGTACCACTATGTTTCAACATAATGATGAAGATAGTGATGAAATTACTAGGAAGAAGTATTCAACCAATATTAATGGTAGGAATATTTTTAAGAGAAATTTATTCAAAAAGAAGAATATTCTTTCAAAATAAGATGAAAATTCAAAAGAATTTGAGGTAGAAAAATTGGAGGACAGTAAGGATCATGGAGAATATACTATGGTGATAGTTGTATAAATTCCCAGATATGGGGAGATAGGGAAGATGATGAAGGATAAGTTGAAGGAAGATTTAACATTCAAATTTAATTAGAAGTTTCACTTGAAGAGGCTGATATTTAGAGATTCAAAATAATGAAATCCAACAGGGTGGGTACAATGAAAAATTTTATATAAAAAAGTATGAAGAAGAAAAGTCTAAGCTAGAGATTTAAATTTAAAAGATTAAATCATCAATTCGAAATAACTCTGAAAAGTTTTTTCAGTACAAACTTAATATCGAATAACATAAAAAGGATATCGATATTTTTACTAATACTAGAAAAGATCAAATCAAATGAATCTAAGAACTTGAAGAGTAATTTGTTAGGATGTGATGGAAAGTGAAAGATCTAGAGACACTCTGGATTTCGGAAAATTAGGATACAAATTCAATCAAAAAATTGAAATAAAAATTCATAGTTCTAGTGAAATAGAAAAAGGAGTGTCAGGAAATGGGAAATAATTGATTAGAATGATATAGTTGGTATTGGGATTGATCAATAATATAAAGCAGTAATTGTTGAAATTTGACCATAAGCTCCTACGCTGAGGTTGAATATTGATTTGGGTATGAATCAGAACTAGAAGACTTAGAGAACCCAAGGGAAAATTATTGGTGAAGTAATGACACACAAGAATCCACCCTGCATTAGATGTTATTGTTGTGTAAATATTGGACACTCACAAGATATTTGTTTCAAATCAAAGAGGTGATGAAGGGAAAAGACAAATATAGGAAACCATATAGACATCAATTCTCCATGACATCATTTGATGGTCACTATTTCTAGTGTGGAGGATTCAAACACATGGAAAGATATTGATCATCAACATTGTAGATGAATGTTCTAAAGAAGACTTAATTTAGTCATAATCAATAGATAAATATATCATCAAATGATCTAATAATAAAAAATTGATTATCAACTCTTCAAGATGAATATGGTCTATTATACTCTGAGGAAGATCAATATTATCAATCTGAATTTGGTATGAAGTCAAAACATGGATAAAAAATAAGAGAGGATAAAAGGAAATGGTGGTAGTAATTTCATTCAAAGCATCATATCACAGTGGAATATGGATCATTGATAGTGGATGCACCTCCCATATAATAGGAAATAAGGAACTAGTGATAGGAATAAGATACGACAAGGAAGGTATTGTAATATTTGGTAATGATGGAGGTCTGAAAATTTTTGTATCATGAAAATCCATGTTTGGGGGGAAATACATGAGATGTTTTGGTGTCTGGGATATTAAAGGTATTAGTCACAACTTATTAAGTGTAATTCCACTATTCCGCTCAGGACATTCCATAATATTTACAAGGAAATTATGTATCATTAAGGAAGAAGATGGAGAAGTTTATTTGTAGGTTAAGCATACAAAGGGGAATATCTACCTAGTAAGTGAAGAAGAAGATATGTGTTTTTTTTCAATGAAAAAGAAAAAAAGATATGGAATAAATTCCTTGTTCAACTAATCTAAACTTCATAAGAATATATGGGGAATTGTGATGCTACTGGAGACCTCCCTAGGTTATCATGGAAACATATTTATACATGTGATTCTTGTCAACAAGGGAAGATCATTCAAAAGATATATATGAAAAAAGATCAAAGGTCAAAAAAAGTTCTTGATTTGGTACATATTAATGATTTTATACCAATTTCACCAAGGGATATTAATGTTATGATATAATATATTCTCATCCTTTATTATTTGAGTAGAATGGCATGGGTTTCAATCATCAATCACAATTATAAAGTGTTCAGTTTGATAACAACTTATTAAAGGGAAGTCAAAATGATTATAGGTAAAAAAATCCAAAACATCCAAATAAATAATGGAAGAGGATTCAAAAATATCCAAGTGAATGATTATTAGGATAAACATGGGATAATTCACTAAGTTTAAGTAGTAAGAACTCAACAGTATAATGAAGTATGCAAGAGAAGAAATTGAATTATCAATAACATGAATAAAAAATTATCATTGAGGAAGACATTATAAATAATTTTTGAAATAAGAAGTGTTTACATAAGTCTACACATAAAATAGAGCATTATTATGTCAAGAAAAATATAGGAATCCATATGAGCTTTAGAATGGAAATAATCCAACATTGATGTGATTTAGAGTCTTTGTAAGTAAGTGTTTAATTATAAATATGGAGAAACATGGAAAGTTTGAATCTCCTAGAAAATTAGGGATATTTTATGGGCTACTGAAATAAAAGAGAAGCCTATAAACTCTTCAATAAGTGTCCAGGAAAGGTATTTAAAATAAATTATGTAACTATAGTAGATAATGAGTACAATATTTAGCAAATACATAATCATTCTTAGGAGGATAGCGATGAAGAGATAAGAAGATCAGGGGATGTTCTATTTCTATAGGATAATTCAGAAGAAGATTCATATAATGAAAAACATGAGAATAAACTAGTATCTACACAAAGATCAAAGAGAATAGCCAAAATTGATAAAGAGAACATAATTAGTGATTGGATAGTGCCAGTGTAGAATAAGATAATGAAGACTCTATAAAAATAATTGTTCCTATCATAGGTGGAACCTAATTTTTTGGGTAATTAGGTGGAGATGATAACTAGGTTTAGGTTATGAATGAATAGATTGAGTTAATTGAGAAGAA
Organism: Viscum album; assembly: GCA_963277665.1. Classification (NCBI taxonomy): domain Eukaryota; kingdom Viridiplantae; phylum Streptophyta; class Magnoliopsida; order Santalales; family Viscaceae; genus Viscum; species Viscum album. The sequence continues at coordinate 254,109,265 of OY728143.1, read as the reverse complement.
TCATACATGGGAGATTTTGTCAAGACTAATAGATAATAATATCATCGGGATTAAATGGTTCTTTTAGAATTAGATGAATAAATTTGGTGTAGTGATTCTAAACAAAGCATGACTAGTGTGTAAAGGGTACTCCCAAATAGAGGTTTTCTATGTTGATGAAACATTTTCAGTAATTACAAGCCTAGAGACAATCATAGTATTCCTGTACATAGTTGTTCAAGGAAAGTTCAATGTTTTCCATATGGATTCCAAGTCATCATTTCTCAATGGGGTTCTATAAGAAGAAGTTTATATTGAGTATCTAGGTGGTTTTTTCAACCATGAAGATGAGAACATAGGTTTTTGGATGAATAGGGTACTACATGGGTTGAAGCAAGCACCAAGAGCATGGAATTAAAAACTTCATCAATTGTTGAAGAATATCAGTTTTCAGAATGGTGGAGTTGATTACAATATATATTTCAACAATGATAGTAATCAAAGAATTATGGTGCTGGTATATATTGATGACATAATTTCCTTTTTGGATTCATTGAAGTACAGATAAATTGGTTCATAGAATTTAGCAAAAGTGAATTAAAAATGTCAATGATTGGTGAACTGATATTATTCTTTCATTTACAAGTGACACAAGGAAATAATTGAATAATAATTTATCAATATAAATATTTCAAGGATGTTATAATAAGATTTATAATGGATAATTCCAAATAGATGATGAAGACAATGTAGTTAATATCATAGAATGCAGAAAAATCATTGGTAGACTATTGTACTTGACAGTAAAAAGACCTAATATTTTTTTAACATGCCAAGAATCATGGCATCAAATAAATCCAAAATAAATACACTCACATATAGTGAAAATAATACTTTGTAATGTAATGGAAATGGTGGATTTTGGTTTTCTCTACAATAAATATTTTCAACAAGAGTTGTTAAGATATACAGATACAGATTGGGTTGTATCGTAAGATAATAGAAAATCAATGTCAAGTGGGGAATTATATCTTGAATAATTTTGTATTTATTTTACAAGAAATAAATAATTTTTCATTTCATTGATAACCTCATAAGCTTAAAATATTGTGGCCACTCAAGATTTCATGTAGTTGTTATGGATGAAGTAGGATCTTGATGATATGAGAATTGAAGTGAAGACTCTGATCGAAATCCATTGTGATAATTAAATAGATATAAATCTTATCAAAAATAATTTCTATCACTCAAGGGAAAATAACATTTAGATCAAGTATAATTTTATCAAAGATAATGTGGATCTAGGTCTTGTTAAGTTGGATTATGTTCTAACAGAACTACAGGTTCCATATATTCTGACAAAGGCCTTTCCCAAAGAAGTGTCTAAACGACATCAACTAGATCTTGGAGTTTAGTCAACTCCTCGCACTTGAAAAATTATGGATGTGGGAACCCATATCCATGAGGTATGATGGGTTTTTCTCTAATATAATTATATTTGTTTTTACCCTATTGTAGACCACAAAGAAGTGACCTTCATGTTCATTGAAAAAGTGGAAGAAATTGTGGCTATAAAATGGGAAATGTATTAGTCAATATAGGGGGATAATTTTATATTGGGAGAAACAAAATATTGTGATTTTTAAATTTAATGAAGCTAAAGATGATTGATCAATGGTTATATATCACGACATATGAGGTTCGTGATGAAATGTGTTGAGTAGTTTTGAAATAAAGTGATTTATTTATGAATTTTTCATGATACTCTTGTTTCTTATTTTGAGCATGGTGGGATTAGAGTGTGTGTTGAATAAATCTCTAATCACTATCTAAAATTCAAGAAGATAATTTTTTGGTAGAATATGGAACGATATTTAATATGGTATCAAGATGTGAAGAGTTGTCAATAATCCCAATGTGGGAGATTGTAAGGAAAAAATCCCTCATGATAGTTGTTTTGGGTAGTTAATGAAGGTTGGTTGTCAAAGAATTCATAAATAGTTATAATGGATATTTTAACTCACATAGCACAAATTTTGAACTGAGCTTGAAAAGTGTGAATGTTGAACTAATCTCACAGAGCACGAATACTAAACTGATCACATGACGTGAGAAAACTTTGACCTCACTCATGCGTGAACTCTTTCATCTCACACAAAACATGAATGTCTAATGTTGCGCAAAGAGAGAACAGGACTCACACTCGGATGTTCATAGAGTATGAATAGGACTTTCCTGAAATTTCACAGAGTGCGAATAGGACTCATGCACAGAGGTTCTCAGAGAATGAACAGGACTCCCGCTTGGAGGTTCGAGGAGTGTGTATAGGACTCACATTTAGAGGTTTGTGAAATTCATGATTGTCTTTGGATATTGTGATAGGATCTCAAGTAGAACTAATAATTGTATTTGGATATCATGATTGGATCTCACACATCACTAATGATTTTATATTGAGATTACGCCTGAATCATACACAAATCACAAATAGGACTAGTGACAATATCTCACAATGGGTACTAGCAGAGCATGAGTGCTGAGATGGTGGAATAGATTCATCTTCGCAATGTATAAAGTTAAGGAAGTGGTGTTATACCTATAAATACCCCCTAAACCATATGTAAATATTGATTAAGTTTTTTCTCATTGTTATATCTAAATAAACATCCAAGAAGGGGTTCATAGAGATATATCGGGAAATAGGTTTGTGGAGAGCACTCACAAAGGAATATACATTGTGTAAGTGTTTCTCATAATCTAAAATGTATTTCATAAAGATCCAATAGGGTTCATGCTAGGGGTTCTCTCCAATAGCTCATTCTAAGCATGAATAGGTTTCACACCAGGGGTTCACACTAGGAGAATATATAAAGCACAAATATGGTTCGTGCCAGGGATTCATTCCAAAAGATCATGCTAAGAACAAATAGGGTTCACACCAAGGGTTCATTCTATGAGCTCGTGGAAAGTGTGAATAGGGTTCACACTAGGGGTTTTTATTGGGGGATCATGTTAGGGGTTCTCACAAGGGATCCATGCCAGGAGATTGTACAATGAGGGAATAGGTTATGTGCTAGGATCTTACACAAGGGTACACACCAGGACCTCACGCAATGAGTTATTTTCGAGGGTCTCGCACAAAGGTATCACACTTTAGTCTTGAACGTGGAGATACATGACTACATTACCCTATGAGTAGTATCATTTTCATATTCAATTTTAGTAGAAGAATGAAAATAGGATAAGGGATCTTCACCATTCAAAAATATTTGCATAAGGAGTTCATTCACTACTACATTCAATGAAATGAAAGGAAGACTTGGAATCTCTTGAAGATATTTCCAAAGTGGAGGTAATTGTTTTGTCTATTTCAAAGATAAGTTCATTCCAGTTTTATAGAAAGTAAAAGAATTGCATCGCATTGTTTCCACAAAATTAAAGGAGCATCTCAGAAATAACTTCAAAATAGCATCTATATAGAGTTGAAAATGAATTCATTATTGATAATATAGGGACCTAAATGTTCATAAACTGTATGTGGATACTTTATAGTGTAGTGATAAAAAGTAGAGTAATAAGTTTATCCTTTCCACCAGTAGTGAGCCATAGAAAGAGAGCTAGGGAGTCACCCTTCGGAAATATGTGATCTGACCCTAAAATTTGTAAAGGAAGTGAGTCTATAAATATAATTTATATAGCCCAAATCTTGATCTGGAAGTGATCATTAGTAATTTTGGTACATCATCACATTGTCTTTGTATTTTCCTTGGATGTAACCTAGTGATGGTGAACCAAGTGATATCATTTTTCCCATTTCATGATTTCATTTTTGTTCATACATTTCTATGGGAAAGGGAGAGAAGAGTGTTTTTTTTAACATCAAAACAAGATCCAAAAGGGGTAATTGTTTTAATATGTCATAACCTAATTAAACCCCTTCCCAGGTTATTTAACCTAGTTGGGATAACCAATGCACAACAAATTTATAGGCATGTGACTCTTCCATCATATCCTCTCACTAGTCATTGGTACCAATATGAGCTAATGAATATGTAAGATATCATCCTCAACAATGACCCAATATTTTGATCGTTCCACACCTGAAACACTTTCCCTTAGGATTAATCCCTCATGATCAGAAATTAGTCTCACCTTATATTGATTTAAAAGTGATTAAGTCGCTTAAAATTCATAAGAATAGTATACTTATAAACTCTTCAATCTATAGATTCATCTCAAAAAAACATATTCGTTAACTTCCACTCACCACTATCTTCTTGAACCTCTTGGGTCTAAGTCTTCTATCTTGGATCATCAACCATGAAAATTTCTTTTCCAAGCCTATAAGGGAGCTCAAAATAGAAATATTTTATGTATTCAATCTATATTCACTTTCTAAGGTTCAAATCATACTGAGTGAATATTTATTTGAGAATTTTATGGTCAATAAAAACCAAAAAACCCTCTCTTATCATGTAATGTCTCTCTAATGCAGGGGATAGACAACTTCTCCTAACTCGATGTCATTTTTTGGGAAATTTTTCTCTTTAGACCTCTACTTGAGAGAATTTTATACCATGAATCTATCACTTTACCTTAGATCATCTCCCAACCTAATTCTCAATGAATTATAGTAAACGGTATATCCTCTACCAGGTTCAGGTGGAACTGGGATCGGTGTTGAGGTAACTCTTCCTTTCAACTCTTGAAAGGCTCTCTCACAAGTTTCCAACCATGATAATTTGAAACCCTAATTTTTTAACCACATAATATCTTCTTAACAATGTGATGTATTCTAAATAAAATGTTGATAGTAATGAACTAGCCTCTAGAAACTTTATATGTCAAATACGTTCTTGGGATAGTCCTAGTAAACTATGGCTATCACCTTCTCTAGATCTATAGATACTCTATATTTTACTATAATATGACCCAATAAGTGAACTTTATCAATCCAAAAAGGGTATTTTCAAGCCTATCATATATTTGGTTCTCTCTTAGTGTATTCAATATATTTTCAAGTTGTTTATCATGATTATGTCGAGTTTGAGAATACACTAACATATCATCCAAAAAAACTACTATAATAGAATCCAAGTATGTGTAGAAACCCTGATTTATCAAGGCTATAAAAATAGTGGGAATATTCATGGGACTAGAGGAAATTACCAAATACTCATAAAGGCCATATCTACTTCAAAAATATATACATTGTATATATGAGGTTCTAACCCTTTCTTGATGATAACCTGATCACAAATAAATCATAGAGAAAACTATTGATCCTTAGATCTAATCAATGATATCATCAATAAACGGTAGTGGATACTGGTTCTCAAACATAAGGTAACTCAACCATAGGTAGTCCACAAAAAACCTGAGTGTTCTATATGCCTTCTTGGTGAAATGAATGTGTTAAATCCAAGGAAAAGTACTAGGTCATATAAACCCTTTTTCTTCTATATTCTCTAAATATATCTTAAGTTCTTGAATATTGGTAGGAGAAATACTGTAAGGAGAAGTATATCTTGGTGATTATTTAGAAACCATATCAATGGAATGCTCAATCTCTCTCTCATGAGGAATTATTTAAAATTCCAAAGGATTGAAAACCCTAAAACAATCCACCACTAGGGTTCAATCTATCTATTTCATTCCACAATCATTCAAAAAAAAGAATAGAAATTTTGGCTACCACTCCACCCATCCCATGATTGTGAGGTCCAAATCGGCCTTCCTGGATATCCCATTCACCCTTATAAATATAGTTACCACCCTTAAGTGATGTGAAGGACACCCTCCAATGATAGAAATCAATATGATAATGATAGGGAACCATCCAGTCCATCCTAAGAATGATGTCAAAGATTATCATCTCGAGTATGAAAAGGTTATATAAGAAATTATTTCCACCAATCTCAAAAGGGAACTACATTCATTTACATACACTTTCTGATTGTACACACAAAAAATTCACAAGATTCATCATCCCTTTGAAATATTGAATTTCAATAACAAGGATTTCCACGATATCCACATATATAAACAAATTCATAGAGCCTGTGTAAAATAAAACATATATAATATAGAGGCTATTAAGATTGTAACTCAAACTATAGATGGATCGACACTCTAATCCTCAGGTGTATGTTTCACTACATATATCTGGATCGATACACGACCCTGATCTATAACATAATTATCTTGAGTAAGTACGCTCTGTTAGCATTGCACATCAGAAGTATGGTTTCCTTGACCTCATACAGCTACTCCTCTTAAATGGAATATAGTATTTTATATCCCTACCTGACATTGAGCTTCTGATCCCACCCAAAAACCTAGATACTTTTCAGACCCTATCTCACTAACCACTATAGTAAAGTTCCAATAAAACCAATAAGGATGACCCATCAATCCACAAGCCCAATACTTAATTGGGACCCTTTCAAACTGGGGATTCATGTGTCTTATCCATCTGTATTAGTGACATATCACATGGCTACCCAAGAGAACACTCTTACTACTATTTTCCCTATGATAAATCTCAAGATAATACTTCCTACTTATAAATGAACTACTTCCATATCAAGGTACTGAATTTCCATACCCCACACCTTCAACTTATCTCGGATTATGCTCAAATATGATGGCTTGGTTTGCTATCTCAGTGATTATAGTCAAGAAAAATACATTCACCTAAGATCATATGGAATATACTAGTACATCCTCAAATCACCTTTGTCTGGTTGATTCATCACCAACTAGAATGTGAAAAAAAACACTGTAACTATATGAAATGATCTGAATAGTTCATGACAGACTTAGTACTATATTGTAGGTGTATAAACTCCATATATTTTTCAACTCTAAACATCTATGATAATAATATATCATATAAATTAGTGTGTAAATCCTTCTAGGCTACAACCTAATGAAGATATTCCTAGTTCAAAACATCCCACCACCTCTTGGAATACCCTCTAAGAATTTATGAAGCAGCCTTCATTCTCCTATAGAAAGGTGTATCTAAATACTCAATGATAGATAACATGGAATTTACCCATCACTCAATATTCTGGGGACCACCTAAACCCAAAAAGGTAGGGGGTGATACTATTGGAACTTCCTAGTCAACACTTCTATAGTAGTGGAAGATCATGGGACTCCCAATTGGGATTGCACTAGCCATAGGAGACTCTATTGATACTAAAAATTGATGCCCATATTAGGTTTAACAGGAGGTGCCATAGGTTGAACAAAATGATGTATTAAAAGTGATGGAAGTCCCACAGCCTCTAGAGCATGGTCATCACTACTATCATGGCATTAGACCTAAGGCCTTCATGGAGGTATATATCTACAATTAAAAACACATGCCTCAAGTGATATTCGATGATAGAAAAGATCTCATATAAAAGAATTTTACTAGCCTAGAGACTTATTATACTGGAGTAGATACCCATCTACCTTCTCTTAAATCTAGGTATAGGTAACTTTGAATATTGTGAAGAAAAATAAAAGATACTCCCAAATACTCACTAACTACTTATTTCAAAGTCCCATATTTTATAACAAATTTTCTAGTATATCGAGTGTCAATTGAGTGTTATAGAGTAAGAAACTCTTTAATAATAAATTGGAATACCTATTTAATGACAACCATTTCTTTTCACTTTTCAGAATTAATAATTTTTTATGTATATACATATGTCTCGGGGTCTAGTTAGATGATTTACTATTCCCAAGTTATAAATTTCTATGATTTATAAGATACCATCAGTACTTCATGTAACTAAAACTCATATTTTTACATCCAGTCTCAGAATGTAAGAGGTCATATATGATGGTTAGATTATATGAATTATCATACCTAATTCATATATAAAAAAACTAAATAAATTAAAATTTTCATCCATTTAACAATAACTAACTAATATTTTAGCTCATGTAACCACAGTTACATAGCTTAAACATGTAATAAATGGTTAGTTAAGGGGCCACCATAAATATATGTGGGAAAACCCCATCAAGGATGATGCAGACACTTTCATTAACCAAGTTATTTATCCTTTTATTATAATAAATTTTAGTTCAATCATAATATAACCACCATGGAATACACACACACACACAATAACAACAGCTATCATAGAAAATTCAATTATTATTGTAAACATGGCATGAAATATGCATGGAATGTAAATTTTTATGTACCTATAATGATTCATGAGCTAATACTACAATTTTATACTGTACAAGGGTAAAATTCATAAATTATAATAAATATCAGAAAATATTTTTTTCACCCAATAGTGAAATCTATACAATTGTAATTGGATAAAACTAGAACAAAAGGTTCCATTTTTTGACACATATCATTTTCCATGTACATGGGTTAGATACTCCCAATAATAGTCTCATTAAAAAATTATGACACTTTCAAATATCATTTCTACCATCCCAAATATAAATTCAAAATAAAATAGGCTCTGATATAACTTTTTTATGTCTTGGACTTGGTTCACTAATAATTTACCTAACTAAGTGGCTATCTGGCCTCAAGCACACCTCCCCTATACCAATGGCTACCGACTAGTAGTACGATTTACTAATGGTATGATGGAGAGACTATACCCTATTTATCACAGTGGATCACATTATTGAATAATACATAAATCAAAATAATCAAATAACAAATTGCAGTGGAAGTAAATAATCCAATTATAATAACTGATATCAATAACAACCATTATTATATACAAAATTTTGATTTAATAATGATATTTAAAAATGGGTATGGGGGAATCAGGATAATAGACAGAAAACATCCTTTGCTATAAAAAACAAACAAAAAGTCCAAAAGCTATCTCAAATATAATCATGAGCACTTTCTTAGTCCTCTACTCTCATACTCCATCCTAGTACATAAAATCAAGTGTTTATAGTGGGGTGTTTCCCTTTATCCCTACCTGCATCCATGATGTCTTCCCGGATACTAATCAATAGCCGAAACAGGTTGTGAGTAAAACTCAATAGGTCCCCAACAATAGTTTCAATCACTATTCATTCTGTGAATATATGTTGAGCAGTGTGAAAGTATAATAAATAAGGGAAGTGAATAAATTACTATTTAAGCTCGGTTTAGTCATGGGATAATTGTAAAATATTACCAACTTTGGCCTAAATAGGGAAATCTTTGAGCACATTACATTTTAAATTTATATTTATAAGGTTGGTACTTGAGGTACACAATCAATTAATCCATATGTTGTGATTATAAACTAATGTCCAATAATTTACATGTTTCTTAGGTTTCATAAACTATGAGAAATCTAAATGGGTGTACCCTTGACAATTCATATTAGAGGGGAATTATACTTTATCACTATGAAAAAATACTCGGTAGCTTTATTGTGACACTTGAAATCAGCCCAAATAATTATCCAAGGTATTATGTAACATCAATATAAATCCAAGGAGAATAATCCAAGGTAAAAAAATTAATTTATGGAACTATACAAAATCCTCGGTGTCATGTCGGGGCATTCACACTCTAATACAAAGACGAAATTCAAGTTTGTTATTTCACATATCATATGCATCAATTAATCGGTTGGAATACCATGATTCAATCTAAGAAAAATGAAAATGGGAGTCCAAGTATCACTCGGAACATTCCATGCCTTCAATGGAATTAAGGTATGTGACCATAGTCAAATATGATATAATAATTATTCAAGTTTCCATAATCATAAAGATATCCATGATTGTACTTCAAGATTAACCCAAGTCCAGGTGATATTTTCAAGCCATCCCCCATTCATTTAATTCATTTTATCAATTTTAAATAGTAGAAAATCCAAACTCACTTTGGAAGTGGTTTGGTCTCTTGATAATTTATAAAATTTTCAAGGGAATATAATTAAACACACCCAAGGGGTGGAACTATGTGAGATAGAAAATCTCTAACAATATATGGGGCCTAAGGGAGTATCTCATCAAGGTACAGATATTTAATTAATGGTGTCTCACATTTTAATGGTTTCACATTAAAATTACGACATGAATAATGATATAGCATGATATAAACACCAATAGTTTTATCGAAAGGATCTATAACACCTACCCAAAACTGGTAGATGGTACCTTGCCTGATATCAGCTTCATATTCCATATGGAATTAGATAAATCATAAAAATACAAAAACAACTTGAAAATAGGGTATATTAGATCATATAAAAATATAATTTGATACAAAAAAAAGGAAAACAAATAAAGAAGGAAAGTGGAATGAGAGGCTTAATGAGGGGGATCCCTCAAGATGAATGGCATTAAATTATGAGATCATACGTATGAGATATCTCAAAGCTTATGTGGAGAGGAAAAATGAGAAAATCTATGGATGGGTACTGTGTATTTGAGGGAAGACTAAAGGATGATATTTTTTATAATTATTTAAGGGGAAAACGTAATTTCACAACTTTTTATAGACTTTATAGGTTGTCATCACGGTTATCCAAACCTTGCACCAACCATGTACACTTACTACCTAAGGTGACAACCCATTGTATAGTTAGGCATGTGGTTAGTAGGAACTACTTTATAACCCTACTTAATAAATTTATAATAAATTTAAGTCATTTCATGGACATGTTCCTCATCTCATATGGTTAAACAAATTTTTCACCACCCTCACTTTGAAACATAGTTATTCTATAAGGTTATTAAAAATAGCGTTCCAATAATGAACTTAAGTCCATTTCTCCAAAAACTCAATATCTAGGTTTCGAATAACCCTCAGATACTCTTGAACCATTTCTTAGACCATTAGAAACTTTTACTAAAACTAAATAAGATTTTATATATAAAATTATAGAATTCATACCTCATATAAAACCTGGATCTCAGATTTTGGGAGGGAAAGAAATTATATAGGCCTCTAATGCATTGGGTAATGTGATATAGATATCTCATGAGATGATGATGGTAAGAGTGGAAATTATTGAAAATATTTATTTTCACATTTAGATGTGTGATTGTGATTGATTCTAGCTACACTCACAAGATTATACATGGAAATGGTTTTCAATAGAAATGTTCACATTCTGATGCATGAGTATGACTGCTTCTAGCTATGCTCACAAGATTATACATAGAAATATATGTGAATATATATGTTCAAAATATAATTATTTCATATTCTTATGACTCCACATAAATGTGTTTTAACTGTTGAATGATGATTACTTCTTTGAAACCCTTATTAATCATTCTTCTAGATATGAAATCATTTTTGTGTTTTTGATCTATGATTTTCTAGGAATGAATATTTAATGTTCAGAACATTAACATGATTATTTATCTTACCATTATTATCATATTATGATCTCTATGAATGATACCTCCCATGTTTAACCTTACTAAGCATCTGAGCTCACACTCTTTTATGTTTTCCTTCCAAAAGATTTGATGGATGTTTCCAAGTATGAAATATCTATATGGGTACTAATATGAAGAGCTTTATGGTAGGTGTTGAAAATATTTTATGAAATTATTTGATTATATAACCATTATTCAAAGTTACTAAACCTTTATGCTCCTAGGGAATGTATAATTGTGATATGTATTGAAAATTCAACTAAAAATATGTAATATTTATCTATGTTATGCTCAAGTAACTACAAAGTGTGATCCTTTTTCCTGATCTATGATTCTTCATTCCATGATGCCTGATGTCACACCATGAATGATAGGGTTTCTATAGATAAAAACCTTGTTGACACTTTTAGATATAAATTCTTTTATTCTATATTCCTTTGAACTTTACTTAATTTTATTCAGTCCTTTTGAAGTTATTTTATGCTTCTTTATATTCCATAATTTAATTTCCAAAATTACAACCATTAATTCAAGTAAAACTTTTTCCATTAATTTGTAGTCATTTTTTTATTATTTCATTCTTTAACTTTCTTCTTCGGATGATTCACTCTCACATTATGGGATTCTTCATCACTATGCATGGTTAATTTTTTAAGGTGTATGGTATCAAAATTATAATTATGTGTGTATAAAATCATAACTAATAAGATTAATTGAAAAAAATTGATTAATATTTACTTTGGAACATAAATGTTTCATATTTGTTTTCATGTCTTTAACATATAGGCATATATAGGAAGGAATACCATAGAAATTATTTGAATTAAGCTATTACAAGTATCTTGGACTTGCCTCTTAATCTAAATATCAAAACTAATTCACCTCGGGTAGTACGCTTCTCTAATCCAAGAATCTAGTTTAAAATAGATAGAATTAATGAATTTGACCACAATAATTTGGTGACCATAAGATGGTTAGGATGTTTGGGAATGGGTAAAATGGTAAAATAACACAAGAGAGGTTATGTAAGTGTTACCTTAGTTCTATAAGATGATTAAAGGTTGGTGGGATCAGGATATACAATAATCATGAGAGATATATACAAACAAAAGATGAAAGGACATGACATATTTTAATGTTATTTCTAAATAATTTATAATATCCGAATGGAGAATGGTGTGTTGTTTGGCCTTTAACCATGATTTGTTTAATGAATAAATCCCTAAAATATATAGATACAATATTCAAAAGTTTCTTACTTATATGATATTGATCACAATATAGTGATTTGGGCTCTTCCTCATGTAAATTATTATAGGGTACCCTCTAATATGTAATGGTATTCCATGATACCTAAGGGTAATCTGATAAGTACGGGTACTTATACAATTTTAAAAATAGGGAGTTTGATGGATGGATAACTCAAAAACAATGGGAACATGTTGGAATTTTACAACATCATGAAAAACATTGTTCACTTATGACTAATTTGGTCATAGGGTTTATATTGTGGCATGATGTGGACCCAATAAAAGTTAGGTTTCAACTTATTTATATATTATTTTACCCATTGTATCATGGTTGTTATCTTCACATCATAAATTCAGTTGGATAGGTAAAGTTCATTGTTTGGGGAATATGGTTATGTTGTTATATTCTTCTTTTTAACATAATTCCTCTTTAGCTATAATGTAGTTTCCTTTAGGCTACAGTAAGGGTGTATATAAGAGTACTCGTAGTGTCTACTCTATTAAAATTATTATCCTAATATAAGTGAAAAATATATATATAATGAAAACAATATTGGTAGTCTCCTAGGAATCCATTAATTTAAAGTATGCATCTTGACATACCTTCCATCTTCATAGTCAAATGTTACCAAGAGAATGTATCCCTCTTGAAAAGTATTTGTGTAAAGATTTAATTGTTTTCCATTAACCTTAAATGATGGATCATGATCCCTTTATATCTATATGTCTCCATTTTCATATACTTTGACTACCATTAAAAATCCCAAACACCATAACTTCAATTTTCTTATAAATATATTCAATCATTAATTAAATAATAATACCTTGTTTATGAGTGAAAATTTCTATCAGGCTATTAAATGGTCATTTTAATACTTGTTATTGTTCTTTTAAAACATAAAATTATCATATGAATCTATTATTAGTTCTTATAATTTATCCAACTATATAAATCTTATATTTTTATCTTATTTTAGGTTCATGTTCATATTTTTCATGGACCAATAAGATCTATGCTAGATCATCAGTAGAAAATGGTAGGGATTCACATTGATAATCCTAAATGGGGTCACACATATTGTTGTTTTAAAGGTTGTTTTGTATGTGTGTAATGTATCATTGATATTTTTACTCCAATAACTTTAGCATTCACTCACTAATTTTTCCATAACCTTCATAATCTTCATAATCTTCTTGTTGGATATCTCTACTTTCCCCACTTTTTTGGACGTTAATGGGTTATTATGTGGTATAAAAATCCATAATTATCTAGAAATCCCCTCAAAATGTGATTATTCAAATGTGTACCCTAATCACTTATGAGTAAAAAAAATTCCAAACTAAGAAAATATGTTCTTTCTCAAAAACATTATCACTAAATTTAATTTTTTTTCAAATTGGCTTTATCTTCCACCCATTTTGAATTATAATCCATAAATAATAAGATGAACTTGATACTGAAAGAATTCAATATGGGGTCTATAATCTCAATTTCCAAAACTTCAAGTACCTTAAGTTTAAAATTTGTGTGTTATGGAATTTCATTTCTCCTTATAGTATTGTATATTTTGTTTCATCGATTATAGATTCTAATGAATTCTCTTGTAGCCTTGTAAAGATTTGTCCAAAATAATCCACTTTCTAAGATATTTTCCACTATTATATTGAACCCATGGTGTCTTTTAGTGGGTGATAAATGGTAAAATTATAGCATTCTCTTAACCTCTAATTTAGGAACACATCATCGAATTATTCTATCACTAAATTGAATGAAAAAAATTGGATCATCCTAGAAATAATATGTTGCATCAATTAGAAATATCTTGTGTTATTGATATAAAAAATGTGGGTAAATTCCCCCATTCACAAAATAATTTATTATGTCATCAAATCAAGGTGATATCTAATATCAGCATTGGAAATCATTTCCTAAAGGAGTACATCCATAATTTAAATATCCTCCTCCTCTTACACATGAATCAACTATAGATTTTACAAATATTCAACCACCACATTCTCTGAACACATTTTTTCATTGTTCATAACGTAAATATCTTGTAACAAGACCCACCAAATCAGTGTTGTATTTGTATATTTTTATAATATATACCTTATAGTAGCATGGTTAGTAGTGAAAAACACTATAGTGAGTGCTAGATAGAATATAAACATATCAAGATTAATAATCACTATAATAAGTTCCTTATATATAGTATTATAGTTTATTGGGGAATCATTGAGTGTCTAGATAGCATAGTATATATGTCAAAACATTTTATAATCCCATTTTCTTGGTGCATATCCTAGAGATAAATCACCCACATTTCACATTAGCTTGATATTATTCTCCAAATTTGGGGAAATCATAATTTATGTTGATACAAAATTCCTTTTTAAAGCATTGAAGATTTATTTATATGATTTTTCAAAGTATAATAGAAATTCATTCAATAAGACATAAGTTATTAAGATTTATCTTAGATAATCCCTACTTGGTGAGTAAATAGAATCTCACATGTCTACAAAAGCTTCATATCATCCATATTGTGGTCAAATTGAGAAACTATTGTATAACCCTTATCATTTCAAGATTTATGTTAATTATAATTTTAGATATTTTATATGTAGGTAAAATTACATCCTATACCATGAAGGTGAATTTTTTTATTAGAGAACTAGGTATTAATCTTCATATCTAAAAAACACAAAGTCTAGGATGTTCATGCATACCATAAAATATCTCCTAGAGACTAAAAATCATTTATTAAAATATCTATAAATACTTATTCCATGTAATGAAACATATGTGTCATTAACAATTTAGATTACACTACTTCATTACACATTCCAAATGATATACAATGATAAGAAAAGGTATAATATGGGTATATGGAAGTGGTATTTGATTGATAAACTGAGTCCATACGTATTTAATTGTAATAAAATTACTCATTTAGTAAGTAATAAAACTCATGATGAGTTAAACTTTCCAATATTTGGTATATCAACAATAACATAAATTTATCATTTCTTATGGCTACATTAAACTTTCAATAATCCATAAAAAACACTCAATCATGTAATTTTTCTTTTTGTAATAACCACATTCACTTTATTCTTTATCAGGGTTAGGCCTCCTTTCATGGACATACCTTGAAATGGTCTGACCCATTCACTATATGAAATGGAGAAGATAATTCATATATCTAAGATTTGAGATATTATTTTTTCCCACCACCTTCATTGGTGGTGTGATCATTTATTGTGTTGATGACTTGGTTTACTCCATTCTTCTAGTATCACTTATTGATAAAAATGGTTGGACTAATTTCCATGATCTTGTCAATACCCCACTACCACAAAATAGGGCAAGGTAAGCACTACCTTTTATCAGCGCTAAGTGGAAAGTGTCGATAAAGGGGTGGGCCTCTATTAGTGCTAGCTAAAAGCACTGATAAAAGTTTTTAATAAAAATATTATAAATTAATATAAAATTATTATATTTATATTCAAAAATAATGTTTATTTGTATACACTAAATAAAAAGAAAATTTTTATAATTAATATATTTTTTTAATAATTTAAAAATATATATATAATGTTTAAATTGAAAAAATTATTTATAATATTATATTTATATATATATATAATTAAATAATTATAAGATTATAATAAATTACATTAAATAATAAATGTATTTATTGTATTTATTATATTTATTATATTTACTAGAGATTTATTAGATTTATTAGATTTATTGGATTAATTCATTATATTTATTATATTTGTTATATTTAATATATTTATTTTATTTATTTTATTTATAAATATATAATAATTCTTAATATATATATTTATAATTAAAATTATTGATTATATATGTGTTTACCCATATGAACTATATATGTTCTAAAAATGTACTTATAAAATTACATTAAATATATTTAAATAATAAATATATTTTATTATACTTTTAATGATATATGTAAATTATTTTTGAATACATTTGAAATTATAATTATAACTATATATATATAATTATAAAATTATACATATAATATTATAATTTTATTAATATATATATATATATATATATATTAATAATTATATAAAAATATTTATAAATATATACTATTTATAATTATAATTATAATTATAAATAAATGTGTATATATATATGTGTAAATAATTATTAAATTATAATAAATATATTTATTATACTACTTATAAATTTATAAATATATAATTAAATAGATATATTTATAAATATATACAAATATTTATAAATAAATACAAATAAATTTATAATTATTTAAATAATTATTTATTTATTTTTGAAATTCTTCTGATAACGATGCCCATTATCAGTGCTAAAAAGAACTAATAGAAGACAGATTTATCAACTCGATAATTTTAGTGTTGATAAATAGGTCTTTTATCAACGCTTTTTAAGTGCTAATAAAGATGGCCTTTATCAACGCTAAAAAACACTAAAAGATATGTCTTTTATTAGTGCTTTTTTAGCTCTAATAAAGGCTTGTCTTTATCAGTGCTAACAAAGCACTGATAAAGGTGTGTTTTATCATAGCTTTTTATTTTAGCGCTGATAAAACATAACTTTATCAGCGCTTTTACCTAGCACTGATAAAGGTTCCAATGGGTTTTTTAAAAGAACCCTAACAGGCTCCTCCTCCCTCACACCCTTTCAAGCCTTTGTGAAAGTGGACCCCTCCATCATTGATCCCTCCTCCACTGTGACCCCCCCCCCCCCTCTCCACCACAACCCCTCCTCCTCCTCCTCCATTGTCGCTACCTCCCCCCTCCCCTTCGCGGCTGTCAACCCATCCTTCTCTACTGTTGTCGATGCCTCCTTCTCCTCCGTTATCACCACTGAATCATCCTCCTCTGACTCTGCCACTGCCTCCTCCTCCTCCCCCTCCGCCGCCACTACCTCCTCCTCCTATACCACCCGGTTTCATAATTAAGTTCTCATTATTCTTCATTCTTCATAGATCCATGGTTCTTCCCTCTCTTGGAATCATAGAACAAGTCTATTAGGGATAGTTATTTGGTCTGTGTTGTTGATATTGACATAATTTTGTGGGATCTACTTAGGTTACAATGGTTTGTGATCATATATTTATGTTTTCTTATGTCATTCTTCATTTTTTAAAACTGTTGTGAGGTATGTTTCTTCCCTATAATCTCCAATTGTATTTTAACATAAAGAATTGGTTTTGATTAAATATTTTCATTGAAATTTTTGTAAATAAACATGTATGATTTTGAAGGAAATCCCTTATTATATGATTTTGGAAAAATTGGTCGGAATTTGGAAAACTCTTTTATTATATTATTTTTAAGTTATTGTTTTAAAATTATGGTTTTCTTTTGACACATGTAAAGTACCTGATTAAATGATTTAAATGAGGATTTTTTTTAATTGGAATTGCATTTTTTAAATATGGTTGGCGTGAGTTCATGGGTTGGACTTGACTGTAAATAAGGGGAGCACTCCATTAGGGAACCTTGATATTTTTCACCTTGTGATGACTTGGTGGATCAATGAGGGATCTCTCATGAGTATGTAAATTTCAAATGAGGATGCATGGTGAGTGGGAATGGACATAAATGTGGCTATTCCTAATAATAGAATTATTTTTTTGTACATAAAAAGGTTTTCCTTGGAGATTATTTATGATTTTGGGATTATTAGTTTAAATTATTTCAAATGGTTTTATATAAAACTTTATAACATTTTCTCCCAAGTATATTGAATTTGGAAGTCACTAGGAAAATAATATTGAGTTTAGTCTTACCCGCTTTCTTTAGAGCTATTTCCTATTTGAAATTTTCATCTATCAAGACACGCATATGGGCAAGGTATCTTAGTTATTTAGTAATGTGTCGTGATACCATTCAGTGGGAGTTGGTGTCATGTTTTTCAGAATATTTCATATTTGATGGATCAATATGAAAAAAGGATTAGAAGGTGTGTGGGGAATTCTTTATAAGGGATCATATGACTAGAAGAATGAATCCGATGCATGTGTGTCATGAGTGAACTATAGTGGGAGTGAATGAAGGATGAGAAACATTATTTGTAGGAATTATTGAAAACAATTGTTGGTAGATGGTGCAATTTTCTGTGGTCACAATAGAATTATAGGTTTTAATGGATTATCTCATGAAGGCCATTGTACTTCAATGTAACTTTCACATTGACTTGGGCTGCTTCAAAAATTATTTATACTTTGTTTGGCCTGCCAAAAAAATTGCTCATGAATTGGTTAGCTTGTTATAAAAATTTTTATAAACTGTTTGAGTTGTTTATATAATTCTTTATAAATTGTTTGGTTTCTTTTTACAATTTTTGATAAATTGTTTAGTTTTTTTATAAAGGTGTCATCATTTTAGAGTTATGATGGATTTTTATGGAAATGATTTGGTGAATGTTTGTAAAGGATAAGGGTGCTTTTGGAAATTGTGAAATTTTTGGGTGTGTGTGTTTAAAACTCAAGGGCTTATTTATCACTTTTATATGGTTTGTGTGTTTTACATTCCCAGCCTCTAGTTTTAGTCTATGATGCACATACTTGGATTCTAGATGCACCTCTTCTTATTGAACCTCCTGATGGAATAACTAAAACGAGATAAATATAATTACTTAAACCAACCATATTCTAATGAAAAATGTATAATGAATATTTAAACACACTTCCACATCATCATTTCCATCAACATCTCTACATAATCCCCCCCCCAAGTTTATTATTTAAACATTCCACATCATTTTTTATTATATGATGAATGAAACCAAACCTATAAAGATTCAATGAGTTTTGTAATATATTTCCTATATTTAAATGGACATGGGTCAGTTATAATTATAAATTTAATGATACGGTCCATGATGGTATCATAACAAAACACTGACTTGACTTTCCACTAACCTAAGAGGCGTTCATGATCCCTATGAGATATTAATGATCCCCTGGGAAAAGGATACAATTAATGTGGAATATTTTACCCCAAAATTAGAGTAAATTAAAAATGATCTTTCTATTGAAAACCATACATGTCCCATTCATAAGTTGAACATCTAGGAAAATAGTAGATACACAAAAAATAAATAAACAAGAAACATATATCATATATGTAAAATAAAATCCCACTATTGAACAAACAAATGTTTAACCAGACATTTCCCATTACTAAATCTCATTGGAACTATTTTGGATATGTATAACATATGAGTTCTCATTTTATGTTTCCTTTTCAGTTGGAAATCTTCTATGTTGCGCACCTCCCCTTCGCCACAAATGCACCTTCGGCACACACTAAACGGCACCTTCACGGTGAGTTTTCTCCTCATACTCATTTTTTCCTCCTTTTCACATGTTATTACTATTTGATATTGATGGTTATGTTGTGAATTCTATAGGCTAAAAACCCCGCTGAAAATCATGGTGGTTGGTGGTCCTTGTTGACGCACTAAATGAATTGTATGGTGGTTGGTTCCTATTGAACATTCGAATATACAAATTGGTAATTTACATATTCTGGGATAATGAATGAATTCCTCAGGATTATAAAAATTTTGTGATAACCCTTAAATTAACAAGTGGAATTGAATAAGGGATGCTTTGTAAAATCTAAAATTGTGTTTGTTTGGTTTGTATGGAGTAATGATTGTGAGCACAATTGTGTGTTGGTATGTTGTTGCGATTGTTGGCATGATTGGTATTCCATTTTCCCCTTGTTGTAGTTCCTCCACCATGGAATATCAATACAAGCCTTACCTATTTTAATGGCACCACCACTGAATCTTAGAAAACCACTACACTAGAGGACTCTATAAGACACTTTATATACACCCTAGTCAAATAACCATAACAAAACATGTAATGAATCCTTCAACCCACAAGAACTCTATGGAAAATCATACTATCTGTTAGTTTAGTACCACAGTTCTTGACTCAATACATTATGTTTCTAGAGAAACACTAAAAACCTAGTTTACAACAATGAATATAGATCGCTTATGGGATACTAAAACATTCTAGTGCAATGGATTCCCATATATAGTTCCATTGATCATATGGTTCGGAAGATAGGTGTGATCTACTTTGGCCTTGAGTAATGCATGGAGAGTAAGGGTATTGTTTACCATAGCTAGTTCTATTGATTATAGTTGGATGATGACCCTAGATGAACATCTTTTGTGTAATTATTTTTTTAATATTAATATTACTAAATCAAATAAGATGAATATGAATAAATAATGTATGAACGACAATCGGTTGACAAAAGAGTATGAATATAACATGAAGAGTTTATCAAGTTTTCGAAATATCATGCATATGAACCTTCACAAATCCTTTTTACAAGTTTATGTTGTTGTTATTCAAGACAAATTAGTCCAGAGGAGTTGTAAGAACACTTGATCTATCACGGAAGTGATCAAAGTTATACATGTTGGAATAAACATGGGGAAAATGAATGTAGGTAGTGGCTAGGATAACATTGTGTTTTATGGACTATCTTATATGATTACAAGCACGAACAATGAAGACGATCGTATGGAGGATGTGATTAAAGATGTGAATGGTGATGAAGATAGTATTGGGTAAATGACAATGATAGTTGAATATGAACTTTGTGATTGCCCAAAATTTTTTGAGAAGTTAAAGAGTTGTGAAAAGACGTCATTGTGTACTGGTTTCACTAAATATACAGCATTTTTAGCCGTACTAAAGCTGTATAATTTGAAATTAGGAAACAGGTGGAGTGATGCCAGTTTTACGGAACTAATTTCTCTCCTAAATGACATGCTCCCAAAATATAATGAGCTCTTTAGCCTAACATATGATTCCAAAAAAATGCTACGCTTGATGGGTATGATCTCGAAAATAATACATGCATACCCAAATGAATGTATACTATTTCACAAGGACCAAAAATCACTTAAAGAATTCCAAAAGTGTGGTGTTTCTCGATTCAAGAAAGATGAATCCAGTCCTATGAAAGTTGTATGGTAATTTCCAATCATTCCAAGGTTTAGGCGCCTATATGTAATTGAGGATACTGTATGGCAATTGACATGGAATGCAGATACAAGAATTAAATATGGTAAACTACATCACCCAGTAGACTCTCCTCAGTGGAAGAGAATTGATCATGAGTATCTTGAATTTGGAAACGATCCAAGAAACCTTCGTCTAGCATTATCTACAGATGGAGTGAATCCATTTTGTTTTCAAAGCATCACTCACAGTACATGGATAGTTATGTTGGTAAATTCTAACTTACCACTTTAGTTATGCATGAAATAAAAATACATCATGTTATCTATGTTTACATCAGGACCAAACAAATGGGGAATGATATTGATGTTTACTTGGCTCCATTTGTCGAGGATTTGAAATTATTGTGGGATTCAAGTGTTCCACTGTTTGATTCTTAAAAAAATGAAGATTTAACTTTTATAGTCATGTTGTATAGGACGATAAATGACTTTCCAACTTGTGGAAATTTGTTAGGATATAGTATTAAATGAACCCAAGGTTTTTCTATTTGCAAAAAAGGTACGCAGTCAATTAGGTTGAAACATTTTTTGAAAACCGTATTTCTAGGACATCGCAGATTTCTACCCCTACAACATAATTTTTGATCTTGGATGACATCATTCTATGGAATTTCAAAATAATGTATAGAACTCTCTCCACTAACAAGTGATCAATTATTTGAGAAAGTAAAATATGTGGACACTACTTTTGGTAAACTATTTTCGAAAAACCTTACGAAAACCAGTTGGAAAAGGATATCGGTATTTTTTGAATTACCATACTCAAATTGTCTATATTTCATAAATTTTCTTGATTTTGTGTGTGTTGAAAATAATGTATGTGATAGTTTCATTGGTATGTTTCTAAATTCACCCAGAAACAATGTCTGGAATTAAGGCTATGTTGGACATGGTTGATAAGGGAATACGAGAAGAGTTGGCACCAGTTAAGTGTTAAAAATGAACATTTCTTCCTCCTACTTATTACACTCTTTCTGGGAAGGAGATATATTAGTTTTGAAACTTCTTGAAAGACATAAAGTTTCTAGAAGGGTATTCATCAAATATCAAGAACACAGTGTCAATGAACGATTTAAAGTTAAAGGGTCTAAATTCACATGACTTCCATGTTTTGATGACAGATCTAATTCCTATATCTTTAAGTTGCATTTTTTCCCAAGAATGTCTGTCATACATTAACGAAACTCTTTTTATTCTTCAAATCTATATGTTTTAAATTTATAGACCTGGAAAAATTGCCAACTATGGAAGGAGAAATTTCCATCATATTATATTAATTGAAAATATTCTTTCCACTAACATTCATTGATATGATGGTTCATTTTATGGTTCACTTGGTGAGAGATATTCGACTATGTGGTCTTGTACATTATAGATGGACGTACCCCATTGAATGGTATATGAAGATTTTGAAAGTGTATGTCAAAAATAAAAGTTGACTATAGGGTTGTATTGTAGAGAGATATATTGTTGAGGAATCCATTGAATTCTGTACTAAATACCTATCTAGTGTGAAAATCATTGGCCTACTGAAATATCATCACATTGGGAAACTTGAGGGTGAAGAAATTTCTAGTATAGAGGTTGTCACAATCAATATTACATATCAGGATCAGGCCCACCTTTACGTTTTGCAAAATAGTTTTGACGTTGACCCATATGTTCAAACCCACAAAGAAATTCATAGGAATTTGAATCCATATATGGATAAAATAGATATCATATACACATAATTGGTGGTTTATAGGATGGTTTTGGGACCATATTTTTAAGAAGTCGGATGAAAATCCAGACTCATTGTCAGAATGAATTGGATGGCTAGCCGGAGGACCAAGTGTGTATGTCTAATCTTACAATGCTTATGTAATTAATGGTTATACATTATATACTAATGAACATGATAAAGACAATACCATGTGGAATAGTGGGGTTAGACTTGTGGGAGAAGCGATGCATGTTTCCAGTGCTAAGGAAAAAAATCCAATTATGTGAATATGTTATACTTTGGTGTCATCAAACAAATATGGGATTTGGATTATATGAAATTCCAAGTGCCTATTTTTTAATGAAAGTGGATTGATAACCGGAGTTCTATTAAAATAGATGAATTAGGATTCGTAAAATTTGATTTCATTAAGGAAGTGGAGAAATAAGAACCATTCATAATGGAATCACAGGCAGTACAAGTATTTTATGTTCCAGATCCCGCAAATAGAAACTGGTCAATTTTTCTATTATCGACCAAAAAAACTGAAGGGTAAGATGAAAATTCAATAGAGGATGACCCTTTAATTGAGAATTCACAATCATTTCACATCAGTCCCAATGTAGATAGTGTTTTGTATGTGAGATGAGACCATAGTGAAGGGGTTTACATAGTTGATAGAGGGGTCAAATCTCTTCATCCTTTAAAAAAATTAAAGATATTTCAATAATCAGGTTATTTTTTTATTGTAATATAAATTGTATTACCTTATTTTATTATACAGTTAATTCTACTTTTATGTAATCTAAATTAAATTTTAAACCACTTCTACAGATAATGACTTCTACACATGATGATTTTCCCAATCCCAAGGCACAATAGGTCTCTCAACCTGTTTCTTCTGGTCTGAGTTTTGAGGAACAATAGGTTTCTCAACCTATTGTTTCCGATCCCAATGCAGAGGTACAATAGGTTTCTCAACCTATTTCTGTTGGTCCCAGTGTTGATGCTAGAACTCTAGAGGAACATAATGATGATGATGAAACTGATGAAATGGATGGAAATGAAACCCAAGCGATGAAGAAAAACAATAGCATCGTAGTTTGATGGTGTTATCCAAAATAATTAAGGAAAAGAGAAAAAGGGATCAAATTTGAGGTGGGATGGAATAAGCAAGGCCAACATGTTAACCCCAACAAATCCATCTTTAGTAGCTACATTGGAATCGTCACTCAGCAATGTGTGCCGATTGATGTACAGTCATGGAACCATATTATCATTGGGCTTAAGACACTAATTTGGAAAGATATTATAGTGAAATTATGATATCATTTATTTAATTTATTAAAATAAAATAAAATACTAAAACATTGACTTACTCAACATCATCCACTTTAGAGTGCATTTATAGTAAATTTCTTGCACATGGAAAATGTATTAAGAGTTTTAGGAAGGATTCAAATAGGCTTCCATACAATTTTAACTAAATATCATATAAAATATACTAAAGGTAAAATCAAGTCGAACCCACCTCATCTTTATGCACACTTGATATCCCAAGGAGTATAGGATGCGTTTAGCAGCCATCATGAAAAGTAGACTTTTTAGGTACATTGTGTTTGGTAATACGTTGTTTGACGTTGCTTGTATTCTTCACTTTAATTGAAAGTTTTTTATTTATGAAACAACAACTAAGTTCTGAAAATAAAGAACGGGCATCAAAACCAATATACCCCACCCATACAGCAAGGATGGGGTATGCTTCACTTGATAAAAAATTGGTACATATTTTAAATATATCATGATACTTTTATGTGACATAAAAAAACACCATAACCTTGTTCCTATATTTATATGTAGATTTATGAATCAAAATCAAAATCCACTTCCATCCCATGCCATTCCCTATGGACGAAGGCTCGTGTAAATTAAAAGAGGATACTGATAGATGAAAACACACAACAATTGTGGGAAACATATGTAAATATGACATAATATAAATTTTTTTATTTAAATATCTATTACATAACAATGATTATTTATTTTCCGATATTTTATATCTGACAAAGTCACATGAATCAATAACATCCGCACTAGATGCAGACATACTTTCAGCAGCCATGAAGCAGCCAGAACAATATGGTCGCGTCATAGGTACGGGTTTTGGGGTGACACCCTGAACATATTTTCAGAAAGAAAAAAAGATGAGGATCAAACCTAGGAAATGAAAAATATGAGAGAAACATTGGATATGTTTCAAGAATAATTACAACACCATAGAGATCTGATAGAAAGTTTGATAGGGGAAAAGTGAAGAAACAACTCAAGAAGAACTTGTGCGTGAAGATCCCGCCCTACCCCCCACTAGTTTTAAGGCGAGCCATTCCCCTAAAAACTAGACTTAGCTAAGGTAATCAATGTTCTAATAATTGTTTCTGTGAAATTTGAATCACATAGACATTGATACATTTCCTGTACTGATATTCTACAAGGTGAAAATGAATGTGATTTTTATCTATCAACTTCCACCTATCGCCTTGTAGTGAGGGCTACGGTGTTCAATATGTAGAATGACATGCTACACAATAGACCACTTCTAACAGATCATGTCATATTTTCTATTAATGTATCTCATGAGCCAAGTGCTGAGATAACTATTCCAAATAATGATAAAGACATTCATACAGTCGAACAAGCTATTGGAACATTCATCGCATGGCTATAAATTCTTGAAACAAATATGGTGTCAAGAAGGTATTCATTTCAAATTTTTTTTTCAAGATGAACCTTTAATATTTAATAAAAAAAGTTGTGAACTGATGAATGATATTACAGAACAAAAAATAGAAGGTGGTGAAATAAAAGATCATCTCAAAACTATCTCAACGATTAACCAACCGATTGAAACGATCTACTGAGAGCACCATCACCCCACTCATTCTATATGAACATTTAATATCATTATAGGATCATGTGGATACAAAGTTGATCGACAACAATAATCGCATAGTTTATTTTGAAAAAAATATGTACGAAGGAAAAAAAATATTTCATTAATGCTGAAAATGTAAATGAAATCTTCAAGTATGAATGGCTAGGTTCCTTAGTTATAAATGTATACATGAGTTATGTTTTCATTATTTTATTTTAAAAATATGATATAATATAATAATTATGACTAAATACATTTCATATTTTTTTAGACATATATATATGAAAACAAATAGAAGGGATTTCCCCATGAACAAAATTTTGGACCCTTTAGTCCTCACATCACCTCTTCAAAAGAAGAAATAAATTCTGATAAAGAGGGTGAAATAATTTCATCCCTGCTCAAATAATTTGAAAACAATATTATGGATGATAAACACCTTTTAATAACAATGATGCAACATTAAAACTCTACAATTTAATAATATCAACTACATTTTCATTTATTTCATTACTTATTCCTTTATGTGTTTTTAGGCAGCATTGGATGTTGATTTCAGTCAATTTTGATACTCTAAATGTTTATTTTTTGGAATCAATTCATGTATATCCAATAAACTGACCATGCATGATGGAATTTATCAATATTTAATACACTAGATCCAACATTTTAGAACTAAATTTATAGTTATATAATTTATATTATCTTATAATGAGGATTATGTTATGATAGGGTGGTGCATCAATATCGTCTACTCTATGGAATGAATCTAGGGCCTAAGGACAAGACTGCCCACAAGATCTACAATTGGACAAGTATATTGGTATATATATTAATATTTCACTATCCAAACACTTATCAAAACAAATTACTTATTTTTATCAATGATTATATAGTGTCTAAAACAAAAAAAAAGAAAGGATTGTGGTTATTATGTTTTTAAATTTTTGAAAAAGATCATATTTCATCAACAAACTAGAATCCCTAAAGTGATATTTTTGAAAATAATTACTAGTTCATTTAAAAATTTTATTAATCCTTTGTGTATTTATATTTTTTTAGTACAACCATGAATGTCCCAAAAACTCATATTAACAAGATAATATAGATGTATTTAGAAATGAATGGGCAGCATACATGATGGAATATTGTACACAAATAGGATAAAGGTGAATTCCTACTACTTATGTAATCCTTATATGAAAATTGATATCTCCATTTTTTATACTTATTGGGAATATATGATCACCCTTTATTATGTTTTATATCCTTATGTTATGAAGAATGGTTTTAGAAATTATTTGTATTTTTAGTAAATCATAACCTAATGAGAGACTCTTATGAACTAGTTCTTTATGTTTCAATGTTTCCAAAAGCACTAGACCTAAAATATTATGGCATAGATAATATATATTCTATATTTTGGTCATTTATGTTGTTGTTTATACTGATGTAGTGTGTTGTAAGAATATTAGTTTTGTATCACTCACAAATTTAATAACAAAAATAAGGATTATTCACTAGTTTTGGTTAACTAGCACTTAGCATAACATCTGGTCTGAAATTCAAATCTAGAGTCCACGTGATGCACTCATCGGAAACCATCTCTATGATATCATCATTCAGTGTTCACTTTTCCTTCTCTTCCACCACCCGTTTACAAGGTAAATTGGTGGAGGAAGAGAAGGAAAAAATGAAAGTTTAATGATGATATCATAGATATGGTGTCAGATGAGGGCATCATGGGGATGCTATATCAGAAGTTTAGATCAGATGTTATGCTAAGCAGTTGTTAACAAACATGATTGAAGTGCACAAAGAATCATTATTTTGGTTATTATCTTATATCTAGACCAAAGAAAGCCTTTTGAAAAATGTAAAGGTAATTTTATGATATAATTTCTCTATTTTAACAAAAAATTATATAATGAAATGTTGATTTGATTTTCATTATTTCATGTAGGTTTATTTTATTTTAGAAGATTTCTATCCAAGTGACATGCCTTTCCAGGAATAGAAATGATGTTGTGTCTGCTCAATCATATAGGTAATTTTGATTATTTCACAGTAAAATCATTTTCCATAGAATTAATGCACTGTTTCATATTTACGTTTAATTTATTTCTTTTATGTAAGGAATATTAATATACTCATATGTGATATCAATGTATGAAATGTTTAGATCATTATAGCTGGTATCAGAGTAACTGACCTTTTCAAAATCAAGAAAATTCATTCAGTTGTTTTGATAATTTAGGTAGATGATCCATAAGTTATTTGAAATGTGTAGGAATAAAAGCCACCTCAATACGACACATGATGCGACCGGTATGACTCAAAGTGTCTATTTTTATTTAAAATTGACAATATTTTTTGTAAAAAGAATAAGTCACATACTGAAAACTGAGAAAAAACATTTGGATTGTTTTGATACTTTAGGAAAATGATCTATAAGTCATTTTTGACATGTAGGAATCAATCGCACATCAATTCAATGCAAAATGCAACTGGTATGACTCAAAGTGTCTCTTTATTTAAAATTGATAAAAAATACAAGTGACATACTGAAAACCTATAAAACGTATTTGGGTTTTTTTGATAATTTAGAAAAATAATCCATGAGTCATTTTTTATGTGTAAGAATCAACCACACCTCAATCTGACGCACGATGTCACCGGTATGGATAAAAGTGTCTGTTATTAGTGTGAAATTGACATTTTAGCACAAAATGTGGCACTCAATGAAAACCAAGAAAACCCAATCCAATTATATTCATAATATAGGATAGCGATTAATAAGTTCATTGTGGCGTTTTTGAATCATTCTCATATCAAACCAATGCACGATGTGACCGGTACGACTCAAAATGTGTGTTTCGAATTTGAAATTACATTTTAGTAAAAAAAACACAACTGACATACTAAAAAATGAGTAAATGCATTAAGATTGTTCTGATACTTTAGTACAAGGATCCATAAGTAATTTTTGACATATAGGAATTGAATGAACCTCAATTCAACACATAATGAAACTGGTATGACTCAAAGTGTCTTTTTATTTAAAATTGACATTAACTTTAGAAAAAAACAAAATTAACATACTGAAAACTGAGAAAACGCATTCGTATTATTTTGATACTTTAGGATAATGATCCATGAGTCAGTTTTGACATGTATGAATCAAACAGACCTCAATATGATGCATGGTGTCACCAATATAAATTCAAATGTTTCATTTAAATTTGATATTAATTCCAGTAAAAGAAAAAGTAACATTCTCAAAACTGAGAAAATACATTCGGATTGTTTTAATATTTTAAAACGATGATATATGACTCATTTTTGACATGTAGGAATCAACCCCACCTCAATGAGATGCATGGTGTGATCGGTATAACTCTAAATGTGTCTTTTTTACTAAAAATCGACATTTTATTATTCTTAATTTTTTGAATGAGGTGTGAGACCCCTTAAATTAAGAATGATGGAAAAGTAAAAAATTGAAAAAGTATAAAAATGAGTAGGATACAAACTTAATAACAATAAAACAAAGCCAAATGCATCTCAGCAAACTCAAGAGCGAGTGCTCATATCATGACAAGAGGATCTTCTGCCCTGGCCATGAGGGTGGCGACCCCTTCGCTAAGTTTTTACAAGAACCCATGGGTCATCACAATCATCAGAGTGTACAATATCTCTATCTTCCTTCATTGTATTTATAGAAGTTTCATCACAAACTTCCGCACTATTTTCATAATCCAATAAATCAAAGGGGTTGTGAGTGCATTATTTTTCTTTAACCTTTTCTTCAAAATGATCATCATGAGGGGATGTTCCATTCCCCTTAATATCTAAGCCATGCACTTGTTCCAAGGTTATATTAGAGTTTCCATAAAATCCCCCTTTATCTTTATTAGATGGGGAGGCCAAAAAAGGGTTGGAGTCGATCCTTTTCCATGGGGGACAGAGGCTTCCGGAACACTACAAGAAATAGGGGCAGCAGGAGTATCAGGAGTCACTTTCCCTACAAAACATTTTGATTCAATATCAAGTGTAATCAAATCCCTCCCCTGGGTAGGGGTTTCTTTAGATGGGAGATCTCCTCCAGATCTAGTCTTTGGAAAATATACTGCATCTAGCTTAACCTTACCCTTGATGTTTTTATCATAAATCACCTTTTGTTATTTCCAGAGGTTGAGGTCCACTACCTCTCAGGAAAAACATTCCATGGATGTTTGACTATCCTTTGAGTCTTCAATAATCTGGTCATCATACAGACCACTAGATAGCATGTCCTTGAAAGAAACAATATCCTTATTCTCACTTTCTCCCAAATCAGTCCAAGAGATTGCAGGTTTTTCTAGACTAGACTAAACAATAGTACAAAATGTACAATCATGATTTGGACCAACATTCCTGGACTAGGTACCATCTAAGTTTTCTTTTTCCATCCTAGTGAAACCTAAAATGGGGCCACCCTTATCATGTAATGAGATAGAAACATTATTAAAAAAAATCAAAGATGGAGTTATGATAGGAGGTGGAACTACTCCAACATCTACATTCCCCTATACCTCGTTAAGAAGTGTATCACTCTTTTCTCTTCTTCTACGGTGATCTAATTCATGTCCCTTCAGATAAAATTCAGAAAAAATCATTTTTCTTCTATAGTCTGAGTTAGTATGACCAATAACAATACATTGTTCACAAAAGAGATGAATTATTTCATATTCCACTCTAAGATTAATATCATTCTATAGAGTAGAAAGCACAATAATATCAATCCTTGGAATACTTAGATCAACCTCTTCCATCATATGAGACAAATGGCCAAAAGAAACCATTTCTGTGGCAATGTCTATCTCTATAGAGACTCCTAATGCAGAGGCGATATCAAATAAAAATTTTGTATGCCATAGGATCCAGTTTAAGCCATGTATTTTTATCCAAATGTGGACATAACTATCCTTGAAGTCAGACAGGTTGAAATTTAGATTCCAATCATGTAATCTCAAAGTTCCGAGCCTTAAATTGATCTACCTAGTTCTCTAAGCATTTCATTTCATGTCTATAGAAGGAAGAAGAATGTGGAAAAAACCCATGGCCTAAAGAAACAAATTTAAAATTGTCAAACCCCCAAATATTTGAGACATGATAGAGAACATACAGAGATCTAACCTTTCTTCAATAGCATCGTTAGATGCAGAGACATGGGATATTGTGCCTTTTCATATAATACATTGTTTTTTCTGATTGCTAAAATCCACAAAAGAACTGATAGTAGAACCCATGAAGGCTGTTAGGTTCCCTACGTCTTTCACCTTAGTGTTCCTCGAATAGTTTTTGTGATGTGCAACCACTAGAATGGAATCATAGGTATACATATTCATACTTCTAGGGTTTTCTGTTTTAGCATGTATGTCGGTGAAAACAGGACTGAGGGATTCTTGATCCTCCATACTTCAGTATTTGATATCATTTTATTAATGTATTCTTCCATATTAATGTTTAATTTATTTCATTATTGTGTTACTAACCAAATATTTGTTATCTTATATAGGTGGAATTTTTTTCTTAAGTTTGGATTCTTTTTCTGGCAACTAATATTATGGACAACAATCTTTGAGAGGGGATCATGGATGAAAAAGGATGAAACATTAATGTTTTTAACTATTAGTTGGATAATTCTAATTGTAACCATATAAAAAATTGTTTCAAATATATATAGCAGTGAGTGTTTTTATATTTATGATGTCAAGTAAATGTATATAGCATTGTTTGTGAAACTTTTGTGTCTAGTATTTGGTTCTTCTGTGCTTTATTCATGTGCAGGTGTTGTTTTCTGTAGGGGTGCAGGTGTTGGGTGTGCAATTAAATAAACATCACATCCCAGAAAACTAGCCCTTTATCAGAACTATTTTGAGCCCTGATAAAGGGGACCCCCTATCTTCGTCACTATTAACAGCGCTTTTCTAGCACTGTTAAAAGCGGTTTCTAGCACTCTTAAAAGTGGTTTCTAGTGCTGATAAAAGCCTTATTTGTTGTATTTCCCAAGTGATTTATTTCTTTCTTTTCATCAAAACATCTAATAGATTTTCTTCTTGTGACTTTTTCAAGTCTAAGTTGATGATCACTTGTAATATGTCATTATCTCCCAAAAATGGGTAACTTTATATAATTTAAAATTGATTTAATTCAATTATTGGTGTCTTGATGATAGAAATATTGATATTTGGATAATAATCTCCTGACATATGATTTATCTACTACAAACTTTTAACTTTATATCTATAATTTCCGAGATTTTCTATGTATTATTTTTAAATATTATATGGAATTAATTCAAGACCAAGTGCTAAGACGGTGTGTGATTTCGAGGCCCGATGTTCTCAGAATAAATGTTTGAAATATATTATAATATTAAATATCACATGCAGGCTGGTTTCCTTAAATACTGGAATAAATTCTAAACGGGTTCTAGGATCATAAATCCAAGGGAACCTTTGCATTCATAGCAACAGCTTTACCCTAGGCATGACCTAACATTGGCTATCATGGTCCAACTATGAAAATAAGTTTTGATCCTTTTTAATGAATAAAATAAATTGATGATTTATTTTATTTCTCTATTTTGTCGATGCAATGAATCTTGTTCTTTTAAATAAACCTTTAAGAAGGAATCCATGGTTAGGATCATAAACCTAGAATTCCCTAGAGGCTCTCAAGAGGAAATCTTTGATATTTCTCTTGGAAGTTAATGATAGAATTTTGGATCGAAGATTAACAAGTGTATTTATTTATTCATATCTCAAGTATAAATCAATCTTTAATAGCGAGCAATCCAATTCCCTGGTAGGATGAGTTATTTTGTATTTCCTTCCCTATTCTTAGATTCAATGATGAATGCATACCAACAAAATAACAGGCTGATCTATGGTTCGATCATGATTTGTAGGATGGTTTTTAATTGAGCGGTTAATTGGGGTTTTATTATTTGATAATTGATTTAATTTTTTGGATTATTCTTGTAGTAACGGATCAAGGACAAAACAAACAATGATCGAGGTTTGTTTCTCATATTTTTTTCCTTGTGTTTTTATATCCCTCATTTTCTATGTGTTTTCTTCATTATTCATCATGTTTATGAACAAATAATTGTTTCATCTTTGTTTCTTTGTGAAATGATCCGAAAGTGAAGATCCAACATTGGGACGACCTAACAGATGTA
Organism: Viscum album; assembly: GCA_963277665.1. Classification (NCBI taxonomy): domain Eukaryota; kingdom Viridiplantae; phylum Streptophyta; class Magnoliopsida; order Santalales; family Viscaceae; genus Viscum; species Viscum album. Next base: position 254,075,704 of record OY728143.1, on the reverse strand, counting down.
CGATGGTGATGGCGATTCAGAAATCGGAACGCTTCAAGAGAAATAATTCTTCATGAGGTTTTCATCAGAAAGAATCAATATGGATTTCCAAGATGATTGAAGTCCTAAAACACATCAATTCAGTGTTAGGGTGTAGAAACTAACTTGGATATAATTTTTTTAGGTGAACGGACCCCCAAAACAAGATCTGGATCATCGGTTTAGGCGTGTGGAGGAAGAGTGTGACTTTCTATAAAAACCCAATGAACATAGAGTATAACCCAAGATTACATGGCGTGTGTCCCCCACTGAGTGGTGTTTAGGGTTTTAAAAAACATTTAAATGTCACGTGGCATTTGACCCATTTCCCATGTCATGAAGGCCCTTCGTAGAGACTCGGTGCGTATCTCGGCAGATACATGGACATTGGGTGTAGTACATGGGTTTCCTACATGTTGTGTTCTCCACTAGGGTGATGGTTGATTTTGGATATCTACACTCAACATGATGTGAATATTTCATGGAAAGAGTTAGAGAAACTCTTTAGAGGGGAGTTCTCACTAGTTACACTCGGATCTGTGCGTATACACGAGCATCTTCAACTCCAGCAGGGTAGCGTGGCAGTGGCTAATTATTCAATGAGGTTCACCAACATTTCTAGGTACTTGATGGATATGGTTAGAGATCAGTACATTAGGGATTGGAACATAAAGTGAGGTATTAATAGATACATCCGAGTTAGCGTTATCCTTATATGCATTCCCACTTAAGCTGGGGTGCTTGAGCAAGATATGGTGGCTAAAATTTTCTTGGATGAGAAAATGATATCGGTAATAGTCAGTAGTGGATGAGAATGATCAGAGACCTTGGTAGTAAGGAGACGACATAAATCACAGGGACCTAGAAATGGGAGACATTATAGGAAGAGTTCTCGAGATATAGGATCTGTAGTTTATAGATCACAGGGTGGGTCTAGTCATCCTATGGAGAGGCGGTTCTATTTATGTGACGGTAAGGGATATCTCACTCAAGATTTTTTGACCTGTTGTGATGATAATAGGGAGACTATGGACAGAACATAGAGGTAGATACAGTGATTGTAAAAGGAATATTCTCATGGCGTAAAATGTGGCAGAGGATCTGGGAGTTAATTATGAGGTGGTAGATGTTTCGACTCAATACAACCACTACCCCCATGAGGTCTATGCTTGGCTCAATGAGCTAGAGGATAGGGGAGGGGAAAGATGCATGCGGTCGAGGAATATGACCCATGGGTCCATAAATTATTCAAGTTATGATCTATATATTGTATAATTTTAATGAAGTACTAATAGAAATTTGTTCTATTTATTACTTTCTCACCACAGATCTTGTATAACACCTTGATATTCCATTTGAACCATCAACTTGACACATATACTTGGAGACACATACTGGAGAAGACTTGATGATCACACATCTACGCCAATAGTGTGACCTGACCCTTAGAGATGAGTGTTTTAGTTGGAACCTATTGGTGGAAGCATTGAGGCCTTACGATTTCATTCTTGGTATGGATTGATAATCCATAGTCCATTCTCAGATTGACTATTTTAGGTGAAGGATACAGTGTGTCTGTAGTGATGGAACGAGGTTTTCCTTTTTCAGTGAAAATGAAACCTAGGCAGAATAGGATGAACTCATGCATAATAGGGTACTACTAATTACTCATCAGTTGGATAGTCTGACTGTCAATGCAGCAGATGTTATGAGCTTCTAGTTTCCGGCAGTGGTGGCGGAGTATGAGTACGTCTTTACTAAAGATGTTATAGGAATTACTCCCAATCAATAAATATACTTTTGCATTGATTTACACCCTAGGAAAACACTCATATATGCACCATTATATTAAATATCTCCTAGAGAGATTCATGAGCTGAGGGTTTAGTTGGAGGACTTGCAAAGGAAGGGCTTTGTGAGACCTAGTGTTTCACCCTGGGCAGCCCGAGTTTTGTTGGCCAAAAAGGAATAAAAGAGCATGAGGTTGTGTGTGGACTACCGAAACTTGAACTGGATGACCATGAAGAACAAGTATCCACTACTAAGGATTGATGACCTCTTTGATCTGTTGATAGGGTCATGATGGTTCTCTAAGTTTTACCTTCGATCAGATTATCACTAGTTGTGAGTACGGGATGAGGATATTCCGAAGATGGTTTCAGATGTCGTTATAATCACTATAAGTACTTGGTGATACCCTTTAGTGTGAAAATTTACCCAACAGTGTTCATGGGACTCATGAATCGAATATTTAAGACTTACTTAGACCGTTTCATGGTAGACTTCACCAATAATATCCTTGTGTACTAAGCATCCGAGGAGGAGCATCCAGAATACTTAAGGATGGTTCTGTATGTACTCTATGTGCACTAGATTAATGGGAAAGTATAAAAGTGCCAGTTCTAGATTCAAGCAGTCCACTTTTTGGGACATGTTATCTCAGTGGAAGGAGTGGTAGTAGACCTGGCCAAGGTTGAGGCAGTGTTAGCATGAAATCCACCAAATAACTCGGTGGAAGTGTATATCTTCCTCGAGCTAGTCAGATATTATCAAAGATTCATACCTGATTTCTCCAGGATATCAGCAACTATGATAGCTTTAACTTGAAAGGGACAGCCTTTCATATGGATAAAGAAGTTCCAAAAATATTTTCAATAGTTGAGGTAGAGTTTGATGATCACTATGATCTTGAGATTACTGGAGGAGGGTGTCAAGTACATAGTGTTTTTTGATGCATTAGGAACCGGGCTTGGTTGTATGCTAACGAATAGGAAAGAGGTGATTTCATTTGTTTCTTACCATTTGAGACCACAAGAGCATAACTAAGAAACCCATGATCTTGAGTTTGTAACAGCAGTCATCGCATTGATGATGTGGCCACACAACCTGATGGGTGAGTGGTTTATCATCTAATATGATCACATGATTCTCAATTATATCTCCTCTCAGAAAGATTTTAACTTGAGATAGAGGTGATGATTTGAGTTCCCCTATGACTATGACATTTAGATTTTCTATACTCCTAGGAAGGGGAATATGTTGGTAGATTCCCTCAATAGAAGATATAGTTCATAGTTGCTGAATGATTCATTAGAGCAGTTTGACTCATTACAGTTAACCTTTGTGGATGGAGATGGATCATCTTACCTCTAGTCAATGGTTATTACCCCTCTACTCTTACAGCAAGTTATGGAGGCACAACTTGGGGATATAGACTATGAGACTTTATGTTCTCAGATATCCATAAGACAGGCTCCTGGTGGATATTCACATGGTGGGGAGCATATCATTCTTTTCAGGAGATGCATAGTAGTACCAGTGGAGTTGTGGTAGGAGGTTTTATAGGAGTTACATACATCCCCTTTCTCAGTACATCCTTGTGTAGAGAAAATTCACCATGAATTTAAACATCAGTTTTGGTGGTCAGGGATGAAAAAGACAGTAGTATAGTTCGTTTCACGATGCCTTGCTTGTTAGCAAGTGCAGGTTGTTCACCAGCTACTAGCGGGTTTAGATCAACCCCTTAAGTTTCCAAAATGGAATTGGGATGGAATATTAATGGAATTTCTGATGGTTTTACCATATATGTATAGGGAACATGATTTCATCTGGTTGATCATCGATCGACTCGCCAAGTCAGCCCACTTTCTAGATATCCAAGAGCAGATTTCACTAGAGATCTTAGGATGCCTTTACATGTAGGAGATATTTTGACTCCATGGATTCCAATCAATGATAGTTTCAGATTGTGATTCTTATTTTACATCCCAGTTGTGGAAGGTATTACAAGAGGCATTTGGGACCCAGTTACACTTGATCACTGCATTTAACACACAGATGGATGGACAGATGGAGCGGACCATTCATGTTTTGGAGGAAATGATGTGAGATTGTATATTGTACTTCGGCTATAGTTGGGAGAATCACCTACCATTGTTGGAGTTCTTATACAAAAATATCTATCATTCAACCATTGGTATGGAACCATTTGAGGCTTTTTATGGGTGACCCTACAGGTCACTACTTTACTAGATGGACCTAGGAGAGTCATCACTCATGGGCTTAGAGTTGGTATGAGCTACTATAGAGAAGGTGTAAATCATCCTGGAAAAGATGAAGATTATATAGATCTATCATAATTCATATGTTGACTGGTGATGGAGGCCTTCGGAGTTTGAGTAAGGAGATGAGGTGTTCTTACGGGTTTCACCTCAATGTGGATTACGGAGATTTCACTAGGGCAGAAAGTTGTCTTCATGGTTTTTCGGCCCTTTTTAGATATTGTGTTGATTTGGCCCAGTGGCGTACCTCTTAGTTATAACCCGTAGTTGGATCGGGTACACGACATCTTCCACATGTCACAGTTGAGGATTTATTTGCATGACTCATCACACGTCATCGACTGGGGTGAGATGGACATTGAGGATGGAGAGAATTTTGTTGAGTACCTAGTAGTGATCAAGGATCAACATGAGAGGATCCTTCATGGGAAATTGATTCCCTTGGTGTGACTCTGGTGGCATCATAGAAATCTCCAGGAGAGCACATGGGAGAAGGAGGCTCATATTCATGCATAGTACCCACATCTTTTTGTGTAACCTTATTTTTGGATTTTCGGGGACATAAGTCCCTAAGGTGGGGAGAATGTAATGTCTTGTATTTTCCATTTATTATTTTTAAATATTCTATAAAATTAATTTGAGACCAGGATCTAAGATGACATAAAATTACAAGGCTCGATGTTCCCAGAATAAATGTTTAAAATATGTTATAATATTAAATAGAATGTGCATGCAATTTTCCTAAAAAAATAAATAACTACTAAATGGGTGTGATTATGAGGGAAACGTTTTATTCATAGTAGCATCTTTTCCCTAGGCATGACCTAAAATTCTTTGGCGCATTTCAACTGTGAAAATTGGTTTCAGACATTTTTAATAAATAAAATAAATTAAGTATTTTTTTTATTTCTCCATTTCAACGATAAAGTGATGTAGTGGTGAATTTTCATTGAAATAAACCTTTAGGAAGGGATATAGGGTTAGGCTGATTACCATGTAATTCCCTAGAGTCACTGGAGAGAAAACACTGAAAATTTATCTTGGCACATAATGATAAAATTATGGATCGAAGATCGAATAATGCCATCCTTGATGGATCTCACCAGCGGAAATCGATATTCAACTAAAAGTGATCCAATTCCTGGGTAGGATGTGTAATTTTGGATTTCCTTCCAAGTTCTTAGATTCAAAAAAACGCAGACCAACCAATGAATAGGATGATCTATGGTTTGTTCATGCTTTGCGGGATGGGTTTTATTTACAGGATTTATCATGGTTTGTTTATTTCAGAATTGAATTGCATTTTTGATCATTGTTATGGGAATGGATCGAAGCTCTTATGAACAACGGATGAGTTTTGTTCCTCATATTTGTTTTTTGTGTTTTTTTCTCCCCCATTTTCTACATGTGTTCTTATTTATTCATTGCATTTATGAATGAAAAATCAATTACATCTTAATTTCTTGGTAAAATGATCCAAAATTGAATATCCAACAATGGTACAACCTAACAGAGGTACAACGGTAATGGTGACAAATGAATTGGAATGGTTTGGGAGAAATCGTTCTATGGGTGGTTTTCATCAAAATGAATCAAAATATATTTTTGAGCCAATTGAAGGACCTAAACACATAGATTCAGTGTTGGGTGGAGAAATTACCTTGGATATGGAGTTTTTAGGTGATCAGACCACCAGAACAAGATCTGGATCATCAGCCGAGTAAACAGACACAAGGTGGAGTATACGGGTTGCCTAAATGACGTGTACTCCACCACACAGCATGACCTGGATAGGATACATGGGCTACCCTATGTACTAGTACACAGGCAGGTGTACATGGACTGACACCATATACTTGAAGATAGCCATAACACATGGGAGGACCCTGGATAGAAGTACACAATGTGTAACTCCTTCTACATGGCATGTACCCATCTTCTACATGACATGTTCTAGAGACACAAGCCATTGTACATGGAAAGTAACCAATGTCAAGGGAGATGGTGTGTGACACTACTACATGCTTCCCCCCCCCTTCTACATGGCTTGATTCTCTTATCCTTTGTATCTTAGATAAGTTCCACTAGGGTTCGCTCCCTTTATCATTTTCCTGGAAGTTATGTACAAATCATTTCCTTCCCATAGGACTATGATACCTTCAGTAATACTTTCTATATAGAGTTTTGAAATCCCCTGAGGGGCCTAAATCAGGATCCATTATTCATTATTTATTCCCTAGGTAGAGTCTTCAGTATTGAAGTGACCAAATTTACAGGGATTCGATCCCATACGTAGTAGGTTAATCCAGATTGAGTTGTTGGTATCACCCCATGGCCCTGGTTGTGATCCTCATCTGTGTATCGTATATCTCTTCAGATCTATTAGCATATCTCTCTCATGATATTTCTTGATGAATAATACTTATCAGATGAAAATCATCAATGATATCGGACTCAAGAGTGTGTTCTCCCAGATTAGTACTGCGTTGAATCTTCAAGTTTAATCCCTTGTGTTGGTTTGTGGTAGTCGTGACTTACCTTTAGACTGTGTTTCTTGGATTGAGTATATCTGGGTGTTCTTATATGTATTGTAGACATATACTTGTGTATAGATGACTATTATTCCCTTTTTTATATTTCTTTGTGGTTTGGTGGTGTCCAACTGAGTACTATTATACTCACCCCTGCATGGGATTTTCCAACTTGTGTCATGTCTTGTGTAGATGAGAAACCTTTTAACATAGTCCTAGGCAGACCAGGACTGGATGGTGGTTTTTGAGATCATCCATGCGGAGTTCTATTCCTACTGCTAGAGACAGAAGTCCCAGTAACTTTTTTTATTGGTTAGACTAGTGTTTTGCAAACTCTTCTTGTTGGGATTGTATTATATCCCGGTTTACTTTACTTGATTTACATTCTTGTTGTACTCTTTTGGTTGCGATATAGTGGTATGAATTCATTGTTTACTTATTGGTTTTTACATTTTAGCATTTTGTGGGCTTAAAGATGGGTACATGTGTACAGGTACATAGGAAATTCTACTCATGTTAGTGATATTCCTACTCGGTTCTAGTCACAAACCTTTATCCTATTGGAGACAGGATTGGGGAGTCGTGGCTCAGGCCCCACTTGGATGGGTCGGGAAAGGCTCCATCTTCACCACTCATTTTATCCACTTTATCATCCACTATCTCATCAGTGATATGCAACATGTTCTCCTATTCTTCTTCTTGTGTGCTCATAATGGATGGGTTTTCTTCAAAAGAAAACATAGTATGAAAATATTTTGATTCATCTCTATGCTTCATATCTTCCATTATAACAAAGATAACTTGTTGGTATCAAACTACAAAATTGGGCTTTCATTGGTTAATGTTGATCAATTCCTTTTTTATTTCTAGGAATAGTCTCTCATGAATGATAAAAACATACCCTTCCTCTTCTATATTGAGTATAATGAATTTTTTATGGGAAATAAATTTCCCAACCATGATAAGAATGTCTTAGATAATTCCTATTGGGTACTTCACTGCATTCTCTATGACCTGAAGTGATACTCACATCAGTTTTGGATAATCTAATATAATTTTTGAAACACACTTAGTGGTATGAGGTTTAAAATAAATCCTAAAACAAAAATATCCTTCCAAAATATGCATGATAAAATAGTAAATATTATGGAATACATCACTAGATCTATCATATTTGGTGGGATATTAGATTAAATAATTATCTAACACTCTTCACTAAGAGAAATAACTCCCTAATCTTCTAAAATTTTCTTATTTTAAAATAGATACTTCAAGAATTTATCCTAGGATATTATTTTATTAATTACTTCCCCAAAAAATTTATTAATGTGTAAGAGTTTGAAAATGTCCAAGAAATTATTATATTGAGTTTCTAATCTCCCTTTTCTCACCATGAATGAGAATGGTAAATGGGGATAGTATGTTTTAGATTTTGGTTCTTTTTAACCGTTACTTACACTTAAACCTATTTTTCAAATCTTCAAGTATTCTTATCTCACTTATCATACTTGACCTTATAATATTGGGAGTCAACTTCCATATCTGGACACTCCCTAACTTGTTGCTTCTTTTCTACCTCTTACTCATCTTTTTGTTTCTTCCTTCCCGACAAATCTCACCCAAATCCTAACTTCATAGACTTTTCTAACTCCCTTGGTTTTATCTCAATAATACTTAGTAGTGTACCTAGAAACCATTCTGATGTAGTTTAAACTATCTTCCTCACATGATTTCTATTATTTTAGAGGGTACATTGTTGTTTTATTATAGAAGTTCCTTTGGTAGTCATTCGCTTATCTAATTTTTGAATGAATGGTCACAACATATTCTTGATATACATCTTATGGGGTTGGAATTTTATATTTGTTCTAGTATATAAATTTTTCATTGGATAAATGAATTAAGATCAATTGGTGGGTATTGTTGAAAAATCTACTATGTATGCCACTAAGTTATGTATCCATGTGGTCCTTGGTTCTTGTTAAGGTTATAACCTCATTTTAATTAATTCCACCCTGTTTTTTTTATAGGTTGTGGTTCTACTATCCTCCCAATATTATAAGAATCTTGTTACTATTGATGTAAAATATTATAGCTTACATAATTATAATAAAGTGTTTGATTTTCTTCTCATCCAGCATGATAGTCTTGGAACTCATGTAGTATGATAACTCAGGTCTTTAAAATATATTTTAATGTTTTCCTTTCAACAAATAATGTAAATTGTTCACTTAAAAATATATTATTTCTATTAAAAGTTAATATTTAATTTTTTATGTACTTAATTGGATACTAAATAATTTATTAAGAACCTACGAGTATTACATTAATAAAATTAATTGATAGCCACTAATAAAACATTTTCTTCATTTGTATCCTCTAAAAGTTTATGTATTTTGGGAAAATTAAATGGTTTAATCTAGATAATATATCTTTATAAAAATTAATATTCAATGCATTTTCTTTTTAAAATTAAAATTTCATCTTATTTGGCCATGTATTAAAGTAGGCATGGCTAAATAATTATAGAATATAATTATATCTAGATAGACTATCCAGATTCAATATAATGAATTTTAATGAATTCTTGGATACCTTAATGGAAAAATATTGGAATTTGGTCTTATATAGACTCGGTTAACTATGTATTATGAGTCCACCATCAAAATTTAAACCTCTTCAATGATGTTTTCTAACACCCTAGATTTTTTAACAGGTCATAATTTATGGGTAAATTTGAACTTTTATGTTTGTTCTATAGTAAAACATTTAAATTGGTCTTTGGAGTAAAATTTTGATACTTTCAATGTGTTATTACATTTATTTCGGATGGTATTTTTGTCCTGGTAAGTTTCTCAGTGTTCCGGTTTGGTTTTGAGAGTGTCAAACTTTAAGAACTAAATTTCAAGAGACACAAAATTGGGCACATAGTTAGTGCATAGTTAGTAATAATTGTAAATTCAAAAATTTTAAACCCATTTGAACTAGATTATAATTATAAAATATTGTGTGAGGTGTCTTGAAAACTATTTGAGGAACCTAAAATAAATTATAGAGGACGTGCATGGGCTAGGCATGGCTTGAGAAACCATGCGGCCTAGCCTGCGTACTGAGTTCTATTAAGGCAGTGAGTGTGTATGGTTGGTGCACAGTTATCCAGACTATGTAGCTAAACCATGTGACCCATTAATAAATGGGGTTCCCTTTAGATAGTGTCACTACATAGTTCGTTCCTAGTTATCCAAACTATGTAGCCTAACCATGCAGTTCATTAAAGATAGAAAAATTGTGAATTTCCCATCCCTTCTTTAAGTTTTCATCTCCCTTCTCTTCTCCTCAACTGCACACATAGAAGGAGGATCTCCTCCTCTCATAGGTTCCTTTGTAAATCCATCTTTTGAAATCAGATTTTACATCGTCAGGTGTGTTGGATAGCTAGTGGTGATTCTTAAAATCCTCTTTCTCCAATTCTTCTTTTCTCTCTATATTTGGAATGTTAATTCTGTGCATTCTTGTTTTCCCTACATTTATGTAATTTTTCTATAATACCTATTTCTCTGGTTTAGAATCTTATTAGATTTCATTAATCAATTAGTGAAGACTGAAAATAATAAGGTAGTGGGTTCTTGAATTTCTACTTAAATATATATGTGATATGGGATGCATACCTAAATATGTATATGTGGGTTATCTGGGTGAAACTCTTAATAAATTAATATTATTATTTAATTCATTCAATTGATTTTGTGACATTCTAATGTGAATTATCTTTCCTTATTTATTATGTTAAAAAATATTGGGTCTTTTAGATGGTTGGATAAGTTATTTCAATTTCTTTTATTCAATTAATTGTATTGTGTTATGAATAAATTGGTTCTATGGAAACATCATGGGAATGGATTAGATTACTTGGGGTGATTTTGATAATTAATAATATTATTAAATCTTCCATCAGACTGATGGAATGTCATGATATATGTGGGATGGGGTAGACCATCATAATTTAGGTGATGTGATCAATAGGTTGGGGCGGATGGTGATGACCAGGTCACGGATGGGTGACAAGGTTCGCATGTGGAAATGAGGTTTCATGTTGGAAAGTCTTGGATATGGTTGGTGATTTTATATCACTAAGATTTAAAAATATCACTTTTGTAGTTGTGGGCATGAATAATAGGACTTGGTTGAGGTGTTTTTAACCACTTGTTGTGGGTGGAGGCCTCCGTAGATTTAGTGACTTAGGGGATGGTGTTGACCTTCAGTTAGGTATAATGTTTTCACCATATAAATCAATGGTATATTATTATTGAGGCCATAATATGGGGGATAAGTATCATCATTATTTTGATGGTTGATGGATTGAGATGATGAGAGGGTGGATCTCACCATTCCATGGGATGTCGGGCTGTTGAGATGACAGTGGTTTATTGTTCATTATAGGGAGTATATCTCTATGTCTTGGGATGTATTATAGTTTACCTAATGGTGATTATTTTAATAGAATTATAAGGCTAGTGTGATGTATTTATTGGGTGTTCCAATGGGATTTCAAGATTACTAGAGATGTGGAATATGTGGTATCAGATGGAACGAGTGTCGGGTGACATGTATGTGGATGATATATTGTGGTTCTTATGGTACGCCAGAACATGGATGTATCATTCCACTTTAACATTGGTTGAAGTAGGTAAACACTTTCGTATGTCTATTGAGAGTGAGTAAGGTGGGTTATGTAATTTATGAATGGGTGATATTACTATTTATTTCCAAGTCCATACACTTTTATAAATATGGATTCAACATAGGAACACATTGGTCATGGCCTACTGAGTTCATATTCACACCCTATAAGGTCCCCTTGGAATGCATGTAGAATTTAGGGTTTTGAGATCAGGTATTAGACCAGGATCATGCATTAGACCATAGTATGGATGCATAGGTGTAGGGGACGGATTGTAGGTGGATCATGGGGGTTCTTCTACATCGGGATAGAGTTTCATAGGACTTTTTATACTCATTTTTATATGATCAGCCTCCAGGTTATCTTTTATGTTTAGATGACTAATACAGAATGTGTATATATTATATTATATGCATGACTCCATTGCTTTGGATAATTCATTTTTTTATATCATTGGTTATATTATGCTTCTACGAAGTTGATATTTATGATTCCTATGATTTTAGTAAATTGATTATGTTAAGTTATGGTATTATAACCATTATAATTGTTATAAAAAGTTTATTATCTCCCCAATATCACCTAAATAGACCATCACTACTAGTCAAAAGCCTTTTTTTTGTATGGGTAGGCATGTCTAATTCCCAGTATCCCACTAGATCATAGCACGGATTAAGTGGATCCCAGGACAGGTCACTTCAAATGGTATCAGAGTGGGTTCTTTATTTGTGTTTCCTTATAGCATCCTAATTCCTAAGTATAAAATTGTAAATGTGTTCGACTTTTTACAAATTTTATTAATGTTTTATTTTCCATTATTATTTGGGCTATAGTAGATTAGATACTAGTGTCTATTCAGAACTGGGTAGAGAGCTCATGTTGGGGTGCTTGTAGGACCATGCACGAGGGATAGACTAAGTTTATAGTTGTGGGAAATTGATGTTATGATTTTCTCTTTTATAGTTTATATATTTTCACCTTTATTGGTTCACTTGGTTGTGATGTTATTGGATTATGATATTTTGACCCCTGGCCCAATATGGTAAGGTAGGGTTATTTATGTATCAAGGTAAGCACTTAGGCTTAAATTATATGTGTATGTACTTGTGACTATTATCTGAAACCTAAAATATGTGAAAAGGGTTTTGTCTATTTAAAGTGTAAAATAAAATATAAACATCATTTTACCACATATCATCTGGGTGGAATTATACTCAATGAGCCCAAGTATGTATTCCATACAGGACGACATGTGATCCTATATGTGTGATGTATGCGAGCCTAATTCTGAAATGGGTAGGCCAGAATAAATTAATGTGGTGAGATGTTTAAAATGATAATAAATATATATAAATTGTTTTCCTATGTATCTTTATGGTGAAATTCTACTCAACCAACCTATCTAATGATATCTAATATGTATTATATATGATACTTGACTTTGATATAGGTAGGTAAGGGGCCATGAGGCTAAATAACATGTGACATTGGTGTCGTAGGGAAGTATAAGGGTGGTGAGATGTAATTACAATTATATAATTCCATATTTGAAATATATATATATATATATATATATATTGTTATTGATTTTATTTACCATGGTATTTTTTCTTCAGTGTGATTTCACCTAAACAACTTATGGTGGATCATCAGGAGGGTGGAGATGTGGTGTTTCTAGAACGTGAATGGGATCAGGCCCCTTAGGGTTAGGAGGAGGTCCTTGAGTGTTTGTTTGGTCATGATCCATAGGTATAGGATCTTAGTAATGTGGGGAAGCCATAGTAGATGGTTTATTTTAGTCCATTTCCAAATGACCAGCTCACGGTGATCTTGGTATGAGTCATATAGAGTATTGATAGGTGATCATAGTGAGTCTATCCATCCATGGAATATCTAATGTGGGAGTTCTTTTCTCAGTGCCCACCATTGTTTCAGAATGAAGGTGGACAAAAGTTGACATATAATTTAATAGAGTCATTGTATATGATATTTGACTAGCTTCAGACACCCCTATGTCAAAGGGTGAAGATGGAGGATACATCTTTCATGGATTATGCAGAAAGTTTCACAGATCTGCCCTATTTTGAACCATCTATGGAGGTGGATAAAATTGATAGTCTTAAGTGATTAAAAGATAGTTTGAGGCTTTCCATCAGGGTATACGTAAATATATTTAGTTTTACCTCGTTCTTATAGTCGGAAAACTAGGATTTAATAATCAAGGGAAAATTGATGTACCGAACATACTCGAGTTGGGTGATAGCGCCATGTGAGATTGGAAGTGATGAATTTTCTATCCAGAAGTGAGGCTGTGAGGATCCTCTTTAGGGAATTATAGTTAGATATTCTAAAATACCACTAATGAGTGTTCCATCGATAGTATTATTCCTATGTAGGAAGTCGGTACATGTTTGGACCCAATTTGAGTGACCTTCAAAGGAGTTTTGGGCATGCAGGCATATGGGGAACATGGAGAGGTTCTGCAGAAAGACTTATTGGGAAGTTCTGTGTCAGGGAACAGGTCAAAATCAGGGATCTGAAGTTGGTATGGGAATGGTACCAAGAGGTTATATGTGGTATTTTATTACACAAGAAAGTCGTTGCAGAATGATAGACCCAGTAGTGGGGTCAATGGTTGGTAGCTGGTGTAGCTCTATAGAGAGGTCAGGCCTTGAGTAGTTGGGCTTCATGATGGCTACATGTTTTTGTTCTAGTTTTATGAGAAAAAACTATGGATATGATGATGGTTAGAGCTACACCATGATCATGGTGTGTCTTTTTGTTTTTGGCATGACTATATGGGTGCATGAGGTCCATGTGTTATAATTAAACTAACTCGGTGCTAGTTAGTATGTGGGAATTGGGTATGATATGTGATATATATTAGATTTGTAGGAATCAAGACATTTTACTGGAATAAATATATATATATATATATAATGTGGGATCACTTTTTATCATCTAATGTGATGTGGGAATTCTTGGGCATCGGGTACGATGCAGGAAGCTCCATTTCATAAGTGAAAAAAGTATGGACTTAGCACCTGGAGAGTTTTAGGGATGATGGTAGGTCATAGGGGTCATGTATGTTTGAGGATGTTTATGTTCAAACATTATAATTTTGATTTCAGACAATGAGAAACTGAACAGGTAATTCCTAAGGTGGGGTCCACAAGAGGCATTGATATGTGACTGAGTTACTGGGGTAGTCCGGGGTGATGTAAATGATATGGGTGAATTTGGTTCCATTTATATTTGAGACTATATAGCTTAGTGATGATATATCTTAATTTGGAGATATTTTTATGTCCTTTATTTTGTAATGGGTTGTAATTATTGAGAAAATTTGAACTTTTAACTTTGGTGGATTAAACAACTTTTAAATTGGGATTTAGAGAATAATTTTGGGAATTTCAATGAATAGGTACATTTTTTGGATGGGTTTTAAGGACCATTAATTTTATTAGAGTTCTGGTTTGGTTTCAAGAGCACTGGGATTCGAGAACCGTAGTTTGGGACACATAGAAAAGGGCACATGGTTGGTAAAAATTTAGGGCTAACCGTATGGCCCAAACCATGAAACCCACTTAAACTAGAGCATGGTTAGAAAAAACCATGTGATGTTTACATAAATTGTATGAGAAACCTATAATAATGTTCAAAGGATGCCTATAGGCTTTACATGGGTTGAAAACCCATGCATCCTAATCTGCACACTTAGTGCCACTTAGGCATTGAGTGTGCATGGTTGGCGCATAGTTATCCAAACTGTGTGACCAAACCATGCAACCAATTTTTAAATAGGGTGACATTTGTATAGTGAAATTTCATGGTTGTCACATGGTTAGCCAAACTATGCAACCTAACCATGCATCTCCTTAAATACTGTGAAATTACAAACTTTCCCATCCCTTTATTAAGTTTTATTCTCCCTTATTTTCTCATTGGTTGCATGCACATCAGAGGGATCTCCTCCTCTCCCTCTCATAGGTTCCTTTATAAATCCTTTTTTTGAGATTAAATTCAAGGATTTTAAGTTGCGTTGGATATCTAGTGGTGATTATTTGAATACTATTGCTTCTATTCTTCTTTTCTCTCTCCATTTAGAAAGATAATTCCATGTGATCTCTTTTTCCCTATTTTTATGATGTCTGTCTAAAATCTTGATGTATCTCATTTTTTCTTGGATTAGAGGCCAATATTTAACAAGTGAATTCCTATAATAATAAGGTAGGTAGTTTCTAGATTTCTACTTAAATATACACATGCTATAGGATGTGCGCCTAAATACGCATGTGTGGGATGTCTGGGTGAAACCCTTTATAAATTAATGTTTTTATTTGATTCATTTAATAAATATTTTTATATACTAATGGGTATGATCCTGCCTCTTTAATTATGATAATATGGTAATGGTAATTTTATATGGTTTGGAAGGTTATGTCCGTTGTTTAATTTAATTAATTGTGTTGCGTTATGACTAAATTGATTATGTGGTAACTTGTTGGGAATGGCCTGGATTATTTGGGGTAATGTTGATCACTGGGAATGAGATGATGAGGTTTTTCAGGATAATGGCATGGCCTGAGATATATGAGATGGTGTTGACTATCATAATTGAGGTGATGTGATTGTTAGGTTGAGGCATATGGTGGTGACCATTCCATGGATGGGCAAAAAGGTTCTCATGTGGCAACAAGGTTTCCAGTTGTGTGGCTTTGTAATGGTTGGTGATTTCCACTCACTGTGATTGGAAAATAGAAACTTTGGAGTCATGTGAACAAAGATAAAGAATCGTTTGAGGTTGTGTTAACCACTCACTATTAGTGGAGGCCTCTGTGGATTTAGCTTCTTAGGGGATGGTGTTAACCATCAGTTATAGAGGAGGTTCTCACCATAAAAATCCACATTTTGTGGTAATTGAGACCATCATAAGGGGGATGAGTCTCATCTTTTCGTTGATGGACGATGGTCCAGTATAATTAGAGGATAGATCTAAGCATGCCTTGGGACTTAGAGTAATTGATCTAATGGTGTTATAATATTAATTGAAGGACGGATCTCACTATACCTTGGGATGTAGGAATATTGAGCCGATGGTGATTATTTAAATGGACATCTGAGGGAATTTTGATGCATTTATTGGGAATGAAAATGGTATGTAGGGATTAATCAAGATGTGGCATATGTGGTATCATATGACACATGGTTTCGGGTGACATGTATGTGGATGAGGTACTGTGGTTCTTCTAGTGTGACTGATCATGGATTTATTATACCATTATGTAATTGACCAAAGAAAGTAAACACATCCTTGTGTCTATTTGATATGAGTTAGGTGGGTTATGCAATTTCTTCATTGATACAGTTTCTATTCATTTTTATATTCATGCACTTATATAAATATAGATATAATATAGGAACATGTTGGTTGTGGCCAACTGATTTGACACTAACACCCTATATGGGACCCTCAGTATGAGTGTAGAATTTATAATTTTGAGATAAGGTATAGGTCCAGGATCATGCAATTGACTATAGAATGGATTCACATATGCATGGGATGGATGGTAGATGGACCATGGGGGTTCTTCTATATTAGGATATAGTTTTTTTGGACCTTTTGTACTCATTCTTATGTGATCAACCTCTGAGATATCTTCCATGATTTTTATGACTGATATAGAATGTGTATACATTATCTGATATGTATGATTTTTTTTCATTGGATATTTCATTTGTTCATGGCCTTGGTTATCATATAATTCCACTGAGTTGATATTCTACTTCCGCAGAATTTAGTAAATTGACTCTAATGAATTATGGTATTTGGAGACTTATTTTTATTATAACCAAAGGTATTTTCTCCCCCAATATAAACTAAATAGACCCTTAATGATGGTCATATTCCTTGGTTATATGGAGAGTTACGCCTAAGGCCTAGTGTCCCACCATCCTATAACAGCAATTAAGTGTCTCCCAGGTCAGGGCGCTACAATTTTTTAGTACTTATGGTTGAGTCATAGATGATAATATTTCCATCCTAGCATGTTAATTAAATCTAGATGCATTAATTTTCATATGATTTTTACCATGATAAATTTTTAAAAAAATCTTTTATTTGGATGAAATGATCCAAATAAAATTATCAAACATCTACCAAAATTTTAGGAAAATCTAAGAGGGGAACAAATATTATGATCAAATTTCTATGGTGGGTCCCATTCAATCTGATCCACATCAACACTGACTTCATAAAAACTTATCACCCCTCATAATTTGAATGAAACTTTCATTATAGAAATTAAAAATATATACATATTAGTTTAGAACCCACAAACAAATTAAAATATGGCTGAAATAAAATTTTAAAAGAAAAATACTAAAGTGTAGTTGAAAGGAAATAACTGTAATTCTCATGAAATTTTCAAATTCATTCTCTATTAAAAAATAAAATAAAATAATCCATTAAAACTCAATGTGGGTTATAATAAATTTTCACATTATATTTATGAAAAAATAGGTTAAAAATGGTATAATATATATATTTATGCACAGTTTATTTATATATATACTTACAGCTGGTATGTGTGTGTGTGTGTGGTATTGTTTATAACTATATATATATATATAAATGTTGAAACATATATATATATATATGTTCTATATATGTTAAAATGTATGTTAATATATATATATATATATATTGTAATGACACAAAAAATTATTTCTTTTAAATTTATATTATTTTGTTATTATTAGTAATGTAGTATAATATTATAAATATTCTAGAATACAACAATGTTTTTATAGTATAATATTAATTAATTAAATCCTAATTAATTTCTATAAGGGTTAGAATGTTTTTTATGTTCTAAAAACTATTAATTTTCAATAAAAAATTATTTTTACATAAAAATTAAAATGTTCTTATTTAGATAATTACTTTAGTAAATAAAATATCATTTATAGACTCAGCACATTGAAATTAACATTGGTTTATTTTTTTAAAATAATATAAAAATGTTGATTTTTGGGATAAAAAGTGAAAACCTAGTTTTTATGAAATATCATAACTCTTATGATATAATCATGGTATGATCATGATTTAAACTTTATTAATCATTATTATTTATCAAAATGAATTTAAAAAATAAAATAAAACTAAATGGTTGATTGAAGTATTTGAAGGCCTTAACAAGCAATGACAACATTAATTGCTAACCAAAAACATTGGAACTAATGCCACCCATAATTGGAAAGACATAATGGAAAAATAATCATTATTTAAACCCTTAACACCACCCCAACTCAAGTATAAATACCCATCCCCTTTTCCAATTATTCCAAAAAAAATTAGAAGTTCACTCATCATATACCTCCCATGGAGTCTCTTATATTTCTCCTATATCAACTTTGAAGAGTTTTGTTCATCTAAAGGTTCATCTCTAAGATAAGAACCTCAAGATAAGTAAGGGTCCCCAATCCTCCTATTTCATTTTCAAGTTAATTTCCTTTTTAATATTTCCTTTTAAACTTTCATTTTCTTTATAATTTTGATATTATTATTCCATCATATTATATTCCATTTGATATGTCATAAATGAGAGTTATTTTATTTCCTCTCATTATAGCGTTTTCCTAAGTCATTATTATTCAAAGTATGGGTCCCCAATCCTACTCTTTCATTTTCAAGTTCATTATATTTATTATATTATATTTTTAAATTCCATTTTTCTATATTTCCATGAATGTTATTCCATTGTATTTTTCTCTATTTGATATGTTGTAAATTTGAGTTTATTTATTCCCTCTCGTTATATCCATTGTCATGTCTTTATAATACTCAGAATATCCCACAACCATAAAACTATAAGGAAATTTTGGAAAAGTAAAAAGTGTGTGGTTTCTAAGAAATGAAACCCATTTTTGGATACTATAAGTAGATGTGGATCTGGAATAGTCTTACCAAGGGGTAATATCCCTGAAAAGGGTGCAGTGGGATTTGAATCTATCATCACCTAATGCACGAAAATGGACCTTATTACACACCTAGTTTGATAATCTCATATACTTCACTTGTTCAGGGTGTTTATTTTTATATTTTTAAATCCTTGGTTATTATATAAGGGGTTTCCATAGGATATCATTATTGGTTCTTGATTTGGAAAAATATTTTGTTACCATATAATTCATTCTTTTATATTGTAAATTATTAAAATATATGCCTTATTGAAAAATTGTGCTAATTATTTATTTTGTTCATTACTTAAGAATTATTCCATAAAATTTACTCAATTTATGTTGGATGGAATTGGAATCTTATGAGACAGGTGTTTCCTAGAATTATATATCCCCTCAATGCACTGGTATATCTCATGAGAAAACTAATACAAGGTAATGGGAGAGTTTTTACCTTTTATATAATATATCATGGAACAAGGCCTTGAGGGTATTTTTAAGATGTTTGGAATTATTTAATACCTTTCCTACATGTTTAATTATCGATATACTAACAACTATTCATTGTTAATTTGTCCTTGTATTTTTTATTCACCAAGTTTCTAATGATATGGCATAACTCAGTTTATTTATTCATGCCATAATTCTTATTTACAATTTATTTTGTTGTAAGATACCCCCTTACTGAGAATTTGATATCACCACTTTATATTGTTTTACTTTCTCCTAGGAAACCAAGAATAGTATTATGTATGATAAAAGGGTCCCCAGGAAGATAACAATGTTCTTGTGTTTTCATATGATATATTTTTATTATTTTTAATTTAATGTAAAACTCTATTATGTATCTATTTTTCCTGAGGCTATTAAACTATTATATCATTTGTATTTTATACCATTATAATTAAATATCCATTATATCCATGGTATCGTGGTTGGGGTTGTTTTAGTTTGTGTCAAAATATTGTTTAACAGAAATATTAGGAACTTGATTTGGAAGAACAGGGCTAGAAAACATGAACCATGGGTGAAACCCTTAGGATATTCTATAAATGTTTCTGAAAATGAAGATCATAGTATTTTTTTTATGAACTAATTGAGTATATACCACTATTTATAATTTTCACCTAATGGAAGGAACAACCATTTCAATACTTGAAATCAATTTAAGGATTTCCCTCCATAATAAGTCAATAAGACTCATATTGGATCAGATCATATTTGACTATATTAATTTACTTAACCTAGGTTATGACTAATAACCTTTTTCACATGGAACAACCTATTTCTCTATAGTCTGGTTCATCGATTTTGGACCTCTTCATGAGAGAAGAACCTTTGTCCTTCAATGGTACCAAAAATCCATTAGTAGCTAAAAAATTGTTCAAAGCCCAAGAGAAAGTATTATTTACCTTGGAATGTGATGATAAGGAATGGTTTATAAAACATTGGAGATTAGTATATCAAGGAAAAATTAATAATTATAAATGTTCTAATGATGATTTGGATATTATACTTTAAAGTGTTTCATAAAATTATGGTTATATAGATCTTAGAGAAACATTGTGATATAAGTATAGAATTACATAAACCATTTATATTTTCAGAGTATAGGATTTAAGAATCAGATGATAATTTTTCTAATATATATATATATATATATATATATTTCTAATATATTAATTATAAATTAAAAAAATTCTTATAAAATGAAAACTATGAGGAGACAATTTAATTAAGGGGGATAGAATGTAACAACCCAAGTCATTAAAATATATTTTAATCTTTTTCTTACAAGAAATAATGTAAACCTTACACATAAAACTATATTATTTTTAATAAAATATTTTTATTTTATTTTTTATTTATTTTATTAGATACTAAGTAACTTATGAGGGAACTATAAGTATAACATTAATAAAATTAATTCTTATCCATTAATAAAACAATTTATTCAAATATGTCCACCAAATATTAAAAATAATGGATAAATATAGATAGGTTGTATTTATTAAACTTTTTCATCCATGAATTCTTTTTTATTGCTCAAATTTTCAGCTTATTTGGTCATGTGTTTAATAAGTTATGACCGAATAATTATAAACAAATATATTTTCCCATAAAAACTATCCAGATTCAATGTACTGAATGTACATACATTTTTATATACCTTAATTGAAGATTATTTAATTATAGTATTATATGTACTTTCTACCCTATGTTTTACACATCCATCATAAATATTTAATCCTCTTAAATGATGTTTTGTAAGAGTTATGTCAAATCATTGAAGAAAATACTTTCATCCTGGTAGATTCATTGAATTTGGGTGCATTGAATTCACATGTTCTTTCGAACATGATATATTCAAAACAAATTTTCCTATATTTTTATTAAAAGATCCCAAAAAATCATCTAACATCTGTAAAAATTTCAAGACAATCTATGAATAGGAAAAAAATTATGACCAAATTATTATGCTTAGACCCATCCAGTCTGATCGACATGAGCATTGACTTCATTGGCACTTATCACCCCTCAAAATATCAATCTAACATTCATTATCTAAAATAAAAATTAGATATATTATTGTAGAATCAAAAAAATATAGATGAAATAAAAGTTTAGAAGAAAAATACTAAGGTAAAATTGAAATGGAAAAACTGGAATTCCTATGAAATTTCCAAAGTCAAGCTCTAATTATAAATTTTGAGAAAATAGTCCATTATAACTCAATGTGGGAGATAACAAAATGTAAAATTATTTTGATATAAAAATGGTAATAAAATTGTATTCAATAAATATATATATATATATATATACACACTATATATATATATAATTAAAACATGTATGTATTTGTATAAGTATATATCTGTGTGTGTGTAATTGGTTAATATATACATATTTTTGTGTTATATAGATATTATATATATATATATTAAAATATATATGTTATATATATAATATATATGTTGTAACAACCTAGAAATTTATTTTTATTCAATTTATATTATTTTAATTTTAATAGAAATGTATTATAATATAAGATATAAACTATAATACAACAACACTTTTAGATGATAATATAAATTAATTAAGTCCTAAGTAATTTTTATAACGACTAGAAAATTATTTTATTACATAAAAACTATTGATTTTTAATAAATAACAATTTTTATTTAAAAGATAAAATTATCATATATAGAAAAATAATTTGATAAAATAAATATAATTTATGAACATAGAAAATAGAAATTAAAATAGGATTATTTTTTTATAATTTTATGAAAATTTTGATTTTTGGAGTAAAGGGTAAAAATATCATTTTTTATGAAATACCATAACTCTTATGATATAATCATGATATGATCATGACTTTAAATTTATTAATCATTATTATTGATTAAAATGAATTTAATAAATAACATAAAACTAAATAGGTGATTGATTTATTGGAAGACCATACCTAGCCTTGACCAGATTAATTATTAACCAGAATTGTTATAATTAATGCCTCCCAACATTGGTTGGCCTTAAGGTAAAAATAACCATTACTTAAACCCTTAAAACCACCCCTCTTTAAGTATAAATACTCACCCCCTTTATCCCTTATCTCACACCCAATTCAAATTTCTCTCATTATATACCTCCCAAGAAGGATCATCTATTTCTCCCAATTCAATCTTGAAGATTTTTTTCTAGTCTGAAGGTTCACCTCTAAGTTATGAAGCTCAATAGAGGTAAGGGTCCCCAATCCTCCACTTTCCTTTTCAAGTTCATTTCCTTTTTCATATTTTTTTAAATTTATTTTTTTTAATACTCAGGTGATTATTATTTCATGGTATTATCCTCTATTTTATATGATGTAAATGATATTTTATTTTTTTCCCTCTCATTATACCCTTAACTAAGTCATTCCTATACGGAAGTAAGGGCCCCCAAAACTCTAATTTCTTTTTAAAGTTCATTAATTTTGTTATATTGTATTTTTAAATTTAATTTTCATATATTTATATGATTATTATTCCATAGTAATATCCACCATTGATATGTTGTAAATGGGATTTTATTTATTCCCTCTCGTTACTACCTTTTTCAAGTCATTATAATATTCGGGTTATCCCATAACCATAAAACCATCCTAAAATTTTGGTAAAGTAAAACCTTTGTATTTTTCTAATCAAATAAATATTTTTCTATATACAATTAGTTGATGTGGCTCTCGAGAAATTGAACCTAGTGGTAATAACCCTAAAAAGTGTTCATTGAGCATTAACTTGATCATAACTTGGTGTACAACAACAAGACTTGTTGTACACTAGTTTGACACTCTTGGGGGATATTCTTAAGATAATTTACATGATATTTAAAAAAACTAGTATGAATAATTTATTTATTATTTCATTGGTCTCCTACAATTTCAAATACATATATCTTTCTACCAAGATACCTTGAAAACTTTTTCCTTAAAACCCCCACGATTACAATCTCATATCCTTCACTTGTTAAGGTTGTTTATATGTACATTTTGAAATACCCATTTATTAATTAAGATATTTCACCTGGATAACATTATTGGTTCATTATTTGGGAAAATATTTTGTTCCATATAATTCATTATTGTATATAAGAAAATCTTATAAGATATTATCCATTGAGCAATTGTGATAAGTATTTATGTTGTTTATTCCTTGAAAATTATGCCATGAAATTTATTCATGTTAGGAAGGAATATATTATAATTTTATAAGATGGTTGGGGTATGGAATTATAAATCCACTCAATTCACTGGTAGGTCTCAGGAGGTAACTAAGATAAGGTAATGGGAGCGTCCTTACTATTTATGTAAGATGTATTAGCATAAATCCTTTCTGGTATTCTTAAGATGACTGGAATTATGTAATACATTCACTACATGTTAATTTATTCATATCCTAGAACCTATTCATTCTTAAGTTTTCCATGTATTTTTTATGATCTTGTCTTCTTATGATATGGTATAAATCCTTTTATTTATTCATTCCATAATGTATTACATATAATTTATTCTCTTTCAAGCTACCCACTTACTGAGCATCTAATCTCACCACTTTATATTGTTTTAATTTTATCCAGAAAACCAAGAAGAGTACTATATATGATAAAGGGTTCTCAAGCAGAATAATAATGTTCTCATGTTTTTAGAAGATGTACTTTTTTTATTTTTTAATGTAATGTAAAACTTTGTTATGTTTTTATTTTTTCAGAGGAAATAAACTGTTGGTTCCTCTATATTTTGTAACATTATAATAAAATTGCTAGTGGGTATAGGGTATTGGAGTTAGATTTGAAACATGAAGACCTCCACACATTTTATAAAATTAAAAAATTGTTTTTTGTACTTGTAGTGATAATTTTTGTGATTGATTGGGTGAAGATAGAAATTGGAAGTTATAAACTTCTTTGTCAACACTTAAAATGGGGTGTCTAATAAATTAGTCTCATAAAATTGATGAATACTTTTTTTGGTGGACCTATCTCACTTTTACAGAGAGTATATTTGTGAGATTCATCAAAAATATCTTGTCCAACTTTAGGAGTCTTCAACATCAGTCCACCATCAGTAGAATAATGGACCACACCTTGAGTTCCAGGTTTTATACCATAAAGAAAATTTTTTATTTGGGTCAAAATAATGATTTGATGATGTGGTTATTTTATCATAATCACATTAAATCTATCAAATTATTTAAATACTATTTCTCTATATATTTGAAAAATACTCTAGATATCACTTCATAACTTCCATGTACTCACCAGTTGAAAATAATTATCTAAAAAATATTTCATCAACTAATCCCAAGTTATAACTAATCCACTATTTAGATCTTTATCTAGTCCTTAGAATGGTATCATAGAGAGACCATAAATACTGCTAACTTAATGGAATATAAAGATACATCATTGTGTCTAAATGTATAATAAATCTATAAAAAGTTTGAAAACTGGTTGTGGAGATATTTACTTTGAATTCCATTGCATTACACTATGTTCTAAGTTATAAATATCAGGATCACCTTTATCTAAATATTTTTGAAATGAATGGGGAGATGATAAATGCTTAAGGAAACCCCATAAATGTTTGTTAAACCATAAGTGATGATGGTTCCATACCAAGGAACTTTTTCTCTCTATTTTGTGGGTCTCCATTGGAAAATTAGTCATTGAATCCATTGATTATAATGGTATTATGATTATTTTTCCTAGCTATAAATTAATGTGAGAATAGAAACTTCTCAATATATATCTTGTAATTTAGTGTATCTATTTAATAGACACTCTATGAACAATTCATTTCTATCTTGATCATGCACAGATCTTCCAACACAAATAGAAACAACACACACCATTCAAATAAAAATAATAAAATAAATATTAGAATGATTTAAATCTATAATGAGTTGATAAAAAAAATTATTTGGACACTTGAATTTACCAAACCTCCCCAAAAATGGTACCAAAAACTTGATCAGTCTCACTAGAGTCATTACCTCCAACAGAATACTGTATTTTAGAATTGTAATTGTTTCTCATTCCATTTCCAATCTACTAAACTATATAATTCTTCAAGCCTAAGTTTAGTCTCACAATAAAATACACATGATCCTCAATATTTTTATATATCTATTGTTATCTCTTTTCCTTACCAGGAGAATGTACTAACAAACATAAAACACAATTCACTAGGATTAAAATAAATTTACTCAAATAGGGGAATTAGTTCAATTTCAAAGTATGATCTAAAAGGACTCCACCTTTCTCACTAACAAATTAGTCAACGTAATTGGTTCACAATTCATTATAAAATTACTAAATCTTTATGGTCAAGTTTATTAATTAAACCTAGGTTGATAAAAAAACTCTTGATCAAATAATTTTGCTTCCTTATGTTCAATAGATTCGATCATTATAGATATACACAAATTTGAGGCACTTATAATATCTAAATTTGATCAATATCCTGGGGGTTCCTCCATCCATACATATATTGGTTAAAGACTTGTAAAGTAATATGATAATTTTAGTTTCCAAACCAATTCATACTAAAAATTAATTTTCCATGAATGAAATTAGTACATTATATATCCACACAACCTTTTATTCTTGATATTTTTCCCCTTAAGATAATAAACCATTCATGGTGGTGAAGAACTATATCACATGTGGGGGGATCATTTTGAGAGTAAATTTAGGGAAATAATGAACAAGAAAAATATAATCACAATTAAATAAAAAATCTTACCTAAACTAATGGTTGAAACATTAAATATAAATCTTTTTTATTTTAAAAATATAAAATAACTTTAAAATACTAAATTAATTCGTAATGTGTGACAAAATTATTCCTCCCAAAAACTCAATCAAAATTTCCATTTATAGACACACTATTAATCATGATGTAATAGTTATCATCATAGATTGAACAATCACAAATCATAAAAAAGGTTCATATTTAATATCCTCAATTACATATGTAATAGTAATGAACAATTATGGTTTTAATGATTTATCTACTCATTTAAAACTTTGAATCCCCCAAATATCAAGGAGTGGAATCTCCATAAATCAACTTATATCTAATATCATTCTTCAATTACAAATGGAATATAGTGTGAATGGGGGACTAACTATGAAATTATTATTCATAATTTTACTATCTCAAATATCTCTATCATCTAATCGAACAACTACCATTGGAACTAAAATGGTCTCCTATAAGTTACTCCCAAGTAAGTTTGGCCAGAGATCCCATTGTGTTGAAATTATACCCTTCACGATGTAATATTTTCTTATATATTCTCTAGGATATTTAAGGTGGCCTTATATATTAATTCATATCTACTAATTTACCCTTACATATTATCCAATTGTTCTGTGGAAAATGAATAAAGAATTATGTATCAGGAGTTCTTGTTAATTGACCATTATATATTTACTCTATGACTCTGATAACCATCACTCATTCATTTGCATAGTCTGATACCATTACATTTACATCTTGGTAGAATTTATATATTACCTTTCTATGGGTAGACTCTTACATTGACCCCCTCGCACCATGAAAAGACTTGTCTTAATGTGACAGGTCTTCAATTATTCTAAAATTCCCTAGAAAGTATCCAATTGTTCTTCCAGTCACCAATACTTTAAAAAGCATCAAAATTACACAATATTAAGAATAATTAAATATATTAATTCGTGAAAACCATGTTGGAAATACATTCACATTTAACTTGTATCAAAATTTAACTCATGTATTATAAACTCTAATATCTCATGATTGATTTTGGACAATAAAATTATCTTGAATGAATATCATTCCACAAGTCAAGAATAAATTTATTCTTACATATAAATTCAATTGAATTTAATGAGATTATAAATACAATTATTTTTTCTATCTAGGGCCATTTTTCAATGAAAATATATGAAACTTACCTGAATTACAAGATTAGAATATAGAAACACATCAAGGAACCCATAGAGAAAGAAGTTAGTGTAGAAAATGCAACAACATTCCTATAAATTATGCTATGTAATATTATCCCTTTATGAAACAATATCTCATAAAGTGGGGTTATTGTTCCTAAATAAGGTAAATTCCTATAGAGTGGGTGTGAATTAAGGTATATTGATTTCTCCAGTTGACCCTCACTAATGATCTTATTCCACTATTAGTAGGAAAACCTCTCTACTTACATGAAAATAATTTAAAGAGAACAAAATTAATTTTACTTAGTTTACCTTCACTAGGATATGTACAAGTAGAATACAACAAAGTTGTGCTAATATACCAAATTCACTAAGCAGACTAATTTTTTCAGAACAATTTAGAGAATCTACACTAGCCCTCTAGGTTTACAACCCTCATAAAGTAGTTAAATAATTGCTATTAAACTCTTACGAAGATCAATTCTCCTTTAATAAAAATGGTTTTGATCATTATGAACAAATAATTAGATATACAATCTATGATGTATCAATTTCCTTCTTTATCCAAATGATGAAACTCCTTGATCTTCTAGTAATATAGACTCATGTATATTCCTTATTTATTATATTTTCCTTCAGCTATGAATCTATAATTCATAAAACTATGATTTAAAATCCTTATTCCATTTATTAGATAAATATATCTCTTAAATATTGATATAATTTTCAATTTTACCTTTTAATTTATCTTTAATCCACCATGTTCGGGATAAGATATTTATTCCAAAACATATCTTTACCTTTAAGTAAACATTAAAAAATTCAATTCACAAAAAATCCTAAAAAATATGAAATTTTAATTGTGGATATTTTTACTAACATGAAAAAATTTTGATGTACCTTACAATATCATTATTCAACACCATTCTTCAATAAAAAATTAAAATTCACACTATTTCCAATTTTACATCACTACATAATTACTTCCTTTATTGTGAAAATCCCTTAACCTTTAAGTTTCTTAGGTTAGTCCCCTACATTTGTGGCATGATGTAATAATAAGAAACACCATTGACTTATCCCTTCATGGTATGATCCTTTTTCCGTGGTGTAAAACACATCTTTTAAGAAGACCCTCATATACGAACTCAAACTATTTTACGATGAACTACCATGGTGTGATTTCTCTCAAATATCTAGAGAAATTTTTAATGATAATCAATGGGGTCACCTTCAAAAAGTGGACCATAGTTCTCAATACAAACCTCTAGAATAGATTAATCTGGAGTAGCTTAATTGTGGTGATATAATTCATTGTAGTGTGATATATTATTAGTTAATACTCCATAGGTTCAATTTATATCTATATAGTCTAGAATAATTCTTATATAGTTTCTGATTTAATCTTTCATAGATCTATTTTAACACAGTTACACTCCTTATATAAAAATCACCCTTTCATCCATAGAACTTTAATTTGACATGAAACCAAATACAGTGTAATTCGTATATTTGTGGAATGATTACTATCTTATAGACAAAATGACTCTGTTTTTCTAACTCCTTCTAAATCATCTCTAAATTCCTTGGTATTAATTATTTATAACCCATTAAACCTTTTGAATGCTTTACATAATATTTTTCAAAAAAATAATAACCAAAAAATATTTAAAATTATTTTTTATGACATTCTCTCCCTTTCGGTATATTGAAAAATCTTCAACATATCCAAAAAATACCTATATTAATCCTTCAACACTAATCAATACGTTGAAACCAATTTCCTTTATATAGTTTATCAATGATTCTCCAATCATTTTCTCTGAGAATACATGAGTCAATCTTGTTGATGGAAATAAGAGTTAAATAAAAACTTTCTATTGAATGCACTTCCAAGATCATCATGATCTTCAAAATTTATCAAACAACTTTTACCCTTGAATATACCTTTAAATACTCTCCCTTATTCTAATCATTTGGCATGGGACAGTTCCAACTTTGTAAACAATGGATAAAAATTTCAACCATCTCCCATATCTCTAAATAATAAAAAAACTTCTCTCCCTTTTTCAATGAACCAAAATTTAACTTCTCTAAAAAAATTTAAAAAAAGGGTTATAAATAGAAATAATTTATTCATTATAAACATCACACATTTCCTTATATATAAAATTTCATAGAGTAGTAGGGGTATTTTATACACACTATCTAGTTAGATAGAGATGGTCAGACACTATTTTCTAATCAATTCCTTTAAAAACCATTTTTGGGTATTGTAATAATAATGGCATTCACAAATTGAATTTTTATAGACACATACTACAACATCACTTGAGTTTGTTCAACCTTATACTTGATGAGGTGATAATTTATATTGATTTGGATTATCCTTGTGGAATGGAAATAATTTTTATAAATATTATAATCACTCAAGTTATCATGATTTATAGAAATAATATATTTCATATCAACTCCAATAACCTTAAGATGTTTCTTATTCCATATAAATTGAGTATATACACTAAAATTGCCTAGTTAAATTTATAAATCCCAATAACTCCTATTGTGAACTATCACTATAAAATAGTATAAAATCTATAATATATTTGATAAAAAATAGAAACATT
Source organism: Viscum album (assembly GCA_963277665.1). Taxonomy (NCBI): domain Eukaryota; kingdom Viridiplantae; phylum Streptophyta; class Magnoliopsida; order Santalales; family Viscaceae; genus Viscum; species Viscum album. Next base: position 254,045,349 of record OY728143.1, on the reverse strand, counting down.
TTCACTAATAGAAAAGTGTAATTATTTGGGATTTATTTTATATTGTTTGTCTTGAAAAGTATAAAACACAAATATGGATTATGTAGTTATCGAATATAATTGGATTCCAATGATTTACCTATATTTCATTGCATAAACTTTTTTCCATCATCATCCCTTGTTAATGTTATCCAACTATCAGTTGATGTTGTCATATCCTTGGTATTTTTGATTCAATATATTTTGAGTTCCTTATTGGTATACTTATATAGTGAAAAAATGTTTCATGATATCTTTTGAACACTTTCAAACCAAGGAAAAATTGTTAACTCGCAAATCAAATTCATCTCAAACTTTCACCTCATGAATTTTTCAAACCACTTGTAGTGTGATTCATTATATCCTTAAAATATTATATCATAAACATTAATTATCTACATCATCCCCCATTTTATAACTCTCCATTCTGATTTATTGATTTTGATCAACTCCTTCCCATTGTAATCCAAGCATTCTCAATTTTCGATTAAGTATATAATACCAATCCCTTTTGTGATTTCTTCATCTCATGAAATGCCTTCTTTTACTGGAACACATTTTTATCATCTTCATAAATTATTAACTATATATTTGTTCAATATTTACCTCTTCATAAAATATCCATTAAGGAATACTAATTTAGCATCTATTCAGAGCACCTTGAATATCCTTTTCACTGCAATGGACATAAAAAGTCGGATCTTCATTTATCATTCCTTAAGAGTAAATGTGTCATCTACATCATACCATTAAATTTTATAATATACCTTACACACCATTCATTCATAATTCTAAATACATTTCCATGTTTATTACATTTTTTATGTAATACCCATCTAGTTTTGATGATATTTTTTTCATCCATCCTTAGAGTAATTTCCTATATTTTATTCTTGTCAATTTATCCAATATCTTCATGCATAAACTTGATCAAATTTTTATCCTTAACCACATCCTTAAAATCCATTAGCTCTAAGTGATATGGGAATGATGTTTCTATAGATTCTTCATTCTTTAAGATTTCACTGGAGTTATTTCTTTATTGATTTAATTATTGTATCATGTGTTTTTTTTAACTACTAGCATTAACTCATTGACCTAATAATTAGTATCTAAATGGATTTATAGGATTCAATTAACATATAATAGATAAAAGTAAAGTGGTTATGATCCCAAGCCCAAGATCACCATGTATATATGATATGAAATTGTGCATAATATTGTAAATTATGAGTACTATGAATCTGGAATACCTTACACTGAAGTTGTGGTTTTCTATTATAGCCAAATTATCACCTTTGGATGGGTTTTATAGATATTTCCAAAGTGGTAACAAAAAGGTATCCCAAATCCAAATTTATCCACATTTATCACCTATATATTTAATCATTTGAATTGGATCCACCAACAACCATGATGTTTTAGTGCCTTGTAGGTCTAATGAGGATGATTAAGAGTGATATAAGTAAGGGAGCTTTAGACCACATAAATTTTTCGCACATCACATTTCCATTGAATGGAAGATGGATCTTTATAGAGCCCTTGAGTATTTTACTCTAGTTTTTGTGTATTAACTCTTTCATTACACTACATGAGTTAATATATTTTTCAATACAAGCATCATATGAATTAACCTCCCTTTGTATTTCACCTTATGTAAAAATATTTTATTAATATCTTAAACATGGAATAGAATGATAAAAAAATTATGATTATCATTTGTAGCTTATATATTCCATATGTGAGACAACTTGGGACCCATTCCCAGATCTAGTGTTAAAAACATATTCATTGTATACTAGATTTGATAGCAACTAAAATCACCCAATTTTATCCATCTATAATTACAATATCTATATCCAATATTGAGTGACCAATATACCCAAGACATTTTATAATTGGAATTTTATAGAATTAGGAAAAATGATTTACATAAAAAAACTTGTGTATTTATCTTCAAATATTAATTTTTCCTATTATAGCCAAATTATATTTTTTTATAATAATACTATAACATCTCCCAAAAAATTATCCACACATGACACCCTTATAAAAAAATATTACATAATATCATTCTTCATAACCAATGGAAAATGGAAACTTAACAAAGGGTGGGATTAAATTCTTAGTAAGGGTAAACATGATATATATCAATCAAGGATTATATGTATGTATAAGATAAGTATAAGGGGTGTGAAATCATGATCATAACTTATGATGTTCATACCTAATTAGTTATGAATCATGGAATAAAGTTTTTATGTTTTAAAATATATTAGGAATAAGAGTGATGAATTATCATTAATAAATCATGAGCCATAACAGCATATCATCAGCATTAGAACATGTCCTCAGGATTGTGAGTCACCATCTTAAGAATATAAAATCTTTTAATTAGTCAAGTATTTCTTCCAATACTATCATAGTGGATTGGGTTAACTCACTATCACATCATTACCTTAGTAATGGTTCACTCTTAAGACTATCATAGTGGACATAGTCCCTTAAAAATGGGATTCTCCCTATTATAGTACTTATTATATTAGGATATTTCCATATTCCCCCAATACATTGAAGGTGAATATAATTTTGGTCCCACCCTTAACAAAATTAAAACCAAACATATGAATGAAAAAAGATCATAAAACGTTCATTATATCATCATAGCATAACCCATTGAAAATAAATGGGTTTTTCAAATATCACATCATCACATAATCATAATCCATATAGATAAAAGAAGTGAATGATATAATAAAATAATTCATTATATCATTATAGATAAATTAAACTATTAGAAAGAAATAGACTTCATAAAACCATCCTAAGAACAAAATAATCATAATTCATCTAGAAATGTGGATGGAATCATAAGAGTATATTTTCAATGAATTATAATAATCCTTAAAGTATGTTTACAAACATGAAAAACACTTTCAATATAGAATTTGATCATTTCTTTGAAAACATGAAATTTCATTTTTCTTTTAGTATCTTTAAAAACAAAAAAAATCCAAAATATTGGGAGAATAATTTTATTTGAAAATAATCATTTAAAATTTTAAATTAAGCTTCAAATCAAAAATTGATCAGGATGGTGGAAAAAAATCATTTTTGTGTTAAACCTTAAAAAGAATATTCCTTACACATTTTTTTGTGAAAAAGTAAAAAGTACCTAGTTTATAAAAATTACTAGATGATATATTTTAAAACATTTAAAATAATTTAAAATAAATTTAAACAAAAATTTAATTATATTGAAAATATTCATTTAATAAATTTTTGAGAACATGGATATGCAGAAGAAAGATTCCAAACCAAAAGGAGAAATAAGGTTTTTTCTTCTTAAAAAAATCCTAGTCTTTTTAAGTACAAAAGAGAGGAAAATGTAAGCAGAAAAAATAAAACAATATTATAATGAAATATATGGGGTTTAAAGGATAAGTATTATATAATTTCCTTCAATGTAAATTTAACACAAACAATTACCATAAGAAATGATATTGTAACATAAATCCCTTACCACATTGGTAATCTATGAATCAAAAACCTCATAAAAGAGATAAACATGGATGGATTTTAAAATCCAAAAAAAAATTAGGAAAATATCATAAAATTAATTTACTGGAAATATATATTCCTTATAAAATAAATAAGTTGTGAATATAGAAAATTCCTCATAGAAATAAAATTCGTAGGAGAAACCCTAACCTCAAGACTTATATTGCATTGTATGAATTAAAAAATAAAATAGAATAAATATATATTTATTATAAATAAATTATATAACCATAATAATATATATTACTATATATCATTACCTTATAATTTCTAATTTTCCTTTTATTTATAATTATCCACTAAAATAATCATTCGGGTGAAAATTGGTCTATTATTCATGCATGTTTCAATTCGATGGTTTCAATAAATAAAATTTGGTCATGGTTTCATAAAATCTAGAATAATAATAATTTCATAATCATAATATTTATTTAGTATATACAATTTTAATATCATCCATATAAGGTGGTGATGAAAAATTAATTATATCACTTCGTGGAGATGACAGTCTATACGTACGCATGAGTGATGTATCCATTTTTCGATTGATGGAATGAAACAAAGATAAAAAATAATTAAAATTTAAAAAATAATTATTATATCATATATGTCATTTATGTTCATTAAATATAACCTTATTACTAACCATGTAAATAACAAATTAAAAACATGGCACATTGTTTCATGGAGGTGGTAGTCTAAAAATACGCACACAACTAAAAAAATTTCCTTTAACCATGATAGAAATGGCCTTTATCCTAAAAAAGCACTGACTACATGAGAGAGGTTAAAATCCCTAGTCTTTTATCAGTTCTAATAAAGGGGTTCTTTATTGGTGCTTAAAAAGTGATAATAAATGGGACCCTTATTATTGATTTAATTTAGCTCTGCTAAAGGAACCATTTATTAGCACTTAAAAAGCACCGATAAAGGGTCATTTATCCGTGCTTATAGAATCACTAACAAAGGAATTTTTATCAGTTATTTTATGACATCTAATAAAATAGACCTTTATCATCACTTCTTTGAGAGCTAAAAACTAGACCTTTGTCAGTGCTTTTAAAATATCTGATAAAGGTCCATACTATAATGTGTTGTAACAGCACACTACAACACCAGAAACACACCAGATATCAATAAAAACAAATCCCAATATAGGATTTAAATTAAATTAAAAACACAAGAAAAAACTATGTTAAATACATTTCAAACATTTTTTTATACAATTACACAAATTTAAATTATTACATCCATTAAAAACATCAACATTCCTTAATATTTTAATCCTGAACCAACTCATGATATTTCTGAACAACCCACCCCTATTCGAGAAAAATAACATACCTGTATGAGAAAACAATTCCTATGTTAGTAATAATATAAAGAAATAAATTAACAGAAATTTTTTATTTTACTAAAATTTATGTCGAATTTAAATAAAAAGACATACTTGGAGTCATACTCATCACACTATGGATTTGATTGAGGTGTGGTTGATTCCTACACATCACAAATGACTTATGGATAATTTTCCTAAAGTATCAAAATAATATGAATTTTTTTGTTTGGTTTTGAGTAGGTCAGTTTTTTTAATAAAATTGATGTCAATTTTAAATAAACACGCAGTTAGTGTCATATCAGTCACAATATGCAATAGATTGAGGTAGGTCTGATTCCAACATGTTCCAAATCACTTATGGATTTTTACCTAAAGTATCAAATCAATCTAAATGTATTTTCATGATTTTTAGTACTTCAATTGTCTTTTTTAATTAAAATGTCATTTAAAACATGAAACATGAACTTTTAAACATATAGATCACATCATGTATAGGTTTGACGTTAGAACAATTCCTACACATCAAAAATGATTTATGAATTAATGACCAAAATTATCAAAAAACTCCAAGGGTGTTTTCTAAGTTTTCAATAATTGAAGCTTTTTAAAGTCAAATGTTCATTTTTAATTGATAATGGGAACATTGAGTCTGTTGTCTTTTTTACTAAAATTAATGTCAATTTAAAATAAAAATAAGTACATGGATTCATACTCATCTCATCGTATTTCACATTGAGGTGCAGATAATTCCTGCATGTCCCAATGTCTCAAACAAATACTAACTGTCAATGTTTCCATGATCTCCATTGAATTTCTTTGTAGAACTTCCAACACTGTGTGAGCAGCTTCGAACAAACCACATCAACTCAAAAAAAATAATCCACCTGTATAAGAAAATAATTATTATGAGTAATATTAAAAATAAATAAATTAAACACAAATATGAAATAATACATTAATTCTATGGATAATGATTTTACTGTTCAAATATCAAGATTACCTATATGATTGATTAGTGGAGGGAACTTGAATGAAAGTGATAAATGTAAAAACTACAAGAATGAAAGGTTTGAGGGAGAATAAGTTTGTGGAATTGTTTGTGTAGAAAGTCATAAAAGTTGGACAGATCACCCCAACTCAAAAAAAAGAATCAACCTATATAATAAAATAATTATTATGTGAGTAATAATAAAAATAAATTAATTAAACATATATATAAAATAATACATTAATTCTATGGAAAATGATTTTATAGATAAAATATCAATTTTCCCTCTATAATTGATTAGAGGTAGCATCATTGCTCTTCCTGCAAAGGTAGTGGAGGTAACTTGAAAGAAACTGATAAATGAACCACTACAGGGGTAAAAAGGTTTTAAGAGAGAAGAATCATGAAAGTTGGATAGAGCAACCCAACTTGAACAAAATAATAGACCTATATAAGAAAAAAATTATTATGTGAGTAATATAAAAAAGAAATAAATTAAAAATAAATATGAAACAATACATTAATTATATGGACAATGATTTTACTGTGAAAACATCAAGATTACCTCTATAATTGGGCAGATTAAGCATCATTGCTCTTCCTGCAAAGGTAGTGGAGGTAACATTAAGTAAAGTGATAAATACACCATTGTAGGGTTGAAAAGGTTTTAAGGTAAAAGAATCATGAAAGTTAGACAGAGCACCCCAACTTGAACAAAATAATCCACCTATATAAGAAAACAATTATTATGTGAGTAATACTAAAAAAACAAATTAAACATAAATATTAAACAATACATTAATTCTATGGGAAATGATTTTAAGGTGAAAACATCAAGATTACCTCTACAATTAAGCATAGGTAGCATCATTTATCTTACTTCAAAGGTAGTGGAGAGAAATTTAATGAAAGTGATAAAGGCAACACTTTAGTGGTGAAAAGGTTTTGAGGGATAAGAAGCATGAAAGTTGGACAAATCACCCCAACTTAAACAAAATAATTCACCTATATAAGAAAACAATTATTATGTGATTAGTACTAAAAAGAAATGAATTAAATATAAATATTAAAAAATACATTAATTATATGGACAATGGTTTTACTATGCCAACATCAATATTACCTCTATGATTGAGCAGAGACAGCATTATTTCTCTTCCTGCAAAGTCATGGCACATTGACAAAATATTCTAAAATAAATGAACTCTAAAAAGAATGACAAAAATTAAATCAATGTTTCATTATATAATTTTTCTGTAAAATAGAGAAAGTATATCATAACATTACCTTTACATATTTCCAAAGGGCTTCCTTCATTATAGTTTTTTCTTCCATCATGTGAAAAATACATTGTCTACATAAGTAGTCAAACATTTAATTTAGATTATGTTAATGCACTAGAGAACATATAATATTATGAAAAAAACATAATATATTAAAAAAACTTTTACAATCTCATTAAACCTCATTCTTTTTTAAAGGTTTCTAGGATTTGGTTCTTCTATCAAAAATCAAAATCCCCCCTTGGTGATCCCCTCTAATGTAAAATAAATTTTCTATATTGGGACCGACATTAACTAATTATTATTTCTCAATGAAAGGGTTGTCCTTGATTAAATTTTCATCTGACGCAACATTTTTTTAGTCATCAGTAGGATAATTGACCAATTATTGTTTTTTAGATCAGAGACATAAAATACTTTAACTACTTGTGATGTCATTATGAACGTCTCATCTTTTTTCCCTTATACACTAAAATTCACCTTCACAAATACCATTTCATCAAATTTTACTCCATTTATATTGTCAACCCATTTTCAATGGAAAAGATACACTTGAAATATTGTATAATCCAACTTATATATCTCTTCGATAATGAAAAAATATAACATATTTTCATAAATTGGATTTCAATCCTTGGAACCAGATATGTGCAGTGTATTATCCATAAGTGTAACAACATTATTTTTCATTGTACTGAAGTCATCATATTCTTTTTTATAAAATGTATAACCATTTATTACTAAACCAGTGTAAGATATAACATTTTCATTTGGTCCTATAGAGAAAAATTGAAGTTTTTCAGCAATTGAATTTATATTTTTAGATAACTCTTTATAAATTTGTTCTATGAACTATCCTATAAACTATTGATTATGTTTATTTGATATCCATCCTTCAACCCTTGATGGATTAAAATCTAAAATAATTTCTTTGTGGGCTTTGATGTATCGATCAACATATTCACTATTATATAATATGTAAAGATATTGTTGCTCACGCTCTGTTAAGGTAATGGTAACAACATCTCTTCTAGAAATTCCTTCACTCATAAGGTGTTCACCGTAACAGGACTTTAGGAGACTTATGATTTCAACATCTGATAGTTAATTATAAAAAAATAAATATCTTCTTCAACAATATATCATTCTACATTACAACCTTCTGTCTAACTTCAATTCTTGACGTAACCTTTCAAAATCATCATATACTATTCAATGGGGTAAATCCATCTGTAATAGACAAGACCACATACTTGAACCTCTTGGACCAAGTAAACCATCAGGTGGACCATTATGTCAAATATTTATGGTGGGAAGAACATATCTAATTCATATAATATGACTTAAATCTCCTTATTCATGATGGGAAACATTACCGAGTCTACAACTTTACTACATATGGATTTGAAAAAGAAGTAGGGTCTGGTTAATATATGTTGTAAATTTTGAGGTATAATGCAATATAAATCAACATGAATTAAAATTTTCATCAAAACATGAAATTCATGTGATTTTAGTTCTTGTAACTTCTAATTAGTCATTGATATGACATCTTGTGATTTGATGAATACACCTCATGGAACTTTTACACCAGTAAGAAAAAGGAACATTTTCACTTTTTCCTATCTGGATAAAGTGTAAGCTACTGGAGGAACAAAATTCTACCTTTTACCATTCATCAGTTCCAACTCTTCCCTTATCCCCATTTCAATCAAGTCCAACCTAGCCTTGATTCCATATTTTTCTTTTTCATGAATATTTAGTAGTATGCCAATAACACTATCAAATTCAACTTTTTCTACATGCATGACATCAATAAAATGTCTAAAATAAAAAAAATTCCAATAAAGTAATTCAAAAAAAATGATCTCTTCTTACAACCTAATTTTTTAGGGTTTTTATAAAATGGTTTACTGAAAAAAAGTGTCAATCTATGCTACTTTTTCATAGCTAATCACCCATTTTGGGAGATAGTGTTGCACCTTGTTTGATATTCCCATCAAATATTGTCATCTAGGATCTGTATTTATGTTGTTGGGGTAAAAATTTATGATTTCCTAAAAAAGTAGTCTTTGAATAATGTTTCAACTGAACTGAGTTTGTGTTTTTTTCATAAATCAGACACCCCAACATTCCTTTAATGCTATATCCTGATAAATTTTCATAAGCGGGGAAGACATTTATCATTTCGTAAAACATGGAACTCAATGTGAATTCTTCAATTCTATGATAATCATAAATTTCAAGACCTGTATTCCACATCAATTTCAGATATTGGATCGATGGAAAAAATAGACATCAAAATCATTATGAGGTTGCTTTGGTCTGGATATAAAAAGAGACAACATAACGTATTTTATGTTCATGCATAACCATGGTGGAAAGTTATAATTTACCAACATTAGGGGCCATGTAATATGAGTAATAATTTTTACCCCAAAATAATTTATTCCATATGTATATAACACAACACTGAATTTTCTCAACTTCTCTCCAAATTCAGAAAAATTGTAATCAATTTTCTTCCACTAAGGAGAATCTACTCGATGACATAGGTTCCCATATTTTATTATTGTATATGCATTCCATGTTAATTGTATTGAGATTTCTTGACATCCATATAGTCTTCTAAACTGTGTAATGATAGGAAATTACCATACATATTTCAAATTACTTGATAAATTTTTTTGTATTGATCTACGCTATACTTAGGGGATTTTATTAGTGATTCATGGTCCTTGAGAAACAATATGCAATCATTTAGACAAGCGTGTATTTTTTTAGAGATCATTACCATTTAATTTAACATTAATTTATAATCATATGTTTGGAATGGTAGTTTATTTTCTTTTGGTGGCATATATTTCAGAAGACTAAGCTGTTTTGTAAAGCTGGTGTCACTCCATCCACTTCCAGCTTTCAAATTATATAACTTCAATACAGCTAACATTTTTGTGTATTTAGTAAAACTAGTATACAATGGTTTCTTGGAAAAACTATTTAACTCCTAAAATAAATTTGTATAATCATGAAGTTCATCTTTAATTACCATTTTCATTTCTTCCATGCAATCTCCATCATCCTTTACAAAGGTATTCATATCAAATGATTCATAAACCACACTATCATCCCAATCAATGTCCACATTAAATTTTTTCCAATTTTTAGTCTAACATTTATAGAATAGATCTATTTTGTGATAAATAAAATGTTCTTCCAACTCTTCCAGACTAATTTTTCTGGAATAACAACAACGTAAACATGGATAGAGGATTTTTGAAGGGTCATCTGCAAACTCTCTTGAAAACTTGATGAACTCTTTAACACCATATTCATATTCATTTCTCAAATGATTAACATGAATCCATTTTCAGTTCATATCCATCCTTTTGGGTTCATAAAAGATTAATTTTATACAATATATGAATAAATACACATAAGATATTCATTATCAAATTTAAAAGTTATAAACAATTCTAATAAGGGAAATTCGACATTTGATTGTTTCAAATAATTTCAGTATGTTGAAGAAAATGGGTAATTGAATTTAAGAAAATAATTATCCCATATAAAATCATTCTTAAATTCCCTAGACAAATGAAAATATAATATGTACAATTAAGGAGTAATAAGAAACTCAGATATGATAAACAAGAATAATAAACTCTCATTCAATCAACTAGAGGATATAAAAATTTATTTGAACAAGTGGTGTAACTACCTAAGGAATTATTATGTTTAAAATAAATGGTATATAAATATTTGAAACCATATCAAGAATCTTGGGATGTCATATCACCATACCAACCCATCCCAAGGAAATTCAAGGTGTTCCAACTAGATGTAAAATTATCATTTACTAATGGATTTCATGAATAGGAAGTTTACATCAAACAAACATATAGATTTATCATTCTTTAATATGAGAATAATTTTTATAAATTAACAAAGGTGATGTATGAATTGAAACAAGAACTAAGATCTTAGTATTGAAGGTTAGATGAATTATTAAATAAAATTTAATTTAAAAATTATGAATTCATCATAGTCATTACATAAAAAATAATTTTATGGATAGATTGAAAGTGTTTATCAATGTGGATGGCATAATATTTAGAGTTCCAAGAGATGAATGATGATAATAATTTTCTACATTAACAATGACCAGTGTTTAAATGTTGATGATTAGTATGTTGAAATTATCCTTAGTTTATAGGCGACTCATGGAATTCTTGGGATATTTATTTCCCAATCCACGTATATGAGGGAAGTGTTTTATAGATTTAAAAAGGAATGTTTAAAACCCATGTTGAAACCCATTTAAATTGAATAAAATTTTCAAATATTGTGGATAGAATTTTAATCTATATCATGGAGTGTGGGAGAGTTATATGAAAACTTTTTTGATAGTAAACATTTTTGACATACTATTTTTCTACATTTTATATATCTAGGTATCAAAGTGATTCCACAAAAATCCACTTGTTATTAGTTAAATAAATACTCAAAAAGGGGGACAAATTCTTGAAAATCTAAATTTCTGAGCAAGAAATTATAAAGTATTATAGTGGTATATAGGTCTCAAAAATGGTATAACTAGAAAGGGGTAATCTCAAAATGATATTATTTTTTAAATTATTGATAGAGGGGAGTAGGGTGATGATGAAAATTTATAATGTAGTTGTAAAATAGTACATAGGATCGTGCTATAATATTTCATATATTATAATTAAAAAGGATTTATAAAAAATTTTGTATTAATCTAAAGAGGAAGAAAAATAAAAAATATTTTTTTAAAGTGTAGAAACATAGAAAGATGGATTATTGATAAAAGGTACAACACATTTAACAAAAGATATATTTTCCAAAACAAACCCAAGACAACCATATAACAAACACCTGATCTGGCCCATGATATTTTCCAAGGGACATTCTTAATCCCCCTCAATTTGGAAACAAGCACCATGGCAAGAAAAACAACATAGTGGGAATGATTTGGCCCAAAAAATAAATAAAACTTGTAAAAATAAAATTTAAATAAAAACTTCAATGATGCATACATATATTGGATCCCCACACCAACCCATATTAGTAGAAAAAATAAGATATGAATGAGTATAATATAACATAAATCCCACAACCTACCTTCAACACCCTCACACACGAAATCCCCAATATAAATTTCTAAAATGTCACATGTATAGAATACCATTGATAAAATAAATAATGAAAAATATCTATGATTGATTTGGGTGATCAATTTGGGAAATGTAAACAAAATAAAATAACTAACTAAACTCCATGTGACACAATGTGTCACTATAGAGTCTAGAAACAATAAACCCTCCAGGAGCGATCAATAGTTGAATCAAAATTGGAAATTGAGAAAATCGAAAGTCCTACCTCGCTAGTATACAATCACCAGACCAAAAATAAAAACATCATAAAAGAATAAATCAGAAAAGAAACCAAAAATACACAAATAAAATCGGAAGGTCTACCTCGCTAGGTTGAAGAAAATATGAAACCCTCTTCAGAAACCCTAACTTCAATAGAACATTGGACGTAAGAGGAGATGTTTGAGAGGCATTAGAGTGGTGTGATTCGAGGTTCGATTCATCAAGGAGGAGAACCGGTAGTAGGAGGCTTCCCTGTAAATCTTCTGATATCATGAAGGTTTCATAAATGGTTAGGGTTTTTTAATTAGATCGAGACACTTTTATCAGTTTTTTTAGCGCTGATAAAGGTAGGTCGTTATCAACGCTAAAAAAGCACTGATAAAATCAATCTTTATCAGTGTTAAAATTATAGAGCTAATAAATTTTAATTTTATTAGTTCTTTTTTTACCGCTAATAAAGCCTTATATTATCAGCATGAAAAAAGCATTGATAAAGATGCTTTTATCAACGCTTATTACTTAAGCACTCGTAAAGGATTTATAATTATAATTATAAATTAAAAAATTCTACATATATATATATAATAAATATATATATATATATATTTTTAAATATAGTAAATATATTACATATTAAATATATTTATTATAATTTTATAATTATTTATTTGTAATTATAAAAATATTTCTAAAAAATAATATTTATGTCATTATTTATATTTATATAATTATGCATATATATTTATTAAATATATATAAATTTAGTAAATTTATTCATTATTTAAGTAAATTTATTATAAATTTAATGATTATTTAAATATATATAATTATATAAATACTTTAAAAAATATTAAATTATTTATAATTATAAATGTATAATTGTATAAATATAGTAAATGTACATTTATAAATATTGTTTTATAAATATATTTTTAATTATTAATGAATATCTAATTTTAAGTGCATACATATATGTTAAAAATGAGTGAAATTGAATAAATTAAGAATAGTAACACATTAATAATATTGAAAAACTGGAACAGTTTTATGTATGTTCATTATATATAAAAGTCCATTAATTACGTATATATGAAATCAATATAACATAGATTTTATCTATGTTAAATTGAAAAATCAAATAACATTCAATTATATATCTATCCCTATGCAATTAGTCAATTTTTTTAATTCATATTTATTTTTAATGATAAACCATTATTAAATAAATATATGACTATTTAATATAAATCATATAAATATTTTGTAATATATAAATCATATTTATATAAATTAATATATATATATATATATATTAATATATACACTTTAATAACATTAATTATCATAATTATCTAATTAATAAAATGATTAATATTTAATAAGGTATAATCAATTTATTCATTTTTATCAATAATTATTTAGTTAATAAAATTTGTAATATTTTTTAATAAAATCCTTTTTATTTTTTTTATTTTTTTAATTATTTCATTTTAATTATTCATACCTTTATGAGTGCTAAAAAAGTGTTGATGAAAGAAATATTTATCAACGCTAAAAATAAAGCACTAATAAAAAATACCCTTAATAAGTGATAAAACTGGTAAAAGGTTAAATTTATCAGTAATTTCCTTAGTTATAATAAATATACCATTTATCAGCATATTTTTCTTATGCCAATAAGTAATAGAACTGTTAAACCTAGTTTTATAGTAGTGGCATGAACGACATCATCATTTTCCAATAGATGGGAAGGTAAAAAATCTAGATAAAATATTATAATTACAAAATAATAATTATTTCATAAATAAAATGCATAAATATAAAATTAATGATAATAACCATCCATGAGAATCAGTGTTTGAAAATTAGATACATCACTTTATGGAAACGGTAGTTCATATGTACGCATGAGCAATGATTTCATTTCCCATTGGGATGGAAATGAGATGAAAAGGGTTGTTCCATGAACATAATAAAATTTCATCATATATAATTTACTATTTTTATTATATCTACATGTTAATAGAATATATAGAGGAGGTAGATTAATAAATAAACATGGAATCACTCAATTAAGAGTTATACCTCTACTTTGGAAAACCTCCATTAGCTTACACCTTTACCCTTCAAAGTTTTGTCTTCTGGTGAGATCATGGATTATATAATTTTTGGATAGAAATTATAAATGTATTTGGTAAAGTATTGTATAAAATAAAGTGATCAAAAACTTTTAATAAGTGGGTAGAGGAGGTTCCCTTTTATAAATGAGGTGGATAGAAATCATGTAAATACTTGAAATGTTAATATATAATATGTCTCTAATTCATTTGAAATGGATAAAATTTTAATTATATTAGAATATCATGAGTATTAGGTATATTTATAATCAAATAATCTATTTTATATAGTTTTAGGTGTCATTTTAAACCTTATCTTTTAGTTTAACCCTCTCGTTAACCCTATTTAACTTTAACAAGATTAATAAATTTTTCACAATTTAAGGATCATGAAAGAAATTTTAAAAATTTAAAGAATAAAATACCTAAACCATGAATTATAGGCTCAAATATTTATAATCCAATTGATTCAATATATGATTTTTATAATTTTATAATTATTTAAAATAATTTTCAAGAATTAAGACCATTTAAGGTCATTTTAAGGACTATTCACATATCATGAATTTAAATGGATCAAGAAAATAATTCAATTTGAAAATAAAATCATTAAACAAAAATTATAAACTATAATTATACATGAAATATTTTTTATAACATAATTCATCCAAAAATTATTACTTTTAATGTTTTTAAATCCATTTACATGATTTTTCAACATCCTTCACAAGCGTTGTATCGACATTATGTAAGTGTTCAAGGTAATTGAATTATAACTAAAAATTATAAATGTATTTTTATCATAAAAATAATTTATTTATATTAAAAAAATATTTATAATTCCACATATCCACTTTTTATCCATATGAAAACATATTAGAGATGTTAAAATAAAGAGTGACATTTTTTAGTATTTCATAACTTAAAATAATATAATGGTTATAATCAAATTCAAGTGGAAAAATGTCATATTTTTTATTTTAGAATTTAAATGGTATAATTACACACACAAAATGAAATAAATACAAGTATTTTTTTTATTTTGAGACCTTATCCCATAGTTTTATCCTTAATTAACCTATTTTATCCATTATAGAGGTAATAAATTTTTCCCATAGTTACTATTCATTATGTAAATTACTATGGAACTAATTAGATTATGTTTAATTAAATTTATAATATTTTTATTAAAAACTAAACAAAAAATAAAATAGAATATTTAATTTTTTTTATTAAAATAACATAAATGACAGTTTTTCAAAAACTGACATTTTTCACTATCCACTGAAAATACAATCTATTCAGAAATAAACCAAAAAATAATTATAAGACTATTACCAATGATTTTTTAAAAATTTATATCCATTTTTTCATATAAAATTTATAAATTTTGAATAAATTAATTATAATATACATGCAAAAAAATAAAAAAAAACATTTTTTAATTAAATATATTTTTGAAGCATATAATGAATTCATTATCATTACATAACTAATATATATAATTAAATGAATGATAATTCATTAAATTAGATATATTATCTAGTTATTTATTTATAAAAAATTAAAAAAAATAATTAATTTAATCTATTAGGATCAAAATACATTCCACGAGTAAAAACATTCTTATAAAAAATATATCGTTTACCATAAAAGTATTTCATATTAATTTCCAATTAATTATAAATAATTCTATGATTTATTATTCATTTTATTAAGTAAAAAATTATATATATTTTGTGATATTATTATTATTATTCATACCTTTCGTAACAATGTCTAGGTGAAATGGTCGTATTTAAATAAAATTATTTCTATAGTATATCATGGTTCGTTTAAGCTCGGAATTATGTGTATCACAATATACGAAACAAATCAAATCTATTAAATATAAATATATTATGAAATTGAGGGTTGTTACATTCTACCCCCTTAAATTAATTTAATTATACTAATTTTTATCTTGTTTCTGAGTACATAGAGACTAAAACATTTTCAAAATCAATTCCATGGAGTGGAAAATAAAAATTACCTAAGTGAAAAGAAATAAATTTTGATATGCATCGATCACATTTCCTATTAAAAAGGACTTTAATTCATATTTCAATACTAGGAAAACTATCATTTACAAGATATCTATTAAACCATGTGTGCATTATAAAACTCATAATAGTGAATAGGTTTCAAAAATCATACCTTGATAGCTAAGTGATATTTTACACATATAACTCAATAGATTTATCTTCCTCTTACTTGATTTTGAGTAATTATTTTACCATTAAGATAAAAAAATGTGAAAAATATACATACATGATTTCTTTTATCAATTTCATCCTTTGGTTGTGTTTCGAGCAATTTTCCTCCTCTACTTGATGATAAATAACCATGATGAATTTTTCATACCCGGAGCATTAATTTTAACTTTTATTAGATCACATGATCCAGAAAATAATGAAAATTTATTCCTCATGTCTCTAGATATTTACAATAACAAAAATGGTTAGAACAAGTTAAGATAATAATTAAGATAAATAAACCTTCATGTTAAGAAATAATATATTGTTCTTCAAAACCTCAATAATGACACCCAAAGTTTGACCTTAGTCATCACATAAATAACTAACCTTAAAACTCTTGAAAATATTACTAACTAAATTTAAAACCTATAAAAATATTTGATCACATATTTTTCCATCATCAACTTAACATTTATCACCTAATAACATTAATCACTCATAAAATCACATACCAAAAAATTAATATATCCTAATCATATATTCTCCAAAATATAAAACAAATTCCCATAACAACTTGAATAACCATAAAGACACAATAAAACCATATATGGTGTTAAGATATTAATTGATCTTTATTCCTTAAATAAGTTCACATAATAGCCTTAATTTTATTTTTATTGTTCCCAATAAAGTGAGATTCTTCAAAAATAATTTTAATCACTTAGTCACTAAAACAATTTTTAATCCCATATATTCCAAAAATATGATAACCCTTTATTCCCATTAGCCATGATTACCTCATTATTAATGAATGTATTAACATTAAATATTATTTCATAATTTCAAATTATACTCCCAATAACTTTATTTCTAAAAAAATTCAAAATAAATCACTTTTTAAACCTGAGGTTCACATATACATCAATTATATATTAAAACTTAATAAGTATTTCCCAAAATATCTTCAATCGCTTAAAAACCCCATAACATAAAACCTAAAAAGGGTATTTATTTATTAAAACATCGAATAATATTTAAAAATATCAACCCATAATGGTATCTTTAACTCTTAAATTATCCTTATATAATAACAATATAGCCTATAAATCTATCTAAACCCTTCTCTAATACCAACTGAGATAGCCTAAGAACCGTACACCTGGATTTGGTGCTAAAAACATGTTCTTTACATATTGGATTTTATATCAACTGAAATAACCCAATTTTCACCATCCATAATTATAATATCTATATCAAATATTGAGTCTATTACATACCCAATACCTTTTAGGTTTATATTTCTAGAAAATTTGGAAAAAAACTTTACATAAAAAACCCACGCCTTTCTCCCAAAATGGGTATTTGTCCCTTATTCCCATATTTTCTTATTTTATAAGAAGATATCAACATATCCCGGATAATTATCCACACATAATATCCTTCCATACCAATCTTACATAATATCATTATTCATAACATGGGAAAAAGGAAATATAATAAAGGGTGATCTGAGGTTCTTAGTAAGGGAGAACACGATAGATATCAATTAATGATCATATGAAAGAAAAATATAAAAAAAGGTATGAGAACATTATCATAACTTATTATGTTCATGCCTAATCAGTTATGATTTATGTAATAAAACTTTATCATTTCAAAAGACATGATTCATAAGAGTGAATAATCATTATTAATAAATCATGAGTCATGTCAGTATATAATAAGCATTATAACATGGAATAGGAATTGTATAGCACAATCATAAGAATAGAAAATCATTTCATTATTCAAGGGTCACTTAATTATATCATAGAGGATTGGGTTCACTCCCCTTTCTATTATTTCCTTAGCCAGGGTTCACTTCCAAGACTATAGTAATGTATAAATTCCATTACTGAATGGGGTTAACTCCCCATTCCAGAATATATTATCTCATGATATATCCTTCTTTACCCAATGCATTGGAGGGATATTGAATTTCAGGACCACCCATCACATAATTAAATACATACATTTTACATCAATATAATACAATATTAATCAAATTATTATAGCATAGACCATGTAAAATAAATGATTTTGGTAAAAATATCATCATCACATTATCATAATCTATCCAGAGAAAGGAATTGGATGGTATCATGAAATCATTCATTGTATCATCATAGATTACTTAACCTATGGGAAATAAATAGGTTTCATGATATAATCCTAATATAAAAATCATCATAATTCATCCAAAATAGTAGATATAATCATATGATCATATCCCCACTAAAGCATAATAATCCTTAAAGTATGTTTAAATAGATAAAGAATACCTTTAAAATATCATTTAAAAAATTCTTTAAAAACATGTAAAATGTATTTTCCTTTCAGTATATTTAAAAACTAAAAAATTCCATAATATTGAGAAAAAAAATTTATTTTAAAATAAACATGGAAACTTATTGGGTAATCTTAAAATAAATTAGTGGTCATGACATTGGGAAAATTTGGTCATGCGATAAAGTTTAAAACAGAGTTTCCTTTCACATTTTTGGTAAAATGTAAAAAGTAACATGTTAAAAAAATAGAAATAATATAGATTTTAAAACATTGTAAATAATTCCAAATATAATCAAAAAAAATTAAAAAATCACTTGATTATATTGAAAACATTGTTTAAAAATATTATAGAAAACATGGATATGAAGGTGAGATCTTCCCGACCAAAATGAGAAATAAGATCTATTTTTATTAAAAATATTTTCAAAGTCATTTTAAGTCAAAAAAAGATTAAAATGTAAGAAAAACAATAAAGACAGATAATAAATAGAGGATTATAATAAAAAAAATTTTAAAGGATAATGATCATATAATTTTCCGTAATGTAAATTTAATATAAACAATCTCAGAATAAAATGAGATTGTAACATAAATATATTACCAATTTTGTAATCTTTGAATAAAAATCATCATAAAATATATAAACTTAGATTTATTTTTAAATCCTAATAAATTTCATTAAAATAATTATAAAATACATTAATGGACAGTATAATAACTACACAAAACAAACAAGCGGTGAATGTGGAAAATGTCTCATGGAAGTAAAAGTGAGACTAAAAACTCTTACCTTAAGAATTGTTATACTTTATATGCATTAAAAACTCAAATATAATAAATATATATTTATTATAAATTCATTATAGAACCATATTTATAGATATATTATTATATATCATTTCTATAAAATTTCTAATTATCCTTTTATTAACTATTCTTCATTAAAATCATCATTCGAGTTAAAACTGGTTCATTTTCCATGTATGTTTTGGTTTGGGGATTCTAGTCCTTGGAAATTTGTCATGGTTTAATCATATATGGTATAATAATATTTTCATAATCATAATATTTATTCTTTAAATACACTTTTATAATCAGACATATAAGGTGGTGATGAAAAATGATTTACATCACTTCGTGGATACTATATTCTGTACATACACATGAGGGATGTTTAAAATTTATGATGGATAGAATGAAAGAAAGGTAAATAAAAATTTAACTTTTAATAATTATAATTATATGATAAATACCATATATATTAATTAAATATATCCTTATTACCATCCATGTAAATAGGAAATGAAAAAAAAACACATCGCTTCGTTGAGGTGGTAGTCAACATGTATGGATGAACAACATTATCATTTTCTAACCGAAAGGAATGTAAGAAGGATGATAAAACATTAAAATTAAAAAATAATTTTTATGTCATAAATATCATACATTAACATTAAATCTATATTAACAACCATCCATTAAAGTTTGTAATGGAAAATTAAATACATTTCTTCATGGATATGGTAGTCTGTATGTATGTACAAGTGATGCTTTCATTTCCCATTTAAATGGAAATGATAAGAAAATGTGTTTGAAATTTAACATAATAAAATTTAATTATATTTAAAAAAATTGTTATATAAACATTTTTACATAATATTATGGGATTTTTAAGAAGAAATAAACATCGAAACACTTTTTTAAGAGTTGTACATCAACTTTGGAAAACCTCCTTTGACTTACACCTCCATCCTTCAATGGTTGGTCTTATGGTGATATAAAGGAGTATAGGATGTGATGATGGAAGTTATTAATCTATTTGGGTAGTTATTGGCTGAAATAAATTTCTCAAAATGTGTGAAGGTGTGAGGATAAGAGGTAACCTTTTATAAGTTAGGTGGGTGTAAAACATGTAAATATCTAAAATATTAATATATAATATGTTTATAATTCACTTAAAATGGTTCCAAACATCGTTATAATTAAAGATAAATATTATAAGGTCGAAATAAAATCAAAAAAAATTATTTTATATAGGTATAGTTGTCATTATAAACCGTATATTTTGGTTTAACCCTCTCGTAAACCCTATCTACCGTAAACTCAAGTAAAAGAATTTTTACAATTTAAGGGTTATGAAAGTAGGTTTAAAAACGTCAAGTTACACATAAATGATCCATTAATGATATTTTTAAAATTTTCAAATCCACTTGAGTAAATATAGTATTTTTTTAAATTTTATAATGATTTATAAATTATTTTAAAATATTAAATACAATTTAAGGTCATTTTCAGGACTATTCAAATATCTTGAATTTAAAGGCATAAATATAACAGTTTAATTCTAATAAAAAATCTTTGAAGATAAATTATACATTATAATTATACCATAAATTCGTGGTATATAATAATTTATCAAAAAATTATAACTTTTAATGTGTTTAAAGTCATTAACTTTATTTTTGTACTACTTTCCCATGTGTTGTGTCGGAGTTGCATAAGTGTTCTAGGTAATTATACTACCTATAAAAATTAAAAAAATTACTAAATAAAAAATAATTTATTAATATTAAAAATAACCATTCATAATCATTCATATCTTCTCTTAATACCTATGATATCATATTAGATATTTTAAAAGAAATAGAGTGACATTTTTTAATTTTTATTAAATTAAAATATTATGAAGTCCGTAATCAAAATCAAATGGCACAAAAACGATATATTGTAACATCCTAAGTATTTAGAGAATAATAAATTATCATATCTATAAATATTTTTTAATTTTATATTAATTTTATGTTAAAGGGGACACTTTGTTTGATAGCGTGCTCGATACGCAACAACGGGTTTCTCTGAAATCTTACGTTGCACAAACCATTGAGTTATACCAAAAAATAATATATTATTATTATTATTTTAAATTATAGTTAATGCCTAGATTTTTTATTGGTGATAATTAATAGAACTAACTAAAAAATGATTATACATGTTTGTTAACTATTTTTACATTTATCCAATGAATTTTAGAGGTATAAAATGAGAATGGATCCAATTTTCAGCATAAAGTACTCTAATATTTTTAAAAGGTCATTTTACCACCATTTAATGGCGAACCATTTTTTAAAAATATTTTTTTTAACTTTTATATTTTCTATTTTATAAGATAAAATTCTTATATAGAATTAGGACATCAAAATTTACTTTGGTTAAATTTTTGGTAATTTTCTAATAAAGTTAATTTTTTAATAAATAGTGAAAAATACTTTATTTTAATTCAAAACTACCTTTTCATCTAATCTATCATTACAGTTATATTTTTATCTTAATTGGTATTAAAGTCTAATTGGATTGAATTTTATAATTTAATCCAATTATGTCCATTATAAGTAATTTCATATTTAAATTGAGCATAAACACATGTCAATCTTTTGACAGTTTTTACTTCTTAAAAACCTGCTTTCTAGTTTTGAAAATGGGAATTAATATTAAATTAATTACTGAAATTTATGTGTTTTGAATTTAGAAAAATGGGTTCCATATTTGGAATTAGAAGGTCCATATTTTTTAAATAAGTACCTTTTATTTTTGGACATTATGAATAGTAAATTCAGTAATTATTTTTATTTGTCATGGTTAATGGGTAAATCTGGTAAATAAGGGTAAAAATAATATTATAATAATATAAAATTACCCTAACACATGTACTAATACTATTTTATGATATATTTCCATCCATGGGCATCCTTGGGTCAATTTTAGGACCCCATGGAGCCACTTGGGTGTGATAATTACATGTTATAAGAATTAATTTAAAGTAAAGAGAAATACAACATAAACATGTATCTTTTATTAAAAGTGGATGGGTTTGGATTATTGGTAAGCACCCTGTAATCATATATGAAAAATGGGGGTTCAAAACCCATGGGGTGCAGGCACTGTAGCATACTGTAGCAGCGGTGGGCACTGTGGCAATGATGGTCACTATTGCGGCGGCAGGTCACTGTAGCGGTGGTAGGGTGTTGTAGCAACGGCAGTGTTGTGCGGTACTGTAGTAGGCGGGTATTGTGTGGTACTGTAGCAGGCGGATACTATACCAGTACTATTCATAGAATGGGCTTTAGGCCAAAAACATTGGGCCTACAGGCCATGCAATGGGCTAAATTCCCACTAGGCCTTTGGGCTTTGTAATGGGTCTCCCACTACCCAGTTAAAAGAGGTCTTTGCTTTGCTTTAATAATAAATGAGGCTTCAGCCCCAACCTTTAAAAAAATGTATCTTTTATTAAAATAAGTTTAATATATGGTTATATAACTAATCTATTTGACAGTAAAAAGTAATTATAAATCTAAAAATATATCTTACATCATGGTATTTTATTTATAATTTTTAGACATTATATAAATAAATTTATTTATGACACAATGATGATGCAATGATAACCTTATTAATGAATGATTCAAGTAAATGATATTATAAATATTAAAATAAATGTAATTTGAAAATTTTTTATTCCATCCATGAAATTTATGGATTATTATGACATGTTATATTTGATTTAATGCCTTTGGTTTGAAGTAATCAAGTTGTTATGACTTTAACAAAAAGCAATTACTAAATAGTGTCAAACTTGACATAAATGATTTTTTAAAACAAATATAATTTTATTAAATGATATAATAATCCTAAAAATATAATATATGGACAAATGACTTATATAATATTAAAAAATTTATTAATGATCCACTTGTGGTTCTCTTGTCATTTTATAGTAACTATAGAAACCATATATTATGAAAATACAAGAAGACATGGTAAGAGATAATGTTTTTAACTAAGGGTTAGAGCTAAAAGATATAGTTAATTTTGTGACTAAACTTTTCTAAAACCTATTGGTTGAGAGGATATAGACCCATTATCATCTTATACTTTAAATATATAAATTTTTAACTACTATAATTCTAAAATCAATTTATAATAAAATAATATTTCAAAACATTCCAAAAGTGCCCCTCCTCCCTCTTATAAAAGGCCTCCACCTCTACTCACTTACTAACACAAATCAATCCCCATGGATTGTTAAAAGTATTCTCAAAATAATTTCCCAACATACCTCACTTATTTATAAAAGCCTTAACTTTGGTATAAGGCAATTAAAAAATGCATTTTGTCTCAAATCAAAAGAAGTTACCCGATTTAGAGGTAACGTCTTCTCTCAAGTTCCTTTATTTTATTTTCCTTCATCACTCCCTGTGATATTCATATTCTATGATTACATAAAAAACTAGTATAATCAATATACTATGATTTTTTTATGATAATTATTATAACTACACTTACACACACCTCCATCTAATGGATACGAACATATTGTTTCTGTGTACGATGAACTACTGTCTCACAAAGCTATGATTATTAAAATGTATTCTTCCATATCTCATGGTGGACATTATGATGGAACTATATATATATATATGATATATATTATATTTATATTTTCTCTATTCTTCTGTAATTTTTATTTACAACATACCTTCAGGCTTTCCATAATGTGTAAATAAAATAATTTCATTTGAGGGGTAAGGACTACCGCCCCCTCAAAGTGATACAACTCGTTCATGTCATACATAGAAAATATAAAGGATGGTGTTAATGAAATTATGTAACATATATAATGGGGATATTATACTATAATTATAATATAAATATGTATCATTTATTTTTAATTTAATTAATATGAAAAATAAATGAAAGTAGCCTTCATTTGTACGTACGGCCTACCGTCTCCAGGAACGGTGCATTTCATTTATTATCTAAAAATGTTACTGAATAAAATAAATACATATATAATGGATATATATTATATTTAAATCATGAATAATTTTCTGTAGATGATTTAATTCTTACAACATGGACAATTTACATCAAACAAGTTCATTTTCGACTCAAGTACCGAATATCGACAAAATGACCAATGTGAACTTAAATAATTACATAATTTTTATAACATGGTAATAAGTTATTTAAAATTAATAATAAACATGAAAAAAAATTTAAAACAATTATAAATTAACTTAAGTTTATTATTCAAGAAGACCAAGAAACAAACGTGGTGATTTGGATTCGAGGTAATGGAATTTCTAAACTCAATTTCCACGCATTGGGTTTTACACATACTTTATTGATTATATTATGACCAGATTATGTGTAGAATAAATATTTATTTATTTATGTCTTAATTTTAACTTTACTTTGTGTGGATATACTATTTCTACACATAATCACCCCATTGATAAATTATTACGTCATTTATATGAACTTTGTAAGGGAACTTCTTAACCCAATTTCCATTCTTTGGGTTAATCTTCTACTTCTTGATTATGTCATGCTATGATTATGTTAGAAATAAATTTTGATATCAAATCATGTATTTATAATTTTTTTATTTTTATTTATATTTAATACACATAATCTATCTATTTTATTAACAAAATTATCTTTGTAAGGGAAATCTAAACTCAGTCTTCATTCATTGAGTTAAATATCCATATCATTGGTTTTGTTTTTCCAAGAATATGTGTGAATGCCCTATGATTGTTTTACACTGAATATCCACTTATATTGGGTTTATTTATATTTTTCAAAAATATTTATTTCATTGATTTATCCTTAATCTAATGATATGATCCTTGTAAAGGACTATATCTCAATCTCCTTTCATTGAGGCATATCTCAATATTGTACACCTTTAATATCATATAAGGTGTATATACAACAATTTTAGCATTTTATATCATTAATTTCTATATTATTATCATATTTAATGTTTAGTTTGATATTATTCTTTAATTATTTTTATTCAATTGTTTCTTAAGTGTTACAAGACTCTTTAAATAAAATATCATTTTAAATGTTTTAAAGATTTATTCTTCTAAATATTTCTCATTAATGTTCATATTTTCAAAATGGTTTTAAGGATTTATTTATATGGAAATTAATGTTTTAAAATGTTAATTTATTTTAAAATTTTGAAAGTGGTATGGGACACTTTGATTAAAAAACTCTTTATTAAATTTTTTAAATGGTTTTGGAAATGGATTGAATATTTCAATATCTTGAACTGATTTCTTGTGATTGATGTGTGAAATGTGGATAATTTCAATCTTTTATGGGTTATTATTATGTAATGGTACTTATAAATTTTATGATTGGTTACATGATAAACCAAATATGGGTGGTTCTGTGATAAACCTAGGGTTGGGGAGCCCATGATAGTTCTCTAATGCATTAGTAACGTGACGAAGGTAAATGTTAAGGGTTTTCGTTAGATATTTAGGTAATATACTGTGATGGGTATTCCAAATGTAACCATTAAGGTTACTCCCTATGTAGTTATGAAATCTACAATGTAAGTTTATTATGAATTCCACAAGTTGCATTTATGATTTATGATTTCTATGAGTTATTCATAAATCATATGATTGCATGAGCTATGTTAAAGGGATTATATTTTATGAGTGAAAATTATTATTTAATTTATTTGTATGTATTCATGGACTAAGTTTTTCTTTCCTTATTTTATAAAACATACTGATATTTTTATGCTCATCCCATGTTTTTGAAAAAAAAAATCACTGGAAATAAGGAAGGGTAAGAGAAATAAAGAATTCAAGAAGACTTTTTATCAAGAAAAGTATTATTTTTTTAAGGACTTTTATTGTTTGTAAAAAAACTAGATATAATAAAAGTGTTTAATTTGTAATTCTTGGGATTTAATGTATTAGTTATGGCATAATTCTCTAAAAATCTAAACCTGAAAAAACCTCAATGAGAAAGAAATTAAATTCTTTATCAAAACTCAAGATTATGTAATTATTAAGGATGGGGCCTTATAAATATTTTATAAATTATTATTCTTATAGTACAATAAAACCATTAAATGAAATAAATATTGTTTTGGGTTGATTTTGAGACCATATCCCATAGTTTTAACCTTAATTAACATGTTTTACCCATTAGCATAGTGACAAACTTTTATCATGGTTACTACTCATTGTGAATTAAAATGAAACACACCTATTTAAATTTTTTTTAAATTATGATTCTATATATGAAATAAATATTTAAATATTCAATTTTTATAATTGGAAGAAATCAATTTTAATATAAGTGTGTAAATTCAATGAAAATTTGTTTTTGGAAAAATATATATTTAAGCATAAAAAATAATCTATACTAAATCAAGTATAATGTCGATTCCTATGGAATTAATTATAATATGTTTTATAAAATGGATTTATATTACTTTAAAACAAAATAAAAAATATAATGTGACATTTAAATTTCTTTATTTAAATAAAATTAATGGCAGTTTTACAAAAATCGACATTTTAACTATTCACTCATATGTCAATCTTTTTAGAAAAATCCCAAAAATTCATCCAAGGGATATTATGGAATTATAATTTTAAAAAGTATATAAATTTTTTCAATTAAAAATTTTAAAGGTGGCAAAAATTATTTATAATATCCACACATAAAATATAATAAAAATAATTTTTGAAGAAAATGTATTTCTAAAGTATACAATGACTTTATTCTCATTGCTTATATAATAACCATATTTAAATGAATGATAATTAATTAAATTGTATATATAATATAATTGTTTCATTATAATAATTTATCAATAGTAATTAATTAAATCGATTAGGATCAAAATTCATTTCACACATAAAAATAGTATTATGAAAAATATCTTTTTTACCTTCAAATAATTTTATCTTCATTCCCAACCAATTAATAATAAATTTATGATTGATTATTAATTTTATTAAGTAAAACCTTAAAATATATATTTCATAATATGTTTATTCATAACCAAACTTTCCAAACCAAGGACTAGGTTATAACGGTCAAATTTAAATAATAATATTTCCCTACTATATCGTGGTCCGTTTAAGCTTAGAGTGGTGTATATCACAGGCTATCAAATAAATAGAATCTATTAGATAGAAATATATTCTAAAATATTTGTGTGTTACAATATTACCATTATATTTTAGTTCCAACCTAATATTAATTATTATCTTAATAATATTCTTAAAATTATGTATTCTCAAGTTTTTGCTTAATAATGTTTTATATGGAAACATAACCTCAAGGTAGAAATCACCAAAATTCATCACTTTAAATATTAGATTTAGATAATATTTATTTTAGTCGCCCAATTTTACAAAATCCTAATATACTTTATTCCATTTCACCATATATTATATCATATGAAATAACTTGTGAAATAAAATTCAAAAATCCATTTGTACATCCTCCAAAACACTTTTGTAAAGTCATCACTAACCTCGCCTTATAACTCATCATATGTAATACCTTGTGAATTCACATTCACTACTCTACTAAAATAACTCTAAAACAATTTTAAAACATCTCTTTGAGTAAAAATTTATCCCTATATATTCAAACACAAAGTTTGAACACATGGGCCATTATATAATTGACAATAAATATGAACCACCATATCCATAAATGTAGGAAAATAGTAGTCTCCTGCAAATAACCATTGCTACTCAAGATACAAAGGGATATAGAGTGATCACCATAAATAAAATGTACCTTTATACTTGTTTCCATCATCTACATCCCATACTATCATTCATTCTCATATTCTCCCTTTTTCCAATACATTGAGTGGTCACAGGACAAAAAGTATATCAGTCCCATATAACCAACACATGCGTTCTCAATTATTTAAGTATAGACTGACCTTATTGATGAATACATCTTATGTCATTCACCTCTATGGATAAACTCATCACATGTATCTCATCCAAAGAGATATTCACATCATATTTACTATCTAGGTGTCGTTTCACACTCAGGATTTTATCTCAAATGAAGTACAAGATTTCAAAAACATCATACGAGAGTACAAATCCCATCTTATTTGATCTCCAAATGAATATATGATCAAAAATATACACAACCACCTCCTAATTATCTAATTCAAAATGGATTTCATAATAAAGGTATCAAATTATAAAGGTTTTCATGTTAGGTATATTTCCAACCTTTAGTAAAGGTGAGAGAGTATGATCCATGCACCTCTAGTACACCAAATACATAGTGTATGGCACTCCATGTGGTATACTTAGTGCGCCGTCTAGCACACAAAAATAAACTCTTAATTTTTTTTATACCTCATGATTATGTTTTTTGCCTCTATAAAATAATCCTACTCATGTTAATCTTAACACCTTTTCATTATCTATAATACTCCATGATGAACATTTGTTACTGATAAATAAAAGTATCATTTTAAGGGGTCAATTATCATTATATTTAATGAATTGTATATTCATATATACATTTATACTACAAAAATGAAAGTATGATAAAATAGAGATTTTGTTTTATATGATACATTTTATATTCTTAAACATCCTTTAAGATTACTTAACAAAACCCCCACATAAGAACCTATATATCATATTATATATGAAAAACTTACAAATCAACCTTATTTTGATTAAATTTTTTGGCTTTTTTAAACTCATTCCATCTATATGTAATCCCCACCACAGCTCAATTTGAAAGAATGATAAAACTCTACAAATAAAATCTTTTGTGAAAAAAATATATAATTAAATAAATTTTCAATAATGTTGATATTTAGTAATCATATTTTTAATGTAAAACTCCTTTAACATACTCAAACTTCTTAACTTCACAACATTAAATATTAACATTTCAAAATATATTTTATATTTTAAACTCTTTCTATTTTTAATATCATCATCCTAGGAACTATTTCCATCAAACTTTTCCTTTAAAATATTTTAATACATTACTACTCACTAGTGTATCCAAAAATCCTTTAATATAAAGTGGTGTTCACTTATATTATGATAACTAAATGAAATTATCTATATTTCCCTTTAAGCAAACCCTATAAACTCTTTTTAGATACTAACTGAAATTTAATTTTAATTTTTATAATCATAATCCTTTAGGAAAAAGTGATATTCACTTTAGACAACAACTAAATGTAACTCTTTAAATTTATCCTTATTATAACTTATCATTTACACTTTAGTATATTAAATAAAAAAAATTATTTAAAAGGTTATAATCTTTTACTTGATAATTTTGAAATTTTATAATTTTAAACAAACTTCTAATATCCTATTAAATTCTATACTTGTTTCTGAATATAATACACATATAAAAAGACTTCTTTGTGAATAATAAAAACACTTATTTCCTTTTAGTGGAAATATTTAATAGATAAACCATATGATATTTTATGTGTTGTAAATCTCCTTTAAGTATTATCTCCTTTAAAAAATGTTATAAGATTTAACAAATCCAAAACTTTGTGTATCAAAGACAATAATTTCATTAAATTTAAAAACTTTATTGAGTAGATTTTTCAAGAGAAAACATGTGATAAACAATACATATATTTTGAAAACCCATACAAGATTTAAGAATATAATCCTATTAATATAGAAACACCATTGATTCATTAATTTAATTAAATATCCATTCATTATCCCTAAATTATTTCTTTACTTCAATCCACTAGTATATTTTCAAATTTTTAAAAAACATATAGTTAGTACCATATACCTTTAATACTATAAGAATCGCATTTTATAACCTTTATAACTAAAGTAGTCTCTCTACTTGGATTCTTATGAACCTTGAGGTAATCCTTAAAATTCCTTCTCCAATGACCAATATTTCCTCAATGAAACCATTTTGTTAAATTTTTATTCTTTATTATAGCTGGCGGTGTGGGATCTTTGAGTCCAGTTTTTTTCCTTAAACCATTAATCTTATCTTTGTGTAACTTCAACACAAAAGTTGAACTTGGACCACCCAAGTCCTACACAACAATCCTCAATATATTAAGGATATCAAATAATTTTTTAAATAATATATTCATGTTATAATTAATAAAAAATTATTAGAAATTTTCAGGCTGTGATTATAGAATGAAATTTATAATTCCCCATGTATTTTTAATCCATTGAATTTTGAGGAAGAGTTTGAATTTTGAGCTAGTGTGTTGTTTATTTTGAAAAATTAGACTCAATTTTGTAATTTGAGGGTTTAATCACCCCTAAAATATGTTTTTTGGATGATTTTTAAGTTGTTACAGTTGTTGGGAGGGCTTGAGTGAAATCTTGGGAGGATTTGGGGGGATCTGTAGCTCAAGGGAGCTACAATGGGGAATTTATATCATGAAAAAGGTTGTCATGTAGTGAATAATTAGGGTATATATCTGAATGGGTTTTGGACCAAACATCCATGTTTTAAAAGTGTATTTAATTCCATGAATTTCCCACATATAGTATTATTAGTGTTTTAAAATAGGTTACTTTCCCCAAAACACTCTTCATTCCTCCCCCTCCACCTTTCTCTCAAGATTTTCAGCTTTAGGGAGATCATTCTTCCATGTTTATTTCTATATCAAATCACTGTTCAATATAGTGCTGAAAATCGCTAGATATTTTATTCCACCTTTTATTGGTTTCATGCTGATTTGGATAATTTTATTTAGGGTTTGGGTTCTAATTCCACTAAAACAAGGTGGAATAATCCAATTCAGAATAAACATTCATGTACAATGCCTAAAGGAAGTCTTAGGAGGATGAATTAATTTTGTACATTTTTATTTCATCATAATTACATATATTCCATATTTTATTTAGGTTTTTTAGTTAAATTAGATGAAATTGATAGTTTTCTAGGTGTTGGGTGATAGTGTTATTTGATGGGATGGTGCCTCGGGTGTTTCACGGACCTTCTACCAGTGGATGGTCATAGTTTCGGCACAATGGGGGTTCTTGGTGAGTTTTTAATCCATTATAAATTTTTAGTTTAATTTAAATAATTAATTATAAATTATTAAAATTAATTATTTATATCATTTAATGTGAGACAGGAGCTCCTCTGGTGATATCATCTAGGATGAGGTGTGGACAGTCATGGTTATAGTGATGATGATCTTTTAGAGGATGGTAACTCCTTGATATAGGTATGTGGTCCCTTTAGTACAATCCAATATACTTTTTATGTATGATTTAACTATTTCATACATGTTTCATGGGTTCTAGTTGAATGGACAGGGACTGAGGTGGACTAAGAGAATAAATTGATTGGATTTAGGCATCATATGCTTGTGATGATTTCTTTATAGCGCTTCAATAATTTAGAATCATTGGGACACTATATTTCCAATCAGTGGGAGTGACATTAGAGATGATGAGTTTCCATTGGTGGTATTTGGATATGATATGAGATGTGGGTAGCTTTGGTGGATTCTCCTAGGGATAGTTGGTCAAAAAGAGCGGTATTAGGCCCTAGGTAATGGAAAAGATTTCTTGACATCTCATGTATAATATGGAACACTCTTTTGAGGGAGGAGTAGGATCTTAGTAAGAATTTGGAGTAGGATAAGCACATCAAGACAAAGTGGTATGTTACAAAGAGGTTTTCCTATAATTAATCGGTTTATGGATCTCTCTTAAGAGTTGTGATATGGGAACCATGTATGGATCATGGAATTTTTTTGAAACACGTCATCAAGATTCCAAGGGGATTCTATCAGAATATCTTGGTATAGTCCCTGGGGAAGTAGTACTATAAGTGTTGAGGTAATCGATGAGGGTGTGTATTGGGTCTTGGGGACCAGGTCAGATGATCCTCCATGAAATCTATCATTTATGGGTGATGAGTGTGAGATGGTATCAAAAATAAAATATCGTAATAGGTTTGGAGGACCTAGTGTAATCATGGTTGGGTGAGGTGAGGGGTACTTTTATAAAAAATTAGGTATTGAGTGACTAGTTTCTTTAGTTAGATGATGAGTTGTGTGATGTTTTGTGGCCCAATGTGCTTATGCTTATGGAACACTACCCTTGGGAGGATTGGGTCAGTCTTCTTGAGGTGACCTACCCGGAGTCTGTGGGGATGGGTTGGTTTGATGATTGTTCCTTGACTCTTTGGGTATTATGTCTAAAATATTTCTATGCATGTCTTGGGTTTGGGTTCATGTATTCGATCCCTAACCTAAGTGTTAGGGTTTTAGTTTTAGAAGGGGCCTTGTCCTTAAGTAAGAATCCTTGGTTGACCATGTCCTAAGTGAAAGGTCATGTGTTGATATATGATAGTAAAACTCTATTAAGAGGCTTGGTTTGAGGAACAACCTTATGTTTGGCTCTAAGTAAGATGTAATATGAGGAAAATAGACCTCCCTAGAGTGAGAATGGATGGGTCGATGCTTATGGATGTATGATCATTTATAGTGTCTATGGGTATTTGGTTTAGGTTTTAGACATCGTAATTCCCTGAGTATTTCAGTATCAGCAAGACACAAGTATGATAACATGGGGAATATGAGGAAATGATGTAGAATCTAGAATATCCCTTAAGTAGGTATTATTAGGTGTCATGTTGTCTTTATTATTACATTGTTACCTGATTTTCATGGTGTCATAGTGGCCTGGTTAGCACACGATGTCCAAGGTGCTTATGTGACAATTTTATTTTCCTCATGCATATATGTATATGATAATTTATACTAGGGTACTTGGTATTACCCTAATAAGATATATTTCCCACACCCTTCATAGGAACTCTGATGAATTTATAGTATATACTGTCTACTTTTGGGTTCTCCACATGATGTGATGTGGATCGACTCGATGTAGCTCTAGGGTATTTGGATACTGGGTTGTGTGAGGCTCAAGGATAGAAGTAGGTCTAGCGTGTATGTGTGTGTATGATGTATTTTGGGTATATTTGGTAATTGGGATCATCCTAAAGATGATCAATGTTTAAATACTTGTATAAATCCATATAAAACATTTGATATAACATTTTTCTATTTTGATTATGCATGGTCTATTTTTGTTATAGATTTATAAGCTATTTAAACTATATTTTATAACTCTTATTTGAGGGAATATTATGCCCATTATATATATTAGACTCTCATCACTAGCTGATTGCCTGTGGAATAAATAGAGACAATCATGAGGCCATGTGGTTCTCCAGATCGGACTAGTTTTGGGTCAGTGAATCACAAAATGGCATCAGATATTATTTTATGATTTTTGGAGATGGTATACAGGTGTATTAGTAATTTTTTGGATCTTGGGATGGACCTCAGATTAGGGAGTCAGGAACACATTTCCAATGAGAAGTCTGGGTTACCAGGGGTAAGAGATTGTTGTTTTTGGTTTTTCATGTTATGTTTGAGATGATTACTAAATATGAGGTGTTCACTATAGGTGTCACTAATGGTTTTGTACATTGTCCCATTAGAAATAGGCTTATATATATGCATCATGATTAGGAATGTAGGACTCACATGACTTGGTCCATCTTGAATGTGATTGGTTTTTCTAATGATAAGGTTCGGTTATTTAAGTGTCAACAAAAACTTCTTTAGTGTTTTCCTATATAACTTTTTGTGGAATTATACTCAATCAAACAATGCAATTTTATTTGATGGTAGGTCATGTGGATCCTGGGGTAGGAAATTATCCAGTATATGAAATGTTTTCCCTTCATCAATAGATATGTAGATACACTTTATGGGTTTTTTATAGGCTTATTATGCATGAGTAATGGTCCGATAAAGGGAAAAGTATTTCCCTAATGATGTTAAACCTTGGTTAGTTTTATATGGGTTTGTTTGATTAAAATTTAAAATATAACCTACATGTAGTTTTTTTTATATAGCTTCTTGTTTCCACTCTACATAACCGGATCAGGTGGTTTTCAAAATAACCCCGGGGGGTTATGGGAAAAGGCATGAGAAATTCCTTAGGCTTCAAGATATGAAGTGCTTGGTGTGTTTTGGGAGTCAATGTTGGTTTTGAGAGGGAATTATTATTTGGATGCATATCCCTATAGTTTTTAGGGTATATTTTTGCATTTTGCAGTGGGGGTGTGTCTAAGAGGACATGGTTTGGAATAATGAATGTGTCTTGGGTGATCACACAATCAATTTTGGTATGAATGAGATTTCCAAGGTTATGGTTTGATCCTAACATATAGTGTGAAATTTATAATCAGTTAGGCATAATATCCTAGGTTGGATAGGATGTGACTCATGGTAGTATGAGTTAGGTTTTACAATCAGGTTCATAGAAGAGTGATTTCATCAGGTTCAGGTGAGAAAAAATAAGATTGTGGGTAAGTACCTATGAGTGGTTTATCAGTGTATCAATCTAGCTTGGATGTATGAGAGTGAACATTATTGTGTATTTTCATAAAAGTCTTGGTATTTGAGGGAAAGAATTCACTCGGTACATGCGGTGATCGATCGGGTTGAGAATCGTTAAATGGGTCATGTGTCGGTCCATTGAGGATTCTTTGGGTTTTGAATGAGACCAAATGGTTTAGTGGCTATTCGGTGTTGATATGATCATGATAATGGTGTACCAGATTTTAGTATGTGGTAAATATCCATTAATGGTGATGGGTAACATTAGAAGAGTATTAGGGTAACATTGTGAGGTCAACCCAAGGTTTTCCATTGACATGGACTATTGGGGAGGTTTAGTGTCAAAGTTTGATGAAATGTGAGACTATATCAGCAGGAGTGAAACTTTTGTGGTTTTGAGACCTATTTGGTGTTAGTTATCAGGGATAATTATTAGGAAATCCATATGGTGGGGAGTACACCATTGGTTTTCGGTGGTTGGTATAGTTGATGCCTTGGTGATCCAGTATAAGGTGTTGGAAATTGATGTCTGGTGATGGTGCTCAAGTATGATTGGGATAGCCATGTCCAATATTTTTAGGTGGTAATAGATGGGGCATGGTCCATATATGATGTGTGTTTAGATTCTCTTGGAAATAATAATGATACTCTTATAGTGGGGAGGGTCGTATCAGTCGTGGGTGAATGACCCTTGTCTCATATGGGTCGTGGGTGTTATGAGACCATTCAATGGATAGTCAACATGGAACAAGGGTACTAATGTGTTATATGATCTGTTGATATCTAGTTCCTTTGGTGATACCAAATTTGAAGTTTGGATTAGATGTTGGTTGAAGTCAGTGTGTTGGAATCGAGACTAGGGTGGTAGTCATAATCTGAGAGTTAGTCAGACCATATGTTTCTTGGTGATTAAGGTTAGATCACAACATCTTATATGGTTGGTGTTGATCAACCAAGTAATTACACTAGGATTTGAATTTAGAATTTAACGTTGGCATTTCCGCATGATCTGAAATAGATTCATGGGGTGAACTACGATTCCTAACATGGTTTATAGGGTAAACATGTTTCATTTCTTAGACCCAGAGTGAAACCTTGTTTTGTGCCATAGGCCAGGGATGAAACCCTATGTCATGAAATAGTTCATGGGGTGAAACCATATTTTACTTCTTAATTTAAGTAGTTAAACATTGTATCATCTCATAATTTAGGGTATGAATCCTTGTGGAAAATTTGGTGATGGTTTCAATTGGGACCAAAATACTTGGGAAGTTAGGGAAGTTAGTGCCATGACTTAGTCTATGAGTGGGACCCTATATAAGGGAAATTGGTGGAAATTATGATTTAGTGTCTAGTGTTATTTGAAAATACCTCAATGGGTATGGCCGAGTGTTCTGAAAAAATTCTATAGAGGATTTCTAACTGGTGTTATGCTTGAGTTTGGACATGGTAAGAGCAGAATTATTTTAAGATTGAGGTGACTCAAGTATAACGTACATAAATATTGGATAATTTTTTAGAAATATTCAACATATTTCATAATAATACTTAACCCATAACTGTAAAGGCTTAGTGACTTTTGGAACTAGATACCTAATCAACTTACCTTATGAAAGATCATTAATATATCCCACAAAGTTCTTCTCTCAAGGAAACCCTCTTAGAAATATTCTACTTAAAACATTCTTTATAACCTGGGGAAATAAAAAAATAAAGAGTGAGCTCAAATTCTAAGTAAGGGTAAATATGTGAGATGTAAATCAATGATAATATGTAATAATAATATAAGAATAAGGGTATTATATGATCATATCTTATGAAGTTCATACTTAGTTCGTCATAGATCATAAATCTTGAGTTATGGCATAAAGCATTACCATTTCAAAAGGCATTAATCTTAAGAGTGTGTATTCATCATTAATCAATCATGATCCATGATATAATATCATTAACATAATAACATTTAATAAAAATTTTGGTACAATCAAAATAATATAAAATCATTTCATTAATCAAGGCTCACTTCCAAGACTATCACCACATAATATAAAAGTCCCATAATTGATTAGGTTCACTCACCAACCTTTTTTCATCCCTGGTATGGATTAACTCTACATATTATTTATATTTTCACATTATATATAAATCATTACATAATGAATTGAAGGACCCCGGGACACCCTGAGAGGGGAGGGGTGAATCAGGGTGTCAACTTTTTCTTTTAAACTGATGGATCTTGTTTCCACATTGGTAGAAACTAGTTTAACATGTATGATGGATATGAGAATAAATAAAACATTCACATGCAAAGAGATAACACAGCACTTTTTACATGGTTCACTACTAAGGGCTACGTCCAAGGAGCATACGCCGAGAGGTTGTCGGTCATACCAGATTCCACTATTCTTCACTTGTTGTGGATTACAAAGATTTGAGAACAGTCACTCTGTCCCAGGCTCACTGCCTTTACAATTTTTCATGGATAGCCTACTGCGTCCCTCGGGTCACTCCCATTGACTCCCCTTGGCTCACTTCCCTTGGTGAAGCCCCACTCAGTTTATAGACGTGAAGGTCTCTTCATCTTCTATAATGAATACATCCTATATTGTATGTAGATACTCTGTTGAAGTCCAACTCTCACCCGTAGACTAATCTCACTTTGCACCGAAGGTATCGAGCAATCTTCTAGCTTTTGTGCTGCTCCAAAAAGACCAGCGTGCTTCAACAAAACCTGGCACGCTTCTCCAAGCCCGGCGCGCATGTTTCATGATGGCATGAAAGTAGAGATCTCGCACCTGAGCGACACCCACTTCTTCAACTTCAAACTTGTTTGACTCACATTCTCTTCCACCCAAACCGGTTTTGGCGTGAAAATTTCAACTGTCGCGCTTCTTCAAATCCCGTTGCGCAAGTGTCACCAAACCACCTGCGCATCACTTCCTTCCCCAACTCCAAACTTGGGAAGCCAACACCATTTCTCACCTAAACCACCTTGGACACGCAGCAAACAACTGTCACGCAACTTCAACTTGCACGACCCACTACCAATTGTGCGACCACTACACTTGCATGACGAGAGCTCTGATTTTCTCTAAGTCTGAACTTCATACCAAATGAGGAGGGGTCGACCTGAATTTATAGGCATTTGGACACCCTGCACGACGGCGCGAAAGTCTCCCCTCGGCACACAAGTTTCGGTGCGCAAGTCTCTGCCCATAAAAATCACTTGCGCGACCAAATTCCAAACTTGGGAACCCTTCTACCTTTTCCATATTTTCATATTCTGATCTTGAAAAACAAAAGGCGCGCAAGTTTACAAGCCTCCAAGTAATCACCGCGCAATTCCATTTGCCAAAAACACTTTTCTCCATTTGACAAATTTGAGGTCCAGAAATTTGGCAAACACTGGAAAATGGTGTCATCTTCAA
Source organism: Viscum album (assembly GCA_963277665.1). Classification (NCBI taxonomy): domain Eukaryota; kingdom Viridiplantae; phylum Streptophyta; class Magnoliopsida; order Santalales; family Viscaceae; genus Viscum; species Viscum album. Next base: position 254,006,393 of record OY728143.1, on the reverse strand, counting down.
TACTGTTATCTGCTTGAATTGTAAGATCACATTGCTGGAACACATTCTAAACTTACACTGAGCATTGACAACAAACACAAACCATACTCCAATTCATGCATAGAACGACCATGGTTCCAAAAATCTCCCCCTTTGTGTTTGTTGGCAATCAGTAAATAAATTCAATAAAGCACCAGCCATAGGCAAACCACAAACGCAAGAATAAATTCAGCCAACACTCTATGTCTACATGAGCAATGCTCGGTGTATAAAACAAGAGAGGAATCTTGAATTAGGTTCCTGTGTTTTGGAATTCTCAATGATGCCCAAGAAATTCTCTTATAGTGTCACAGAAGCATTACATGTCTAATGTATTCCTTCCCATCCTATCACCGACACTGAATTCTCAATGTGTCACAAAATCATTACATGCCTGAATTTATTCCTTTCTCCCCCATTGACAATAAACCCAAAGAACGGTAAATTTTCATTGTTCATCTCAAACCACACTCCCTCTGGATAGTATCTCCCCCACAAACCTGCATCGCATCCATAAACAGATTAAAAACAATTAACATAAATGGGGAGAGGGGTAATTCGTAACCTCCGTATGCACTGGGAGGTGGCTGAACACCGAGGCTCAACCAATGCTTCTCAAACACAGCCGCTGATAGTGTCTTGGTCAGGATATCATCCAATTGCTCATCAGTTCCCACATGATCCATTCTAATCACTCCTTTATCAACTTTTTCTTTGATAAAGTGATACCTGATTTCAATATGTTTTGTATGAGAATGTTGAACAGGATTCTTCGTAAGATCAATTACGCTCTATTTATCACAGTAAATTACTATTGGTTGCTTCACCTCATCACCAATATCTATTAGTTGTTGCTTCATCCATAATAGTTGAGTGCATGCCTTTGTGGCAGAGATATACTCATCTTCAACAGTACTGAGAGAAGTACTTTCTTATTTCTTACTGAACCAACCAACACATTTATTCCCAATATAGAATCCTCCACCACTGGTGGACATTCTGTCCACTACATCGGCAGCCCAGTCAACATCAGAAAATGTTGATAATTCACTGTCTCTTCCTGCAGCAAAGTATAATCCACAATTGTGAGTACCTTTAATATAACTCATGATTCATTTTACGGTTGTCATATTTTCCTCCTTTGGATTACTCTGAAAGCGGGCTGCTAGACAGGTTGCAAAGACAATATATGTTCGTGTCACTGTCAGGTAAAGTAGGCTCCCAATTATCCTCCTATACGTAGTGGGGTCAACAGATGCCTCATCCTGATGCTTTCCAAGTTTAGTTCCAACTGCAATCGGAGTTGATATTGGTTTGGGGTCTTGCATATTAAACTTATTTAGCAGCTCTCTTGCATACTTTTCTTGAGAAATGAAAGTGTAGTCCTGCATTTGAGTCACCTGCATCCCTAAGAAATATGTGAGCTCCCCAATCATAGACATTTCAAATTCTGATTGCATGTGATTGGAAAATTCATCCACTGATTTCTGCCCGCTTCCACCAAAAATAATTTCATCAACATAGACGAGAACCATGAACTGATCTTTTCAAGAATTCTTCACATATAGATTGTGTTCTACACCTCCTCTTTTGAATTCCAGCTTCTTGAGATATGAGTCTAGCTGGGAATACCATGATCATGGTGCCTGCTTCAAACCATATAGATCTTTCTTTAGTCTGCAAACCTTTGTTTCATCAGTACCAAGAAAAAAACCCACTGGTTGTTCAATGTAGACTTCTTCTTTGAGTACACCATTCAAGAATGATGTCTTGACATCCATTTGATATACTTTATATCCTCTTTGGAGTGCCATGGCAAGGAAAAGCCTGATTGACTACAGTCCTTCCACTGGATCAAAGGTTTATTCAACATCAATGCCTTCAATCGGGGAGTATCCTTTACATACCATTCGTTCCTTATTTGTAATAACACTTCCATGCTCATCAAACTTGTTCTTAAAGATCCATTTTATACCAATAACATTTTGACCTTCGGGTCTCTAGACAATATCTCATGTATGATTCTTGTCAATCCGATCTAACTCTTCATTCATGGCTTTCACCCATGATTCATCCTTTATAGCTTATTCAAATGAGGATGGCTCCACAACTGACAGAAAAGCAGATTGCATGTTATTCCTCATCCTCCTTGTTTGAGTGGGTGCACTCCTATCCCTAATTATGTTACATGGATCAATCTCAGCTCTTCAATTTCTCCTATAAGGATCAGTTTAATTCTTTCCAGCCATAGTTTCTTCTTCAGATTCTTCTTCTGAGTCAATATCATGATGTGATTGCTAATTTTTTTGTACAACTTCCTCTATTTCTGTATTTTTATTTTCTCAATGTTCACTTTCTTCTGCACTTTCTATCACATCAGCATATGATGTCCTTGAAGCATTTGTGGTTTTCTATTCAATTATATTAACATCACAGCTTTCCACAATCCTTCCTAATCGCTTGTTGAAACACTTGTAGGCTTTGTTTTTCATTTATTATCTGAAGAAAATTCCTTCATCTGCATTATCTTCGTACTTCCCTTGATTTCCTTCTTTGTTTCTGATGAAGAATTTACTTCCCAAAACACGAAAGTATTTCAAAGAGGGCTTCCTTCCATACCACAATTCATATGGTGTCTTCGTATCACCCATATAAAGTCATGTTCGATTTTTAATACACAAAGCATCTTGAATAGCCTCTTTCCAGTAATGTCATGGAATACGACTCTCAATCAGCATAGTTCGTGACATGTTGTTCACCTATCGATTCCAACGTTCAACAAATCCATTTTTTTGTGGAGTTCTCACAGAAGCTACCTCATGTTGTATCCCATGATTCTCCAGGTAATTTCCAAATTCAATGGATGTGTATTTCCCTCCATTGTTAGATCACAACACTTTGATTGTTCGTCCAGTATCATTCTTGGTGATTCGCTGATATGTTTTCATTTAGTCAAGCACTTGTCATTTTCTATGAATGACCATAACACATTCCATTCTACTGTAATCATCTATGAAAAGGACAAAGTACCTTTCTCCATGAATTCAGGCAACATTTATCAGCCCGCATACATCTGTATGAATTAGATCAAGAAGATGAGATGCCCTTTGCTTCTTTGGCCGATTTGAACTGCAGACCATCTTTCCACAAATGCAAGCATCACAAGACTTTCCACTCTCACGCTTCAGGTTGGGAATTTCGATGACAATACTCAATTTTTATATTTTCTCCATGTCTTGTTTATTGATTTGTCCCAGTCTCCAATGCCACAAAATTTTTTCTTCTTCAACAGTCAAGTAACAAACATTTTCTTTTCTATCAACCTGATACAAGTTGCCTTCTATTCTGCATCCCTCCATAAGTGAATTTCTAGTCTTTCCCTTGATAGTGCAGCCTTTCTGATTAAAAGTAACTATAAGTCCCAAGTTATAGAGTTGACTCACGCTGAGTAGATTATGACGTAGACCATCTATGTAAAAGACTTCAGTCTTCTTTAGCTCTCTATTAGCTAATTCAGTACTTCCACTACCTTTGATTTTTAGAGCTCCATCATTACCAAATCGTACTGTACCATCAACCTTCCTTTTTATATCCATTAACAGGCCAGCATTAATTGTCATATGAGATGAATAACTACTATCCAGAATCTAGGTACTCTTTCTTTTTGTAGCTTTGAGGGCCACCTCTGCAAGGTTGGATTTCTCAATTTTCTTCCTTTATTTACATGAGACATTGGATTGAGTATAGAGCATTGATTTTCTTTCAATTATCTCATCTATGTACATTGGTTATTCAAAGTCGAAGTCTTATTCAAGAGGAGAAAACCTATTTGTAAGAGAAACACTATCTTGTTGATGAGATTTGACTTGTCTTGAACTCCGGTATGAGGTCTCTATGTCCCTTCTTTGCCTTCCATTAACATCCTTATGACCAAAGTTAGAACAACAAAAACAGTATCCATAGAAACTATTTCTTCTATAAGATGGAGGATATAAAGTCAGTCTCCTTTTGTTGATGTCCCAGATCTTCCCCATTCAAGTAGCTCCTTGACTCTTCGCAATATGACATGGTATGGCACAGATAGCCACAAAACTGACACTTCATGAGAGGAAATGTCTTCTCACTTCAATTTCTCCTCATACCTTTTTCCTTGGGAGAATATTTAGACTGCCTGTCATTTTTGAATGTTTGAGGATAATTTTTAGTTCTCCTTTAAGTTTGGATTGAGGGTTTCTTTTTCAACACTTCAGGAAACGTTTAAACATGTCCAAATTTCATCTTGTCTTTCTTTTGGCTCTCTTCACTTCTAGTAGTTGATGTCTCAGCATCACATCCAATTTCACTCTTTACCATGCAAGCGGGTCTTTGATCACTAAAGATTTTTCCAACCCCATCTGAACCACACTTTTCTCTTGCCAGTAATTCTGCATTTGAGAATCTTCCAAACTGTATTTTCTTCCTTGATTCTTTTGAAATTGATTCAGTCTCAAGTTTACTCCTAAGAGTAACAACTTCATCCTCAAGACCCTCAGCAGTATTGGATTTTTCTTCCAGTCAGGGTGTGATGTCATTGATGACCTTTCCCTGCTCTTCAATTCTCAGCTTCAGATCAACTACATCGTCATTGATTTCAAGTATTTTAGACTGTACTTTCAAAAATTATTTCAGTCGTTCAATTTCAGCTTCAAGTTGATCTACATATTCAGTTGATTCTTCTACAATTGACTTCCACTTATTGAAACTCTTACATTAAATATTAATCTTAATTATAGCATATTTAAGTTACAACTCAGGATCTGCACTAGTTTTCAACATATTTTATCCACCAGTACATTCTGATTTTTCAACAGTGGCCATCATGGAATCATGGTTCCCAGTTTTAAATTATGGTTCTTCTTTATCACATAATTCATTATCATCTTCTTCCTCTTCATAGACAAAACTCTTCTTCAAAACTTTCTTTCTAGATTTGAAGTCTCCTTTCTTGGAAAACCTTTTCTGAGGATTCTCAATTTTTTCAGAATCACTATCATCATCATCGATATTTCTTAAGCACTGAGAAGCAATGTGCCCAAATTTTCCACAATGAAAGCAATCTAGAGTTAACTTCTCTTTGAATTTTAATTTTCCCTTCTGGAACTTCTTGGTAATGAGAGAAATAATTTCTTTTTCCTCATCGTCTTCACCATTACTATATTTTGAAATTTTCAGTTTCTCTATGGATTTGAATGCCATTTCCTTGCTTACTCGTGTAGTAGCATCTTCTGGATTGAATCTCATTTCATATGCCACTAGGTTGATCAACAGATCATCCAAAGATAGTTTGGAAATATCTCTTTCTTCAAGGGCTAACACCTTTGCATTGTACAGGGGTGGAAGTCTTCTTAATATTTTCTTTACAATGTCAATGTCTTCGATTTCTTCACCTAGAACCTTAATTTCTTCAACCACGTCAGTAATTTGATTGAAGAAGGAGTCTGCATTCTCATCAGGATGCATCTTCATATCATCAAACCTATTGTGTAGGACTTGTATTTTTGCCTCCTTCGGTTTTCTATATTCTTCATAAATATTTTCAAGTTTATCCCACATGGAATTTGGTGAGGTTCAACTCATCACCGTTAGATAGTTCTGATCAGAAAGGGATACGGTGAGAGCATTCTGTACTTTAGCATCAGCATCAAGAATTTTTCTATCGGCATCAGTCATAACCAGCCCTGTTGGATCAGTAACATGTATACCTTGCATAGTGGAAAATAGAACATTCATTCCATGGGATCTTAGATGAGATCTCATTCTATTCTTCCAAATATAAAAATTACTTCCATCAAAAAGGGGAACTCCCCTAACACTGGATTAATTTTCCATGGCGGTAAAAAAATAGATCAAACACCAGCAACCTCCCTCTGATACCACTTGAAGGACCCCAGGACACCCTAAGAGGGGAGGGGTGAATCAGGGTGTCAACTTTTTCTTTTAAACTAACAGATCTTGTTCCCACATTGGTAGAAACTAGTTTAACATGTATGATGGATATGAGAATAAATAAAACATTCACATACAAAGATATAACACATCACTTTTTACTTGGTTCACCACTAAGGGCTACGTTCAAGGATCATACGCCGACAGGTTGTCGGTCGTACCAGATTCCACTATTCTTCACTCATTGTGGATTACAGAGATTTGGGAATAGTCACTCTATCCCAGGCTCAATGCCTTTACAATTGTTCAGGGATAGCCTACTGCATCCCTCAGGTCACTCTCGTTGACTCCTTCTGGCTCACTTCCCTTGGTAAAGTCCCACTCAGTTTATAGACGTGAAGGTCTCTTCATATTCGCTAATGAATACATCCTCTGTTGTATGTAGATGCTCTGTTAAAGTCCAACTCTCACCCGCATACTAATCTCACTTTTCACTGAAGGTATCGGGCAATCTTTCATCTTTCGTGCAGCTCCAAAAAGACATGTGTGCTTCAACAACATCGGGAGCACTTCTCCAAGACCAGCGCACAAGTTTAAAGATGGCATGCAATTCCAGCTCTCCCACTTGCGCGACGCACACTTCTTCAACTTCAAACTTGCACGACTCACATTCTTTTCCACCCAAACCGGTTTTGGAGCACAAAGGTCAATCGTCGCGCTTCTTCAAATCCTGGCATGTAAGTGTCACCAAACCACCTGCGCGCCACTTCCTTCCCCAACTCCAAACTTGGGCGACCAACACCCTTTCTCTCCCAAACCACATTGGACACAAACAAAACAACTGTCACGCAACTTCAACTTGCACGACCCACCACCAATTGTGCGACCACTACACCTGCAAGACGGGAGCTCTGATTTTCTCTAAGTATGAACTTCATACTGAATGAGGAGGGTTCGACCAGTATTTATAGGAATTTGGACATCCTGTGCGATGGCGCGCAAGTCTCCCCTCAGTGCGCAAGTTTCGGCGTGAAATTCTCTCCCCATGAAAATCACTTAAGCGACCAACTTCCAAACATGGGTGCCCTTCTCCCTTTTCCATATTTTCATGTTCTGATCTTTAAAAACAAAAAGCATGCAAGTTTCCAAGCCTCCAAGTAATCAGTGCCCAAGTCCCTTTTCCAAAAACACTTTTCTCCATTTGACAAATTTGAGGTCCAAAAATTTGGAAAACACCGGAAAACAGTGCCACCTTCAATACTGTTATCTGCTTGAATTGTAAGATCACTTTGCTGGCACACATTCTAAACTTCCACTTAGGATTGAAAACAAACGCAAACCATACTCCAATTCATACATAGAACGACCATGGTTCCAACATGAATTGGATGGATTTAACAAACCCTCCTATTATATAATAAAATCATACATGTGTGTGCCACAAGATCATAAAAATATTCATCAATTCATTATAACATAACCCATGGAAAAGAAATAGGTTTCATAAATATTTTAACATCACATAATCATAATCTATCCAGATAAACAAAAATTATGGTTTCATTACATCATATCCCTAGTGTATGATAGTAAACATCAAAGTATGTTGACATATATGAAAAATACCTTTGAAAGAACATTTGATCCTTTCTTTGAAAACATGTAAAAAATATCTTTTTCTATTCATAAAATTTTAAATAAAAATCACAGAATATTTGAAAAAAAATCATTGAAAATAACCGTGGAAACATGAAAAGGAAGCTTTAAATAAAATAAAGGTCATAATAGCAGGAAAATTCGTTTGTGTGATGAATGTTATAACAAATATTCCTTTCACCCTTTTTTGTAAAAAGTCACGAATAACTATTTTATTAAACATAATAAAAATTCATTTGTATTAATTTAAAATGAAAGTAAAATATGGATAAAAATAACTCTAAATATTTATTTGATAATAATAAAGTACATTCTTAAAAAAATTAAATAAAATGGATATGGAATAAAAATTATTTTAACCATAGTGGAAATAATGTCATATTATATTAAAAAAATTCTAGATAATTTTAAGTAAAAAAGAGAGATGATAATTAAATAAAAATATGAAAAACCCCATAAATAACTGGAGGATAATAAATTATATGTGGTTTAAAATATATGTATCATATAATTCTTCTCAATGTAAATTTAATATAGAAAATCCTGAAAAGAAATGTGATTATAACATACACTCTAACCTTATGTATTAAATTTCTTCATAAGCTCTCTTAGCCTGTTGTATAATAAATTTATATTTATTATAAATATATACCAGAACTATATTTACACTTTTTTTACAATATATCATTCCATTATAATTTTTTATTACCCATACATTAACAATTCTTTATTAAAATCAATATTCAAGTAAAAACAGGTTTGTTTCTCATACATGTTTTAGTCCTATATTTATGATTATTTCACTTTGTTCATGGTTTAATTATCTCCATAATATTAATATTTATATAAATATAAGATTTATTAATTATATACACTTTTATAAAAATTCATATTAGGTGGTGATGAAAAAATAATTAAAATACTCCCGGGTGATGGTCGTCTGTATCCATGCATGAGTAATGTTTTCATTTTCCAACAAATGGGATAAAATAAAGGTAAATAATAATATATAATTAAATATTAATAATAATAACATATATATAATATATATTCATTAAATCCATCCACATAAATATCTATGTGTGGAAATCATGAAAAATAAATTACATCACTTCATGGAGGTGGTAGTCCACACATATGCATCATAAATGACATTACCATTTCTTATAGGATGGAAAGAGGAAGAAAATGGATTCACCATTATCATAAAAAAAATTACTTATGTCATGACCCCCCCCCCACTGGTACCCCTTTAAGGCCAAAATTGAAGTGAATGACTATCCCTCAAGTCCCGCCTTTGGTAGGACCCAGGTTGGGGACTAGTGTTGAAGGTATAAAACATTCAAATGGGAGGTGTTACCCTCAATATCTGTGGATAATGGCATAAAACCACCAACCAATCCACCATGATATAAAGTATTAAACCAAATTTCTATAAAATAAATATCCCATTTGCAGGAATATGAAACAGATGAAAACATATCCAAATGTAAAATAATACCAAAACAAAATCTAGTGATGAAAACCACAACAACCCAGGTTCTGAGTAATTACTATCTAGATTGATCACCACATACCTACTAGAAACCTAAAAAGAGTTTATATATATATATATATATATGGTGAGAAAAAAATTTATACTCAGTCGGATCATACCTGAGGTCCCGCATAAAAATGTAGAAAAAGTATACTAATGCCTTAGTTAACAAACTGAATAACTAATAAGAACCTTTATGGGTTAGCTAGTCTCCCAGCCTCACCATGGAACACTCACCAAATAAACCATAAAAGTATAATATGATAATAATTTTTATAATTTAAACATTAGTTCTCTATAACTACTTCCCCACTAATTTTCCACTCTTGAACAATTAGAAGACATCCTTTGCTCTAATCCCATCTGTAAGCACCAATGATGGTTCTAACCTTATATCAAATCTTTAAGCATGAACTGCACATGACATCTAACTACACTAAACACAAATCTGGTATCATGTAACCAGAGTAGTAGGGTATCATAAATGCATAGGAAATTAATCTATTTCCATCCTATTACCACGCATGACCCTCACAATATATCTCATCATTCACTTCCAGTACCACTAGAATCTATTTCTAAAGGGAAAGTGGTGGAGCGGGGGTCTTCATCTATCCGTATCCACCCCATCATGGATATTATGGAAAAACACCCCCTAAAGTATATAGTTATCTATCAGGTTACCCAAATAGGGTGGGGTGCATAAGAAAACACTCGAAAGTATAGGTATATAGTATCCTCACACAAGTCCATGACTATGTGTTCACACAATAAAAACCACTTCAACCATCATCAAATCAATATTATCATTACACAAACAAGTGATCCTTCTAATGTAGAACCACTAACCCATGAGAAACACACAAGTTTCATAACCCAAATTCTATTATCCATTATTTTAGTTAATAGTTCATACATCAATATTTTTTCCTTTAAATATAATCTTAAATTCACACCCATAAATTTTCTTAACTTCATCAAATCATTAAATTGGTTGATATAATTTCATTACCACCAAACCACTACCAAGAAACCACTACATCAAACTACTATATCACAACCAAGTCCATAAAACTATAAAAAAATCTAAGGCCTCCAAGACATATATAGAAAAGTCCACCACGCCTTAAACAACCAAGTCCACCAAGATGCAAGGAACCAAAGACACCAATCCACATAAAAAAGGACACTAATGTTCTAATAGTGGGTTCCCTTGACCCAATTATACAGTACTTTTTTATTACCGTATCATGAATAAAGTTAGTTATGAATGATTTAAATTTACCATTATTGTGTAGATATTTTTACATCCACTATATAAACGGTAATGTCCATAGATTAATTTTCAGTTTAAAAGGTTATAATAAATATTAGGTTTTAATAATAACCTTGAGATATTATGACATTAATCTTAAATATATCTCATATGGTCTAGATGCATCATATTGACATTAAATAGTTAATGTATGACTGTCATTTGATTGGGGCTCATAAACATTGAGACTTCTTCTCATGAAGTTCTCACTTTGTGATATCTAAAAGTTATATCAATATTATATACCCACCACTAGGATAACCACAAGTTTTGGGTGTCATTTTTTGTTTATACCTATGAACATGTTTATTTTTATACCAATTTTCAGACCATTATCAATGTGTGTCATTTGATTGTGTACTTTGATGTAAGGAAAAAAACATGATAATGAAATCATGGTGAGTTATATTTTGTGGGGTGTTTCATTAGTGGTATGGAATTGGTTGAATTTTTTGGATAGGATTTGTTGCTTCTGAGTTAACGAGGTCATATATCTCAGGATCGGTTCATCAGGATGGTAGTACCTTCAAAAGTCCTTGGCCAAGGAAGTCAAGGGTAAATATTTCTAGTTAGAGCAACAAATAATAAAGCAAGAAAGGGTAATGACACAATTATGTGCCCTAAATTATGAGATATTTGAAGAAAAAGACATTATGGTACAATGTATGTGATTGTAGGTTGGTTATTATTATTATGACTATTCCATTGCACTTTAGTTTCCTTGATGGGTTTCTAGATTCCCCTCTTGGTCTATAAATACTATTCATTGTTATCGAGATAACGTCTTAGAGGGTTATACAAAATAGTTGATTCAAGAATCTATCCTATTCTGGTGAATAGGTAAATAGGTCATGGTGGACCCCACCGTGGGGTTCGAGAGTTGTCCAAGTTATCGATCACTGATAAATAAATAAATTCAATATTATTCAATTAAATAATAATTGGGTAGAATTTATTTATTAAATGTATTTACAAGTGTTTAAGTATATATGATGAAAAAATATTAGACAAATGAATATTATTTTATTTTTCTAGGTTTGTTTAATATTAGCGGGAATTATAAGTTGAGTTAAATGACTCAATTTTATCATGTAGTATATTTAATATATATTATAGGTATGTGAAAAAATATAAATAATATTTATCATGTGGTTTAGTTCATCATAATTATTTATTTATATCTTATTTAGGGGGTGTTAAATTTCTGAGGGTCAGGGAACCCTTTCCTAGTATTTTCTCATCCCGCTATTTAAGCATGAGAGAGGAGCTCATTCATTGGGAACTTAATTCAAACAAAATGAGAGCCTCTCCCCTTCCTTCTATAGAGATAAATTCTCTCTTTAAGTATAGTGATCTTCACTTTTAAAAAAATTCATTAGGAAAATATCATTTCTTCTTCGTAAAATTGTTTTTAAAACATAAAAACTTTTGAAAATAATTTTCATGAAAATAAGCATGAAAACATATAAAGTTTTCTTTAATAACATTATTAAAACCTTTTCTTTTGAAAAAATCTTGAAAACTTGAAACCTTTTTTAAAACCATTCCATTGAAAATACATTGAAAACTTACAAAGAAAGTTTGAAAACATTTTGAAAACCATTATACATAAAAATTTATAAAATAAGCTTGAAAAAATTTTGAAAACCATTTTCCTTGAAAAATTTTAAAATAATAATTAGAACATTTCGAAAACCATTATCCTTGTAAATAATTTGAAAACATATAAAGAATATTTGAAATCATTGAAATCCTTTTTATTTGAAAAAAACCTTTTGAAAATTTATAAAGGAAAATTTTAAAACCATAAAAACTTTATAAGATCCTTTTTACTTGAATATGATTTTCAAATATCATTTTAAAACATTTTTTACTTTTTTTTAAACATTGTTTTTAAAATAAAACAGATTTCCTACTAAAGAATGAAATACAGTGAGATTTTTCTTAAAAACATTTTTTTAATTATCTTAATTACCAAAGAGTGGGAAAATGGTACTAATACTAGGATATATCTTGAATAAATATATTATATGGAAACTCATGAGTGTTCTTGAGATATAGATCATAATATTCCATCAATAGAAGCATAATCCTAAGAAATCCCGATAAACAACGAGATTGTTTTAATAAACTCTTATTAAATGGCAACTTAGGATCATACTCTTCATGGAAGAAAATGAAATTAAATTAAGCTTTATATATCATGAAAAGAATTATATTTATAAGATAACATATCAAATGGAAATATATACACCTTGAAAAATAATTTTAGTGCATAACAAAACATGAGTCTCAAAGAAGGAAAATTGAAAGAAAACTACCCTACCGAGTTGATAACTTTTAAAACATAAACCCCATGAAAGAAATATCATAGAATGTATATTTAAATACCAATAAAATTAATTATAAGATAAATATAATACATTCATGTCTAGTATATACACCACATAAAATAATTGTGTGGTGAATCAGTCATTTATCTCAGGGAAATAAAAATTGAGATGAAATTCCCTTACCTTGTGTCTTGACTATCATTGTACTAATACAAACTTCCTGTATAACAAATATAATTTTTTTTTATAAATCTATCATATAAACATATTATTATATATAATACCAAATATTTTTCTCTTATTAAATTATATTACCCGCCTGCTAACAATTCTATGTTAAGGTTTCACTTTGGGTAATATCTAATTTGTTCTTCGCATGTGTATTAATTTATTAAATATATGATATTTATACTTATATCATTATTTCCATAATTTAAACCATTATATAAATATAATTTAAATTAATTTTATTTTTATTATAATAATATATATAATATATAAGTTTTAAGTGGAATACACCATTCATGGAGATGGAAGGTCATACATACGCATGAAGACTATTTCCATTTTATTATCAGATTGAAAGAAAGAAGTAAAATTACATATATGTATATATGTATATAATATCATTAAAGTTGAATTATTATGTCATATATATCATATAATTTTAATAAAACTATCCTTAATAAATTCCAAATATTGTGTGAATTAATCACATCACTTTGAGTGAGGCGGTAGTCCACACTACGTCAAACAAAATTATCATATTTACACCAAATGTAAAGTATAAAGATATGTGTAGTAAAAGTATTACATAAGATTAAATAAATAATATATATAATATATAACATATATAAATATAGTTTCTATCATAACATCCACTATGAGATTTGTTGAAGGAAAAAATGAAAAATCATCATTTTGTGAGCTGGTAGTTCGTAGTACACATGAACAGTGTGTTCGTTACCCATTAGATGAAAGTGTGTGTAATTTTAGGTCTAAAACTAATAATAAAAACATACTAGTATATTTAGGATAATTTTTTTAAAAAATTATGGAATCAAAATACTTGAGTGTGGAAAGTGGAAATAACATAAAAGAACTTTTGGAAGAATGTTACCTCTTATTCAGGTAACTTCTTTTGGATTGCACCAAATGGATCCCTTGTATTAATTTCTATAAAAGGGGAGTATTCAAGGATTAAGGTAGGGTTTCGGGGAAGTTTATTTGTTAGATATTGGCTAAACCTAAGTTGTTTTATATGGTTTAATAAGAGGGATAATTGGTGGCCTTTATAGGGTAGGGAATGACACGCTTTGCCTTTTTGAAAACAAGTTAAGTGTGCCCACATTTTTAATGGAAAAAAAGTCATAAAAGAAAAAAAACTAAAGAATAGAATTTTATGGCCTAAATATGGTAATAAAATGGTTTTTGGTCATGTGGATAAGTCATTTAGGACCTTAATATTAAGGTCTATTCACTTTTGAAGCTTAATTTTTCATTAATCACTAAAATTAATTTTAACTGCATTCGCTAATAATTTTGGTCAAAAAATAATTTGACATTATTATAAATTATAAATTATTATGAATAAAAATATGGAATCCATTTTTTCAAATTCCAATATTATAAGTGGTAGAAATTAATTTAATTTAATCCCACAAATGGGACGACAATGTAGGTTCTTAAAGTAATAGCATCCAAATTATTATTATGTTTTTATACCAAATTTAAAAGTGAAATTGATTCCAATAAACTAAATTGGATTAATTTATAAAAATATGATATAATTAAACTTTTAAACCAATTTAAAATATAATTTAACCTTGCAAATAAATTTTACTAATAGAAAGTTTTGGATTAAAATTCAGTATTTTTAACTATTCATTAAAAAATGAAACCTTACAGAAAAATACCAAAAACTTTTCCTAACATAATTTTTATGTTTCTATTTCAAATATGATGTTTATTTTTACATATTAAATCTATAAAAGTTCCAAAAATTGTATTTTAAATGGGTTTTTCATTAAAATTTGGTAAAACTCCCTTGATAAAAATATGGGTTTTTAAGCATAAAATTGGGTTTGTTCTTATCTTATGTTTAGCAAATTGATTGGATGAATATCGAAAATATTTTATTGAATATATAAGATATATATTGCAATAATATCACCCACTAATTTTAATTAATTTAATTTATTAAGACAAAAAAACTTTGGGAGCATAAAAAATATCTTTTATATTCAATTAATTCTTATATTTTCATTTCTAATTAATTATTAACCTATGAATTCATCTAATATTTATGTAAAAAATATATTCTCATAAGTTAGTTAATACTATTTATAATTGCTAATTTTACATCTAGGTTATATCTTATAATAATATTTTAATAATATATTATTGTTTGGTGAAACTTGATCTTTCATGTTACAAAAGTCATTGAGGAAAGTCATTGTTGTGTGTAATTCAAGCTAACCTTGGTGTTCCATGTAGAGAAACCTAAAATTTATATTGTGTGAAGTGGATGATTAACATTTTGCTTCATGTGATTCAATCAAAAATTGTACTTCAATATAAAATAAACTATTTTTAGTGTTGTGTGAAATGTAAAATATAAAAAAGATTAAATTAATTTGATAAAAAATATTTCAAGAAATCTCGGGGTGCTACATTATACACCCATTAAAATGAATTTCTCCCTCGAAATTCATCTAGGTAATCAAAGGTTTAATACTTGAAAGTTTCATTCAAAGAAATCCACATCGTAAAATTGAATACTAAAACTTCCCTTAAAAATGGAAAGTTAGAACCATAATGATTACCCAAAGTGACATATAACTATGTTTCCACATATGAGAACATAGTTTGGGAGTGAAGATGAGATAGAGGAAAATATTAAATAATTATAGGTAGTGATTGAGGTCATCAATCCCAAAAAAAGAGAATGATCAAAGAAAATTTGAGGGCCTTAAAGTCATAAATCTATGATGATTTAAAAGGCCATCAGTTCAACAAAGATTTGGGTATTAAGACAACAAGTTTTTTATCATTATCCTATATTTGATTAATTATTTTGTTGACAAATAATATAAGGAAATATAATTACTAGATATATTTCTGTAAACAAAATTTCATTCTTTGGTTGTGCTTTTATCTATTTTTAATTCATCAATTACTTCAAGAAATGGATGTCTAGAAATTAACTTTGATGCCCGAAGCACTAAAATACACTTTTAATAGATATTAAGGCCCATAAAAGAATGAAAATTATAATTATTTTTCTCTAACTATCCTTTAAAATCAATATGGTTAATACATTAATCTTTAAACATAGAAAGTAACACTACTTCTTCATCGTAAATATTTATTCATCAAAAGTAAATATACATTATCCAAGACATATCATAGGCTAGTGGTAGGTGTGAAAACCTTATCATACTTTGGTCATGGGTTTAAGACCCACGAACATTCCTAACTTGATTGTTTATCAACTTACATACATTATTTCATTTTCTAAAACCATAATAATATAATTTCTAAAATAAATAATATGGTTGTCCTTAAAATAAGGTTAATAACTACATTTTCTATTAACTAAGGTTTTTAATAAATTAAAAATACATTAATACTTCCTCCGAAGTTTAACTTAAACATTTCATGAATGGTTAACCTTATAACCCTTCTGAAAGATTAAAATCCAAGTCTTTAGAAAGAAAGTCACAAAATCTGTTTAACATTAATCCCCCATATATCAAAAATTACCACTTGGTTGTCACATTCCAAACATGTGAATACCCTCATCATATATTCCCTTGAAACATGGTAATAACCTGAATTACCATAAATACTTTTGGAAAAAATGCATTCTTCCTGATTTCAATTATTACTATATACATTCTTTAAATCCAAAAAGTTGTAAGCTTCATCCTTAATGACATAGACCACTTTTTCAATATTCAGTTTCAGGGTAATCTTCACCATCCAATTTACTTATTCATATCCAACATATCTTTATCCAAATATCATTATCTCAACATTAGGGATTAATTAAGGGTTACCTTCCCTTAATAAAAATACCACATTTCCCTGAAATCAATTTATATGTCTTCATCTCCATTCAACATGTCCTTTTTAATCATTAATTAAAACTTATAATAAAAATAATTATATATTTCATGATTCATATTACATAATATTTGAATTCCAAAACATAAATACTTTATTCATTGAACCTTATTCTTAAATCATTACTCAAGATTCATAAATATATACCTTAATACATTTTTCATATAATTTGAAATATGAATCATTCCTTAATGTTCCTCAACATCAATCTAATCATGCTTCTTATGTTTGATGTAAACAATACTTATAAGATCCTGGATTTTCTTAAGGTGTTTTTGTGTTTCTAATCTTCAGTTTAAGTCCCCTATTTTGGTCAAATAATTGTTTCCCCAAGTTAATTAGAAGGATCGGGGGTGTTTCTGGGGGTTCAGGGCATGAAAGAGGAGGGAAAAAGGATTTTTTTAGGCATGTTGCATGGTTTGCACACGGTTAGTACAAACCGTGCGGATCATCCCAGGTAACCATACTGCCTCGGAAAGAGGCTTTTGTATGGTTATCGTACGATTAAGCTAACCATATGTAATTCCTAGGAAACTGTGTGAAGGTGATTTTGGGATAATATCTCTCGCACAGTTTGTGCATGGTTTGTAAAACCATGCGGGTAAACCGTGTAGCCCAGTAAAGTTGAAATTTTTACAAAATTTCTAGTCCAGGATTTTAAAGCCTCACTTAGTATTTTCCTCCTTTATTCCCCTCTCAAACCTAGTGATGAAACAATACCTCCAAGATCTTCCAAGGATCAATCTCTCACATTTATAGGTTGTTTTGAATGTCATTGGTTGTGAATCGAAGAATCGAGTAAGTCTAATCTTATTCTTGTTTCTCTTTTCTGGATTAGGGTTTTTAGTTTCTCTCATATTTTTCTAAAGCTCTAAAGCCCTATTTTTTTTGTGGAACTGAGGTTGTAACTTCAAGTGGGGTGTGGATTAGCATCTAAGGCTACTTTTAAGAGTGTGTTCATCATTTGATTCGAGGTAGGTAGTCTACCAATTTTATCCCATAGTTTTGTTATAGATTTGTGCATGTGTGTTGATATCATTCATTCTACTTGTTTTCCATTTGTTGAATTGAGTAAGATTTGGTAATTTGGTGTTTAAATTATTACTATAACTTCTTACGGTCTCCATGGGATGTGTCAAGGATGAATCAAACGTTTTAGAGTCACCCATGGGGTGTGCTGAACTTATTGGACCAAGAAATAGGTAAAGTTAAGTGTGAAATTGACGTGTGATAATGTAGAGCCCTTATTGAACATGTAATATTTTTAGTTGAATTGGAAATGGAATATTGATATTTATGCCTAGGTTGGTAATGGATTAAAGGGGTTTGTTTTGAATGACTTATTAATGGGATAATTAGGCTAAAAGAGATTCTATAAAAAGGGTTATGAATTATGTTGAGTTTCCCAAAAAAATAGTATATATGAAATGATGATCTTGTTAAATTGGAAATGAATTCTGAATGGAAGAAAATGTTACGGGTTTTCATAAGATAATTGATGAATATTCAAAGGGTGTAAATATATGGAAATTATGAGGTACACATAATGGGTTGAATGTGATGAATTGGTTGTGTTAAGTGATATAAGAATTTTACTTTAAATGCATAAGTGGGAAATTCATGTGAAATGATAAATGGACTAATTGTGTTAATACATGGTAATTATTGAATATTGGTTAAGGTGCAGAAATATATGAACTTGCTTAATGGGTTAAGGCATGATAATGGGAAATTGGGTCAACTGGGATTTGAAATGTAAATAGAAAATGTCTTAATGGGTTATGTCATAGTATTAATTCCCATGTTTATTGTTTTGGATTGGTATTTACATTGATATTGGTTATTTTTTGTCTTTTATGGTATGATTGGTATAATTATTAGTTGTTTTTTATTGTGATATAGTTTGTGTGGTAATTTTTTAGATAAGCATGTGCACATGTCTTGGTGGTGGGATAAAGGACTGATGCTCCTCCCATGGGTAGGGTTAGAGTGATGTTATAACCTACCTATAAATTCATGGGTTGGGGAGTTGGGTGATGCTCTATGCCCCTAATGGTTTTATTAAATGAAAATACCTAGACTGAGGCTTCATGGTAAGTGTAGTGATTATTTGATATGATCATCCCTAGTGAGATATGTACATAAATTTTTTCTCTTATTAAAAATGAAAAATTCCATTAACCATGTGTGAGTGATGTGAATGTTTAACTTATACACTTCATGAATGATGATTAACTAGTAATAAAAGAGACATAATGAATTATCACTTGGTTAGTAATAGTTAAGTACATATTATTAACTAGTGTCACCTAAATTATCTTCCTTTACTTGTAATTTATTTATACTTTCATGAACTATATATTAGATTGGATATTTGTATACACCATTAGTGGTGGCCTACTAAATTTTACTCACACCCTGCTCAGGCTGTCGTGGGGTACCTGAGTATATTCCATGCTTACAGGTCAGGAAAAGCCAATGTCCCTATGTTAGGGAGTTGAGTTGAACATGGGACATGCAAGGATGAGGTTTCAGACATGGAGTTAGGACCATTTTTGGATTTCCATTGTTTGACTTATTTTAGGTTTTGTTCACTTGGAATTGTAGCATAATAGCATATTTACTATTGGTTGTGATTTGTACCCAGTTGGGAAATGGTTATTTATGCTTGTTTATTGATTAGTTCATGTTATCTCCATTGTTTTATATGTTTACTGATTCGGATTATGTTGACCAAGAGGGTATAGTCTTCCCACTTGACCAATATATACCCTCTCTACTATTTTGAAACCTTTAGTATGCGGGGAGGTTCACTTGAGATCTTGTGATGACTCGGCTCGAGGCATCGTTTTAGTGGCACCCGGGTCGGGTATGTTACAAAGTGGTATCAGAGTATTTCTTTTATCTTCTTACTATTTGGTAATTTTAGATAGGATATTAGAATAGTGTTGGGTTTTAGTAATGATCTTGTTCTTGGGAGTAGCTAACCCATGTATGAGGGAAAACCCAAGTCACCCATGGTAGGGATTATTGTTCCTGATGTGTGTTGTTATAGTTGAATGATATTTCACTATTGAGTGACGAAAATGTCATGTTATTTGATTGATTTATGATATTTTTCTCATGGCCATAATGGCATGAGGTTGTGCATTCAAACATCATTTTAGTAACCCAAGGATATAGGTGGCATGCATCCTGATAAGAACACATGAGATGGGTGTGTGTTGCATAGAGAGTAAAATGAATATTACGTCATTGTAAAATTTGAAGAAAATGGTACCTAATAATGGTAATGAAAGTGTGTAAATGAAAATAATTAAATGGATAGTTAATGAATATTGTGTATAAAAAACATTATGACCGAGTTGAAGTTTTGGGTTGTGGTAAATTGTAAAGAATGAATGGTGTTTAAAAGAAAAATATTTGTGTGGTGACAATGAAATAGTTAATGAATTTTTTCTAATGAAAATTGTAAATGAGTTAAAATGTTGTTATAACAAGTTTTGATATGAGAAATGTGCTTAAGAGAAAAGACTCATGTGTAAAGGAAGAAATTTTTTAAAGGAATGTTTTATGAATTGTTTTTGATTAAGTAATTTGGTTTTCCCCATGTTAACCATGACCTATTGTAAGAAGGTTTGAGGGTATTGATAGAGATGTAAACACATCTATTGGAATAGTGTATGTGGAGTGGGTTAATTGTGGGAGGAAGTGAATTCTCTTTTTTCAGTCTATATTGATTGAAATTCCTTTGTGATTTTTGTTGATGAAAATTTTTGGGGGATATGAATCCGATTATGTAGGGATTTTGAGAAATTGGTTATGTATAATGTTCTAAAGCATGAACCTTCGGGTTTCCCTTGGTGTATCTTTAGTTAGGTGGTGGCCTTTAGGTCTTAAGTTGATGTTTGGTAATGTGAAAGTAGTAAACCTTGTGGGTTGTAATTGTGTGGGTTTTACGATGGACATAAGAATGAGTGTCTTAGTTTTAGTTTCTTTAGATATGGGCATTGTTGTGGGTGTTGTGACCCATGTGGTTTCAAGCCTTTTGAGTTGTATCTCAGACCATAGAGTGGGGGTTTTTTATCATGGTTCTAATGTATCTGTACGATTACCTTTTGTGTAGAACCTAGAGAAAATGGATGCTTGGTGTGCTAGGTGTAGTGTGTATCGGAACAGGGGTGTGAGTGTTGTTCATAGACATTGATTCATTTATAACTAAATGTGTGTGTGAATCAATGGCCTTTTTCCATCATGACTCTAGTTAGGGGACCGGTATCACTCTGCCTTCAAGGTGGCCTATGAGAGAGTTCGGATGGTATTCTTAGTGCTCTTGGGTGTGTTTCATATGGGTGGATGTTATACCTTGATAGTGGTATGTGGAAGATGTTTTCTAGTTCATTTATACTATATGGATAAGTGAGAAGTTATATTATTTGGTGATGTGACTTGAGTTATGGTGATGTGTTAGTAGTTTTAGATAAATCAAGGTTGACCTCATGGGAGGCTAGTCCAGTGATATGGGTGCTTCGGAATAGGAGGCATGGGGAATGTTTTAAAGGAAGTATCAATTCATATTATAACCTTTAAGCTTCAGTAAACGGAATCACATGGATGGGATTTTTTGTATGAATGGTTTGGTAGTTGGGTGAGATATTGAGAATGACTCAGGGCCCATGAGGATAACTAACCAGGAGGCATGTTTAGGTGAGTAAGAGAGTGTTTTCCTATGCCCAGGTGGTGGTTGGCTTGTGGAAACTAAAGCTGGAATGAGAGTGGTTGAAGGAAATTGAAAACCTTTAGGGATATAAGGGGCATAGATGTGGGAACACACTGGGAGGGAATGATTTCAAATGGGATTGGAATTTTTTGTTACTAATGAAACAAAATCATGAATCATGGTCATGCAAGAAACCATGATTTTATTGGAATGGAAAACCATAGTGTTCGATCATAAATTGTCATGGACATACCAGAAGAACTCGCGTGGTTTGGTAGAAGTAGTGTCAAGGAAAACATTGGTTCACTACTTCTTGAAAGATGGTCACAGGGTGGTGGTGAGTCTCAATTGGCAATTGTGTTTGGATGGTGGTGGTTAAATTCTAATGAGAGGTGTGTAGCAGGGAAGCCTAAAAGCCTCAGAAGATCATGGTGTTCCATCATGGGAAGTGCTATCATAAATAAATAAGTTGGTGGTTGTGTTATTTTACAACTTTATAGCGTACCTCATCTAGTGACGATCATAAACAACATCTTTACTTTGTCCCAAGTACATCTACAAACTATGGATTTACACTTAGAAACGTGGAGGTGTTTTGGTAGGATGAGGAACACCATGGATTTTATGGTCATGGATGTGGTATACGTGAAGTGGTATGGTGGGATGAAAACCATTGATGGTTTCAGGTGAGGTCCATGGGATGGTTTGAGTGTCAATGAATGTTGTGGTTACCGCCAATGGAATCTGGGGGTGGGCACTGGTTGACATTCAATTTCTTATTCTAGAGAAGGTTGGATAGCCATGTCTAATTTTTGAGATATGAGAAGTGTTTGGGTGTGATCAATGGTGATTGGAATCCCATATGGAGAGAAATGGTAATGACACTCCTAAGGTGGGGAGTGATGAGTTAGTCCTAAATATAGGGAGGATAATGTTGAGTTTATGTAGCAGTACGGGGATGCCAATGAGGAACCTGTGAGGTACATGTTGGGTCTCTCAAATGGTCCAGGTGGGCCTTGATTATGGTGGTTTACTGAGCCAAAATTTTTATTTATCCTTGAGGTGGTTATGAATGGAATTTTATAGGGTTTTGTTTAGTCGTCGGGAGTGTGGTGATATGTAACATTTATTTTTGGTATGATAGGTTGAGTTCTGTAGCTCCAATGGAGATATAAAGTAAACTCAGGTAAGTTTCCTTCAATGGTTTGTAATTCCTGGAAGTTCAAAGTCACATTGTCCATGTGATGTAGTGTCATACCAATGGTGAATCGAAGCATTCTAGGATGAGTCAACCAGGGAAACATGACTCAACTTTGAGCAAGGGACAAATGTGGAGAGTGGTAAATCACCTTTGGTGGATTCTTTAGAGGGAGAAGTGAGTCTCAAATCTTGGAATGGGATTGAGTGAGAACTTATCCTTCTTTAGATAGTGTATGAATGGTAGGGTTTCTCTTGATTGGGAATGTTGTTGAGACGGTGGAGCATAATGATGGTTTGGAGGCTAGCGGTGCTATGATGAAGGGATTCTACCATAAGTTAGGGAATGACTTCAATGGGTGAACCAGGTATGATATGAAAGATGATTTGAGATTTATGTGGTCTTTCATCAGGTGTGGAGGTTCCAAGTAACCAAATAGAGTAGAGATAAACATAAAGAATAAAAGTTTGTTTGACGACGCGATCAGATATTTGGGTTAGAGGGACTAGAGTGGTCACTATCTGGGTGAGTTGGCCCTAGTACTGAGCTTTGGAATGAGATTAATTGGTCGAGTATTAGAGTGTTTGGGTAGCATTTGGATTTATAGTTATGGGATGGGATCTTCGGGACACGATTGTTGGATCGACGAAGGTTGGAAAATGTTGTTGGGAGGATTGTGTGTTTTCCTCTGGGCGATACTAGGTTTGGTCATCGTTAGATTTTAAAAATGGATAAAAATGACACCAACTGATTTGGATCATGATTTTTGCAGAGGATCATAATGATGGAGTGTCGATAGGTTCCTCCATGATAATATAATGACATGTGTGGAGTTCCCATGTGTTGTGAGTTAGGCAATGTTGCCTAATTTTCTCTATTAATCCAAGTGGTTGGGTTTGGTTGAAGTTGATGAATCCTTGAGGATTATTCTCTTTGTGTTAGGGGTTTTGGTGAGGAAATCTTGTGGGTCAATACTACGCCTTGGTTCACTTTTTTGGTAGCATTGTAATTTTCAATGAAGGGACTTTGTATGATGATAGTGGTTCGCTCACTCTGGGCTTCTCGATCAGGCTCGTTTAGGGTTCCACCTTCTAGGAAGAAGCCATGGACATACTCACAGGTCTAGAAGTTTGCAGGGAGATAGGTTTGGACATTAGGGAATCTGAAATGGACTTTATTCTCCATAACAATGCCCTTCATGTCATGGAAAAGGTTCCTTGGTCAATTCTTTACATCATTAGAAAATGTCGTGTCATCATGGGAGAAAATATCAAGCTAACTCATACTTGGAGGGAGGGTAAAAAGGTGGTTGAATACTTAGCTTCAGTGGACATAATTGGTTCTGAATGATTATTTTTTCATAACCTTAAATGTCTGGAGCTGTAAGGGTTAAATATTATCAGAGGTGATGCCCTGAGTCTCCACCATTTTAGACCCCCTTATTCATTTCCTTTCCTTTGGTCTGCCTATGCTGGCCTTGGATCCCTTGTACTTTCCTTCTTCCTTTGAATAAAAATTTACATGATGATGATGATAACCTTGGGAGATGGTAATGGATATTCATTCCTAGTGACATGACCTCTTGTTAAGGAAGTTTAGTGATGCTTAGGAAGAGCACCTTGAGGACGAGCCGTTATAAAGTGGGGTGGTTGTAAGATCCTGAATTTTTGTAAGATGTGTGTGTTTGTTTATGTTTTAGTTTGTATCCATTATTTTGGTTATATAAGTGTTTCCCCAAGTTCATAAGATGGTTCGAGGGTGTTTCAGGGGGTTTTGATCTTGAAAGAGGAGGAAAACGCAGGGCATGTTGCACAGTTTGTGTACAGTTAGTGCAAACCATTCAAATCATCCCAGGTAATCGTGCAGCCTTGGAAAGATGTTTTTTCATGGTCATCACAGGGTTAAGCTAACCATGTGTAATTCCTAGGAAACCATTCCAAGAGGTTATTTTGGGATAGTATATCTCGTGTTATTTTCACACAGTTTGGAAAACCATGTAGGTAAACCTTGCAGCCCGGTAAAGTTGAACAATTTACAAAATTTCTACTCTGGGATTTTAAAGCCTCACTCGATATTTTCCAACTTTATTTCCCTCTCAACCCTATTAATGAACCAATAACTCCAAGACCTTCTAATAATTTGCCTCTCTCATTTCTATGCCATTTTGGATGTTGTTGGTTGTGAATCAAAGATCTAGGTAAGTCTAATCTTCCTCTTGTTTCTCTTTTCTATGTTAGGGTTTGTAGTTTATATCATCTTTTTTTGAAGCTCTAAAACCCTATTTTTCTGGTGTAACCAAGGTTCAAACATCAAGGGGTTTTTTATTAGTATCTAAGTATACGTTTAAGAGTGTTCTCATTATCGGATTCGAGGTAGGTGGTCTACCAGTTATATCCCATAGTTTTGTTATAGATTTGTGCATGTCAGTTGAGATATTTCCTTCCTCTTGTTGTGCATTTGGTTCCTTGAGTATGATTTGGTAATTTGGGTGTCTAAATGATTACTGTAACCCCTTATGATCCCCTTGGGATGTTTTGACAATGAATCAAATGTTTTAGGGTCACCCATGGGGTGATCCAACCTTATTAGTGTTGGGCGGAGAGTGATGGAAAGAGGGGGGGTGAATTGCCTTTTAAAAAATAATTAACAATTTAAAATCAAAGTTAAAAGTGCAGCAGAAATAAAAGAGGCAAGACACAAAACTTGATAACGGAGTTCGTCTTAAACCAAAGCCTACGTCTCCACTCCCAACTCAACCGTTGAGAGATTTACTACCGCTTGCTTTTTAATGGTTTTAGCAAGAAACCCACTAGACTTTAAGGTAGTCTAGAACCTATTACAGCTTGATTTTAATGGTTGAGAAATAACCCACTAGCCTTCTTACAGGTGAAGGCTAGCTCACCTATGACTCAAGCCTTTTAAAGGGAAGTCTTGACTAACATCTTCACACCTTGAAGGTGGTGTGAAAACCCAAACAAAAGGAAGATGAGAGAAAGAGGGGTTTGTAGGCACAAACCCAAATTGATGCTCAAAATAAATAAAACAAGAAAAACCGTAAGAGGAGAAGCCTTGGTCACCAATGGATTGATTGGAGTTGATGAAGAGCGCTCCCAAGCTTCTTTGATGGTGCTCCTTGGATATGGAAGTGGGTTGGAGCAATTGAGGTTCCTTGAGGGAATCCGCCGGAGGTTTGCCAAATGATGGAAAAATGTTCCCGTGGGCTTCTATGTGTTTCCGGGGCTTCCTAGTCCTTTATTTATAGAGTGGGAACTCTCAAATGGCCTTTGGGGGTCTTCGGAGCCGTTGGAGAGGCCTTCGGAGCCATTGGGAGTCAAGTGGACAAGTCTAGTCAAAGCCCAACGGCTAGTTTGACTGGCTCCACCGGCTGACCGGTACAGATCCACCGGTTGGCCGGTGCTTGGAAAATAGAGAGGCCTTCTGCCCAGGCACCACCGGCTGGCCGGTGAGGAGGCCACCGGTTGGCCGGTGGTGAGACAGTAGTTGTCCCTTCTGTCTGGGTTCCACCGGCTGGCCGGTGATGGGACACCGGTTGGCCGGTGGTCTGGACAGAGGGGATGCCTTCTGTTAAGATTCCACCGGCTGGCCGGTGGTCATCCACCGGTTGGCCGGTGGACTGAAATCAGTCCACTTTTTGCCTTCTGGATTTCTTGTCCCAATTCCTTGGCAACCTGAAATCATGCCTATCATCCAAAAACACTTAAAACAAGATTAGATAAATAAGAGAGTGATTGTGATCATGAAAATTAAACCACGAGGGGTACGAGAGGTACAACAATCTCCCCCTATTTTGATGATCACAATCACCAAAACAAGCAATGTAAAAGACTGAAATTAAAGGCATGCTTTAAAGGATAAATTGAAAAGTAAAGAAAAGCATGAGAGAAAGATTTCTCCCCCAATCAACCAAGAATTTCTCCCCCTTTGTGATTATCAAAATAGCATGGGGCATAAAACTTGATTGAGGGAAAGGTTTGAAAAACAAGATAGAGTTTTTAAACCAATTGAAATTTTTTAAATTTGAATTGAAAGTTTTGAATTGAAAGTTTTTAAAATAAATCAAAAAGGCTTAAACGATCCTAACTCCCCCTAAATAAAAACAACAAATCACCGGGGAGAGGATTTTAGAACCGAGACAAATTTTGGTCCGGTGAGACTCGCTAAAAGGGATTTTTCAATCCATACTTGTCTAGTGGCGGGTCTTCTCCTATGAAATTCATCATTAAAGGAAATGGTTTTGGGCCTTCCATACCGGGCATTTTTGCAATTGCACTCATAAATTAAGTGCCCGGGTTTTTTGCAATAGTTGTAAAATTTATATTGGGAGCTCCCCCTTACAAAAATAGTTGGAGCATGGGAAGAGGAAGCTTGCTTGGAATAGCCAAGCCCTTGGGTGGTTCTAGATACGCATTGGGAACCAAGTAATTTGGTTAAATTTTGTTCACCTTGGGTGAATTTGGCAAGGGATTCCTTTAAATCCTTGATTGTAGATTCCATAGACTCAACATCGGGAAGGTTTTGGATCTTGAGGGTCAAGTCTTCCTTCTCTTTGAGAAGTTGATCCTTTTCGGAAGAAAGTTTTTTGAAATTCTTTTTTAAAGAAACAAATTTGGAAGAAATTTCGTGAAAACCTTCCTCCAATTGATCTCTAGCATGTTGGAGATCCTCATAAGATAAATGATTGAAAGAATTTGAAGAACTAGAGGATGAGGAGTCGGAAGAGGATACCTCATGAAATTCCATTAGGCATTTTTTACCGTTGTCACTTGAGGAAGAGGAGGAGGAGGATGTGGAGCTATCACTCCATGTGGCCTTGAATGCCTTCTTCTTTTCCTTTTGCTTGGCCTTTTTCTTGTTGAGTGGACAATCGGGCTTGTAATGGCCTTTCTTGCCACACCCGTAACATGTTACCTCGGGCTCGGATTTTTCGTTGGGTTGAGCCTTACGGGATTTCTTCTTCTTGTGCTTCTTCATGAATTTGTGCATTTTGCGGGCAAGATTCTCCATTTCTGAATCGTTGCT
Source organism: Viscum album (assembly GCA_963277665.1). Lineage (NCBI taxonomy): Eukaryota > Viridiplantae > Streptophyta > Magnoliopsida > Santalales > Viscaceae > Viscum > Viscum album. The sequence goes on along the minus strand of OY728143.1, from coordinate 253,978,523 downwards.
TGAAGAGGAAGATGATGAGGAGGAGGAGCTTTCTTCTTTTTGAACTTTGAAGGCGATGTTCTTTGGAACTTTGATCGGTTTGCCTTCCTTTTCAGCTTGCCTCCTCATGGTGATCTCGTAGGTCATGAGGGATCCGATGAGCTCTTCGACCGGCATGTTCTTGATGTCTTTTGCTTCTTGGATTGTCGTGACTTTCGGTGCCCATGAACTTGGTAAGATCCAAAGGATCTTCTTGACCATCATTTCTGCAGAAACATCATCACCAAGGGACTTTCTCCCATTGCAAACATCAGTAAAACGTGTAAACATTTCAGTAATATTTTCAGATGGATGCATGGTAAAAGACTCAAAATCATGACGGTACATATCCAATCGAGTATCCTTAACTTTGTTGGTCCCCACATGGGTAACCTCCAATAGTTTCCAGATTTCATGAGATGAAGTGCATGTGGAAACTCGATTGAATTCATTACGATCAAGGCCGCAATGAAGAGCGTTCATGGCTTTGCCATCAAGCTCGAAATTTTTAATATCAGCTTGAGTCCATTTGGATTCATCGGGAGAAGAAAGAGAATAACCATGCATGACAATTTTAAAAATAGGATAACCTATACTTCTAAGAAAAGTAGTCATGTGGGTTTTCCAATAAGTGTAGTCGGTTCCGTCAAAAAAAGGAGCACGACCCAAAGAATAGCCTTCGGGGGCGAAAGAAGTTGAAGCCATCACAAAGGATCTTGAATTTGAAACCGGTTAGGGTATTACTCAAATTTTGCCTCTGATACCAATTATTGGGCGGAGAGTGATGGCAAGAGGGGGGGTGAATTGCCTTTTAAAAAATAATTAACAATTTAAAATCAAAGTTAAAAGTGCAGCGGAAATAAAAGAGGCAAGACACAAAACTTGATAACGGAGTTTGTCTTAAAGCAAAGCCTACGTCTATGCTCCCAACTCAACCGTTGAGAGATTTACTACCGCTTTCTTTTTAATGGTTTTAGCAAGAAACCCACTAGACTTTAAGGTAGTCTAGAACCTATTACAGCTTGCTTTTAATGGTTGAGAAAGAACCCACTAGCCTTCTTACAGGTGAAGGCTAGCTCACCTATGACTCAAGCCTTTTAAAGGGAAGGCTTGACTAACCTCTTCACACCTTGAAGGTGGTGTGAAAACCCAAACAAAAGGAAGATGAGAGAAAGAGGGGTTTGTAGGCACAAACCCAAATTGATGCTCAAAATAAATAAAACAAGAAAAACCGTAAGAGGAGAAGCCTTGGGCGCCAATGGATTGATTGGAGTTGATGAAGAGCGCTCCCAAGCTTCTTTGATGGTGCTCCTTGGATGTGGAAGTGGGTTGGAGCAATTGAGGTTCCTTGAGGGAATCCGCCGGAGGTTTGCCAAATGATGGAAAAATGTTCCTGTGGGCTTCTATGTGTTTCTAGGGCTTCCTAGTCCTTTATTTATAGAGGGGGAACCCTCAAATGGACTTTGGGGGTCTTCGAAGCCGTTGGAGAGGCCTTCGGAGCCATTGGGAGTCAAGTGGACAATTCTGGTCAAAGCCCAATGGATAGTTTGACTGGCTCCACCGGCTGACCGGTACAGATCCACTGGTTGGTCGGTGCTTGGAAAATAGAGAGTCCTTCTGCCCAGGCACCACCGGCTGGCCGGTGAGGAAGCCACCGGTTGGCCGGTGGTGAGACAGTAGCTGTCCCTTCTGTCTGGGTTCCACCGGTTGGCCGGTGATGGGACACCGGTTGGCTGGTGGTCTGGATAGAGGGGATGCCTTCTGTTAAGATTCCACCGGCTGTCCGGTGGTCATCCACCGGTTGGCCGGTGGACTGAAATCAGTCCACTTTTTGCCTTCTGGATTTCTTGGCCCAATTCCTTGGCAACCTGAAATCATGCCTATCATCCAAAAACACTTAAAACAATATTAGATAAATAAGAGAGTGATTGTGATCATGAAAATTAAACCACGAGGGGTACGAGAGGTACAACAATTAGACCAATAAATTGGTAAAGTTAAGTGTGAAATTAGTGTGTGATAACGTAGAGCCATTCTTGAACAAGTGATATGTTTAGTTGAATTAGAATCGGAATGTTGATAGTTATGCCTAGTTTGGTAATGGATTAAAGGGGTTTGTTTGGAATGACTTAGTAATGGGTTAATTGGGTTAAAGGATATTGTGTAAAAAGGGTTATGAATTATGTTGAGTTACCAAAAAAAATTGTATATATGAAATGATGATCGTGTTAAATTGGAAATGGCTTGAGAATGAAAGAACATTTGAATGGGTTTTCATAAGGTAATTGATGAATATAAAAAAGATTTAAATACATGTAAATTATGAGGTACGCCTAATCGGTTCAGTATGATAAAGTGTTCGTGTTAAGTGATATAAGAATTTTACTTGAAATGCATAAGTGTGAAATGCTTATGAAATGATAAACAGGGTAATTGGGTTAATACATGGTGATTTTTGAATGTTGGTTAAGGTGTGTAAATCAATGAAAATACTTAATGGGTTAAGGCATGGGAATGGGAAATTGGGTCAAATGGGCTTTGAATGGTAAATGGGAAATGTATTAATGGGTTATGGAATAGTATTAATTCCCACATTTATTATTGTGGATTATTATTTCCATTAATATTGGTTATTATTTTTCTATTTTGGTATGATTGGTATATGTATTGGTTGTGTTTGGTTTTGATATGCTTTGTGTGGTAAATGGATGGATAAAAATGTTCACATGGCTTGGTGGTGGGATAAAGGACTGATGCTCCTCCCACGGGTAGGGTTGGACTGATGCTCTAACCTACCCAAGAATACACAGGTTAGGGATTTGGACCGATTCTCTATTCCCCCAATAGTTATATTCAATGTAAATACCTAGACTGAGGCTCCAAGTTAATTGTGGTGATTATTTGATATTCTCATCCCTAGTGAGATAGGGAATTAACTTGTTTCTCTTATGAATAATGATAAATTCCATGAACCTTGTATGAGTGATGTGAATGCCTAACTTATGCACTTCATGATTGATGATGAACTAGTATTAAAAGAGACATAATTAATTGGAACTTGGTTCGTAATAGCTAAGTAGATATTATTGACTAGTGGCCCCAGAATTTTCTTCCTTTACTTGTTATTTAGTTATAAACTATTTGTTAGGTTGGATATTTGTATACACTATTGGTGGTGGCCTACTGAGTGGAACTCACACCCTTCTCGGGCCACTATTGGGTACCCGAGAATATTTCATGCTTGTAGGTCAGGACAAGGGCAATGTCCATATGTTATGGAGTTGATTTGGACATGGGACTTGAATGGATGAGGTTTCAGAAAATAATTCAGGACCATTTTGGTATTTCTAATGTTTTTCTTATTTTGGGTTTTTTTCACTTATCATTATATCATGACATCAAATATATACTATTGGTTGTGGTTTTAACCCAGTTGGGAAATGGTTATTTATAATTTTTCATTGATTAGTTCATGTTACCTCCATTGTTTTATATGTTTACTATTGTGTCTTACACTGAACAAGAGGGTATAGTCTCCCCACATGACCAATCTATACCTTCACTGCTAGCCAGCAACCTCTGGCGTATGGGGATTCGCACTTGAGGTCATGTGATAACCCAACTTGGGGAGTCGGTTAAGTGGAACCTAGGTCAGGGACGTGACAATACTGGAAGAACAGCACATACTTTTCACATGTCATTTTTTGTCTCTTTATCTTTAGAGTTATAACCAATACTTGTACCATGTTCCTAATTCTCATTATCATATTTCCACTTGGAAAATCAACTCAAATAATTTTCATACATTTGAAATATGAAACATTCAATTTTAATCATGTTCACTCTAATTCTCTCCATTGACTAAACCCCAAAAGCATAGGGTGATAAACACATATCCTCTAAGGAAACCAAATAATCTAGAAAATTTACTTATAATATGTCTAAACCATGAAACCTACTTTTTAATCGATGACACCTTAGGTTTATCCTATGTTATTCATATTCATATTATATTCAAATCCTTCATGATGGTTGGTAAATAGTTTCTGAATTATCAAAGAATATCCCCTAGGAGTGTCAAACCAAGTGTGCAGCAAGGTCCGTTGTCATATACCAGGTTACGTCGAGTCAGGCCCAACACACCTTTTCAGAGTTATTAATCCTAGACACATTTCTACTAGACCTGCCTCCACCTGTACTATCCAAACAGGGATGTATTTCTAGGAAACCACTCACTGTATCCATTACCAAAATTCCAAGACATTTTTCCTAAACATTAACTCATCCTTATACTTATCTTTAGAGACGTCTAATGTATCATATTTTCTGTGTATTATTTTTAAATATTATATGGATTATTTTTTAGACCAGTTGCTAAGATAACATGTGATTTTGAGGCCTAGGGTGCCTGGAATAAATGTTTGAAATATATATAAATATATTAAATAGCACGCATGTGCAGTTTTTCATTAAAATTTGAATAACTTCTAAATGAGAGCCTGGATTTGAAATTTGAGGGCACTATTAAGTTTAGAGTGGATGTTTTACCATAAGCACGACTTAACATTATTTAGTGTGAGCCTTTTGTGAAGCATTTGTCATGTGCAATAAAACGAATAAAATTATTTAATAAAATTATTTTTACATTTCATTGAAATAAATATTAGTGAATTCTTAGGTTATCCACATAACCCTATAACCTCTAGAGGATCTTTTGAGAGATATCTTTGGATAATTCACTCAGGTGAACCATGACTGATTAAGATTGGATAGCAGATCATTGTGCTAACAAAATCTATGGACCTCCTCAACGATGGAAACACAATCATTCTTCATCGACAATTGATCCAACTCAAGTTATGATTTTTATTTTATATGGATTCTCCCCATTCTTAAATTCTATGATGAACAAAAAATCAATAGACAAACGGATTGATTTTCGAATCAATCTCATTGCAGGGTGGGATTTATTTTATGAGGATTTAATGAGAGAATTTCCTTTGATTAAATTTTCAGTGGATTTGATTATAGTTCTAACAGAAACGAACTAAGATCGACATGAACATTGATCGGGGTTCATTCCTCTTGATTGATTGTAATTTTTCCCCCAATTTCGTGATTCACTATAGGCGTTCTTTGTTCACTTGGGGTTTGACTATTTCTGAACAATTGATCATTGAGCACCCATTTCTTGGTGTAATGATCTAATATCACAGATATGGGTTTGTAATAACACAAAATATGTGATACGACAGAGACAAATTGAATTGGATGAGGGATGATTCCCAGTTTTATGTTCTTCGGTGTTCTTCGGTGCATAGTGAAGAATGATGATTTAATCCATTTTGCATGTAGATCTGACGATAGGACATGTTGTTCAATGAAGAAAAGGTATGGAAAATCTTATATCATTGATTTCTTGATGAATCAATCACTAGATCAAATGTGGAGCATCATATGGGATGCACAGAGGAGGAATGAGTGATTCTGGGAAATCGTGAAGAATAAGGCATGTAATCCAGGATTAAACGGCATGTGGAGCACCTTGGCTATGGTTCTAGGGTTCGGCCAAAGTTAATGATCACATGGAATTTGAATCCTATCACACATCATGTGACCCTCCCCAGTTGACTCGATGTGTACTCCAGAGATTACACGGACATGGGAAACAGTACACGACTAGATAGAACACCGTGTACTTATACAAGGACATGGATTGGTGTACACAGACTGGTACATGAACACAGATTTAGTACACAGACACATACAGGTGACAATGACAGGATACCATGTGTCTCTATATTCCATTTATATCCTTATACATGTTGTGTATATGGAGACTACATTTCTTGTGAGGCTCTTCCACATAGGTAGGACTTGAGATAGCTATAAACACCATGTACCCCTTAGGACACGCTATGTAATCCCGTCAAGAGTGATTGAGACTCTTCATTTTCTTATTTTTTGACTAGTATTGTTTGACCATCTTCCGATGTTCATTTTCCTTAAGGGTAAAGTGTGTCATTACATCCACATCACTAGATTTTGATCCCCTCTAGAGGTCGAGTCTCAGATAGAGTTGTAGTGACCCTCCATGAGATTGGAGTGTGATCCTCTATCATCCCTAGTTGAAGTTTGTGGAATTGGGGTAACCTCCCTTAGCAGGGTTTTGATCCTCCATATAGAAAGATATATTGATATGGTTTGTGGAGTTGTTTACATATAATCTCCTATGTAGCAGGTTGATCCAGACATGGTTTGTGGTGTCCTCTAGTGGTTTTGTGCATGACCCTCGGTTTGTGTATCATGGTCCCCTTAGACCAGTGAGATTCCTTGGGTAGGGACCAATGACCTAAACCTCTTCATTGAGTTTCTCCGATGGTATCATGTCTCATGGAGTGAGTTCTCTCGGAATGAGAATTTCTTTGAGTAGAATCATATGGCTGGGTGTTGGCTATGACCACCTTTCAGTGTGGTGTCTTTCCTGAGTATATCTAGATTATTCCATGATTTTCTTATAAATTTATTGTTATATGTTGTATTGAGCTAACTATACTTGGTGCTTCATTTTTAGTTTTTTCATGGTGTTCTAATGAGTATTTTTATACTCACCCATGAACGAGATTTTCCCATACATGTCGTGTCTTGTGCAGATGACATCCCTTTCGATAATATCTTAAGAAGACAGGAAGCGGGTGGAGTATAGTTTGATATTTTCATATTGAGTTTTTTATTAGGATCATACCTTTTACTTATTCCACACCTTTGGAGTAGGATTTACTCTTTACAGTTTCATTTGGACATGTGATACAGGCTCTTTATGGTGGGCTTGTATTTAGCCCTATTTACTTTTCCATTACTTACTACCATACTCTGGTTGTGGGATCTTAGTTGTATGCATGAATTCTTTCAGTTGTTTTACATTTCAAAATTGTGTGGCTTGGATATGCATGCATGTGTATAGGTACTTTAGGCTAATGCCTCCCATTTGTGGGATATGCCTACTTGGTGCTAGTCACTAGCCCCTGGCCTATCAGAGGCTGGCTTGGGGTAGTCGCAGTATGGGCTCCTCTGGTATGGGTCATGAAAGAGTGGTATCATAGGTGGTTGGTTATACCTTAAGGATTGGGAATTAGTGATATTGGTTTTTTGAAATAGTGATAAGTATTTCGATTTTTTATTTCAGGACAGGGACTCCAGTGTTTGTGTGGCATCTAACGTATCCATACACTAGGACTCTAATCACCTACCTTTTAACTCAGTACATGAGAACATTAGTTGTAGGGAAAAAATGGTACATGAATAATATAGGAATAGGTTGTGTTTTCTATGTCCTTCTTGAGTCATCTCCCCCGATATACTCTTTTGACCATGGTGCATCTTGTTTTATTTCAGGATGCCTCCACATAGACAATCAGCTAGGATTCCACCGTGTGATCATGAGGATGATCCTCCTAGTGATGAGTCATCTGTATAGGTACTTACCCTATAGATAGCACCTCTAGGTGGTTTACTAGATATACCACCACCTATTGAGCAGAATATAGTACTAGAACTACCGGTTGAGGATGCACGTAAGCTGATTGTGTTGCATGAGCTTTAGAGGAAGTGACTTCCTAGGTTTTAGGGTAACCTAGACCCCCAAGTGGCTGAGGACGGGGTAGAGGTAGCCACTCGCATTTTCCACCTAGTGAGGATGCCTACAGACTAGATGGCAGTCCTCATAGTGAGTTTTCTTTAGGGATATGTTCGTCAATGGTGTAGCTTAGTGACTCAATCACATAATGATACACCTCTCTCCTAAAAATACTTCAAGATTCTCTTTAAATAAGAGTTATATCCAGCCATGTTGTGATTGGTATACATAAAGGAGATTCTTCACCTTCCAGTAGGGTGGTATGATCATGGAAGAGTACTCTGTGAGATTCATTGATCTCTCACATTAATCCTTGTATATGGTGTGGGATTAGTTCTTTAAGGCTCAGAATTTTGAGAAGGGATTGCTTCGGGACATCATATTTTAAGTGTTATCTCTTAGAATTTAAACCTATGTTGGATTACTTGAGTCAACCTTACTGGTAGAAAGTTTTCTAACAAAACAAACACCAGTAGTGGGAGCTAGTAGTGGGAACCTGGTAGCTGAGACCTCAAAAATGGGTAGTTGACAGTGGTCACAGGGATCCAAGAGGGTCTGATACTATTGGAGGCGATCCCAGGACTCGGGTTTTGTGGTGCAGGGATCTCAGGGTGGCTCAAATAAGCCAAGGGATAGATGGTTTTTCTCCTGAAATGATCGAGGAAATCTGGTATGATATTTCCTGACCCATCATACAGCTGATCAGGAGACAGTCGATGGATTGTCAAGACAGAGATAAAGGTATGAGAATGGTAGTAGGAGGTGGTGAGAGGTTCAACCTATTACCACTGACACTCCTAGGTGGTCCACGCCAGGATTAGGGAGCTGGTGGGTAGGGATGAGAACTGTTGAAATCTATAGTTTCCTATGACCCTAAGGCTCTAGGGATGATGCGAGGTATGATCTAGGTATTTTCTACTTAAGTTGAAGTGTTGATAGACACAGTTTCTAGTCATTACTTCCTTTCCACTTCATTGGTTAAAAGCTTAGATATTCTGATTGAGCATTTGACTCGACCCTTGCAGTTGGAGACTCAAACGGGTGGTGACTTAGTGATTTCACACTTGTTCTGATAGTATGACCTAATTCTTGGATGAAAGAGTTTTGTATGGGATATATTTATTTTCACAATGATTCCTTATGACAACATCTTAAGTATAGACTATCTATCTATAGTTTAGGCCTAGATTTACTATTTTAGGTAGAGGATGTGGTTGTTCTGCGGTGATGGGACCAAGATTTCCTTTTTTTAATGAGAAGAAAACATAGGTAATGCAAGACAGACTCATGCATAGTAGAGTGCATCTGATTAATCATCAGTTGGCTAGCCTAACCATTGGTGCAGTGGATGTTATGAGTTTCCAGTTCCCTGTAGTAGTGGAGGACTACAAGGACATCTTCATCAAAGACGTGTCAGGTTTAATTCCTCACCAAGAGGTAGATTTATATATCAAATTTCATCCCAGGACAGCACCGATATATGCACCAGAATATTGGATGTATCTCATATATATTCAAGATATGAGGTTGCAGTTAGAGGACTTGCAGGAGAAGGTATTTGTGAGACCCATTTTTTCCCCTGTGAATCCATAGTTTTTTTACCAAGAAGATGGGGTGGATCTTGAGGTTATGTGTGTAATACAGGCACTTGAACTAGGGGACCATAAAGAACAAGTATCCATTATTTAGGATTGATGAGATTTTTGATCATATGAAAGGGGAATGATGGTTCTAGAAGGTTGAACTTCGATCAAGCTATCACCAGTTGAGAGTATGGGATAAGGATATACAGAAAACAAAATTTCAATGTCACTACAATCACTATGAGTACTTGGTGATTCCCTTTGGTGTGACAAATTCCCCAGAAGTGTTCATAGGACTCATGAACCATATATTTCAGCCTTAGTTAAACCAGTTCATGGTGGTCTTCATCAATGATATCCTTTTTTACTCAGTATCTGGGAAGGAGTACACGAGACACTTAAGGATAGTTCTAGACATACTCTGAGAGCACCATCTTTACAGAAAACTTTCGAATTACTAGTTCTGGATTCAGGCATCCCACTTTTTGGGACATGTTATCTTAGTGGATGGAGTGGTAGTGGTTCCAGAAAAATTTGAGGCAATGATTTATTGGGATCCACCCAATAGTGTCACCATGGTGCAGAGTTTCCTTGGATTGTTTGGGTACTATTGGAGGTTTATACCTGACTTCTACATAGTTTCAACTCCCTTGAAATCCTTGACTAGGAGAGGGAACCCTTTTTTGTGGATGGAAAAGTGATAGCAGTGCATTCAAGAGCTAAGGCAGAGGTTTAAAATTGCTCTCATATTTAGGTTATTGAAGGAGGGTGTTGATTACGTAGTGTTCTATGACAAATCAGGGACCATTCTTGGTTCTATTTTCATGTAGAGGAAAGAATTTATTGCCTATGGTTTATTCTAGTTGAGACCACATGAGAAGAACTATGAGACCCATTAACTTGTGGTAGAAATAGTAATTTTCGCATTGAATATGTGGAAACAATACCCGATGGGTGAGAGATTTATCATGTATTATGACCACAAGAGTCTCAAGTATATCTTCTCTCATAAGGATCATAATTTGAGGCAGAGGTGATGGATAAAGTTCCTCTGAGACTATAACTTTAGATTTTATATACTTTTGGGAAGGGTAACATGGTAGCATATTCTCTTATCAATAGATCTAGTTTTCATTTTCTGAATGAGGTGTCAGAGTAGTTAGCCTCATTGTAGTTATCCTTTGTGGATGGAGTTGGAGTAGCTTACCTCCAGTTGATGGTTGTCACCCCTCTTCTCTTAAAGTATGTCAGGAAGGCATATCTTAGAGATACCTACTATGAGACCATGTGTACTCGAATATCCACTGAACATGCTTCTAATATATTTTAAAAAGGTGTGGAGAATTTTTTTCTTTTTAGAGGATGGAAAATGGTACGAGTTGAGTTGTGGGGGGAGGTTCCGAGAGAGTTTCATACATCTCCTTTGGTGGAACATCCAGATGTCGGAAAGAAGTACCAGGACCTATAAAGACAATTTTGGTGGCTAGGGATGAATAAAGGATTTGTAGAGTTTCTCTCCCAATGCCTTACTTTTCAACAAGTGAAGGTTGAGCACCAAGTTCCAGTGGGTTTGTCTCAACCCCTTAAAGTTCCAAAATGGAAGTGGGATGGGATATCTATGAACTTCAAGGTGGGATTACCATGTAAATCAAGGTTACATGATTCCATTTGGGTGATCATTGATCGACTCACCAAGTCAACCCACTTTATAGCTATCTGAGTGTAGAGTTCATTAGAGAGCTTGGGATGCCTCTACATTCAAAATATAGTTCGACTACATGGAGTTCCATAAATGATTATTTTTTATCATGATGATATATTTACATAGTATTTGTGTAAGGGATTATAGGAGTCATTTTGAATTTAATTACACTTGAGCATAGAGTTTCACCCACAAACTGATGGCCTAACAGAGCAGACCATCAGGTCTTGGAGGATATGTTGTGAGCTAGCATGTTGGACTTTGTCCATAGTTGGAAGGACCAAATACCCTTTTTGGAGTTTTCATACAACAATATATACCATTACACCATTGTCATGGCACCAATGGAGGCTTTGTACCGGCAACCCTATAGGTCACCACTTTTCTGGACTGGCCCAGGAGAGTTCACACTCATAGAACCGGAGTTGGTGCGACCTACAATAGGGAAGGTGCAGATCATCCAAGGATGGATGAAGACTGCACATAGCAATCATAATTCTTACACAGATAGATGATGAAGACCTATAGAGTTTGAGTAAGGAGACCATGTGTTCTAAAGGGTCTCACCTTGATGTAGATTGAGGAGATTTGGTTGCGGCAGCAAGTTATGTCCAAGATTCATTAGACCTTTTTAGATACTGTGTAAAGTTAGTGAGGTGGTGTACTGCTTATATAATGGACATACTTTACATATAGATATTTCTTCAACATTGAATAATATTTATTACATAACATAACAAAACCATTTCAGGACCATATAGGTTTAGTGTCTTTAGAAATTCATAAACATAAACAACTGGTTCATAAAACATCCACATTGTCTCCCGCTTATTTATTCATAACTAGACTTTTTTTTGACATATCTTACTTAATACCCTTCTTCATGACCTAGTGAAAAGAAACATATGAAAAGTTGAGCTCAAATTCTTGGTAAGGTTAAACAAGGGAAATATCAATCATAAACATAACATTTGAAAATATTATCCTGCATGTAAAAGATCATAATACCAAGTCATGGGATAAATCATAAAAGTGCAATGTAATGCCAATTATCATAACATAAGATAAGAAATTTTGTGGCATACACACATAAGAATATTAAATCATTTCATATTAGTCAAGGCTCATTGTCGAGACCATCATAGAGGACAAAGTCCATTACTAAACCGAGTTCACTCCTCATTCCATCCCTGTATTACTGAACCGGATTTACTTGTCATTCCAGTCATGTAAATATCAGGATATATAAATCTTTACCCAATGCATTGGAGGGAGATATAGGTCTCACCCATCTCATAATGAAACCATTCTTACATGTTCCACAAAAACATAAAAACACTCATTATAGAATAACCCATAAAATTAAATGGGTTTATTAAACATCATTCCATTGATATAAAACAACAGATTTCCTAAATAACATTCCATCATAAACACAATAAAATCATAGTAATAACAGGGATAGAAATATAACCCTATTTAAATATTTTCATCTTAGATGGAAAATATTTTTGAGAAAACACTTGAAATTAATTCCTGAGGAAAATATCCTTTCTTCTTCAAAAATGTTTTCCTTCCTCAAAATGCCACATAATTTTAGAAGAAATAATTTTATGTGAAAATAAATTTTTAATAATTTAGGGGAAGTGTCAAGGAAATAAGTCATTATGAAATCGTAAAAATCCATTCATGTCATGCAAGTTAAAAAAACATTCTTCTCATACTTTTTCCAAAAAATTCAAAAAGTACCTCGTACTAATTACGAAAAAAGATTCTATTCATACCATTTAGTAAAAATTTAACAATGGGTAAAATTGAATTTTAACAATTATAGAAGGATATGGAGAATATTTTTAAATACATATTTAAGAAACATGTGTGTGGATGATAATTATACCTTAGTAAATACTTACGAATAAACAATCTCAAATTAAAATGAGATTTGAAAAATTATCCCTTACCTTAGGTCTGATAAGATTAATATGTATCTAAACCTTTTATATAATGATTTGAATAATGTTACTGATTTATTCTAGAATCATAATAATTTTTATTATAACATTTATAATCATATTTTCATCTGTTTGGTAGTAACATTTCATTGTTACCTGTTATTTGGGTATTAACTACTTTATGTTCTTATGTATGTTTTGTCGGATAAGTTCTTATTACTATTTTTAGGTTATAGTAATATTACTTACAGCATTGTATTATTATAATATATATCATATTTATTCATTAAATTCATTTATATAATTATTCTTTAAAGAATATTATGTTGAACTATTCACATCACACCATGGAGACGGTAATCCGTATGTACGCACAAGCGATGTTATCGTTCCCATAATTGTTGAATGAAATTGAAATAGATGTTGTATAGTATCTCAGAATCAAAATAATTTTATATCAATCATATATATATTTATTAATTCCATCATTATACCCATCCATGTAAGGTGGTGGTGAAAAACAGATTACACCGCAGCGTGGAGACGGTAATTCATATGTACGCACGTGTGGTGATTTCAATTTCCATTGGATGGGTAGAATGCAGAATATGGTTTCTTCATGTTTATAATAACAAATAATTATATTATTGATACTGATTTTATTACTTTATAATGAAACAATTAATGAATAATAATTAGAAGAATAAATAATTTTGAAAGATCGGTAAATGATATTACCTCTTCTTCGATGTGCCTCCTCTAAATCTCCTCTTAAAGCACTAGAGTTGGTCTTTAAAGATGACCAGAACCTCCATAATGAAAATAGGGAAGTTTAAAGAGAAAAAATTCGTGGTATGGCTGATCTTGAAGGCTCAAAATTAAGTTAAAAGGTGAGGTATGAGGTTCCCTTTTTAAATTGAGGTGAGGGGCACTTTTGGAAACACCAGAAATAATAATTTATAATAAAACAAAACCCAATCCAAAAACCTCCAAAATGTCCCAACTTAAAAGATGATATGATATAGGGTTTTAATATCATTAAAAAATAAATTTTTGATAAGTTATTTTGTCAATTTAAACCATATATTTTTAATTAATACTTAGTTATTCTATTTAATTTTAATTGTGGTAATAACATTCTAAATATTTAATAGTTATAAAGATTTACTTATATGGTGTTAATTTACCATAAATTGATATTTTATAACATTTTAGATATTATAATTATCAGTTTTTAGTTTTTAAATGTTTTTATTATTTTTAAATAATTTAATAAAATTTTATTTTCAAAAACTATCAATATTGTCAATTTTGACACTATTAATTTATTTGACTTTAAAAAAATCCACACAGGAGATAAATTAAAAAATAAATATTCAATACACTTATAAAATGTCATAGTCACCTAGAAATTTTTTTTATAACATTAATTAGTTAATATGATATTTATTTTAATATTTTTAAAACCATTTATTTCATATTTCTATTAATAAAACAAATTTACATCACTATTGTGTCATCATTAATGGTAATTATTTAATATCTCAAAATTGTAAATAAATTCCTATGATATAGTTAATTCTTTAATATTTCCAAGAACTATATATAGTCGATATTATTTCCTAATTATCCATATATTAAAATTAATATACTTATATAAAATGAGATTGGGACATTTTGTCACATTCATTAGTTTTTATTACATTCATGTCATATTCATAGGTAGGTGGCCATAAAATGATTCCATTTAGAACAATAGATTCTAAGGGTAAAATTTATTCATCCAATATGATTTTTACATGTGTTAAGGTAATTTTATAATATTATTTTTACCCTTAATTACCTGATTTACCTTTAACCATGGTAATAAAAATAATTACCAAAGTTACTGTTCATAATGCCCAAAAATAAAAGTATCCTATTAACATAATTTGGACCTAATAATTCCAAATATGGAATCAATTTTTCAAAATTTAAAACACATAAGTTGCATTAAATGATTTAAAATTAATCTCATTTTTGAAATGAGAAAACAAGTTTTAAAAGTTAAAATATTACAAAAGATTGAAATATTTTTACATATGAACTCAATGTAAAATTAATTCTAATGACATAAATTATATTGAATGATGAAAATATATTCTATTTATACTTTAAAAACATTCAATATTATAATTTAACTATATAAATTCTCTCGATGAAAAAATTTGTTTTTAATTAAAATTTAGCGTATTTTTACTATTCATAAAAACATGAAAGTTGTGAGGAAAATATCAAAAATTTATCCAAAGTAAATTATTATATCACGATTTAAAATAACATGTTTATGTTTTCATATAGAAATTATTCATGTTACAAAATATTAATTTAAAATGGTTTCTCCATTCAAAGGTGTAAAATTAACCTTTTAAAAAATAGGTTTTCATACATGAAATAGGGTTTTATTCATACCCTATGACTAAAATGTTCATTGGATGAATATCAAAAATATTTTATTAAGTATATAACACATATATATCTCATTAATTTCATTAATTTCATTACAAATTGTAATTCACTGAAAAATACAAATATCTAATTGATTTATATTTTTTCATAAATAATTGATAACCAATGAATTCATAATAAATTTTCATAAGTTGGTTATAATTATTCTTGATAACCTAACAGCTAGGTTATAACTATAATTTTATAATAAGGGTATCTCGTAGTTCGTTTAAAATCACGATTTCATGCAAAGAAATCTACTGAAGAATAAAAATTATTTAAAGAAAATATTTCATAAAAACATCTGGGTGTTATATTCTACCCCCCTTAAACGGAATTTTTCCCTTGAAATTAGTCACTTGGAAATAAACATATGAGGATACCTCTACCTCATCATATCCTCAATTTCCTATGTAGCTTCTTTAAATTGGTGGTTCCCCTATAAAACTTTAACCAATCGAGTGGTCTTGTTTCATAGAACTTTTTCGCTACTATATAGAATCTCTATCAGTTGTTCTTCAGAAGAAAGATCTTGCTCCAGCGGTACGACTTCTCAGCTTAGTACATGTGAAGGATCGGGTATGAACTTTGTAAGGATAGATACATGGACCACATCATAAACTTTAGAGAAATTTGATGGAAGCACCAATCAGTAAGCTACCTTCCCAACATGATCCAGAAATTAAAATGGATCGATATACCTAGGGCTTAGCTTGACCTTATTTCCAAATCTCACTACTCTCTTCCAGGGAGATATTCATAAGAACACCTTATCACCACTTAAAACTCTATTTCTTTTCTTCGGTTATCATCATAACTTTTTTTCAGTTATGATCTTCCCTTATATTTTTTTGAATAGATTTAACCTTTTCTACCATTTCATCAACAAAATCAGGTCCTAATAGTTTTCTTTCCCCAACTTCATCCCAAAAAGTTGGTGTTCTGCACTTATTTCCATAGAGGGCTTCATAAGGAGTCATTTGAATACTGGATTGAAAGATATTATTAAAATAAAATTCTACTAATGATAGTTTTTTATCCCAACCACCTTTGAAATCCATAGAGAAAACTTTGAACATGTATTCTAGAGTTTGAATTGTCCCCTCAGACTAACCATCTATCTGAGCATGATAAGAAGTGTTGAAACATAACTCTATATATAGATCATGCAAAAGACTATGTCATAACTTCTAGGTAAACCTCAAATCCTGATCGTATATAATGGAAAGTGGTACTCCATGAAATCTTACCACTTCCTTTACATATTTCCTAGAAATCTGATCAAGATAGAAATCCACACTAATATAAATGAAGTGTGAAGACTTCATAAGGAGATCAAATAAAACCTAGAAAGAATTATTTCCTTTGGATGGTTTGGGAAGTCCAATGACAAAGTCCATAGTGATGTTTCTCCATTTCCATTCTGGTATGGGTAATGGTTGTAACATCCCCTTAGACTTCTATCTCTCAACCTTAACTTTCTGAAAAACCAAGCATCGATATACATATTCGATGACATACCTTTTCATTACATCCCACCATAATTACTCTTTTAGGTCCCTGTACATCTTTGTGCTTTCAGGGTGAATAGAGAATGAAGAACTATGAGCCTCATCCAATAGATCCTTCTTTAATTCTGGTATGGGATGAATATAAACCCAGTTCCTGAACCTTATTATTTCATCATAATCAAGGTTGAATTCAGGAACATTTCTCACCTTCTTTGGTAACTCTACATCTTCCTTCTATGCCTATTTAATCTTCACTTGTATAGATGTTTGAACATTCATTTGAGAAATATAAGATTTCTCCCCTTCCATTAAAATTTCAAGAACCATCCTTTTAAAATCCATAAATATTGGATCTTTCGTTATCCTCATCATAGATAAGCTAGCATGGTCTTTTTGACTCAAACCATCTGCGACCTTGTTTGCTTTCCTAGGGTGGTAATGTATTGAGCAGTCATAATCATTAATAAACTCCAACCAACTTCCTTAGATCATTTTCAGATCCTTTTGTGTGAAAATATACTTTAAAATTTTATGATCTGTATAAATATCACACCTTTAACCATAAAGATAATGCCTCTATATATTTAATGAAAAAATTACCGTAACTAACTTCAAATCATGAGTTGGGTAATTTTTATGATTAATTTTCAACTGTCCTGAGGAATAATCTATCACAATATCATTTTGCATGAGAACACATCCCATCCCCTTCTTAGATGCATCATTGTAGATCACAAACCTTTCTACACTACAAGGTAGTGTGAGCACAGGTTCATTAGCTAAGATTATTTTTAACTCTTTTAAATTCTCTTCACATTCCTCTATCCAAACAAACATAACTCCTTTCCAAGTCAACTTGGTGATTGGATTATATTATCATGAAAAATATTTAACAAAACATCAATAATATCTAGCCAAACCAAGAAAAATTTTGATCTCAGTTGCCGTTTTTGGTCTCAACCATCTTTCAATAACTACTATTTTTTCTACATCCACAGATATCCACTCTCTTGAGATTATGTGACCCAAAAATGAAACTTTATGGAGCCAAAATTCATACTTGGTAAATTTTTCATAAATATTCTCCTTTATTCGGGTCTTCAGTACAATTATCAAGTAATCATGTTCTTCCTTTCTCTTTGAATAGAAAATAATATAGTCTATAAAGACTACCACAAACTGATCAAGATAGTCTATAAAGACTCTATTCATTAGATCCATGAAGATAGTGGGGGCCTTAGTAAGACCAAAATTCATCACTATAAATTCATAGTTTCCATACCTTGTATGGAATGTTGTCTTTCGTATATCCTTATTTTTTACCCTTAATTGATGATATCCTGAACGAAGATTGATATTGGAAAAGTATTGAGCTCCGGGTAGTTGGCCAAATAATTCCTCAATGTGGGGAAGAGGATATTTTTTCATGATAGTGATCTTACTAAGTTCTCGATAATCAATGCAGAGTATCATTGAGCCATATTTCTTCTTAAAAAATAGAACAGGTGATCTCCATGGTGACGCACTAGGGAATATGAATCCCTTATCAAGATTTTCTTGGAGTTGCTTCTTCAATTCTGACAACTCAATTGGGGATATTCTATATGGTGTCTTTTAAATAGGCATAGAACTCGGTATGATTTCTATTGAAAACTCAACTTCACAATTTTGTGGAAGACCTAGAAATTCCTCTGGAAAGACATCATCAAACTCTCGAACAATGGACATATTCTTAATCGTGAGTTTCTCCCCAACCATTTCAGATAAACAACCTTGATTTATTGGAATCAATACCCATAATATGGAATAAATTTCTACTGGAAGGTTATATTCATCCTTTAATTGATAGAGGATCATAGATTTATATGGAATATGAAATGTGACAACCCTTCCTTGGCAATTGATATGAGATTTATATAGAGAAATCCAATCCCTACCAAGAATCACATCAAATTCCACTATAGAAAGGATCCAAGATTTCCATGAATCACTTTACCACAAACTTCAACTGGAGAAGAATTATAAACTTTTGATGTGATTTTAGTACCATTAAAATTTGTGACAGCAAACTCAACATCTAATTGTTGAGGTAATACGGTGATAATTTTAGAAAATTCTTCATAAATAAAAGATTGGGTGGATCCAAAATCAAATAAAACAATTTCTAATTTAGATTGGACGGTAAGTGTACCTTTCACCACTTCATTACCATACTCCACGTCGTCGATAGTGATTTCATGTGACCTTCCTTTGACTTTGGCCTTAAGAGTTTGTTGACTCCGATCATCATCAATAACCCTTGGATTAGGGTATTGATTGGAATAATTTCCCATTTCCTTGCACTTGTAACATTGAAGTGTATGAGGTTCATTCTATTTAGCCTTTTCTTTGTTCACATAACTAGATATCTTTTTCCCCTCACTTTGGCATTCAAATACCCGATGACCTTCTTTTCCACACTTAAAATATTTACTAGTCCCTTTAAGACAATTCCCTCCATGATTCTTTCCACACATTGAGAATAAGGGAAAACTTATCTTCTTTTTAGTGTGGTCTTTAGATTTTCCTTTGAATTCCATTTTTATCTTCTTATCGAACCCATATGACTGATGGGTTACTCCAATATCTATCTCAACCTTAAGAGAACATTGAATAATTCCCTCATAGCTATTGAAGTCCCTTATAGCTAATTTCTTTTAGAGACTTGGTTTTAAGCCACTAAAGAATTGATCAATTTCACTCTCAGGTTGGATAATAATTCCAGAAGCATACCATGCAAGTCTTGTAAAATTTTCTTCATAGGTACCAACAGATTCATCATCCTTTTTCTTAAGTTCAAGGAACTCCTTATCAGTCTTTTTTCAAAGAATACGAGGAAAGTACTTGTTGAAAAATAAGTTCTTGAACTCACCCCTTTCCATGGACTCAATTTCATCTCTTTTCCACATATTCTTGATAAGATTACACCATTGATCAGCTTCAACTTCCAAATTATAGACTGTTAATATGAATTTATCATGTTCAGAACATTATAGAACTTAAATATCTTTTTAGTGGTACTGGTCCATTTTTTAGCCATTAATGGATCAAAAGACCCACTGAATGAAGGTGGACATTGTCTCATGAAGGACTCAACATAATGTTGTTATATCCTTTGCTTGTTTGGAAATCCTGAATGATTCATATCTTGATAAAGTTTTGTGTGTATGGCTATAATATGTTTTATTCCAACTCCCATAACATTTGGTTGCTCAGGGGGAAAATCATTGTGTTTCCCATCACATTCAGCAATAACATAGTTCCTTCGGGTTCCATCCATTGACTAAAACCAAGAACAATAGTGTTAGAAACACTAATCATAATAGTAAAACCACCTAATCAAGAATAAAATTTCAATTTAGTACATCTTAGTTTTTATCCTAGGTTATTCATGAACATCTCTAAAATACTAGGATAGGATTTTAACCTATACTTATACATATCCTTAGGGTTCTTACTAAGATTCTCTTATCCTAGTTTCCAAAGGTTAATTATACCTTTGATCTGACACTAACTATAACGGCCCATACTTTACATATAGATATTAATTCAACATTGAATAATATTTATTACATAACATAACAAAACCATGCAAGGACCATATAGGTTTAGTGTCTTTAGAAATTGGGAAACATAAACTACTGGTTCATAAAACATCCACATTGTCTACCACTTATTTCTTCATAAATAGAATCCCTTTTAACATATCTTACATAATACCTTTCTTAACGACCTGGGGAAAAGAAACATATAAAAGGGTGATCTCAAATGCACAGTAATGGTAATTAAGGGAAATATCAATCATAAACATAAAATTTGAAACTATTATCATGCATTTAAAATATCATAATACCATGTCATGGGATAAATCATAAAAGTGAGATGTAATCCCAATAGTAATAACATAAGACATGAATGTTTTGGGAATACACACATAAGCATAGAAAATCATTTCATATTAGTCAAGGCTCATTTTCAAGACCATCATAGAGGACAAATTCCATTACTGAACTGAGTTCACTCCTCGTTCCAGTCCTATATTGTAACAGCCCGAGATTTTATGAAAAATATTCTTTTTAATTTTATTAATGTCTTGTGTTATACGCTACACCAAAAGGAGCTTTCACAATACACATCTCTGACCTGGCTTGAATTATACGCAATCGCGACCTTCCACGATAGCGTGTGTTGTACGCAACACCGAGTTTCGCTAAACAACGATATGCTATTAAGATATTATTAAAACTAGCCGTTATGAATAGTAATAACCACTTTTTGAAATTTTGTAAATTTTATTTTTCAAAATGGAATTCATTTTTGGATTCGTAATATCGAAATTAGCTTAGGGTGAAATTTTGGTACTTTTCGGATAACTTTCATATTCTGATGAATAGTGAAAATTACTAAATTTTAATTAAAAACAACTTTTTTAATCGAAATAATTAATAGTGATAAATTATTAATTTGAGTGGTTTTAAAGTATATTTAGAATATATTTTTACAATTTAATACAATTTTGGTCATTGGATGTAATTTCACATTTAAACCAGTTATAAACTAGTGTCAATCTTTTGATAGTTATTATCTCTTAAAAACACGCTATTTGTTTTGACGACGAGAATTAATTTTTAAATTAGTTAATGCAACTGATATATTTTGAATTTGGTAAAATAGACATCATTTTTGAGTTCATAATATCAAATATAGCTTAGGCCGAATTTTTGGTATTTTTCTGAAAACTTTCAATTTTCGATGAATAGTGAAACCACTAAGTGGTAGGTTAAAAACTGAATTTTGCATAAAACTTAATTTTACCGCTTCTGTGAATGGAATTTCAAAAATCCGAGAGACACGGTTAATATCAAGGACTAAAATGTGGTTCAATGAGATGAAAATAATTTTTGGTGAATAGTAACTTTTTACTTTTTTTACCACGGTTAAAAGTAAATAGGGTAATTAAGGGTAAAAATGATATTATTATTACCCTAACACATGTCCTAATTCTATTGGATAAGTGAAATTCGATCAAAAACAAACTAAGGAATAAAATATGACCATTTAGGCCCACTTGGATTAGATTAGGACATTTATTATTATATTATTTAAAGAAGGGTTAAAAGAGTTAAAATCAAAGTTTATTTACTAAAACATTTTTAATATGGGGTTATACATAAGATAAATTCGACTATAAATATTCATTAGAAAGATAAAAAGATTTCCTACATAATGGTATTTTATTTGTAATTTTTAGAAATCAAATAATTTAATTTATTTATGACACAAAGATGATGCATTAATTATCTTATTAATGAAATATTGACATAATTGATATTATAAATACCAAAATAAATGTAATTTAAGACTTTTTATGAATTCCACTAATTTTCTAGGTTAATATGATATATTAGTGTTGATTTAATCAACTTGGTTCGAACATATAATTCTGTTATGACTTTCACAAAAATCATATATCAAATAGTGTCAAAATTGACACAAAATAGTTTTTAAATCAAATATTATATTACTAATTGTTATTTTATTCCTAAAAATCTAAGGTTCGGCCAAATGACTTAGATAAGAATATATATATATTAATAATAAACAATTTGGGGTTAGTTTGGCATGTTATAGTAAGTGTATTAACCATATAGTGAAAGAAAACAAAAAGACACGGTAAAAGTTAAATTATTTAACTTAGAGTTAAATCTAATTGATAAGGTTAAAATAATACCCTAAACTTGTCTAAATCTTATTGGTTGATAAGATTTAGACCCATCCCTACTTTACCTTCTAAATAAGACCCTTTGGAAATATTATAAACCGATTTTGACTTTAATATAAAATAATATTTTGAGATATTTCTAAGGTGCCCCTCTCCTCCCTTATAAAAGGGCACCTCCTCCCTCTCTTCCTCACACCAATTTGAGCACTCAAGCTCGGACAACCCCTGCCAAAATCTCTTCTCCACTTCCCTAGAAACATCCTAGAGGTTTTGGTCTTCCTCAAAGACCAATTTTAGTGCCCTAAGAGGAGGTCTCAAAGAGGCGCTTCAAAGAAGAGGAGGTTCGGACACATACGAAGCAAATCGGACCTAAGGTAAGGGAAATATCACAATCTCATTTTTATCCGAGATTGTTTATACTTTGGCATTTACTGGGGTGTATTTTATCATTCACATTCATGTTCCCTCAATATGTAATATTGTTTCCATCCACTTACAATAGTTTAAATCCAATTTTACCCTTTGGTGAGTTTTTAGTAAAGAATATGAAAGAAATCTTTTGTCGTTTTTTTTGTACGAGGTACTTTTTGACTTTTCCGACAAAAGTACGAAGAATGTTTTTTTTAACTTATACGGCATGAATGGATTTTTAAAACATTATTTCCAAGAAGCTTCCTTTACAAGATTTCAAGTTTATTTTTAATCAACTTCTTTTAGTTTAAATTTGTATGACATGTTAAGAAAGAAAAAAATGTTGTTGAAGAAGAAAGGATATTTTCCTCAAGAATGGAGTTCAAGTGTTTTATCAAAATTATTTTCCATCTAAGATAATAAAGGGTTTTGTTTTTATCCCTATTATTACATTGATTTGATTATGTTGTGATGGAATTATTTTTATGAATTCCTTTATCTTATATGAATTGTTTTATGATGTCATGATGTTTAAGATTCCCATTTGTATTATATGGGTTATGTAATGATGTATGATTTATGATTTTGTGGCACACATAAGAAAGGATTCATTATAAGATGGGTGGGACCTATATCTCCCTCCAATGCATTGGGTAAAGATTTTATATCTCATGAGATAGACAGGGCTGGAACGGTAGGTTATACCGGTTCAGTGAAACAAGACTGAAACGAGGGTTACTCGATTCAGAAAGGGACTTTGTCCACTAAGATAGACTTGGCAATGAGTCTTGACTAACAAGAAATGATTCTCTATGATTATGTGTGAATGCCACAAAGTTTCATGTTTTAAGTTATGATTATTGTGATTACATTTCACTGCCATGATTTATCCCATGTTATGAAATTATGCTCTCTTTTGCAGGTTAAGATTTCCAAAATGTTATGTTCTTATGAATACGATGTGATTGATATTTCTTTTGTTTACCCTTACTGAGAATTTGAGCTCACCCTTTTATGTTTTATTTTCCCCAGGATATAAAGAATGGTTTTAGGTTAAAAAAAGGGAAGATCTTTATAGGAGATGTTGAAGATCTTTCACCACGATTAGAAGATTACGTTCCGAGTTTCCAAAGACACTAAACTATTACGATCCTTGTGTGTGTGTTTTTGTTATGTACTAAGTATTCCGCAAATGTAATGTAATGTCAATGTACGTCAAGTTTTGGGTCTCTACATATATTACTAAACCAGATTTACTTTTCCTTCCAGTAATTTATATCTCATGAGATATAAATATTTACCCAATTAATTGGAGGGATATATAGGTCTCACACATCTTATAATGAAACCATTCTTATGTGTTCCACAAATATATAAAAACATTCACCATAGCATAACCCATAAAATAAAATGGATTTCTAAAACATCATTCCATTGATATAAAATAATGGATTTCCTAAATAACATTCCTTCATTAACAAAATCAAATCGTAGTAATAATGGGGATAGAAACATAACCCTATTTAAATAGTGTCATCTTATATGGAAAATAATTTTGAGAAAACACTTGAAATTAATTCCTGAGGAAAATATCATTTCTTCTTCAAAAATGTTTTTCGTCCTCAAAATTCCACGCAATTTTAGAAGAAATAATTTTATATGAAAATAAACTAAAAATATTTTTGGTATGATTCAATGAAATAAGTAATTATGAAAGCATAAAAATATTTCCGTGCCATGAAATTTTAAAAAAACACTCTTCACATGCTTTTGCTAGAAAAGTCAAAAAGTACTGTGTGCGGAAAATGATTAATGATTCCATTCATACCATTTAGTAAAAATTTACCAATGGGTAAAATTTACTTTTAACAATTATATAAGGATATAAGTAATATTTTGAAACACATATTTAGAAAATATGGATTTCTATGATAATTATACCCTAGTAAATACTTGTGAATAATAAATCTCGAATAAAAATGATATTTGCAAAGTTATCCCTTACCTTAGGTATGATATGATTTGTATGTATCTGAACCTCCTGTATAACAATTTAGATAATGTCAATGATTTATTCCAAAATCATAATAATTTCTATGATAACATTTATGATCATATTTTCATCTGTTTGTTATTAACATTTCATTGTTACTCGTTATTTGAGTATTAAATGTTTTATGTTCTTTTGCATGTTTTGTCGGATAAGTTCTTATTCCTATTTTTATGTTATAGTTATATCATTTAAATAATGGTATTATTATAATACATATTTTATGTATTCATTAAATTCATTTATATAATCATGCTTTAATGAAGATTATGTTGAACGATTCACATCGCATCGTGGAGACGGTAAGCCTTACGTACGCACGAGCGACGATATCATTCCCATAATTGTTGAATGGTATTGAATTGGATGGTTTATAATATATTAGAATCAAAATAATTTTATATAAATCATATATATATATATATATATATATATTAATTCCATCAGTATACCCATCCATGTAAGGTGGTGGTGAAAAACAAATTACACAACAGCATGGAGATGGTAAGTCGTACGTACGCACGCGTGGTGATTTCATTTTTCATAGGATGGGTAGAAGATGTAATATGATTGTTTCATGTTTATAATAACATATCAGTATATTAGTGTTACTTATGTTATTATTTTATAATGAAACAACTAATTAAGAGGAAGTAGAAGAAGAAATAAGTTTGAAAGAGTCGGTAAAAGATACTACCTCTTCTTTGATGTGCCTCCTCTAAATCTCCTCTTAGAGCGCTATAGTTGGTCTTTCAAGATGACTAGAACTTCTAGAATGAATATAGTGAAGTTTATAAGGAAAAATGGTAGAGTATGTCTGAGATTTAAGGCTCAAAATAAAGGTAAGAGGTGGGGTAATAGGTTCCCTTTTATAATTGAAGTGAGTAGCACTTTTGGAAACTTCATAAATAATAATTTATAATAAAATCAAACCCTAACCAAAAACCTCCAAAATTTCCCAAATATTAAGATGAGATGAGATAAGGTTGTAATTTCACCAACAAATAAATTTTGTACAAGTTATTTTCCAATATTTTTAATTGATACTTACTTATTCTATTTAATTTTAATTTTGGTAATAACATTCTAAATATTTAATGGTTATAAATATTTACTTATATGGTTTTAATTGACCATAAATGGATATTTTATGAAATTTTAGATCTTATAATTATCACATTGTAATTTTTAAATATTTTTATTATTTTTAAATAATTTAATAAAATTTTATCTTCATAAACTTTCAATAGTGTCAAATTTGACACTATTCATTTATTTGACATTAAAAAATCCACATCAAAGATAAATTCAAAAAAATATATTCAATATACTCCTAAAATGTTATATTTACCTATAAAATTAGTGTAGAACATTAATTAGTTCATATGATATTTATTTTAATATTTCTAAAACCATTTATTTGATATTTCTATTAATAAAACAATTACATCACTATTGTGTTGTCACTAATGGTAATTATTTAATATATAAAACTTATAAATAAATTCCTATGATGTAGATAATTATTTTATATTTCCAAGGAATATCTATAGTCTACATTATCTCCAAGTTATTCATATATTAAAATTAATATACTTACAAAAAATGAGATTGTGACATTTTGTCACATTCATTAGCTTTTATTACTTTCATGTCATATTCATAGGTAAGTGGACATAAAGGTATTAAATTTATTAAAATATATTTAAATGTATAATTTAGTCATCCAATATAATTTTTACAGGTGTTAAGTTAATTTTATAATATTTTTGTTACCCTTAATTACACGATTAATAACCATGGTAATAAAAATAATTACCAAAGTTACTATTCTTAATTCCCAAAAATAAAATTAGCCTATTAACATAATTTGGACCTATTGATTCAAAATATGGAATCCATTTTTAAAAATTCAAAACATATAATTTTCAGTAATTAATTTAAAATTAATCCCATTTTTTAAATGAAAAAATGGGTTTTAAAAGTTAAAACATTGCAAAAGATTAAAATGTTTTTACCTATGAACTCAATGTAAAATTAATGATAATGATATAAATTATATTGAATGATAAAAATATATTCTATTTATACTTTAAAACCATTAAATATTATAATTTAACCATATAAATTATCTCAATTAAAAAAGTTGTTTTTAATTAAAATTTAGCTTATTTTTACTATTCATCAAAACATGGAAGTTATCAGAAATTTATCCAAAGTAAATTTTTATATCCCACTTAAAAATAACATGTTTATGTTGTCATATAAAAATTATTAATTTGTCAAAATATTAATTTAAAATGGGTTCTCCTATTGGACTCGCCGGTTTTGATAATCCCAAATCATGTTTAAATAATTGACCATGATATATTAAGCCATTTGCTAACCCTTTTAATCTATATTTATATTGTTTATCCTGAACAATGTATACTCTTAGTCTCATGACTTTTCTGCATCAGCTTACAGTTTACATTTATCTAAATATAAGTTCACTGTTAAAGGCTACTGGTAAGAGCCTTCTGTTCAAGGTCACCGTTATAGCTCATTATTACTCTAGGTCCCTGATCCTAGAAGGTTACAGTTAAAGATATACTATCACTAATATAGGCTGCTGGTACAAGGTTACTATCAAAAGTCTACCGAAGATCTACTTATCAAAGCTCACAGACAAAGAGTCACCGCCATAAGGTCATTGTTGTGGCAAGGCTTCTGTTAGAAGTTCACTGTCAGACTCTTTCTCAAGTCTTCTATTGAGAGCATCACTATTCAAGTCTACATTTGGACATGTCTACCGTTAGTATATGGATACCGCTAAACAACTCCTACTGTCGAGGTAGTCGAATGTTGTTCAAAGTCTATTAATGGACATATTCCACTGTTAATGAAATTACCTATTGAGATAAGTCTACCATTGGAAAGGTCACTGTTGAAGTAGTCTGATGTTACAAATCTTCCGTTGGAAGCTTACTGTTGGAGTCTACCACCGATCAAGCCTACTGATGAAGTCCAATGATGAGGAGATACTGTTACATAGAGTAACAGCTGCCGTTACAAGACATCCACTAACACAAAGTCTGTTGTTACAAGCCTATAGACAAAGATCCTACCGATGAAGTCCACAGTTGTAGAGGATACCATTGAAGTCTACCATGTGACGTGCATCTGCTACCAGTCTAATGATATTCTATTATTTTCTTTACCAATTTTATTATTATTATTATAACGGTCATGTCTGGACAAATTAATGCACCTAACATTATTTAATGTTATTTTCAGGCATATCAAGATACAGTACGATGTACGAGGAAGACAACACGTCGTTGGAACATTTTTCTTGTCATCCTCTGCTGAACCAAATGAGAAAAAGCTCAGCTAAGAAAGTGTACATATATATATATGTGTATAGACACACAACAAAAACAAGCGTGGGCATATTGAATATACACAGAACACTCATAAGAGAGAAACATACACAATCTGAAGAAGAACACTCAAGCACTCATTCTGAAGAACAGAGAGCTTCACAAAGATCTATTGAAAGAACCTTTTTCAAGCTGTAGTGGTGTGCTACAAAGAGCTTCAAACCCAAGAAGCTGATCATCTCTACATCTGGAAGTCAGAACCTGGAAGTTGCGACACTCTATTTTGGATTCAACTTTCAGAGAAGGACCAAAACTTCATTTCCTTCATACTAACGAGTCCAGAGCTGATCTTCCAACACAACAGAGCATTCTAAACTTATCACTACTATCTTTTGCTCTATTGTGTTTAAGTATTTTGCATTTGTGAGTATTATGTCTGTGTTACAAAAACTGACTCTTGTGCTTGAACTAAGCGATACTGAAAATCCCTATACCAAACTCTCTTTACATTTGTTTCCCACGGATAACTATGGAAGAAGCCTAGTGTGGCTTGGTAGTTTATTTTTTCCCACGTATAACTGTGGTAGAATTTGCAAAACCTGGACAGTGTTTGAAAACTGTTGTAAAGCCCGATACAGGCTGTGTATCACTTTTTAATATAATTTCTTGGTGGCAGGTGATCACCAAGTGGAGAGGACTAATTCTTGACTTAAGACTGAACCTCTTGTTTAAATTGTTGTGTTCATTTTTTCATTACTCTATTTTACATTTATCCATTGTGCTTATATTAGCAGAAACAGAAATCTATTTTTACATTCTCTTTGATAGTTAGTTCTGGTTAGTGAGTATATGTGATTCATTTAGTAAACTTGTTTCAAAAGTGGAATTAGTTATCATACTGATTCTACTGAGGAGTAATCAACCTTTGAGAAACATGTTGAACAATAAGTCACTTATATCTCTACTGCCTTAATTGACGGGGCCGTTTTAATTTGGGGGATTTTAATCCTAAAATTTTTTAACAGAAATTTTAATTGGAACTCAATTCACCCCCCTCTTGAGTATCCACTCCGACCAACATTTGGTATCAGAGGAAACATTCTTATTTATAAAAAGTCTTCAAACCCTCTGTTTTTTAAACTGTGATTTTAGTTTTATCTTAAAGATCTTAAATTTCTGTTAGTTCCAAATTTTATCTCTTTAATATATTATTTAAAATCTATTTATGGACAATAGACTAGAAGGTGATGCTACTAACAGGCCACCTTTCTTTAATGGTGTGAATTATGCTCAATGGAAAATTAAAATGAAAATTAATTTGGAAATTATTGGTTTTGATATTTGGTCTGCTATAGAATCAGAATATGAGATCCCCAAAACTTCTAGATCTACCTGGGATGATGCTACAAAGTCTGACTATAATAATAACTGTAAATCTATGAATGTCATTTACTTATCTTTAGGAGATGAGGAATTTAACCAAATTTCTGCATGTAAAATAGCTCATGAAATCTGGGACACCTTGGCTGTTTATCATGAAGGAACAACCAATGTCAAGAAAATGAGATTAAATACTTATACTATTAAATATGATAATTTTAAAATGAGACCTGATGAACCCATTTCTGACATGTACCTCAGGTTTAATGAGATTGTCAACACCATGAGTTCACTGGGAAAAGTTGTTCCAGAGAAGGAGCAAATCATGAGAATATTGAGATGTTTTCCATACAGATGGAGAGGCACTTCTATGTCTATCCGAGAGTCATGTGACATCAGAAAGCTACCTGTTAAGGAGTTTATTGGTAAACTAATGATGTATGAAGAGGAACTGGAGGTGAACAAAGAAGAAGATGATGAACCCAAGAGAAAATCTATGGCATTCAAGTCTACTTCTTCAAAGACAAAAGATAAGGATAAAATACACATACCTACTGAAAGTTCAACCAATGAAGATTCAGATTCCGAAAGTGATGAAGAAATGGCTCAAATATCCAAGATATTTAAGAAGTTCTATCGGAAGAAGAAGTTTTTCAGAAAACCAAACTACAAGGGTGAGTATGATCAACAAGGTAAGTGGAAGAAGTATTGGAAGAAATCTGATAAGGAAGATGATATAGTCTGCTATGAATGCAAGAGGAAAGGACCCATCAAGGCTGACTATCTAAAGTTAAAATTCAAAAAGAAATATGATTATAAGGGAAAAACTTATAAAAAGGATATGAAAGAAACCTGGAGGGCTTCGGAAGACAGTTCGAGTGAATCTGATGCTTCAGACTCAGAACAAAACAAACATGCCAATATATGTTTTATGACAGAGACATCTGAGGTAATAATTAATTCCCCTGTGCATAATACTTATTATTCTGGGAATGAAAGTGACTCTCATAATAGTGAAGATATGACTAAGGAAGAATTATTTGAATATTGCGAAATGCTTGAGGAAACTTTTAATGAACTCAAGGACAAATATAAGTCATTAAAAAGATATCATGCTTTAAATGCGAATTATAAGCCAAATCTGGACATAGAAAAAGAGAAATTTGCTACACTGCTAAAGGAAAATAAAGAGTTAAAATTATCTAAGGAATAATTAAGAAAGGATATTGAGAATTTCACTACTGGTAGGGATACCTTGACACAATTTCTAGGAAAACATATTTCTCCAAAATATACAACAGGTATAGGATATCATCCTGGACAGAGACAAATTAGAAAAACCAAATTTGTTCCAAAATATAGACAGTTCAATGCTAGTTCTGGACCATCTTTTGAGAAACAATTTTCTAAAGGACCTAACAAATTATTTATGTCTCAAAATATGTTTGTTGATTTTAGAAAACCTATAAAGAAAATATGGGTTCCCAAAGTTTTACTAGCTAACCTCTCTAGACCCAAGAAGATCTGGGTACCAAAATTACCCCATGTTTAATCTGTTTTGCAGGGAAGTTTCTTAAAGAGTTCCGGTAATACTCTATGGTACTTGGACAGTGGATGTTCAAGACATATGACAGGAGACTAATCTTTCTTCAAGAGTCTAATTAAATTTGATGGTGGGCATGTCACCTTTGGTGACAATGCAAAAGGAAAAATTGTCGGCTTAGGCCAGATTGGTAACCCTGATACAATATTAATCTCTAAAGTACTTTTTTTGATGGATTAAAGTATAATTTACTTAGAATATCCCAGTTATGTGATGATGTATTTAATGTTAAATTTGAAAATGATTCATGCAATGTTTTTAATTCAAAAAATGATTTAGTTTTCATTTCATGTAGAAACGAGAATGTATATGTTGTTGATTTAAATTCCTTAGCCAAACAAAATTTTTCCTGTTTAAATGATTTTCAAAAAGAGTCTTGGTTGTGGAATAGAAGGTTAGGACACTGTAATGTGCACTCACTTAGGAAGATATCTAATAAATTTTTAGTTATAGACTTACCTAAATTAGAATTCCCAATTGATAAAGTGTGTAATCCCTATCAAAAGGGAAAACAACACAAAGTTTCTTTCAAACCAAATAAAGAAGTTTCAACTTCTCAACCACTTGAGTTGGTTCACATGGATTTGTTTGGACCATCAAGAGTTTCAAGTATAAATGTGAAGCACTGTGTTTATGTTCTTGTGGATGACTTCTCGAGGTATAATTGGGTATACTTTCTATCTCACAAGAGTGAAGCTTGTTCCTATTTTGTCAAATATTCCAAGTCTGTATAAAACCTTAGTGAACATAGAATTAAGACACTGAGAAGTGATCATGGCCGTGAGTTTGAGAATCATGAGTTTGAATCCTACTGCTCACATAATGGATATAGTCACAATTTCTCTACCCCAAGTACACCTCAACAAGATGGAGTTGTAGAAATAAGAAATATGACCCTTCAAGAAATTGCTAGGACTATGCTTAATGAGTATGACTTACCTGTTTATTTTTGGGCTGAAGCGGTAAATATAGCTTGTTATGTTATCAATAGAGTTTTAATTAGACCTATTCAAAAAGAACCCCCTATGAACTTTGGAATAATAGGAAGCCTAAGGTTAATTAATTTAGGGTTTTTGGTTGCAAAATCTTTATTATTAATACTAAAGATAATCTTGAAAAATTTGCTTTCAAAAGTGATGAAGGAATTTTCATGGGTTATTCTATCTCAATTAAAGCCTATATAGTGTTAAATAAGAAAACCAAATGTGTGGAAGAATCAGTTCATGTCAAATTCGATGAGACTGATCCACATGATCCTAAAACCCCTCTTGAAAATCTTGAGGAAGATTTCTCAAATCTGAACCTTAATGATAAGAATAGTGAATCCCCTTGTTTCCCTCGGAAATTCAGGGATGACCTCCTGGATGGGAGATTCAAACGTTCCGATCGGTTTCTAACGGGTTTGTTCGTAGAACTGGAAACATCCAATGATTCCACATCCACTTGGACCTACTTTCCAAAGGTAGGCGCTTCATTAGTTTGTGAACTAATGAGGCTTAGGAATTTGCATTGGTCGAGAGGATGGGAGGTCGGACTCATCACACCTTTTTTAGGGGAATTATTGTCTATTCCGGGACTCTCTTTATAGATTTAAGTTATGTTCGTGAATCCTTATTATATTACCAAGTATAAAATGAGCTTTCCTTCAGTTTAACAATCAATGATTAAATATTTAAGAAATTTAGAGAATCTTTTTTATGTATTCGAGGTTCTTCATCAATAAAGAATCATCTATATCTATTTAGAGATTCTTGGTCAATGGTATCCTTCAAAATATTTATATAAAAGTCTCTTGGTCATTATGATGACCAGGATAGTTTTAAAACCACTCAGTGGGGCACTTGAAGTTTATTGTCATTCAGAAGGAAATGAATTATTTCATAGTTGGGATCGAACCCATAGATGGGCAACCTACGTATCCTTTGTTTTGAAAAAGGAATCAGAACCCACGTAGTTTGAGTAAGGGAGTATGACGTTTATGATTGGTGGCTCAAAGAAGGATGTCATAATTACTTTTACACTCAAAGCTCACGTGAGTCATGCTCGGTGTGAGAAACAAGAGGTATTGGTAAAAATTAGACAATTGTTCCATGAAATATTCAATCATAAGAAATAATGTGGGGCTTATGTATGTATGACTGCCCAGATAAATTTTAGGATTTACTTTAAGGGAGAAAATCCAGGAACAGGTTCTATAAAGGTATATGTGCTTTATAAAGATTTGAATAATCTAACTTGGGACTTATTCCTGAAAAGGAAACCCAAATCAGGAGAGGATTAATAATTGGGTTTTACTCCTGAGAAGGAATCCCAGATTAAATGTAAATTAGGACTGGTTAAAGAGAATTTAAGGGACTTGGGGATTACTCCTGAAAAGGAAGCCCAATATTATGACCGGGACTTACTCTTGAAAAGGAGGCCCAGATTAAGGGATTTATGACTGGGACTTACTCCTGAAAAGGAAGCCCATATTAGAGACTGGGGCTTACTCCTAAGAAGGATGCCCAAAAATTAAGAGAATTGGGGCTTACTCCTAAAGAGGATGCCCAAAAATTTAGAGGACTTATGACTGGGGATTATTCCTGAAATGGAGACCCAGGTTAAGGATTCTCTCATCTTAAAGGATGAGGTTGAATGAATGAACTCTCCATATTTAGTGACATAAAGATATTTAAATCACTAGGTTTTGAGAGATATTCCACGTAATTCCTTTCAGATAAGGAAGTCAAATCAAGAAATCATGCCATAAATGTATTTTAAGAGTGTCTTGAAGACTGAATCTTGAAAAGGAAAGGTATAATGGCTTAAGAGGGTTGAAATGGAAAAGAAAGGTACCCAAAAAGGAAGGTGCGCGCAAGTCTTGGAAGGCACGCAAGTATTGCGGGGGCACGCAAGTACTGGTCGCGCAGGTGTACCTACGCGACATGGTGGGTACTTGCGCTATATTCAACCAGCATTGAAATACTTGAGTGACTCTTTATTAAAGCCTTTATAATCTTCTTGAGGTTCTTCCAGCAAAGGTACGCGCAAGTTCTATCGAAGAAGTATGGCGGCGCGCAAGTGTGGACACTTCCCTTAAGGGCTAGCCACTCAGACGCGCAAGTGTTGATGAATTTCAACACTTAGGCCTTCCTCCCTCTCTTTAGATCATCCGTTCTAGGTAAGAAATTACCTTAGAAGTGTTCTGGAAGCTTTGAGAAGAGACTTGGGCGTCGGGAGTTTCAATCTGAGTTTCTGGAAAAAGATCCTCTCGAATGTGGGGCCCACAGGGTCTATTTATAGGCAGGAGAAGACCCTGGGTGGTTACCGGGCGGTTATCACTTAGGTCACGCAAGTCACTTGCGCGACCATAAGGGCACCGCGCAAGTGGACTTGCGCGACAGTGATAGAACTTGTGCAGTATAGTTGCTCTTGATCCTTTGTTCATGCCTTTGTCGATTTTTGATATTTTCTTCAAAGGTTGAATCACTTTGAGCTCAGATATTCCCTTTCTTCCGATCTTTAGATTCTGTGACGAAAGGAGCGTCAACAAAAGTCCCCCCTCAGAGTTGGATCCGGAGAGAAATAGAGGATTTGACTCTGAGGAAATCGAATACATCCAAAGGAAAAGGGGGCGCGCAAGTCTTCAGGGCATAGAGGGCGGTGCGTAAGTTTGCGTCGCGCAGGATTTGAGTGCACTCTGTATGGCGCGCAGATAGGCTTCCTGGCCTATAAATACACAGCTTTGGCCGCGTATAGAATCTGATCCCGAATTTCTCGAGCTCTCACCGCACAAGATAGCTTCGCCGCACAAGTCTCTTTTCTCCACTGTTTCCTCGCTGCCGCGCTACTCTCAAGGTAATAGGACTTGCGTGATGATACATGCGCGACAAAAACTTGCACGGCACATGTAACACTTGCGCGAAATCTCCATATTTGCGCGCCTTAATGCCTTGGCCATTTTTTTATTTCTTTCACAAAGTTTGTGGAAAATCAATCCATTTATGAATTTAATTTATTCAACTTTTGTGCAGAATTAATGGCTCTTAGACCCGGATTAATTGATGTACTGACTAGCAAGCGGATAGATGATATGATGAGCATTATTGGCCATGATTATTATACTGTCAAAGATAGCACTCTTCCAAATTTGGCTAAGTATCTGAAGAAATATCATCTCAACTTTCCTCAAAGCACTTATCTACCTTTGTATGTCTATGGTCATAAACAAGAAGTCACTATTCTAGAAGTAAAGAATTATCTTCCATTTTCGTGGTTTCAGAATTATATCAACTTTGCTTCAGCAAATATCTCAGGTGGAGGAGTATTTATAAATGCTGGAATAGTGGAGAAGGCCTATGTGATGAATCATATCCCTTGCACAGCAGATCTGAAAAAAAATACACCTGAGCTTCAACCACATTGTCATCCTTCGATCTTCCGAAATGCTCAGATGGATCAATCCAAAGGCTGGAAGAAAAGCTGGGACTTCCGTCCTGGGGGAGGTGTGAAGCCAACTTGGATGTGGGCATACTGGGTGCGACAGACCTGCGCAGAGTTTATCGAGGATCTGAAGAGAGTTTCAATATAAGAGGTTGTCTGGGTTGGACAAACATATGTTTATAGACATGATAACTTCGTGCCAGAGATACTCAGCCACTGGAGCCCAGCAACTAATTATTTCCATCTGACTCATGGAGAAGTAGGTATTAGTTTGTGGGATGTCCACAAGATCTCAGGGGCTCCAATTTTGGGCGATATGTATGATGAATTCATTCCTCCCAAGGTGACTTGGAATGATTCGGAGAAAACTCCTGCTTTAGCTCGAGAATTATTTAAGATCTTCCACAAGCTCAAGAGTTTAGAGACCTCATTAACTCATTTTAGAAAAGATATTCATCCGGAAGAGTGGATTAATGTATTTCTCATTGAGAAGAAAGAGATGGAACTAAAAGAAAAATGATCCAAGAAAAAGAAATCCAAGGATACCAGGCCCAAACGTCCTACCACTTGTCCAAAACCCGAGAAGAGAGGAGCTCCTGGCACATTCTGGCCAACTCTAGTAGCAGGAGAGTTTGAAAAGTGGGTATATGAAGTGAATCAAAGAATTCCAAATAAGACTCATCTGGCGAGTTTTTTGGCAATGTGACTTAGTGTTTATCTCTTGCCGGTCAGGGATTCGAAGGGAGGCGTTAGGCCAGGTACCTTCATCATTGCGGAAAAGTTGGATGAGGGAAAAATGGTTGGGTTAGCTACCCCTATTTTAGCAAAGATTCACAGGAGTTTACTTCATGTCTTCATGGGTAAATCTCCTTTAAGAATAGTGGGACCATTCCAGGTTTTGTGGGGATGGATCGCCACTCACTTTAGGACTTACAATGTATATAATGGATTACAAATTCCTGGAAGCTCCTTAATACCGTCAGTGCAAGCATTCTCTGGAATTGCTCCATTAGATGTTAATGGTTATGACATGAAAGTGAGGCTGAGCATGTTTAAGGAATTCAACTTCTTTCCCTATGGAAGTCCGCCATCCGGGCAGTTTGTTGATGATGGGACAGCACATTTGGATTTGAGGGCATACATGCTAGCTTGCAGGGATGGTGTGTTAGTAGCCAGGATTGATGGAGATATCATATGTGAGGCCTATTCTCCATATAGATTTGCACGCCAATTCAAATGTCTGCAACATATTGTTTTATCCCCTCTGGTACATGTCAGGTTAGAGCAACATCCGATGGTTTCTCGATAACTATGGCTGCTGACATCAAGAGAGAAGACTGGGGCAGTATTTGATCTACCAGGTGAAAAAGCAGCACATAATTTGACCACATATTATGCCGAACAGTGGATAGCGTCATACCCCAAAGGGATATTGAATCACCCAGTATATCAAGTGGGAAAGAGGAAGAGGACTATAGAGAAAGAAACTCTTCCTCATGAAGGTGATGCTTCCTCACCTGAAATTGGTTCAAAATACTCCTCTTCTAGAACTGATTCACCGGATTATAATGATGGGGATGATGAGGCACAACCGGCAGCAAAGCGGCTTCGTGCCCGATATAATCCTCCGGCCAGAATTAAAAGACCCACTCCATCAACTCCTGGTGAGTTGTTTTATTGTAGTAATTTTAATCACTGCCACTTTATAAAGCAATAATTCTTACTTTCTTATTCTCTATCTATAGCTACAGGAGCTGGGAAGAAATTAAAGTCAAAAATTGTAGGACCTTTTTCACAGCCTTCATATCTAAGACCAGAGGCTGTTCAGCTATGGCAGGGCTTATACTGTGGTACTGAGACCGCCTGGCTGGATTTGTGTGAGGGCCTACAACTTCCTGGAATAGGAAATCTTATGGCTTCTAAAAATCTTCAATACGAAGATAACCCCAATGAAGTGCGAGCTTACATCAGAGAGCCGGAAATTCTCATATATGCCACTGATGACTCTGTTCCTATCACCAGGTGGGTGAAGGAAATGATTGATCGTGGCGCCACTAAGGGGGCTGGTGGTTCTGGAGATGAGGAATGGAAAGAGTACGTGGCTCCTGAAGATGTAAGTTTTCTTTCCTTATTTTCTTTGCAACTTGATTTCAGTTGAATCTTTGTTACTTAAGGAAGTTATTTTCTTCATCTCGCAGCTTGCAAAGAAAGGAACTGGGGTTCCTTCGCCACAGTATAGCCCTGGTGGTACTGCTATTGGGGCTGCTACTGATTCTCCTCATGAACCAGGCGAGATATCTCTTGGCCAGCAGGCCATGAATGAGGCGCTGGACATAGCCTTCCATTCGCCAATCCAAGTGCCTATAAGGGAGACTACTGATACTCCAAAAAAATAAAAGAAGCAAATGCAACGAAGGAGGAAATCCATAGCTAAACGCTTCATTAGGAGCGGTAAGTCCTTCGAACAATCATGAGCTTATACCCATAATCACATGGTTACTCATATTTCTGAGGATTGCAGGGGCTTCTTCAATTTCCCCCTTGAGGGAAGGGACTGATCCTCCTTCTAAGGTCGTGGAAGGTGTTGTATAACAATCACAGACCCAAGATGACTTGGCTGCTCCTGGAGAAGAGCTAGCATCCATTCCCAGTATCCCTCCTGCTGCTGATTATGCTACCAAGATGAAGGAGAAAAAGCATAAAATCAAAGAAAAAGTCGTCCAGCAGGTGCAACTCCAGCAACAGTTAGATGCTGTTATTGGGGAACTTGATCAGCTTAATAAATTATTGGATGAAACTCATATGAATGGCATGAAAGCCATCGCATATGCTAAGGAGGCACTTCATAAAGCTGAAAAGAGTGAAGCTGGTCAAGTGCACGAGCTTCAAGTAACTACTGATAAATCTCAGGATGTTGTAAATCAAATGAAGAGTTATCTTGAAAGTCTCTTGTAATTCTTGAAAAAGAGAAGAGACTCCAGTCTGTGTATGTCCTTCTAACTCTTGTGTATCAATGAAAAACACTTTCATCTTCAATCATTTGTACCTGCATTCTTTCACTACCTGCTTCAAATTTACTTAATCCAATGGGCTTAGTAAGCATAGTTTGATTTTTACTAGGATTATTACAAATAACCCTACAAACTTTGAACCTTTTAATTTCTCAATATTACCTAAATCATACAAAAATGTATATTTAGTGAGCTGGAACTTGACTTTTATTCAGAGTTCCTTTGTCTTTTTTGGGCAGTTTAAAGTCATGCATGCCGGACATAAAGGGACTAATGTTTAAGGTCGAAATAGCTTTGACCAAAATGGATTAAAATTGATTCAATTCCTTGACAATTTATCTGAAAACATATTACCATACTCAAGTATGAGAGAAAATATGTAAACTATGGCTTAAGAATATTTGAATCTGAGGAATGATATGAAAAAGAGCTAAAAGACATTAGAAAAAGTAGTTTCCAAGAATGAAGTTACTATTATTTAACAAAACCCGTTAGGGGGTTGAATTATGTAGGGCCACCTAAGGTAATTGGCTGCATGCTCAAATAAATAGCATCTTTCGGTTGACAAGTCTGTTATGTGGACTGTTTATGCAAGGCCACCTATGGGCACGTGCTGCATAGTCAGGCAAAAGAACTCTCAGAAATTTACTTTCCTAGTGCTAAAAGCCAGTGAAAGTTTATGGAGATTCAATTTTTTCTAAATTATAGAGTTTTTTGTATGGAAAGAGGTACTTGAATATGGAGAAGATATTTCCGAACAAGAATATCAAAGAATTGAATAAATATCACTCCTACAAAGGTCTGACCCAAACGTAGGGAAAGAGAATATGGAGAGTATAAACCATAGACTTGAATACTTTCAGATCATGAAAAAGGACATGGGACAAATATGTTAAGGATGGCTATTTTTTTGAAAATCCCTACATACCGCCATTTAAGACAAATAAGGACAAAAGAGGCATTCTTCCCAAGAATGAAGTTACCATTATCCAACAAACCCGTTAGGGGGTTGAATTATGCAGGGCCACCTAAGGGTATTGGCTGCATAGTCAAATAAATAGCATCTTTAGGCTGACAAGTCTGTTATGTGGACTGTTTATGCAAGGCCACCTATGGGCACGTACTGCATAGTCAGGAAAAATAATTCTCATAAGTTTGACATTTTTGTGAATAAAAGTCATGAAAAGGGTTATGAAAAATCTGAAAATATTTAAGGTTAGGATTATAACAAATAAAGGTGGGTATTGTCCAATGTATATAGAGATACATAGGTCAATGATAACCATAATCATGTTGTGGATGGGTCCTGAATTGAAATTTTGGACTTCACTATGTATCTCATAAGAATGAGAATCAAGCCATACGTAGTTCTTGAAATGCAGTTTAACGTCGTGCAGGACGAAAGTATGAGAGATCTTAGTTTAGGGTCGTAGAGTTCGGACCATAATAATGAATACACAGTGTGTGTTTTCATGAGGACTTTTCAGCTAAGGGACTGAAAGTGAAATTTGGGGTTAGGACCAAAAAGACTTGGGACTGGATTCGAGGGACACTCGAATGTTCCTATGTATCCCATAAGGATGGGAATCAAGACCACGTAGTTCTAGAACTACCCTTTGTACAAATTCGGTTCGTACATGTGAAGGGTGAAAGGGGACTTTAGTACAA
This sequence comes from Viscum album, assembly GCA_963277665.1. Classification (NCBI taxonomy): domain Eukaryota; kingdom Viridiplantae; phylum Streptophyta; class Magnoliopsida; order Santalales; family Viscaceae; genus Viscum; species Viscum album. The sequence continues at coordinate 253,937,966 of OY728143.1, read as the reverse complement.
TGATGGTTTAACCTGAGATAAAAAGTTTAGGCATTACCATGTATGCACGTAGTCTTTTGAAATGAAACATGATTGAAAAATTAATGTAAATAATGGTTCCCTCTCAAATGAGGAAATCAAAGAGTATTGTAGTTTATTGTCCTACCGGACAAAAGTGTTGTATAGTTTAACGTCGTATAACAAGGACGAAAGTGAATCAAATGTAAAGATATTGATTCTAAAGGCAGTTTCACAAATCAACATCGTATGAGATGAAGGTGAACCGAAGTGAAGAGATTGTTTTTGGGATTGAACCTTAGGAGGTTGCCTATGTACCCATCCTGGAAGGCAAGGATCAAATTCCGTGTAGTTTAATTAAAGAATGAATTAATGATCAAGTTGTTCTTGGGGACAACGACCTAAAAAAATGTTGTTGGGACTTATACATGGTTAGCGGCTCAAAGAGAGTGTTATGGTTGAGGTTTTCTCTAAGCCCACGTGAGTCATACTCGGTGTGAGAAACAATAGGTAACAACAACCTTAACGATGCATAGTTTAATGTCATGTAGGACGTATAAAGGGACTATGCAGTTTAAAGTCTTGCAGTTAGGACTATTGGTGCTGCACAGTTTAGTGTCATGTAGCAGGGACAAAATATAGTTTAATGTCATGTAGGACATATCAAGGAATTTCTGTACAGTTTAGCATCATGTATTTAGGATGGTGGGGACAATACAGTTTGACGTCATGTTGGACAAAAAAAGGGGGATTGCGCAGTTTAATTTCATGCAGTAAGGACAAAATAACACACCATTTACGTCATGTTGGACTCATTGGGGATTTTTTCTATAGTTTAGTGTCATGTTGGACAAAAAGGCAAATAGTTTAAGGTCATATAAATGGACCGTGGATGGTGCAGTTTAATGTCTTGCTGGATGGTGGTGTTGTTTTAAGGCCATACAGGACCTTTGATGATTTTGTAGTTTAACGTCTTTCCGGACGTAAGGGACTTTTAAATAGTTTAGGGTCATATGCATGGACCAGGGAGGAGTTTAAGGTCATACTGGACCATTGCTGTATAGTTTAACGTCATATAGCAAGGACGAACTGGTGCCGCACAGTTTAGTGTCATGTTTCGGGGACATTGGAGCGAATACTTTGTAGTTTATACAAAATACTTCTTCAAAAATTTGGCATTAGTTGGAGTAGTAATGAGTTATCCATCCATCAAAATTAATGAATAAGCGCCATTGGAGTAGACCCTATGTATTGAATAAGGTCCTTCCCATTTTGGCTCAAGCTTGGGAGGTTTCTTTCCTGGTATCATTGGAGTTCTGAGAACTAATACCAATTATCCCTGAATGAATGAGTGAAGATGAACTTTTTTGTTAAAAGCTCGTGCTATTCGATTCTGATGGATTTCCAAATGGTGCAAAGTGCACAATCTTTTCTCATCTAACCGTTCCAATTAATTCAATCGCTTTTTGGGATTGCTCATCTGTAGATAACTGATCACAAATGGCTACTCTGAGTGAGGGCAATTGAACTTCAATTGGCACGACTGCTTCTTTTCCATATACCAATGAATATGGAGTTCACCGCGTTGCATTGCGGGTGGTAGTTTGATAAGACCATAAAGCATGAAAGAGTTTATCAGGCCATGACCTCTTATCTTTATCCACCATCTTTTGCAGTATATTTGAAAGAGTCTTGTTAAAGGCTTCTATTTGTCCATTGTTCGCCGCATGATACCGAGAAGAATGGTTGGATTTAATGTTATATTCTTGATACAATTTCTTCACCTCAGAAGAATAGAAGTCGGTGCCGTTGTCCATCAATATGGTATGAGGGACACAAAATCTAGTAATGATGTTAGACTTGATGAAGCTAACAATGCATTTAGAACTGACTTCTTTGAGAGGTATTTCCTTTGCCCATTTGGAAAAGAAATCAGTAGCAGTAAGAATGTACTTAAACTTCTTGGTCGTAGCTGAAGGGTAAGGTCCCACCACATCCATTCCTTATGTGGAAAATGGCCATGAGTATTTAGCTGTATGAAGCAACTCTGGATGTTGATGAATGAAGTTGGCATATACTTGTCATGAATGACACTTCTTTCTGAAATCAACACAATCTTGTATCATTGAAGGCCAAAAGTATCCAAGCCTTCAAATTTGATCAGAAAATCTATGTCCAGACTGGTGGGCACCACAGACTCCTGCATGCACTTCTTTCATGACATCCATTGTCTCTTCACCATCAATGCATCTGAAGAGAACTCCATCAAAACCACATTTGTAGAGAATTTTCTCTAGGTGGTTTGGGCTATCATAAAGAGTAAAATTGACCACACGTCACCGGATTTGTTCTTTCTCGGCTCTATCAGGTGGAAGTGTTCCATTTTGAAGGTATTCCCTGATAGGTGACATCCATCTTCTAGTATGACCATACGGTTCAGGAATGGGACTAATTTCATTAATTTCCTCTGTTCTGGCTTGAACATAAGGTGAAATTGCACGACGGTGGGCAATACTGATGGTTGTCTCGTCCCGATTTGGATCTGCTAGAGCTGTGGCTATATTAGCCAGTGCATCAGCTTGAGCATTTTGTGATCTTGGGACATAAGAAAATGTCAGTTCTGAAGGGAATTCTGCCATTAACTTTCTGATGTAATCATACAAAGGGATTAACTCTTCTTTTCTGATGGCATAATCCCCATTGACTTGTTTGATTACCAGGTCTGAATCACCTTTCACCTTTAAGTGATTCACTTGTGCTTGAAGCTCTAACTCCAATATTGTGATAAGAGTTTGGTATTCGGCTTCATTATTGGTACCACCTTCCCACAATAAAAAGGAATAAGGTAACAATGCCTTATCTGGATAAATGAGCACAATTCCTAAACCAACTTTGTTGAATTTAGGATTTTCCATTTTCTTCCCTGTTGGACTTCTAGAAGCACCATCAAAATACATTTCCCATGTTTGAGGACACTCTTGAATAGAAAAAACTTCCTCATCAGGGAGTTCAATATCTAAAGATGTGTCTTCCACTGAAGGATGTTCATCCAGGAAATCAGCCAGAGCTTGGCCCTTTATTGCCTTTTGAGATACATACTTAATGTTGAACTGCTGCAAAATAACTGCCCACCTTGCTTGACGTCATGTAATCATTGGACGACTAAGGATGAATTTGAGCGGATTATTGCGAGATACCAATTGGACCTCGTGATATTGCAGGTAGTGTCTCAGTTTCTGAACTTCAAAGATTAATGCCAGGCAGCACTTCTCAATACTTGAATACTGGGTTTCTGCTTCAAGAATAGTTCTACTGAGATAGTAGAGGCTATTTTCATTCCCAGCATCATTCTTTTGAGAAAGAAAGGCACCTAATGATCGCTCTAGAGCTGTCACATAGATGATAATTGGTCTAATTTCAACAGGTGGCATGAGTACTGGTGGACTTAAGAGGTATTTCTTGAGAACATCAAACACTTCTTGACTTTCTTCAGTCCACTGGTAAGTGACTTTTTTTCAATAATTTGGTAAAGGGTAAACTTTTTCCTACCAAATTGGCGATGAAATGACGAATATAGGCTAAGTGTCCTTAAAGTCCTCTTAATTCTTTCAAATTCTGAGGAGGTGACATACCAAGGATTGACTTGGTCTTCTCAGGATCGACTTCAATACCACGATGGCGTACAACAAAGTCGAGGAATTTTTCTGAGGTTACCCCAAAAGCACATTTTAAGGGGTTCATCTTCAAATTATGTTGTTGAAGCTTGTGGAATATGACTTCCAAATCAGCCAAGTGATTAGAACGTTGTTGGATTTAACCACCAAATCGTCTACATAGCATTCAACAAACTTCCCTAAGAAAGGTTTGAAGATACGATGCATGGCGCGTTGATATGTTGCACCTGCATTATTTAAACCAAAGGGTATCTCCTCGTAACAAAACACACCTTGAGGGGCTCTGAAGGCTGTAGATTCCTCGTCTTATGGGGCCATTCAGATCTGATTATATCCATAATATCCATCCATGAAGGAAAGTACTTCATAGCCAGCATTCGCATCAATTAAGAGTTTTGTAATCGGAACTGGGAAATCATCTTTAGGACAATACCGATTAAGATCTCTGAAATCGATGCAAACCCTAATTTGTCCGTTCTTATTCTTTACAGGTACAATATTAGCCAACCACTTGGGATACTGAACTTCTCTGACGAAGTTAGCTTTGATCAGCTTATCCACTTCAGGTTCAATTTTGGAAGCATAAGTTGGGTGTGTTCTTCCCGCGGCTTGCTTAAATCCTCGATGTTCTTTTGGTAAACCCAAATGATGAGTAGCAATATCAGGATCAAGGCCAGGCATTTCTGTATAGTTCCAAGAAAAAATATCTTTATTTTTCTTTAGAAAAGAAGTATACATTTCTTTCTCTTCAAGGGTCATGGCCGCACTAATTAAAGTGGGGCGTGGATCCTTCTATGTACCCAGATTTATTTCTCTGAGTTCATCCACAGTGGTAGAGATACCCTCTTCAAATGCTGGAGGAGCATCTCTAAGATCTTCCTCTTCCTCTTCATCATGTGCTATTTCTTCCATTTCTACTTGCATAGTAGATGACAAAACGAAATTTTCATGATCAGAAGAGATGTCAAAATTTGCACATTTTGAAGAAGAAGCTTCCATTTCCGACCCTATTGATGATAAAGGGCCTTATTTGGGAAATAAAGAGGAGATGATGGATTGAGAATTGACATCATTATTCACCTTCGATGTTGCTATAACTTCTTCTGGCCTGATTGGTGAAGTATAGACCTGTTGGATTTCAGCAGATGAAATGAAGACGTCACCACTTGTGCTTTCATCACTGTTTGGTTGGTTACCAATTTCTCCCATGTTGTCTGGCTCAATTTCCGTAATTGACATTATGGATCTTTCCATAAGAGTATTTTGATTTGGGCCTATTTTTTCAATTTGACTGATAGGTAACACATAATCTGTACTCACATGTGTAAATGGATTTATTGGAATTTTCTCCAAACCATATGGAGCATTAACTTTGGTAATTTCCTTCATTGTAGATTTCTCTCTTCCCTTCATGTGATAAAATTCCGCCTCAATGTACTAAGATTCACATGTCTTGAACGGGGTCTTATCACCATAAAATGTTCCAACTTGACCATTGAAACAGTATTTGAGACATTGATGGTATGATGAAGGGATATCCGCATGCTGATGCAGCTAGGGTCTTCCAAGAAAGACGTTGAAAGCTGAGTCTTGATCAACAATCATGAAATCCGAATTGGATACAAGATCTCCAAACTGAGTTCTGAGTGTAACTTCGCCCAGTGGTTCTTGTTCATTTTTATCATATCCTTGTAACATCATGGTAGAAGGAGATAAATCAGATTCTGTGAGGCCCAATCGACGAAGTGTACGAATGGGCATGAGGTTGACTCCTGAACCATTGTCAATGAAAGCTCTTCGGATATCTACACCATTGAATTTGCCAGATAAGTACATAGTTTTTATGTGCCCATGCACAACATCATCTTCATCTTTATCAGTAAAAGATATTACTGCATGGCATTCTACAGGATTATTCTTTATGTGATAGACTTCAGCTGCAGCAATTTCAGCTTCAAACTCCTAAGGACTTGGCAAAGCTTCGATGAGTGCTTCCCGAAGATCTTTTGAAAGATTCAAAGCATCCAAAATTGATAACTTGGCTGGTACTTGGGCCAAGTGTTTCAATATATCATACTTTTGATCTAAAGGTCTGTGTTTCCCAATAGGAATATGCGGTTTAGTAGGTACCTTGGAAGCAAATGCTTTGGAAGCTGATGCATCTTGTATTGGGATAGAAGTTGGAAACATCATTGGTTTTGGAAGATTAGACCAATTAGATCCATTTACTTACTGAGATAAAGAAGATGGAACCTTCAATCGGTCTTCTAAAATAACTGTGCCAAGACTGAGTTGGCTATTAGTAGAAAAACCTTCTTGTTCTTTTTGAGCTCGCTGAAGGGATCTACCACGAGTTTCTGCTGCATACACAGTGCTAGAAGGGGTAGAATTGGAGTAGTGGCTTCAGAAAGATCCACGTCTTCCCCTGTATCCTGAACCTCAGGAACTTCCTCGGATTCCCTTATTTGATACAGGTAATTCAGGCTCATCAAAATTGAAATTATGACTGGAATACGGATCTGTTAATTGAATCATATTAACAGAACCAAAGATTAACTCTTCGTCTAATAAAGACTCTGCCTGACTAGCCTATTTAGGCAGTGCCATTTGATGGGGCGGTTCCCGTGGTTTTAAAGTAGATGGCATAAATTTTGCCAGAGTCAAATACAATTTAGGCTTTGACACATACTCAACTTCTTCTGATTCTTTTTTCTTCTTTGAATCAAACCGTTTCTTTGAGGACTTTCCCTCTGACGAAGAGGGTTTTACCGCAATATTCATGGCAGAAGACACAATTGGTTTCTTTAATTGTGTTCGCAAAATGGTATGAGTCCGGTTGATTGTCTTTCTGACCATCCAATCATCATACTTCTGTGCATTTCTGCTTTTGACTTTTTTCCATTCATCTTCCTCCTCTGAAACTGTAGTAGTAACACATGCTACCTGAGTCGAAGAACCTTTCAACTTGACTTGTCCCAAGTCGACCATATTTTGTAGGAGGTATTTAAATACAAAACACTCCTGGATAGGATGCCCCAACATTTGATGAAAGGGAAAATAATTGGGATGGTCTTCATCTCCTTCCTTGTTTGGCCTCTTGGGCACTGGTAATTGAACCAAATTATTTTCCAGAGCTGAAATGAAGTAACCAGGAACTTTCTCATTTCGTAAAGATTAAGTTTTGCTCTTAAAATCCTCAAATTGTTTTCGTCTTTGATCTTTTTGATCAATTGGACGAAACGACCTTTGTTGTTGGCGTTCAGGAGGTGGAGCCCTTCGATAAGATGAAGGTTTTGAAGTAGAAATAGGTACAGGCACTTGTTTAAGCATAACTGTAGTAGTTTCTGCTTTACCCATTCTCCTTCCTGAAGCTGATGGAATTACACGAGATTTAACCTTAGCCTGTGTAAGGGAATCTTAAATATGCTGAGCGATTGAAGTAAGGTCTCGAAACCCTCCTGTGTATTTCACAGGGATCAATGGTGTGCGTAATTCGTCATGCAAATTTGCCACACAGATTGGAAACTACTCCTTCTGAGGGAGTGCTAAACTCAGGGAATATGTTAATCCCTTCCAGCGAGAAATGAAATCAGAGACTCTTTCATTTTCCCTTTGCTTGCAGTTTGTAAGATCAAAAACTGTCATTTTTGGTAAAGTTGAGCTGAACTGAAGAAGGAATTTTTGGCGAAGATCCTCCCATCCGATGATTGACCGGGATTGCAAGCTTGTATACCAGACAAAAGCTGGTCCTTGCAAGGTTCGCACGAAGCATCTGAGTTTCACTGCTTCTTACTGCTCTTGAGTTCCCATCATAGGATTACAACAAGACATGTAATGTGTCAAATGTTGTTCAGGGTCGCTTGATCCATTGAAAGTAGGAAAAACAGGGTATACAAAACTGGATGGAGGAGAAATTGAATCTACCCATTCAGGTTAAACTTTCTTTTCTGGTTGAACTTGCGCCCGTTTCCCTTCCATAGTTTCTAACCGATCTGTTAATGACTCAATAGTAGTTATTAACTTTTGAGAAACATCCGGTTGAATTTGTTCTTGAGTAGGTGCAATGAATGGAGCTTGGATAGATGTGGTGGTTGGTGCTGCAACTGATGGTAGCACTGCCAACCGTTGTTACGCTTGACCCGCAGGATTAGACCTCTGAGGGTGTACTGATAAAGGAGGATATTCTTGATCCATCTCAGTAACTGCAACAAATTCCTTCGGCTGTCGGACTTCAGCATTCTTAAGAAGAAGACTACTATGAAGTAGTTCTGCATTCAACCTTCTTAATTATTTCATTTCTTCCTCCTGTTGTGAAAACCTTTGCTCTAATGAGAGCGATTGACCTTCTCCAGAGGAAGGATATGTAACCTGATTCTTTCCCCTCCCTTTGTTGGATACTTTTTGGAGAGAGGGAAGTGGATTACCTAGGTTCTGAGTAATCCTTTGACTTCTTGTACGCACACCTTCTTCATTTGTATCGGTGCGTACATTTTCTTGAGAAGGACGCTCTTCATATAAGTCCCCTGAGTGAGCCTCCTCTGGTGGATTAGTAACAACGGTATTGATGACATTGATTGATTCATAATGCATCGCATCCCTTATATCAATATTTCTCTGATATTGTCTTCTTTCATGTCTTTGATGAGACATTACATTTTGTTGATTCAATCCTTTAGGAACTTTTTGACGAGCTATAATTTGGAGGGAATCTCCTGATAATTTGGCTATTCGTTCCTCTTGGGGCTTCTTCCCCAATCGAGAAAAGACCGACATTCTCTGAGAAGGGGATTGATGATTTGAAAGAGTCCCCAGTCTTGTGAACTGGGGATGTTCCTGCTGCTTCTGCTCAACTCCTTGAATCCCATTTGTTGACTCTGAGGGTTGGGTTAAAGGAGTCCCCAGTCTAACAAGCTGGGGTGGCTCTTGACATGCTATGTCTGAGACCTTCTTAAAAGCTCTCTTGATCTTGCGAATCTTAGTTCGGAAATTAGCCGGATACATTAACCTGTATCCACTTTTATCACCTGGTTCAACAGCCCGTTGGATGATTCCCGAAACTTCTGTCATTTGATGATGTGTTTACTCCATATGAGAGGCTTGTGCAATATTCTCGCCTACTTGATATAGGAGAAATTCAACAACTTGTTCTCTATATTCTTGATTTTGAGAGGAACTAGTTGAAGCCTGTTCTTGAGCAAGCTTTTGATTATGAACAAATCTCATTGACTGTGGCCGGCCATGGGCAATAACATTGCATGAGACCATTTTCGGTGGGCTTTGCTGACTGGAAAGCACTGTGAAATGTAGTGCTCCGTGAACACCCCATCCTCTGATATGAACACCAGATGGAGCATTGGCAATTAACTGACGCAATTTTCTTAGTACGTCAAGGCATGAACGTTGAAGGGTTCTCTATTGCTTTTCAGCCTTCGGATACCGAGAGACTGATAGAGATGCCAAATCAATCTGATGTTGTAGCCCTTCTATTATCTTAAGATGATTTTCATATTCATCATAAGATAATACCTTATTCTTCAATTGACAAAGAGCTTTCCATATGTTGAGACGAATATCATGGATTCCATCTTCCATCAACATCTTTGGAATGTCATACTGGGAGTCAGCCAAAGGCCAAAACATGACTGGTACCTCACTTTTCGCCAGTTTTTTCCACATGTTCAGCATTTCCTCTTCATCATTAAATGAATATTCTTTTACCTGTTTTGACCAGAGTTGGTGTTTCCTTGTTGCTTCATCGGATTCAACAATATTGGTAGAGAAATCATTGATCAAACTAGAAGATTCATGACTTAGAGGTGGTTCGAAGAATGAACTACACCCTGGGCTATCTTCTGATTGAGAAAGTATTTCACTTACTAGTGATAAAGCATCAGACATGACTGGTTTCGCATTTGCAAGTGCCTCAAGATAAGAGGGCTTTCTCGGCACTACATTGTCCACTGGAGTATTTTCCAGGCAATGTGAATCACTACTGTGGAGAGGACTTTCGCATAGAAATTCATCATCATGGGGAGGACCACCATAATGGGTTACAGAAAAAGATGAGATCTCTTTCTCCTTGATCTTCTGACCACACAGAGGGTTCCTGTGGCTCTCATCTGAAGATGAAACTTCAAGATTGACCGAATTGTCACGAAGCAAGCCTTCATGAGGAAGTGTCTGTTGAAGAACTTCAGAATTAATGTTCCCGTTATTGGGAACTGAGGGATTAGAATCTTGAATTCCAACAGATAAATGTCTGAGGGCATCAAGAACTCCAGCATCAAGCAAGGCCTGGTTACAGATTGGCCTTTGATCTCCTGACTGTGCTGGGTGGATCTTTTTCTTAGATGCCTTCTTACTCAATTTGGAAACCACTTGTTGACGAAAGTGGTTCCTCTGAGCAGGTGTATGTGCCTGATCAGGAAAGATGGTCAGGTTAGGCTGACGATCTCCACTCAAATCAGGTGTATGTACCTGACTTGGTTGTCCATATGATATGGGGGAGTATGCCCCATAACCCTCTTGGACTGGAACAGATGTGTGTGTCTGTTCTGGAGTGAATCGTTGATGTGTCACTCCACTGCTAGGGATAGATTTATGTGTCTTTCCCTGAGATGATGCTGAAGCTGTTATGATATCCTGGAAAGCATCCAAAATATGAGCAGGAATTTGCTTCTTCTCTTTCACCATTGACAAAATATGTTTGGTGACTTCAGCCGCCGGAACGGGGATATACTTCCATTCCGGGCTTGGAGTAGGTGTATGTGCCTGCTCTTGTCCTCCTTTTCCTGTCAGTGAATCCTAACAGTACTCAAGTGTGGAGGCAGAGAGTTGAGTCTACCTCCTGTTTGTCATCGGAGCTTTCTGACTGACTTCTCCGTGTGCTACCAAGAGAGACTGTTGGTAGGCTTGATTAGTACTAGCAGGTGTATGTGCCTGCTGATTACACTTCGCCAAACACGGTTGATGAGATCCATCATATGTAGTCAGGTGAGCCTGCTGACTAACTGGTGATGTATAAGCAGGTGTATGTTCCTGCCTATAGTACTCCACCGGAATTGTCTGGCGGGATTGGCATGATGCTTCCAGACGAGTCTGCTGGACAGCGGAATTAAAATGGACAGTTGTGTGTGCCTGCTCGTTGTTTTCCACCAAGTTAGGATGGTGGACTTCTCCGGAGATGACAGGGATGAAAACATGCCCATTGTTAACCGGATTCCGCCTCTAGCGGTTCGTCTTGCCTGCTTGGGTTCGAGGAACCTGAGCTGAATGCCTGGAGTCGGTACCCTTATCATGTTGAGGGTGCACTGCCGCACGAGTCTGGAGGCGATTGTTGATGGGAGCCCTCTAGAAGTACTACTGTCTTTTGGAATTAAGGCCCTGAGGGACCTTCTCATTCACTTCCTCAAAGTAAGGTAGCGAATGGAAATTGCGTTCCGGGGATAGCGACCCGAAACGGTTGGAGACGGTAGTCAGAAACGCCTGCCTCTTGATCACTGGTCGTCGTTGTCCGGATGACCTGTGTGAGTTGTTCACTTGGAGGTCCTGTCGGGCAGCCTCCAGAGTTGGGATGGTACCGTGTTGACGGTACTCCTTAACCAGCGCATTTGATACTCAGCGTTGAAGACGCTGAGTAGGTGATGTCATCCTTAGAGCGGATGATGATCCAGTAGGAATAGCAGCAGTGGTATTTGTAGCAGCATTATTCACATATGTGAATTTGAGAGCATCCATTATGGAAATACAGAAGATCTTGGAAAAGAGTTCCTATTTGATATAACAAACGTAATCAAGATAAAATTCAGCTACTTCATCCTTTGGATGAGCACACATGTCAATGATTGTTTTTGTTAGCCTTCTTATTGAGTTTTAAATAAGGGCTTTAACAAATAGGTAAAACATCATTTTAACTTGGTTAAGGATTCACGTCGGGTTCACCATTTTTTGTTTCCCTCGGAAATTCGGGGATGACCTCCTGGATGGGAGATTCAAACGTTCTGATCGGTTTCTAACGGGTTTGTTCATAGAACTGGAAACATCCAATGATTCCACATCCACTTGGACCTACTTTCCAAAGGTAGGTGCTTCATTATTTTGTGAACTGATGAGGCTTAGGAATTTTCATTGGTCGAGAGGATAGGAGGTCGGACTCATCACACCTTTTTTAGGGGAATTATTGTCTATTCTGGGACTCTCTTTATAGATTTAAGTTATGTTCGTGAATCCTTATTATATTACCAAGTATAAAATGATCTTTCCTTCAGTTTAACAATCAATGATTAAATATGTAAGAAATTTAGAGAATCTTTTATATGTATTAGAGGTTCTTCATCAATAGATAATCATCTATATCTATTTAGAGATTCTTGGTCAATGGTATCCTTCAAAATATTTATATAAAAGTCTCTTGGTCATTATGATGAACAGGCTGGTTTTAAAGCCACTCAGTGGGGCACTTGAAGTTTATTATCATTAAGAAGGACATAAATTATTTTAGAGTTGGGATCGAACCCATAGATGGGCTACCTACGTATCCTTTGTTTTGAAAAAGGAATCAGAACCCACGTAGTTCGAGTAAGGGAGTATGACATTTATGATTGATGGCTCAAAGAAGGATGTTATAATTACTTTTACATTCTAAGATCACGTGAGTCATGCTCGGTGTGAGAAACAAGAGGTATTGGTAAAAATTAGACAATTGTGCCATGAAATATGCAATCATAAGAAATAATGTGGGGCTTATGTATGTATGACTGCCCAGATAAATTTTAGGATTTACTTTAAGGGAGAAAATCCAGGAACAGGGTCCATAAAGGTATATGTGCTTTATGGAGATTTGAATACTCTAACTTGGGACTTATTCCTGAAAAGGAAACCCAAATCAGGAGAGGATTAATAATTGGGTTTTACTCCTGAGAAGGAATCCCAGATTAAATGTAAATTAGGACTGGTTAAAGAGAATTTAAGGGACTTGGGGCTTACTCCTGAAAAGGAAGCCCAAGATTATGACCGGGACTTACTCTTGAAAAGGAGGCCCAGATTAAGGGATTTATGACTGGGACTTACTCCTGAAAAGGAAGCCCAGATTAGAGACTGGGGCTTACTCCTAAGAATGATGCCCAAAAATTAAGGGACTTGGGGCTTACTCCTAAAGATGATGCCCAAAAATTTAGAGGACTTATGACTGGGGATTATTCCTTAAAAGGAGACCCAGGTTAAGGATTCTCTCATCTTAAAGGATGAGGTTGAATGAATGAACTCTCCATATTTAGTGACATAAAGATATTTAAATCACTAGGTTTTGAGAGATATTCCACATAATTCCTTTCAGATAAGGAAGTCAAATCAAGAAATCATGCCATAAATGGATTTGAAGAGTGTCTTGAAGACTGAATCTTGAAAAGGAATGGTATAATGGCTTAAGAGGGGTGAAATGGGCAAGAAAGGCACCCAAAAAGGAAGTGGCGTGCAAGTCTTGGAAGGCACGCAAGTATTGCGGGGGCGCGCAAGTATTGGTCGCGCAGGTGTACCTGCGTGACATGGTGGGTACTTGCGCGATATTCAACCAGCATTGAAATACTTGAGCAACTCTTTATTAAAGCCTTTAGAATCTTCTTGAGGTTCTTCCAGCAAAGGGACGCGCAAGTTCTATCGAAGAAGTAAGGCGGCGCGCAAGTGTGGCCACTTCCCTTAAGGGCTGGCCACTCAGACGCGCAAGTGTTGATGAATTTCAACACTTAGGCCTTCCTCCCTCTCTTTAGATCTTCTGTTCTAGGTAAAAAATTACCTTAGAATTGTTCCGGAAGCTTTGAGAAGAGACTTGGGCGTCGGGAGCTTCAATCCGAGTTTCTGGGAAAAGATCCTCTCGAATGGGGGGCCCACAGGGTTTATTTATAGGCAGGAGAAGACCCTGGGTGGTTATCACTTAGGTCGCGCAAGTCACTTGCGCGACCATAAGGGTGCCGCGCAAGTGGACTTGCGTGACAGTGATAGAACTTGCGCGGTACAGTTGTTTTTTATCTTTTGTTCATGCCTTTGTCGATTTTTGATATTTTCTTCAAAGGTTGAATCACTTTGAGCTCAGATATTCCCTTTTTTCTAATCTTTAGATTCTATGACGAAAGGAGCGTCAACACCCCTGTAAAAGTATCCAGTTCTAGAAATTTTCCAGAATCTGCTCCTGCTGATTCTGAACCAATAGACAACAATGAGGAATCTAGTTCAATCCTTCCTAGAGGTATTAGGACTCTCAAGAATCATCCTCTAGATGCTGTTGTAGGCGATTTAAATAGAGGAACACAAACTAGAGCTTCTCTAAGAAACCAGGTTGAACATCAAGCTTTTCTTTCACAGCTTGAACCCAAAAATATTAATGATGCTATAAATGATGAATTTTGGGTAATGTCTATCCAATAAGAACTAAATCAGTTTGAAAGAAACAAATTTTTGGAATTTGTGGAAAGACCTAAGGACTCCTTGACCATAGGCACTAAATGGGTGTTTAGGAACAAAGTTGATGAGTTTGGGAATATAGTTAGAAACAAAGCTAGGCTAGCTGCACAATGATACAGCCAAGAAGAAGGAATAGATTATGAGGAGACCTTTGCACTTGTAGCTAGACTAGAAGCTATTAGGATACTACTTGCCTATACAGCTCATCTGAATTTCAAACTTTATCAAATGGATGTTAAAAGTTCTTTTCTAAATGGGTATATAGTTGAGGATGTATTTGTTGAACAACCACCTGGTTTTACAAATCCCAATTTTTCCAATCATGTTTTTAAACTATCTAAAGCTTTATATGGCTTAAAACAAGCTTCAAGAGCATGGTATGATAGGCTCAGCTCTTTTCTTATTTCAAAAGGTTTTACCAAAGGGATAGTTGATACTACTCTTTTCATTAAATGGATTTCTAAAGATGTTTTGATAGTACAAATTTATGTGGATGATATTATTTTTGGATCATCTAGAAATTCATTATGTATTTATTTTTCAATAATGATGCAAAATGAGTTTGAAATGAGTTTAATGGGAGAAATCAAATTTTTCCTTGGATTTCAGATCTTTCAAAATTAAAATGGCATTGTTTTGAATCAAAGTAAATATATTAAGGATCTTTTAAAACGTTTTTCTTTGGATGGTAGCAAAGGTAGTGACACACCTATGAGTGCCACTTGTAAGTTGGATATTGATGAAGCTGGAGAACCAGTGGATCAAACCAACTACAGAGATATGATAGGGAGTCTACTCTATCTTATAGCTAGCAGACCTAACATCATGTTTAGTGTATGCATGTGTGCTTGCTTTCAAGCCAATCTAAAAGAGTCTCATTTAACTGCTGTTAAAAGGATTTTTAAATATCTCAAACATACTCCCAACTTGGGACTATTTTATCCAAAAGGACAATCATTTGATTTGTTGAGTTATTCTGATGCTGATTTTTCCGGTTGCAAGTTAGATAGAAAAAGCACCTCTGGGACATGTCACATTTTAGTAAAGTCACTAGTATCTTGGTGTAGTAAGAAGCAGAAATCTGTTGCATTATATACTGCCGAAGCTGAGTACATAGATTATAGTAGTTGTTGTGCTCAAATTCTGTAGATGAAACACACTTTACTGGACTATGGATATCAATTCAAACATGTCTCTATAAAGTGTGGCAATACAAGTGCTATTAACATTTCCAAAAATCCAGTATCTCATGCTAGGACAAAGCATATTGATGTGAGACATCACTTTTTGAGGGATCATTATCAAAAGGGTGATATCACTCTTGAATTCATTGGCACTAAACATCAATTGGATGATATATTCACAAATCCTTTTAATTCTGAGAGGTTAAATTACATCAAACATGAGTTAGGTATGATTAACTTTAGCATAGGATACCTCACAGTTAGAACTCACAGTTAGACCACACAGTTGGACCTCGCAGTTAGACCACACAATCGGACCTCACAGTTAGACCACACAGTTGGACCTCACTGTTATACCTCACCGTTGCACCTCACCTGTGTACCTCACTGGTACATCTCACTGTTGGATACCTCGTTGTTTGTCTTTGTTTTTTTTGCGATATTTCTAACCGTTTTATTCCTATTTATAATTTCTATTTTATTTTGTTTTAATCCCTAAATGATAAAACCAAAGGTGACGAACATATCTCAATCCACCTTCCTCTCTCAATCTCGAACCTTGCTCTCGAAATTCCTAAACCCTAACTTTTCATTTGAACCCTAGAACCTCTTTCAATCTTCATGGATAGAACCAAGAGATCCCCGACTGTCAATGAGGATGTGCCAAGGCCAAAGAGAACTCGATCCGAATCCAGTGGGACCAGTAATACCCCGACGGGACCTGTCAACCCGCATCTGACCAAGAGAGAAGTATTTGCTGAGAAGGAGTTAAGTGAAGAATGGTTGCTGTCGAGCAAGTCATTAGTGCTGAAAGCACTAGATGCCCAAGGATGGACCAAATTTTTTTCCAACAACAATGGACCGTACTACCTGAATATTGTGAAATAATTCTATGAATATCTGAAGTTCTAAGAGGAAGATGATGTGCATAAGCTAATATCCAGAGTCAATGGAAATGAAGTCAGCTTCTCCTCTGCTGAGTGGGCTGCCAGTTTGAGAGTTCCTCATGGAGTATATGATTACTACTCTGGAGTGGCTCCTCCGAATAGTGATGTTTTTGAATATGAAAAAACTCTAGAATAACTGACAGGAAATGGAAAATCAAGGAAGATCATTACAGCTGAGATGAATGGAGAAGACAGGCTTTTATTCAAATTCATTCAGTATGTAATTAGTCCCAGGAGAGGAGATTTTATAGTGCTGAAGTACTAGGAAATATTCCTGATGTACTTACTAAATCATGGAAAGAATATTAACCTATGTAGGTTACTGATGGCACAATTGAAGGATATGACTAAGACAAGCTCAAAATCCAATGCACTATTCCATGCCAAGCTTATTTCAGTAATGCTAAAGGTAAAGGGTGTGGCTGGAAATCAAGAAGAGATGATAGTAGCCAAGAACAGTGTTTGTATCTCTAAGGTGATTTGAAAATTCATGAAAATTAGCTGGAATCCCTGGAAGAAGGTATGGGTAAATGATGAAGGAAAGGTATATGAAAAGTTTAACCCTACTACACACCCATCTAGGCCAAAAGACAAGAGAGATCAAGGTCTGAAGTCTGATGATCCAAAACCGGCTTATTCAGATGAGGAGGAGTAAGTTGAAGGTTTTGTAGACCCTGAAAGAGAGAACACCTCCATTGATGATGGGATTGATCCTGATTTGCCTCACAGTCCTATAAGGACAGTATCTTTCGGAGTAGCTATCCCTCCAAAAGAACTACCAAGAAGAGAGACTGTACTGAAGGACAGTGATACTGAGACCACTGAAGAAGAAGAATCATATCAGAATATTGTCAAGGACACATCTGAAGAGGATGAGGTAGAGGAATATTGTGATCAGGATAAAGGAAAAGAGACTATTTCTAAAGCTGATGATGAGGAAAATGAAGAAGAAGAGCTCAGTTTGAGTCCTCTGATAGATAATACCGACAAGATAGTGTCTGATCAAGAAGAAGGATTGGCATCTACTGCCATTGATATGGAGGTCATTGATTACTCAGTGGAGGTTGTGACTCACCCCACTGGTGAACCAACAGTGCAAACTGTTGTTGAATCTGCTAGAGTTGCAGAGGAGGTTGTGGAGTTACCTAGAGTAGAACAAGTAGAGGAGAATACTTAGGAGAGAGCTCTAAGTGAGGGGGAGAATCTTGGTTCAGTTTCTGTGCTGTATGACATAGAAGGTTGGTCATCAGATCCAGGGTACATGGTACTTGGACTCAATTATGGAGATTCTAATGAGGAAGACCAGCCTCAAAGGGATTCTGTTATCCTACCTGAAATTATTCCAGTAGTTGTGGATGAAAATTTGGAAAATAAGGAGGACCTTGAGTCTTTGAAAGTTGAAAGTAAAAAGGCAGTGATAGAATCAGTGTCAGATTAGAAGAATATCCTTGTTGAAGAACTAAGGAATGTGGAGCAATCCTTGGAACTATCATTAGGATGTGTTGTGTCTAGTCTAGTGAAAGAAATGCTGGATAAGGTTAAAGTGTGCCATACTCAAATTGAAAGATGGATAGGATCTGTGGTTTCTTTGAGACAATCGGTTGCTTTATTGACTTCTAGGAGCAGTTCTCAAAACAAAGTGAATGCTGAGATTCGATATATCAAAGAGGTAGTCAAGCAGTTTGTGGAAGTTTTTGAGGCTTTTAAGACATCAGTAAAAGAACACATGGATGTTCAGGATGCACTTGTTCAGAAGGTGATTGGTAATTTGACTCAGTCTTTCAAAGAGACAGTAGCTTTCTCGGTCAAACCCCTTCCCTCATCTAGCTCCTTTGTGAACATTGACCAGATCAGAAATTTGATCCAAGAAGAGCTTGTTAAGGCCAATACTAGTGGCACCTCTGATTCTCAGGTACTTTCTACCACTGGGGAAGTTAACAGTTATGTTCGTGAACACTTTCAAGTAGCTAATTCTACTCAGGAATCCATTAAGAACAAGGTAGATTCTTACTTTGAGAAGATCTATACCAAGAACCAAATTACCAACCACTTCAAGCTTTTGATAGAGAATATAAAGCTGCCTTCAGTGAATCAAGAATTCAGGGAGCAGGTCAGCAAACTGAGAGAATTGACCCCTGCTTTGGATAAATTTTTGGGAAATAAAGATGATTTTTTATCTACTATGGAAAGAGGAGGAAGCATTATTATGGATTTCATAAATCTTCTTCTACCCTTTCTCCATGTGGATTGTACCCCTATCATCATACCTCCTGCCTTACCTGCATCTCAACCCAGTGGTTCTTCCATGATGTCTCCTTCTGAAGATATCAGAAGCCTTACTCCACCGATTCCTCAGAGAGCTACCCACTACAGACCCACAGGCGCTTCTGTTGCTGCCCCTCCAGTCATTCCTGCAGAAATTCCTAAACCTGCTGATTCACCGGCTCAACCTCCATCTTCTTCTTCCAAAGAGAAATATCCCTTACCTACGGATGATGTGGATTGATTCTGTCTATGTCTTTTGATAGGGACTATGTATTATTTTTGGGTCATGTAATGTTCTTTCATTAATACAAGCTTTCTCGGTTCTCTCTATTTGTGTTTCTTTTTGCTAATCACAAAGGGGTAGAAATACTGTGCTAATTCTAGACTAATCATGTGATTGGGGAGAAATGTGTTAATATTCTAATTTGATCCTATGTTGAATATTTTCTTCCTTTATCTCTGATACCGTGTACCAATATTTTCTGGTTTTAAACTCTTATTAATCTCTGATACTTGAGACATTTGTTATCTATGTTTAGTAACTGTATTATATATGATATCTATCTTTAATACATACTGGCATAATTTGTGATTATCAAAAAGGGGGAGATTATTGGACTCACCTATTTTGATAATCCCAAATCATGTTTAAATAATTGACCATGATATATTAATCCATTTTCTAACCCTTTTAATCTGTATTTATATTGTTTTTCCTGAACAATGTATACTCTTAGTCTCATGACATTACTGCATCAGCTTACAGTTTACATTTATCTAAATATAAGTTCACCGTTAAAGGCTACTGGTAAGAGCCTTCTGTTCAAGGTCACCTTTATAGCTCACTGTTATTCTAGGTCACTGATCCTAGAAGATTATTGTTGAATATATACTGTCACTAATATAGGCTACCGGTACAAGGTTACTGCCACAAGTCTACCTATGATCTACTTATCAAAGCTCACAGACAAAGAGTCGCCATCACAAGGTCACTGTTGTGGCAAGGCTTCTGTTATAATTTCACTCTCAGACTCTTTCTCAAGTCTTCTATTGAGAGCATCACTATTAAAGTCTATAGTTGGACATGTCTACCGTTAGTAGAAGGCTGCCGCTAGACAAATCCTACTGTCGAGATATTTTACTGTTGTTCAAAGTCTACTGAGGGACATATTCCACTATTAATGAAATTACCTATTGAGATAATTCTACCATTGGAAAGGTCACTATTGAAGTAGTCTGATGTTACAAAGCTTCCATTAGAAGCTTACTATTGGAGTTTGTCGCTGATCAAGCCTACTGATGAAGTCCACTGATGAGGAGATACTGTTACATAGAGTAACAGCTACCATTACAAGACATCCACGAACACAAAGTCTACCATTAGAAGCCTACAGAAAAAGATCCTACCGATGAAGTCCACAGTTGTAGAGGCTACTGTTGAATTCTACCATGTGATATGCATCTGCTACCAGTCTAATGATATTCTATTATTTTCTTTACCAATTTTATTATTATTATTATAACGGTCATGCCTGGAAAAATTAATGCACATGACATTATTTAATTTTATTTGTAGGAATATCAAGAGAAAGTACGATGTACGATGAAGACCACACGTGGTTGAAACATTTTTCCTGTCGGCCTCTGCTGAACCAAATAAGAAAAAGATCAGTTGGAAAAGTGTACATATATATATGTGTAGAGACAGAAAATAAAAAACAAGCGTGGAAATATTGAATATACACATAACACTCATAAGATAGAAACATACACAATCTGAAGAAGAACACTCAAGCACTCATTCTGAAGAACAGAGAGCTTCACAAAGATCTATTGAAAGAACCTTTTTCAAGCTGTAGTGGTGTGCTGCAAAGAGCTTCAAACCCAAGAAGTTGATCATCTCTACATCTGGAAGTCAGAACTTGGAAGTTGCGACACTCTTTTTTGGAGGAAAATTGTAGAGAAGTACCAAAATTTCATTTCCTTCATACTAACGAGTCCATAGCTGATCTGCCAACACAACAGAGCATTCTAAACTTATCACTACTATCTTTAGCTCTATTGTGTTTAAGTATTTTGCATTTGTGAGCAGTGTGACTATTTTACACACACTAACTCTTGTGCTTGAACTAAGGGATACTGAAAATCCCCATATCAAACTCTCTTTACATTTGTTTCCCCTGGATAACTGTGGAAGAAGTCTAGTGTGGCTTGGTAGTTTATTTTTTCCCACGTATAACTGTGGTAGAGGTTGCAAAACCTGTACAGTTTGTGAAAACTGTTGTAAAACCTGATACATGTTGTGTATCACTTTTTAATATAATTGCTTGGTGGCAGGTGATCACTAAGTGTAGAGGACTAAGTCTTGACTTAAGACTGAACCTCTTGTTTAAATTTTTGTGTTCATTTTTCCATTACTCTGTTTTACATTTATCCTCTATGCTTATATTAGCAAAGACAGAAATATATTTTTACATTCACTTTGATAGTTAGTTCTGGTTAGTGAGTATATGTGATTCATTTAGTAAACTTGTTTCAAAAGTGGAATTAGTTATCAAACTGATTCTACTGATGAGTAATCAACCTTTGAGAAACCTGTTGAACAATAAGTCACTTATATCTCTACTTCCTTAATTGACTGGGCCATTTTAATTTGGGGTATTTTAATTCTAAAAGTTTTTAACAAAAATTTTAATTGGAACTCAATTCACCCCCCTCTTGTGTATTCATTCTGACCAACATCTCCATTCAAAGGTGTAAAATTAACCTTTTAAAAAATAGGTTTGTATACATCAAATAGGGTTTTATTCATACCCTATGACTAAAATATCCATTGGATGTATTTCAAAAATATTTTATTAAGTATATAACACATATATATCTCATTAATTTCATTAACAAATGTAGTTCACTCAAAAATAAAAATATCTAATTGATTTATATTTTTCATAAATAATTTATAGCCAATGAATTCATAATACATTTTTATAAGTTTGTTATAATTATTCCCGCGAACCTAACGGCTAGCCTATAATGGTAATTTTATAATAAGGGAATCTTGAAATTCATTTAAACTCATGATTGTGTTCAAATAAATCTACTGAAGAATAAAAATTATTTAAAGAAAAATTTTCATAAAAACATCTGGGTGTTACATATTAGGTCTACCACTACAGTTGGATCAGATACAAGACATATTCCACATGTCGCTTCTAAGGAGATACGTGCATTACCCATCACACGTTATCAACTAGGGTGATTTAGACATTGAGGATCGAGACCGAGTAGAGATTTAGGACTAGTCAGAGAGGATCCTTTGTGGAAAATTGATTCCTTTAATGTGTTTCTAGTGGCAGTATGAGAATCTCCAGGATAGCACATAGGAGTGGGAGGTTCATATTCACACTCAGTAGCCCCATCTCTTTGTGTATCCGTTGTTTTGGTTTTTTGGGATGTAAATTCCTAAGGTCGGGAGAATGTAACATCTCATATTTTCTATGTATTATTTTTAAATATTATATGGATTATTTTTAAGACCATGCACTGAGATGATGTGCGATTTTGAGGCTCTATGTGCCAAGAATAAATGTTTGAAATATATATATATAAATATTTTAAATAAAACACATTCATAGTTTTACTGAAAAAATTTAATAAATTCTAAATGGGTTCCCATATTAGAAATAATAGGGCATTGTTAATTTCATAATAGAGGTTTTATCCTAGGGGCGACTTAACATTAGTCGGTGTGGGCCATTTGTGAAAAAGTTTTCGTGGTCGTTAAAATGAATAAAATTATTTAATAAAATTATTTTTACATTTAATTGATGTAGATATTAGTGGATCACTAAATAGATACTTATGTCAAAATTATAGGGTTATCTGCATAACCCTAGAGCCTCTAGAGTATAATTCGAGAGAGAGCTCTGGAGAATTATCTCAGGAGAACAACGACGGTTCAAGATTGGATCGCAGATCATTGCGCTAACAGAATATGGGGACCTCATCAATGATGGAAAAGAAATAATTATTCATCAATGATAAATCCAACTTGAGGTAGGGTGTTTTTTATATGGATTCTCCCCCATTCTGAAATTATGTAATGAACACAAAATCAATCGAAAAAAAGATTGATTTGCGGATCGATCGCCTTGCGGGATGGGATTTATTTTTTAGAGATTTAACGATAGAATTTCCATTTGATTAAATTGTTGATGGATTTGATTATTATTATTATAATAGAAATGAACCAAATATAGACATGAAAAATGATTGAGTTTCATTCCTCTTGATTGATTGTGCTTTTCTCCCCTAATTATGTGATTCGCCACGGGTGTTCTTCCTTGGCTCGGGGTTCAAATGTTTCAAAACAATCAATCGTTTCACCCTCATTTATTGGTGCAATGATATGACATAATAAATATGGGTTCATTATGGAATGAAGGGGGTGAAATGATGGATAGGGAGTGAATCAAACAATGAATGATTCTTGATTTTTTGTTTTTTGGGATTCTTTGGCGCACAACAAAGTATGATGATTTAATCCATTTTGAGAGAAGATCTGATGACAGGATGAATTTTTTAATGATAGCATAGCATGGAAAACCTTAAATATTATATTTTTTGGTGAATCTATATGTAGATCGAAGGCGGATCATTGGCCGGTACATGTTAAGGAGGAACATGCGATTCTAGAAAATCCTGCAAAACATAACGTGTAATCCAGGATTATATGGTGTGTGGGGCCCCCAAGCTATGGTTCTAGGTTTTGGAAACATTTATGGATCACATGGAGTGTGACCCATGTTACATGGTGTGTGACCCTCCCTGGTTAACTCTATGTGTACTCTAAAGAGTGCATGAACACAGAAAATAATACACAACTAGATGGCATGTTGTTTACTTATACACAAACATGGCTTAGTGTACACAGACCGAAACACAAACACTGATTCAGTACACGAACATGGATAGGAGAAATGGATAGAATACCATGGGTCTCTACATGTCATGTACATCATTCAACAGGCCATGTATATAGATACTACATGTTGTGTGATGATCTTCCACATAGTCAAGACTTGGGATAGCTGGACATGATGTGTACCCCTTGGGAAACATCATGTAGTCACTTCAAGAGTGCTTGAACCCCTTTGTTTTCTTAGTTTGGACTATTATATGTTGGGTGTGTTCACTTGGTCCTTTTCCTTGAGGTTAAAATGTGGCATTACAACCACATCATTGGATTATAATCCCCTCTATAGGTTAAGTCTCAGATAGAGTTTTGGTATCCCTCTGTGAGACTAGAATGTGATCCTCTATCATCCCTAGTTGAAGATTATGGAATCAGCATGACCTCCTTGAGTAGGGTGTAGATCCTCCATCTAGCAGGTCATATCACTAGGTTTTTCGGAATCATCAACATATGATCCACCTCATAGCGGGTTGATCTTGACTAAGTTCATGGTGTCCCCCAACAGTTTTGGGAATAACCCCTTGTCTATGTATCAAGGTCACCTTTGACTAGTTAGCTTCCTTTGATAGGGCCCAATTACCCAGACCTCTTCATTGAGTGTCTCCGATGGTAGAATGGCTTGTGTAGTGTGTTCTCCTATAAATAACATTTATTAGTGCATAATCCCATGGTTGGTAGTTGGTTATGACCGCCTTTCGGTGTGGTGTCTTTCCTAAGTATATCTGGATTCTTCCTTACTTCTATTATACATGGATTTTTATATATTTTATTGATCTAACTATACTTGTTACTTCATTTTTAGTGTTTTTGAGGTGTCCTGTTGAGTAGTTTTATACTCACACCTACACGGGCTTTTCCCGCATGTGTCATGTCTTGTGAAGATGACAACCCATTCGACGGTGTCCTAGGATGATAGGGAGTGGGTGGAGCATAGCTGGAGCTTTCTAGAGCGATCTGTTTACCAAGGGTGTACCTTTTTCTTATTCATCTCCCTTGGAGCAGTTTGAACTCCTTACATATTTGGTTAGACTAGTGATATAGACTCATTGTGTTGGGATTTTATTTATCCTTTTTTACTTTTCCTTTACTTCATATCGTACTCTGGTTGTGAGATCTTAGTTGTATGCATTCATTATTTTAGTTTGTTTACATTTCTTCATTTTGTGGCTTATAGATGTGTGCAGGTGTGTAACACCCCAAGGTTTTGAAAATAAATGCATTTTATAATCTAGACATTAAACACAACATTTCCTCTTCTATGTTCTGAATTTCGAAAAATAGTCCTCTAGAGTTGTGAATATTAAGTCATTTGGAGTCTGATAGAACAAACTTGATTTTTGGTTAATAGTAACATACCCTTATGAATAGTAATATGACCCTTATGAGTAGTAAAAAATGATACCATTTTATTTTCTTAAGTTAATAAGATAATGAGATCTTAATTAATTTTTCAATGTGATATAAAACTAAATATACCTTTAAAATTGTTATTTTTAGAATTAACTATGATTTTATTTAAAAATTAAATTAATAATATTTAGAAAATTATTTTTGAAAAATATAGTTCATTTTTTAATTCTAAACGTCGAAAAAAGGTAGGGGTGAATTTTTGGGATTTTTCTGAAATTCATGAATTTTTTATGAATAGTGAAATACGGTAAAATACCATATATACAAATTATCAGTTAAATACACTATTTATGACATCATAAGTGATATAAGGCCACTTGGTTTGAACTCACATGCACTTATAACTATTAGGGGTCACATGAAACAACACTATTGGTTATATTGAGGGAAATAATAAAATAATAAATTAAATATTCAAAATTCACTCCTCTCCTCCACTATAAAAACCCCTCACCACTCCCTCTCCTATTAACTTTTATAAGCCTTGAATATCCTCAAAGTTCTGGACAAATACCCTTCCCTAGTCACTCCCCACATCTAGTAAGATATTTGTTTTTCCAAAAGACCAAAACCCCTTCTCTTAAGGAGGTTCCCAAGGAGGTTATATCAAGAGGTAAAGCACCTTTCTTTTTCGTTTAGTTTCATTTCAAGTTCCTTTCTTTTGTAATCCTCTCCCCACCTCCTCTATCCAAATGACCATGATAAATCCATTATCATATATATACTATAATTATATCATTTTAATGGAAGAACCATCATCAATATCCTCTCTATCTCTCTTTTATTTTATAAAAGAAATCAACGACCATGAGGTTCCAATTTATAACCTTTGTGGACGACGAAGTTTCATTCTCCAAATTATCCTTCATTACTAGTCAGGAAACCATTTTTATGGTATAAAAAGACTTTAATATATGTATTATAACCTAACTAAGATTTATGAACCAGTATAAATACATATTATTAAATCATATGACCAAAATAGTTCCTAATAATCAAAATACCGCTAAATAATCTAAGGTAATGTCCTAAATATTTCATCAAATGATTCATCCTCTTTCCATGTAAACAAATGATATAAATGAACATTAACACTTTTGGATGTTCATAAATAATATGTAATTTCAATTCTGGATATTTACATCCATTCCACTCCATTACTTAAGAACATGTGAACCGATTATGAAAACAAAGAAAACGAACACTCTGAAACGATGAAATTCAATATAATAACTTATCACTAAGAGAATAAATTAATTAAACAGAATTGTTATAAAATAAATAAATGTATAATAGTTTATTAAATAAGATATTAATAAGTCTAATTTTATATTCCAGGAGCTTAATTTCAAGAGCACAACACGTTCGGACTTAAGGTAAGGGTTTTTTCCACCTGAACTTCCATTTTCATTCGGGTTACATTTATTATCTAATTATCTCAATGAAACTCTTTTTTATTATTATTTAATCCTCAAAAATTATTTTTTTGGGTTATATATATGTTTACCAACCAGAATATTTCCTTATTTTATGGATGGTTACATGTTTTAAAAGGAACATTCGAAATTGTTTCCGAAATACAAGCCCAATCCAAGGGAAATTCTCTAATTCTTACCTATTTTCAAGGGAACTATATAATCTATTTTTAAAAACCATTATCATTATAAAATAACTAATTTTATTATGAAAATACTATCTTACTTGACTTCTGGTTTTAAAAAAATATTTTTCCAAAAGAACTCTTCTTTTCAAAGTAAAATATTATTTATCTCAAGATTTACTCGAAGATTTTATAAGAGTATCTTCATCTATTTCAACACTCTTATTGATTATTATGTATTATTGGAATTAGTATTTCATGTTATCCTATACCATATTTAATTTAATGGTTTATGATTATTTTGTCTATGGATGTGCTATCTTAAAATGATTCAACAACTTACTCTGAATGGTTAGTGATTAAGATTAATGTTCAGGGAAAGTTATTTGCATTTCATATATTAGTTTCAATATGAATGTATATGTTGTTTATGTTTATCCCAATTCATATGAGGAATGAATTGGACACAGTAAGTGTTGGGTGGGGCCCTCTATTGCCCCTCGGTGCATCGTTAGGTCTCATGAGACAAACTATGGTCTTGGCATAAGGCCTTGACAAAATGATTATTTATAGTCTTGGCATGAGGCCTTGACGGTATGGTTATATTGTCCCAAATTATGAATTCCCTAATTATGAAGATATTATTATTGTTTCATGTGGTTATTCGACTAGAAGAATACCCATGATTATGTTTTATTATGGAATTACTTACATAGATCTTATTCCTGCCGTAATGTGTCCAAGTTTTTATTAAAGGAATATGTTTTTAGTTATTCAACTTGCCAAATATTTATATATATTTTCTACTATATTTCTTACCCTTACTAAGTGTTTGAGCTCAACCCTTTCTTATGTTTTATTTTCTTAGGACATGATTAATCTTACTATGAATAACATGCTAAAATAACCTAGGAGTTATGGAAGTTGTCTAAGGGGTTTCTAAGTTTTCTTTTCATTTCAAGTTGTAATGTTGAACTTATGTATGTATCTTGTTCCCAATAATACTAAAATACTTGGTCATTTGGGATGCTTATTCCTTGTTTATATTCCAATGTAATCAAATAATTCACCGGATCCAGACAACTGGGGACGGGTCCTTACAGTTGGTATTGATGGAAGTTTAGTAGAAAACTTGGAAACTAGATTTAGAAAATGTAGATTAGAGAAGATTCCCTAAGATAGTCTTAGAGGATAAACATACAAGAATGTACTAGTATTTTGGTAAGGAATATATTATGTGGATCTTTCAAGAAATGCATCCATGTCTAGATATGAGCAGGTAGAGGCAGCTCTGGCACAGATGTACCTAGGAGTGAAAGCTCTGACAAGGAGTTTCGAGCTTGACCCAGGGTATCCTGGTACATGACAATGGGCCTTGATGTACTCTTGGTTATGAAACTCCTAGGGGATATTCTTAGGATAATTTGAATTTTCTTTACCAGCCATTATGAAGGATTTAAATGTAAATATATCCTCAAAGAATCCATTTTTTGGATTTTGGGATTAGACTTGCGTAGGATCTCACTTTATGCTAAATATTTTGTTAAGTTAATATTATAAATTATGATTCATAACCTAATCTAGTGTATGTCATCATCTAGAAATGGAACGCAGTGGAAGGAATGGAAACCGCACGAATGCACGTGTCCCCTTTAGGGATTTCCCACCAATGCAAGATAATGATGTTGGTTTTGGTGTTGTGACTGGTGTTGAGAAACTTATAACTATACTGGGACAACTTACTCAGGTTATGAATAATAAAATTACCCGTATGGAGAATCTGGATCCACCACATGGAGGAGTTATGTTAGATCGCTTTATAAGACAACAACCTTTATAATTCAGTGGGACTACAAACCCATTTGTAGTTGAGCAGTGGATAAGTTCTCTAGAGAAGATATTCCTCGCTTTGGGATGTAATGAAAGAGAGAAGGTCATCATAGCAGTTTATCATCTATTGGGAGGTGCGGATCAGTGGTGGTCATTAATCCAAAACACAAAGGAGGAGGAATAGATAGAACATATGGAATGGAGGGACTTTAAGAAAATATTCCTAGAGAAATATTTTCCTCGTGAAAAGTCAGTGGATATGGAAAGGCAGTTTCTGAATTTAAAGGAAAAGGAATATGATAATGTTACAAAGTATGAAGCTAACTTCACAAGGTTAAAAAGTCATGTTATGGACTACATAAAAAATCTGACGAGAAAAATTGATCTATTATTTGATGGTTTTAAACCATTCCTCCAAAGGTCTCAAGTCTCCCAGAATTTATCATCATATGAAGACATAGTTTCATATGCTATAAATATGGAAAAGGAATTATCTAAGTCTTATGAATTTAAGGGAAAGCAAGAGAAGAAGAGGGATTTTGAAAACTCTGGGAAAGGAAATAAGGAAACGGGAAAAAATGGAATAGTTTAATTTTCACACTATGACAATTATGGGAAGAAACACCCTGGAACTTGCCTGAAGGGAATGGGAGTCTGTACAAGTGCGGAGAAAAAGGACACCTAACTCGGGATTGTAAGGGGTAGAAAGAAGCTACCAATGTTAAATGCTAAAATTGCAGGGTGGTTTGATATTGTGCACATAAATTTCCTAATCATCAGGGAAATGTTCCCCAAAGAAGAACAAGGGAGAAGGTACAAGCTTATGCAGTCACAACCATAGAGGTTGAAGTTCCTAACAAAGTGATGGCTGGTACATTGATCATTTCATCAAACTTAGCCAATGCTTTATTTGATTTCATATCATCACATTCATTTATATCTTCCCAGTTTTCCAAGAAAATTAGACATGTCCAATTTGATTTAATAAAGGAGTTTTCACTCAAAACTCTTAGTGGATGTATAATTGCAATAAAGGTGTGTCGATTAGTCCCCCTCATGACACATAAACGTACTTTAGTTTCTAACCTTATCATCATACCAATGGTTGACTATGATATAATTCTTGGTATGAATTGGATATCAAATTATGATACAAGGATATATTGCAATAAGAAAAAAGTTTCAAATGTTTTGAAAATGGTATAGAATCCCTTATTTTTAGACCAGAAACCTCTCCATTTGATTCTCATATAGATCCACTCCCAATAGCTATACTATATTCAATTATTGGGTAGGAAGGGAATGAAATAAATATGGGTGATGAGAAGAATGTACAGATAGAGGATGTACTTATTGTGAAAGAATATGTTGACGTATTTCTAGAGGATTTACCTGGACATCCTCTAGAGTGAGAAATTGAGTTTTCCATTGAATTAATTCCTGGTTCAAGGCCCATACCAAAGACCCCTTATATAATGTTCACTGTGGAGTTAGTGGAACTAAAGAAACAACTATATGAATTGAGAGATAAATGATTTATTCGACCTAGTGTTTCTCCATGGGGAGCCCCTATTCTCTTTGTCAAGAAGAAAGATGGATCCATGAGGTTGTGCATTGATTGTAGGGAAATCAATGTTATTAAAATAAATAATAAGTATTTTATTCTATGAATTGATGATTTATTTGATCAACTTCATGGAGCCCAATATTTTTTGAAGATTGATCTTCGATCTGGATATCATTAGTTACTTCTGAGGAAGGAAGACATTCAAAAAACAACATTTCGAACCAAGTACAGGCATTATGAGTTTACAGTAATGCCTTTTGGACAAACTAATGCACCATATTTTTTCATGGATCTAATGAAAAAAAATTTCAAGGAATATCTTGATGACTTTGTAGTGGTGTTTATCTATGATATCCTGGTATACTCTAAAATCCATGAAGATCATGAAAATCACTTGCAAACATTTCTGAAGACACATAGAAGAAATAAATTATATGGGAAGTTTAGAAAGTGTGATTTTTGGCTCCAATCAGTTTCATATATAGGCCACATTGTCTCTAAGGACAGAATATTTGTAGATCCTACAAAGAAAAAGGCTGTGTAAGAATGGCCAACTCCAACGAACGTAATTGAGGTACGTAGTTTTATTGGTTTAGAAGGTTATTATTGGCGTTTCATTCAGAACTTTTCCCATTTATCCAAACTAATGACCAAGCTCACACGAAAAGGGGTTAAGTTCATATGGACAAAGGAATGTGAAGAATGTTTTGAATAATTTAAAGGGAGGTTAGTGAATTCTCTGATCCTAACCCTACCATCGGGGAATGATGGGTTTGTTATCTATAGCGATGCATCAAAGAAAGGACATGGTTGTGTCCTTATGTATAATGATCAAGTGATTGCCTATGAATATAGGAATCTAAAAATTCATGAACAAAACTATCAAACTCATGATCTTGAGTTAGAAGCAGTAATATTTTCTTTGAAGATTTGCAGACATTACCTCTATGGAAAAAAATGTGAGATATATACAGATCATAAGAGTTTTAAATATATATTCTCGCAAAAAGAACTCAACATGAGACAAAGAAGATATATTGAGTTACTCAAATATTATTATTTCACAATACACTACCACCCAAGGAAGGAAAATAAGGTAGCATATTTTTTGAGTAGAAAGGACCACGGAATTTTGAACAAGATGAGAGTTGAAAGGGATCCTTTGTTCATGGATATAGTAAAAATGGATATGGGAATTATCAAGGAAGGTAACACATCACAACTTTTTAAAATGGTTTACAAACCTTCTTTATTATAAAGGATAAAAATTCCTCGTATTGATGATGAGGAGTTTCAAAAGAAAATTAAAGCTATAAATTATGGGAATTTGACTGACTTCATATATCAAGGTGGCATTTTGAAATTTGGAAAGAGGATTTTTGTTCCCTCTATTCATGAGCTAAAGAAGGAACTATTGGATGATGCTCATAGCTCTAATTTCTCTATATACCCTGGTAGCACAAAGATGTATAGAGATATAAAGGAACATTTTTTGTGGGAAAACATGAAGAGAGAGATTGATGGTTATGTGTTGAGATGTTTGGTTTGTCAACAGGTGAAGGCTGGAAGACAACATCCTGGAGGAGTCATGCAACCCCTTCCTATACCTATGTGAAAATGAGATGATATTACGATTGAATTTATCATGGGGTTACCAAATACTCCAAGAAAGAATGATGCGATATGGGTCATTGTTGACCGTCTTACAAAATCAGCACATTTTCTTTCTATAAGAGAAGATTTTCCACTTGAATTTTTAGCAAGACTATATATTAATGAAGTTGTAAGACTTCATGGTGTAACTTTATCAATTGTTTCTAATCATGATCTCCGTTTTACATCACAATTCTGGAAAAGTCTTCAGAAGGCCCTAGATAATGATCTTCATTTGAGCACTTCCTACCACCCACAAACTGATGGACAACAAGAACGGACTACTAAAACTTTGGAAGACATGTTGAGGTATTTTTCACTTGACTTTCAAGGCATTTGGGATCAGTATTTACCTCTCATATAATTCTCCTATAACAATGGATCCCATTCAAGTATTCAGATGGCACCATATGAAGCGTTGTATAGAAAGAGATGTCATACACCAACTTTCTGGGATAATGTTAGTGAAAGAAATCTCATAGGCCTAGAACTTGTTGAGGAAACAATGGAAAAGGTGAAGATTATCCAAAACCATATCAAAAGAGTTCAAAGTAGGAAAAAGATTTATGCTGGTAACTGAAGAAAGTATTTGGAATTTTAAGAAGGAGGTTACGTTTTCTTAAACGTATCTCCATAGAAGGGTATTATATGATTCAATAAGAAGGGAAAATTAAGTCCCAAGTACATTGGATATTTTGAAATTTTGGATTGATTTGGAGTTGTAGCTTACCATTTTGCAATGCCAACAAGTCTTTATAAAGTTCACAATGTGTTCCACGTATCAATGTTAAGGAAATACATGTTAGACCCAACACATGTACTCACCTATAAAGAAATAAAACTTAAGACTGATCTGTCTTATTTTGAAGATCCTATCAAGATTCTTGATACCAGAGAACAAATATTGAGAAATTGGATGACTCTTCTGGTAAAGGTTCTTTGGAAGAACCACAAGATGGAGGAAGCAACATGGGAGCCTGAGGAGCTTATGTTGAAGACATACCCAAATCTTTTTAGATAACATTTTGTGAATTTCGAGGATGAAATTTTTGTAAGGAGGTGAGAATGTAACACCCCAAGGTTTTGAAAATAAATTCCTATTATAATATATACATTAAACACCACTTTTACACTTCTATGTTTTGAATTTTGAAATACAATTATCTAGAGTTGTGATCAGTAAGTCATTTGGAGTCTGATAGAAAAAACTTGATTTTTGGTGAATAGTAACATACCTTTACGAATAGTAATATGACCCTAATGTATAGTAAATAATGATAATATTTTATTTTCTTAAGGTAATAAGATAATTAGATCTTATTTAATTTTTCAATGTGATATAAAACTAATTATACCTTTAAAATTGTTATTTTTAGAATTAACTATGATTTTAGTTAAAAATTAAATTAATAATATTTAGAAAATTATTTTTGAAAAATGGAGTTCATTTTTGAATTCTACACATTGAAAATTTGTAGGGGTGAATTTGTGGTATTTTTCTGAAATTCTTGAATTTTTGATGAATAGTGAAATATAGTAAAATACCGTATATACAAATTATCAGTTAAATACACTATTTATGACATCATAAGTGATGTAAGGACATTTGGTTCGAACTTAGATGCACTTATTACTATTAGGGGTCACATGAAACAATAATATTGGTTGTCTAGAGGGAAATAATAAAATAATGAATTAAATGTTCAAAATTCACTCCTCTTCTCCACTATAAACACCCCCCGCCACTTCCTCTTCTATTCACTTCTCTAAGCCTTGAAGATCCTCAAATTTCTACCCAAATACCCTTCACTAGTCACTCCCCACGTCCATTAAGCTCTTGGTATTTCCAAAATACTAAAACTCCTTCCCTTAAGGAGGCTCCCAAGGAGGTTATATCAAGAGGTAAAGCACCTTTCTTTTTCGTTTAGTTTCATTTCAAGTTCCTTTATTTTGTAATCCTCTCCCCACCTACTTTGTCCAAATGACCATCATAAATCCAGTATCATCTATATTCTGGAATTATATTATGTTAATGGAATAACCATCATCAATATCCTTTCTCTCTCTCTCTCTCTTATTTTATAAACTAAATCAACAACCATGAGGTTCCAATTTATAACCTTCATGGATGATGAAGTTTCGTTCTTCAAATTCTCCTTCATTACTGGTCATGAAACCATTTTTATGGTTGAACCAAAATTTAATATATTTATTATAACCTAATTAATATTCAAGAACCATTATATGTATATATTATTAAATCGTATGACCAAAATAGTTCATAATAATCAAAATACCGCTAAATAATCTAAGTGAATGTCCTAAATATTTCATCTAATGATTCATCCTATTTCCATGTAACCAAATGATAGAAATGACCATAACACTTATGTATGTTCATAAATAATATTTAATTTCAATTCTGTATATTTACATACATTACACTCCATTACTTAAGAACAAGTGAACCGATTATGAAAACAAAGAAAACGAACACTCTGAAACGATGAAATTCAATATAATAACTTATCACTAAGGGAATAAATGAAATAAACATAATTATGATAAAATTAATAATTGTATAATAGGTTATTAAATAAGTTATTAATAATTCTAATTTCATATTTCAGGAGCTTAAGTTCAAGAGTGGAACACGTTCGGACATAAGGTAAGGGTTTTTCCAACCGAACTTCCATTTTCATCCGGGTTACATTTGTTGTCTAATTATCTCAATGAAACTCTTTTGTATTATTATTTACTCCTAAAAAATTATGTTTGTGGGTTATATATATGTTTACCAACCCAAATATTTCCTTATTTTATGGATGGTTACATTTTTTAAAAGGAACGTTCGAAATTGTTTCCGAAATACAAGCCCAATCCAAGGGAATTTCTCTAATTCTTACCTATTTTCAAGGTCACACAATAATATATTTTCGAAAACCATTATATTTATAAAATCCCTAGTTTTATTATTAAAATACTATCTTACTTTAATTCTGGTTTTATACAAATATTTTTCCAAAATAAATCTTCCTTTCAAAGTAAAAATTATTTATCTCAAGATTTACTCTAAGATTTTATAAGAGTATCTTCATTTATTTCAACACTCTTGTTGATTCTTATGTATTATTGGGATTAGTATTCCATTTTATCCTATACCATATTTAATTTAATGGTTTATGATTATTTTTTCTGTGGATGTGTTATCTTAAAATGATTCACCAATTTACTCTGAATGGTTAGTGTTTATGCTTAATGTTTGGGGAAAGTTATTTTCATTTCATATATTAGTTTCAATATGAATGTATATGTCGTTTATATTTATCTCAATTCATATGAATAATTCATTGGATATATTAATTGTTGGGTGGGGACCTCTATATCCCCTCGGTGCATTGGTAGGTCTCATGAGACAAACTACGGTCTTGGCACAAGGCTTTGACAAAATGATTATTTATGGTCTTGGAACGAGGCCTTGATGGTATGATTATATTGTCCCCCATTATGTATTCCCTCATTATGAATATAGTATTATTGGTTCATGTGGTTATTAGACTATTAGAATACCCATTATTATGTTTTATTATAGAATTACTTACTCAGCTCTTATTCCTCCCATAATGTGTTCAAGTTTTTATTAAAGGCATATGTTTTCAGTTATTCAACTTGACTAATGTTTATATATATCTTCCAATGTATTTCTTACCCTTACTAAGAGTTTGAGATCAACCCTTTATTATGTTTCATTTTCTTATGACATGATGAATTTTACTATGAATAACATGCTGAAATAACCTAGGAGTTATGGAAGTTGTCTAATGAGTTTCTAAGTTGTTTTTCATTTCAAGTTGTAATGTTGAACTTATGTATGTATCTTGTTTAAAATAATACAAAACTAATCGGTCCTTCGGGATGCATATTCCTTGTTTATATGCCAATGCAATCAAATAAGGCACCAACTCCGGACAACTGGGGTCGGGTCCTTACAATGTGTATCGGTACTTTAGAATAATGTCTCCCATTTGTGGGATATGCCTACTCGGTTTTAGACACCATCCCCTGGACTATCAAAGGAGGGCTTGGGGTAGTATTGGAATGGGCCCCTCTGGGATGGTTCATGAAATTAGATACATTACTCCAAATATCCTTATAAATATACCTAGGTATCTCACTACATTTTTCACATCCTAGTTTCCAAAGGTTGAATAAGACTTGTCTCTGATACCAACTATTGAGACCCTCTCTTTTCATATATTAACATTTCATAACATTTTAATAATACTTAAAACATTATATAAATGGACTCCCAAAGACCTTATTGGTTTAGTTCCTTTGGAAACATGGAAACATAAACATTGGTACATGATCGAGATACATTGTCTCCCACTAGGTCCTCCAAGACAAGCACCCATCCTAGACATATCATAGAAGAAATATATCTTTATAACCTGGGGAAGGAAACATAAAAAGGGGTGATCCCAGATGCTCATTAAGAGAAAGAAAAGGATACATGTAAGTATAAACATGGGCATAGGGGTATTATAACATGATCAAAACATTAGAAGATCATACCCTGTATATCAAAGATCATAAACATGTCTCATCGAATAAAGATTGTCAGTTCATAAGACATGAATCATAAGGAAATAAATAACATAATTCATGAAATCATAACATAGGAATAAAACATAAAAATTTTTAAAACACATAAGTATATAATATTATTTCCATAATAGTCAAGGCATCACTTCCAAGGCCATCTTGGTAATATGGGTTCACTCCTCATAACATCTTGGTTTTCATGGTTCACTCCAATGGCCATATTAGTAGCATGGGTTCACTCCTCATACCATCTTGGTATTCATGGTTCAATCCCATATCCATCTATGTAGTCAATGTTCACTCCCAATACCATATTAGTATATCTCATGAGATATAATTATTTACCCAATTCATTGGAGGGAGATATTGTTCCCATCTATCTCATAGTGAAATAATACATACATGTTACACAAGATCATTAAAAATCATATCATAACCCATGAAATGAAATGGTTATCATAAACATGTAATCTTATCAAAACTTGTGGAAACAAATACCGGTTTTATAATCATTTCATAAAAAACATAACCCCTAAAAAGAACCACTTTTAAAAAGAATATAAATCATGAAAGATTAATACGTTTCATAAAACATTATTCCATCAAAACATAATCAATTTAGAGAAATAATATGAATGGAATCATTGAATAAGTTCCCTTTAAAGGACTGAGTAACTCCAAGGAATGTCATCTTAGAGGGAAAATGATTTTGATATATCTTTTAAAAACATTTCTTGGGGAAAATATCATTTATTCTTTGTAAAATTATTTTTAAAACATAAAAACTTTTGAAAACCTTTTTCATGAAAATAAATATGAAAACATATAAAGTAATCTTTTAAAACATTTTTAAATCCTTTTTATTTGAAAATTTATTGAAAACTTATAATAAAATATTGAAAACGTTTTGAAAACCATTTTCCGTGAAAACTTATAAAATAATATTGAAAACATTTTGAAAACCATTTTCCTTGAAAAATTATAAAATAATCTTGAAAACATTTTGAAAACCATATTCCTTGAAAATACTTTGAAAACTTATAAAGAAGCTTTGAAATCATTGAAATCCTTTTTCTTTGAAAAATAACTTTTGAAAACTTATAAAGGAAGCTTTTAAAACCATAAAACTTTTTGAAAATCATTTTTTCCTTGAAAAAAATATTCAGATATCATTTGATAACATTTTTCAAAAAAAAATTGAAAACATGGTTTTTGAAATAAAATAGATTTTTGACTGAAGAGAGAAATACGTTAAGATTTTTCTTAAAACTTTTTCTTAATTAAACTAACTAAAAATTAGTGGTAAAATGGTACTAATACATGTAAATATTATGAATAAATCTAGTATATGTAAACTCATGAGTGTTTGTGATATATGGATCATAATATTTCATCAATAGAAGCATAATCATAAGCAATTCCAATAAACTATGATATTGTTCCAATAAACTCTTACAACATGGTAACTTGGGATCATACTCTTAATGTAAGAAAATGAAATTTAATGAAGATTAAAATATCATTAAAATAATTTGATTCATGATATAACATTTTAAATTTAATTATATACACCTGCAAAAATAATTTCACTGCATAACTAAACGTGAGTCTCAAAGAAGAAAAAATGAGAAAAAACTATATTACCGATTTGGTAACTTTTGAAACATAAACCCCATGAAATAAAGATCATATAATTTACATTTAAATACCCATAAATTTAAGTAAAATATACATATAATACATTAATGGTCAGTATATACACCACACAAAATAATTGAGTGGTGAATAAGGCATGTATCTCACAGAAATAAAAAGTGAGATGAAATTCGATTACCTTTTGTCTTGAATCTCATCATACTCATAATAAATTCATTTATAATAAATATAAGTTTATTGTAAATATATATTAGAATAGTATTATTATTTCTATTTCCATATATATTTTTATTATGACACTATATTACCTTCTTGTTAACAATTCTATGTTAAAATTTCACTTTAGGTAATATCAAGCTAGTTCTTCACATGTGTCTTAATTTGTTATATCTTTTATCCTTGTACTTATATCAGGATTTCCAGAACTTAAACCATTATGTAAATATCATTTATATTAAGTATATTTTTATTCTAATAATCTATAGAATATAGACATTTGAAATGGAATACACCGTTCATGGAGATGGTAGGTCGTACATACGCTCAAACGATGTTTCTGTTTTATTGTTAGATTGAAAGAAAGAAAGAAAATCAAATGTGTGTGTGTGTGTTTCTATGTATATAATATCATTAAAGTAGAATTGTTATTTTATATATATCATATAATTTCACTAAACACATCCTTAATACATTCAATGTAGTGTGTGAACAAATCACATCACTTTGAGGGGGCTGTAGTCCACACTTCCTCAAATGAAATTATTGTATTTACAAAAAATGGAATGTATAAATATATGTGTTGTAAAATGATTAAATTATCCTAAATATGTAATTAATATAATATATATAATATATAAATATATTTTACATAATAATGTCTACCATGAGAGGCGGTAAAGAAAAAATGAACAATCATCGTTTCATGAGGTGGTAGTTCATCGTACATGTAAACAGTATGTTTATTACCTATTAGATAGATGTGTGGGTAAGTTTAGGTCAAACAATTATAATAAAAACATACTAATATATTTATTATACTTTTTTTATTTGAATAAGAAGAGTTGAGGGGGTAGATAATGGAAATAACATAAAAGATCTTGATGAAGAATGTTACCACTTATTCGGGTAACTCATTTTGGTTTTCACCAAAGGGTTTCCTTGGATTGCTTTCTAAAAAATGGTATGTCATGACCTGTCCCCTGGTGCCCATGTCGTTACTACCCCAATTCCACCTCTTGTATGCTAGGGGATGGTGACTAGCATCGAAGTTGTCAACCTGCAAGTGGGAGGCATTTGCCTGAGTACCTGTATGTACACACATTCCCAACCACATCCCAACATACTGGAAGAGGAAAAAAAGGTCACTAAAACAAACTAAGTACAAAGTATAGTTGAAAGTAAGTGAGCCATAATACAAACCCAATAAAAGAACTGAAACAACAAACTACAAAAAGGTGATATGATGGTCATCCTCAAAAAACCCCACCTGATTGTAAGAGTAGTGAAGCTATTGAAAGATGAAGTAGTATGTCCTATCCACATGGTCCTAATGGGCCCCACTTGGTCCTAGGCCACCAATTCCACCATCGTAGCATCCGTCAGTCCCATCCCCCTGAGCACCTCTATCAAAATGTTGATTATCTACACTAGACACAACACGTGCGGGTGAAGCCGTGAAGGAATGAGTATAAAAATACTTAGTAGGGACCCCGAGACAAAAAGGAAATACCACACAGCAATACTCAAAGTAAAGCATGAAGCACAAGACAACTCACACTATGTATTTTCTAGGGTAGTGATAGTAGCATCATCAGCCATATCATCAAACTTCTCGACTGCTGGAAAAATCCTCCTCTATCAAGTACAGTGGGTATGCTCGGTCACATAGAGTTGCTTCCCACTAACATTAGAC
Source organism: Viscum album (assembly GCA_963277665.1). Taxonomy (NCBI): domain Eukaryota; kingdom Viridiplantae; phylum Streptophyta; class Magnoliopsida; order Santalales; family Viscaceae; genus Viscum; species Viscum album. Next base: position 253,898,236 of record OY728143.1, on the reverse strand, counting down.
TTATGTGGTACTCATCCCGGATGAGTACCATGGGTATGTTGGGTCACACAAATTTGTTCCCCACTGTGGGCCTCCCAGGTCACACAGAGTTGCTTCCCACCTTGTCCGAACTGAGGTACTCCTCCTGTCGAGTATTGTGGGCCTGCTGGGTCACACAGAGTTGCTCCCTATTGTGTGCCTGCTGGGTCACACAGAGCCGCTTCCCAATGGGCCATCTTCGAGTAGTCATCAGGTCACATCCAACCACAGGGATCTGTATGTAGCGTGCTTGGTAGAACCACTCCTCAATCCATTAATCGCATCTCCATGTCCATGAAAGTCACCATAAACGTGCCAAAAGATCTTCCTCGTTAAGAGGGTCCCAATGCCACAAACGACTCATCAACTGGATGTGTGGTTTGTAAGATACGGGCGTTCTAGTAACCAAGGAGCCAGTTGCGATAGGGCCTGATATTAACCAGTCAAACCAACCTGAACAACCAGGCTTGGGGGTCCCACACACCTTGGTTCATTTAGACGAACTTGACTTGACCTGATTCGGGTCGGGGTCAGTCTGGTTCGGCCTCGCCAGTGGGCCAGGCCCAATGGGCCTCGCTGGGCCCAGCCTGGTTTGGAAGGGGGTCCAGCCCGCTGGGTCTCCTGGAAACCCAGTCCAGTCCAGCCCGGCCTGAAGGGTGCGAGTCCAGCCTGTCGGTGCAGGTTCAGCCTGCTGGTGTAGGTCCATCCTGGTGGGCTTTAGAACCGGCATGCTGGGTTACCGGTTCAGCACGCTTGGGGCTCGGCCCACCTACTGAGGACCAGCTGTTGGAGTAGCCGATGGTGTGTTGTCCCGCATGGATGTGGGGCCCCTCTAGCATCCATCCATGGTCTACAAACTGCGGCCCGCACTGCCAGGGTGTCTTAGACGTGGGCCACCCACTCCAAGCGGCGCCCACCTGGCGCTGCGATTCTCGCCGCCACAGCCAGTTGGTCGCGGCCTCATGCCGCTACGGTGCCCCACCATCCTCCAGTGCATTCAGTGAGTACCGCCCACATCTCCAGCTACTTCAGAATTGTTTGGCTCTTCACCCTTCACACGGCCAGTGTGGGCTGACCGCCACCACCACGCTGTTGGTGTCGCGCTGGCGGCACCTTCCGCAGGCCACCGGAGTCACTCTATTGGTCCGTTCTTCAACATGTTTATGTCAAAGGGTCCCTCGGGTCGCCGCCATCCCAACTCAGGCCCCAAAATCAAATTGTCTCCAATTCAACAATGCAGTCACCAAGAACTCATGATCAAAGGTGATCGGACCTTGTTCATGTCGGTCCGGGCCCTCCGCGTTAGAGTTTTAATTCATGGGGGAGGTTCGTGGATTAAAGTTTAATCGTTTCATGCAAGGTTTGAATCTTGAATAATAAATCACCAAGAAATTTCACCCGCCCACATAAACACACAAATCACGGATCTACTTGTTCTTGAGTTGGTCTGTGTTTTCCCTTTCTTGAAAAAAGAATATCAGGGAATAACTTCAAAATAAAAAACCAAACCCCTACCTCTTGGACATTCAATGTTTTGGCATTCATCCTTGAGAAATTAAGGCATCAACATCATCACTTCTGGCTCTATTCTTTGAGGTTCATCGAAGTCTGGGAAGATCCTCCAGCATTCATCATTCTTCATTGGAGAGGATATTATTCAGAGTTTCGTCAGAGAATCCTCCAAGTTTAATTATCCATCCACCAATGCGTCAGACAATAAAATGGAAATCACATGACAACATTTAAGTTATGATACAATGTCACATCGTTATGTTGTTTCATTTATGAAGCAGTGTCATTGTTATGCTTCCTTTATTACGTCGTTATGCTACGTGATATGGGCCATTAATGAGCCACATAAATATGCCTCGTCACTACTTTGTCTCCATAATGCAGCGTCGCTGTCTACTTCTCAATGGATGAGAAATAATATAAAATAATTATTTTAAATTATTTTATTATTTTTCTCAAAAATTCTGAAAAATAACTTTTCCACATGGACCTTGCTGACCGAAGTTAATTCATTTCTAGGCAAATCCTGGTGTTCCGAGTTCAACAGTTCCCTCGGATTTACGATCTGAGCACCAGTTCAAAAGTTGTAAAATCCTGCTCACACATTTACTGGGCGTACCTTAAAAAAAGTTCAAAAATATTTTTTGGGATCATCGGGATTTGGAATCACATGTTGTCAGAGTGCACGGTCTTAGAATAATTCCATATAATTTAAAAAAAGTAAATAGATTTTTTGAGACATTACATTCTCCCCACTTTAGGGATTTATGTCCCCAAAAGCCAAAACATAAAGTAAATAAATAGGTGGGGGTGTTGAGCATGAATCTGAGCCTCCCGCTACCATGTGCTCTCCTATAGATTTTCGTACTCCCACCAAACTCACACTAGAGGAATCGAGCACCCATGTAGGACCTACTCCTGTTGATCCTCTATCTCCACTGGGAACTCCGCAAATGTCGCCCCATCATCAATGTCCAGCTCACCCCAGTCGATGATGTGTGATGGGTCATGCATGTACCTCCTCAATTGTGACACGTAGAAAACATCATGCACCCGGTGCATCTGTAGGGGAAGGTATATGCATTATTCCACCTCTCCAACTCTTCTCAGGATCTAAAAAGTTCCTGTGAACCTTAGATATAGCTTGCTACCAAGGCCAAATCTCTATAACCATTATCGGGGTGAAACCTGAAGGAACACATGGTCTCCCTCCTCAAACTTCAAGGGTCTCCATATCGTGTTGGCATAAGACTTATGTCTGCTATGTGTAGTCCTCATCCTCTCCTAGATGATCTGCACCTTATCGGTTGTAGACTGTACCAACTATGGACCCATGAGTGTTGTCTCCCCTAGGTCTGTCCAGTATAAGGTTAGTCTGTAAGGCCACCCATGAAAGGCCTCAAATGGTTCCATGCAGATCATGGAGTGATAGGTGTTTTTATACCCAAACTCCACCAAAGGTAGGTGGTCCTCCCAACTACGACCAAAGGCAAGGATGCAAGCAGAAGCTTATCCTCCAAGGTTTGTATGGTCCGTCCCGTCTGACCATCCATCTGGGGATGAAAAAATGTGCTCAAATGCAGTTGTGCCCTGAATGCATCCTATAATCCCTCCCACATCTGGGATGTAAAGAAGGTGCACAATCTAAGATGATTGTTAAAGGAACCCCGTGAAGCCTCATTATATCCTGGATATAGAGGCATCCCATTCCCTCTACCTTTCCCTACTCTTGGATGGGTAGGAATTTATCCAACTTGGTGAGTCAGTCAATGATCACCCAAATTGAATCATTCCCTTTGGACGTATGTGGTAACCCCGTCACGAAGTCCATTGAGATACCATCCAATTTCCACTCTGGTACCTCGAGTGGCTGGGCCAAGCCTGCTGGAACCTGATGCCTGACCTTCGCTTGCTGACAAGTGAGGCATCATGAAACGAAATTGGCCACCGTATTATTCACCCTCGTCCACCAGTACTGATGTCGGAGGTCCTGGTACATTTTCATCACACCAAGATGTACTGCTAAAGGATATTTATGGAACTCCATCAATACCTCCTCCCACAACATCACTGGTACTACAGTGTTCCCTATGAAAAGGATAACATGCTCACTGCCTATAGAAAATCCATCAGGAGCATGTCTTGAGGATATCTAAGAACGTTGCGCCTCACAGTCAACATCCACAAGTTGTTCCTCCCTAACTCACTATAAGAGTGGGGGAGTGAAAGTCATATACTATAGGTAATCTTTTCCATCACTATAAATGAAGGAATCTGCATCGTGACTAACTGGTATGTTGCCTCACTCAGCAACTGCAAACCAGTCCTCCTGTTGAGCGCATCTGCCACAACGTTCCACTTCCCAAGAGTATAGACTATCTAAAATTCATAGTCCTAGAGGAACTCTAGCCAACGCTGATATCTCAAGTTCAGGTCCTTCTGGGAGAAGATATACCTGAGACTCTTGTGGTCAGAGTAAATTGTAAATCGTTTACCCATCAAGTAGTTCCACCACATCTTTAATGAAAAGACCATTTCTGTTAACTCCAGGTCTTGGTTCATGTAGTTATGCTAATGCTGCCTCAACTGGCATGAGCCGTAGGCGATCACTACTTGCTCTAGCATTAGGACACAACCCATTCTAGTCCCTGACGCATCGCAGTAAACTACATACCTAATTCCCACCTCTGGTAGTCTCAAGATGGGGGCACTAGTCAGTCTCCACCTCAGCTCTTGGAAACTCTTCTGGCATTTTTATATCCACACAAAGGGTTTTCTCTTCTATGTAAAGGCTGATAAGGGTGATTCTACTCTAGAAAAAGTCAGGCATGAACCTCCAATACTAACCAGTCATCTCCAAGATCTACACACCTCAGTCACTCTTCTGGGTGGATCCCAAACAAGCACTGCCTCTATCTTCACCGGATCCACTACAACTCCAGCCTCTGAGATAACGTGTCCTAGAAAGTGGACCTCCAAAATCTAGAACTGGAACTTTGAGATCTTACCATAAATTTGGTTCTCTCATAGTGTATCCAGGACTATTCATAGGTGTGTATAATGCTCCTCCTCCGATACTGAGTACATCAATATGTCATTAATGAATACCACAACGAACAGGTCAAGGTAAGGCTGGAAGATCCTATTCAAGAGGCCCATGAACACTACTGGGGTGTTAATCATGCTAAAAGGAATCACCATAAACTCATAGTGGTCATACCGGCACCTAAAGGATGTATTCGGTACATCCTCATCCCATACTTGAAGCTGGTGATAGCCTAATCTGAGTTATATCTTTGAGAACCACTTCATTCCCTTCAGTTGGTCGAAGAGGTCATCAATTATCGACAGTGGATACTTGTTCTTCACGATCACCTGGTTCAGGCACCCTAAGTCTATGCACAACCTCAAACTCCCGTCATCATTCTTGGAAAAAATCATCGGTGCTACCCATGGTGAAACTTTGGGCCTTATAAACCCCTTATCTTTCAATTCTTATAGCTATACCCTCATCTCATGAAGCTCTGTGGGATCTATTCGATATGCCAGTGTGGATATCGGTGTCATCCCAGAATACAGGTCAATGAAAAAGTATACCTCTATATAAGGAGTTAGTCCTAGAACATCCTTAAGAAAACATCCTCGTACTCATCCACCACTACAGGGAAGCTTGGACACCTCTCATACACTACATCGAGGGTGAGGCTTTCCAACTTGTGAGTGATCGGCTACACCCTACTCTGAGAGAGTTTGTCCTACCCTGTGAGGGTTTCCTTCTCACCGGTGAAGGAAAACCTGGTCCCATCTCTATAGACACACCATACTATACACCTAAAACAGTCAATCTAAGCATGGACTGTGGATAACCAGTCCATACCCAATATGATATTTTAAGTCCTTGACGCCTCTACTAAGAGATCCCAACCAAAACTCTTGCCTTCTAGAGTTATCTCCCACTACTGGCACCAGTGTGTAATCATCGAGTCATCTCCCATAGGAGTATCTATCTGTAAAGATCGAGTCAACAACTCTATCAAAATCTCTGAGCTCTAAACGAGAGTCGTGGTAAAGAAGGAGTGACTAGAACCTATGTCAATAAGTATCACAACTAGGATAGAGAAGACACAAATCATATTTTAGAACATCTCTAGAGTTTCATGGTCATAAGCCTATATTGCCTGGAGCTGAGCTTTCCCATGTATATTTGCTCCCTAAGGTTGGGGTCGACCACCTGAGGGTGGTGGGGGTAATAACTCAAACTATCGCCCACCGTCTGCCACTCGGCCAGCTCCCCTACCACGTGTACTGCCCTGCAGACCTCCTCGCTCAAACTGATGTCGCTGCCTCAGCGGCCCCTTGACCGTCTGTTTCTCATATGTATAGAGGGTCGGGTAGTCACATTCTGTGTGTCCCTACCCACCACATGTGAAGCACTACCTGGATCCCTACTGACTCCCCTAGGACTGGGAGCCCTGCACTGCTGACCCTAAGTCCTGGGGTCTTCCTCTAAAAGACCTAGCCTGATTGGGCCCACATGTTTGTGGTCTACTGCTTGCCAAAGACTTCACCACCTAGGGTCTACTATCAGCTCTAGCTATCAGTGCCTACTCCACCAAGAAGATCTTCATAATAAGGGCTCGCTCTAGTACCCTGTCTTGGGTAGGGATGCTGAGAGACAACACTGATGCCCTGATCTCCCACCTGAGTCCCTGCTCAAAGTCTCAAGCCCTGAATAAAGGGTATCACACCATGTCTGTGGAGTAGCGAGATAGCTTGATAAACCTCGCGGAGTACTCATCTACCATCATGTTGCCCTATTGAAGGTGAAGAATCTCCTGAATGCGCACATAGTGTAAGGTCGTCGGGAAAAACTCCTCCCAAAAAAGCTGCTCGAAGTCTGGTCTGGCGAGGGTCGCCTCATTGTGTGTCTGGGTGGTCAAACTCCACCATCTCCCTGTTGAGACCTGAAAAAGGCTCATTGCCAATATCGTCATCTAGTCATTAGGTGTCCTCACTAAGAGGAAGACTCGCGTCACAACCTACATCCAGTCCTTAGTGATCTGAGGATCCATCTATCCCTTGAACCTAGGAGGTCTCTATCTTTTAAACTCATGTAGGGAACTAAGCCTACGAACATCCTCTACTAGAACCACCGGTAGTAGATGCTGACCACCATGTGGTGATAGCACTGGTGTAGCACCTGGTGGGGAAATCTCAAGCATTAGTCCCTAAACAGATGCATCGTCTCTAGGCGGGTTGTCCTCATGACCTCGTATCGGGATCTTGACTGGTTGTCCACATGAAGGCATCCTGATATAGATTAAGATGTACCACGGTCAGAAGGTTATACCTGGTGATATGACTTTTATTAAAAATAACAAAAGGAGACACTTATGCAACCAATTTTTTAATGTATTGAGCCAAAAAATAGAATTTAAGGTCCTGCTGTATGGATATGTCAGTCGCTGAACCAACACTAGACTCCCCGAATCTGAAAGTCGGACTCACAACACTTAACATTGTTGCACAAAAACAAAAAAGAGACTCTCAGTCTTTGTGGTAGGACCGACCACCCTTTGATACCACTTTGTCACAACCCATCCCCCAGGGCCCGTGTCATGACTAACCCAGGCCCACCTCTCGTAGTCCAGGGGATGGAGACTAGCACCGAAGCCGTCAACCTATAAGTGGAAGGCATTTTTCTGAGTACTTGTACATACACACATTCCCAACCACATCCCAACATACTGGAAGGGGAAAACAAGTACACTAAAACAAACTGAGTAAAAAGTATAGCTAAAATCAAGTGGTCCAGAATACAAACCCAACAAAAGAACTGGAATAGTGAAGTACAAAAAGGAGCTCTCATAGCCATTCGCAAAAAATCCCACCTGATCATAAGAGTAGTGATACTACTGGAATCCAAATTATTATGTCCTTTCCACCAAGTCCTACTGGGATCCACCTAGCTTAGGCCACCAAGTCCACCATCATAGCGTCTGTCAGTCTCATCCCCTTGAGCACCTCTGTCGAATCATCAATCATCTGCACCAGACACAACACGTGTGGGTGAAGCCCATGAAGGGGTGGGTATAACAATACTCAGTATGGACACTAAGACAAAAAGTAAATACCACACTATAATCCTCGAAGTAAATCACAAAGCACAAGATAGCTCACACTAGGTATTTTCTAGGGTATTGATAGTATCATCATCAACCATATCATAAAACTCCTCAGCTTTTGGAGAACTCTTCCTCTGTCGAGTACAGTGGGATTTTCAGGTCACACATAGATTCTTCTCACTAACCTTGGACTATAGTGGTACTCATCCCTGATGAGTACCATGGGTATGCTGGGTCCTAGAGAGCTGCACCCCACCGTGGGCTTGTTGGGTCACACAGAGCTGCTTCCCACCTTGGCCAAACTGAGGTACTCCTCCTGTCAAGTATGGTGGGTCTGTCGGGTCACATAGAGCTACTCCCCATTGTGGTTCTGCCAGGTCATATAGAGCCTCTTCCCACTCTGCCATCTTCGAGCAGTCATCTGGTCTCAAACAACCATAGGGTTTCGTACATATCATGCTTCGCACAATCACTCCTCAAGTCATTCGTCAAATATCGATGTCCATGAAAGTCACCCCAAAGCATGATAAAAGATATGCCCCGTCAAGAGGGTCCCAACACCGCAAACTACTCATCAACCAAACGTGCGGTTTGCAAGATATGGTTGTTTTAGTAATCAGGGGACCGGTTGCGACAAGGCCCAGTCTGACCCAGTCTGACTGACCCGACTAACCTAGCTCAGGGGTCCCACAAACCCCGGTTCATTTATATGGATTTGACCTAACCTAGTTCGGGTCGAGGTCGGTCTGGTTCGACCTGGCCAGTGGGCCAAGCCCAAAGGGCCTTGCTCGGCCCAGCCTGGTTTAGATGGGGGTCCATCCCACCGGGTCGCCCAGTGACCCGGTCTAGTCCGGCCTGACCCAAAGGGCATGGGTCCGGCCAGCAGGGTACGGATCTAGCCCACCGGCGCAGGTCCAGCTAGCTGGGTCATGGGACCAACCCACTTGGGGCTCGGCCCACCTACTGAGGAGTGGCTGGTGGTGCACCATCCTAATCGGATGTGGCAACCATGCCGCGTACAACCCCAGCTTCCCCGCGGACGTGGGGCCCCTCCATCCTCCAGCAATGGTCGATAGACTGTGGCTCGCACCGCCCAGGAGGCTCGGATGCTGGCCACCCTCTCCATGCGGCGCTCACCTAACGTCGCGATTCCCGCCACCACTGCCAGTTGGTTGTGGCCTCCTATCGCCATGGTGCGTCGTTTGGTGCCACCACCTTCACACAGCTAGTGTGGGCCAACCGCCATTGATGGCCATCAACGACACCTTCCGCGGGCCACCGGAGTTTCTTCGGTGGTCCATTCTCCAACTTGTTTATGCCAATGGGTCCCTCAGGTTGTCGTCATCCCTACTCAGGCCCCAGAATCAAACTGTCGCCACTTCGAGAATTCAGCCACCAAGAACACACAACCAAAGGTGCTCGGGCCTTGTTTTTCTTGGCTCAAGACCTCCATATTTGTCATTTAAATAATGGGGGAGTTTTGAGGGTTAATGTTCATTCATTTCATGCAAGGTTTGAATCCCGAATAATAAATCCCCAAGAAAAGTCACACTCCCACATAAACCCACAAATTGTGGATCAACTTATTTGTGAGTTGGTCCATGTTCATTGTTTCTATAAAAAGAGAAGAGTGGGATATAACTTTGAAATAAAAAAATAAAACCCCTACCCCTTTTACATTCGATGTCGTAGTATTCATCCTCGAGAATTCAAGGCATAGACATCATCACTTTCAGCTCTGTTCTTTGAGGTTCTTCAAATTCTGTGAAGATCCGCCAGCGTTCATCATTCTTCATTAGAGAGGAGATTCGTTGGAGTTTTGTTAGAGAATACTCCAAGTTTAATTCTTCATCCACCAACGAGTTAGAAAATAAAAGGTAAATCACGCGGCAGTGTTTCTGTTATGCTACGACGTCGCGTCATTATGCTGTTTCATTTATGAAATAGCGTTGCTGTTACGCTTCATTTATTGCATCGTTACGCTACATGATACGGGCCATTAATGAGCCTCATTAATACGCTATGTCCTCGCTTCATCGCTGCACTTCAACATCGTTGTCATCCGCTCAATGGATGAGAAAGAATATAAAATAATTATTTTAAATTATTTTATTATTTTTCTTGAAAATTCTAAAAAATAACTTTTTCATTCGACCCTTGTCGGCTGAAATTAAGTCATTTCTATGCGAATCCCAGCATTCCAAGTTCAATGGTGCCCTTGGATTTACGATATGAACACCAGTTCAAAATTTAGAAAATCTCATTAGTGTGTTTACTCAACGTACTTTAAAAAAGTTAAAATATCCGTTTTCGGCTCTCCAGGCCTCGGAATCACGTGTCGTCCAAGCACATGGTCTTGGAATAATTCCATATAATTTAAAAAAAAATACAATGAATTTCTAAGACATTAAAGGGTAGGATTCAAGGAGTAAGGGAGGGTTTCTAGAAATTTTATTGGGTATATATTGGCCAAACCTAAGTGGTTTGAGTGGTGGGAATATTAAGGAGAGGTGGTGGCGTTTTATAGGGAAGGGAAAGGACACACTTTTCATTTTTGAAAACAGGTTAGGTGTACCGAAATTTTTCCCCAACCAAAGTCACACTAAAAAACTAAACTCAATAATAGAAATTTCATGGCCGAAATATGGCTAGAAAATGGTTTTTGGGAATATTTCTAGGTCATTTGAGCCCTTGAGTTTAAGTTTTATTCCCTGGTTAATTTTAATCGTACCTTAATCACTGTATTTAATTTTAACTGCATTCGATAATGTTTTTTTTTCAAAAAATAAGTTGACATTATTAGACATTTTAAATTATTCTTATTATAAATATGGAATCCAATTTTTATAATTTACAATAAAATAAGTGGAAAACGTTAATTTAAATTTAATCCCGCGGATAGGATGACAATGCGGGTTTTTAAAGTAAAACATTCAAAAGTTTGTTAGGTTTTTATACCCAATTTCACAGTTAAATTGATTCCAATGATCTAAATTTAAGTAATTCATAAAAATATGATATAATTAATCATTTAAACCAATTTAAAATATAATTTAACCTTATTAGTAAATTAGATGAAAAGGTAGTTCTGGATTAAAATTCAGTATTTTTAAATATTCATTAAAAAATGAAACATTACAAAAAAAATACTAAAAATTTATTCTAACCTAATTTTTATATTTCCCTTTAAAATATGAAGTTTATTGGGAAATATTAAATCTATAAAATTTTTAAAAAATTGGATTTAAAATTGGTTCACCATTAAAAATTGATAAAACTGCCTTTATAAAAATATAGGTTTTTAAGAATAAAAATGAGTTTGTTCTTATCTTATGTATATCAAATCCATTAGACAAATATAAAAAATATTTAATTGAATATATAATATATACATTACATTAATATCACTCACTATTTATAATTAATTTAATTTATTGAGACAAAACACCATTGGGAGTATAAAAATAAAAATATATCTTTTATATTCAATTGGTTCTTATATATTCATTTCTAATTAATTGGTAACATATGAATTAATATTATAATTTTGTAAAAAATATATATTTATAAATTAGTTTATACTTTTCATAACTTCTAATTTAAGGAATAGGTTATATATTATAATAATATTTCAATAAAATGTTATTTTTTGGTAAAACTCGATCTTGTGTTTTACACAAGCCATCGAGGAAAGTCATTATTGCATGTAATGCAAGATAACCTCGATGTTCCATGTAGAGTAAGCTAAAATTTATATTGTGTGTAGTGCACGATTAACATGGTTTTGTGTATAATGCAAGCTAAATTTAGTGCTTTAATATAAAATAAACTATTTTCAGTGTTGCATGAAATGTAAAATATCAAAAAGATTAAATTAATTCAAAAAAAATAGTTCAAAAAATATCATGGTGTTACATTGAGGGCCAATACAAACATGTTTTTGATAGATTGAAGGTAAGGGGTTGAGGTGGTTTTTGGGAAACTGAAGGATTCTTCAGAGCTCTATTCTAGCATCCATAATTCAATGAATGCTGAGCATAGGGATTCTAAGAAAATGTGTTGACGATCTAGAGGGGTTCATCTTTGGATCCTTCAAGCAACGATCATTGTTGACTCGATGCAATGGAACATTATTTGTTTTGAACAAGGTATGTGTTCAGTTTTATTTCCATGCTCAATTTAATTCATGCGAGATCCTTGGAACCGTACCGGGGCTCAGATCGCCAGAGATGACAAGTTTTGTCATTCCAGTCATGAAAATTTTTAAAATCCCCACCCTATTGACTTCTGCTGCTATCCTAATGCCTTCAATTAGTATCAGAGTGATCGCATAAATTATATGAGATAAGAAAAAAATTAATTCTCATTAAATTAAGTACAAAGTTTAAATTTTGTTCCAACAGAATAAACCGCACATCGATCCAATTTTATATGACCAAGTTATGCCCATTTAAAAAATTTAATATAAATCATTTGTAGCGTTTTTACATGTATTAAAATTATAAACAAAATATATTTTATATATGTTATTTTTATCTGAATCTATTTGTAGTGAAAAATTCGGACCGGTGAATCTTTTGTAATTCTGTCCAAATACCAACCAAATTTTGATGGACGATATTACTCCAGTGGGTAAGGAAAACAAAATTCCACTAAAATTTGGAATCAAAAAAGTATAAAAATATTATTACTATTATTATTGTTTTTTGTTGTTGTTGTTTTGTTGTTGTTGTTTTGTTGTTGTTGTTATTGTTTTTGTGGTTTTTGTTTTTGTTATTGTAGTTATATTATTATAATGACAATTTTTATTATAATTTTAAAGGCTAATTTCATAGCTTGTGAAAATTTGTAAAAAAAAGGCTTGATCGAATGTGTAGAATTCTCCATACATGATTAGAAAGAAAAATGGGTTTCTTGTGTATGTAATTCCATATATGAGGAAAAAACAAATGTGGGGTCATAGCATCTTCACTGAGCAGGACCTCCCCCCTCCCACCCCCACCCCTTCCCATTGGTCCTCCTCCTAGCCTGGGGCAGTTGGCCACCCAATATGGAACCTCCTTCATCAGTAGTTCCCCTCGCCAACGCCAACTATGAACACCACCCCGGTTGTTGGTTCCTTCCCCTCGGCCGCTCCTCCATCGGAATTTCCAGAAGCCAAAAAGTACCACTACCTTCATCCAAGGAGAACCCCAGCTACCCATCAACCTCCAGCAATGTGGTTCACCACCAAATGCCACCTCCCATCCCTCACAAAAGCCAGGTGCTTCCCACCACTCATGCCACAATGATTTGCGCCAACCGCCACCCATGGGATCTCTATCGCAGGTATTCCCATGAGACTCCTTATCCCGCTTGGTAGCTCCCCAGCTAGATCCAAGAGAATAGACATATCTAGACCGCATTGTCCTCGGTGAGATTCTAGTCATCGAATCTAGGTGACCTCATCCAATACCCATGAAAAACCCTCTCGATAAACCTATGTTTCGATCTGATCATCATCCTCGTGCCTACTTAAGTTGAAAACCCCACCTGCCAAATCAAAACTACAACTGAGCCTGCCTGTCAGGACATGCCTGGGCACACTATAGTCTTCTTTCCAACCTCCCTCATCTGGCAGAGTGTGATTCACCCACCTCTCCACCCGGTATCTCTCCATCCAAGCTGAATCTTCACCTCATCGCCGACCATGAGGTACCCTTTTTTCCCTATAAGATTTCTGTCAAATAGGATTTGTCTGAAAAGGTCCCGAGTGGGTCTGACCAACCCAGTGTAGTTCTGGTTAGGCCTATCGGGCCATAAATATCATTGAATGGCTTGAAATATGTCTGTACAGGTTCAGGGTGACTTTCATTAGGCCTTCATGGGTTATCAAGGCCTACTTTAAATTAATATAATCAAAATTAATTAACTTGATTAATTTAATTTTAGTTTTAAATTAAATAAATTAAAATTAATTTTAGTTTAAATATATACTTTTTAATACTCAGGGAAAATGAATTTAATTTTGATATTTAATTAATTAATTAATTTAATTTTTTTATTTGAAATGAAATTATTTATAGGACCGAATAGAGTTAAGTTATTTGAATTCAATTAATTCATTTAATTTAAATTAATACCCTCATACTTTATTTAAATTTAATTTTTATCACGCTTTTACTTTTCTCATTGACAGTATTTTAGTGCTGGCTAAATATTTGTATGTTTGGATGTTTTGTTTTATTAAATTATTTATAATTGCATGAAATGATTATAAATAATTATGGCAGACTATGAATCATCATTTTTTCGGTCAATATGTATAAGGAAATGTGATGTTATTAATATTTTCATAACTTATTATATACTCCCTTTACTGATTTTATATGAAATGTGCATAATTTTTGTGAAATATTAATGTTTAAATATTAAATATAATTTTTGAGCACTATTTGAATTCATCCAGAATCAAGTTTTTTTAATGTTTGAATAATAACTATCACCCTAACTATCCAAATTTTGTGGTTTTTATTTTTTAGGATTCCTTATTCAATTTACCAAATATCATTAGAAGGAATTATTGTCCAAGTCTGCCATTTTGAAGGGTCACATGGACCACACAAGAATAAGCCCATAGAATCTGTGAAGAAACTGGACAATCCATGAAGATTGAATTATTGGGAACAATATAGAAGTCCAAATTCATTTATTCTCCTCCAAATTTTGGGAAAAATTTAATAATTCATGTATAAAAATTTCAAGGCCTAAATCCAAAAAAAGAGGCCCAACTGATGCATTGAAGTCCAACCCACCATTTTGGCCGTGAATTAAACACAGGACAATATTTCCTAAATTTTCTCATGATGTACCCATCAAATAAAGATGGTATATTTCAGTTTGAAATCTAAGATATGGTCGGCCAACTTGTTAGAAGAAAATATTTTTATTTGAGATCATCTTTCTGTTCAAAAACCCATTCACATTTCAGCCTTCGAAAAAGTGTTGATAAAAATGGATATGTGAAAACTGTTTAGTAAAATAGCCATATATTTGGATCCCAAAGTTAAATAGCCATAAAATCTTTTTTTATGATATTAAAAACCAATATATACAACTTTTAAGAGTATAATATCTTTAGATTCATATTTCTGTATGTCCAAATTGGAAATGCAAGTGGAGGGACAGATTTGGAATACAAATAGTCCACCTCCTTGGGCTATAAATACAACCCCCTCTTCTCCATGCATGTGGTTGTAATTTCATAGCAAAGGAGGATATGTTGGAATAAACAAGGATATTCCAAAGTCTTGGTATGATCTTCCATTCTCATATTTTCACTTGATAAACTATTCCTTCTTACTACCTTTCATTTACTTTTGTGTTGATCTTCATTTATAATTGTGTAAGTGTTTGTTTTTGTAAATCTATTTTAATGCAAGTTTATTCTTATTATTCTCTTTTAATCATTCACCCTATGTTATTAAATATTAATTCTATTAAAATATTTGAAATCAAGTTAAAATCCCTTCCCTTATTTTTCTTTCTCATTCAATATAAAGTTCATTTTAAATCTCATCATCGTTTGTGTGTGTGTGTTCGATGCACAACTCTTTTCTTTTACCTTTCTTTTCCATGTTTTTATAATTCATAATCATAAATATAATAAACCAGATTACTAATCATCTTAATGGCTGATTAAATATCTCATTTTGGTGAGTTATAATTTATGTTTGTTAAGTGATTGAGAACTTTTGCTCGATGAATATTATTTGAATTAACATTGTGTATGTTGGACTTAACATGTCATTGATTAATGAATTGTTTTGTTTAACGAGTGGTTTCCATGGATTATTGGAACCATAAATACACTACCATAAACAATATATGATTAATATTAGAACTCTAAGTTAAGTTAAGGGTTGTATTAAATATTTTACACTTGGGAATTCCAATCAACAACAACTTGTGACATGGGTGTTAATTTAATTCAATATAAAGGAAGGCTCAAGGTTATCACAAGATTAACTACCTAATGATGAACTTACCCCAATATTTATTAAATTTTTAAATCAATAAATAATTTAAATGAATCTATGCAAACAAACCCCCCAAAAATATTACAATCAACTAAAAACAATCAACTATTAAAAAGTATCATCATCGAGGATTCGATCCGAGTGCTGCTATACACGTCAGCATAGCATCGGAACCTTGAACGGTCGATAGGAGAAAATCAACCATGATTTCAAATGGCATGTTTTTTAGGTATGGTGTATTAAGAAGTCATTTTTTTTTTGCTTATTGTAAAAAAAACAATAACAAATACAAAATTTAAAAAAATGAAAAAAAACACAAAGAAAAACCCTCCTCATAAAAATCATAAATAGAAAAAACAAAAAGAAAAATCTGCCTTCCTCATCCATTCCAAAATCTATCTAAATGCCTTGTAGCCTCCTAAACAATCCCTCGGATTTTTTTGACCCTGAAATTGAGCAAACACTTCGCCAACTTAGGAGGAACATTAGGGATAATCAAATAATTCAAGAACCAGTCCTCATCCAACTAGTTGGATGAGAAATGGACAATCCTAGGGAACAAGCACTTAAATAACTTGCTACCCCTGATATGAATTACCAACCTATTGGTATTAAATATCCAAAGATAGAGTCTAATTTTGAACTCAAATCAGGTTTGATTCATCTTCTCCCTTATTTCCATGGGCTAACCGGTGAGGATCCACATCTCCACCTTAGAGAGTTCCAAGTGGTTCTCTCTACCATAAAGCCTCAAGGGGTTTCTAAAGAAAAAATCAAACTTCAAGCATTCCCTTTTTTCCTAGAAGACTCTGCCAAGTCATGGATCTACTACCTCCCTCCTGGTTCCCTACACTCATGGATGACATGAAGTGACTTTTCAAGAGAAATTATTTCCTGCTTCTCGTACTACTTCTATCTGAAAGGAAATAAGTGGTATCCATCAATTCCCAAATTAATTACTCCAAGAGTATTTTTAAAGGTTCAAAAAGGGTTTTGGAAACCTTACCACACCACCAAATCCCTGACCAAATCTTGATATAATACTTCTATGAGGGGTTATTGGCTATGGAGAGAACTCTCATTAATGCAGCAAGTGGTGGTGCTCTTATTGATAAAACTCATGCAACTGCAAGAGATCTCATAAGAAACATGGCTACAAACACACAATAATTCTATACTCGAGAAAATGCTCAAGTAAAACAAACCCAATAGAATCAATCCATAGATCCCAACAAGATGATCGAGTGGATGAGTGAACTTACAGGTCTTGTGAGACAACTAGCAGTGGCTTCCAAATCCCCAACCTCATCTTCTACACAATCTATATTACCTATACCTATCAAGAATTTTTGAATCTGTAGCTCTCTATCTCATCCAACTGACTTATTTCCACAACTTCAGGAGGATCCCTCTAATTCATTTAGACCAACGGAGCTCAATGTATCATATTCTCAAAGGAACACCAACCCTCAACAAACAGGTCCATTCAATGGAAACTTCAACCAACCCCACTCTGAGCCCTTCTCTTATACCTTCAACCAAGGCTTGAGGTGTGGTAATCCCATTTCTCATCCCCCTAAATTACCTCCTCAAAACCCAAAACAATTCCAATATGGTCAAAGTGTTGGTAACTTCCAACAACCTTACCCTTTTGTTCATCAACCTCAAAGGATCAATCCTCCTCTTCCTCCTCCAGGATTACACTATCCTAGTGACCCTTCCCAATTCCAAAACCAATACAATCACTTTCCCAAGAACCAAAATCAAGGTAATACCAATCTGGGACAAGCCACTTCTTCCAAGAAACCATTGGAAAGTGCAGTGGAATATCCTTCCTCCTTCACCTTTTCCAGCCTCAAAAACATTGAAACCCAAATTGGTCAATGTGTGTCATGCCTGATCAAGAAACAACAATCAAATTCTTCCCAACTCCTAGCTCAACCATTAACTAACTTCAAGGGTAATGTAAGTGCAATTTAACTTATATTAGGAAAGAAAATTTTTATGATTATAATGAGTCCTCCAACTCCCCTTGAAATGTTGACCTATAAAATGAAAAGAAAAAGAAACTTGCAAATGAATCTGAATCCATTCCCTCACCTCCTTCCATTCCACTCAGGAACCCAATTCTTTTTCCTCAAGCTATTTCTAAACCAAGGAATTCCTTTGAACCTGATCCTGAAATTCTTGGCATGTTTAGACTTGTTGAAGTAAACATACCCCTCTTAGATTCCATAAAACAAATCCCTAAGTATGCCAAGTTTATTAAGGAATTTTTCACCCATAAGAGGAAACTTAAGACCTTCAAAAATGTTTCCACCCAGCAGTCTATTCCCATAAAGTGAAAAGATCTCGGGACCTTTACGGTTCCATGCCAAATTGGAAGTTCCAACTTCGATGATGCAATCATAGACCTAGGAGCCTCGATAAATTTCATGCCCAAATCCATCTTCTCCAACCTTGTTCTAGTTCATTTACACTCAATGGGTGTTTTCATCCAATTATCCAATCAGAGCACAGCTAGTCCTGATGGAATAATTGAGGATGAACTTTTCCGAGTCAATGATCTTATCTTCCCAGATAACTTCTATGTCCTTGATATGGAAGGTGAGACAACTTATTTCCAATCTCTTATAATTTTAGGAAGATATTTCCTCATGACATCTAAAACAAAAATTGATGTCCATTCTGGCATCTTATCCATAGAATTTAGTGACCAACTGGTCAAGTTCAATATTTTTTAATCCATGCGATACCCATCAGAGAATGAATCTGCATTCTCTATCCATACTTCTAAAACTCTCTCTGAGAGTGTTTTGAATCTGAATCCATCATGTTCTTCCTATTCTATTAATATAGGAGTTTGTGAATATTTCATCCTCATTAACCAATTCATAAATGGAGAAGTTTATGTTGACATTACAAATGAAAACTTTATTGATCTAAAGGATCTTGAAAACTATTTGGAATCCCAACTCACTTCTGGCCTCCACTACTCCAATTTGGATGGTAATGGGGAAAAAGAACAAGCATGTTTATTTTTTGATTCAAATATGATTATCCAACATTCACCATTTCCTATCCATCATTCTAAAAATTCTGTTATATATGTGGTGAACCCTGGAACAGTGTGTTTATATTATCCTGATGGTAGTTATGTTTGTAATATTTGTTCCCTAATTAATAAAGTGATTGCTGGTGATATTGAAATTGACCATTATTTAGTTAACAACATTTATATAAAGGATATTGAAAAAATTATTCAGTCTTATGACTCCACTGATCCTCATTACTCTACATCAGTAAGTGATGAAATAAATGAGTCAAAAACAATTGGGATCTCATACTCTGGTTTCGTGTTATCTAAACCTTACATAAATGAACCGTCAGAATTCAGACATCTTCCTGAATTTCTAATCATAGAAAACCATAAATTTTTGGTTAAAATCATTCCTCACATTGACTACCAAATAGAGGATAGTCATATTCTATTTATACCCCCATTTAATTTCAAGCACACAATCAAGGAAGGGGATAAATTATCCAATGAACAATTAGGCATCCCAAAGGAAAAGTTTTTTTGGAAGTACTTTGGAGTTGAGAAAATATGGTGGCCACCATCGGACTATAGGTAGTCTACTGAAACTGTATAGTTGTAGAAAAATAAATACAATGCTTTTTGGGAGTAAACCCATGTTTTATTTTACTTTTATAAAATTTTAATTTCTTTTTATTTTTTCATTAGATGAATAATGATTTTTAATTTTAAGGTAACATCCCACATGAGGCACATCAACTTCCACTTACCCACCACTGGATAGTGACGATGACCCACCAAATCCAAACTAGGGGGCACCTCTTTCCCTTTAACTCTCTCTCTCTTCCCATATCTACCTTTTTCTTCTTCTTCCTCTCTCTTTAATTTTGTTACCACTTTCTTCATCAAACCCTTTATTTTTCCCTTTATCTTTTGTGTGGGTGTCTATTTTAAAAAACACTAAAAAACTAAAAAAAACTAGAAAAAACTAAAAAACTAAAAAACAATAATAAAAATAACTTAAAAAATATGGAAAATAAAGAGTCATGATTACTCACCTTTATCATTTGAAATTTTGTCTAACAATTTTAGAGAGTCAAAAGTAATGGTTTCATTACAAAAATTTTGTATTTTCATCATGAATTTGGATAAAGTATCTTGTGACAAAACCAAAAACTTTTGAATGCTCAATTTTTTATTTGGAAAATTATTTTACCCAATTATGAGGAAAAACATTATATTTCATTCCAAGGACACCTAAGTCTATATTTTCAAAATGTGTTTTTTTAACCCCATTTGTGAGTCTTTATTTTGTGGACCTTCGAGCTGAATTTCTTACTTTTTTGTGCATTAATATGATAGAGGTATTTTCTAAACCACATGAGAATAAAAATATCCAAATAGCCTCCCATTTCCCTTACATTAATCCACCTTTTGAAAACTGCTAAGAGCCTATGAAAACATTTTCTTTGATATCCACATTAAAATCCCAATACCTTATCCCACCCAAAATCTACATGGATTTACATTGAATTATTTATTTAAATTTAAGTGTGGTGGAATGGATTTCATTTTTGGGTTCCCTTTTATTGAATTTCAATGATTTATCATATGCTTGAGGGAAAGCATCCATTTTAGTGTGGGGGGGAGGTTGTTATTCAGTGAGTTTTGGGGAATGTACTTTCATTTATGTAATTTTTTAAATTTTATTGAGAAGTGTTCAAAAAATCAAAAAAAATCAAAAAAATCAAAAAAAAAAGAACAAAAAAAGAATGAGTTATGTCTTGGGTGGGTCAAAAATCACTCTTCCTCAACCTTTGATATTGTTATAACTATTACAATTAGTGTCGTAAATATATCAGTAATTGGCTGGGATATGAGTGTGATATCTTTTTCAAGTTCAAATTTCGAAAAAAATGAAAAAAAATGAAAAGAAGAAAAAGGACACATGAATTATATATTCTTATGTCATTGGGAGAAGTTTTTCATTTTGTAAATATTCCATCT
The DNA here is from genome assembly GCA_963277665.1 of Viscum album. Classification (NCBI taxonomy): domain Eukaryota; kingdom Viridiplantae; phylum Streptophyta; class Magnoliopsida; order Santalales; family Viscaceae; genus Viscum; species Viscum album. The sequence continues at coordinate 253,877,519 of OY728143.1, read as the reverse complement.
TCTCATTCCCTTCAAATTTTCTTCCACTTTTTTGTATTTATTCACACAATTGTTCCCTGGTAAATATGTGTTTCCATTTCTTTCCATGTTTTATTTCAAAAATATTGTCCATTACTTTTTCCATGTTGTTGTTTTACCCATATTTCTACTCTTTTGAATACTTAATTCCTACCATCCCATAGCCACATAAAAACCCCTTCAAAAGACTTTTTGATTCTTGCGCAATTTAGGATAGGGAATGGAAGCTTATATCTCTTTAAAACTCTAAGATTTTCACTTTTGGTTGGTGAAAGAGTGAACCTCCATAAATGAATTTTATCATCTTGAGAGGAGTGACTTTTAAGGTCAGATATTTTCCTTTTCTAAATTTGAGCATGAAAAATTAATTATTTTTGGAATATGATTTCTGTAAAAATTTGTGTTGTAATTCAATATGGATGAGTGAAATAGTCAAAGCCCCCCTCTGATTGGTGAAAACAAAATTTTAATATTTATTGGCAAGTGAGAAATATTTTGTTGTGTTTTTATATTTATTGCACATGAGGACATTAATAAGACTACGTGTGGGTTATTTAATGTTATTAATGTTTTCATAACTTATTATATACTCCCTTTACTGATTTTATATGAAATGTGAATAATTTGGTTGAAATATTAATATTTAAATATAAAATATAATTTTTGAGCACTATTTGAATTCATCCAGAATCAAGTCTGTTTAATGTTTTAATAATAACTATCACCCTATGAAACCAAATTGACTGGTTCCTATTTTGTAGGATTTCTTATTCAATTTACCAAATATCATTCGAATGAATCATTGTCAAATTATGTCATTTGAAGGGTCATATGGACCACACAAGAAGTCCCATAGAATCTATGAAGGAACTATACAATCCATGAATATTGAATTACTGGGCTCAATCCGAAAGTCCAAATTCATTTATTCTCCTCCAAAGTTAGGGTAACAACTCCAGTAGTCATGTATAAAAATATAAAGGCCCAAATCCAAAAAAAAAAGATCCCAACTTATGATTTTAAGTCCAGCCCACCATTCTGGATGTGAGTTAAACTATGAATACTATTACTAAATTTTCTCCTGATGTACTCATAAAATAAAGTTGGAAGTTTTTGGTGAGAAAGAAAAGATATGGGAATCCAACTTTTTAGAATAAATTATTTTTATTTGAGGGCATATTCCTATTCAAAAACCCATTCACATTTTATCCTTTGAAAAAGTGTTGATAAAAATGGACACGTGAAAACTGTTTAGTAAAATAGCCATATATTTGGCTCCAAAAGTTTAATGGACACGAAATTTTTAGGGATGACATTAAACATCAATATATACAACTTGGAATAAGATAATATCTCTAGATTCGGCTTTATGTATGGCCAAATTGGAGATTAAAGTAGAGGGATAGATTTGAAATGCAAACAGTCCACCTCCTTGGGCTATAAATACAACCCCCTCTTCTCCTTGCATGTGGTTAGAATTTCAAAGAAAAGGAGGATATTTTGGAAAGACCAAGTCTCTTCCAAAGTCTTGGTATGATCTTACATACTCATGTTTTCACTTGATAAACTATTACTTCTTTCTTCCTTTCATTTACTTTTTTATTTCTCTTCATTTATAATCGTGTAAGTGCTTGTTTTTGTAATTCTATTTTAATGAAAGTTTCTTCTTATTATTCTCTTTTAATAATCCACCCTATGTTCTTAAATATTAATTCTCTTAAAATATTTGAAATTAAGTTGAAACCCCTTCCCTTATTTCGCTTTCTCATTCAATCTAAAGTTCATTTTTAAATCTCAGCACCATTTGTGTGTGTGTGTTCGACGCACAACTCTTTTCTTATCCATTTCTTTTTTTATTTTTATAATTAATCATCATAAATATAATAAACCATATTACTAATCATATTAATGGATGATTAAATCTCTCATTGGATTGAGTTATAATTTAGGTCTGTTAAGTTATTGAGAACTTTTTCTCGATGAATATTCTTTGAATTAACATTGTGTATGTTAGACTTAACATGTCATGGATTAATGACTTGTTTTGTTTAAATAGTGGTTTCATTGGATTATTGAAACCATAAATACACTACCACAAACAAGATATGATTAATATTAGAACCCTATGTTAATTTAAGTCTTGGATTAAAACCTTAACAGAATGTGCATCCAATTTTATATGTTGTATATTGCGCCCCTAGTCCCCCTTTATTGTGTGCGAGTACATTTGTACTTTGATGAATACGATGTATGATGTGGACCCCACCATGATGAGGATGGTGTAAGATGCAGAAAATTTCAATTCAAGGAAGAATCTAGATGATAAGTGGATACACTAGATGAGGAAGAACTGCATTGAGAGTCAAGCTACGACTTAGGTATAATACCACTAGGATATGATTGATCCATGGAGTTTGAATGGATCAAAAAGTTTTAGATGCTCAAGACCATTTGGGTAGTAGTTTACTTACTTTTTGTATTTGTTTGTTATTTTATGATTTTACATGACAGTAGGAAAATATATAAAATAATAAACAATAAAATTCATAAATAAGTGATGGCTGTTTTTTTATTAATTTCTAATTGTGAGTGTGACAACATAATATGAAAAATATTAATATAAATGGATTACATTAATTGAGAAAAATATATAAAACCCATAAATAAATATTAAGTCACAAAACACCTTCTATCCTTTGAATTTGAATACAACCAAGTATCTGAGGTGCTTGTTCATCCATAGTTTAGGGTTCCTCCGACTACTAGAAAGTTCTTATGAGAATTTTGGGATGATTTAACTGATGTTACAGAAAAGTAATAGTTATATCTAGCTTGTTTTAACTTCATAGGAAAGCATTTAGTAAATAATTTTTATGATTTTAGAAGTTGGTACTTCACTCAATAGATCAGGGAGCTATGAGTTAATGTGGTTGGACAATCAAATGACTACCTTGAACTATCAGAGTAGTAGCATAGGCATGGCTTGTAGACTAAGAAGGGAATATCAAGGATCTTTTCCACTAAAATACTTAAGCGATGGAGTATCCTTATTCTAGTACAAATGGTTCGTCAAATTTTATAAAATAGTGGGATAAATTTAATGATATAATTAACCAATAATTTCTAATTGTGTAATCAAGATAAATGTACATTCTACTAGATTTTATGTTTTTAGAAAATAGAAATTAATACCACAAAATATACTACAATAATCAAGGAAAATTTAAATGTTAAAATTATAACAAATTTCAAAGTGTTGTAAAGGTGTTTACATGCAATACTATAAAATCAAAAATTATAGTCCTAGAGTCCCCAATGCCTGTTAAGCCACCTTCGAAAGTGAGAGAGTAAAAATTATTACAGGTGACTCATGTTCAATGCATATGGTGGTTATTTAATAATGATTTCATCAATGTCCGATGTTAGATATGGATATTACATCAATATAAGGATGATATTACATGTAGTCTCATCTCTAGGAATCTTAAAAGAAGAAAGTGAAGTACAGATATGAATAAGTGATTATTACGCTATATATGTACTTTAAATATTGATTATGATCCTTCCATGGATACCTTTCTCATATCACTCTCACCCAGTCACTCTAGTTTTATTTAATATTGCAATATGAGAGTTATGGATTAAAACTCTTATTTACCTTTTGGGTATAGTTCTCCAACTAATAAGTATATTAAATAGATATTGATATTTAATTCTTATGGTCAACATGTTTAAAGATAAAGAGAAAATTCCAAATGTAAAGTGTGCCACCAAAGGCTCCTCTATAATTTATTTCAAAGACAGAGGTATTGGACAGGAGGTTATTTTATTCACATATCATGAAATAAATATATGGATTTTTAATCATAGTGAACTAAATTAAATAATCAAGTTATCTATTCTTATTTAGATATATTCATTAGATATAACTATCGTTTCTATGAACTTCTTGTGTATTGCAGAAAATCTTCCAATAACATATGTGTATAAAAATACAATAACCAAGTGAGTAATATAAACATAAAAAAAAGAAAGGTGTATTATCTAAGTGCTTGAGAAAGGGTGGTTCCTAAGTCAGCAGTGAGAAGAATAAAACTTCTACTTTCCAAGTGAATGATTTTGGTAAAAATTTTATTGAGTATAATAAAAACGTTTATCTCATGTTTCCATTGGATAAAAGAAGTCATTATTCCAATTTAGGAATGAATTTTTTTTGTGGGGTTTTATACTCAATAAAAGGTTCAGTGATACATGAATTATAGGAAACATTTGATGAACATAAAATGTAATACTTATATACCCAGTTGTGGAAAGATAATTATTTTTCTAAAAGTGTACATCAATGATATACCCAATATGGTATTTATAATAAGTGGAAGATAATCACCTTAGGTATTATCTAGGTATATACTTATTTAGTTTTGGACAAATAAACCTTTAGCAATAAAGGCATTCCACAGAGATTTTGGAATTAGTTTAGCAAGAGAGTTTGAACTATTCCAAGAGAAATATAATAGTAAATATAATTCATAAGATTCCATTAAGTCTTTAAGTAATGGTAAAGTGAAGTATAGAATATGCATGGTCTGAAGATATAAGATTATTCAGGTTGGAATGTCTAAGATTACCATGACCAATCATTTTTCTGATCATTATAATGCAGCGTGGAGTAATTCATAAATGCACATTACCTTATCCACATCAAGGCTATAATTTTAATAGAGAGAATCAATGATGAGTATTACATTTTAACATTGATCAATAAAATTTATAATAAAGAAATTCCAAAATTCACATTTCCTTATACACATCAAAGTCATTATGTAAGTAAAATTAGAATCAATGTTAAAATTTATGCATTGCAGATACTTTTATATTTCGAGACAGTATTTGTAAATAATGATGATATATCATAACCATATTCAAAATTTCATAAAAAATGTATATCATATAATTTATAGTATCATAGAAATCCATTATTTCATAAGAACATGCGTTTAGATGCAAATATTTTTTTAGCATATAAACAAACTTCAATCAAGAAAAACTCAAATGGAATTTAAAGTAAATATCCTAAAGGTTTCTTAAAATATTATAAAAAAAATATAAGATATAAAATTGATATTCAAAGTAATTGACTATATTTATATTTAAGGGTGCACATCTATACATGAGATAATGGGAGAAAGATTGTATTGGGTTTAGTCGATAACAGAGATGCACAAAAATTTGGAATAGGAAAAAGTTCCATAGTACCTTGTGGAAGAGGTATGTTCTTGAGACACATATTGTGTAGGAAGGATAAAACCATGGTGATGGTTTTATGATCACTATGGTTGGTGATACATTATTAATATCATAGAATACCAATAAGGGGTGAAAGTTACTCAAATATAGTTAAGGATTTAAGTAATAATTAAGATCATAGAATATTCATTTGGAATGTATGTTTTCCATGTGTATACCAAAGGTTAGTGAGAGAAACATTATTTTCCAAGTGATATATGTTTGGTAACATATGGAAAACACATATTGGTATTATATTTAGTTAAGAACATAATGAATTTCATTCTTGAGATATTCATAAAGAAGAAACCTAAGTTCTAGGGAATAGGATCTACTAAGGTAAATCTAAAAATTGCTTGGGCCTATTCAATCATACATATATTGACATAGTATTGAAAAATAAAATTAGGAACAATTCAAGAGATAATTGTTACCAATGTCACATGGAATAAATTTATCCAAGAACACATGTATCTGCATTGGAGAAGATTAATATAGTGAGTTTAAATTACATATGCTTCAGTGATGGATCAATCGTGTATTCCATGATATGTAAAATAATTGATATTTCCAAGATATACTTTATAGTAGGATATTATCAGTTATATCCAATAGAACATCAAGGGAAGAAGTCATAACTATTTGATTATACTTGAGAAAGTATAAAAGATATGTACCTGGTATGCAGAGATGAAGGGATTCTATTTTTTAGGGGACATAAACTAGTTTTCCTATAGATAAGTATGATCTTATATCATAGTCATAATAAGGTAATGAGCATGAAAATGTCATACTAGTCAGTGGTATTCATATATAAAAACATTGATTATGTTGTAGCTTCTAAAGAAGCTATAGAAGCAATGTAAAATATACAAAAATTTGTTTCAGTTCTTGGAATTTCATCAAGTAAAGTTTTATCATAATGATAATTCTATTTATAGTACTATCCAAGATGTCAAGTTTGGACAGTGGAAAAAAGGGGACATAATCAGGGTTTCTATCTCTTGATAAGTTTTACTCAAGGATGTGAGGTCACATATAGGAAAATATCCATGAAATAGAGATGTGGAAGACCCAAAAACTAATTTCATGACTCAGTATAAACATGATCATAATCATGTGATAGCTTACAAGGTTGGTTAGAAAGTTGCCTCTTGTGCAAGTGGAAGTGTTGTAATAGTGGGTTCCCTACACCCAACTATATGGTACTTTTTTATTACCATATCATGTAAATAGTTAGATATGCATTATGTACTCTTACTGTTATAGTGTAGATATTTTTGTGTCCACTATATAAAAGGAAATGTCCATAGATTAATTTTCATATCAAAAGGTTGTATCAAATCCTATGCTATAATGAGAATCTCAAGATATAATGACATTAATATTAAATATATGTCCAATGGTCTAGATACATCATATCAAATGGACACAATTTATTTCTAACTATCAGGTGATGGGGGATCATAAGCATTAAGACTTATTCTCATTTAGTTCTCAGTTGATGATCTCTATTAGTGAGATCATGAGGATATACCCACCAATAGAAACAACACATGTTTTAGGTGTCATTGGTTGTTCCTATCAATGTACATGTGTATTTTTCTCTTTAATTTAGATCATTATCAATGTGTTTCATTTTATTATATACTTTGATGCAAGGCAAGAACCATGATAATGAAATCATGGTGTGGTAGCTTGTGTTGGGTGCGTCATTGGTGGTATGGAATTGGTTGAATGGTCATGATAAGATTTTTCACTTCCTAGTTGAGGAATTCATATATCTTGGAACTAGTTGACCAGGATGATAGTACCGTCATAATTCCTTAGAAAAGAAAGTCATGGGTAAATCCATCCAGTTAGATCAATAAATAATAAAGTAAGAAAGGATGATTACACAAGTGTGCAACCTGATTTATGAGATATTTAAATACAAATAGATTATAGTACATAGTATGTGTTGGTATCCCGGTTTTCATTACTAGGACTATACCTTGTCTTTTTAGGGTCCTTGATGAGTTGTTTTTTCCACTCATGGTCTATGAATACTATTCAATACTATTGAGATAAGGTTCAAAAGGGTCACACACAATAGTCTATTCAAGAATCAGCCTTATTTTGGTGAATAGGTAAAAAAGACATGGTGGAACCCACCATGGGGTCCTAGAGTTGTCTAAGTTATTAATAACTGATAAATAAATAATTGTATTATTATTAAAGTAATTAATAATTGGGTTGAATTTATTTATTTAAATTATTTATAAGTGTTTGAGTAAATATGATGAAAAATATATATTAGATGAATGAATATTATTTTAATATTCCAGCATCATTTAATATTAGTGGGTAATATGAGTTTAGTCAAATGAATTGGTTTTATCACGTAATATATTTAATATATATTATCGTTATATGATAAGATATAAATAATATTTATGAAGCAGTTTAGTTCATCATTATTATTTATTTATATCTTATTTAGTGGGAATTAAATTTCTGGGGGTCAGGGAACCCTTTTCGGGTATTTTCTCTACCTGATACTTAAGAAGTAGAAATTAGATATTTCATTGGGTTGTTCATTCCAAAAAATTGAGAGCCTCTCTCTCCTCCCATGCTCTATATAGATAAATTATCTCTTTGAGTGCCGAACTAAGCATGCCTTTGACGGATATAAGGTAAGGGATCAAGGTTATCTTAGGAATGTTAATGGATTCTTTGAACCTCCATGATAGCACCTGGAATTTGATGAAAGGATAGAACATGGTTTCTTAGATCATGTGTGGAAGTTCTATAGAGGTTTGGCTTCAGATCCTTCAAGCAACGATCAATGGAGACTAGATGCAGTCAAGAGCACTTTGTTTCAAATAAGTTATGTGTTCATTTTTATTTTTGTGCTCAATTTAATTCATGCGAGATCCTTAGGACCATACCAGAGATCAGATCACTGGAGATGACAAGTTTTTTCATGTCAATGATGAAAAAAATTTAAATCCACTTTCCATCGACTTTCGCTATTGCTCTAGTACCTTCAACCAATCCACACAAAAAAAATCAAGAAAAAAATAGGCATATTGAACTTACTCTTTTCATTATATAGATTTAAGCAATTAAACAATTAAAGTATTCTCAAATCAATTCGTCACTAAGAGTTATAATCCTATAAAAAGAATATATAATTAAGCAAAAATAAGAAAAACAATGATAATAAGAAAACTATTAACCACATGCACATCAGACCATCCCCTTTAAATTTCATTAGTTTGATTTAGTATCTTTATTATGAAAATTCATACCACTCACCCAATGTTAAGAAAAATAATGATAATACCACAAATTCACATAAAAGGAACATAAATAAAATCCTCTACCTCGAAATAAGATTTCTTATTTGATGTGAAAATCCAAAGTAAGAGAGTATGAATTGTGGGGACACTACCACATAAGTAATCCTCAGATCAATCTAAAACACAGTGATTTTTCATCAAAATTGTATCTCAATAAACTCCAAACTCTAGAAAACATAGACATAGTGAAATATCCAAAGAAACAAGGAAGAACTAGAAAAGAAATAAAATAAGAATGCCCCCAGAAACACTAATATCAAATCTCTAGAATACAAGGGTGAACACCAAAGATCAAATGGTTTTAGGGATCCCAAAATTACTTGTGAATCACCTAAAGTTTTATGAAAATTATGGGATAATGAGGGAGATAAAAGGAAGGTTTTTATTTATAGATACATTAGAAATATCCTTTTTCATTGTGTGAATGAATGGTTCATGATGTGAACCTCACATGGTTCACATTTTAGAAAAAAATGTTCTCAATCCAAAAAACCTAGAGAAATTTCACATTGTGAATATATCATTTCATTATATGAAATGATCAAATATATAACATCCAAAAACTCCAACAAAAAAATTGACAATATGAAGAATATTTCATGCTATAAATCAAACCCAATTATAAATTCTAGAAACAAGATGTGAATCCAACCTATAAAATATTAAACATTATGAAATTTGGATTCATGAAGTGAATCATCACCTGTAGTTTCATCATTAACTCCTACTCCTCCTCTCCCTTCCTCAACACCATATCAAGGATCCCAACACCTAAAATTCACAAAATAATGGGCCATAAGGTGCTAGGTATTTACATTTGATAACTCTCATATGATTCTCAACCTTGTGAATCAAAACCAGACATAAAAAGGCATCACCAAACACTATAAACCACAAAATTATTCTTCAAGAGATACCTATCAAACAATGATGAAACTATATATCAAAATATAGCAATAAAATTCAAGAAACCAACACAAATTTCCAACATCAAAACATCCATAACATTATAGAAAAAATAACTCCATGTACCAGGTACACATTTGTGACTAGTACTCCCAAGTAATCTCCTCCAGACCACTATACCTCCATAGAACTTGAACCAAGGGTATATAAAACCCTCGCAATACCTTCTCTAGGAAGTCCTGAATCTTGATCGGTTGTCCCAATATTGTAATGAAATCCTTGATATCCAACTCCCACCAGTATATGATATAGGAATTTTCATGAAGGTGTCGGTAGAGCTGGGACACATGGAAAACATCATGAACTCTATCAGGCTACATAGGTAGTGACAACTGATAATCCACCTCACAAACGTTCTCTAACACCTAAAAAGGTTCCGAAAACTATAGTGAAATATTTCTCTCCAACCAATCCTCCACTAATCATGATAAGGGGAAACATTTAATAAGGAATGGTCTCTAAAATAAAACTCTAAAGGTATCATCCTCTGATTTTTGTAAGCCTTCCGGCGATCTTATTCTACCTACATCATCTCACAAACCACCTAGATATTCTCTTCCATGCTCTGAACTACATCAAAACCAAGAAATGATTCCACTTAAATCTTGATCTAGAATAATGGGGATCGGTATTAACTCTCATACAATGCCTCAAGGGGGGTCATATCGATGGATGAGTGGTAGATGTTATTATAAGAAAAATCAACAAAATATTGGTTTCATACCCATGATCCACCAAAATCTAAGATGCACACCCAAAAAATATACTCCATCATCAGGATATTCCAATCCATTTAAACATATATATGGGGTTGTAAATCACTATTATATCATAACGAATAGCTAAAGGCATGGTTCACTCTCCACCATACTTGAAAAGTAAACCAAGGGTTTTGGTCATAAAGTATAGTCCTTAGGGATCTATTAAGCCTCACCACATCAACCACATATAATATTTTTAGAAAATCCATGGTACTTGACTACCATATCTCTAGAAAGATAGTTGAAATCATCAGTCGATCCATGATCACTTAGATATCATCACATCTAACCAAATATCAGGGAAGCCCAGGGAGAAAATTCATCGAGATGTCTTGTCACTTCCACTTGGGGATATCCAAAGGCTATAGAAAACCACTAGGTACACGTTGTTATTAATTTTAATTCTAGAATACTAGACATTACACTATGAATTATTCCATTAATCACTTCATTCTTGGCCTTCAAAACCACCACCTCAAGAAATGGTAAATCTTATATACATAGGGATGTTCCACTATAGATGAGTTTTGAATCTCGCATAAGACTCCCTCATACATCACCAAATGGATGAACATCCTTCACTGAAATATAACCCAATTTCATATATTCACTTACCATCCCATAGGGGAATCACCATGTATAACCAGATAATGTGGAATCTCTGCCTCAGAGTCCCCACACTAAAACTTCTCCACCTGTTGTAAAAAATTAGACTCTAATGTCACCTATAACAAGCATTCTCTACCATAAATTTCCTCTATGATAAAATCCAAATCTTTCAACTCCTCAATCAACCTTAGGGCATCCTTAGATTCTAAAATGGTTCCTTGTGACTTTCTGATCAACATATATATCATGTTGTTTCCATTTCTTAGTATATAGGTGATCTCAAAATTTTAGTCCTAGAGAAACTTCATGCACCTTCATCGATGTGAATTTAGTTTAACCTAGGAAAATATATACCATAGGATTATGTGGTTTGTGAAGACCAAAAATAATTCCTCAGTGAGGTTACATCTCTAAAACTTTGGGTAAAACACCATAATTGATATCTTCATATATTAGGTATCACATTTAGAATATTGGGAACATAACTAACTAAATACAACAGATATCGCTACCATTTTTTGTATCAATATGTTTTCTAAACATAAGCAGGAACCATCACATAACACCTCAAATGTCATTCCTTCCTCAAGAAACCCAAGAACTAGAGTACTAACCAACTACTCTTTCAAGTATTCAAATGATTCTCGGAATCAATAAATCCAAATGAAATCTCAGTCCTTCCTAGTCAGGGTAGACAATGGGGATACAATCTGAGTTAAATCAGACACAAACCTCTCACAATAACCTAAAAGACCATGAAAACTATGACCTTATACCACATTCTTAGGTGATTCCCAAGAAACAACAAACTCGGACTTTTTTAGATCCATTGTTACTCCTTGTTGGGATAACACGTTTCCAAGGAAATGAATATTTCTCATATTAAACTTACACCTGGATAATTACCCACATATATGGGGGAGCCTAAGAGTCTGAAAAATGATCCTTAGGTTCTCGACATACTCCTACTCCGATATTGTGTATATGATAATTTCATCAATAAAAAGAACACTAAACTAATCTAGTAACTCATAAAATATATATTTTATGAGTCCCGTGAATATAAATGTTTCATTAGTGATACTAAATGACCTGACTACGGGCTCAAACTGTCTATATCGGCACTGGAAAGTAGTCTTTAGGATATCTTCCTCCTTCAGCCTTACTTAATGATATCCATACTATATATCAGTCTTAAAAACCCAACTATCTCCTCTCAAAAATTCAAATAGATTTTAAATTATTATAAGAGGGTAAAAAATTATTTTCACATTATTTATCCTTTGGTTGTCTATGCACAATCTTAAACAACCATCCACCTTCTTTGATGAAAAAATGAAGTTCTCTATGGTGATAAATTGGGCCTGATATATCCTTTCTATATTACATCATCAATCTGGGTCCTAATCTCCCACAACTCTAAGGGATATATCTAGTAAGAATCCATAAAAATAAATGTAACACCTCAATACAACTATATTCCAAAAATGGAATCATGTAAAGGGGGTAATTTCATAATATCTGTTAGGGAAACATCCAAAATATTTGTAGAAACTCTTGGGTTTTCCACTGCCTAAACCCTCACAAGCTCTGTCAATGACTCAAAAATCAAGGAGAGAAGGGGATATCCATTCCTAAAACACATTTGTAAGCCTCACTTTATAGAAACTAGAACATGTCACCCTTACACTATAGAAAACATAACCCCCCTTTTGAAATATTCAACCACCTCATGAACAGAATACAACAAATTCATTCCAAGAATGACATTATATATTTGTATCTGTAACACAAATAAAACTAAAAAAATTTAAATTTCCCCATCATCTGTTTTCATCTCCATTACACATCAAACAATCATGCATGGAGACTGAGTAGTGTGGATAACACCAGGGGTGTGGAAAGACTCTCTACATCTATTGTTATTAGGCTATCCAAGGTGGGTGAAAAAAAAGAGTGTGAATTTATAGAATAAAACAAAGTAGAAATAAGGGTAGATGATAAACCGATCATACCTCAAACATCCTTGGGCCCCTCTGGAGTCATCTCCTCTATAACATGCATCCAACCTTATTTGAATTCTTTGTGTAACACCCTGACCCAGTTACACAGAGTCGGTGCATTATTTCATAACATTGGCATGATACAAGGAATGATGTCCTAAAAGACCGATTAGTTTAGTAGCCTTGGAAGTACTAGATACATTCATAAGTTTTACATTACATCATGAAATAAAAAAATCAACAACATTTTTTCCCCATTGACCACACTTATATCCTTAGCCTATCCCTATAGGTCAACCATAAAATATTTCTTCACATCCTGGGAAAAATAAAACATAGAAAGGGGTGACATCATATGCTCAGTAAAGATAACAATATAGCGGAAACTTTCATAAATAAGCATAAACATTTAAGGCAATGTATACGACTAATACAAAAGCCTCTTAAACTTAAACTTCAGAATAATATGTCAAAGATAAAATAAAATAATTTTATTTACTTATTCACATGGATATTCTACTAGTTGAATAATCACATGCAATATCACTAGCCACTTTCATAATGATGGAATGCATAATGCCAGACTTCATAACCACATAGTGAAGGCCTTGTGCCAAGACTACAAATAAGATTTTGTCAAGGCCTTATGCCAAGACACTAGTTTGTCCTATGAGACCTATCGTTGCATCGAGGAGCTATAGCGGGTTCCACTCATCACTTACTAAGTCCAATACATTCCTCATATGAAAAGGTTTAAACATAACATACACAATAGTATTAAAACTAGCATACGAAATGTCAACACTTTATCCATAAACCATGAATGGTGTTAAAATAACATATCTATAGTCAAACATATCACAAAACCTTCAATAAAATATGGAAGATTTTTATCATAATAAATTAACTTCAAAAGAATCCATCAAATGATGTTGACATAGATGAAATGAAAAATATTTGGAATAATACCTCTTTCTATTTTAAAATTATTTAAAAGTAAAATAATTTTAAAAGAAAACATTTATTTTGAAAATATTCTTATAATACTATATGGGAAGTTTGACGATGATATAATGGTGGAAAATATCCCCACCTACCATATAAGTTAAAAAAATACATTCTTACCTTAATTTTATTGAAAAGGTCATAAAGTACCTTGTTTGGAAAACAGCAGAAAGATTCATTTCAAAACATTTTAAAAAAATTAAAACAAGGGTATAAATGAATTTAACCCATAGTCTAGTAAATATTAAAAATGTTTTGGAATAAATTTTTATGAAACATGGATGTGGATGATAAAGTGGTCCCAGTAGATACTTACGTAAAAACAACCTCGGATAATAAAGAGATTGTGAAATTAACCCTTATCTTGTACTTTTCCTTAGTAGATGGTATGTTAACCTCATGTATAATAGTTAAAACATTTTTATTAAATTATAAAATAATCATATACATAAATATGATATCATATATGATCTTATAATATTTCTTTGTTAATAATATTTTAGTAGTATCATCATTTTGGGTGTTAAATGATCTATTTTCCTTTATATTCTTAGTTATGTAAGTCATGTTTGTTATGGATAGGATGTATTTGATTCATATAAAGAATTATATTATGTTCATAAACATTATTTTTAATCAAAAAATGAAAATTATTCTTGAATGATTACGATGGGGAATGAATCTCATCGCGTTCGTGGAAACGATAATCCGTACGTACGCACGAGTGATAATATCATTATATTGATGGTGAAATTATATGTAATTGGATTTTATATAATATATACAGAATCATTAACATGTTATATTTATTATTTTCATCAGTTATACTCATTATTATACCCATCCAAATAATGAAGTGTCTGAATAACAAACTACCCCACGACGTGGATACGGTAAGCCATACGTACACACGTATGGTGACTTTTTCATTCATATAATGGATAGAATAATGAATATGGTTGTATAATTTTTATAATAACATCACATTATATGGAATATACTGGAGTTATTATTTTATAATTGAAACAACATAGAAAGGGGAAGTGGAAGAAGAAAAGAACTTGAAAGAGGTGATGAAATATTTACCTCTTCTTCGAGTTCTTCCTTTTTATTTGATCAAAAGGCCTCCTTAGGTTGTCTTTTTTACCAAATTAAGGCCTCTAGGATGAAGGTAGTAACGTTTTAAGGATATTTGGGTAGGTTTTGGCTGAGCCAAATGGCTTTTGGAGGTGTGAAATTAAGATAAGGGGAAGTACCCTTTTATAAGAGAGAATATTTTATAATAAAATTATTTTGGGTTTCTAATGGATAAAAATGATTTATTTAGAGGATAAGTTTGGTATGGGTCGAAAACCTCTCAACCAATAGGTTTTGGACAGGTTTATGTCACCATATTAACCTTATCTTTTAGATTAAACTCTTAGTTAAATAGTTTGACATTTACTATGTCTCTTTGTATTTTTATATTATATGGTTAATAAACTTACTATAACATGCCAAGAGAACCCCATGTGGTTCATTATTAATATATATAACCTTATATAAGTAATTTGGCCGAACCTTATATTTTTAGGAATATTATATCAACTAATAATATAGTATTTGTTTTAAAAACTCAATTATGTCAATTTTGACACTATTTAGTATTTGATTTTTTTGAAAGCCATAAAAACTTTATCACTTAGAATAAAATTTATTTAATCAACCCTAACATGTAATATTAACCTAGAAAATTATTTTAATTCATCATATGTCTCAATTTACATTTATTTGGATATTTATAATATCAATTAATTTAATATTTTATTATTAAGGTAATTACTGCATCATCATTGTGTCATAAATAAATTAAATTATTTAATTTCTAAAAATTATAAATAAAATATCATTATGTAGGAAATTTTTGTAGATTTATAATTAATATTTATAGTCAAATTTACATTGTTTGTAACCCTATATTAAAAATGGTTTAGTTATTAAACTTTGAATTTAACTCTTTTAACTCTTCTTTAAATAAAATAATAATAAATGTCCTAATCTAATACAAGTGGACCAAAAGGATAATATTTTATTCCTAAGGTTTTTTTTGGTCTAACTAAACTTATCCAATAGAATTAGGACATGTGTTAGGGTAATAATAATATCATTTTTACCCTTAATTGCCCAATTTACTTTTAACCGTGGTAAATAAAAGTCAAAAGTTACTATTCACCAAAAATTATTTTCATCTTATTGAACCAAATTTTACTTACTAATGTCAATTTTTTCTCTCAATTTTTTGAAATTTAACTCACAGAAGTGTTAATATTATGTTTTATGCAAATTTGTAAATGCTCCTAGAAGGTGGGTAAAAGACGGTAAAAAGTTCAATAAAATTTTATATATCTAAACTTATTATAAAACGACTCCAATGAATTACATTGAACATATATAGGCATTATGTATATATTTTTACCTAAAATAAATTAAAATAATATAACTAATTATTTAAATAAAAAGTTCGTTTTAAACAATAACGTAGTGTTTTTCACTATTCATCAAAAATTGAAAGTTTTCAGAAAAATACCAAAAATTCACCCTAAGATAATTTTGATATTAAGAATTCAAAAATGATGTCCATTTTGAAAAATAAAATTTATAAAATTTCAAAAGGTGGGTATTACTATTCATAACGGCTAGTTTGATTGGTCGTGGTGTGTTAAAACTCCAAATTGTGTATAATAAAATCTACTACATTATTCAAAGGGAAACGTACTGTGGAAGCTTGGAGTGTTACATTCTCCCCTACTTAAAATAATTTCTTCCTCAAAATTTCTAGAATATCACTACATAAAAAGATTTGTGTGGTTCTTCATCCTAAGTTCCTCGGGTTCCCACATTGCCTCTTCCATCTTATGGTTTCTCTATAGAACTTTTACCAGATGAGTCATCCATTTTCTCAACACTTGTTCTCTGGTATCAAGAATCTTGACAGGCTCTTCACAATATGATAGATCAAGTTCCAGTTCAATTTCAATTTCTTCATAGGTGAGTACATGCATTGGGTTAGGCGTGTATTTTCTCAACAGTGATACGTGGAACTCATCATGAACTTCGGAGAGACTTGGCGGTATTGCCAAATGGTAAGCTACAGCCCAAATTTGTTCTAGAATTTCAAAAGGTCCGATGTACCTGGGACTCAATTTACCCTTCTTACCAAATCGTGTAACACCCTTCCATGGAGATAACTTCAAGAAAACATGATCTCCTACTTGAAATTCTAAATCCTTCCTCCGATTATTAGCATAGCTCTTTTGCCTACTTTGAGCTTCTTTGATGTGGGTTTGGATAACCTTCACCTTTTTCATTGTTTCCTCAACAAGTTCTTGACCTACGAGTTTTCTTTCACCAACATCATCCCAATAAGTTGGTGTGGGGCATCTCTTTCCATATAATGCTTTATATGGTGTCATCTAAATACTTGAATGGAAGCTATTGTTATATGAAAATTCTACCAAAGGTAAATATTGATCCCAAATACCTTGAAATTCAAGTGAGTATGATCTCAACATGTCTTATAAGGTTTGAATAGTCTGTTCTAATTTTCCATCGATTTGATGGTGGTATGAAGTGCTCAAAAAAGTTCAGTATCCATGGCCTTTTGAAGACTTTTCCAAAATCTTGATGTAAAACGGGGATCGTGATCTGAAAAAATTGATAGGGGTACACCATGGAGTCTTACAAATTCATTAATATATAGTCTTTCTAGACATTCAAGTGGTAAATATTCTCTTATAGAAAAAAAATGTGTTGCCTTGGTAAGACAATCAACAATGACCCATATTGAATCATTCCTTCTAGGAGTCTTTGGTAGTCCTATGACAAAGTCCATCGTAATATTATCCCATTTCCACTCAGGTATGGGAAGAGGTTGCATAGATTCTCTAGGTTTTTGCCTTCCAGCTTTCACTTGTTGACAAACCATACATCTTGACACAAAATCAGCAATCTCCCTCTTCATGGTGTCCCACCAAAAATGTTCCTTCAAATCTCTATACATCATGGTTCTCCCAGGGTGTATAGAGAAATTGGAGCTATGAGCATCATCCAACAATTCCATTTTTAGATCAGGTATGTTAAGAACACAGAGTCTCTTCCCAAATTTCAAAATTCCATCTTCATATATAAAGTCACTCAATATCCCATCATTCATAGCTTTAATCTTCTTTTGAAATTCCTCATCATCAGTCTGAGAACTCTTTATCCTTTCTAGTAAGGATGGTTTGGAAAGCATTTGAAAAGGTATTGATGTTTCACCTTTCATGGTTATTCCCATATCCATATTTACTAGATCCATGAAAATGTAATCCCTTTTAACTCTCATATTGATCAAAACTCCATGATCCTTTATACTCAAAGAATATTCCACCTTATTTTCCTTCCCCAGGTGGTAGTGTATAGTGCAATAATAATCCTTGAGTAGTTCAAGATATCTCATTTTCCTATTGTTGAGTTCTTTCTATGAGAAAATATACTTCAAACTCTTGTGATTAGTATAAATCTCACATTTTTCACCATAGAGATAGTTTCTCCATATCTTCAGAGCAATGATTATAGCTTCTAACTCAATATCATGAGTGGGATAGTTTTTATCATGAATTTTTAGCTATTGTGATGCATAGTCAATAACTCTATCATTCTGCATAAGGACACAACCAAGTCTTTTCGTTGAAGCATCACTATAAATAATAAACCCATCATTCCCTGATGGTTGAGTCAAGATAGGAGTGTTGAATAATATTCTCTTTAGTTCTTCAAAACATTCTTCACGCTCTTTTTTCCAAAAAAAAATTAACCCCTTTACATGTGATCTTGGTTAATGGGTTAGCCAACTGGGAAAAATTATGGAATAAACGTCGATAATAACCTACCAAACCAATAAAATTGCGTACCTCAGTTATACTCTTCAATGCTGGAAATTATTGGATTTCCTTTGTCTTTGAAGGATCAACATAGATTCCATCCTTAGAGATAATATGTCCAAGAAAATAAATCTCTTGAAACCAAAATTAACACTTTCTAAACTTCCCATATAATTCATTTCTTCTAAGGGTTTTCAGAATAGTGCGTATGTGATTTTCATGATCTTTGTATCTATTTGATTATACCAAGATATAATCAATAAATACCACTACAAAGTCATCAATATATTCCTTGAAAACTCATAATGATCGTACCTGGTTCGAAATGTTGTTTTCGGAATGTCTTCCTTCTTCACACACAACTGATGATATCCAGATCGAAGGTTAATCTTTCAAAAATATTTAGCTCCCTGAAGTTGGTCGAATAAATCATCAATGCGAGGTAGGGTATACTTTTTCTTTATTTTTATAGCATTGATCTCCCTGTAGTCAATGCACAACCTCATAGATTCGTCTTTATTCTTAAAAAAAGTACAAGGGCTCCATATGGAGAAACACTAGGGAGAATAAATCCCTTATTACTCAATTCCTCTAGTTGTTTATTTAGTTCCACTAATTCCAGAGTATCCATTCTATAAGGGGTCTTCTATATAGGCCTTGAACCCAGAATTAAATCAATGGAAAACTCAATTTCTCATTATGGAAGATGTCCAGGTAAATCCTCTAGAAACACATCAATATATTATTGCACAATAGGAACATCCTCTATTAAAACATTCTTTTCCTCACCCATAATTATTTCATTAACTTCCTCCCCAATAATTGAATTTATTAGAGCTTCTGGGGGTGGATCTAGATAATAATCAGGTGGTGATGTTTCTACTATAAAGATAAGGTACTCATTATCATCATCGAAAATTGTAACCTCCTTCTTCTTACAATAAATTTTCGCATCATGGTCCGAAATCCAATCCATTTCGAGGATTAAATCAAATTCAATCATGGGTATGATGATGAGATCAGCAGATAAAGAACATTTATATTCCCTGATGGTAATTGATTCACAAAACTTTATTGTTATTATACTTACCTTAGGATTTTTGACTGGAAACTCCCTTGTTAAATCAAATTGAAAATATCTAATTTTCTTAGAAAATTGGGAAGATATGAAATAATGTGATGATCCAGAATAAAATAAAGCATTGGATAAAATTGAGGAAACCATTAAATTACCTGCCACTATGTCTTTTGGAGCTTCAACCTCAGTATTAGTGATCGCATAAGCTTGGCCTTGATCCCTTGGCCTTTTTTGAGGTAAGTTGTCCTGACACTTAGGACATTCATTTTCATAATGTCCCATCTCTCTACAATTGTATAATTAAACATTGGTAGCTTATTTCTTACCCTTAAAATCACCATCAAGATGGCCTTTCTATCCACATTTGTAGCATACTCCTTTTCCTTTTAGATAGGCACCAGGGTGATTCCTTTCACAATTATCATAGGGTGTAAATTCAACTTCACGTTGTGGATCAGGGTGCTCCATACGGGTAAGGTTATTATTCATAACTGAAGTGATTTGTCCTAGTATGGTGATAAGTTGATCAGCACCAGTTTCATCACTAACTCCACTATAATTATCTTGAGTAGGAGGTAAATCCCTACATGGATTATGTGTGTTGATACGGTTTCCATTCCTTCCACTAGGCACCATTTCTAAACAATGACATACACTAGATTAGTTTATGAATCGCAAAACATAATTCCAAACGGGTAAAACACTTAACAAAAAATGAACAATTTATGGATATAAACCATAATCATAAAAAAATGTTTTCTTTGAGGAGGTATATACTCATAAATCCTTTATAATGGTTTTTAAATAAAATGTAAATTATCCTAAGCATATCCCCTAGGAGTGTCGTAACCAAGAGTGCAACAAGGCCCATTGTCATGTACCAGGATACCCCAAGTCAAGCCCAAAACTCCTTGTCGGAGTTTTCACTCCTTGGTACATATGTTCCAGAGCTGCCTCTACCTGCTCGTATCCAGACAAGGATGTATTGCTTGGAAAATCCAAAAAATCTCTACATTACCAAAATTCTAGTAAGTTCTTCTATACCAATCCTCAAATTCTATCTTAGGTTAATGTGCTCTAATCATAGTTTATCTAAATCTAGTTTCCAAGGTTTGTGCTAAACTTCCTCTAATACCAACTGTAACGCCCTGACCCCAGTTTCCCAGAGTCGGTGCATTGTTACATAACACTGGCATGATACAAGGAATCATGTCCCAAAAGACCGATCAGTTTAGTAGCCTTGGAAGTACTAGATACATTCATAAGTTTTACATTACATTATGAAATAAAAACATCAAAAACATTTTCCCCATTGACCACACTTATATCCTTATCCTATCCCTACAGGTCAACCATAAAATATTTCTTCACATCTTGGGAAAAAGAAAACATAAAAAGAGGTGAGCTCAGATGCTCAGTAAGGGTAACAATATAGCGGAAACTTTCATAAATAAGCATAAACATTTAAGGAAATGTATAAAACTAAAACAAAAGCCTTTTAAAATTAAACTTCAGCATAATATGGAAAATAAAAAATCAAATAATTCCATTTAATTATTCACATGGATATTCTACTAGTTGAATAATCACATGCAATATCACTACCCACTTTCATAATGATGGAATGCATAATGCCAGACTTCATAACCACAAAGTCAAGGCCTTGTTCCAAGACTAAAAATAAGATTTTGTCAAGGCCTTATGCCAAGAGACTAGTTTGTCTCATGAGACTTACCAATGCATCTAGGATCTATAGAGGGTTCCACCTGTAACTTACTAATTCCAATACATTCCTCATATGAAAAGGTTTAAACATAACATAAACATTAGTATTAAAACTAGCATAAAAAATGTCAATACTTTATCCACAAACCATGAATGGTTTAAAAATAATACATCCATATCCAAACATATCACAAAACCTTCAATAAAATATGGAATATTTGTATCATAATATATAAACTTCAAAAAAATCTATCAAAGGATGTTGACATAGATGAAATGAAAACTATTTGGAATAAATACTTCTTTCTATTTTGAAATTATTTAAAAGACACATAATTATAAAAGAAAACATTTATTTTGAAAATATTCTTATAATCTAGTATGGGAAGCTTTGATGATGATATAATGTCGTAAAATATCCACACTCGTCGTATAAGTTAAAAAAAGACATTCTTACCTTAATTTTGTCAAAAAGGTCATAAAGTACCCTGTTTGGAAAACGACGGAAAGATTCCTTTCAAACCATTTTATAAAAATTCAAATAAGTGTATAAATGAATTTAAACCATAGTCTAGTAAATAGTAAAAATATTTTGGAATACATTTTTAAGAAACATGGATGTGGATGATAAAGAGGTCCCAATAGATACTTACATAAAAACAACCTTGGATAATAAAGAGATTGTGAAATTAACCCTTACCTTGTAATTTTACTTAGTAGATGGTATGTTAACCTCCTATATAATAGTTAAAACATTTTTATTAAATTATACAAGAATCATATACATAAATATGATATCATATATGATCGTATAATATTTCTTTGTTAATAATATTTTAGTAGTTTCATCGTTTCGGGTGTTAACTGATCTATTTTCCTTTATATTCTTGGTTACGTAAGTCATGTTTGTTATGTATATAATGTATTTGATTCATATACAGAATTATATTATGTTAATAAACATTATTTTTAATCAAAAAATGAAAATTATTCTTGAATTATTACGATGGGGGAGGAATCTCTTCACATTCGTGGAGACGGTAATCCGTACGTACGCATGAGCGATAATATCATTATATTGATGGTGAAATTGTTTGTAATTGGATGTTATATCATATATAAAAAATCATGAAAATGTTATATTTATTATTTACATTAGTTATACTCATTATTATACTCATCCAAACAAGGAAGTGTTTGAATAACAAACTACACCACGACGTGGAGACAGTAAGTCGTACGTACACACGTATGGTGACTTTGTCATTCATATGATGGATAGAATAATGAATATGGTTGTAAAATTTTTATAATAACATCACAGTATATAGAAGATACTGTATTTATTATTTTATAATGGAAACAACAAAGATAGAGGAAGTGGGAGAAGAAAATAACTTGAAAGAGGTGATGAAATATTTAACTCTTCTTCGGGTTCTTATTTTTGATTTGATCAAAAGGGCTCCTTAGGTTGGATTTATGACCAAAGGAAGGCCTCTAGGATTAAGGGATAAAATTTTGGAGGATATTTGGGCTGGTTTTTGCGAAGCCAAATGGATTTGGAGGTGTTAAATTAAGATAAAGGGAAGTATACTTTTATAAGAAAGGTGAGGGTCACTTTAGGAAAAGTTCAAAATATTATTTTATAATAAATTTATTTTGGGTTTATAATGGATCCAAAATGATTTATTTAGAGTATAAGGTGGGTATGGGTATAAAACATCTCAACCAATAGGTTTTTCACAGGTTTATGTTACCATATTAACCTTATCTTCTAGATTTAACTCTTAGTTAAATAGTTTGACATTTACCATGTCTCTTTATATTTTTATATTATATGGTTAATAAACTCACTAAAACAAGCCAAGAAAACCCCAAGTGGTTCCTTATTAATATATATAATATTATCTAAGTTCTTTGGCCGAAACTTATATTTTTAGGAATATTATATCAATTAATAATATAGTATTTGTTTTAAAAACTCAATTATGTCAATTTTGATACTATTTAGTATTTGATTTTTTTGAAAGCCATAAAAACTTTATCACTTAGAATAAAATTTATTTAATCAACCCTAAAATTTCATATTATCCTATAAAATTATTTTAATTCATCACAGGTCTCAATCTACATTTATTTGGATATTTATAATATCAATTATTTTAATATTTCATTATTAAGGTAATCACTGAATCATCATTGTGTCATAAATAAATTAAATTATATAATGTCTAAAAATTATAAATAAAATATTATTATGTAGGAAATATTTTCATATTTATAATGAATATTTATTGTTGAATTTATATTGTGTGAAACCCTATATTAAAAATGGTTTAGTTATTAAACTTTGAATCTAACTCTTTTAACTCTTCTTTAAATAAAATAATAATAAATATCCTAATCTAATCCAAGTGGACCAAAAGGATTATATTTTATTCCTAAGGTTGTTTTTGGTCGAACTAGACTTATCCAATAGAATTAGGACATGTGTTAGGGTAATTTTTATATCATTTTTACCCTTAATTACCCAATTTACTTTTAACCGTGGTAAATAAGTCAAAAGTTACTATTCACTAAAAATTATTTTCATATTATTGAACCAAATTTTACTTAATGATGTCAACCGTGTCTCTCATTTTTTTGAAATTCAACTCATAGAAGCGGTAAGATTAATTTTTATGAAAATTTATAAATGCTCCTAGAAGGTGGGTAAAGGATGGTAAAAAGTTCAATAATATTTTATATATCTAAACATATTATAAAATGACTCCAATTAATTACATTGAACATATATAGGTATTATGTATCTATTTTGACCTAAAATAAATTAAAATAATATAACTAATTATTTAATTAAAAAGTCGATTTTAAACAATAACGTTGTGTTTTTCACTATTCATCAAAATTTGAAAGTTTTTAGAAAAATATCAAAAATTTACCCTAATCTAATTTTGATATTCTGAATTAAAAAATGAAGTCCATTTTGAAAAATAGAATTTATAAAATTTTAAATGGTGAGTATTAATATTCATAAAGGCTGGTTTGATTGGTCGTGGTGTGTTAAAACTCTAAGTTACGTATAATGGAATCTACTTCATTATTCAAAGAGAAACGTAGTGTGGAAGCTTAGGGTGTTACACTCTACCTCACTATGCATGGAATCCATGTACACACTTTGGATTGGGTCCCTGATGGTGAGAGATATCCTCAGGATTCCCTCTACTAACTCCACTCCTCCTAGATGAGCATAAGCCTGCAAAAAAGGCTATTGAATATAATTTTGGTGGAAGTAGTACTAAAACTACCATGGGGGTAACTAGCACTTCTTCTAGAAGGTATCCTCCCTCCCAATTCAAACTAACTCTCCAAGGATAAAGATAATTTCCTCTAGTAATGACCATGACCTATACACCCAAATAATAAAATAAAAATCCTCCTAGTAGATGAGTAGGAACTTCCTTCCCTTGAGAAACACAATGCTAAATACTAAGGTCATTTCCCTAATGATTAGAACCACAACTGGCATATCATTCATTATGACACCCTGAACCCACACACTCAGATCAAGTACAATAAACACATACTTTACATAATTTATTTGATACTGACTGTGAAATATTGAAAATAACCATCCTAAATTACAAAATAAAAAACAATTATTCCATATCTTATATCTAAAATATATTTTTTTGGTTTAGAGCTCTATTTAATTAATAAAAAACATAAAATGATAAATCCCATGTTCTTTATATTAATGAGAAAAGTTTCTTATTATATAAAAAACTACTTAATTCATGAAAATTCTAAAATATATTCCATAAATTCTTGTACATGTGTTGTCCTTACAAAAATTTCATGTATACTACTTTTCTACTTTACCTAGTTAAATAAAAACATGAGATGGGGTGAACTCAAACACTTAGTAATGGAATCATTTAACTTGAGAAATAATGGAATAAACATGAAAAAAATATTATCTAAGGAATATGGAAACAACATGAATCCATAATTAATCTTAAAATGAGAGAATATATATACATGAAAATAAATTAAAACATCGATATTAACAATACTAATCTCATATTGATGGAATGCATAATATTGGACATTAAAAACCTATTTTCAAGGACTTGTGCTAAGTCGCGTTACTTTTTTTCAAGATCATAGTCAAGACATCTTTTTTTCATGGCCTTGTGCCTAAAAATTATCTTATTATAGGAATATACTTACACTAAAACCTAATTATTTTTATCTAATGAGACTTTTTGATACATTTAGGGGCTAAATAATGTCATGCCCCACCCATAACTTGTTTAAATCCAATGCATTTAAAATAATATGAAATGAATAAAAATACATAATCAACATTTCCAATAATAATATATATTTAAATAAAATCATATATAATTACTATAAAGATCCCCATGTCAATAAAAGGTATAACTTGATCATAACCCATCTGGATAAATAAGTTGGATGGTTAAATAATACATAGTCAACTTCATAATAACCTTTCATAATATAATTACAATACTTTTCCCCATGAAACTAGAATAACAAGCTTTCTAGGTGAACATTATCCAACTTTATTTAATTAAAATTTTATGTTCACATCATATAGATAAATGGGTATATCCATAAGAAAATACTAGAATAACATGATCATAAGCCATCTAGAGAAAGAAAGTGGTTGGTTTCAGCATATCTCAAGAAGGGAAAAATATTTGTCAAAGGGTTTATATCATAGGAATGTATATACTCAGAAAAAAATAATATAATACCACATATTATAATCAAATAGTAGAATTTACCCAAATTATATGAAATAATTTCAAGGGAACGATCATAACTCAACAAATAAAAGTTGAGTTTCTAAAAATCCTTATTTTTGGTGTAACACTTGAGTCAAAATAAATTTGAAGAATGTAACTTTATAAGGATTAGTTAATCACATTAAATACAAGTACATAATATATGTCAAAACTGTGGGATAGTAAATCAATAAAACACCATACAAGGAAAACATAGTTCATAATATGTCTCAAAGAATCAAAATTGAGACCAAGAATACACATACGACTTTAGAAACCTTAAAATCAAAACCCCTTGGAAGAGTGGGATTTAAATTGAACATAAAGTACCATTATAAAATTATAATTCAAGATATGATACCTAAAATAGAAAATATATAAATCACAAAAATGAAACTATGTCCATAAAATAATAAATGTCTCAATAAAGGAAATTGAGATAAAAACCCTTACTTCTTATCCTAACTTCCATGAACATAATTTAACATCATTTATAAAATAACATATATATATATATAGACATATATATATATATTAATAAATTAATTAAAAACCTTAATCATATCCATTTTTATCCATAATCTTCATAATTAGTCATTCTCTAAGTGAATTATTCTGATTTTCTACATCAAGTGTTCATAGATTTGATCATTTGTACTAGTTTCATAATAACGGTGTCCATATTCATTATTAATTAAAATTTTATCAGTTATAGATCATTAAAATTACTTTTAGTGGTGATTTATAATTATTTATAATCTCTCAAATTCCTTTAATGGGTATTTTAATGTTTATCCTTGAAGGTAAAATCGATAACAAGCATACATCAGTGATTCTTGATGATCAAAGTGTGTTTTCTTAATTAATGAATTAAATATTGATTTAATATATAAAGAACCAAAAAATAATAATTATTTAAAAATTTATATCATATTAAACCAATAATTATTTCCCATAGTCATTCATGATATAAATTCATATTTTTTTCAATTAGGTGGTTAAACCGACCCAAACATGAACATACCCTTATTTAATTAATGGTTATAAAATAGATTTTTTGTGATATCATTATACCATAAGTATAATGATATTATTTATTGTTTATTAGTTTGATATATTATAATTATAATTAATTGTAATAATATATAATTTATATGAAAACATTACATAATTTTAATAAAATATTATCCTACTAGTACGCTTATTTTAAACAATTAAATTAATGATGGTCATTTTTTATCATATAATTAACAGGTTATATAATTTTTTAAAAAATAAACCTAATTATATCATGAAAAAAATATTTATATATTAATACCATCCTTATATCCAACCTTGTAATGCGGTAAAGCAAAGTGATAGGTGTTACGTTGTGGAGGTGGTAGTCCGCACAATGCACGAACATCGGTTATGTTTTTCTTAATAGATGGGGTATATGAATAAATAATGATAATAAAATTAAAATAGTAACATTAAAATATATAAATTTAAAAAAATATAATTATATTAGTTTGAATATAATAAATTTTAAAGAAGATAATTAATAAGAAAACTAAGTAGTTAATAATACTCACATCAGGGACTTGAATTTTACTTGAAAGTCTCCTCAAATTTGAAGGTTTTAGGATAACTATGAGTGACCAAGGGATTAATTTAATGGTATAGGGTTGTATAGAAATTAAAATTAAATATTTTAAATGATTAATTAAAAGTTATGGTGTTTCTTGAAGTGGCGAAGATGTTACCATTTTATAAGTGAAGGGAATGGTATTTTTGAGAGTAACCCCTGCATTTTTAATAATTACACACCACTATTCTAGGTTTAATGGATAAAAATAGAAAAAATTGTTTGGTAAAAATGTATTTATTAATAAAAATCGGAAAAATTCAATTTTAGGAATTATATTTAAATGTTTTATGACTTTTACACTAGCCTAAGCCCAATTTACCCCTTTTACCTTTACCTTGGTAATTAATTTATAACCTTGTAATTGATTTTCTTGAAAATTTTTAAGATTGACCATTTTACCTAATTTGATACATATAATTTCAAATATTAAAATAAATTTACTAAATAAAATTTCTAAAGTTGTGAAAAAATAATTTTAAAATAAATACACTTAATCGCATAAAAGCAGTTTTCTAAGAAATAACGTTTTTAAGATTTAAATTTATATATAAGATAAAATTGTATCAGATACTAATTTCAATAAAATGTATAGATTTATTATAAAGCAAATAAAGGGTATTATGATTTCATTGAAATAAAAAACTGAATATCCCAAGTGAAATATATGATTCGAAGAAAATACCAAAAATAGTTCTTAAATTAAATTCATATTTTAATTAGTTGTAAAAATGTTTTCCATAGGTTTCATAAGTTTAAATAATATTTAAAATTGAATAATTTTATTCATAAAATTCATATTTAATTACTTAAAAGTTTTTTTAAGTCTTCTAGGTTATTCTAACACAGTGATAAAATCATGGAAATTATAATTTTCACAAATCTTTCATTTTTCAATTAAAATCAACTTTTAAAAAAATGATCAAAAATTATTACTAAGTAAACTTTTAAATGAGTGAAATTAAACTTAATTTCATTTTATTAATATCAAATTTAAAAAAAAATATTTAGTTTTGGAATAAAATAATAAAATATAAGGAAAGAAAGATTTTATTGGAAAATGGCATTTTAAAATATTAGCTGATATTATTCTTATTTCATATCATTTAATAAATAAATTAGTGTTATCCAATTATTAATATGAAACATAATTTATCATAAATCATATTTTTCTTAAAATATAAATTTGTATCATAGAAAAATTAATTCTTTTAGAAAAATAGTTTTACAAAGAATAAATGATCTTATTAGTCTTTTTAGGTAACTAATTGATTTTCATTCATGTTAAAAGTAAAATATAATTTATAAATTAGTTATTTTTATTCATTATTTCTAATTAAATACCTAGGTTTTAGTACTTGTACTTAAACATTTATATTTTATATAAATATATCTCTCTTCAGTTTTAGTTTGGTGCTACGTGTGGAGCCCACTATCGAACGCATTGAATTATTAAAAGGTAATCATATATTGAAATATTAGGGTGTTACATCCCCCCCCCACATAAATAAATTACATCCTCACAAATTTAATTATTATCCTAAAAATATAAAGGTATTTATAAGGTATAAATAGATTTAGTTATCATCAATACTAACATTGGGAAGGCTAAGAAACTCACCTATAAAAATATCTCTATATTGAGTTTCCTCCCAAACATTTGAGTAAAATACCTATAATGGTTTGGTGTTAAAACCTATTTTATTTCTCCTTGAGTCTATAGTTATACTTGTATTGATAGTTTATCAATGGTTGGTATGAATTTGATTCTCTATTTTGGTAATTAGTATTCATACAAATGTAGATAAACAGACATACCAAACACATCCATCTCTCATCCCTTATGCAAATTCAACTTGGTAGTATCAGTGGAAGGTTGATGTTGAATGATGAATTCATCAAGGAATGATCCTCCTTTACACAAGTCTCATTGAGAAACACATTTACCACCCTTTTATCCCTTGTTTGGGTAGCTTCTTCCATCACATTGGCCTGTGCCCTTTCCAAAATATCCCTCTCTTGTGTCGCTAACTTCAACATATAACCACCAAACTCTTTTCTAACCTATTAATAATTCCATATTCTACTCACTCCATGAATAACTCTTGGATAAAGGTTTTAGGCTATGTTCACCCATCCATGTTCACTCCTGGTGGCACTTCATATACCCAAACAGGGTCATCTAACACCCGAACTATTTCCCACACACACTATAAGGTCTTATGTGTTTTGGGGAATCAAACATTATTCTTAAATAGATCCTATCCTTGCGGAAATAGGTATTTATCCCCCTTTTCATCCTCATTATACTACCTTTTTTCACTAGTGGAATTTGCTATGGTTTTTATTATACCTCCATATTAGTTTATTGATGTAGTCCCATTAACATCTCTCAAGAGCGGTTGCTGGTTATCATCTCTAACCTCAACCAAATTTCAAAAATGAATATGTTTTGGGTAATCTGAACATTATTCAGTGAATATAGAGTCTATATAATCACATCAATTTCATCTAATAGAAAAAAATTAATTTTCATAGATCCCTAAACATCAACTTGGGATTCAATAATCTTACTTCTATAAGTTTCCTTCAGTAATTATATCATTAGGGTAGTAACTTAATACTCATTTAAAATTTATTGAATACATTTGAGTGGCTAGAATAATAACCCAATAAGGAATCTACAACTCTTGAGTAGAGGATTTGTGTACCTCATTCCCTTAATTTTCATGATCAACACCCTATAGTAACAGTAGAATAAATTTTCCCTTGTTTCCTTTATCTTAGAGGATACTAATTTTTATCATACTTGTTACCCTAAAAATATTTTTGTTTATATATCGACATATATAATCCTAAGTTCAACCTAGGTTAGTTTGAGTCATTTTCTCTCATACTTATAAACCTAATCCTAAAAATATAGATCCCAAATTACCATGAACTCTCTTAAAATATTCTAAACCTAAAAAATCATTGAAATGTATGCTCAAAAAATACAACATATCCTTCCTCAATCAACATTAATCATTATTACAATCATATATCCAAGTATGTATATACCTTGATCATATACTATCAATAACATACCTTTCCCAAAACCTATTTGAATCTCAAAGAACTTAAACCACAATGAGATTACATAAACCTCCAAAAATTAACTCTATATTTTACCCTCAAATTATTTGAACCACTAGTTGATAAGGTCTCATAATAGTTATGTCACGACCTATCCTAGTGGGGCATATGTTGTGAGTCCCCAATCCTGCCTCTAATAGGTTAGGGGTTGGTGACTAGCAGTGAGTAGGAATATCACTAACATGGGAGGAATTTTCTATATACCTATATGCATGAATGCATCTCCAATCCCACAGATGATGAAATGTAAAAACCACTAAGAAACAAATTCATGCATACCACTATCCCATCCAATAGAGTACGACGGGAAGTAAAGTGTAGTAACGTAAACTCGGCTAGAATACAAGCCCACCAAAAGAACGAGTCTGTTAACTACAAAGTCCAACCAATAAACAAAATAGGTACTGGGATTTATTATTGAATCCATAGGAACACATCGGCCTTCCTGAACTCAAAAATATCTTTCTGGTCCTAGTCTTCCCTAGACTCTGTCAAAAGGTCGCTCATCTTCCCAAGACACAACAAGTGCTGGCAAAGCCTGTGCAGGGGTGAGTATAAAAATACTCAATAGGACACCCCAAAACCATAAATAAAAACACAAAGAAAGAGGTGTAGTTATCTCTACATAGTATATTTATAAAACACATATAACAATAGTATCCATATATACTCAAACCAAGACATTCAGTCTAAAGGTAAGTCAAAACTACCGCATACAAGCACTAGATATTCAACTCGAAGATTCCACGAATCACTCATCTGGGAGAACACACTTTGGAGTATGATAGAACGGATGATGTCCATTCAAGAAGTAATGTTCATCAGGGACTATCATGAGAGTGATACAATGATATATTTAAAGAGAGATATGATACACAGATGAGGATCACGGGTAGGGCCATGGGGTGATACCAACAACTCTATCTGGATTAACTTGCTAAGTAGAGGATCAATGCCCAGTGAAGTTGGTCACGTCAATACCAAGGACTCTACCTAGGGAACAAATAATGAATATATTATCCTACTCTGGGCCTCTCAGAGGGTATTCCAACAACTCTATCCAGAAAGTCCTGTTGAAGGGATCATACTCCTGTGAGTATGAAATGATACCCACCAACCTTCTGGGAAACAATCAAGGGAACTAAACCAAATAAATCTTGTCCAATATATGGTGTAAAATAGATTCAATCCACCTATAAATGCATAAATAGCATATAGTAGGGTCACACACTGTGTTCCTTGACCCTGGGTACTGCCTGGGTACAATGGCTTGTGTCATTAGAACATTTCATGTAAAAAGAGAGTGCACGATATATAGAAAGACTTACATGTCATGCCCTTCCATACAAGGTCCACCCATGTACTTTGGCCATGTACCAGTACATGGTGTCAACCCTTTTATATATTCCCATGTACCAGTACATGGGGTAATCTGTATGACTAGTTTAGCCAAGCCAAGTGGGGGAGTACATGCCATGTCGGAACCCCGTGTACTCTCCCTCATGTCTGTGTATATTCTGAGATGCATGCTGAGTCTTAGGGAGGGGACCAAATGTCGTGTGATAGGTTTCACATGCCATGTGTCATGAAATCGACCCACAAAACCCTAGAAGACACTCAGTGGGGCCCACATTCCATGTATTCCGGAATACATGTTGTGTTCTTTGTGATTTTCCAGAATCATTGTTCTTCCACTACACGCCTTGTTTGATCCTATGGTTATCAATCTGTTGGTTTGTTCACCTTGAAACTAGAGATCCAAGGTCGTCTCATCATCATATCACCAAATTAGGGAGTTTTGGGCCTTCGATCAACTCTGAAATCCAATTCTAATCACCTGAAAAAAATCACCCAAATAATGATATTTCCTTAATTTCTTTGATCCATCCTTCTCCATCACCTTCACACCTCCTCTAGTTTGTTCTAATATTGGATCTTAAATCTAGAATCATTTCTCAAAGAAACAAAGGCACAATGATTGTTTTTTCATAAACCATGAAGAATGTGAAGAACGCGAAGAAATTAGTGGATAAAACACATAATGAACAACCCAAGGAACAAACCTTGATTGTTGTTCATTTTCGCCTTGATCCATTTTGTAATAACGATCAAGAAAACAAAGTCAATTCTCTAAAAAATTAAACCTCGATAATAATCCCGTAATATAAGCCCATCTCGCAAGAACAATTAATTTCGGATCAACATGTTCGTTGGTTGGTTCATGTTCATCGATGAATTCAAAAATAGATAAAATAAATACTAATAAAACACCCTACCTCAGGGTTAGATCATTCTATTAATATGATGAATCATCGTGTCACCACCGTTGGCGAGATATATCAAAAATAGCATTCATCGATCTCTGATCTACAATCCCATCATTGTTCGCTATCGAGAGAGTTCTCAAAGTTATCTCTAAATCCTCTAAGAAATCCCAAGGTTATCCATATAACCCTATAATCTTACCTAAAGGATTATTTAAAAAGGAATTGCCACTGTATCAGTGAAATGATAAAATAGAATAAATTCCCCATTTATTTTATTTATTAAAATGCCAAAAACTACTTTCTGTTGTTGACCTATACCAGCTAATGTTAGGTCATGGATAGGGTAAAATTTCTTCTATGAATGCAATAGTGACCTCATATTTTTTATCTGAGCTCCTGTTTAGAAGTTATTCCACTATTTTAGGAAAACTTCTCATGCATTATGTTTAATATGTTTAATATATTTTAAATAATTATTCCAGGAACACTGGGCCTCGGAATCACACATTGTCTTAGCGCCTAGTCTTGAATTAATTCCATATAATATCTAAAAAAATACACAAAAAAAACTGGGACATTAAATTAAGGTATAAGCCCTAAATTACTCATCTATAACCATATCCATCGAGTACATGGAAAGGTTGGTGAACCTCAATGAATAGTCATCCACCATCATGTTTCCCTTTAGGAGATGAATAATATCTTGTATACACACAGATTTTAGCATAATCCGTGAGAACTCCTATCTAAATAGGTACTCAAACTTTGTCCATGAAAGAGTCACCTCATCGTGAGTCTGGATAGCCAAACTCCACCATCACCCTACTAATCCCTACAAAAGGCTCACCGCCAGGATCACTATTTGATCTATTGGTGTCCTAACTAGATGGAAAACTAGGGTCACTGCCTCAAGCCAATCCTATGTAGAGGTGATTGTACTCATGTGATGGCTGTAGATATCTCACTTGAAATTTTCCAACCCATCATGCTTCTAATAGGGAGACAGTGGAGGGACCACCGAGGCAGAGTTAGGAGCAGGTAGATCTGCAGGGCAGAAGACATGGTAGAGCATCTGGTAGAGAAAGAGGATGTGGTTTATGTTTTGACTTGTTATCACCACTATCCCCATGTGTTCCACTCCAGGCACAGGGAGATGTAGGACAGGGGCAGGTAAAAACTTCATGCAGTCGCGAAATATGACCTAGGGGTTCTAGGAATGATTCAAGGTACAATCTTTGTATTTTCTACTTTAGTCTTAGTACTAGTATACATAGGTTCTATTCATTCCTTTCTCACCACATATCTTTTTTGATACCTAGAGATCCTGGTTGAACTATTGACTCAACCCTCACGCTTATAGATACCCACTAGAGAAGACTCGGTGATCACACATCTATGCGGACAATGTGACCTGACCCTTGGAGGTGAGAGTTTTGGTTGGAACTTCTTGATGGCAGCATTGAGACCTTACGATTTCATCCTTGATATAGACCGGTTATTCATATTCCATGCCTAGATTGAATGTTTTAGGAAAAGGGTACAGTGTGTCCATGGTGATGGAATTAGGTTTTCCTTTATTGGAGAAAAGGAGACCTGTGAACCATAGGATGGACTCATGCATAGGAGGGTGCAGCCTATTACTCATGAGTTTGCTAGTATGACCCTCAGTGCCGTAGATGTTATGAGATTCCAATTTCCTATAGTAGTGGTGGATTACGAGGACGTATTTCCAGAATTTTTTCAAGGATTCCCTCTTCACTTGGAGATAAACTTCTGCATTGACTTACACCCTGGTACAATATCGATATCTGCACTAGCATATCATATGGCTCTCATTGATCTTTACGATAGGAATTGTAGAGAAAGGGCTTTGTGAGAACCAGTGTTTCACCCTGTTCGGCCCTGGTTTTGTTTTCCAAAAAGGAATATGGGAGCTTGAGTTTTTTTGTGGAATACTGGCACCAAAACCAGGTGACCATGAAGAACAAGTTTCCACTGCCAAGGATTGATGACCACTTTGATCAATTTAGATGGGAACGATGGTTCTCAAAGGTTGAAATTCGATGAGGCTATCACCAGTCGTGAGTACAGAATGAGGATATACTGAAGATGGATTTCATATGTCTCTATGGTCATTATGAGTACTTAGTGAAGCCCTTTGGTGTTACGAAAACCCCAGCAGTGTTCATGGGACTCATAAAATGGATATTTCATCCTTACTTAGACTATTTTATGGTAGTCTTCATCAATGATATCCTTGTGTACTTGGCGTTTGAGCAGGATCATGCGAGACACCTAAGGATGGTTCTGGACATACTCTGAGAGCACCATCATTATAGGAAACTCTTTAAGTTCTAGTTCTAGATTTATTCGATCCACTTTCTGGGATACATTATCTCATCATATGGACTGGTAGTGGAATCGGCCAAGGTCGAGGTAGTTTTAGCATGGGATCCACCTTTTAGTGTGAAATAGGTATGTAGCTTCCTCAGTTTGGAAGGCTATTACCAGAGATTCATCGCCTATGATAGCTTTGACCTGAAAGGTGAAACCTTTCTTGTGGATGGATAAATGTCAGTAGGTTTTTTAATAGTTGAGGTAGAGTTTGATGAGAGCCTCAATATTGAGATTACCATAGGAGGGTATCGAGTACATAGTGTTTTGCGATACATCAAGAACTGGGCTTGGTTGTATTCAAATGTAGAGGAAAGCAGTGATTTCCTATGGTTTACATAAGTTGAGACCACATGAGTAAAACTACATGAACAATGATCTTGAGTTGGCAGTGGTAGTCTTCGTGTTGAATATTTGGTGACACTACCTGATGGAAGAGAGGTTTATTGTCTACTCTAATCACAAGAGTTTCGAGTATATCTTATCACATAAGGATCTAAACTTGAGATAGAGGTGGTGGATAGAGTTCCTCCTGGATTATGACTTTGATATTTTCTATACTCCTGGGAAGGGTAATTGGGTTGGAGATTCTCTCAGCGGTAGATCTAGTACATAGTTTTTGAATGAGGCATCGTAGTAGTTGGCCTCATTACAATTATCCTTAGTGGATGGATATGGAGAAGCTTTCCTATAGTTTATGGTTTTCACCCCTCCACTCTTATAGCGAGTCAGGGAGACAAATCTTGGGGATACCAACTACGAGACTCTATGTGCTCAGATATCCACAAGACATGCTACTAATAGATATTCGAAAGGTGGGGAACACATCTCTCTTTTTAGAGGATGCATAGTTGTACTAGTGGCATTGTGTTAGGAGGTTCTACGGGAGTATCATACATCCCCTTTAGTAGTATATCATGGAGTGGAGAAGATTTACTATGACCTTTAATGCTAGTTTTGGTGGATAGGGATGAAGAAGGTAGTGGAAGAGTTTGTTTCTCGATTCCTTATGTTCCAGTAGGTGAAATATGAGCACTAGGTTCTAGCAGGTTTAGCTCAACCCCTTGAGGTGACATAATGGAAGTGGGATGGGATTTTGATGGACTTCGTGACACGTTTTCCACATATGTTTAGGGTACATGATTCCATCTCAGAGATTTCTAATAGAATCACCAAGTCTAACCACTTTTTAGCTATTTGAGAGCAGAGTTCAGTAGAGTGCTTGGGAATCCTCTACGTGTATGAGATAGTTTGACTCCATTGAGTCCAATCGATGATAGTTTCTAATCATGATGATAGCTTTACATATTGGTTGTAGAAGGGATTTTAGGAGGAGTTTGGGACTTAGTTATGCTTGATCATGGTTTTTCACCCCCAGAAAGATAGCCAAACAGAGTACACCATTCAAATCCTAGAGGACATGTTTTAGGATTTCATGTTGGACTTCGATCATAGTTGGGAGGATCGCCTACCACTAGTGGAGTTTACATACAACAACAGCTATCATTCCACCATTAGTATGGCACCATTAAAGGCTTTGTATGAGAAACCCTTCTGTTCACCACTTTGATGGAATAACCTAGGAGAGTAAGCACTCATGGGCCTGGAGTTAGAGTGAGATACTACCGAGAAGGTTCAAATCATCTAGGATTAGATGAAGACTTCACAGAGCCATCAAAAATCTTATGCTAACAGGCGGTGGAGGCCTTCGGAGTTTGAGGAAGGAGACCATGTGTTCCTTCAAGTTTCACCTCGATGGGGATTGTGGAGATTTGTCCAGGGTGTAAAGTTATCTTTTAGGTTTATCAGACCTTTTTAGATACTACGTAGAGTTGTTGAGGTAGAGTACCTCTTGACTCTACCCCAATAGTTAGATTGGGTTCATCATATCTTCCACATGTCGAAACTGAAGAGATATGTTCATAACCCATCATGCGTCATCGACTGGGGAGATCTAGACATTAAGGATGGAGAAAACTTTACTAATTACCCAGTGTAGATCAAGGATTTACAAGAGAGGATATTTTTTGGGTGAGATATTCCCTTGGTGCATGTCTGGTGGAAGCATGGGAATCTCAAGGATAGCACATGGGATTGAGAGGCTTAGATTAGTGTACAGTACCCACATCTTTTTGAGAATCCTCGTTTTTTGCTTTTTGGGGATTTAAATCCCTAAGGTGTGAAGAATGTAATGTATTGAATTTTCTATGTATTATTTTTAAATATCATATGTAATTAATCTAAGACCAAGCACTGAGACGACGTGTGATCCAAGACCCTGTGTTCCCAGAATAATTTTTTGAATTATATTAAGTATATTAAATATCATGTGTGACCATTTTTCCTAAAAAAGTGTAATAACTTCTAAACGGGTTCCCGGATTATAAATATGAGGGCATTTTTGTGTTCAGAGCAACGATTTTACCCTTGGCACGACCAAACATTTGTCAGTGTAGGTTAACTATGGAAAGTAGTTTTTGATGTTTTAATAAATAAAATAAATGGTGAATTTATTTTATTTTATCATTTCACTGATGCAGTAGATTTTTTCTTTTAAATAAGACTTAGGTAGGAGTCCAGGGTTAGACGAATAACCCTAGGATTTTTTGGAGGATCTGGAGAGAACTTGGAGAACTCTCTCGATGGTGAATGATGATGGGATTGCGGATCGGAGATTGAAGGATGTTGTTTTTTAAGATCTCTCCAATAGTGAAAAAATGATGATTGACCCTCTTCATTTTAAGATCCAACCCTGAGGTAGGGTGTGTTATTTTTATTTCTTTTCCCCATTTCTGAATTCAATGACAAATGCGGACCAACCAATGAACAGGTTGATCTGTGCTTCATCATTCTTATAGGACGGGCTTATATTGCGGTATTATTATCAAGGTTTGATTGTTTAGAGAATTGACTTTTTTTCTTGATCATTCTTAAGGAATTTATTAAGTCTGGAATGAACAATGTCCAAGGTTTGTTCCTTGGGTTGTTCATTGTAGTTTTTCTCCCCCAATGTTCTTCGCGTTCTTCACATTCTTTGTGGTTTATGAATGAATGATCATTGTGACTTCGTTTTTTGGTGCAATGATCTGAGATTAAATATCCAACATCGGGATGACCTAGAGGAGGTTTGGAAGTAATGGTGACAAATGGGTCAAAGCAATTTGGGGGAAATAGTTCTTCGGTCGATTTTTGTACGGGTGATTAGAACCGGATTTCAGAGCTGATCAAAGGCCCGAAACTCACCAATTTGGTGATATGATGATAATATGACCTTGGATATC
This sequence comes from Viscum album, assembly GCA_963277665.1. NCBI lineage: Eukaryota > Viridiplantae > Streptophyta > Magnoliopsida > Santalales > Viscaceae > Viscum > Viscum album. Next base: position 253,838,305 of record OY728143.1, on the reverse strand, counting down.
TAGTTTCTAGGGGAATAGAACAACATATCGAGCATCAATAGATCATCCAATGCACACAGAGTAAGAACAATGATTATGGAAAATCATGAAGAACGTGTTGTGTGTACTAGAATAAACTGCGTGTGGGCCCCACTGAGTGATGGATGGGGTTTAAGGAGTCGATTTCATGTCACATAGCATTTGACCCCTGTAACATGACATGTGGGACCTTCCCTGAGACTCTAAATTTATCTCATAAGATACATGGACACAGAGCGGTGTATATGGGGTTCCGACACGGCATGTACTCCCCCACATGGGTTGGTTGAACCGATTATGTGGATTACCTCGTGTACTGGTACATGAGAAAAGAGACATGGTTTGACACTGTGTACTATCACATAGCCAGAGTACACAGGTGGACCCCAGATGGAAGGGCACAGCATGTAAGTCTTTCTATACTCGTGTACTCACTTTTTACACGACGTGTTCTAACGACATGGGTTGTTGTACACGCGGAGTACCCAGGGTCAAGGAACATGGTGTATGACCCTAATACATTATGTGTATACCTTTTTACATGTCTTGAATCTCTTTTCCACCATATCTTGGACAGTATTTTTTAGAGTTTGTTCCCTTGATCATTTCTCATAAGGTTGGTGGGTAACGTTTCCTACTCATAGGAGTATGATCCCTTTAGTAGAACTTTATGGATAGAGTTGTTGGAATCCCCTCTAATAGGCCTAGAACAGGATCCTCTATTAAATCTTCATGACCTAGGTAGATTCCTTGTTATTTACATCACCAAATTCACCATGTGTCGATCCTCTACTTAGCAGGTTAATTCAGATGGAGTTGTTGGTGTCACCCCATGGCCCTGGATGTGATCCTCATCTGTGTATCGTATCACTCTAAAGATCTATTAGTGTATCTCTCCCATGATGGTCCCTGAAGAACAGAAATTATTTGATAGACATCATCAATACTATCAGACTCAGGAGTTTGTTCTCCCAAATGAGTGTTTTGTGGAATCTTCAAGCTGAATCCCTAGTGGTGGTATGCGGTAGTTGTGACTTACCTCTAGACTATGTGTCTTGCTTTGAGTATATCTGGATATTCTTGTTATATGTGTTGTAGACATATGTTGTGTAGATATGACTATACCTATTTCTTTTTGTATTGATTTGTGGTTTTGGGGTGTCCTACTAAGTATAGTTATACTCCCCTTGCACAGGCTTTGCCCACACATGTCGTGTCTTGCAAAGACGAGTGACCTTTTGACAGAGTCCAAGGAACTCTAGGGTGGGATAGATATTTTTGAGTTTAGACAAGTCGTGGTGTTCCTATGGCTTCAAGCAGCAGTCCCAGTACCTGTTTTGTTTATAGGTTAGACTTTGTAGTTTATAGACTCTTTCTTTTGGTGGCCTTGTATTCTGGATTAATTTACTTTACTACACTTTACTTCATGTCATACTCTATTGGTTAGGAGATTGGAATTCATGAATTTGTTTCTTAGTATTTTTTACATTTCAGAATTTGTGGGCTTGAAGATGTGTGTGTGCATATAAGTACATAATAAATACATCCCATGTTAGTGATTTTTCTACTCGGTTCTAGCCACCAGTCCTTGGCCTATTAGAGGCTAGCTTGGGGAGTCTTAGCATGGTCCCCACTAGGACGGGTCATGACAAGTTACTATATATAATAATACTAAAAATTAGATAAGCATTACCAATTAATTATCATCAATCCTAAGTTTATTGATACTATATAACTAACTTTTTCAAAATCACCCAACCCTTTATTGTCTCGACATAAAACATGTACTAAACTAAAAAAATTTCTAACCCTACATCATTTTTTCTTAAATATTTATCCCTAAAATATATAACCTTGTCAAAAACCACTTTTAAATGTTATTAATGAAATTTTATATATTCCACAAAACATTTAAAGTAAAATTACAGAATAATATTCCTTGAATGTTTCACATAATCACCATAATTTTTAAAATATACTATGATATAATTGATAAATATTTCTCACTAATGAGAATAGTTAAGAGTCTCAATATTATTAAAATATAAATATCATTACCTTAGGTACGACTAATAAACTACCTTTTCCATTATAATAGGCATATAATAATATTCTCATCCATTTAAGTATGATACCTTGTATTTTTATAAGACATAGTGGTTTCTAGATACATACCTTTCTTCACTTAATCTTTATGATCATGTTTCAACCAAATACTAAAACCAAACTTTTTATGATAATATCCAAAAATATGAATATGAAACCATAAATCTAAATATTTCTTCTTTAGTGAAACCTTTATTTCATCCTTAAACACTTCTAGTTCAATCTACAATACTTTATGTTAATTTATCTTGTAATTCTTAACCTAATACCTTAAAGTAATTAGTAAATTAATCCTTTATAATGTTTTGTAAAGAGAATGTGATTCACCATAGCATATTCCCCAGGAGTTTCTATCTAGGTGTAAAGTCTTAGGGCCACTCTTTGTAAATCAGAGTGATGATTGAGTTAATACTCAACCCAACCCTTTTCAGAGTGATTACCCCTAGGTTCATTTTTTTAATTGCTACATCCACTTTACAGTATCTAGAGAGGGATGTATTTCTCAGAAAAACCACATAATCACTATTTTACTAAAACATCAAGATGTTATCCAATACTTACATTTATTCCTATGATTTTCATTGAAGTTTTCTTATCTTAATCCAAAAATAAAATGTGTATTATTACCTTAACAATAAATCACATATTTTATCAAAGGGTTATCTATACCTTTTAACTTATGATCATCCCTAACTTATCATACCTTAAATTATCCTTAATAAACATACAAATTCCCAAAGTTATCTAAACATTTCCTTTGATACCAATAGTGATTCCATGGACCCATGCTTCTGGATTCAATTCCATATGCACATACTTTACATACTTTTATTATAACCAGCTACAAAATACTGCATATAACCATCCTTAATTGCAAAATCAAAAAAACATGATTATTTAATCTCTTACATCTAAAATATATTTTCATGTTTATAGATTTATAAAATTATGAAAAAAAATAAACTAATAAATCTCATGATCTATGGATAAAATGGAGAATTTTACCATTATATATGAAACTACATAATTCATGAAAATTATTCAATGTCTCCCATAAATTATTTCACATGTGTTATCATTCTAAACATTTCATGTGTACTACTTTTCTCTATAACTTGGGGAAATGGAAATATAAGAAGGGGTGAGCACAAATGCTCTATAATGGAAACATATAAATAAATCAGTCATGGGATAAACATAGAATAAATATTATTGTAAGAATAGGTAAACAACATGAATCCATGATCAACTTGAAATTAATAGCATGTTATATCCAGGATAATAAATAAAAACATGGATATAAATAATATTGATCTCATACTAATGGAATTCATAATGTCGGATATCAAGAACCTGCTTTCAGGGCCTTATGCCAAGACACTTTACTTGTCTTTGAGACCACAATCAGGAAATACTACTCTCAAGGCCTTATTACAAGACAGTATCCTATTATGGGAAATGGAATACACCAAAACTCAACTTGTTTTGTCTCATGATACATAGAGATGCATCGAGGGGATACATGATGTCATCTTCAAACCATCACTTGTTTAAGTCCAATTCATTTATAGTAAGATGAAATGAATAAAAAATACATAATCAACCTTTACATTAAAAAATGTATTGAAATAACATCATAAAAAAATATTACAATTTTCCTTGTGTTATTAAAAAGGATAACGTGATCATAACCCATTTGGAGGAAGAATGGAATGGTTCAACAATACATATTCAAATTTTCAATAATCATCCGTATTGTAATACCAATAATTTCCCCCATGCACTATAATAACACACTTTTTAGGTGAACATCATCCAATCTAAGTTATGTAAAATCTGATGCTCACTCTATATAGATCAATGGGTATACAGATAATGAAATACTGAAATAACATGATCACAAGCCATCTGGAGAAAGAATGTGGATGGTTTCACCATATCCCAATAAGTGAGAAATATTTTTCAAAGGGTTTATGTGGTAGGAATGTATATCCCTAGAAAATAATGAGATAATACCACATATTATAATCAAATGGTATAATGTTCCCAACTTATATGAAATAAGTTCAAGAGAATTATCAGAACTCAAAAAATGAAAGTTTAGTTTCCAAAAATTCTTACTACTGGGTTAACACTTGAGTCAAAATAAATTTAAAGAAAAAAACATAATATGGATAAGTTAATATCATGAATTACAAGGAAATAATGCATACAACTATCATGGGGTAGTAAATAAATAGAACACCATACAAAGGAAACATGGTCTATAATATATAACATGTCTCAAAGAATCATAATTGAGACCAAGAAAACCCATACGGCTTTAGAAACCTTAGAATTAAAACAAATTGGAAGATAGGGATTGTAATTTAACTTAAAATAACATGATTAAAATATAATTAATTACATAATATCTCAAATAGGAAATATACACACCACATAAATTAAATTTTTTTTATAAATACAATACTTGTCTCAATGAATGGAAACTGAGACAAAACCCTTAACTCATGTTCTGACTTCCATGAACGCACTTTAACCTATTATATAAAAAACATAGATATCATAATCACTTAATTAATAACCTTGATCAAATAAATTTTCATTAAAACTCTTTATAATTAGTCATTCTCTACATGATTTTTTTTAATTTTCTACAATGTGTTTTTATAGTTTTGATCATTTGTTCAAGTTTCATAATACCGATGTCCATGCTCATTATTCATTAAGATTTCATTTCTTATAGATCATTAAAATTATTTTTAGGAGTGATTTATAATTATTTATAATGTTTCAGTGATCTTGATGAATAAATTTTTTTTCTCAAATGTTGATATAACATCTGTAGAACCAAAAAAATAATTAATTACATGTTTATGCCATATTATAAAAGTAATTATGTTCCCATGGTTATTCATGACATAAATTCATTGTATTGTTCAATTATTTGGTTAAACTGACCCAAACATGAACATACCCTAATTTAGTAAATGATTATGAGATGGTTATGTTTTAATATAATTATACCATAAGCATAATGATCATACCTATTTTTATTAGTGTGATATTTTAGGATTTTAAGGAAGTAGAAGAAGAAATATTGGATATAAGATCGTTACATAATTTGAATAAAATATTATCCTCTTAGTACACTTAATTTAAATGATTAAATTAACGATTATCATTTTTTGATCATATCACTAATAGATTCTATAATTTTTCATAACAAAACCATAATGATATCATAAACATCATATTTATCCTTTAATACTAGCCTTATATTCTGTAAAACCATTTGTCCGTATGGGTTGTATTTTTCAGCGTGAATTTGATTTTCTTCATTTAGTGAATGGTTCATTTTGAGATCGAGGATTAAGAATTAGGTTACAAGGGTTTACACATCCTAAAATGATGTTTTGAGATGTGTTTTAAGTTTCTTTGGAAGGAAAAACAATTTGGAAAAGAACCTAAGGAATAATGGGTGCCTTAGGGTGCTAAAAAAGTTATAGAGGGTTATTCACATCAAGAATAGTGATTCATTATGTGAATGGGGTTCATGGGGTGTGACTAGAAGATTTTAAGATGTGAAAATAATATATAAAGGGCTTACCTTGAGAAGTCACATTGTCAAAACTTAGGTCATGTTGTAATACATGATGGATCAGTTTTTTTAAAATGTTAAAGGGGAGCTAGAACCCCCTTATTTCTTTGGGAAGGCAGGACATGCATGAGAGAGCTCAGTTAACACCCCATACCTCTATTCCAGTCATTTTTTGGTGTGTTCAGATGGTTTATGTGGGTAATATCTTTCTCCTACATCCTTTCACAGTATTTTATTCTATTGTTTCTATTTTTTGGAGTTCCCATTTTAGAGTTTTACATTGATTCTACTAGAGCATGGTGGAATTGAACATTAATGAAGTGGAACTTGCTCATCCTTTTTAAAGGAGTACCTGAGATGATGTCTTCCTACTTCCATGCATCATTCCATTCAGGTATATCATAATTTGGAAATTTTCTATGTTTTTCCCCTAAATTAAATTTCTATGTCACTGGAACATCATTTTCAATTGGGTATTTTTTATATCCAATATCTGTGGGTGCGTCGGGAGTGAACTATACCCTATCACTAGTAGTTTCAATATGATGCATAAATCTAGTGAGTTTTCTCCAAATAATCCTAGTTCAAATGGAATTAATTCATTAATTATAAATGTTATAATCAATTAATGTTAACTATTTTTTGTGAGTTGGGACCTCACAAGGATGGGCAGCAGTCAGTTCAGCTTGGTCGAGCTTGGATGAGCCTTGGAAGCTACTGTTAGCCCATGGAAATACATGTAAAAGTTTGTATAAGGTATTTGGTCTCCCATACCTACCCTTGAAGTAAATTTCTTATTTATATGTGGTATGTGATGTGATCGGATTTCACCACTGACTGTGAGAGACCCTTCATGAAAAGTATTACTTTATTAAACTGATTAAACTACCAAATTAATTAAATTAAATTGTTTAATTAGGTATCTTACCTTTTATATAGAGAAAAGTGTCAATGGACACTTTTTTCCTTGGGAAGAGGATCATTCCTCGACTGTTGTAGGATGTGACTTTACAATTGACCATTTCCTTAGATTGAATTAGACCCCAATAGGGACCCTTAAATTGGGAATGGGTGAGGGAGACCTACTACACCAAGACTTAGGTGATATCATGGACTTCTTTAAGATTTTGGTTCTTGAACTAGTATGGTTTTCTTTGGGGTATTTTATGAAATGAATACCAACCTCCTAACTTCATAAGTCCTTAAGGGCCAGGATATGTTAGAGGGTGCATCTTGAGGGAATTATTCCTATTTTGATGGGCTTATCCATGATCCAGGACTTGCAGGGGACCCTGAGAAGGGTTCCCAGGTAATGTTAATACATTGGTAAGGAAGTTTTGGAAATGGGTAGTGATGAACAAGGGTTTTTCTCTAGATTATGGTTTGAAAAACATAGCCACTAAGGCCAATGACATAGTAGTATGGGTTTGGGAATTCATCTAACCCTTCATCTTCAATCCTAGTCTTAAATTATTTAATCATAAAAAATTTAATTGACTACACTTAGATTATAATAATGAGATGGTAGTGCTTGAGGGGTGTATAGCCCTCAACCCATTGTATAATATGGTTTCTTGTAACTCCTTGGACCAGAATTTACTAATTACCATAGAAGTTGGACTTTCCCAATCCCTAATTATAATTAAGAGATATATATGTACATGTTAATATCAAAATACATATTTATATATGTATATAAGTATATAGGGAGACATATTAATATATCAAGTTGGATGCATGATAGACCAATACTAACTCTTAATCAACTAAATTAGTCATTTAATTGTAACACAATGCTTGAATTAAAGGTAATTAATGGTTGAATTAAAGGTAATTAATGCCTGCAATACCTTGGATTCCTAGTGATTTTAGGGTCCAAGATTTGATGCTACCTTTACCAAAATGCCTAATATTTTGGGATTCCTCCCTGCATTTCTAGGATCACTGATACTGATTGTAGTATCAAAATAATGATATAGATTCTCAACATACAAGAGAGGGGTGAATTGTATACTTTAAAAATTCCTTTGGAACCTTTAAAGTTGGTTAAAACCTTCTATATTTAACAAAGTTAAACAAGGTAAATTCACAAGACCTCTAAGTTCTACAAACATGCTTGATTCCAGAAATGTAGTTCCGAAAATGAAATTTCAGAAATGTGGTTCTAGAAATGAAACTTAAGAAAAGTTTACAATGAAAAAGATTATACCTTAAAGAATATAGAATCCCACTAATCCTAGTATACATGTACAAGAAATTATAAGATAGTTATGATTTCTTTATCAATCAAAATAAAGTGGAAAACAAACTTGAAACAATGCAAGTAACAAGTATGAAATCTTTTAACCCAAAGAGTAGGGTATCCAACAACCTTGGATAAAGGTCCCTTGATTTATACTTTCAAGAAATTCTATCTTACCCACACCAGGATAAGCCCTCGATATGAATATCGGAGTCTATCTTTTTATCCCTGCAATCCCTCTAACTTCAAGGTAGTTAGAACCTCTATCTTCTTATCCCCGAAAGCCCTCGATTGTACTCAGCAACATTCTGATTTGCACGAAGAAATTCTGAACAAGATATTCAGTACGCACAAAGCATGAAAGCCTCTCTCTCTAGAAATCACTTCAATATTATGTAATCTCTAAATTCATAGAATAGTTCATCAGTTTCATCAGTTGTGAGCTCGTTCAAATGAGCTTCTATTTATAGGCACATCTTCAACGGTCAGCTCCCTCCTCTAACAGTCAAATTTATCCTTGAATCTCGGAAGGACTTGTATACGTGTCACTCAAACAACAGTTAGTAAATAACATAATTCACGAAAAAAATTTATTCCTATAAAAAAGGTAAGAAAAATAAGGTTACTTAATCAAATCTAAATTTCTAGAGTTTAAAGTTCGGAGTCTAAAAACATTCATATTTTATATTTCTTGAATATTAGGATTCTGTTTATTGAGGAATTCCGAGTTAGAATTCTATAGACTTCGGAGTCTGAATTCTGAGGAACTCAGAACCTGAATTCTGAGGAATTCGGAACCTGAATTCTGATGAATTCAGAACCTGAATTCTAAGGAATTCGGAACTTGTATTCTAAGGAATTCGGAACCTGAATTCTAAGGAATTCAGAACCTGAATTCTAAGAAATTAAGAATCGAAATTATAAGGAATTCAGAGTCTGGATTCTACGGAATTTGGAGTCTGAATTTCAAAGAATTCGGAGTCTGAATTTCAGAGAATTCAGAGTCTTAATTTCAAAGAATTTGGAGTTTGGATTTCAGAGAATTCAGAGTCTGAATTTCAGAGAGTTCAAAACCTGAATTCAGATCCTGAAAAAAGAATACTCTATATCTAAATATTTATAGAATTTTGAGGTTTCATATGTGAAACTGAATTTTATAATTATGAATAAAAAGAGTTATATTTAGAGTAACTAAAATATGAACAATGAAAACATGGTAAGGATAAATTTTCCTTGGGGAAGGAAAATTCTCCTTATTAAGGAAAAACTTAGCGAAAATGAAATTTGCCTTAAGATTGGGTGTTTGTGATTTTCAAAACATGAAGGAATGGAAAAGTCATAAGAAACCCTTATTGACTTTACAATCTCCCCCAATCATGAAGGAATGAAAAATTCATAAGGAAACCTTATTGACTCAACAATCACCCCCTTTTTGGAAAGCACAAACATCCTTACAAAAAAATTATAAGGAATTAGAAATTTTATTGACTTGTAAATAAAAACTTATATCCCTTTAATTATGGATTAAAGTGAAAATGACTAACTCCCCTTTAGGATTTGGAATCACTAAGGATCGTATTCTTGATTTCCTGAATGAGATTTTGAATTTTTTTCATACGAAAATATTCATAAAGAAAACTCCCCCTTAGATGAACTCCCCCTTACTTAGGGAAACTTCTTCTTTACTTAGTATTATTTTTGACATTCCTTTCTCCCCCTTTGTGATTTTCAAAAAGAAATATAGGGAATGGAAAGGAAATTTGGTGCCTGAAAGATTATTACTAAACAACAAATACACAAGAAGTGAAACAATAATTTCATTAGGATCGAAATATTTTGTACAATAAGGAAATACAACAAAATATCAGATGTGAAATGAAATTATCCTTCTTTCTCCTTTGGCATCAGATTCTTTACTGTGGTTTTGAGCTTCTTGAGTTCCTTGTGATCCTCCTCTGCACGTTTGAGAAGCTAATTCTGATCTTCTATTTTCTTCTATAAGGCTTTGATTTTTTATTCTTGAGACTTAAGAATATCACCCTAAGCCTTCAAGTCTTCTTCTTGCTTAACAATATTTTCTTCTATCTCAATTCTGAGACCTCTTTCTCACTTCCAACTTCGAGCAACTGAATATAATTTCTCATTCAGATCTTTCACTTCTTGCTTCTGAGTATTTTCTTCAAAAGATAGATTTTCTTCAAAAGACTTGGTGAGATCTTTGAACTTACTATCTTCAATTTAAAATTCATCCTTGACATTATCTTTAAACTCATTAAGAATTCTCATGTCTTCCACAATTTTCTTTGGCCATCTAGTCATCTTCTTGCAAGATCTTTTGTGGGCTTTGTAGTTTATGAAAAAAGTTTTGAAATCAGCCTCAAGTTTGACACATTTATCCATCACCATGGATACTGAATCCGATTTTTTATTTAAGGTATGTTGAAGCATCTGGAATCTAGAGTCTATACTTGAAAATAGAGGGATAGTTCCAACAATCTTTTTCAAAGACTGGACTAAAAAATCATTTCCAAGAGAGGAATATTCCGAATCAAAGATTTTGTTTGGTGAGGATTCTTTTTCTATATCAACAGCTTTCCTATACAATGAAGAACCCACTTCTTTCTTATTCACCACTGCTCTTCTAGGTGTATCAAAAACCACCTGTTTTCCCTTATCATCTTTTGGAATGACTTCTTCTTTATTGGTTGATTCGTGTTCACTATCAAATAGTTACACAATTTTATCTTCATCTACATCTTCCTTCTGAGCTCCTGCCTTAGCATCCTCTGGATGAATGAAATCATGGTTGGAGCTTTCTTCTTCAGACACTTTGTTCAATTCTTCTCCACTTTTCTCATCTTTCCCTAGGGTAGCAAGTTTTTAAGACTCAACTTCAGAGGTTCGGAATGATAATTTTTCAGGACTTTCTTTCTCATGAAAATATTCAACTTACTTTATCAAGTATTCGGTATCACCAGTGCCTTCTTCTTTTTCTTCTACATGTTGTTCTTGGAATTTTTCTAGAATCACAAACTTCTTTCATGGATTCTCTAGTAAAGGTTCTATGAGAAAGGATTTTGGTACTAGAATATTCTCAGATGATTTCTCACTAGCCTTCAGAAGTGATTGGACAATCTCTACCTTAGACAAATTTTTCTTCTGCTTCTTCTCTTTCTCTTGCTTCTCAAGTTCTTCAGCTGCCTTTTCCTTCAAAGATTTTGCCTCAGCAGGGTCCAAGCCAAACTTAGGATCCCCTTCTTTATAATTTTTCTTATCTTCTCTCCACTTTGCTAATACTTCATCAGGATAATCTTTTTGTTTCTTTGGCTTCAGGGGTGCTGACTGAATTTCCTTAGCCGCTGGGGATTTTGCCTTCTCTTCTACTTCTTTCACCTTTCTCTTCCTTCCACACTTTTTAGAGATTTCATCCACCTCATGTTTCTTTGAAAGAGTTTCAAATTCCTCTTCAGGAAAATCATATAATTATTCAGATTCTTTGAAAAACCAATTTTCATCCTTCTCAAAGTATCATCACTCAACAACATGACTTTACAATTCCTTGACTTATAAATGCAAGGTGTTTTAAAGGATTTTAAACACTGAACAATCATCTTTGACAGAATGGATGGATATATTATAATTTGAGATTTCAAATTTCCATTCTTGATATTCTCAATTGTAATCAGAATGTACTTAACCAAATTTACCTTCCTTAGATTCACCAAGAAATCCAAAATATAGATATCACTCTTCTTTAGAGTATCCTTATCACCTTTTCTTGGAATAATTAATCCTTAAACCCACAATTCAAGAATCCGAAAGTTTGTAGATAAGTGAATAATCTTCGGAGTCTTTACTTCTGAAAGATCAAGACAAGCCATGGCTTTTTCCTTAGTAAAACTTCCTTGAACATCAGTTAGCTTGTGAGTACAGAACTCAGCTTCCCCTTCATAAGGAATACTAACCAAGATTGCATCCTTGGTGTAAGAAAGTGAATATGTCTTTCCATAACACTTGAAAGAAAACTTACTCCTGCCTTCTTCCTTAAAGAAAATTACTAAATCATAGAACTATACTAATAACTCCGGATATACCAAATCCTGAGATTTTGGTTTTGAAATATATACACCCCCCCAGCCAATGAGTTTGATATTCTTGGAAATGATAGAGTCATATTTGGCATAAAACTTTGGATCAAATAACCTTTCTCTGCATATCTATCATTCAAAGATTGGATTGACAGTCGACATTTCTTTCTGGGAAGAGACTTCGGCAGACATTCAGAAGTAAGAAAGATCTAAGAAGTTCAGAATGGGATTATGTAGGAAGGTTAGAGCTTCAGCACATGAAGGCTTGAGTTCAATGTGGGACAACCATATGGGGGTTACTTTATATAGGCAATTGGGGCGACGGTTCATCTCCCATGATTAATCCAATGGTTGAAAGCTTCTTGAGAAGATCTGATGGTTGAGATGATAGCTGAAGAAGGATTTTGATTGAATCTGATCTTTTGAGGTTTTTTTTAAGAAAAAAAAATATTCATATTTAAGGAAAAGTGAATCCAAAAAATTTAAAACAAAATAAAAATACCAACAGGTAAAAGATGATTACGAAAATTTAGAAAAGGAAACATACCTTTCGGATTGCTAGGAAGATTATTCGTAATGAGGAAAATTCTTCTTGAAGAACATTAGATTCCGAATATTTTGATTATAAAAACTTTGACTATGAACAATCTAGCTACGATAATTTTCATTACAAAAATTTTCATTACGGAAAAAAAATTAACTACTAAAAATTTCATTACAAAAATTTTGAACTACAAAAATATTCATTACGAAAATTTAACTACAAAATAAAATTATTACAAAAAATTTTAAACCAAAAAAAAAATAGACTGAGAAAAATTTAGACTATGAAAACTTTTAGACTATGAAAAAATTTTAGACTACGAAAAAATTTTAGACTACGAAAAATATTTAGACTACGAAAAATTTTATACTATGAAAAAAAAATTGACTAAAAAATTTTTAGACTGCAAAAATTTTGAAAATATAACAAACAAATGTACTCCCCCTATGAAAAAGAGTTCCTTACTGTAAGGATATTGGTTTCAATAGGAAGTTAACATGGAAGATTACCTTAAGTTTATCATTCCTAACTTCTGTTTAATGTATTCAAATCTATCTGATGGTAAAGATTTTCTGAAAATATCAGCAAGTTGATCTTGTGTTCCAATAAATTGAAGAATGATATCTTCTTTTTGTGTGTGATCCCTAAGAAATTGATGCCTAATATCTATGTGTTTTGAACGAGAGTGGTGTTCAGGGTTTTTACATAGGGCAATGGCACTAGTATTATCACACACTATTTGTGTTTTGGTAAAACTCATACCATAGTCTGTGAGTGTGTGTTGCATCCACAACACTTGAGCACAATAACTTCTAACTACTACATATTCAGATTCAGCAGTGGAAAGTTCTACTGAGTGTTGTTTTTTGCATGACCAAGAAACCAATGAATATCCTAAGAAATGACAAGTTTCGAATGTACTTTTCCTATCAATTCTACATCCACCAAAGTCAGAATCTGAAAAAAAAAATAAAACAAAATCATTTCTAGAAGTATAAAAGAGTCCTAGATCCATGGTTCCCTTTAAGTAGAAAAAAATCTTTTTCACTGCCTTTAAATGATATTCCTTAGGATTGGATTTATATCTTGCACATAAGCATACTGAAAACATTAAGTCTGGATGAATAGCTATCAAGTAAAGTAGACTTCCTATCATACCTCTAAAAGATATTTGATCTACTGGTTTCCCAGCTTCATCAAGATCGAGTGAATTTGAGGTACCAATGGGAGTACTTATACTCTTAGTGTTGTCATATCCATACTTTTTAATAATATCGTTAATATAATTATGTTGGGATATATAGATTCCTTCTAGTTTTTGAGTAATTTGAAAACCAAGGAAAAATGTTAACTCACTCATCATACTCATTTCAAACTCAGATTTCATTAGATCTGCAAAGGAATCAGTTAAAGATTACTGAGTTGAACCAAATATAATTTCATCAACATAAATTTGAACAATCAAAACATTTTTCTTATCTTTATTTATAAAAAGGGTTGGGTCAGCATTTCCCTTAACATAATTATTTTTTAAGTAAAAATCTTGTAATTCTATCATACCAGGCTCGAGGGGCTTGTTTGAGTCCATACAAAGCTTTGGTAAGTTTGAAAACATGTCCAGGATGGTTTATATCTTCAAAACCAGGAGTTTTTTCAACAAAAACTTCCTCTTGAACATAACCATTAAGGAAAGCACATTTCACATCCATTTGAAAATTTTTGAAATTGAAGAATGCTGCAAAGGCTAGTAGAATATGAATAGATTCAAGTCTAGCTACTGGAGCATAGGTTTCTTCATAGTCTATTCCTTCTTGTTGATTATAGCCTTTAGCAACCAATCTAGCTTTATTTCTTACTATGATTCCATTTTCATCACACTTATTTATGAAGACATATTTTACTCTAATAACAGAAGTTTCCTTAGGTCTTTCAACCAAGGTCCATATTTTATTCCTTTCGAATTCATTTAGCTCATCTTGCATAGCTTTTATCCAATAATCATCACCTAAAGCTTCATTAATGATTTTTGGTTATAATTGAGAAAGGAATTATAAATGTTCTACTTCATTTCTTAAGTAACTTCTAGTCCTTACAGGTTGATTTACATCACTAATGATACTATCACTGGGATGATTCTTAAGAAACAACTAATTTGGGTTTTGTAAAACCAGTTCATCAACATAGGGTAGGAAGTCTTCTGGGGTAAATGTTTCAGAAATACCTTCTTGAACATTTTCCTTATCATAAGAATCTTCTATCAAGGGTTGATAATCATTTTTTGAAAATACATCTGAAGATATAGGTTGAGGATGTTTAAAAACAAAAGTATCAGTTTCATCAAATTTGACATGTACTATTTATTCAACAGTACAAGTGTTTTTATTAAAAACTCTATAAGCCTTAGAAGTTTTTTAGTAGCCTAAGAAAATTCTTTCATCATATTTTGGTGTGAATTTGTGTAGATTATCTTTAGTATTTATAATGAATACCTTACAACCAAAAAACTTGAAGTAGGAAATTCTAGGTTTTCTACCATTCCATAACTCATAAGGATTTTTATTAAGAAAAGGTCTAATCAAAACACGATTTATAGTATAACAAGTAGTACTTAGAGATTCAGCCCAAAAATGTTTGGATGTTGAATATTCACTCAACATGGTTGTTGTTATCTCTTGAAGAATTTTATTTCTTCTTTCAACAACACCATTTTGTTGAGGTGTTCTTGGTGCTGAGATGTTATGAGTAATTCCTTTTCTACTACAAAAAGTTTCAAAATTAGAATTTTGAAATTCACCTCCATGATCATTATGAATAGTTATCAAAGGAAGTTTTTTTTCATTTTTAACTTGGGCTCTAAAATTTTTGAAATAACAAAAAGCTTCATATTTCTTTACTAGAAAATAGACCCATGTAAATCTAGTGTAATCATCAACTAAAACAAATACATAATATTTGCCTCCAATGCTTCCAGTTTGTGTTGGACTAAAAAGATCTATATGTACAAACTGTAATGCATCAGTAGTTGAGACTTCACCTATTGATTTAAAACTTGATTTATGTTGCTTTATGTATTGACAAGGATCGTAAACTTTTGAAGAATCAAATCTAAGCTCCGGTAGATCCTTAACTAGTCTTTTCTTAGAGAGTTTTCATAGGTTCCTAAGGTTATAGTGTCCTAACCTTCTATTCCATAACCAATAATGATCTTCCATTTCACTAAGACAAGGTAGATCTTGGCTTTTAAGGTCTTCTAATTTTAGTGTGTAAACATTCTCTTGCCTATTGGAAGAAAGAATAAACTCTTCCTTGGAATTGTGTACTAAGCACTTGTCATTCCTAAAATTTACAAGGTAACCTTCATCACATAATTGACTTATGCTAATGAGGTTGTGCTTAAGACCCTTAACAAATAAAAAATTTGAGATCAAAGTTTTTCCAAGAAGAACAATGTTACCTATACCAATAATTTATCCCTTAGCATTATCTCCGAAAGTTACTTTTCCACCTTTCATCTTGATAATATTTTCAAAGAATTTTTTGTTACCAGTCATGTTCCAGGAAAATTCACTATCCATGTACCATGTATTGTTGTTGGTATTATCCTTATTTTCCTTAAAATAAAAGTGTTAGACTTTCAGAACCCAAACTTTCTAGGATCCGGAAACTTTAGAAAGAAAAATTTTAGGAATCCACATTTTCTTAGAAAAATAATATTTTTGAAAACCTAGAGACTGAATTTTTTTTAAGGAACAATGTTTTTCCCAATTCCCACCATTCTGAAACTTAGTGTAGAATGGAGCACTTTGAGGAACAAAATAATTATTACTAAAAATAGGTTTTGAACTAGTATAACCAAAACCAGAATTATTCCTTTGAGGTCAAATTTGAGAATACATTTTGTCAAAATTTTCTTTACCTAAGGTAAAGTTTGACAAGCACTTACTCAAAAAAAATATTTCTAAATTCAGCCTAATAAATAAGTTCCTATCTTCAAAAACATTATTTTTAGCACTAGAGTTAGGCTTGAAAACATTTTTCTTGGAAATAACTTTTTCTAGATCCTTAGAAATTTTATCCTTCTTAGAATTAACTTCCTAAAGATTTTTCGAAATACTTTCAAAATCAAGGGTTTTCTTATCAATATATTTAGAAAGATCTGATATTTCCTTAGTAATAATAGAAATTTTAGAATTTTCCTTATCAATCTTTTTATCAACTTTAGAATTTTAATTCTCAAGAAGCTTAGTAAACCTAGAAACTTTTTCATAGGTAGGTAAAGTATTATCCTCATCAGAAGAAGATTCTTCATTTGAAGATTCATAATATTTACTATCACTATAATTAGATTTCAAGGATACATTGGTTATAGATTCAGCATTTTGTACCTTTTCCATTAAACAATGATTTTCAATAGGTAACTTGGCAAGTAAACCAAGATTCTTCTGTCCAGAATATTCATAATATGAGGATTCATCAGAAGAGTCTCCACCACTGGCACTCCAGGTGTCATTAGCTTTCAAAACTTTTTTAGCTTTAGCCTTATAGTACTTCTTTCTATTCTTCTCAGAATGCTTTTCCTTTCTATCTTTTCTTTTAAGCATAGGACAATCTGGTCTTATATGCCCTACTCTCTTGCATTCATAACAAGTGACTTAATAGTGTTTCTTATTCTTTTATTCTTTCTTATTATATCAATACTGAAATTCTTTCTTCCCAAATATCTTGTTCATCCTTTGAGCAATATTATCCAGTTCATTCTCAGAATGTTCACTTTCACTTGATTCAGATAAAAAAGTGACCTTCTTCAATTTAGATCTTGTAACTCTCTTAGGATTCTTGGATTTCATAAGATTAGAAGTAGTTTTAAAAGCAACACTATTATTCTAATCCTTCTTCTTAACATTATCATCATCTCTCTTCATTCTAGTCTCATGTTGAAGAAGAGTTCTAAAAAGCTCATCAAGAGTAATCTATGAGACTTTCCTATTCTTATCAATAGTTGTTCTCTTTGATTCCAACTCATTAGGCATGATGTTTATAATCTTGTCCACAAGTGCCTCATTATGCAAACATTTTTCACCCATATATTGTAAGCTATTGACAATAGTCATGAATCTCTGTTGTACCTTACATATAGGTTCTCCATAAGGAAATCAAAAACCATGGTACTCGGCTCTAAGCATACCTCTTCTAGTTTCAATAACTTTAGAAGTTCCAAAATGAGTTACTTCAAGTTTCTTCCAAATACAATTTGCAACTTCACAAGAATAAATCTGGCTATATATATTTTGGGTCATGGAACACAACAAAGTATTGTGTACATTATAGTTTACTTGATATTTTGACTTATCTTGATTAGTAAAAGTTTTAACTTCCTTATCAGGACTCTTGTAATCTCCAGTAAGAATAACAAAGTTTTCTACTCTAGTATTAATGAAAAAAGTATTTATATGATCTATCCAACATTCATAATCATTCCCATCAAATATAGGTGGTCTGGTAGGATTAAAATTTTCAATTGAACCAACATTCATTCCTCTCATCTCAAGGAAAAAATCTTTCCACACAAACTAGTTAGTAATAAAAGTTTGTAAACAAGGATGAAAATATCCTAAGCAATGAAAATATAGAACAATGAAAACTTAAGAAAGAAAACTTATATGTGAATATAAGTATTTCAAAAACCTCCCTTTGATACCAATTTTAGGATCACTGATACTGATTTTAGTATCAGAATAATGATATAGATGTTCAATATACAAGAGGGGGTGAATTGTATACTTTAAAAATTCCTTTGGAACCTTTAAAGTTGGTTAAAACCTTCTATGTTTAACAAAGTTAAACAAGGTAAATTCACAAGACCTCTAAGTTCTACAAACTTTATTAATTCCAGAAATGTAGTTCTGAAAATGAAATTTTGGAAATGTGGTTCTGGAAATGAAACTTAAGATATGTTTACAATGAAAAAGATTCGACCTTAAAGCATATAGAATCTCACTAATCAGAGTATACATGTACAAGAAAGTATAATATAGTTATACTTTCCTTATCAATCAAAATACAGTGGAAAACAAACTTGAAAAAATATAAATAACAAGTATGAAATATTTTAACCTAAAGAGTAGGGTATCCAACAACCTTGGATAAAGGTCCCTTGAATTATACTTTCAAGAAAGTTTGTCTTACCCAAACTAGGGTAAGCCCTCGATATGAATATCAGATTCTGTCTTTCTATCCCCGCAAGACCTCAAACTTCAAGGTAGTTGGCACCTCTGTATTCCTATCCCCAGAAGCCCTCGAATGTACTCAGCAACATTCGGAGTCACACAAAGCAATTCTGAACAAGATGTTCAGTACGCATAAATCATGAAAGTCTCTCTCTAGAAATCACTTCAACAGTACTTAATCACTAGATTCGTAGAATAATTCATCAGTTTCATCAGTTGTGAGATTTCTCATATGAGCTCTTATTTATAGGCACATCTTCAATGGTCGGCTCCCTCCTCCAACGGTCATATTTTTCCTTGAATCTTGAAATGACCTGTATACGTGTCACTCAAACAATGGTTAGTAAATAATAGAATGCACGACATTGTTTTATTCCTATAAAAAAGGTAATAAAAATAAGGTTTCTTAATCAAATCTAAATTTTTGGAGTATAAATTTCGGAGTCTAAAAACATTCAGATTCTATGTTGTTTGAATATTCAGAATATGTTTTACAAGGAATTCGGAGTCAGAATTCTATAGACTTCGGAGTCTGAATTATGAGGAATTTGAAACCTGAATTCTAAGGAATTTGGAACCTGAATTCTGAGGAATTTGGAACCTGAATTCTGAGGAATTTGGAACCTGAATTCTGAGGAATTCGGAACTTGAATTCTGAGGAATTCAGAACCTGAATTCTGAGGAATCCAGAACTTGAATTCTGAGGAATATGGAACCTGAATTATGAGGAATTCGGAACCTGAATTCTAAGAAATTTGGAACCTGAGTTCTAAGAAATTTGGAACCTGAATTCTAAGGAATTCGGAGTTTGAATTCTAAGGAATTCAGAGTCTAAATTTCATAGAATTCGGAGTCTGAATTTCAGAGAATTCATTGTCTGAATTTCAGAGAATTTGGAGTCTGAATTTCAAAGAATTCAGAGTCTAGATTTCAGAGAATTCAGAACCTGAATTCGGATCTTGAAAATAGAATACTATATATCTAAATATTTATAGTATTACGAGGTTTCATATGTGAAACCGAATTTTATAATTAGTAATAAAAATAGTTAGATTTAGATCAACTAAAATATGAACAATAAAAACATGGTAAAGATAAATTTTCCTTGGGGAAGGAAAATTTTCTTTATTAAGGAAAAACTTAGGGAAAATGAAATTTTCCTTAAGATAGGCTGTTTGTGATTTTCAAAACATGAAGGGATGGAAAATTCATAAGGAAACCTTATTGAATTAACAATCACTCCCAATCATGAAGGAATGGAAAATTCATAAGGAAACCTTATTGACTCAATATCATTGGGAACACATGGGAGGTTTTTAAGTGCATATCATAAACCTCTCTTAGTTATCCTATCACCTAGGATTATTATCTTTATAGGATCCATGTGATGTCATAGGTTTTCATGTAGCATCATTTCCTCCTAGGAATTGGATGATGGAGACATCCTTGAGGCTGGTGATGATCACCTCAATTGATTCTTAGGATACTTATAGCGACCTGATCCTTTTATATAAAACATTTCATGATTTTAATCATAATTAATAATCAGAGTACAAGCCAAGGATTGTTAAGTCTAGTGTCTTGGAAGACTAGGTACATATAACATAAAACATGGGGCTAAAACAAAACTTCTTTATTTAATCTCCATAATGATCTCCTAACTTCCATTGAGCCCTTATATCTTCCTAGGGTACCCTAGGGAACACATGAATAAAGGGATGAGCTAAAAATGCCCAGCAAGGGAATGAACATAAGGATACATCTCAAGCACATGAGTTAAGACGCACGACATAATGATATCCAAAGCATAAAACTTATGAAATAATTTAATATAATCATGGGATTATATAAACATGGAATAATATAAATGTGGCAGAATCATAAATCATAACTTTAGTACGGGTCAAGGCTAACTGCCAATCCTGTTTCCCATTTTAGTACAGGTCAAGGCTAACTGCCCATCCCGTTTCACGTCTCATTAGACTCAACTTTACCAAATGAATTGGAGAGCTATCTAGGCACACTTGTCTCAACATTTTCATCAATATTCTTGACCCATAAATATTCTTACCACATATACAATCATATATAATCAACCATACAGAAACATAAGGGGACCCATAGAAAGAATTGGGTACCACAATCATGACATAAATCATAACCAATGGTCTTATCATGAAAGTGTCCATGTAAGGAAAGAATTAGAAAATACATGGATGTTAATAGGGTAAAATAGGCATATAACATGGTAAGTTGTGTCAAACATAAGTGAAAACATATGAGAAATGTATTTTAGAAACATTAGCATTAAAACATTTTTATGTGGTTTTAAGGAAAATACTATAGAGCTTTTAAAATAGTAGAGAAGACATTCTTTTATATAAAAACATAATTGAACCAAGAAGGTTTTTAGAATAAAAATACTAAATTTACAAACACAATGGTGTCTTAAAACAGAAGATAGAGTGCACTTGAAATTGGGTAAAAGTTCAGGAAGTTCCTTTAAAACGAGTGTGCTTATTGTGAAGTATCGAGGAGAGATTCGCTTAAAAGCATGTATATCCCCGAAAGAGAATGATAGATGGATCTTTGAACATGAGTTTGGAGAATATAAACAGAATTTTTAAGTTCTTCATAAAAATAAAAGACAACTATATTTTGGTAAAAAGAAAGATAGAGCAACCCAAAGGAATAAAGGAAGTTCGGGTAGAATCCATTATGGTTTATCAGCATGGTATCGGGTGTAACTAAGAGGGATTGATGAGAGAGATAAGGGGTTTCTCATCACTTATAAAACATTAGGGAATTATGGTGAAGGTTTATAAACATACCCAATCACTTGGTATTACACAAAAAGTCATAGCATAGAGAACAATCTTGATTAAGAGTGAAAAGGGGAGGATCTCTTACCTTAAATCCATTGGTGTTCTCCACTTGTTAATAACGACCTTAATAAAAAAATTAGGCTTATTAATTAATAATTCCAGAACATATTCTATATTAAATTTATTTATTATAACCCTTTTTAGTTCATTCAAATCTTTTTTTATTAGTTACAAGGTTCAATTTCATTGTTCGGGCTCGTTTGTTTACTTTGCTTTAAAAGATCGGTTCACTTATATTCAAGTTTGGGTTATATGAAAGATGAAAGTGGTTGTCCAGAATTTAAGTTATATTCTTTACTTAATATCCAGGAGATTACATGGTTTTAATTTTAATTAAGTTACTTATAGTGAAGTAGAATTATTATATATATATAATCATAGTGATAACCATTTTTGTTAATCGGTGGATTTGATTACAAAGAAAGTGTTTTTCTTTATAACTTAATTCCATTTGTACAAAATGATTAAAGAACCAAAAATAGGATATATTACATATATAATAATCTGGTTCAACCATAATAAAAATGGTTTTATGACCATAATTAAAGATAATAATAGAAATTGATAAATCGTTGCCCTTGAATGTGCTAAATTAGCACATCTCAGACTGTGCTTTCATTTCTTTCAAATAAAAGAGTGGGGAAAGGAGATAAGATGATGAAATATAAAAATATAATGAATAAATTCTAGTACATGTGTGTTACTGGATTTATCATACTATTATGGTGAAGGGAGGTGAGGAAATAAATAAAAAGAAAAGAACTTAAAAGAAAAGAAAAAATTGGGAAGAGGAATTTACCTCTTGAGACTTCCTCCTTTGAGAACCTCTTAAGGGGATAGGTTTTAGTATTTTGAGGAGGATGATAGATTTTGGACGTGGGGGAGGACATTGGGGAGAGATTTTGGTATAATAATGGAAAGTCACAAGGCTTGAGAGGAATGGAGAGAAGAGGTATTGAAGGGGGGTTTATAGTGGAGGAGAGGAGGGATTTCATAATATTATAATCATTAATTTCTTATTTCTTCCCAAGACAAGGAATAGTAAGTATCCCATGACCAAGAATAGTGATTTTATCATGTGATCTCGAACCAAGTGGTATTACATCAGTAGAACATCATCGATGACTCAATTAATCCATTATTTAGCATTTATTGTGAATTATCGGATTCTAATATTCATCAAAAATTCAATTATTTCATAAAAATCCAAAAAAATCACCCTAACCATTTTCCGACATTTAGAATCCAAAAATGAAGTCTATTTTTCAAGAATAATTTTCTAAATATGATTATTTTAATATTTAATTAATATAATAATTTATTATCAAAACCAGTTTTAAAACATTCATTAACTTATTCTAAAATATAGGTATATGGTACTTCCAACTTGAATATTATTTTTATACTATCATAGGTGAGGTTACTATCCATTTGGGTATATCACTATTCATAAGGGTATGTTACTATTCATTAGGGTAGGTTACTATTCGCCAAAAATTAAGTTTTCCTTATCGGACTCCAAATAACTTACTGATTACAACCGTGTATGCCGTATTTTCGAAATTGCAAACACAAAAGTGAAAAACTTATGTTTAAAGGTCACTTATCACTTAGTAGTTCATTATGTTGTGTTTTCATGTGATTTTATGACATACTTATGAGAAGTGAATTTCCATTTAAAATCTGTGGGCCGTTACATTCTTACCCCCTTATGAAATTTCGCCCTCGAAATTTCATTTTACAATCTAAGACAAAAATAGGTGTGGGTACTTTTCCTTCATTGCTTCCTTCAATTCTCATGTTACCTCTTCGTACTTATGGTTTCTCCACAGTACCTTGACCAGATGAGTACTCTTGTTGCGTAGAACTTTTTCTCTATGATCCAAGATCTTCACTGGCTTCTGCTCGTAAGAGAGATCATCCTCCAACTGTACCACCTCTGAAGAGAGTACATGTGAAGGATCTGGTATGTACTTCCTTAAGAGGGATACATGAAAGACATCATGTACTTTCAACATGGTATGTGGAAGTTCCAGTCAATGGGCCACAACTCCGACTCGATCAAGTATCTCGAAGGGGCCGATGTACCTAGGACTTAACTTCCCTTTCTTCCCAAACCTCATGACCTTATTCCATGGGGATATACGTAGAAATACCATGTATCCAACTTTGAACTCAAGGTCTCATTGACGGTTATCTACATAACTCTTTTGTCAACTTTGGGCTGCCTTGATATGCTACTGAATGGTTTTCACCTTCTCCACCATTTCTTCGACCATTTCAGATCCTAGCAGCTTACGCTCACCGACTTCATCCCAACATGTCGGTGTTCTGTAGCTTTTCCCATAAAGGGATTCATATGGTTCCATTCAAATGCTCAAGTGGAAACTATTGTTGTAGGAGAACTCAACTAATGGGAGATCCTGATCCCATCCACCTTTGAATTCTAGAGAGCAGGCTCTAAGCATATCTTCAAGCATCTGAATAGTTCTTTCAGACTGGCCATCAGTTTGGGGGTGATAGGTCGTGCTGGAATTTAATTTAGTACTCAAATAATATTGAAGGCTCCTCCATAATTTAGATGTGAACCTTGGATCACGGTCAGAGACAATTGAGAGTGTAACACCGTGCAGTCTCACCACTTCCTTCACATATATCTTTTCAAGTAGTTCAAGCGAGAGATCTTCCCTAATAGCGATGAAATGGGATGTCTTGGAGATTCGGTCAACCACAACCCATATCGCATTATTTCCCTTTGTCGTCTTTGGGAGACCTATGACAAAGTCCATAGTAACATTTTCCCATTTTCACATAGGTATAGGCAATGGATGCATCATACCTTTGGACTTTTGTCGCTCAGCTTTAACTTGTTGACATACCAAGCACCTTGATATATATTCCACAATCTTCTTCTTCATGTTATCCCACCAGAAGTGTTCTCAGAGATCACGGTACATTTTGGTACTCCCAGGATGGATAGATAAGGTCGAGTTATGTGCATCATTCAATAGATCTTTCTTTATCTCTGGATCCGATGGTACACATAATCGTGTCCCAAATCTTACAACTCCTTCCTTGTCAATTTTGAAATCGGAGGATTTCCCATTTTTAACATCTTCCACCCTTTTCTGAATTTCCACATCCTTTCTTTGATCATCCTTTATTTTCTCCAAGTGGGATGGTTGAGAAATAATTTGAGAAAGGATTGATTATCTTTCTCCCTTAATGATTCTAATGTCCATCCTTTTCAAATCTAAGAAGATCGGATCCTTTTCAATTCTCATCATTGATAAAGATGTAGGATCCTTTCTACTTAGAGCATCTGCCACCTTGTTTGCCTTACCAGGATGATAGTGGATTGAGCAGTCATAATCCTTGATGAGATCTATCCATCTTCATTGGTGCATATTAATATCTTTCTATGTGAATATATATTTGAGACTCTTGTGGTCAGTATATATCTCACATTTTCTCCATAGAGATAATGTCGCCATATTTTCAATGCAAAGATCACAGCCACCAATTCCAGATCATGCATGGGATAGTTTTTCTCATGGATTTTTAGCTTCCTTGAGGCATAGGTTGTCACTTTATCATTTTGCATTATCACACAGCCTAAGCCTTTCTTAGAAGCATCACTATACACCACAAAGAGTTCTACACTTGAAGGGAGTATGAGTACTGGTGCAGTGATAAGCCTCTTTTTCAACTCCTTGAAAGAGTCTTCACATTCCTGTGTCCAGACGAACTTTACTCCCTTTCGTGTCAGCTTCGTCATTGCGTTTGACAATCATGAAAAGTTTTTCATGAATCGTCGATAATACCCAGCTAGACCTAAAAAGTTGCAGATCTCTGTTACAGAAGTTGGCCTCGTCCACTCTTCAATTGCCTTCATCTTGGAAGGGTCCACAGATATCCATTTCCTAGTGATAACATGCCCCAAGAATGATACATCCTCCATCCAGAACTCAAATTTACTGTACTTTGCCTAAAACTTCTCCCTTCTCAAAGTCTTTAACACGGTTTCCAAATGCTCCTCAAGTTCCTCCTTGCTCTTGGAGTATATCAGAATATCATCAATAAAGACCACCACAAATTTTTTGAGGTAATATATAAAGGCTCTATTCATTAAATCCATGAAAATTTTTGGAGCATTAGTGAGTCCGAAGGGCATCACTATGAACTCATAGTGTTCATACCTCGTTCTAAAGGCAGTCTTGGGAATATATTCCTTCATAACCTTTAGTTGGTGATATCCCGACCGAAGTTCCACCTTATAGAAATAACTGGCCCCATGAAGCTGATCGAACAAGTCATCTATCCATGGAAGGGGATACTTGTTCTTTATAGTGATTTTATTGAGCTCATGATAATCAATGCATAGGTGCATTGATCCATCCTTATTCTTGACTAAGAGGACTGGAGCACCCCATGGTGAAGCACTCGGGCATATAAAACCCTTCTCCATATTCTCCTGTAATAGCTTCTTCATCTCTTCTAGCTCTACGGTGGCCATTCTGTAAGGTTTCTTTGAGAATGGTAGAGATCCAGCGATAAGTTCAATTGAGAACTCAACCTCTCGGTCAGGAGGAATACTAGGAAACTCTTCGGGGAATACATCAGTGTAATCCCTCACGATGGGCATGTCTTCAAGAATGATTCTATCCTTTGTCCCAATCATTTGAGCAAGATATGAATTCTCACAAGGAAGTAGTATCTAAACTTGAGACGAAGATTCTAAAGGAGACTCATCTTCTTCCTTACACTTGTAAAGAATTGGAGGATGCTTCGGGATGTGAATAGTGATATCCCTTTCCCGAAAATTGATGTTGGCCTTGTACAAAGATAACCAATCCATGCCCAAGATATCTTCAAACTGCACTAAAGGAATTATGAAAAGATTTGTTGGGAGGTTCAATCCACAAACATTAACCAGGGAGGAGTTATAAACCATAGATGAAATAATTTATCCATTTGTTGTTCTCATAGATAACTTTTCCTCTAAATTTTTAGGTGGTGTTTGAATAGTTTTTAAAGATATGAAAGAATGCGTAGAACCAGAATCAAATAGTACGTTCGCTATTATTGAATGAATAACAAGTGTACCTGTCACCAATCATTTTCCGGCTCCACCTCAGCAGTAGTGATAGCATAATCTCTTCCTTGTTGCCTTGGAGGTTGTTGCTGATTGCCTCCGACAACCCTCGGCTTAGGGAAATTGTTCACATAATTCCCAATCTCCTTGCAGTTATAACACTGCATTGCAGGCTGAGTGTTGATCTGAACCTTCCTTTCTTCTTCAGCATTAGCATGATTTTTCATATCCCTTCGGCAGTTCTTGTCCAGATAACCAAACTTTCTGCATTTGAAGCAATTCTTGGTTCCCTTGAGATAGTCACCAAGATTCATCTTCCCACAATTTTTTCAAAGGGGAAAGTGAGGCTTTTTTCCATCATGGGATTTGTTTGATGAACCACCCATGTTGTTATCCATTTTCCGCTTCTTGTCACTAGGCCCATGAGACCACTAAGAGTCTCCGATCTCCATTTCAACCTTGAGGGCACAATGGAAAATCTCCTCATAGCTATCGGAGTCTTGAATCACCAACACTTTTCATAGAATTGGATTTAGTCTGCTAAAGAAGCGATCCACCTTGCTTTCGATGTTCATGAGAAAGCTAGAGGCGTACCTTGCAAGCCTTTTAAAGTTCGCTTCATACGCCTCGATGGACTCATGTTCCTTCTATTTGAGTACAAGGAACTCTCTTTCCATCTTAAGACGGAGGGTTCAAGGAAAATATTTATTGAAAAACATCCTCTTGAATTCCTCCCATTCTATGGAATCAATTTCCTCTTGGGACTTTGTATTCTTGATCAGTGTCCACCACTGATCATCTTCCCCATCAAAATGATAGAATTCCAGTACAACTTTCTCTTTTTTTGAGCACTAGAGGACAGAGAAAATCTTTTCAGTTGAATTAATTCATTGTTCTGCATGGAGGGGATCAGAATACCTTCTAAATATGGTAGGCCTTTTCCACATGAAGGATTCTACGCAAACTTTCTCTTTCCTTGTAGGAGGGGGACGTTCCACCTTATTCAAGTTATTATTCATAACTCGAGCCAGCTGAGAAAGTAGTGCCATGAAGTTTTGAGCACCCGCTTTCATCACATCAGGCATGTCATTAGGGCAATCATCACATTGCCTATCACATTGGTTGTTGGAACGTGTTCTTCTATTTCCCTCCATTAACTAAGAAAACTAACGTGTAATTAGAGGTCTTGAATACTTAGCTATTGAGCATAAAAAGAAACTTTGAACATAAAAGTATGAACTTATAAAGAAGAAGTATATCCTAACTTGTGGTTCCTTATGTTTATATCTAGGTTATCCTCGATCTATTTCTTAACTTATATTCTTATGGGCTTCTTTTTTTCCCTTAATAACAGTTTGTACTAAGCTCATGAATTTACCGAAGCATATCCCCCGGGAGTGTCGTAACCAAGAGTGCAGCAAGGCTTGTTATCATGAACCAGTTCCCATTCGATTCTAACTCAAAGCAGTGTTTTCAGGTTTTAACCCTAGATACATCTCTTCCAGAGCCACCTCTACCTACCCGTATCCAGATAGGGATGTATTTTCTTGATAAACCACTTACTCTATACTCACCAAAATTTAGAACTGTTTTCTTATAATTAGCTTCATCCTTAAGGTTCTCACTAAGGTGCTCTATTCCTAAACTCCAAAAATAACTAGACCATCCTATGATACCAACTATAGCGACCCGGGCCTTTTACATAAAACATTTCATGATTTTAAGCATAATTAATCATCAGAGTACAAGCCAAGGATCATTAAGTCTAGTTTCTTGGAAGACTAGGTACGTATAACATAAAACATGGGGATAAAAAACACTTCTTTATTTAATCTCCATAATGAGCTCCTAACTTCCTTTGATCCCTTACATCTGCATAGGGTACCCTGGGGAACACATGAACAAAGGGATAAGATAAAAATGCCTAGTAAGGGAATGAACATAAGGATACATCCCAAGCACATGAGTTAAGAGGCATGACATAATGATATTTAAAGCATGAAACTTATTAAATCATTTAATATAAGAATGGGATCATATAAACATGGAATCATATAAATGTGGAAGAATTATAAATCATATCTTTAGTATGGGTAAAGGCTAACCACCAATCTCGTTTCCCATATTAGTACGGGTCAAGGCTAACCGCCAATCCCGTTTCACATCGCATCTCATGAGACTCAACTTTACCCAATGCATTGGAGTGCTATCTGGGCGCACCCAGCTCAAAATTTTCATGAATATTCTTGCCCCATAAATATTCTTACCACATATACAATCATACATAATCAATCATACATAAAAATAAGGGTACCCATGGAAAGAATTGGTTACCACAATAATGACATAAATCATAACCAATGGGCATATCATGAAAGTGTCCATGTAAGTAAAGAATTAGAAAATATGTGGATGTTAATAAGGTAAAATATGCATATAACATGGTAAGTGGTTTCAAACATAAGTGAAAACATATGAGAAATGTATTTTAGAAATATTAGCATTAAAACATTTTTGTGCGGTTTTAAAGAAAATACTATAGAGATTTTAAAATAGTAGAGAAGAAATTATTTTATATAAAACCATAATTGAACCAAGAAGGTTTTCAGAATTAAACTAATGAATTTAAAAATACAATGGTGTCTTAAAATAGAACATATAGTTCACTTTAAATTGGGTAAAAGTTTGGGAAGTTCCTTTAAAACGAGTGTGCTTATTGGGAAGTATCGAGGAGAGATTCACTTAAAATCATGTATATCCCTGAAAGAGAATGAGAGATGGATCTTAGAACCTGAGTTTGGAGAATATAAACAGAATTTTGAATTTCTTCATAAAAATAAAATACAAATATATTTTGGTAAAAAGAAAGATAGAGCAACCTGAAGGAATAAAGGAAGTTCGGGTAGAATCCATTATGGTTTATCGGCATGGTATCGGGTGTAACTAAGAGGGATTGATGAGAGAGATAAAGGGTTTCTTGTCACTTATAAAACATTAGTTCAGTATGGGGAAGGTGTATAAACATACCCCAACACTTGGTATTACACAAAAAGGCATACCATAGAGAACAATCTTGATTAAGAGTGAAAAGGGGAGGATCTCTTACCTTAAATCTGTTGGTGTTCTCCACTTGTTAATAACAACCTGAATAAACAAATTAGGATTATTAATTAATAAGTCCATAACCTATTCTATATTTAATTTATTTATTATAACCCTTTTTAGTTCATTCAAATCATTTTTGATTAGTTACAAGGTTCAATTTCATTGTTCGGGATCATTTGTTTACTTGTCTTTAAAAGATCAGTTCACTTATATTCAAGTTTGGTTTATATGAAAGATGAAAGTGGTTGTATAGAATTGAAGTAATATTATTTAGTTAATATCCAGGAGATTATATGGTTTTAATTTTAATTAGGGTACTTAGAGTGAAGTTGAATTATTATATATATAACCATAGTGATAACCGTTTTTGTTAATCGGTGGATTTGATTACAAAGAAAGTGTTCTGCTTTATAACTTAATTCCATTTGTATAAAAGGATTAAAGAACCAAAAATAGGATATATTACATATATAATAATCTATTTCAACCATAACACAAATGGTTTCATGACCAGAATTAAATATAATAATAGAAATTGGTAAACTGTTGCCCTTGAATATGCTAAATTAGCACATCTCAAATGGTGCTTTCATTTATTTCAAATAAAAGGGTGGGGAAAGGAGAGAAGATAATGAAATATACCACTATCAAGAAGAAATTATAGTACATGTGGGTTACTAGATTTATTATACTATTATGGTGAAGGGAGGTGTGGAGAGAAATAAAAAGAAAATAACTTAAAAGAAAAGAAGAAATTGGGAAGAGGAATTTACCTCTTGAGACTTTCTCCTTTGAGAACCTCTTAAGGAGAGAGGTTTTGGTATTTTGAAGAGTCTGAGAGCTTTTGGACGTGGGGGAGGACCTTGGGGAGATATTTGGGCATAATAATGGCAAGGCACAAGGCTTGAGAGGAATGGAGAGAAGAGGGAGTGAAGGGGGGGTTTTATAGTGGAGGAGACACTACCAGAAAAAATGGCTTTTGCGCCTGCCGAAATGGGCGACCACGATTGGCGGTCGCTACAGAGAGTATTAGCGACCGCCATTGGCGGCCGCTAATGTCGACATAAACTGGGCGGGAATTTTCCCGCCCCCCGCCTTCCCCTTTCGCTGCATTTCCCCCCCCCCCCCCCCGCCTTCCCCCGCCGCTGCAACGCTCCGAACGCCGTGAGACCTCCCCCGCCGCTGCCCTTCCGCCCTTGGTCACCCCCATAACAACCGCGCATCACCTCCCATAGCCTTCCCTTACCCGACGTGAGAACTCCCCCGCCGCCGCCCTGCCACCAAATCCCTCACCGATGCACCTACCTCTCACTCCGGCCACCGTAGATCAGCCATGGCCGGTGACCCGAGCTCGCATCCACCGGTCATCCCTGTGGGTTCATCGCGTCGCACCCACCTACTGTCCCGCAGGTATGAAATCTGGATTTTTTAAAAGGACCAAGAGTGACTGCCATTAGAGATCGTTGTTGGTATTTACCGACGAAGCAACAACGACCGCCAAAAGCGGTCGCAAGGCGGCCGCTACAGCCCTTTAGCGACCGCTTTTGGTGGTCGCTAAAGGTCTTTATTCTAGTAGTGAGAGGAGGGATTTCATAATATTATAATAATTAATTTATTATTCCTTCACAAGACAAGGAATAGTAAGTATTCCATGACCAAGAATAGTGATTTTATCATGTGATCCCAAAACAAGTGGGATTACATCATCAGAACATCATCGATGACTCAATTAATCCATTATTTAGCATTTGTTGTGAATTATCAGATTCTACTATTCATCGAAAATTCAAGTATTTCAGAAAAATCTCAAAAATTCACCTTGACCATTTTTCGATGTGTAGAATCCAAAAATTAAGTCCATTTTTCAAGAATAATTTTCTAAATATAATTATTTTAATATTTAATTAAAATAATAATTTATTATCAAAACCACTTTTAAAACATTCATTAACTTATTCTAAAATATAGGTATATCGTACTTCCAAATTGAATATTATTTTTATACTATCATAGGTGGGGTTACTATTCATTAGGGTATATCACTCTTTATAAGAGTATCTTACTATTAATTAGGGTAGGTTACTATTCACCAAAAATTAATTTTTCCTTATCGGACTCCAAATAACTTACTGATTACAACCGTGTATGCTGGATTTTTGAAATTGCAAACACAGAAGTGAAAAACTTATGTTTAAAGGTCACTTATCACTTAGTAGTTCATTATGTTGTGTTTTCATGTGATTTTATGACATACTTATAAGAATGTAATTTCCATTTAAAAACTTTGGGTCGTTACAATATTCCCTAGGATTGGGTGGATGCACCATTATTTCATTGCCTAGAGCTGTCTAGGAATAGGCTATTGAGCCAATTATTTTTTATGTCGAGTTGTGATATTTTGATAGAAGAGTATTCCTTATATAATACCTAAGGGTTATCCACATTGTAATTCATTCCAATTTCCAATGTATTGATTTCCTTATAGACAAGGACCATATAATCCTGCATTAAACTAGAATAAGGAATTATGAGACATTATATGTCCTCCATTGTATACTCATGGCTTAAGTGGAATTCCCAGGATGCCTATGATCCAACATGATTACTTATTTATATAATGTCTAGATGATACCTAGAATTATATTATATATGTATTAGAGGGAGTATGGGTGATCCTGGGATCTAGGATGAGTATCCTCCTATAGTGACATAACTTTCTTAGATATTTTTCGATGTTGGATGAAGCAGGTACGGTCAGATTAGGGTACCCATCAGGCCCTAAGTATGACTTGGTTACTTCATTTATTTTCTGCATTATATGTAATTAATATTATTATTTCAATTTAGTAGTTCATAGACACATACCCTACTTTTACTATATATGTTTGAGACTATTTTGGTGGTTCCCTAATAAGTGTTATACTCACACCCTACTCAGGTCATCATTAAACTTGGGTACTCAAGAATAATTTCACCTAGTTGCAAGCATAGGTTGTTTGATGCCCAGGACTGATGAAGAAGGATGTCTCTGATGTGTACACGGATCTTGGTATGACATACTTCTTAGAGTGGGTTGTAGATCCTTGTAAATTTATTGTTTATTTATTTACTTTCTATATTTTTAGTCGTCCTAGTGGGTGATTAATGTTGTATTTATGTTATCATTGTTCAGACCTTTACTACATTTCATCCATTATCTCTTATTTATTTTATTTAGAATCCACTTATAGTTTATTTATGATTTATCATGTTTAGTTGAGTCTATTTTTTTTATTACTCTGATGTTAGGACATGGTCTCTCCATGATTACACCCTAGGCCCTCACTGTTAGTCGTTATCCTCTGGTATATGGGGAGGCTTAGGGTCATTTGGTGGCCCAACCCAATTACTTATCATAGTAACTCAAGTGAGGTGTGAAAAGGTAGTATCATAGGGGATACTTTCTTATTGTTCTAGTATTTGGTACTTGGTACGTATAGTTATTGGGAATGTGTTAGAGCCTTTCATGGATATCAGACTGGTGCATCGAGAACACTTGTTCTGGTGATAAGTCTAAGTTATTAGGTATGTGGGATTTTTAATATGGATATGTGAAGTTACAGTTGTGTGTGATTATTTATTTGAGAGATGCACATGTAGTTTGGATTTCATTATTTGTTATAGATTTATGGATTTTATCCCACTGGTTAGAGTCCAGTGATTGATTTTGACTCTTTTTTAGCAAAGTTAAGAGGCATTTGGTCATGAATCATATTTGGTTTCTAGGTTCCACATGTTATAGGATTTCTACTGTATGATTTTTATATTGATGATGAGGCTAATTGTTTAAAGTGTTAACAAAAATCTAAATGATGATTTCTAATATAGGTTCTTGGTGGAATTATACTGAGTTGTAATTCCTTGTTTACATTCTATTATTTAAATCCACATAGACTATGCTGGGATGTGACTTGGCGATGATGGCACTAATACATCTCCTTTTGAACGGGAGGTGCAGTGAACCTTGGTAGTTTGAAATACATAATTATTTATTCAATAGTTATTCTTCTAGGACACTAGGGGTATTTGATTCCTTATAGATGGACTATTAGGATAATAATGTTGACCTAGTTAGCTAATACCCTTCCCATAAACCCTCTATAGGTGTATCCTTTTCAGGTTAAGTTCACTAAAGAGTTGTACCAACCTTCATGGATTTTTCCTATTTAGCTTACTAAAATATTTTACTTAACTGGACTTTGTTTATGGTCATCTATTTGGATTTTTGAGTGCGATGCTGATAGGTACCTATACTTTTAGTAAACTAGAACCTTGAAATAATATTACCATATATGGATGCCCGATAAGGATCGGTTCGTTATTTTTTCTCTTTGATATTGTGACCTTCTAG
Source organism: Viscum album (assembly GCA_963277665.1). NCBI lineage: Eukaryota > Viridiplantae > Streptophyta > Magnoliopsida > Santalales > Viscaceae > Viscum > Viscum album. Next base: position 253,804,004 of record OY728143.1, on the reverse strand, counting down.
GGAGAAGTCTCCTATGATAATTATAAAAGAGGATCAAGGCCTAGTAGGCCTATTATTGGTATGTTATGCCTTAAATTTAAAAAAAAATCCTACCTATGTTGTGAGTATTAATGGGTTGTATTTAAATGGGTTTCTAATCACAACTTATAGGGTGTTTTCCTCTATATAATTGTTTTAAAAACTAGTATAACTGAACTCGTGTAGTCATGTTATAGCCCTAGTTGTACGATGTTATCTTTATCTCCCTTATAGATATTTATTAGGAATGTTATATTTCATGTAATAATGGATGCTGGAATAAGGATGTTGACCTTGTGTTTTAATCAAAATAGGTTATGACTTGTGTGCGGACTACCTAGTTATGGGCGGTGGTTGATGTGTGATACCATCATTAATGATACCTCATAAGTGGGTTTTGGGGGGTGTTAATGTTGTTTGTTGAGATGGGAGCATAGATTACACCCTATGAGATGTGACCTTGGTGAGAGGTTTAAACTTTGGGCTCTATGAGTGGACCTAGTGTCCCTATTATGATACTTGACTGGTAGGCCTTGGTGGAAGAACTAGAGACCATGAGTTTGACTTGGACACTTATGGTTTGGTGTTTGGTTTGATTAGGAGAAACCCATGAGAGTATTTATCCTAGGTTGGTGTTTACTTTAAGGTAAAGCACAGAAACATGCTTAAACAAATGAGACTGATGCATAGGAGGTTCTTGCGGTTTGATGCATTGGTAGGATGACGCCTTCAGTTCCTAAGGAAGCACTAAGGGCGCTTAGGTAATAAGAAAGGCTATGGTGGGAAGGGTCATTAAGGTTTATATACCTATTAAATAATATATGTGCTATTATTAATATTGTCATATCATGGGTGGAAACTCATGAATGAATTGTTGTTGGATAGAGTCTAAGTGTGTAGATAAGGTGGAAATGCTTTAGACCAAGGATACACAGCTGCAGTGATAAAATTATTACCTGAGGGTGGAGATCATTTGATGAATCATGGAGCAAGTAAGGTTCCCATTATTGAATAGAAGTTCCCAGGGATCTCCTAGTATGCTGAGACTGACGTTAAGTGAAGCACCATCAACTTGACCTTGTTGATGAATGACTCATGGGAATGTAAATTAGGTTTTCTTCTTAGGTGGTATGGTAGTATACACCCATTATGTTTGGGAGTTAGGGATGAAACACAATAGTTATATGCGGTGTAATTTTGTATAGAATTGGTTGTATTCATAAGTGAGATCAGTTTTTCATGTATGTAATAAGATTCATGTGGTCATGGTGACCTGGTGCTTTAGGTAAAATAAATAGAATATCGTTATGGTGAGGTTTATCTTAGAAATAAATTGGGTTCTATGATATGTTCGACCTAAGCATGTTCTATGAAATGCATATTCAAGGAGATGTGGTGTTAGGTATTTTTTAAATTCGAGTGTTTATTGTCTTGAAATGAGTGTGGATCATAGAGGAGTGACACTCATTATTTGTCTATAAAACCCATTATAGGTTAGTTCTATGGAATGAGTGGGTTTTATCCATGCTATTGGTAATGTCCATTAGTGTATGGAGCATGAAAATTGATGTAATGACCACAAGATGATAGTGGAATGGGATTCGGGCTAGTCCTTGAAAATTCAATTTTTGTGCTTGATGTCACATGATAAATAGAACTGGGTGATATTGTATTCCTTTGTGAATTCCAAGTATGGATCTTGATACAGTTTTGGGTGGAGTTGGTGCATTGACATCGAGAATAAGATGATCCTAATATAACCTGATGGTGTTTCATGGGGTGATCCATGTTTCTTCACATGGTTCAGGGAGTGAACTAGTCTCATTGCATGGTTCAGGGGGTGAATCATGTGATAAAATATTTCATGACATGATTTCATGGGGTGAAATGTGTAACAAAAAGTAAGGGAAATTCCTTTTGGGTGAAAATTATTAGTAACCATGTGTTGATAGTCATGATACGAGTAAGGCCCGTCATGTGGGTTCATCAATGGTAATGTCATGCTAGAGGAAATCCATTTCTTATAAGGACACATTGGTGGGTATAGTCGAGTGGTTTTGGGGGAAGTCGGATGGAGGTGATCAGACTAGTGATTTTTCTTAAGGTTTTATAGTGTAATAGGGGATACCATGATGGGAAAATCATGTGAGACAAGGTTATTAGGTCATTAAACCACTAAAAATGTGTTTTGATAAGTGATCCTAGTGGTGAGGAATGTCATGGGTTAGAAGCAGTTCAAACAAGTTGAGTTATATTGTGGGGAGTACCATGAAACTATTTATGTTTTGACTGGTGACACTACAATTTCCCATGATGGATGGATGTTGTGGAGTGACATCTAGATGTTTCAATAGCGGATTTGAGCATTAAATCAATTTTTAATAAATAATGTACCTTATGTTTAGAGTTTCGCAGTGGAATCTTGTTTGGTATTCTGAAGTTGAATGTAGTTAATTGAGCATGCTTTGGAGACCTGAGTAAGTTGGGTTCATCTGGGAAATACCTGAAAAGTATTCATGGGGATGATAAGTTTTATGGTGGGTAGATTGTAATACCCCGTGTTCATATAGGTTGTGTTTTTTAGTGGGGATTTTATTTTTTATTTTTGGTGGATGGGTTATTTTGAGATTTGAGAATTGGAATGATGCTTTTAGGTTTTAGACATCCTAAAATGATTTTTTAGAATGTGGTTTAAGTTTTGAGGTAAGTCCAAAAAGTTCAGGCAAGCACCTGAGGAGTAATGGGAACCTCAATCTACTAAAAAAAGATTTAGTAGTCCATCCAAGTCATGAATATTGATTCATGACATGAATGGGGTCCATGGGGTGCGGCTAGGAGGTTTCATAAAGTGAAAAAGTTAAGCCTTGGGGCTTAACCTAAAAATTCAAATCATGAAACCATGGGTCATTTCATGACACATTTTTGGCCTTCAGGCATTTGGGATGCACATGGGAGAGCTTGGTCGACACCTCTCTCACTATGTTATCAAAACATTCTTGGAATTTTTGGGTGTGATATAATGGTTACTATATGAAATACCCTCTTCCTCCCTCCTTACTCATTACTTTCCTCCATCATTTCTATTTTTAGGTGTTCTCCTTTTAGGATTTTACATTGATTCCACAAGATCATGGTGGAGTTGACTATTTATGATGGGTCTTTCACTCATCCTAACTAGAGAACCTTAGATGATGTCTGTTTTCTTTTTCACATCATTGTGTTATGGTATGTCTCCATTGGGAAATTTTCTATGGGTTTTTTCCCAAAATTAAATTTTTGGGATATTATAATGACATTATTAATTGGTGATTTTGTATATCCTAGATTTAGTGGTGCATCAGGAGTGGAATTCACCCCATCACCAGTGGCTTCGGTGTGACATAGTGACCCGATGAGTTTTTTTCCAAATATTACTAGTTTAAATGGAAATAATTTATTAATTATAAATGATATAATTAATTAATTTGGACTATTTGGTGTGAGTTAGGGCCTCATGAGAATGTTATATGGCTTAATGAGCTTGTTCTAGCTTGGAAAGGCCTTAGCAGCTGTTTTCGTCCCTTTATAAGACTTGGAAAGTGTTATCTAAAGTAGGTGGTATATCATACATTCCCTTGAAGTAAATTGCATATTATTATGTGGTATGTGATATTCTTGGGTTTTTCTGTTGATTGTGAGGGAACCTTCATTAAACCTATTGGTTTGTTGGACTAATTAAACTAACAAATTAATTAAATTATATTTTTTAAAATGAATTAGGTGCCTTATATTTTATATAGATAAAATTTTCAAGGTCCATTTCAGTCCCTTGGGAACCGACTCCTTCCTCAATCGTTGTAGGTCGTGACTTTAAAATAGACCATTACCTTAGATTGAAGTGTACCCCGATGGGGACCCTTAAATTGGGAATGGGTGATAAAGACCTACTACACCTAGAGTTAGGTGATCTTATGCCATTATTTAATAAGGTGATGCTTGAACTAGTATGGTTGGACTCGGGGGTCATTTATGACATGAAGACTAACCTACTAACTTTATAAGGCATTATGGGTCATGATGTGCTAGAGGGTACATCTCGGGGGATTTATTTATCTTATGATGGGATTGGGCTTTAGCTGGGACTTGGAGGGGTATCTATGTACAATTCCCTAGTTATGTTAAGACCCTGGAAAGGGAGTTTTGGAAATGGTTAGTGATGACCAAGGGTTTTCCCCTAGAGTATGGTTTGACCTGTATAGACACTAAGGCTAGTGACATAATAGGTTCGGGCATATAGCCTTTATTTTTACTTCAATCCTAGTATTAAATTATTTAATCAGTAAAATTGTAATTAACTACACTTGTATAATTATAATGATTTTGTTGTTCTTGAGGGATGTGTCACCCTCAACCCCTCATGTAATCATGTTCCTTCAAACTCCTTGAATCAGACTTTACTAATTAAAGAGGAAGTTAGACATGCCCTATTAACAGTTTCAATTAGGATATATATATGTATATGTTCATATCCAAATACATATTTATTCATGTGTATAAGGATATATTTTGATATATGTATATATCGAATTGTATGCCTGATAGACTAAGGACCAACTCTTAATCGACTAAATTAATAATTTGACTATAATACAATGATTGAATTAAAGGTAATTATTGCTTACAATAACTTGGATTCCCAATGAGTTTAGGATCCAAGATTTGATATTACCATTACTAAAATTCCTAGTGTTCTGGGATTCCTCCTTGCTTAGGAAACACAAAGGAGGTTGTCAAGTTTATCTTATAAACCCCTCTTAGTTAGTGTATTTCCCAATATTCCATGATTTCTCAGATCTAGTTGATTCCAAATGTTGTTGAGAAGTCACATTTCCCCCAAACACTAGATTTTATAGAAAACCATGAGGATGATGATGATTATTACCTTGATTGATTCCTGGTATACTCCCTAGGATTGGGGGGATGTACCCTAATTTCAATAACCCAGAATATCTGGGAATAGGCTATTGATCCAATGATTGGATACGCCCAGTTATGATCTAAAATCAGGAGAGTATTCCTTATATATTTCCTAAGGTTTGTCTCCTTATGAATTCATTCCATTTTACAATGTATTTATTGAATATAGAATGGAACCTAGGAATCTAGCATCAGACTAGAAAAGTTAATTTTGAGATGTTTCCTGGGAACCACTATATGCTGATGGCTTGAGAGTCATACCTAAGATTCCTAGGATCTAACTTGATGCCTTATTTACAAAATGTCCAGTTGATACTCAGAATTATATTTTATATTTAGTGGAGGTGAGTGTGGGTGATCCCCAAGGATAGGATGAGTATCCCTTTATAGTGATGTATCTTTCACAGAAATATTACGGTTGTGGATGAAATAGGTATAGTCAAACCAGGGTATCCATCGGAACCTATGTACGATAGTGGTTAATTCATTTATTTTTGGCATTAGATGTTGTTATTATTAATATTATTTCAGTTGAGTACTTTACATACACATACCTTGGTTTTATTGGCTATGTACGGGGCCATGTTGGTGATGACCTACAAAGTTTTGTATTCACACCCTACTTAGGATGTCATTTGACTTGGGTACATGACTATAATTCCACATAGTTATAGGCACAAATTGGGTTGTGTCTCAGTACTAATTGAGTAGGATGTATCATATGTTTAAATTGATCTTGGTATGCGGTACATCTTGGTGTGGGATATATATCCTTGTACATTTATTTTTTATTTCTTTACTATACTTGTAGTCAGACCAGTAGGAAATCATTATTGTATGTATGTTATGATTTTTTAATCATTTTCTACATTTCATCCATTATCACCAATTTATTTTATTTAGGTTTTACTTATAAATTATTTATAATGTGTCATTTTTAATTTATGCTATTTTTTTACTATAATATGAGGGTATAGTATCCCTACGTAACACCCTAGTCCCTCGCTACTAGTCAGAAGACTCTAGCATACAAGAAGGTGTTCTTGAGGCCATATGGAAACCCAACCTAATTAGAGTTCATAGTAACCTGGGTGGGGTTTTATATATTTGACCTTGTAAGGTGATGATGTAAAATGAAACATGTTACGTCATAGAGATGATAGTATTCACAACTCATGAAAAACAAATTTCTTTTTCTTGATGAATGGGGTGTATGTTGGATCGAAACGATAGACGATAAAAATAGTAGTATTGTAATAATGATTCTCAATATACAAGAGGGGATTAATTATATACTTTAAAAATTATTTGGGAACTTTTAAATTTGGTTAAAACCTTTCTATTGTTTAACAAGGTTAAACAAGGTAAATTCAAAAAAACCCTAAGTTCTACAAACTTGCTTGATTCTAGAAATATGATTCCGATAATGTAATTCTGGAAAAGTAGTTCTGAAAATGAAACTTAACATAAGTTTACAAAGATAAAGATTTTACCTTAAAGCATATAGAATCTTACAAAATCATAGTATACAAATTTAAGTAAGTAAAAGATATTTATACTTTCCTTAACAAACAAAATGTAGTAGAAAAATTGAAACAATACAAGTAGCAAGTAATAAATCTTTTAACCCAAAGAGATGGGTATCCAGCAACCTTGGATAAAGGTCTCTTGATTTATACTTTCAAAAAATTCTATCTTACCCACACCAGGGTAATCCATCGATACGAAGATCGGATTCTATCTTTCTATCCCCACAAGCCCTCAACTTCAAGGTATTCGGCGCCTCTGTCTTCCTCAGCAAGAAAGTCATCAAACTTTAAGGTAATCGGAACCTCTGTCTTCCTATCCTCAAAATCCCTCAAATGTACTCAGTAGTATTCGGAGTCGCACGAAGCAAATCTGAACAAGGTGTTCAGTACGCACAAAGCATGAAAGTCTCACTCTCTATAAATCACTTCAGCAGTATGTAATCTCTAGATTGATCAACTTGTTGTAAGCTCTTTCAAATGAGATTCTATTTATAGGCACATCTCCAACGGTCAGCTCCCTCCTCCAAAGGTCATATTTTTCCTTGAATTTCGGAGGGACCTGTACATGTGTCACTCAAACAATGGTTAGTTAGTAACTGAATGTATGACATAATTTTATAACCAAAGCATGAGTAAGAAAAAATATGGTTACTTAACCAAATTCATTTTTCAGAATGTAAGAAAAAATGAAAGTTCAGAGTCTACCCAAAAACCATTAGAAGTCTATAATACATGTATATTCATATTCTATTTATTAGAAGAATTAGGAGTTAGAATTATATAGAATTTGGAGTCTGGATTTTTAAGGAAATTCGGAGTCTGAATTCATAAGAATTTGAAACCTTAATTCATAAGAGTTCAGAGTCTGAATTCAGAAAACTTGGAACCTGAACTTATAAAAGTTCGGTGTTTGAATTCAGAGAACTCAGAACCTGAACTTATAAAATTTTGGTGTTTGAATTCAAAGAACTCAGAACCTGGACTCATAAAATTTTAGTGTCTAAATTCAGAGAACTCGGAGTTAGAACTCAGAAGAGTTCGGTGTCTGAATTCATAGAACTCGGATTCAGAACTCCGAAGAGTTTGGAGTCTGAATTCAGAGAGTTCAGAACCTGAATTCAAATCTTAAAAACAGAATGCTTTATATCTAAGTATATAAATGATTCCTAGGTTTTTGATACAAAACCGAATTTTATACTTAGAGACAAAATGAACAATGAAAAACATGGTAAGGATAAATTTCCTTGGGGAAGTAAATTTTTCCTTATGAAAGTAAAACATAGGGTAAAATGAAATTTTCCTTAAGATAAGGTGTTTGTGATTTTCAAAACAAGAAGGAATAGAAAAGTTATAAGGAAGCCTTATTGACTCAACAATCTCCCCAAACATGAAGGAATGGAAAATTCATAAGGAAACCTTATTGATTCAACAATATCCCCCTTTTTGGAAAGCATAAAAATTCTTTCAAAAAAGAATATAAGAACTTAGAAAATATTTTCCTAGACTTTGAATACAAAACTTATCTCCCTTATCACATGGGCAATGATGAATACAACTAACTCTCCCTTAGGATTTGGAACACTAAGGATCGTATTCTAGATTTACAGAATGAGATTTTTCATTATCTTGAATACAGAAATCTTTTTAATGAAAACTCCCCCTTAGATGAACTCCCCCTTACTTAGGGACATTTCTTCTTTACTCAGTATTCTTTTTCCTTTCTCACCCTTTGTGATTTTCAAAAAGGAATTTGAGGGAATGGAAAAGAAATTATGGTACCTGAAATATTATTACAACACATCCAAAAGACAAGCAACCATAAATTTCATTATGATAGGAAAAATTTATACAAGGAAGGAAAATACAACAAAAGATCATATTTCAACAAAGTTATCCTTCATTTTCCTTGGGCATCAGCTTATTCACTATTGTTTTGAGCTTCTTAAGCTCCTTGTGGTATTCCTCTGCTCGTTTGAGAATATGATCCTGATCCTTAGCATTCTTCTCTAAGGCTTTGATTATATCTTCCTGAGCCTTAAGAGCCTCTGCCTGAGCCTTTAGGACTTCTTCCTATTTGAAAATATTTTCTTATATCTCAATCCGAATATCTCTTTCTTTCTTCCAGCTTTAAGCCACTGAATACAGTTTCCCATTCAAATCCTTCACTTCTTGACTCCAAAAATTCTGTTCCAAAGTCAGTTTTCTTTAAAAACTACTTGTGAGATCCTTGATCTTACCATCTTCAATGTCAAATGCCTCCTTGACTCTATCTTGGAACTCATCAAGATATCTCATATCTTCAACTATCTTCTTTGACCAGATAACCATTTTCTTACAAGACCTTTTGTGGGAATCATAGTTGATGAAGAAATTCTTGAAATCAGCCTCAATCTTGACACACTTATCCATCACCATGGATACTGAATATGATTTATGATTTAGTGTATGTTGAAGCATCTGGTATCTAGAGTCTATGCTTGAAAAAATTGGAATGGTTCCAACAAGATTCTTCAATGACTGAACAATGAAATCATGACCAAGAGATGATGATTCTGAATCTAAAACTTTGCTAGGTGAGGTCTCCTTATCTAGATCAGCAAGTTTCCTCTTTGAAGATCCAGCAGCTTCCTTATTCTTCACAACAGATTTACCAGGTGTATCAACAACCACCTGTTTTCCCTTATCAGTCCTCAGAATGGCTTCCTCATCTGGAGATTTATGTTCACTGTCAGATAGCTGAACAATTTTATCTTCATCTACTACTTCTTTCTGAGCTCCTGCCTAAGCATCCTCTGGGTGTATGAAATGATGATTATAACTTTCTTCTTCAGACGTCTTATTCACTTATTCTTTAACCTTGTCATATTCTCCTTTCTCATATTTCCCAGGTGTATCCAACTTTGAATATTCTGCTTCAGAAGTTTGGATTGATAGCTTCTCAGATGGTATTTCTTTCTCATGGAAATATTATACTTGCTTAATCAACTCTACAGTGTCACCACTGCTTTCTACTTATTCTTTAACTTCTTTGACTTCTTATTTTTATTCAACAAGATTTTCTTGGACTTTTTCCAGAGTGATTAATTTCTTACCTGGAGTCTTAGGTAAAGCTTCTACCAAGAAGTATTTTGGTACCAGGATACTCTTGGATGCTTTCTCAGCAGCCTTCAGGAGTGATTGCACTATCTCGGCTTCAGTAAACTTATTCTTTTTTTTCTTTTCTTTAGATTTATTTTCAAGCTCATCAGTTGTATTCTCTTTTAAGGCTTTTTCTTGAGCTGGATCCAAACCAAAACTTGGCTCCCCTGCTTTCCTGTTTTGTTTGTCTTCCCTCCACTTAGCAACTACCTCATCCGGATATGATTTTTGCTTCTTAGGTTTTGGAGGTGCGGATTGGATTTCCTTGGGCTCTGTAGTTTTTCCTTCCACTACTACTTCCTTCAACTTCCTCTTCCTTCCTCCCTTTTTGGACGGTTCATCTACTTATTATTTTTTCAGAACAGCTTCAGCTTCTTCCTCTGGTAAGTCATAAAATTCTCCGGAGTCTATAGAAAAACCAATGTTCATCCTCTTTAGGGTATCATAACTGACTGACATGACTTTTCAATTCCTTGTCTTCGAGCTGTAAGTAATTTTAAAATATTCTAAGAACTGAACAATTAACTTGGAGAGAATGGTTGGATACATGATTATCTGAGCCTTCAAGTTTCTATTCTTAATATTCTCAATCGTAATGAGAATATGCTTAACCAGATTGATCTTCCTTTGGTTCACCAATAAATCCAAGATATAAATTGCGCTCTTCTTCAAAGTGTCCTTGTCCCCTTTTCTTGGAATTATGAATCCTTGAACCCATAATTTGATAATGTGATGATTTTTAGACAAGTGGGTGATCTTCAGAGTATTTACATCAGAGAGTCCAATACATGCCATAGCCTTCTCTTTAACAAAACTTCCTTTGACATCTGGAAACTTATGAGAACAGAACTTAGCTTCCCCTTCATATGTAATACCAACCAAATTAGCTTCCTTAGTATATAAAATATCATAAGTCTTTCTATATCTCTTGAACAAAAACTTTTCTCTGCCTTCTTCCTTGAAGAAACTGACTAATTCATAAAATTCAACTAGAAAATCCAGATATACTAAATCTTGATCCCCTGGCTTCAATACACAAACACTCTCTAATCCATTCAACTTAATTTTCTTTGAGATGATCGAATCATACTTAATGAAGAAGTTCGAATGCACCAACCTTTCTCTATAGACCTACCACTCTGAGATTGGCTTGAAAGTAGACATGTATTTCTGAGAAGACTCTTTGACAGACATTTAGAATTGAGAAACCATTGAAAATCTGGAATGAGCTTATGTAGAAGGGTATAACATCAGCACGTGAGAGCTTGAGATTAGATGTGGGACAACCATCAAGGGGTCCTTTATATAAGTATTTGATGTGATAGTTCATATACCAAACTCAATCGAATGCCTGAAAATCCTTCTGATCAGATCTGATGGTTGATATGATAGCTGCAAGGAAATCTTGGATCCGATCTTTTGAGGTTTTTTTTAATAAAAACATTCAGATTTAAGGAAAAGAGAATCCAAAAAATTTAAAAACAAAAGAAACTACTAGAAAGTAAAGTATGATTATGAAAACTTAGGAAAGGAAACATACCTTTCGGATTGCTAGGAAGATTATTCGTATTGATGAAAAAATTTCTTGAAGAACTTTAGATTCCGAAAATTTTGATTACGAAAAAAAAATAAAAATGAAAATCTCTATTAAGAAAATTTTAAGTACGAAAATCTTCATTACGAAAATTTTATAAAATATTACTACAAAAATTTTCATTATAAAAAATTTGAAAAATATGGCTATGAAAATTTTCATTATGAAAGATTTGAAAAATCTGACTACAAAAATTTTCATTGCGAAAGATTTAAAAAATCTGACTATGAAAATTTTCATTATGAAAGATTTGAAAAATATGACTATGAAAATTTTCATTACAAAATATTTGAAAATTTTGGCTAAGAAAATTTCCATTACGAAAGATTTGAAAAATTTGACTACGAAAATTTTCATTACGAAAGATTTGAAAAATATAACTATGAAAATTTTCATTATGAAAGATTTGAAAAATCACAATCAAATGCACTCCCCCTATGAAAAGGAGTCTATTACTATAAAGAGATTGGTTTCAACAGAAAGTTAACAAGGAATATTACCTTATGGTTATCATTCCTAACTTCTGTTTAATGTATTCAAATCTATCAGAGGGTAAAGATTTTGTGAAAATATCAGCAATTTGATCTTGTGTTCTAATAAATTGAAGAATGATATCCCCTTTTTATGTGTGATCTCTAAGATATTGATGCCTAATATCTATGTGTTTTGCATGAAAGTGATGTGCAGGGTTTTTACTAAGGGAAATGGTACTAGTATTATCACATAGAATTTGTGTTTTGGTAAAACTCATATCATAGTCTTTGAGTGTGTGTTGCATCCACAACACTTGAGCACAACAACTTCCAGCTGCTACATATTTAGCTTTAGTAGTGGAAAGTTCTACTGAGTGTTTATTTTTGCATGACCAAGAAACTAATTAATCTCCTAAGAAATGAAAAGTTCTGGATATACTCTTTCTATCCATTCTACATCCACTAAAGTCAGCATCTGAAAAACTTTTTAGAACAGAATAATTTCCTGAAGTATAAAAGAGTCCTAAATCCATGGTTCCTTTAAGTAGTGGAAAATTATTTTCACTGCCTTTAAATTATATTCCTTAGGATTGGATTGATATCTTACACATAATCATACTGAAAACATTAAGTCTGGATGACTAGCTGTCAAGTAAAGTAAGCTTCCTATCATACCTCTAAAAGATGTTTGATCTACTGGGTTCCCAGCTTCATCAAGATCAAGTGTGTTTGAGGTACCAATAGGAGTACTAATACTCTTATTGTTGTCATATACATACTTTTTAAGAAGATCTTTAATATACTTATGTTGGGATATATAGATTCCTTCTGTTTTTTGAGAAATTTGAAAACCAAGGAAAAATGTTAATTCACCCATCATACTCATTTCAAACTCAGATTTCATTAGATCTGCAAAGGAATTGGTTAAAGATTGCTGAGTTCAACCAAATACAATGTCATCAACATAAATTTGAACAATCAAAACATTTTTCTTATCTTTCTTTATAAAAATGGTTGGGTCAGCATTTCCCTTAACATAATTATTTTGAAGCAAAAATCATGTAAGTCTATCATACCAAGCTCGAGGGGCTTTCTTGAGTCCATACAAAGTTTTGGTAATTTTATAAACATGTTCAGGATGTTTTGTATCTTCAAAACCAGGAGGTTGTTCACCAAAAACTTCCTATTGAACAAAACCATTAAGGAAAGCACATTTCACATCCATTTGAAAAAGTTTGAAATTAAAGAATGCTGCAAAGGCAAGTAGAATATGAATAGATTCAAGTCTATCTACCAGAGCATAGGTATCTTCATGTTCTATTCCTTCTTGGTGATTATAGACTTTAGCAACCAATCTATCTTTATTTATTACTATGATTTCATTTTCATCACATTTATTTCTAAAGACCCGTTTTACTCCAATAACAGAAGTTTCCTTAGGTCTTTCAACCAAGGTCCAGACTTTATTCCTTTAAAATTCATTTAGTTCATCTTGCATAGATTTTATCCAATCATCATTACCTAAATATTCATCAGTGCTTTTTGGTTCTAATTGGGAAAGTAATGCTAAATGTTCTGCTTCATTTATTAAGGAACTTCTAGTCCTTACAGGTTGATTCACATCACCAATGATACTATCACTGGGATGATTCATAAGAAACAACTAATTTGGGTTTTGTAAAACCTATTCATCAACATAGGGTAGGAAGTCTTTTGGGGTAAATGCTTCAGAAACATCTTCTTGGACATTTTCCTTATCATAAGGAACTTCTAACAAAGGTTGATAATCAGTTTTTTAAAACACATCTGAAGATCTAGGTTGGGGTTGTTTAAAAACAAAAGGATCAGTTTCATCAAATTTGATATGTACTATCTCTTCAACAGTACAAGTGTTTTTATTAAAAACTCTATAAGCCTTAGAAGTTGTGGGGTAGCCTAAGAAAATTCCTTCATCAGATTTTGGTGCGAATTTGTGAAGATTATCTTTAGTATTCAAAATGAATACCTTGCAACCAAAAACCTTGAAGTAGGAGAGTCTTGGTTTTCTACCTTCCATAACTCATAAGGAGTTTTATTAAGAAAATGTCTAATCAAAACACGATTTATAGTATAATAAGCAGTACTTACAACTTCAGCCCAAAAATGTTTGGCTATAGAATATTCACTCAACATGGTTCTTGTTATCTCTTGAATAATTCTATTTCTTCTTTTAATAACACCATTTTGTTGAGGTGTTTTTGGTGCTGAGAAGTTATGAGTAATGCCTTTTTTACTACAAAAAATTTCAAAATTAGAATTTTTAAATTCTCCTCCATGATCACTATGAATAGTTATCAAATGAAGGTTTTTCTCATATTTAACTTGGGCTCTAAAAATTTTGAAATAATAAAAATATTCAGATTTATTTGCTAGAAAATAGACCCACATAAATCTAGTGTAATCATCATCTAAGAAAAATACATAATATTTTCCTCCAATGCTTCCAATTTGTGTTGGACCAAAAAGATCCATATGCACTAACTGTAATGCATCAGTGTTTGAGACTTCACCGACTGATTTAAAACTTGATTTATGTTACTTTCCATATTAACAAGGATCAAAAACTTTTGAAGAATCAAATCTAAGCTCTGGTAGATCGTTAACTAGTCTTTTCTTAGAGAGTTTTCATAGGTTCCTAAGGTTACAGTGACCTAACCTTCTATGACACAAACAAGAATGATCTTCCATTGCACTAAGGCAAGGTAGGTCTTGGCTCCTAAGGTCTTCTAAGTTTAGTGTGTAAACATTCTCTTGCCTATTGGCAGAAATAATAAACTCTTCCTTGGAATTGTGTACTAAGCACTTTTCATTACTAAAATTCACAAGGTAACCTTCATCACATAATTTAATTATGCTAATGAGGTTGTGTTTAAGACCCTTAACAAATAAAACAATTGAAATCAAAGTTTTTACAAGAAGAACGATGTTACCTATACCAATAATTTCTCCCTTAGCATTATCTTCGAAGGTTACTTTTCCTCCTTTCATCTTGATAATCTTTTCAAAGTATTTTTTATTACCAGTCATATGCTGAGAACATCCATTATCTATGTACCAAGTATTGCTATTGGTACTTTCCTTATTTTCCTGAAAATAATAATGTTAGAATTTCGGAACCCAAAATTTCTTAGATCTGGAAATTTTAGAAAGCAAAATCTTAGGTATCCACATCTTCTTAGAAAAATAGGATTTATGAAAACCTAAAGACTGGGTTTTGTTTAAGGAACAATTTTTTGCCCAGTGTCTACCACACTGACACTTTGTACAGAAAGGAGAACTTTGAGGAACAAAATAATTGTTACTAAAAATTGGTTTAAAACCAGTATAACCAAATCCAGAATTATTCCTTAGAGATCGGATTTGAGAATACATCTTATCAAAATTTTCCTTCCCTAAGGTAAAGTTTGACAAACACTTCCTCAAGGAAAATATTTCAGATTTTAGTTTGATAACTAAGTTCTTATCTTCCAAAACATTTTTTTTAACTAGATTTAGGCTCGAAAACATTTTTCTTGGAAATTAATTTTTCTAGATCCTTAGAAAGTTTATCCTTCTCAGAATTTACTTCCTCAAGGTTTTCTGAAATAATTTGAAAATCAAGGCTTTTTCTATAAAGATCTTTAGAAAGATCTGATATTTCTTTAGTAAGTATAGAAATCCTAGAATTTCCCTTATCAAGATTTTTGTTGATTTTAGAATTTTCATTCTCAAGAATCTTAGAAAACCTAGAAACTTCTTCATAGGTAGGTAAAGTATTATTCTCATCAGAAGAAGATTCTTCATTAGAAGAGTTATAATATTTACTATCACTATAATTATCATTTAGGGATACGTTGGTCATAGATTCAACATTGTGTACCTTATCCATTAAGAAATTGTTTTCAATAGGTAGTCTAGCTATTAAACCAAGATTCTTCTGTCCAAAAGATTCATAATCTAATAATTATTCAGAAGAGTCTCCACCACTGGAACTCGAGGTGTCACTAGCTTTCAGAACTTTCTTAGATTTAGATTTGTAGTACTTCTTTCTATTTCTCTTAGAATGTTTTTCCTTTATTTCGTTTCTCTTAAGCATAGGACAATCAGGTCTTATATGTCCAGCTCTCTTTCATTCATAACATGTGACTTCTGAATCATTCTTATCTTTACTTTCTTTCTTCTTGTATCTAGATTGAAAGTTCTTATGTCCAATAATCCTATTCATCCTTCAATAAAGATTTGATAACTCATTTTCTGAAGATTCACTTTCACTAGATTCATATTGGATAAAAACATTCTTAGATTTAGATCTAGTAACTCTCTCATGAGTCTTGGCTTTCATATGATTTGAAGTTGTAAAAGAAACACTTCCATTCTCATTCTTCTTATTAACATTATCAGAATCTCTCTTCATTCTATTCTCATATTGAAGAAGAGTTCCAAAACGTTCATCAAGTGATATCTGAGTAACCTTACTATTCTCATATATAGCTGTTCTCTTGGATTCCCACTCATTGGGAATGATGTCTATGATTTTTTCCACAATAGCTTCATTATCTAATACTTTCTCACCCATAGATTGTAAACTATTAACAATAGTCATAAATATCTGTTGCACCTTACATATGGGTTCTCCATAAGGAAATAAAAAACCATGATACTCAGCTCTGAGCATGGCTCTTCTAGTTTCAATAACTTTGGGAGTTCCAAAGTGAGTAACTTCAAGCTTCTTCCATATACAATTTCCTACTTCACAAGATGAAATTTGGTTATATATATTTTTAGTCATAGAACAAATCAATGTATTATGTACCTTATAATTCAGTTGATATTCATGCTTTTCTTGATTGGTGAAAGTACTAACTTCCTTGTCATGGATTTTATATCCTCCAGTAAGCATGACAAAATTGTCTACTCCATTATTGATAATGAATGTCTTCATGGGATCTCTCCAATATTCGTAATCATTCCTAGAAAAATAGGTAGTCTAGTTGGATTTAGGTTTTCAATGGAACCAACATTGATTCCTATCATCTTAAAGAAAATCTTTCCACACAAACTTGTTAGTAATAAAATTTTGTAAATAAGGAAAATATTCCTCAGCAAGGAAAATATAGAATAATGAAAAACTTGATCAAGAAAACTTATATTTGAATATAATTATTTTAGAGACATCCTCTGATACCAATTTTTGGATCGAAATGATAGACGATACAAATAGTAGTATCATAATAATGATGTTCAATATACAAGAGGGGGTGAATTGTATACTTTAAAAATTCTTTGGGAACTTTTAAAGTTGGTTAAAAACCTTTCTATTGTTTAACAAGGTTAAACAATCTAAATTCATAAAACCTCTAGGTTCTAAAAACTTTCTTGATTCCAAAAATATGATTTCGAGAATGTAATTCCAGAAAAGTAGTTCCAAAAATGAAACTTAACAGAAGTTTACAAAGATAAAGATTCTAACTTAAAGCCTATAGAATCTTACAAAATTAGAGTATACAAATGTAAGGAAGTATAAGATAGTTATACTTTCCGTAATAAACAAAATGCAGTGGAAAACTTGAAACAATACAAGTAACAAGTAATAAATATTTTAACCCAAAGAGAAGGTTATACAACAACCTTGGATAAAGGTATCTTGATTTATACTTTCAAGAAAGTCTGTCTTACCTACACCAGGGTATGACCTCGATATGAAGATCGGATTCTGTCTTGCTATCCCCACAAGCCCTCGAATTCAAGGTAGTTGGCACCTCTGTCTTCCTATCCCCAGAAGCCCTCGAATGTACTCAGCAACATTTGGAGTCGCACGAAGAAAATCTGAACAAGATGTTCAGTACGCACAAAGCATGAAAGTATCTTTCTCTAGAAATCACTTCAGCAGCATGTAATCTCTAGATTGATCAACTTGTTGTAAGTTCTTTCAAATGAGATCCTATTTATAGGCACAGCTCCAACGGTCGGCTCCCTCCTCCAATGGTAATATTTTTCCTTGAATTTTGGAGGGACCTGTACATGTGTCACTCAAACAACAGTTAGTTAGTAACTGAATGCATGACATCATTTTATAACCAAAGCATGATTGACCAAAAATATGGTTACTTAACCAAATTCATTTTTCGGAATGTAATAAAAAATGAATGTTAGGAGTATACCCAAAGACCATTTGAAGTTTATAATACATGTATATTCGGATTCTGTTTATCAGAAGAATTCGGAGTTAGAATTATATAGAATTCGGAGTCTGAATTTTTAAGGAAATTCAGAGTCTGAATTCATAAGAATTCGAAACCTGAATTCATAAGAGTTCGGAGTCTAAATATAGAAAACTCAGAACCTAAACTTATAAAAGTTCGGTGTCTGAATTTAGAGAACTTGGAACCTGAACTTATAAAAGTTCGATGTCTGAATTCAGAGAACTCAAAACCTGAACTCATAAAAGTTCGATGTCTAAATTCAGAGAACTCGGAGTCAGAACTCAGAAGATTTTGGAGTCTGAATTCAGAGAATTTGGAGTCAGAACTCAGAAGAGTTCAGAGTCTGAATTCAGAGAGTTCAGAACCTGAATTCGGATCCTAAAAACATAATTCTTTATATCTAAGTATATATATGATTCCAAGGTTTTGGATACGAAACTAAATTTTAAACTTTGAGACAAAATGAACAATGAAAAACATGGTAAGGATAAATTTCCTTAAGGAAGGAAAATTTTCCTTATGAAAGTAAAACATAAGGTAAAATGAAATTTTCCTTAAGATAAGTTGTTTATGATTTTCAAAACAAAAAGTAATAGAAAAGTCATAAGTAAACCTTTTTGACTCAACAATTTCCTGAAACATGAAGGAATGGAAATGTTATAAGGAAACCTTATTGACTCAACAGTATATGAATAAATATACATAATAAAATTTAAATGGTAATATTATAGTATATAAATGAAAATAATATTATTATATTAGTATGGATAGAATAAATTTTAAAGAATATATTTAAGAAGAAAACTAAGTAGTTGGTAATACTCACATCAGAGACTTAAATTTTCCTTGAAACTCTCCTTGAATTTGAAGGTAATAGGATAAATATGATTGATTAGGGTATTATGTTCATTTAAGATGGTTCTATGAAGAGTAAAATGGTATATTCTCAAAAAATAAATTGAAGTTAAGGTGTGTCTTGAAGTGGTGAAGATGTTACATTTTTATAAGTTAAGCGATGAGTATTTTTAAGAGTAACCCTTATATTTTCAATAATGCCATGATACTACCCTAGGTTTAATGGATCAAAAATGAAAAAAAAAATTGTAGGGTACACATGTATTTATTTATTCAAATATAAAAAATTAAATTTTAGGAAATTTGTTAAAAAAAATTGGACTTTTACACTAGGTTGAACTCAATTTAAGAATTTTACTTTTACATTGGTAATTAATTTCTAACCATGATAATTAATATTAATGAAAAATATTATGATTAAAATTTTTACCTAATTTTATAATTATAATTTGAAATTTGAAAATATTTTAATCAAATAAAATTTCCAAAGGGGTGATAATTTAATTTAAAATAAATACACTTAATTTCATAAAAGCAATTTTCTGAGAAATAATTTTTTAAGATTTAAATTTATATATAAGATAAAATTATCTTGGATACTAATTTAAATGAAATATATTGATTTATTATAATAAAATGGGTATGAGGCTTTCAATTCAAGCAAAAACTAGATCTCCCTTGAAGAATACTCGATTCAATAAAAGGGCCGAAAAAAATTATAAAGTAAAATTTTAAATAGTAATAAAAATAAATTATATAGGTTTTATAAGTTATAATATTATTTTAAAATAAATACTTTTATTCCTAATATTCATATTGTAAAAGTTTTTACAAACTTATGCATTAGGCTTACATAGTTATAAAATCATGGAAATTATAATTTCCGTAAATCCCGCATTTTTTAACTGGAATCAACCTTTAAAGAAAATGATTATAAATTCATACTAAGTAAATTTTAATTTTAGGAATTATAAAATGAATTTGATTTTATTAATTTTAAATTTCAAAATTTTTAAACTCGGTTTTTTAATAAAATCGTAAAATATAATGTAAAACCTGTAATTCTTGGAAATTTTCATTTTAAAATATTAATTGATATTACTCCTATTTCATATTATTTACCAATTAAATTGGTGTTAACCAATTATTAATATCAAAAATAATTTATCATAAATCATATGTTTCTTCAAATTGAAATTTTTCTCACATAAAATGGGATTTTTTAAAACACATACTTTTCTATACAATAAATGATCTTATTAATCATTTTAGGTAAACTAATTGATTTTTATTCATATTAAAAGTAGAATATAATTCATAAAGTTTTTACTACTATTCATTATCACTAATTAAATAGATATATTTTCATATTTTTACTTAAACATTTATATTTTCTATAAACATATAGTGTTTCTATTTAAGTTTGGTGTTGTTTCTGTAGCAATCTATCGAACACATTGACTTATTTAAAGGTAAAAATATATTAAAATATTGTATTGTTACATATGTGACACTCTATTTGACACCCTAAACCTTAGATTTCCCTGATGAATTTCAACTAGGGGTTCCCCAAATTTACCATACACCCTATCCATCACCTACACCTTCTTATGAACTTCCAAATATATGGGTAACATAAACGGGGTGACTATAGAACAAAGGTTGGGGCATGATTCCCACTTGCAGGTGACACTAGTTGGATGATGGGTTACGCCATCTAGCCAGTGTGATCTTGAAAAACTTAGGTTATGTCTAGGTGCCATTCAATGGTCGGTGACACCCACTAATGATCTAATGGTATCTAGAAAGAAAGTTAAGATATCCATTTTGTACTTGTTCCCCTAGATCTCTCTCCCCTACCAGTGTCTCCTATTGACTCAAAATACCCCCAACAGAATTCAAGGACCTTTGTATCATGTATATACTACCCCTATAAGGCTTGGATAAAAAAATTTAAAATTTTATATCATGTGTCAAGCTCTTGATCCTATAATTAGTGATTAATTATTTCAATCAATCTCCCTCTTTCTATTGTCTTTTTTTCTCAGATTTTATCATCTTATTCTTTATTAGAAAAGAGGTTGTTCTTGTAAAGGGTTTGTGCTTATAAAAACCTCCTCTTCTTCATTCTTATTTTTTGGTTCAAACTACCATTATAGTGTTAGGAATTATTGTTTCTTTCTATAACTACTAAAAACCAAGGAATGTTGTATTTCTTTCTACAGCCATTAAAAATAAAGGCTCTACTTTTTAAATTATCTTATTGGATACCATTATATCCATGGTTTCAATCCAAAACCTCTAAAGTATCTTGTGGGGAGGATATATAGGGATCTCTTAGTGGGTTATTATTGAACTGATTTATCAAATTCTTATACATTGTCTTTAAATTTTATATTTTTATTGAAATAACTCTTAAATTTTCAATTATTCTTTAACTATTTTAATTTCATCTAGTTTAGTTTTTAGTTTATAAAAAGTTTTTAAAAATTAAATTCACCCCCCCCCCCTCTAATTCCATATTTACTCTAACCAAAAATTGGTATTATAGGGAACCTTGATTTTAAACCCTTAACCAGTTTCAAGGAATTATAATTTAAATATGTCTTATACCTTAAATATCTAAGGTGATCATGAGGGAGACTCTGTGGGTAGAGATCCATACTTTGATAGATCATACTATGATATATGGAAAACTAGACTGTCTATATTTCTTAGAAGAATAAGATAATTAGTATAGAAAATAGTTATGCACATATATAATCATATACAAGAAAAATAATAAAAATGTACCCTAGATGATATAGGGGAATTTCAATGGATTTTCTTGGGAAGAAGATCCTTTCGGTCTCGTATAGTTCCTATCCACCCAACATGATGGAAATAAAAGAAGTGAAGACCATAAAGAATATTTCGATTAAAGAACTCATTGGTTCACTTATAAATTTTGAGATTATTATGAAAATGAAGGTGTAAAAGGAACATAAAGAGGTAAAGAAGAAGAATATAATTTCCTTTAAGGCATAAAATAGTGATTCAACTAGTAGAAATGGTTAGATTTTTAATATTTATAAAAATATGAATAATTTCTTCAAGAAAAATAAGGATATGAAATGAAGTAGATCAGAGGTATATTGCTATGAGTGCAATAAAAAGGGACACATAAATCCATTGATCCCTACTATAAAAATGAAGTAAAGTAATAAGGCTTTCAATGTTTCAATATAGAGTTAAAGTGACGACTCCCATTCCTCAAAATACTCAAATGACGATAACCCCAAATGCATCATTGCCCGTATCAAGGTAAATAATGAGGTGACTTCCCCCACATCAACTTGTTCTTCCACTTCTTCATGTTCATATACCCTAATAAATTATAATTATCATAAGTATACTAGAGAATAATCGCAAGAATAATTTTTTGAAATTACCATAAAATTCATAGATCATAAAAAGAAATACAATCCTATTGTTTTTGAAAAATATGAGCTTAAAAAATAAAAAAAATAAAAGAGGAAAATGAAATGAAAGAATATTTTCTTTCAAAAAAATATGAATATCAAGAAATAAAATTTAATTTGATAGTGTAAGAAAAAAATAGAATCATCCATTAAAGAGATCAAGAATACTCATGATCAATTCAACAATGGATATCAATGTTTAAATATGATTTTAGGTTCCAGATTTCATTTTGGGTATGGTTTTTAAAAAAAATAGACACTAAAATACATCCAATTGTGTGAAAGGTTGATCTCAAAATAAATTTTTAAATTACTTCCCAAAAATCAGGCTCTTGATTTATGACTGTGATTGTAAATCTTCTCATTATGGAAGGCCCAAATCCATTCATCTTTCTTAAAATAGTTATTTTTAAAAATATTTTTTAAAGAAAATATGGTTTCCAAATCCCATTTGGATAAAATTTGTAGACCAAAATTGTGGGTACCAAAATCTTTAGTTTCTTGATTATTTTGTGAGAATATTTCTTAAAATCAATTACAATGAGATATATGGTTTATGGATAGAAAATACATGGGAAACTTGATCAGTGACTAGTTAATTGTTCAAATATTATTTTAAAATAAAATTGTTTTAATTAATAGATATTTAAACCCCTTTTGTTAAATCATATTTATTAGTATTTCTAGTTTATAATTATGTTTTTTAACATAAGATAACTTGACATATGTTCACTATTTCCTTTCCAAAATATCTCTAAATTGAAAATGATTTGAATTATTAATTTACTCTATTTATTGAAATTTATGTTTTGTGTGTTCTTTTATGAAACATATTTTGATAAATGGGGTGATTATTTTTATCTTGATATAATAATCTATTTATCTCTTTATTTTAATTGATTTTTTTCTTGAAGTTGTTAGAAATATTTTCTTTCTATTAAATGTTGTTGTTTGAGCTACCAAGGTCCACACTGGATAACTAGTGTCACCTCACTTGGTATTTAGAGGTGAATTACAAAACCGAGGTTTTTCAATTCACTCATCAGTCATCTAGTGTCCCTCACTGACTCATCAGTTTTTTTGGGATATACCTATTTGTACTATCCAAGGGAGGTTATTTTAGGGGGGAAACCCTCCTTCCACTTGAGTTTCACTTGAATTTTTCCCCTCACCGGCCCTCGTCACTTCCCACAAGTTGTATCTCATCCTCTCCTCCTATATATCTTTAATATTTGTTAATCCTCCTTATTCCCATACCTCATTTCAACTTTATTTTATATATTTACATTTTTTAAGGTCACCCTATTCATTACCAAACACTATTTTTTATTTTCATCTTTTTTATCCTCATCTCCCTATGTGGCCACTCAGCACTCTCATCCCACTTCTTCCAAAGGAAAAGACAAGGAAAAATAACCCTCATTCCCTCCTCTATTAGAGAAACTTAATCCGATTTGGGATGAGAAAATTATTATGATTAAAAGGATCATTAATTTTAAGTGGCACAAACACTCACATCTATATTTAGAATCTCAAGGATGGAATTCATTCTTCCAAACACAACCCAAATATTTATTTTTCCTATATTAAATCAAAAAATTATATGATGATCTTGTATTTTTTTATGAATGTCATTTTGGTACCATTGAATCTAATGTAAATGGCATGCCTCTTTAGGTCAACATCTATTGATATTGTGGATTACTTGTGTATTCCTCAATTAGGTCCACATTATTTTACCCAAAGAGGATTTCCACATTATAAAACATTTAATCTCTAAGATACACTTCAATTTCCATCTAGAAAAAATTCCTCTTCCTTGGTCGAACTATCAGAACTGTCACTTCAAAATTGAATCATTAAGAGAATCCTTCAAACCTATACTTCCCCTCATATTGGATATCATGATAATGTCAATCATATTAGCACATGTGTTCTTTATTTAATTATGTGGGATATTCATTTTGATATTTTTTTTGTTTCAAGCCATGTTTTATATTTCTTCTCACCCTCAATAGCCTAAGGTGTAATGTTTTGGTCATTTACTCAAACACATTTTATCCTACATTGTCATTAGGCTCAATGAAATTTCATTTGAGTATTTTTATGACCAACTTGTGATTCTTAAAAATTATTCTCCTTAAATAAATCATAAAGTCCCTGACATTGATATTCCCCCTATGATCATTAAGGTATATTGTATTTATGGGATGGGTAATAATAATTGGATGAGGAACAAGAATAATAATAGTGAGATGAAGGTGATGAGGAAGAATATAATGATTAAGGTAAAGGCCAAGATGATTTGAATTTCAGACCTAAGGATGAGCCACCTTGAGATGAGGCTACTACTATTGGGGGGATACCACCTATTTGGACCTCTTTCACTAATTATATGATATTATTTCATGAGAAAATGTATCATTATCTCACCTCTCTTGAGATGATCATTGATAGTAATCTCACTAATATGGGCATACCACTTCCTCACACCATGAGTGGATGGAGTGGATGGAGTGGATGAAAGAGAAGACTCAGTATCTCACTCAATCTATTCAGTGAGAAATTTATCATGGTGTTTTCAAACCTCTTCACAGTTATAGTGACTGGGATCATGTGTCTTATTTTCATGGGTTTATTTTGATGATATTATAGATTTTTCTATATTTTTATGACTTTTTATACATTATTCATGGATGTTTCTTTATATATGCCTTCATATTTAATCTAATACTTATAAATTTTTTATAATAATAATAGAGAAAATTATATTATATCAAGATATATTTCCTTCTATATGACTTCATATTTTATTCTTGAGTTCATTGATTTATGGCCTCTTTAAATCTTGAGATTCAGTATTATTTTTTAAGTTATAAAAATTCTTTTCAAATTATCTTGGATATCCTTGTTTAAAATAGATTTTTTTATCTATATCATTCAATAATTTTCATATATAAAACCCATTTTTTTGAAATTTATTTATTTTATTAGGGGGGATCAAAAAGGTTTGCACGTGATTCATTATTTTTTGAAATCATGATAATTTTCCTCAATTTTTAAAATTTTCACCATGAGATTTATTTAATTATATGATTTTCTTAATCTTGAATTGTATTGATTTATATTGAAATCATTGATTACTTTATTTTTTTATGTAATTGATCTATTTATCTATTTTATTTAAATTTTGAGGATATTGATCTATTTATTTCACTCTCTTATATAAGTTTTTATTTATTTATTTTGACTCTTGACTTACATGTCATGTGGATCCTCAAGACTCTTAAAGTATGCATCAATTGAGGGGGAGCCTACACCGTCCTATTTTTTGAAATATTCCAAAATGAATCATTATTTTTTTATAATTTATTTTATTTAAAATTAATTTTATTTTTCAAATATAGAATTTGTTTCATATTTTTAGAAACTATTTCAACGCCTTCAGCACATCTGTTATGCACCTTGTAAAAACATAAATCTAATTTGATATTTGAATGCCTATAAAATTCAAAATCTATTTTTAGTTTTGAATTGTTATAATTCTAAAATGTTCCTTGAGGGAGACACACTTTTTTATCTTCAAAGTTATATCTTTATTTTAATAATTAGACATGTGGTGTGCAGTTTTTTTCTTTAAAATCTATTTTTCAAAAGTTAGAATCTCATAGGATTTGAAATTTGTATTTTTTTTTTAATCTAGTTTTATATAAATATTAGATTTATTTCCTTGAAATATAGTCAATTATTTCTATCTTGGTTAAACATTAATGATAGTCCGTATTATTTCCAAAGTCATTTATTTTCCCTCATATATGAATCTATTTTTATGAATGTATTTATCCTTTTTTCTCTAACCCTTTTCCATGATCTTGTTGAAAATATCAAAGGGGAGAAGACTTTGATGTTATTAAAGGTATATTTATGGTAAAATTAATTTCAAAGATTTCATGTTTTTTTGTTCTTATGGATTATTGATAATCACAAAGGGGGAGAAGATCTTGGTAAATGTATTAAAGGTACATTTATTTGGTTTTTAAGGAATATTTTAGCCATTTTTTCATGAATTTTTTCAAACCAATCAAAGGTATGTAAATGAGTGTGGAGGAAATTTTTGGAATTATCCACCTACATGTGCCACTAGCATGTCATGGGTCATACAAGAAAGATAGTGTTATTTAGATAAAACCTGGGTTCTGTCTAGGTTTCACTGACAACCTAGTGGTCTCTAGATAAAAAATAAAACTAGTTGTTTGTACTTGTTACCTCAGTCTATCTCACCTCCCAATGGATCTTATAGAATCCAAATACACCCAAGATCATCAAGATACCTCTATATCCTATATATACACCCCCTTAATAGCTTGAAAAAAATAATTATACCAAGTTTCTATTGTTTGGACCTCTATTTGGATTACATTTTGTGCTTAATTTTTATAATAAACATTTCTCTTTAAATTATTTCACATTATCATAATTTCTCATATTATTCTTACTAAGAAAATTGAATGTTCTTGTAAAGGGTTTGTGTTTAAAAAAAACCTCATATTCTTCCTTCTTCTTCAATAGTGAACACTATTATCAAAGAGTGGTTAATTAATGTTTCTTGTTAAAATAGCTAAAAATCAAGGGATATTGGTTTTCTTACTAAAACCATTAAAAATAAAGGATTTACTTTTGTAAAAGGTTACTTATATGCAAAAAATTAAAAGAGTTTTATCTAAAACCACTCAAATATTTTAAGGGGAGGACACATAGAGATACCTTAGTGGATTATTTTCAAACTCCTTTATCAAAGTCATATGCATTATCTTTCCATTTTATATTTTCTTTGTGCTAACTCTTACATTTTAAATTATCATTTTAGTGGTTTTAATTCCATCGAGTTTAGTTTTTAATTTATAAACGTGTTTTTAAAAGTAAATTCACCCCCTTACCATCTTTAATATGAAAAAAAATGCCTCCTCCAAAAGGTGTACACAGGACTCCTCATCTAGAAAGATGTTAGGAGAAAATCGTAAATGTTTCTTAAACATAATCCTCAACTCTCAAAAACTCACGCTCACCTTATAGATGGATATCAACTCCTACCTCTTCACCACCATAGCCATTATTGATAAGACCTCATCCCTAGAATCTTATTATAAATCATCCCACTTTATATCATCCTCCTCCCACTTCTTGAGATGCAGCATCCACCACTAATGTGATACCCTCCATAGTTGGATAACTGATATGGGAACCCAATACTTAGGTCAGGATTGAATCAAGACAAAATAGATCCCCCAACTCCTCTAGCTAGTTCTTTATCTCTATATCAGGGATGTTTCCCTCATACTTCAGTAGGATTTGATGTTAAAAGTATTGTAATGTATGCTACCACTTCTCATCCTCCTAATCAAGATTAACCCTCTGATGGTCAAAATGGTTAGCCTATCCCACTTGTACTATACATGATTTGTGACTAATTGGAATCTATTTAAATAAATTAGAAACACCTAAGTCTAGTTTTAATGGATTTATGTAATTCATTTAATTAATTCATATATTTTTTCCAAAACCACCCCATTCAAAAAAGAACTCAAGAAAGTATGATGTATGTACCTCTCCTAGGTATCTAACTTACAAGAAACTTTGAATTACGCAGTAAATTTGAACACCTTAAGGTCCTTACATAATACCATAGGGGGAATAAAATCCTATATACTAGAAATACTTCCTTATTTTCATCACATACTAAGTTCAAATGATATTGTTTCCTTACCAACTCATGAATTCCTCACTAGTGCCTAACTTCAAGCTCCACACTATATCTTAACCAACACCTTTGATACCACTCTTTCATTACCCCCCACCCCCCAAATAGTACCCCTCATGGTCTAGTGGTGAAGAGAATGAATTCCCCCCTAATTCCTGCTTCCAATAGGCCCTAGGTTAGTGACTAGCGTTGAGGGTATAAAACACTCAAAGGGGAGGCCTAGCCCTCAATATCCTTAGTTTATAAAATAAAACACCAACCAATACACCATGATAAAAAAGAAATAAACCAAAATCTCATATAAGAAGCATCCCATATTCTTGAATATAAAATAGATACAAATGTATTCAAAGATAAAAAATACCAAAATAAAATATTGTGGTAGCTACCACAATAACCTGAGATTTGAGATAGTAATATCCATCTCAATCACTTAATCCCTCACGGAAACCTAAAAAACAAATTTTATATATAAATAGGATGATCATATAATGTAAAATTGGTAGGATCATACCCAAGGTCTCTTGTGATAATGTGAAAAAAAAAAGAACACTAATACCCTAGTAAACAAACACCATAACTAACCAGCACCCACATGGGTAAACTAGTCCCCTGGCCTCACTAATTCTTACACAAAAAATAATTCATCGAAGTGTAAAAGGATAATAATCTAAATAATATCATCATAGGTAACCCCAAAAAAATTCCCTGATAATTTTCCAATATAACCCAATGAGAATACATCATTTTCTCTCATCCCTTTCATATCTATCAATAGCAGCACCAATCGTATAATATATCTTACAGAACCAAAAACATAGCACATATCATGGAATGAACTATACATATCATATAATGTAACCAAGGTAGTGGGTTATCATAAACCCATAGGACATCAACCTAATTCCCTCACCATATCATGCATGACCCTCACCAAATATCTCATCATCTACTACCAGTGTCACCATAAGTTACTACTAAAGGGAGAGTGGGGGTGAGGGTTATTCAGATATAAATATCCTCCCCATCATGGATTTTAGGGAAAAACACCCCTAGGGTCTCTATTTTTTAATCCAGTTACTAGAATCGGGTGGTTTTTATAATAAAACACAAGAAAATATAGGTATATAACAGTCTCACACAAGCCTGCGCCTATGGGTTCACTCAAGAAATGTTGTTGTTATCATCATAATGACACTACTAAAATCACACCACCAAGAACTATCTCTAATGTAGAATAACAAGACCATGATCATCACATAATGTCCATAACCCAGGTTCCATTTTCCATTTTTTTATTTTACAATTTAGCTGCCAATTTTTACCCATTTAATTATCAGTTTAAATTCACGCCCATGAAATCATTTACCATTACAACATAAATTAGCTCGTATTATTCCACTGCCAATGAATTACTTGCAAGAAACCACTACATCAAGCTGCCATATCACAACCAAGTCTACAAAATCACAAAAAACCAATTCCACTAAGCTGAAAACAACCAAGGACAATAAGCCAGAAAAAACCAAGACCACAAAGTCGCACAACCAAGGCCATCAAGCCACACCAAATAATATAGTAAAATAGAAATTAATCTTTTCATTTAAAGGATTTAATTTGTTAACCAATTAATTTTTATTCTAAAATTAATATATCACTAGAAGGTATAATCCTATAATAAGAATATATCATGAAACAACAAAAAAATAACAACAAGAAAACTGATAAATGCATGTGAATCATGCCATAACCTTTTAATTTCATTAGTCTAGTTTGTTATCTTTATTATACCAATTAATAACACACACCCAATATAAATAAAAAGACATGATAATCCCAAAAATTCATATAAAAGAGAGAGAAATATAATCACCTACCTCAAAAGATGCTTTATGATTCACTACGCATAGCTAAAGCAAGAGTGGATGAACCATGAGGCCAAAACCACACAAGGAATCCTCAAATAAATCTAAAACATAGTAAGGTATCATAAAAATTGCATTCTAATAAACCTCAAATTCTAAAAAATACATCCATAGTGAGATCTACAGTGAAACAGGGAATAACTCATGGAAAAATAGAATAATAACTCACCTAGAAATATGGATATAAAATCTCTAAAATCTAAGGGTGAATACTAAATATTAGATGTTTTTAAGGATCCCAAAATCTCCTAGGAATCTCATGAAGTTCAATATGAGTGATAGATGAATGATAGAAAAGAAATGGAGGTTAGGATTTATATATAGCTTCAAAATATCCTCACTCATGGTGGGAAAGGATGGTTTATTCCATGAACCTCATTTGGTTCACATTTTTCAAAAAATTATGGTGCTCAATCCAAAAAACCTGAAGTAATTTTAAATTATGAATATATCCTTCTACATTATGAAACCTTTGGAGACAGAACCACCAAAAACTTAGCAATGAACATTCACAATGTGAAAAAAAAATTCATACCATGAATCTGACCATAGTATAAATTCTACAAATAATATGTGAATCCACCCTATATTACATTACATGTTTTTAACCAATGATTAAAAATGTGAATCACCACTTTTAGTTGAAGACATAATTCCAACTCCTCCTCTTCCTTCATCAAAACCATCTCAAGGCACACAAAACCCAAAAAACACAATGTAAAATGATAAAATAGTTTTTTTCATTATTAATCATACTAATTTCATCATGTTAATATATTTATAGAATATTTACTGGTGTTTAAGGAATAAAGAAACTCAAAATATATTGGTAAATACAACTACATCTTCTTTGAGAAACCAATTATGGATTACAACTTAATCCTTGTTGGTTTGGTCTTAGGTGAAGAAAAGAATATCTAATATGTGATAAATTATGTTAGGAATGTATTTGGGTACGTATTGATTAATTTAGAGTGCTCCAAATTTATGAATAAGGTAAGAGTGGATGTTCGCTTTTATAAGTGAGGTGGGTGGAAAACTTGTAAATACTTAAAATATTAAAACATAATAAAGTAATAATCAAGTGAAAGTGGAACCAAAACAACCCAAATTAAAATATAAGATAAGTATGGTTCAAAATACACTTAACTAATAGGATTTATACAATTTTTTAGGTTATTTTAACACTTGTATCTTTATTTTAATCCCTCATTAACCTTTACTATAGTATTGATTTTTTACCATGGTTACTATTAATTTTCACCAAAAATGAAATTATCCAACTTACCAAATTTAGAGATGATAATTTAAAATATAGAAACCATTTTATAAAATTCAATTCCTATAAGTGGTAGGAATCTATTTTAAAATAATCATTCAAAAGGCAATAAAAATGGTTTTTAAAAAATATATTTTTAATCATAAAACTAAATTTATTCACACTCCTTTCCTAGTAACAACTATTAAATGAATATTAAAATATTTTATCCACTATATTATATACACATTTTCTTAAAATTACTCATAAATAGTGATTAATTTAATTTACTAAGATAAAAATATATTGCGTGCATAAAAACATTTTTTCATAAAAAAAATCTATTTTTTACATTCAAATGTTTTTATTTTCATTTATAACCTATGAATTCATTTCATTCATGTGTAAAAAATAATTAATCATAATTTTAATTCTATGAATTTATTTTCAAATAAAACATATATGATAAAATAATACTCATAAATGAAATACATAAAAACAATTCTTTAGGATCAATAGTATTTCTTAAATGAATTAGAAATTACTTTCAATAATTATATTTTAATTAAATACCATAAAATGTGCTTTATTATGTAATTTATAAACATTATTCACATAAGTTTATGGTTTCATGCTTCACAATATTTTTAATGAATTTATTTATTAAAGATAAATATATTCTAAAATCTCAAGGTTTTATATTCTAACCCTTTATAATAATATCACCCTTGAAATTCCCTCTCTCTGATATAAGAAAACAATGATACCTTTCTCTCATTACATAATCAGGTTACCATGTGGATTTCTCAAATTTTGTATTCCTCAAAAGAACATTAACTAAGTGATTATTTATATTCTATAGAAATTTATTCTATAATCCAAGATTTATACTAGTATACCTCATATGAAATATCATATTTAAATGGCATGAACTATGAGTTTATTGTATATAATGGATAAGGTATATAAATTCCAAAAAAGATATACATAGAACACATCATAAACTTTGGAGAGGTTTGAAGGAATAACCAAGTGATAATCTACCATCTTAATATAATCAAGAGTCTCATATGGACAGATATATCTAGGGATTAGATTTCCCTTCTTTCTAAATCTCATAACCTTATTCTAGTGAGATATTTAAAGGAATTTCTTATCACCAACTTTGAAATCCAAGTTTCACTGGTGATTTTAGGCATAACTTTTCTATTTAATCTGAGCTTCCATGATGTGTTATTGAATGGCACTAACCTTATATGTCATTTCCTCAAATATCTCAGGTATCAATAGCTTTCATTCCCTAAATTTATCTTATCATGTTAGTGTCCTAAATTTCCTCCCATATATGGATGTATAAGGGTCCACATAAATGCTCAATTGAAATATGTTGTTGTAAGAAAATTCAACCGAATAAAGGTTTTGATCCCAAAATCCTTTGAAATCCATAGAGCAATCTCTCAAGATATCTTATAGTGTTTTAATAATCCTCTTAGATAGACCATCTATCATAAGATGATATATAGTGATAAATCTCAACTCTATATTCAATGCTTATAAATAATTCTCTAGTTATTCAAGGTAAACTTATGATCTTGATTTGATATGATTGAGAGTGGTTCACCATAAAAACTTACCACTTCCTTAATGTATAACATGGAGATATGATTAAGAGATATATCTTCTTTAATAGTAATGAAATGTTCTAATTTCATAACGTGATTGACTACAATCCAAATAGAATTTGTATCTTTAGATTTATTGGGCATCCAATGTTGAATGGTGATGTTTTCCTATTTCAAATTAGGTATGGATAATTGTTATAACATCCGATTATACATCTATCTCTAAACCTTAACTTGTTTTCATAATAAGCACCAAGATATATACTATAAAATATATCTCTTCATATTATTTTACCATAAATTCTCTTCAATAACTCTATATAACTTCATACATCTAAGATGAATTGAGAATGATGAATCGTGAGCATCATCTAATAGATCCTTCTTTAATTTTGGTTTTTATGGTACGCATACTCTATTTATAAACCATATCATTCCATCACTATCATGACTAAACTCAAAAAAAAAATCCTTACCTTCTTTTTCAACTCTAAATATTCCTCATATACCACTTTAATATTCACAAGAATAGATGGTTGAACATTAATCTTGGAAAGACATGATCTTTCTACTATCCTTATGATTTTAAGGTCCATCCTCTATAAATCCATAAGTATTTGATTTTTTAATTAATTTTCATGGATAAAACAGCATGGTACTTATAAATCAGAGCATTATCCACCTAGTTCTCCTTCCCAAGGTGGTAATGTATTGAGTAGTTATAATATTTAATGATTTATAACCATCTCCCCTAATTCATGTTCAAATATTTCTATTTGAATATATATATATATATATAATGATTTTATGATCTGTATATATTTCACACCTTTGACCATAGAGATAAGGAATATATGTTTTCAAAGAAAAAAATACCACTTCTATTCCCAAATCATGTGCCAGGTTTTTCTTGTAAACCTTTAATTAGTGTAAATTCCCTGACCCTGGTAGCCTAGATTCGATAGTTAATTTATTAAATTAGTTCTAAATACAAGAGATCACATCTTAAAGAACCTAATAGTTTAGTAGTCTTAGAAAACTAGATAAATACTTAAAACTCACATTACATTTGAAAACATAAAGTAAAACATAGTAATTACTTTGAGAACACTATTATTATCTTTACCATATCCCTACATATCAATTATAATACACTTCTTGGCATCCTTAGGAAAGGAAACATAAGAAAGGGGTATGCTCAAATGATCAACAAGGGTATGTGTACAGTATAAGATATCGAGAATACATAATACATAACCAATATAGAAAGGTGAATAGCTAAAAACACATTCCATTTAATCAATAACTTGAGCATAATGAATAATATGGTAAGAATAAATGATTATCAAATAATTCCATATAAATAAACACATAATTTTCAAACTTATCCATGGATATAATAACTAATAATGTAATCAAATGAACATCAATAAATAGTCACATAATTAGGGAATTTATAATTTCATACATCATAATCATATCATCAAGGACTTGTGCTAATACATATTATATAAATGGGTAAAGTCTCACCCAAATACCCAAGTTAGTTTGTCTTATGAGACCTACCGATGCATCGGGGGACTATAGTAGGCCTCTACTGTCACTTACTAAGTACAATTAATTACTCATATGAAATGGGTGAAGCATGATCAACATAAACATTAATTTTCAAAAATAGCATACAAAATGTTAATACTTTCCCCAATAAATAAACATGAACATAAACCATGAAAATTAATATGGAGAATGGTATAAAAATAGTATATCCTTGGTAAAAATAATCATAAACCATCCAATGAAATAATAAGGACAGTATCATTAAAAACATATATCTAGTAAATAATAAGTAAAATGAGGGTTTTTTCATTAATAAATATAAATACCATGAAAATTTCATTAAAAATTTCTTGAGGAAAATAATCCTTCCACTTTGAAAATCAATTTTAAAAACTAAATATTTTTATAATATTAGGGAAAACATTTATTTGGAAATAATCATAAAAACTTTTAATGTATGATTTATATCATTTATTGTTCATGATGTTGGTAAAACTGTTCTTACCGAATAAGTTAAAATAAAACAATCCTTTCACACTTTTGTAAAAGGTCAAAAAGAACTTTTTTGGGGAAAAAACAGGAAGATTGATTTGAAAAAAAATCTAAAAGTAAAAAATGGGTAAATATTTCTTCAATAAATCATTGTATAATAGTAAAAAAAATTCTTGAAAATATTTTTAGAAACATGGATTCTGAATAAAAAGGATTTTTGGCCGAGGATAGAAACAAGGATAGATTTTCTTAAAAATATTTTCTCAATAATTTTAAGTAAAAGAAAGAGGGAAATGGTACTATTAAATGAAAATTTAATGAATAAACATATTATAATAAAATTAAATGGTTTTATTATATAAATAAAATATAATTTCTTTCAATGGAAATTCAAGGCTAAACAGTCCTAAATGGTGATGAGATTGTGAAATAAACCCTTATTTTTTGGGAAAATTTTGAATAATAGCCCCCATAAAATCAAATGAAACTTTAAATTCCATTAATATTAATATATTAATGATATAAAATATAAAAGGTGAATTATAAACCCCACAAAAAATAAATAAGTGGTGAATATGGCATTAGTATTATGGAAGTAAAAGTGATATTAGAAACCCTTACCTCATGTCTGATTTCCTTCATACATGTTTGACCCTCGTGTATAATAAATATAGATTTATTATAAATATATTAAAAAACATAATAATGTATATAATACCCTATTTTATTTATTTATAAATTTTTATCACCATTTTTTTAATAATTCTTTATTAAAAACATTATTTTGGGTGATAACTACTTTATTTTTCATGTATGTTTTGGTTTGATAGTTTTAGTCCTTGTACTTTGATCATGGTTACATCATATCAAAAATGATAATCATGATATAAATAATATATATATATATATTCATTTTATATGTATTTATAGTAATCTATAAATTTTATAAAGAAAAATTAATTTCACCATTCATAAAGATGGTAGGTCATACGTACGCATGAACATTGTTTCTATTATTTTAACGAATGGAAAAAAGGAAAGGTAAATAATAATTCACCTTTGAAAATAATTATTATATCATATATATTCATTAAATTTATCCTTATTACCATCCATGTCACAATAAAATGAAAAAATGTATCGCATCGCCATGTGGAGGTGGTTGTCTACACGTATGCACGAGTAACATTATCGTTTTCTAACAGATTAGAATGTAATAAGGTAGATTTGATATTATAATTTCATACATATAATTTTTTCATAAATATAATATATATAAAATAAACACGTCATTATATCCCTTCATGAGAGGTGGTAATGAAAAATAAATTACATCGGTTCGTGAGGCGGTAGTCCTCCAATCACACGATCAACGGTTTTGTTTCCCATTTTAAGGAATATAGGATAGATATACATTATACCATTTACAAAATAAAATATTATTAAATTTAATATAATTTATTTATTATTTTATCATATTTTTAGAATATTATAAGGATTTAGGAAAATAAATAAGATAAAGATACATGATTAAGAACTATACCTCTTCTTCAGAGAATATCATTAGGTTTATAACTAAATATTTTATATAATGGTTCTATGATTAAAAGAGGGGCTCTAGGTCATGGAAAAGAAATTAATGAATGTATTTGGTTTATTATTTTTTGAAACAAAGGTCTTTTTAAGTGTGAAGAGGAGATAAGAGGGGGTGTCTTTTTATAAGTAGGGGTAGGAAATAATTGCAATTTGTTTAAAGAATAAATTATACCCACTTTTTCACACTCCAAATGGATCAGAAATAGATAATTATAAAATAAAATATGATACAAGGTTTAAATATTTCCATAAATTATAAATTATACAAGTTTTTAGATCATTTTAACCCTTTTCTTTTTAGTCTAGCCCCCGGAAAACCTGTTTTCACCTTAACTGCGGTAATTAATTTTTACTATTTTTACTATTCATTATAAACAAAAATTAATTTAAACTTATTGAATAATATTATTTATTATTATTCAAAATATGGAATCCATTTTTTAATTTTAAACATGTATAATTAGAATAAATTAATTTAAAATTAAACCTGTAAGCATGTTGAAAAAATGGTTTTCCAAAGGAAAAATATTCTTAAGTATAAAAAGTTTTTAAAAACAATCTAAATAAAATTGATTAAAATGGAATAAATTGGAATAATTATAATATAATTGAACTAATTTTACTTTTAAAATAATTTTAAAATAAAATAGAGCATTTAAATTCTTTAAACGAAATGGTAAATTTCAATAAAAATCAATAAATTTATTATTCATTAAAAAATTGATCTTTTCATAAAATTATAAAAAAATTACTCTAATATGATTTAAAAATGTTTATTTCAAAAATAAAGTTTATTTTTTCAAATAAATTTTCTAAAATTGGTAAAAATTAATTTTAAAATAAGTGTGTAAAATGCAACAAAACCACTTTTTAGAAAAATACAGTTTTTCATAAAAACATTTCATTTTCTTTCAAATGATTTTTATTTTCATTTATAATCAATTTATAACCAATTAATTTATTTTATATATGTTTCAACCATATAATTTTCATAATTTTAGTTAGTATTATTCATACCCAATAATTTAACGGATAAGTTATAGTTGTATACCATATTGCGGTTCATTTAGACATAGGGTTGCGTGTATTGTAAGTTATCAAAGAGCTTAAATTCATATAAAATAAATATATCATAAAGTCACAACTAAAAAAAATTCATATTTCCATAGTCCAAAACCATGGTAATAGGCCCTAAAACCATGGCCGTTGTCGTCGTGGCAGTAGGGCCCGACCTAATGTCGCGGTTTTGAAAACTATGGCAATAGGCCTCGAAATTTTTCACCATGGTAGTTGACCTATGGCCATGGTTTAAACCATAGATATAGTAATCTATTTCCATAGTTTAAATTGTGGTTATAGCCTCAGTAAACCATGGAAATAGCCTAAAATAAAATTTTGGACATCGAGTTTCGATCCCTACACCTCCCCTTTTCGGATCAATGTTGCTTGTCACTACACTAAGGAATGCTTCATGTGTGTGTGTGTGTGTGTATATATTATGATATATATATATATATAAACCATGGAAATATCCTCAAAACTGCAGTAGTAAGCCTTCCCTCCAAATTTTTGGCGGTAAATTGTTTTTCCACGAAAGCACAGGAACCCTATAGTCACGATTTTGGAAAACCGTAGCTATAGGACTTAGAAAAAATTGGCCTATAATCACAGTTTTGAAAAGCATGGATATAGGCCATAGAATACTGGCCTATAGCCACGGTTATAAAACTGTAGCTATAGGCCACAGAACTATGGCGACATCCACCTATAGCCACGGTTTTAAAACTATGGCTATAGGTCCGTGGTAGTCGCTACTTTTTATAGTTGTGAGTATTTAGGTGTTACATTATTACAACCATAAAAAAATTCATAATCAAATTTTTTTATCAAGTATCCATAAATTGGATAGGATCTTCACAGTAAGATAGATCAGGTTCCAATTCTATTACTTCAAAGGTGAGCACATGTTTGGGATATTTCATGTACTTCCTTAGCAATAATATATAGAACACATCATATACTTTAGATATTCTTGGTGAAATTTCCAAATATTAATCCATAGATCCAACTCTTTCTAAGAGTTCAAAATTTTTGATATAACTAGGTCATAATCTCCCTTACCAAAATTTATAACATCCTTCCATGGAGATACTTTCAAGAAAACATGATCCCCTACTTGAAATTCCAATTATTTCCTCCGGTTATTGGTATATCTTTTTTTCTTCTTTGAAACACATTGTTATGTGTTTGAATATTCTTTAACTTTATTATTTTATCATTTATATGTTATGGGACTACATGCTTCTTTTGAAAACTTCATCCCAACAAGTTGGAGTATGAAATCTCTTTCCATTCAATACTTCATATAGCATCATCTAAATACTTGAATGGAAGCAATTGTAATTGGATAAATCTACAAAAGGTAAATACTAATCCCACATACCTTGAAATTAAAGAGATCATGACCTCAATATGCCTTATAATATTTGAATATTTCTTTTGTATTTTCTATCGATTTGAGTGTGATAAGAATTTCTCAAACAAATCTCGGTGTCAAGAGCCTTATAAAGACTCTTTTAGAATTCTTAATTTATATAATTGGTCAAAATCAAAGACAGTTGAAATATGTGTGCCATGAAGTCTTATAACTACATTAATATAGATTCATGTAATGAAATCCAAAGGTAAATTTTCTCTTATAAGAAGTAAATGTGTATATTTGGTGAGGCGATCAACAATAACCCATATTGCACCATTATTTCAAGGATTATTTAGTAATTAGGTGACAAATTTTGCTATAATGGAATCTCATTTCCATGTAGGAATAGTTAGAGGTTGCATAAATCCTCTAGTATGTTGTCTCTAAACCTTTACCTATTGACAATCCAAACATCTTGACACATAATCTATAATTTCCAACATCATATTAGCCTACCAACAATGTTTCTTTAAATTGTTATACATCCTAGTTCTGATGGAGTTGGTTCCCTAGAACCAACTTATTTTTACTTTATAATAAACATGTATTCATTGATTTTAATATTAATAAACTACTTATCACATCATGATTTTTCTTCTGTGTGGCATATTATGTGATAATGTTCTAAGAGTAGTTGTCACACTAAAAGATCAAAGTAGTTCCTCTCTATGATGAGAACCTGGAAGTGCTATGACACTATTATTGAATATATTTTCTATATCCAGATGATGTCATTTGAGAGACACAAATGATATAGGATATCATGGGTGGAGACTCATAGGATGTTTAGGAACCTTCTCATGGAGTACCCCCTTGGTAATATCCAATAGGATATTATGAGAACAAGACCCGCCAGTAGGAAATCCACATTTATTTGTTTCATTGGATGTTCCTATCTATAGATGTTTGTATTGGTCCTTAGACTTTAATATTATTATTAATGAGTATTATGAGTCTTGCACTTAGATGAATTAATGAAAACCATGATGACAGATGTTCGTGGTGAGGTAGGATATGTTGGGTGTGTCACAAGTAATATTGCATTAATGAGTAATGCAAGAAAGGATTTATCCCTTATATTGTTTAATAAAAGTTAATATCTCAGTCTCTTTGATGGAAATGATATATCCTAAATAAATCCATGGCTATGGTGATTAATAGGAAATTTCTATTTCTAGAAAGTCAAATAAATAGATATTGAGCATATAGGTTGATGACACTAGCATACAACCTGGTCGATTTGATATATTGTGATAAAGGGATTATATTAGACTGTAAGCATTCATATGAGATGAAATATCATTGTAGCATTAACTTTTTTCTATATGGTTGTCTTAACGTGTTACTAGATACTAATCTTGGACTTTAGGCTACTTCACTTAATGCTATTGAGAAAGAGGCCTAGAGGGTCACACACTAAGTGTATCTAGAATCTCGGTTAAATAATATATTATTATTTATTATTTAATAGGTTGAATAAATATAATTCTCATACGTGGTTTAATAATTATTCATATATATGATTGATCATATAGAAATATTTATTTATTTTTTAGAAAATATAATATTTATTTATTTATTGGCGAATAATGTAGTGGTATTTATTTAATAAATAAATAGACATTATTCAACGTCCGATAAATATTATAGAGAAATTACGGACTGAGTTTAATGGTCTAGTGAGAAATAATAATATTGAATATTATTTGATTAAATAATATTTATTTATAATTTGAAATTTAAGTGCCTGTCGAGAAATAATAATATTAGTATTATTATTTAACATGGGGTTTTTCTAGGATTAAATAAATAAATAATGGAACTTATTAAATTATTTTATTTTAACCCTAGCAATATAAATACCCAGTTATGTTATTTTCTCATAAGCCAGTTCATTTGTATTGTTTTTTCATAGTGGATTTAGAGAATCCTCTCAAGCCTAGAGAGATCCCTTCTCCAAGAACGCTCCCTAGAACGGAGGGAAATCATCCTCCACCAGATCAAGGAGAACGCTTTGGAAGCGATTCTCGAGGCGATCAAAGGTGGATAATTTAAGTGTAAGAATCATCCATGCTAGCACCCAGAGAATCCTTCACTGACGTCTATAGATTCCTATAAAATGTTTGGATCACCACTAGAGGAAATATACACTTGGTTTCTACAACGCAATGAAAGTGCACCAAAGATCTGTCACTGATTCATCAACAAAGAAAGAATTCCATTGAGGTAATTATTATTTAATTAAATTGATTATAAATAATATGTGATGATCCACTCTCTCTGGTTCTGGCATGATTAATATTATCTAGATTTGATTCAATTACATTGATCATGGTGATTAAACATCGTATAGGTCTTGTATTGATCATAGATCATGATAAAAAGAAATGTTGGGCACCACCCATCGCATGCTTCAACCACACTCAGATCTTATAGGTTTTATTAGGGTGTATAGAGAAATTCGATCTATAATCATCGTCCAATAATACACTATTTAGCTCAGGTATAGATATAATACATTTTATCATTCTAAATTTCATAAATTAATCTTTACAAATGAAGTATTCCAATTTTCCATCATTCACTACTTTAATTTTATTTTGAAAATTCTCATCATCGGGTTAAGAACTTTTTATCTTTTCCAAAAAATATGGTTTTGAAATAATTTGAAAAGGTGAAAGTGTCTCCCCTCCATTAATGATTCCCATGTCCATATTTACTATATCCATGTATATATAATTCCTATCAATACTCATTTTGGTTATAATTCCATGATATTTCCTATTCAATGCATCTTCTACCTTATTTTTATTCATAATGTGGTAGTGTATTGAGAAATCATAATCCTTGAGTAGATCAAGTCATTGCCTTTGCCTCATGTTGATATAATTCTATGAAAATATGAATTTCAAACTCTTTTGATCTATGTATATCTCACAAATTTCACCACAAAGATAATGTCTTCATATCTTCAAGGAAAATTTTACAGTTTCCAACTCAATATCATAGGTTGGATAGTTTTTTTTATGAGTCCTTAACTACATTTGTCTATAGGAAATAACTGTATCATTCTACATAATGACGCAACCAAGTCCCTTCTTTGATGAATCACTATATATCACAAATACATTATTTCCTAATAGTAGAGTCAAAATCAGAGTATTCACCAATATTTTCTCCAATTATTCAAAACATTCTTCATAGTCCTTTTTCTCTATGAAATTAACCCGTTTATGAGAAATCTTGGTTAATGGGTTAGCCAACTGGGAAAAAATTTGAACAAATATCCCATAGCAACCTTATAAATTAATGCAACTATTTAACTTAGTTATGTTCATTAGTGTAGACCATCCTGGTTCTACCTTTGACTTCACAGGATCAATTAATATTTCATCCTTTGAGATAGTATGGACAAGAAAAGAAACTTTATGAAGCCATAATTCACACTTGTTAAATTTACCACGT
The DNA here is from genome assembly GCA_963277665.1 of Viscum album. NCBI lineage: Eukaryota > Viridiplantae > Streptophyta > Magnoliopsida > Santalales > Viscaceae > Viscum > Viscum album. The sequence goes on along the minus strand of OY728143.1, from coordinate 253,761,607 downwards.
AAAATTTTTCTTATAAGAGTCTCAAGAATGATTTACAAGTGATTCTCATGGTCCTCATATCTCTGATATTACACCAATATATCATTAATAAATACCACAAAAAATTATCAAGATATTACTTGAATGTTATGTTCATTAGATCCATGAAGACATTGGGTGAATTAGTCAATCCGAATGAAATTACTTTAAAATTTTAATGTCCACACCTCATATGAAAATTTTTCTTTAGAATATCTTCCTTCTTTAATCATAATTTATGATACCTAAAATGAAGTTCAATCTTTGAAAAATATTGAGCATCATGAATTATATTTAATAAGTCATCAATGCAAGGTATAGGATACTTGTTATTTATCATATGAGAATTTATTTTCCTATAATAAATGCATAGCCTCATAGATCTATATTTATTCTTAATGAAAATAAAATGGGAAACCCAAGGTGAAACACTAGGTCATATAAATCCCTTATCACACAAATCTTATAGTTTCTTCTTAAACTCCACTAATTTCAAAGTGGTCATTCTATAGGGAGTCTTTTATATTGGTCTTGCGTCATGGATTAAATCAATGGAAAACTCAACTTCACACTCTGGTGGATGCCTAGGTAATTCCTCAAGAAATATATAAATTTATTCCTCTACAATAAGTACATACTCAATTTTAATATTACCTTTTACATCTATAGATTTTATTTTTATTCTTCCATAAGAATCTCATTTAGAAGAGTTATTAGGGGTGGATATTTTCATGACTTGGATGATGAAGTATCCCCTCTAAAGATAAGGAATTATAAATCTTCATCAAAAATAATAATTTCCATCTCTTTACAAGAAAATTTTACAACATATTTTGAAAGTCAGTCCATACCAATGATTATACCAAAATAAACCATAAGTATAATAATGAAGTCAGAAAATATGATGAATTTATGTGTCAAAATGGAAACTTACTAACACATCCTTATTGTAGTGATACTTACACTGGGAGTCTTGACTAATAAGGTTCTAGGGTAATATCTAATTTTCTTGTAAATTTTGAACAATATAAAAGATTGAAAAAATACGAAATCAAATAAATAATTAGTTAAATTTTAGGATATTCTTAAAGTATCCACCGCTACATCATTGTGGATTTCAACCTCATCCTTTTTTATTGTATAAGCTTGTATTTTATCTCTTTTCCATTTCTAGGGGAAATCCCTTTAATTCCTCAAACAAGCATTTTTATAGTGTATTATCTTCTTACAATTGAATAATTGTACATTTTTATCTTCTTTCTTTACCTTGAAAACATGATCATGGTGGAATTTATATCGATACTTGTAGCAAACTCTCATTCCCAACAATCATGTTCCATAGTGTTTCTTTCTACATTTATTAAAATATGGAATTTATACTGTTTCCTTCTTCCATTTTTTCATATTTTATTTTATAGAGTGTTCAACCACCCTTTTGTTATCTTGATTAACCTAAAATACATATGAATTGCAGAATTATTTATCTATCTGGATAACACATGATATTATGTCCTCATATGATGAGAATGTTTAGGGTACTACTTTCCTTCAAAGTATTGGATTAATCCCATCAAATAAATGGTCAATATTACTCTTTGGATTCCATACATAGTCTGCAGCATGCCTTGATAACCTTGAAACAATGTCTTCATACATAGAAATATTTATATCCTTCTTTTATCTTAGATATATGAATTGTCTCTCTATATTCACTCATTGCTCTTGGAGAAAATATTTTCCCAAGAAGAGTGCCTTAAAATCATTCCACTCCATGTTTTTTATTTATTATTTATCCTTAGTGGTTTGAATCAATGGACATCATTATTCTGCATACTCTGAGAGATGATAAACTTCCATGAGAACCTTCTCCCTTTAATTAATTCCTAAAGTGAGAAATATATTATTTAAGGAGATTATCTATTTATCATCTAAAAATGGATTTGTAGTCCCATTAAATAATTGAGGATACTGACATATAAATAGGTCTAACATTTTTACACCATGTTTTGGATCAATATGATGTTTCATATGATCAAGTTTATTGTTTATAATCTAAGTTAGCTACCCCAATATAGTTATACTTTGTTCAACTCCAACTGTAGCTCCAGCTTCAGCTTCATTATCTTGCTCGGGAGGGAAATCCCTATATGGGTTATGTGCATTGATATGGTTTCCATTCCTTTCACTATGTTTTATTTCTAAACAATGTCATATATTATATTAAATAATAATATTATGAATCACGATGTATAATTTCAATACTATTGAAATGCATAATATAAATTGAAAATTTATGTATAACTAATCTGAAAATCATAAACTTGGTATCTTTGGGAATATTCTCAATTCATAAAAATACTTTCAAATCTCACATAATGGTTTATAAATAAAATTTTAATTAACCCAAATATATACCCTAGGAGTGTTAAATTGGGAGTGTATCAAGGCTCATTTTCATTCACCAAGTAACGATCGAGTCAAATCCCAATGCACCCTTTTCAGATTTATTACCCCAAGGTACAACTGTGATAGATACAAATACACATGTAGTATCTAGGTAGGGATGTATTTCTAGGAAAATCACATAATCTCTACCTTACCAAAACTTTAGGATGGTATCCTATACTTATATTTATCCTAAAATTCAATCATAGTTCTATATTACCTAATCTATGTTTCCCTAAATCTAGTTCCCAAGGTTTCTACTAAACCTGAATCTGATACCAATTATAAACACCCCGACCCTAGTATCCCAGAGTCAGTGGTTACTTTATTAAATTATTTCTAGATACAATTGATCACATCTCAAAGTATTGAATAGTTTAGTAGTCTTAGAAAACTAGATACATACTTAAAACTCACATTACATTTGAAAACTTAAAATAAAACAAATCAATTCATTTTCTTGAAATCACAAAGGCCTTATTTTTTTATGAATTTTTGATAATCCCCTTTTAAAGGATAAGGGGTAACATTTTCATGGTCTATAGACCCATAGGAACAAGTCCTGAACAAGTGGTCATTGCAGGACCAAAGATCAGACACCCAATCAAAATCCCGCCCAACTGATTAATAGTTTCATTAAATCACCCCGATCTGAAATGCTTCTCATCAATAAATCCCCATGTAGAACTTCATGGGGCATGGTATCTATAGAAATGTCTACTTGTTCAATCATAATACACTTCCTAGAATCTTGGGGAAAGGAAACATAGGAAAGTTGTGATCTCATATGCTCAGTAAGGGTATGCGTGTAGTGAGAGCTATCATAAATACATAAGGCATAACCGATAGGTAAAGGTAAATAACTAAAAACGCATTCCATTTAATCCTTAACTTGAGCATAAAGAATAATATGATAGGAATAAAAGATGATCAAATAATTCCATATAAATAATCACATGATCTTGAAACTTATCCACAAATATCATAACTAGTCACATAATCACATGGACATTAATAAATAGACTCATAATGAGCGAATTAATAATTTCAAACATCATATAAATTCCATCAAGTCCTTTTTCCAATAAATCTTATATAAATGGGTAAAGCCTCAGCCAAATACTCAAGTTAGTTTATCTTTTGATACCTACTAATGAATTAAGGGGTTATAGTGGACCATACCTATCACTTACTAAGTCCAATTCATTCCTCGTATTAAAGGGGTGTAACATAATCAATATAAAAATTAATATTAAAATTATTATATAAAATATTAATACTTTCCCTGATCAATAAACATATTCATAAACCATCCAGGGTAATATGAAGAATGGTATCAGAATATTACCTCCCCAGTTAAATTGATCATAAAACCCCCAGTGAAATAATAAGGATGGAGTCATTACCACATATACTCAATGGATAAAAAATTAAATTAAGGCTTATTGTCATTTATTAATAGAAATACCATGAAAATTTCATTAAAAACATTTTTGAGGAAAATACTCTTTCCATTTTGAAAATCAATTTTAAAAACTAAAAATTTTAAGAATATTAGAAAAAAAATCTTAAAAATAATCAAGAATAATTGTAAAGTAATCTTTAAATAATTGAGTGGTAGTGATTGTGGGAAACCATTCAAACTGAATAAGTTTATAGAAAACATTCCTTTCACACTTTTGTAAAAATTCAAAAAAAGTACTTTGTTCGACAAAATAATAAGTGGATTACTTTTTAAAAAATTGTAAAAGTAAAACATGGATAAATATGTATTTGAAAAATCATTGTATAATATTACAAACATTCTTGAAAACATTTTTATAAATCATGTATTTTAAAGAAAAATGATTTTCAACCGATGTGAGAAATATGGTTGGATTCTATTAAAAAATATCAATAATTTTAAGTAAAAAAAGAAAAAATGGTAATATTACTTGAATTTTTTTATGAATAAATATAGGATAATAAAATAAAATTGGTTTATTAGATTAATATAATATAATTTCTTTCAATGGAAATTTAATCATAAATAATCCTGAATAATGATGAGATTATGAAATAAACCCTTACTGATTTGGAAACTTTTGAATCATAGCCTCATAACTTTATAAAAACATTAAATACCATAATATAAATATATTAATTATATAAAATATCAAAATTTAATTATATACACCATACAAAATAAATAAGTGGTGAATATAGCATATGTCTCACTGAAGTAAAAGTAAGGCAAGAAACCCTTACCTAGGGTCTGATTTCCTTCATACATGTTTTCATAACCAATATAATAAATATATATTTAATATAAATATATTAAATAAGAATAATCATGTATAAAATACAATATATGAATTACTTATAACTATTTATCACTTATTTATTAACAATTCTTTATTAAAAACACTATTTTGGGTGATAACAGCTTTATTTTTCAAATATGTTTTGGTTCTGTAGTTTTGGTCCTCATACGTTGATCATGGTTATATAATATCCATAATATTAATCATGGTATAGATATCATATATAATCATTTTATATGTATTTATAGTAATCTGTAAAATTTATATAGAAAAATGAATAACACTGTTCATGGAGACTGAAGGTTGTACATACGCATTAACAGTGTTTACATTTTTTTAATGGATGGAAAAAAAGAGGGGTAAATAATATTTCACCTTTAAATACTAATTATTATATAATATATATCATATTTATTCATTAAATATATCCATATAACCTTCCATGTCAAAATGAAATGAAAAAAAAAATCACATCGCTACGTGGAGGCGGCAGTCCACACATACGCATGAGCGATGTTATCATTTTCTCATGGATTGGAAGGTAATAAGGTAGATGTTATATTATAATTTCATAATAATTATTATTTCATAAATATCATATATATAAATTAAATCCATAATTATATCCATCCATGAGAGGCAATGATGGAAAACAAATTACATTGGTTAGTGAGGCGGTAGTCCGCTATACACACTATCAACGGTTTCATTTCCCATTTGATGGAATATGAGATGGATATAGGTTATTACATAAAAATAATAACATATAAGTATATTTAATTTAACGGTTTTATTATTTTATCATAGTTTGATAAAATTTTAAGGAGTTAGAGGAAGAAATAAGACGAAGATGCATGGTTAAGAACTATGCCTCTTCTTTGGAGAACCTATTTAGGTTTATACCTAAATCCATCATAGAATGGTTTTATAAAGGAACCATAGAATATAGGTCATGGGGAGGTATTTAAGGAATTTATTCCTATAGTTATTTTCTGAACCAAATGGATTTTTCAGTGTGAGGAGGATAGGATAGGGGTGTCCTTTTATATGTGGGGAAAGGATACACTTGGAAGTTTTGAAAAGAATAAATTATGCCCATGTTTTTCACACACCAACTGGATAAAAATGGATCATTGTCTAACATTATATGATATAATGTCTAAATATTTATATAAAACAGAAATTTTACAATTATTTAGGTCTTCTTAATCTTTATATTTTTAGTTTAACCCCTGGTAAACTGATTTTAACCTTAACTATAATAATTAATTTTTATAGTCTTTACTATTCATTATAACCAAAAATTAAGTTTACCTTATTACCTAATAATAATGATTATGATTATAGATATTAAATTCATTTTTTAAAATTCAAAACATATAATTTGAATAATTTAATTTAAATTTAAACACACAACTACGTCGAAAAAACTCTTTTCTAAAGGAAAAGTTTTCTTAAGTATAAAAATTTTTTATATAAAAACTCAATATAAAATTGATTTCAATGAACTAAATTGGATTAATTATTATATAATTGAACTAATTTTACTTTTAAAATAATTTTAAAAAAATATATAACATTTTAAATTCTTTAAATGAAAATTCAATTTCCATTAAAAATCTGTATTTTATACTATTTATCAAAAAATTAATCTTTTCATAAAATTATAAAAAATTCACTATTATAAGATAATTTTGAAATTTTGGTTTAAAAAGTTAAGAATATTTTTAAAAATAAATTTTATAAAAGTGTTAAAAATAATTTTAATATAATTTCTCAAAATGAGATGAAACCTCTTTTTAGAAAAATATAGTTTTCATAAAAACATTTCTTTCCATAGCCAAGATCCTTCATCTCAAACCTTTCAAATAATTCTCTCTTCAACCCCTCGATCTGTTGAACTTATGGCCTTGTAAGTAACATATCATCCACATACAAAGAATTATAATGAATGTTCTATTATCCTGTTACTTTCAATAGCAGTAGTGATTATAATCAAACTGAGAAAAACTTTCTTCAAGCATGAAAGTATCAAACTTTTGATTCCACTGTCTAGGGGATTACTTTAATCCATAGTGACTTTTTTTCAACTTACAAACTAGTTTCTAATTCTGATAATCTTTAAAACCCCTTAGGTTGAACCATGTAGATCTCCTCCTCTAAATCACTATGAAGAAAGGTCTTCTTGACATCTATATTATTAAAGTGAAAATTATTAGAGGCAACAATGCTCAACACCATCCGAATATTTTTTTTCTTTATGACCTATGAGAAAAATATCTAAAATTTAAATTCCTTACATTTTTTGGAAATATTTTACCACCAACCGCTATTTTTTACCTTCTATTTCCTCCAGTTTATTCCTTTAGATGGAAAACACATCTGTTTTGTAGAGCTCTCTTTACTTCCATAAGTTTATCCATATCCCATGTTTTGTTTATATTTAAGGAATTAATTTCCTCCTTAATAGAAAACTTACACTACTCCAAGTCACTAAGGGTATCTACTTGTTCCATAATTCATAGTTCACTGATATCTATTAAAAGAAAAAAGTACATATCATCCAAAAACCTCTGAACTAGTTTATGGATTCTAGTTGATCTCCTCAACTGAATTGGATATTTTGAAAAACTTAGTTAGAATATTCCTTCTAAAACCATTGCATATGGTACTCTCTCATGAGTTTCAGTACCTTCATAACTTACTGGTCTTTCTTCCGAGTTCCATGGAAGTGAAGTCCTTCTGGTAATCTCGTTCAGGTTAACTTAAACTTCAACATTTTATTTTTCCTCAACTTATTTCTCTGCAAAGTTTTGATCTTTCCACATAAGTTTCTCATTAAATATAATATCTCTACTCTAAATGACTTTATCCTTCTTATCATCACACAAACGATATCCAAAGTCCTCACCACCATATCTGATAAGAAAACATACTTTATATTTAGCCTCTAACTTATTGTTGTCCTTGAAATTAGCATGAACATATGCTACATTTCTAAAATATTTTATGATGGTTCACTTCTGGTGTTTTACTAGACCAAAGATATTCTAGAATTTCTTATCCCAGCATTGAACATGGACTTCTATTGAAAAATTATATTTCCATGTTTATAACTTCTGCTAAAATTCCCTTAGGCATTCCAAAAAAAGTCTCATATACCAGGCTTTCTCTTGTAGACTCATATTCCTTCCTTAAACTACTTCATTATATTGTTTAGTTCTGAGAACTATCTTCCCATGTGTAACTCCCTTATTCTGATAGAAGAATAAAAAGTTATGTCTAATGTACTCTTCACCATTTTCTTTTTGGATGAACTTCAAATTCTAATCACACTCCCTTTTAGAAAAATATTTCAAATGAAAAAAAAATACATAAAAAATATCAGATTTATTCTTTAAGAAATAGAACCAGACCTTTAAAGTGGAATCATTGATAGAAGTCACAAAGTAAAGAGATCCACCATTGGAATTCATAGGGTTAGGTCTCTAAATATCATAATGAACAAGTTCAAAATTTAAAGGGATGAGAAAGTTAAAATTTTGGTATTATCCCAAAAAGAATAAATTCAGAAGTTCATTGAATGATTTACAATTATTAAATATAAACTTGTCTCAACTTCCCTTTTCGGACACATCAAACTTTTAAATGCATGAGATCCATCTTTGTAAGAAGAATCCCAAAACATTTAAATGGTGCCTTATACTTTAGTTTTTGGAATTTTGATGCATACAATGATCTATATGCAGCCTAATATTTGATTTATAGTAGGTGTTGTAAGTATTTTTCATATCAAATCCATAAAGGATGAATTGGGAGGATATGAAATTGATCATCTGATTTTTGAAAGGTTCTGAACGTTTAGTTTTATGCTTCATTAATAATGATCTATTGAAGGGTTTTTTGGATTCATATTTTGCTGTATACATTGATTATTGGAAGAGAATGATGGGTTTTGTGTTCACTTTTTGAGGGACATCAGTCGATTAGATGTATTAACTATAACCTATGGGTACACTTTCTACAATGAAAGATGAATATGTTTTTATTATAGAGGTAAGAAAGGGGTTTGTCTAGTTTATGTGATTGATGAAGGACATTGGGAAATAATCGTAAGGATGAACATTGTTCTATGATAGTGAGAGTGGCATTATCCTTTTTAAGAATCCCATTTTTCATGCAAGGACAAACACACATCAACTTAAAATTCTATTTCGTATGGAATATGCTAGAATACAGGGTGTTCAAACTTTGATGAGACTACATATGGAAAGCAGAATACTTTGGACATGTTTAAAAACTTGTTAGTCCAAGAAAGCCTAAGACTACGTTATTCCTTGGTTGAACTTAGATGAATGGAAGGTGATGGTGAACATGGAATGCACTAGAAGTAAGTGAACTCTGATAAAAACTAGGTTTTATTGTAAGAAGAATGGAACTTTGCAGAGAAATAAATTGAGGAAAAATAAATTGTTGAAGTTTAAGTTGACCTAAACGAGATTACCAGAAGGACTTCACTTTTAGAGAACTCAAAATAACGATCAATAAGTTATGAAGATACTGAAACTCATGAGAGAGTACTATATTTAATGGTTTCGGAAGGAATATTGGAACAAAGTTTTGAATAATGGCCAATTTAGTTGAGGAGATCAACTAGAATCTCGAAACTGGTTCAGAGGATTGGGTATGATATGAAATTTATTATTTTAACAGATATTGGTGAACTGGGAATTCTAGAATAAGTAGCTGCCCTTAGTGATTCAGATTAGTGGAAGTTGGACATGAAGTATGAAATGAATTCCTTAAATATCAACGAAACATGGGTGATGTCTAAAATTCTGGAAGTAAATAGATCTATTCAGAAAAAATGTTTTTTCTATATAAACGAATAAGGGGTAAAAATAGAAGGTAAAAAAGCATGGATAGTGGTAAAATATTTCCAACAAATAGAAGGAATTGAATTTTTAGATATTTTCTCATAGGTCTTCAAGAAAGATACTATCTGGATGGTATTGAGAATTATTGCCTCCAATAATTTTTACTTTGATTATATAGATGTAAATACAAACTTTATTCATGGTGATTTTATGACAACCCTGCTTTTTATTACAACTTAAGCATGCTTTATTACATAAAACTTCACTTGATACAAAAAAGAAGATCGAGAGGTTTAGTGTCTTTGGGGCTTAGGATCATTACATAAAAACTTTAAACTTGAAATACAACATATTTATTGAAAACTTCCTTTACATGACCACTACATTCCTTCGTACTTAGCATTGCATGGGATAACCTGAGGACATGCATAAGAAAAGGGTGAGCTATAAAGCCCAGTAAGGGAGTACACAATGAATAACATGAGGAGTACAATACATGTTAGGCAATAGGAACATCAATAGAGCATTAGAGTAACATGAACATAAAGGCATGATAAAGCATGATAACCATAACATGGAAATGTGGCAACAACACTTAACATTGAATTAGCATGAGCCAAGGCTCATTGCACATGGAGCATGAGTAAACCCTCATTGCACTTGAAGCACGAGTAAACCCTCGTTGCACTTTAATTAGCATGATTCAACACTCATTGCACATGACGTATCATGATACTATACTTTACCCAATGCATTGGAGCGCTATAAAGGGCGCACCCTTCTTAAACATTTCATTTCATGCATAAGTGTGCCACATGGATCATAAAACATGGGTTCATAAAACATAATCATTTATTCCACGATAAAGGAATGTGGAATTCATACATGAAACATTATAATCAATAATTAAATGTGCATAAAGTTGAATACCCTTGATGGAGAAATGGGCATGGTATTCACTACACAATGATATTGGCTTAGAAAATCGGTGTGATTTCGGCAGCGTAACGGCGTGACATAAGAATTCATAAAAAAAAGGTTTATGAGAGAGACAGGGGTTCCTCATCATATTTACATGTAATGGACAGTAAGGAGGTCATATAGATACATGTCCCAACAATTGAAAAGGAATTTAGATTCATGATACAAAAGTATTGCTTGAATATAAAAGAGGAGAAAAAGGTTTCTTTCGGAATTTCGGCATAGTAACGGGTGTACATGGGAGGCTTTTAATGAGAGAGAAAGGGGTCTCCCATCATTCAAACAATAATAGGGAAGTATGGGAGAGGTGAGAAAACATACCCCAAAATTCATAATTGAAATTAAAATGGCAATACAACTTAAAGAAAATTGACAAAAATGAGAAAGAAAGAAAAAACCCTTACTTGGAAGTGTGCTTCCAAAGGCTAGAGAGAGGCTTGTGAGAGGCTTCTTGGGAGCTTGGGGCACCTTGAGAGGATTCTAGAGAGAGTAGGGCAGAGGTTTCACGAACTCCAAGGGCTTTGAGTGAGGAGGAAGTGGGAGCTTGGGTGGGTTTATATAGGAAAGGTGAGGGGATTCTTTATTATTTAGGTTTGGGACCCCTTATATTAAAATAATCCAAACCACAAACCATCCCATGGTATTTGCCCATGGTTTCTGGAAAAGGAAAGAGGAAAACAATATTTTACAAGGCCAAGGTCCGAACTTATTAAAAAATTAGGGTTGCTTATGTGGAGGTGAGTCACACTCCCATGGAAATTAATTTAAAAAGGCAAAGTGTTGAATAAGTCTTGAGGGCTTCATTAATGCTTTGAAAAGTAAGTCAAACAAACCCAAAACCTCATTATTTTAATGATAAAACACATATTGGCCGAACATAAGGATTATGTTATTTTATTACATCACCATTGGGTCATTATGATGTCATAAAACACATTATATATTTAAATGGTATTTAATTTTTATCCAAAAATTTGACTGTCTCAGAAAATTATGAAAAAATCACCGTTGGATAATTTCGACGTCCTGATTCCAAAAATAATATTTATTTTATCTAAATAATTTTCTAAATATGTGAATTTTAACTTTTAAAATAAAAACCGACATTTATAAAAAAATTCACGGGTTTTGATAGAAATGGCTTTCAAACCTTAATAAAAATTTTAATTGCATTCATAAAATTATAAGATCATTTATATTTAATAAATATTAAAGTAATATTAATAATAATATTTTATTAAAATATTATTTAATTCAAAAATCCTTTGATTTAATAAAATATAATTCTTAATTAAATAATAACTAAAAACACCATTTGTACTTTAAAAACTAATTACAATGTATCAAAAATGACTAGAAATTATATTCATTATTATATACAAAAATAATGTACATGAACATGGTACTACTTATTTGTTACATAACCCCTTAAAATAGCCGCATAAGATCTAAGGGTAAGGTGTGCGATGGTGACAGACTCTTGGGGCGGCTCGGATAACATCGCTCGAGTGGTAATTTCAATCAACTTCCACTTTTCCCGTAGACGATCACGTTCAAGCTTGACTTGATGAAGCTCAGCTTGGGCTTGGTCAAGGGAAAATCCCAAAGACGCCACCTCTTTTCCGAGCTCCGACAAATGGGCTTCGTAAGGGGAAATTATACTGGATGAGGCCATCGCTTCCTTTGTCTGAGTAGAAATGGGTTCGTTAAAGCCTTATATTTATACTACTCAGATGATCACTATTCAACGGCTATAAAAGTAACGGTCACAAATCTTAACGTAAAACTAAAGAAGTTGACATCTTATAAAAACATTTTTCATAAAGAAACATTTAACTAGATCAAGAGGGATTTTCTATTAATGAAACTTTGGGTCGTTACAATATTCCCCCCTTAAGAAATTTCGCCCTCAAAATTTTCCTTTTCCCACACTAAAACAAATGTGGGTAACTCAGCTTCATCATATCCTCCGACTCCCAAGTTGCTTCTTCAAACTTGTGGTTTCTCCACAACACCTTGACGAGGGGCATTGTCTTATTTCGTAGAACTTTTTCTCTACGATCTAAGATCTTCACTGGTTTCTCCTCATAAGAAAGATCATCTTCCAATTGTACCACCTCAGAAGAGAGTACATGTGAAGGGTCTGGTATGTACTTCCTTAAGAGGGATACATGAAAGATATCATGCACCTTGGCCATAGTAGGTGTAAGTGCTAGTCGATAGGCCACAGCCCCAACACGATCAAGAATCTCGAAGGGGCCGATGTACCTTGGACTTAACTTCCCTTTCTTTCCAAACCTCATGACCTTCTTCCACAGAGATATGCGTAAAAACACCATGTCTCCGACTTTAAACTCAAGGTCTCGTCGAAGATTATTCGCATAACTATTCTGTCGACTTTGGGCTGCCTTGATATGCTGCTGAATGGTTTTCACCTTCTCCACCATTTCTTCGACCATTTCTGTTCCAAGCAGCTTACGTTCACCAACCTCATCCCAACATGCCGGTGTTCTACACCTTTTCCCATACAGGGATTCATATGGTGCCATTTGGATGCTCGAGTGGAAACTATTATTATAAGAGAACTCAATCAGAGTAAGATGTTGATCCCATCCTCCTTTAAAGTCCATTGAGCATGCTCTCAATATATCCTCAAGTGTTTGGATAGTCCGCTCGGATTGGCCATCAGTTTGAGGATGATAGGCCGTACTAAAGTTCAGTTCAGTATTCAGAGCATGTTGAAGACTCTTCCAAAACTTAGAGGTAAATCTTGGATCTCGGTCAGAAATGATAGATAGTGGTACTCCATGCAACCGTACCACATCCCTGATATATATCCGTGCCAGTTGATCCAAAGATAAATCCTCTCGAATAGCAATGAAGTGTGCAGTCTTTGTAAGACGATCCACAACAACCCAGATTGCATTGTTGCCTTTGGATGTCCTTGGAAGTCCGGTGACAAAGTCCATGGTGATGTTCTCCCATTTCCATTCTAGTATGGGCAATGGTTGCATCATCCCCTTAGACTTCTGCCTCTCTACCTTCACTTGCTGACACACCAGGCACTTTGATGTATATTCAGCGATCTCCTTCTTCATATTATCCCACCAAAAGTTTTCTCGGAGATCTCGATACATCTTTGTGCTCCCTAGGTGAATAGAGAAATTTGAACTATGTGCATCATCCAAAAGTTCCTTCTTCAGATCCGAACTTGATGGAACACATAGTATTCCCAAACCGCACAATTCCTTCTTCATTAACATTAAAATCTGAGGATTTTCCATTTTTGATAGCTTCCACTCTTTCTTGGATTCCCGCATCATCCTTTTGAGCATCCTTTAACCTTTCCAAAAGAGATGTTTGAGCAATCATTTTTTAAAGGATTGATGATGTTCCCTTCTTTATGATCCCCACGTCCATCTTCATCAAGTCTAAGAATATTGGATCCTTTTCAATTCTCAACATTGATAGAATCGCTGGATCCTTTCTACTTAGGGCATCCGCCACCCTGTTCGCCTTCCCAGGGTGGTAATGTATTGAACAGTCATAATCCTTGATGAGCTCTATCCATCTTCTCTGGTGTATATTAAGCTCTTTCTGTGTGAATATATATTTAAGACTCTTGTGGTCAGTATATATCTCACATTTCTCTCCATAGAGATAATGCTGCCAGATTTTCAAGGCAAAGATCACCGCCGCCAACTCCAGGTCATGCGTTGGATAGTTTCACTCATGGATTTTCAACTGCCTTGAGGCATAGTATATCACTTTATCATTCTGCATCAGCACACATCCTAATCCCTTCTTCGAAGCATCACTGAATACCACAAAAAGCTCCCCACTTATGGGTAAAGTGAGCACGGGTGCAGTGATAAGCCTCCTTTTCAACTCCTTGAAGCTTTCTTCGCATTCATCACTCCAAGAAAACTTTACTCCCTTTCGAGTTATCTTGGTAAGAGGGTTGGACAATCATGAGAAATTTCTCACAAATCGTCAATAATATCCAGCTAACCCCAAGAAGCTACGGATATCAGTTACCGATGTTGGCCTCGGCCATCCCTCAATTGCATCTGTTTTGGAGGGGTCCACAGATATCCCATTGCTTGTGATGATATGGCCCAAGAATGAGACCTCCTTCAACCAGAACTCACACTTGCTGTACTTGGCATAGAGCTTCTCCTTGCACAAAGTCTCCAGTACAGTTCTTAAATGCTCCTCATAGTCCTCCTTGGTTTTGGAGTATATTAGAATATCATCTATAAAGACTACCAAAAATTTGTCTAGGTAATCTCTAAAGACTCTATTCATCAAGTCCATGAATATTGTTGGAGCATTGGTGAGTCCGAAAGGCATTACTATGAATTCATAGTGCCCGTACCTTGTACGAAAAGCAGTCTTGGGGATATCTTCCTTCTTCACCCTTACTTGATAATATCCCGACTGCAAGTCCACCTTGGAGAAGTATTGTGCTCCACACAACTGATCAAACAAGTCATCGATTCTTGGGAGAGGATGCTTGTTCTTTATCGTGATTTTGTTGAGTTCACGATAATCGATGCAAAGCCGCATTGACCCATCCTTCTTCTTGACGAAGAGGACTGGTGCACCCCATGGTGATGCACTTGGGCGTATAAACCCTTTATCCAGATTCTCTTGTAGTTGTTTCTTCATCACTTCAAGCTCAACAAAAGCCATTCTATATGGAGTCTTGGATATTGGTAGCGCCCCAGGTATAAGTTCAATTGAGAACTCGACATCTCTTCTTGGAGGAAGACCAGGAAGTTCCTCGGGAAATACTTCAGCGAATTCCCTCACAATAGGCATTTCTTCAAGGGTGGTTTCTTCCTTGGACTCAATCATCTGAGCCAGATATGCATTCTCATAAGGCAGTAACATCCATGCTTTAGATGATGGAACTAAAGGCGATTCATCTTCCTCCTTACACTTGTAAAGAATCGGGGGTCGATTCTCCATATGGAGTGTGATTTCCCTCTCCCGACAATTTATGTTGGCTCTATATAAGGAAAGCCAATCCATGCCAAGAATTGCATCAAATTCCACCAGAGGGAGTATGATGAGGTTCGCCGGGAAATTCAATCCACAGATTATAACAGGGGAGGACTTATACTCATGGGATGCAATAATTGCCCCATTTGTCGTACTCACCGACATCTTTACTTCCATGATTTGTGGTGGTGCAGGGATTGTTCTACTAAACTTTTGAGATATAAAAGAATGCGTAGAACCTGAATCAAAAAGTACGTTCTCTATTCTTGAATGAATAACTAGTGTACCTGTCACCACTTCGTTGTCAGGGTTCACTTCGGCAGAAGTGATGGCAAAAGTTCTTCCTTGCTGTCTTGGAGGTTGCCGGTTGCCTCCGATAACCCTTGGATTAGGGCACTGATTTGCAAAATGACCTGGTTCTTTGCATTTGTAGCATTGAACAACGCGTTGAGGTTCGAACGAAGCGTTCCTCTCCTCTGTCGTAGTCGTGGGTCCTTTTTGCTGACAGTTAACAGCTAGGTTCCCTTCTCTTCCACACTTGAAGCATTTTCTTATCCCCCTAAGGCAATTTCCAGGGTGCTTCTTTCCACACTTTTGGCAAGTGGGGTGCTGGAACTTCTTAGCGTCGTTGGATTTATCCATCGGACCACCAGCATTGAAGTCCACCTTACATTTCTTGTCCCCATGATACCCCTGTGATTCTTCGATCTCCATTTCAACCTTGAGGGCACATCAGAAAATTTCCTCATAGCTGTCGAAGTCACGGATCGCTGATGCTTTCCGAAAGCTAGGCTTCATCCCACCAAAGAAGCGGTAAACCTTGCATTCGGGGGTAACAACAAAGCCGAAAGCGTATCGTGCAAGCCTTGTGAAGTTTTCCTCGTACGCTCCCACAGATTCTTCATATTTCTGTTTGAGGGAAAGGAAATCCCTTTCCATCTTAAGACGGAGGGTGCGTGGAAAATATTTATCAAAAAACATCTTTCAGAATTCCTTTCATTCCAAAGCCTCGATCTCCTCCTCAGGCTTCGTATTTTTTATCAACGTCCACCATTGATCAGCTTCACCCTCCATACGATAATCTGCCAGGAGAACCTTCTCTTTTTCAGAGCATTGGAGGATGGAGAATATCTTTTCAATGGAGTTGATCCATTGTTCAGCGATCTTGGGATCGGATGATCCACTAAAAGTAGGAGGCCTTTGTCTCATGAATCTCTCGATAGCGACTTGTTATTTCTTAGGGGGGGTTGAACATTCCTCTTGACTAGTGTTTCTATTCAAAACTTGAGTTAGCTGAGAGAGAAGCGTGACAAAGTTCGCGATTCCTGCTCCCATTGGATTGGGCATCTCATAAGTACAATCATCACACTGATCTTCACAACGGTTGTTAGCCCGAGTTCTCCTATTACCGGCCATTGGCTGGAATAAAAGGAAAGTTAGGGGTAACACATAAAGGGTAATACAAAGACAAAAGTTGATGACTTATAAATAAACTTTAATCTATTTAACTCATGAGTCTATAGGATTCAATCCAGGCTTTTCATGATCTTCCTTCTAACATATATTCTTAGGGGAATTTTTCCCTTAATAAGGGTTCATACTAAGATTTTGAATTTATCAAAACATATCCCCCGGGAGTTTCGTAACCAAGAGTGCATCAAGGCCCGTTGTCGTGCACCATTTCCCGTTCGATTCTAGCTCAAAGTGATGCTTTCGGGTTTTACCCCTAGGATACATATGTGCCAGAGCCGCCTCTACCTGCTCGTATCCAGACAGGGATGTATTGTTTGATAAACCACTTACTTAGAATTTACCAAAACTTAGGGATGCTTTTATTATACTTAGTCTTGTATCTAAGGCTTTACTAGGGTTTCCTAATCCCAAAAATAACTAAACCTATCCTCTGATACCAACTATGACAACCCTGCTTTTTATTACAACTTAAGCATGCTTTATTACATAAAACTTCACTTGATACAACAAAGAAGATCGAGAGGTTTAGTGTCTTTGGGGATTAGGATCATTACATAAAAACTTTAAACTTTAAATAAAACATATTTATTTAAAACTTCCTTTACATGACCACTACATTCCTTCGTACTTAGCATTGCATGGGATAACCTGAGGACATGCATAAGAAAAGGGTGAGCTATAAAGCCCAGTAAGGGAGTACACAATGAATAACATTAGGAGTAAAATACATGTTAGGAAATAGGAACATCAATAGAGCATTAGAGTAACATGAAAATAAAGGCATGATAAAGCATGATAACCATAACATGGAAATGTGGCAACAACACTTAACATTGAATTAGCATGAGCCAAGGCTCATTGCACATGGAGCATGAGTAAACCCTCATTGCACTTGAAGCACGAGTAAACCCTCGTTGCACTTGAATTAGCATGATTCAACACTCATTTCACATGACGTATCATGATACTATACTTTACCCAATGCATTGGAGCGCTATAAAGGGCGCACCCTTCTTAAACATTTCATTTCATGCATAAGTGTGCCACATGGATCATAAAACACGGGTTCATAAAACATAATCATTTATTCCACGATAAAGGAATGTGGAATTAATACATGAAACATTATAATCAATAAGTAAATGTGCATAAATTTGAATACCCTTGATGGAGAAATGGGCATGGTATTCACTACACAATGATATTGGCTTAGAAAATCGGTGTGATTTCGGCAGCGTAACGGCGTGACATAAGAATTCATAAAAAAAGGTTGATGAGAGAGAAAGGGGTTCCTCATCATATTTACATGTAATGGACAGTAAGGAGGTCATATAGATACATGTCCCAACAATTTAAAAGTAATTTAGATTCATGATACAAAAGTATTGCTTGAATATAAAAGAGGAGAAAAAGGTTTCTTTCGGAATTTCGGCATAGTAATGGGTGTACATGGGAGGATTTTAATGAGAAAGGGGTCTCCCATCATTCAAAAAATAAGAGGGCAGTATGGGAGAGGTGTGAAACCATACCCCAACATTCATAATTGAAATTAAAAGGGCAATACAACTTAAAGAAAATTGACAAAAATGAGAAAGGAAGAAATAACCCTTACTTGGAAGTGTGCTTCCAAAGGCTAGAGAGAGGCTTGTGAGAGGCTTCTTGGGAGCTTGGGGCACCTTGAGAGGATTATATAGAGAGTAGGGCAGAGGTTTCACGAACTCCAAGGGCTTTGAGTGAGTAGGAAGTGGGTGCTTGGGTGGGTTTATATAGGAAAGGTGAGGGGATTCTTTATTATTTAGGTTTGGGGCCCCTTATATTAAAATAATCCAAACCACAAACCATCCCATGGTATTTGCCCATGGTTTCTGGAAAAGGAAATAGGAAAACAATATTTTACAAGTCCAAGGTCCTAAATTATTAAAAAATTAGGGTTGCTTATGTGGAGGTGAGTCACACTCCCATGGAAATTAATTTAAAAAGGCAAAGTGTTGAATAAGTCTTGAGGGCTCCATTAATGCTTTGAAAAGTAAGTCAAACAAGCCCAAAACCTCATTATTTTAATGATAAAACACATATTGTCCGAACATAAGGATTATGTTATTTTATTACATCACCATTGGGTCATTATGATGTCATAAAACACATTATATATTTAAATGGTATTTAATTTTTACCCAAAAATTTGACTGTCTCAGAAAATTATGAAAAATTCACCGTTGGATAATTTCGACGTCCTGATTCCAAAAATAATATTTATTTTATCTAAATAATTTTCTAAATATGTGAATTTTCACTTTTAAAATAAAAACCGACATTTATAAAAAAATTCACGGGTTTTGACAGAAATGGCTTTCAAACCTTAATAAAAATTTTAATTGCATTCATAAAATTATAAGATCATTTATATTTAATAAATATTAAAGTAATATTAATAATAATATTTTATTAAAATATTATTTAATTCAAAAATCCTTTGATTTAATAAAATATAATTCTTAATTAAATAATAACTAAAAACACCATTTGTACTTTAAAAACTAATTACAATATATCAAAAATGACTAGAAATTATATTTATTATTATATACAAAAATAATGTACATGAACATGGTACTACTTATTTGTTACATAACCCCTTAAAATAGCCGCATAAGACCTAAGGGTAAGGTGTGCGATGGTGACAGACTCTTGGGGCGGCTCGGATAACATCGCTCGAGTGGTAATTTCAATCAACTTCCACTTTTCCCGTAGATGATCACGTTCGAGCTTGACTTGATGAAGCTCAGCTTGGGCTTGGTCAAGGGCAAAGCCCAAAGACGCCACCTCTTTTCCGAGCTCAGACAAATGGGCTTCGTAAGGGGCAATTCTACTGGATGAGGACATCGCTTCCTTTGTCTGAGTAGAAATGGGTTCGTTAAAGCCTTATATTTATACTACTCAGATGATCACTGTTCAACGTCTATAAAAGTAACGGTCACAAATCTCAACGTAAAACTAAAGAAGTTGACATCTTATAAAAACATTTTTCATAAAGAAACATTTAACTGGATCAAGAGGGATTTTCTATTAATGAAACTTTGGGTCGTTACAGATTTAGAGTAGGATGTCTACACGGTTCATCCCAAGGGGTTTTGAAGATTGTCAAAAGTATAAACCGGTTAGTAAGTTGAAGAAAAGTATTTATGTCTTGAAGTAATCCCCTTGACAGTGGAATCATAATTCTGATACTTTCATACTTGAATAAATTTTTTCTCAATGTGATTATGATAATTTTTGTTATTGGAAGTAATGGGATGATAGAACATTCATTATAATTATTTATATGTGGATGATATATTACTTGCAGGGAAAAAAGTTCAAAGGATTGAGGGGTTGAAGTGAAAAAAAATTGGAATGTTTGATATTATGGATCTTGGTATGATAAGAAAATTTTTGGGATAAAAATTGAGATGGATGAGAAAGTTGTAACTTTAGTATTATCCCAAAAATAATACATTCAAAATTTCATTAAAAAATTAGAGTTATTGAATGTAAACCTGTCTCAACTTTCCTTTTTATACACATAAAAATTTCAAATGCACGGGCACCATATTTGGAAAAATAATCCCAAAACATGGAAAATGTTACTTATACTTTATCCTTTAGAAGTTTGATGCATACAATGATCTGAATGTAGCCTGATATTTTTTTTATAGTGGTAGTTTTCAGTCATGTCCTATCAAATCCAGGAAGGAGTCATTGGTAGGATTTGAAATGGATCATTTGATATTTTAAAGGTTCTAAAATTTTAGTGTTATGATTCATTGATAATGATCCATTGAAGAGTTTTGTGGATGCATATTTTTTTGGAGACATGGATTCTCAGAAGAGCATGACGGGTTTTTTGTTCACTTTTGGAGGGATAATGGTCGGTTGGATGTCTCAACTATAACCCGTGGGTACCTTGTCTATAATGGAAGCTGAATATGTTGTTTTTATAGATGAAGGAAAGTATTTTGAATAGTTTTGTGATTTATTAAGGATATTGGGAAATAATTGGAAGGAGGAACATTGTTCTGTGATAGTGATAGTTTCATTCACCTTGTTAAGAATATCATTTTTTATGCATGGACAAAACACATAGACTTGAAATTCTATTTCATATATAATCTAATGGAAGATAGGGTTTTGGAAATTCAGAAGGTGGTTGGAAAGCAGAATCATGCGAACATGATTACAAAGGTTTTGGTCCAAGAAAGTTTGAGAATGCATTATGCCTCAGTTGAACTCAGTTGAATGGAAGGCAATGGTGAACACGACATGCACCAGAAGGAAGTGATCTCTGATAAAAACTAGGTTTTTTTAAATTATCATTTGATAATCTTGTGGATTTATCCCTTGATAAAAACTAAGTTTTATTTTTTTATTATTTAACCATTTTATTTTCCATAATTTTAAGAATAAGAAGAGAAAATAAAAATAATTAAATAATAATAAAACAACTTATTTCAATAGAAAGGATAAACCACCCAACGGAGCATGCGATTAAACTAGATACCCAATGTGCACATAAGTTATGTCGCTCCTAGTGTAAAACACGCATTCTATACCTAGTGTTGGTCTCATATTTTCCATCTAAAACATTGATTGGGAAATATTCTATTATTTCATAAAAATCACACTCACATGATATGATATATTTAATATTTTTATTCTATCAATGTCGAGGAACTACAGGCCTTGGAATTTCATGTTGACTATGCACCTAACTCCAAAAATATTCCATGTAATATTCCAAATTATTAACAGGTATTTTACCCTTACATTAATCCACTTTAAAAAATCATTTATATGTTGATTCTTATTGAATAATTCAATTTCCAAACAGAAACACTTATACATTTCAAATAAAATGGGTTTTAATTATCCTTTAAAAATGAGAATATTACAGTATTTTGATGGATAAAAATTTTATGAATGAATTTTTATGGTTTTTTTATCAAAAACCCTTTTTAAAAATAATGGAAACTTGATTTTGAAAAATTTTTAAAGAATATTTATAAAATAATTTACAAACAAATGGGGTATTCTGAATTTGCAAAAAATTAATTTTGTAATAAATGAATGATTTAAACCATGTTCTTTAATGAAATTCTTGGGTTTTGAGAATTTTTTAAAGGTAAATTTCTAAATTTTAAACAAGGGTTGTGTTTTCTAAGTGGGGATTAGAATTTAAATTTTTTGAGTTATGTTAAATTGAAGTTTAGGAAATTATTTGAAATAAAGTTGGTTGGATTTTCAAAGGAGGATTACATGTTTTCAAGGTATGTTTTTTCAAATGAGGGGTTGTGTTTTTTTATATTCTCTTTATTCTTTATATTGGAACTATTTAATTTGAATCTGGGAAACAGGGTGGGTTTATTCATGTTTTGCATCATTTTTTATTATGCCTTGTAAAATTCTTGATAATAAGTGGATGGTTGGTCTTTAAGATTTCTTCCTTAGTTGTTCGAGTGTGATTCAGATTTGGGAATCGGTGATGGTCATCATTTTGAGGTTTGGGCTTGTCGAGTCTAAGGTGGTTGGGGTCTTTGAGAAAATTCTAAATTATTTTCCTCTTTGTTATTCTTTAGGGAGTATTGATCATTTTAGTTAGCATATATTTTGATAATGTTCATGCCTTGATGTTTGTATCACTTTTTTTTATGGGGGAGTCTCAGGTGAGAGGTTGGGGTAACTAGGATAGGTGGTCTATCTTTTTATTGGTTGGACTCATTAAGGGTTGGTGTTTTAAGATAAGTACATAGGTCACCCTCCCTTGACCTGAGAATATAGCCTAGATTGATCTTATTAAGTCATGTTTTTTTAAGAGATTATTGGTTGTATCTCCCCCCCCCAACTGGTTTTATCCTAATTTTACTCATTCAAGATGGCATTTCTTTTAATTTCTTGGCTCTAGAAATTTTTTAATGTTGTTTGGGGATGCCTTTTTAGAGATGTATTGAATCTTTGGTGATGGTTTTTGTGTACTATTGGATGATGATGTATTCTCTTGGTAGCCTCTAGACCTCTTGTACCTTTCTTATCCCTTTTATCCCTTTTTAGTTTTGATTAGGGTTTTATCCTTTAGTTAGATATCCCTTGTTCCATTTTGGAGAGAATTATGCCACCTGGATGGAAATATGGATAAGGTGATAGTTTTGTGTTCAATATTAGTCTTTTTTGTGTTGGAAAGGGTAATCGGTGTCTTTTGATGTCTTTTTGTGTCATTTTTGTTCAACTCACCATGATAAGTGAAGAACTTATATGGTGGGGAGAATTTTTGAGAGTCTCTATTTGGATTCATCCCTTTCAAATTGTTTTCCTAGAGACTTTGAGCCCCGGGGATGAGGATCGGGCCACATTTTTTTCCCTTGGGTTTCATTTATAATTTGGAAAGAGATCAGGCCATCTCCTTACTTTTTGCATTTTTCATCATCTACTGTATTTTGATAACTTTATAGGGTTATAAAGGGTTATAATTGGGAGAATTGTTACACATTGACCCTTATAATATTAATTAATCAATCAATCAATTATATATTTAATTATTTTAAATTTTTAGGTGTTTTTATTTTGAAACATTTTAAAGTTTTTACAGGTTTCAAAGTTTGGTCACACGGTTGTCCAAACCATCCGACAATGGTGCTAATAGGCTCTATATTTAATAGATCCATTTTTCATGATTGGTGCACAGTTTTCCTAACCTTGTGCGTTTGAGCATCCTTTTGTTCCTGGTAAAGGGAACACATATGGTTCGTGGTTTGAGTAAATCGTGTGGAACCCGTGCACAACACCCAATAATTAAAAACGTTGAGTTTCTAAAATTACTCACCCCCCTCCTTTAATCCCCTAATTTAGCCTCTCACTTCCCCCTTATGCATCGTACATCCCCCAAGATCCCAGTCTACCTCTCCCATGCCTCCAAATACCTTCTTCTCTTACTCTTCTTGTGATTTTAGAGGGATTTTGTCTAGGTAAGAGTTTTATCCCTCTTCCTATTTCTCTTTCTCTCTTCTCTCTCCCTATTTTCTTCTTCCCTTACAGCATGCATGAGTGGGATGAACCCTTGGTGGGTTCCAACCACAAAATCCTTTGGATTCATATTTCCTAGGGTTTGAAATATTCCTTTGAGTTCTTCCTCACAGTATTCTTCAAGGTTTGGACCTCGACTATTGAAAACAGTGAGTTCCAAGTAGGTTTCCCCATGTTTAGGGAATTAAATTTTGGAACCATTTACTTATTTTTGTTTTAAGATTTCATTTTTATATAAAATGATAATTTTAATTATGTGTAAGGATTATTCAAAATAAAAATAAATCCCCACTTGATTTTCCTTTCAATGAAAAGGATTTTCTTGATTTGAAAATTAAATTCAAATTAGTTTTATTTAATTGCACGCACCGGGTGTTTGATAGAATGATTGGGTGGCCCTTATGAATGAATTATGGACTCTCAAAAGATATTTTGTCTTTCAAAATTATCTCTTCATTTTTACTTTTATTTATATTTATATTTCAATTAATCACTTAAAATGAAAAAATATTGTTTAAATATTTAAAAGTCAGTTTTAATATAAGTGTGAAGTTTTCAAATTCCATTTTCATCTTACATAGTTATATAAATATGCATGGGTAATCATATATATCTCTGTGTGTACCAATTCACATGGTAGTATCTAAATTGGTGAAATAATATAAACATGTGTGTGTGTGTGTGTGTAAATGCATATGAGTATAATTAAAGGGGAAAAGTTTGGAATTTTAAATGTGTTATTCAATTTTTATTTCTAAAATAAGTTTCAAGTGACCACTAAAATAAGTTATAAGGCCTGGTTGGAACCTTTTTAATAGTGTTAAAATCTTGATTGATTTTTAATAGAAATCTTCTTAGGACTTATTTGGAAAACTTGAATGTGTGACTTGAATATGCCCATAGTTGTTTATAGAGTTTATATGGTGATGGTATTTTTGAAATTTATTGGTGATGTTATATATCATTTTTTGTGGTTATTATCATTCAAGATTCATGGGAATCTTGTGTGCTTATGTATGAGATCCTAGTTTTAGACAATTTTCCTTTCCACTATCTATTCCTAGTGAAGTAAATGTGATTCTACCACTATCCAGTGACATGATAATATTTCCACTAATTGAGTGTTTCCCTAATTAATGACATTATTTTTAGGTTTCCCCTATCCCTTAGTGACCCATAGGGTTTTCTCACATGATTCTTTTTTCAAATTATTAATTGTATGGATTTCTTTTATTTTTGTCTTATTTTATAATATTCATGATGCATAGCCTTTTATTCATTCTTTAACATTATTTACCTATAGTAAAATGGTATTTTAAATTGTATTTCAATTCCTATTATAAATGTGGTTTAAAAAAAGTTTTCCAATGAGTAATTCAATTAGTAAGGCCTTAACCATGTGAATTATTTTTAAAATGGTTATTCACATTTAAATACAAATTTAAAAGAAAGAATTAAAATTGCATTGGATTTTATGTAATTATGCTTAAAACCTATTTTTATTTAATGTATTTCAAAATATCTATAAATATATAATTTTTTATATCATTAAACTTGGGGTGTAGTTTAATTGGAATGCCTATTAAGTTTATTATTCAAGCCTATTATTATTTCTCAGTTTCAGGTCTCGGTTCCTTTGTTACCACTCATGAAGAAATGAGACTCTAGTTATAGATAGTGACTTGTATAATCACATTGATGTATGTTGTTTGTTTATTTTTTTAGTTTATTTTATCACATCATCCATATAGTCCTTTTCTGCTTTCTACAGATGAAGGATGGTGATTTCTATTGGTGGCTGAAGCCAAGGCATTTGAAGGTGTCTTTAAATCTTTGCATATATAGGGGAGGGGGACTTGGGGTGAGTCTAGTGTTTTTTTTTCTTTTTGTGTTTACTTATTTTATATCTTGTTGATTGTTTTATTTCATACTTATTTATTTCTATCATTTATTTCTGACTTACATATGGTTTATGCAAGATTTTATTTAGTTTTTACATAGCATGTTTAATTTTTTTCAGAAGAAATAATTCCCATGCGGTGATTCCAAGATGCCCAGGTACTTATGCTAACCCATGGGGATCAGGAATGCCCATTGAGCCCTGAGAGGGTCTTCTTAGAATAGTTCATGACAAATATGTAAATAATTATAATGATCACAAAAAGTGGAAATGATAATGAAAAATAAAAGTATAAAGTTAATTCTAGTGAAGGACCCAATGTTGGGTAAATTTAAACCTTCTGAAAGATGAAAACCCTCACAGTGACTTTTTTGAAAAAATGTACTTGACTTTGGAAGGACGTTCTTCCAAAACTATCATTGTGAGGGTTTTCTTCTTTCAGAAGGTTCATCTTTATCCAACAAGTGGTTTTATAGGGAAGACTGAGTTGTACAAACCTAGTAATAGGGAAATGGAATCAAATGAAGGAAGTATTTGGTTCGATGAGTTTGATGGGACAGACTTTGGCTTTTGGTGGATGCAGTTGGAAGATCTTATAATACAAAAAGATCTTGATGTTTCTTTGTCTGGAGAGTGTCCATAGAATATGTAAAAAATAGAATGGGAGTAGTTAGATAGGAAGACTCTAGACTTGGTAAGAATTTATATTACATGGAATTTGAATTTTAATATTTGAAAGAAGGAAATGACTTCATCAAAAGATTCATAGATAGGAACTACAGATTTGATCAGCTCAGTGAGAAAAATATGAAAGTTCTAGCGATAATATGAAATTTCTAGTGACAAAAGGTGTACTTAAACTCAATCACATAGATTTTGGAATATGTAAGAGTTATATGTTAGGAAAACAAAATAAGGTTTCCTTTAATTTTTATGGATAGAAGCCAAGGAATCGAAAGCTATAACTTGTTCATTTGGATGTTTGGAGACCTACCCCTATGAATTCCAATGGTGGATCTCTTTACTTTGAAACTTCTATTAATGATTCCACTTGAAAGGTCTGGTTCTATTTCTTAAAGAATAAATATGATGTTTTTTAGGTATTATTTCAGTTGAAATCTTTGGCTAAAAGGGAGTGATATTGGAAGTTGAAATTCCTCCAAAAAGACAATGGGGAAGAGTGCACTAGACACAACTTCTAATTCTTCTATCGAAAGAAGGGAGTTCCGCATGAGAAGATAGTTATCATAACTCCATAAAGTAATTAAGTATCTGAATTAATGAATATGACTCTACAATAGAAACCCTGGTGTATGAGACTTTATTCTTTAATGCCTAATGTAATTTTAGCAGAAATTATAAACACATCACCATACTTCTTCAATAGAAGTCTAGCTTTAATGGTGGGACAAGAAATTCTGGAAGAACTTTGGTCTAGTAAAAAACCATAAGTGAACCATTTTAAAGATTTCAAAAGTGTGGCATATGCTCATGATAATGTAAAGGAAAACAATAAATTGGAGGCTAAATCTAATGTATGTTTTCTTATCAGATATGGTGGTGAGAAATTTAGATATCATTTGTGGTATGATAATAAGTAGCAAGTCATTCAGAGAAGAGATATGTATTTAATGAGAAACTTATGTGGAAGGATCGGAAATTTACAGAAAAAGAAGTTTAGGAAAAATAAATTGTCGAATTTTAAGTTGACTTGAATGAGATAACCAAAAAGAATTCACTTTTATAGAACTTAGAAGAATGGTCGGTAAGTTACGAAGGTACTGAAACTCGTGAGAGAGTACCAAATGAAATGGTTTCAGAAGGAAGATTAGAACCAAGTTTTGTAGAATAGCCAATTCAGTTGAGGAGATCAGATAGAATCTAGAAATGGGTTCATAGGTGTTGGGATGAATGAACTTTATTCTTTTAACAAATGTTGGTGAACTAGGAATTCTGGAAGAAGTAGGTACCCTTAGTGACTCGGAGTAGTGGAAGTTTTCCATGAAGGAGGAAATGAATTCCTTAAATCTCAATTAAATGTGGGAGCTGGCTAAACTTCTGGAAGTAAAGAGAGCTCTACTGAACAAATGGGTTTTCTATCTAAAGGAAGAAGCTAGCGAAAATAGAAGGTAAAAAAGAACGGCTAGTGGTAAAATATTTTCAACAAACGAAATGAATTGAATTTATAGATATTTTATCATTGGTTGTCAAGAAAGCTGCAATCTGAATGGTGTTGAGCATTGTTACCTCTAATAATTTTCACTTTGAGCATATGGATGTCAAGAAAACCTTTCTTCATAGTGATTTAGTGGAGGATACCTGCATGGTTCATCCTAAGGGGTTTTGAAGATTATTGAAAGAAGAAACTAGTTTGTAAGTTGAAGAAAAGTCTCTATGGCTTGAATAAAGCCCCTCGATAATGGAATCAGAAGTTTGATATTTTTTTTCTTGAAGAAAGTTTTTATTAGTGTGATTATAATCACTACTACTATTAAAAGCAATGGGATGATAGAAAATTCATTATACTTCTTTGTATGTGGATGATATATTACTTGCAGGGCTAGAAGTTCAAAGGGTTGAGGGTTGAAGAGAAAATTGTCTAGAAGTTTTGAGATGAAGGACCTTGGTTGTGACAAGAATAATTTGGGGATGAAAATTGAGAGGGATGAGAAAGTTGGGACTTTGGTATTATCCCAAAAAGAATACATTCGGAAGGTCATTGAAATATTTAGAGTTACTGAATGTAAACCTGTATCAACTCCCCTTTCCAGACACATCAAACTTTTAAAGGTACTGACACCATCTTTGGAAGAAGAATCCCAAAACATGGAAATGGTTCCTTACACTTTAGTCGTTGGAAGTTTGATGCATACAATGATCTGCACGCGGCCTGATATTTTATTTGTAGTGGGAGTTGTGAGTCATTTCATGTCAAATCTAGGAAGGAGGCACTAGGAGGATGTGAAATGGATCATCTGATATTTGAAAGGTTTTGAACATTCAGTTTTATGCTTCATTGATAATGATCCATTGAAGGGATTTGTGGGTGCATATTTTGTTGGAGACATTGATTCTCATAAGTGCACGATGGGTTTCATGTTCATTTTTGGAGGGATAGTGGTCTATTGGATGTCTCAACTTCAATCTGTGGGTACCCTGTCAATAATGGAACCTGAATATGTTGTTGTTATGGAAGTAGGAAAGGAGTTTGTTTGGTTTATTTGATTGATGAAGGAGCTTGGGAAAGAATCGGAAGGAGGGATATTGTTTTGTGGTAGTGAGAGTGTCATTCACCTAGTTAAAAATCATGTTTTTCATGCAAGGACAAAACACATGGATTGAAATTCTATTTCATTTCAAATCTGCTGGAAGATGGGGTGTTGGAACTTTGGAATGTGGTTGGAAAGCAGAATCCTATGGATGTGTTTACAAATGTGTTAGTCCAAGAAAGGTTGAGGCCACATTGTGCCTCAGTTGAACTCGGGTGAACAGAAGGTGTAAGAACCTGGATCTTCATTTCAGGTATGTTTTTCCTTTTTCTGTAGTTTTTAAGAAAAATGAACTTTTCTGGAAATTTTTGAAGTACACACCATGTACTTTCTGAGTACACGTCGTGTACTCTTCTCCGGCTCGAAGCCGTGTGCTGGTCGTTCCCGGGCCACACACACGGTGTATAGGGGTGACGTGGAGGCCGATTTTGGAGAAGTACAGAAAAGAACCAGTACACGCCGTGTACTCTAAAAGTACACTCCGTGTACTTTCTTTTTTTTTACTAAATGAACTGGGGCCGCGCCTGACACACAAAAACACCTCCTTCTAGGTCTCGTTTGTCCGAGAGTGACCTGTAAAGTCGGATCTTCGATGAGCCCCCGTCTCCTCATCCGTCCTCCGATTTGAGCATGGTCGATTGCATTGGAATCGCAGTGGTAAGATCTTCCTTCTTCTTGAGCTTCGTCTTCTGATTCCTCTTCGTTTTCGAGTTATCGTGGGTTGAGCGTTTTGTGTATTTTCTCAAATCTACGACATTCTAAGGGGAATCAATCATCGTGGTTCACATATATCGATCTCCTAAGATCGAGATAGGTGGTTTGTGCCTTTCTGTTGTAAGTCGATGGGTATTTTGTGCAATTTTCCACAAATTCCCATGGGCGGGGAATTGTGGGTTTCCTGTTTTGCCCCTACTGTTTGCCTGCTTTGCTTAATTGTTGTAGTAGAGGTTTATGCTTGTAAGTAGAGTAATTTATTTTGTGCTCAGGATTCTTTACCATGTTTGTTCTGCTTGTTAGGCGTTTTTCTAGTTGCCATTCCTAGCCGTAGGATAGTGGAACTGCTACTTTTTTACTGTTGTGTAATAGTTTGTTAGCCAAGTAGTTCTTGAGGTTTACTTGGATGTTATACGCGCGTTGAGCATGTTAGTTTCACACAGGACTGTGAGAACATAGTGTAGTAGACCACAGGGAGAATAGACATAAGGGCTTATCTAGAGTGTCTTTTAATAAGATTCGAGACCACAGGGGGAATTGACGATGAGTGCTTCCTCGAAGAGTCTATAGTTCCTCAACGTGGGCCACAGGGGGAATGAGATGTTGAGTACTTCCCCAGATATCCTTTAGCATGATACGAGACTATAGGGGGAATTGACGGTGAGTGCTTCCTCAGAGAGTCTACTCTTAGCTGAACCAGAGGAGTGTGAATGTGTGTTCCTCCTAGAGGGTTGCTAGTTTTTGTAGGTTGAACCATAGGGTTTAGGCTGTGAGGGCTACCCAAGGGGTTACCTATTTTCTTCTTGTTGCTAGGTGTTTACTTGTGTACTTTATATGCTAGAACTGTGGACTGTGACTGCTGTGTATTTCTTGTTTACTATTCCTGCACTTTTACTTGCCTTGTATTCATTTACTGTTAGGCACAGATCTTTGGGTGATTTCCTACTGGGATTGTATCTCACACCCTGTTTGGGCCATGCTTTTGGGCCCAAGCAGACTTTGTTGTTGTAGGAATAGATAAGGGCAAGCGCCCTTCGACTTCCGGTACGTGATTGCTTGGATCTAGAGAGCAAGGGACCGAGCTTAGGCTTGCGATGCTGAGGAGTTTACTTTGTTTTCTTTGCACTTGTTTTTCATTTGTACTTCAGCAAATTGGTTTGTTTACTACTTTCCATATACATATGTACCATGTTGCATCATCATTGTTTCATACTTTTCTTCCGCTGTTCAGTTCAATTGTTGTATGCTGTTTACAGTTTCCGTTATTATGTCTGGTTGTTCTTTCGCTGTATACTTTACCGAATGAGGTCATAGTTTCCCCACCAACTCACTAAGGCCCTCGCTGCTAGTCGGAAGCCTCTAGCGTTTGGGGAAACGCGCTTGAGGTCATGTGGAGAACCGGGTACGGGGCACCAGTGGAGGGGCTCCGGATTTGGGTCGTTACAAAGTGGTATCAGAGGAGTTATTTTCTCTTACTTTACTGTCTGGAGACTCTAGCCTGGGATAGGACGGATTCGGTACTTGGTACTAAGCTGTGATCGGGAGTAGCTAACCCATGTACAGGGAAAATCCGTACTACCTCGTTAATTGCAGTTGCTGGTTTTGAGATTTTACGGTTGATATGATTTCACCTAGAGTGATTCACATGTTTGTGTTGTTATTTTCTTGATGATTGTGGTTCTATTTCTGTCGCAACCCGATGAGATGAGGGTATGTCATCTCATGCATCATATAGGCACTTGTAGAAATCACATTCCATGCATTCTTTCCATGCCATCTAGGGTGAATTAGCGATTGCATGTTGTTGTGATATACTTTGTGTAGAATATGTGTGCTGTTGTGATGGATGCTTGATAGAATCTCTGCAGCCTTGTTAGAGGATTGTTGCTTCCTACTTTGCTAAAATGAATGCCAATTTTTTATTCTTGAGGTGTTATGGGCCCTCTTGAATCGGAAATTGGTAGATCATGATCCTGTTTTATCTTGTCTATGACTATAGGAGATTCCAAGCTTTGATTCGCGAGGAGTATGGGCCCTCATGGATCGGAATTTGGCACCTCTTTGCCTTATTTTTAGTGTTTTTGGGATTCTGTGCAGTTTTTGAGCTACTGCCCAGGAAAACCCAGAATACACAGCGTGTAATTTTTGGATACACGTCGTGTAGTTTTCAGGTTGTGTCACTGACCGTGTGAGCAGAAACATGGTGTCGTGAGGGTAACTTCAGGAACACGCCGTGTAGTAGTGAGCCGTGTACCCGACCGTGTCACTAACAACACGGGTCAGGGAAGCTCGTGTCATACACGCCGTGTGTTATATGAACACTCTGTGTATCCTTATCCTCAGTACCCGGTCATGTCACAAACAACACAGAACGGTGTTCTCACCTCCTATAAATGTCGTGTTTGTTCGGAACACGTGTAATGGTCAGCCGTGTACTTGGTCGTGTCTCCAACCACACGGGTCGAGAAAAGTCTTAGAGTACACACTGTGTTTGTTCGGAGCACACCATGTAAGGTTCATCTGTGTAGACGGTCATGTGTTTAACAACACGGGCTTCTGAAGCCTTGTCCACTACACGCCGTGTCCGCAGGGAACACGTCGTGTAGTCTCTATTTAAGAAAAATCGTGTGGGTTAACCGTGTAAAGGACTCGGGCGGGGGAACAATTTTCAAGCACACGCCGTGTGTGGGGTCAACACGCCGTGTAGTTTGAGGTGTACAAGACTTGTAGGGAAAGAGTACACACCCATGTCAGTGGCTTGAGAAGACACGCCGTGTAGTTTTTATACATGTCGTGTAGTCGAGTTTTGTAAACTTGTGTGTTTTTTTTCCTGTTCCTGTTTTTCACTCTTGTGTTCTCTATCTTTGTTAATCCTGGTCTAAGGTTTGATTTTGATCTTTCAGAGCTATGCCTCCTAGATTTCCTCTGGTCGTACGTCTGTCATCAGGCAGTGATCAGACGTCAGACAGGGCTGATCAGGGACTACCTGCCGATCCTCCAGTCGGGTCAGCCTTGGCACCGGCTGTGATACCAGTTGCAGGCACTGATGCGCAGTTCAGGAAAGGTTTCATGAGGATGATGTAGGCCTTACAGGGAGCGCCGCCTCCTGCCACGACTATGGCAGACCTGACGCGGGTTTTTCAGCAGCAGCATCCTCCCACGTTCTCGGGGGAAGGAGGACCACAAGCTGCAGAGTCATGGCTGGAAGCCATGTTGACTATCTTCGAGCATCTGGAGATGCCTCCAGAGAGGCAGGTTAATCTCTCCACCTACATGCTCCGAGACTCCACCAAGAGGTGGTGGGACGTGATCTCACAGGCGGGTCATCAGCAGGTTATGGCTTGGGAGGAGTTCCAGCACGTGCTCTATGATTACTTCTACCCGGAGACCCTGAGGGTCGACCGAGCCTGAGAGTTCATGAGCTTAGATCAGGGTAATCTTTCTTTCATGGAGTATTCCTCTCGTTTCACCGATCTGTAGCGTTTTACACCCCTCCGGGATGGAAGTGGGGTGTTTTTGGCAAGGAAGTTTGAAGATGGACTCAGGCGGGAGATCCGCTCGCAAGTGAATATCTTCCAGTTGACTTCCATCACTTCCATCGTCAAACAGGCACTGATTGAGGAGCGCAATCTGAGAGACTCCAGAGCTGTGATCCAGGGCGGTTCTGCTTCCAGAGCTAGTTTTCCTCCAGATGACAGTAGGAAGCGTCGTAGGGAGTCTACGTGTAGTGATTCGAGGAAGTGAGATGAAACTTCAGGCAGCCAGGTGATATGCTACCAGTGTGGCCGGTCAGGGCACACGAGGCCGCAGTACCAGAGAGACCCCATGGAGTGCCAATCTTGTGGCAAGATGGGTCAACTTCAGCGTTTCTTCCAGGTTTTCTCACCAGCAGCTGGTGACCGGGGTTCTTCCATGACCCCTCGTTCAGAGGCAGCACCACCAGTTTCTCACCAGTCAGGGAATTGGAGTTCTTCCGGCCATTCGGTCCGAGGTGGAGGTTGAGGTCGTGGCAGTCATCCACCAGTCCCTCAGCA
Organism: Viscum album; assembly: GCA_963277665.1. Classification (NCBI taxonomy): domain Eukaryota; kingdom Viridiplantae; phylum Streptophyta; class Magnoliopsida; order Santalales; family Viscaceae; genus Viscum; species Viscum album. Next base: position 253,727,533 of record OY728143.1, on the reverse strand, counting down.
CCAGCAGGGTGGATCAGCTCAGAGCGGTCAGCCAGGGGTGCAGGGCCGCAGTGTAGGCCGATCTTTCGTCGTGGAGCAGACCTATCAGGAGCAGGATCCCGGACCTTCTACAGTTTGAGGTATGATTTTAGTAGCCTTGGTTTTATCTTCAGCTCTCTTCGATGCTGGTGCTACGCATAGCTTTATCTCTGTTTCTGTCATGGAGATCCTTGGGCTCTGCATATTTTCTTCTGCCGACTCGTTGACATTAGACACACCTTTGGGGACGAGGACATCTAGTGTACGCCATTGTAGAGAGTGCCCTCTCGAGGTTGCAGGGTATCATTTCTTATGGGATCTCTATGTCCTAGAGATGATAGGCTATGATGTCATCCTCGGGATGGACTGGTTGGTTCCTTTTCAGGCATTCGTCGACTGTTATCGTCGTAGAGTGAGTTTCGTTTCACCAGAGGGTGAATCTTTTCTTCATCAAGGTGAATGGGATGTTCAGGCGAGTTGAGCAGGACTCGAACATCATGGGCTAGGAAGGGTGACAGCCCAGATTGCTAGTCTTTATCTGGATGATCAGGGGACTTCGTATCTAGAATTTCCTACAGTGGTGGATCGTTTCAGGGACGTCTTTCCAGAGGACTTTTCGGTTTTGCCTCCAGAGCGTGAGGTAGACTTTTCTATTGAGCTCGTTCTAGGAGCAGCACCGGTGTCCATTCCTCCTTATAGGATGGCTACACCTGAGTTGTAGGAGCTCAAGAAGTAGTTGGAGGAGTTGCAGGCAAAGGGTTTCATCCAACCCAGTACTTCTCCTTGTGGTTCGCCTGTCCTATTTGTGAAGAAGGCAGATGGTACCCTTCGGCTTTTTGTGGATTATCGGAAGCTGAACCAGTTGACGGTCAAGAACCAATATCCCTTGATGAGCATCGATGACCTCTTTGATCAGCTTCTAGGAGACCGGGTGTTCTCGAAGATCGACTTGAGGTCCGGTTATCATCAGTTGCGCGTTAGACCATCAGACCTCTGACAGCCTTCAGGAGCAGGTATGGTCTATACGAGTATACAGTCATGTCGTTCGGTCTCACGAACGCGCCTGCATTTTTCATGGCACTGATGAACCGAGTGTTCCATCCTTACTTGGACTCCTTTGTTGTGGTCTTCATGGACGATATCTTGGTGTACTCTTGCACTCGACACGACCATGCATCACATCTTGAGATCATTCTGAGTACACTGAGAGAGCATCGGCTTTATGCTAAACTCTCGAAGTGCTACTTTTGGATGGATCAGATTCACTTCTTGGGTCACGTCATCTCAGAGGCAGGAGTATCTGTGGACCCAGAGAAAGTGAGATTTTTGGTTTCCTAGGAGCATCCGAAGAACATTTTTGAGGTACGGAGTTTTCTAGGGATGGATGGATACTACAGACGCTTTATTCAAGACTTCTCACGCCTAGAAGCACCTTTGATAGGTCTGACCAAGAAGGGGGAGAAGTTCTTATGGTCAGATTCTTGTGAGTCATCCTTTCAGGAGCTGAAGGGAAGATTGACGCCAGCACTGATACTAGTCTTGCCAGAGCCAGGCAAGAGCTACATTGTTTATTGTGATGCTTCAAGTATCGGGCTGGGCGTTGTGCTTATGCAGGGAGATGGGGTCGTTGCGTACGGGTCTCGGCAGCTGAGGCCACATGAGAGGAACTACCCTACGCACGATCTGGATTTGGCGGCTATTGTTCATGCCTTACGCTGTTGAAGACACTATCTTCTGGGAGAACACTTTGTGGTCTTTACCGACCACAAGAGTCTCAAGTATATCTTTACTCAGCGTGATCTAAATCTAAGGCAGCGCAGGTGGGTCGAGTATCTTCAGTCTTTTGATTTCGATCTTTCCTATACGCAGGGAAAGGGCAATGCAGTGGCAGATGTGTTGAGCCGGAGGACTCAGATTTAGGCAGTTCAGGAGGCCTGTAGTGAGTGGCAGCTTATGGCCCTGTTCTCTGAGATGCATCTGGAGGTGCACGATAGACAGGGACAGACTTTCCTATCTTCTGTAGTTGTTACCTCTATACTACTTGATCGGGTACGGATGAGACAGCTATCAGACTCAGAAGGCTTAGTTCTGCGGGAGAGTGTGTCAGGAGAGGACCCTCTTCCTAGATGGACAACGAGCGAGGATGAGATCTTGCGCTTCCAGGGATGCGTATGGGTGCCAGCAGACATACGCGAGGAGCTGATGCGGGATTTTCATTCCTCAGTTTGGGAAGTTCATCCTGGCGTCACCAAGATGTATCGGGATCTTCAACGACAGTACTGGTGGTCATGTATGAAGAAAGATGTTGCTAGTTTCGTCCTGCGGTGTTCTACTTGTCAGCAGGTGAAGGCGGAGCACCAGCGACCAGCAGGCCTTTTACAGCAGTTACCCATTCCGGAGTGGAAGTGGAACGATGTTGCAATGGACTTCATGACCGGGTTTCCGAGGTCACCCCGAGGGAACGATGTTGTTTGGGTTGTCGTCGAAAAACTCACGAAGGTTGATCACTTCTTGCCGATCAAGGAGACCTTCAGTGTCGATGATCTGGGACGACTTTACATCAGGGAGATTGTTCGTCTGTATGGAGTTCTATGCTCTATTGTTTCATACAGGGACGTGCGCTTTACCTCTCGGTTCTGGCAGGGACTTCAGAAGGCCTTAGGTACACAGGTACTCTTGAGTACAGCATACCATCCCCAGACAGATGGTCAGTCCAAGCGCATGATCCAGGTGCTTGAGGATATGCTCTGAGCTTGCATCCTAGACTTTGACAGTTCTTGGGAGAAGCATATTCCTCTGGTGGAGTTCACCTACAACAACAGTTTCCATGCGACCATTCAGATGGCACCATACGAGGCTTTGTACGGTAGGCCATGTCGATCACCCTTATGCTGGCTGGAGGTAGGATAGGCAGCTTTGTTGGGACCTCGTCTCATTCAGGAGACCTCAGAGCAGATAGAGATGATTCGGAAGTGGATGGCTACAGCACAGTCTCGACAGAAGTCTTATGCTGATCAGTGGAGACGACCTCCGGAGTTTGAGGTCGGAGATCAAGTTTTCCTGTGTGTCGCACCGAGGTTGGGACACAAGAGGATTCGGAGAAAGGGAAAGCTTTCATCGCGGTACGTCGGGCCGTTTGAGGTCTTGGAGAGAGTGGGGTCGGTCGCCTATCGGTTGCAGTTACCTCAGAGGTATCGGGCCATGCACGACGTCTTCCACGTCTCTCAGCTCCGATGCTACTTTTCAAACCCATCTCATGTCTTTCAACCTGAGGAGGTTGAGCTTGAAGCGGATGCGTCATTCGAGGAGCATCCTATCCGGATTGTCGATCGCAGTACGAAGGTTCTCCGCGGGCGGTCTGTTCCTTTGGTACGGGTGTTATGACAGCACAGGCGAGTACAGGACGAGACTTGGGAAAGGGAGGCCGATGTGCGATCGTAGTGGCCGGAGTTGTTCGGGGATTCTTCTTCTACGCCACGTTAGGGAAATTCAGGGACGAATTTCTTTAAGGGGGGGAAGTTTGTAAGAACACGGCTCTTCATTTCAGATATGTTTTTCCTTTTTCTAGAGTTTTTAAGAAAAATGAACTTTTCTGGAAATTTTCGAAGTACACGTCGTGTACTTTCTGAGTACACGCCGTGTACTCTTCTCCAGCTCGAAGCCGTGTGTTGGCCGTGCCCGGGCCACACACACGGTGTGTAGGGGTGACGTGGAGGCCGATTTTGGCGGAGTACGGAAAAGACCCAGTACACGTCGTGTACTCTAAAAGTACACGTCGTGTACTTTCTTTTTTTTACTAAATGAACCGGGGTCGCGCCTGACGCACAGAAACACCTCCCTCTAGGTCTCGTTCGTCCGAGAGCGGCCTGTACGGTCGGATCTTTGACGATCCCCCGTCTCCTCGTTCGTCCTCCAATTCGAGCACGGTCGATTGCGTTGGAATCGCAGCGATAAGATCTTCCTTCTGCTTGAGCTTCGTCTTCTGATTCCTCTTTGTTTTCGAGTTATCGTGGGTTGAGCGTTTTGTGCGTTTTCTCAGATCTACGACGTTCTAAGGGGAATCAATCATCATGGTTCACATGTATCAATCTCCTAGGATCGAGGTAGGTGGTTTGTGCCTTTCTGTTGTAAGTCGATGGGTATTTTATGCAATTTTCCACAAATTCCCTTGGGTGGGGAATTGTGGGTTTCCTGTTTTGCCCCTGCTGTTTTTCTGCTTTGCTTGATTGTTGTAGTAGGGGTTTATGCTTGTAAGTAGAGTAATTTATTTTGTGCTCAGGATGCTTTGCCAGGTTTGTTCTACCTGTTAGGCGTTTTTCCAGTTGCCATGTCTAGCCGTAGGATAGTGGAACTGCTACTTTTTTACTGTTGTGTCATAGTTTGTTAGCCAAGTAGTTCTTGAGGTTTACTTGGACGTTATACGCGCGTTGAGCATGTTAGTTTCACACAGGACTGTGAGAACCTAGTGTAGTAGACCACAGGGAGAATAGACGTAAAGGCTTCTCCAGAGTGTCTTTTAATACGATGCGAGACCACGGGGGGGAATTGACGATGAGTGCTTCCTCAAAGAGTTTGTAGTTCCTCGATGCGGGCCACAGGGGGAATGAGACGTTGAGTGCTTCCCCAGAGAGCCTTTAGCACGATACGAGACTATATGGGGAATTGACGGTGAGTGCTTCCTCAGAGACTCTACTCTTAGCTGAACCAGAGGGGTGTGACTGTGTGTGCCTCCTAGAGGGTTGCTAGTTTTTGTAGGTTGAACCATAGGGGTTAGGCTGTGAGGGCTACCCAGGGGGTTACCTGTTTTCTTCTTGTTGCTGGTTGTTTACTTGTGTACTTTATATGCTAGAACTGTGGACTGTGACTGCTGTGTATTTCTTGTTTACTGTTCATGCACTTTTACTTGCCTTGTATTAATTGACTGTTAGACACAGATCTTTGGGTGATTGCCTACTGGGATTGTATCCCACACCCTGTTTGGGTCATGCTTTTGGGTCCAAGCAGACTTTGTTGTTGCAGGAATAGATAAGGGCAAGCGCCCTTCGACTTCTGGTACGTGATTGCTTGGAGCTGGAGAGCAAGGGGACCGAGTTTAGGCTTGCGATGCTGAGGAGTTTACTTTGTTTTCTTTGCACTTGTTTTTCAGTTGTACTTCAGCACGTTGGTTTGTTTACTGCTTTCCATAGACATATGTACCATGTTGCATCATCATTATTTCATACTTTGCTTCCGCTATTTAGTTCAGTTGTTGTATGTTGTTTACAGTTTCCGTTATTGTGTCTGGTTGTTCTTCCGCTGTATACTTTACCGAATGAGGGCATAGTTTCCCCACCAACTCACTAAGGCCCTCGCTGCTAGTTGGCAACCTCTGGTGTTTGGGGAAACGCGCTTGAGGTCATGTGGTGAACCGGGTACGGGGCGCCAGTGGAGGGGCTCCGGATTCGGGTCATTACAGAAGGAGATGGTGAACACGACATGCACCAGAAGGAAGTGAACTCTAATGAATGCGGAAGGAAGTTGGAATCCTTAAAGTGGTCTTCAAGTGGGAGATTGTTGGGTTTTGCGATGTCTTCTCAGTTTTTCGGCAAGTGATTTTCATAATGAGTTTTTTATTTTTTGAAAGAGGTGTTTTTCAGGAATTAGTTTCTATTTGCAGTTGTGGACCTCAACTATTATGGAAAAAGTCAACTAATGTATGTTGTTCTGATGTTCTGTTGGAAGTATCGAAATGGTTGTTTTGATACTTGGGCGGCATGCATGCTCATAGTTTGTCAACGGTCAATCTAACGATGTAATAGTGTATCGGAGGTTGTCTTAGTCAATGGAAGGACAACCATGAATCTCGGATGGCGATGAAACCGGTTTATCAAGAGAAGACCTCTATAAATATGAGGTTGGACCTGTCGACCTATATCGCTGATAGACGATTAAAATTCATCGAAATAAGACTTCGGTTGAGTGAGAGCAGTGAGAGTGAGTGTTTTTTTGTAATTTCTTGTACTTTCAGTTATTATAGTTGTTCCAGTGTTCTTCCGTAGATGTGAGACTTTCATCTTAACCATGTAATTCCTTTGTGTGGTTTTGTGTTTCCTTTTATTCTGCAATTTTGTGTGTGTGGGTGATTTTGTGTGGTGATTAAGTTGTGTATACTTGTAACGAAGCCGATGGGCCTAAAGCCCAATGAACTCGACCACGCCTGAGGCCAGCCCTCTTGTAGATAGCAGACCCCCACCCTCAGGCAGATAACAGACTCCCACCTCAGACTGTCTGAGATAACACATGGCAGGAACCGTCCTCTGCCTGACGAGAATTTAAATCGCCTCTCCCGCAACTCGAACCCGAGACCACAGGCTTAAAGGCCGACTAGGAAGCGTTACGAGTACCACTGGGCCTTTAAGCCTGGGGTCACAGGTTTGAGTTGCGGGGGAGGCGATTTAAATCCTCGCCAGGCAGGGGACAGTTCCTGCCACGTGTTATCTGAGACAGTTTGAGGTGGGGGTCTGTTATCTGCCTGAGGGTGGGAGTCTGCTATCTGCCAGATGGCTAGGCTCGGGCGTGGCCGAGTTCGTTGGGTTTTAGGCCCACCAGGTTCGTTACAATACTTCCTAGCTCCAGAACACGAAGTCAATGGGGTTGTGGTTACTTTTGAAAGGTAGGCCTTCAAAAGGACGTTCTTTCATAACATTCGTTGTGAGGGTTTCATTCTTTCGAAATGTTCAACTTTACCTAACACCCAACCGTTAATAAACACACTTGGAAAAAATAACCAACATAGCGGAATTAACTTGGGAGAATGATAACGGGGGACAAAAGTCTCACCTAATGATATGGAAGGACCTCCTGTAGTTCTATGAACAGTGTTTTTTTTAGTGTTTATAGAACTGGTCATGGTCCTTACTTGACATTAGGTGGGACTTTTAGTCCTCTGTCGTCATTCTCCCAATTAACTTCCCGTCTTGATCATTCATTGTCATTTTCCAAAAAAATAAAAAAAAATCATAACAAAACATGTAAATACATAGATAGAATAAAAAGAAAAAAAATAGTGATAAAAAAACATCCATAATCTTAGTATTTGTTATATAATACAAAAACAGAATTCAAGTTTTAAATTGATCCCCTAATCGAATATGGGATCATACTTTATAACGCCACTTGATTGTCTCCCCTTGCAACTGGCATCATTTCATCACATTTCATTACTTTTAGTTTCAATATAAAAAATATGTATTTTATTTAATTAGTTGTTTTTTTATTAAAAATGGATATCTGTATTACAATCAAACGGAATATAAAAGCCGTAATTATACAATATTTCATAAAAGAACATATTTTAACTAATAATAGTAACAATAAATACATGATATTTTTTTTAAAAAATAAAACTTTTTATATAAAACGGAATATAAATTTAATTTATATGTATGAGATATTTATACAATAATTTTCATTTTATGAAAATGAAAATAGTTTTTTAGATTTTAAGCTAAATCAATTCTTGTATTTATGAAAATATAAATAGTTTTTATGTAATAAAATCGCGTGGATGAGTTGGAGCGCGTGGGCGTGAACGCTGCGAACTTTTTTTTTTTTTTTTTTTTGCAAAAGAACGCTGCGAACTTTTGGCAGGTGCGGTGGGGGAAACAGCGGTACGCTACCGACCGCCAAACCGAAGGCCGCGCCATGTGCGTCACCGTGATCTGCGGCACACTACGTGGCAACGCGCTGTTTGTTCACGCACCGAACAGAAATATACGATTGCCCGAAACTGCCCCTGGCCGTATCCCTTTCTTAAAATAAAATAAACACGTGGAGGGCGGATAAACACCCGATGTCATCAAGTAATTCAATCGACGGCCATGGTGAGATTTGTGGGCGGTTAGCCAAATGTTTTTTTTTTTAATGAAAAAGATAACTGACCGTCAAGGAAGCATGGCTCGTTGTAAAATGACGAGAATAGGGTTGTCAAATATTCAAATATTATTTATAAATGTTGAATAAACATGTCAAAAAAATCAATTACACATGTTTTTTTAATTGTATTTTATTTAATAACATATAGCCAATTAATTCAAATTTAAAATTTACATGTAAATATAATATGAACCAAACTCAAAATAAATAAATATTTTTTATAATTGAAATATCATTTAAATCAAATTCAAATACATTTCCTAAAAATAGATGCATTATTTTGGATTATTGATTTCATCAAACCATTTAAAATATTTTAAACATTTTAATTTTATGTGAAAAATACCAGGTTTTTTTTACAAATATATGTTATTTTCCTTTTATGTAAAAACATTTTGCATTTAAATAATTCAACGTGCTTTTTGAAAAAAAAAATTAAAATGTTTTTTTAAATAAATTACTCTAGAAATTAAATTATTTTCTATAGATTAAATTCAAATCAATTTCATGAAAATAAAACATTTTTTCAATTATTGATTTCATTGAATAATTTCAAATATTTTAAAACGTTTTCACATCATATGAAAAAATAAAAATAAACACGGGTTGATGGAATGAAACCTTGATCCCATAATTTATCACAATCTTATGGTTGATTGATTATCACACTATATATGTCGTTTGATGGAATGAGAATCTTTATCTTGTCACTGTTACAAAACTCATAATAAACATCAATAGTTTTTATCAAAAAAAAAAATTCAAGCCGATAAAAGTTACCATTTATCAACGTTTTTTTTAGTTCGAATAAATTTCACCATTTATGACCATTTTTTTTAGCTGGGATAACATTTTGTCCTACACGAAATCATCCCACATGTGATAAAGGTTTCTACCCTTTATAAAGGTTTGTACCATTTATAAACCTGTACATTCTTGCGTCACAATGTGTCATGGGTGGGGGATCGGCACCCGCAAACACTTTCACATACACGGACCACACGGGTCATCCCCTACACGGTCTAGTCCACCCGCCCATCCTTCTTTCTTGGCTCACCTACATGCCCGCTTGTGTGGGCCTATACACGGCCCAACCTTTGTGATGACCCATTTTTTTAATATATTTGAATAAAAAAACAATTAAAAAATATAAATAATAAAAATATTAAAAAATTGAAATAATTAAACAAATAAAATTTAAAGATGAATAAATTACAAAACAATAAAAAATATACTAATGAAACAATTATTAATAAAAATGAATAAATTTAATATATATATATATATATATATATTAATTATAAATAGTAATACATAGTATATATTAAATATAAATATATAAAATGAACGTAATGATTAAAAACATATTAACCACTCATTCATTTTTTTTTCAATCTACTCATCTTTTAATTAAATTTTGACTCATTTTTAATAGACATTCATTTAATACTGTTTATTCACCGATAAAGTGTTTACTGTTTTATGATTTAAAGATTTTAAATATTTATTCATTTAATATTTTTGTAATTTATTTATTTTTAATGTTTTTTATACATAATTATTCATTAATATTTTTAATATTTTTAATATAGATGGTAACGATTTGAATTTTTACGAAGGTATGAATCGTTTGTTTTTTGGTTAAATTCCTTGGTTTTGACCTAAAAGGAATGCCTAATGAGGCTCCGGAGGAAACATGGGTGTTCGAGGCTTGTTCAGAGCTTGAAACCCGGACCGGTAGAAGAAACATCTAGGCTGCTCGGTTAGTAGAAACGGTGCGGCCCAACTTGCACACTTTCTCCTAACTGTGCAGGGTGTTCAGTGAGTAGAAGTGGGCTGCACGGTTTGCCCTAACCATGCGGCCTAGGTCGCACGCTCGTGCGAAGTTATTACAACTTTTAACAAAAGAAAATAACATGGTTTGCGCACGGTTTTCCAAATCATACGCATGAACCGTGCAAAGGGGTGTTGAGAGGGTGTAAGGTGCACGGTTGACACACGGATTGGCCAACAGTGCGACCAAACCGTGCGACCCCTTAAATGAAGGGGATTTTACCATTTTGCTCTTAAATGTTTTAAAAACCTATCTCTTTTTCTCTTCTTTTTCCAGCGGACGTGCACCTCATTTCCTCTCTCGTGGAGCTCTCCCAAAGCCTAAGCTCGGCTTCTCGATAACTCCTCCATCCATACTTTGTTTCCTCTGCCGTTAGGTGCGTTGGATCCCTCTCAGTAAGTTCTCTAATCCTCTTACTTTAGTTCTTCATTTATCTTCTCATCACTTGCGCTATTTTGATGAAAGCTAATTTGCCCTATTTTCAAAGCATTTGTCTATTTCAGTGATTTCTTCTGTTCTTCAAATCAAAGGTTGAGATTGGGCGAGTTGTCGTCCACAGACCTAAGGTAGGTGGTCAAGCAATTTTCACTAAAAGTTTAGGTGTTTTATAGCATTTTCGCCGATGTGCCGTGCGTTGGACTTTTCCACGCGTTGTCTCAAAATGTGTTCTTCCTTTTTAAATTAATTGCACCATATTATGACACTCTCATAGACCCGTAATAAATAATTAGAGGTTGCCTACCTCTTGGACACCACCCCTTATGGGTGTGTAGAACGATTTGCCAAGTAAAATGTTTAATTGATCTAATCACATGAGTAGTCTGGCTTAACCTTTAAATGGATTTGCCTTGCTTAATAAATTAAATGGCTTAATTTAAAGGTTTGAAAGCGGGTGGAAAGGCTACACAATCTGTTGAATGATTATATATATGAATTATATAAATTGTAACACCCATGGTTAGTTGGGTTGAATATTTATAAATGTTTTAGAGGTAATCCCTCATGATTATTATTATGGGACCATGGACATTGGTTGATGGACAACGATTAAGAAAATTGTTCAGCATGGCATTTCACTTTCCCTTAATGTTGGGTGATAGGCATGACGTCTCACACTGTTTACCTTTATTTGGATGATGGGCATGACGTTCCGCATTCAATACCATCGGGTGTTGGGGATGACGACTCAACCCACTATTTCGCGTGTTGGGCATGATGACTCACCCCACAATCTCGAGTGATGAGTATGATGACTCTGAAGGTTCCGGGCGCATCGGACGTGTAACATCCCGGTTCCGGAAGCCACCCAGAGGCACCCCGTACCCGGTTGGTCCCATGGCCTCAAACATATTTCTCTAAACGCCAGAGGCTGCCGACTAGCAGCGAGAGCCTTGGGTGTGATAGTGGGGAAACTACGCCCTCATTGGCAGAGTACACAGTGGAAGTAAACAAAGCAGACAAATAGCGGAAGCAGTAAATATCCAAGAACAATAAACAGCGGAAGACTAAAATAATAAACAGGTGGAGCACACATGTATATATGAAATGATGCACGATACATATGTCTAAGAAAGCAACCAAACAAGTCACAATGCTGAATACAATACTAAATGAAAGTACAAAGAAAAGTAAACAGATAAGCAACTCCTCAACATCGCAAGTCTCGGCTTGGTCTCATGCTCTCCTGCTTCATAGCAATCAAGTACCAGAAGTCAAAGGGTGCTTGCCCTTGTCTATACCTGCAACAACATAGTCTGTTTGGGCCCAAAAGCATGACCCAAACAGGGTGTGAGACTAAAATCCCAGCAAGCAACAACCCAAAGATCTGTGTCTAACAGTCAGTGAATATATGACAGATAATAGTACAGTAAGCAGTAAACGGTAACAGTAAACAACATGCAGTAAACAGTAAACAGTAGCAGGATGATATACAACAGTAATCAATCCACAGAACAACAAGCAGCAGTGAAACAAGCAGCTAAACACAACAGGAACCCCTCTGGGAAGTACTCGCAGCCAACCCCTCTGGTCCTATTCAAGAAGTACCAACAACCCTCTGAGCAGTGCACTCAGCCTAACCCCTCTGGTTTGGTCATACGAAATTACAAGACTCTCTGAGGAAGCTCGCTCGGTCAATTCCCCTTATAGTTTAGGGTAGTCAGGGACTCTCTGAGGAAGATCACGTGGTCTAACCCTCTTATAGCCCCAAGGTCTAGAAACTCTCTGAGGAAGCTTGCTCGGTCAATTCCTCCTATAGTCTCAAGTCTATCACAGACTCTCTAAGGAAGCTCACTCAGTCAATTCCTTCTCTAGCCTGGAAAGGTTTTAAAGAAATTCAACAAAGTAAAGACTCTCTGAGGAAGCTCACTCGGTCTACCCTCTTGTCGTCTATAATATCCAAGACTCTCTAGGATGCTCACTCGGTGTATCCCCTGTAGTCTATAATGTCCAAGACTCTCTGAGGAAGCTCACTCGGTCTACCCTCCTCTAGTCTATAATATCCAAGACTCTCTAGGAAGCTCACTCGGTCTATCCCTTATAGTCTATAGCACCAGGTTCTCACGATCCCGTGCCAGTCAGTGCATAATAATGCTATAAGGCCAAAATACACCTACAGAGCTACTTGGCTAACCGGTCTACAACAAAACAAGCATGTCAAGAATATCATTCCATCCTACAGTCACAAGGCATGGAAAACAGGTATAACGACCAAAGGCTAAACATGACCCAAAGGTCGTAAACAAAACAGGGCATGGAAAAAACATCCAAGTACAACAATTATCCTCATACATGATCAAATTACCTCTACACAAGTATACAAGCATGGCAGGAAAAACAACATGGGCAAAACAGTAATCACGCAATACCCCGTTTACGAGTATTGGTAGAATTTGCACATAAAACTCAAAGACTTCGAGCGGTAAGGCACAAACAACCTACCATGATGCTAGGAGATCAATATACTTGAACCACGAGGCTTGATTCTCCTTAGAACGTCGTAGATCTAAAAAAATGTACAAAACGCTCAACCCACGATATCTTGAGAAAGAGGGAAAATCATGGAAAGAAACTCAAGAAGAAGCTGTGGTTCTAACGCAATCGACGACGGTCGATTCGGCAAACAGACGGAGGCTCGGGGGATCGGAGGATGTTCGTAGCCGTACGAGCACTCTCAGTCGAAGAACCTGGAGAAGAAGGTGTTTCCGTCGATTAGGCGCGACCCCGATCCGTTTAATGAAAAAAAAGAAAGTACACGGCGTGTACTTATGGGGTACATGGCGTGTACTTGGCCTTTCTGTACTCTACTTTAAGTGGCCTCCACATCGCCCCTACAGACCATGTGTGTTGCCCGGACATGGCCAACACACGGTCTGGCGCTGCATCAAAGTACACGACGTGTCCTTATAAAGTACACGACGTGTATTTTGAAAATTTTCAGATTTTTCTATTTTTCTCAAAAACGATCAGAAAAGGAAAAACATATATGAAACGAAGATCCAGGTTCTTACAAACTTCCCCCCTTAAAGAAATTCATCCCCGAATTTCCCTAGCGAGGCGTAGAAGAAGAAACCCCGAACAACTCCGGCCACTGCGATCGTACATCGGCCTCCCTCTCCCAGGTCTCGTCCTGTACTCGCCCGTGCTGCCATAGCACCCGTACCAGAGGAACAGACCGGCCACGGAGAACCTTTGTATTGCGATCGACAATCCGGATAGGATTCTCCTCAAACGACGCATCCGCTTCGAGCTCAACCTCCTCGGGTTGAAATACATGAGACGGGTCTGCAAAGTATCGTCGGAGCTGAGAGACGTGGAAGACGCCATGCATAGCTCGATACCTCTGAGGTAACTGCAACCGACAGGCAACCAGTCCAACTCTCTCAAACACCTCAAACGGCCTGACGTACCATGGTGAAAGCTTACCCTGTCTCCGAATCCTCTTGTGTCCCAACCTCGGTGTGACACGCAGGAAAACCTGATCCCCGACCTCGAACTCTAGAGGTCGTCTCCGCTGATCAGCATAAGACTTCTGTCGAGACTGTGCTGTAGCCATCCTCTTCTGAATCAACTCTATCTGCTCTGAGGTCTCCTAAACAAGATGAGGTCCCAGCAAAGCTGCCTCTCCTGCCTCCAGCCAGCACAAAGGTGATCGACATGACCTACTGTACAAAGCCTCGTAAGGTTCCATCTGAATAGTCACCTGAAAACTGTTACTATAGGCAAACTCCACAAGAGGAATATGCTTCTCCCAAGAACCGCCAAAGTCTAGAATGCAAGCTCGGAGCATATCCTCAAGCACTTGGATCGTACGCTCAGATTGACCATCTGTCTGGGGATGGTATGCTGTACTCAAAAGTACCTATGTACCCAAAGCCTTCTGAAGCCCCTACCAGAACCGAGAAATAAAACGCGCATCCCTGTCCGAAACAATGGAGTGTGGAAATCCATGCAGACGTACAATCTCTCGGATGTACAACCGCCCCATCTCATCAACGCTGAAAGCCTCCTTGATCGACAAGAAGTGATCAACCTTCGTAAGCCTGTCGACGACAACCCAAACAGCATCACTCCCTCGAGGTGACCTCGATAACCCGTCCGCGAAGTCCATCGCGACATTGTTCCACTTCCACTCGGGAATGGGCAACTACTGTAAAAGTTTTGCTGGTCGCTGATGCTCCGATTTCACCTGCAGACAAGTAGAACATCTCATGACGAACCCAACAACATCCCTATTCATACATGGCCACCAGTACTGGAAGTGTAGATCACGATACATCTTGGTGACGCCAGGATGAACTACCCAAACTGAAGAATGAAAATCCCGCATCAGTTCCTCGCGTATGTCTAATGGAACCCACATGCGTCCCTGGAAACACAAGATCTCATCCTCTCCCACTGTCTATCCAGGAAGAAGGTCCTCTCCTAACACACTCTCCCACAGGACTAGGCCTTCTGAGTCTGATAGCTGCCTCATCCGCACCCGATCAAGAAGGGTAGAGGTAACAGTTACAGAAGATAGAAAAGTCTGCCCCTGTTTGTCGTGAACCTCCAAATACATCTCAGAGAACAGAGCCATAAGCTTCCACTCACTACTGGCCTCATGAACTTCCTGAATCTGAGTTCTCTTGCTCAACGCATCAGCCACTACATTTCCCTTTACCGGCTTATAGGCAAGATCAAAGTCGAAGGAATGAAGATACTCGACCCACTTGTGCTGTCTCAGATTCAGATCACGCTGAGTGAAGATGTACTTGAAACTCTTGTGGTCGGTGAAAACTACAAAGTGCTCTCCTAGAAGGTAATGTCTCAAATAGCATAAGGCATGAACAACAACTGCCAACTCCAGATCGTGCGTCGGGTAGTTCCTCTCGTGCGGTCTCAACTGCCGAGACCCGTAAGCAACGACTCCATCTCCCTGCATAAGCACAACTCCCAAACCGACACATGAAGCATCACAGTAGACTATATAGCTCTTGCCCAACTCTGGCAAGACTAGTATCGGTGCTGACGTCAACCTCCCTTTCATCTCTTGAAAGGCTATCTCACAAGAATCTGTCCATAAAAACTTCGCCCCTTTCTTGGTTAGACTTGTTAGCGGTGCTGCTAGGCGTGAAAAGTCCTGTATGAAATGCCCGTAGTATCCAGCCATACCTAGAAAACTCCGCACCTCAAAGACATTCTTCGGCTGATCCCAGTAAACTATAGCTCTCACTTTCTCTAGGTCTACTGATACTCCTGTCTCTAATATACCGTGACCCAAGAAGTGAATCTGATCCATCCAAAAGTGGCATTTCGAGAGCTTAGCATATAACTGATGCTCTCTTAGTGTACTCAGGACGATCTCAATATGGGTAACATGGTCGTGTCGAGTGTGAGAGTACACTAAGATGTTGTCCACGAAAACCACCATGAAGGAATCCAAGTATGGATGGAACACTCGGTTCATCAGTGCCATAAAAACTTTTGGTGCATTCGTGAGACCGAATGGCATGACCGTATACTCGTATAGACCATACCTGCTCCTGAAGGCTATAAGAGGTATATTTGATGGTCTAACATGCAACTAATGATAACCAGACCTCAAATCGATCTTCAAGAACACCCGAGCTCCTATAAGATGATCAAAGAGGTCATCAATCCTTGACAATGGATATCGATTCTTGACCATCAACTTGTTCAGCTTCCGATAATCCACGCAAAGCCTAAGGGTTCCATCTGCCTTCTTCGCAAACAGGATAGGCGAACCCCAAGGAGAAGTACTGGGTCGGATGAAACCCTTTGCTTGAAACTCCTTCAACTGCTTCTTGAGCTCCTGCAACTCAGGTGTAACCATCCTATAAGGAGGAATGGACACCGGTGCCGCTCCTGGCACGAGCTCAATAGAAAAGTCTACCTCACGCTCCGGAGGCAAACCTGAAAAGTCCTCTGGAAAGACATCCCTGAAACGATCCACCACTGGAGGAAAGTCTAACTGCGAAGTCCCCTAATCATCCAGATAAATACTAGAAATATGAGCAGTAACTCCTCCTAGCCCATGATGCTCGGGTCCATCTCTACCCACCTGGACATCCCACTCGCCTCTATGAAGAAAAGATCCACCCTCTGGTGATATGAAGCTCACCCTACGGTGATAGCAATCGACGACTGCCTATAAGGGAACTAACTAGTCCATACTGAGAGTGACATCATAGCCTGTCATCTCTAGGATATAGAGGTCCCATAAGAAGTGACAGCCAGCAACCTCAAGAGGGCACTCTCTGCACTAACGTACGCTAGACGTCCTCATCCCCAACGGTGTATCTAGAGTCAACATGTCGGCAGACGAAAAGATACAAAGCCCAAGGCTCTCCACAACAACAACAGAGATAAAACTATGCGAAACACCAGTATCGAAAAGAGTTGAAGATAAAACTGAGACCACTAAGATCGTACCTCGAACTGTAGAAGGATCTGGATCCTGCTCCTGATGGGTCTGCTCCACGACGAAAGTCTGGCCTGTACCGTGGCCCTGCGCCCCTGGCTGACCACTCTGATCTGATCCACTCTATTGTCGCTGGTAACCTGGTGACTGACCACCATGGCCATGACCTCCACCTCGGCCCGAATAGTTGGAAGAACTCTAGTTCCCAGATTGGTGAGAAACTGGCGATACATCTCCTATATGCGGGGTCATAGAAGAACCCCTACCACCATCTGTAGGCGAGAAGATCTGAAAAAAATGTTGAAGATGGCCCATCTTGCCGCAAGATCGGCACTCCATCGGGTCTCTCTGACACTGAGGCCTAGTATTCTCACTCCTACCGCATTGGTAGAATACTACCTGGCTGCCCGAAGATACATTCTGCCTACCCTGCTCTCCTCGAGCAGACTCCCTGCGGCGCTTTCTGCTATCAGTAGGAGGAACACTGACTCTGGGTGTCGAACCACCCTGGATCACTACTCCAGAATCTCTCAGATTGCACTCAGTGATCAACGCCTGGTTGACGATAGAGGATATCGAAGTCAACTTGAAGATATTCACCTGGGAACAGATATCCTGCCTGAGACCATCCTCAAACTTCCGAGCAAGGAACAACTCATCACCTGCTGGAATCGGCATGAAGCGCTGTACATCGGTAAAGAGAGACGAGTACTCCATAACAGAAAGAGTACCCTAATAAAGACTCATAAACTCCCGGGCTCGATCGGCCCTCAAGGTCTCCGGGAAGAAGTAATCATAGAAGATGCGCCGAAACTCATCCCAGGTCATACTCTGCTGGCGCCCTGACTATGAGATCACCTCCGACCACCTCTTGGCAGTGTCTTGGAGAATATAAGTGGAAAGATTTACCCTTTTCTTCGGAGGTATCTCCAGGTGCTCAAATATCATCAGCGTGGCCTCTATCCACGACTCTGCAGCCTGGGGTCCTCCATCCCCTGAGAAAGTAGGAGGATGCTGCTACTGGAAAACCTGCTTCAACTCATCCATCGATGAGATAGGAGGTGGCGCTCCCTGAAAGGTATGCATCATCCTCAGGAAGTCCTCCCTAAACTGCGCATCGGCACCTGAAATGGGTATAACTGCTGGTGCCAAGGCTCGCACAGTAGGAGGATCTGCAGGAGATCCCTAATCGGACATATCCAGTGTCTGATCACCGTCTGGTAGCTGACGTACAACGGGAGGACGTCTCAGAGGCATAACTCTGAAAGATCAAAAGCACACCTTATATTAGGATTATCAAGAACAGAGAACACAAGAGTACAAGATGGAAATATGAGGAAGAGAATAAACAATTATCCAAAACACGACTACACGGCGTGTATAAAACTACACGGCATGTCCTCTTAAGCTAGACACATGGGCATGTACTTCTTCCATGGCTGGTCATGTAACACCCCAGACTACACGGCGTGTTGTCACCACACACGGCGTGTACTGGATCTCCATTCCCTTGACCGAGTATCCATACACGGATAGCCCACACGGTCCTCTTAACCCTAGACTACACGGTGTGTTCACTAAGGACATGGTGTGTACCATACAAGGTTTTGGTGGCCCGTGTTGTTAGTTACACGGCCGACTACACGGATGACCCTTACACGACGTGTTCCGAACAAACACGGTGTGTATAAGAGAAGATATCACCGACCCGTGTTGTTTGTGACATGGTTGGGTACCTAGAACGAGGCTACATGGCATGTTTATACCCAACACGGCGTGTACTACATGAGCTTCCTCGACCCATGTTGCTAGTGACACGGTCGGGTACACGACTCACTACTACACGACATGTAACGACCATACACGGCGTGTTTCTGAAAACTTTTTCACCACCTCGTGTTTCTTCCCACACAGTCAGTGATACGGTTTAGAACTACACGGCTTGTAGTCAAGTACACACCGCGTATTTTGGGTTTTTTTGGGCAGTAGCTCAGAAACTACACCGAAGCCCATAAAACACTAAAAAACAAGCATGGAGGTGCCAAATTCCGATCAGTGAGGGACTATACTCCCCGCGAATCAAAGATTAGAATATCCCACATATCATATACAAGGGAAACAAGTCAATGATCCACAAAACTCCAATTCATGAGAGCTCATAACACCTCAAGAATCAAAATTTGGCGTTCATTTAAGTAAAGGTACAATACAAAAATTTCTCTAACAAACTACATGGATTATATCAAAGCATCTATCACAACATCATGCATAATCTACACAACGTCTATCACAACAACATGCAATGACTTATTCACCCTAGATGGCATGACAAGAATTCATGGCATGTGATTTCTAACAAGTGCCTATATGATGCATGAGATGGCATACCCTCATCTCATCGGGTTGCAACAGAAATAGAACCATAATAGCAAAAACCATAACAACACAATCGTGTGAGTCACTCAAGGTGAAATCATATCAACCGTAAATCTCAAAACCAGAAAACTACAATAAATGAGGTAGATTGGTTTTTCCCTGTACACGGGTTAGCTACTCCCGGGCACAGCTTATGACCAAGCACCGAATTCGTTCTATCCCTGGCTAAGGCTCTAAACAGTAAATCAAGAGAAAATAATTCCTCTGATACAACTTTGTAATGTCCCGGTTTCGCAAGCCACCCAGAGGAACCCCATACCCGGTTGGTCACATGGCCTTAAGCACATTTCCCCAAATGCCAGAGGCTGCTGACTAGAAGCAAGGGCCATGGGTGTGATAGTGGGGAAACTATGCCCTCATTGGCAGAGTACACATCAGAAGTAAACAAAGCAGACAAATAGTGTAAGCAGTAAATATCCAAGAACAATAAACAGCAAAAGACTAAAACAATAAACAACTGGAGCACACATGTATATATGAAATGATGCACGATACATATGTCTAGGAAAACATCCAAACAAGTCACAATGCTGAATACAATACTAAACCAAAGTACAAAGAAAAGTAGACAGATAAGAAACTACTCAGCATCGCAAGCCTCGGCTTGGTCCCATGCTCTCATTCTCCAAATCAATCAAGTACCAGAAGTCGAAGGGCGCTTTCCCTTGTCTATACCTGCAAAAACATAGTCTGTTTGGGCCCAAAACCATGGACCAAACAGGGTGTGAGACTAAAATCCCAGTAGGCAACCACCCGAAGATATGTTCCTAACAGTCAGTGAGTATATGGCAGATAATAGTATAGTAAGTAGTAAACGGTAACAGTAAACAACAGGCAGTAAACAATAAATAGTATCAAGATGATATACAACAGTAATCAATCTACAGAACAACAAGCAGCAGTGAAGCAAGCAACTAAACACAACAGGAACCCCTCTGGGAAGTACTCGCATCCAACCCCTCTGGTCATATCCAAGAAGTACCAACAACCCTCTAGGCAGTACACTCAGCCTAACCCCTCTGGTTTGGTCATACGAAATTATAAGACTCTCTGGGGAAGCTCACTCGGTCAATTCCCCTTATAGTCTAGGGTAGTCAGGGACTATCTGAGGAAGATCACGTGGTCTAACTCTCTTATAGCCCCAAGGTCTAGAAACTCTCTGAGGAAGATCGCTCGGTCAATTCCTCCTATAGTCTCAAGTCTATCACATACTCTATAAGGAAGCTCACTCAGTCAATTCCTTCTCTAGCCTGGAAAGGTTTTAAAGAAATTCAACAAAGTAAAGACTCTCTGAGGAAGCTCACTCAGTCTACCCTTCTGTAGTCTATAATATCCAAGACTCTCTGGGAAGCTCACTCGGTCTATCCACTATAGTCTATAATGTCCAAGACTCTCTGAGGAAGCTCACTCGGTCTACCCTCATGTAGTCTATAATATCCAAGACTCTCTCGGAAGATCACTCGGTCCATCCCTTATAGTCTATAGCACCAGGTTCTCACGGTCCCGTGCCAGTCAGTGCATAATAATGCTATAAGGCCAAAGTACACCTACGGAACTACTTGTCTAACCAGTCTACAACAAAACAAGCATGTCAAGAATATCATTCCATCCTACAGTCATAAGGCATGGAAAACATGTATAATGGCCAAAGGCTAAACATGACCCAAAGGTCGTAAATAGAACAAGGCATGGGAAAAACATCCAATCACAACAATTATCCTCATACATGATCAAATTACCTCTACACAAGTATACAAGCATGGTAGGGAAACAACAAGGAAAAAATGGTAATCACGCAATACCCCGTTTACGGGTATTGGTGGAATTTGCACATAAAACTCAAATACTTCAAGCGGCAAGGCACAAAGCACCTACCTTGATGTTAAGAGATCAATATTCTTGAACCATGAGGAATGATTCTCCTTAGAACGTCATAGATCTACGAAAACATACAAAACTCTCAACCCACGATATCTTGAGAAAGAGGGAAAATCATGGAAAGAAACTCAAGAAGAAGGAAGATCTCACTGCTGCGGCTCCAATGCAATCGACAGTGGTCGATTCGGTGAATAGACGAAGGCTTGGGGGCTTGGAGGATGTTCGTGGCCATACGGGCGCTCTCGGTCGAAGAACCTGGAGAAGAAGGTGTTTCTGTTGATTAGGCGTGACTCCGATCCGTTTAATGAAAAAAAATAAAGTACACGACATGTACTTGGCCTTTCCATACTCCGCTTTAAGCGGCCTCCACATCGCCCCTACACACCATGTGTGTGGCCCGGACAAGGCCAGCACACGGCCTGACACTACATCAAAGTACATGGCGTGTACTTATAAAGTACACGACGTGTATTTTGAAAATTTCCAGATTTTCCTCTTTTTCTCAAAAACAACCAGAAAAGGAAAAACATACCTGAAACGAAGATCCGGGTTCTTACAAGAAGTGCGTGGGTGGATGTGACCACTTGGTTTTTTTTCATTTACAATGATCAATCCAGGATCAATACGACGATAAATGCCAGTCTCTATGGATTGATTCACAAAAATAGACAAAGAAGAAGAAAAGTCCCGAAACCACAAAACTGGATCATCACAGGTTGATTATAATTAATCTAATTAATTCAAAATAAGTACCTTTTGGGTGTTCTTTCTTCATTGATATTCTTGATCATGTTTCGATGTGATTCTTAATTATTTCGTATAAGCCAAGTGTAGACTTCCTCTAGCGGGGATCCACACGTGCACCTCATATCTCTGGATGTCGCCAAAGGAGTCTCCGGGTGCTAGCATGGAGAAACCTTTACTTGCGTTGTCTGCCTTAGATCATCTTGATCCGATTGAAGAGGATCTATCTCAGTCTTGATATCATTCTTGGAGGAAGAGGTTCTTTCAGCCTTGAAATAATTCTCCAGAATTGTTGTGCACAATGATTCTCTTGTTATTAGGAATAGAGTTGAGGTTTTGAGGATATTTATAATCAGGTTTGAGGTTGTAGAGTTATGACAATAAATAAATGCGTTACACATTTTATTTATTTCATTGACTCTTATTGAAAACCCCATATCTAATAATTAATTCCTTGACATGCGCCTACACTGATTATAATAAATATCATTTAATAAAACAATATTATATCCTCAAAATCCTGACTGGAAAACTACACGGCGTGTAATCATTAATACACGGTGTGTACTTGTTTTCCATAAAACTACACAGCATGTAATCATTAATACACGACGTGTACTTGTTTTTCATTTTCTTTCCAAAATGAAAACTACACGGCGTGTAATCATTAATACACGGCGTGTACTTTTTTTCCATGAAAAACTACACAGCGTGTAATCATTAATACAAGGCGTGCATATCTTGTTTTTCATTTCCTTCTTCCTCCATAATTAGAATGATTTAGGCTTCCTTGAATAATTATTAAACCACGTACATGAATAATCTTTATTCTACTTGAGATACTTGAATACACTTAGTGTGTGACCCTCTAGGCCTCTTTCTCATTGGCATTAGGAGGGCTTGCCTAAAGTCCAAGATTACTGTCTAGCAACAGGTCAAGGCACCCAAGAGAAATAAGTTGACGCCGCATTGACGTATCGCCTCATACAAACACTTACTATTTAATTTAATCCCTTTGTCTCAATATATCATCAAGCAGGTTTCATGGCAGTGTCATAAACCTATAGCTTGATCTGTCATTCTCTGACTTCCAGAAATAAACCGGTCTTGTCACCATGGCCATGGAATTTGTTCGACAGTTCTATTTCAATCAAAGGGCCCGAGATATCTACTTCCATAAATATGTAAGGGAAAAATCCTTCCCCGACTTATCCATTAACAACATGTCATTCGTGACGCACCCAACGTACCCTACTTCCCGCCAACTGTCTTCATGACGATTTTCGTCAGCAAATCTAAGTGCGTGAGTCATGACATGAGTTAATGATAATATTCCAGTCTAAGGACCATTACACACGCTCACAGATAACAATATCCAATGACACCAAAACATGCGGAATTACTACTGGTGGGTTTGTTCTCATAATCTCCCATTTTGGATATTACCAAGTGCGAACTCCATGAGAGGGAGTCTCATCTTCTTATGAGTACTCGCACATGACAGTCTGTATACTATGTGTCCTATCATAGTATGTCATCCAACCGAAAAACTTTATTTAAGAATATTTGTTATAGTATTTCAAGGTTCTCATCATAGCGGGGATCTTCCATGACCTTATCAATGCAACAAATATTTGAGGACATTATTATATTATAGTCATGAATAACAATGAACAATATATAATAAGTGAAAATTCATGTAATCAAAGTACAAAACAGTTGGTTCTCAGGACACCAACCCTAACAAACTCCCACTTGGACTAGAGCCAACTGCCTACGACTTTTAGTCCTCTAGACCTCACATGATGATCATGTTTCTGCTGAGTCAAGGCTTTAGTCAAGGGGTCTGCCACGTTGTCTTCCGTGGAAATAATTCTCACTGCAAATTCACCTCTCTGAGAAAATTCCCTCAACAAATGATAATTCCAAAGTTTGTGCTTTTTCCACTGATGTGACCTTAGCTCTTTTGCAAGTGCCACCACTGTAGTATTATCACAATAAAGTGTGATAGGATCTTTATTGCTAGGTACTACATCCAGCTCTTGGACGAATATTTGCATCCATAATGCTTCTTTAGCTGCCTCAGAAGCTGCGATATACTCAGACTCCGCTGTAAAATCTGCCACCACACTTTTCTTTGAGCTCTTCCAGCTCACTACACCTCCATTCAAACTAAATATGTAACCAGTCTACGACTTAATGTCATCTTGATCAGTCTGGAAACTAGCATCTACATGTCCTCTGATGACTAGTTCCTCATATCCTCTATAAATCAGGAACATATCCTTAGTCTGCCTCAGATACTTAAGGATATTCTTGACTGCCATCCAATGACGGTCTCCTGGATCAGCTTGATATCTTCCTACCACACTTAATGCATAAGCAACATCTAGCCTTGTACATAGCATAACATACATGACTGACCCAATCACAGATGCGTAAGGGATCCTTGCCATTTTCTCTCTTTCCTCATGTGTCTGAGGACACATTTTCTTGGAAAGATGAATGCCATGTGACACTGGAAACAATATCCTCTTGGACTGTTCCATACTGAATCTCTTCAGTATCTTGTCAATGTATGTACTTTGACTCAGTCCCAACATTCTCTTGGATCTATCACAATGGATCTTGATCCCAAGAATATATGCTGCCTCTCCCAAGTATTTCATGGAGAAGCATTTATCTAACCATGCCTTAATTGACTATAAGATAGGTACTTCATTTCTAATTAGTAATATTTCATCAACATATACTATTAGGAAAACGACTGCACTTCCACTAAACCTCTTATAGACACAAGGATCACATTCGTTCTTAACAAAGCCAAATTCCGTTATAGCTTCATCAAAACGAATTTTCTATGACCTTGATGCTTTATTTAATCCATAAATGGATTTATGCAACTTGCACACCTTGTTGGCATCCTTTGGAGTCACAAACCCTTCAGGTTGTGTCATGTAGACATCTTCCTGGAGGTTTCCGTTAAGGAATATTGTTTTGACATCCATTTTCCAAATTTCATAGTCATGGTAAGAGAAAATAGCCAATATGATTCTGATGGATTTCAGCATCGCAACCGGTGAAAAGGTTTCATCATATTCAATTCCTTAACGCTGTATAAAACCTTTAGAAACCAGTCATGCCTTATAGGTGCTGACTTTCCCCTGCATGTCCAATTTCTTCTTGAATACCCATTTATTACCAATAGGGTTTACATCAACTGGAGGATCTACCAAAATCCATACTTGGTTTTGGTACATGGAATCCATTTTAGAATTCATGGATTCTTGACACTAGGCAACGTCTGTGCCTTCAACTGCTTCCTTGTAGGTAAGAGGATCATCATTGTCAACCAATAATGAGTCACCACCCTCGGTGACAAGAAAACCATATTGTTCTGGTTCTCTCACCTCTCTCATGCTCCTATGCAGTTCTTGTGTCTCTGGAACATATTGTTCTTCCACGGGGATTTGTGGAATATGTTCTTGTACTAACTCCTGCGTATCTTGAGCCTCGACTTCATCGAAGTCTATCTCGCTCCCACTATCTCTTTTGGAGATGTGCTCCCTATCAAGAAATATTGCATGTCTTTCCACTGTAACCCTTTTGTATGAGGGGTTGTATAGGTAATATCCCCTTTTTTCCTTAGGATATCCTATAAAGATACACTTTGTGCCTCAGGGTGCAAGTTTGTTACCTGAAGAAGCCTTAACAAATGCTTCGCTACCCCACACATGTAAATTCGATAACATAGATTTGCGTCCACTCCATAACTCGCATGGAATTCCATTTATTGATTTAGTTGGTACTTGGTTTAGTATGTGTGCTGCTGTTTGTAATGAATATACCCAAAAGGATAATGGAAGACTCGCATGACTCATCATTGATCTCACCATGTCCAACAGGGTGCAGTTCCTCCTTTCACCTACACCATTCCACTGAGGTGTGTAAGGAGGAGTGAGTTGAGATAGAATCCCAAACTCCCATAAGAAATCAATGAAGTCCTGATTAAGATATTCTCCTCCTATGTATGAGCGGAGTTTCTTAATATTCTTACCAAGATGGTTCTCAAATTCATTCTTATATTCTTTTAACCGATCAAAAGAATCTGACTTATACCTCATTAAGTAAATATATCCATATCTACTAAAATAATTAGTAAAAGTTATGAAGTACGAGAACCCACCCCTTGCTTCAACTGTAAATGGTCCACACACATATGTGTGAACTAATTCTAGAAGCTCTTTAGCCCTTTCACCTTTCCCACTAAATGGGGATTTGGTCATTTTGCCTTGTAGACATGCATGACATACACCATGTGGTTTTAGTTTGAAAGAATCTAAATACCCATCTTGATGTAATTTTGTCAAATGTTTCTCATTGACATGACCTAGCCGGTGATGCCAAATTTGGGCGTGGTATGAGTCATGTGAATTAACTTTGTCATCGATTTCCATTACTTGGTTTGTGTAGTCTAACACATAGAGGCCGTTATATAAATGTGCCCTACCAAAACAAATGCTATCTTTATAAAAGTAGCAACATCCACTTCCAAACTTGAAGATGAATCCATAAGTATCTAATCTGGATACTGAAATAATGTTTTTAGTTACATAGGGTACATAATAACATCCTTTCAAAACCAAGACCATCCTAGTAGGCAATGTGAGGTGGTAGTCTCCGACAGCTACAGTAGTGAGTCTAGCTCCATTGGCTACTCATATATCCACCTCACCTCGGTCAATATTTCTGAATATACTTGGTTCCTGTATTTGGATATAGATGTGAGAACCAAAAGAAGTATCTAATACCCATTTGGTAGAAATAGATAGATTTAATTCGATAACAAACACACCTGAAGCTTCCCCTTGCTTCCTTGGCTGGGTGCAGTTTTTCTTCCAGTGACCGTTCTTTCCACATGCGAAACAAACAGTCTCCTGTTCTCTTGCCCGTCCTTTGATCTACCTTTTCTTGGAAGGCCTTGAAGAAGCTTTGGGCTTAAAGCTCTTTACCTTCCCTTTCCTTTTATTCACCATGAGTATAAAAGGCTTCACGCTTCATGTCACTGTCTACTTGGAAAATAAGGATAAGAAGATTAGACATAGACTTCTCAATGTTGTTCATGTTGAAGTTCACAACAAAGTTTGAGAAGCTCTGGGGGAGTGATGCAAGAATGAGATTGGTACCCAGTTCTTCGGGGAGTTTAAACCCTAGAACCTCCAAGCTCTCAATGTAGCCAATGAGCTTGACTACATGAGGCCCAGCTGGGGCACCCTCTCCAAGCTTTCTCTGAAATAGAGCCTTGGAGATCTCAAACATTTCCTGTCTTTCTCTCTCCTGGTATAGACCACGGAGGTTCTCAAGCATGTTGTAGGCATCCATGTCTTCATGAGACTTCATGAGCTCACTAGACATTTATGACAACATCAAACATTGAACGTCGAGTGCATCGCTCAAATGAAGATCATAGACCAAGAAATATTCATCACTCACCCCTGAGGTAGGAGAATCAAGAAGTGATGACTCCAGTATGTAATACTTTCGTTCATGGCATAGGATAACCCGAAGGTGCCTAAATCATTCATGAAAGTTACTACCAGTGAGGATATTGTCTTTTTCCAGAATTGATCACAGAGAAAATGTGGTTGACAAGTTTGTCATATTGATTCTACAAATTAGAAGAGAAGATTTATCAGTAGTTTCTTGATTACATTTTATGAGAAATAATAAATTTTATTAAGTCTCCCACTATTTTATCAAGTCCCAATAGCCCTCACCATTGAACTCGGAATGTCTAGTTACTTTGTCATTCTAGTGTCAAGTATCCATATTCCCCTTTGCATAACCCCAACAAGGGTTGGTCAAGCTATTTGAAGGTATTTAGGTAGGTAGGTCTTTTCCAACGGTGAGCTTACAGTTCCTTGATATGTTGAGTGGACTCCCCAATCCTGAAATCCTGACTTGGATTTCCTCAACTCTTGCCTCCAATATTACATCAAGTTTAGAAAGGGCTACTCCTCTTTATGTAATACGGTTAAGTCAACCCAAAACATTTCATAAGGGCTTCCTTTATAAAAGTAAGTGTCCCAAAAAGGGTTGGTCAAACACATAGTTTTATTGAGTCTTTCCCTTAATCAAGTAATAGAAGGCTTGGTCTGACTTAATATGGAATTGAGGAATTTTAATTCTTTATGCGTAGTTTCGCATTATCACATGCTTGTTAATATTAAGTGATGCTTGCTTAAGTGATTAACCATGTTCCGATAATGTTTACGCATAGTCCGGTTTTTATTCTATTCCATCTTTGTATACTTGTTCATTTTATTAACTATGTGATCGCGGAAACACATACATAATAAATAAACCATGCAATCAGACAGAAATAAAATAAGATGGCATGATCACGAGCTTTTATTTGTTAGCTTATCTAGTGGTTTGATAAGCTAACCCTGACCTAGGGAAAAACACCTTGAACCGATGGTTTGTGTTTTGCAGCTCCCACCTGTCCACCTTTGTATCTTCTTGGGTTGGTTTCGCCTCAGCTTCGGGTTTCGAACCATCTCATCCAGCTTTGGAGATCCTCTATTACATGGGGTTTACATTAAAGAAACCATGGGCACGTAGGCCCTACATTTTATTAGAAGAAGGCTCACAGACCAACAAATTTAAATTAAATAAATTTAAATGAAACCAAACACACATACAAAGGGTCTTTGGTCTAGCTCATGATCATCCATAGAATGCAACGACATTTACGCATATTTAGAATTCAAATTCTTTTAATCGTTCTATTATTTAAGATAAGTCGCGCTTGAAATTAATTAATTATGATCTTATAATTAATCAATTGTTTATCTTAAATTCCTTTATGAATTTCCTTGAGATTCTTCTCATCCATATCCCTTGTACATGTCTTTGTACTTTTG
Organism: Viscum album; assembly: GCA_963277665.1. Lineage (NCBI taxonomy): Eukaryota > Viridiplantae > Streptophyta > Magnoliopsida > Santalales > Viscaceae > Viscum > Viscum album. The sequence goes on along the minus strand of OY728143.1, from coordinate 253,698,861 downwards.
GAGGAAACCTGGTGAAATTCCATTTCTGGAAAGTACATAACGTGTAGTTTATATTTACATGGTGTGTATTTATTTTCACCCTTTATCCAAATTACACGACGAGGGCTTTGGAGTGTTTTCTCTACTTTGGAAATTTTGGAGTACACGGTGTGTAGATTAATCTAACACGGTGTGTACTTCCTTGTTACGTGGTTACCGGCCTGACAATCCCATGTACGCGGAACATGACTTCTCCTTGTACACGGTTTCACCTGGACCGGATCGAACTACATGGTGTGTTGATTCAACATACACGCAGTGTATTCCTGTTCTCACGCACCGTTCATTTCTAGTCAACACGGGGTAATAAATACTTAGGTGTAATAAATTCACACGGCATGGTTTGGCGGACCAGTACCGGTTCGTTGAACCTAAGTACACGACGTGTAGTTTTAATTACACGCCGTGTATTCCCGTGTTGTACAGACAGAAAGAGAGGCTCCTCCAGATGAGTTCCTCATTTTTTATTTTAATCAAAATTAAAATTAAAAGGTAATTTCTGTGATGTGAATCGAGAAACGAATAAGGAAGAACAAATCTCATTCATTCAGTTTAATAGAACGATTTATCTTGAATTGAATCGAATATAAATGCGTAAATTATCAAGGAAAATTAAATAACTATAATCAACACTGTAACCTCCCTCTGATACTAATTGAAGGTTCTGGGCGCATCAGAAGCACGTGGGTGGATGTGCCCACTTTCCTTTTTGTCATTAGGAATGATCAATCCGGGATCAAAACGACGATAAACACCAGTCTCTATGGATTGATTCACAAAAATAGACAAAGAAGATGAAAAGTCCCAAAACCACAAAAGTAGATCGTCATAGGTTGATTATAATTAATCTAATTAACCTGAAATCCATTTTTTTCATTTTCTAATAAACCGGTTTATGGGTTACCGGTAACCATACAGACCCTGACCCAACAAACCATCTGGATTCAAATTTCAAAATATCAGAAACCATCATCACAGTCACGAAGACCGAGGAATCTCGATCGACGAGCCACCTCGAGCCGTGCCCACTGCATCATCAACATCATCTGAATCGCTAGAGAACAACCGCTGGCGAGAAGCAACCGGACCTCACCGCCGCATCAAAACATCACCATTTCAAACCACAAACATTGCAAACCATAAGATAGAAGCGAGTTCATCCATGTCTCCGACTAAGCTCGAGCCGCACCCTTGATGTCAAACCCTTTGTCTTCACCTTCCTTCGATATTCAACTGTCGAGAAAGAAGGGTAACATTCTGAAAAAAAATCGAACAAAATCAACCAGAACAACAAAAAAATCCAGCATCATCGAACATATTAGATCAAGCGCTGACTCACACTCAATGTATAAAATCGAATGAAACACGAACCCGATTCAACCAGTAAAATAATCAACAACCCGACTCATGAACACCGCAAAACCAACATGTACACAACCCAAGAAGAAATGACTACAAAGGACAGAATTAGAAAACATCACCCAGATGCCGTTGTCGAAGCAGACCAGATCTTGTAACTGCCGTCCAATATGCTCGCAGAGACTTTGACGAACCACCCAACGCACACCGGAGAAGAAGCGAAACCTATCAAGTTGCAGGAGCAGGGACTTTCCCGTGGACCAGCACCGTGTCGTATCTCTGGATGTCGCCAAAGGAGTCTCCGGGTGCTAGCATGGAGAAACCTTTTCTTGCGTTGTCCGCCTTAGATCATCTTGATCCGATAGAAGAGGATCTCTCTTGGTCTTGAGAGAGTTCTTGGAGGAAGAGTTTCTTTCGGCCTTGAAAGAATTCTCCAGAATCTTTGTGCACAATGATTCTCTTGTTGTTAGGAAAAGAGTTGGGGTTGTGAGGATATTTATAATCGGGTTTGAGGTTGTAGAGTTATGAAAATAAATAAACGCATTACGCATTTTATTTATTCCATTGACTCTTATTGAAAACTCCATGTCAAATAATTAATTCCTTGACATGCCCCACGCTGATTATAATAAATATCATTTAATAAAACAATATTATATCCTCAAAATCCCAACTGGAAAACTACATGACATGTAATCATTAATACACGGCGTGTACTTATTTTCCATAAAACTACACGGCGTGTAATCATTAATACACAACGTGTACTTGTTTTTCATTTCTTTTCCAAAATGAAAACTACATGGTGTGTAATCATTAATACACGACGTGTACTTGTTTTCCATGAAAAACTACACGATGTGTAATCATTAATACATGGTGTGTATATCTTGTTTTTCATTTCCTTCTTCCTCTATCATTAAAATTATTTAGGATTACTTAAATAATTATTAAACCACATATGGTAATAATCTTTATTCTACTTGAGATACTTGAATACACTTAGTGTGTGACCCTCTAGGCCTCTTTCTCATTGGCATTAGGCGGGCTTGCCTAAAGTCCAAGATTAGCGTCTAGCAATAGGTCAAGGCACCCAAGAGAAAGAAGTTGACGTCGCATTTGCGTATCACCTCATACAAATTCTTACTGTGTAATTTAATCTATTTGTCTCAATATCTCATCAAGCAGGTTTCATGGCAGTGTCATAAACCTATATGCTTGATCTGTCATTCTTTGACTTCCGAAAATAAACTCGTCGTGTCACCATGGCCATGGAATTTTTTTGACAGTTCTATTTCAATCAAAGGGCCCGAGATATCTACTTCCATAAATATGGAAGGGACAAATCCTTCCTTGACTTATCCATTAACAACATGTCATTCGTGACACACCCAACATACCTTACTTCCCGCCAACTATCTTCATGACGGTTTTCGTCAGCAAATCTAGGTGCGCGAGTCCTGAAATGAGTTAATGATAATCTTCCAGTCTAAGGACCATTACACATGCTTGCATATAACAATATCCGATGACACCAAAACATACGGAATTACTATTGGCAAGTCTGTTCTCATAATCTCCAATCTTAGAGATTACCAAGTGCGAACTCCTTGAGAGAGAGTCTCATCTTCTTACGAGTACTCGCATATGATAGTCTGTATACTATGTGTCCTATCATAGTATGTCATCCAACCGCAAAACTTTATTTAATAATATTTGTTATAACATTTCAAGGTTCTCATCATAGCAGGGATATGCTATGACCTTATCAATGCAAAAAATATTCTAGGACATTATTATATTATAGTCATGCAGAACAATGAACAATATATAATAATTGAAAATTCATGTAATCAAAGTACAAAATAGTTGGTTCTCAGGAAACCAACCCTAACAGAATCACCCCACAATATTGAGTGAAGAGCATGATGTCTTACACTCATATGCGATTTTTGGATTGTACCCTTGTTGGAGCCTTTGGCTCATTTGACTAGTCATGGATGCCAGAGTTACGCCTTGAGTCCAACTAGCACCTAATATCCATGTATATGCCTCTAAATGTCCTCACATATAGAGTGTATATACATGTATACATATTACTTATATATGGTAAACTGATCAGACTCCTTCTGACGTATGTCAAAGCAGGTAAAGTCTACCAAGTGTCCAACCAGAACCTGAGTCGACTAGTATTTATTTCCAGCATGGTTTATCATTCATTATCCTGCACACTACTATGCTATACACACTGACTGGATTATTTCTAGACACCGTTGGTGGTGGCCTACTGAGTTTATCTCACACCCTACTCGGGCAATCTTTGGTACCCAAGTAGACTTCATGATTGTAGGTGTGGATAAGGGAAATCACCCTGTCACAAAATCTTGATATGTTTTGCTTACAACATGGAGCATGAGAGTAGAGGATCGTGCATACGACCGTGATGCTAGTAGAGCTGTTTTTTGGTCTTTTTGTACTTTTTTATAAAAAGTTGTATATACCTACTATCCTATATTTTAATCTCCCCTTGTTTTATATCAACATGCCATGACATCATTTTGTATATGACTCAGCCCATGGCTTTTGATTACTATTATTGCTTGGATGTTCCCTTTTTATTTGTGCTTATTTATGATTTCCATTTCCACTGTGTTGTCAGTTATATTATGCTTCTACTACTTCTGTTTATTTATTATTTAAAATTATTATACTTTGATATGAGATTATAGTCTCTCCACCACACCACCTTGGACCCTCGCTGCTAGTCGACAACCTCTGGCCTATGAGGAGGCGTGCTTGAGGCCATGTGACCCACCAGCTCGGGGCACCGTTTAGTGGTTTCCGGGCCGGAAAATTACAAAGTGGCATCATAGATTATTTTTCCTTCGGTATTACTATTTGGGTGTTAGATAAGAGACTAGGATGTAATGTAATTTGGTAAAGAGCATGTGCTTAAGAGTAGCTAACCCACATACAGGGGAAATCCAAATTACTTGGGATGGGTGTCACTATTATTGGATTTCGCCTGTTAAAGTTGATTCAATTTCAATGTTGGGTGACACACATGTTTTGTGACATTATTATTAGTGATGTTATTTTTATTATAGACCTTTTCCCCTTGTCCTAGTACGGTAAGGAAGTATCATCACATGTATCATTATAAGAACTTTTAGGACTTATATGCCATGCATTTTTCCATGCCACATTTACTTTCTGCGTGCATTTCCTGCTACATATAATTAGTACCTAAATTATTATATGTGGAAATGTGCTAACTTTTATTGCAGGGATAACATAATTAGATTAATTGAAGTTCCTATATCAATCTAAAGGGTGTTTTACTACATAGGTTGATGATGAGAACTTAGTTAACCCATATATGCCATGTTTGAGTCATGAACCTATGATTTCATGGGCTAAAACATTAGTTGATTGGGTTACTTGAATTCCAATGGTAATTTATGAAGCAAGTACTTCTATAAATTTAGAATGGTAATTCATGTAATAAAATCATTTCATATGACCTGTTACATCCTGATACCATATGTAAAGGCTAGGTCACAGTTACATGATGTTCCAATTGAAATTTATAAGAGTATGACTTTTATAAATTGGAAATGGTAACATATTTAACTTGACCATGATATATATATATATATAAAGAGCACGAACTTAAATGAAATGGTTACTGCTAAATGGGGATGCCAATTTCAAAGTAAATGGTGTTTTCCTCTATATACCTTGCAATTGACACACCATATATCAAAACCCATGATGTGTGATATAATACCTAGACCCAAACCTGACCTTAGTAGTGGGTAGTTGGGGTGCGTCTCTTACAATTATTATGACCAATTATGGTATTCCTTTACCACATAGACCTGATTTTTGGAGCAGGCAGAGAGGTGTGAACTTTTCCATAGGAAGGTTATGTACCTATCCTATTATGTATCTGCAATCTTTTTAATTGTTGAATTATTTTATGAGGTGTGTGTTTGGAATTTTAGAATCATTCCACCACAACAGCCTTGAGTCGTACACCAAGAAGGTGACGATGACGATGCTCCGGAGGTAGTGGGCCTTGGTTTTCCAATGATACCTCATGTAGGGTCACCTATGGAACAAACTTCTATTCCTGATATGAGAACTGATATCTAGTTTCAAGAGAGTTTTCTACATATGATGCAATCTATGCAAGGAGTTTCTCAACCTACCCTGACTATGATAGAGTTGACTTAGTAGTTTTAGCAATAACATCCTCTCACTTTCTTAGGGGATGGAAGACCACATGATGCTGAGTCATGGATGGAGGTTATGCTTTTTATATTCAAGAATCTAGATACACCTCTAGAGAGGTGGTTTAATCTAGATGCCTATATGTTACGCAGTTCTTCCACATGACGGTGGGATGTTATTACCCAAGTATACCAACATCAGGATATAGTCTGGAGGGACTTCCAGATAGTCTTTTATGATTAATTATTCCCACATACATTGAGGGATAACCAATCTAGAGAATTCATGAACTTGTAGTAGGGTTCCATGTCTGTAATGGAATATTATTCCCATTTCACTGAGCTAAAATGATTCACACCGACTCTAGTGGGTGATGAGATTATGATTGTGAGACGATTCAAGGATGGGTTGGTATACGCCATATGATGGTTAGTCAATGCTTTCCAGCTAACTACTATTTTTTATACAGTCAACCAGACCCTCATTACTGAGCAAAATTTTAGGGAAGTTGATGGTGTGAGAGAGGGCAGTTCAGAACCCAGGCCTGCCAGTGGTTCTTCTAGCAGAAGCAAGCAATATTTTTAGGTTGCTCATGGGGGTAGTAGCAGTCATACAACTCATATTGAAAAATTTTATATCTTTCACTAGTGTGGAAAATTAGGACACATGAAATCCTAGTGTATGAAGGATTTAGTTGAATACAGAGGCTGCAGAAGAATGAGTCATATTTAGCGCTTATGTAGGACCTTTCCACCAATGTATAGTGAGAGAGGGTATACAACTACTCTACATTTTGGATTAGGGATAGTAGTATCTCATTGGAAGTTGGAATACCACTGACCAATCAAGATGAGGAGGTGGTTGAGGTAGAGGGTATCAAACCTAGGATTCATAGCACTAGTAGTGCAAGCTTGCTCAGGGCAGTCATTTTGTGACTTAGGGACTCAGTATGGTCCAGTTTCATGCAGTGCAACCTATGATATAAGAAAAGAGTGCCATACCTTCTACTATTTGAGGTACTATTCTAGTAGTCTCTAATTTAGTACCTTCTTTATTTGACACAGGTGCATCACAATATTTTATCTCTGCAATAATTCTGGAGAGTTTGGGCCTTGAGATAGGGTATTTATGTGGTGTCATGACACTTGATACCCCATCGGGTATCTAATCAGAGAGTGTTCATCGATTTAAGGATTGTCCCCTTGAGATAGGTGGATATATTTACATGTGGAATCTTTTCATCCTTGACATGATGGGGTTTGATATAATTATTAGGATGGATTGGTTAGTTCCTTATCGAGCCCATATCAATTGTTATCACTATATGGTGACATTTACATCACTAGAGGGTGGTAGAAAGGTTTATAAGGGAGAATGGGATGTCCAAGAATCTCGATATGGACCTGAGCATTAGGTGTTGGGTAGAGTGATAACCCATATTGCAAGTCTTTGGATGACCAGGGGTTACGACTTTCTATTTTCCCTCCTGTGGTGAATCGTTTCAGGTATATCTTCCTTGATGACTTTTTGGGGAAACCTCTAGTAAGAGAGGTAGTATTAACCATTGAGACAATGCTAAGAGTGTCACCAATGTTCATTCCTCCTTACAAGATAACACATACATAGATTTTGGAGCTCAAGAAGTAGTTGGAAGACCTGGAAGCTAAAGGTTTTACCCAACCTAGAACTTCTCCATAGGGTTCATCAGTCCCTTTTTCCAAAAAGGCGGATAATACCCTTAGGCTTTGTGTGGATTACCAATTACTGAACCAACTCAAAGTTAAGAATTAGTATCCACTACCTTGAATAGATGACCTATTTGATCATATCTGAGGAGTGAGGGTCTTTTTAAAGATTGATTTGAGGTTGAACTATCATCAAGTAATTTTTAGGCCTTAAAAAATACATTTCACAACTTTCCAAAGAAGGTATGATCTTTATGAGTACCTAGTAATGTTGTATAGTCACACAAACATGCTATAAGTCTTCCTGGTTATGATTAATTGGGTTTCCACCCACATCTAGATTCATTCATGGTAGTCTTTGTGGATGACATCTTAGTGTATTATCGCTCTTGACATGACCATGCCCAATATCTTGAGATTGTTTTGAATACATTGAGAGAGCACTATCTTTAGAAAAATCTCACCAAATTCCACTTTTGGATCGACTAAGTCCACTTCCTGGGTCACATCATCTCAAAGTCAGGAGTATCAATAAACCTAGAGAAAGTGAGACCTATAGTTTCCTGGGAGCAGTCTAAGAATTTCTTTGATATATAGAGTTTCTTTGGGCTATCCGAGTATTAAATATGATTCATCTTGGATTTCTCATGCCTAATAGTGCCTCTTATGAGTTTGATTAAGAAGTTTATGAAATTAATATGGTCAGAAGCTTGAAATACAACCTTTCAAGAATTGAAAGGTAGGTTGACTTCAACGTCGATCCTGATCCTACCAGATCTAAGAAGGAGATATACAGTTTACTGTGATTCATTAGGTATTAGGCTGGGAGCAATTTTGATGTAGGATGAGCGAGTCATAGTGTACAGATATCGTCAGTTGAGGCCTCACGAATGAAATTATCTGACACACGACCTTGATCTAACAAATTTTGTTCACGATTTATGCTGTTGGAGACATTATTTACTTGGAGATCATTTTTTGTTATTAACCAATCAAAAAAATCCTCAAGTATATCTTTACTTAGCATGATCTAAATCTCTAGTGGTGCAGATGGGTTGAATACTTATAATCATTTGATTTTGAGCTCACCTACATGCCTAGGATAAATAATGCAGTAGCCGATGCACTAAGATGAAAAAATTAGACAAAGGTGGTGTAAGAGGCCAGTGGTGAGTGACAACTTATGTATTTTTTTTCAGAGATGCATGTTGAGGTTTAGGAGGATTATGAATAGACTTTACTCTCAGCTTTAGCAGTTACCTATACCCTTATAGAATGAGTAAATATGACAGAAATTTACGATCCCAAGGGCCTTGTCCCGAGGGAAAGAATCTTAGATGAGGAAACATAACCTAGTTAGACTATGGATGAGGATGAGACCTTACACATACATGGGCATGTTTGGGTTCTAGGAGACATTAGAGAGGAGTTGATGTAGGAATCTCATGTATCTGTTTGGGTAGTGCATCCCAGTGTCACTAAAATGTATCAAGACTTATGTCGTCAGTATTGGTGTCCTAGTATGAAATGAGAAATAGACATCTTTATTACTCGGTGTTCCACCTGTCAGTAGGTGAAGGCAGAACATCAACAACTGACATGACTTTTATAACCATTATCTATTCCTGAGTGGAAGTGGGATGATGTCTCTATGGAATTTGTGATATGTTTTCTAGATAACATCAAGGAAATGATACAATTTGGGTTATTGTTGATCAATTGACGAAGGTCTCACATTTCTTACATGTTTGAGAGACCTTCTCAGTAGATGATCTAGGGAGGCTATATGTTCGGAAGTTCGTACTCCTTCATGGGGATCCACACTCTATCATATCTGACAGGGACACTTTCTTCACATCTCGGTTCTAGAAGGGTTATAGAAGGCCTTGGGTATATAGGTTCTTCTAAGAATAACCTATCACCCACAGACCGATAGATAGATTGAGCGCATGATTCTAGTGTTATAGGACATGATCCATGCATGTGTCCTTGAATTCAAGGGTTCTTGCGAGAAACATATACCCCTAGTTTAATTCACTTATAATAGAAGTTTTTAGGCCACCATTCATATGGATCTTTATGATTCCTTATATGGTAGGCCATGCTGATCACCTCTATGTTGGTTAGAGGTAAGAGAGACAACACTGCTTAGACCATATCTCATCTAGGATACTTTAGACTAAGTCCAACTAATCAGGAAGCGTATGTTGAAAGCTTAGTCTAGATAACAATCATATGTTAATCAATGATGATGACCTCTTGAGTTTGAGGTTGAGAATCATATTTTCTTGATAATTTTTCCCAGGTTGGTCCATCGACGGATTCAGAGGTAGGGTAAGCTTTCACCTTGATACATTGGACCCTTTGAGGTTTTAGAGAGAATCAGACTAGTGGACTGCTGGATAACACTCACTTAGAGATACCAATATATGTATGAAAATTTTCACACGTCTCAGCTCCACCAGTGTTATCTAGACCCGAATCATGTTTTACAACCTGGTGAGGTTGAGTTGTATGTGGATGCTTTTTTTTAGGAGTACCCAGTGCGTATCATGGATTGAAGCATGAAGGCTCTCCGAGGTAGGTTAGTTCCTTTAATATGGGTGCTATACTAGCAGGGAAGAGTACAAGATAATACATGGGAGTGGGAAGTTGGATTTCTTTCTCAATGGTTGGATCTATTCTTAGATAATTCCTTACTACCCTCAGAAGGCCAACTTAAGGACAAGTTTCTTTAAAGAGGGTAGATTGTAATGACCTGAATTTTTATGAAGGTAAAAATCATTTTTTTTCTGATAAATTACCTGGTTTTGACTTAATATGAATGACTAGTGAGTATATCTAGGAATTAGGGATGTCTACAGCCTATTCAGAGCTCAGAACCCTGGTTGGTAGAAGAAAAGTTGGGCCACATGGTTAGTAGAAACCATGCAGCCTAGTATGCACAGTTTCTCCTAACCATGTGGGGTGTTTAGTGAACAAAAGTGGGCTTCATGGTTTTCTATAACTGTGCAACCTAGGGTGCATGCCTATTATATGTTTTTATACCTTTTAAAATAGGAAAATAGCACAATTTGCACATGGTTTGGGAAACTGTTCACATGATCCGTGCAGGGGGTGTTGAGATAGTGTAAGGTGCACGGTTTGGCCAACCATGTGGCCAAACCACATGACCCCTTAAATGAAGGTGATTTTAACATTTCCTCTTAAATGTTTTAAAAATCTATCTCCTTATTTTCTCTTATTTTCCAGTGTACATACACCTCATTTCTTCTCCCACAGATCTCTCTTAAATCTTAAGCTAGGATTCTTTATAAATCCTCTGTCTGGACTCCATTTCCTCCACCATCAGATGTATTGGATCTCTCTTAGTAAGCTCTCTAATCCTATTGCATCTATCCTTAATTTATCTTCTCATAACTTGTGATATTTTTTCACAAGATCATTTTCCATATTTTTAGGGCATTTTTCTATTTCAGTGATTTATTCCATTCTTCTTAGAATCAAAGGTCGAGACTGTATGAGTGGTCATCCACAGACCTAAGGTAGGTGGCCTAGCAATTTTTTCTAAAAGTTTAGGTGTTTTATAGAATTTTTGTTGATGTTATACAAGACATACTTTTGCACACATTGCCTCAAAATATGTTCTTCCTTTTTAAATTAATCTCACCATGTTATAGCACTCCCATAAACCCATAATAAATAATTAGAGGTTTCCTACCTCTTGGATACCACCCCTTTTGGGTGTGTAGAATGATTTTCCATCTTTGAGTAAAATTTTTAATTGATCTAACCACTATCTCAATGGTCTGTATTGACCTTTAAATGGATTTTACTTTCTTAATAAATTAAATGGATTAATTAAATTTATGAAAAAGAGTGGAAAGGTCACACCACATGTTGAATGATTATATATATGAATTACATAAATTTTAACACCCATGGTTAGTTGGGTTGGATATTTATAAACGTTTTAGAGGTAATACCTCATGATTATTATTATGGGACCATGGAAATTGGTCATTGGACAACAGTTAAGGGAATTGTTGAGCATGATGTTTCACTCTCCCTTATGTTAGGTGATGGGAATGACATCTCACACAATTTACCTTTTTTTGGATGATGGGAATGATGTTACATGTTCCCTACCATCGAGTGTTAGGAATGATGACTCACCCCACTATTTTGTGTGTTGGGAATGAAGAATCACCCCACTATCTCAAGTGATGAGTATGATGTCTCACACTCATATGAGATTTAAGGCCTGTACCCTTACTGGAGCCTTTGTATCGTTTGACTAGTCATGGACGCCTGAGTTATGCCCCGAGTCCAGCTAGCTCATAATATCCATGCATATGCCTCTAAATTCCCTCACATATAGAGTGTATATACATGTATACATATTACATACATATAATTACTTATATATGGTAAACTAATTAGACTCATTCTGAACTATGCCAAAGTAGGTAAAGTCTACCAGGTGTCTAACTAGAACCTTAGTAAACTCGTATTTTTTTCCACCATGGTTTATCATTCATTATCTTGCACACTACTATGCTATACACACCGGTTGTATTATTTCTACACACTATTAGTGGTGGCCTACTGAGTTTATCTCACACCCTACACAAGATTCCTTTCACACTCGAGTATACTTCATGACTAAAAGTGTGGATAAGGGCGAGCACCCTATCATGGATGATTGATATGTTTTGCTTATAGCATGGAGCATGGGAACAGAGGAATGAGCATATACTCATGATGCCAGTGGAGTTGTCTTTTGGTTTTTTATACTTTTGTATAACATGTTGTGTATGTCTACTGTCCTGTATTCTCATCTCTATATCAGCATTCCATGACATCATTTTGTATATGACTTAGCCCATAGCTTTTGATTATTATTATTTCTTAGATTTTCCCTTTTTCATTGTGCTTATTTATGATTTCTATTTTTGTTGTGATGTCAATTATATTATGCTTCTGCTACTTCTGTTTATTTATTACTTACCACTGTGACACTATGATATGAGGGTATAGTCTCCCCACAATACCACCTTGGACCCTCGTTACTAGTCGAAAACCTCTAATGTACGGGAAGACGAGCTTGAGGCCATGTGACTCACCTACTCGGGGCACCGTGTAGTGGTTTCCAGGTTGGGATGTTACATAGATACTTTTTTATATATATCAATATAAATAATATTTCCTTAAATATTATTTATATAACACAAAATATGTATGTTTACATTAAATAAGTCATATATTTAGTGAAAAATGGTTTATAATTAAAAATTAAAATAAATTTAAAATATTGACTAATTGTATTGAGTAATGGATGTTTAATTAAATGTTTTTTTTTTCAATTTAACATATATCAAATGTGTGTTACATTATTTTCATATATACATTTATATAATTAATGTATTTTTATATAGAACACACACATAATATTTCTATAATTTATTCAATTTTTAATATTCATTTTAGAATTATATTTATTAACATAATATATTCAATATATATTATGTTTTTAATCAGTAAATTTTATTAATTTTTTGTAATTTTATTCAATATATACTATTTATTACCTTTTAATATTTTTTTCAAATTTATTCATTTTTAATATTATTTATTCATTAATAATATTAATTTTTTTAATATTTTTTTAATTTGTTCATTTTCAATTTTTCATTATTCAATATTTTTGTAATTTTATAAATTTTTAAAATTTATTTATAAAATTTTTTTCATTAACATTTAATGTTTTTAATATGGTTGTAATTTATATAATTTATACATATTCATTTTCATTTTAATATATTTATTTATAAATATTTATTTTTAATTTTTTTAATAATCTATATAATTAATAGCAGTTATTCATTTCTTAAATTTATTCATTCTTCTCATTATTTATTTCATTAATAGACGTTTCATATTATATAATGTCTTTTTTCAATTTAATATTTATCAAACTTGTGTTGTATATATATATACACAAATTAATTTCACACACACATTTATATAATTAATACACTCTTATATAGAAACACACACACACATAATATTTATGTAATTTATTCAAATTTTAATATTCATGTTAGAATTTCATTTAGTAACATAATATATTTAATATATTATGTTTTTTATTGGTAAATTTTATTTATTCATATTTATTATTATTTATTTATTTTTAATATTTTTTTTTTGGTATTTAATCATTTTCTAATATTTATTTATACATATTTATTTACTATGTTTTTATATTTTAAATATGTATTTAACTTTATTTCAATATATATCCATATTTTTTTAATAATTTTTATAATTAATAAAACTTATTTTTTTAATATTTTTAAAGTCTTTTCATTTTTAATTATTAAATTTCACTCATTTTTAACATTCATGCATGTAATATTATATATTTATTAATAATGTTAAAAACATATTTATAATAATATAATTGTAAATAAATATTTATAAATAAATATATTTATATTTATAAATAAATATATTTATATTTATATATAAATATATTTATAAATGTATATTTACTATATTTACATAATTATATATTTATAATTATAAGTAAATATATATAATTTTTAAAAAGTATTTATATAATTATAAATAAATTATTATATATTTAAATAATAAATTTATTGATTATATTTATAATTATATATATATATATATAATTATATAAATTGTAGTTGGGGGCTTACCCGAGTGGTAAAGGCTCCCCATAATCCTACATTAGACTTGGGTTCAAATCCGAGTGGGAGTGAATTTCCGTAGGCAGGTGGTGACGCAAGCATGATACATGACGTAGATAGGTGGTGACGCAGGTGGTATGGTGCAGACATGACATTGCACTGAACCTTTAGGCCAGTTTGTGGGCCTTTGGGCTTTGTAACGGGCTTCATGCCCATTGGGCCTTCGGGCCATGTACTGAATAAATAAGGTTTGATGTGCGGGCCATCCCTTGGGGGGGGGGGGGCTATGGCTTGTATTTTCAACTTGTGTGTGTTTAATGTAATTGTACCCCAAACATCTAATATATATATATAACTATATAACTATATTTATATTTATATATAAATATTTATAAATATATTTACAAATATTTATACTTATAATTATAATTATAAATATATATTTATAATTATATTTATAAATACATATTTACAATTATTTTTATATATTTATAATTATATAAATAATTATTTATTTATAATTATATATACATTTATATTTATTTATAATTATATTTATAAATACATATTTACAATTCTTTAAATATATTTATAATAATATACATTTAAATTTTTTAATTATATTAATTATATTATAAAATATTAATTATACACGTCTTTATCAATGTTATCAGCGCTAGGAAAGCGCTGATAAAACCCTTCGCGATCTTATAAATTTAACCTTAACTAAGCCAATTTTTTTTCGTGTCGTTCAAACTCTCACGGAAGTCCAACCATATCGCCACTCCCCCTCTACCTTTTGTCAGATGAATCAATCCTCTCAAATCCTAAGATATGCAATTGTTTCTACTCCTATCTCATTTATCAGTTTCTTTATATTTTCCTCAATGTGCATAGATTGCCTCCCTCAACATACCGGATATGGCACCATCACGTGTAGCCACCTTGCACATACTTGATATAGCTAAAATTATATTTTTCTCCTTAATGCATGAGATTCTCTTCTTCTAGGTGTATGAATTACTTCATCTTCTTTTTCACACAACCCATAGCCTCTGAATTCTCATTTTTCTCCATGTAGATATATAAGAGTTCAGTTTTTCTTCTCTTTGATAGTTTTTATTCTTCTTTATATACTGTTACTGTCCTTACAACTGTAAATATATCATATGAATTATTTCTAGAAAAATTGGTGGGGTAGTTTTTTTGGAATAAATGTATGTTTTTGAGTTTTTATAAATTCATATCCATTCTCTATGAGGGAGAATTTAAGTTGTTAAACTTTTTAGTTTTCTTCTTATGAGAAATGATTGTTAAATCATATTCATTTTCACTTTCCTTTCCTATAAAAATTATAAAATTGTTAGTAAAAAGTGTAATATATCCACATTTAAATCACTTCAATGGAATGTTATATTACCAATTCCCTTTTCCTTTTTTGAACACACCTTAAAATATGTGTCAAAAAGTTGAGGATGAATTATATATATATTGATAAATTTTTCATTGCCTTTCTTTGAGGCTTTATCCCATCCATGTGAACTATTTAAATTTGAAGCATTCATGAAACCCCATTAGATTGTTCTTCAGTTTTCCAATAGCTTGAAAACTCTAGCCTGAGACTTATGGTTCATTGGATTTAAATTCAAGAATTTATTTAAATGTTGTGTTTTCAAGACTATGTGATTGAGCCCTATCAATGTTTTCATCATATGACACAAGGTCAACTTTGGACCCTAAGAATCCTGTCACTGAAACACCACCTGGCCCACCATGTACCAAGTGAAGAAATGAATAAACACCAAATCCTCCCTCTTTTTGATTTCAATCACTCATTTATTTTTTTGGATCATGTCTGTCTATTTAATCATATGAGATATCATTGAATTAATCTTATGTGAGATCTTATTTTAAAATATATCACTTCGATTTCATGGATCACCCAAATGAACGAGGACATGGATGAAAGGATCGTGTTTGCACTGTAAAAACTCTTCCCACTTATCAAGCAAGGTGGAGATTTAAAATGATAAGTAGGAAGGGTTTTTATAGTGAAAAAATGGAAATTCTCTCCAAGTTCCAAGTATGATTCCCACTTCCATGGATTAAAATCAAACAATTATGCTTATTTACTTTCATTACCAGGCATAAGAACCCCAATAATTTTTATATTTTCATTGCCGTGAACATTTACGATAGACATTTTTCAACAAAAACCACTAACCTCATGTTCAGTTAAAAATTCCTTCTTATTATAATGATAAATATAGAAAACGTACACAATAAAAAGTTTTTAATAACTATTAAGTAGGTTAATTCACATTCCTTTTCATTCATAATTCCCTTGTTCTATAAATTATCACTTGTAATACTTTCTTCCCCCTACTGACTCAATTTAGGATTCCTTCCACTTTCATTTCAATATCAGTTATAATTATATTATTCTTTAGTTTAGCCTATAGCTTGACCAAAAACAATATGTTTACCCCAATTTTTTTCTTTTCATGTCACCCTTGTGTAAAATGATAATTTTCCATGAATCATCACCAATAACATTCAAATTTTGGGTTCCCCTTATTATAATTATCTATAACCTTCTCATTTGATTATGAATATCTTATGTGAATTTATTTATTTTTTGTATAAAATGAATGTTTTATGAACCTAATAGGATGTATTTGAATTGAAAATAGATACACGCTAATCGTATGATAAAAGAGTATGGAGATGAAGTTAAAGAGTTCACCAAGTTTTCAATGGAGCATGCATATGACCCTTTTGAAATCTTTTTTCTGTATTTAAATTATTTTTATTCAAGAAAAATTAGTCTAAAAGAGTTGTAAGAACATTTGATTTATTAAAAAATAGATCATATCTACAAATGTTTTGCTAAAAATGAGGAGAAATTTAATGTGCACATTGATTGGGATGATACTATGTTCTATGGATCATTTGATATGAATACTAATGTAAATGATGATGAAGATCATATGAAAGAAATGAAAATAGAAATTGAATATGACCTTCATGAATGTCCAATGTTGTTTGAGAAATTAAATAGATGTGCTAAGATACCATTATATAACAGTTGTACTAAATACACAACATTGTAAGATGTATTGAAGTTATATAGTTTAAAAGCTGGAAGTAGATGGATCGACACCATATTTACAGAACTACTTGGTCTCTTGAATGATATGCTACCAAAATAAAATTATCTTCCTTGTTGAAAACATGACATTAAACTAATGATATGTTCAATGGGAATGATCTCTAAAAAAAATACAATCCTATCTAAATGATTGCATATTATTTTTCAAGGACCACAGATCACTCAAAAAATTCTATAAGTGTGGTTCTAATCAATAAAAGAAATATGAATCAAGTACATCAAAAGATGTATGGTAGTTTTCTATCATTCTATAGTTTAGACAACTATATGGATGTCATGAAACTGTGAGAAAATTAACATGACATGAAAATAAATTAATTGAATATCAGAAACTATGCTATCCAACAGACTCTCTTCAGTGGAAGAAAATTGATTATGAGTATCCTAAATTTGGAAATGAGCTGACAAAATTCCATCCTGAACTATCTACAAATGGAATAAATCATTTTGGTGTACATAATAGTACTCACAGTACATATCTAGTTATGTTGGTAAATTATAAATTTCCACCATCATTATACATGAAGCACAAATACATTATTGACTAAAACAACCCACTAATGATATTGATATCTATTTGGATCCATTGATCAAAGATATGAAATTGACATGGGATGCAGGTGTTACAATGTATGATGCTCATAGAAATGAAGAATTTACATTGAGGGGCATGTTGTACGGAATGCTAAATGACTTTCATTATTATGGAAATTTGTAAGGATATAATATTAAAGGAATATCGGGGTGTCCCATTTGTGAAGAATACACACACTCAGTTTGGTTGAAATATTCCTCGAAGAATGTTTCTTTAGGAAATCAATTTTTTTACCTCGATGATATAATTACTGATCCTAGAAAACATCATTTGATTGGAATAATGAACACAGTAAAACACTGTCTCCACTAATCGATGATCAACTATTTGATAAAGTAAAATATATTGACTATGTTTTTGATAAACCATTTTTGAAAAAACTTTGGAAATCAGGTTGAAAAAATAGATCAATTTTCTTTTAATTACTATACTATAATTGTTTATATGTTAGAAATTTTCTTAATATATTGGATATATAAAAAATGTATTTGATAGTGTTATTGTAAAGTTACTAAATGTTCCTCACAAAACAAAATATGGAATCAAGGTAAGGCTCGACATGATTGACATGGGGATAAGGGAAGTGTTGGCACTGATAAAGGGTAAAAGACAAACTTTCCTTCCTCCAGTTGCTTAAACTCTATCTAGACAAGAAAAAATTACAATTTTGAAATTTACTTAATGGTGTAAATGTTCAAGATCATTATTCATCAAATATAAAGAATTTCATAACAATGACTAATTTTAAGTTACAGGGTCAAAAATCACATGACTATCATGTTTTGATATAAGATTTGATGCTCATCGTTTTACGTTTCATTGTACCTAAAAATGTATGACATAAATTAACCAGAATATAATTCATTTTCAAAGCTATATATAGTAAAATTATAGAACTGATGAAGTTTTAAATCATTAATAAGAAGATTTCATTCATACTATGTGAATTAGAGATGTTCTTCCCACCATTATTCTTTGATATAATGGTCTGTATGATGGTTCACATGGTTAGAGAGTTTCAAACATGTGGTCCTATCCATTATAGATAGATGTACACCATTGAACAATATATGTATATTTTTAATGGATAAATAAAGAACCGAAGTCATCCCGAAGGTTTTATTGCAGATTGATATATTTTTGAAGAAGATATTGAATTCTGTACTGATTACCTATCATATGTTATTATCATCGGTATCCTAAAGCCTCATTAAAACAAATTCCTTATGTGAGAATGGATTTTTGGAATATATGTTGTTACAATTACCACCATAGAATGGGATCAAGATCACCTTTATATTTTACATAATAATGTAGAGGTTTCTCCATACGTCGAATCTCACAAATTAATTCTTAGACATTTGAATCCATCAAGGGCTGAAGGATGGATATTAAACACACATAATCAATAGTTTATAGGATGGTTTCATGATAATATTTATAAGGAGTTATTTGAAAATATAAATTCATTTACTGAATGACTTTGATGGCTAGCCAGGGGACCAAATGAAAATGTTATATCTTACATTGGGTTTGTAATTAATGGTTATACATTCTACATAAAGAAACAATATAAACATAGTATGATGCAAAATAGTGGAGTTATGATTGTGGTAGAAGCAATGAACATATCTAGTTCCAAGGATAAAAATTCAATTTATAAGAACATGTCATATTTTGACATCATTGAATAGACATACGAGTTGGATTATATAATATTTTAAATGATGATTTTTCATTGCAAATGGATTGACAACAAAAGTGAAATGAAAGTTGATGAATTAGAATTTGTTAAGGTGAATTTTAGCATGTATGGGTATAATAATGGAATCACAAGAAGTATAGATATTTTAAGTCTCATATCTAGTAAATAAGAATTGGTCAATTGTTCTAATGGTGACTAAAACAACTGTAGGGTTAGATGAAAATTCAATTGAGGATAACCCTTTCATTGAGAGATCATAATAATTTCATGGTGGTCCCAATATAGAAAATGCCTTTTATTTTAGTGGGGAACACAGAGAGAGAATTTGGATACTTGATAGAGGATTTAAACATTTCAGCCTTTAAATTAAAAAAAGAGAGTTCAATTATAAGGTTAGAGTGTTTTTTAATATACTACGATTTCCTCATAATATTATGTGTTCTCTACTACATTTACATAATATAAATTAAATGTTTAAATACTGATGTAGATAATAACTTATTCACATGATGATGTTACCAATCTTGAGGTAGAACAAATGATTGATGCTAAAACTACACAATTATTATAGGATCAACAACAAGTTGATGAAAAAAATAATGACATAGAATCACTGTGTTAAATAAAATTATCAAGGAAAGGAGAAAGGGTATAAAATTTGTGGTTGGATGGAATCAACAGGACTAACCCGTTGACCCCAAAAAGTCAATGTTCATTAGTTATGTTGGGGTCACAATAAGAATGCATCTTCCAATTGATATATATACCTGGCACTATGTCTAGCCTTTATAGAAGGAATCCCTTTGGGAAGATATTAAGGTAATGTTACAATATAGTTTCTCTATTTTATCAAAAAATTATATAATGAAACATTGATTTAATATTCATTATACATTATAGAGTTCATTTATTTTAGATTATTTCCATAAGAAATATGTATTAACGACCACTAAAAAAGATCAAAGAGTCTTCTGAACACTTCTTACAAAGTATTATCTCAGGGATGCTGAGGGAAAATTAAAGGCACACCCAACAGTTATGTATGCACAAATTATAAAATAGGATACATAGAAAGTTTTCATTAGTCACTGTGATAAGAAATCATTTTAGGTGAAATGTAGTTGATAATATTTTATCTGACATTATTTATTCTATCCACTTTTATTCAAAATTTTTAATTTATGAAATTGAAAAGGAGTGATGAAAATAATCAATGTGCAGTAAAAATAATGTACCCCTACCGTAAATAAAGTACAGGGTATGATAAAATTGAAAAGAAAATGGTATGTATTTTAAATCTATAATAAAAGTTTTATGTGATATGAAACAATATATTTACTTTGTTTATATGCATATCAATGAATCAAAATATGAATCCACTTCTATACCATTTCATGTGCTATAGAAGGATGCCTACACAAATAAATAGGGTAAACTAGTTTATGAAAACACACGATCGGTATGGAAAGCATGTATAATTATGACATAATAGTAATTAATTATGCTTTATAAAAAAATTACATAAAAATATCTAGTTATGTTCATATTTTTTATATGGTTTAGACACAATATTCAACATCGACCATACTTGAAGAAAAACTAATTTAAGTAGATTTTAAACATCTAGAACAATATGGCTACATTAGAGATGTAGGTTTTAGAGTGTCACCTCAAATATAATTCAAGAATACAAATCTATAGGGAGATACATATGAGATGATAAAAGGAATTTAGGTGAAAATAGATTCTTTGAAAGATATTATTGTCCAGTCTTATTTGGAAGACCAATATATGAAAAAGGATCAAAGTAAACTAATAGTGGAACAAAGATCTGTACATGAAGTGCCACATAAACCCACTAGAATTGATTTCATACATTCCCCTTAACCATATACCTTACCCAAGGTAATCATTTTTTTATTACTCTTTCTCATAAATGTGAATCAAACAACTTCTGACAACTTTATATTACTAATATTCTACAAGGTGAAGTTGTCTATGATTTATATCTATCAACACCCACACATCACATTATTGTGAGGGGTACTATGTATAGTATCACAAGATACATTATACTCAATAAATGACTCCTAAAAGATCACACAAGAGTGGGGATTAAAGTAGAACATGATCTAAAAGATGAGTTGCCTATTCCACTTGATGATCTGAATATTTCAACCATCAATGATTCTATTGGAACTTTCATATCATGGTCATCTAATATTATAAAGATACATGTGGTATTTAATTAATTTTTTTTTCAAATAAAAAACCTTTAGTAGTTGATGAAAAAAGGTCTGAAATGAGGTATGGTATTACAAATGGATAGAACAATGGGGAAATAAAAGTCCAGATCAAGACAATCCATTGAATCAACCATGAAAACAAAAGGACCTTTTGGGATTACCTTATCCCCACTAGTTTCACCACAACATATATTAACTTTACAAGTTCATACAGACACCACATTCAAAGTTGGATATGTGTACTACATTCAATATTAAAAAGAAATATTTGGAAATTTCATTATAGAAGTGGTTGGTCTTGAGAGTATAAATGAGATTATCAAGTTTAAATGAATGAGAGTCTCAGTTGTGAATACATACCTGAGGTACAATTTCATAATCCTTATGTAAAAAATGATCTATTATGTTCATTAAAGATCATAACTATTCATATTTTCTAATGGTGTTTATATTACTACTATATAAAGGGAAAACCCTAAAAATCATGATTTGGATTTATTAATCCCTATACCATTTCTATGCATGAAATTTCTTTGGAAGTGAAAGAAATTGATAAGAAAAAAAATGAACTATGCGAGGCATTTGAGAAGAAAATAACAAATGTCAAACTCTACTTGATGCCTATAATATAGGGGTAAATCTCTACAATATAATCATATAATTTTTTTTTTCATCACTTATTTTTTTAGGAAGCACTAGATATCAATCATAATCAATTTGGATACTGAAAATGTTTATTTTTTGGATCTAATGCACATATTTCCATCAAACTGACCACACATGATGTGTATTGGGAATTCTTAATGCACTACAATCAACATTTTATAGACAAAACCAATTATATATTTTATTTAGCGTTTTAATGAGATTTTTTTCATGATAGGGTGATCTATAAATATAGGGTAAATCATGGTATGAGTTCAGTGATTGAGCATAAGAAGCATATGGATTTCTTCAAATAGAAATAAATTAAGGTATATATAGAAATATATAACAATCAAAACATATTTCAAAACAATTTACTTATTTTGATCAATGTTTATGTAGTGTTTGAATAAAAATAACAATAATGATTGTGGATACTATGTTTTAAAATTTATGAAAGATATCATGTATCATCAAAAGACTAGCATCCCCAAATAGATAATTTTTGAAGGTAATTACAATTTCATTAAAAATATTTCTTAATAGTTTGTTTGTTTATATTTTCTCAGCACTACCAATATTTCCAACAATCTACATACTCATAAGATGGAGTAAATTTGTTTAGAAATGAGTGGGTAGAGTACATGGTGTTGAAATGTCCACCAACATCAAATTTGCATGATTACCTATTATGTTTGTGATCTAGTACAAGATATGACCTTAGAGATACATTTTGGATGCAAATCATTAGTATCGTAATGCTTATATATTATTTTTGACCTATTTCTCAAGTAGAAGTATAATGGAGGGTTACACTCTATGGATTCTAACATAGCTAATAAAATGTCTGAAGCTGGTCATGCTCATAAGAGATTAGACTTCAAGGCTGTAACTGAGATAATGATAATAGGGAAATGAGACAAGAATGTTTATAAACATTATGAAAAGTTAACGTACTACTACTTATTTAGTTTTTTTAATTATTTTATCTACTATTTTTAAGTTATTTTCCTTATCATTTTTATCTGATACTTATTTAGTTTTTTTCATAGATCTTTTGGGAAGTCATACTTGGCTTTCAACTATCTGCAATAAGATAGAAAAAAGATAACATGTTACTTTTTGATGGAATATGAAACCACATGATACTTGAAACGTTTAGTGAATCATAAGTATTATTTTACAAAATCTACGATCACACTAATTTTCTTCAATTAATTTTTTAAAGTAAATCTACAATTAAAATAGAATCCCTCATCCACCAAGGGATTATACTATAGTTGAAGGAAAAGTATGACTGACCAAAATATTTGTCATGAATATATTCTTGAATGGTGTATGAATTAGCCACACCTCAATCATCCACACCTCAAACCTATATATAGTGTGCTCAACATGAATAAAACTATATGTTTTTAGTTTATAATTTAAATTTTAGTTCAAAACACACATAAAATACTCAAAACTGAGAAAACACATTCATATTTTTATACTTTAGGAGAATGATCCACAAGTCATTTGTGATGTGTATGAATCAACCACATCTCAATACGATACACAATGTGTCCGGTATGACTCAAAGTGTGCGTTTTAAGTTTAAAATTGAAATTTTGTTTCAAAACACACGTGACATAATAAAAACTATGTAAACACATTCAGATTATTTTTATACTTTTAAAAAATGATTCATAAGTCATTTTTTGTGTTTATGATTCAACCATAACCCATTTAGATACATACTAATCCAATAAATATTTCTTTTATTAAGAAAGAGTTGAAATAAGGGAAAAGAAAAGAAAGATACATAAGACAAAAAAGAGTTACATGGGTCTAAAGTAGCGAATCCCAAGAGTGTATCCTTTCACTAAGTTCACTCCCTATGGGGGAATGAATCAAAGTCTCTTACATCATGTGATCCGTACTCCTTGGGTAGTCATTGAATCAATAAAATTATCCACATTATTCTCTTTATGACAGGTGTGAAGAAATTCCATTCAGTTGTTGATAAGTCCCTTGAACCTAAGGATGATATAATTGATAGTCTAAGGATGAAGGCTACGACCAAGAAGAGATTCCTGAATGATAATGGAATCTATTTCAACCACCTTTAGATGAATATTCTTCTGATTACATATAAGTATACCTTTAATTATTACATTGGATTATGCTTGTATAGAGTTTCTAATTACAAAATAATGGAGAGAAAGATAGAATAACGGAGCCCCTGAGATATCAAAAAATGTTTTCACCCCATATGACACCCATTCTACATGACCCATCCATTTTGATATTGAGACCATAAGAACGGGGATGCCAAAAAATCCATCGACCCCGAGTGGGACTGGGCCCTGGGTGATTGAATGATCTAGCTGGAAAAAGAGGTTGAAGGGAGGGTGATTCATCCCTATTTTTGGGAAACTGAATGAGATCCATAAACATGTTCTTTGTTATCTAAATAATAGCATTTTTACCACATGGGGTTCCTTAGAGTTGGGCTTTGTTTCTCGCCTACCATATACACCAACAACCCACTAGGAGAATCACACATCTGGCCTTTCTCTCAAGACCTAAGTTACCCACTCCTAGGTACAATAGATTTAAGAAATAAAAGATTTATGGATCCTGTAAAGTGATACTAGTGAAGGATCAAAAGTAGTTCCAAACGGACTGCACCCAATCACCTTCTAAGAACAGGCCAGGCACTGTTTCTTCCCATGGTTCACTACAACATGAGAACTTGGAATACAAGTTGATACCAAGAAATGTAATTTTATATTTTTTGGTAAATATTGTTTCATAATACACCATGTGAGAAATTTTAACTTTTTTGGAATCTTCTTATACCAAAGCACCTCACCACAATTGTCCAAATTAGTGGAAGCCATCAAGATTTTACAGAAATATTTCATAGACAAGTTCCCCAATGGAGATCCTATGAAGAAACATTTATCTATATTGGAGTTCATCACAATAAGATCAAAGGTGTCCCATTGGTTCTCAGTTTGATACACTGTATGTCTGGTATGACTCAAAGTGCGTGGTTTTAGTTTAAAATTGACATTTTAGTTAAAAACACACGTGACATACTCAAAACTTAGAAAATTAATTCATATTGTTTTGATAATTTATAATAACAACCCATAAGTTATTTATGATGTCTAGGAATCAACCTCACCTCAATCCGATACATGTTGTTTCTAATATGAATTGAAGTGTATTTTTTTAGTTTATAATTTACATTTTAGTTAAAAACACACATCACATACTCAAAACCAAGAAAACAAATTCATATTGTTTTTATAATTTAGTAAAATTATCCATAAGTTATTTGTGACATGTATGAATCAACCACACATCAATTTGATACACAGTGTGTCTGATATGACTCAAAGTGCATGTTTTCAGTTTAAAATTGAAATTTTAGTTCAAAACACATGCAACATACTCAAAACCAAGAAACCACATTCATATTTTTTTTGATAATTTAGAAAAAAATGACACATAAGTTATTTGTGACATGTAGGAATCAAACTCACCTCAATCTGATACATGGTGTGTCCGGTATATGACTCAAAGTGTATATTTTTTGTTTAGAATTAACAATTTAGTTCAAAACACACACCACATACTCAAAACTGAGAAAATTCATTCAGATTATTTTGATATTTTATAAAAATGACCCATAACACATTTTTGATGTGTATGAATAAACCTCACCTCAATTTGATATACAGTGTTCCTAGTATGGCTCTAAGTGTATGTTTTTAGTTTAAAATTGACATTTTAGTTCAAAACATATGTGACATACTGAAAACTGAGAAAACACATTCATATTTTTTGATACTTTAGAAAAATAATCCATAAGTCATTTGTGATGTGTAGAAATTGACCACATGTCAATCCTACACACGATGTGACCTATATGACTCGAAGTTCATGTTTTAAATATATAAGTTCCATTTATTTTTAAAATGAACATCACATAGCCAAAACCAAGTAAATGAGGTCAAATTATTTTCAAAATTTAGTAAAAAAATTCATAATTTATTTTTGATGTGTAGGAATCTACCTCACACAAATCTGACACACTATGTGGTAGGTATGAATCGAAGTGCATGGTTTCAATATAAAAGTGACACTTTAGTTTAAAACATGCATCACATAGCCAAAGATGAGAAAACAAGCTCAAATTATTTTTAAAATTTAGGAAAACAATCCATAATTCATTTGTGATGTCTAGGAATTGAACGTATATTAATCCGACAAATGATGTAACAGGTATGGATCAAAGTGCTTATTTTCAGTATAGAAGTTCCATTTTAGTTTAAAATACGAATCATATAAACTAAACTAAGAAATCAAGCTCATATATATTCCAGAAATTAAGAAAATGATCCATAATTCATTTGTGACATACAATAATTGATCGTACATCAATCCAAAATATGATGTGGCAGGTATGACTCAAAGTGCATGTTTTTAGTTTAAAATTGGCAGTTTAGTTCAAAACATACACCACATACTCAATACTGAGAAAACACATTCATATTATTTTGATACTTTATAACAATGATTTATAACACATTTGCACTATGTAGGAATCAACAACACCTCAATATGAGTCACGATGTTCCTTGTTTGACTCAAAGTGTATGTTTTTAGTTTAAAACTGACATTTTAGTTCAAAACACACATGAAATACTCAAAACCAAGAAAAAAAATTCTATATTGTTTTGATAATTTATTAAAAATATCCATAAGTCATTTGTGACATGTAATAATCAACCACATGTCAATCTGATACATGATGTGTCCTGTATGAATAAAAGTGCGTGGTTTTAATATAGAAGTTCCATTTAAGTTTAAAACATTCATCATATAGGAAAAACCTAGAACATGAGCTCATATTGTTTTCAAAATTTATGAAAACAATTAATAATTCATTTTTGATGTATAGGAATCGACTACACATCAGTCTTAAAAACTATGTGGTTGGTATAACTCAAAGTCCATGTTTTAAATATAAATGTGTCATTTTAGTTTAAAACACATCACATAGACAAAATTGATCAAAAGTGCTTATATTTTTTTTCAAACTTTAGGAAAACTATCTATAATTCATTTGGGATGTGTAGGAATCAACCATACATCAATCCGATATACAATGTGGCATGTATGACTCAAAGTGTGTGTTTTCAACATAAGAGTTCCATTTTAGTTTAAAATGCATGTCACAAAGCCAAAACTGAGAAAACAAACTTGTGTTTTTTCAAACATTAAGAAAATGATCCATAATCCATTCATGACATGTAGGAATTTAACACGCATCAATATGAAACATGATGTGGTCAGTATGATTTTGAGTGTGCATTTTCAATATAAAATTGTCATTTTAATTTAAAACATGCATCACATAGCCAAAACCAAGAAAATGAGATTAAATTATTTTAAAACTTTATAAAAATGATCCATAAATCATTTTTGATGTATAGGAATTGACCATATGTCAATATAACTCATGATTAACTGATAATATCATTACTATATATATAGTAATTAAGAATATAATTTATCATATGTGGATCATATAACATTAAAATTAAAATTTGTTTATTTTTTAATTTATAGTTACTAAAATAAATATTGATTTTATTTTAGAGATAAGATTTTGTATGGAGGTTGATTTTTGGAGAAAGCCTGCTATAAGAGTTACAATTTTGTATATTGGTGGTAATTTTTTTGGATTAATTTTAAATATAACATCAATGTAAATATTTTGTATGAAAATTTTGAATTGAAATTATAGTGAAATGTTACATTTGTATATCAATATGATTTTATATATATTTATATTTATATTTGTTTAATTTTTGATTGTGTTTGCTATTATAGGGATGTTGTAGTTTTGAAGTAGCTTAATGACCTTTATGAGTGCTACCAAAAGCACTGATAAAGCCTCCTTTATCAGTTCTAGTAAAAGCGCTGATAAAGGAACCCTTTATTAGTGCTAAAATAAAGTGTTGATAAATATGCCCTTTATCTGGGATTTTACTAGCACTAATAAAGTAACCCTTTATCAACGTTATAAAAATCACTGATAAATGACCCCTTTATCAACACTAGTATAAAGAACCCCTTTATCAACACTTTTATAGCATGATAAAAGTAGAGTGATTTTAACATCACTTATGTTGTTAGTGTTTTTTACACTGAAAAAGCTCTTTTTTAGCACTGTTAAAAGTGCTATTTGTAGTAGTGAATGAAGTAACTGTTGTGTCAAAAGAATCTCAATGCTGACATGTGTTGGTGCGTGGTACTTGAATTTTCCATTGTATTATTAGATAATGGTTGTTTCTTACTTATCCAAGATTTAATATTTTCACCAATAAAGATGAAAAAGCCTAAGGTATAATTTTGAGAAGATAAGCACCTAACACAGTTAGTATCCAAAAATTCCTCAAAAAGTGAGTGACTATGATTCGAGTAAATCAGACCAAATTTGTGATCTTGCTTAACATAGTAGATAATGCATAGGAAGACCTCCCATTGGGATTATGTAGGATGCTCCATGAATTGGATGACTTTGATGAAAACACATGAAATATTGAGTTGAGTTATAGTGAGATAATTTAGCTTCCCAACAAGTTGATGATAGAGATTTGGATGATTAAATGACAAAATGTAAACAAATAAGTCATTTTAACTAGGTTCAGGTGGTGTGTAAAGTGAAGTTAAATAAGATAGGTCAGTATCTTAAAGGATATACAAGGTATAACTGAAGGGAATATTCCCTAAATCCATTTGATATCATATAGTACAATATGGTATGTCATAGAGTACAACATACATATGGAAAAAGGCTTATTTTAAGCCTTTTGGGTATTTCATATTTTATGATATATTAATATCGTATAGAGGCTTCTTGGGAATGTCATATTGTATGAAATGGGTGAATCATAGTGCCCTAAATTGTATGGTATGATTCATTTGACACTTATACAAATCACTAAAGGAATCATAACATTATAAATTTAACATTTTAATCTACCTAACATATTATCTATCATCAGTTAAATGTGGAACATGAGATAATTCATTCATAAGATGAATGCATGAATGACTGAAGCTTTACTCATGTATTTCATAGCACATAACTAATTTTGAAATAACTCAGGAATGTCCTAATGGCTATATAAATTACATTTGTCTATGAGTCTAGGGGAACACCTTTTTGAGCAAGCTATTTGTCGATACATCCTCCATCCTAAAGCTCTCTTCCTTCCTCCTTATTTGAATTTTAAGATACTATCATATCATGAAGGCAGGGGGTCATGATCAAACTATTTGGGAGATTCAGTGCAACCCATGGATACATAATGGTGGGAAGATCTTCTTAGATATTCCTTAATGATCTATATAAACCATAGATCAAAATAAAAAAACAAAAGTGATCATCAATGTAAGGTACATGTTCTTCATTTTAGTTTATTTGGTTTTAGTTTCAAAGGCATGGTGATATCGATATTTATGGTTTCTGATCATTTACATAACATATATTAATCATTAATTAGTCTATAGAAGACTTTTAGTGACAACCGAGCCTTTCCATGTATTTTGATTCATGAAATCATGTTGAAAATGAAATATTTATGTTTTGTGGTTGGTTTTATGACATGCGATGTCATTGTATACGATTGATTCACGTCATATGATATGAGATACCGTATCCAGCAACACAGGAAGGATTCTCAGGTTTTGGTTTTTTATAGCATACGACATTAAGATATCTTATTTTATGATAACATTGCACCACAAGAGAAAAATAAAGCATCATATTGCCTAAGAGATATCGATGGAAATCATAAAATTCGACTCCCCATTATTCTAACCCTATACAGGTGATTATCATATCCTATGGTTTCCAAGTCAAATGTTACATAGGCTATCATAGGTGAAAAAAAGAATTATCATTCGTAAAATACAACCGATGACACTAAATGGGTTTGGCGTTGTAGCCCTTATCTATCATAGCTTACAATATAAGCTTATCATCGAATATGATATACTTTTTTATGATTTTAAAATATTTAAATTTTTAATTGAATTTAAAGGTTTATACATTTTTTTATAAATTATGGAAAAATTGTATTATGGAATATTTATTTAATTTATAAAGTTATATATAAATTAATTAATTATAAATTATTTATAATTAATTAATTAAATGTTTATGAAATATTTATTCAATAAATACCCATAATATTAATTATTAACATTAAAATAGTTTTTCAAATTATATGGCATGACTTATAATTTAGATATAAATGGTTTATATAGAAATTATAAGAATAATTTATAAAATCTTTATAAATTACAAAAATAATGAAAAATATTAAAGAGTTATTATTAAAATTATGAACCGTTAATAATTAATTATTTTGAATTTTTAAAATTAAGTGCCTTATTTAAGAAATTATTCAAACCATATAAAAATGAGTTTTGATAAATGACATGATCAAGGTTTAAAATAATGTCAAAATATGTGATATTTAGACTGTGTAAAACTATTTACATATTAGAATTGGGATAAAAATTGTTTATATTTCACCTAATATCATATATTTAAATTAAAATCCATATAATGAATAACATGGAAGAGTTCATATTGAGAATAAATATAAAATATTTATAATTATTTAATTATAGATTATCCATAATGAATTTCTAAATTACAAAGTGTTTATAATCATTTATGGATTTTTCATAAATTTTCCATCCCATTTTAAAAATATAAATTGTTTATTTATTTATTTAATTCCTTTATTTTTATTCATAGATATAAATTGTTATATTATGAATATATTTATGCTTTAGTTTAATTAGTTAAACTGCTTTTAAATTTTCATACACGCATCTAAGGGCTTAAACACTAGGTATGATAATTAATTTTGTTTTCACCCACCACGAATTTTTCTTGTATTAGGTAATGGAATTTAATTTAAAGTTTAATTATAGTTTATCCATATTTAGTATAATAATTATGATGGAATTAAAATCTCTATTAAGTAAAGTATCCCTGGGTAGAGGGACTTTGAGTCAGACTACTCACTAGCCTAGTGGCATATGTCTTGTCTAGAAAAGTGGGGGTTGAATATCTATGGCTCCATGATTACTCATGTAGGGATCATCAATTTCATATGATTCTAAAAATTTAAATGAAAAAGGTTTCATATACCTAATGGATAGGATGAATTTGGATATGTATGAATATAGTTGGATTTTATTTTATGTGAGAAACACAAGCTATGAGTTGTGTAAAGAGTTGCACATCAATATGGTTTGAGAATATTGATTTAGTGGAAGGAATAATATTTCAAAACAAATCATTAGAACCATGAATATATGTAAATGGAATAACATGATATAAATTGGTGAGATTAGATCCCCTTTGAAGATAATATGAATCAACACTACTACAAAGCTCACAATAAATAACAGTTGCCTTTATCAACACTAGATAAAAGCACTTATAAAGGTACTGTTTATTAGTGCTAAATAAAAGCACTGATAAAGGGTGATATTTATTAGCACTTAAAAAAAGCACTGATAAAGAGTAACCTTTAGTAGTGATTTTTTCAAATTATTATAAATACCACCCTTTATTAGTGCTTTTTTTAGTGTTGATAAAGGCCACCCTTTATCATCTCTTTTATCTAGTGCTGGTAAAGGGTACCTTTATTAGTTCTAAAAATAACGATGAATGGTATATTACTTTAAAAAAACTATATCATTAAAAATAAAATATTAATATATAAATATATTTATATTGATAAAAATATAACATACTTTATTAAATATGATTTATATATGACTAAATATACCTTTTCACTTGATATATAAGATATTCAGTTAAAAATGTCATATAAAATTATATATATATATATATATAATTTTTTTAAATATTATTTATATAATATGAAATATGTATTATAAATCATATAAATTGTAGTTGGGGGCTTTCCCTAGTGGTAAAAGGCTTCTCGTAATCCTACATCAGACCCGGGTTCAAATCTGAGTGGGAGTGAATTGCCACCGACAAAAAGTGATGTAGGAATGAGGCAGGAAGGCAATGATGCAGGCATAAGGCAGGCAGATAGTGATGCAAATATGAGGCAAGAAGACAGTGCTACAAGCACGATGCAGATATGATGCTACACTGGGCCTTTAGGTCAGTTTTTGGGTCTTTAGGCAATATAATGAGTTTCATGCCCATTGGGCCTTTGGGCCATATACTGAATAAATAAGTCCTGATGGGTGGGCTATCCTTTGAGGGGGCTATGGCCCACCTTTCAGGTTTGTGTGTGTGGTGTGTGTGTGTTTAATGTAATTATACCCCCAAACATCTAATATATAAATCATATAAATTTATATATCATATATTCAGTGAAAAATAGTTTATTAATTTAATTAAAAATATTTGATATTAATTTAAGAATATATACTATTTAAGAAATTTTATTTTATCAATGTTGTTTGTTTTTCAATTTGACATATATATAAAATAATAAATATTTATTTATTATTTAAAAAAATTGACTAAATATGTTACACATAATATGTCATACAATAATTTCACATGTATACATATACAAAATTAATTCAATTTTATAGATATAAACATACACAAATAATATAAAATGTTAATATTATCATTTTATATTTTTATTTATTAATATTTAATATTTAATATTTAATATATTAGGTTTTTAATTATTACATTTTATTCATTTTCTATATTTGTATTTAATACATACTATTTATTACTCTTTATAATTAATATATATATATATATATATATATATTAAATTTATCAATTTTTGTTAATAATTATTTCATTAATAAAATCTTCAATACTTTTTCAATATATTCATTTTTAATTTTTAATTTTTTAATATATGTTTTTAATTTTATTAATTTTTAATATTTGTTTATATTTATTGATTAAAATTTAATGTTATTAATACAATTATAATTTACATAATTAATATATAATCATTTTCATAAAAATATATATTAATTTTTCTTTAAATTTATATAATCAATCATGTATTCATTTTTTAATTTTTTTTAATTTATTCATCTTTTAATTAAATTTCACTCATTTTTAACATACATTACTTTAATATTATTTATTCATTAATAATGTTAGGTGTTTATTTTACGTTTTTTTTATAATTTATATATTTTAAATATTTATTCGTTTAATATTTTCATAATATTTTCATTTTTATTTTTTATATTTAATTATTCATTAATATATTTAATATTTTTAATATAGAAATATATTCATATATATATATATAAATATATATAATATTTCCTTAAATATGATTTATATAATACAAAACACATATATTTACATCAAATAAGTCATATATTTAGTGGAAAATGGTTTATAATTAAAAATTAATATTAATTAAAAATATTGACTAATTGTATCAAGTAATAAACATTTAATAAAATTTCATTTGTTATTCCAATTTAACATATATCAAACGTGTGTTATATTAATTTCACATATACATATACACTATTAATACATTTTTACATAGAACACACACACAAAAAATCTTTTTGTAATTTATTCAATTTTTAATATTTATTTTATAATTATATTTATTAACAAAATATATTTAATATATATTATGTTTCTAATTAGTAATCAACCTAGTGTGTTTCTAATCGATAAATTTTATTCATTTTTTATATTTTTATTCAATATATACTATTTATTACTTTTTAATATATTTTTTTCAAGTCTATCCATTTCAATATTATTTATTTATAAATAATATTATTTTTTTGATTTTTTTTTGAATTTATTCATTTTTAATTTTTTATTATTTAATTTTTTTGAAAATTTATCCAATTTTAATATTTATTTATACTCATTTATTCATTAAAATTTAATGCTTTTAATATGGTTGTAATTTTTATAACTAATATGTATTCATTTTCATCTAAACATATATTCATTTTTACTTTTTTATTAATCTATATAATTAATAAAACTTGTTCATTTTTATAATATTTTTACAATCTAATAATTTTTTTAATTATTAAATTTCACTCTTTTAACATTCATTGATTTAATATTATTTAGTATTATTTATTCACTATTAATGTTATTTATTTTTTACTTCTTCTTTATAATTTATTTAGTTTTAATATTTTTTTTTCATTTTTAATATTTATTTATAAATATTTTTTCATTAACATTTAAGGTTTTTAATATGGGTGTAATGTATATATTTAATATGTATTCGTTTCATTTTGATATATATTTATTTATATTTTTTAATAATTTATATAACTAATAAAACTCATTCATTTTTTTAACATTTTTGAAGGGTATTCATTTTTAGTAGTTAAATTTTACTCATTTATAACATTTATGCATTTAATTTTATCTATTAATTAATAATGTTAATTAATATTTTCATTTTTTCATTATTTATTCATTTTTAATATATATTCGTTTAATTTTTTAATTTATTTTATATAGTTTTTATCAGTGCTTTCCAAAGAGCGTCAATAAAGATCGATTTTGTTAGCACAAAAAAGTGCCGATAAAGACCCACCTTTATCAGTGCTAAAATATAGCACTGATAAAGAGTGGTTTTATTATCATAATCTATTTTAGTATTGATAAATATGGGTCTTTATTAGCACTTTAAAAAGAACTCATAAAACCTTTACAATCTTTTAAATAGAACCCTATCTCTCGTGCAGTTCAAGCTATCGTAGAACTGAAACTTTTCCACCGCTCTCTCTCAAACTCCTTAGAAAAATTGGCACTTTCAAAACCTACGATATGCGACTTGTGATCCACTGTTCAAGTTCTTTCATTGTTTCAACATTTTTAGTTCTTCTTTTGGTGTTTTTAATTTTCCCAAAAGATTTGAATGGTGTGAGCGATCTTATTTTACCTCGATGTACCTCCTTGATTCTCTATCCAATATCCCTTACCTCCAGCCATTGTTTCTTCACCCTCTCCATCACCCTCATGTTTATTTTTCCTTGATCTACCTATACCTCCCCTTCTCACTGGTTCATATATACTCCTTCTTTTTTGTACAATCCACCATACCCTCCATCCCTGATCCACTATTCTATATAACTCCACCTTAAAATTGGACACTTTAGTTTCTTTATTATGTTACTATGCACTTTAACTATTGATATATTTATAAAAAAGTTTTACAAAATCCTATAAGAACATATATAATATTAATCATGTTTTTAAATACTTTAAACTATTAAATTTATCATATTAATTTAATTTATACTTGTTAAAATATTTATTAATTACCCCATTAAACAATATAAACAATAGTTTTAAATTGGATTTTTTCTAATTTATATATAGTGAAACTTTAAATAGGATTAATATTATTTTTTAAAATCATGTTGATTAATTTCATAAGAAGTGTATATGGTATTATTTTCTAATTTAAATCATTTTTAAAAATACCCCATGCCTAAAAAATATTTAGAGATGTTATTTTTTACTAATTTATGGGAATACCATTTGTGAATATTTTATTACTATATTTGTTATAACTTTATGTAAATTTATTCATATTGATGTATATAATTTATATAAAAATGTATATCTTTAGTCAACATCACTTATTATCTTTTATCCGTGTCATTATCCTTGTGATATTGTACTCAACATGCATCACCTCCCTCATGCATGCCTAATATGGAACCACCATCACACACTACTTCCTACAGTCCCAAAAATGTCCTCATCAAGTGGGGCTATCACATAATTCACTACCAAACTCACATTTCTGTCTGTCCACTAGATTCTTCTCAGATTCATTGTTTTCTTTTTTATTTCATGTTCAGGTGATTGATACTTGTTAGTGTAATGATTTCCAATTGATCACTGATTTTTCTATATCTTGTATGTTTAATCATATGAGATATCTTGAAATTAATCATACATGACATTTGGCCACTGACAAGTATCCATACCCCAAACATTCCTACTCCTTGCACATCCTCAGGTAATTTTGGAGCGAGGGATTGGATCTAAATTTAAACACAAGGGAGAATAAGCCAAGTTCCAAGCATCCTTCCCATTCTCATGGATTTTAATCAAATAATTCTGACCATTTTCTTCTATTAATAGTAAAAATAACCCAATATTTTTAATATCAACATTTATGTGAACATATACGATAGACATTTTGTAACACAAACTTCTAACCTCATATTCAGTAAAAAAAAATCTTTAAAGAATGATTGAAAAGGTGAACGTACAAAATATAAAGTTTTAGATACTTATTAAATAGGTTAAATCACCTAAATTTTCATTTATAGTGCCCCAGTTATATAAATTTTCTCTCATTGTAGTTGCTTCCCCATGCTGACCCCATTCAAAATATCTATATCTACTTCTGGCTTATTTAAACCTCTTTCCCAGTTTCCACTCTGACATTTTTTGAGAGTCGATTCTCACTATGGGTTCGACTGAGGTTGTGTAATGTACTAGACCTCTCTAGTCTATTCCTTTGTAAAAAATCTAGTGTTGGAGGTGTTTTGGGGAGTCACGGTGACTCATTCTAAGAGTTTTCCAGTTTTCAGTTTTCCAACGACGACTCAACGAAAGGTGGATCACCGAATAGTGTATCACCAAATGATGACTCACCAAACGATGACTCACCAAATAGTAGCTCACTAAACGGTGACTCACTGAACAGTGACTCACCAAATAATAGCTCACCGAATGGTGACTCACCAAACGGTGACCCACCGAACAGTGACCCACCGAACAGTGACCCACCAAATGGTACGGTGACCCACCGAATGGTGCCTCACTGAACAATGACTCACTGAACAATGAATCACCTAATAGTAGCTCCTGAACAGTGACTCACCTAATGGTAACTCACCAAATGGTAGCTCCCGAACAATGCCTCATTGAACGATGCCTCACCGAAGGGTGCCTCACCGAACGGTGGCTCACCGAATGGTGGCTCACCGAACGGTGGCTCACTGAATGGTGGATCACCGAAAGTTCCACCGAATGGTGGCTCCCCGAATGGTGCCTCACCGAACGACGACTCATATAACAGTGCCTGACCGAACAGTGACTCACCGAATGGTGACTCAACGAATAGTGACTCAACTTCTAGTTTCACCCCTCTTACATAGATTGAGTTTAAATCCATGTTTGATCATTTCTAAAAGAATTTCAACATTTCTAAAATTATTTCAAATGATATCAATTATATCTTTAATATCCTAACACCCCCTATACCTTGAAATGGACAAATTGTGTGGTCAAATCACAATTTGAATTTCAAGTACTTTGAAATCATCTCCCTAATTTTAGGATCTGGCATTTTCTTAAGCCGAGATACTCTCTTCCTTGAAACCTTCCATTCCCTCTTGGTGTGCTTATAACCTTTATTCCCTAAGGAGTTGTGAACCTGTGTTGTAGAAGCCTATTCAGTTTTCCCTTAGAGTCCTTCCTGCTGCTCACATGACCCTCTATTTTGGCATAAGGAAGAATCATTGGTTGCCTATTATTCTAGGTAGGGATTTCATTCGTCTCTCATTTTTTTGTGTATCATGTGGGGTGGGTATACTCATGTCACCTCTTGATCAGAGTTGAAACCAATTATTGAGGGTGTTACAATATAATCTACTTGTTACCATAGTTATAAATGGGGGCAGGGAGGATGATGATGATCACTTGTTTTTATCTGTTATCTTTGATATGTAATATGAATTTTATGGGTTATATCCCTCTAAAAATCATGTCTGTTTGGGGTCTTTGATTTCACACCCATGACTCTTTATACTTATTATTGATCCTTTGTTTAAATTACTGTAAACATGAAATCTAATTAACCACATGCATCTGGTTAAATAAAATGGATTCCCCAGGATTGAACCTATTATGTGATCACCCCTGAATTTATAAAAGTATAATTAAAGAACATTGTTGATCAAATATGAATACACTTGGATTGTTGGTGTGGCTATGTGTTATGTGGGGTTTTTTTGGGCTTGTGACTTGTATGGATTTTATAGTGCTGTTGTTGGTTACATGGGTGTGGGTATAGGGGTGGAAAGAGGGGTTGTCTCTATGAGTAGGGTGTGGTATGTGTGTGCAGTAGGGCTGTGGTTGCTGTGGACTTGTGTATTAGGTGGTGTAGGAGGTGTGGTGGAATATTAGGTTGATAAATTTATTGATTTTGGAATGGATAGACTTATGGATCGGTGAAACTACTCTTAGGTTGTGTTATAGTTGTGGAACAATGTTTTGCAGTGGGACTGTAATATGGTGGTGGTACTGAATGTGTTGGGTATGGATGTGGTTGGTAGTTTCATGGGTAGTGATGGAATAAAATAAGTTAAATTATTAATAAATAATTATTAGTGGTTAAATAAAAGGGATGGGTTTACATTTTGGCTGTGGGTTTTTGTGTGGATATGAATATAGGGGTAGAAAAAAGGGAAATTTTGTGTGGTCTGGTTGTTTGTTTGGAAACCCATAGGTTGGGTTGAGTGTTTGTTTACTTATATGTATAAACTTTTAGTTCCTTGTGATTTCTATACGCACCCACCCATGTTGAGCACTACATGCTGAACGCCCCCATTTTTATGGGGGAGGGTGTTTTCCCAACATCCTGGTGGGAGGATAGATGACTAGTTATTGGCTCCCTTGCTCCCTCTTCTAGGATTTTATCACCCAAGACTCTCAGGGAAGGCTGTAATGGATTGAGGTTTATTACTATATTTATGGTACATGTTGTGTGATAGGTGGTTTGTTTCCCAGGTGTCTTTGGGATGAGTCCCATGTGTTTTCAGGTGGGATGTGTGGTGGTTTTAGCCCAAGTGTTTGTAGGTAGAATGTGATGTGGTTGTGGCCCAGGTGTGTGTGAGTAGGAAGATATGTGATTTGTGGACCAAGTTTGTGCAGGTAAGTTGTGATAGTGGGGCTTGTGGAAAGAGTGGTAACTCCATAACGTTCTCCATTAGGGATGAGTAGTTAACCAGTGAGAAGTGGTGTGGGGTAACCTATCCTCGATGTGATTATATTATTACTTTAATTGACTTGCAATATTTGGTGAGTGTACCTTGGTGAGGCTGGTGTGGTTAGTATTCTATGTTAGGTGCTTTTGAGGTTCTACTTTTTTTCCACAGGGACATTAGTATATTTCCCCCACTTGTGCACAAGTGACTTGGGTTTTCCAAATGAGTATACTTGTATGCTCACCCTACATATATAAAACTCTTTTTAAGTTTCTAGGAGGACTTGAGGACCATTATGGACCTTAATAGATCGAGCATCAGGATAGTTCCTGTGTTGCTACTTAGACTTGTTTTTTTGGGCACTATACTTGGGTTTCAATGTACTTTCTAGTAGTTTCAATTTAAACATGCATATGGGATGGATTTTGGATTCTTTTATATATATGTCTTGGAGTTGTTTTGAGGTTGATACATCTTAACTCTCGACCTTGGTTACTATAAAAAGGGTAATTCCTCCCATTTTGTGAGATTTGTATACCCTTGGTGTTGGTCGCCTCCCCAAGACCTACTAGAGGTGGGAATTAGGGGTCATTATCTCTCTTCTCACATTACCATACAAGGAGGGGTATATCTTGTGGGTATGGGGTCATGAAAAAATGGTATCAAAGGAAAATGGTTGAGAGATAGGATGAAGTTTGGAGTTAGGCATAGTGAGGATTGTATGGGATGGTAGGGAAACAATGTGGGGTAATCTTGATGCATGACATAGGTCGGGGAAGACCGGCTAGGACAATAGAATTTAAGGACCCCCATGATTCGAAGTAAGGAATATGAGCTTACTAAATGACCAAGTTAGGCTACACCATTTACGGGGTAGAGACCTTAGTGAAGGTGCATGCATCATAATGACTTGTGTTATTATTTGTTTTGGGAGTTTTTAATAATTTAAAATAAATAATGAGTTAAAATTAATCCTAAATAAATTATATACTACTCGGGCTTAGGATTTCCCTGTTTACTTTTCAGCGATGGTAACTGGTCTTCATATCTGTGTGGTATGAGCAGTGGAGGCTCAACAGGTTGACCTGGTTGACCAAAATAGGGATGGACCAGTGGTAGAGGATGATCAGTGGAAAAAGACCCTTCGTGCTTTCCAGTAACAGACTCTAGGGAAGTACGAAGACAACGTTTCATATATAGAGACATAAAGTTGGCTTGAGGAGCTGGTGATCACCTTCAACTTAATATGGGCTTGAAATAGTATTGGGTTCCTATGGAAGTGAGCCAAATGAGGAGAGAAATGCATCAGTGGTGGATTCTTTACCTCCAAGAGAGGAAAGAGGCCAATGTTTTGTGGGATGACTTTGAGAAGGAGTTCTGGGAGAAATTCATTTCTTCAATGATGAAGGCCGGGAATAGGCATACGCTACTCTCCCTCCAATAGGGGAGTATGTCGGTGAGAAAACTGGGGATCAAGTTTAAGGATATCATTCACTTTTCTCTGGACCACTTTCCAAATGAGGAGTCTCAGGTGAGATGTTTAGAGGAGGCACTCCGTCCCTCCCTCCAGTATGTAGTTACTCCCTTCACCCTACTAACATACATAGAGGTTCATAAGAAGGATGAGGTAGTAGAAAGGATGCACTCGTGAGGAGGTATACCATGAGGGAGAATCTAACCGAGTTCTTCAAAAGGGAAGGTTGTCAGTATTAGGTCTCCAACGTCAGGGCCTTCTAGGTTTCGACCAACGAGGATTCGACCATAGTAGTTTCAGTTTCGACCTTCTACTCCTCAATTTTTTCCCATGGGCTTGGGGTCAAGGTTTTTTTTTGTGGAGGCCATGTGAAACTTTAGAGTTAGTGCTTAGTTTGAGCTCAGTATGGTGAAGGTGGGAAGGTTCAGCACCCGCCTCAACAACAGCCTCTAGTTAGGCCATTCCAACAATAGGGACAACAAGCTCCTGTTCCCCCGAGGGTAGACGGTGTAGGTGGGGGCTGACCTCATGGTGCTCCTTAGAGTCCTCAAACATGGAATGGTTGGGTAGGAGGCTAATAGTTTAGGGGAATAGGAGCTGGGTGTAGTTAGTTACACACTATAGAGGGAACAGTTCCCAGAGGGCCAGAGATTGTTCGAGGTACGATCAATTTGTTTAGTACTCTTGATTGTGATATATTTGATTTTAAATATTTTCAATCCTTCATTACACCTAGTATGACCCATTCCTTGGGACTATACATAGATAAACTTTCCTTTCCCCTGGTTTTGATTACTCCATTCAGAGTTCAGACTAACTTGCTTGATGTTTTCTGGAGATGTAGACTGATGTTGGGGCCACATATGTCCAGTGGGGATCTATTTCTGATATAGATGTATCCATACAATGTCATCCTAGGAATCAACTGGTTGTTTTCCATGCATGATGTTATCAACTAATTCTGGAGGAGAGTCGTGTTTTCAGAAGAAGGTGGCTAGTGTGTATATTTCATTGGCGAGTGGAGTTATCAGGTGGGAAGCCAGTGTGTGGAGACTCTTATTTATTTGTTGGTTGAGCTGTTAGTGAGATCATTGGATGCTGAGATGGTGGAGGTTCCATGAATTTTCTAAGTGTTTCTCGATGTTTTTTCTCGAGGAGGTTGTGACTCTACCCCCTCTACATGATGTTGAGTTTGGGATAGACTTACAACCTGGTTCTCTTTTTATTTTGATGGATCTTTATCAAATGGCACCTTCTGAGTTGTGGGAGTTGTATATTCATATCGATGATCTGATGAAGAAGGGATTTATTTGACTGAGTGTGTTTCCATGGGGTTCTTCGATCTTGTTTTTGTAAAAGGAAGATGGTGGTATGAGGCTGTTCATAGACTATTGGATACTGAATCAAGTGACGGTCAAGAACCTTCACCCTCTCCTGAGGATAGACGATATTTTCGATCAGTTGAGGGGAGAATGTTGGTTCTCTAAGATTGATCTGTGGTCTGGGTATCACTAGTTAAGGGTGAAGGATAGTGACATCCCGAAGACTGCTTTTAAGTGAAGGTATAGGCACTTCAAGTTCGTGGTCATGCCGTTAAATGTTACGAACACTCCATCCATGTTCATAGGGCTCATGAACTCTATCTTTCATGAGTTCTTGGACCAATTAATCACTGTGTTCATCAATGACATTCTGATCTACTAGAAATAATAGGAGAAGCACACTAAGCATCTCAGGACTATCTTAGAGGTTCTTCAATTCCACTAACTCTATGGGAAGTTGACCAAGTGTAAGTTTTGGACATGAGAGGTGCACTTCCTTGGACATTTGGTGTCTCAGTAAGGGATAACAGTGGATCTATCGAAGGTCAAGACGGTTGTTTCTTGGGAATAACCCAATAATGTAGTAGAGGTTCATAGCTTTCTTGGTCTTTTGGGCTATTACTAGAGATTCATACCCAAATTCTCCTAAGTTGAAGCTCTGTTCATGGATTTAACTAGGAAAGACCATGACTTTGTGTGGAACGAGCAGTGTGAGTCAGCTTTCAGCTATCTCAAGGGGAAATTGGTTAGTGCTATAGTACTCAGGTTTCTGGAGGAAGGGGTGTTGTTCGAGGTCTTTTGTGAAACTTCCAGTCTAGAATTGGGATATATTCTTATGCAGCAGCAAGAAGTGATCCCTTATGGGTCTAGACAGTTTCATCCCCATGAACAAAACTATTCCACCCACAATCTAGAGCTTGTAACAGTCATGTTTCAACTGAAGTTGTGATAACACTACCTCATTGGAGAGTGCTTTGTGGTCTTTACAGACCATAAGATCTTAAGTTATATCTTTTCCTAGTGAGATATGAACTCTCGACAATGGAGGTGGTTGAATTTTCTTTAGGATTATGACTTCGAGATCTCCTATAACCCATGAAAGGGCAACATCATGGCTTATTCCATTAGTATGAAGTCACATAAGGAGGTAGTTTGGGAATCTATAGATGCTTGGAAGGTGATGGAGGAGTTGGATGACTTGAACTTAGATGCATAAATGAATAGTGGAAGAGGCTTTATGCTTCAGATAAAGGTAAATTCTTCTCTAATGTGGCAGGTGGAAGAGTCTCAGTGGGAAGACTCAGAGGTTGAGGCGATTCATGATCACGTTGACCAGGGTGATGCTCTAGAGGGATAGTTGGAGGATGGTCAGAATCAGATTTTGTTCTATGGGAGGTTGGTTTTCCTAGTGGCGATGTATGATGGAGTTCTCTATGAATTTCATATATCACCCCTGGTGGTACACCTGGGAGTTTCCAATATGTATCGAGTCTTGATGGAACAATTTTGGTGGCCTAGGGTAAAGCGGGCAGTGGAAGAGTTTGTGGAAAAGTACTTAGTATTCTAGTAGGTGAAGGATGAGAACCGTGTTCCTAGGGGTTTGTTACAGCACTTAGATTCCCCCGAGTGGAAGTGGGATGAAATCTCGATGGATTTTTTCACAAAGCTACCTAGGACTCAGGGAGGCTATGATGCTATCTAGGTAATGGTGGATTGGATGATGAAATCAGCCCACTTCTTAGAAATCAAGGAGTCGATCACATTGGATGACTTGGCAAGGATGTATATAGATGAGGTGGTGCGGCTATATGGGGTTCCAAGGTCCATAGTCTCAGATCAGGACACACATTTTACCTCATAGGTCTGGAGGGGATTACAACAAGCTTTTGGCACTTAGTTATTCCTTAGCACCACTTTCCACCCTCAGATGGATGGAAAGATAGAGCGGACCATCCAAACATTTGAGGATATGCTATGAGCATGTATTATTAATTTTGGAGGGTTGAGGGTATGACATTTTACATTGGTAGAGTTTGCTTATAATAA
The DNA here is from genome assembly GCA_963277665.1 of Viscum album. NCBI lineage: Eukaryota > Viridiplantae > Streptophyta > Magnoliopsida > Santalales > Viscaceae > Viscum > Viscum album. The sequence continues at coordinate 253,654,560 of OY728143.1, read as the reverse complement.
TAGTTACCAATCTACCATTGGCATGACACTGTTCAAAGCCTTGTACGGGAGGCCATGTTGTTCACCATTGTACTGGACGGGGGTTGGAGAGATAGTTGTTTTTGGTCTGTAGGTAGTGTGGAGCATGATAGAGAAGGTTCATATTGTTCATGAGGTGATGAAGGAAACACAAGACTGGCAGAAGTTGTATGAAGATCATAGGAGGAGGCCCTTGGAGTTTGAGGTTGGAGACCACATGTTCTTAAAGGTTTCCCCTCAAGGTGGGAAATAAAGGTTCATTAGGGGGATAAATATCTCTCCTAGGTTCATTGGACCTTTCGAGGTGTTGGAATGATTTGGAGAGGTGGCATACCAACTGGAACTACTACCACAGTTGGAGAGAATACATGACATCTTCCACATCTCCTAGCTTCATCGGTATGCACGCAATGACTCCCACATCACTGACTAGGGAGGGTTGGATATTAGGGACGATTCAATGTTTGTGGAATGACTAGTAGAGATATAGGATATTTAAGAGAAGGTGCTGCATGGATGGATTATTCTCATGGTCTATGTGTTATGGAGGCATGGTAGCCTCAAGGAGAGTAATTGGTAGCGAGAGGTCCAGATGCGTGCCTAGTATTGAGAGCTATTTTGAGTTTTTCTTTTGTGCTTTGCTTTATTATGTAATGATTGAACCTTTTTTGCTATAGGATGAGTTGTTTTTACTGTTCTATAATGTGTGAAAAAAAGTCCTAACATGTGGGAAGAGGAGGAACTTATCCCTAATCAAGAGGCATTAATGCATATATGATTAAAACCATGAAAGCAAGTCAGTTCTGCCCAAATCTGATAGTATATTGACATGGGGGAAGTAATTACCTAATCTATGTGTTTGGACAGTATAACCTTTGGTGTTTATGTAGTTTTTTGGGGAAGTATATGTTAAGATAGGTTTCCCTAGACATCTAGGTTTCACTTTATCTTTCGAATAGCAGAGGGTGGTTTATATTTGAGAGATATCTCACGGGTGGTTGTTCGGACCCCTCTTTATTCTGGGTTTAGTTTTAAATTATTGAGGGTGAGAATAGTTTGAGAGGTATCTGATGTACTGGCCCAGACCTCTATGATCCATTCCTTTGGAAAAAATCCAGTGTTGGAGGTGTTCTGGGGAGTCCTAGTGACTCATTCCAAGAGTTTTCAAGTTTTCAGTTTTCCAATGGGGACGCACCAAACGGTGGCTCACTAAATGGTGGATTACCAAATAGTGACTCATGGAATGATAGCTCACTGAAAGGTGACTCACCAAATGGTAGCTCACCAAATGGTGACTCACCAAACAGTGAATCACCAAATGGTATCTCCCCAAATGGCGACTCACCGAACCATAACGCATTGAACGACGACCCATCAAATGGTGACTCACCAAATGGCAGCTCACCGAATGGAGACTCTCTAACGGTAGCTCCCAAATGGTGACTCACCCAATGGTGAGTAATTTACAGTTTCTACAGTTTTATCCCTCTTACGTAGATCAAGTTTAAAGCCATGTTTGAGCATTTATAAAGGCATTTCAAAGGATATCAATTATATATTTAATATCCTAATTCCAATTAGACCTTGAAATGACCAAACCATGTGGTCAAACCACGATTCTAATTTTAATTACTTTGAAATCATCTCCATGATTTTAGGATATGGCCTTTTCTTAAGCCGAGATCCTCTCTTCCTTAAAACCTTACATTCCCTCTTGGCACACCTACAAAATTTCTTCCCTAAGGAGTTTCACGCCTATGCTATAGTAGCTTGTTCAGTTTTCCCTTGGATTCCTTCTTGCTACTCATGCGACCCTCTGTTTTGGTTCAAGGAAGAATCGTTGGTTGCCTATTGTTCCAAGTAGGTATTTTCTTCATCTCTCATTTGTTTGTGTATCACACAGGGTGGGTATAATCATGTCACCTCTTGATCACAGTTGAAACCAATTATTGAGGGTGTTACGATATAATCTGCTTGTTACCATAGTCATAAATGGGGATGTGGAGGATGATGACGATCACTTATTTTTATCTGTTATCTTTGATCTGTAATATGAATTTCATGGGTTGTATCCCTATGAAAATCATGGCTGTTTGTGGTCTTTAATTGCACACCCGTGATGATTTATACTTATTGTTTATCCTATGTTGAAATTAATGTAAACATGAAATCTAATTAACCACTTAAATCTAGTTAAATAAAATGGATTCCCTGAGATTGAACCTGTTTTGTGATCAACCATAAATTTATGAAAGAGGAATTAAAGAACGGTGTTGATCAAATATGAATACACTTGGATTGTTGGTGTGGATGTGTGCTATGTGGGGTTTTTTTGGTCTTGTTCCTTGTTTGGGTTTTATAGTGCAGATATTGGATGGGTGTGGGTATAAGAGTAGACAGAGGGGTTGGCTCCATGAGTAGGGTGAGGTATGTGTGTGCAGTGGGGATGTGGTTTTGGTGGTGGTTTTTTTGGGATTTTTTATGAGTTGGTTCATGAGATGTGGTGGAATATCAGGTTGAGAGATTGATTGATTATGGAATGTATGGACTTGTAGAGCAGTGGAACTGCTCCTGGGTTGTGTTATAGTTTTGGAATAGTGTTGTACAGTGGGACTGCAGTCTAGTTGTGCTACTGAATGTGTTGAGTATGGATTAGGTTGGTAGTTTCCTAGGTAGTTCTGGAATGAAATAAGTGAACTTATTAATAAAGAATGATAAGTGTTTAAATTAAAGGGGTGGTTTTACATTTTGGTTGTGGTTGTTTGTATGGCTGTGCATGTAGGGGTAGCGGAAAGATAAGTTTTGTGTGGGCTGGTTGTTTGTTTAGAAACCCATATGTTGGGTTGAGAGTTTCTTTACCTATATGTATAAAATTTTAGTTCCTTGTAATTTATATATTCACTCACCCATGTTGAGAAATACATGTCGAACACCCCTATTATTATGGGGGGGGGTGTTTTCCCAACATCCTGGTGGGAGGATGGATGACTGGTTATTGGATCCCCTACTCCCTCTTCTAGGAGTTTATCACCCAAGATTCTCCGGGAAGGCTGTAATGGATTGAGGTTTATTACCAGATTTATAGTACTCATTTTGTGAGAGGTGGTTTGTTTCCCAGGTGTCTTTGGAATGAAGTCCTAGTGTTTTTGGGTGAGACGTGTGGTGGTTGTGGCCTAGGTGTTTGCGGGTAGGATGTGATGTGGTTTTGGCCCAAGTGTGTGAAGGTAGTATGGGATGCGGTTTGTGGCCTAGGTTTTTGTGGGCAGGTTGTGATAGTGGGGCTGTGGAAAGAGTGGTAGCGTTAGGACGTTTTCTGTTAGGGATGAGTATTTAACCAGTGGGAAGTAGTGTGGGGTGCCCTATCATCGATGTTCTTATATTATTACTTTACTCGACTTGCGATATTTGGTGAGTGTTCCTTGGCAAGGGTGGGGTGGTTAGTATTTTTTTAAGGTGCTTTTGAGCTTATTCTATTTTCCGACAGGGAAATTAGTATGTTTCCCCCACTTGTGCGTGAGTGAATTGGGTTTTCCTACTGAGTATACTTGTATTCTCACCCTATGTATATAAAACTATTTTCAGGTTTCCAGGAGGACCTTATAAACCATAATGGAACTTACTATCTTGGGTGTCAACATAGTTTTCGTGTTGCTTCTTAGCCTTGTTTTTAGTACTATACTTGGGTTTCATTATAATTTCTAGCAGTTTTACTTTAAACATGCATGTGAGATAAATTTTGACTTCTTTTATATATATGTCTTGTAGTTTTTTTGAGGTTTATACATCTTATCTCCTGATCTTGGTTGCTATAAAAATAGAAATTCTTCCCAACTTGTGATATTTGTATACCCTTGGTGCTGGTCGCCACCCCAGGGCCTACTGGAGGTGGGACTCAGGGGTCATTATCTCCCTTATCACATTTCCGGCCTAAGAGGGCTACACCTTGTAAGGAGGGGGTCATGATAGGTTGAGTTTTGTTTCTAGGTGATCCCAAGTAGATGGGTTTATAATCCAATAATTAGTTTGAGATGAGGCCTTCTGATGATCCCACTGGGATGCTTCTTCAACTTGTGTTGAAGTTTATTATTTCATCATCTGATAAAAGATTATAAAATTAAGTTCCTAAGAACCTTATCACTAAAACACTAAGTGTCCCACCACATACCAAGTGAAGAAATGAATAAACATCAAATACTCCCTCTCATTAGACTCCCACCTAGAAAAGTTATAGAAATCATCCTATAATTACTGCCTTTTTGTCCCACAAAAACATCAAATTGAGAACTTGGACCAACAACCACGTGTTTACACCATGTAGTTTATTTTACAATTTCCCTTGTGTAAAATGATAACTTATTATAAATCATCGCCAATAAAATTCAAATGTTGGGTTCCCCTTATTATAAGTATCTATAACTTTCTACTTTGATTATGAATACCTTATGTGAATTTATTTATTTTTTTGTGCAAAATGAATATTTTATGAAATTAATAGGATGGATATGAATTGAAGATAGATGGGTGATAATCAGAGGACAAAAGAGTATGATGATGGAGTTAAAGAGTACATCAAGTTTGAAATGGATCATGCACATGAGCCTTCTCAAATCCTTTGTATTTTTTATGTTATTTTTATTCAAGAAAAAATGGTCTGGAAGAGTTGGAAGAAAATTTGATTTTTCACAGAATAGATTAGAGCTATAAATGTAAGACTAAACACTGATAGAAACTGAATGTACATATTTATTGGGATTATACTCCAATTTATGTATCATTTAATATGAATATCAGTGTAAATGATGATGGATATCATATTGTATAAATGAAAATGGAAATTGAATATGACCATCATGATTTTATAAAGTTGTTTGAGAAGTTAAATAGATATTCTAAGAGACTATTTTATACCAGTTATACTAATAATACAACATTTTCAGCTGTATTGAAGTAGTATAACTTGAAAGATAGTAGAAGATGGAGCAACACCAACTTTACATAACTACTTGGTCTCCTAAATGATATGATACCAAAATAAAATAAGCTTCCTTGTTAAACATATAATGCTAAAAAATTCTACATTTAATGGGAATTATCTCTAAAAAAATACATGTCTTTCAAAATGATTTCATATTGTTTCTTAGGAACCATGAATCACACAGAAAATTCCCTAAGTGTGGCACGGATTGATATAAGAAATATGAATCAAGTTCTTCAAAATTTTTATAGTACATTCCTATCATTCTATTAATTTGATAGATATATGTTGTAAAGAAACCACTAGAAAATTAACATGGCATGTAGATATAATAATCGATGATTGGAAAATATTTCACCCAACATACTATCCTCAGGGGAAGAAAATTGATTATGAATATCCTGAATTTTAAAATGAGCCATGAAACCTCTATCATGAATTATCTACAAATAGAATAAATCCTTTTGGTGTACATAGTATTACTTATAGTACATGTCCAATTATGTTGGTAAATTATAACTTGAAACCATGACTATACATGAAGGGAAAATATATTATGTTGTCTCTAATTATATCTCAACCAAAACAACCCAGTAATGATATTGATGTCTATTTGGATCTATTGATTGATTATATGAAATTAATGTGGGATAAAGGTGTTACATTTTATGATACTCATATAAGTGAATAATTCAAATTGATAGACATGTTGTATGATATGATAAACGACTTTCCTTATTATGGAAAATTTTCAGGCTATAATATTGAAGAAATGTTGGGGTGTCCCATTTATGAATAATGAACACACTCAGTTATATTAAAACATTCCTTGAATACTGTGTTTTTAGGAAATCATTTTTTTACCCCGATGACATAAATATCAATCCTGGATGACATAATTTGATGGGGATATAGAACAAGGTATAACACAGTCTCCACTAATGGGTGATAAACTGTTTGAGAAAGTAAAATATATTGACACTATTTTTGATAAACCTTATTTTTTTGAAAAACCTTACAAAATTAGGGTGGAAAAGATAATAATTTTCTTTGAATTACCATATTGGAATTGTTTGTACATTAAAAATTTTATTGATGTCATGCATGTAGGAAAAATGTATTTGATAGTGTTACTGGAATGTTACTAATTATTCGTGAAAAAATAGAAGGAATCATGGATAGGACAAACATGATTGACATGAGGATAAGGGAAGAGTTGACACTAGTGAAGGGTGAAATGTGGAATTTTCTTCCTCTAGAAGCTTATACTCTATGCAGACAATTTTTTTTTCAAATTTTAAATTTTCTTAATGGTGTAAAAGTTCTAGAGTGGTATTCATCAAATATCAATAATGACATGTCTATGACCCATTTGAAGTTATAGGGTCAAAAATCACATGAATGTTATGTTTTGATGCAAGATTTGATGTCCATAACTTTACTTTTCATTCTTTCTAAAATATGTATGGCATACATTAACTAGAATTTTCTTCATTTTCAAATCCATATGTAGTAAATTTATAGAACCAACGAAGTTTCCAATCATGAATAAGGATATTTTAGTCATATTATATGAATTAGATATGTTCTTCCCATCATAATTATTTGATATAATGGTCCATATGATGGTTCACATGATTAGAGAGGTTCAACTATGTGTTCCTATCCATTATAGATGCATGTACCCCATTGAATGATATATAATGATTTTGAAAGTGTATGTCAAGAATCAAAGTTTTCCATAATGTTTTATTATGGAATGATATATTATTGAAGAAGCTATTGAATTCTGTACCAATTACCCATATGATATTGATAGTATTGATCTCCTAAATTCTTATCACAGTGGATACCTTATGGGTGAAGTGATTTCCAAAATATTTATTGATGTAATTTCCATCACAGAGTGAGAGAAATATCACCTTTACATTGTACATAATAGTGTAAATTTTTCTACATATGTTGAATCCCAAAAAGTAATTCTTAATCATTTGAATCCATTAAGGCCTGAAGGATGGATATCAAAGACACATAATCAATAGTTTATAGGATGGTTATGTGATCATATTTATAAGGAATTATCTAAAAATCCAAATTCAATTGCTGAAAAAATTTTATGTCTAGCTAGAGGACCAAATTTAAATGTTATATCTTAAAATGGTTTTGTAATTAATGGTTATATTCTCTATACAAAGGAACAAGATGAACACAGTATGATGAAAAATAGTAGAGTTATGCTTATGGAATAAGCGATACACATATCCAGTTCTAAGGATATAAATCCAATTTATGTGAATATGTCATATTTTAACATCATCGAATAGATATACTAGTTGGATTATATAACATTTCTAGTACTGATTTCTATTTCAAATGGGTTGACAATAGGAGTGTAGTGAAAGTCATTGAATTGGTTTTTATGCAGGTGAATTTCAGTGTGGAAGGGTATAAGGACAAGGTGTTTATAATGGAATCATAATCTATGTAGGTATTTTATGTCTCAAATAAAACAAACAATAATTGGTCAATTATCTTATTGGTGACAAAAACAACTATAGGTTTAGATGAAAATTCATTTAAGAATGACCCTTTTATTAGGAGGCTACAATAATTTCATTGAGGTCCTAATGTAGACAATGCCTTATACATTAGAGGGGAACATAAAGAGTGGATTTGGATACTCGATAGAGGACCCAAATCCACTCAAACTTCAAAAAAAAAAGAGTTCAATGAGAAGGTTAAAGTGTTTTTTAATATACTATGCTTTTTACCATAATATTATGTGTTCTCTTGTACATTTAAATAATATAAATTAAATGTTTGACTACTCATGTAGATAATGAATCCTTCACATGATGATATTACCAATCCCAAGGAAGAATACACACTTAATGTTGAAACCACACAATTATTATGGGATCAACAAAATGTTGATGAAAAAAAAACAAGAATAAAGTCATATCACGATGTTAAATAAAATTATCAAGGCAAGAAGTAAGGTTATAAAATTTGAGGTTTGATAGAATCAACGCGACCAACATGTTGACCCCAAAAATTTAATGTTCATTATTCATATTGGGATCACAAATAGAATTCATGTTCCAATTGATATAGATATGTGGCACCATGTCTTTCCTGTATTGAAATAAACCCTTTGGGAAGATAAAAATGTAATGTTATGATATAATTTCTCTATTTCATCGAAAAATTATATAATGAAATGCTGATTTAATTTTCATTATCCTTTACAGAGTTCATTTATTTTATATGGTTTTTATAAGAAATATGTCTTAATGGTTACTAGAAAAGATCATGGAGGCTTCCAGACACATCTTACAAAGTATCATATTAGGGATTTTTAGGGGAAAGTAAACCCCCACCCACTATTTACATATGAACACACTATAAAATAGGATACATGGAAAGATTTCATTAGTTATCATGATGATAAATCATTTCAGTTGAAATTTATTTGATAATATTTTATTTGAAATTATTTATTTTATCCACTTTTATTAAAAATTGTTAATTTATAAAATATCAAAGGAGTGCTGGAAATAAAAAACATGCAGCAAAACCATTATACCTCTATCTTAAAGCAAGTATGGGGTATGCTTCTCTTGAAAAGAAGATGATATGTATTTTAAATCTATAATAAAAGTTTTATGTGATATGAAACAAAATATATTCCTTTGTTTATATGAATATTGATGAATCAAAATTTAAATCCACTTCTATCCCACACCATGTGCTATGGAAGGAGGCCCGAATAAATAAATAGGGTAAACTAGTTGATGAAAACACCCAATTAGTATGGGAATCATGTATAAGTATGAAATAATAGTAAATTTTTTATGATTTATAATAACATTAAATAAAAATATCTATTTATATTCGTATGTTTTTTATATAGTTCAGACACAAGAATCAACATCGACTATACTTGAAGAAAAACTAATTTCAATAGCTTTGAAGTGGCCAAAAAAATATGGCCGTGCTAGAGGTACAAGTTTGGAAGTGTCACATAAAAAATATTTAGAGATGATAAAGTTTCAAGGAGATACATATGATATGATAAAATAAATATAGGATTAGATTGATTCTTTGAAAGATATTATTGTTCGGTTTAGTTTTTAGGACCAATACATGCAAAATAATTAAAGAGAAATAGAAGTTGAAAAAAGATTAGTACATGAAGAGACAAATGACCCCACTAGATTTGAGTCTAGACATTTCACTTAACTGCTTACCTTACTTGAGGAAATAAATTTTATCATTAGTCTTTCTCCTAAATTTAAATTAAACAACTTTGGATAACTTTATATTACTAAAATTATATAGGGTGAAGTTAATGTAATATATATCAATTAACAACCACACACCTCATTTTTGTAAGGGGTATGGTGTATAATATCTCATAATAATTGCTACACAAAAAAAAAATCCAAAAAAATCACATGAGAGTGGGGATTGAAGTAGCTGACAAGCTGAGTGTTGAGTTGGCTATTCCGCTTGATGATATATATGTTACTATGGTTGATAATACTATTGGAAATTTCATAGCATGGAAATATAATGTTATAAATATACATGAAGTATGTCCTTAATATTTTTTTACAAATGAAAAATATTTAAAAGTTTATGAAAAAAGGTCTGAAATGAGGTATGGTATTATATACAAATAAAACAATAGGGAAACGAAAGATTAGAATAATTAAATCTAGTGAATCAACCAAGAAATCAAAAGGACCTTCCAGGAGTACCTTCTACCTTCTGGTTCCACTGTCGCCTATATTAACATTACAAGTTCATGTAAACAAAACATTAAAAGATGGAAATATTTCCTATATTTAATATGAAAAATAAATATTTGGAGATCTTATTATAGATGCGATTGTGCTGGAGAGTATAAATGAGATTATTAAGTTTAAATGACCAGGGGTCTCAATTATGAATACATACATGTAGTACATTTTCTTAATCCGTCTGTCTAAAAAATGATCTAATATGTTCATTATTGTTAATAACTATTCATATTTTCTATAGGCATATATATTACTACTATATAAAGGGAAAACATGTGAAGCATGATTTCAAATCATTAATCCCTATATCATTTTTACATACAAAATTTCTTTTTAATTGGATGAAATTGAAAATAAAAAAGGAAACTAAGTGAGGCATCTGAGAAGAAAATAATAGATGATAGACTCTTCTTAAGGCCTACAATATATGGTTAAATCTCTACAGTCTAATAATATAAAATATTTTTTCTTATTTTTTTCTATAATTATTTGTTTTTGTTTTTTAGGCAGTACTAGATTCTCATCGTAATGAATTTTGATACCCCAAATATTTATTTTTTGAACCCAATGCATGGATTTCCATAAAATAGATCGCACATGATGTCTATTGTGAATTTTTAATTAATTGTAATCAATATTTTATAGATAAAATTCGAATTATATGTTTCATTTTACGTTTTAATGAGAATTTTTTTAACAGAGTGATCTATAAATATAGGATAAATCATGGTATGTGGTCAGTGACTAAATCATTTGTGAGGCTTAAATTTTTACTCATATTCGACAATCTATAATGATCTTGGGACTGTGCTTCCCTCATCCAAATATTACACGATAAGCGATTCATTTATTGAACACCAGAATGATGTTGGTTCGACAACCAGAATCCTCAAAGGAATATCATTTTCCAATGTTTTTTTGGGCTCAGTTCCCACATTGAAGGAGTCTCAATGACGCCCGATTATCAAAAAATCGATGGATGGCACCATCTATATGGTTGTAGATCTGGAATCACTACAAAAACTGTTTGATCTCTACAAATTCTCAATACTTGGTCAAATCTCCTATTTGAATGGTGAAAAACCCTGGTCATATATGAATATGAAAATGTGTATTTCTCACTTTTGGGAGTTTTCAAGGTGGAGACTAATACTGACCAAAAAGGGATATTTCCATCTCCTCTTTTAAAGACAATATTACTTCAAGGTGTCCTGGAGGAATGGTAACATTAATCTCAAACCAGGTTTCCTGATAATCTCAGAATGGGACCCCAACTTTAACCCTTTCAATTAGAGGTACTTGAATGCCCATGTTTGGGTTAGAATGCATGGTCTTCCTTGGTTCTACCAAATTCCCAAGATTCTAAATGATTTGGAAACATGCATTGGCACTCCTCTAAAAATCGATCAACGTACTCTGAATGGAGAACTCGGTGTCTTCGCACAGCTACTCATTAACATTAATATGAAAAATATAACACCAGAGTGGATCTCTATGATTTCCAATGATCAATATTTTGACATTAAGATTGAATTTGAGCACATACCGCCCTATTTTGAGTACTTCAAGATGATAGGACACTCAATTAAAAAGTGTCAAATTATTCTCAAGCAGCCCAAGACTATCCAAAATTGAATGGATTAGAAAGAGGTTCCAAAAGATAGAAAGAGAAGATCCATTGATATAGATGTAGGATTTTATCCAATTCACACTAAGACAACTATTGCCAACTTTGGCACTAAATAGGCAGATATAGTCATGGAAGAGGCCTTGTAGGACTTCCACCTTAAATCACCTATCCAGAATGAGAAGTTTTATATGATTCATTGTCCTGACATTCCATTGAAGACGGATGATGATTACATGCTGGAACTCTCATATGATCTTTTTTATTTTTCCAACTTGATGCAATCTGAACATTTTATTCTTGATCTAATAAATAACGAGTTAGATATGGAATTAATTTGTGATCAGTAGGAAATTATTGAAAAACACACTAGAATTCAAAAATTTGCAGACACATAGCCAAATAGGTCCGCAGACCATGATACTATAGGCTCACTAGTGTCTAATGATCTAGAAAAAAATTTCAAGCTGAAGACAGCCTCCCCTTGTAAAGGGAGTCAGACTTCATTCAAAAAAGGAACACTATAGGTTTTCAACTCAAAAATCACTGAACTAACTAGGAAATAAAAACTAAAAAGTGCACAAAAAACAAGGGGGGTGGTCCTCCTAAATTTGGACCCAAATTAAGATATTATATTGGAACTGTCAGGGCATAGCCAACCCTGACATAGTAAGTTCTCCTAGGATTTTTATAGGCAAGTACGAGCCTAAGTTAATTGGAGTCTCAGATCCTAAGATGAATCTCACTGATCAAGACACTACTACCACTAGAAAAAATTATTTTCTACTTGAAAAAATCAGTATAGTACAAAAACTGATCAACTTTGGATTTTGGCCCACAAGGTCATAGTTAATCCTATGATTTTATCTGAAGAAGAGAAATCCACCACCTGTAGTTTCTCTGATGCGAGTAAAAAAAATTTCTACACTATGGTATATTCCTTTAACTCCTATATTGATAGGATATATTTATGGTCACACTTGTACTATTTTCCTAGCATCATCACTGATACATGGATTATTATGGGTGACTTTAATTCTATTCTAAAAATGGATGAAAAACTTGGGCCATTCACTCATTCTATAACTATAATTTTTTTGGGAATGTATCGAAGTTTCAAATCTCACCGAGATCAACCTAGTGGGGTAAAGGTTCACCTAGTACCATAAAAACCTCAATGGCACAAAATCTAGTAGAATTGATAGATATTTTTTCCAATGATGAAACACTTTGCAACTGGGGTTATTTATCTTGTGTCACTCTAGCTCAGCACAGTTCTTATCATAATCCCATCCTTAAAAACTACCTTGATAAATATTGAAGAAACTATCTTCCCTCCAGATTCAATAATGCCTGGACTTCTCTTCAAGAGTGTAGCGAAATTTTCCATGACACTTGGGAATCACTTGATGGATCCAACAACCCTATGGCATGTATCACCAAGCTTAAAAGACTCAAAGAAATATTGAAAAACTTGAGAAAGAAAACATTTTCCTTTATGGGTGAATAAATTTAATACCTGGAGTGCTCCCTCCACTCCCTCTAGGAATCTATCACAAAGGATGGCTTTCATGGGAACCTTTCTCAAGAATCTGATTTGGCTTAAAAACTTCAAAATCTCCTCAGGCTTAAAGACAACATTCAAGAGGATATCTTAAAAGTTAGATGGATTAATGAAGGGGATATAAACATGAAGTTATTCAATGCCCTCTAGTGATTAAAAAGGTTTAATCAGGCACTTTATCTTCTTAAGGACGAAGACTGGATTCTTGAGGATAGGCAAGCTCTCTCTCAACGCATTGTTACTTTTTACATGAATCTCTTTACTGCACCAGCTAAAAATGCACCTCTCATGGAATATTTCATCTTCAAACTCATTACTGATGAAGATAACAAGATTCTCACAACTCCCCTAACTCAAATTGAAATCAAAGATACTATCTTTGTCCTCAACAAAGGGATATCCCTAGTTCCTAATGGATTCTATAATCATTTGTTTTCCAGTTCTACTGGGATGTCATCCAGCAGGATATCTGTAACATAGTTAAGTTTTTATTCTTGAGTGGATCACTTTAACATAGAATTAATGCTAAATTTATTTTCTTAATTACTAAAGAGGATAATTCTAGTGACATAAGAAAATTTAGGCTAGTTTATTTTGTTAATACAATCTATAAGGTGGTCACCAAAATTATGGATAACAGGCTTGCTATCATCTCAGAAAAAATTGTCTCTTGGAATAAATTTGGATTCATCAAGGGAAAAATTATTCAAGACTACCTCCTCATGACCTTGGAATGTGTGAATACTATCAAGAAACTAAGAATTGGATGAAATGTGGCTCTTAAGTTGGACATCAAAAAATCCTTTGATACTATGGATTAGAACTTCATTGGTGAAGTGTTTATCAGATTTGGATTTGATATGAAATTAATTCTCTAGATCAAATCCCTTATTGGTTATTATCACCTTTATATTCTCATAAATGGATCATCAGAAGGGTACTTCACATGTCCAAGGGGATTTAGGCAATGTGATTCACTCTCGGTGATTATTTTTTCCATTACTAAAGACTATCTTAGTATACTTTTTAATATAATGGTTGAAAAAGTTGATCTGAAGACTATCAAAACTTCCTGAGGTACCTTCACACCCTCCCATCTCTTTTTTCATGACGATATTTTTTTTTCAAAGAGATAGGAGAAACATTAAAAACATCAAGAACGCCCTTATTCACTATGAAAGGGTTTCAGGACAATAGGTTAGTTGGGGGAATCATTCCTTTTATTTGGAAAGACCTTAAATACCTCTAGAAAAGGGACCATTATTAATAATTTGGGCATAATATAAGGTACTCTCCCCTTAAACTACTTAGGTGTGCCACTCTTCTAGGGAAGTCCAAAATCTGTCCACTTTACTTTTATACCGATCCAGATTAGAAGAACTTTATTTTCATGGAAGGGAAAATCGCTCTTAATGGAAGGGAGAGTCTATCTTTTTAAGAACATTTTTACCTATAAATTAGTTTAATCCTTCATGGTTTACTTATTTTCTACCTCAATGATAAAAATTATCAACACATACATGAGGATTTTTATCTAGAGTGGGAGAATATTTAAGAGAAAAGTTTTTAAGTTCAACTAGAAACAATGCTGCAAACCTTAAAATCTTGGGGGGTTTGGTATCAAAAATATGGAACTATTTAATCAATCCCTTCAAGCTCAATTCATATGGAAACTTTCCAACATTAGAAGTAAATCCTTGTAGCTTCTCAGAGTCAGAATGATGGAGTGGTTAAAGTCTGGAAAACTTCATTACATGGAGTTCTCCATTTGGCTCGGTTTGAAAATAGTGTTTGCTAAAGTGAATAGGCATGATCATTGGCCAGCCAATGCTAATTATTCTCTCAAATTTTGGAAAGATAATTGGATGGGCCCCCCTTATTGAACTTGCACAGATATTCAACTCAATATTTTTATCCCGACATCACAATTAAAGATCAACTTGCCAACATGGAGGCTCTCTCAAATGAACTTAAAGATAATCTCTTTAACACGATTTTCATTCCACATGATGATTTCTTGGTTTGGGAACCAGCCTCAAATGGAGTGTTGGATTCTAAATCCTTTTAAAATCATGAGATGCAAGGATCTACCAGTTGGATTGGAGAATACAACACTGTCTAGATTAAACCTTCCCACTTCTCCCTTCTTTAGAGAGTTTCTCACCACAAACTTCTAGTGGATGATTACCTAAAAAGATGAGATATCATTCTTTGTTCGATATGTGCATTATGTCACCAGCATAGGTAATACATGGATCACCTCTTCCTTTACTATAAAACTACCACCTCCTTATGGATTTCTATTTTTGGAATGTTCAAAATCACTCCCCTACACACAGAAAGTATTAACTGTCTCCTGTATGAGATTATCAAATTTCAGATGTCCAAATAGATTGAAAATCTATTTAAATCCACCTGTGCAGAAGCGATTCATACTATTTGGAATGGGTGGAACAAGGTGGTTCATGACGGTGCTCCATTATCCCTGCATTATTCCATCACAAACATCATTGATATGATCCAACATGCCAACCTACTTCAGCATGGGTGCTGCAACAATACTATCCACAACATGACTATGGTACATCATCTAAGAATTCCTAGTTTGTATCCTCCCCCTCGTGGGTTGATCAAAGTTTTTTGGTTCTCTCATCTTATTGGTTGGTTAAAATACAAAAATAATATAGATTCCAAAGGGAATCCTGGACTGGTGGACTTTGGGGTTTTAACAAGGGACCATAATGGTGACATCATTGAATTCTCTTATAGACCGTACATAAATTTCACAGCCCTCGAAGTGGAAATGATGGCTTTCACTAAATTAGTTCATATGGATGAGCAAAATAATTGGAATGTAGTTTGGTTTGAATGTGACTCAAATACTATTGTGCAAGCGGTGAGGATTTTAAACCCTCATCTCTTATGGAATCTCACTCAAAGTTGGATTTATTGCATGAACAAGCTGTCCACAATGAATTATATCATCACTCATGTTTTTCGAGAGGCTAATGCTCTAGAGGATTCCCTTTCCAACAAAGGAGTCATTGGGGAAGTCTGTATTCATTCTGATACTTTACCCCTAACCTTATACCTATTTAGCAAAAATATAGTTGTAAAATACCTTATTTTTGTTTTTTTCAACCTTGTTTTGTTGAATAAATAGAGCCACTACACTCACTTTTTTTCGAAAAAAGGTATATATAGTAATATTTAACTATAAAAACACATTTAACAATAATTTAATTATTTTGGTAAATTTTTATGTAGTGTATAAAGAAAAATACCGACAACGATTATGGATATTATATTTGAAAATTTATAAAAGATATCACATACCATCAAAAGACTAACATCCCCAAACATGTTATTTCTGAAGGTAATTACAATTTCATTAAAAACATTTGTTAATAATTTGTTTGTCTATATTTTCTCAGTACTACTAATATTTCCAGAAATCTACAAACTCAAAAAGAGAAGTAAATTTGTTTAGAGATGAGTGGGTAGAGTACATGGTGTCAGAATGTTTTCTAACAACAAATTTAGGTGATTATTTATTATATTTATGATCTAGTATGGGTTATGACCTTAAAAATATGTTTGGGATATAAAAAATTAGGATCATAATACTTATATATTAATTTTTACCTGTTTATGAAGGAGAATTATAATTAAGGGTTATGCTCTATGAATTTTGTTAGAGCTAGTAAAATGTATGAAGTTGTTCATACACATGAGAGATTGGAATTAGAGGCTACAAATGAGATAATGGTGATAAGTAAATGGGTCAAGGATCCTTTTACACACAGATATAAATATTTTTTTACCAACTACTAGGGAAGGTACTTCAATACTCATAGCCTCATCATTTGAATTTTGTGTCTTCAATATAAAAGTGCCATTTTAGTTTAAAATTCAAATCATATTTCCAAATTGGGAAAATGAGCTTCAATTATTTTCAAAATTTAGGACAATTATATATAATTAAATTGTGACATGTAGGAATTAATTTCACCTTAATCCAATACATGATGTTTCTAATATGACTTGAAGTGTGTGTTTTCAATATAAAAGTGTTATTTTAGTTTAAAACACATGTAACTAGAAAAAATTAAGAAAACAATCTCAATTTTTTTTCAAACTTTAGGAAAAAAATCCATAATTCATTTGTGATATGTAGGAATTGATCACACATCAATTTGACAAACGATGTAGCCGGTATGACTTGAGGTGTGTGTTTTCAATATAGAAGTTCCATTTAAGTTTAAAATGAAATTTACATTTCCAAAACTGATAAAACAAGCTTATATCATTTTCAAAATTTATAAAAAATTATCTATAATTCATTCACGATGTGTAGGAATTTACCGCATGTTAATATGATACACGGTGTGATCAGTATGACTTGAAATGTTTGTTTTTAGTTTAACATTGACATTTTAGTTCAAAACACACATGACATACTAAAATATAATAAAAAACATTCATATTGTTTTGATAATTTTTGAAAATGATCCATAAGTCATTTGTGACTTGTAGGAATCAAATTCATGTCAATCCGACACACGATGTGGCTGATATGTCTAGAAGTGCATGTTTTAAATATAGAAGTTCCATTTAAGTTTAAAATGCATGTCACATATCCAAAATTGAAGAAATGTGCTCAGATTTTTTTCAAACTTTAGTATAAAATTCCATAATTCATTTGTGATATATAGGAATCAACTTCACATCAATCAAACACACGATGTGATCGGCATGACTTGAAGAATGTGTTTTCAATATAAAAGTTTTATTTTAGTTTGAAGCATGTCACATAGACAAAACATAGAAAATGAGATCAAATTGTTTTCAAACATTATAAAAAAAATTATAATTTATTTTTTAAATGAAGGAATTTATTGTACATCAATATGACAGACGATGTGGCAAGTATAACTCAAAGTGCATATCTTAAATATAGAGGTTCCATTTTTATATAAAACATGCATCACATAGAAAAAACCAATAAAAAATATATATTATTTTCAAACATAAAGACAACAATCTATAAATCATTTTTTATGTATAGGAATTGAGAACACATTATTCCTACACATGATATGATCGGTATGACTCAAAGTGCATGTTTTATATTTAAAAGTGCCATTTTAGTTTAAAAATCTCATCACATAGACAACACCAATAAAATGAGATTTGAGTATTTTCAAAATTTAGTAAAATGATCCATAATTCATTTTTTATGTTTCAAAATTGACTACACATAAATATGACACATGATGTGGTTGGTATGACTTTAAGTTCATGTTTTCAATATAAAAGTTCCATTTTAGTTTAAAACACACATCGCATAACCAAAACCAAGAAAAAAAATATCATATTGTTTTCAAACTTTAGAAAAAAAATCCATAATTCATCTGTGACATATAGAAGTCGATTGAACATCAATTTGACACATGATGTTGCCGATATGACAGTAAGTACTTTTTTTTTCAATATAAAAGTGTCATTTTAGTTTGAAACATGAATCATTAGAAAAAAAGATAAAATAATCTCATATTGTTTTCAAAATTTAGTAAAATGTTCCATAATTTATTTGTGATATGTCAGAATTAACCACATTTTAATCTAACACATGATGTGGATAATATGAGTTGAAGTATGTGTTCTCAATATAAAAGTTTCATTTTAGTTTAAAACACGTATCACATAGCCAAAACCAATCTAACAAGTTTTGATTACTTTCAAAATTTAAGAAAATGATCCATAACTCATTTGGGACATATAGGAATCAAAATCATGTCAATACGATACACGATGTTTCCAGTATGACTCAAAGTACATATTTTCAATATAAAAGTATCATTTTACTGTAGAATGTGAACCACTATCCAAAAATGGGAAAACAAGCTTTGATTATTTTTAAAATTTTATATAAGGATCCATTATTAATTTTTGACATGTAGGAATTGACTGCATGTCAATCCAACACATGATGTATTTAGTATGACTTGAAGTGCATGTTTTAAATATAAAAGTTCCATTTTTGTTTAAAATGCACATCACATAGCCAAAACTAAGAAAATGAGCTTTGATTCTTTTCAAAATTTAGGAAACCAACCCAAAATTAATTTGTGATGTATATGAATAAATCACACATCAATTAGATACATGATGTGGTCCATATGAATCAAAGTGCATGGTTTCAATATAAAAGTTCCATTTTAGTTTAAAATGCGTATCACATAGCCAAAACTAAGAAAACGAGCTTGGATTATTTTCAAAATTTAAGAAAATGACCCATAATTCATTTTTTACATGTAATAATTGACCGTAAATCAATCCGATGCATGATTAACTAATAAAATCATTAATATATATACAGTAATTAATAATACAATTTTTAATATATGGATTATATAACATTTAAATTATATATATATATATATATATTTAATTAATATTACTAAAATAAACATTGGTTGTATTACTGGGACAAGATTTTCTATGGAGGTTTATCTTTAGAGAAATCCTATTATAAGAGTTATGATTTTGTATATTGGTTGTAATTTTGTTTGATTAAGTGTAAATATCACATCAATATAAATATTTTGTATGTAAATTTTAAATTGAAATGATAGTTCATTATTATATTTGTATTTCAGTATGATTTTTTTGTATATTTGTATTTCAATTTATTTGGATTCTAATTGGGTTTCCTATTATAGAGCTACTACAGGGTAGCCACATCTTTGCAACATCTACATGGCCTTTATTTGAGCTACTAAAAGTACTGATAAAGGTTACCATTATCAGCATTAAAAAAAAATCAATAAAGGAACCCTTTATCAGTTCTAGGAAAAGAACCGATAAAGGCCCCCTCTATCAACACTAAAATAAAGAATCGATGAATGAAACCTGTATCAGTGCTTTATTTTAGCACTGATAATGGGTGACTTTATGAGCACTTTCTTTTAGCAATGATAAAGGGATACTTTATCAGTTCTTTTCCCAGTTCTGATAATGGGTGAATGCTTTTAACATTTCTTATATTATCAACACTTTTTTTCATTTAAAAATCTATTTTATATCACTGTTAAAGGTCTTATATATAGTAGTTAAGATTCCTTTCAAATCAAACATATGTCAAGACATTGATCATTCAACTAGGTAGGTTCTTCCAAAGTAGGGTTCCCATGTATTATCTTATGAAAGGAATAATAGAAATGACTAAACATAAGAGACAGGTAACTAAATATCACTGTGGGATTTGGGTTATACTTATCTGGGAAACCCTAAGAGTTATAAAACCATAGGAATGATGTTGAGTTTATCTATGTGATGGATTGGACAAAGAGGTGTTAGTTAATCATTTAAGACCCATATATAATATGATTGGGATGATTACCCACCTAAATAACTAAGGGGGAGAGGAATTCCAAATGAAACTCATTGCTTAGTAAAATATGGATCTTGGAACACTAATGGATATGTTGTGTTTAAAATGGGTCATCATTTTAGTGAGATAATATTTAATAAAATTCCTTATTAAATGAATATAAGACATCCTACTCATCTGATAAAAGACTCTGTTGTAGATAATGAAATCATCATCATCATTGATCTTGACCTTGAGATCTATCTTGAATAAGGAAAAAATTAATGGTATTAATTTCCTAGACTGGAATCAAAACTTAATAATTATTCTTAAATAAGTAGTGGAATTCCATTTGTTAGAGAAACCCCTTCACAAGAAACCAACTAGTGAAGCTATTTAACAAATGGATATATATACTTATGACAAGAATATAAAGGATTCACTAGAAGTTTATAATCTCATAATTGTGAACGTAGAAAAAAAGTATCAATTTCATATGAGAACATTATAACACCTTGAAATTTTAGTATCAATTTCCTTTCAAATAATTACTATGTTCAATATCTTGTTTCATATGCAACTCGAAACCAAAAATGAAACACAAAATATACTATTAAGATAAATATAACCATTGTATAATATACATTGAATAAGAGGGTATAAATAGAGGAAATATCATGATGATATATATATAAACACAAATAAATTCCATTTTTAATAATAATTCATTGATAAAATTTAATTAATGTAGCTAAATAACTAATGAAATCATTTTATGCATATAAATATATTTTACTAAAAATTTCCTTTTTATATGCTATTAATTTTATTATATTATGGTTAAATAATTATTTTAATTAAATTTATTGATAATATATAACAAAAAAAGTTAACATTCATCCAATAGTTAGTACTATACAAGTAATAAATTCATTTTATGCTTAAAAGATATATTTTTTCTAAAATTATTTTTATGTGTTATTCACGTTTACATTAAAATTAACTTTTATCAATTTTATAAATTGAATCAACTAAAATGATCTGCATATTTTTAGTCATCATTTTTAAATTATTTAATAATTTCAATTTAATTTTTAGGCATAAAAATAAGTTATTAAGAATAAATTTAATTATCACGATAATGATAAAACAGTTGTTTTTGAAATAATTGTTTTAAAAAATGTTCTGTAATTTTTATCTAAATAAATTAAATTAATATATTTGAAATAATTACTTTTACATGATGTTTAAACATATAAATAAATATATTATCACTCATTTAATTATTAATTTATAGGAAATAAGAACAAGAATAATTAATATCTTAAAAAGTCATTTTCATATAAAAACAATTTTCATTATATTTTATGCTTCCATTTAAAAGTTAAATTCCTAAATTTTATAATTTTAATTTGTAATAATGGAATTTCTTGTTGTATTCATCATACCAATATTATCTTAGGATGAATTTTTATTATTTTTATGAAAAAATTATTTTTAGCTGAATAATATAAAATATAGGTTTTTACAAATACTGTGACTTTTATGACATAGTTAGGATATAAAAATGAATTAAAAAATTATATAAAATTTTTATTGACCAAATATTACTTTTATAATTAAAATTATACAGTAAAAAATATCAATTTTAATTTAGAAAACTATATTTGACATTTTATAACTTAAGTTATATCTTTCTCTAAAATCACTTTTAATGCGTTATACATTTATTATTTTATAATTATTTTTTATAACTTTTAGAAATTGTATATAATAAAATAGATTTCTTATTAGGAATCATAATATACAAATAATTTAATAAGGTTTATTTTATTTTTAGGAATTAAAAAATAAATTACTTAGGTAAAAATTAGTTACCACCATAAAAGTCAAAATGCTAAAAGGGTTAAATTTAAGGGGTAAAATACATAAAAAATGTTATAAAAATGTCTCTAAATTAGTGTTTGAGGATTTATTTACCATAAATAATATTCTATACATTATTTTACACTCTTGGATCTACTTTCCGTGAATAATTCACCTCTTATTACAATAATACCACTCCTCTCACTTATATTAGGAGCCCTTCACCACCCAAATTTTCCTCACACCACAAGCCTTATAGCTCAAATAAACTCTAAAAAAATACCTCTAAAACACTATTATACATTTCTTATAGGTTCCCCTATCATCAAAATACCAACCTTCAAAGGTTTAATCTTATTTTTGAAGGATTTTTTCCAAGGAGTAAGGAAGTTAATGCACTTCTGTGGAAGTCGAGAGTTAATGAAGGGGGTTTCCATCTCAATTCCCCTTTATTGAGGCATTTTTTCATATTATAAAAATTATATTATTTTATATAGTGTAACTACTACCCCATTTTCTCATATTATTATTATTAAAGTTTTCTTCATGGGATTTACTAGTCGTTTCATGAGTCCCTCTTTTATATTATTTTGATTCAATTTTTACCAAATTCATAAGGGTTTTGATATCACTTTTCATTATTTGATACATATACCAAATTCAAAAAAATTTTATATTATTTTATGTATATACTTCCCTATGGATGTTTTTATCACACCTTTCATGAAATTCAATGGATTTATGAATTCAACACAATTTATCTTTTTCGAGGGTCTTTGAATTCAAGTGTTACTAAAGTCGTAAGTGTTTTTTATAACTTAAATATCCTTTATTTGAGTTATAATGTTTCTCATTAAACTTATTTCTTATATTTTTGGTTTCTTGTTCCCTAATATTTTATTATATGATACTTTATCTTTATCTCTGGGGAAAATAAAAATTTTTATTCCAAGCTTCTTCCATGATGAATTTCTTTCTCATAAAAGTATAACACTGTTAATTTTTTTCCCATCCTCTCCAATAAAATCTTTCTCTTATATGACCATGTTATTTCTTCCCACATATATTCTTCTTTAATAATTTTAAATCCAAATATGTATTTTTAGGTGATCTTTATAATTCTATTCACATCTTTTCAAAAGGAAGCTTTATAACTCTTTTAAATGAGGTGGATTTAAATAAAGTTATTTTAAAATACTCAAGTGATTTTTATTTTCACAACCCATATTTAATCTGTAAAATATTTATGTCTATTTCAGGGATACATTATTGGGATTTATTTATTTTTTTCTTTTAAAAATGTTTTCTTGTTACATTCTTGGAAATGATTTTTGAAAGTGTCTTGTAACTTTACCTATTTAAAACAATGTCAAAAATGATTTCTTAAATACCATTTTCATGGATTCACTTAAATTTTCCACTTTATATTCAATATATAGAAATCATATATAGATATTATTTGTGAAATAAACTTATAAAAACCTTTATGAAATATTTCTTTTGGGTGACTGAATTTTTAGCATCAATCGATCTAATTATTAAAGTCATTTTATGTTAGGCCATTTAAAAATATTATGAAACCCATTTTATTTCTATGGGTTCCTTATAATATAATAAAATATTGATTTCATATGAAATACATATTTATGGATTATTATTATGTAATGTTTTTGGTTATATATTTTCCTCAAATGAATTGGTTAATGTTTTTTGTCTCATGAGATAATAATTTGATTTGTGTGAATTTTTATTTTTTCATAACCTTATGCATGAACATGTTGCTTTATTCAAAACCTGAGTCATGTGAATATTGTTTTTTTCATAAACTATTGTATGGTCATGTTTCTTTGTTCACATCATAAGTTGTGGGCATGTTGTTTTTATTAAATACCTGATTTATGTGCTTGTTAATTTATTCACATCCTAAGTTGTGGGTATGTTGTTTTGTTAACAATTGGATGCATGGAAATTTTCATTTATTCACAATATGATGTGAGAGAATAATTAGATTTTATCACAATGTTATAATTTATTATGCTTATGATTATTCTATATTTCTATGATATATTCTTATATTTGGATCCATAGATTATGTTTGTTGTCTTATGTTTCCACTCTTATTCCATGGTATATGTTTGATCAGTAGAGATTACATATCCATCTACTATGCTGTGTGGGAAGATATTATTATTCCATGTCCCTTTTCTATCAGATATTTATCACATGTTCATGTTTTCTCTTATGCTTATTCTCTAACCCTTTATGACCCATTGATATATTTTCCCTTACTGAGTGTTTAAACTCACCCCTTTCTTATATTTTTAATTCCAAAGGTTATTAAGATAAGTATAACCTAAATATGTATATAATGGGATATATTATGGTGTAATTATGGATAAATGTTCATAATATTTTTTTATGTAATTAATCTCTAAAGACACTAAATCTTTGGGTTTTGTGATCGTGTGATTATTATGATATGTAATGTTTAAATTATTTAAATATATATAAGTTCATCATTATTTATGTCACTTGGTATCAAAGATAAAGATTAAATTATATGTTTTTAGAATTATATCTAGGAGTATAGGTCTAAGGGTGACATAATTTGTTTGAAAGTAGGTTTGAGTTATTTTTAGAGGTTAGTTTAGTTATTTTTAAGGATTAATATTATAGAAAATTAGTGAAAATCCTATATATAAGCTTAAATATAGGAAAATATCCTATTTTTTTTGTAATTTTTAGAGCGTGTGGCCTCCTAGAAATAACATACCTTCCTAGATACAAAAAATTGGATGCATCCTTTGACACAGATGCACCTAGGTGTAATAACCCCAAAAAAGGATGGCTGAGTATTAACTCAATCTTTACTCAATGCATAACAAAGAGGCGTAACTGCACACCTGGTTTAACACTCTTGGGGGATATGATTTAGTTAATTAACATACTATTATGAACCATTATGAATGATTTAAATAGAATTTGAGAATATAATATATAAATAGTCAGGTTAGAGAACCTAATAGGAATATGAACATGAAAAACTTAGGTTAAACCAAAGGATTTATAGGTTGATCTAATTATATCATAGTTGAACTGGAAGTATCATAGGTTGAAATATAGGTGTAACAGGAGAAACCATATTTGGATTGAGTTTTCATATTCATATGATAATTTAATATTAATTTATTAGATATTATCATAACCATTTTGATTTTAATATTTGATTGGAAATAGGATCATGAAAATGAAGCTATGAAAGTTATGTTCCTAGAAAATCCTATAAAAAACTATGGAAGAATATTTGGTATGAATTTTTGAGATAAAGGAATATCTCAATGCATGCCTATTATGTAGGAAATTATAAGTCTCCTAGTATCTAATATTGTGTGGTTGTTATCTCAGTAGAAAATATATCCTAATTTTTTATGGATCCCTTATCTTCTTTAATTAGTTAACAATAACTAAAATCACAATAAAAAATTTATTTAAGGTGGGAGAATTTAACACCTTGATATTTTAGTATTAATCCCCCTTTTAAATAAATACTTTGTTGAATAGATTGTTTCACACACAACTTCGAAGCAAAATGAAACAAGACACATTTTATTAAGATAAATATAACCATTGCAAAGTTTTCATTGAGTTTGAAAGTAGAAATTAAGGTTAAAACATTTTGAAATATATTTAGAAATAATAATATTTTTTATTTTTAATACTAATGCATTGATAAAATTAAATTAGTGTTCCTAAATATCTAATGAAATCATTTTATGAAAAAAAATATTTTACTAATAATTTCCAATTTATGCACTATGAATTTTATTATATTATAGTTAAAAAATTATTTTAATGAAATTTATTGATAATATTTAAAATAAAATAAGTTAAAATCCATTATTATTAGGAAGGTAATAGATTAATTTAATTCTTATAAGATATATTTTTATTAAAATTATTTTTATGCATTATGCGCGCTTATGTTAAGATTAATTTTTATCACTTTTAGAAATTTAATTAGATAAAATTACTTCCATATTTATAATCATTATTTTCAAATTATGTAATAAGGTAAATTTAATTTTTAGTAATAAAAATAAGTTATAAATATTAAAGTTAATTACCATGATAATGCCAAAAGGGTTATTTTGATTTTTTTTCATAAATGTTATGTAATTTTTATCTAAATAAATTAAATATATCTATTATAAATAATGAAGATATTGTGTTTTTTAAAAATATAAAAAATATATTAGCACTAATTTAATTAGTAATTTATCAAAAATAAGAACAAGAATAATTAATATTTAAAAAATCATTTTCTTATAAAAGTAGTTTTCATTATATTTTCTACTCTCATTTAAAGTTAAATTCCTAAATTTTAGAATTGGAATTTAAAAAAATTAACTCCATATTTGGATTTAGTATAAAAATATTATCTTTTATGAATTTTTTGGGATTTCTATAATAAACTATTTTTAGATGAATAATATAAAATACCAGTTTTTACAAATACCATGACTTTTATGACATCATTAGGACATAAGCATGACTTAAAAATTTATGAAAATTGTTCCATGACCAAATATTTAAGTTATAAGTAAAATTATACATTTTAAAATAATAATTTTAATTTAAAAAACTGTATTTTAAATTTTAGAACTTAAGTTATATTTTTCTCTGATTTTTTAATTCATTATACATTTATTATTTTAAAATATTTTTTTTTTACTTTTTGAAATTTTATCTAATAAAATGGATTTAATATTTAGAATTATGATCTAAAAATTATTTAATTATATCCATTTTATTTTTAGGCATAAAAAATAAATCACCTAGGTAAAAATTAGTTATCACGATAAAAGTCAAAATGGTAAAAGGTTTAAATATAAAGGGTAAATGACCTAAAACACGTTAAAAACATGTATCTAAATGATTGTTTGGGGATTTATCGACCTTAACTCATCCCTTATCCATTATTTTCCACTCTTGGATACATTTACATGAATAATGAACCTTTTATTATAAAAATTCCACTCCCCACACTTATAATATGAGCCATTCCCCACTCTACTTTTCTTCATACCAAAATCCATCTAGATCAACCAAAATCTATAAAAATACCTCTCTAACACTCCTATACATATTTTATAGGTCTCTATATCATCAAAAGGCCACCCTTTAAAGGATTAATCTAATTTTAAAAGGTGTTATTCCAAGGAGTAAGGATGTCAAAGCACTTTCTTAGAAGTTGAGAGTTAATGTAAGGGTTTTTCATATCAATTACCATTCATTGAAGCATGTTTTCATACCATGAACCTAATATAAATCTATATGGTGAAATTACTACCCCATTTAATTATATTATTTTTAATATTTATTTCATCATATTTACCAGTATTTTCATGAATCCCTCCTTTATATTCTTTTGACTCAATTGTTACGAAATTTGTAAGGGGTTCTCATCTTACTTTTATTTATTTGAGTCATATATAATATTGAATATTTATTTTATTTTCTGTGGTGTATATAATTATCTATATATATATTTATTACACCTTTCATAAAATTTAATGGATTTACAAATCCATCACAAGTTCTATTTTTCAAGGGTCCTTCTATTCAAGTACTACTAAAGTCATTAGGTATTTTTTTAACTCAAATATCCTTTATTTGAGTTATAATGTTTCTTCTTGAACTTATTTTTTATATGTTTTATTTTTTCTACCCTAAAATTTTATTATATGATACCTTATTATTCACTATGGGGAAATTAAATTTCAATTCCAAGCTTCTTCCTTCACGAATTTATTTCTTATAAAATTATAACTCTGTTAAGAATAATTATTATCCTCTCTAATAAGCTCTTTCTATTAAATTTATATGTTCTTTATTCCCACTAATTTTCTCATTTTATAATTTCAAATCTAGATATCTATTATTTCTATCAATCTTCATAATTCTCTTTACATATTTTCAAAAAGAAACTTTATTACTATTCTAAATTATATGGGTTTCAATAAAGGCATTTTAAAATACTAAAATAATTTTTATTTTTAAAATTAAATATTTTATATTCTAATATAAATTTCCTCTAGAAAATATTTTCCCCTTTTCAAGGATCCATTATTTTTATTTCTTTTAATGTTTTATTTTTTGAAAGTATTGAATTCTACCTTATTGAAAATGATGTTTTAAAGTGGCTCATAATTTATCCTCTTTACAAAAATGTAAGAAATGGTTTTTAAAATTCCTTATTCATTATTTTTTTACATTTTAATTTTTATATCCAAGATACCTATCTTCTATGGAGTTATGTTTTATGAAATCACCCTATAAAATTCCTTTATAAAAACCTTCTTTTGGATGATTGAATTTTTGGTACTGACTAATCTAATTCTTGAAGTTGTTTTTTGTGATTTTATTTGGAAATGTTACAAAACCCATTTTATTTTTGTGGTTCCCTTATGATATAACTAATGATTGATTTGACGTGGAATACAAATGTATGTATAATTTTTATGTGATGTCTGGGGTCTTGTATTTAACTCTAATACATTGGTTAATGTTTCATATCTCATAAGATAATAATGTGATGCATGTATATTTTATTTGTTCATAACCTAATGTGTGTACATGGTTTTTTGTTCACAACTCGATTCATGGGAATGCTATTTTGTTCACAAACTAATGTATGGTTATGTTTCTTTGTTCACAACCTGATTCATGGGTATTTAGTTTTGTTCACAACCTAATGCATGGGAATGTTTCTTTATTCACAACCCAAGTTATGCATATGTTTTTTTATTCACAATCTAATGCATGAACATTTTTCTTTGTTCAAAACATAATGCATGGGAATCATTGGGGTTTCTCACAGTGTTATGATTTCCTATGCTTATTATTATGCCATATTTCTATGTTATATTCTTATTCTATGCCCCATTGATCATGTTTATTGTATTATGTTTCCACAATCTTATTCCATGTTATATGTTTGATCATTTGAGATTACATGTCCTTATATTATTCCTTGTGAAAAACTATTATTATTCCATATCCCTTTTTATCAGATATTTCTTCCATGTTCATGTTTTCTCTTATTCTTATACTATAACCCTTTATGACTAGTTGATACATTTTCCCCTTACTATGCTTTTGATCACACCCCATTCTTATGCTTTTCATTACCCATGTTATTAATATGATAATAACCTAGAATATGTTTATAAGGGGATCTAGTATGGTGAAATTAAGGAGAAATATTGAAAATAATATTTTTTATAGATAATATCTAAATACACTAAACCTTTGGGTTATGATATTATGAGATTATTGTGAAATATAATGTTTAAATTACTTAAATATAAGTAATTTTAGCTTAATACATCTCAATTGGTATCAAATCTAGTGATTAAAGAATTTTTTTAGCACCAGATCTGGGAGTGCAGGTTTGGGATGCTTTAAACATAGATGCAATTGAGATGATAGATAACCTAATAAGAATCTATTCGTAACAAGAAAAACATGAGAGGTATGGGGTGTAAAAGGTTCTATTTTGGTGAAAAATTAAGAAAGGAACATCATTATATACACATGTACTCAATATTATTTGGTATATTAATGACTTTGGGAGACTGGGTTTAACTTTTAGACTTTACCTGTCCATGAATTTCATTCTACATTCATTGTCAGAAAGGTTCCAAAAGTTCATTGTGAAATATAATATGAATGAGTTCAAACAAAGTTTACTTGATCTCTTTAATATGTTGAGGATTAATAAATAGGACATGGATGGTCTATGATCAAGTACTATAATAATGATGAAGAAGGATATGGGTAAAATTTTTGTCCAAAAAGATAACAAGAGAGGTCATGGAGAGTCTGCAAAGACAATTAAACCAAATAAAAGGAATGAAGGGAAGTGATTTGATTATGGAAAGCCTATACATTGTAGAATTAAATCTATATAATACTTTAAGGGTTTTAAGAAACCCCTTAGAGAGTCCACCATGAGTATTAATGCTATAAAATTCAATTATTTTATTTTGAAGGGTATTCGATACCAACTGTATGTTTCAAAAGTGTTGTAAATATACATTATTTTACAAGTTATGAAATAATTTATAATGTAAAATTGAATTTTCTTTCAAGTAATTAAGCAATGAGTTTCTACATTGATGAATTAGATAAGGAAAGTACTTCAGTCTTGGATGAATTTGAAAAAAAGATGTGCATTTTGGTTCTAATTTTGTTTTCTCTTGAGATATGTTTTTTAAATAATGATTATTTAATAAATAGGATTAATGTTTTCATACACATGATTTATAATTTATCCAACTCTATAACAAGTTTTGAAAAAAAAGAAAGGATTATAGTAATTTTATCTAGGATTAAGTGTTTATCCAAGAATATGACGTAATATGCTTCCACCATTAATAGTTTCATATTTAATAAATCCTTATCTTAAATAATATTAGAAATACATATAATATCATATATTATATTAATGATACAATTTATTTTTTGTGTATTAAAGGAGATAAGTGTTATTTCCTAAACACAAAGTAAATTGTGATTCTTAGCATGATATTCTCAAAAGAATATTGTTTATAAGTAGCTGGTGATAGTATGTTTGGAATTAGAAAAGTTCAAAGTTAAAAAGTGAAAGGTTATTCTAGTCATAATTAAAATTTAATATCACTTAATATCATAAAATAGTTTAGGGTATATTTTTAAATAAACATGTAAAGATTTATATTTATTTATCATAATGAATTGAAATTCACTTTATATCCTAAATGATTTTAAGATGTATTGATAAAGATATAATCTAAAGAGTTACATTTGTTATCAATAATATCTAGAGAAAACTTTTTTTGGAAATGTTCCTCAAATGATGATGATAACCGACTTAGAAATATAATAATAAGACAACATAAGTTATTAACATCGCAACCTTTAATGTTGTGAAATTAAAAAGTTTAAATACTATGTTCAAGGATTTGAACATTATGAATATGATTCCTAAATCTCACCATTATTGAAACTTCATTATATAAATATATTACCCCCTAAAGAGTTTATATAGAAGTTTTTTTAGATTTTCACATAGTGATGTAGTAGGAAATAAATAGATATGTAATTAGTTTAACAAAAACCCTTGAAAATACAATAAATTTAAGGCTGATATGACAGTCTATCATATATGATATAATTAGAAATGTGTTTATGTATTATTTTGTTAAAATTTTAAAAGATTTTAAGATTATAAAATGTATAATGTTATACAAAAGGTGATATACACTTTCATTATTTCATGTTGGACACACACACACACACACACACACACATATATCACAAAGTGAAATTATAATTGACCTCTCAAAGTAAAACTTTGAGTTATCCCTAACTGATGTTTGTTATTGAGGTTATGAAAAAATGTTAAGGTTATTGTGAGTAATAATCTTGTATCAGGATACATAATATGATCATGAGGCAAAAAATGAGTTTTTTTCACTGGACGACCAGTGAGGTATATCACAGAGTTTCATACACCATGTATTTGGTATACTAGGTGTAACAACCCCATATTTTTCTATTCATTTTCTCTAAATTAATATTATGTTAATATATTATTCTACATGAAACATTGAACAAAAACATACCCATGATATATTAATTTTTTTACTGTAATAATATAGCTGTTAAATTAGCAAGTATAAAAGGAAGTAACCTTATTATAAAATATCTGAACAAAAGCATAGAAATGAAATTGGGTTGAAGAAGTATCCCTTTTGAAGCTCATTTATTAAAAATTGGAAAGGATTTAGCTTTACTAGGGTTTTATATAGTTTAATACTAATCTGAACTCAAAAAATTACGATTTTATCCAAATTGTATATGAGAGAAATTCATGCACATGGAAATTTCCATGAGATTTATGCTAGAAAAATCACTACCCTCAACTACTACAGGAGCATATCTTATTCTTAGATCTTACGTAGAGATCTTGAGAGTATATGTAACTAGAAATTAGGATGATATAATCTAGATCTTATTAATGTAATAAGTTATTTATCACATGTACTTTACACATTTCACATTTTGACTTTTAAAGGAAAAAAGAAAGTTTATTTTTTTCTATAAAAATAGTTTTTCATTATATTTCATATTTGAAAAATAAATTTATAAATTATAGAATATTAATTAGATAAAAATAATTTAATTTTTAGATTTATAATTTCAAAATTATCTTAGCATGATATTTTGGGTTTTTTTGAAATAATTGATTTTTAGGTGAATAATGAAATGCACAGTTTTTACCAAAATTTTAAATTTTATGACTTTATCAATATTTGAGAAAGACCTAGAAGCCTATAAAAATTGTTAATTGATTAATTATTTATTTAAGGACTTAAAATATTTATTTTAAAATATTATTTTGGACTTAGAAAACCTATGTTCAACATTTTAGAACATAATTAACTTTTCGTTCTAATTTAAAAACTATATTAAGTATTTTATTTTAATTAAAAAATTTAATGAAAATATTTATTTATTGATTGATTTGGAATCCAAATAAATCTTATTTGTTTTATAATAAACCAATTTATTTCATGAAAGCCACTTACATTTATAAGGTTATACCACACATCGATTTTAAGCTTAAAAATATACTTGTCTAAAAATGGTTTTTATGCGCTAATATTAAAATTAATTTCTATAAAATTTAGAAATTTTATTAAATAAAATTATTTTAATATTTTATATAAATTTTTTCATATTATTTAACAATTTAAATTTCATTTATAGATACAAAATTATGATTACTGGGATTAAAGATAATTTCCACGATAATGATAAAAATATCATTTTCACATAATTGTTTTATTAAAATTGTGTATTTTTTCTATTAAGATAAATAAATACCTTATCAAAAATAAATTTAATATAATTTTTAAACGTATATATAAATATATTACCACTCATTAAATTGGTAATCAATACTGAATGATATTAAGAAAACTTAATGATGAAAACAACATTTTTTCTACAAAACAATTTTTCTATATTTTAAATGTTTTAATTTAAAAGTTAAATTTATCTTATTTATAAATTTAATTATATTATATGAGTTTTAGATTCAGTTTCAACACAACCAAATTTTTTAATAGGGATTATATTATATTTTTAATAAAATATAAACTACTAGGGTAAAAACTAGTTACCAAGGTAAAAACCAAAATGGTAAAATGTAAAAATCAAGAGGTAAAAGGATTGAAACATGTTTAAAATATGTGATAAAATTTGTGTTTAAGGATTTATAAACCTTATATCACCCAAAAATCCATTATTTATCACTTTTTTAACCATTTAACCTTGAATAATTTCATTCCATTATTGAAAAATAGCAGGTGTTCACAAATATTTTTCTTCACTTATAAAAGGGGACACATCCACCCATTAATAACTCACACATTACTTCAAATTTATTATTTAAAATATTATATTTTAATTATTATTTATATCTATATCATTTTCATAATCCTTTCATCTCAATTAGTTATCCTAATCCTTTCATTTCCAAGGGTACGTTTAAGATAAAGTTCAAGGTCCCAAAGTTAGTATTACTTAATCCTCATATTTTATTCTTATTATTTAACTTCCAAAAATATTATTGCCATAGTTTTATAATGAATTCAATATCATTTTTATACATAAGTGTTATTATATTAATGAATAAACCTTATTTATTTCCTTTCGATCCACTTATAAAAACAAAATAATGTCGATCGTGCGTTGTGTGGACTACCGTCTCCATGGAGCTACATATTTGGTATTTCACTATCACCTATCTTCACTAGTTATAAGGATTAATTTAAAAATAAAATCGAAATATATAATATAATTATGAATATGAAGATAAAAATTATAATCTAACTTCATTTCACCTTATTTATTGAGAAACGAAAATGATAACCGTGCGTTGTGCGGACTACTATCTCCACAAAGTAACTTATCTATTTTTTCATATAGTTTCTTTATCATTTATTAAATTCTCTTAAAATATGATTATAAAACTTTGAAATATATTAATACTAATAATATTATTATATAATAATTAGATTATTTCCAAATGAAACCACTTTTATAATCATAACCATTCATTAATTATGGTATGCTCATGTTTGATATTACACACCATTATTTCTTCAATATGGTGTATTCACTTCCATATTTCTTTAAATTATGAATTATCATTCATTTAATGATATTTTAATGTCTAATTCATGATCTTCCCCTCAATTAACTTTGATTCTTACTTTACCCATACCATGATGATTTTGTCACCCATCTCATTTTCAAATATAGATTCCTTTTAAAGATAACCCATCTTGGGAATTTTCATACTTTTATCTTTAAAAACACTATAATTATATTCTAATTTGGTAATTATTTGGGTGTTACTTGTATTATACCTATTTTATTTCCCCACTTTTCTCATTATTTACCCATTGTAAGGAAACTGACCTTACCTTTTATTTTTTGGCGGGACCCTAACTTTTTCCATATCCATAGTCATTGGATGATTTTAAATATTTCTTTATCTATGGATAAATAATTGATTATGGTTATTTTATAATAATTGGAATTATTTATAATATTTGAATAAATTATAATATTTTTATATGGGTTATTTTCATTAAAGTCTAAGAATCATTTATTTTTAATATTTTTTTTGTGTAAACACATATTTTAACCACCTTTTTCATTTTATATGAAACTTTCACCGTATGTTTTTATAGTTTCTAAAAGAAATTATTTTTCTCCTAATTAAATACAATATTTATTTTAAGTTTATTTTAAAATACTAAGTATATTTATTATTTCCAAGGTGATTTTTATAAAAATTCAAAAATTGTTTTTATCTAAATCATAGTCTTTTGACATATATTATGCTTGATTTAGGACTACCAACAAAATTTAATATACAACTACTTTCTCCGTATGGCTTATGTAATGTTATTTTCTATTAAATAAATTATCCATCACCATGTTTATCGTTTCTTACTATCCATTGTGAATAAGAATAACATTACTGCTAATTCCTTTCCTTTTTCAATGAACTATTTTAAACTCTTTTGATTGATGGGTGTTCACCTAAAGCCATGCATTGATTAATTGGGGAAAATATTGACTTGTCCATATAACCTTATTCAATATGGTCTAAATAATATATTCTTTATCTTGATTGAATGGTATTTACCTATAAAATTATTTGATGTAATTGAATACTAATTTATTTTCTATAGGTTTATCATATTATTATTATTTATGGATTTATGAACGATTCCTTATGTGAATACATTTTAAAAAGGATATTAAGTTCATTTTCTTCCTAAGTTTATTTATGATATGATGATGTTTTATTTTATGCAGCACACATATGTATGGATGATGATAGGTGGGGTCCTATATCAACCTATAATGAACTGGTTAATGTTTTATATATCATGAGATAATGTAGTGTGATCCTTTTTGGATATTCTCACAAACTAAAGGAAAAACTTCTTGGATATACTCAAAAAATAAAGGGTGGGCCTTCTTGTATATGGTCATAAACTAAATCATGTACCTTCTTGTATATTCTCACAATATAATGATACCATATTCTTATATTTATATCATAGTCTTAAGCTCATTCTTGTTACAATGTTTTGATCTCATGGATCATGTTTATTGAATCATGTTTCCACACACTCCTAATTCATTTATTATGTTATGCCATTTCATATTCCATGAATCATGTTTTATGATCTAAGATTTTTTGGTCATGATTTTTCTTATATATCTTGATTATACCAACATGGTCATATTATGCTCACTTATGATATTTGATTGTTATCAAATATGTTTTCCATTACTAAGCATATGAACTCACTCCTTTATTATGTTTCCATTTTCACAGGTGTTTTGTTTGGAAATAGGGATGAACTTGTTTGTTTAAGGTTCAAACTTTCCAATCAGTTTCTAATGAGTTTATTCATATAACCGGAAACACCCAATGATTCTATATCCATTTGGACCTACTTTCCAAAGGTATGTGCTCATTAGTTGTGGACCGATGAGGCTTAAGAATTTTCATTAGTCGAGAGGATGGGAGGTCAGGCTCATCACACCTTTTTGGGGGGAATTATTGCCTACTTCAGGACTCTCTTATAGATTTAAGTTATGTTCACGAATCCTTATTAATTCACCAAGCATTAAAATGAGTTTTCCTCAAGATTTGGCAATCGATGATTGATATTTATGGAATTTAGATAATATTTTATATGTATTTGAGGTTCTTCATCGATGGAGAATCATCCATATATATTAGATATTATTAGTCAATGGTATCCTTCAATACATTATATAGAAATATCTTGGTCATTATGATGACCATATTGGTTTTAAAGCCACTCAGTGGGGCACTTGAAGTTTATTGTCATTCAGAAAGACAAGGATTATTTCAGAGTTGGAATTGTACCCGCAGATGGGATACCTATGTATCCTCATTAAAAAGGAATCAGAACCCGCGTAGTTTGATAAGAAGAATATAATTTAACGTCATATGGGACAGAAAAAAATTAATGAATGATGGGCTTGAACCTTAGAAAGGCTTCCTACGCACTCTAATTTTAAGGTAGAGATCAAAGTTCACGTAGTTCGGGTGAATAAATGTGGGGCTTATGCATGGTTAACATCCCAAAAAAAGATGTCGTGATTACTTTTACACTTTAAGCTCACATGAGTCTTGCTCAGTGTGAGAAACAAGAGGTATTAGTAAACCTGACGATTGTGCCACAAAAGATGTAGTCACAAGAAATGATGTGGGGATTATGTATGTATGACTGCCCAAGTAGATGAAGACCAGGACTTACTTCAGGAAAGAATCCCAGAAGTAGAGTCCATAAACGTATTTGTACTTTATGGAGATTTGGAGTTTTAACCCGGGGTTTACTCCTAAGGAGGATGCCCAAATTAAAGGGGACTTATAACTTGGGGATTACTCCTGAGAAGGACGCCCAAATTAAAGGAATTATGATTGGGGATTATTCCTGAGAAGGAGGCCTAATTTTAAAGGAAATTATGATTGGGGCTTACTCCTGAGAAGGAGGCCTAGGTTAAGGGGACTTGGGGCTTACTCCTGAGGAGGATTCCCTAATTAAAGAAATTATTATTGGGGCTTATTCCTGAGAAGGTGGCCCTTACTAAGGGAACTTGGGGCTTACTCCTGAGGAGGATGTCCTAAATCAAAATATATTCTCATCTTAAAGGATGAGGTTACATGGAGGAAACCTCTAACCATGGTGACATAAAGCTAGTAATTCACGAGGTTTTTGGAGAGGTTCTCAGAGAATTCATTTAAGATAAGGAAGCGAACAAAGGAACCATGCCATAAATGGATTTGAAAAGGGGTTTGTGGGATAATATCTTGAAGAGGAGAGGTGAACGGGAGAGAGGCACACAAATGAATTTGGTGCGAAAGTCTTGGCCACGCAAGTGTACTTGCGTGACATGAGTTCACCTGGGCAATGAAGAATATGTTGGTTAATACTTAGGTGAGACTTAACTCAAGACTTTAGTATTATCCTAAGATGTTTCCAAAAGGGCGGCACACAAGTTTCATTGAAAGGGTAGGGCGGCGCAAAAGTGTTTACTTTTTTAAGGAGTTCTGGATACTTAGGCATGCAATTTTTGATGAATTCTAAACACTTAGGCCTTATCCTACTCCTTCAAGTCTTCCATTATAGGTAAAAAGTTACCTTAGAAGCTTTCTGAAGAGTTTAGTTGAAGACTTGGGAGACCAGAGCTTGAATTTGACTTTTGGAAAATTCGTCCCTAAAATGGGGGCCCACATGGGCTATTTATAGGCCACCTTGAACATTGGGAGAAAAATCAAATTGGGCGCGCAAGTGAGCTTCTGAACCCATAGGTGGCGTACAAGTGACTTACACGCCGCGCAAGTAACTTGTGCTCCTCACTCCAAATGGGATCCTAGTCCATGCCTTCGTCTATTTTTTTGATGTTCTTCAAAGGGTGACCCTATTTGTGCTTAAGGTATTCCCCTTTTTCATTTGTTGGACTCTGTGATGGAAAGGAGCATAAAAAAAGTCCCCCCTCAGAGTTGGATCCTAAAAGGAAAGAGGTTTTAGCTCTAAGGTAAAGCCAAAGAAATTGAGGGTCTGTGGAGCGCAAGTTCAGCGCGCAGATGCTGGGGCATGCAAGTATGGCATGCAGGTGCTCTGGATCACCTATATATATAGGCTCACTCCTACACAAACTCACTTGGCTTCTAGTAACTTGAGCACTCGTCGCGCAGGTGCTTTTGTATTCTGTGAATCGTCCTTCTGGATTTTTTCGCGCTTCTGCTGAAGGTATTTGACTTGCACTCCATGACTAGGGTAGAAAAACTTGCGTGACCGGTTTGACTTACGCGCCAAGTTTGGTACTTGCGCGCCTTAATTCCTTTGACATTTTTTTTATTTCCTTAATCAAAATTTCACAAAACAAACTTACTTAAAAGTTGATTGTTTGATCTTTGTGCAGACTCAATGGCTCCCAGAAGAATTGGATCAGCTGATGAGTTGACCAGCAAGAGAATAGATGACATGATGAACGTTGTTGGACATGAATTTTATGTTATATATGACATAACTCTCTCGGATTTGGATAAGTACTTGAATAAATATCATTCCAATTTCCCACAGAGCATCTAATTTCCTTTTTATGGCCATGGTCATCTGCACAGATTCAACATTCCAGAGGCAAAGAATTATATCCCTCATTTCTGGTTTCAAACCTACACCGACTTCTCTTCAGAAAATGTCTCAGTTGCTGGATCATTTTTCAATGCTGGGACAATGGAGAAGGCATACATAATGAATCATAGACCATGTGCTCCAGATCTGAAGCCTCACACACCTGAGCTACAGCCGGATTTCTATCCCTCTATTTTCTGAAATTCTCAGATGGAACAATCTAAGGGATGGAAGAAGAGTTTGGATTTCCGTCCCAGAGGAGGTGTGAACCCAACTTGGATGTGGGCATATTGGGTGCAGCAAACCTATGTAGGGTTTGTTGATGATCTAAAGGGAGCTGCAATATATGAAGCTGTCTGGGCTGGGCAGACATATGTCTACAAGAATGAAAATTTCATTCCGGAGTTAATCAGCCGTTGGAGCCCGAAAATGAATTCTTTCCATCTAACTCATGGAGAAGTAGACATCAGTTTGTGGGACATATACAAGATTTTAGGGGATCCAATTTTGGGAGATATGTATGATGAATTCATCCCCCACTAGGTGTCCTGTAATGATTTGGAGAAGACTCCGACTTTGGATCGAGAGTTAATGAAAATTTTCTACAAGATTAAGAATACCACCACCACGAAAACCCACTCCAGAAAAGATATCCATCCAGAGGAGTGGATGGACATGTTTCTGATTAAGAAGAGAGAGGAGGAACCTTCCTGCACTCGTCCTACTAGTTTCCCAAGAGTAGCAAAGAGGGGGTGCTTTGGGCACATTTTGGCCAACTCTAGAAGCAGGATATTTTGATAGGTGGGGGTATGAAGTGAACCAGGAAATTCCAGCGAGGACCCGTATGACAGGATTTTTGGCCTTGTGGTTCAGTGTTTACCTTTTACCAATTCAGGATTCTAAAGGAGGTGTGAGGCCGGGGACCTTTGTCATTGCAGCCAAGCTGGCTGAAAGGAAGATGGTTAGGTTGTCCACCCTAGTTTTGGTAAATATTCATAAGATCTTACTTCATGTTTATATGGGTAAGTCTTCTGTAAGAATAGTGGGACCATTACAAGTTTTATGGGGATGGATCGCCACCCACTTTAGGACATATGCTTTACAAAGTGGGGTACAGGTTCCTGGAATTTCTTTCCGGCCATCTATTCAGGCATTTTATAGAATTTCCCCCTTATCCCTCAATTCTTATGATATCAAAATAAGGCTGAGCATGTTTAAGGAGTTTCAGTTCTTTCCTTATGGAAATCCACCAACAGGGAAATTTGTTGATGATGGAATAGTCATACTGGAGTTAAGGGCATATATTCTGGCATGTAGAGATGGTACACTGGCCACAAGGATTTATGGAGAAATTATATGCAAGGCCTATGCTCTATAAAGATTCGCACATCAATTCAAATGTCTGCAGAAAATTACCGTATCCCCTTTGGTGCATATCAGTTTAGAGAAGCATCCAATGGTTGATCGTCAACTATGGTTTCTGACATCTATGGAGAAGAATGGGGCGGTATTTAATCTACCAGCTGTTGAAGCGGAAAATCTATTGACTACATGGTATGCCGAGAGCTGGGTAACATCATACCCTGAAGGGGTACTGAATCAGCCGGTCCCTTGGGTGGGGATAAAGAAGGGAACCGTTAGGAAAGAAGATCTTCATTTGGAAGGTGACTCTTCCTCACCCGGAGCTGATTCACCAGATTCCTCACCTGGAGCTGATTCACCGGATTCCCAGGATGGGGATGATGAGGCTCAAAATGCATCAAATCGGCCTCGTGCTAGATATAATCCACCTTCCAGAGTCAAGAGACCTACTCCATCGACTCCTGGTGAGTTAAATCATTGAGTCAATTTAGTCGCCATTATTTTAAAGAGCAATAAGTTTCATTTTCTTATCCTTATCTGTGATTGCAGAAGCTAGGAAGAAGTTTAAGTCCCAGATTGTCGGACCCTCCTCGCGGCCTTCTGGTGCATATTCTGAATATTTATGACTATAGACTGTCCGTACATGGCGAAGTTATATTGTGATTCTGAAACCGCCTGGACGAGATTATGCAAAGGGCTACATATCCCTGGAGTGGGGAATCTCTGGGCTTCCTCTGACATCCATTTTGAGGAAAAACCTAATGAAGTGAGGGATTACATCAAAGAGCTGAAAATGCTCATATATTCCACTGATGAGTCAATTCCTGTCACCAAGTGAGTGAAGGAAATTATGGACCGTGGTACCATTGAGGGGATTGGTCCTTCATTAGACGAAGAGTGGCATGATTATGTGGCTCCTGAAGATGTAAGTTTCCCTTTTCTCATATTTCTATTTGCTTTGCAATTTGAATTTAGTCAAATATTTGTTATTCAAGGAAATAATCTTCTTCATCCTGTAGCTTGTAAAGGAAAGAACCACTAATATTCCTTAACCGCGGTATAGCCCTGGTGGCACCACTATTGGATCCACTGAATCTTCTCGTGATCCAGGAGAAGTATCTCCAGGACAGCAAGTCATGGATGAGGAGTTATAAAGGGCGTTATTGTCTCTGATACTTATTTTCGGAGATGATGACGCCAATCCACCCAAAAAGGTCAAAAAGCAAAGACATCGAAGAAAACAGACCACAGTCAAATGTTTCATCAGTAGTGTTAAGTATTTCTGGTAGTCACAAATCTTAACTTATGAAAAAGTGATCAAACTTATCAGGATTATTCGGGATTCTTCAGTTTCCCATTTAAGGGAAAGGACTGACCATCCTCAGAGTACAACAGAGGGTGCTGTAGAACGGCTGCAAGTTCCCGCTGAAACGACTGTTCCTGAAGGAATACTGAGAGCAGATGAGCCGACGTCTGTTCCCAAAACCGCTCCTGTTTCTGATTCCAGGAGAGAAAAGAATTCTAGTAAATTAACAATACTTCATAGAACCTCAAATGAGACAACAAATGAATTCCATTCTGTGATGTTTTAGGTTCAACACGTGCACCAGAACATTTGGAAACCACCGTAGCTGATCCCAAAACTATCTTTGAAGAAGCTATCCGGGGTCAGAGATTGCTAGATGAAATTCACGAAGAAGACATGCCGAGTGCTCCCACTGGTGAGGCTAACCTGGGATCTGGGACATCATTGGATAAAATGATGAATCTTGGCATGTCCTTTGAAGAAATTTTAGAACATGTTAAATTACCATGTGATTTAGAAGATTTTGGAGATCTATTTATAGAAT
Organism: Viscum album; assembly: GCA_963277665.1. Classification (NCBI taxonomy): domain Eukaryota; kingdom Viridiplantae; phylum Streptophyta; class Magnoliopsida; order Santalales; family Viscaceae; genus Viscum; species Viscum album. Next base: position 253,612,310 of record OY728143.1, on the reverse strand, counting down.
CAACTGGACGTGAGTTTCATCATTTGTCCTGTTAATCTTCTCATGATTAGACTTCTAACCATGTTTGGTTAAAAAAATGAATTGTTCCATCTGAAGAAATTTCTGATCCAACAATGCTTGAAAGGGGTGTATACATTGATGTCAACCCTATTATTGCAGAAACACTGGCTAAGGTGGAACTTAACATGACATATCCTCCTAAAACCCATCCTGAAAATCCCGTTGAAGCTAGGAAATATCGGGAGGAGTCTTCACAGGGTGCTAATCTACTATTAGGTAAACGATTATGATATTTGTGACTTACTTAACCTACAAGAAAATCAATAAAATTTTACTGTCCTTTGAAACTAACCATACTTTCAATTGACCAAATAGTGCTGTCAACTTCAATGGCTAGATCTGGAGGTGAAGCCTCAGCCTCAACCCAAACAGTAGCAGAAAGTGAAGCAACCATGGTCAGAGAAGGAGCATAACATGGAACTTCCTTAAGTGAATTAATCCCAGACTATGTTCCTCCCTGTGATAGCGATGCCGAATCAGAACCAGAGGTGTAAAAGGCGCTCCAATTATCATGTCGTAAGGCATGGAAAAATATATGGAAGATAATATCTGAGGTGCCTTTTGAAGATCTGCCTTCGAAAATTCCAAGACTTTTATCCCTGTTCATCATGCTGGGACTTGGAGGTTTTGGATATCAAGAAATCCATGTCACAGTGAAACAAGTCATTCGAAGGAGGGAGCAAGAGAAAATGTGTCATCAAGACCTGATCAGAGCTAGATTGCTGACCAATATCAGTGAATTTTAGGCTACAATGTCCCGAGCTGAGGCTGATCATGCTGTAAAGATGAAGGAGCTAAAACAAGAGATCAAGGAGAAGATTGTCCAGTAGTTGCACCTTCATCAAGAGCTAGATGCTGTTACTGGGGAGCCTGACCAGCTTCATAATTAGTTGGAAGAAGTCCAAGCGAATGGTATAAAATCCATCACAGATGCCAAAGAAGCACTTCATCGAGCTGAAAAGAGTGAAGCTGGTCGAGTAAATGAACTTCAAGTGGCTGCTGATAAAGCTCGGGATGCTGTGAAACATATGAGAAATCATGTTGAAAGTCTTCTGTAATTTCTGAAAAAAAGAGAAGAGACTCCAGTCTGTGGATGTTATTCTAATCTTGTTTATCATCGAAAAATAGTTCATCTTCAATCATATGTACCTTCATTTTCTTGATAATTACTCTTATTTTTACCTAATCCAATGGGCCTAGTAAACATAGTTTGATTTTTACTAGGGTTAAATAAACAACCCACAAAATTTTCATCTTTTAATTGCCTAATATTGCCTAAATCATACAAAATGTACGTTTAGTGAGTTGGGACTCGACTTTTGTTCAGAGTATCCTTTATAGGTTCCCAATTTAATGAGTACCATGTCTTTTTTTATTGGTAGTTTAAAGTCATGCATGTTGGACTATAAAAAGGATAATATTTAAGGTCTAATAGCTTTGACCGAATGGATGATATTGACTCAATTCTTGATAATTTGTTTGGAAACATATTACCATATTCAAGTATGGAGTGGGAAAATTGTAAACCGTGACTTGATAAATTTTGAATCTGAGGAATGACATGGGAAAAGAGATAAAAGGAATTAGAGGAAGTGTTTTCTAAGAATGAAGTTACCACTACTTGACAAACCCATTATGGGGGCTGAATTATGCAGGGCCAACTAGGGAATATGCTGCATAGTCAAATAGTAGTATCTTTTGGATGATAGGTCTGTTATGTAGACAAATTATGCAAGGCCACCTAAGGGCATGTGCTGTATAGTCGGGCAAAAGAACTCTCAGAAATTTTACTTTTTATTGCTAAAAGACGAAGAAAGTTTTATGGAAATTCAAATTTTCCAAAGCATAGAGTCTGCTTTATGGAGAAAGGTACTTGAATATAGAGAGGATATTTCCAATCATAATTGTCAAAGAATTGAAGGAATGTGACTTCTATGAAGGTCTGACCCAAATGTAGGAAAAAAGGTATATGTGGTTTTAAATCATATGACTAAAACCGGAGATAGAAACATTATACGACATATGGTCAAGTGGTACAAGGTTATTTCATATTGCTCTGAACATATGGAGAAGGAGGAAAATGTAAACCATAGACTTGAATACTTTCAGATCATGAAAAATAGTATGTAAAAAATATGTTAAGGATGACAATTTTTTTTGAAGATCCCTACATATCGCCATTAAGACCAATAGGGACAAAAGAGGCTTCTCCTAAGAATGAAGTTACCATTACTTAACAAAACCATTATGGAGGTTGAATTATGCAGGGCCAACTGGGGCATAAGCTGCATAGTCAAATAGTATAATCTTTTGGCTGACAGGTCCATTATGTAGACAACTTATACAAGGCCACCTAAGGGAATGTGCTACATAGTCAGGCAAAAGAACTCTCAGGTATCAGAAAATTTGCGACCAAAAGTCAAGAAAAGGGTTATGTAGACCATGAATATTATTTGTATAATGTTGTAGCTGGGTCCTGAATTGAGATTCTGAATGTCACTATATATCTCATTAGGATGACAATCAAGCCACACATAGTTCTTGAAATACAATTTAACATCATGCAAGATGAGAGCATGGAAGATCTTAGTTTAGGGTCGTAGATCTCAGACCATAGTGAGAGGAGACACATCATGAATTTGTTATAAACCTGATATAAATAAAAACCAGGGTGTTCTATATCACACCACGTTCTCCCAGGGGGACTTTTCAGCCAAGGGACCGAAAGTGGAGTTTGGGGTTAGGCCCAAAGGCTTGGGGCTGGACTCGAGGAATGCTCAAGCGCTCCTACGTATCCCATGAGGATTGGAATCAAGATGCACGTAGTTCTTGAAATAACCTTTGTACAGATTTGTTTTGTACATATGAGGGGTAAAGAATACTTTATTGTAATTATGGTTGGACCCAATATTAAAGACTTGGGTGTCACTACGTATCTCATAAGGATAAGAATCAAGCCACATGTAGTTCTTGAAACATGACATGGTTGGAGTCCATGTCAATGATGATTCCTCTCAAGTGAGGGTATCAGAGATTGTTGCAGTTTATTGTCATACAGAACAAAAGTGCAAATAGTTTAAGGTCCTATGCATGGATCAGTGCTATGCAATTTAATTTCTTGCAGTAAGGACAATGGGGGACTGTATAGTTTAACGTCATATAGCTAGGACAATGAGACGTACACATTTTAAAATCATGTAGGATGAAAGTGAACCGATATGAATAATATGGTTGACAGGGGCTTCACAGATCAATATCGTATGGGATGGAGGTGAATCGATGTGAAGAAAATGGTTTCGGGCTTGAACCTCAGGAGGTTGCCTATGTACTCGGCCTAGGAGGCAAGTATCAAAGTCTGAGTAGTTTAATTGAGAGGGATTCGACGATCGGGGTGTACTTGAGGACAAAGTCCTGAAGATGATGTTGGTACTTAAGCATGGTTAGAGACCCAAATAAGATGTCATGGTCAAAGCTTACTCTAAGCTCACGTGAGACATGATCAGTGTGAGAAACAAGAGGTAGCAACAGACCTGACGATCGTGTCATGAAAGATGTGACCACGAAGGATGGTGTGGGGCTTATGCATGGTTAGCTGCCTAGGGAATGCATGAAAACAGAGTTTAAAAGAAAATTGCGCATGCAATGATCATAGTTTAATGTCATGTGTCATATATATGGGGTTCTTGGCAGTTTAACGTCCTTCAGCTCAGACGATGCATAGTTTAACATCATGTTGGACGACAAAGGGGGCTATGAAGTTTAATGTCCTGTAGCAAGGACAATGAGTGTATTTTTGTTACACAAAATACTTTTTCAAGAATCTTGCATTGGTTGGAGTTGTAATGAGTTCTCTATCCATTGAGATTAAAGAATAATCTCCATTAGAGTAGACCCTATGTATTGAGTAAGGTACTTCCCACTTTGGCTCAAGATTTGGAGACTTATTTCCTAGTATCATTGGGTTTATGAGGACCAATACCAATTCTCCTTGAATTAATGAATGAAGACAAATTTTTTTATTGAAAGCTCGTGCTATTCGATTCTGATAGACTTCTAAATGGTGCAGTGTGCACAATCTTTTTTCATCTAGTCGTTCCAATTCATCCAATCACTTTTGAGATTGTTCATCTATAGATAACTGATCACAAATGGTGACTCTAAACGAAGGTAATTGGACTTCAATAAGAAAGACTACTTCCATTCCATATACCAATGAATATGGAGTTGATCGTGTAGCAGTGCGGGTGGTAGTCCGATAAGCCCATAGAGCATGAAAAAGTTTATCAGGCCATGAATTCTTATCTTTATCCACCGTCTTTTGAAGTATGTTTGAAAGAGTCTTATTGAAAGACTCTACTTGACCATTGGCCGCTGCATGATACCGAGATGAATGGTTGGATCTGATATTGTATTCTTGATACAATTTTCTTATCTCAGATGAACAAAAGTTGGTGCCATTATCTATCAATATGGTATGAGTAACACCAAATCTGGTAATGATGTTGGACTTGAAAAATCTAACAATGATTTTAGCACCGACTTCTTTGAGAGGTATTGCCTCTGCCCATTTGGAAAAGAAGTCAGTAGTAGTAAGAATATACTTAAACTGCTTAGCTGTAGCTGGAGTATAAGGTCCTACTACATCCATTCCCCATGTAGCAAATGACCAAAAGTATTTAGCCGTATGAAGCAACTCCAGGGGTTGATGAATGAAGTTGGCACAAACTTGGAAAGAATGACACTTCTTAGTGAAATCAACACAATCTTGCATCATTGAAGGCCAAAAGTATCCAAGCCTTCGAATTTGACCAGAAAGTCTATGTCCAGACTGGTGGGCACCACAAACTCCTGCATGTACTTCATTCATGACAGCCATTCTCTCTTCACCATCAATACATATAAAGATAATTCCATCAAAACCTCACTTGTAGATAATTTTTTGGTGATCTGGTCTATCATAAAGAGTAAAATTGACCACACGTCGCCAGAATTGTTCTTTCCTGGCTCTATCAGGTGGGAGTGTTCCATTTTGAAGGTATTCCCTGATAGGTGTCATCCATTCTATAGTATGACCATATGGTTCAGAAATGGGACTGATTTCATTGATTTCCACTATTCTGTTTTGAACAAAAGGTGAAACTATACGATGGTGGGAAATACTGATAATTGTTTTGTCCAGATTTGGATATCCCAGGGCTGTGGCTACATTAGCAAGTGCATCATCTTGAGCATTTTGTGATCATGGGACATAAGAAAATTTCATTTCTGAGGGAAATTTCGCCATTAACTCTCTGACATAATCACACAAAGGGATTAAATCTTCCTTTCTGTTGGCATAATCCCCATTTATTTGTTTAATTACCAAATCTAAATCACCTTTTGTCTTTAAGTGATTCACTTGTGCCTGAAGCGCTAATTCCAAGCCTGCGATGAGAGCTTGATATTCTGCTTCATTATTTTTACCACCTTCCAACAGTAATAAGGAATAGGGTAGCACTACCTTTTCTGGGGAAATAAGCATGATTCCTAACCAAAATTTGTTGAATTTAGGATCTTCCATTTTCTTCCCTTTTGGACTTATGGAGGCACCATCAAAGTACATTTACCATGTTTGAGGATTATCTTGAATAGAGAATAATTCTTCATCAGGAAGTTAAATATTTAAAGATGTATCTTCTATATATGGGTGTTCAATAAGGAAATCGGACAGAGCTTTCACCTTTATTGACTTTTGAGACACATAATAGATATCAAACTGCTGCAAAATAACTGCCCACCTTGCCAGACGTCCTATAAGCATTGGACGACTAAGGATAAATTTGATTGGGTTATTGTGAGATAACAATTGGACCTCATGATGTTGCAGGTAGTGTCTCAATTTTTGAACTGCAAAGATTAATGCTAGGCAGCACTTTTCAATACTTGAATATCGAGTTTCTGCCTCAAGCATAGTCCGACTGAGATAGCAAAGGATATTTTCATTCCCACCATCATTCTTTTGGTCAAGGAAGGCACCCAATGATCACTCTAAAGATATCACATAAAGAATAAGTGGTATTCCTTAAATATGTGGCATTAATACCAGTGGATTCGAGAGATATTTCTTGAGGATATCAAATTCTTCTTGACATTCTTCAGTCCACTGGTAGGTGACTCCCTTCTTCATTAATCTAGTAAGGGGAAAACACTTGGGTACCAAATTGGAAATAGAACACCAAATATAGGTCAAGTGTCCTTGAAGTCCTCTTAATTCATTAAAATTTCTAGGAGGTGACATGTCAAGGATTGATTTTGTCTTCTCAGGATCAACTTCGATACCACGATAGCGTACAACATAGCTGAGAAATTTTCTCGAGGTTACCCCGAAAGCACATTTTAAGGGGTTTATCTTCAAATTGTGTTGTCAAAGTTTGTTGAATATGATTTATAGATCAGCCAAATGATCAAAACATTGTCTAGATTTACCCACCAAATCATCCACATAAGGTTCAAAAAATTTCCCTAAAAAGGGTTTGAAGATATGGTGCATGACACGTTGATACGTTGCACCTGCATTCTTGAGGCCAAATGGCATTACCCAATAGAAAAACACACCTTGAGGAGATCTAAAGGCTGTATAATCCTCATCTTCTGGGTCCATTCATATTTGATTGTACCCAGAGTAACCATCCATGAAGGAAAGAGCTTCGTAGCTAGCTGTTGCATCAATTAAGAGTTCTATGATCGGAATTGGAAAATCATCCTTGGGACAATGCCTGTTAAGATCTCTGAAATCAATGAAAACTCTAATTTTTCCATTCTTATTTTTCACAGGAAAAATATTAGCCAACCATTTGGGATATTGAACTTCTCTGATGAAGTTATCCTTGATAAGATTATCAACTTCAACTTCAATTTTGGAGGCATAAGTTGGGTGTGTTCTTCTTGCTGCTTGCTTGAATCCTCGATATTCTTTTGGAAAACCCAAATTATGAGTGGAAACATTAGGATCAAGACCTAGAATTTCTATATAATTCCAAGAAAATACATCTCGGTTTTTCTTTAGAAATGAATTATACATTTCTTTCTCTTCAAGAGTCATGGCTGCACTAATTAAATTGGGGTGTGGATCTTCTTTTGTACCCAGATTTATTTCTTTGAGTTCATCCTCAGTGGTAGAGATACCCTCTTCAAATGTTGGAGGACCATCCCTGATATCTTGCTCTTCTTCTTCAATATGTGTTACTTATTATATTTCTACTTTCATAGTAGATGACAAAGCAGAATTTCCATGGTCAGGGGAGAAGTTAAAATTTGAACATCTTGAAGAAGAGGCTGCCATTTCTGACACTATTGATGATGAAGGGTCTTCCTGGGGTGATAGAGAGGAGATGATGGATTGAGAATCGACGTCATTGTTTTCCTCTGGTATTTCTATAACTTCTTCTGGCCTGGTTGATGAAGTATAGAATTGATGGATTTCAGCGGATGAAATGAAGACATCTCCATTTAAGCTTTCATCACTGCTTGGAGAATCAATAATTTCTGTCATGCTCTCTGGCTTGATTGCTGTAATTGGAATTATGAAAGTTTCCATAAGAGTGTTAGGATTTAAGTATATTCTGTCAATTTGACTGATAGGAAACACATAATATATACTCACATGTATGAATGGGTTTACTGGAATCTTTTCCAAACCATTTGGAGCTTTAATTTTGGTGACATTATTTGCTGTGAATTATTTCTTTCCCTCCATGTGATAAAATTATACCTCAATATATTGAGATTCACACATTTTTAATGGGGACTTATCACCATACAATGTCCCAATTTGACCATTGAAACAATATTTGAGACATTGATGGTATGACGAAGGTACGACCACATGTTGATGTAGCCAAGGTCTTCCAAGTAAAATATTAAAGGCTGTGTCCTGACGAACAAACATGAAATCTGAATTAGACACAAGTTCTCCAAACTGAATTCTGTGTGTTATCTCACCTAGAGGTTCTTGTTCTTTCTTATCATATCCTTGCAACATCAAAGTAGAAGGAGATAAATCAGATTCAGTGAGGCCCAATCGACGAAGTGTACGAATAGGAATGAGGTTGAATCCTGAGCCATTATCAATGAAAGCTCGTCGGATGTCTATGTCATTAAATTTTCCAAATAGATACAAAGTTCTAATATGTCCATGTACAACATCATCTTCATCTTCATCTATAAAAGATATCACTGCATAGAATTCTGCAGGATCATTCTCTATACGGTAGACCTCAGCCGCAACAATTTCAGTTTCGAATTCTTGAGGACTTGACAAAGCCTCAATAAGCGCCTCTCGAAGATATTTTGATAGATTGAAGGCATCAAAAATTGATAACTTGTCCGGTACATGGGCCAAATGTTTTAAGACATCATACTTTTGGTCCAAAAGTCTCCGTTTCTCAGCATGAAAATGTGGTTTTGTGGGTGCCTTGGAAGTTGATGCTTTGGCAGTAGATGCATCCCGTATCGGGACAGGAATTGGAAACACTCCTGGATTTGGTAGATTAGACCAACTAGGTATATCTATTTACTGAGAGGAAGAAGGTGTAAAATCTAACCGGTCCTCCAAAATAACTATGTCATGACCGAATCTTCCATGTGTGGAAGAACTTTCTTGTTCCTGTTGAGCCCACTGAAGGGCTTTGCCATGAGTTTCTGCCGCATATACAGTTCTAGCAGGGATAGGATTGAAATAGTGGATTCTAGAATATCCACGTGTTCCCCTGTATCCTAGAACTCTGTCTCTTCCTCTAATTCCTCTATTAGATACAGGGAACTTAGGCTCATCATGATCAAAAATATCATTGGAATAGAGATCCGTTAAATGAATCATGTTAACATAACCAAAGATCAATTCTTCATCTGATGAAGATTCAGACTGATGAACCAGTTCAAGCTGTTCCATTTGGTGGGGCGGTGCCCGTGCTTTTGAAGCAGATGGCATAAAATATTCAAGAGTAAAAGACAACTTAGGCTTTGACACGATCTCATCATCTTCTGACTACTCTTCTTTCTTCAAATTACACTTCTTCTTTGAGGATTTTCCTTTTGATGAAGGGGGTTTCATTGTGGCAGAAATAGCAGAAGACACAATTGGTTGATTCAATTGTGTTCGTAAAATGGCATGAGTTCGGTTGATCATTTTCCTGACCATCCAATCATCATATTTCTGCGCATTTTTACTTTTGACTTCGTGCCACTCGCCTTCTTCCTCTGGATCAGTAGTAGTAATACATGCTACCTGGGATGAAGAACCTTTTAGTTTTACTTGTCCAAAGTCCACCATCTTTTGTAGGAGGTCTTTGAATACAAAACACTCCTGAATGGGATGCCCCAACATCTGATGAAATAGGAAATAGTTGGGGAGGTCTTCATCTCCTTCCTTGTTCGGCCTTTTGGGCCTTGGTAACTGAACCAGATTGTTTTCCAGAGTTGAGATGTAGTAACCAGGAACTTGTTCATTCCATAAATAATAAACTTTGTTCTTTAAATCCTCAAACTGTTTCCTCCTTTGATCTCTTTGATCATCTTGATGAGGCAGCCGCTGTTGCTGACGCTCAGGAGGTGGATCCCTTCAATATGATAAAGGTTTTGAAGTGGAAGAAGGTACAGGTACTTGTTTAAGTGTAATTGTAGCAGTATCTTCTTTCCTTATTCTCCTTCCCGGAGCTGATGGAATTACATGAGTTTTATCCCTATTCTCTATAAGAGAGTTTTCTATCTATTGAGCGATTTAAGTAAGGTCTCGAAACCCTCCTGTGTATTTCACAGGGATCAATGGTTTACGTAATTCATCATGCAGATTTGCCACACAGATTGGAAGCAACTCTTCTTGAGGGAGTTCTAAACTTAAGGAATATGTTAATCCCTTCTAGTGAGCAATGAAATCCGAAACTCTTTCATTTTCCCTTTGTTTACAATTAGTAAGATCAAAAACTGCCGTCTTTGGTAATGTTGAGCTAAATTAAAGAAGGAATTTTTGATGGAGATCTTCCCACCCAGTAATTGACCGAGATTGCAAACTTGCATACCAGACAAAAGAAGGTCCTTGTAATGACTGAACAAAATACCTGAGCTTAATTACTTCTTGTTATTGAGGAGTTCCCATCATACAATCACAATGAGAAATGAAATGTGTTAAGTGTTGTTTTGGATCTCCCAAACCATTAAAAATTTGGAATGTGGTATTCGCAAAATTTGATGGGGGGAGGAATTGCATCCACCCATTTAGGGTAAGATCTATTTTCCAGTTGAACTAGTACACTTCGCACTTCCATAGCTTCCAACCGAGCTGTTAATGACTCAATGGTAGTCATTAATGCTTGAGAAACATCTGGTTGAGCTTGGACCTGAGCAGGTGCAATAACTGGAGTTTGGACGGGTGTGGAGACCGGTACTGCCACTGATGGTAGTTTCCAGTTGCTATCGTGTATGACCCATAGGATTGGACCTATGAGGGTGTACTTTTAAATGGGGATATTCTTGATCCATCCTAATAGCTGCAACTAATTACCTTGATTGATTAACTCCAACATGCTTTGGAGGAAGACTACCTTGAAGTAGTTCTACATTTAGCCTCCTTAACTCCTTCATTTCTTCTTCTTTCTATGTGAACCTTTCCTCTAATGAGAGTGATTGGCCTTCTCCAGAGGTAGGGTGGGATGTAACCTGAATATTACCCTTTTCCTTGGAATGTGCCTTTCTGGATTATGGAAGGGTATTACCTGAAGGAATGTATTGCCTTTGGGAAACCCTCTGGCTTCTAGTACGCACACCTTCTTCATTTGTTTCTGTGTGTACAACCTCTTGAACATGAACTTCTTCATCTGATTCCTATGAGTGAGCCTCATGTTCTGGGGGATCAGTTACAACTACATTGATGACATTTATCGATGCATAACGCATTTCATCCCTTCTGTTAGTGTTTCTGTGATACTGTCTTCTTCCATGTCCTTTATGAGAGATTGAATTTTGTTTGGTTGATACCTCAGAAACTTCTTGATGAACCGTAATTTGGATGGAATTTCCTGATAATTCGGCTCTGCGTTCCTCTTGTGGCTTCTTCTCTAATCAAGAGAAGACTGACTTTCACCGAGGAAGAGATTGAGAATTTGAAAAAGTCCCCAGTCCGGTGGACTGGGGATATTCCTGTTTTTCTTGCTCAACTCCTCGAATCCTATATGTTGATCCCGAGGGTTGTATTAAAAGAGTCCCCAGCCTAGCAAGCTGAGGTGGCTCTTGAGCGGATACATCTAAAAATTTCTTAAAATCTCTCCTGATTTTACAGATTTTAGTCTGGAAATTGGACGGATGCATCATATGACATCCACTAAAATCACATGGCTCAGATGATCGTTGGATTATTTCTGACACCTCTATCACCTGATGACGCACATTCTCTAAACATGAATCATGTTCGATATTCTTATTTTCTTGATGCAAGAGTAATTCGACAAATTTTTATTAATATGCCTGACTTTGGGAAGAACTAGTTGAGGCCTGTTCTTGAGAAAGACTTTTATTACACACAAAACTAGTTAGCTATGGCCAGCTATGGACAATAACATTGCATGAGACCACTTTTGGAGGACTTTTTTTACTAGAGAGAACAGTGAAATGAAATGCTCCATGAACACCCCATCCCCTGATATGAATACCAGATGGGGCATTGGTAATTAACTGGAACAACCTTTTTAATGCTCCAAGGCATGTACGCTGAAGGGCTCTCTATTGCTTTTCAACCTTTGGATGTTGGGAAACTGAGAGAGATGCCAAATCAGTTTGGCATTGAAACCCTTATATTACCTTAACATGATTTTGATATTCATCATAAGATAATATTTTCTCTTTTAAGTGACAAAGAGTTTTCCATATGTTGAGAAGAATATCGTTAATAAAATCTTCTATCAACGTTTCTGGAATATTATACTGAGAGTTAGACAAAGTCCAAAACATGACTGGTATTTCACCTTTCGCTAGTTGTTTTCTCATATTCATCACTTACTCATTGTCATTTGATGAAGATTCTTCTACCTGATTGGACCAAAGCTGGTGATTCTTTGTTGCTTCATCAGATTCTACAAGATTGGTAGAGAATTCATTTGTCAAATTAGAAGATGAATGACCCAGGGGTGGTTCGGAGAATGACCTACACTCCGGGCTATCTTCTGATTAAGAAATTATTTTACCTGCTAGCGGTAAGGCATTAGACATGACTGGATTCAAATTTTAAAGTGCCTCAAGATAAGAGGGCTTTCTCATTACTGCATTGTCCATTGAATAATTTTCCAGGAAATGCGAATTACTACTACGGAGAGTACTTTCACAGCTAAATTCATCATCCTGGGGAGGACCACCATGATGGGTTACAACAAAAGATGAAACCTTTTTCTCCTTGGTCTTCTGTCCACGTAGAGGGTTATCATGGCTCTCATCTGAAGATGATGCTTTGAGATTGACCAAATTTTCATGAAGCAAGCCTTCATGAGGAAGTGTCTGATGAAGACCTTCAGAATTATTGTTGTTATTTACAGAATTTGTAAATGAGAAAGTAGAATCTTGAGTTGCAATAGATAATTGTCTGAGGGCTTCAAGAACTCCAGCATTGAGCAAGGCCTTATTGTAGATTGGATATTGATTTTTCAACTGTGCTGGATGGGTCTTTTTCTTGGAAACATTCTTACTCACTTTGGAAACCAATTGTTGATGAAAGTGGTTATTATGAGCAGGTGTATGTGCCTGCTCAGAATAAATGGCCAAGTTAGGCTGACTATCTCTATTTAAATTAGGTGTATGTGCCAGAATTGATTGTCCGTATGACATGGGGGAGTATGCCCCATGACCCTCTTGGACTGGAACAAAGGTGTGTATCTGCTCTGGGATGAAATGTTGATGAGTCACCCCACTGATAGGTTTATATTTATGTTTCTTTCCCTGTGATGTCGCTGAAGTTGTTATAATATTCTGACAGGTATCCAGAATATGGGAAGAGATTTGCTTCTGCTCTTTCACCATTGTCAGAATGTTCTTGGTGACTTCATTTTCCAGAATGGTAATATACATCCATTTTGTTTTTGGAGTAGGTGTGTGTTCCATCTCCTGTCCTCCTTTTCATGTCAGTGAATTTTGACAGTACTCATGTGTGGGGGCAGAAAGTTGTGTCTGCCTCCTGTTTGTCATTGGAGATTTCCAATTGACATCTCTGGGTGCTACCAAACGAGAATTTTGGTTAGCTTGATGAATTGTAGGTGTATGTGCCTACTGATTTTTCTCCACCGAATATGATTGATGAACTTCCTTCAATAATGGCAGAATTTATGAGTGTAAGCAGGTGTATATGCTTGTTTATAGGTGGTCACCACATTTGGTTGCCGGGATTATTTAGATGCAGTAAGATGATCCTACTGACTGGATGATGATTTATAAACCGGTGTATGTGCCTACCTATAGTAATCCATTGGAATTTCCTGGCGGGATTGGTGTGTTACTGCCAGACGAGTCTGTTAGGAAGTGAAATTAGGATAGACTGGTGTATATACGCGCTCGTTGTTTGCCATCAAGTTAGGTTAATGGACTTCTCTGGAGGGGGCAGAGGTAAGAACCTGCTCCCTGTTGGCCGAATTTTGCCTTTGACGGTTCGTCTTGCATGCACGGGTCTAAGGAACCTAATCCGAACGCTTAGAGGTGATACCCTAATCATGTTGAGGGTGCACTACCGCACTAGTCTGGTGGCGATTGTTGGTGGGAGTCCTCATAAAGGACTCCTGTATTCTTGAACTGAGGCCTTGAATGACCTCTTGATCCAACTCCCTGTAATATGGGAGGTACTGGTTGTTGCATTCTAGGGATAAAGACCCGAAACAGTTGGAGAGGGTGGTTGGCACCACCTGCTTCTTGATCACTGGTCGTCGCTGTCCAGACAACCAGGGTGAGTTGTTAACTTGGAGGTCTTGTCGAGCGGCCTCCAGAGTCGGGATGGTACCATGTTGACAGTATTCCCTCACCAATGCATTTGAGACCCAGTGTTGAAGATACTGAGTAGGTGATGTCATCCTCAGAGCGGACGAGGATCCAACAGGAGTAGCTGCCGAGGCATTCACAGGTGTGAACCTTAAAGAAGACATTTTGTGTTGCAGAGAGATCTTGGAAAAGAGTTCCTGTTTGATATAGCAGAAATAATCAAGATAAGTCTGACCAGACTACATCTTTTTGATAAACATATATGTTATTTATTTCTTTGTTGGCCCTCATATTGAGTTTAATAGGGGCTTAACAAATAAGTAAAACATCATTTAACTTGGTTAAGGATTCATGTCAGGTTCACCATTTTTTGTTTCGTCTGGAAATGGGGATGACCTTGTTTGTTTAAGGTTCAAACTTTCCAATCGGTTTCTAACAGGTTTATTCATAGAACTAGAAACACCCAATGATTCTATATCCATTTGTACCTACTTTCCAAATGTAGGCGCTCATTAGTTGTGGACAGATGAGGCTTAAGAATTTGCATTGGTCGAGAGGATGGGAGGTCAGGCTCATCACACCTTTTTGGGGGGAATTATTTCCTGCTCTGGGACTCTCTTATAGATTTAAGTTATGTTTAGGAATCCTTATTAATTGACCAAGCCTGAAAATGAGTTTTCCTTTAGATTTGGAAATCAATGATTGATATTTATGGGATTTAGAGAATCTTTTATATGTATTTGAGGTTCTTCATCGATGGAGAATCATCCGTATGTATTAGAGATTCTTAGTCAATGGTATCCTTCAATACATTATATAGAAATCTCTTGGTCATTATGATGACCATACCGGTTTTAAAGCCACTCAGTTGGGCACTTGAAGTTTATTGTCATTCAGAAAGACAAGGATTATTTCAAAGTTGGGATCGTACTCGCAGATGGGATACCTACGTATCCTCGTTAAAAAGGAATCAGAACCCACGTAGTTTGATAAGAAGGATATAGTTTAACTTCATATGAGATGGAAAAGAA
Source organism: Viscum album (assembly GCA_963277665.1). NCBI lineage: Eukaryota > Viridiplantae > Streptophyta > Magnoliopsida > Santalales > Viscaceae > Viscum > Viscum album. Next base: position 253,597,236 of record OY728143.1, on the reverse strand, counting down.
TTAATGAATGATGGGATTGAACCTTAGAAAGGCTTCCTACGTACTCTACTTTTAAGGCAGAGATCAAAGTCCACGTAGTTTGGGTGAATAAATGTGGGGCTTATGCATGGTTAACAGCCCAAAAAGAGATGTCGTGATTACTTTTACACTCTAAGATCACGTGAGTCATGCTCAATGTGAGAAACAAGTGATATCAGTAAACCTGAAGATTGTTCCATGAAATATGTAGTCACAAGAAATGATGTGGGGCTTACATATGTATGACTGCCCAAGTAGATGAAGACAAGGACTTACTTTAGGAAATAAGCCTAGGAGTAGGGTCTATAAAGGTATTTGTACTTTAAGTAGATTTGGAGTTTTAACCCGGGGCTTACTCCTAAGGAGGATGCCTAAATTAAATGGGACTTATAACTTGGGGATTACTCCTGAGAAGGAGGCCCAAATTAAAGGAATTATGATTGGGGCTTATTACTGAGAAGAAGGCCCAATGTTAAAGGAAATTATGACTGGGGCTTACTCCTGAGAAGGAGGCCTAGGTTAAGGGGACTTGGGGCTTACTCCTGAGGAAGATTCCCTAATTAAAGGAATTATGATTGGGTCTTATTCCTGAGAAGGAGTCCCAAACTAAGGGAACTTGGGGCTTACTCCTGAGGAGGATGCCCTAAATCAAAATATCTTCTCATCTTAAAGGATGGGGTTACATGGAGGAAACCTCTAACCGTGGTGACATAAATCTTGTAAGTCACGAGGTTTTGGGAGAGGTTCTCACAGAATTCCTTTCAGATAAGGAATCCAACAAAGGAACCATGCCATAAATGGATTTGAAAAGGGGTTCGATGGCTAATATCTTGAAGAGGAGAGGTGAATGGGAGAGAGGTACACAAATGAATTTGGCGCGCAAGTCTTGGCCGTGCAAGTGTACTTGCGCGACATGGGTTCACCTGAGCGATGAAGAATCTACAGGGTAATACTTGGGAGAGACTTAACTCAAGCCTTTAATATTATCCTAAGATGTTTCCAGATGGGCGGCGTGCAAGTTTCATCGAAATTTTAGGGTGACATGCAAGTGTTTCCATTTTTAAGGAGGTCTAGATACATAGGCGTGCAAGTTTTGATGAATTCTAAACACTTAGGCCTTATCCTACTCCTTCAAGTCTTCTATTCTAGGTAAAAAGTTACCTTAGAAGCTTTCAGAAGAGTTGAGTTGAAGACTTGGGTGACCAGAGCTTGAATTTGACTTTTGGAAAATCCATCCCTGAAATGGGGGCCCACAGGGGCTATTTATAGGCCACCTTGCACCTTGGGTGAAAAACCAAATAGGGCGCGCAAGTGAGTTGCGCGGAGCGCAAGTCACTTGCGCGCCTCACTCCAAATGGGATCCTAATCCATGCCTTCATCAATTTTTTTGATGTTCTTTAAAGGGTGACCCTCTTTGTGCTTAAGGTATTCCCCTTTGCCATTCGTTAGACTCTGTGACAAAAAGAATCATCAACAACAGGTTATAAATAAAAGTAATTCACATGATGTTTCTAGAAGAGTATATTGTATTTAGATTTTCTGGGAAATGATAAAGACTAGTTATGGGTTAAATATTACTTTATATAGTTGAAAAATGTCCTTTGATTGAAAAATAAATAATTTTTGTTAGTTAACGTTTTGTCATAATTCTATAAAACTATGAAACTAAAACGTTTTGGGAATGAATTGTAATGAAATATTTGTTTTTTATTATATAGTTGAGATGATCATGTCTGCAAAATACTATAGTTGGTTTTAGAGTAGAGTTTAGATAACTTTTGAGATTAAGATGTTATTGTTTGGAGATAATTTAAGAGTTGGAAATTTCATCGAAGGTTGATAAGTTAAAGTTAATCATAATTTCAAAGGGATTGACAACCCTTTAGGTTATATATGGTAATATTGACTATTTTAGTGATTGGGATAAGGGAACCTTAGTGAAAACCAAATGAATAAGTTTAATGGATAAGTCTAAGTACTTGATAACAACCCAAAGTTTTGGTAAATTAGATATTGTGTGGTTTTTCTAGAAATAACATACCTATTTAGATAATACAAGTGTATATAGTCTTTGTAATAGATGTACCTAGGGGTAATAACCCTGGAAAGGCTATGTTGGGTATTGATTAAATAATCACCCAGTGTATGAAAAGATTCCCAACTTTACACCCGATTTGACACTCCTGGAGGGATATAATTTGGTTAATCACATTCTCTTTACAATCCATTATAAAGGATTTATTATGTTAAGGAATTAGGCTAAGGAATATGAGAGAACCCAACCTAAATAAACCTAGATTGATTTGAGAGTCATTTAGGTCAAACTGATAGCTAATGGAATAATTTTGATGAGTAATACATTTTGAGGTTGATTTTATCATATATGATAGTAATTATCTTGTGGTGTTAATTGTTCATTACTCATGATTAACTCATTTTATTTGGTAATGGATGAAAATTGGAGGAACCAAGTTAATAATGGATGTCATGGATAATGTAGAGACTGTACCAATAAGAAAGCTAGTGGGGGTAAGACCTGGGGTGATAAATCTTGTGATTATTCCAAATCATATCTCACAAATTATGATTAATAATGTGAACATAGTTGAAATAGAAAACATACCAAATAATATAAGAATTATGTCTCATGGAATTTATGGTAGTGAAGATGATGGAGGAAATGAGATTTAATGTGCTTCATGAAAAAAATTTGGGAAGTGACACCTAGGGGAATGTATGAAAGGAACTGAAAGATTTTTGATCTATGGTAAGGGTGGTAATATAATAACAAGATACCTAGAAAAAATGAAAAGTTCAATTAACTCGATGGGGAAGAATAATGTTCTTCCTAAAGACCCACTAGAAATTTGATGTTTTAGATGTGAGGAATTTGGTAACTATACAAAACAATAAACTAATTCAAGGGATTAAGATGAAAATCAACATCAACAACCTTATAAACCTTGGGAATAGGAAAAATCCTATGAAACAAATAATATTGAATTAGATAGTGATAATTAAGTGTTTTAAGTACACCTATTCACCACTCTAGATTTATGGATGTCTCATATCATGTATGTTTTCACCAACTATTAGTTGTTGAATTAAAAAAACCCAGTGTTATCCTTATTGTATCCATGTTATATAAATCTTCTTCAAGGTTTTTTGGATCATGACTCATGAAATTCTTATTATACTCCATTTGGATTAATTTAATGTAATTTTGGAAATGAATTTGATCTCTCTATTTGGAGAAAAAAAATTATTTGATGAAATAAGTAAATAACATTTCATATAAACCAATTATAGTATATCAATACAAGTATGACTATAAACACACTTTATAATTATATTATATGAATCTTGATACTGAAAAATGTTAAACTCATGGCTGAAATTACCAGAAAAAGACTCAATATTAGTTGTATTACTATTATAATAAAAAAATTAATTCACTAGTATTACCAAGGATAGTGAGGATAAAACCTCAATAGAAATTATATCCATTTTCATTTATATCTTATGAACACCCATAACTATTTCACTGGTTAGGAATAATTAAAATTTTGAGGATGCAATTTATTTGGGGGAGATGTAATGGCCCCAAATTTCACTATTTATTTTCCTTAAATGAATATAAAGATAATAGATTATTCTACATGAAACACCCAAAAAATTAAACCATGATATATTAGAATAAAAATTTACTATAATAATACATCCATTAAATTAATGGGTATAAAAGGAGGTAACAATATTATCAAATCTACCAACAAAATGAATGAAATGATATTGGGTAACATAAGTCTCCCTTACAAAGCTCATTTATCCAAATTTTGAAATGAGGTAGCTTTGATAGAGTTTTATCTAGACCAATCCCAATCCAAACTCAAACAATTATGGTATGAGAGAAATCACATGTGAGTGAAATTCAATCTCATGTAAATTTCCATGAGATACATGCTAGTAGAGTCACCACCCTCCACCACTACCAGAGCATATATTATTCTTAGATCTTACTCAAATATATTGAGGGGATATGTAACTATAATTTAGGATGATATAATAAATTTTTTATTAATGTAATTAGTTATTTATCACATGTATTTTACACATTTAATATTTTCACTTTTAAAGAAAAAAGAATGTTTATATTTCTATAAAAATAGTTTTTCTTTATATTTAATATTTTAAAAATAAATTTATAAATTTAAGAATCTGAATTAGATAAAAATGATTTTATTTTTGTATTTATAATGTCAAAATTATCTTATTATTATTTTTATATTTTTATGAAATAATTTATTTTTAAGTAAATAGTGAAAAATACAATTTTTACCAAAATTTTAAATTTTGTGACTTTATCAATATATGAACAAGATTTATAAATTTATAAAACCTTTTAATTAATAAAATATTTATTTAATAAGTAAAACTATGTATTTTAAAATATTATTTTTGTCTTAGAAAGCCTATATTCAACAATTTAGAACGTTCATAACATTTCATTCTAATTTGAAAACGATTTTCAGTATTTTAGTTTAATTAAAAATTTTTAATGGTAATATTAAGTTACGGATTAATTTTAAGTCACATAAATATTTTTTTATAATAAAAAAAATTATGTTATGAAATTAAACAACATTGATAAATTTATACGACACATAAAGTTTAAACATTAAAGCACACTTTTTCTGAAATAGTTATTTAACGCTAATATTAAAATTAAATTTTTTGAAATTTAAAAATTTTATTTAATAAAATTATTTTAATATTTTTGATAATTTTTTAAAATTTTTTAAAATTTTAAATTTTATTTTGATTCATAAAATCATGAATACTAAGATTAAAGATAATTGTGGCGATAATGATAAAACTATTATTTTCAGAAAACTGTTTTATTAACATTATATAATTTTTATCTAATCAGATAAATAAATAACATATCAATAATGAATTTAATATAATATTTAAACAAATATATAAATATTTTATCACTCATTAAATTGGTAATTAATATTAAATAAGAATAAGAACACTTAAAGGTAAAAATAAATTTTTTTACAAAACTTTTTTTCTATATATTAAATATTTTTATTTAAAAGTTAATTTTATATTATTTATAAATTGAATTATATTATATGAGGATTAAATTTAGGTTTAAAACACCCAAATTATATAATATTTTTTACCTTATATTTTTAATAGAATATAAACTACTAGGGTAAAAACTAGTTACCAAGGTAAACATGAAAATGATAAAATTTAAAAATCTAGTGGTAAAAGGATTGAAACATGTTTAAAAAAATTGGTAAAATGGATTTTGGTGGATTTATCGACCTTATATCACCCATAAATCCATTATTTATAATGTTTTGAACCATTTACCCTTGAATAGTGACATTCTATTATTGAAAAATAATGGGTGTTTACAAAAATTCCTTTTTCTTCACTTATAAAAGGAGACACTTCCACCCCTTCATGAAATAACCATTCCATAGAATTTATTCTTAAAACTATAAATTTATTATCATGATATAATTACCTATAAAGGTAATAATACCATGGTCTCAATTAGTTATCCTAGGCCTTTCATTTATAGGTATCCTTTTAAGATAATGTTTAAGGTCCCAAAGTGAGTATTATTTAATCCTCATCTTTTTTAATTTTTCTTTGACTTTCAAACATATCATAACTATAATTATATAATTTAATAAGTTTTATTATTATACTGAAGTGTTATTATATTAATATAAAAACCCTTATTTATTTACTTCTCATCCACTTATAAAAATAAAACAACATCGACCGTGCATTATACATACTACTACCTTCAGGAAATGGCATTTTCGGTTTTTTACTATTGCCTATCTTCACCGATCATAAGTATGGAATTAAAAAATAAAATTTAAATATATAATATAATTATGAATATAAAGATAAAAATTACAATCCACATTTATACCTTCTCATCTGCTGGGAAATGAAAATGTTAATCATAAGTTGTGCGGATTGACACCTCTATATAGTAACATATCTCATTTTTCATACAGTTTAATTATTATTTACTAAATTATCTTAAAATATGATTAAAAAAATTAACAATATCTAAATAATATCATTAATATTCTATAATAATGATATTATTTCCAAAATAAACCACTTTTATAATCATAATGATCCATAAATTATGATATGTTCATGTTTGGGTCGGTCTGACCACCTACTTGAACAATTATATAAAACTAAATCATGGATAACTATGGGAAATTAAGTACTAATATTATTAAAAATTAATAATAAAATAATGATTGTTTTATGTTTTTGGAAAGGTTATATTAAGCATTTATTTTATTAATAAAATATCATCCTCAATCACTAAAATTATCGGAATAATCTGAAACTGATTCAATTTTCATGAAACATAAATAAAAAAATTATAGAATGATATAATAGATTTATAAATAAATGTAAGTTATAAAATAAACTTCCTTATATTATCTAGGATTTATAGAATAATAATGAACAACAAAACTATTATGAAACTAGTTCAAAATGATCAAGATAACTCACTCCTGATATTGAAAACCGATAGTAACTAACTAATATACATGTAGAGAATAATTATAAATGAATTTTATAAAAGGTTATATAAATTAATAATATTATTTAATATGTTATTAAGATAGTTATATTTATTATATAGGATTTTAGTTAATTTTCAAGTAAGCGGGGATACAAGGTATGAGTTACTTGTCTCAAATTTTCACCCCTTGAGGCATATTTTTATTATACACCATGTTTTATTTGGAATGGTGTATCTAATAACCATTTAATATTTTGTATCACAATACTATCGTTATTTTTGTTATTTATTTTTTCATTTGAAATCATATCTTTCAATGTGTTTTGACTCGTATTTTTTTAAGGCTGTAAGGGGTTTTTTGTCTTAAATTTAATTTCATGAGACATGTTTGATATTGCACAACATTATTTCTTTTATATGGTGTATTCACTACCCTATTTCTTTAAATTATGAAATATATTCCATTTAATTATATTTTAATTTCCATTTCATGAACTTCCTCTTAGTATTATTTGATTCTTACATTACCCTTACCGTGAGGGTTTTGTCACAAATATCATTTTCAAATAGAGATTCCTTTTGAAAGATAATATATCTAGGGATTTTGCATAATTTTATCTCTAAAAAAACCATAATTATTTTCTCATATAGTCATTATAGGGGTTTTACTTTCCTTATCCCAATTTCATTTTCCCATTGGCTAATTATTTACCCATTGTAAGGAAACCATCCCTACATTTTCTTTTCACTCAGGAACCTCCCTTTTTCTATGTCCATATTCATTGGATGATTTTACAAATGTCCTTATCTATGACTGTAAAATTCCATGTAAATAAATAATAAGACATTTTCCATATTTATTAATATTTTTGAATTAAATATTAATTTTAATTTAAAGGGGACGCTATGTTTGATGGTGTACCCGATATGAAATAATGAGTTTCTTTGAAATCTTACGTCACACAATAATAATATAATAATATTATTTTAAATAGTTGTTAATGCCTAGCCGTTGTATTGGCAGGAATGAATATAACTAACTACAATATGATTATAAATGTTTTTTAAATGTTATTACATTTATCTAATAAAATTTAGAGGCTTAAAATGTGAATGAATCTAATTTTAAGCATAGTATACTTTAAAAGGTTGATTTACTACCTTTTAATGGTGACCCCTCTTTAAATCTTGTTTTGGTCACTTTTATATGTTATTTTTGACAAAATAAAATTCTTATTAAGAATCGGGATATCAAAATTTACTTTGGGTAAAATTTTCATATTTTTCTGATAAAATTCAAATTTTGATGAATAGTGGAAAATACAGTATTTTAATTCAAATCTTCCTTTTAATATAATTTATTTTTATGGTTAGATTATCTTTTTAATTGGTTTTAAAGTGTAATTAGATTATATTTTTACCATTTAATCCAATATTGGTCATTGTATTTAATTTCACTTTGAAATTGGACATAAACAAGTTTCGATCTTTTGATAATTATTAGTTCTTAAAAACACACCTTTTAGTTTTGACAACGGGAATTAATTTTAAATTAATTTCTACCACTTCTGTGTTTTGAATTTAGAAAAATGGATTCTACATTTGGAATTATCAGGTCCAAATTGTGTAAATAGGTAACTTTTATTTTTAGACATTTTAAATATTTACTACAGTAAAAATTTTATTTACCATGGTTAAAGGGTAAATCTGGTAAATAAGGGTAAACAAATATTATTATAATAATATAAAATTACCCTAACATGTGTCCTAATACTATTGGTTGATACATATCCGACAATGGGCATCATTGGGTCGAATATGAGATCCCATGGAGCCAGTTAAAAGTGATAATGACACTTTATATTAATTAATTTAAAGTAAAGACAAAAGTTACAAAACAATTATCTTTTAGTAAATTAATTTTTAAATTGGGTTATATAAGTTATCTTTTCAACTATAAATATTCATGGAAATCTAAAAAGATTTCCTAAATCATGGTATTTTTTTTATAATTTTTAGACATCACATAAATAAAATTATTTATAAAACAATAATGATGCAGTGTTTACCTCATTAATAAATGATTTAAATAAATAATATTATAAAGATTAAAATAATATTCAAAACCTGTCCAATTATTATTAGATGATTTTATTTATACCATGAGTTATATTATATTCTACTTTAATAAGTTTTGGAGCTTTAGAAACTAAAAATAATTATATAATAAAATAATATTTTCACAGATTCCTAAAGAGCCCCTCCCCCCCTTATAAAAATCCCTCATCTCTAACCCATTACTCACACCTCTCAAGCCCCTTGTATCATCCAAACCCTAACCAAATAAGCTCTTAAGATCCCTACCTTCCACCTAGATGCCTTAAATTAGGCAAAAGGCACTTTAATAAGTCCTTTTGGTTCAAACCAACAGGAGTTACCCAAGTTAAAGGTAACAATTTCTATTAAATTCTTTTCTTTTATTTTACTTATCCAACCCCAAAAATCTTTTTATTATTTTATTTTATAACAACACCAGTATCCTAAATATACTAGTATGTTTTTATGATATGGATTAGAATTACACTTTCACAAACCTCCATCTAATGGGTAAAGAACATACTATTTCTATAGATGGGAAACTAACGCCTCACAAAACGATGACTGTTCAATTATCTCCTACTGCCTCTCATGGTGGCCATTAAGATGACACTGTAATTATATATGATAGATATTTTGTTTATGTTTTCTTTATGCTTCTGTATTTTTCATTTATGGCATACCTTTATGGTTTCTATTATGGGTAAACATGATAATTTCATTTGAGGAAGTGCAGACTACCACCCCCTTAAAGTGATATGACTCATTAATGCCATATGTGGGATGTATAAAGGATTTAGTTAATGATATTATATATGATATTATCCTGGAATTATAATATACCTATGTATCATTATGTTTTAATTCCATTAAAATAAGAAATATAAATGAAAGTAGCATTCATGCGTACATACAACTTACCGTCTCCATGAACAATGCATTTCATTTCTTACCTCCAAATGTTATGTACTATTATAAATACATGTATATACTGGTTATATATTATATATATGATATCTAAATCATGAATACCATTCTGGATATAATAAAATTTGACCATGTGAACAACTTTTAATTATAAGACCATTTTTGACTCAAGTTCCAAATATCGACAAAACAACCATTATTAACTTAAATGATTACATAATGTTTATAACATGTTAATAAGTGATATAAAAGGAATAATAAACTTCAAAAAGGTTCTTAGGAAAGTATAAATTAAATTTCGTTTATTATTCAGGAGATTAAAGAACGAACGGGTTAAGTCGGATACAAGGTAAGTGACTTCGTCTCAATCTCCTTTCATTGAGGCATATTTTGTTTTAATACAATACTTTCTTTTATATGCTGTATAAACACCTTTGAATTTTAATTTCATTCAAATGGAATCTTTCTCTACGAAGTGTTTTACTAACCGACAAAAAATAATGTTTCTTTTTAACGTAAGCGGTGACAATGACCTTTCCGTCGCCGTAAGTATTATTTGATCTTTGGCTTCCTTAACAAGCTGTAATGTTTTTAAAAGGAAAGTAAACAACAATTAATCTTTTTACATATATTGGTATTGAAAATGGTTTTGATAATGGATTGATTATTTCAATATATTTAAATGATATATTGTGATTGAAATGTGTAAATTTTATCTTTCCTTTATGTTTGTTTTATGTGTTATGAATATATTATGGTTCTTGGGAATTATTACATATATGGGTGGTTCCATGATAAACCTAGGGCAGGTGATCCCAATATAGCTCTCCAATGCATTGGGTAAAGTGATGGAGGTAAATTAGAATGTTTCTCCTACAAGATTTAGGGAATATACTGTGATGGGTATTCCAAATGTAACTCCCTACATAGCTGTGAAAGCTACAACATAAGTATGTTATGGATGCCACAAGTTACCTTTATGATTTATGTTTTCTATGTGTTATTCATAAATCTTATGATTTCATGAGGTATGTTAAAGATCTTATGTTATGTATGCAATAATGAACTAATGTTTTATTTCTTTGTTTTATAATCCTTTCTAAGCCTTTTATGCTCATCCCAAGTTTTGAAATGTTTTTCACAGGACCTAAAGATGAATAGGGTCAAGGATGAGATCAAGGAAAAGTCATGCTATATATAACATGGGACTAGACATGAATCTTTTGTTCAAGAGTTTTTATTTTATTAAAAAAATAGAAAATGAGTAGAAGTGTCTACCATGTAATTTTTGAGATGTAATGTAAAAGATATGGCCTAATTCTCTAAAACTCTAAACCTAAAAATATCCTCAATGTGAATTATTCATTTAATTAAAGATTATGTAATGTTTATGACCGGGTCCTTATAGTTGGTATCATAGGTCAGTTTAGATAACTTTAGGAGTTAGGGTATTGTTAAATTAATATCCATAAATTAATTTATGATAATATTGAAATGATAGCATTTATAGATTACCATGTTTCTTCGCCTAAGATATTTCTGTGTTCAGAATGGTTTTCCACAAAGGAAACATGGCAGCTATGTTGGGACGATATCACGAGGAAGACAACCTTCCAAATCAGCAACCTAAGATGGTCGGAATCAGAACTGAACAGTTTTTTGTAGTGATGGAACAATTGAATCAGGCTATAAATGGTGGTGGTATCCATGCATGAGAATAGCTAGATCAACCACATAGGAACATGTCAGTAGTGGAGCATTTCATGAGGAAACATCCCCCATCATTCAGAGGATCATCTGACCCAGTGCTAGCTGAAGGGTGTATTAAATCACTAGAGAAAATGTTCGATGTCATGGGGTGTTCAAAACATCAAAAGGTTAGTCTCGCTATTTACCATTTTGAAGGTGAAGCTGATCAGTGGTGGTTGATGGTTAAAAATATTAGGGACAGTGAGGATATTGATGATCTTGATTGGGTTCAATTCAAAGGTATGTTTCTTGAGAAATATTTTCCTAAGGTGTTTCATCTTAGGACGAAAAAACAATTCCTAGAATTGAGGCAGGAGGATGACTCAGTGGCTGTTTATAAAGAAAAATTCACTCAATTGGAATGGTATGCTTTAAATTTCATACAAGATCTTTATATTAAATTCAACAGTTTTTACTCAGGATTAAAGCCAAATTATTGAAGGGATTTAGATTATCGTGAGTTCAAAAATTATGAAAAACTTGTTTGATGTGCAGAGAAGGTGGAAACGGAGTTTTCCGATGATCAAGTGTTCTTTGAAAAACAACCTAATAAGAGGTAAAGGTGGCAAGTGAAAGGGAATAACTCTTCAAAAAAGTCTGATGGTAAGAAACTTAAGTTTGAAGTTTGTGAAAATTGTGGTAAAAAGCATGCTGGGGAATGTCTTTTGAATTTTGGTAAATTCTACCGATGTGGTAAAATGAGACATAAAGCTCGTAATTGCACTAAAAATGAGTAGGGTAATGGTAAGACAAAATATTATTTAAAATCAGTAAAATGTTTTAAGTGAAATGAAATGGGTCATTATGCAAATGAGTATCCAATGAAGAAATAAACTGAGGGAAAGCAACCATAATACAAGCAGAAAGGGGTGGTGAAGTCCTTTGCAACTACTTCAGTAGATGTTGGGTCATCAAGTGAAGTAGTATCAGGTACACTGTTTGTTTGTTTAGATTATACCAACGTGTTGTTTGATTCGGGGTCTACACATTCATTCATTTCTGAGAAGTTTTCTAGTAAATTGGGAATTCCATATCAAGATATGAATCCTGAACTTATGGTAAAAACACCTGGAGGAAATGATGAAACAAAAAAACTATAAGAACCTTCCTATCCTTGTGTGTGGAAAGAATATACCTGCAAACCTTATTGTTTTGCCTCTAGTAGAGTTTGATGTTATTTTGGGTATGGATTGGCTTTCTGTTTATCATACTAAGATTGACTGCAGAGCTAAAGAGGTTTCTTTTCAGAATGATTTTCAGTTTGTGTACAATAATGAACCCTTACTTTTGATAACATATTAGGAAGCTGAGAAACTAGTAAAAGATAGAAATGAATTATACATTGCACATATTGTTGAAAACAAAGGAACTGTTCAGATTAATGATAAGCCAATGGTAAATGAGTACCTTGATGTTTTTACTGATGAGTTGTTTGGTATTATACCTGATCGGGAAGTTGAATTTACTGTTGACTTAGTTCCTGATGCTAAGCCAATTTCAAAAACCCCTTATCGAATGCCTCAAATTAAAATTTTAGAGTTAAAGAAGCAATTACAGGAGTTATTAGATAAAGGTTTCATTCAACCTATCACATAACCATGAGGTGATCCTGTCTTGTTTGTTAAAAAGAAATATTGTTTAATGAGACTTTGCATTGATTATAGATCATTGAATAACATCACTGTTAAGAACAAGTATCCTTTTCCTCATATTGATGATTTTTTTGATCAGCTCCAACAAGCTCTGTATTTTTTGAAGATTGATTTGAGGTCGGGGTACAATCAGTTGAAAGTAAAGGAAGTAAAAATTTTGAAGACTGTGTTTCGTACTATATATGTCCATTATGAATTTGTAGTTATGCCTTTTGTTTTAACCAATGCACCTAATTTATTCATGAATCTTATGAATAGAATTTTCGACGAGTTCTTGGATAAGTTTTTAGTTGTGTTCATTGATGATATTTTGGTTTATTATAAAAGTAAAGAGGAGCATGAAAGTCATTTAAGGGTTGTCTTGCAAAACTTAAAAGAAAAGAAACTATTTGGGAAATTCAGCAAGTGTGAGTTTTGGTTACAACAAATTTCTTTCCTTGGTCACATTGTTTCAAAAAATGGAATAACTATTGATCCTACTAAAAAAAAAGTTGTTGAAGAATGGACAAGACCCACAAATATAACTTAGATCCGTATTTTTCTTAGTTTGATAGGTTATTACCAAAGATTTTTTGAGAATTTTTCACGGTTATCTAGTCCAATGACTAAGTTAACTCGAAAAGGTGTTAAGTTTTTTTGGACAAAAGAATGTGATAATTGTTTTCAGGAATTGAAAAGAATATTGGTGAATTCTCCAGTTTTGGCACTACCTTCCAGAAATTGTGAGTTTATTATCTACAGTGATGCTTCATTGAAAGGACTTGGTTGTGTCCTTATGCAGAATGATCAGGTAATTGGTTATGATTCTCATCAGTTGAAACCTGATGAGTTAAATTACCCTACACATGATTTGGAATAAGCTACTATTGTTTTTGCTTTAAAAATTTGGAAGCATCATTTGTATGAAGTGAAATTTGAAATATATACTGACCACAAAATTTTAAAGTATATATTCACTCAGAAATAATTGAACATGAGATAGAGGAGATGGTTGGAATTAATCAAGGATTATGATTGCACAATCCTTTACCATTCGGGAAAAGCAAATAAAGTGGCTGATGCTTTGAGTCGAAAAAGTAATGCTTCATTAACCATGATACGTTTGGAATAAGATACTTTGGTTTTTGATTTGATGAACTTTTTCATATAAGTTGTTGATGCAAGAAATTCTTCTGTTTTATTTCAGGTGTCAGTGAAATTATCTCTATCAGATAGAATAAAGCAATCACTGAAGGAAGACAGTGAGTTGCATAAAATGGTAGAGTTGGTTCAAGAGGGTAAATTACCTGAATTTAACATTGATAATGATTGTGTTTTGAGGTTTGAAAAGAGTTTATGCATGCCTTGTGATTCACAGTTGAAGAAAGAGTTATTATGTGAAGATCACAGTTCTCCGTTTTCAGTTCATCCCGGTAGTACTAAGATGTACATAGATCTTCAAGAGTATTACAGGTGGGATTGAATGAAAAGAGATATTGCTGATTTTACTATGAATTTTTTGACATGTCAGCAAGTTAAAGAAGCACGGTAGTTACCAAAAGGGATTCTTTAGTATTTATCGATGCCAGAGTGGAAATGAGAAAATATATCCATGGAATTAGTTGTGGGATTACCGAAGACATCTCAAGGTAATAATGCAATCTAGGTTATTATTGATTGATTGACTAAATTTGATCATTTCCTTCCTATCCGAGACACTTTATCTCTAGATCAAATTTATTGGTTGTATGTTAAAGAGATAGTTAGGTTTAATGGTGTTCCCCTCTCCATTGTATCTGATTGTGATCCCAGGTTTACTTCTAACTTTTGGAAAGGCCTTCATAAGTCGTTGGGTACTAAATTAAATTTTAGTAAAACTTTTCATACGCAATCTGATGGGCAGTCAGAACAAAAAATTTAGACCTTGGAGGATATGATACATGCTAGTTCACTGGATTACCAGGGAAGTTGGGACCAACATATTTATTTGGTTTAATTTTCTTATAATAACATATTTCATTCTAGTATAGAGATGGCTCCATTTGATTCATTATAGGGAAAGCAATGTCGAACTCCAGCTTTTTGGGATGAAGTAGGTGAAAGGAAACTGATGTGACCAGAATTGGTAGAAGAGATGGCAGAAAAGGTTCAGTTGATTCAGAAGCACATGAGAACAGCTCCGAGCAGGCAGAAAAGTTATGTGGATAACTGGAGCAAGAATCTTTCTTTTGAGGTAGGTGATCATGTCTTTCTCAAAGTTTCTCAATGGAAAAGTGTGATGCGTTTTAGTAAAAAGGTAAATTTGAGTCTGTGGTTCATTGGACCCTATGAAATCCTAGAGAAAGTTGGATCAGTTGCTTATAGAGTGGCTTTACCTCCAAGTTTATCTCAGGTACACAATGTTTTTTCATGTTTCAATGTTGAGAAAGTATATGCCAGATCCATATCATGTTTTAAGTCTAGAGGTAGTTCAGTTGGAAGAGAATATCTCTTATGAGGAACAACCAGTCTAGATTCTTGACCAAAGAGTGAAAGTGTTGTGAAATGAGGTGATTCATCAGGTAAAGGTTTTTTGGAAAAACTATATGGTTGAAGAGGCAATGTGGGAATCTGAAAATTCTATGAGGGATAAATACCCCCATTTATTTGATAAGTGAATAAAATTGCGAGGATGCAATTTCCAAAAGGGGGAAGGATGTAACATCCCAGGTAAATAAACAATAATACATTTTCTGCATTTATTAATATTTTTGAATTTAATATTAATTTTAATTTAATGGGGATTCTATATTTTATGGTGTACCCGATACACAACAATGAGTTTCTTTGAAATCTTACGTCGTATAATAATATTATAGTATTATTATTTTAAATGGTTGTTAATTCCAAGCCATTGTATTTGTGATAATGAATATAACTAACTAAAATATGATTATAAATGTTTTTTAAATGTTATTACATTTATCTAATAAAAGTTAGAGGCTTAAAATGTGAATGAATCTAATTTTAAGCATAATTTACTTTAAAAGGTTGATTTACCGTCTTTTGATGAAGAACCCTATTTAAATATAGTTTTGGTCATGTTTATATGTTATTTTTTTTAAAAATAAAATTCTTCTTTAGAATCGGGATATCAAAATTAGTTTTGGGTAAAATTATGGTTTTTTTCTGATAAAATTCAATTTTTGATGAATAGTATAAAATACTGTATTTTAATTCAAAACTGCCTTATAATCTAATCTATTTATACGGTTAGATTATCTTTTTAATTGGTTTTAAAGTGTAATTAGATTATATTTTTACCATTTAATTCAATATTGGTCATTTAATGTAATTTTACTTTGAAATTGGATATAAACAAGTGTCGATCTTTTGATAGTTATTATTTCTTAAAAAACACGCTTTTTGTTTTGACAATGGGAATTAATTTTAAATTAATTCCTACCACTTATGTGTTTTGAATTTAGAAAAATGGATTCAAAATTTGGAATCAGTAGGTCCAAATTTTTTAAATAGGTAACTTTTTTTTAGTCATTTTAAATATTTACTACAGTAAGAATTTTATTTACCATGGTTAAAGGGTAAATCTGGTTAATAAGGGTAAAATAATATCATAATAATAATATAAAATTACCCTAAAAAGTGTCCTAATCCTATTGGTTGATACATATCCAACCATGGACATCCTTAGGTTGAATTTGGGACCTCATGGAGCCACTTAAGAGTGATAAGGGCACTTTATATTAATTATTTTAAAGTAAAGACAAAAATGACATAAACAAATATCTTTTAGTAAATTAATTTTTACAAGGGGTTATATAAGTTATCTTTTCGACAATAAATTTTAATTGAAAATATAAAACTATTTCCTACATCATGGTAGTTTTTTTATAATTTTTATACATCACATAAATAAAATTATTTATGACACAATAATGATGTAGTGTTTACCACATTAATATATGATTTAAATAAATAATATTATAAAGATTAAAATAATATCCAAAACCTGTACAATTATTATTGGATGATTTTATTTCGACTATGGGTCATATTATATTATACTTTATTAAGTTTTAGACCTTTAGAAACTAAAAATCATTATATAATAAAATAATAGTTTCACACATTCCTAAAGAGCCCCTCCTCCCCCTTCTGAAAAGACCTAAACTCTAACCCATTCCTCACAACTCTCAAGCCCCTTAGATCGTCCAAACCCTACCCAAATAATATCTCAAGATCCCTACCTTACATTTATAAGCCTTAACTTAGCCATAATTTACTTCAACAAGTCCTTTTGGTTCAAACCAAAGGGAGTTACCTGAATTAAAGGTAATGGTTTCTCTTAAATTATTTTCTTTTATTTTAATTCTCCAACCCCTAAAATATTTTTATTCTTTTCTTTTATAACAACACCAGTATCCCCAGTATACTAGGATGTTGTTATGAGAAGTATTATAACTACACTTTCACACACCTCCATCTAATGGGTAAAGAACATACAGTTTCTGTGGATGGAAAACTAACGCCTCATGAAACGATGATTGTTCAATTATCTCCTACCGCCTCTCATGGTGGACATTAAGATGGAACTATATTTATATATGATATATATTATGTTTATGTTTTCCTTATTCTCCTGTATTTTTCATTTATATCATACCTTTATGGTTTCCATTATGGGTAAACGCGATAATTTCATTTGAGGAAGTGCAGACTGCCGCCCCCTCAAAGTGATATGACTCGTTAATGCCATATGTAGGATGTATAAAGGATAGAGTTAATAATATTATATATGATATTATAATATAATTATAATATAACTATGTATCATTATGTTTTAATTCCATTAAAATAAGAAATATAAATGAAAGTAGCGTTCATACGTACGTATGACTTACCGTCTCCATGAACGATGCATTTCATTTATTACCTCCAAATGTTATGTACTATTATAAATACATGTATATACTAGATATATATGATATCTAAATCATGAATATCATTATGGATATAATAACGTTTGACCATGTGAACAACTTTTAATTATAAGAAGTTCATTTTTGACTCAAGTACCAAATATCGACAAAACAACCATTATTAACTTAAATGATTACATAATGTTTATAACATAGTAATAAGTGATATAAAAGGAATAATAAACTTTAAATATGTTCTTAATCAAGTAGAAATTAGCTTTAGTTTATTATTCAGGAGATTAAAGAATGAACGGGTCAAGTCGGACAGAAGGTAAGGGACTTCATGCCAATCTTCTTTCATTGAGGCATATTTTGTTTTAATACACAACTTTATTTTATACACTGTATAAACACCTTTGAATTTTAATTTCATTCAATTGGAATATTTTTCTATGAAGTGTTTTATTAAACGAAAAAAGAGAATGTTTTTTAACGCAAGCGGTGACAATGAACTTTCCGCTGCCGCGAGTATTATTTGCTCTTTGGCTTCCTTAACAAGCCGTAATGTTTTTAAAAGGAAAGTAAATACCATTTACTCTTTTTATGTATATTGGTATAGAAAATGGTTTTGATAATGGATTTATTATTTCAATATATTTAAATTATATATGGTGATTGAAATGTGGAAATGTTATATTTCCTTTATGTTTGTTTTATGTGTTATGAATATGTTATGGTTCTTGGGCATTGTTACGTATACAGGTAGTTCTGTGCTAAACCCAAGATGGTTGAGCCCGAGATAGCTCTCCAATGCATTGGGTAAAGTGACAGAGGTAAATGTGAATGTTTCTCCTAAGAGATTTAGGGAATATATTGTGATGGGTATTCCAAATGTAACTCCCTACGTAGCTGTGAAAGCTACAACGTAAGTATGTTATGGATTCCACAAATTACCTTTATGATTTATGTTTTCTATGTGTTATTCATAAATATTATGATTTCATGAGGTATGTTAAAGATCTTATGTTATGTATGTAATAATGAAATAATGTTTTCTTTCTTTGTTTTATAATCCTTACTACACATTTTATGCTCATCCCAAGTTTTGAAACGTTTTTTGCAGGAACTAAAGATGAATAGGGTTAAGGATGAGATCAAGGAAAAGTCATGCTGTCTAAAACATGGGACTAGACATGACTCTGTTTTTCAAGAGTTTTTATTTTATGAAAAAAATAGAAACTGAGTAGAAGTGTCTACCTTGTAATTTTTGAGATGTAATGTAACAGTTATGGCCTAATTCTCTAAAACTCTAAACCAGAAAAGATCCTCGATGTGAATTATTCATTTAATTAAAGATTATTTAATGTTTAAGGTTGGGTCCTTATAATGACTCAATAAGTGATTAAGGTTATTTTCAACTACTAAAACTTATTTAAGTGTTTAAAATAATTTTTATTGTTTTCTGTATGGGACTTTTTTTCAAATCCTAAAACCACATCTTTTTAATGTTTTATTTGTAAACACATATTTTTCTACATTATTCATTTTATATGAAACTTTATCTATATATTTTCATGGATTATAAAAGAATTTTTTTCCTTAAAATTTAATAAATATTTCTTGTACTATTATTTCAAAAATCAAGAATAATTCTTATTTCCAAATTTATTTTTCTAAAACTCTAAAACAAATTTCATCTAAATCAACATATTTTGACATATCTTATGCTTGATCAAGAAAATTATTAAATTTTTACCATCTAATTTTTTTCTCTAGATAGATTATGTTATGTTATTTTATATAAAATAAAAGATCCATTAGTTCCTTTTCATTTTATAACCATCCACTATGAATAGGAATAAATTTTCTTCAAATACCTTTCCTTTGTGAATACCTATTTTTTATTACTTTTATTGAAGGGTGTTGACATTGATTCCATGCATCGATTCATTAAGGAAATTTTTGAAATAACCATATACCCTTTATCTATATGTTGTAAATACCATATGATTTATCATGATTAAATGTAATTTACCTAGATAATAACTTGATATCATTGGATAACCATTTATTTTATATGGGTTTATCATTTTATGATTATTGATGGATTTATGAATGATTACTTTTTTGAATACATTTTCAAAAGGATATAAACCCATTTTATTTCCATAGATTCTTTATGATATGATAGTGATTTATTTTATATGGAATATATATATGGATGATAATGGGTGGATTCCGATATCACCTTCCAATGCATTGGTTAATGTTTTATATCTCACGAGACAATATAACATCAACCTTCTTGAATATTCTCACAAACTAAGGGTGAGCCTTTTATATATGCTCAAAAACTAAAGGAAAAGTATTTTTGGATATGATTACAAAATAAAGAATGGGAATTCTTTGATATGATCACAATATGATGATAACCTATTATTATATTTATGACACAACCTTACGATTATTCTTGTGACTTTTTTATTCTCTCATTGCTCATGTTTATTGACTCATGTTTCCACACTTTCTTGATTCGTTTATTATGTTATGCCATGTTGTATACCATGATTTATGTTTTATGATCTAGTAATTATTAGGAATTATTTTCTTAAATATATTGACTATATCCATATGCTCTCACTTATGATATTTGAATGTTATCACATATGTTTACTCTTAGAGAGCATCTGAGATCACTCATTTCTTATATTTTTATTTCCCTAGGTTATGAAGAAAATTAATATGTATAATGTATCTAGAAGGGTATATTCTGTGGGGATTTTGTGTGAAATGTTTTATAATTATTATGGGTTAATTAGTTTTTTATATTGTGGGATAAAATGTCCTTTGGTTAAAAAATACACAAGTTTTGTTAGTTATGTTTTGTCCCAATTCTATAAAAATATAAACCTGAAATGTATTGGTAATGTATCATAATGAAATATTTGTTTTTAGTTATTTGGTTAAGAATATAATGTTTTCTGGATGCTATAATAGGGGTGCATGATTCATATTGAATCTCCATGCCTAAGGTTGGAGAGAAACCTAGCATAAAATCCGTCACACTTTGACACCTTTCTTACTTAATCCTTGAGGATTAACTAATGAGGGATGGTTTGGTATATTTATAATAACGTCATCAGTTAGAGCTCAACCAAGAAGGTATTTTTCCTCTTATGTGATGAGTATGACCTCCATGAACTGAATTGATATATACTAAGGAAATACATGGTCATACTTTGATAGTGTATATGATGTGCTTATTTACTCTAGTATTGGGCATGAGATGTTCTCATCCACATAGATGAATGACATGTGATGTGTTCATAAACCTATTTTGTCCATACT
Source organism: Viscum album (assembly GCA_963277665.1). Taxonomy (NCBI): domain Eukaryota; kingdom Viridiplantae; phylum Streptophyta; class Magnoliopsida; order Santalales; family Viscaceae; genus Viscum; species Viscum album. The sequence goes on along the minus strand of OY728143.1, from coordinate 253,575,961 downwards.
TAGAGAGTACAGGATGTATGAGGAGGCTATATGATATTGATATACTCCATATATCATGATCACTCAGTGTCTTAGAAAAATGGATTATATAATTATGCATGATTGCATATGATGAAACTGGTGGACACATGTTTAGAGATATATGTGTTTGATATATATCTTTCTATATTACTTTGTAACTCGAGTATCACTAATTATTTACTAGAGGTTTATATTTTCATATATTTATGAATCCAAGAATTCATATTTCTCTTAATGCTACAAAGGTCCGTGAGGTCACACTTTTTATTTGACTGAATTGGGATTGAGTTTCACAAAAACTCAGAGTTTCACTAAAAGTATTGTAGAATTTATCTAGAATTAGTTTTGAATGGTTATTAATAAGGTAATTTTTGAACCCAATGCACTTGAATTTTATTTAATTTCAATAAAGGGTCAATATGTATTGTATATTATAAAAAGATAAGAAGTGAAAAATCATAGAGAATGACTATTATCCACATCAATTGAGATTATTATTTCACTATTCTTAATATCTAGAACATATTTCACTAAATTATTTTAATTGAAACATTTTTTTAAATATTAAAATATGTTAATACCATGAAAATATATTTTTCCAAAATAATTGTTATATGATGAAATTTTATGATCTGTTTTTGGAATTCCTATATGCTGGTATTTTACACTTGATATTTTCTATGTGTTGGAGAAAATATTCCAACTAACTATCCCACCAAAAGGACCCCATAAAACCATTACTTAAGTAGTAAGTGGGTTCAACATCTATCCACCCATGGTGGTGGATAATTATTGTGAGCACAAAGGCATGGGCGTACTTGAACGTAGAAGTATGGTGGGCACATAGTTCCCACTAGGTGTTCATGATGGAACATAAAGGGGAAAGAGGACATGGCCCACTCTATGTAGTGTGTGTATGTTTATCTGTGTTCCAACATTGGTGTTAGACCGAATGTGGGAATACATGATAGATATTATTAATGATCACCAACTAAAGAAGTGATGTAGTATTGCAGACCCATGCTACTATCCACTAGTATTTAAATGATATGGTTATATCACAGTCGTCTGATCAATGTAGATCCAAAAACTCCTCAGAATCCTCATATTCAGATTCATACTTTAACATTTTATGGGTTTCTAATAACCATAAGTTCTGTATGACATGAATTCATAATCATCAATAATGTTTAGATCGAGTTTATGATGCGATCTTGATAGAAAAATGAGTCAAATATTTGATGAATGGTTTTTGTGAAGATCATGAAATCAGGAGCTTGAAGAACATTATACTAATGTGATACTAAGCATCATATAGAAACCCACATAAGGGTACCCATGTAAGTTTACTTATGTAAGTGTTGGCTAGGTAAGGGTAAATATTTGGGCAATCACTATGACTATGTAAAGAAATAGACACCATGAATTTTTTCATCAAGATATAATGAGATGATAATCCACATTTAAATTATTTAAATAATGCCGAGATATTTAGGCATTAAAAATATTATTGATATAGGAATATTTTTGTAGGAGATTCAATGTGGAATGAAGATCAGAGTTAAGGTAGTGAGACATGTCTATAAAAGGATATAATCCATGGACAAGGAAGAGTTACTGCCACTTGAGAGAGAGCTCTCATTTTCCAAAAAAAATAAGTGGTCATGTAACCTTTGTTTTTAAAAGAGGAAACACAAAAAGATTTATATTTTAATAAATTAGGAAAAAAATAAATATTTGGACTTCAGAATTTAATACTCAATAGTTTCATGAATAAACTACGATATTATGAAGATCTTTATGAATCCCTTCCTAGTTTACACAAAATCACTAATATACCACATATATAGTTTATCTGAAGAAGAGAAAAACTGATATGTGTATGTTTACTCTTACATGGAGTGGGTTGAGAGTATTTACCCTTATATGAAGTGGATTGAGACACAATCACCCCTTACATGAAATTAAAGTGAACCTAAAGAGTATTGTGTGATACATGCATTCCCGTTGAGATACCGACTTTTATTAAAATAACATTGAGAAGGAATCACACAAAAATTGATAGTGCACACATAAAATAATAACAAAGAAGAATTATTTTGTGCTATGGTTTACAGTTTTTAGAAACTCCATGAAATTCATACATGAAGTATATTTAAGATAACATTGTGAAATCAAGGTGATAATTTAATAATTAGTTTGAGTTGACATTGTGAAAGTATATAATTCATAAAATGAGATTGAAGAATTTGTATGCACCACTTAAAAAAAATTAAGTGAGGTTGATATTTCATTAGACTAAAGGAATAATATCTTCTTGAGCATTGTTTCATTGAGTAAAATGATCATACACTGGTGATCAGAATATCTAAGAAAGACCACCATCTCTAATTCATCAGGAGAAAATGTACTTGAAGGTATACATGAGAAAACCTGGTCCTATAGGCACATAAATAAGTATTATCATCTATATTATTGAATATTTTTCTAGTTGTGGATAAACCTTAATTAACGGAAGAAGTATTTTAGTTGGTGTTGGAATTAGAAAAAGTATTTCAGTTTACATTGGAAGTAAGATAAGTCTTTTAGTTGGTTCTAGAAGTAGGAGAAGAGTTTCAGTTTTTTCTAGAAGTAGTTGAAGAACAGTTTTGACTCTGGTAATACTTTGTGAAGCAATATAAATATCCCCTTGATAACATAATGTGACTTTGAGATTGTTCTCATTCTGCTCTACCGCTCCCCGCAGATGGAATAGGCAGCATGGTCGTGCCATCGCCTCCCCTCTTCTATCCTCTCTGGCTAGGGGGGAGGGTTATCCTCCACCTCCTCCAACCCTTGATGTCCCCATTTTTATCCATTCACTGACCTAAATCTTCTCCATAATTTTTCGTCAATTGAGTTTTTCCCTAAATTTTAGTCATGTGTGGATGGAGTTCTTTCTGTTCCACTCTCTACCTTGGAGTTAACATAATATTTGGTGTTGTAGGATCTTTTACTAGTGGAACACTTTAAAAAGAGACAACCCTACATGGAAGAATTTGATAAATTTATCTCGCTTCTCAAAAATTTCAAGATCGGGAAATAGTAGGGATTCTGGAACCAAGGCATTTCTTGATACGACTCTCGACCAAAGAATACCTAATATTCACTTGAGTGAGCACTCCCTGTGTTATTTAAGGTTGTTTTTTCTCCCTATTTTGGTGGTCTTTTGATTTTTATTTTAAGTGAGATCCCACCATTACTAAGACATGGGTTTCCCTTCCCAGTCTACCCCTACCTTTTCAAAACCTAGCGATCCTTCATGTTATCAGCAACATGGTGGGTCATTTTCTTTGGTCTGATCAGCGAACCTATACTCTTTTCCACCTAATTTATCTGAGACTATATGTGGAACTCGACACATCCAATTACTTGATGGAGTTTATAAAAATTGCAGTTAAAGGTAAGCAGGGTTGGAGAAAAAAGGTTTGTTATGAATCATGGGTTCCTTTTTGTTAAATCTGTAGATGCCTAGGTCATGAATCTCAAAGATTTTGGAATGCATCATATTTAAATTCTCATATTGATCCCCCCGGATGTGGATCATCCCAATAAGAACAAAGGTAAGTCTAGGTTGATCATTCAAGATGATAATACAATGAAGGATACATGGTGAAAAGATCTCACTAAGGAAGATAGGGGTATGGGAGAGAGGTTCCACTCTTCAGTCACCTAGAAAGAGATGACAATCAAGGATATCAAACCAAGAACTGTGGACACCTATGACCATTTTATGTGTGACTTGGGTTCCATCATTTCTTCAAAATAGGTCTGAGCTATTGTAGGGGGTTTTGAGTGGGTGATTGTGGTCCCAAATACCACCACAGTGAGCTATTATGCTGATTCCACGAAACCTATCTATGATTCTCCTCAAGAGGCAATGAATTAGAAGGTGGGTGAGGATAGTCAATCCAACATCTCCATAGAGTATGCTATATAGGGTAAAATAATGGAACACACAGAGGAAATAGTGCCTACACTATGGGAGTCTCCTAACCAACAAGACTCCCATGACTCAGCCCACCTATAAAATAATTTTCAGGACTCAGCTAAACTGGTGGTTGGTGATTTGATTTAGTATGGATGTGAGATGGTGATACCTAAGTGGAAAAGAAAGATTAATGGTTCCAAGAACTGGGTTAATCCAGTGGCGATCAACCAAGAAATAGATTATTTATTGGTCTCTTACAGTGATCATGGTCACACGATTGGAGAAGAAATGTCTGACCACTTTTCAATGGACAATGTTGTGAGTATGCATGGTAGAGGACTTTATAGCCTAAGGAGAAAGAAGGGAAGAAAGGGACCTGGGGATCAGAAAGTCACATAGTGCTTAAGGTTAAAAAATAAAAAGGCCGTAAGGACTATTATTACCCACCAAAGCCCATGGAGACATAGTATTATAAAAAGGGTGGGGAGAATAAGGTTCCTAAATATGAAGTCAATATGTCAGATCCAGCTCATGAGCATCACATTAATATCCAAGAGGTTAACCATTTAGTAGAGGATGAGGATTCTATGAAACATGAGCAAAAAAAGAGCTTCTAATATCTTAGGGTCATAAGAAAAAGAACAATTTCAAGAGCTCGTTCTCCACTCGAAAGAATAAATGCTCAAAGGATTCTTCCATATAAATGATACAAATGAGGAGGCGAACTGAATATTTGAAAGAATGTTCCAAGTTAAAATTAATGAGTATAAAAGGGTGTGGATCAATAAATAAGATTTCATTTTGGAATGATTATTCAATGGAAATAAGATAAAAATGGAGTAATACATTCAAACTTGGGAAAATTTGGCCCACCATTTTTTAGAAATCATCAAGGAAGACCCAAAAACTAAGGTAACTACATTACAATGGGGATTATATAGAGTGTCTAGTTCTAATAATCTCATCCTTATCTTTAATTATTTTCTTATTTCTTTCTATGTTCAATGATTCACTGTCATGCCCTTATGAGGTTTCCCATGTTTCCACAAAAGTGATTTTGAAATAAAAAAAATTTAATTTGCAGTATAAAGATCCCCTCGTATGACTCAAGAGAATGAAGTCTAGTGTGGACTCTGGTAACACGGTGTGAAGTTTACTAAAGACCATTCTATGTAGAATTAGGATTTAAGATATATCATGACTTTGTATTGATCATTATAATTCATAATAGTATTATAGCAAAGAATCCATCACTAGTATAAAAATAAATTTTACATTAGAGGTTTAACATCAATTTTTTAAATAACCAATGTTAAAATGTTTTCTATATAATTTATTTATATAACTGATGTAAAAAACATTCCAGGTGATTTTTAACATTAGTTATAAAATAAAAGACATGAAAACCAAAATTTTTAACATTATTTAGTTGAAAACCGAAGTTAAAAATTCATTTTCATACATGTTAAAATATAAGTAACCTGAAAGGTAATATTTAAAATCCCGCCCATGCGATGTTCAATTTTTTTAAAGAAAACCTTTGAAATTTTCAATTATATACTAAAATTTATGATGTCACAATTTTATTTTTGAGTTTTATTTATATGTTTTGACTCTCTGCATGTATTGATTCCAGATCAAATATTTCAATCTTCATCATAGTTCCATCGATTCAACTTTTTCCATATTCATCACCATTCCATTAATTATTATTTTAGTGATATCATCATGGTATTTATAATTCCTTTTTCCTATATTTTAATTTTTATGATTTTTTTCTTAATTGATTCAACTGTTAATGCTTTGTTTTTCTTATAATAAAGAATCCTTCTTCAGATAGCGTGAAAAATACAAAGTTTCTTTTAGAGTCTAAAATACCTTTGAAGCCCTAGATTCAGATTCCTCTTGAGGAATTTCATTAAAATAAAATTATGTTGATTAATACTATATTTTAATGAAAATTACATCAAAGATTTAAGTTTTTTTCTAGATTTCATTTGGTTTCTGTAAATTTTTACCTGATATCGATCTTGTATTTTCACAAGAGGGAGTCATTTTCATTGAAATTTTTATAAAAAAATAGATAGTTTTTTATGTTGGTCAATATATAACCAATCTAAAAAATGAATTTTTACATTGGTTATATATTAACTGACATAAAAATTAATATTCAACATTGATTTTTTATAACCAATATTGAATGTCAGGTTTTACATTAGTTATACAATAATCAATGCTAGAGGTCTTAAAAATAATTTTTAAATTTCGGTTATAATAATCAATGTTAAAAACATTGTTTTTTCATCACTTATAATGACATCAACCTAAAAGCCGATGTTAAAAACTTAAAAAAACAGATGTAAAAAACATATTTTTGTACTAGTGCATGTTTGGGTCTCTAACCAATATAGAAAAGAGTATGTATTTGTATTGAACCTTGTAAATTTAGTGTGTTGTGATATCTCTTATTGTTTCTTCATATTATGTGAGAGTGTGAGATATAACTGAGTGGATTAGGAACCTCAATAAGTTTAAGTAGTTTAATTAAAAGTAAAATAATACATAAAAGTAAACCACTAATTCATCCCCCATCTCAGTGGTCAAATTATCATGGGGATCTAAAATTGGTATTAGATCAAGGTTCCATCTACTAATCCAAATGAGTTATTGTAAAGTAAAGTTATCAGGAAATGAGTGATCTACCATAGATAGAGAAAAAGTTCTTCTGAGGATAAGAATATGGATATTTCTTTAAATAATCGGAAGAATAAGAAGAAAATAAGGGTAAAGAAGCTGATGAAGAATTTTATAGAGAATGGAGATACATATCCAATTGATGGTAATTTTAATGGTATAATTATCAATAATTACCTTAATTATGATTCTTTTGAAAAAGACTACATAATCCATGATGATGATGTATCACTTAGTGATCTTCATTTTTAATTCCAACAAAATCTAAAGAAAGTTCCCAAAGAAGTTGTAAATTGTATTGTTAGAGGTTTCCAGGCCCTTCAAAATGAAAAAACATAGATAGAAGAAGATCATAATGTTATGGAATAAGAATTGGATAAAATTTTGGTATACCTAATACTCTCATAAAACTTGTGAAATCAAAGGATGAAATAATTCATCTTTGAAATGAAAGATATACTGAAGCTATTGGAGGATTGAAAATAAATGTTTACAAGAAATATTTCTTTGAGATAGACTTTTTTGAATCTATGGATGTCACGACATCTCAACTAGTGGTTAAATAAAACATAGTAAAGTAGATTGAAAATTAATTATAAGAATCAAGAAAAAATACATGAAGAACATATAAAGAAGCAGGAAGAGGATTAGTACGACATGCTTTGATCTGTTGAGGATGAAAATAAATCCCTCAAAATGAAGTATTTATAGTTGGATGAGTTATTAAAGAATGAAAAATCATTAAAATATGTAAATTTACATATTACTAGAAAAATATATGCTACTAAAAAAGTATTCATTGAGAATCATTACTCCAATAAGGGTATGAGAACATGTTCTAACTAAATGGAAACATCATCTGAGAAGAAGGTATCCCATAAACCAAAAACTGCCTTATGTACTAAAAATGTTTCAATTACTCATATAGGTTTAAAAAAAAATTATTGGACTGTATGGATAGTAAAAAAAACTGAAAAACACACCATATCATGGATGAATTAGAGATGTTTTAAGAATAGTTTTTCCTCAATAAGTGTCCAAAAGAGTGGTGGTTTCACTCAAAAACCAAAAGGTACACACCCTATTAAATCCATATAGACTAAACCAAAAAAGAAGATAAGAATATTCATAGGCTATTTCTAGTGTTGGTGGAAGTTTGGGAACATGACATTAAAATGTTTTCATAATATAATTTTTTTTTAAAATAATATAAGGACATAAGAAAAGAGGAGAAAATATGAAGAAAGAAGAAAACTTGCTGACTAAAAACAAAATAAAAATGGAAAAGAAAATAATGTAGGTAATAAAAATAAATCTAAAACAACTTAAACTAAGAATATAAATGAGATACCATCTCCTATATCAAATTTAAAAAGAAATATGTCAAGAAAATCTCTACCCTATAGGAAAAATAAGTCATTGTTTGATTAAGTACAACAACAACAAGAATCTAGATAGAATACCTATCAAGGTAGAAGATTCAAGTTTAGAGGTTTTTACTGGTACCATGAAAAGTATTGGCACAAAGATTACTCTTTCTGGTATAACATGACAATTATAAGAAACAAGAATGAAACAAGAGGGATTCATATTGAATATATGAGAAAAAGTTCTCAATGAAATAATTTTGTGACAAAAAATCCATCCAAGATGCCAATTTAGAATATATATGAATGCTTAAAATAAGTTTTCGGTAGATGTAAATAGGAGGGTCACACAGATAAGAAATTCCTGAAAATACTTCGAAGTGATATGTTACATGTTGTGAAAGGGAAGAGGCTTCAATAGAAAAAAATGTAAAGTAACATGAATATTCTAAGAAGGCAGAGAATGTTAGGAAAGAGTGACTAGTTTTTTAGACAAATCAATTGAAAAGGGATAATAACTTGGAAGAAGATGAAAAAATTTATAATGCTAAAGGAAATAAATTGTATACAGAAACTGATCTGGAAAAATATATTCCACATGAAGAAGTGGTTCAATGGAATAAAAATTATAATCAAGTATATGATTCTCAAAACATAAAGAAAATTCCAAATAAATATTCATATGTCGAGATTTTTAGAAAATAATGGCCTAGGTTGAGAAGAATATCTCAACCTGAATGTTATTCTTGAAGAACAAAAATGTTCTTCTTCATTTCCTTATATATATATATATGTGCATGTGGTTTTTTTACTAACATGTTGGGAATTAAAGTAGATGGATTAATTCTTTGATGGGGAGCATTGATGATTTAAAGTTGTTAACTCTTCACAACATAGTGAATGTGGAACTTTTGAAAAAATTTAAAAAATTGGAAGATAATGTGTGAAAATTAATCCCTTATCCCTAATCTAATTGAATTGATAACAATTATCAAGGGGGATTTTATATTGAGTTAATAATGGGGAGCTATATATCTTCCACTCTAACTTTCTAATGTGTTTGTTTAAGTGTGTGCATGATTTTGAATTTTATTGATAATTTTGATTACTTATAACCCCTAAAAAGAGAATTGATAATTTCTGAGTATGATTCCACATGCATGGTAGTTTATATATAGCATAGAAAACCTTGGTTATATATCTCTTGGTTTATACATTAGTTTATAACATGTTGACATAGAGTTAATTAACTAAAGGCCCTTTTCTAAGAGTATCATGTGATATCATTCCTCTCTCAAAACTATTTAAGAAATAATAATATAAGATAATAGAACATGTTTTGGGAAAATTGATGAGATGAAAGTACCCCTAAATACACCTTTTCTTTTATTTTCTATAATGGGGAGAATAAAGATATAGAGAGATTCATATATTGACATGGTGAAGGGTATTGGAAAAAAATCCAAAAGGAGAAGATTGATGAAGCCAATAGACTTGAATTGTATTTTTTTTCAATAAAGGGAAAATATGTATTGGATATTAAAATAATAGAAAAAGTTAATAATCATAGATAATTACTATTATTCCCATCAATTATGACGATTGTTTCACTTTTCTTAATATCTAAAACATGTGCCACTAAGTGATTTGAATTGAAATGTTGTTTTAAATATTAGAAGATATGAATACCATGGAAATATATTTTTCATTAGTAATTTTTATATGGTTATATTTTAAGATATTTTATTTGGAATTATTATATGGTGTAATTTTACACTTAGATGTTTTCTAAGTTTTGAAAAAAATGCCAACCACCTAGCCAATTAAAGGGACCCCATGTAGCCACTATTTATATAGGAATAAATTTCAATATCTATCTATCCATGGTGATAATCGATTATTTTGATCATATCATCTTGGGAATTCTTGAAATCTAGAGTATGATGAACACATAACACCCTCAAGGTGCATACAATGGAGTGAAAGGGGGAAATAGGGTGTGGCCCACCCCACTTGGTGTGTGTGTTTGTATGGGTGCTAAACCTAGTTATGGATCAAATGTGGGAAGACATGATGAGTATTATTAAGGAGTGATTGACTAACTAAATAAGTGATGAAGGATCACAGAGTCACATTACTGTTCATTAGTATTAAAATGATATGATTATATCACGACCATCCAATCAATGCTGATCCAATGAATCTACAACCTCTACATATTTGCCTTTAATATTTGACTTTTGATTGGTTTATAATTGTTTTATGTTCTTCATGTCATGAATCTATCATCCTTGATCATGTTTATCTTAGGTTTATGATGTGATCTCAACATAAAAACGAGTTGAATCTTCATGAATGGTTTCTATGATGAGCATGCGACCGGGATCTCAAAGAATATGCGAATACTATGCAATGAATCAATATATATAAACTCATGAAAGGGTACCTATATAAGGGTACCTATGTAAGATTTGGATATGTAGGGGTAAATATGTGGACAATCACCATGATCATGTGAAGGAATAGACACCATGAATTTTATTATCAAAATATTCTGAGATGGTAACCTACATTTGAAGAATTTAAATAATTCTAAGACCTTTAGGCATTCAAAATAAAAATGAAGTGATATATTTTATGGGAGATTTGATGTAAAATGAAGATAAAATCTAAGGTGGTGAGACTTAGCTATAAAAGGAGATCATCTGTGGCTGAGGAAGATTTATTACCACTTAATAGAGAGATATTATTTTCCAAAAAAATAAATCCGTCATTAAACCTTTGTTTCATGAAGAGGAAACCTATAAAAATTTCTTCTTAGGCACGAAAGAAGGAAAATTATTGAATTGAAAATATCACACTCAAGAGTTTTATGTAGAAACCAAGATACTGTTAATATCATCACAAAGAACTATTTCTACAAAGACCTTTATGGTTTATGGAAACTCACTAATATACCACATATACAGTTTGTGTAAAGAGAAGAACCACTTCTACATATTTTTACCCTTATGTGAAGTGGATTGGGAGTTCTTACCCTTACATGAAATGGATTGAGGCACTATAAAAACTTACATGAAGGGATAGTGAACCCTAAGAGTACAGTGTGATACATGCATATAACAAACCAACTCGAGATACCCAATAAAGACTGGTATACAAACTGATTCACAACTAATCTGAAGGTTGTTCCCAATCCACATGGGATAGAGACTATCATCCTTAGAATAAAAAAAAACAGGAAGGAACAATTTTTAACAACCTAAAATAAGATACAAGGCATATATATATAGTAGAAATAATAATAAAAAAGATGTATTCCATAAACAAAGAAAACCAATGGTAGCGATACAACTCAAAAGAAAATAAATAAAACACTAAGGTATAAGTCCAACAACCAGTAAGGATAAATAAAAAAATAAACCACTAATCCATGTGATGTATAGGTAACATCCCACTATCTCACCACTGGATGTCCATACCCAGCTGACATGAACCTAATTTCCTCACTGCAACACCTTTCCTTTTCCTGCATGAAAGGACAATATAAGGCTACACACCACTGAAGGGGTGTATAGGGTGTGAGCTAAATAGGATCAGTAGGATCCCACACATGTGTTCCATATCAATTATCTATATAAAATTCCTAATATTCTAAATTGTAATAGGAAAATAGTATGGAAAAAAATTCAATAGTTTTATATAAAAGCATTGTAAACTGTCTCCCTTTTTCCAAAGTTCTAAAATGACCCAGGGAAAACTATTTCAAATCACATTTTCTAAAAAAAAATTCAAGTAGGTATATCAAATTATAACTCTACAAATCTAAAATAAAGTTAAACCATAACAAAGAACAATGGTAAAATAGTCCAAATATCACTCACAGTCAGGCTAGCCTGGTCACTCATATATCAATATGACTAGTGCACACTACAAGTCCCTAAACCCCTTGCATCAAGTTTCAAGGAACGTAGGAATAAAACATAAATTGAAACCTATTTACATTTCAATTAAGTTCTAAATACAATTTCATCTTTATCTAGGAATGAAAGAACACCCTAGAATGTGAGCTCCCTTATAGTATCAAAAGATGAGTCCTACTACCACACCTTCCACCAAAGTACCCAAGGCTCCTATGTGCTGAATTTAAAATCATTTCAAAGGGATTAAACATTTAAAAATACATTTTTAGACACCAGTTTTTTCATCAAACCTTCTTTGAAAACCCATTTTGAAATGAATTATAGAATTCTTTGAAAATCAATATTCATTTACCAGAACAAGAGGAAAACAATCATCTCTCAAAAACCCATTTACACACACAAATTAATCGATCATGACAATTTATTTATTAAACCAATAAATAAATCAATATCATTAAATGTTTACCCAACATAGACTTATATATTGAACCACCTACCTCAAACTTGGGTTGCACACTAATCTTGAAGGGAATCACAAAATAGGATGATTAAATAAAAAATAGAGTCCCTAATAATTATTCCCACATATTTGAATCAATTCCATAAATGAAATGTCTGATGAATAGGATAGATCAGTACATACCTCAAGGAATTCACATGCTTCACAAAAAACAACATAAGGGATGAAACCTAAAAGAAGATCACAAAATAGATTCAGAAGGAATCAAATATGCATCGTCATATGATCAACATATCCTCAAAATGTAGCTGGATTCCACTTCTACAACTAGATAAAAGAATAAGTAGAAAGAACACTCACCAAGAGAGAAGAAACTCAACCAATTCATTGATATAGTGACGAACAGAAGAAATTAGAGGAGAAAAGATCACCCAAAATTTCCCAAAAGTATACATAGGGTTGGAGGGAGAGGATGCACATAAAATAAATAGGGAGTTACATGAGCGGTGAATAAAACCTACCCGGCATGACAGGTTTACATCATAAATACTAGTTTTATTATGTGAATATACCATAATTCACATATGCTGAAAAACACATCACCTTATGTTAAATTATCCCGAGTGAAAATTTAATATTGTAAGAATGGGACTTATACTATAAAAGAATTTTACCCCTTGAACTATTTTAAGACATGTGCCTAGAATTAAACTTACATCATAAATTTGGGATTTACAGTGTAAATTCCCTCTACATCCAGCACTTGCAATAGCCTCCCTACAGAAACACCTAAAACAACTCCCACACCCTTCAAACCCAAAGTACCATTCTTAAACAAAAAAAATAGATCATAAATAGTAACCTAGATGTTATAATGAATTCCCATTGAGATAAAAAACTTGTATTAAAATAGTATTGAGAAGGAAATATAAAATGATAAAAATCAATTGAACTTTAAAGTACACACATAAAATAATAACAAAGAATAATGTTTGTGTTCCAGAGTTTATAGTTTTCATAAACTACATATAATTCATGCGTGAAGTATTTTTGTGATAACATTGTAAAATCAAGGTGAGAATTTGTAAAGCATTTTCAGTTGACATTATACAAGTTTATCTTTAATTAAATAACATTGAAGAATTTTTTTTCACCTATAGCACGAAATTAAGTGAGTGTTGGGACTTCATTAGACTGAAGGAAAAATATATGCTAAGCATTGCTACACTGAGTCAACTAATCATACACAATGGATCATAATATCTAAGAAAGAACAACATCTCTAATTTATTAGGAGAAAAGTTCTTTGAAGGTGTACACGATAAAACCTGATCCAATAGGCTTGTGGAGGAAGACTGTCATCTAGAAGGTTGAAGATATTTCTAGTTGTGGATAAACCCCAAAGAAGAGAAGAAATATTTAAGTTGGTTCAATAAGAAGGGGTATTTCAGTTGGAGATGGAAGTAAGAGAAGTCTTTTAGTTGGTGTTGGAAGTAGGATAAGACTTTCATTTGGTGATGGTAATAGTTGAAGTCTTTTGTGGACTCTGGTAACATTATGAAAAGTAGTATAAAAATCCCATTGTGTGTCTCAAGTGTGTGATTTTTAGTACAGACTCTAGTAAAACTATGTGAAGGAGTCTAAAGACCCTTATGTATGGAAGTAGGAGTTAAAATATAGCATAACTTTGAATCGACCATTTTAATTGATAATAATATTATAATAGAGAATAACATGGAAAGAAGTATGCCTTTATAATAAACCTTGTAAATACCATGTTCTATGATTTTTTTCTTATCATTTCTACATATGAGGTGATACTATGATATATCACTGAGTGTATAAAGAACTTTAATAAGTTCAAGAGGATGAATTTAAAAGAAAATAATTCATAAAAGTAAACCATCGATTCACCCCCTTTTAGTAGTCAAATCAGCTCGAGGATGTACAATAATTTATATTATATAATAACTAATTAAGTTGATGATAGATTTTTAAAAAATTATTTGGAATATGTTCAAAAAAATATTTAATTATTATTTCATATGTTATCATATATGATACGATATAATTTGAAATGAAATAAAAGTCTTTTATGATTTAGTGAATGTGATAGGAAGAAAGAAATATTCCCTAAATCTATATGATATTATATGGTATAATATATCATGTCATAGATTATGACATACGTATGGAAAAAGGATTATTATATGAGTTTTTGGGTATATTATTATTTTTACTATATATTGATATCATATAAAAACTTATTGGGCATGTCGTATTGTATGACATATGTGAATCTTAGTGCCTCAAATTTTATGGTATTATTAATTTAGAAATTATATGAATCAGTTAAGGTAGTATAATTTTATGAATTGAACATTACAATCTCTATAAAAATTATCTATCATTGAAAACACATTAGATAATGAATTCATAGGATAAATTTATTAATGAAAAAAAATTTACTCATGCGCTTCATAACACATGAGTAAATACTTTAATAACGCAAGAATGTCCCAAGGTATATATATAGGAGTATTTTACATAAGTTTTGGGGGAAATAATCAAGAAATACATTGACCAATACTTTCCCTCTCCCAAAGATCTCTTCCCCTTTCCTTATTTGAATTTTGGGAAACTAACATATCATGAAGGGAGGGGGTCCTACCCAAACTATTTAGGTAATTCATTATAACCCATGGATATATCATAGGGGAAATATCATTTTTTATTATTTAGTTATCTAAATTAAACATAGATCAGAAGTTAATAGAAACATTGAGCATCAATTAAAGGTTCATGTTCTTTATTTTAGTTTATTTGGTTTTAGTTTTAAAGCATAGTGATAATGTGATTTATGTATTCTAATCATTTCCACTACATAAATTAATCACTAATAAGTCTTTATAAACCTTTAAATAGGTTTTTTTGATAGTGATAGAGATATATATATATAGTTATAGGAAACTTAAACCTTGAGAAAACATTTCAAGGGATCTAGGTCCTTGATGTGAAATTGTTATTGCAGATAGATTTTGAGAATATCAATCCCACATGAGTTGTTACCAGTAATAATAATATCATAAACTACCAATAAAATGTAGCTATATTTGTTATGGTGGTAAAATATATATGAATCCTTTATACTCTAATTAAGTCCATAGGATGTTACCACACTATATAACCTTCCAAACTAATCACAAGGAGATTGTTTGAGACTATAAAGTTAGAATTGAAGATTAATAAACAAGGAAGAAGAATCTAAATCTATAAATATAGGTGGTTGTTGCATATAAAATTATTCTTTTATAAACACATGTAAGAAATAATTTTCCACACCAAGTTGATATAGATTCAAATGATAAGATTCCACCATAGAGATGAGCAGACGAACATAAACCATCTTTTTCACCTGGGAGAATGTGTCCAAATAGTACACTCCATATGTTTGAGCATAACATTTGGTAATAAGACAAAATTTAGTCTATTAAAAGAGGGTTGTATCATATAAAATTATTCTTCTAAAAACCCATATAAGAAACAATTTTTAAAATATATTTAATATTGTGTCTAATGAGAGGATTCCACTATAGAGATGAGAAGATGAATGAAGTTCATCTTTTAAACTGGTGAGAATGTGTCAAAAATATCCCACTTTATAGGTTTGAGCATACCCTTTAAAAATAAAAAAAATCTTTTTTATTTAAATATTTTCTAAATAATGTATATATATAATGAATTTATGTCTATATAATATGGTAAGATATGTGTATGTCATAGTGTATGATATATATATTGAAAGAGACACATTATATACCTTTGGGTTTATTTTTGTATAATAATATCATAACACCACTACCAAAGCCTATTGTATTATAAGATATATATATATATATATCATACAAATATATCATTAGTTATATAATATGTTGAATCCTATTTTAAGATTGGCATGGAAGACTATGATTCATTAAGCAGTCAAATGATAAGTGTTAATATTAGGATATTCTTCCATGTAATCCTCCATTAAAGATTAACATTTCATAAGATAAAACATATGAGAGGTCTGAATGAATTTAAATGTTAAGTGCATGAAAAAACATTTACAAACATTATAAATTAATGTAACTACTATAAAATTACAAAACATTTGAGTAAATACCATAAAAATACCAGGAGTGTCTTGAGGCCTATATGAATAGGTTATAACCATTGGGATGTTTGTTTTTCTAGTTAACTACCCCTGTTGAATATATCTTCCCCAATTTTCCTTTACCACAATATATATTAGAATATCGGGGCTATAAGGAGGGATCTTCCCAA
This sequence comes from Viscum album, assembly GCA_963277665.1. Lineage (NCBI taxonomy): Eukaryota > Viridiplantae > Streptophyta > Magnoliopsida > Santalales > Viscaceae > Viscum > Viscum album. Next base: position 253,559,200 of record OY728143.1, on the reverse strand, counting down.
GAAGTGGGTGATTCAGTAAACTTGTAGACACACATTGAAAGGAAGAGTCCTTTGTATGTTCCTAGTGATATTGATAAAGTATTTGATTAATGAAAGAGTCTTGACCATATACATAAAAAGATACATGTTATTTGTTTATTTATACATGGTTTCGGTTTTTCATATTATGGTGATCTTGGAATTTTAGTTTCTATCATCTTATATTACATTGAATAAGTGTTATTTGATCCTTATAAACCCTTCAGTGGTTGGAGTTTTACCATGATTCATGATTATTGAAATAATTTTAGAAATGAAGAATAGTTTTATACACTATTTTCTATCATAAAAAATGATACAATATTTTGTACAATGTCTGGTCTTATGATATAAGAAATTTTAAGCTTTGATATGGTCATTTCTTATGATATGTGATAACAAAATTATAATCCAATATAATCCTTTATATTTTTCTACATTGTATCATAAGATTTGGGAAGTCACATGGGATAGCAGTTCTATTTAATACATACAAAAAATTGACATATCATTTATAAGATATAAGGAATATTATAAAATATGATGCCCAAGCACCGAAGGGTGATATCACTGGCTAATTGTAAAACATGATAAAGGCCTAGTCACAGATTATGATATTGGGATATCATAAAAACTATTGATAATTTTTAATTATCTATCATAGGTTGCAACATGTCAGTCATAATATGAAAGATCATATCTTGGATTATGATATAACTTATATCATAAAATACAATATACATGAAAATCTTCTTTTTCAATTATTAATTTATGAATTGAATTATATAATTTATAATTTTTTTATAATTTATTGATGAAGGTATTTTTTGATATTTATTTAATTTATAAAGTGTTTATAAAATAATTAATTATAAAGTGTTAACTAATTATTAAGTGTTTATGAAACATTTAATAAATCAATATACCATAATATTTATTATTAATATTAAATACATTTTTTGATTCATATGGAATGACTTATAATCTATATATAAAGTTTTTATAAAGAAATTATAAGTTTAATTTACTAAGTGTTTATAAATTAAAAAATATGGAAAAATATAATTGGAGTTTTTATTATATCATGAATTATTCATAATAATTAATTTGAAATGTTTAAATTAAAATGATTTATTTGAAAAATTTAATTAAATCATATCAAAAGGTGTTTTGATAATTTATATGATCAAGGATAAAATAATATTAAATATTTGATATTTATATTATATAAATTGCTTACACAATTGAATTATAATATATATTTTTTATATTTTATTTAATAAAATATATTTATATAAATTTAATATAAATAATAATATAATGGAGTTCAAATTGGAAATAAATATAAAGTGTTTATATTTATTTTAATTATGGAATGTCCATAAAGCATGACTAAATTATAAAGTTTTTATAATGGATTTATTTATAAATTGTTCATAATTTTTCATCTCATGTTTAAATATATATTTTCATTTATTTAGCAGTATTACCTATTTTATTATTAATGAATATAAATGTTATATTTTTAATTGTGATGTATAATTTAGTTTAAATAGTTTAACTTCTTTTATAAATTGACATACATGCATATAAGGAGTTAAAGTCTAGGTATGGTAAATGATTTATAATTTTTTTACCTTGAATATTCCATGTAATGTGGTTATGATATTTGATTCATAAGTTAACTATAATTTATGCATATTAGGTTTTATAATTGTAATGAAATATTATTTTCTACAGAGTAATGAACCATGGGTCGAGAGAAGTTGGGTTGGACCGCTAACTGGCTTGGAGGCTTATTAATTGTTAGAAAAGTAGGGGGTTGGGTACTTATCACTCTATGCTTACTCTTACGAGGATTATCAGTTTTATATGATTCCAAGACTTTATATTAAATGGTCCCACATAACTTATACATATGATTCATATGGATAAGTATAAATATATTTGTATTTTAATTTAGGCTAGCAACACAAGTTGTGAGTTGTGTATAGGATTACCTATCAATATGTTTTGAAGATATTTATTTAGTAGTAGGAATAGAGATTCAATAATAAATGATTATAAGAGTGAATACATATAAATGGAACACACAAGATAGGATGGTGAGATTAAATTCCATTTAAAAATAAAAATTTCCAGATTCCTTACAAAGGGACACCTTTTAAGGCCTCAATTATCCAATTAGGTTGGCTATGCCAAAGCTGGGTACCAATGGATTATCTTATATAAGTAAAACATGTGATGAGGTGACCCTAATTGTAAGTTTCTCATTTTTGACATATTATTTGGTTTAAAATTAACTGGGAAACCCTTAGGATAATAAAGACGTATATTTTTGTGGATCTATATGAGATTTTAGTATAAAGGCCTATCCACTCAACTATCTAAGAGCATATGTGATTTGATTTGCATAATTATATACAAAATATAATAATGACATATTAAAATGATTAATCGGTATAATTCATGATGAAATATATATCTTGGAACACTATTGAATATAATGGAATTTAAAATGGGGACATCTTTTTAGTAGGTGCATATTTAATAAAAAAATTTATTAAATGAAAGTAAAACATGATAGTCATCTGATAATTTTTTTATTATAGATAAATGGAATAATCACCATCAAGTATAAATTTGAGATCAATATTTGAAAAGGACAATATTAATGGAACTAACTTCTTATACTAGTACAAAAACCAAATAACAGTTCTCAGGTAGGAAGAAAAATTCTATGTGCTTGATAAACCAATTCCTAAGGAAACACCTCCTAAAGAAGCTATTCATGAGGAAAAAATTATTTATTATAAATATCTGATAGATTCTGTTAATGTATCTACATTGATGATTATATATATAGATACTAAAATCTTGAAGCAATATGAAACCATGAATTATTATGGGTAGATAAATAACCTAAAAAGGTTATATCAAGGGAAATACAGACCTTAAAGATACAGAGTCTCTAAAACACTCTTTTGATGTAAGATTATAGAAGGTACTTTAGTTTCTTCTCATGTGATCAATATGATTTGGTATGTAAATGACTTGGAGTGACTATGGTCACCATTAGATCATAATTTTAATATTTATTTCATCATATAATCCTTACTATAAAGGTTATAGTAGTTAAACTACAATATAAATAAACCCATGGAAATTTTACTTGATTTACTCAATATATCGATGAAAAATGAGCAGGACATAAGAGGTCTAGGCTCAATTGATGTGTTAATAGTATATGAGGGTAAAAGTTCAAACAAAAATAAGAAAATATCTATTGGAAAGTCTAATAGTGGATCTTCCAATAGTATATCAAAGTCTTTGAAACTAAAGGTTGGAGTCAATATAGAAGGAGAATGTTTCCATTGTGGAAATCCTTTTCATTGGAGAAGGAATTGCACAGAGTACCTAACAAATTGAAATAAACCCAATGGAGGGTCCACATATTATATAATTTTATAGAAATACATTTTATATTTTAAAGGTATGTGATATCAACTCCATGTTTTATAGGTGTAGTAAATATATAGAAGTTCAAAATTGGTTAAGAGTTGATGGTATAATCTTGATGTATAAATTCAAGTTAATGGAGAAATGAGTTACCATATTGAGAACTTGGATGAAATAATTAATTTAAATAATTTATGAATCTATAACAAAGGATGTGTATTTTCGATATCATTTAGTTTCAGTTATATGACAATACATTCTTATAAATTATGGTTTTTTAATAAATAAACAAGATGATTTTTTAATACACATTCTTTATGATTCATTAAATTATATAATTTTTTAAAGAGAAGATAAGGATAAAAGTGTTTATTTATATGTTTATTAAAATATGGGTAATTTGATCCCCCCACCCATCAATGAAATATTTTAAATAATAAAGTTTATCAATCATAATATTTCTCCAAATACATCAAATTCCATATAAGATATGGTTGGTGGTGGTTTATTTGTTAGTTATTCCTACTAAAAGGAAAAATTATTATTTACTAATGAAAAAGAGTTTGTGTATCTTTGAAATATGTTTTGAAAATATTATAGATATGAGAGACTAGTGAGAGTATGTTGGAAAATAGAAATGTAAATTGTTACATTTAGTTACACTATAGGTAAAAGATTAGTTAACAGCGTTTCTAAACTATAGTTAAATGTTTTTTAAAAAACAACATAGAATTAATAATAAATAATAAAATTTTATTAAAAATTTAAATACTTGTTAATTATTTATTCACTAATAATTATTATTTTTTATTTAAAATTTTAATTAATGATTAGTTATTTATATTTATTAGTTATTAGTTATTTTAAAACTAAATAAATCATTAATCATTAATTACTTATTATTTATAATTATTTAGTATTTATTAATTATTAATTAGTAATTAATAATAAATAATTTTTAATTTTTAATTATTTATTACTTTCTAATTAGTAATTATTAATTATAAAAATGTTATAATTATTCATTAAATGTTATTTAAAATTTTACTTATTAATTATGCAGTTGGGGGATTAACTAATCGGAAAATTCATCCTATAATCCACTATGAAATCCAAGTTCAAATATGGATAAGAGAAAAATATTGTGCTATTGTAATAGTACTAAAACACTCTAGCAGTGGAGGTACTATAGCGGGATACTGTAACAACAGTAATATTCACTGAATTTGGGATTCTAAGCCTTGTTTTGGGCCATCAGGTCCCTAATGTTGGGCCTTCAAGGCTTTGTATTGGAGAGGATTCACACTAATGAAGTGAAAGATGGTGAGTTGGTGGTCACTGGTGAAATCAAGTTTGAATTAGGGAGTACCATCTATGGAGTAGAAAAAATGCACCATGACATAACCCTCGTCCACCTCTGTAAAAGGCAGTGATGGTGGGTCTCAGACATAATGTCATAGTAATGAGTTGGAGTGGGCGGATGATAGGAAGGTGGAAAAGAGGGGGAAGGGGTGGGGTCTAGTATAGGACCTTTGGTCCACTTATCCAAGGACTGTGTGCCTTTGGGGCTTTGGTCCATGTATTTTGGGCCTTTGGTCCATGTATTTTAGGCCTTTGGGCCATTCCCATTATGGAAATTAGGCTAGGAACATGGGCACTTTGAGCTACAAAATGGTTGGATTTTGAGCTATAAAAATTGTAATGAGTCAGTTGAGGAGTGGGTCAACCTTTAGAGGAGGTGTGGTCAATACCCGCTGGCCCATATGTGTGTGAGTTGTTTCATTTTCTTATAACCTCCAAATCGTTAAATAAATTATTTATTATTTATTATTTTAATTAATTATTAATTATTAATTATTTATAATTAATAGTTATTAATAATTTTACAACTAAATTAATTTTTAAATATTAATTAGTAATAAGAAATTAGTAATTAGTAATTATTAATTACTAGTCATTATTAATTATTAAATATTTATAATTTACAATTAATAACTATTTATAATTTATAATTATTAATTATTTGATAATTCTTAATTGTTAATTAATAATTAATATTTATTAATTAGTAATTATGAATAATGAATTATGAATTATGAATTATGAATTATGAATTATGAATTATGAATTATGAATTATGGATTATGGATTATGAATTATGAATTATTTATGATTATTATTTACTATTTATTTTTAATTATTTTTAATTAATAATTAGTATTTATTAATTAATTTATTATTAATTAATTAATTAATTAATTTTTAATGGGTTAATATTAATAATTAATAACTGTTAGTAATTATTAATTAATTGAATTTTTTTAATGTTAATCATTAGTTATTTATATAATGTATTTTATTTTTCAAGTAGGTTAAATAATATTCATTAACATATTATTACATATATATTCATTTGTTGAAGTGGTTAGTACTTAGAGAGTTGAGAGAGAATGAACGAGAGTAGTGTAAAGATGAGTCAGCTCCTTGGAATTTACTATACAATATTAAAAAATATTGACATAATTAGGTTAAATATTATTTATTGACATATTAATACACGTAAATGCATTTGGTGGAGTGGTTAGTTGTTATATTGTTGAGTAAGAATGAGTTGGATTAATGTAATGATGAGTGACCTTTTAGAAAGTTTTTATGCTGTGTATAAAAGAAGTAATAAATAAATAATAAATGGTAAATAAATAAAAAGTATGTTTTAAATAATTTTTAATCATATAAATTTTAAAACTATATTTTTAATAAAAACAAAAACCCATTTTTAATATTAAAAAAAACATTTAAATAAAATGTAATACCCCAATAATTTACAATATTTTTATTTTATGAATAAATTTAATTTTCTTGCTAGATTTCTTTACACACAACACCAAGTTAAGATTTTACTACACACAACACCCAGCGTGTAAGGGAATCTAACACCATGAGACTTTATAAAATATTTATTTTCCAATAAATTCAATAAATTTCACTACACACATCACTGATATTAGCTTATGGTATATGAAACACTAAGTTGTCTTGTGTTACATGTAATACCCAATTCCTTTGATAGCTTGCATTACACACAAGACTGAGTTTTACTAAACTATAATATACTATTAAAGTTATTATTTAAAATGATAGTTAACAACTAGTCATTTTAAAATCAGGTATGAAAGGGATTAACTAAAATTGGTAAGTATTGTTTACACATGTTTATATAATTTTTTGATGACCAATAAATTATAAATAATTATAAAAACTAATTGAATATAAAGAAAACATTTTTATATAAAAACTATTTTTATGCACCAAATAGGAATTTATCTTAATAAATTAAATTAAATACTAATATTGAATTATATTAATTAAATTTATATGTTATGTATTCAATAAAATGTTTTAAAATTCATCAAATATATTTTATAAGCATAAGATAAGAACTAATACATTTTTACTCTTAAAGAAACAATAATTTTCTAACTGATAGTTTTACCACCCTTAATGAAGAACTTGTTTTAAAACTAAAATTTGAAACTTTTATAAATTTTATTTATCAAAATAAACTTAATTTTTAAAATAGTAATGTCAAAATTATATTAGAGTTAATTTTTAGTATTTTTTTTATGAAGTTTCGTTTTTGACGAATAGTGAAAAATATTGAATTTTAATTAAAAAATGACTTTTTTTCTAAATAATTTATAGAGTTAAATTATATTTATAATTATTTTTAAAGTATTATTTGATCAATTTTACATATATTAATCCAATTTATGTAATTGTAATAAATTTTATATTGAAATAGGATATAAAAAACTTAGCAAAATTTTGAATATTTTCACATTAAAAACCCATTGCTTCGTCCCGTGTATGGGATTAAATTTAAATTAATTTATGCCACCTATATGATAGGAATTTGGAAAATTTGATTCCATATTTTGAATCAGTGTGATTTATAATTTATATTCTAGTCAACTTAGTTTTTGACCAAAAATATTAGTGAAAGAAATTAAAATTAATTACAACAATTAAGGTAAAAATGAATTTACTTGGTGGTTAAATTTTAATCTTAAGGGGCCAAATGAACTATAAACTTGTCCAAAACCTATTTTATGACCATATTTTCACCATATAACCACTTTTTATAATTTTTTTTCTTATTGGATCCACCTTATGTAAGGGAGACCTCCCAATATTGTTTACCTTTTGATATTTACAAGAAGGCCACCCATCCTCCACTATAAAAGGGAACTCATTTCCCTCACTTATTCACAAATCTCAAGCATATTTTATCATAAAAAACCTAACCAAATAATCTCACTAGATCTCAACACTCATCCTATAATCTTCACATTTGGAATAAATCAAAAAGGAAGTCTTTTGGTGCAAGAAAAAGGGTTAATTGAAGAAGATGTAACATTCTTCAACAAACAATTTTGTTTTATTTATTTATCAACTCTTTAAATTATTTTTATTTAATGATTATATAATTAAATAAGTATCTTAAATATATGATTTTTTATATTAATGGTACAACCAAAACTCACACACACTTCCATCAATTGGTATAGACAATCATCGTTCGTGTCTACAGTATACTACTTCCTTGTGAACTGATGTCGTTCGTTCTTCCATTGAAACCCTTTAAAGTTGAGAATAATGATGGATTTATAGTTTATATATGATATATATTATATTTATAATTTATTTATTCTTATTTAATTAATATATAACACTTAATTTCATTCTTTCTATTTTGTGGGAATACAATAATGTCATTTGTGGACGTCTGGACTACTGCCTCCTCAAAACGATGTGATTCATTCACACATTAAATGAAACATATTAAGGGTGGTTTTAATAAAAAAATATGATGTATATGAAATAAATATTATATTATAATTATAATATATATATATATATATATATATAGTATTTACTTTTCATTCTTTTAATACGATAAGAAAATGGAAACAACATTCATACATACGTACGACCTACCGTCTCCATGAACAGTGTATTTCATTTCAATCTCAAAATTTTATGGATTATAATAAATACATGTATAATTAATATATATTATATTTAAATCACTATTTACATTATTTATATTATTAAATCATGGTATAAGTTATAGCAATGAAAAATAATAAGTCAAAACGTACTCGAAAAACAAGGCAATTAACACCCGAAACAGTAAAAAAAATTAAATATTATAAAAAGTGGGTCAGGATATGTTATAAATGAATAATATATGATATTATAAATATTAATATGTTTCTTTTATTAGTTAATAACTTTATTAAAACCATTATACAGGATTTTAAAGAGCGTTCAACCAGAAAAGAGCGTAAGGTTAGGGATTTTCATCTCACTTTTTTACATCTTTGAGATAAATGTCATATTCATCATTTTCTTCTTTTGTGTAGTGTATCTACAGACCCCTTTGATATATTATATAATGAATTATTTTATCTTCATGGTATTTAAATTTTCAATTCTTTTATTACTACTTTTTGGGTTTCCAATTCAGATGTTACCAAAGTAGTAAGGGGATTACTAGTCTCACTTTTATTTCTATGAGTCTTATTCCATATTCACCACTCATTTATTTTTAATGGTGTATATAATTAACTATGATATGTTATATAATTAATTTATTTTATTTCATGATATTAAAAGTTTCAATTCAATCTATTATTTCACAGATCTCACGATTCAAAAGTTACTCAAGTAGTAAGGGATTTCGTCTGAATTTACATTCTACTGAGACTTATTTGTTGTTATACAAAAATTAAATTCTATATGGTGTATATACATAACTTATTACATGTAATATTGTGAATAATTTATTATTAATGGTATTTTATGTTTCAATTTAAATTATATCACCCAAGTATATTTGACTTGAAAATTACCAAATGGTAAATGTTATTGTGCAATATCACTCTCTCTTGTGATTATTAACTATATCTTGAAAAAATCACATTATTATAATCATTTTTAATTGGTCATTAAACCTATATTAGATATAATTAGCATTTTTTTGATGAATATGTTTATTTCCTAAACTATATACCATTTTTAAATACGGTATTTACTTTTAAAGTTATTTAACTAGGGAAATATTGATAAATCAATAAAAATATTTTAGGAACATTGTTTATTAATTAAATCAATTATTCGATATATAAAGAATTATTTTGACTATAATGAAATGGGTTTGGTACCTTTTAAATTAATCCTTTTGATTCATAAGTAGTCTCATGATCTAAATCAGTTGGCCACATTAGATGGGTTTCTACCTGGTATGCTAAACCGTATTGTGAATGGTCTTAATGGTAAAGGTACTATATACCTAGGAAGTATGGAATCTATTAATTAATCATTTAATTTATTGAGAAGCGAATCGTTATTATTATCCATGATATTTTTTCTTTGACATTATCTATGGATTCATTTAATTATCAATTTATTGATTAAATAAGAACTGTTTTAGTTATTTATCTTTCCATATTAAGTATGCCTTATGAAATTATTTCAGTGGCATACATGTTCAGTTATTTACCTTTCAATGTTGATTAAGATAATTAATTCATGATAGATTCCATTTCAATTAACCCTTATTGAGAATTTTATCTCACCCCTATTTTTTCCTTTTTCTCAGGATTCCATGAAGTGTGCTAAGAAAGATATGCAAGGATATGCTAGATGGAATAAAGTTATTATCGCTATTTTTTGTAATTTTTGTATTCAATTTTAACATGAGACTCATGTATATATCTATTTTACCAAAAATACTAAGATATTCGGTCCTTTATGATACGATTTTATTGTATCTATTCTAATTTAATGGTAGTAGGCACTGGCTCCAGGCTTTTGGGGTTCAGGTCACTATAGTTGGTATCAGAGAAAGTTTAGAAGCAACCTTGAAAACTAGATTTAGGAAAATATAGATTAGGGAACATGAAACTAAGATTTACTTTGAGTATTATAAAATAAGTATATATGTATTCGTTAAATTAAGAGTTATATATGGTATCATAGGATTTTGAGATTAAGGTTGATCATAAGTTCAAATACATTAACAAATATTTTAGGTTTTATTTAATGAGAGTCTACCAAGATTAAGGAAATTTTATAGAAACTCATGGAAAGTATATGTTTTAGTGGAAAAGCTATTTTAGGAATAATGCCTTTAAATTTTACAAAAATAAGTTTAAAGGTATTTATAACCTTTAGGGTTAATATGACCCTTAATTAAATTGTAATAATTGTTAAATAAGAGTGTTATACTTTTTGAAAAAAATATGTTTTATTGAAAACCCTATTAAAAAGTTTATTTAACGATTAATTTTATTTCAATGATGTCCATAATTTTTTTGGGAAAATCATATGAATTATGTTAATATAATTGAGAAAAATAAAAATCCACATGTAGGGTGACAACCAATTTCATCTAATGAGGTGGTGGTTATTGAACACATGACTGAAGAACGATATAGGTTTTGATCCAACCACTAACCCACACAATGTCCTAGTTAATATTTCATTGTTAATAGTTTAACAGTTTAAAAAATAAATGTTAATGATGAACCAGTTACATTACATTTTGGGTTTAAAGATTAATTTATTAACCATATTGGTTTTGAAAAATAGTTAGAGACAAGAGAAAATATTTTTCACTCCTTTATGAATCTTATAATATATTAAAAGTGAATTTTAGTGCTTTATACATAACTAAATAATTTTTGGATATTAATTTCTTGGATTAAAGGGATAAATTTGAAATTGATCAAAGCACAACCAAAGGATGAAATTGTGTTTATAAAAATATATCAAGTAAGTATATTTCCTTATATTATTAGGCAGTAAAATAATTACTAAAATTTAGAAAAAGGATCTTGAAATAAAATTATATCCTCGTACCATTATTTAAAATGATATCAATGGACTTTACACACAGATTAGATTTATAGTTTTGATGGACTCAACTTTCTGTTGATCATTCACTTGTTTTTGAAGAGGGACCTCAGTCACTCCCTATTATTATTTACAATTTTCCTCTAAGTATATATTTTCACTTGACACTAATGTTCTTCTATGTAGAAACATAGTTATATGTTATTCTATGTGACCTTTACACTTATGATTCTCTCTTATAAAGAAGATATTTTATCAACCATTTTATGATGTGAGTTTTTCAACTATAGTATTTTCAAATATCAAACCCATGATTTTTGAGATCAAGTTTTAATTGAGAGGATGCAATTTATTTAAGGTGGGAAGAATGTAACAGCCCAAGAATTTATAATATCTTCCTTTTATGAATAAATTTAATTTTTTTCTAGCTTTATTTATACAAAACACCAATTTAATCTTACACTACATTCAACACCAAGCATGTAAGGAAATATAACTCCATGAGACTTTATGTAATATTTATTTTCAAATAAATTAAATATATTTGACTTTAATAAATACTAATATTAGTTTAAGGTATATGAAACACTAAGTTTTCTTGTTTTACATTCAATGCCAAGTTTCTTTTATTTCTTACATTACATGCAAGACCGTGTTTTACTCTACTACAATATACTATTAATATTATTATTTAATATGATAGTTATCAACTAGACGTTGTAATATCAGGTATGAAAGGGATTAACTAAATTTGGGAAGAATTGTTTATACATGTTTATATAACTATTTTTTATCAATTAATTAAAAATAATTATAAAAACCAATTGAATATAAAAGAAATTTTTTTATATAAAAAACTATTTTTATACAACAAAGGATATTTTATATTAATAAATTAAATTAATTAGTATTGTTGAATGATATTAATTTAATTTATATATTATATATTCAATATTGTTTTTTTATATTTATCAAATATATTTTATAGGCAAAAGATAAGTACAAATCCAATTTTACCCATAAAAAGCAGTATTTTTTTAGAAGGCAATTTTGTTGCCTTTTAACGATGTACTTGTTTTAAAACTAAATTCTGACACTTTTATAAATTTTATTTGTCAAAATAAACTTAATTTTTAAATAATATTGTTAAAATTATCTTAGGGTTATTTTTTGGTATTTCTCTATGAAGTTTCATTTTTTGACGAATAATAAAAAATACTGAATTTTAATTGAAAACTTAATTTTCGTATAAGTAATTTATAATGTTAAATTATATTTTTAATTGTTTTTAATGTATTAATTGATAAATTTTACATATATTAATCCAATTTACATCATTTAAAAAAATCATATTGATATAGGATATAAAATCTTACCAAACTTTTGATCATTTTCAATTTAAAAACCTAGTCCCTCATCGTGTCTATAGGATTAATTTTAAATTAATTTCAATAAATTATGTAATTGAAATTTGTAAAAATGGATTCATTATTTTGAATGATAATAATTTATAATTCCTAGAAATATCAACTTATTTTTTGAGAAAAAATATTAGTGAAAACTATTGAAATTAATAATAGAAATTAAGGTGAAAATGAGTTTACTTAGTGGTTAAACATTATTATTATTGGAAAAATGACCTAGAAACTTGTCCAGAACCTATTTTATATCCATATTTATAAAATATCTCCAATTTTTCTAATTTGGTTCATTAATTTAGCCACATTATGTAAGAAATACCTCCCATTAATGTTTACCTTTTGATATTTACAAGAATGCCTCCCCTCCTCCACTATAAAAGGGCACTCACCCCCTCACTTATTTACAACTATAAAGGGTTTTAGCTCATAAAAAACCTAAAAAAAGCTCAAAACATTACAACTCTCATCCTATAATCCTAACTTTTGGAATAAATAAAACCAATTAAGTTGTTTGGTGCAGAATAAAAGGAGTTACCTGAAGAAGAGGTAACATTCTTCAAGAAACAATTTTGTTTTATTTCTTTATCCACTTATTCAATTATTTTCATATCATGATTATATAATGAAATCAGTATCTTAATTATTTTTTTATGTTGTTTAATTAAGGGTATAACCTAAACTCATAGATGCTTCCATCAAATGGGATACACAATCATTGTTCATGTGTACGGTGGACTACCACCTCGTGAATCGATATTGTTCATTCTTCCATTGCCACCTTTCAAGGTTGGGAATAACAAAAAATTTATAGTATATATATGATATTTATAATTAATTTATTCTTATGGAATTAATATATAACACATAATTTCATGATTTTCATTTTCTAGGAATATGATAACATCATTTGTGGACGATTGGACTACCGCCTCCTCAAAGCGTGTGATTCATTCACTCATTACATATAATATATTAAGGATAGTTTTAATAAAAAATATGATGTATATGAAATAAATATGGCACTATAATTATAATACACACATACACATATCATTTACTTTTCATTCTTTTAATATGATAAGAAAATGGAAACATCATTCATGCGTACATACGACCTACCGTATCCATGAATATTGTATTTCATTTCTGTAGGACTGAAATAGTAAACATAGATGTTCAATTACAAGAGGGGGGGGGGTGAATTTTAAGTTTAAAAACTTTTATTTTTAACCTTAATAAAAACTATTTTTAACAAATTTAAAGAAAGTAAATTCACATATCCAAAAATAGTTATATGAGAAAACTTTCTTAGGTTCCAGAAATATGGTTCTGGAAAAGAAACTTAAGAAAAGTTTACTTAAGAAAGATTCTACCTTAACGTGTATAGAATCTTATTTATCAGAGTATAAAAAAGTACAAGAAAGTATAAGAAAGTTATACTTTATTCCTTTATCCAAATTAAGCGAAAATAAAACTTGAAACAATACAAGTAACAAGTATAAAATCTTTTAACCCAAAGGGAAGGGTATCCAACAACCTTGGATAAAGGTCCCTTGATTTATACTCTCAAGAAAGTCTATCTTACCCACACTAGGGTACGACCTCGATAGGAATATCGGAATCTATCTTGCTATCCCCGCAAACCCTCAATCTTTAAGGTAGTCGGCACCTCTGTCTTCCTATCCCTAGAAGCCCACGATTGTTCTCAACAACAATCAGATTCACATAAAACAAGATGAATAAGGTGTTCAGAACACAAAATCCATGAGAGTATCTCTCTAAAAATCAATTCACAACATGTAATCTCTAGACTGATGGAACAATTATGAGATCTTTAAAATGAGCTCCTATTTATAGGCATGACTCCAAAGGTCGGATCCCTCCTCCAAAAGTCATATTTTTCCTTAAATCTCAGAGGGACTTGTACACATGTCACTCAACCAACGGTTAGTTAGAAATAGATTTCATGAAATTGTTTCATAATAATAGTAAGTGTAAGGAAAAATGAAGTTACTTAACCAAATATATTTTTCAGAGTATAAAGAAAAATAGAATTTGGAGTCTAACCAAATAAACATTAAGAGTCTATAAGACATGGATATTCAGTTTCTGTTTTACAAAAAATTCGAAAAATGAATTCTATAGATTTCAAAGTATGAATTTCAATGAATTCAGAGTCATAATTCTAAGTAATTCAGAGTCCAAATTATGAGGAATTAGAAGTATGAATTATGAAGAATTCAGAGTATGAATTCTGAGGAATTCAAAGTCTGAATTATGAGGAATTCATAGTAAGAATTCTGAGGAATTCAGAGTCGTAATTCTAAGGAATTTGGAGTAAGAATTATGAGGAATTCAGAGTCTGAATTATAAGAAATTTAGAGTCTGAATTATGATAAATTCAGAGTCAGAATTTTGGATAATTCGTAGTCTAAATTTTAGAGAATTTGGAGTTTTAATTTCATAGAATTTGGAGTCTGAATTTCATATAATTTGGAATCATAATTTCATAGAATTCAGAGTATGAATTTTAGACAATTCAGAGTCTGAATTTCAGAGAATCCAAAATCTGAATTTCAGAGAATTCAAAGTCCGAATTTAGAGAATTTGGAGTCTAAATTTTAGAGAATTCGAAGTCTGAATTTCATAGAATTCAGAATCTAAAAATAGAACACTCTATATTCAAGGAATTATAAGATTCCAATGTTTTAGATACAAATCTGAATTTTTTGACTTAAAAATAAAATGAGTTTTATATAGAGATATTATAAAATGAGATAATGAAAAAAAAGATAACGAAGAAATTTTCCTTAGAGAAGAAAAAATTTCCTTAAGAAGAATAATCTTTTAGGGAAATATTATTGGACTTATGATAAAGTTTTTGTGATTTTCAAAACATAGAGTAATGAAAAAGTCATAAGGAAACCTTATTGACTCAAAAATAAAGGAATGATAAAAAATAATACTATGTAATGAAGAGAATTCCCAAAGTAAGGTGGAGTTTAACTAAGGAGGATTTTAATCAAAGAATAATTTTTTATGAAAGAAAAAGTAATATCTATATAAGGATGTCAAGAATACGATCCTTAGGGATTTAAAAACCTAAGGGGGAGTTAGTAATATTATCACAATTCATAAGAAAAGTTAGATATGTTTTTTTAAAGTTCAAAAAGAAAACTATTAGTCCTTATATTCTTTTTCAAAAGGGTGTTTTTGCTTTCCAAAAATAGGGATATTGTTGATTCAATAAAGTTTCCTTATGAATTTTACATTCCTATATGTTTTGAAAATCACAAACACTTTATCTTAAGGAAAATCATATTTCCCTAAGGATTATTTTTCTTAAGGAATGTTTTCCTTCTCTAAGGAAAATTTTGTCCTTATATTTGTTCTCATTGCCTCATTTTATAATATCTCTAAATCAAAATCATTTTATTTCTAAGTCGAAAAATTTGGATTTGTAAATAAAACCTCAGAATCTTATAATTCCTTGAATATAGAGTGTTCTGTTTTTAGATTCCGAATTCTCTGAAATTCAGACTTTGAATTCTTTGAAATTTAGACTCTGAATTCTCTGAAATTTAGAATCTAAATTCTCTAAAATTTAGATTCTGAATTATTTGAAATTCAGACTCTGAATTCTCTGAAATCTAGACTACGAATTATCTGAAATCCAGACTCTAAATTCTCTGAACTTCAGACTCCGAATTCTCTAAAATTCAGACTCTGAATTCTACAATATTCAAAATCGAAATTCCTTAGGATTCAAACTACAAATTCCTTAGAAATCAGACTCCAAATTCATCGGAATTCGGACTCTCAATTCCTCATAATTCCCACTCTGAATTCATTATAATTCAGACTCCGAATTTATTAGAATTTAGATTCCGAATTCCTCAAAATTCAGACTCTAAATTCCTCAGAATTACCACTCTGAATTCCTCAGAATTAAGACTCCAAATTTCTCAGAATTTAGACTCTGAATTCCTCATAATTCAGACTCCTAATTCCTTAGAATTGGGGCTCTGAATTCTTCATAATTCAGACTCCATATTCCTCAGAATTCAGACCCCTAATTCCTCAGAATTCAGACTCCGAATTCCTCAGAATTCAGACTCCAAATTCCTCAGAATTCAGACTCTGAATTATTCAGAATCTTGACTCTGAATTCCTCAGAATCAAGACTCCGAATTCCTTAGAATTCAGACTCTAAATTCATTAGAATTCAGACTCTTTAATCTATAGAATTCATATTCTGATTTTTTTATAAAATAGAAACTAAATATCTATGTTTAATATACTATGAAGGTTTATTTGGTTATATTCTGAATTGAATTTTTCCTTAGACTCCAAAAAATAGATTTGGTTAAGTAACTTAATTTTTCCTTACACATTCTATTATTATGAAACAATATCATGTGATCTCTTTTTAACTAACCATTGTTTGAGTGACACATGTACATGTCCCTCTGAGATTAAAGTAAAAATAAGATCGTTAGAGGAGGGAGCTAACCGTTGGAGTCATGCCTATAAATAGGAGCTCATTTAAATGATCTCATAACTGTTCCATCAATCTATAGATTATATACTGTGAAGTGATTTCTAGAGAGAGAGAGACTCTCATGCCTTTTGTGTTCTAAACACCATGTTCAACTTTCTTTGTGAGAATCCGATTGTTGTTGAGTACTATCAAGGGCTTTTTGGGATAGAAAGACAGAGGTGCCGACAAACTTAAATATCAAGGGCTTGTGGGGATAACAAGATAGATTTTAATATTCCTATCAAGGGATTACCCTGGTGTGGGTAAGACATACTTTCTTAAAAGTATAAATCAAGGGACCTTTATCCAAGGTTATTGGATACCCTTATCTTTGGGTTAAAAGATTTTATACTTGTTACTTGCATTGTTTCAAGTTTTATTTCTGCTTCATTTTAATAAAGGAATAAAGTATAACTTTCTTATACTTTCTTTTACTTTTTTATACTTTGATAAATAAGATTATATATCCTTTAAGGTAGAATCTTTTCTAAGTAAACTTTTCTTATGTTTCTTTTCTAGAACCATATTTATAGAACCTAAAAAAGTTTTTCTCATAGAAAATTTTTAGGGTTTATGAATTTAATTTGTTTAACTTTGTTAAAAATAGTTTTACTTAAGGTTAAAAATGAAAGTTTTTAAACTTACAATTCATCCCCTCTTGTAATTGAGCATCTACATTTACTATTTCGATCCTACAATTTCCTCTCTCCAAATTTTATGGGTTACACTAAATACATGTATACTGAATATATATTACATTTAAATCATGTTTTACATTACGTATATGATTAAATCATGATCTAAATAATAGGAAGGGAAATAAAAGGTCAAAACTTACTTGAAAAACAAGACAATTAACACCCGAAATAATGAAAATCATGAAAGATTTTTAACAAAAAAGTTATGATATATTATAAAAGAATAATATATGATATTATAAATATTAATATGATTTTTTATAAGTTAATAACATTCTTAAAACCATTATACATGAGGTTAAATAGTGTTCAACCAAAAGGGAGGGTAAGGTAAGGGATTTTCATCTCACTTTTTACATATGTGTGATAAATGTCATATTCACCACTTAATTATTTTTTGTGGTGTATATACTACCCATTTTGATATATTTAATTATTTAATTATTTTATCTTCATGTTATTTCAAATTTTCATTTTATGATTATTAATTTTGTGTTTTCCAATTCAGATGTTACCATAATTGTAATAAGATTTCTAGTCTCTCTTTGATTTCTACGAGACTTGTGACATATTCACCACTTTTTTTTGTGGTTTATATAATTCCCTATGAAATTTTATATCTATAATTTAATTTATTCATTATATTAAAAGGTAAAATTTATTCAATTCTTTCATATATCTCATGATTCAAAAGTTACTCAAGTAGTTAGGGATTTTGTCTCAATTTTCATTCCATTGAGACTTATTTGTTTTCATGCACCAATTAAGTTATATACAGTGTATATTATTCCACTTTGACATGTAATATCATGAATAATTTATTATTCATGGTATTTTAAGTTTCAATTTGAGTTATCTCACCCAATTGGATTTGACTTGAAAAATTAGAAAATGGTAAAAGTTATTATGCAATCTCACTATCTCTTGTGTTTTTTTAACTTTATCTTGAAATAACAAATTTATTGTAATAATTTTTCATTGGTAATTAAATCTCACTTAAATATACATATTATTTTGTGGTGGATATTTTTATTTCCTAAGCATTATAATATTTTTATATACAGTATTTAGTTTGAAAGTTTTTTTACTGGGGAAATATTGATAAATCTATATCTTTTATTCAATACAGATATTTAAGGCACATTATTTATGAATTAAATTGAATATTAGATATATAAGTAATGATTTATACTATTATGATGTGGTTTGGGGACCATTTAAATAAATCCCCTCGATGTATCTGCAATCTTATATGATGAATCAATTAGCCAAATGAGATGGGTGACTACCCGGTATGCTAAACTATCTTGTTAAAGGTATTGATGGAAAATGTACCATGTACCTAGGAAACATGACATCCATTAATTAAGAATTACCTTTATTGATAATTCCTTCATTATTATTATCCATGATATTTTTTCTTTGACATTATCTCTAGATGCATTTTATTCTTTGTTTATTGATTAAATGGAATGTGTTTCAGTTATTTACCTTTCTATATTGAGTATGCATTATCGAGTTATTTATGTGGAATGTGAATTTAGTTATCTACCTTTCTATATTGATTATGATTACTAATTCATGATATCTTAAACTATTCTTAACCCTTACTGAGAATTTTAGATCACCATTATTTGTTTTCTTTCCCCAGGATTCCATAAAGCATACTAAGAAAGATATGAAAGGATATTCTAGATGGAATAAAGTTATTTTCGAAAAAAATTATGTTGTAGTTTGTGTATCCAATTGTAATATGAGACTCATGCCTGTATCTAGTTTATCGAGACCAATAAATTGTTTTGTCTTTTGGGATGTGATTTTATTATATCTATACCAATGTAATTATAGACGACACTGACTTTAAGTTTATAGGTTTAGGGTCACTACATAAAAAACATCTATTAAATGATTCTGAACACAATAATTCAAGTCGTTTTTAGAAGAAATAAAAAATCATTTAGTGGTATTTTAAAATTCTACTAAATTCCATTTTTTTTATATTGTTATTGTAACGAAGTATATAAAACTTTATATACTAAAAGATTTTAGAATGTATTGGTAATGAATAATGTGTAAAGTGTTATATTTTTTATTAATATGTTCTTAAGGAAAATGTTTGATGGAGAATTTATAAGAGTTATGATGACGATAAATATAAAAAGAGTTATAAATAGGAAACAATATTTTTAAGTTTCTTAACCTTGGATGTTGTAAAGTAATGGTTTTTGAATACTATGTTCAAAGAGTATAATATTATAAATGTTATTCCTAAATCTCACCATTATTCAAATAAAATTTATTAATCAATGTTATCCACTAAAAGAATTTATTGGGAGGTTTTATTAGATGGATATATCAATATGTGATTAGAATTACATAGATATGTAATGAGTTTTCAAAAACCATAGAATACAAAAACTTAATGTATTCTGGTGGTCTTTTATATGAGATATTAGAGCAGTTCTTATGTATGGTTTTGTTAGTATGTTTTTAAAAGTTTCTTAAGAATATACGTAGAATATGTCATGTTATATAAAGGAAGAATCCACATTATCTTTAATTCATGCTAGCTGTATCTGACACATGAAGTGAAATGATAATCCACCACTCAATGTATTACTTTGAGTTATCCCTAACAAAGGTTCATCATGGAGTATTATAGGTTGTGGATAATGTTGAAGTTTGTTCCCTAGAACCAACTACCTTATACTTTATATTACATATATATATTCATTGATTTGAATATTTATAAAAACCTTATCACATATTGATTATTATTCTATGTGGATGAAATGAGATAATTTACTAGAGTATCCATTTCATTGAAAATGTCATAACTATTCCTCGATACGATGAGAACCTTGAAGTGAATTAAAAATATTCTTAAATATTATTCTATGTTCAGATAAAAATCTATGATGGGACAAATAGCATGTTGACTATTATGTGCAAGTACTCATAAATGGATGATACTTTATCGCATGAAGTTCACATATGGTAATCTCCAAGAGTAGAGGTTATGTGAACTGAAATGCTAGTAAGAATTCCATATGTTTTATGTCCCTGGATGTTCCTATTTTTGAGTGTGTGTAATGATTAGTAGACTTTAATATTATTATTAATACATATTATGACTTAAACACTTATATATATTCCCATAAAAGATTACAACATATTTTTATGGTGAATTTGGGAGCATCAAGAGTGATATATTATTAACGTGTAAGACAAGGAAGTATTTTTCCCTTACATATTTATAGAAATTGATATCTCAACCCTTTTATTGGAATGAAACTATTGAACTAAATTCCATAGCCATGGTGTACTGATGAGTTAATTTCTGATTGTCAAAGATAGAAGTATCAAGTATATGGGTTGATTGAATGCATGTGTAACTTGATTAATGGGATATCATGAAAAATGGATTATATTTCATAATGAGCAATAATATGTGGTTGTCAATGTTGGATCATTAACTTCTTACTCTTGATATCCTTTATGTGTTACTAGATGATGCTATTAGAATTTTGGTGAACTTGCCTAATGCTATAGAGGAATAAACCTAGAGGGTCACACACTTTGTGATTTTGTTGATCTTAGTTAAATTCTATCTAAATTTAATTATTGGAATAATTATTATTCTATAGCTAATGGAGTAATATTTATCACAAATTTACCTAATGCATTTATTCAATCACTATTTATACATGAGTTGAATATTAAATAAATATTTATTCTCAAGATCATGAATTTCATAAATATTTATTTATCCCTTGTTTTATTCTCAAGGTAATAAATAATATTTATTTATTAAATAAATATTTATTTAGTTATTAAAATATTAAAATAAATATTCAATCATAATATCATGAATATTATAAATATTTATTTATTTATCAAATGAATAATATTAATTTTTCTAGGTTCAATAAATGCAGAGGACGAGCGAACCATGTTTTGGGTTTGATGATAAATATTTATTTACCAAAATATAAAATAATATTTTTCATTTCTTAAATTAGAACACACCATGGGATAAATTATGGGATTAATATATTATTAAGGGAATTTATGCAATTAATTAATATTAAACCCAAGGATTTTCTTCATATATAATTTTTTATATCATTTGTGAGACTTTTGGTCATTTTTTGTGCACAAAAAATATACTCCTAAGTTATTTATCTCCACTAAGAACATCTTTAGGGTTTCTTTAATGAATTAGAGAATCAAACTTATTCCTCTTTCTTCTCTAGTTTGGGGAAATAAGTGACAGTACATTAACTAAGAAGGATTGTATGATGATCTAAAGAAGTGATGTAATATGACTGGTACAACTATTGTAGCACTTGGAGTACCATTGATGATGCTTCAAGACCAGAGGGTCATGTGTGGATCATTGATAGATAGATTCTAATTTGGATTATCTAGAAACAATAATGGTGCAAATAAATAGAGGTTTGTGCGATCAGTAACTTTTTAAAAGAAATAATTATCTAGACCAAGGTAATTCTTGTTATATAATAATTATAATTTTAACATGAAAATATATACTATCTTGGTTCCAAAATTCTTTGTTAATTTTCATCAAATATAGTTCATTAGTCCGGACATTTATAACCATGCACATTGAGGATTATTTATTGAAACCTGAAACAATTCAAGTTGGATACTACTCAATAGGTGCTTCCACTATATCAGGAACCTTCAAGTGGTATCAAAGTGTCTGTGTTCAAATTTATAATTACTTATAGATTGTTGATTATTTTACGTGTTTAAATATTAGTTTTCATTTTAATAAATTTAGTGTTTTAATATAATTATTGAAATATCATATTCTATTATTTGTTTCTTGCTCATATATCCTATAATTTGTTAGAAATATGTGAATAAAATTTGAAGAATCAATTTAGATGTTCTGAGGATTCTAGCTGGATAGCACAAGAGTACACGGTGTGTAGCCAGTAGGCACACAACAGGTACCCATGTACACTGCATCTGGATAAACCAATAGAAATCTAGATTTTTGTATTGTAAAAACATAAAATATACATTAAATACACACTACATGTTGACCAACTCAAATTGGCACACAATTTTTTGAACCACACATCATGTAACTCTTTTACATGTCGTGTAGTCCATGGATTTTCATGGTGGAAAACATGGGGTAAAGACACATTATATAATTATTACATGTTTCTTATAGATTGGAATATTTGAAAAATAGAGGGAAAATATAATATAACTTATATACATTCCATGTACCTCATAAATGTCCACGGTGAAGAACACTTCTAGTCTCTTGGTGTGTAGTGTGAATATACAGTAAAGATACATACATGAATTGTGGCTGAATTATACACACATTTAATCCTACCAGTTTACATAAAAGTATTAAATTTAATTAATTACACAATTAAACTTCATGAATAATTGTCTATGTGTCATTTATTGATAATACATGCTTATTTATTGGTTTTATATTATTTTTAATTGTTAATTAATTCTTCATAAAATTTGAAATTACAAGTCATGTATGGTCATTATATATTGTATAATTAGTGCGCATTAATTTATTACATATAGTATAATTTTCATGTGTCCCATGTGTCTTTTATTGATAGTATATTTTGTGAAATTACATTACATTCCATGTACATGATATATTGTGTGAGTTCACAATATACAATAAGAAAAATGTTGGGTGTTTTAGAGAGGTATTCATCATGTTTCTTCTAAGTAAAATATGTACACTTATTTTATTAAAATTTAAACAAAATTAATTAATTTAAAATCCCAGAGGATACCAATATCCAGGATGGATTGGTTGGATATTAAGATAAAATGAATTAGTTGATTAATTAGACAATTAATAAGATTAATTCATACATGTTTTTTTTCTTAATGAAATAATGAATTGAAATGAATGCTTTGTAATTATTTTAGATGAATATTTATTTCATGCATGGATGATCATGAGATTATATATACTCATGTACGCATGTGGTTTCTTTTAATTTAATTATTGTAGGGTTTTTTTAATAATTATTATTAAATTAAAAATATGGTCTTTGAGCCATGCCTTCCTATTTATGAAGTGAACAACATGATCACTATTTATTTTATGTAAACTCCCTCTTTTGGTTCCCTTCACCAACAGGTGAAGTAAAGAATATGTAAGGATGAATCACCTAGGAACATAAAGTTGGTTCAAGACGGATCTTCGGTACTGATGTGAAACTAACCTAGGTGATACAAAGAAAGATATTTGGAATGCTACAACTCTTGTCTAACCCGACTCAAGGAGTTTTTACCTAAGGGTTAAAGTCTTGTTTATGGTCCACTCAATAAACAAACCAGTAGTTAAATATCTTGATAATTCTATATTTTATTAATTTATTTGTATCTAACACATGGTTTATTTTATGAATAAAAAACCAAAATCACATAAATAAATGGATAACATGAAAATATGGAATTAAAATAAATAGATTATCTGTAAATATATTATCGATAAATGGTTAATAACTTAATTAAAATCCATTTAATATTAAAAATACTTGTATAAGGATAAAATAATAACATTTATTTATAATTAAAAAATACCTCAAATTAATATTAAGTTAATAAGCCTACCCTCTCCTTAATTTAGATGCTCTTATAGTTAAAGTGTTGGTTTATACCATTTCCAAGGGAATTTTTCAATTATTGGGAGATATTAACGGAAATATTTGGTCAACCTAACTAAATTGATATTAAGAGGAGTTAGCCTTGATAAAATTGATGTATCTTGGAGGAAAATTTTACGGAGTTCCAGATAAGTATTTGAAGATATGGAGTCCATTCAATGGGTCTAGGAGCTACAAGACCACAATTGTAAAGACTAATTACTTAAAAACCTTTGAGTAATTTACCAAACACTTACTTGGGTTATGAGAATAGAAATATAAAAAATAGACACTAGAATGTCCACATGATAGGAAATTCCATGTTTAATAGTAAGGGACATTGATATTTTCTAAAATAGTGGGAGACTTAATATAATAATAAATTTATTAATACTTAAATATTATTGTAATTAAATAAAGTACTAATAGCCTATTTTAATGATTATTGAAAAATAGAAAGCGAGACCATGGAAATAATACAATCATTGCTTAATTTAGGGAATTTCCACACAAAAAAAAATTTACTAGAGGAGAATATATGTTTATAAACTTATTTACTATCGAAAAATTTGTACCATTTGTTGGAATTCCCTATCCTTATTTATATTTCCTAAAAAATGAGAGATGGTTAATAAGATATCTATCAGAGATATATAGAGGGTGAATCCTATGTCAGTAATATCATGTTATCAACTATTTCTAGAGAGATAATGATATACATAAGGACATAGATGCTTATACTATGATATCCTATCTTCCATCTCTTAAGAAGGAGAATGAGAGGAATGAGATAAATGAGACTGTCACTATACTATTTTTTGTGTAAAATAGAAGAAGGATATTTATCAACTGATCACATCTTCAAAATGATGGAGTAAATTGATCACCTATCAAAATTGGGATTCCATTTATTAAATAAATTATCCATTACTCTCATCATGCTTACCACTGATGTTTTCCCTATTTATCAAAGATCAAATGAAAAATATGGATAAATCAATCAAGAAGATTTTGTCTATACTTCTCCAGATGAATAAGGATTAGTGTTAATGGGGATTTACATTCCTTTTGGTGAATAAAATGGAAGTCCAAGTTAAAAATCCCATGATCGATATAATGAAAATGGTATCTTATAATTTCCTTCAAATTTAAAAAATATAAAAAAGGTAAATGAATGAAGATGATGATATTTTACTCTTATGTGTCAACAAAGTTCATTGGAATAAAAATTTAAATGAATCAAATAATAAGTAATCAAAATATTTTACTTCAATTATATTAATCATTACACATAATTTTTTTGATAAATTTATTGGGTATATTTTTTCACATATATCTCTTTAAAAATATAGGAACCAAGTATGTATATGAATATTATAATAAGTAAAGTGAATTCTCAAAATAGATGAAGAAAGGAGACTCCTAGATAAGTTAATAGAATCACACAACTTTTGAATTTCACAGTGTAATGATTCATGTTAAAATATTTCTTTTTACTGATTATTATAAATTTTTTTTATCTCAATTCCTATTTTATATATAATGAGATGTTATTTCATATTTAAAATGTATGTTTCTATAGCCCTAATGTCCCTAAGGTCTTCTTTTTTATTTTATTATAGATAATCCCCTTTTTTAAGGGTTGAAGGGGAACCCGTACATGACCCGTAGGCCCAAGGCACAAGCCCAACATGAGCCGCAATACATGACCTGAAGGCCCAGAGGCATACCATGCCCATTACATGACCCGTGGGCCCATCCCACTAGAACTGCCCCTCCCCAGCGTCTTGCATCATTGATCTCCTTAGCTCCCCACCTTGCATTGTTGATCGGTTAGCATTGCCCCGTACAAAGCTGCACAATGCCTGGTCCCGATGGCGGCTGCCATACCCTCTCATTCTTCCAATCCGATTAGCTCTACATATGGTGGCTGCTACTCCCGTTTCTCTGATCCTCTTATGGGGAATGTTCTATGTGAACTGGGATACTCCATGGTCTATGTGACCCGAAGGCCCTGTGGCCTGAAGGCCTTTGATGAACTGAAGGCCCTGGAGACCCGTAGGCCCAAACCGGTGGCCCGAAGGCCCAAATTGGGTGAATAGTTCCGGCTGCTACAATACCGAATAGTAACTGCTATAGTAACTGCTACAGTACTACTACAATACTGCTACAATACCCTGGAAATTCGCCTCCACCCAGTTTTTAACCTGGGTCTCTTGGATTCCAAGCAGGAGCCCTTACCACTCTGGTACGGGCTCGTTGGCAAATGTATGTTTCCATAATATTTCATAATTGATGAATAGTCCAATAATACTAGATTCATAAATATCTAACCATCAATAATGATGAATAATATAATACTCAATTACATTATAGTGGTAGGATAATTCCATTTTAAATAAAAAATTATTTTAATTGACTTATTTTTATATATAAAAGTATTTTAGTCTATATTGAGAAAAGGTGCTATATATACTAACAAACTAATTATTATGTTTTATATAAATAATATTTTATAAATAAAGGTTTACTATAAATATATTATAGTTAGTTCAGATAGGTGATATGAACTATTCTAAATATAGATAAAAATTAATAAACTTCATGAGATTCATTTTATAAATTTTAGAAATTCTTAGTGAAGTAAATGAGTGCACTGGGTAAAGATAGAGGAACTTTCAAGCAGTCCTATTAGAGAAAATATTATCCAAATAATTAATGATCATATACATGTGTATTGAAGTTATTCCAAAAATCACATTTCCTAATATACACCAATATTATGATGATATTAAAAGGAATATCAATGATGAGTCTTATATGTATTTCAAGTGTTACATAATTTCTTTTAATACATGTTTTACAAAATAGTGGTGCAACTAATAACCATATTCCAACCATATTAACTAATGAATATTAAATCAATTAGGATATAATGAGGATTTATTAGATCAAAACCTCAAGTTTTTTTGAAAACCATTTGTTAAAAGTTGGTTTTATGTATAAAAAAACATTAAACACTTAGTTCATCTCATTTAAAAATATTATATCTTCTAAGGATATTAACATCTATTAACGAATGACTATGTTACAATAATGGAAACCAATATCTTTTGAGATAGTGGGAGTAGACATATCTTATAATAGGTTAAGGATCTGTATGAACATGAATTGGCATAAGAACACTATAATTCACTATGCTTAGTGGGATGAGTTGTTCCAAAGATATATACTGTGCAGGAATTCAAAACCAAAGATTTGGTTTATGTTCACCATGGTGAGTGATACATATATTATTATTTCAGAATAATTATTCATACCAAGAAGATGTAATAAGAAACATGCTAAGATTTACTAGTATTTATGAAGTCAATAATTAATTCCATGTACCAAAATTTCAATGATCTATATTTTGGATGTTTTTATGTCTTGATACAACTGATGAGTATTCAAGGAAAATAATACATGGATGGTACCAATTGATACATATAAAATCATGATTTATTATTGAATGATTTTAAAAATATATAGACATATTCTATGATAAAAAAAATACACCAAGCATTATGCTAAAATCATTTGAATTATAATTATAAAATAATTTTTTATATAATTATTATATTAGTCTATTGATTTTCAAGGTCACCTCCCTAGGTGGAATCCTTATAAGAGATATCTATACGATGTAACCAAATGGAAAACATATGAAACATTTCTATATGTCATAACTAGTAAGGGTTGGTGACATTAATAAATACCTATAATATATTTAAGTTATTGTAATGAAACATGATGTTATAGGTCGAGAAAACTCGAGAATAATTTAATCCTTTTATTCCAGGATTTTTAAGTGAAAAAATGGAAATTTATCCTATGTGATGATCATAGATAATTTTTTTGAACAATCCATTGGTCCCAAATTATGGTGTTTATCCATGTATAGTAGTATGTTAAAATTTTCAGCCCTCTCAATTTTCACAATTTTTTTAATATTTAATTAATTTTATATTAATTTATTCATGTTCATTAGAATAGTGATATATTTTGAATGAATTTTTAAATTGATATTTTTACTCTGTGGTTGACTCCAAAATGATGATTTTTTTCTAGGTGAGGTATAATCTTATTGTGGAAACCAGGGTCAGGCTCCCTTATATTTTTATTTTTTTCTTTCTCTTTACTTTATTTTTCTTTTTTCCCCTTTTCCTTTCTCCCATGCCCTTTAATTTTCAATATATTTGGAACCCCCTTATAGGAATTACCTGACCGAATGGGGGATATGGAGATAAGAGGGAGAGATAAGAGGGATCACTATTGGGGATCTAGTATGTACCTAGATCGACATTCGACATGTGCATAGTGTGGATCTAGGAGTAAAGATTTAACGTTTTACACCCATAGATAGGCTTGTTTTTGATTTTTTAGACCTAATAATTATAGATTATTTTTTTTAAAATTCTAATTCTATATATGAGTTGTTGAGGACCCCACAAGGGTTTATTTATGGTTCTTTTGGGATAATTTAGGGTTGGGGGGGGGATTTACAAGGGATTCCCATTCAAAAACCCATCTACATAACACGTAGTTCATATAACACACAAAATTTAGGTCAGAGAACACACACCATGTGTTCTTCCTTTTGGGTGAGGTGAGGGAGAAGGGGTTACAAAATGTGTGTGTTTGGGACATGCCATGTGGGATGACTCAAGGTGTGGAATGAGGCATGACCAAACAACCCATGTTAGAGGTATATGACCATGTGAGGTTCAGTGGACATGTTCAGTACATGGCCAAAGGCCATGTTGGGTACTTGGATAGACCCCAACTAGGGTACATAACCAAGTACCCCTTATGATGTTCACATTGTGTAGGGTTGGTGTACGCCATGCACTTTAGGAAGTACACACCGGGTTGGAAGGTGGTACCCAACCGAGGTTGATGGTTAGGGGTATATGCCATGTACATGAGGTTCACATCATGTACTTCCCCTTTTAAGGCCTTTTCCCTATTTTTGTATCCATGGAGACAAAATTAAACCCATGAGTAGTTCATTATGAATGTTTTTTTGAATCGATTACGACTGTGGAATCATTTTGATATTTAGAGGCTATTTGTATGGTGTTTTAGAATGGTATAGTGTTGGATAGGATGTTTTCTTTGAATTTCTATTTTATAATCCTCTCACGGGTTGGGTTATGAGATGGGAGTCATGTGTGAGGGTCATGAAATTGGTGATCATCCTAGCTTTAGTATTCCAAGGAGATATGTTTGAGGATCTTTTGTAAGGTTCTTGAATACGAGACCTAGTTATGTCTTGGATTGGGGCCTTTTATCCTTGTTGCTTAAATCTTTAGTGCTTAAGGTTCTAGAACACTTGCTTGAGGCTTTAGATTTGATATTTGAGTATTGTTTTAGTTTGATCCTTCTGGATGGGTTGATAGTATGGTGTGTTAGTTATGGATGGGAGATATTATAGAGACATTGAAGTAGATGTTAGGGACCCATTTGAATAACCTTTTAGATAAGATAATACCCGAGGATGGGTTATATGTCAGGGAAGAAGGATACCGTTTTCTGAGATGAGATTTCCCTAAGGTTTATCTTATATTGAAGATCCCCCATATGGTTTTCTTCTCTTAAAGTGGTCACTAGGACCATTGATAACACCCTTTATATAATGGTTATGCTATTATATTACCTTATATGCATATTTTTTATCAAGGATGGCTGCTTGAGGATGTTTCTATTGTTAGTCTAGTCTCGTTATTTATATGAGATAGAGGATTCCTTTGTAGGGTTCCCTGTTCTATCTGCATGGATTCTATTTTAAGTGGGTTTATAGTCATGGTTGGTTTGGTTGATGAGTTTTTGTTCATATTTCAGGTATTGGGTTTTTCCTGTGGGTTGAGATGGATGTGGTCTAAAGAACCATGGGAGTCCCATGATTTTAGTTGATTGAATGAGGGGTCATCTCTTTCTCAAAATTAGAGACATTAGGTATTCCTTTATGACTCAAATACCAGTGGTGAAAGACCATGGTGGCTCCTTGGATGTGGTGATCTACGGGACTGTGGGATTCCCAATCTTCATTGACCATGAGATGGTTGGTGTTGATGTTTCATTAGTTTTGATGATGGGTTCTAGAGTTGATCGAAACATGATTTATGGATTATTCTAGGATAGTTTTAGGTAATTTTTCTAAAGACTTATGTTATAGGAGACCTTTGGGATATCATTAGACTGGTAATAGGCCTCAAGTATGATTTGGTTCTCACCTCTATTACTAGCTGGTTTTGTTTAGATGGGAATATGGAGCTAACCTATGATATGGAGGAGTGAAACCCTCTCTTAGGCTAGTGTAGTTTTACCTGACTAGGGATTGGGTGTCCTTGGTCCTATATGTTTTTAAGGATCCAAGTTGCACTCTATGAATTTACTTGATATTTATTTTATGGATTTTAGGAATTATATAGGACTAACACATTTTGGATAGGCTCTCTTAGTGTTATTTAAGTTTTTTTAACTAATTTTGATAATTATATTGGAGTCTTAAATCCTACTAGAGTTGCGTATTCTAATGTAGATTCCTATGGTTATGCCTTAGGGTCTGAAATCCATGACTATTGCATTTTAGAAATCTTGGATCTCTCATGTATATCTAGAATACGTATTCGATTTCATGTGGTTGGGTGAGAAATGTGTTATAAGTCCTATGGTATAGGCCATAATGGGGGTATATTTACATCACATTTCAGGCTATAACCCACAATTAGATGTTTTCTTTGTTTTTATTAATCCATTTGACTATTTATTTTTTTCTAGATATTAATATTTTTTGACTAGGATAGATATATCACAAGTGCATGCACATTTATTGAAAATAAGTGTTAGAGCCACCATTAGGGGTGGAATAATTAGATTTATTTTTCACCCTCAGTATATACACTTTAGTATACATGAAGACCCTATATTTCTGTGTTCAAGTTAGGGAATAGGTTTCGTGATAGTCAGGGTCATGGCCCAATATTTCATGATTGAATAGGATAACTCGTGTGGAGTATTTGCATTGAGATGGTAAAGTTATTCCATCATCAAGATTAGGTATTTGGTATGACTTTGAGTTGGTATTAGAGATTGATGTATTTATTTTTAGTTTCAATTATTTTTTATAGGTGGCCAACCCTGTGGGTGACTAGTTTTTTCTTGTTTTAATATGATTTTTGTCTGTATGAAAATATTCCACATTTAATTTATTATAGGATGAAGTTGTTTTAGTTTATTTATATTGCATACTCTGATGTTTATGGATGTGTTTGAGTTTGGATTATTTTTTCCTATTATTAAACTCTGATCAAAGGTTATATTATCCCCACTGTATCTTTTAGAACATCGCCATTAGTTGGTAGCCTCTGGAGTATGGGGAGGTGTGCTTGAGGTCTTGTGGAAAGACACATCTAGTGATGTTTTATGTCATCTAGGTCTGGTTCATTAGAAAATGAAATTAAAGATATTTGGTTTTATGATTTGGGAAGTTGGTAGATAGGTGGTCTGGGAATGTGCTTGAACTTGTGATGGATATCATACTAGAGTGTTGAAAACACCTTTTCGAATAAGAAGTCAAACTTTCTAGGGAATGTGATTTATATTTTTGGTTTCCATCTTTATAGTAGTGTGATTTCACTAGTGTGATGCACTAGTGTTTTTTGTATTTGTGAATTTTTTTATTTTTATCTCTTGGACTATAGATAAGAGTCTAGTGTTCATGCATCATTCTTGTCATGTAGGATTCACAAGAAATATTCCCATCTATGTGTGATTTCACTGGTGATGGAGGTTTAGTTGTTTAAAGTATCCACAATAACTTAATGGAGTTTTTACATATATGTTTTTAGTAGAATTTTACTCAACTAAAATTTATGTATATATTTTCATTTGATTCATGAAAATATGGATTAGATGGCTAGACGTTTACTAGTAATGGAGATGCAGTCCCTTCTTCAAAGGATACATATTGACCCTTGTGGGTTGGTGCAGGAACTGAATTCCCTACTACTATTATTGGTGGATTGATGAGGTCAAGGATACCTGATTGATATTTGGAATTGTGGACAGGTTCCCTTGAGGTTGAGGTTTCCCTAAAGTTTCTAGTTTGATTTGTTGGGGAGGTTGTTTATTCTTTTCTCATGCATTATGTTAGGTCATACATTGAGGCCTTGTATACCTGCTATGACCAGTGGCTTGGATGGGCATGGTTGATCTTCATTTCTGTCTATCCCTTAGTCATCAGCTATTTCATGGTGGTTTTTGAGTTTGGATGAACTTATAATTTGGCATAGGGATACCTGGTTCTTGAGAGGGGGAGTGATTGGAGTTCTCTCGGTCTTGTGGTTGATTTAAAAGGATGAGTTTGGTTTATTTTTGGGTTTTTCCATTTTGGATACTCTTCGGTAGAATGAAGAGAGTGTGATTAGATTATTATAGATTTGGATTGAAACATGTGTGGACGGTGCTCGTTTAGTTGATTGTGGCATGAGAGAGATTCCTTGATTTTGAAGAGAGGTACTGAGGGTGATCCAACATGTTGTAACTGACCTATATAAGGAGCATAGTTAGTGTTTTAGTAATGTTATCCTAGGTTTGTTAGATCATAGATCAGGTGAGATTGAGATTATATTAGAGGATCTTGGAAAATTAATTATCCTTAAAGAGAAGAGTGGTGGTTGACATGGATTTTTGGGATAAATACTTATCGAGTGAAGGAATGTTCTCATGGTTTATTTTCAGTACCGGTTGATATTCTGTTAGGTTAAATGGATAATGTGTGTGTCCATTGAGAAATTTTTAGGTCTTTATAAAAATCGGGTGGTGTATCCATTGTGCACTACTGGAATTTAGGCTTTTTGCAATGGGCTATTTACGAAGGGATCCCGTCGCAAAAACTATTTTGTGATGGGATCCCATCGCAATTAGCCTGTTTTAGAAAATGACGTCACAACTACAATTTTTTGTGACAAGCCCATCGCAAAAAAATACTATTTAAGACGAGACCACTTCCCGTCCCAAATAGATCTATAATTAAATATATTATATATACAAGAACTTGTTGCGACATACCCATCGTCCCATCGCAAATAGTTCTGTGTTTATCTATGTTATATATACCTAAACCTTTTGCGACAGGCCCATCACAAAAAATTATTTATGACGGTAAAGTAACCCATTGCAAATACGTTTAAAAAAAATATAATCTATTTGCGACGGGACCCCGTTGCAAAAGGCCCCGTCGCA
Organism: Viscum album; assembly: GCA_963277665.1. Taxonomy (NCBI): domain Eukaryota; kingdom Viridiplantae; phylum Streptophyta; class Magnoliopsida; order Santalales; family Viscaceae; genus Viscum; species Viscum album. Next base: position 253,525,185 of record OY728143.1, on the reverse strand, counting down.
AATACTTAATTAAATTAAATAATAATGATAAAATTATGATTAATGAAAAAATATTATTAATATTATTAAAATAATAAGAAAATAATTTTTTTTTTAAAATTATCAATATTCGAAAAAATATAAAAAAATCATAAATATTATTATTATTATTTTTAGTAAAATAAACAAACATTAAAAAATATAATACTAATAATAAATAATAAAATAATAAAATATAAAAAAAATAAATTAAATTATGCAATATTTACACCAATATAAAATACAACAACTGTAAATAGTTCATATTATTGCTAATTATTGCTAATTATTCTTAATTATTGCTAATTATTTCTAATTATATCTAATTATTTCTAATTATTGCAAATTATTCCGAATTATTCCTAATTATTGATAATTAATCCCAATTATTCCTAATTATTTCTAATTAATCCTAATTAATACTAATTATTTCTAATTATTGCTAATTATTGCTAATTCGTCAAAATTATTGCTAATTATTGCTAATTATTTCTAATTAATCCTAATTATTTCTAATTATTTCTAATTATTTCTAATCAGTCCTAATTAATCCTAATTATTACTAATTATTACTAATTATTGCTAATTAATCTTAATTTTTGCTAAATATTGCTAAATATTTCTAATTATTGCTAATTATTGCTAATTACTACTAATTATTGCTAATTACTACTAATTACCGCCAATTATTGCTAATTATTGCTAATTATTTGTATTTATTACTAAGTATTGCTAATTATAGCTAATTATTGCTAATTATTTGTATTTATTACTAATTATTAGTAATTATTAGTAATTATTAGGAATTATTACTAATTATTACTAATTATTACTAATTATTACTAATTATTAGTATTTATTACTATTTATTACTGATTATTACTATTATTACTATTTATTACTAATTATTACTAATTATTCCTAATTATTACTAATTATTACTAATTATTACTAATTATGACTATTTATTACTAATTATTACTAATTATTACTAATTATTACTATTCATTACTATTCATTACTATTTATTACTAGTCATTACTATTCATTACTAGTCATTACTAGTCATTACTAGTCATTACTAGTCATTACTAGTCATTACTAGTCATTACTAATCATTACTAGTCATTACTAATTGTTACTAATTATTACTAATAATTAGTAATTATTTCTAATTATTTTTATTTATTACTATTTATTACTAATTATTACTAATTATTACTAATTATTTCTATTTGTTACTAATTATTACTAAGTATTAGTATTTGTTACTAATTATTAGTATTTATTACTAATTATTTGTATTTATTACTAATTATTACTATTTATTACTAATTCTTAGTATTTATTACTAATTATTACTAATTATTACTAATTATTTCTAATTGTTACTAATTATTACTAATTATTACTAATTATTAATAATTATTACTAATTATTTTTAATTATTACTAATTATTACTAATGATTACTAATTATTACTATTCATTACTATTTATTACTATTTATTAGTATTTATTACTATTTATTAGTAATAAATAAAAATAATTAGTATTTATTGCTAATTATTACTAATTATTACTAATTATTACTAATTATTAGTATTTATTCATAATTATTAGTATTTATTATTAATTGTAAATATTTATTACTATTTTTTCCTAACTATTACTATTTTTTTAATTATTACTAAATAGTGTTAGTTACTATTAATTACTGCAAAATACAGCTACTAATTACTAATTACCGCTAATTATTTATATATATTACTAATTATCGTTAATAATTATTAATTATTACTAATTACTAAGAATTAGTACTATTAAATTAATTTTATTATTACAAATAAATAGTGATGACAAAACAATTTAAATCTAACTTAATTACAACTAATCAGCAATAATTAAAATTAATATAAATAAATGAAATAAATGCTAAATTAAATAAAACATAAATACCTTTAAACTTGATCTCTTATAATTGTAGACGACTTCACAACTTCTTCGTAAAAAAAAACTAACTCTAAAAAATTTCCACTCTAAAATTAGAGTTTAGAGAAGGAGAGAGAGAAGGAATTGAGGAGGAAAGAAAAAACGGATGAGGGGTATATATAGGTTAGATTAGTTGCGACGGGTCTCGCCGCAAATACCTTCGGCCACATTATTTACTGTCGGTGGTTAAAAGGTTATCTGCGATGGGTCTCGTCGCAAAAGGTAACCTGCCGACACACTATTTGCGACGAGACAACATCCCGTCGCAAATAGTTTTTTTCCGCCACCGATTATTTGCGACAAGAACGTCACAAATTCCCTCCGGGGGGTGGAACTAGTTGCGATGGGGGATCCCCCGTCGCAACTAGTGTTTACCGCCTCCCGGTATTTGGGACGGGGCGCCTAGGCCCGTCACAAATAATTAGTTATTTGCGACGGGTTGATTTTTCCATCGCAAATAACATCTTCGAAGGACTATTTGTGACGCGAATAAATCCCATCCTAAATAACTCATAACAAAACCACTTTTTCATGTAGTGGTGGACCCTTTGAGATCAGTACTCGAGGATTGGTGTAATGAAATTCTTATGGTGGGGAGTGAACCATATGATGTTGGAGAATGTGATGGGTTATTGAGCATGGAGAATGTCATTATAGGCGAGTCAATGATAAATGGTTATTGTTATTTTTGAGTTAGTGCTCTGGTGTGAGCGAGTTGGCCATGTTCAATCATTACATTTAGTGATTGATAGAGCATGAACCATGGAGGCTAGCATTGGTTGTGGGGCAATGATAAGAATACTCCTGTGGCGGGAAGCATGATATTAGTCATGGTTGTGTGTTGCTTGTGTTGGGAGAGTTGTGGAAGCTGTGGGACTGGTTGATGAATATTTGAGATAATGTTGGTTTTATTGACACTCAGGGTGATAGGATAGTGACTGATTGACCACTAAGGCTTCTCAGTAATGATAAGCATTTTGTTGGCGAGATTGTAATGACATGCGTCATTACAAGTTGAAAAAAACTAGGAGGAATTTGAACATTTTGTTCCTAGGTTTGTTTGATGAAAAAATAGTAATTTTTATTATTTTATGATCTCATCTAATTTTTATGACCACTCCTTTGGTCCTAAAATTGGATGTTTACCCTAGGATAGAAGTTTGGTGGAATTCTTACACCTTGGAATTTTCATGGAATATTTAATATTTAATTAGTTAAAAATTGATTTATTCACATGTATTCTAATGGTGATATCTTTTGAATGGATAATTAGATTGTGATTATGAATCTACATTTGAGTTTGGAATGGGGATTTTTTCCTAGGCAAGACATAATCTTATAGTGGGAACTGGGGTTAGGGTCAGGCCCCCTTTTCTTTTTTTATGTTATTTTTTTATTTCCCCTTTTTCCATTCCTCGTTACCCCTTAGAATGCTACATATGTGGATCTCTCCTTGTGGGTGTCATGCGATAAAGAGAGGGAGAGGGAGAGAAGAGGGATCGAGAGGAGGGATCATTGTCAGGGAACTCATTTGGACCTGGATCAGAGTCCGGCCAGTGTGTGGTGTAGATTCAGGAGTGAAGGTTTGATGTTTTACACCCTAAGGTAGGTCAATATTTGAGATTTTTTTATCCCAAATCCCTATATATTCATTTTTTTAAATTCTAAATCCATATGAGAGTTGCTGGGGAACCCATGGTGGTTAATTTGTGTTTCTTTTGGGATAATTGGTGGTTTTGGGTCACAATGTATTTTTATTCAGGAAACCCATCTACATAGTGTGTAGTTCAGAGAAGACACACTATGTGTTCTTTCTTCTAGGAGAGGTGAATGAGAAGAGGTTACACAAAGTTTATGTTCAAGACACACCATGTGGGATGAATCGGGGTATGTCCTAGGTCACAACTAGACATCCCTTGTTGGGGGTACATGGCCATTTGAGGCATATAGCTAGTGCCCATTTACAACGCATAGCCAGAGGCCATGTAGGGTACTTGTCTAGAACCCAAGTAGGGTACACAACCAAGTACCCCATGTGATATTCACATCGTGTAGGGTTGGATCATACCATGTACTTTGGGAATTAAACTAAAGGTTATCCTAAGGTACACGACCCATGTTTATGGTTGTGGGTACACATTGTGTACATTAGGTGCACATTGTTTACTCCTTTTTCCCGTTTTCTCTTCCTAGAGTTAGAATTTGAATCATGAGTAGTCTATTATGTATGTTGTTACATATAAATCATGATGGAGGAATCCTTTTTTAATTTATATTCCATTTGGATGGTATTTTAGATGGGATATTATTGGTAGGAGTTTTTATTTGAAGTTCTATTTTAGCATCTTCTTATGTGTTAGGTTTTCAGATGCGAGGCCTGAGTGAGGGTCATGAGCTCGGTGATCAGCCTCACTTGAGTATTCAAAGGCAATATTTTTAAAGTTACTTTGGAAGTTTCCAAAATATGGGAAAGTTTAATGTCTTATATTGAGAATTTGTATCCATGTTTTTTGATGTTTAAGTGGTCATAGTTCTAGAACACTTGTTTGAGGTTTTAGATCTGATGTTTCATAATTGGTTCATTTCGATTATTTAGGGTGTGTTGACACCATGGTGTATTAGATAAAACTTAGATCCATTGAAGAGATACTGATATAGATCTTTTGGACCCATTTGAATGCCCTTATTGATGATATAATACTCGAGGATAGGTTTTATACTTGGTAGGCTGACTCAGGTTTTCTTGCAATAGGCTTTTCACTGAGGTTTTCTTGCAATAGGATTTTCATTGAGTTTTTACGTAAAATGAAGACCCCCCTATAGGGTTTAATTCAATTAATGTGGTTATAAGGTCCATTAATAACTCTATTACTGGTGTGGTTATGCTCTTGGATTCCCTTATGGGTGTGTTGTTGATTGAGGATCAGTGGTAGGCCACTGAGGGATGCTTGAGGATGTTTCTTGTGCCAGGATTTTCCCAATGCTTTAGATTCAATAGAGGAGCCCCTTATAAGGTTCAATTTTCTATATTTGTGGATACATTATGGATGGGTTAATGTTCATGGTTAGGTTGGGTTCTAAGTCATCATTAAGCTTTATATGTCAAGTGTGGCCCATGGTTTAAGATAGACATAGTCCAGGGGACTGTGAGCGTACCATGATTTTGGTTGATCCAGTGAGAGGCCGGTGGTTGCTCAACATTATGGGACATCAGGTTTCCCTTTATGATTTATTTACTAGTGGCGGAGGCTCACGATGGCTATTTAGATTAGGAGATCTAGGAGACTATGGTAGCGCTGAGTTTGTTAACCCTGAGATGGTCTGTGATGATGTTTCAACAATTTGTATGATGGGTTTGAGAGTTGACTGTCCCATACCCAATGTCTTTTTTTTTAATTTTAAGAAATAAAATTTTAAGGGTAAAATTTAGAACCCACAATATTTGATTTTCCCATGATTTATGGCTTATACCAATATAGTTTAAGTTAGTTCTTCTTATGAAAGATGTTAGAGGAGACCTTCGGGATATCATTAGAATGAGAATTGGCCCTGAGTTTGATCTGTTGGTATCTTCTATTACTTAATGGTTGTGGTTATATGAGAATAAGGATAAAATTTATGATATAGATAATTGAATACCTCTCCTAGTTTATTCATGTTTTACCCAATGAGGGTTTGGGTTTCCTTGGTACCGGATGTTTTGTAGCACTATGGTTGCGAGCTATGCCCTTCCCTAAAGTTTATTTTATAAATCTGGTGACTTATGTAGGACTATGATATTCTAAATAGGTTCTATAATTATTATTAGTGTTCCTACCAAAAATTAAGATCATTCCACTGGATTCCTAGAGCTCAGTAGAGTTTCATGTTCTTGTGTGGATTATTATGGTTATTCCTTAGGGTCCAACATTCACACCAATTTCATTTTAGATTCCTCATCTCTCCTATATATATTTGGTAGATTCCCCTAATGTCATTTTTCTAGGTTATCCATATTATATAAGTACTCTGGTGTGGGATATAGTGGTGGTATATTTACCTCAAGTCTTAGGATAGAACCCATGATTAGCTGTTTTTTATTAAGGTTTATCCCCCTGTCTATTTATTTTATATATTTTTCTTATTTTGTTATTGATATTATTATTTTTTTACTAGTCTGCTCATATCAAATGTCCATGCACTTCTTATGAAAGAGTATTTTTAGACCACTGTTGGCGGTGGCCTACTGAGATTTATTTATTACCCCATGTATGTGCAAATCAGTGTGCATACATACCCTATATGTCTGCTTTCAGTTTGGGTCACAAGCTGTGAAATGGTTATCACTGAGCCCTGGTGTTTCATGATCAATAAGTATAGACCTAATGGAGTATTTGGATTGATATGGTTTAATTTTTCCATCACGGAGATCGAGTATTTAGTACCACTTGGAGTTTGTAATATATCCCAATGTATTTATTTTTATTTTTGTTTATTTTTTATTTGTGGTTAGACCAATGCCCTACTAGGATTTATTTATCACCATATGTATGTAAAATTTAGTGTGCATATAGAACCTATATTTATGCTTTCAGGTTGGGTAATAAGTTGCACATTGGTTAGCACTGAGGCCTAGTGTTGCATGATCGAGAAGTATGGATCATGTGGAGTCTTTGGATTGAGATGGTGCATTTTTTTCATCATTAAGACAAGGTATTTAGTACCACTCATATTTGGAAGTATATCTTGATGTATTTATTGTTATTTTTTATTTTTTATTTGTGTTCATACCAGTGGGTGGCTTATTTTTTCTTATTTTAGCATGCTTTGAGTCTGTATAGCCATATTCCACATTTAATTTATTATACCATACTATTATTTCAATTTATTTATATTTAATACTTTTATGTTTATAGATGTGTTTGAGTTTTGTTTATTTTATAATTTTGTCTAACTATGACTATATATTATATTCTCCCTACTGTATATTTTATACCTTCATAAATATTCAGAAGCCTTTGGTGTATGAGGAGGTGCACTTAAGGCCTTATGGTGAGCTAGATTGGGTGACGTGTCAGGTTGAACCGAGATGGTTTGTTATAGTTAGATAGATCCTTTTATGGATAAAAAAATGTATAGTGATTATATAATAATCATTTTAAATTAAGGCATTCTATATGTCTATAGAAGGTTAATAGGAGAACTATAATTTTCAATATAGATATGTTTATAACTTATGGAAAAAAATTTATGTCTTACCAATTTGTTAAGACTAAGGAATGAATTTATATAAATGACATAAATTAGCAACCATGTTATAGGGAATAATATCTATAGATATAGATCCATGGTTTTTTTCTAAATATATTCATAAGTACATATATTTTCTAAGTATTAGAAATTTATGTTGGAATAATTTAAGACCAAATTTTTGTTTTCATACAATCCTTCCAGTTGGGCATTCATTGGGATAGGAAGATATTATTGAGATAAAAAAAATTCCACAAGATTAATTGCGAGGAATCTATCTAATATAAAATAATATGCAATGATGTTTGAAATTGATGATGTATGATGCATAATAGGTGAATATCAAACTAGATCAAGGATAATTGCATGGATTTTCTGTTAGAACTATTGGATAGTACTTGACAAAGTAAAATTGGATGACTTCCTAGTGTTTGGAGAAATAAAAATGATATTGATCAATGAAGTTAAAAACAAGTATTTATTATATATATTTTATCTAGTAATACAATTAGGTTAAGGTAATATGCAAGATAAACATATTACATCAAATGGTTTCAATATCTACAATATCTGAGTACATAGTGGATTCATATGTAGTTTAAGAAGTAGTTTAATAACATATTATTACAATTTTGTATTATACCAATATCAAGAGTATTATTATTATTATGATAATCTATGACTATGGAATTATTTAAAACATTAGGTTTCTGACAATGGAACAAAATGGTCGATACTTGAGGATATCACTACTTGAGGGATTTTATCAAGTGAGTGAAATCATAGTAAATAGATTAGGAATATAGGGAATTTTAAAACCAAAAAAAATCCATAGAACTACATGGTTGTCTAGGAAGTTATTTCTATACTCAGTAGAAACATGTATATCATCTGAGAGAAAGCAGATTAAAAGTTGTTAGAAGTTGGATTACTGCAAGTGGGGGTTTGTTAATGTTGTTTCTATATAACCAACTACCATGTAATTTATTTTACTTATATATTCATGAATTTTAGTATTTATAAACACCATATCATATATTTATTATTAATATATGGTAATTTAATGTGATAATTACCTAGAGTATTTTTCGCATTGAAAAGGTCATAACAGTTCCCCACTATGATGAGAATCTTTAAGTGAAATTACAATATGCTCAAATATTATTCTACAGTTGGATATCATTATATTATAGACACATAATATGTTTATTTTCATGTGTGAGTAGTCATAAGTGGATGATAATTCATCTCATAAAGTTTTCACTTGGTAATATATAAAATTAGAATTCATGAGAACTAACCCTCTAGTAAAAATTCCTCATGTTTTGTGTCATTGAATATTTATATATGTGAGAGTGTGAAATGATCATTATAATTTAATAATATTATTAATACATATCATATATCTCACAATTAGATGTATTTTTATAAGCCATGTTGAAATATGTTCACAGTGAATTTGGGTATGTTGGGTGTGTCACAAGTGATATATTATTATTAAATATCTTGAATAAGGATTTATCCTTTCAGTCTTCATGGAATATGTTATCTCAGTCCTTTTATTGAAATAAAACCATTTAACTAAATTCCATGGCCATGGTGTATTGATGATTTTATTTTAGATAGTCATTGAAAGATGTATCAAGCATATAGGTTGATGACATGCATGTAAAACCTAGTTGATGAGATATCTTTACAATGGGAGTATATTACACGAAGAGTGTTTGTATGTGGCTGTCAACTTTGCAACAATAATTTCATCATCTTGATTGCATTTATGAGTTTATATATGCCTATAATGGACTTTATGTGAACTAGCCTAATGAAGACGATGAAGAAACCTGGAGGGTCACACACTTTGTATTTCTGTTGATTTTAATCAAATTATATCTAAATTTAACTATAGGAATAAGTATTATTTTCTAGTCTATGGAATAAAATTTATCCAGAATTTACTAACCAAATTTATTTAGTCCCAATTTATATGTTAGTTTAATGTTAAATAAATATTTATTTTTAATACCACAAATACCACTAATATTTATTTATATTTTTTTTATTCACAGGGTAATAAATAATATTTATTTATTAAATAAGTATTTATTTAGCTATGTTAATATTAAAATAAATATTTATTCACCATACCATGAATATTATAAATATTTATTTATTTATTTATTGAATAATATTTTATATTCAAGGTTTGGTAAATATAGAGGATGAGTGGATTGGGTTTTGGTTTCGGTGATAAATATTTCTTTACTAGACTGTAATATAATATTTATCATTATGTGAGTTAGCACACACCATGGTACAAATAATGATAAAATTTATTTTACATGGAAAGGGGTATATTAGGGTATTATTATGTGATTTAGGGTATTTGTTCAATTAATTAATATTAAACCTTTTAATTGGCTCTATATATACCTCATTGTGTCATTTTGTGATATTGTTGGTTATTTGTTGTAAATGACACCTCTCCCACCTAGAGATTTATCTCTACTAAGAATATCAATTGGGTTTCTATCAAGAATGAGATAATTTTCCTTCTCCCTAATTCCTCTATAACTAGAGAGAATAAGATAAAATCTTTCAACCATAGAGGGTTGTGTGGTGATCAAAGGAAGTGATGCAAGACAATCGATACCCCTATAAAAGCACCCGAAGTTCCATCAGTGATACTTAGAGATCAGAGGAGCATGTGTGGATCACTGCTAATGGAATTCTACTTATGATCCTCTGATGAAATGGTGGTGCAACTGAATAGAGGTTTGTGTATTCAATAGATTCTTCAATGAAAGAATTCTCAAGACTGTGGCAATTCTTTTTATACTTTAATTATAATTTTAATTTGAAAAATCCTCTATCTTGGTTCCGATATATTTTGTTAATTTTAATTTGATATAATTAATTGTTCATGATGTTTATCATTATGTACATTATAGATTATTCATTAAAACATGGGAAAATATTAGTTAGCTACTAGACAATAGGTTCTTCCACTACATCTAGAACTTTCAAATAAATTCTAAGGTTAACATGAGTCATATTTCACATAGAGATATCGAATGTGCTCATGAGATAAAAAAGGAATTTTTTTTATTGGATAAAATATCTATTATACTACCTGGAGTGTTATATACTATGTATTTGGTATAAGAGGGGTGCATGTTGTATATTAGGATTTAACCATACTTAAGATTCAATAAGATACTTGGCATGAGAACCTTTATACTTTGATAATTTTCTTTTTCTTTCTTTGAGTCTGACCTTGTTAGGGGTTGTTGAGTTTTTTTCTGGTTATGTCATGGGATGAGTGTAATAAAAATGATATTTTCCTCTTGTATGATGAGTATAACATCTGGGTCCTCAATTCGAGAATGACTAAAGGAGTGTACAAACATAGTTTCATTTGACATGTGATTATCTATTGGATGAGGGGTATGTGATGTACTTATCTATTTGGTTTGACGTGTTATATATTTATCAACATGGTCAAACTATACTCGGATAATTGAGAAAATTTGAGTATCTATATAGGATTTATATTATAGGAAAACATATTTTAATACACATTTATTCATGATTTATTACATAAGGATATACTTAATACAACCCCATAAGATTGTGAGGCCTAGATCCTTTGGGTAATTAGATACATGGAATAACAATGTTAAATAAAAATAAAAATAATTAAACTAAAGCTCCATAACATGCCCTTAAATTTCCTTGATCTTTTAAAACTTCTTGGGATAACTTAGGGTAGTTCATAAGAAAGGGGTGACCTATAAAAACCAATAAGGGGATAATCAATGCATTACATGATGAAAGTAATAAATATGATTCAATAGGCATATCAAGGTAACAAAAAAGGGGTGAGAATCATAAACTTGAACATAAAATCATGATATAAGATGATAACAAAAAAGAAATATGGGAATGTGGAAACAACATAAAACATGACATCATAAGCATAAGTCATAGATAATCACAAAGACATCATAACATAGTGTTCTTAGTATAACCTCCTGTGAACCATACATGGTTTATCACGAGAAAAAAACATTACCCAGAGCATTTTAGGGAAATATAATTTTAGTCCTACCCATCACATTCATATCATGTACATTCATAAGTGTGCGATATAGATTATACAATATAAGAACATATTTAATAAAATTTAACCCCATGATTATTGTAACATCATGTTACTATTTTTAGGTATTCCTAATCCCATCCTTTTGATATTTCTTTGGTTGGGTTTCATTCAGTGTTGATTCAGGAGAAATTTTTATAATTTTGGTAGTTTTTGGGCTAGTGCACGATTGGCGCACTATTAGTCCAAAATGTGTTCCCTCTCAGAGTAAACCATGCAACCCAAGACAATGGGATTTTACATGGTTGACACAAGGTTAGTCAAGATTTGTTCCTAATTAGGAGAAACTATACGGCCTATTTAAAATAAGTTCATGGTTCGTTCACATGGTTTGTTAAACCATGCGGCTATGCCCAGGAAACCGTGCGTACAAATTTTTAATTAATATGGATTTTGATTGAAAATTCATGAACCCCCTTTTAGTTAATAGATAGACTGAAACGTCCAATAATTGATTTATCCATTCCTTGGAGCTCCCAATAAGACTTATTAGCCCCTCAGATCCCTCCTGGAAGTGATTTGAAGATTGATGAATTCCCTTCGATCTTCTCCGAGTTAGTTTACTCTTATTGTTATCATTGTACCATGATCTCTATTCTCATCCTTAGGGTTCTATGAATCACCCTGTTTATTTGTGGATATAATAACCACTATTTTTTATATAAACCTATGTTTGATTCATAAATCCTTTTTTTCATCCTTCTCCATAGGAGTTTTCCATGAATGGATTTGTGATTTGAGATCCTGTGATCCCAAGGTAGGTGATTCCGTCATATTGCCTAATTTATGTTATCCCTAAATTGATTTATTTAATTTCAATTATTTTAATTAAATACAATTTATTGATTTTAATTAAATTAATTTAAATATGTTTGTTGTATAAAACCCAATTCCATTGAATTAAGGTTTTAAAATTGGTTTTTTATGAAATTTCAAAACCCCTAATTCCATTGATTTGGGGTGTGTTTATGGAAATTTGTAAAATTTAAATTTTTGAATTTAATTTTGGAAATATATTTGATGGAAAAAGTGTGAAAACACACAATTACTTTGAATTGGGGGTTTATTACGAAATTAATGGAATCTTGTGAAAAGAATTAAATTGTTGAATTTAATTTGTGAAAGTTGATTATGAAATTGAATTTTGAATTGATTTCAAATTCTTATATTTTGAAAATGGATTAAAATGGGTTTTATGGAAATATTTGTGTTCTATCTTGGAAAAAGCATGTTTTTGATTAAAATCCCATGTTACAGTTTTTAAATAAAAATTGGCATATTTGAAATGGAGAATGGGATTAATTGTATTTTAAGGTTACTTAAAATAAATTGCCCATAATTGTTTTATACTACAGAACATGAAATCCTTCAGTAGTTAGTGAGTTATTTAGATGTCACTTCATTATTTATAACATTCTAAAACATAAATATAGCATGTCACATCCCTTAGGCGATGATGATGAGTCCTCTTTGTCTTGAGTACAAAGGGACATATGTATAAATTTCTATGCCACTGTGAGTGTGGAGTCCCTATATCCAGTAACTATAATACCTTATTAGGTATATGACCATGTTTCTCACTTATTTTTCATTTCAAATGAATATATTCCATTATTGAAAAATTGTTTATACGCCTTCTGATTTATATAAAGTATTTTATATAAAAGTGTTTATTTGAGCCATTTCTAAAAAGTTGAATTGTTTTTGAAATGTTACATCAATTGATAAGTTAAGATTTGATTAACATATTTCCATATATTGAAATGTAAAGCATGAATTTTTTTAATTATAATTATAAAATTCCAAACCTTTTTGTTTAAAATTTAAATTTCTCTTTGGTAAATTTAATATTGGAATCTATAATGTAATCCTTGGTGAGATCCTAAAAGGTTTTTTAGGTCACACCCTACCTGTTCCTTCCAGTGTTTGTAGATTATATCCTTCAAAGTTTGAGTAGGGGTAAAGCATCACTTGGAGGTGGTTCTAGCTATTTATCCATGGACTTGGTGTGTTTTGTTCGTTTGGAATTGGGTGGTTTTTCCTATTTTATAGTAATTTCGGTTGTATTAATTTGGGTTGTTATACCTATTTGAATTATAGTAATTTACTCTTAGTGGGGTTTCTTTTGTATGCATACTGATTTGTCTAGTTTGTTTCCACAATGTTTGTATCAAAATCATCCCCACTCTCATTTTTTATTAATATAGGTTCTAGTCACCAACCTGTGGGGATTGGGAAATCCCTTTGAGCTATTTCAAGATCAGCTCATTTACTGAACTACCAGGGTACCTGAGCTAGTTCATGACAAAGTGGTATCAAAGGAAGGTTGAGCGTTTTGTCTTGAAGTTAGTATGCATTGTGAAATCTTGTCAGGACTTAGGAGGTAGTTGCGATTGAGTGGCTGAACTTCTCTCACCACAACAAACCTTAATCCACTAGGGGAGGTTAGGGAAGGACATATTGATGAATAGTTCTAGTGTTTTCCCTATATTTTATTTAGATAGATTGGAATCCAAATCATGTTATCAACCTATTGGGATTTATTTTCCTTTATTGCTCCATTTGATTGTTAATATAATGCCTTCCTTGTTGTCTTCTGATGTTGTGTAGTATTATGACTTTGAGAAGTCATGCTAATTAGATCCAAGAGGAATATTATACTGAACCTTATCGAACAAATACTCTCATGGACCTGAGTCTGGTTGAGGTGATTATGCACATTGTCCAAGCCCTACGACAGGCACCACCTCCAATTCTTGTTCAGGATTCAGCTGTGGAACCTCATAGGGGCCTTCTCAAGATTTGTTCTCAAGAGTTACTTCACCATAATCCATCACCATTCAAAGTATCAAATGATCCGAAAGATAATGAGGAGTGGTTGATTAGAATAGAGCATTTGTTGGGTTTCTTAGACACACGTGACGAAATCAAGGTAAAGTGTTCCACCTTCGTGCTAGAAGGACCAAGTAGGAGATGGTAAGACATGATGGTGAGGGTGAAGAAACCTGAGGGATTAGAATGGAAAGAATTAAAGATTATTTTCACTGACCAGTTCTATTTAGAGTCAATGTTATTGGACAAGAGCACTGAGTTTTTCAAGCTCGATAAGGTTGACAAGACCATGAAAGATTATGAAAACCATTTTACTGAGCTTCTGTAGTTTTCACTTGAGATTGTATAAAATGAGAAGATAAAGGCTTGAAGGCTTGAGTTGGGAATTTGACATGATATTAATTCTCAGGTTTTCTTAATAAAGCTGCCTTCTTATGCTAATGTAATTGATAGAGTGATGATGGTCGATATGGACCTGGATGGGAAGTTAGTGTTATTGGGAGTTTTTTTCTCACCCATTGACAATGTGAATTACTCTAAAGGAAAGAGGAAACATGATGATTCTCATGGGGGTTCTTGATATCAGGGTCATTATAGACCTCTGATAGTGCCTAAAATAGGTCCTTTATTTTGTTACAATTGTGACAATTTGGGACATTCAAAGAGGGTTTTCATTGAGGCACCCAATAATTATGGGTCTTACAGATTCTCAGGTCACTTGAATAGATTCTTCCATGTTTATTACACTCTACATAGTGGAACATGATCATCAACACCTTCTAAAACTATGGAGAAATTATATACTTCACATGAAAAAGGTTTCCAGCCATAAGCATCTGGAATGAAGCTTCTTTATGCAGTGGAAGAGTCTCCATAGGAAGAAGATACAAGTCCAACAAACATGAGAGGTACCATTATTATGGCTTCATCATTAGTGACTAATCTATTTGATACTAGTGCATATCATTTGTTTATTTCAACCCATATTACTAATCTGTTAAATCTTCCTATAGAGATTTTTTATGCAATGGATATTACTGTTCCCCTTAGTATGAAGAGAGAGCATGGTATCCATAGTCCCTCTTTTTCTTTCTATCTATCTGATGTTGAGAGTGCTTCGAGTTTTTTGATTCTCAACATGAAACCTATTGACGTCATTTTTGATATGTATTGGATTATTTTAAATAAATCCTAGATCGAATGTTATCTTCAATGGGTCTCCTTCACTACACCCAATGGTGTGTGCCCTGTCTTCCAAGGAGAATGGGACCCAAGGTCAAGTAGAGCCATAGATTCTTATCCAGAGTTGGGGAAAGTGATATTGGTGTTTTCCTTTGATTTGGAGTAGGAATATTTGAGTGGTGATCTCCCTCCGGTCATCATTGAGTTTCCCTATGTGTTTCCTTCAGACTTCTTATGTTTTCCTCTAGTAAGGGAGGTTGAGTTTAATATTGAAATAACGGTTGGTAATAAAATAGTATCTATCCCATATTACCATATGGAAACAAATGAAATAAAAGATCTAAATTCATATTTGGATGATATTCTTGAGAAAGGCTTCATACGCCCAAGTGTGTCACCTTGGGTGGCACCGATTCTCTTTGCTAAGAAGACTGATGGTTCACTTCTCCAATGCATTGATTAACGAACAATAAATCAAGTTACGATAAAGAACAAGTATCAATTTCCACATATTGATGATATGTTTGATCAGATAAAAGGGGTTATGTTGTTGTTGAATATTTATCTTTGATCTGGTTACCATCAGTTGAGGATAAAAGAACCCGACATTCATAAAAACACCTTTCAGAGTAGGTATATACATTATGAGTACCTTTTCATTCCCATTGGTATAACTAATGCTTCTACAGTTTTCATGGATTTAATGAATAGTATTTCCCATGTGTATCTTGATACCTTCGTGGTAGTTTTTTTGGATCACATACTTATTTACTCTAAGTCCGAGGAGGTTCATGTGCATCATATGAGAATAGTTCCATGTTAGTTGAGAAATCAAAAACTTTATGCCAAGCATTTGAAATGTGATTTCTGGATTCAGGAAGTAAATTTATTGGGGCGTGTTGTGTTAGAACATGGAATACCAGTTGATCCAGATAAGGTGAAGGAAGTTATAACTTAGGAGAAACCACAAAATTTCTTCAAGATATAGATCTTGTTGTGCTTAGCCAGATATTATCTCTAATTCATGAAAAACTTATCAATATTTTCTTCTCTAGTGACTGCACTAACTTTGAAGGGAGTAATGTTTTACTGGAATGAGAAATGTTATAATTATTTTGTTGAGAAGAAATATATTTTGACTACTAGACCAGTGTTGACTCTTCCAGAGGCTAGGTAGGGATATGCAGTCTCTTGTGATGCATCAGTTTTAGGCTTGGGTTGTGTCCACATGCATGGTAATCATGTTGTTTCTTGTGGATCTAATTAACTTAGGCTACATGAAAATAATTATACAACCCATGAAATTTAACTTACAAAGGTAATGCATGCACTTAAAATTTGGCACCATTACCTTTTCAAAGAAAGGTTTACTGCATATTTAGACCACAAGAGCTTGAGTTATATCTTCTATCAAAAAGATTTAAATCTCATCCAGAGGAATTTAGTGGAATACCTACAATATTTTGATTTTGACATCATATATACCCTATATAAAGGGAATGTTGTTGCAAATGATTTTCGTAGGAATCTTCCAACCCATGTAGTTAAATAATCCTCAAAAGGGTGGAACATGATGGCTCTATTTGCATAGTTTCATATTGGGGTCTAGGAATCAGGGGTTGAGGTTTCCTTATCCAGTGTTCAGTTGACATCTTCTCTTCTCGAATTGATTCTTCAGAAAAAATATCTTGATGATGAGTTCCATACCATTAGATACTCTATTATTGGTGGGGAGACTATGCTTGCTTGTTTGTTCTCTAAAGAAGGAATTATATGATTTCAGAACCATTTTGTGGTACCTTGTTCAATAAGGAAATATGTAATTGGGTATTTCTATAGTTACCAATGGGTAATGAACCCATGATCCATGAAGATGTTCTAGGACATGTGATGGCAGTTCTGGTGGCCTGGTATGAGACATAACATTACTAAGTTTTTTTCTCATTGTTATATGCACCAACAGGTTAAGGTCAAGCACGAAAAACCTTCTAGTTTTCTTCAGCCACTTCCAGTACCTACTTGGAAGTGGGATGAGATCTCTATGGATATTGTGGTCAGGTTTCCTTGTACCCAAAGAAAGAAGAATACAATATGGGTTTTGATAGAAAAGCTGACTAAATTGGAACACGTTATTACTATTCATGATACAACCAAAGTTTAGGATTTGGGAAATCTCTATGTGAAATAGATTTTTCATTTTCATGGAGTTACTTCTACTATAGTGTCTGATAGGGATCCCCGGCACAATTATCGCTTTAGGAGAGGCCTTCAGCAGGCACTGGTATCTCATGCCCATTTCAGTACGACATACCATCCGTAGTAAGATAGCCAGACAAAAAGAGACATTAAGATTCTTGAGGATATTATTCATGCTTTTGTTCTCTACTTTAGTGGAGATTGGGATGATCACTTGGGACTGGTTGTGCTCTGTTGTAAATATTTTTTCTAATCTGCAATCAAGATGGATCATTTTGAGGCCTTGTATGGTCAGCCTCGTAAATATCTGTTAAGTTGGTCAAATATTGGTGAAAGTTCCTTGGTTGGATTGAGATTGGTCTAAGAGATGACAAAAAAGATATATTTGATTCATCAGAGAAATGTGATGGTACAGATTAGATTTAAGTCTTATGCTGATCATCACTGTAGACCTTTTAAATTCTTAGTTAGTGACCATGTTTTCTTAAAGGTTTCACCTCGGTTGGGACATTGATGACTTGGGAGGAAAGGGAAACATGATCCTCATTTTGTGGGACCTTTTGAGGTTTTTGAGAATGTGGGAAAGGATTATTACTATTTATAACTTCAACCGTAGCTGACGTCGATACATAATGTGTTCTATGTATCTCAGCTTTGAAAGTATCTGTCTGATACATCTCATATTCTGAGCTGGGGTGATCTTAAGGTTGAAACTGATGTATTTATGACTAAACGACTAGTCAGGATAGTTAATTCTAATACAAAGATACTTCATGGGAGGATTATACCTTTTTTGTGTGTTATATAGTAGAATGGTTCTGATTCTCATGATACGTGGGAGAGATATGTACATATAAGAGAGTAGGGGTCTCATCTTTTTAGCATGGATGTTTCTGAGTAGGATTTCTAGGGACATAAAGTAGCAATGGTGGGAAGTTTGTAACATCATATTACTGTTTTTAAATATTAATAAGAATAATTTTTTAGCTTTCTTTGGTTGAGTTTCATTTGGGGTTGCTTCGGGAGAAATTTTGAAAATTTTGGAAGTTTTTGGGATAGTGCACAGTTGGTGCACAGTTAGTCCAAACCGTGAGCCCCCTTAGTGTAAACCATGTAACCCAAGGCAGAGAGATTTTTCATGGTTTGTGCAAGATTAGTCAAGTTTTTTGACCTCATAGGAGAAACTATACAAACCATTTAAAATAGGCGCACATGGGGCTCTTCCCAGGAAATAATGCTAACGGGTTTTTAACTAATCCAAATTTTGATTAAAAATTCACAAACCCCCCTTTTAGGCCCCCAACAGTCTAGAACAACCCATATTCGATTTATTCCTTCCTTAGAGCTCCCAAGAAGAGTTCTTAGCCCCTGATATCCCTCCAGGAAGTGATTAAAATCTTTAAGAACACCCTTCGATCTTCTCCCTGTCAGTTTCTTCTTCCTATTCTCATTCTTCTATGATCTCTATTCTCCTACCTAGGGTTCCATAAATCCTCAAGTTAATTTTTGGATCTAATAACCACTATTTTAGATCTAAAACTAGTTTTTATTTTTATATCCTTGTTTCTGTCATTCTTTATTGGAGTTTTCTAGGTACGACTTTGCGATTTGAGATCCTGTGATCCCGAGTTAGGTGGTTCCTTCATGATTCTTAATTTATGTTAACCATAAATTGATTTATTTAATTTCAATTTTTTGAATTAAATTAAATTTCTCAATGTTAATTAAATATATTTCAATTGGTTTTTTTTATAGAAATCACAATTCAATTGAATTGGTGTTTTAAAATTGGTTTTTTGCATGAAATTGGAAAACCCCCAATTCCATTGAATTGGGGTGTGTTTATTGAAAGTTGTGAAATTTAAATTTTTGAGTTTAATTTTGTAAATGGATGTTATGGAAAAAGTGTGAAAACCCCCAATTCTAGTGAATTTGGGGTTTATTGTGAAATTGATGCAATCTTTTGAAATAATTAAAATTTTAAATTTAATTTGTGAAAGTGGATTGTGAAAATTAATTGTGAATTGATTTCAAATTATTATATTTTAAAAATGGATTAAAATGGTTTTAATAAGAACCTTTAGGTTCTATCTTGTAAAAAGCATGTTTCTAATTAAAAACTCACGTTATGGGTTTTAAATGGAAATTGGCATATTTGAAATAGGGAATGTAATTAAATGTATTTTTAGGTTTCTTGAAATAAAATTTCTATCATTGTTTTGTACTAGAGAACATGAAAATGTTAGGTAGTTAGTGAGTAATTTGGATGTCACTTTACACCTTAAAATGTTACAAAACATAAATGTAGCATGTCTCATTCCTTAAGCTATTGTGACAAGTCCTCTTTGGCCTGAGTTCAAAGGTATGTATGTACATATTACCATGTAACTTTGAGTGTGGAGTCCATATAGGCTAGAAATATCATACCTTCTTTTCATATGACCCTGTTTCTCACTTGTTTGTATTTTAAATGAATATATTCCATTATTGTAAATTGTTTTACATGCCTTCTGATTTATATGATCTATTTTATATAAAAGTGTTTATTTGAGCCATTTGTGAAGAGTACTATTATTTTGGAAACGTTCCATCAATTTAGAAGTAGAAACTTTGCTTAAGGTATTTCCATATTTTGAAATTTAATTCATGAATTTTTTTAATTATGCTTATGAAATGCCAAACCGGTTTGTGTTAAATTGAAATATCTCTTTTCTTAATTTCATGTTGGAATCTATTATAGAATCCTTGGTGACACAATATTTGGATTTTTAGCTCACATACTAGATCTGACTTTAGGTGTTTGTATATTATCTCCTTTTAGATTCAAGTAGGGGTAAAGCACTAATTTGCGGTGGTTTTAGCTATCGATCTATGGACTTGGTGAGTTGTGTCTATTGGGATTTGGTTAGTTTTTCCCGTTTTATAGTACTTTTAGTTGTAGTACTTTGGGGTGTTATACCTATTTGGATTATGGTAATTTAATCCCAGTAGAGTTTATTTTATATGAGTACTGATTTTTTAGTTAATTTCCATAATGTTTGTGGAAACATAATTCGCACTCTCATTTTGTACGATGGAAGGTGCTAGTCATTGACATGTGGGGATCTGGAATGTTCTTCAGGCCATGTCAAGGCCAACTCTGTTATCAGGTTACCAGGGTACCCAAGATGGTTCATGACAATTATGAAGTGTGGGTTATATAATATAGGTCCCTAATCAATGAATTATAGGTACATCTAGGTGAATAACCTTGATTATAAATGGGTATGGGCATTCACTACACAAATGTTTGGCCTGAAAAATATTAGGATAATTTCAGCAGCATAACAGAGGTTCATAAAGATTCATGGAAAGGTTTATTGATAGTGGAATGTGTCTCTCATCAGTTATAAATAATAATCATATTAATAGGTATGCGTAAAAATATATCCCATCATGAAAAATAGGAAATAAAAAGGCATAATATAAAGAAGGTTCTTGAATACAGACGACAAGGTGAGGGTGCCCTACCTTGAGAGAGTGTTTTAAAAAGTTTGGTAAGAGTTAATTATGAGATTGAGAACACATTAGTTGGGATATATAGATGGAATGGAAGAGTTAATTCATTCTAAAAGTGTTTTTAGTGAATATTAATGGGAGGTTGGGTGAGTTTTTATATAAGGGAGGATAATTATTTATTAATTTCCGAACATAGGTTTTGGACTCTATATGACAAATTATTCCAAACCACAAACCATTACATGATTTTTTCCCATTTTTTCTACAAAATAAGAGTGGATTTAATTATTATATAATAATAAAAACTAAAATCCATTAAATAATATCCTTGGTGGTGTTAAAGTGAGTCATGTTTATAAGGATGTGTTTTAAAACCTTAAAATACAATATAGGTTTTAGAGGTTTCATTAAGGGTATATAAAATTAACCAAATAAACTAAAAACACATTATTTTAAATGGCAAACAAAATTTTGTTTATGGATAATCTTTATAGTATTTATGACATCACTTTTTTGTTTTTTATGTTGTAATAGATACGTATAATTATACCATATTTAATTTTTACCCAAAAAATTGACTATCTTATAAAATTACAAAAATTAAATATTGGATAATTTCTACATGAATATTTAAAAAATAACATTTATTTTATCAAAATAATTCTCTAAATATGATAATTTACACTTTTAAATAAAAAAAATCCTCATTTACTAAAAAATAATATTTTTTTACCATAACAGTTTTCCGACCCTTATAAAAATTACATTTGAATTCATAAAATTATATTATCTTTTATATTTAATAAATACTATCTAATAATTATATTTTATTAAAATATAATATATTTCAAAAAATTTTTAATTTATCAAAAGGAGTGTCTTTATTGAAGCTATATTTCCCAAAAATACAACTTGTGTTTTATCGTATCGAAGTCTAATTTTTATAAAACTTTATTGTTTAACAATTATAAAGTTATAAAAGTTAAATATAATCATAATTTACTTAAAAATAAAAATAATCAATTCATAATCTTATGGTCTAGATTCAATTACCTTTATTACACTAGTGAATTCCCTAAGGGTAAGGTGTGCGATGGTGAGATTTTCTTAGGGTGGTTTCATGAACATAGTTTGCAACGTGATCTTGATGATCTTGAACATACCCTATAAAAGGTTTTGTTTGTGATTTATTTGTTGAATCCCAGCCTGGTCTTGGTCAATGGAAAAACCAAAGGATGTTATTTCCCTTGGAAGAACATATATGTGGGCTTCATAGTGTGCGATCATAGTAGTCAAATCCATTGAATCCTTTTTCTATGTCAAATAGATCTATCATAATCCTATATATATACAAATTATACAATAACTATATAATGACTATAATATAAATGGATATGGAACTTAACTATCTTTTAAATATGATAGTATATAACTTATAATGGTCCTAAATAACCAAAGTAGTGCACGTGTTTTCTATAATTTCATTTTTTAATAAGTTATTTACTCATTTAAAATGGTAATTTTATTTATAAATGTTTTGGTCCTTGTAGATATAGTCCATGTCCCATGTTTATTCGATTTCTTGAACAAAGGGATTATATAAAAATACATTCTTATATATGATAAAACTGGTGGTAACAAGTATAGCGATACACATGTTTAATAGAGATCATGCCAAATCCTTTTGTATCTAAAGTTGAATTAATGCATTTATAGAGTCCAATCCCTACTTATATTTTGAATTTAGGAATTCATAGTTATTTTTAATGCTTTAAATTCCCATGGGGTCATAATTTTCAGTTAAATGAATAAGGATTTCATTTTATAAAAACCATAGAGCTTTTTAATAGTGTTTTGGAGTTTATCCCAAAGTATTTTTGGATGAATATTCACAAGGAATTACATATGATGTGAAATATGGTGTGTTGATAATAAAATTATCGAAGTGTTTTTGAATATATCTGAAACAATTTTTAGATGTAGTTTTACAAGTTATTATATAGAATACAATATAATGTGAAATGGAACAAAGTCTATAAGGATTTAGTGAAAGTGGAATATTGATGGAAATATACCCTAAAGCCTCTATACATATGATACATTAATGTATATATTTTATGGTATGGTATGGGTTTGTCTTATCATATGACATGCTTGTAATAAGAGGCACATTGTAGGCCTTTGGATGTATCATTTATTATGATATACTAATATCATAGAACCATTACCTATGATTATTGAAAATATAGATGATGGGGAGAACCCACTCTTGGTGGTCCTAGGGTTTCCACTACCTCTGTCCTTCCATCTCCCTTTGTGTTTTGTTCTAACCTTATTCCCCATTCAGTGTTTGTCCCATCTAGGATTACCCTCTTCTCTCACTACTCCAACTCTGGATTCTGGCTATCGAGAAGCTATGATTCCATCTTGTCCATAGTGTGATGATAGGGAGGATAGTTTGATTGAGCATGTAGAACATTAGCGAATGCAGTGTCATAGTCTCTTCCCTTATTTCATAGTGCTTCTTTAATTTCATATGCATGTGACAATGTGACCTGGTGATGATCCTGGCTTGGAGGTTCTTTGGATCTACGTTCTGGAGATCTGATGATGAATTAACCACCATCATTTATCCTCCATTTATGTTTCCTCATTTGTTTTATGAATCTTCCCCTATTGTTTCTCGATCACCTACTCTGATGTGATATGTGGTGTTTTGGTTCTTGTTGGGTTTTCTATTTGCGGTTGTCTTCTATTTTGCATTTCCCCGATTAATTATGCCTTTTAACCGAGCTCCTATACCATTTTTCCTATTCCTCCATGCACACCCCCATTCTGGGTAGGTTCAATGGGTTCTATGATGTTTTGGGTTGTGTTGGTGCTCTTGGAATATAGGATCTTCACATGAATTTTTTTAGAGCTGGTCTTGGCATTGACTTTATCCTCCTTGGAGTTAGTCTTAGTGGCCCATGTTTGTGGTTCTACACTTCTCCTCTCCCCAATGTGGTTGTTTTCATTTCCCTAATGATTTCACTCTTCCCTCAATATCCTCTGCCTTTTCATCCTTCCCCTTCATGTTAATGGCCTGATTCAACGCTTTGGCTTCTCTAGATTTCGGTGTGGTAACGACTGAGGGCGTATGAGCTATAGTCCTGAGGCTCAATAATGGGATGTGTGATGCAAGTAATGTTCAGGGTGATGATGGGATAGGTGGCGCAGGTCCCAGTCTTGGGCTTTTCTCCTTGTCTAGCCCTCTTGTGGACTTCTTGTTTTATGTTCTCCCCTCTTCCCTAAATTATGGGGTTGGATGCGGTTCCCCCTCAACCATTGAAAATGGTTTCTCAAAAATAAAAAAATAGATTTCAAGAAATACCTATGCCCATTTCATTATATGATTGTGTTTTATTGTATGACCATATCATAAGTGTTATTATATGTGGAATTATATTGTAAAATTAACATGTAAGACTATGGTTCATTTGGTAGTCAAATGTTAAGTTTCAATGTTCTATAAAATCTATCATTGATAATTAACATTTCATAAGATGAAATATATGGGAGAATCTAATGCACTTAAATGTTAAGTGTGTAGTTAAACTTTTAAAAATATTGTAAATGGATTGAATCGCTCAAATATTATATAACATTTGATTAAATACCACACAAGAAGGAGTGTCCTAAGGACTACATAAACATGTCATAGACATGGATATGGTTTTTCATCTATCTAACTCTCCCTACTGAATCCCTCTTCATAATGCTTATTTTTTCTTAATAGATACTGACATATCAAGGTTATAAATAAGGTATTTCCAAAGAATAGGGTGATTCAGTTTTCCCAAGGATACATGCTTGTGGGGAGATTCCTTTGGCTATTCCTAGTGTTCTTCATCAAGCACTTGATTGAAGAAGGAGGACTAACCATATGTAGTGAAAGGTATATATTCCCTATTTATTTATACATGATTTCAGTTTTACATATCATGGTGATCTTTTAATTCTAGTTTCTAATATCATATATTTCATTGAATAAGTTTTATTCAATCCTTATAAATCCTTCACCATCAATCTATTAATTATTCCATCAACCTTGTCCATGATAAAGTAAATACACTTTCTTCCCATTACTTAATTATTGGGGGAAAGAGGAATCATGTCTAATGTTTGGTTAGCTTTTAGGTCATGTTGATAGAACCAAGAGAGAGAATTACACCACTAAGAGGGGGTGGAGTGGGGATGGATCAATGGTTACCAAAATAACGACTCTCAAAAAATGTTTTCCCATCACCTGTATTGTTTCACTTGGATTGGTGATCCACAATAGGTATGGGGGTATTAATTAGTGTAGTCCCCTTTACCAAATTAAAATTTTCCTATATTTGCCTATATACCTATTTGGTGAATGGATCTCACTTTTTCTCACCTTTGGTTTGTCTATAAGTAATATAATTTGGAAGTAAACAATTTGGAATATAGGAATTTGATAAGAGGGTCCACATTCAATGTGTATGACTACATCCCCAATGTATGGGGGTTATTATCCCCCCCAACACACAACTCTTGTTTTATTAAGATGATGAATATCAAGTAAAGGTATATTATTGAACTTATTATCACAACACAAAACATGTATACTTCAAGCACCAAATTTCTATTTCAGACTCTAAAACCAACCAAGTATAACTATACAAAATACAAGATTTAGATTTCTCCTTTTGAAGTATGATCACCAGGTAAGAACAAGTATCTCTTAACAGAAGCATTATAATAACCTTACCTATTTTTTATCACTTAACTCTTTACTACCATCCTGAATATGCATCAATCACATGATTACCTCCAGTACAATGGTCTGAAATAATAGTCTCAATAATTCTTTGAACCCTATAATATAATGAATGATAAACTATTTTCTCACAGCTTCTTCTTAATCATATATGATAATAAACAGTTAGTATTCACACCAATATCTCTTTATTATACTTAAAAACATAATATTTAGTTTTATATGAAAATGTTAACTATTTATTTTCTTTGACATAAAATATATCTTAAAAAATATCTAATTTGGGTATATCTCTCATATCTTTTTTATCTTCCACTTCTCCTATTTTTTTATTCTCAGCATGGAAATCACATACTCCTCATTCAATTAACTATAATCTTTGGTCTCAATTCCATCATGTGAAATATTTTTTCTCTTATATTAAATGTATATGTAATTCATTGGGAATATTATATGATTTCCTTCTTTCTAATCAACCTTTAAATATTCAAACACAACTATAGAATAATTTTCAATAATATTAATAACTTTAATATTTAAATTCAAAAAAATTATTGACCTCTTCTTAAAAAAATGGTCTTTATTATTCCTTGTGGTGTCCAAAATAATTAAAGAAAATCTACATAAAATTTATAATAGTTACTCCATTAATTTATTCTTCTATTCATTAGTAATTGCGGTGTAAAGCTTCTTATCATGAAACAAACACCTTATTTATTTTTCCCCCTTCCGATTTATCTCGAACCATGTCTTAATCCTTTAAAATCATGATATTTATGAATGTTAAGAATAGATCATAATCATATCATTTTGAATAATATAGTTTTCATACTTTTCTAAACTTCAAAATCTTATATGAGAAATATCTTATGTGTCACAGTGGTGACCTCAAGTATCTTATGTATTTCTATGGATCTATTACTTTATTAATTCCACTTAGAAAATATCTTACATAACAATGAAATATATTACGTATAAATTAAAATATCTTATGTATGATATGAAGGATCTTACGTATCAACCATAATATATTACATATCACTATGAGCTCTGGTAATTTACTAATTTTCACTTTTTCAGAATCTTACACACAATCTATGATATATTACACATACTGTGTCATAGTGCAGTCTTTACCTTTTCTATATTTCTGTCTAAGATTCAACATATATCTTTTATATGCATTGGAATTTGTTATGTATCAAAAAAATATCTTATATACAATATAAAATAGGTCATTTATGTGAGTGAAATCTTTTATGAACCACTTTAATTAATTATAATATCTTCAGTATCATCCTAAGAATGTTACATATATCAATGAGATTCATCACTTTGCTTGTAATTTGATTTCGAGAATTATCTTACAGATGCCTTCCAAATTTACCTAGAATTCCAGAACTTATTTAATTCACCTAAAAAATTCTTCATACCTTATCAAGTCATCTAGATCCACTTTAACTCCTTCCAAATCACTTCAGGACATCTTTAAATATTATTTAGCTATATCAAAATTTTCCTAAATCCCATGAACCATATAAGAACTCGTTTGAGTACTAAAATGTTTTTACAATACCTCTACAAACTCTAAAACTTCTTATAACATCATATATGTGTCTTCTTCACATAGAAACAATCTTCACCATATGATAATATATAGGATGTAAGTTCACTACTTACTTTCCCAACTTATTCATAGAGATATAATATCCAATAATCACCATACCCCATGTAATTATTCTCATTTATATGAATTTAATAATATTCTATATTAATTATGTATTATGATCATGTATAATATCTTAATACTTCAATTAGTAAAATTATCACCATATACAACTATTTTTCTAATATATGGTAGAAAAATAATCTATGTAGAATACTGGCTACAACTTAATACCTTTGACGTATATGAATGGATCACCAATAATATCTATAATGAAAAAATTTCATTATAAATATCATTTTCCATATAAATAGTTACTAAAACTCACTTCCATTATCTAAGGTATTTCATTAATCTTCATGAGACATTCACAACTTAGTATTTTGTGACACCATACTTCGATACTTTGCTTAATTTTCTCATTAAATTTATTGAGATATCTAATATCTTTATAATATTATCTTCTATATGAATATTTACATAATAATTATTGATATGATGATTATTTAAAATAAATAATACTCAATACCAAGTGGTTTTAACAATATATCCCTTTGGATTTACTGTCAATACTCATATGAAAAATTTATTTCAATATGATTTCTTCCATTTTATTCTCTCCACCCTATTTATAATAAATACAATGAATAATGAGGGAGTGTGGTATCATTTAACTTAAATCTATGTGCCATCAATTACTCCATTCTATGTCTATATTAGCAATTATTGGTATAGAAAACAAGATGGAAAGATTTAGATAAAAAAGTTATCCATAATAAAAAATGAATATGATATCAACTTAGAATTAACTAATTAGAGGCTATTAAAAAATATTATCTGGATGATATGGTTTTTTGAATATATTCCCTCGATTATTTCAACCATAATTTCTATAGTCATCTCAACAATAGATTAATTTTTTTGGAAACAACTAGTAGGTTTAGATTCATAAATCAACCCTTGAATTTATTACTTTTTTAATCTCTCATTTCATTAATCTATTAAAATTCTATCCCTTATTATTATAATTTATTATTATAAAACAATGATGAGAGAACATTAAAAAATACATTTTTAATATCACATTTCAATCACTTTTTCCCAAAATTCCATATTTTCATGAAATTATTGGTTTTGGAAGATTTATCAAACTTCTCCCTCTCAAGGGTTACATTCTATATTTATTTCATCAAGTTTATTGGGATCAAGAAGTTTGGAGATGTTTTTTGAAGAAGATAAATTATTAAGTAAGCTGAAAGAAGATGGTTTGTTCAAAGTGTTGTTTTTTATTGTCTAACATAAGTCACCTTACTTTGTTATGTTTTACTTTAAATGTGACCAAAAAAAGTTTATCAACTTGACTATATTAGACAAAGTCGAATGGATTGAGTTCATTTAACAGGTGCTATCGGTATGATTCCATTGGATAGAGTTTTAGGTCTAAATGGTTATTGATGTTTTCTACCTTGTTTCATCAGAAATATCATTTAGTGAAGTTAAAACAAACATTTCTCTACTATTATTATAGTTCCTAAAATCATGAGTACTGAAATATATCATGATTCAAGCTTGAGTCAAAAAGGGGAGAATAATATCCCTGTGTATAAAGTTTATGATATAGAGATATATAGAGTTCACCAGATATATATTTTAAGAAAAATGTGTGGATATAAAAAAATATGTTGGAAAATTATAAAAATAATGATGGAATGAGTTTACAAATTTGAGTAGTTGTTAAAAAGTGATACTATTAAGAAATTTATAAAGTCTTTCGATCTAAGGAAGTTTTAAAAAGTATAAAAAAATAGTCTTTATACAATTTCATTGGAATGAGAACATTAGATTGAATATTATATAGTCTGGAAAAATTTTACACTGGTTTTAATACAGTTGTAATATCTTTGAATAAAAGTTTGTATGAAGGATCAATGAATGGGAAAAATCAACATCATCAGATAAATTGGACCAAACAGACCTTATAAAAGGTCATCAAGAAAATGATTTTTTCTTTTTATGAAGTATGTTGGATACTCTTGAAAAAAGTTAATGATGTATAAAATAAGTCTATGAGTCTTTCGATAGAATACTTCATTTGATAAAATTGGAAAAATGTAATTGTATAAGGTTCATCCATCAAAGGTTTCCATGTAAAAGGAATGGTTGAATATTTACGATGCAAGTCTTTATATGTTGAAGTGTCTAGAAAAAATCTTATGAGAGGTTTTTGTGATGTAGTGAAGGAACACTGGTCAGAGTTTCATTGGTTGGATAATTGTTTTGGAGGTGTACTAAATGAAAGGATCAAAGGGATCTATTAAATATTCATAAAGATATTAAATCTAAAAATTATAATCAGATCATTCAAAATCCCAAATATCATGGTGGAATGATATGTGATTCTCAATGAGATATTTGGAAGTTATAATTTTTTTTATTAACATCAGGTCTTAAGTAATGTTACTAACATCTAAGAGAAATTAAGGTGGTCAAAAATTGAAAGGGTTTGAGCAAGATGTTCAAATGTTTGAGTTGGAGTTTGTTTTTGAATTTCACACCTCACTATTAAAACTCAAAGGAACATTGACTATATAAAGGGTATTTATGTGTTGAAAAGAAGTTTGTGATAGTGGGAGATGTTAAAAGTGTTGCTAAAGTGAATATTATATCACATGACATATTTTAGTTGAATCATTCTGAAAAATAATAGATAGGGTCTTCCCATTGGTTGGTATCAAACTAATAGTTTTAAAAAGTAATCAGATGAATGGGTTGAAGAGGAAGTAGCTGAACAATTTGAAGAGGCGATAGTTCAAACAAAAGTCATCAACTAGATGAAAGTGAGTAGAAGAAAAAGTTATAAACCAAGTCTCATCGGACCATGTATACCATAAGAAGATAAGATAGGACATATAATTTCATGTAGAAGTATTGGAAGAGGTTAATTATCACTGCTATTCAAGAAATTTAGTAATAACTTTAAAGAAGATAAGGTGTGGAGAGAGTTCAAGAAGAACATTGATAATATACTAAATCTTATTAGTGAAGGTTCATAAAGTAATTAAAAAGTTTTGTTATATCATTTATCTATGTGAGGATAAAATGTAATATCAATTGACTATAGTTCTATAAAATTGAAAGAATATTCTATTCTTTCCATAACCACCAAAAGGATTATTTTCTAATGGTTTGTGTGGTATTGGATTAATTCTAATACATACTAAGTACTAGATACTCATATTTAGTGGTTATCCTTTTAAATACATGCATTCATATGGTCATGATCTTTTTCTTATTTTCTAGTAGAGTTATATCTCACAAATAGGAGGCAGAGGTTGTTTCTTAGGTAAGAAAACATATAACTAGAATATCACTGATTCAATACCTCCCCCTCTCAGTGAACATACAGATACTATTTTGAATTTTGAATTGGTATCAGAGTGAAAGTTTCCTTCATTTACTCTTTATTTAAATTTAAAGAAATGGAAGATTATCTTGGGTATTAAAAACTCTGTTAATTTTAAGGAGATTCCTATTTTTGATTTAAATAAATTTTATATATAGAAAGATAGAATGTTTCATTATCTTATGTCCATTAGATATGAAGTTATTTAAGTGGATATATATGGTTTAACTCCCATAGAAAGTATTCCCTTAATAGCTATTAATGAGAAGAATTTGGAGAATTATGAATGATCTAAAAATGATATGCATTACTTACTATAGGTAAGTGAATTTTTGAGGGGAAAGGTAATTGGAACAACTAAAGGCATCTAATAAAATTTGTAGAAAATTTATAAATTAAATACAAAAGTGAATAAATATAAGTTATAAATATTGAGATAGAAGTATGAATATATTAATATGGGCAATGAGGAATCAATTGGTGACTTCTTTATAAGATTTAATTACATTTTAGGAATCATAATATGTCTTGGTGATAAGTTATAAGATTCAACCATTGTTTAAAAGTTAATACATAATATTCCTGATAAATTTGATGCCAAAGTATTATCCTTAGATTATAGATATCTTAAAACTATTTCCATGGATTATCTACATATAATTATCATCACATATGAAATAAGAAGAGAAAAATATATCCAAAATAAGGAAAAATATTATTGAGAAATATATTTCAAGCAAAGAAAATATAAGAAATTTTTTATTGAAGAATAAGTAAGGGACTCCAAAACCAAAGTTGTGGTTAGTAATAAAAATTGATGAATTTATGTCCTTATTTTCTAAAATGGTGGAAGTAGGAACAAAGAAATACAAAATAAAGTTACTAATGAAGTGATTTGGGTGAATATCCATTTGTAACTTTTCTACTAATTATCCAAGACTTTTTGAAGATTAATATAGTGATGAAGAGGATAGAAAACTGCGAATAACTTTTAAAAATAATTTAGATGATTCCAAGTTCCATACATGGGGAAATGACTGTCTGAAAATTAAATTTTTATTTCAAAATCACTTTTGAGGAAAAAGTGGGAAACCCAGAATACAAGAAATGATCCAGATCCAAACTACAAGGAACTGCCCCTCCCCAGCAACTACAACGTTAGTCAAGCCATCACCTCACATGACCACCCAACAAGCTGTACCATGCAGAGTTGCATGGGCCTAGTATCGATGGCAGAGCAATACCCTCTCATTCATCCAAATTCGAATGGTCATGCACAAATGGATGCTTCATGCTCTAAATACTCATCTGGACCTGTTCTTTATACAGTGCTGGTTCCAAAATTAAGAATTAAACAAAAATCCAAAAACTACCTCAATCCCACCCATTTCAAAATTCAAAAACCACCACAGAATACTTTCTAAATTCCAAATCCCAAAATCCATAAAAAAACCATGAAATTCATAATTGATGTATATCATCCTTAACTGGCCACTCGTACTCACATCCCAAAGAACCAAAGATACCACCGCACTGCTCCGCCTTAGAAAGAAAGGAGGAATCTTGGAACCAGAGTAGAGAACCAAGAAAACGAAAAACAGGATGAATAGGTAGAAAAACATCATATTTTCACCATTGTGTCACCTTTTCATACATGAGGGAAATGATAATAAATTCTTTAAATAAAAAAGAGTAACTTTTTTTAAGTGTGAGGAAGATGAGAAAGTGAATAAGAAGTTGAAAACTCTAGTGATGATGTTGTTGAAAAATTACTGATTATAAAAGTGAATTTTGAAAAAATCACCAGTAACAAAAGTAGTAGTTATAAAGAATAGTAATAATAGATGTAATTATTGTTTATTCATAAGTAAAAACTGAAATAATTTCATGAAAATATTATTATACTTGATAAGGTGAACAAAAAGTTTAATAAAGAAAATATTCTAGAAAATAGTCAAGTATATTTTCTTGGAGAAAAATATAGGTTTTTAAAAGATATTTATGATATTAAGAGATTATTCATTGATGAGAAGAATATCATCATCAAGATTGAGGAAAAGATAAATTTGAAAGAAAAATAACTTGATCTTCTTTATAAAAAACTTTTTAACACTGAGTGAGGAACAATAAACTTCCAAGACCTAGTTTTATAAGTTGGTGAAAGTTCTAAACAAGATAAGTATCAATTGAAATCATATTTGAAGTTTAACAATAAGGTTAATAATGTCCAGAAGAAAAAAAGTATATAAGACCACTTATGTATCAAAAACTAGCAAAGTTGAAAATCCTGAAATTTATACAGTTTAAAATCTTAACCAAAAGTTGCTAATACTAGATATATGTTTAAATCTAAGAAGAAATATAAGAAGAAGAAGAAGTCATAAATATGTTTCAAAGACTTTGTTATAAAATTAAGTTCCATGATATATAGTAATAAATATTATGGAAATCATGTACAAAATTCTAAACTCTATGTAAGTTTCATAGAAAAATATGATTTATATAGATATTTATAGTAATATGAAGGATTTTAGCATACATTCTTTTGGGTTTAATCATAAATGCTACAATTAATCCAAGAGAAACTGGAAGAAGAGTTTTTGGGAGAGTCAACACACTCAAAAAAGACAACATAAGATAGTCATTATGAGGACTAAAAATATATTCCAACCCTTGGAAGCTATTTATGAAATATGTGATCAAACTAGAAATATTTATAAATGATGTATTACCTTTTTACTGATAAAAAAGGTTTATACAAAAAATAGAAAAAATTTATGATAAGGAAGGAAAAATAAATTAAAAATTATTAGTTGTTCAAACTGATCTCAAAGATACAAAATGAGAATGACCCTCGATATTTGATAGTGAGTTTTCTTTATGCGAGATTGTAGTTTTAAATTTATTAAAAATGGGAAAGATTAAAAGGAAGGGATTTTGGATTTTGGAAATGATGAGTCCCTCAAAATAAAATTTTTTGGATATACTATCATTGGGAAAGAAAAGTTAAAATCCAAAAGAGCATCATTTGTTGATGATTTTAAATATAATTTGTTTAGTGTTTAACAACTATGTGTTCAAGGTAACTATACTATTTTAAAAAAGAGATGGTTTTTAAATGTATTGAATATGGAAATGTACTTATATGAGGAAGATTTACCAGTGGAAACTTTTTTCAAGTTAGTGATTCTTAGAGAAAATTCTATTTGAGCATGATGGAAGAAAACAAGCTATGGAAAAAAATGTTAGGTCATATGTTTTAGAGGAATATGAGAAATATAAAAAATGGATAAAGTATTTTTGATATTTCTAATATGATAAAATACAGATGGTAGTGTTCTTCCATGTTATAGAAATATAATATTACAAACATAGTATATAAAAAAGATTTGATACATTCAACTCATCACTTAGAGATGATACATTTTGAAATTTTTGGGCCCATGAGAATGCAATAAATAAATGAAGATAAACAATTTATTTAATTTATTGATGAATTTAAATTAATTATATGTATTTTTTGAAAACATAATTTAGATTCTCTCAAAATGTTTAAGAGTTTTAGGAGAAGTGAAAAAAAATAATGTGGATTTTCTATAAATAATATTTGAAATGATAGTAGTGGAAAATATACAAATGATATGTTTAGATATTATGTTAAAATCATGGTATTTTTTATGAGTTTAGTACACCATATATGCTATAAAAAAATAGTTTATTCTGAAAGAATAAATTGAGGTTTGTTGGAGATGGAACAAACTCTATTTATTGAACATGATAATTTGAAATTTTTCTATACGTAAGCTGTTGGAGTGGAAATATGTACTCATAATTGATGTTTCTATAAGGAAAACTGTGATATGAATCTTTATAATATTTATTACAAAGAAACTCTAAGATTGAAGTATGTAAGGGTTTTTAGCAGTCCTTTCATTATGAAGGTTAAATGTGAGAATTTTGGAAAGTTTGATAAGAGAGGTGTCGATAGAATATTTATTGGATATCCTCATAATGGTAGAGTATATGTGTTCTATAATAAAGAAACATGAAATATTGTTGACTATTTAGATGTAAATGGTCTTTAATATTCTAATAATAAAGTTTCCTTGATAATTATAGATATTGATGAAAGAGAAAATCAAGTAGTTGTAGATAAACAACATGAAACATTTCATGACAAAAGTAATAGTATTGATGTTGTGAAAAATGAATATTTCGACTAATATATCTCAAGTGATGAGGAAAATTTACATTCACATCATCCTAGTATAAGGAATAAAGTTTAGTTCCAAAAAAAGCATTAGAGATCAATGATAATAGGTTCAAACTAGAAGATAATTGATGCTAGTATCCCATACTTCCATATATTAATAGATTGATCCAAAAGATGTTGATGAATATTTGTAGCATCAAGAGTGATTGACACCATAAATTAAGATCTAGATATGATTTAATATAATGACACTTGGGAACATATAACCAAACCAAACAATAATAATCTCACCAGTACAAAGTGGGTGTTCTAAAATAAGCTGAATAAAAATGGTGAAGTGATAAGAAATAATGAATGACTAGTGTGTAATGGTTACTATCAATTTGAAGGAATTTATTTTTTTGAGAACTTTTCCCTACTATCAAATCTTTAAACTATTATAATATTTCCTTGTATTGCTGTCACAATTAACTGTCAACTTTTATTTCCTTGTATGGTTTTGTTCTTTGAAAATATGAAATCTACATATGAAAGTTGAATAAGTATTTTTATGGGTTTAAGAAACCTCTTATAGATTGGTATTATAAATTGGATACATTCTTAAGAAAGTTTAACTTCAAGAAAGGAAGATTTGATAGTAACCTCTACATAAAAGAAAATAAATATGTTTCCCTCACCATGATTATTTATGTTATTGATTTCAAATTCATAGGTAATAATGAAGAAACATGAAAATTGTTTTCTAATGAGATGAATAAACTATTTTAAATTTCAGTTCTTGGATAAATGAAATATATTTTTGGCTTAAAAATATCTGAATAGTGGAATCATATTGTCCTATCTCAAGATATTTATGCTATGTAGCTTGTGAATAAGTTTGGAATGGAAGATTAAAAGACTATTTTCATAAGTATTTTAATGGGGAAAAAGTTTTCAAAATATGGAGAAGGAATAAAGGATGGTCCTAAAGTGTTTAGAGAGCTGACTATAAAAATTTTATATCTAACTAATTCATGGTTAGATATAGTGTATGCTATTACTTTATATACTAGGTATCAAATTTCTCTAAAGGAATCTCTTTATATAACTAGAAAAATAAATCTCAGATATATTAAAGACACAAATATTTTCAAAATAAAATATGACAACACAAGAAATATTGATTTATTTGGTGACAAAAATACAGATTGGTTAGGTTTTATTGATGATATAAGATCCATATATTTTGGAGTGTTATTCTTGGGAGAAATATGTGTCAGTTTTCATACAAAGATACAAAATTAAGTAACTCTCATCATGAATCAATATAAGTATGTAGCCACCAATAAAGTTACTATATATTTAATGTTTATGAAGAATCAGTTGGAATATTTATTAGTTTATGTAAAGTTTTCACTTATCTTTTATTGTGATAATAAAATTATTATAAAATTTTACTAAGAATGAAATGAAACATTATAATTTTGAGCACATTGATATGAAATATAAATTCATTAAAGAGAATGTTTATAGGAATGAAATGGGGTTGGATTTTTTTCCAATAATAGATAAATTTGTTGATATCTTCACTAGAAAATTTCCAAAGTAAACATTTCATAAGTTAAGGTTGATAATGGGTGTTCAACCTCCCTCTCTTTAAGGATAAGGTATGTGAAATAATCCCCTATCTCATATTTTTGTTGGATATTTTTGTTAAAGGGGAGAAATTTTTTAACAAAAATCTATCCATTGGTATTTACTATACCTTTTTAAGGAAGAGAGTATATTTAGGGGGAGTTTCTAAAAGGGGAAGGTAGTGATTTCAGCATACAAAAACTTTATAAATAGTTTGTTGAACTAGATATAGGAAAAGTTTTTCTTATAGGTTGAAGTTTATTTTTTTTGATGAATTTTCAAAATGAAAGTAAAAGTTAAATATTTTTTCAATTAAATTCAATTAGTAGATATAGGAAATTTTTCTTAAGTCACTATTTATGGACAATATGATATTATCGTTAAATGATTATTATTTACTAAACTAAGTGAGTTCACATGTGATTAGAATTTTTTTTATATAAAATACATTGGTTGAGTTTCAAAGTTTCTATGATTTATGTTCCTTGGTTGAAAAAAATTCAAATGGGGATATGTTTTGGGCCAAGAAGTTTAGAGATTTTTTTAAAATAAGCTAAAGGAAGAAGGGTTTCTCAAAGAGTTGTATTTTTTTGTCCAGCATAAATCATTTTACTTTGTTGAACTTTCCTTCAAAGGTGATCCTATGGAGTTTATATGCTCAAGTGTTTCAGACAGAGAACAAAGGATCGAGTTCACTGTATGGATTCTACTTATTTTACACAATATAATATAGTTATTTAATTGAATAATTATTCAAGATTCCTCTCATGTTTCATCAGATAATTTTTTTAGTGAAATAAAAATAGACATTACTTTTATATTCTTATAATTCCTAAAATCATTAGTACTAAATAATATCATTATTCCATATTTAGTCAAAAGTGGGAGAATAACATTCATGCATACAAAGTTCATGCTATGAAGATTTGTGGTGTTCACTAGATATATGTTCTCAAATAAAGGCATGGATGTAAAAATATTATGATACGAAGTTGTATGGAATTTTATAGACTGAGTTTACCAATTTGAGTATTTATTATAAAGTTTTATTGATCCAATTTCTATAAATTATATCGATCTAAGGAAGTTTGAAGAAATGAGAAATAATGGTCTCTATGAAATTTTATCAGATATTGAGAATCAGATGGAGTTTTACACAGTTATCTAACATTTTTCACTAATTTGACTTCAGTTGTAATATCTATGAACAAAAGGTTGTGTGAAGGATCACCATACATGAAAAATAAATGTTATAGAATCTAATTAACAAGATGGACCTTTTTCAATGTCATTGTTAAAAATATTGTTTGATTTTTTATGAATTCCATCGAATGGTCTTGAACAAAGTTAAATATGAGAAAATAAAAGTCTCCGAGTCATCCGAAAAAATTACACATTTTTTGTGATCAGATAGAAGTAATCATATGAGGTTCATTTTTCAAATTATTATATGTGAAGGGAATAGTTGAAGATTTTTTATTCAAGTTATAGTGTCCTGACCATGTTTTCCACTTTATCTGTGCTCTTGGATGGTTGGCCACTGGTCCTTAGGTGCTAAAAATGGTATCAGAGAGAGTTTCTTTTTCCTTTTTGATCTTAATATTTAAGATATGGTAGAATAGATACTAGTATTTAGTTAGAATTGGGTAAATAGCATGTTTTTGGGTGCCTTCAGCCTCATGCATAAGGGATAAACCAAGATTCAGGGGTGGGAAATTGATGTTATTCTTTGTACTTTTACAATTTATTGACTTCCACCTTGAGTGGAACACTTGGGTATGATGTTATTGGATGATGAAATTTGGACCCTTGGCCTATTATAGAATGGGAGGAGTAATTATGTGTCATGGTAGGAACTTAGGCTCATATGATCTGTGTTTATATTTGTGATTGTCATCGGGAACTAGGAATGCACTAAGAGGGGTTGGGCTATTTAAAGTGTCAATAAAGTATCTAAACAATGATTTCCTGCTGATCCTTTTTGGTGGAATTCTACTCATCCATTCTTGGTATGTGGTTTTTGATGAGATCAGTATGTGATGCTATGTGTATATGGTATATATGGTCCTGGATCTATTATGGGTAGGAAGGGATAATATATCTGGTACACGAGGCCCAACTCTATTATGTTTAGGCAAGGGTCCATGAAGCTAGATAATATATAATTTATGACTCTGATATGGGTAAGTATGGGGCCATGAGGATGGATTTTGTGTGACATGGGTGAAGTAGAGAGTGTAAGGGTGGTGAGATGCACTACCTATTATATATTTCCCTATCTATGATATATATATGACTATTAGGGATTTTTTGTAGAGACCCAAAGCTTTACGTACATGGAAATTACATTACTTTTGTGGAATACTTAATACATAAGAAAAAACAGACACTAAAGGACCGTAGTAGTTTAGTGTCTTTGGAAACTCTGAACATAATCTTCCAATCGTGGTGAAAGATCTTCATCATCTCTCATAAAGATCTTCCCCTTTTGTTTTCTTACCTAAAACCTTTCTTTAAATCCTGGGGAAAAGAAAACATATAAAGGGTGAGCTCAAATTCTCAGTAAGGGTAATCATGGAGAAAATAAAACAAATCATATACATTTGAACTTAAACATGAACATAATGTTTAAACATCAAAATCTTGAGAAATGACATAAAACATGGCAGTACGTAAGGAATAAATCATAAAGAAACATTAATCATGATAAAATAGCATGGGAATAAAACATGTAATTGTGGAAAACATTAAGCACATGTTATGATTTCCATATTAGCCAAAGCATTACTACCAAGACCATCTTAGTGGACAAAGTTCTTTTCTGAATCGAGTTCACTCCTCGTTCCAGTCCTGTATCACTGAACCAGATTAACTTGTCGTTCCAGCCATGTCTATCTCATGAGATATAAGTCTTTACCCAATGAATTTGAGAGAGATATAGGTCCCAAACATCTCATAATTAATTCATTCTTACTTGTGCCACAACATAAACATAAATCATTCATCATAACCCAAAGAATAAAATGGGTTTCATAAACATCATCCCATCATAACATAATCTATATAAAACGAATGGATATCATTTCATCATAAGAAAATTGAAGCTATGTAAATCATATATACATTATACTTGAAACATACACATATGAAATAATGTCATCTTAGATGGAAAATGGTTTTGATAAAACACTTGAAATGAATTCTTGAGGAAAATATCCTTTATTTTTCAAAATAATTTTATTTTCAAAAAATGCCATGAAATTTTAAAAGAAAAGGATTTTTTTGAAAATAGTCATGAAATATTGTAGAGTATGCTTCATGAAAATAAGGCATTATGAAAACTGTAAAAATCCGTTCATTCCATATAAGTTAAAAAAACATTCTCCTTGTACTTTTGCCGAAAAAGTCAAAAAGTTCATTGTATGGTAAAAAAAGAAATATTCCTTCCATAACATGTGGTAAAAGTCAAAAAATGGGTAAAAAGGACATTAAAAATACTTTAAAAAACTTTTATAAAACATGGACATGGATTATAACAATAACCCCAGTAAATACTTACGAATAAACAATCTCGGATAAGAATGAGATTGGAATAACTACCCCTTACCTTATGTCCGATAGGCTTCGTATGTATCCGAACCTCCTGTATAATGATTTAAATAATGTCATTGACTTATTACAGAATCATATTCATTGTTATGATATCATATATGGTTCACTTATGACTTTATATTACCCGTTCTTTTGTGAATTCCATGTTAAAGCAGCATTTTGGGTAAAATTGTTTTATTTATCGTACGTGTTTGGACTTGTTGTTCTTGATATTATTATTAATTATATCATGATTTAATTACTTCCAGAATTTAAATCATGATTTATATATCATATATATTCAGTATATATATATATAATATATAGATAAATGAAATGAAATACACCGTTCATGGAGATGGTTGGCCGTACGTACGCATGAACGCTGTTTTCTTTTCCTTATTGACTTGAATGGAAGTAAGTAGATGAAATATATATATATATATATGTATACATAAATCCAGTATCTTTATCATTTCATATATTTCATTATTATTCATTATATATACTTTATAATAATTCTTGAGTGGTTAACATGGAGAATGAATCTCATCACGTCGTGGAGACGGTAATCCATACGTACGCACGATCGATGATATAATTCCCATAATTATTGAATTGAATTGGAGTGGATGATATAATATCTCAGAATTAGTATGATGTTATAATAACTATAAATAGTTATTCTTTACACCATTATACCCATCCAAGTAAGGTGGTGGTGGAAAAACAGATTACACCACGACGTGGAGACGGTATTCCGTACGTACGCACACGCGGTGATTTTGTTTTCCGTAGGGTGGGTAGAAGGTTAAATGAGGTTTTTTTCATATTTATAATAACATATCAGTATATTAGTGATAATTATGTTATTACTTTATGATGAAATAACTAAATAAGAAGAAGTTGAAAAAGAAAGAAAACTTGAAAGAATCGGTAGAAGAGATTACCTCTTCTTCGACGCACCTCTTTTAAGCTTCCTCTTAAGGCACTAGAGTTGGTATTTTTAGGAGACCATAACCTCTATAATGTTTATAGGGAAGTTGAGAATGGAAATGGGAATGGGTTGGCCGATCTCGAAGGCTCAAAATTTTGTAAAGAGAAGAGGGAGTAGGTGCCCTTTTATAAGGGAGGAGAGGGGAACCTTAGGAAAAACTTAAAATATTATTTTATAATAAAGTCATATTCGGTTTATAATAGCTCCAAATTGATTTATTTCGAATCTAAAGTGGGTATGGGTGGAACTACTCTCAACCAATATGTTTTATACAAGTTTAGGTTACAATTTTAACCTTATCATTTAGATTTAACTCTATGTTAAATAATTTAACTTTTACCGTGTCTTCTTGTTTTCTTACACTATAAGGTTAATAAACTTACTATAACAATAAAAAAGAACCCCAAGTGGTTCATTATTAATATATATAACCTTATCTAAGTCATTTTTCCGAACCTTATATTTTTAGGAAAAGAATAACAATTAATAATATAATATTTGTTTTAAAAACTATTTTATGTCAATTTTGACACTATTTGGTAATTGATTTTTTGTAAAAATCATAACAGCATGATTAGTTATAAAAAATTTAATTAAATCAATACTAACATGTCATATTAACCTAAAAAATTATTTGAATTTATAAAAAGTCTCAAATTACATTTATTTGGG
Source organism: Viscum album (assembly GCA_963277665.1). Taxonomy (NCBI): domain Eukaryota; kingdom Viridiplantae; phylum Streptophyta; class Magnoliopsida; order Santalales; family Viscaceae; genus Viscum; species Viscum album. The sequence continues at coordinate 253,483,138 of OY728143.1, read as the reverse complement.
TATTTATAACATCAATTATGTTAATATTTCATTAATAAGGAAATTACTGCATCATCATTGTGTCATAAATAAATTAAATTAATTAACTTCTAAAAATTATAAATAAAATACCATTACATAGTAAATATTTTTATCTTTCTAATGAATTTTTATAGTCAAATTTATCTTATGTATAACCCTATATTAAAAATGTTTTATTTATTAAACTTTGATTTTAACTCTTTTAACTCTTCTTTGAATTAAATAATAATAAATGTCCTAATCTAATACAAGTGGACCTAAATGATAATATTATATTCCTAAGTTTGTTTTTGGTCGAATTATACTTATCTAATATAATTAGAACATGTGTTAGGGTAATAATAATATCATTTTACCCTTAATTACCCTATTTACTTTTAACCGTGGTAAATAAAAGTTAAAAGTTACTATTCACCAAAAATTATTTTTATCCTATTGAACCACATTTTACTCCTTGATATTAACCGTGTGTCTCAGATTTTCTAAATTCCACTCACAGAAGCGGTAAAATTAAGTTTTATGTAAATTTTCAAATTCTCCTAGGAGGTGGGTAAAAGACGGTGAAAAGTTAAATAAAATTTTTATATATCTGAAATTATTATAAAATGACTCCAATGAATTACATTGAAATTATATAGGTATTATGTATCTATTTTGACCTAAAATAAATTTAAATGAAATAAATAATTATTTAAATAAAAAGTCGGTTTTTAAATAGTAACCCAATGTTTTCACTATTCATCAAAAATTGAAAATTTTCAGAAAAATACCAAAAATTCACCCTAGGATAATTTTGATATTCCGAATCCAAAAATGAATTCCATTTTGAAAGATAAAATTTATAAAATTTCAAAAAGTGGTTATTACTATTCATAACGGTTAGTTTATATAATATTTTAATAATATATCATTGTTTAGTGAAACCCGGTATTGCGTACTACTCACGCTATCGAGGAAGGTCGTGATTGTGTGTAATGAAAGCCAAGTCAGGGCTGCGTGTAGTGAAATATCCCTTTGGTGTTTCCTATAACATAATCAAAACTTATTTCATTTATACATTAAACAAAATCTATACTTAATGTTGCGTAGAATAATTTCTACAAAATGAACTTGAAATTGTGTGTAACACGAGCCAAGAATAGTGTTGCATATACTGCAAGCTAATGCGGTGTTGTGTATATCAAAAACTAATTTTGGTGTAGCATACAACACAAGACATAAATGAAATTAAAAAGAATAATTCTCATAAAATCTCAGGTTGTTACATTTTTTACCATGGTATTTGGTATTCTATGTGATGCCACCTAGATAGATTCTGGTGGAGTGCTAGGAGGGTGGAGATATGGTGCCACATAATCATGGACAAGATGAGGCCCCTGAGGGGCAGGATGCTGCCCCTGAGGATCAGGATGATCATGAGCCATAGGTACAGGCTCCAGTGATGGAAGGGAAACCACATCAGATTGCATATATTTGGCCATGGTTAAGAAAAAATCTTAAGGAAAGATTGGTACAATTCATATAGGGTATTGACTAGGGAGCTCAGGGAGCTGAGCTATCTATGGATTACCTGACTCGTGGGTTCGAGTCTCATCACCCACAATTATTTTTGGGTGAGGGAAGACCGAAAATAGTAGATAACTAGACCAAGTTAGTGTAGATGATTTTTGACCAGCTTGAGACACCCCTTGGTTGGTGGGTGAGGTTTTCTACCTACATGATCATAGGACTAGAAAATCATTAGTGAGATGTATTAGTGTAGGATAGTAGACACAAGGTAATGGATTGGAAGGATTTTGAGGCCAGGGTTTTTGAGCACTTTTTTTCCATAGTAGTTGAAGGTGTATAGATCTCATGAATTCATGAACCTATAACATGGAGACACTTCTGTTATGGATTATATAGAAAATTTCACAGACCCATCTCAATTTGTTCCTTCTATGGTGGGTGATGATGTCACCAGGGTGAGGTGTTTTGAAGATGGATTGAGGAATTCCATCATAGTTAAGGTGATTATCATTAGAATGAACTCTTTCTTAGAGGTGGTGAACTAGGAACTGATATCTAAGGTAAACTTGTTGAAAAAATCATATTCGATACTTATGACAATGTGAGGTGAGTGTAGTGGTGATGCTTTAGGTTACAGGAAGCAGATGCATGGGGAGTCCCAGTAGATCAGTTAATCCAAAGACTTAGGTAGAACAACCAAGATTAGTTATTCAATAGAATTATTCTTGTTTGGACAACTGATCCATGTTCAGAATCTATGTGAGTGGGCTCTAAAGGAGTTTCAGGTGTGTGCTTAGATGAGGCACATAAAGAGGTTTTGTAGGAATCATTCTTAGATAGCTATAAACCAAAGACTAGGTTAGACTTAGGGATATAAGGTAGGACTAGGATTAGTACATGGAGCTATTAGCAAGGATTCTACTACATGTGTAGGTCTTGGTAGGGAGAGAGAGAACCAATAGTGGAGTTTGTGTCCAATAGCTAGTGCAACTCCTTAGGGAGGTTAAACCTTGGGTAGCCATGCTTCAGGCTAGGTGAATTCTATTGATTTGGAATTTTCAGAGTAGGATGGGGGACTACAATGGTTATAGGTATGCCTTTATTATAGTGTTACCATTTATTTTTTCCCATGACTAATTTTGGTCCACAAGGTTCATGTGTTGAAATTGAACTAACCAGATATTGGTTTGTATGTGGGCATCATATGCGATGTGTGTTTTGTATGAGGTGATTAGGATTCTAGAATTTGATGGGAATATATATATATATATATATATATTATTCAGGGTATCTTTTGATAATTAGATGTGTTTCAGGATCTTTAGGCATCTGATAAGATGCAGGACCTATGGGTGTTGTGTGTGGAAAAGGTAAAAAATGGGCATCTGATGAGATGTGGGACTTTATGGGTGTCATGTATGACATGAGAATAATTGATCACTATATGAGGTGCATTAATTATGGTATGTCATGGGTGGACTTTTATGTATAAGGATGGTTGGTGAAACTATAAAAATATTTTATTAATGGGTCGGAAAGTGATCATGTAGGAAATTCCTAATGTGGGGAGCACCACAAGAGGAATTAACTAGGACTAATAACCGAGGTAGACTGAGTTGATGTTTATAATATGGGTATATTTGGTACCATCTTGGTGTGAGACCTTATATCTTAGTGATTAGATATCTTATGGTAGGGGGACTATAACATCCCAGGTTTTTGAATGGTTTATAATTCCCTAGTGAAATTGAATTTTGATTTCAGTGGACAGAACGACTTGAATTCTAGACTTTAAAACCAAAATATGATAGTTTTAATGCCTTAATGTGTTGTTTTTAAATGGGTTTTAAGAGATGATGAGTGCCTAGAGGGTTTAGATGGGGTTTGGGTGTGCTGGGCCCTAAAAACCCAGTTTTAAAATGGTGAAGATATAGGTGCACGATTTGATTTAACCATATGGACTTAAAGAGAAATTGCACGATATATCTGCAGCTCTTCACAAAGGATGTGTGTGGGATGTGTACGAATTGTAAAAATATGTGGATTATCCCACATTATTATTTTCGCCCAGGTAGTAGGTGCTCATGGTTAGTGTACAATTTGGATAAACCATGTGGCAAAACCGTGGAACCTATTTTAAAGGGGTTACCCTTTGGACTATGAGTGTGCACAGTTGGTGCACAGTTATCCAAACTGTGTGGCCTAACCATGTGAACTGTTTTAAAGGGGTTACCCTCTGGACTGTGAGTGAGCATTGTTGGAACATAGTTATTTAAACCGTGTGACCTAACCATGCACCTCTTTAAAAAGTGGTAAATTACCATTTACACTCATTCATTAAGAATACCCCTCCTATTTTTCTTCTCCCACACATGTTCCTCTCCTCTAATAGCTATAAAGGTCCCTTTTCCCTATCCTATATGATATGGCCTCCCTTCTCCATCCTCACTCCCAATTGAACACTGTTGGGTGTGTTGGAAGTGTAGCAGAAATGCCTTCAATCCTCTTACTTCCATTCCTTGTTTATCTCTATATACAGAATGATAAATCCGTGTGATATCTTTTTCCCTATTTTTAGGTCATTTTCATAAAACTATAATTTCTCTTGTTTGTCTTAAGTTAGGGTCTGATATTCAATGAGCTATAACTTATGAGTATATGGTAGGTTTTGCTGAGATTTCTCCTTAATTTTATATGTATTATTGGGTGTGTATTAAATATAGACATGTCGGATGTATGAGTGAGACCCTTCATTAAATAATGTTTTCATTTAAATTGATTAATTGATGTTATGGGATGTAGTTGGGTGTGACCTATTCTATTTAAGTATGATAAGATGGGTAAGGGGATTCTAACCATTTGGGAAGGTTAATCCATTTGTTATTTTAAATCCATTAAGTGTGATATGATTGAATTAGTTATTTGGGAATCTGATTGGAATTGCTCAAGGTATTGAGGTAATTTTGATCACTAAGACTAAGTTGACATGGTTTATCAGGATGAGGATATGGTCTGATATATTTGTAGTGATTTTTATCACCAGGTCAAGGTGACATGGTTGTTGGGATTGAGGTGACGATGTTGTCAGGTTGAGGGCATAACCCATAGGACTTGATATGAAGTTGACCATCAGACTTGCGGGACATGGTAATAGGTGGAAATGAGGTTTCTGGTTGGTGTGTATTAGGAAAATATGGTTATTTTTTCCCATCGTTGTTGGATGGCGTCACTTTTGAATTCATGCACACATAGATAAGACTCATTTGAGGTGGTTTGACCACTTGTTGTGGGTGGAGTACTTCATAGATATTGTGGATTAGGGGATGGTGTTAACCATAAATTATGGAGGAGGTGTTAACCATAGAAATCCACAGTTATTGGTGATAGACCATTAAGATATAGTGTTGATACCATCATATGGGGGTTGAGGCTTGCTATTATATTTGAGGTCAATGGGATGGGATTATTGGCGGATGTATATCACCATGACTCAAGTTTTTAAATTGTTGAGCTAAAGATGTTCTATTATATATTGGAGGAAATATATCACCATGCCTTGGGACTTTGGGCATTTAAGTTGATGGTGAATTTCTAATTGGAGGTCCAAGGGACCTTGGACATATTGATGTCCATGACATTGGGATGATAGTTACTTGATTGGTGGAATAATAGGTGTCATATAGAACGAGGTGTTGGGTGAAATGTTTGTGATTGAGATACCTTGGTTATTTTGGTATGAATGATAGTGGATATACCGTTCCACTTCGATATTGGGCAAAGAAGGTGAAACACTCACTTTTGGCTGTTGAACACAAGTGAAGAAAGACTTTTTATTATTATACATGTGTGCAATTTCTATTTATTTACATATTCATACACTGTATAATTATGGATGTAATATAGTCACACTTTGGTGGTGGCATATTGAGATCATACTCACCCCCTACACATGCCCCTTGGGATGTATATATAATTTATGGTTTTGAGATCATGTAAGGTATAAAGCTTGGGAGATGGACCTTAGTGATCAGGGATGTACTTATTTTTCATGGGATGGATGATAGTGGACTAGGTAGTTCCTCTACATCGAGTTGGATCTTTTTTTGGATTTATATATATATATACTCATATGTTAGGCCATAAGTGACCTTGATTATTTATTTTTTATGACTTATCTTAAAATGTGTATTTATCTATAATGGTATGATTCTTTTTGGGATATTTTTTACAACTGCTGTTGTATATTCTTCGGTTGGGTTTATTTTTTTTACTTATGTTGTTATGGTCATTATTTTTATGTGTTATATATAAATGGACTCTTATTATTATCATCACTAGAGGGTATTGTATCCCCACTATCACCTAATCATAACCTCACTTCTATTCAAAAAATATTGGCATATGGGGAGATGCACCTAAGGCCCTGTGGAAAACTGTCCAGGAGAACAAATAAAGTGAAAAACTGGGCCAGGGTGATGAAAAAATAATTATATGGATGAAGTGTATGGAAAAAGTCTCCTGAGATATTCCTATGAAGTTATATTGAAACATTGTTTAGGGGGTTTCACCAATTAGAGGAATTTTGTGGAGATGTACCAGATGGAAAGATCAAATGCATTTATTAAATATTCACAAAGATATTGAAATTACTATTGTTGATATGATCATTCAACATCCCAAATATCGGGGAGAAAAGATCCATGATTATCATTGAGATCATATGAATGTTTTATGAATTTCACTGATGTTTGGTCTTATGGAATATACCTAACATCTAGAAGAAATGAAGGTAGTCAAAAATTGAAAGGGTTTGAGTGGGACATTCAAATGTTTGAGTGGGAGTATTTTTTGAAGTTAGTGACTCACCCTAAAAACATGGAGGAATCCTAGATATATAAAGGGGGATGATTTGTTGAGGATAATGTTATGGTATTTGTATATGGGGAAAGTTTTACTGAAGTAGAGCGTCAATCAGACAAAAAAATTGTAGTGGAATTAGTAAAAAGAATATCAAAGTTTGTCTTCCCATCAGTTGGTATTAGATAGATGGTTTTCAGAAGCAATCAGATGAAAAATTTTTAGAGGTAGATAATGAATAGTTGGAAGATGCAATTAGTCAAATAGAGGTGATCATCCAGAAGAAAGTTACTAGAAAAACATGGTACCTAATTGAGTCTCATTAGTCCCTGTATACCATATGAAGAAAATATATGATGAAAAGTCTTAAATAGAATTCTAGTAAGAGGTTCTTGCTCACCATGGTAAAAGAAAGTGAAGAATAACTTATAAGAAGATAAAGTTTAGAGAAAGTTCATGCGATATAATGGAAATATTATGAAGCCTTCTGGTGAGGGTTTCTATTAAATGTTTTCTATATATGTCTAGAAATAGGTTCTTACTCAGTGATTTGAAATAATGTAAAGAAGAACTTTCTAGAAGATAAAGTTTGTAGAAAGTTCAAGCAGCATAGTGAAACATAATGAAGCCTATTGAAGAGGGTTCTTATAATTATTACAAAACATTGTTATATCATTTATACATGTGAGGATCGCATGAACTGTTGATTGACTACAGTGCTATTCAAGTGAAAGGATATAACTTGATTTCTGTAACCACTAAAAGGATTCTTTTTTAGCATTTTCTGGGTCTTAGATTACTTCCAAACCATTTTAAGGACTATTTACTCTTATTGAGTAGTGAACCATATAAATACATGTGTTCTTATGGTTGGTCTTGTTTTATTTATTTTCAATAGAGTTATATATTAATAATAGGAGGTGAATATTGTTTCTTTATTATGAAAACTTAAAAAATAGAAGATCATTGATTCACCCCTCCCCCAATCAGAGATCATATAGAATCTATTTGGTCATTTCAAGTGTTAATATCATTATCAAAAGAGTATTTATGATACAAAATCTTATATCACTATCAAGATAGTGACATATAATCTATAGTACATATTTTGCAGCATGCTCAAATCATTAGTTCTCCCCCTGGATATATGCATCACCTTTAATTCCATATATACAAAGTACAAACAAGACATACATGAGAATAATGTGGATTTAATTAACTCCTTAGTAAGAAAAATAGGAATTTTATTTGTTTCTATACATAAAAATTTATCCTTCCTAGATCTATTTCTGGGATAACTCCACATGATTTCTACCTTTGTTGTATACGTAGTAACCATGGGTAACAATGAATTCTTAAATTTTTTGAAAACCTTTTTGTTTAGAGTATTATCCTTTTCTTAAACAATTAAGGAACATAAAATTCTTAATTTTAGATTTAATTTGTTTGAAATTTATTCATTGATAACAATATAATCAAATAATCCTTAGAATTATGGCTATCCTTCATTCACCTTCCATTCAACTCCTTAAGAAATCTTGAGTCAACCTTTTTTGACAACTTGTCTTAAAATTTGAGTTCTTCTTTATGGTGAATTTCTTATTTGACTTTATAATTTTCCATTTCTTGTTCTTTCTCCATATTTATTTGTGTTTCCAATTGAGATATATAAATTCTCATGAATTCTTTAGGAACATGGTTACCTTAATTAGAATTTCCACATGGTTTCTCATAAATTCGATCCACAAAATCCATATTTTTATTTTTATTTGGAATGGACTTAATTATTTATTTCTTAGGATTACCTCTATCAGTACCAACAGTCATTGATTTTTTAAAAAATTCCATGTTTTTTCCTCTCCCTCCATAATATAATAAGTTTATTCTCTTTGGTGTAACATTATTTTTAGAATTATTGGATTTATATAATTTTTTTTCTTTTACATTAATCCCAATGGAAACACACCTTTTTACATTCACCTAATTTTTCTTCATAATTCATTATCTTATTTCTCTAGAAACAATTGGAAATTAATTTTTTATTTTGTACAAAAACGCTTCTTCCCTATGACCACCTTTTTGTTGCTTACTTAATTTTTTTTATTTTTTTCAAATATGTTTAAGGTGAATAGATTCTTGTCTTTATTCTAAGATAATTTCTTTAGCTCAAAATTCATCCCCCTCATTATAGGATTTCATAAACTTAGATAGTTTGAAAAATTATACCAATAAACAATATCCTTATACCTAATTTTTTTAGAATAATAAATAGAAAAAAACTTGATGTTTTTCTCCGAATAATAATATGGAAAAACATGATAAAATTGATATTTTTGTATATAAGCACCATTATTTTGGGTATATTTTGAAGAAAAAGTTGTTTCTATACTTTCTTCCATTGACCACAGATGTATTAGTTGCCTCCTCACCATTTTTTTCAACCCATATTTCCCCTAATTTTCATTTATTACCTATACTATTCATAAAAATAATATTATTAGAAACATGTTTTCTAGAAAAATATTTATATTTTCTATGTGGTTGCAATAGGTTTGTAATCAAATGTTTATAAGCTCTTATTTCAACATAATAAAGGAATTTTAGCATAAATAACATATTTTATAGTATATGTGGTTGTATTTATTCTCTCACATTATTATGAAGACTTAACTTGAACAATTTAAATTTTTTTTGTTTGAATTTAATCTCAATACAATTCATATCAGGTATATTATTATCACCATCAACCATTTTTAATCTATCTTCATAGTTCTTCTTGATCCTCTCAATATTAACCTCATGAATTTTGATCTGTTCTTACAATGAATTTTCAATCTATTTTAACTTGTTAGATTTGAATTATAATTATTAATTATTGACATCAATGTAATATTTTTTCTTCTTCCAATTGATGGAACTTTTGTTTGAGATTTTCATGAAATGAATCCATCACAACCTTGGCACATTTTTCTTCAATCTTTATAATTCTATCACTTTTGGCATTTCTTTTATTTATAATGTTTATACCCATCATTAATTTTTTTTCTAGTGATATATCATTATTTTATGGTTATTAATCTAGGAGGGTGATCTCCTCTTAAGAGTATTTGAGATAAAAATATATAAATGGAAATATTATTTGGAACATTATGTAAGTTATTTATAAAAACAAAATATCATTCATCATTTAATTATTATGTGGTATGACTTCCCCCACTTATATTAGTCTCATCCAGAGGAAAATTTTGATAGAATATTATAGTTACATATTCATAATATGAATACTATGAATCATATGAGGTAGAACTATTTTCCATCTTCTCAATAGTGTATTTTTTCAACTGGATCTTCTCCATTCATACTATGTATTATTTTTCAAAAATCATTGCATGTGAAAGTAATTTTTTCTCTATATTTTCACATGAGGTTTATCTTATTCAATTTTAAAATTTATTTATTCTTCATGATCTTTAGATTCCTATAAGAGATGAAATTCTTATCAATAATTGATATTTATTCTTAAAATTTACACTTCATGATTAGTTTGGAAGTGAATATCAAAAAATTTGAGAATCCAATCAGAGGTGGAACTGTATCTCTGATACCAATTATTTTTCTGCTATAATTAGTTCTCTATTATTGGGGGGGGGGTTAAATTAGTATGTTAACTTTTACCAATTAATTTTTTTACTCCATATACATCTATACTTATTCAATGAATAGATCTCTATTTCTCTCATAATTGGTTTTAATAAAAGTAAAATTAATAGGAAACAAACTATAAGGAACACTACATTTTTTTAACAGGGTTCTTCTCCAATGTGGATGAATACATTCTTAATGTATAGTGGTTGTCGTCTCCCCCAAAATTATATTCTATTATCAAGATGAATCTTAGGAAAGACTATATCACTGAACATGTTATCTTGGAACCAACCTTGTATAATGGAAGAACTGACTTACTATTTCAATTTGAAGAAATAATTATGTATTCCTCTAAAAAATATAGGATTCATCTTTATCCTTTTGAAGTATGATAACTTAGTAAACAAAATTCTCTCTTGACAAATTTTTTTGATATATTTTCTCAATTTGTAGAAATTAATATCGATTCCTTCCTTAGTATGCAATAATCACATGATTTCCTCTAGTACAACAATCTCAAATGGATATCTCAATAATTCTCTAGATCATACAATATAAGGAATCATATACTGACCCTCTCACTATTTATTTTTCATCCAATATAATAATCAGTATTTAGTATACAATATGGTCCCTATTTCTTATTAATTATTCTTCAACAAAAACTATTTAGTTTTGTATTACGTTATTGGATTTGTCTTTTCTTATAAAAAATGGATCTATTCCATGATAGTAGTGTCAAGTCTGTCTCTTAGATCTCTATCTTCTTCTACTTCACTTATTTTCTTATTCTCAGTATGAAAATTAAAACCCACTCCTTTAATTCTCTACAATATTTGGTATTCATTTGAGCCTATCAAAGAAGGTTTTATCCTATATTAAATGTAAAAGTAACTAGTTGGGAAGATTCTATGATTTTATTCTTATTAATTATTCTTTAAATATTCAAACAAAACTATATGATAATATTTAATAGTATTGATAGACTATATATTTGACTTCCCAAAATGATTATCCTCTTCATAAAAACTCTCTATTCATCATTCCTTATGGTATGCAAATTTATAATGGGAACTCTCTATGCAATTGGGATTAGTTACTCTATGAGTGCATGCTTTCATAAACAAACATTTACAGTGTGAAGATTCTCATAATAGTGAAAACAACTTGTATTTTTATTCATACTTCATAATCGGATTAAATCATATCTTAATCCTTAAGTATCATTATTTTTATTAATTTTAAGAATAGGTCTGCATCATCTCATTTGGAACACAAGAGTTCTCATATTGTTATAAACTAAAAAAACCTTACATAAGAAATATCTTACATATCATAGTGGGGAGGTCAGGTACCTTATATATACATATTGATCCATTAACACTCAAAATTTACTTATAAAATATATTACATATAATAAAATATATTATGTATCATTTTCAATATCTTATATATGATCTGAAAGATATTATACATCAACCAAAAGATCTTATGTATCTATTGATGAGATACAATGTGGATACAGTTCGTAAATGTAATGCATTTTGCTTGATGTTCATAAACTATTTATGGTTAAAGAATTTTATATTGGTTTCACCATTCTATTTATAACATGAATCAAACTATTCTCTACTTGAGCTGACATGGACCTTCTTTCCAAAGGCAGGTGATTACTGCTGCTCTACTAGGGATGCTTCTAGTGCACAATGGTTGAGACGATAGGTGTTTTGGTTCATCTAACTCTTTTAAGGGACTATTTCTTATATAATAATTATATTATAAATTTAATATATATTTATGAATCCTTTACAAATCCTAGTGGAGGTTTAGTTACCACCATACTGGTGCCCTATTATTAAAATTTATTAATTTGAACATCCTTATTTATTAGTGGAACTCCATATTTTTCTTATTAGTTGTTTATGATATCTTTTTAAGCCACATGTCTTGCTGATATGGAATTTATAACCATACATGGAGGTGATAAGTGTTGTGAGTTTGGAATCAGGCCTATTAATGGGGCTTCCTACATATCCTTATAAAGGGAATTAGAACCCACACAATTGAGTTCAACTTAATGGGGGATCACCATAACTTTTAAGGCTATGTGAAAATGATCAAAGTGGTTCCTTTTAATGTTTTGAAATGAAAATAAAGGTTTTATTGGGATTTAACCTCAATTAGGCATCCTATGTATTCCATTTAATAAGAATAAAAGCTCATGAAATTTAGGTTTCATGGTTTAAGGTCATGTGATAGGACTGGCTGATATAGTTTAATTTCTCGTGGTAAAGATATTATGAAATGTAGTTTAATGTCATGAATCTTGGACTACTAGGAAAAAGACACCTAACAATGGTTTATGTAGGTATTATGTATGATCCACCCATTTTATTTCATCCTATTTGTTGGAAACTAAACAAGAGAGAGGGTATGGCTACTAGTAGTGAATATCTCCCTTTGAAGAAGGATTAATTTTAGAGAATATGGCTCATTAAGAAAGGATTCACAGAGTATATGGACTTGTGAGGATGAGTTGGGCATTACACATGGGATTCCCAATCTATTCTTAGGATTAATAGGAATGGATTCTTATTGTAGGTACTTGACCTAGTAGGTGAGTCATATGAAGGGTGGTTTTCAAGTCTTACACATAGTAGGAGTCCCATGGATTGTCTTTGGTTCATTGAGTGGAATAAATAAGTCTATTAGGTATCCAAGATGATCAAATAATGGATATGGAATATCCAATTTTTGGAACATGATCTAGGAGAGGTTTCACCAATATGCTTCCAATAAAATCCCTCTTTATCAAGGGAATACATGATCATTATTACCCATATGATACTATAGGTATGGGAGGAAAACCCTAGAGAGTTTCATTTTCCAATGAAAACATGATCAACATGATGTATACTAATATACACAACCCAATCATGCATAATATAAGGCTGAGAATGAGGCCTTATCGGAATATTATTTTTTGGGTTTTTGACCTTGGTGAAAGGGAGCTGAGAATGTCATTTAGATTAATTCATCCCTGATAGATGATTTAATCAGATTAAATGACATGGGAGAGGACTAAATACCAATAATTAAAATTTTTCAGGAAGTTACCATGGACATAAAAAATTCATTTCAGCCTAGTACCATTGGGAAGAGGCTCAAAATCACTTTAGGACCCCCCCACTTTTAACAGGATTAGGTTATTATTTGAAGGGGGGATGATTCACATAGTTATTAGGTATAAATGTTTCTAGTGAAGGTTTTTATGTGATTTAAATTCTTGAATGGTGTTTGTGAGTAGATTTCATGAAGGGGGCCTTCATGAATTTTCTCTATGAAAGAGCCTATATGGCAGTGCTCTACAAATAAGCCTATATGATAGGTCTCTCCTTTATCCATTCTTAGTTTTTGAACCAAAAATTACATATTGGATTTATTCAAAAGTTTCTCCATGAATAATGAGATCACTAATAGAGGTTATATTTTTCAAACTTGAAATATTTCTATAAATGGTAATATTTAATCTTCCCAAAAATCATTATAGGTATTTATAAAAGTTATCATCCTAAAAAAGGAAGGTATTGGAAGTCATGTGATAAGCATTCAACCTCATAGGATTAGAATTTAGTGACTTAAACTAATTAATATCTGTGTAGGTAAAAATGACCACATAGGGGCTCTTTCAGCTAGATTCAAATGACTTTTGTTTATGAAGGGGGTATGTAACTGAAAAGTGATTCTATGGTAAAGTTTCAAAAAAAATTTGTTTATGAAGAAATCAATAAACTGTATTGGAGCTCTATTAATCAAATATGAAGGAACTACATGTACATAAAGGAAATATACAACCATGCGTGAACCAGATGACTATAAAAGAGTCCCATGATATTTTTGGAAATGAATTCCATTCCTCCTGAATGTGAAGTTCCCAGCCAGGATCCAGGTATTACTGAGAGGGGGAGGGGGTGAATCCATGATATCTTTTTCTTTTTTATGTTTCCTTATTTTTGAAACAACCTTCGCCTCATGTTAAAGAGTTTATTCCCTGATAAACACGCACAACCACTTGAAAAAATATTTAAAAGCTTCACCATTCAACAAGAGTAGCTACGTCCTTGGTATTATGGCATCTCACCTTTTTATTACATAACTTTTCATTACATTTTACATACAGAGGATCTTTAAAGTCTAGTGTATTGGAAATTAGGAACATAATACATGAAAAAAACATAAAACATTCTTCTAAACCAATAATAAGGATTCATGATAGGTTTATCCTATGTACAATTACTGCATCACATATCTTGGATACATAAATCAAAGGAAAGGGTGAGAAGAAGGCTCAGTAAGGAAAACAAGTGAAACAGTTGACATGTGATCCTGAGCAATATTAATAAGAACATGATAAAAGTCACAAAGGCATGAGTAATGGAAGAATAATAATATCATAACAAAAAAAACTTGAATCATGACTTGAATATATGGATACAACATTTCATTTAGACATTCATGAACATATCACCAAGGTTTATCCCCGAGGTGTCATAAAAATTACTAAGGTTATTCACCAAGGTATCGTGAAACTTGTCATCTCTAGAGATTAATTTCTTTACCCAATGCATTGGAGTGATATCAGGGAGCACCATTAATATGTATTTAATTTCATATGAGCCACATATATCATAATAAAACATTTCATAAATAACCCTAATAGAATGAAATAAATGGGTTTCATGTCAAAATCGTGACGTTTAAAAAGAGCTTAAAAAAATAAGATCATTATGTCATTTATAACCCGTGGAAAGGGAGTGAGGGTTATATGTATGTTGATTTTAGAAGAAAATATATTATTTTTTTGTATTTATGAACACCCATAGAAATAAAATAGGTCTGGGTATTCAAAAGATAATTTCATGAGAGACAGAGAGAGAAATTTTGAGTCCAACTTTCTGCAGCATAACATCTATATATCACCGTTTTAGAAAATAATAAAAAAGAGAGGGGAAAAGGGTAACCCACTCATATATAACTCATAATATCATGTGGGTATATAATAAAAATAAATAAGATCATGGTATGGATATTTTAAGGAAATACCATATGAAAATGAAACTTGAAGGAAAAGAAACGACATGATTTCTTTAACGAAAATTCGGCAGCCTAACAACGCCACTTAAAGATTCATAAAATCATTTGATGAGAGAAGAAAGGGTATCTCATAATTTGGAAATGAAATGGAAAGTATTAAAGATATATAATAACAATCCCCCACATAATAAAATGGAACTATAAGACATAGCATAAAGGAAGTCATGACTTAAAATAGGAGGGTGAAAGGATCCCTTACCTTGAAGAGTAACTTCGAAATCTTGAAGGTCGGAACCTTGGGAGGATTGAGGGAACCTTGGGAGGAATTCTTGAGAGGTAAGGATACCATAAATTTTTTGAGGAGGATTTTTTAATGAAATGAATGTGGGAAATGTCTTGGTATTTATAGGAAAAGTGAGGGAATAAATTATTAATTTCCAAGGGACACCTCATCGGCTGTATTTGCAAAACCATGGGATTTCCCATGGTATTTGCCCATGGTATTGGTCCCTTAGGACACCTAATAGAATATCTCACTACGCATAAGTCTACCAGAAATATTACATCATTAATACATCATTAATGATGTCATTAAACACCTGAAACTCAAAACTGTATTTTTACTATTCACCGAAAATTCAACTGTTTCCGAAAAATCCCAAAAATTCAACCTAACCTAATATAGATGATCTGAATTAAAAAATGAACTCCATTTTATGAAAATAATTTTCTAAATATTTTGAATTTAATTTTTAAATAAAATCACTATATATTCCAAAAAATACAACTTTAAAACTATAACTCATTTTGTAACACCTAAAAAAAGTAATCAAGGTCCCATAAAATTATCGTATAACCATAATAAAATAAAGTAAAAATTTATGATTACATTTTATGAAAATATATTTTCATTTTGAATTATTAAATTATTTATAAAATTGTAATTAAAATATTTATGACATAAAAAAATACCAAAACTTATACTATGATTGTTTTTTCACTTTTAAGATGTTTAAATTGTATTTATACATTCATGGGTAAAATTTATAATTTTTTGGCCAAATTTACTATTCATTACAATTCATTACTATTCATACGGGTATGTTACTATTCATACTTTACTATTCACTAAAAACTCATGTTGATCTTATTAGACTCTAAATTTATCACTAATCACAACTATAGAATACCATTTTTTGAAAACCATTTCACATTATTAATTATTTAAAGAATACAAAAATATTTTAAAATACCCCTTTTTTCCCTAAATTCATCAATAATACACATCCTATATTAATTCAGATATTTAAAATTCACAAACTTTGCCTAATAAGAAATAAAAATTTTATTTATATAAAAGGATTACACAAAGAAGCTAAGGTCTAATTACATAGCCCCTTTTAACACCAACATAGGACCTAAGTGTAAGGTGTGCTATGGTGATAGAATCCTGGGGTGGCTCGGAAAACATTTCCCGAGTGGTGATTTCTATCAGCTTGAACTTCCCCCTTAGGCGATTTCATTCAAGCTTCATATGTTGAAGTTTGGCTTGGGCTTGGTCCAGAGAAAAGCCCAGTGATGCTACCTCCTTCCCAAGCTCCGACAGATGGGCTTCATATAGCTTGAGTCTTCTGGATGAGGCCATTCAATCTTCTTTCTGTATTAATTAACCAATAAAATTGTATTTATAAAAACATAACGTTATGATTATATTTTCAAACGGTCATATTGACCAATGGTCATATAATATTTTAAACCCAACAATCTCATTTTAATTATACCCACTTCATTAATTAAATGATATAGTTCTGTTGAGTATAAAATAAAATAACACACAAATTTAGGAAACAAATATAATTAAAAATTTTGGGTCGTTACATTCTTCCCCCCTTAAGAAATTTCATCCCTGAATTTTATCTCATACCCTCTGATGGGAAAAGGTGTGGGTACTTATGTCTCATAGACTCCTCTGGTTCCCACATGGCTTCTTCACATTTGTGGTTCCTCCACAACAACTTAACAAGGTGGGTAGTCTTGTTGCCTAGAACCTTGTCTCTACGATCCAAGATCTCCACTGGCTGCTCCTCATAAGAGAGGTCATTTTCCAGTTGTACCACCCCTAGATTCAGTACATGTGAAGGGTCAGGTATGTACTTCCTCAAGAAGGATACTTGGAAGACATCATGAACTTGTGCTAGGTTTGGAGGAAGTGCAAGCTGATAGGCCACTGCTCCCACACGATCAATGATATCATAGGGGCCAATGTACCTAGGGCTGAGCTTCCAATTTTTTCCAAACCTCATGACTCTCTTCCAAGGTGAAATCTGAAGAAAGACTTTGTCACCAACATCAAACTCTAAGTCCCTTAGATGGTTGTCAGCATAGATCTTTTTCCAACTCTGAGTGGCCTTAATGTGTTGCTGGATGGCATGGACCTTTTCTGTCATCTCTTTCACAAGATCTAGCCCAAGAAGATTTCTCTCACCAGCTTCATCCCAAAAAGTAGGAGTTATACATCTCTTTTCATATAGATCTTCATAGGGTTCCATTTGAAGCTCGATTGGAAGCTGTTGTTGTAAGAGAACTCAACTAAAAAGAGATGTTGAACCCATCCACCTTTAAATTCCATTGAGCATGTTCTCAGTATTTCCTCAAGTTTTTGAATAGTCCTTTTAGATTGGCCATCAATTTGGGGGTGATAGGCTGTACTGAAATTCAATTCAGTGCTTAGAGATTATTGAAGACTTCTATAGAATTTTGATGTGAACCTTGGATCACGATCAGATACGATAGAAAGTGGAACTCTATGTACCCTTACCACTTCCTTCACGTAAATCCTGGCAAGTTGATCAAGAGAGAAATCTTCCAGAATGGAGATAAAATAGGAAGTCTTGGGGAGACGGTCCACAATAACCCATATCACATTATTTCCTTTGGAAGTTCTTGGGAGACCAGTGAAAAAGTCCATAGTGATATTATCCCACTTCCATGATGGTATGGGTACTGGTTGAAATACCCCTTTATGAAGTTGTCGCTCTGCCTTCACTTGCTGACATACCATGCAAATTGACATGTAGTCATCAATATCCCTTTTCATATTATCCCACCAATAATGATCATGAAGGTCCCTATACATTTTTGTGCTACCAGGATGTATAGAGAAAGTAGATCCATGAGCTTCATCTATCAACTCCTTCTTTATTTTCGAATAGATGGAACACATAGTCTTGTACGAAATTTCAGTACACCTTCTGGATCATTATTGAACTCAGGAAACTTCCCATCCTTCATAGCCTCAAACTTCTTCTGTAACATAGGATCTTCTTTCTAAGCTTTCTTGATCTTCTCTAGTAATGACGGTTGAGAAATCATTTGGGTTATGGTTGATGATGTCCCTTCCTTTATAATTCCCATGTCCATTTTTACTAATTCATTTATCAAAGGATCTCTTTGAATCCTCATAATGGAAAGAACAAATGGGTCTTTCCTGTTTAATGCATCAGTGACTTTTATCTTCCGGGATGATAATGAATTGAACAATCATAGTCTTTAATAAGTTCCAACCATCTCCTTTGTCTCATGTTCAATTTCTTTTGTGTGAGAATATACATCAAACTTTGATGGTCTATGGATATATTACATTTCTCTCCAAAATATTAGTGCCTCTATATCTTCAGAGAAAAAATTACCGCAGCCAGCTCCAGATCATGCGTAGGATAGTTCTGCTCATGAGTCTTCAATTGTCGAGATGCATAGGCAATGACCTTGTCATTTTATATAAGGAAGAACCCTAGTCCTTTCAGATATGCATCTCTAAAAATAACTAATCCTTCTCCACTTGATGGCAGAGTTAACACGGGTGTAGTAACCAATCTCTTCTTCAGCTCTTGGAAACTTTCCTCACACTCATTTGTATAGATGAACTTGAACCCTTTTCGAGTTAACTTGGTTGATTTATTAGAAAGTCGTGAAAAGATTTTCACAAACCTCCTATAATATCCCTCTAATCCAAGGAAACTACAAATATCATTTATTATTGTAGGCTAAGCCCACTCCTCTACAAATTTTTTCTTTGTAGGGTCAATTGTGATTCCTTCATTGGTAACAATTTTCTCCAAGAAAGCAACTTGTTGTAACCCGAATTCACTTTTAATGAACTTTCCAGAAAGCCTCTCCTTCCATAGAGTTTGAAAAATGACCCTTAGATGATCCTCATGCTCCTCATGACTTTTGGAAAATATCAGAATATCATCAATAAAAACTACCAAAAAGTTATCAAGGTTGTTCTTAAAGACTCTATTTATCAAATCCATAAAATTACCCGGTGCATTAGTCAGTCCAAAAGGCATAAAAACAAACTCATAATTCCCATATCTTATTCAGAAGGCAGTTTTTGGAATATCTTCTTTCTTCACCCTCAATTGATGATAACCAGATCAAAGATCAATCATAAAGACAAATTGAGCCCCACAAAGTTGGTCAAATAAGTCATCAATTCTTGGAAAAGGTTATTCGTTCTTTACTGTGATCCCGTTAAGTTCTCTATAATAAATGCATAGCCACATCGATCCATCCTTCTTCTTCACAAAGAGAATAGGTTCCCCCCAAGGAGACACAATTCGTTGGATAAACCCCTTATCCAAAAGATCTTTGAGTTGTTTCTTTAATTCCTCCAGCTCTACATTTTCCATCTTATATGAGGTCTTTGATATTGGATGAGATCCATGTACGAGTTCAATATATAACTCTACCTCTCTTTGTGGGGGAGGTCCAAGGAACTCCTCAGGAAATACGTCAACGTATTCCTAGACGATGGGGACATTTTTTATCCTCAAACTCTCATTTCCTTCTTCTTCATCATCGATAAATTCCACAAAGAAGGATATAAGAGGTTCTCCTAGAGAAATATCAGGTTGAGATATATCTCCTTGGAAGATAACTGTAGGTTTTTCCTTCAAGAATACTGAGATTTCCTTACTTCTGCATTTGATCTTAGCATTATACTTTGAGAGCCAGTGCATCCCTAGTATAAGCTCGAATTCCAGCATGGGAATGACTACTAGATTTGCGATAAGATTGTGATCACCAAAGTAAATACTAGAGTTTTTAAACACTGACGATGCTTGGATAATCCCACAAGGAGTCTTGACTGATAACTCTACTTTTAGAAAGTTTGGGGTTGTTTCTAAATTCTTTGAAAACTTGGAGAAAATAAAGGAATGCGTAGAACCATAATCAAACCAAGTACTTGCTAGCTTTGATAGAACAACAAGAGTACCTGCTACCACATCATTTGGAGCTTCAAATTCAGCTGTCATGATAAAAAAAGCACAACCCTGCTCCCTTGGCCTTTGCTGAGGCTGATGGTGGTTCCCCTCCTCTGCCCTCAGATTTGGACAGTGATTGGAAAAGTGCCCAAGTTGTCCACACTTAAAGCACTGGACATTAGGTAGGTTCTACACCATATTCCCCTTTTCTTTAATGTTTGGATTTTTATGTTTCACCTCACTACTATAATTCCTCACAATATAGCCATCTCTTCCACACTTGTATAATTTCCTGCTCCCGAGCAGGCAGTTCCCCGAATTCTTCTTCCCACATTTATTACCCGTGGGATGTTTCACTTTCTTGCCTCCTCTTCCCTAATCAAAGTTCCTCCCTAAGATGGGCTCCATCAATCTCTTTTTGTCATTTGATTTATGAGACCACTTTATCTCATTGAAATGTAGTCTGACTTTCATTGCACTCCGTATGATCTCTTCATAGCTTTCATAGTCTCGGTTGGATAGATTCTTTTCAAGATGAGGTCTCAGTACGTCGAAGAATCTATCAACCTTACCATTAGGATCCATGAAAAATCTTGAGGTATAATGGGAAAGTCTCGTAAAGTTAATATCGTAGCTTCCCACGGATTCATTCTCCTTCTACTTCAGCTCAAGAAACTCCTTCTCCATTCTTGTCCTCATGGAACGAGGGAAATAATTACTGAAGAAGATCCCTATGAACTCTTCCCACTTCATATCTTCAACCTCCACTCTTTTCCTTGTATTTTTAATCAGTTCCCACCAATGATCAGCTTCTCCCTCTAAGAAATAGATAGCCAGGGTGACCTTCTCTTGCTCTGAACAGTGGAGCACAGAAAATATTTTCTCTATAGAGCTGATCCACTATTCAGTAATCAATGGGTCAGTCGATCCGCTGAAGGTTGGTGGTTGTTGACACATAAAGGACTTAGTAGAATTTTGTTCCCTTTAAAGTGATATTGGTCTCTCATCTTGGTTCATTTATTTTCCATAACTTGAATCATTTGGTTTATCATTGGCATGAATGTTTTCATTCTAGCTTCCATCAAAGGGTTGTCAACACATGGTCCATTGCGGTCACCATTTGCACAGTTACTCATATTGTCCGCCATTTCTAAAAGAATAAAACCTTAGTGAGAAAATTATTTCATTTTATGAATCTTTTAACAATAAAGTATTTTATGTCTTAAAACTTTTTTAAACAATTACATTTCTCTATAAATCCTTCATAATGATTCATAAAAATATTATGGTTAACCAAACATATCCCCCGAGAGTGTCATAAACAAGAGTGTAGCAAGGCCCATTGACGTGTACCAGGATACCCCGGGTCAAGTACGAAACTCCTTGTCGGAGTATTCACTCCTAGGTACCTCTGTTCCAGAGCCGCCTCTACCTGCTCGTATCCAGACATGGATGTATTTTCTTGATAAACCACTTACTCAATTCTCACCAAAATACCAGAAAGTTTTCCTATATCTAAACTTTTATATTGGATTCTTTTTAAAGTTTTCATATCCTAATTTACATAAATAACTAAACTATCCTTTGATACCAACTAAGGCATCCCATCTTTTTATTACATAACTTTTCATTACATTTTACATATAGAGGATCTTTAAAGTCTAGTGTCTTGGAAATCAGGAACATAATACATGAAAAAATCATAAAAAATTCTTTTAAACCACTTGTAAGACTTAAGAATAGGTTCATAATATGTAAAATTACGGAATCTCATATCTTGGAGACATACATTAAAGGAAAGGGTGAGAAAAAGTCTCAGTAAGGAAAACAAGTGAAACAATTGACATGTGATCTTGAGCAATATTAATAAGAACATGATAAAAGTCATAAAGGCATGAGAAATGGAAAAATATGAATATCATAGTAAAAAAACTTGAATCATAACTTGAATATGTGGCTACAACATTTCATTTATACATTCATGAACATATCACCAAGGTTTATCCCGGAGGTGTCATAAAAATTACTAAGGTAATTCACTAAGGTATTGTGAAACTTGTCATCTCTAGAGATTAATTTATTTACACAATGAATTGGAGTGATATCATGGTGAAACCTTAATATGTATTTAATTTCATGTTATCCACATAGATCATAATCAAATATTTCATAAATAACCCAAATAGAATCATAGAAATGGGTTTCATGTGAAAATCGTGATGCTTAAAAAGATCTTAAAAAAATAAGATCATTATGTAATTTATAACCCATGGAAAGGGAGTGAGGGTTATATGTATATAAATTTAAGAAGAAAATATATCATTTTTTTGTATCTATGAACACACATATAAATGAAATGGGTCTGGGTATTCACAAGATAATTTTATGAGAGAAAGAGAGAGAAATTTTGAGGCGAAATTTCTACAGCATAACAGCTACATATCCTGGTTTTAGAAAATAATAAAAAAGAGAGGGGACAAGGGTAACCCACTCATAAATAACTCATAATACATTATGGGTAATAATAAAAAGAAATAATATCATGGTATGGTTATTTTTAGGAAATACCATATGAAAATGAAACTCGAAGGAAAAGAACAGACACAATTTCTTTTACGAAAATTCGGCAGCCTAACGACATCACTTAAAGATTCAGAAAATAATTTTATGAGAACAGAAAGGGTCTCTCATCATTTGGACATGAAATGGAAATTAGTAAAGATATATAATAACAATCCCCCACATAATAAAATGGAACTATAAGACATAACATAAAGGAAGACATGACTTAAAAGAGGAGGGTGAAAGGATCCCTTACCTTGAAGAGTAACTTCGGAACCATGAAGGTCGGGACCTTGGGAGGCTTGAGGGAACCTTTGGAGGACTCATTGGGAGGTAAGGAGACCGGAACTTCATTTAGAAGTATTTTGGATTGAAATTAATGAGGTAAATGGCTTGGTATTTATAGGAAAATTGAGGGAATAAATTATTAATTTCCAAGGGACACCTCATCGGTGGTATTTGAAAAACCATGGGCTTGCCCATGGTATTTTCCCATGGTATTGGCCACTTAAGACAACTCATAGAATATATAACTATTCATAAGATGATCAGAAAGCTTAAATCATTAATGATGTCATTAAACACCCGAAACTGAAAACTATATTTTTACTATTCACTGAAAATTCAATTGTTTTAGAAAAATCTCAAAAATTCAACCTAACCTAATATCGATGCTCTGAATTAAAAAATGAACTATATTTTATGAAAATAATTTTCTAAATAATTTCAATTTAATTTTTAAATAAAATCATTATTTATTCCAAAAATACAACTTTAAAACTATAACTCATTTTGTAACACCTTAAAAAAGTAATCAAGGTCCCATAAAATTATCCTATAACCATAATACAATAAAGTAAAAATTTATGATTACGTTTTATAAAAATATATTTCCATTTTGAATTATTAAATTATTTATAAATTTTTAATTAAAATATTAATGACATACAAAAATACCAAAACTTATACTATGATTGTTTTTTCACTTTTATGATGTTTAAATAGTATTTATACATTCATGGGTGAAGTTTCTATTTTTTTGGCCAATTTACTATTCATTACTATTCATATGGGTGTGTTACTATTCATACTTTACTATTCATTGAAAACTCAAGTTGATCTTTTTAGACTCTAAATTTCTCACTGATTACAACTGCAGAAGACCATTTTTTGAAAATCATTTCACATTATTAATTATTTAAAGAATAAAAATATATTTTAAAATACCTTTTTTTCATAAATTCATCAATAATACACATCCTATATTTATCCGGATATTTGAAATTCACAAACTTTTCCATAATAAGAAATAAAATTTTTATTTATATAAAAGGATAACACAAAGCAGCTAAGGTCTTCTTACATAGCGCCTTATAACACCAGCATAAGACCTAAGTGTAAGGTGTGCTATGGTGATAGAATCTTGGTGTGGCTCAGACAACATTGCCCGAGTGCTGATTTCTATCAGCTTGAACTTCTCTCTTAGGCAATTCCGTTCAAGCTTCATTTGTTGAAGTTCGTCTTGGGCTTGGTCCAGAGAAAATCCCAGTGATGCTACCTCATTCCCAAGCTCCAACACATTGGTTTCATATGGCCCGAGTCTACTGGATGAGGCCATTCAATCTTCTTTCTGTATTAATTAACCAAGACAACTGCATTTATAAAAACATAACTTAAAGATTATAGTTTCCAAAGGTTATATTGACCAACGGACATATAACAGTCGAAACCCAACGGTCTCATTTTAATAATACCCACTTCATTAATTAAAGGATATAGTTTTGTTGAGTATAAAATAAAATAACACACAAATTTAGGAAAAAAATATAATTAAAAATTTTGGGTCATTATAGGTATGGTACAGATACAATCCAATACCACACAATCCACTTGAAAACAATAATTTTATGTGGAATACAATGAGTAGGATATACCCTTACACTCGTTTAGCACTTGGAAAACAATCCACAAGTGTGTGTGCACCCTCTTAGAAATAATAGGGAATTAAAATGTTTCAGTGCTTCTTTATAATTGAACAGATGTATTCTTTGAAGTACAAATCTTCACTTTCTTTCCCAGAAGCTGGTACGAGCTATCTTCCTTTTTCCACCCAACTTTCCACTTTTCGCGCAACTTACCACTTTTTCATGCACCTTTTCTCTTTTCGTGCAAACCTCTTTCTTTTCGCGCAAATCACTTAGCGTATAATTTTACACACTTGAGAGCTTGAGATTTATCTAAGTTTTGAGCCACACAAATGAGAGGGGTCACCTCGTATTTATAGGCCTTTTTAACACTGTGCAAAAAACACTAATCCGTACGTAAAACCCTCTTCATGCGTGTAAAAAATCTTTCACACAACATCATATTTTGCACAATGCTCCTATTTTTTGCGCACCTCATGCCTTTGTTAATTTTCGAGCTTCTAATCTCGAAACACCTATTGTTTGAAAAACTTCATTCCTCTATTTCACACACCATGCCAATATTTTGCGCACCGCTTTATTTTTCGCGCATCCTGCTAATATCTCGCGTAACACTTTATTTTTCACACACCCTTCTAATATTTCACACACCGCTTTATTTTTCGCACACCTTCCTTTTCCAAAAACTACTCCCTCCATTTTCCTATTTTCAAGCCCTAAAAGTTTTCAAACACTGGAAAATGACGCCACCTTAAACTATAATTTTGAGCCGGCTCCAGATTGTCCGTTCCTTTTTCATTCCTCACTTCACTACTTCCCATAAACATTCTTCAGTTTTCCTCACAATCTCCACTGTCGTGATATATATCCTTTGATAGACTAGATTTAGCATCATTAGAATTACAATGGGAAGTACTGAAATTTCCCTGTCTTCCAGTAGCATCATTCCTTCCAATCAAAACTCTATATGACTGGCATAATTATTTCTCCCCCTTTCCTTTATGAGGCTTGCATCACAAGTTCTCCTAACTTATGATATTTTTGAAATACATATCAGAAAAGCATCATCTAGTTTCTAGGTCCTTTACAAAGTGAATTGATTTATATTTTTTGACAAAAAAACAACACTCTGTAATAACAAACTCTTCTTACTTCCTTATCCATCTAACTTGGTCCCAACAGGATGATATTATTCACAGTTCTATTTTAATTGCTGAATTTTCCAATTAATCAATATTCTAATTGATGATTGGTACTTCAAGGATCCTGATAAATTCCCTCCTCATAATTGGGACCAACTGATATAAACAAGATCTAATTTCAAGATGTAAGGTATCCTAGATAACTTAATTTTGTCCCACATAAGAAGCCCACCTATATAAGTTAAATAGAATGGCTTATTTTATCACTTTTAAATTGGATTAGTGATGGAATTTTTCTCATGAACTATCCAATTTACAATGGATCTTATATATAAATGAGCAATATCAATTCATGAAGAACTTATTCTTTATGAATAATTAATTTCCATGGATGATTTTATTTATGAATAAAAAAATGAAACCACATAATGATTATGTAAACCAATTTCATTTATAGATGACTTATTTATAAAAACTAATTGTTTCTAGGAATACTTGTGTTGATCTTTTATATCATTTCATATCTCAAAATGAGGCCTTGAAACATCTTCTCAAACCAAATAATCGTGACTATATGCTATCCAACATACTTACCATATATAACTTTAGGATCTAGGATAGTATTCCAATGCCAAAACCTAATAATAACCAACCATCAGTGTGGTTGGTGTTTTCCATGGACTATATCCAAACATACATTTTCAATTAAGGTTAACCTATACTGGAGGAACATTAAGAAATAACTTACATCTTGAATAGTTAACCAATTTATCTTGATGATCAAGACCAAATTCACCGACCCATTCCCTAAGATTATTCATCCATCTTGACCTTATCACTGGATGATCTTAGAAAAGGATGGAGCTTAAAGTGGGATTTGTGTCCTGATAATAGCTTCTTTTCTTAATGAGTTTGGGATTTCTGGATTCATTAGAGTTGTAAAAAATTCAGTGAGTGAATACATGTGATTAAACTATATCAGGAAACATGGATTTCAATGTTTATGATGTGTCAACCAGCCTAGCTCCTACCAGAGTTAGTCAATCATTGTTTCTTGGTAACCAACATTGTTTACCTACTATATGGAAAAGTAGGTATTAACTTGTGGGATATTCAAAAGAAAGGTGGAATACAAATCCTTATATGGATATAGGAAGAGTTCCTCCCCATGGATAATGTAAGGAGGTATGTAGAGAAAAACCTCCCCTGATGTGGGAATTTTTTACTGATATAGAAAGTAAAATAGGAAAAGATTTTAATTCCCATTCAATTATACCATTTTGGGAATAGTTAGAATCCTTTCTATAGCCAATTGGCTTTGGTCCAGGAGTTTGGAAACCAATGATCAATTCTTATTGTTGATCTAAGTACACTAAATATTCATATTTTTCCATATCGGACACCAAGAAATACACCACTCGGGGTTGTGAAATTAGTCCAATAATGGCTCCAAATATATGGTTTATCGGATTTTTGGATATTCTGTTGAGAGGGTGGATGTTCCTTGAATGGGATGGACACTTAGGTGTTTTGATTGACACCATGTTTATGGAGGTTCTACTAACACATGGACATGATTACACTATAGGTGTCACACCCTACTCGAATTTTTCATGTGTTTTTCCACATTCAATAAGAAAACATACCATACTGGATCAACAATCCATTTCAGTTCCTATACGGTTGGGTGGTAGAAACATTTTAGTGCTAAAAGTTCTTGAATATTTTATCGATACCTTGTTCTACATTCCACCATAAACTACTCATAATAACTGATTAATCTAATATTTCTAAGGACTAATGAGGCTGCTAATGCATTAATAAATCATTCAATTTTTACATTTGTTCCTTATGATTCACCTTCTAGGGTAGTTTTTGAAAATGGAAGTGATGATAATTTTGAATGGTTAATTAATTTTTTTTTCAAATATAGAGTTATGGTAGCTTAAATGGATGATATGATTATTCACAAGCCTTATTCTCCATACAAATTTTCACCCTAGTTTGGGTGTTTATTAAGGGTGCCTCTATTTTCCTTCATTGGAGTTCATAATGAATTCCATCTTGATGTGATTATTCATCTCTAAATGATTCTTATACATGGGAAAAATAGAAGAAGTTTAATTTACTCCCACTATTCCTCTCATTAACTTATCATGGGACTATGACCAACCATGTATACAATTCTATCCAAAATAGTATGCTTGGAAATTTTTTTTGATGGGTGAATATACCTTTGTCTTGTTAAAGTCAGATATTTGAGATTTCCTTGGAAAATATATTTGAACCAGAGGACCAAATTGGTAAGCACCCTAACAAACATGGAGGATTTTCACCTTAAAACCCGCTATATACTAAATGTGGGGTGAACCCAATGTTGGTAGCAGGAATTTATAGTTTTATTACCGATATTGATTCCATTGCGTCGAAATAAAATAACCTACTTATAGAGGTTTATTCTAATAAATAGATAAATGAAACCAACTAGGTAGGAGTGGTTAGGGACTATTCCCTATATACTCCACCTTCTAAATCAGATGCTTTTATGATGGATTTGATCCCAAACTATAAACCCACATCGACAAGTGGCCCAATTTCAAATGATGAATTTGTTTCTAAAGATCATGTGATATGGTAGCTGAACTATTACAATTCCATACAATCAAAAATGAAACTTGGATTTCGGGTATTTTTAAAAATGATGAGTGTCTTAATTAAATATTCTTTGGTTTAAGTGCAAGAAGTTTAATATTATCTTATCCCTCAATACTTGGTCATTCAAGAGTAATTGATTATTACATAAAAATAAAATCACTCATTTGATAGTGAAAACCATCAAGAGGAATTCATGGTGTGGGTTATGAAAGAGATACATCAAAATATTGTTGAGTAATTATAGATCCATGATCAGGTGACTACTTAGTCTACATAAACCCAAGACTATGGTATGTACATACAAAAAGTGAGGGAACCATTATGATAAGTGATTTCCAAACTTGATACCTTAGAGAGAAAGAACTAATAATTGGGTGTTCACATCCAAAAAATGCATCCATTAGCAAAGACTAAATCCACCAAGTGAGCAGATCTCTAGAATTCAATTGGTGATTTCCATTTAACATTGTCTGATTTTTTAAGTTTATAGAACCAAATCCAATTAGAGTTGTCTTTTATTACTTTAATTTTATTTTATAAAATAGAGAGAATCCAAAAAATGGATGCTATGATTTTGATTATTGAATAATATAAATTGTTTACTTCAAATTTTTATTGAGTTCTCAAATGTTATATTAACTTGAATATTGATTCATAAAAACCCGTGAAAATAATGAAGGGTAATATCATGATAAATGAGTCCACTTAAATATTAAATGAGAATGGATCAACTCAATCATTATTTATAACTACTTAAGTATATGATGAAATATGGAACTAACCATAATATCTTAGACATGTTCCGTTGGATGGATATTGGTGGGTCCAATATGAAAAAGTATATATTATCACCATAAGCTATGATGAGTTTGTGAGATACATGACTATGATATTTGGTCTCCTCTTGAGCATGTACACTTTGATTGATATAAGTAGGACATATATAACAACATATACATCATCACCATAATCCATGGTTAACTCACTTGAATATGAGATATGATTTTCTCCTGGACATGTGCTCTTAAATGGGAATTGGTAGTCCGAATGTTGAGGCTTATGTACCAACACCATAAGATGTTGTTAGTCCATTCATATATGAGAGATAAGTGAATAATTACATTTGAAATCTTTAAGGGGAATTCTTAAATGTGGATTCAAATATTCTAGAGGGCTTGAGTTCCCTAATATTATACTTTCATTTATTTCTCATAGATTGTCTAAGATAACATATGGGAGGAAAAAGAGGGTAATTTTACCTTTCCTTTGGTCAAGGGACCCAATGATCATGGCTTAAAGTTTTATAGGGTCATATAGCGGACCCAAAGAGATCTTTTTTTCTTAGAGATAACATTTAACTGAGCCTCGAATATGGGAGGCTTATCTGGTATAAAATATAAATTTTCTCTAGCCACACTTTTCACATTTTCAACCTAAAAAGTTTTTTTCCTTTTTGTATTCATGCTCTAGATTTTACCAAAGTCATAGAAATGGATGATTTTGAAAGTGGAGACATGAATTTTTCTTAGGCTACCCTTTGTGGGTTTTTGAAATGACAAGCCTTTGTGTTTTTCTGTGAGCAATGAAAGGTATTTTTGGTTAAACCATAGATTGTTGGGGTTTACGTTTATAAATATTTCATCAAACAATGAGGTATTAAACATATAAATAAGAATAAAAAAACACAACATCAAATGAAGACTAATGTTTCTAATATAGATAGCCTTGAGGAAGAGTGCAGACAATTTAAGTTCATAGTTCTTGGACTAAAGGTTTCTGACGTTTAAGGTTATACAACTTTAACCAAGAGGTGAGATAGTCTATCAATAAAGCATGAGATAACTAAAGTGGCTTAAAAGCCTAATTCTAGAATAGATGATCCCATGGGTTGGTGCATATAGTTTGTGGTTATAAAACGTAGACTATTTTTTCATTTGGTTTAGGTTCACATGACAAGGATTACCAGAGGTTCAAGAATGATATGTCACATTCTTACTTTGAAAGTGGACATGATAAATCAATATGAAACATCATGGGTTTTCAAATCATAGTTATTTTTTGGTTTTTGGAATATGTAAATCATAAATTGATACATTTTAATCGGTAAATAATAGGATAGATTTTGGGTATGACCATTGACCACATTCAAATATCTGGTTCTACCATGATTTTGTTGAAGTATATTTGGATTTAAATACATTCTACTAATGCTCGCTAAAGACCATGAATGGGACAAAATCATCCTCGAATCAGACTACCTCGCCATTATCTATGTTATCAACCTCAACGACGGCGGACTTCAGTCCTTTGGATCCCTCATTAGGAAAATCCTCTCTCTCCGTCAATGATTTACTTTTTTCACCTTATCCTTTACCAAAAGGGAAGGAAACAATGCTGCCCATCAGCTAGCGGCATCAGGCCCTTTTGATGGCAACCAGCTCTGGCTGGACCCTTTTCCTTCAAGGCTTCGTGTTTGTATGTCTTCTGATTTTCGACATTAATGAATCCATGTTTTATAAAAAAAGGACATTATACTTAGGATAAAAAACATGACTCTAGTTTTAAATGCCAAATATGGTAGCACAAATGTCATTACCAAGCAAAAGGGTACCATATAGTTGAATTTTATTGTAACTTATAATCATAAAAGGTTTTAAAAGATTAAAATACTTGAGGGACGAAGTAGGATTATTCAAGAAGGATTCAATCACACTAAAGGTTACACCAACATATATTGAAAACATTCTTGAGGTGAATGTATATAAAATGAGATCACTTAAACATACATATTGGAGCTAGAGAAAAAAGGTTTTATCTATCATTTTTCCTATAATAGTGGGGATAGTTAGAATAGGTTGACTTTTTATAGGTCTATATAGTGGGACTTCCTAGCTTTATGCCTTTTCTTTTATTGTCTAAATTTTTCATAATTAATGAAAGTGGATGACTTAGAAACCAAAAACTTGAATTTTTCTTAAAAATTAATTTTAAGGTTTTCTATCTAACAAGCCTTTGTATCTTTTTCATTTTCATTTTAAGGTATTTTAATTAGGAAAAATAAGAGGTGAAGTTTAATGCCTACATATTTTGACCAAATCTTGATGGGGTTTAAGGGAATATGAATATCAACATAGGAAGAAGTAGTCTATATATTAAGGGAAATATGAAAATCCTTTTTGAATTAGTTCCCAATACCAATATAGACCATATAAAAAAGGGTGAACATTGTTTAATGTCAAAGTTCTTAGACCATGTATGGGGACATGAAAACCTAGATGGGTTTGAAAATAAAAGATCACCCAACATGTTTTAAATAAGAAATGATGATGCTGTAAATAATGACATGAGGTATTTGAATTATGGAGTGATGATATGGGATAGGTATATCGAGCATGAATACTAACCAATATTTGAATTATAGTCAAAAATATTTTTAGTAAATACGGAGATTAGAGGGCCTCATTATTAAGAAAACACATGCCTCTGGTTGGTGGTTTTGAACATTATGACATAAACATAAGTACTATGAATATGTGTCCTTTTGAGTAGAATTAGATTTCTATTAATAGACATGAAGGGTTTTTGAAGATTCAAAACACTCAAGGTATGATGTGTGGTTTGTGGAAAAGGGATATTCAAGAGTGATGTGGATATTTTAGTCCCGAACTAATAGAAGTTGGTATATTATATAGATTTGTAAATTAGTGGAGTTTTATGTAGATTTAAACTAGGACAAAAATATGTTATTCAAACATCACTATATATCCTAAAATAATAGGAATCAAATCACACATAGCACTTATAATGTATATTTTTCTAATTTAGATTCCGATGTAAAAAAAACTTGACATGAAGGAGGATAACATACATAGAGAGAGGTTTGAAAAAGAAAATATTTGATTCCGGGTCTAAAATATATAATCCAAACATAACTATGTTTCCTGAAATAATAGGAACTAAGACACACATAGTTCATATCAAATATACCTTGAAAATAATTGTCTCATATATAGGTGAGGGGAATTTTAATTTAGTTTTATATTGAAACCACCTAGCATAATGTTTCTAATTGAGTCCATATTCAAGGTTCCCTTACATGGATATGGCTCTAATGTAGAGAATATGGTTCATATAGTACACTATAATTAGTTTAATGCCATATAGAGTGGACCATATATCATGTAGTTTAATGCCATATAACAATGAATTAGGTTTCATGTAGTTTAGGGATATAGATAAGGATATCTATGTAGGGATATTTATGCAAGTTTATCACGTGCATAAAATAAAATGGATTCACCTCAGTTTAGAACCTCTTAAGGGAAATCAATGTGAATGAGTGGGCCCAAACAATGGGACTAACTGTGGGATTATTTGAATCTATGTTTAGGTTCAAGATAAATGTTTTATAAGTCATTAAGTATCTTATAATAACTTGAATAAAGACACACATAGTTCTTGAAATTTTCTAGTGTAGTAGTCATTTGTGAAAACCTAGATTTAATTAATAGGTCCCAATCACCTAGAAAAGAGGGGTTGTTTGTGGATTATTTTCCAGGCCTATGATATGAAGTCCTAGAATCACTACATATCATGATATAATAGAAATTAAGCCACACATAGTTCTTAAAAAATAAAATATCTCCATAAAAATCTATACTTTGTATAAGAGTGACATAGAAAAATTCATATATACTTTTGTGGGAGATATGGATGAAAATATTTTGTGATTTAGGTAAGGGATTATCACTATAGAAAAACCCTTTATGAAAATGAAGGCTTCTTGTAGGATTCTTGGAATTTTATACACATATTTAAAAATGAATTTATAACACTTATAGAAATTGAATATAATAAAATGGTTTCCATAGTTGGAATCATAATTTACAAATTTATTAATGCAGTTAATTTCATTTTAGGTCATTATTAATAGTAACCAAGGTAAAAATTCATTACTATAGTAAAGGTAAAATGGGTTAACTAGGTGTTAAAATAAGTCGATAAGGGTTAAAATAACCTAAAAAATTGTATAAATCCGACTGTTTAAGTATACATAAATCCCATATCATCTTATATTTGAACTCAATCTAATTTGGAGGCACATTTCCATGATATTTACTTTATTATATTTTAATATTCTTAATAATTACAATCATGCCACTTACCACACTTATAAAAGGGAACATAATCTCCTCTATCCTACACACCACTTGAGACCTATGTTTCAACCAATATATACCAAAATATGATCCAAAAACCCTTCTTAATTACCTTGTGTGTAGGTCTTCCCAAAATACCCATCCAAGAATACTTAAGGTGCTTTTCAAAAGAGGACACCCAAAGAAGAGGTATATGTTCTTACTAAAACTTCTAAGGTTTATTTATCCTTAAACCCCCTCAAAATGATATATAACTATATTAAATATTTTTAATATAAATATTTAAGACATTGAGATGTTTTTATATTAATTTTTTATTTATTTTATATATCATTACCATCCATTGGAAAATGGTAACAACGCTCATGCGTATATGTGGACCACCACCACCATGGAGCGATGTGATTTATTTCTCATTTCATATTTACATGGATGGTAATAAGTATATATTTAATAAATATAATTGATATAATTATGTTTTTTTTATTTTAATTATTTTGTAGGTTTCTTTCATTTTATTCATTTTAAATTGAAAACATCACCTGCACGTATATATGGACTACTCTCTCCGTGATGTGATGCAGTTCATTTTCATCACTAATTTATATAAATGGTTATAAAAGTGTATATAATGAATAAATATTATACTTATGATATTATTAATATTATTTATATGATTGAAACATGACCAAGGTGCAAGTACCAAAACCTCTAAACCGAAACAGGCATAGAAAACATACATTTTTACCTGAATGTTTATTTTATTGATGAATTATTAATAAAAGGGTAATAAAAAAATTAGAAGGGAGTAATATATAGTAATATTTATAGGAATATTATTATGTAATAGATTTATTATAAATCTATATTTATTATACAGGTGGTTTTAATGCGTATTAAGCAAGATGATACTTGAGGTAAGGTTTTCTCAACTCACTATTATTTCCATGTGATAGTTGTCATATTTACCAGTTGTTTGTTTTAAGTGGTGTATATAATTTCTATGAATGTATTTTATGATAATTTTAATGAAAATTATGTGTATTTACAAATCCATATACATTTCTCTCTTTCATGAATTTTTAATTCAGAGATTATTAAAACTATAAGGGTTTTTCATCTCAATATTGTTTCATTGAGACATGATTCGTGTTATGCATAAATTTTAATTTATATGGTGTATATGATTCCTATTTAAAATATTATATAATAAATTTACTTATATTCATTATAGTTAAAGTTTTATTCTAAGTTATTTGTTTCTATGGGAATGTTATTCAAAAGATTCCAATGTGGTAGGGTTTTATGTTAAAATCTCATTTCTTTTCAGGATGGTCTATTTTAAAATTACATTAAGGGTAATTATATTATTGTTATAATTTAAACCCAATATACTTTATTATACTATGGATATTCATGTAATTTTATAGTATTATTACAATTTTTATCTTATTGGTACCTCAAATGATTTAGAAAATACTTTTATGAAAAGATGACATTATTTCCTCTTTTGTCAATGAACTTTTTCTTCCATATCAATGTTCTTAAAAATGTTTTATAGAAACTTTTATCTATAAATAAATGTTTTATAGAGATTATTTTGTTTAACTTAGACTTTATTTACAAATTATTAAAAAGAACCTTTAAATGTTTTACAAATGAATCATTTTTTCCTTTTTATAAAAGTGTGAATGGAATGTTATCAGTTAATTTATACATCATGAAAGGATTTTACCACCATCATGGACATTATTTTACTTTTATACCCATTTACATGTTTATTTTCAACGAAAATATTTTTCTCAATATTCTTAAATTTTTTATTTTTATAAGATAAAAAAAAGAGTATATCCCTATTTTTAAAATAATGTTAAAATGTTATTTTAAAGGTATTTTTGTTCTATTTAGGAAACCTTTAAGGATTTTTATGATTCATTGGGGTTATGGTCTTATGATACCAACCACATTCATTCTCTAGGAGGCTTATGATGTTTAAAGGATGATTCTAGGAAACCTGTTACTTTCTCATGGGTTAATTAGAATATGATTAAATAAAGAATGTTTTTATGATTCCACACACTTACTTTTCCTATATGTCTATGATTATGTGATGATTAAATATTTATAAAACACATTGCGTTTCCAAAAGTTATTCTACAATGAAATAATAATTATTTTTATGATAATCTGGAAGACTTATATATGGTTTCGATTATGTGATGAGTGTGATCAAAATTATATAGTCCTCAATACATTGGGTAAATATTGATATATCATGAGATACTATAGACTATAATGGGGAGTGAACCTAGTTCAATAATGTTTTCTAAACAATGATAGTGTTGGGAGTGAAACTTGACTAAGGAAATGATGGAATCATGACTAAACCCAATCCACAATGGGACTCTGTGCACTATGATAGTTTAGTGAGTGAAAATTGACTAAGAAATGATATAATTAGTAGTGAACCCAATATAATATGATTCTATTTTAACTATGATAGTCATGGGAGTTAACCTTGACTAATGAAGTGATGGAATAAGGAGCAAAGCTAATACATTATAGGACTTTATCTATTATGATAATTTTGGAAGTGAGACTTGACTAAGGGAATTGATTTATATGATTATTTATATACCAAAAAGTTATTTATTATGCCTATGAAATGTTATAATGGATCAAGATTGATTATTTATGATTCCACATGTTGAGTCTATAAGGTTTTCCTTATGACTTTTCCATTCCTTCATACTTGGGGAGATTGTTGAGTCATTAATGTTTCCTTATGACTTTACCATTCCTTCTTGTTTTGAAAATCACAAACACCTTATCTCAAGGAAAATCTCTTTTTGCGCTGTGTTTTAATTCTATAAGGAAAATTTCCTTCCCCAAGTAAATTTATCCTTATCAGGTTTTCATTACTCAAATCATAATTTTTCTAAGTGTAAAATTCAATTTGAATCCAAAACCTTGGAATCCTATAAATACCTAGATATGAAGCATTCTATTTTAGAATCCAAATTCTCAGAATTCTGGTTATGAACTCTTCTGAGTTCTGACTCCGAATTCTAATTACAAATTCTAGGTTACAAACTCTTCTGAGTTCTGACCCCAAATTCTGAATCAGAATTCTAGTTACGTACTCTTCTGAGTTCTCACTCCGAATTCTGAATACGAATTCTGGTTACGAACTCTTCTTAGTTCTCACTTAGAATTATGAATACGAATTCTGGTTACGAACTTTCTGAGTTCTCACTACGAATTCTGAATACGAATTCTGGTTACAAACTTTCTAATTTCTGACTCTGAGTTCTCTGAATACAGACTCCGAACTCTCATGAGTTATGACTCCTAATTCTCATGAACTCTGACTCCAAACTTTGTAAGTTCTAGTTCCGAATTCTTTTGAATCCAGATTCC
Organism: Viscum album; assembly: GCA_963277665.1. Classification (NCBI taxonomy): domain Eukaryota; kingdom Viridiplantae; phylum Streptophyta; class Magnoliopsida; order Santalales; family Viscaceae; genus Viscum; species Viscum album. The sequence continues at coordinate 253,445,882 of OY728143.1, read as the reverse complement.
GAATTTCCTTGAAATTTAGACTCCTAAATTCTATAGAATTCAGGTTCCGAATTCCTAGAAAACATAATCCGAATATCCTTGTATTATAGACTTAGAATTTAATTTTTGGTTAAACTCCGAACTTTCATTTGCTTACATTATGAATATCATATTTTAGTGATTCTCACACATGTTTTGTTATAAAATGATTTCGTGATTTCAGTTACTCACTAACCATTGTTTGAGTGACATGTGTACAGGTCCCTCTGAAATTCAAGGAAAAATATGACCGTTGGAGGAGGGAGCCGACCGTTGAAGTCGTGCCTATAAATAGGAGCTCATTTGAAAGAGATCACGACTTTTGTAATTTTTGAAGATCAGAACTTTCAGAAGTGATTTCTAGAGAGAGAGGATCTTATAAACTCTCAGGCTTCATGCATAATTGATTTGTGAGACTCTAATTGTTGTTGTGTACAATCGAGGGCTTCTAGGGATAGGAAGATAGAGGTGCCGACTACCTTGAAGTTGAGGGCTTGCGGGGATAGCAAGATAGACTCCGATCTTCGTATCGAGGGCTTACCCTGGTGTGAGTAAGATAGAATTTCTTGAAAGTATAAATCAAGGGACCTTTATCCATGGTTGTTGGATACCTTTCTCTTTGTGTTAAAATATTTAGTACTTGTAACTTGTTTTACAAGTTTTCCGCTTCATTTTTATTGTTTAGGAAAGTATAACTATATTATACCTCCTTATACTTATATTCTGATTATATAAGATTCTATACGCTTTAAGGTAGAATCTTAGTTGTTGTAAACTTTTGTTAAGTTTCATTTCTGGAATCACTTTCCTGAAATCAAGCAAGTTATTAGAACTTAGAGGTGTTGTGAATTTTGGTTATGCAGAATTTCCTTAGGGATTTTTAAAGTATACAATTCCCCCCCCTTGCATTTGAGCATCTCATATTTACATATTTGATCCTACAATTGGTATCATAGGTTGGAAAACTCATATCATGTACCAATCCAACAATTGGAATCAGATCATTGGTTCAATCTGAATTAATCTCACGATTAGATTCAGAAGAAAATTTTTCTTCTTTTTACTTTCGGAATTGAATTTTAGGATTCACACTTTTTCGGAATTAGTTTTTTCAGACTTGTATAGTTTGGATTTATTTTTTATTAGAGATACTCTTGTTCTATATTTTCCTTGATTAGGAATATTTTCCTTGTTTACAAATTTTTTCTATTAACAAGTTTTTATGGAAAGTTTTTTCTATAAGATGGTAGGAATCAATTTTGGTTCCATAGACAATCTCAATCCAACTTGACCACCTATATTTGATGGAAATGATTATGAATATTGGATAGATCGCATGAAGACTTTCATTATAAACACTGGAGTTTATACTTTTTTTATGCTTACTGGAGGATATAAAATCCCTGACAAAGAAGTTTGTACCTTCACAAATCACGAAAAGAATGAATATTAACTGAATTATAAGGTACGCAATACTTTTCTTTTCTTCATGAATAGAAATATATATATCCAAATTTCTTCTTGTGAAGTAGAAAATTGTATATGGAAGAAACTTAAAGTTACCCACTTTGGAACTTCCAAAGTTATTGAAACAAGAAGAGCCATGCTCAGAGCTGAATATCATTGTTTTAACTGTCCTTATGGAGAACCCATATGTAAGGTGCAACAAAGATTCATGACTATTGTTAATATTTTACAATCCATGGGTGAGAAATGATTATATGATGAAGCTCTTGTTTATAATATCATAGACATCATGCCGAATGAATGATAATCCAAGAGGGCTACTATTGATGAGAACAAAAAGGTTACTCAGATTTCCTTAGATGTACTATTTGGAACTCTTCTTCAACATGAGATTAGAATGAAGAGAGATGTTGATAACGCAAAGAAGAAGAGTGGAAATGGCAGTGTTGCTTTTACAACTACTTCAAATCATATGAAATCTAAGACTCCTGAGAGAGTTACCAGATCCAAATCTAAGAAGATTGTTATCCAATCAGAATCTAGTGTAAGTGAATCCTCAAAGAATAAATTAGAAAATCTTGCTTGAAGTATGAACAAGATAGCTGGACAGAGGAATTTTCAATCCAGATATAAGAAGAAGGAATGGAATGATAAGAAAGATTCAAAAGTCACATGTTATGAATGCAAGAGAGCTGGACACATAAGACCTAATTGTCCTATGCTTTGGAGAAAAGAAAGAAAGTAAAGGAATTTAGAAAGAAATATAAAGAAGTATTACAAGGCTAAAGCTAAGAAAGTATTGAAAGCTAATGACACCTGGAGTGACAGTGGTGGAGACTCTTCAGATGAATCTTCAAATTATGAATCTTCTAGACAGAAGAATCTTGGTCTAATAGCCAGACTACCTATTGAAAATTATTGTTTAATGGCTAAGGCACACAATGCTGAATCAATGACCATTGTTTCTTTGAATGCTAATGATAGTAAATACTATAACTCTTCGGATGAGTAATCTTCTTCTGATGAAGATTATACTTTACCTTCCTATAAAGAAGTTTATAGGTTTTCCAAACTTCTTGATATTGAGAACTCAAAACTCATGAAAAAACATGATAAGGAAAAATCTAGGAATATTATTCTTACTAAGGAAACATCAGATCTTTCTAATGATCTTGATAAGAACAATGTTGATTTTGAAAGTATTTCAAAAAATCTTGAGGATGTAAATTCTAAGAAGAATAAACTTTCTAAATATCTAGAAAACGCAATTTCTAAGAAAAATGTTTTAGAGCCTAGCTCTAGTTCAAAATAAAATGTCTTTGAAGAAAAGAACTTGGTTATCAAACTCAAATCAGAAATATTTTCCTTGAGTAAGTGTTTGTCTAACTTTACCTTAGGTGAAGAAAATTTTGATAAAATGTATTCTCAAATCCGACCTCTAAGGAATAGTTCTGGTTTTGGTTATACTGGTTCTAAACCGATTTTTAGTAACAATCACTTTGTTCCTCAAAGTGCTCCATTCTGTAATAAGTGTCAGTGTGGTAGACATAGGGCAAAGAATTGTTCTCTAAACAAAACCCAGTCCTTAGGATTTTATAAAGCCTATTTTTCTAAGAATATGTGGGTGCCTAAAATTTTGCTTTCTAAAATTTCTGGATCCAAGTAAGTTTGGATTCCGAAAACCTAACTTTTTCTTATTTTTAGGAAAATAGAGAAGGTACCAACATCAATACATGGTACATGGATAGTGGATGTTCCCGACATATGACTGGTAACAAAAACTATTTTGAAAAGATTATCAAGACAAAAGGAGGAAAAGTAACTTTCAGATATAATGCTCAGTTAGAAATTATTGGTATAGGTAACATCGTTATTATTGGAAAAAAATTGATTTCAAATGTTTTATTTGTTAAGGGTATTATGCACAAACTCATTTTCATAAGACAATTATGTGAGTAAGGTTACCTTGTGAATTTTAGGAATGACAAGTGTTTAGTACACAATTCGAAGGAAGAGTTCATTCTTTATGCTCATAGGCAAGAGAATGTTTACACACTGAATTAATAAGACCTTAGGATCCAAGATCTACCTTTCCTTAGTTCAATATAAGATCATTCTTGGTTATGGAATTGAAGGTTAGGTCGCTGTAACCTTAGTAACTTATGCAAAATCTCTAAAAAAAGATTAGTTAAGGATCTACCGGAGCTTAGATTTGATTCTTCAAAAGTTTGTCACCCTTGTCAATATGGAAATGAACATAAATAAAGTTTTAAATTAGTTGGTGAAGTATCAACTTATGATGCATTACAATAAGTGCATATGGATCTCTTTGGTCCTACACAGACTGGAATCATTAGGGGTAAGTATTATGTATTTGTCTTGGTTGATGATTACACTAGATTTATGTGGGTCTATTTTCTAGCAAAGAAGTCTGAAGATTTTTCATATTTCCAAAGTTTTTGATCCCAAGTTAAAAATGAGAAAAGGCTTCCATTGAAAACTATTCATAGTGATTATGGAGGAGAATTTCAAAATTCTTATTTTGAAACTTTTTGTAGTAGAAAAGGTATTACTCATAACTTCTCAGCACCCAGAACATCTCAACAAAATGGTGTTATTGAAAGAAGAAAAAGAATTATTCAAGAGATAACTAGAACCATGTTGAGTGAGTATTTTGTAGCCAAACATTTTTGGACTGAAGCTGTCAGTACTTCTTGTTATACTATAAATCGAGTTTTGATTAGACCTTTTCTTAATAAAACTCCTTATGAGTTATGGATTGGTATAAAACCTACACTTTCCTACTTTAAGGTTTTTGATTTCAATGTATTCATTCTTAATACTAAAGATAATCTTCATAAATTCTCACCAAAATCTATTGAAGGAATTTTTTAGGCTCCTCCACAACTTCTAAGGCTTATAGAGTTTTCAATAAAAACACTTGTACTTTTGAAGAGACGGTACGTGTGAAATTTTATGAAACTGATCCTTTTATTTTTAAACAACCCCAACATACATCTTCGGATGTGTTTTCAAAAACTGACTATCAACCTTTTTTAGAAGATCCTTCTGATAAGGAAAATGTCCAAGAAGATACTTCTGAAGGATTTTCCCCAGAATATTTCCTACCCTATGTTGATGAACAAGTTTTACAAAACCCAAATGAGTTGTTTCTAAAGACTCATCCTAGTGATAGCATCATTGGTGATGTAAATCAACCTGTAAAGAATAGAAGTTCCTTAAGGAATGAAGTAGAACATCTCACATTCCTTTCCCAATTATAACCAAAAAGCACTAATGAAGCTTTATGTGATGATGATTGGATTAAATCTATGCAAGATGAGCTAAATGAATTTGAAAGGAATAAAGTCTGGACCTTGGTTGAAAGACCTAAGGAAACTTCTATTATTGGAGTGAAATGGGTCTTCAGAAATAAGTGTTATTAAAATGAAGTCATTGTAAGAAATAAATCTAGATTAGTTGCTAAAGGCTATAATCAACAAGAGGGAATAGACTATGAAAAAACCTATGGTCCAATAGCTAGACTTGAATCTATTAGTATTTTACTTTCTTTGCAACATTCTTTAATTTCAAACTTTTTCAAATGGATGTGAAATGTGCTTTCCTTAATGGTTATTTTCAAGAGGAAGTTTTTTTGAAAAACCTCCTGGTTTTGAAGATACAAAACATCTTGATCATGTTTTTAGACTTACCAAAGCTTTATATGGCCTTAAACGAGCACCTAGAGCTTGGTATGATAGACTTACATGATTTTTTCTTCAAAATAATTATGTTAAGGGAAATGCAGATCCAAAACTTTTTATAAAGAAAGATAATAAAAATGTTTTGATTTTTCAAATTTATGTTGATGACATTATATTTGGTTCAACTCAGCAATCTTTAACTGATTTCTTTGTAGATCTAATGAAATCTGAGTTTTAAATGATTATGATGGGTGAGTTAACATTTTCTCTTGGTTTTCAAATCTCTCAAAAACCAGAAGGAATATATATATCCCAACATAAGTATATAAAATACCTTCTAAAAAAGTATGGATATGACAACACTAAAAGTATAAGTACTCCCATTGGTACCTCAAATACACTCGATCTTGATGAAGCTGGGAAACCAGTAGATCAAACATCTTTTGGAGGTATAATAAGAAAGTTTAATTTACTTGACATATAGTCGTCCAGACTTAATGTTTTCAGTATGCTTATGTTCAAGATATCAATCTAATCCTAAGGCGGCTCATTAAAAGGTAGTGAAAATAATTTTTCGCTACTTAAAGGGAACCATGGATTTAAGACTCTTTTATACTTCAGGAAATGATTTTATTTTGAAAAGTTTTTCGAATGCAGACTTTGGTGAATGTAAAATAGATAGAAAGAGTAAATCGGGAACTTGTCATTTCTTAGGAGATTCATTAGTTTCTTGGTCATGAAATAAGCAACACTTATTAGCACTTTCCACTGCTGAAGATGAATATGTAGCAGCTGGAAGTTGTTGTGCTCAAGTGTTGTGGATGCAACACACACTCACAGACTATGGTATGAGTTTTACCAAAACACAAATTTTGTGTGATGATACTAGTTCCATTTACCTTAGTAAAAACCCTGCACATCACTCTTGTCTAAATCACATAGATATTAGGCATCACTTTATTTGGGATCACACACAAAAAGGAGATATCATTCTTCAATTTATCAGAACGGAAGACAAACTTGCTAATATTTTCACAAAATCTTTACCCTCTGATAGATTTGAAAACATTAAACAGAAGTAAGGAATGATAACCGTAAGGTAATATTTTTCAATAACTTCCTGTTGAACCAATATCCTTACTGTAATAAACTCCTTTTTATAGGGGGAGTAAATTTTCTTGAAGTTTTCAAAATTTTTTGTAATGATGTTTTCAAATTTTTTCATAATGACTTTTTCAAAATTTTTTGTAATGAAGTTTTCAAAAATTTTCATAATGAAGTTTTCAAAAATTTTCTGTAATGAAGATTTTTGTAATGAAGATTTTCATAATGAAGATTTTCGTAATGAAAATTTTCGTAATGAATATTTTCGTAATGAAGATCTGCGTAATCAATTTTTTTTTTCGTACTCAAGTTTTTTTTTCAGAATCTAGTGTCCTTAAAAAAGAATTTTCATCAATACGAATAATTCTCCTGACAATCCGAAAGGTATGATTCTTTCTTGAGTTTTTGTAATCACCTTTTACTTGCTGGTAGTTTCTTTTTTTTAAAAAAAATTTCCCGGATTCTATTTTCTACAAATCCAAATGTTTTCCCTTAAAAACCTCAAAAGATCGGATCCTACCAAATTTTCCTTGTGTATTTCATTTCAACCATCAGATCTGATCAGAAGAATTCTTAACCATTGAATTGAGATGGGAAGTTGAACTGTCTCTTAAACACCTATAAAAAGGGGACCCATGATGGTTGTGCCACATCGGTTCTCAATCTTTTTGCGTGTCGAAGCTCTGCCCTACTACAAAAGCCCATTCCAAACCTTTTAGAAGCGCTCAAGTCCGAATGTCTGGAGAAGTTCTTTCTCAAGATATGTCACTGTCAAGCCGATTTTGGAGTGGAAAATATACAGGGAGAGGTTGGTGCATCCAAACTTCTTCAACAAGTATGACTCCATTATCTCCAAGAATATCAAGCTTAATGGATGGGAGAGCGTATCCATATTATAGACAAGAGATCGGGATATTGTTTATCCGGATCTACTCATTGAGTTTTATGAATCAGTTAGTTTTTTCAAGGAAGATGGCAGAGAAAGATTTTCCTTCAAAAGTTATGGAAAAACTTATGCACTTTCTTATACCAAGGGTACTAGCTTGTTAGGGTTATCCTATGAAGGAGAGGAAAAATTTTATTCCCAAAAATTACCCGATGTGCAAGGAATTTTTGTAAAAGTGAAGGCCATGAAAAGTCTTGGACTTACAGATGTAAAGAATGCAAAGATTTCTCACTTGTCAACCAACAATTGGATCCTAGAGTTATGGGTTCAGGGTCTTATCGTATCGAGAAAGAGTGACAAGGACACTCTTAATAAATGTGATATGTATATCTTAGATTTTTTTTGGTAAATCTAAGGAAAATCAATTTGATGAAGCATATTCTCATTATGATTGAGAATATCAAGAATAGGAATCTGAGAGCAATATAATCATGTATCCCGCCCTTCTCTCCAAGTTGATAGTTTAGTGTCTTGAATCTTTTAAGATCCATTTCAGTTCCAAGCCAAGGAATTTCAAAGTAATTCTAATCAGTAATGATACTCTCAAGAGAATGAAGGTTGGTTTCTCTATGGAATCAAGTGAGTTTTATGATCTACCATAGGATGAAGTAGAAGCTATTCTAAAAAATGTAAAAGAGGCTAAACCATCAAAGAAAGCTGGAAAGAAAAGAAAATTGAAGGAAGTAGAAGACGAAGGTGAAACCCCTAAATATAAGGAAGCCCAATATGCACCTCCAAAGCCCAATAAACATAAAGCCTATCCAGATGAGGTAGTTTCCAAATGGAGGCAGGATAAGAAGAACCGAAAGGAAGGGGAACCACAATTTGGTCTAGATCCTGCTGAGGCCTAGGCTTTGAAAGATAAAGCTTATGAATAGCATGAGAAGAAATCAAAAGAGAAGAAGCTTAAGAAGAAGATGTCAGAGGCAGATATTGTGAAATCTCTTTTGAAGGCTACTGAAGTAGCATCCTAGAACATTCCCGTACTGAAAACTTTCTTAGTATAACCCTTACCTGAGACACCGGGGAAGAAGTACATGACTCTAGAAAAATCCCAAGAGAAGGATGTTGAAAAGGAAGCTGTAGAAGAAGTTCAAGAAGCTGAAAGTAGTGGTGATACATCTGATCTGATAAATCATGTTGAACAATTTCTTGAGAAGGAAAGTGCTTCCAAAAAATAGTCAATCCGAACTTCTCAAGATGGACCTTCGAAACTTGCTACCCCTGGGATTGATGAGAAGGCTGAAGATGAAGTGAACAAATTATCTGAGGAAGAGAGTTATAATCATCTCCTAATTCTTCCTAAATATGTTGAGGTAGAAGTTGAGAAAGAAAAAATTGATGAAGAAAAAATTGTTCAGTTTTCTGAAAGCGAGCATGAGTCTCCAGATGGGGAAGCTGTTCTGAAAACTGACAAGGAGAAACAAGTGGTTGTTGATACCCTCCAAAAATAAATTTTGAGGAAGATGGAATCTGGTGGAACTTCTAAGAGGAAGCTGGTTGAGCTAGAAGAAGAACCATCACCAAGCAAAAATGTCTGATTCAAAGTCATTAGCTTTAGGACATGACTTTTCATTCAGTCCCTTAAGAAGCTAGTGGACACCATTCCGATCTTTCCAACAATTGACTCTAGATTCCAGATGCAACAACATAGCCTGAATCAGAAATCAGACTCTATATCCATGGTGATGGATAGATGTGTAAAGGTTGAGGCTGAACACAAGAATTTCCTTATCAACTATGAATCCCACATAAAATCTTGCAAGAAAATGACAAGCTGGTCGAAGAATATCGTTGAAGATTTGAGAGATCTTGATCAATTTCAAGAATATTTCAGGGAAGCTTTTGATACTGAAGACATGAAAATCAAGGATCTTACAAATAGCTTTGAGGAAAAGCTAAATCTTGAGAAGAATACTCGAATTCAGGATGTCAAAGATCTGAATGGTAAGTTGAATTATGTTGTCCAAAGTTGGAAAACAGAAAGGGATCTCTGGATCGAGATTGAAGAAAAGCTAGTGAAGCAAGATGACTTGCTAAAGGCTCAGGCAGAGGCTCTAAAGGCTCAAGATGATAGGATCAAAGCCTTAGAGAAGCAAGCAGAGGAGGATCACAAAGAGCTAAAGAAGCTGAAAACCATCGTGAAAAACCTGATTCCCAAGGAAAAAGAAACAAAATAGATCAAAATTTGATCTTTTGTTGTATCTGTTGTTCTCTTACAAATTCTTCCAATCTTAATGAAACTGTGGTTGCTTTTTTTGTTTGTATGTTTGTAATAATATTTCAGGTACCATATTTTTTTCCATTCCCTCAAACTTTTTTTTAAAATCACAAAGGGGGAGAAGGAAAAGGAATTCTATGTAAAGAAGAAATATCTCTAAGTAAGGGGGAGTTTTTCAAAGGGGGAGTTCTCATTACAAAGATTTCCATACTCAAGATAATGTAAATTCTCATTCCGGAAATCTAGAATACAATCCTTAGAGTTCCAAATCCTAAGGGGGAGTTAGTCGTATTCACCATTGTTCATATATAAAGGGAGATAAGTTTTATTTTCAAAGTCTAGGAAATTTTTTCTAAGTCCTTATATTCTTTTTCGTAAGGATGTTTGTGCTTTCCAAAAAGGGGGAGATTGTGGAGTCAATAAGGTTTTCCTTATGACTTTTTAATTCCTTCATACTTGGGGAGATTGTTGAGTCTTTAAGGTTTCTTTATGACTTTACCATTCCTTTTTGTTTTGAAAATCAAAAACACCTTATCTCAAGGAAAATCACTTCTTACCCTATGTTTTACTTCTATAAGGAAAATTTTCTTCCCTAAGAAAATTTATCCTTATCATGTTTTCATTACTCATATCATAATTTTTAGAAGTGTAAAATTCGGTTTGAAACCAAAACCTCAGAATCCTATAAATACCTAGATATGAAGAATTCTGTTTTAGAATCTAAATTCTCAGAATTCTGGTCATGAACTCTTTTGAGTTCTGACTCCGAATTCTGATTATGGATTCTAGGTTATGAATTCTTCTGAGTTCCGACTCCGAATTATGAATCAGAATTCTGGTTATGAACTCTTCTGAGTTCTCACTCCAAATTCTAAATAAGAATTATTGTTACGAAGTATTCTGAGTTCTCAATCTGAATTCTGAATATGAATTATGGTTACGAACTTTCTGAGTTCTCACTCCGAATTCTGAATACAAATTTTGGCTATGAACTTTCAATGTTCTGACTTTGAGTTCTCTGAATACGAACGCCGAACTCTCATGTGTTCTGACTCCGAATTCTCATGAACTCTGACTCTGAACTTTGTATGTTCTGGTTCCAAATTCTTGTGAATCTAGATTCTGAATTACCTTGAAATTTAGACTCCAGTATTCTATAGAATTTAGATTCCAAATTCCAAGAAAACATAATCCGAATATCCTTGTATTATAGACTCTGAATTTAATTTTTGGTTAAAATTCAAACTTTCATTTTCTTACATTCCGAATATCAGTTTTTATTTATGATCACACATGTTTTGTTATAAAACGATATCGTGCTTTGAGTTACTCACTAACTGTCGTTTGAGTGACATGGGTACAGGTCCCTCAGAAATTCAATGAAAAATATGACCATTGGAGGAGGGAGCCGACCGTTGAAGTCGTGCATATAAATAAAAGCTCATTTGAAATAGCTAAGGAATTTTTTTTATTTTTGAAGATTAGAACTTTCAGAAGTAATTTCTAGAGAGATAAGATCTTATAAACTCTCAGGCTTGATGTATAAAGTTTGAATAGCTTGTTCAAACTTTTATTCATGCAGAATTGCTTTGTGCGACTCTAATTGTTGCTGTGTACAATCGAGGGATTCCAAGGCTAGTAAGAGAGAGGTGCCGACTACCTTGAAGTTGAGGGCTTGAGGGGATAGCAAGAAAAACTCCGATCTTCGTATCAAGGGCTTACCCTGGTGTGGGTAAGACAGACTTTCTTGAAATTATAAATCAGAGGACCTTTATCCAAGGTTGTTGGATACCCTTCTCTTTGGGTTAAAAGATTTACTACCTGTTACTTGTTTTATAAGTTTTCCGCTGCATTTGTATTATTAAGGAAAGTATAACTATCTTATACCTCCTTATACTTATACTATGATTATATAGGATTCTATATGCTTTAAGGTATAATATTAGTTGTTGTAAAATTTTGTTAAGTTTCATTTCTGGAATCACTTTTCTGGAATCAAGCAAGTTATTAGAACTTAGAGGTGTTGTGAATTTTGGTTATGCAAAATTTTATTAGGGATTTTTAAAGTATACAATTAAGCCACCCTCTTGTATTTTAGAATCTCATGTTTACATATTCTATCCTACACCACACTCTTTTTACTTATGTATGCTGTTATGAAACATTCTTAATCCATGACTCGTGATTAATGATCATTAACTGATTAGGTATTACTTTCATAAGTTATGATCATGTTATCATACCCTTATAAATATATTATAATTAATTATTATCATTGATCGATATATCCTATTTTTAATATTAGCTATTATCTGAGATAACCCTTTCTTATATTTCCATTTCCCTATGTTATAAATAATGGTTTAAAGTAGGGTATGTTTAAGAAGGGTTCTTTGTGAAAAACAAATAATTGGATATGTTGATGATATTTAAAGAAATAGGTTGATTATGTATCTTGTAAATTACTAGGTAAATATATAATAAATCTTTTTTATTTTTATTAATATAGTTATATTCATTATAAAAATATTTAAAAAAATTTAAATAAAAAAGAAATAGTTTTAATTAAATAATTTTATTATAAGGTTTTATTTAAAATATTTATTTTTATATTTTATAATTTTAATTAGAATAAATGAATTTATTTTTTTATATTATAATAGAAAAATTTACTTTGGGTGAAAGGTTTTTATTTTTCAGAAAATAATGATTTTTTAGTGAACAGTAAAAATACCGATTTTTGTAAAAAAGTAAATTATTTTCAATAAATCAAGTAATTTAGAAGTACCAATATGTTTTGAATATTATTTAAAGAAACATAATTATTATTTTGTTATATTTAATCTACTTAAATACTTTTTAATCGAAATTATATTGTATTCTAGTATAAGTTTGTTTTTGGTTTTAAGAACATGTTTTTTTTAAAACTATTTTAAAGTGAATAATGTTTCTCCATTTTAATTAATTAAAATAATCCCTAATTTGTAATGTTTTATGTTAAATTTTTAGATTATATTTAAATAAATATTAATTAATATTCATAAAATGATCATTATTAGTCATAGAGTTAATATAAAATCATATTTTACTCAAAAAATATACTTCTTGAAAACCCTCTTTTTTTTCGCGTCTGTGGTTTTTGGTTTCAATTTAAATTTCCCAATTTTGGGAATTGAATTTGGTAAAATAGATTACATATTTATAATAAATATAATATATATTTTATAATAAGTTCAACTTAATATTTTACAATAATTAATATTGAAAACAGTAAAAAATAATTACCATGGTTAAGGTCAAAAAAGGGTTTACCAAGGGGGTTAAACTAAACATATAAGGATTTAAATGACCTAAAAACTTATCTAAAAGATATTTTATGAACATATTTGGAACTTATAATGAATAATTATTTATAATAATCCAATTTTGACCCTTTTTGAATGTAAAAAACATGGGTACACCTTTTTCTTTTGAAGAATTACAAGTGTTTTACTCACCTCACTTATAAAAGGCCACCCACTTTCATCTCTTATTAATGAATTCAATCCATTTTGGTTCAGAAAATACCTAAAAAAATTAATTCCCAAATAAAAAACCCTCAAACTATAATATTTTTTTTCATAAATCCATTCTAGGAATACTTAAGGTATAGTCCTAAAGAGAATTTTCTAGAAGAGGTAAAATTATTAACTATGTCTTTTTTAATTTATTTCTTCCTACACTTCCTTAAAATATCATTAAATTATCATTATATAATAAATAAAGTATATAACTCATAATTTAATGTTTTTTATGTTAATTTAATAACCTATATTCATCTCCAATTCTCTCAAAGGAGAAACTATAACGTCGCTTGTGTATACGGCACACTATCACCTTGTGAACTGATGTGACTCATTTTCCATCAAAAACTCACATAGTATTGTATTATGATGTATATAAAGTATATATATTATATTTATAACATAATTATACCTTTATAGTCATTATATAATGTATAAATGTTTTTACTTTCTATTCTGTAGGGGATGCGATAACATCGCTCATGTGCACAGTGGAATACCGCCTTGCGAAGTGATGTGATTCATTTTTCACAAACACTTTACATAGAAGGTAATAAGGATAAATTTAATTAATATTTGTGATATAAGTGAAATTATTTTGATATTAATGACTTATTTATCATTTTCAAAACATACTAAATCATTTTATTACTTACCTTTTCACTCAATGAAAAATGAAAATGTCCATCATGTACATGTGTACTACCACCTTCATGAAGTGATGCGACTCTATTTTCATAAAAAATCCACATGGATGAAATATATAAGTATTTTTAAGGAAATAATATGGAATATATGATATTACTATCATTATGTAGTGATAAAATTTTACTTATATCCTTTCCATAATGATAGTTGAAAAATGAAAATGTTTCTCATGCATCTATAGAACCCAACCTCACCATGATCGTAACATACATCATTTCTCAAAACCATATTTCCTGATTTCTATTAAAATTATAAATTATGTATAAATATTATAATTATTTCATGATTAATATTATGTATATGTTTAAATAATGACCTCCTTGACCACAGTCATCCTACCAAAGTCATTTTGACACATAAGTTTAATATCATCAAGACATATGAGGCTAACTTAATTGATTAAATAATTCTATATAACATGGTAATAAGTGAAATGAAATAAATAATAAACATGGAAAATATTCTTATTCAAGAAAATAATTAACATCAGTTTATTATTCAGGAAGATAAAGGACATGTGGGGTGATTCAGATTCATGGTAAATGACTTCATCTCAAATTCATTTCATTAAGGCATATTTTGATGTTATGTACCTATATTATTTTATGAGGTGTATATACTGAATATTTGACATGTTATATAATGAATTTATTTATTCTCAAGGTATTTAATGTTTTGTTTTTTTATTCTTTCATGGGTCTTACAATTCAAGTGTATCCCAAGTGATAAGGGAATTTTCTTTAAAAAAAATCATATTTTAATGTTTTCCTTCCAAATATTTCTCTTCCAAGTCTATGTTTTTAAATTTATTTAATAAAAGTTTTTATATGTACATAAAAAATTTGTATAGTTTATTTTACGTCACGTCTTACTTTATTTTATTTTTTTTGAAAGGAATCTTTCTATATGTTTTATATATAATGTTTTGAGAAAAAAGGTATATCCTATTTTTAAATTATATGGTGACAAAAAGTTTTATTTACACCATGAATGCTATTTAATTTCATGATTCCTTTGAAATATTTCATGTTTTATTAAATGAAAACCCATATTTATATTTTTTTTGGTATTTTGTTATTGAAAATAATTTTTTAAAAGAAAATGGTATTTTGATATCCAAAAATGTTTTTCATATGGTTTGAAAAGTGTTTTTAATATGTGTTTATAATGAAAATTTTCAAGTTTAAAATGTTTTTTTCATGATATGTTCCTTGGAATTTTTTTATGATTGGTTCACCATAATAACACTAGGTGATCCCAATATATCTTATATAATGGGTACACTCAGATACTGCTGTAATGAATAGTGTAATGAATATGTTCTCTAGAGAATTATATTGAATGTTGGGAAAATGATAATTATAATAGGTAAGGGTTTTGTAATGGTTCTATAAGGGTTCTATGAGATGGTGTCCATAGGAACCTACATGAATTTTCTATTTTTTATAATGAGTTTTCATAAAATTTATTTATTTTAAAAAGGTAATATAAATGGTCATTTTAAAAAATGATAATTCCATTTTTGGTAAAAAGTTATGTTTTTAAGAAATATTTCTTCATGGATTTTAATTTTTTTCATTATACTAATATTTTTGTTATTTTTATGTCCCTTAATGATATTTTTATGCTCATCCCATGTTTTCAAAATATTTTTCAAAAGATTTAAGGATGATTAATGGAATGGAATATGTCATGTTGAAAGTTGTAAAGATATTTAATGAAGATAAATCATGTTTTTTTAAATTTATATGATGGTAATAATGGATACTAATCGGAAGTGATCAATTTTTATTATATGGTATTTTTATGTTTTAGTTATAACCTAATTCTCTAAAAATCTAAATCTAAAAATATCCTCAAATTTAAGAGATTTAATTCTTTATTTAAAACTTAGTATTTTGTAATTTTTATTAATGAGACCATATAGTTAGTATCATAGGATGGTTTAGATAACTTTAGAGTCTAAGATAATGTTAATAGCATTCCCTTGAAAGAATCTACTTTATGCTTAATTTTAAATGATATAGTATTTTAATATTACTATGTTGCTTCATCTAAGATATGTCTGTTCAAAATGGTTTTATGTAGAGGAATAACGAAAGATGTTTTGGGAAGGAACTTATAAGAAAATATCCTTCCAAATTAGCCTCCTGATATGGTTTTAATCGAAACGAGTAATTTTTTTATAGTGATGGTTCTGTTCACATAGGATATAGATGGTGGTGGAATCCATGATAGAGATGATCTTAATATACCATGAAATAAAATGTCTATAGTGGATAATTTCACGAGCTAATACCCCCATAATTCAGTGGATCATATGATCCTATGGTAGATAAAGTATGGATCAATTCTCCAGAGAAGGTATTTTAAGTCATGGGATGTTCAGAACATCAAAAGGTAACTCTTTCCATTTATCAATTTTAAGGTGAAGATGATCGATATTGGTCTTTGGTTAAAAATACCATAGAGAAGGATGATCTTTATTCCATGTAATGGGAAACATTTAAGGATATTTTTCTTGATAAATACACCCCTAGGTTGTTCAACTTCAGAAGGAAAAACAATTCCTAGAATTAAGGAAAAAAGATAAAAATTTTGTGGGCATATATGAAACCAATTTTACAATTTTAGACAGGTATATACCAGATTTTGTTCATGAAATTGATAGTAAACTTAATATATTTTACTCGGTATTAAAACCAAGTATATAAATATCTTTGGATGCACAATAATTACAAATTTATGAGAATTTTTTTTTGTTGTGATGAAAAAGTTGAGAAGGAGTTTTCTCACACTTATGTGTCTCATGATGATGAAAGTAAGAACTTTATAGGATGAAAGGTAATGTGGAAACATACAAAAAAGAAATATATAGGTATGAAAAAGAAGTTCCCATATTTTGGTAAGTATGGTCTAAATAACCTTGTATATTTATTATGAAATCAGAGAAGTGTTACCAATGTGGAAAGTTTGGACATATGGACCATGATTGTAAGAAAAATACCTCAAGAATAAAAGAATATGGTAACCATTATCCACCTAATGGTGAGATGATTTATTTGTAATGAGTTGGGTCATTATGATAACCTCTTTCCTAACTTTGTAAATCTGTCTATAAATAATTAAGGTCTGACTAAAAAGGGCATGTAAATTTTTTTCTACTATTATGGTTGATGTTGGGACATCAAATTAAATGATGAAAGATATGTTATTTATGTATTTAAATTATTCAAATACCCTTTTTGACTTTGGATATTAATATTTTTTTTTATTTCTAATAAATTTTTATGTAAATTGGGAACATCACCTCATGATTATAAGATAGAACTTTTGGTGAAAACTTTGGGTTGAAGTATTAAAGCAACCATGATTTATAGGAACCTTCATGTTGCTATCAGTGGGATGAACTTTCCTATAAATCCTATTAAACATAACATAATACAGTTTGATATCATTCTTGGTATGGATTGGCTTTTATTTTATCACGCTAATAAAAATCACAAATCCAAGAAAGTTTTATTCACTGATTTCATTCATTTGATAACATACCAAGAAACTAAAAAATTTATTAGTGATAGAAGTGAAAGTAACCTAACTCGTATTGTTGAAATTAAAGAAACTGGTCAAATTGGGGATGTTTCAGTAGTAAATGAATACATGGATATATTTATTAGTGATTTCCTAGTGTTATTCCTCATAAGGAGGCTGAGTTTAGTGTTGACTTAGTCCCTGATGCTAAGCCTATTTCTAAACCCCATTATTGAATAGATCAAGTACAACTTTTAGAATTGGAAAATAAATTGTAGGAGTTGTTAGATAAAGAAATTGTAAGAGTTTTTAGATAAAGTTTTCATTCATCCTATCACTTCACCATGGGGTGATCCTATTTTTTTATTATAAATAAAGATGGTTATATGAGACTTTAATTGATTATATATCCTTGAATAATATCACATTTTAGAAAACATGACTTTTTACTAATATAGACGATTAGTTTGATCAGCTCTAGGGAGAAAAATATTTTTAGAAGGTTGACTTGAGGTCTTGGAACCATGAGTTTAATATGAAGGAGGATGAAATTAATAATACTATATTTTAGACCAGATACATGAAATATAAGTTTGTAGTTATTCTATTTGGGTTTTCCAATGAACTTTCTATATTTATATACCTCATGAATAGAGTTTTTCATGATTTATTGTAAAATATTTTAGCAGTGTTTATTTATAAAATTTTGGTCTATTCGAAAAGTCATTAGAAACATGGAAGACGCCTGTGAATTGTTTTCAAAACATTCAAAGAAAAGAAGTTGTATGGGAAATTTAGTAAGCCTGAATTTTGGTTAATTTTTTTTCCTTGGATAAATTATTTATAATGATAGTATAACTATTGATAATTCTAAACCAAAATTTGTTGAAGAATTACCAAGGACCAAAAATATCACATAGATTCATAATTTTCTTGTATTAGTGGGTTACTTCATGTAGTTTGTTGAAAACATTTCTTAGTTTCCTAGCCCGTTGACTAAATTAACTCTAAATGGATCTAAATTAATTTGGTTAAAATAATGTGATGATTAATTTAATGAACTAAAAATTATATTGGCGAATGATCTGATTTTCCTCGTCCTTCTAGAAATAGATAACTTGTCATATACAATGATGCTTCATTGAAAGTAATTGGCTACGTTTTAATGTAGAATGATTAGGTAATTGGTTATGCTTCTTGTTATTTGAAACCTTATGAGTTAAATTACCCTACAAATGATTTAGAATTACCTTCCATGGTTTTTAATTTATAAATTTATTGGAATCATTTTTATGGAGAAAAGTGTGAAATATATACTGATTAAAAATTTAAAAGTATATATTCACTCAGAAATAATTGAATATGAGTCTTAGAAGATGTCTAGAACTAATCCAGAATTATGATTACATGATTCATTACCATACTGGAAAGGAAAGTAGAGTGAACAATGATTTGAGTCAGAAAAATAATGATACATTAACCATTTTACATTTGGAACATGATCCTTTGGTTAATGATTAAATTAATTTTGGCCTAGAAGTTGTGGATATTGGCACATAATCTATTTAGTTTTAGGTTTCAGTGTGATAAACTTAGTCTAAATGAATTAAGAAATCTTATAAAGAAGATCATGATTTGTAGGAAAATGTAGAATATATTAAGAAGGGTAAGTTTATAGATTTTAATATTGATGAAGAAGGTATTTTATGATTTTGAAAAATATTATTGTGATTCCGAGTTGAAGAAAGTGTTATTAAGTGAAGCTCATTGCCCTCTATTTTCTATTCATCTGGGTAGAACTAGGATGTGAGAGACCTATAGGAGTATTACTAGTGGGATGTTGTAAAAAGTGGTATTTCTGACTTTCCCATGATTTTTTTGACTTTATAGTAGGTTAAAGTAGAATGATAATTACAAAATTTAATGATTCATCCCTTTCTAGTGTCATAGTGGAAAGGGAAAAATATATCCATGGTTTTTGTGGTTGTATTACCAAAAAAACCATGAGGTAATAATGTGATTAGGGTTATTGTAGATCAATTAAATAAATCCACGCATTTCCTTTCAATTCAATATATTATGACTCTAGATAAAATTTCTCGACTATATCTAAAGGAGATAGTCTAGTAGCATAGAATGAATCTCTCCATTATATTATATTATGATCCCAAGTCCACATATAATTTATAGAAAGGACTTCTGAAGTAATTGGGTACTAAATTAAATTTAAATAAAACCTTTAATCCTAAAATCAATGGTCCTTCTAATCAGATGATTAAAAACATGGAAGTAATTCTTCATTATTGTTTAATGGATTAACAAGGAATTTGGGATCAATACCATTATTTGGTAGAGTTGTCTTATAATAATAGTTTTCAATGCAGTTTACAGAAGACACCATTTGAGGAATTATACAAAAAGGAGTTTCAAACACTAAGTTTTTGGGTTAAAGTAGGGGAAAGGAATTTGAAGGGACTAGAGTTAGTAAATTAAATGACTAAGAAGGTGAAGTTGATTCTGTAATATATGAGGATGAGTTTGAACAACAAAAAAATTTATGTGGATAACTAGAGGAAATATCTTTCTTTTAAGGTATGTGATCATGTATTTCTCAAAGTTTCTCCTTAGAAACGTTTTAAGTGTTTTGGTAACAAATGTAAGATAAGTACATGGTTCATTTGACCATGTGAAATTCTGGTTAATGTTGGATTAGTTTAATATCGAATGGCCTTTCCTCTGAGTTTATCTCAAGTACATAACATATTTCAAAATTCGATTTTAAGAACATATGCACCAAATTAATTTCATGTTTTGATCCCCGAAGTAGTTTAGTTATAAGAGAATGTTTCTTATAAAGAAAAACTAGTTCATATTATTGACTATAGAGAGAATTTATTTTAGAATAATTTGATTCACTAGGTTAAGATTTTATGGAAAAACCATAAGGTTGAATAAGCAACATGATAATATGAAAATTCCATAAAGGAAAGTTATCCTCACTTATTTAATAAATGAATAAAATTATGAGAATGTAATTCCAAAAATGGGGAAAGAATGTAACAACCTAGATAAATATAGAATAAATCACTTTCATGTTTATTAATATTGTTATATTCATTATAAAAATATTAAGTAGATTTTAAATAAAAAAGAAATAGTTTTAATTAAACACTTTTATTATAAGGTTTCATTTAAAATTTTAATTTATAAATTTTAGAATATTAATTAGAAAAAATGAATTTAATTCTTGAAATCATCATATCAAAATTTAATTTGGGTAAAATTTTTATATTTTTCTTTAAATATTGATTTTTTAGTGAACCATGAAAAATAATGTTTTTTTGTAAAAGTCTTTTCCTTGAAATAAATTAATAAATTTAAAAGTACCAATGTGTTTTGAATATGATTTAAAGTAACACAAGTAATATTTTTTTATATTTAATCCACTTGAAAACTTTTTTTTGAACTTTATAGTGGATTTTAGTAGATGTTTGTTTTTGGGTTTAAAAACGTGTTGTTTCTAAAAACTATTTTAAAGTGCACAATGTTTCTCTATTTTAATTAATTAAAATAATAACAAATGAGAGATATTTTGAATGATTTTTTTTTGATTTTATATAAATTTATATAAATTTATTTTCTTATAAATATTAGTATTAGTTATAGAGTTAATATAAAATCATCTTTTTCTCAAAATATACACTTCTTGAAAACCTGCTTTTTTTATCACATCTACGGGTTTTATTTTAAATTTAATTTTTGAACTTATATAAATTTAATTTGTTAAAATGGATTAAATATTTTTAATTGTTATATATTTTTTATAATAAATTCTAATTAATTTTAACCATAATTAATAGTAAAAAAATAAATATTATTTACTACAGTTAAGGTAAAAATGGGTTTACCAAGGTGGTTTAACTAAAAGGATAAGGGTTAAAATGACCTAAAAATAGTCTAAAATATATTCAATGGAAATATTTTGACCTTATAATACCTAATCCTTAATAATAATCAATTTTGTACCCCTGTGGTATGTGAAAATTAAGGGTACACCTTTTTCTTCTAAACAATTACATGTGTGCCACTCACCTCACTTATAAAAGTCCACCCCTCTCCTATATTTTTTCACACCTTCAAATACTTTTGGTTCAGTGAATTACTAACCAAATAACTTTCCATATTCCATAAAAATATCCTATAAGTCTTGTTTTGGTAATAAATCCATTATAGGAATACTTTTGGTATAATCCTAAAGAGGTGGTTGAGGAAGAGGTAAAATTTCTAACTATGATTATTTTCCTTCTTCTATCTCTTTAAAATATTTTTTCATTTGTAATTATATAATAACAATATTATCTAACACATACTAAGATTTATTTATGTTAAGTTCATGGCCTATATCCGTATCTTCTTCCCTTAAATTAGAAATGATAGCATCACTCGTGTGTATGGAATAATACCGCCATGCGAATCGATGTGACACGTTTTCTACCAACACCTCTGATAGTTGAGTATGATAATGAATCTAAAGTATATATATTATATTAATAAAATAATTATACCTTTGTATTCATTATATAATATATATCTTTTTTTACTTTTAATTCTGTAAGGGATATGATAATATCACTCGTGTGTACGTCATATTAGCACCTCGCGAAGCGATGTGATTCGTTTTTCACTAACCCTATGCATGTAAGGCAATAATGACACAGTTAATGAATATATATGATATACATGAAATAATTATGATATTAATAACATATTAATCACTCTAAAAAGATAAAATATTATTTTCTTTTCAACATTTTCATTCACTGAAAAATGATATTGTCCTTCATGTATGTGTGGATTACCGCATTCACGAAGCGATGTGACTCTATTTTAACCTCCAAACAACGTGAATGATATATATAAGTACATTTAAAGAAATAATATCTTATATATGATATTATTATCATTCTATACATGTAAAATATTACTTACATATTTTCCAGAATGATCATTGAAAAATTGGAATGTTATTTATGCGTACGTATGACCTACCATCTCCTTGATCGTTACTTGCATCATTTACAAAAACCATATTTCATGATTTGTATTAAAATTATAAGTTATATTTAAATATTAAAATTATTTAATGACTATTATTATGGATATATTTAGATAATGATCTATTTGACCATAGTCTACTTAACAAATTCATTTTTGACATATAATCCAAATATCAGCGAAACAATCGATGTAAACTGAATTGATTATGTAATCATATATAACATGGTAATATATTAGACAAAAGGAATAATAAAATTTTAAATGTATATTAATAAATAAAATAGTTAATATAATTTTATTATTCAGGAATATAAAGAACGTACACGATGAGTCAGACTCATGGTAAGGGACTTTGTCTCAATTTCCTTTCATTGAGACATATTTTGATGTTATGCACCTATATAATTTTAAGAGGTATATATACAGCCCATTTCAAATGTTTTATCATGAATTTCTCTATTCCAAATTTTTTTAGTGTTATTATTTGATGGGTCTTCCGATTCAAGTTCTTTTCAAGTGATAAGGGAATTTTCTTTTAATAAAACCCTCTTTTAAAGATTTCCTTCCAACTCTTTCTATTCCATGTCCATGTTTTTAAAATTATTTTATGAAAGTTTTTATATGAAAATAAAATATTTATAAATTAAATTATACGTCTCTTTTTACTTTATTTCAATGGTTTTTAAAAGGAATATTTTTAGGTTTTTTATACAGAATGTTTTAGAAATGACAATAGTAATATCATAATTTCAAAATATATATGATACAATGAATTTTAAAACCATAATGATTATTATTTTATTTCTAGGTTCCTTTGAAGGATTTCATATTTTATGAAATAAAAAACCCCCTTTCCTTTTTTGGGTATTTTGGTATTGAAAATGGATTTTTAAAAGAAAATGGTATTTTGATATTTAAAAAGTTTTTTTATATGGGATAGCAAGTGTTTTTTGAAGAGAATTATGATGAAAAAATTCAATTTTGAAATGTTTTATTCATAATATATTCCTTGGAAATTATTTATTATGGGTGCACACAGATATCATCGAGTGAGACCGTCATATATTTTATGATGTGTGTGCCTAGATACCGCTCCAATGCATTGGGTAATGATGATATTTTCTAGAGAATTATATTATAAGTTTTACGTATGTTTATTCAAATATATACGAGTTTTGTAAGGGTTCTATGAGATGATGTCCCAAGGAACCTATGTAACAACTCAATAATTTATGAATAAAATTCCATTTCTTTTAATGACATGTGGGTAAGGAAAACACATAAACTTTTTTTATTATTGGATTTAAATGACCATTAAGTATCAATACCGTTGATAATATAGACATTGAATAGAGATTACATGATTTTTATAAATATAAGGGTTTAAAAAAATCCTTTTGACATAGGAAAAGGAGAGGATGACCTTATCCAGAAGACTTTGGCCATACTGAGCTCATTTGTTGAATCTCGGAAAGGATGTAACGACCCAAAAATTCATTAATGAAAATTCCTCTCAGTCTATTTAAATGTCTCTTTATGGTTATGTAAAACATATGCACCTATTTGGTTCTATGTTTTGGATTTTAAAATATCATTAAAAATTGTGACCGTTGCTAATATAGCCATTGAACAATGATCACATGATTAGTATAAATACAGGGCTTTAACAAATCCAATTTACTTGAAAAAAGGAAGAGATGGCTTCATCTAGTAGACTTTCCCCATACAGAGCCCATTTTTTGGAGCTTAGAAAGGATCTGGCCTCATTGGGATTCACTCTTGACCAAGCCCAAGATGAGCTTGAATACGTTAATCTTGAGCAGAACCGCCTATGAGAGAAGTATAAGTTGATAGATATTACTACTCGATCAATGCTATCCGAGCCAACCCAATAGTCTATCACCATCGCGCACCTTACCCTGAGGTCTTATGCAGGTGTTTTAAGGGGTTATGTAACAAGACCCTAGCACTATGACTATGTACATTTTTTTGTATAAAGATTATTCATTCATTTTATTATTGTTACTTTGTAAATAGTTTTTAAAGCGCAAATAGTATTTTTAGTTAATATTCAACTAAGAAATCTATTTTGATGAATTAATGGATTTTTTAATAAAATAATATTTTAATAAATTATTATTATTATTATTATTATTAAATTACTTTTTATTAAATATAAATGATCGTATAATTTTATGAATGCAATTGTAATTTTTATTGAGGTTTGAAAGTTCTTTTTGTCATAACCCAAGAATTTTGGATAAATGTCAGTTTTTATTTTAAAAGTAAAAATTAAATTATTTAGAAAATTATTTAGATAAAATGAATATTTTTTGGGAATCAGGATTTCAAAATTTTCCATTGGTAATTTTTTCATAATTTTCTGAGACAGTCGGATTTTGGGGTAAAAATCAAATACCGTTTAAATATATAATGTGTTTTTTGACATCATAATGACCCAATAGTGATGTAATAAAATACTATAGACATTATGTTCGTCCAATATATGTTTTAACATTAAAATAATGTTATTTTGGATTTTTTTGATTTATTTTACAAAGCTTTAGTGGACCCTTCATAACTTATAAAACATTTTGTCGTTTTAAATTGTTTTCCTTGAGAGTGTGACTCACCTCCACATAAGCAACGCTATTATTTTAATAAATTAGGCCATTGGAATTATAAAATATTATTTTCCACTCCCATTTGGAAAAAACCTTTGGCTGGTTTGTGTTTTTGATTAGTTTAATATGAGGTGTCCTAAACCTAAATATTAAAAAAAAAATTCTCCTTTCCTAAATAAACCCACCCAAGCTCCCACTTCCTCTTCACTAAAAATATTTTTATTTCAATAAAACCCATACCTCCTCTCTCTATAATCCTCCCAAGGTTCCCCAAGCTCCCAAGAATCCTCTCTCAAGCCTCTCCCATGCTTTTGGGATCTCACTTCCAAGTAAGCGATTCCTTCCTTTCTCATTTTATCCAAGTTTCTTAATATTGTTATGCCATTTTATTTTCATTTATAAATGTTGTGGTATGATTTCTCACCACCCATATACTGTTATCTTTATGTTTGAATTATTAGATACCCATTTCTCTCTCATCGTTTCCTACTATATATACCCGTTACCATACTGAAATTCCGTAAGGTATTTCTCTCTCCCCATTTACATTCAAGCAATTATTTTGTATTGTGAATCTAAATTCCATTAACTATATTGGGACAAGTATCTATATGACTCCCCTTACTGTACACTTCATGTAAATATGATGAGACACCCCTTTCTCTCTTATCAAACATTTTTATGAATCCTTATGTCACACCGTTATGCTGTCGAAATTGCACCGTGTTTTTTCAAGCCAAGATCATTATGTAATGAATACCATACCCATGTCCCTATCACGGGTATTCAACTTTATGAAAATATACATATTGAATGGTACTTTCATGTATTTATTCCACATTAGTTAATCATGTAATAACTTATTAGGTTGATTGATTCCATGTTATATGATCCATGTGGCACACTTATGTATGAAATGAAATGTTTAAGAAGGGTTAATCCTGATAGTGTTCCAATGCATTGGGAAAAGTATAGTATCATGATACATCATGTGCAATAAGTGTTGACTCATGATAATTCAAGTGCAATGAGGGTTTACTCATGATTCATGTGCAATGAGGGATTACTCATTCTCCATGTGTAATGATCCTTAGCTCATGATAATTCCATGTTAAGTGTTGTTGCCACATTTCTAGGTTATGATTATCATGCTTTATCATGCCTTTATGTTCATGTTTCTCTTTTTCTCCATTGATATGCCTATTTTCTAACATGTACTATATTCCTCATGTTATTCCATGTTTATTCCCTTATTGGGATTTATATCTCACCCTTTTCTTATGCATGTCCTTAGGTTATCCTATGCAATGCTAAGTACGAGGGAGTGTTTTGGTTATGTAAAGAAATTTTATAATAAAGAAGTTGTGTTTCATGTTTTAAGTTGTTATGTAATGTTCCTATGCACCAAATACACTAGACCTCTCGATCTTCCATGTTGTATCAAGTGAAGAGTTTTTATAATAAATCACGTTTAAGTGTGTAATAAAGAACATGTTTGTTATAGTTGGTATCAGAGGATAGGTTTAGTTATTTTTGATATTAGGATTAGAAAACCCTTGTGAAAGCCTTAGAGATAAGACTAAGTATAATAAAAACATACCTAAGTTTTGGTTAGTATTGAGTAAGTGGTTTATCAAGCAAATATATCCCTATTTGGATACGAGCAAGTTGAGGCAGCCCTGGCACAGATGTACCTAGGGGTGAAAACCCTGACAAGGAGTTTTGGGCTTGACCCGAGGTAACCTGGTATACGACAATGTGCCTTGATGCACTCTTGGTTACATCACTCCCGTGGGATATTCATCGTCAAATTTATAAGCTTTGTATGAACCATTATTAAGAGAATAAAACAATACCCATAAGAATATATGTTAATAAATAGATCAAGGATAACCTAGATTTAAACCCAAGGAGTCGCAAGTTAGGATATACTTATGCTTTACAACTTTGTCCTTTTATGATCAATGTTTCCTTTTTATGATGCATAGATAAGTATTCAAACCCCCTAATTGTATTCCTTTTTTCATAGTTAAAATATAGAAGGAGGAAGATCATGAACAACTATTCTATCTATTCCTGAAGAACTACTCAGAAATATCATCCTGAAGTCATGCTCATTTGACTTTGAAGATTTTTCAAATATCCAAGTTACTTATAAACAACTTTATGAGGCATCTAATACCTCTACCATTGCATGATTATTTCAAGGATCAAGTACAGTCTATTGGGGAATATTTCACTCTCAACTTTCTTACCACGATAAGTGTGGGAAGTACCATAAGGGTCTTTTAAAATTCTTCTCTTAATTTGAAAATTATGAATCACAAAAATATTTTCTATATGCTGCAAAAGAGGGAGACCTCCGAGTAGCCTATATATATATATATCAAATTATAGATTTTTGTGTTTGGGGAAATACAAAAACTGATTTTCCCAGGACCTATTTTGAAATATTTGAAGATGAATCAGTAATAAGTTTTTATATAAAACAAGTTCAAGAAGATATTTCAAAATTATATAAAATAAATACCTTTTTAATGACTTATCAATGATTCTATTGATCTAAACCAAGACGCATGAAGTGTTTTTGGGAAAAGAAATTAGATGATTTTGAAAATATACTGAGGTACCATTGTGACACATGAACCATTCCTATATGAAGGCAATGAAAATAGGAAATAATGAAGATGTCATCATGAAAATGAAGGAAAATTACCTAGACCTGTTTATGGATAATAATATAAAATGAAATTTCAAGGGAGAAATTTATTAATGGGGGAAGATTGTAATGACCCAAAAATTCCTTAATGAAAATACCTCTTGGTATTTTTAAATTTTATCTTATGGTTAGGTAAAATGTATGCACTTATTCGGTTCTATGTTTTGTATTTTAATATACCGTTAAGAATTGTGACTGTTACTAATATAGCCATTGAACAATGATCACATGATTAGTATAAATATAGGGCTTTAACAAATCCAATTTACTCAGAAAAAGGAAGCGATGTCCTCATCCAGTAGACTTTCCCCATAGGAAGCCCATTTTTCGAAGATCGAAAAGTTAGTGGCATCTTTGGGATTCACTCTTGACTAAGCCCAAGCCAATCTTGAATACGTTAAGCTCGAGCAGAACCACCTATGAGAGAAGTGGAAGTTTATAAATAATACCACTCAAGAAATTCTATCCGAGCCACCCCAAGAGTATGTCACCATCATGCACCTTACCATATAGTCTTATGTGGGTGTTTTAAGGAGTTATGTAACAAGAACCTAGCACTATTACTATGTATATTATTTTTTGTATAAAGATTATACATTCATTTTATTATTGTTACTTTGTAAATAGTATTTAAAGCACAAATAGTATTTTTAGTTAATATTAAACTAAGAAATCTATTTTTATGAATTAATGGATTATTTAATTAAATAAAATTTTAATAAAATATTAATAATATTATTAAATTACTTTTATTAAATATAAATTATCTTATAATTTTACGAAAGCAATTGTAATTTTTATTAATGTTTGAAAACTGTTTTTGTTAAAACCCATGAATTTTGGATAAATGTCGATATTTATTTTAAAAGTAAAAATTCACTTATTTAGAAAATTATTTTTATAAAATTAATATTATTTCTTGAATCGGGACATCAAAATTATACAACAATGAATTTTTCATATTTTTCTGAGACAGTCGAATTTTTGGGTAAAAATTAAATACAATTTAAATATATAATGTGTTTTTTGATATCATAATGCCCCAATAGTGTTGTAATTAAATACTATAAACATTATGTTTAGTAAATATATGTTTTAACAGTAAAATAATTTAATTTTGGGATTTTTTGATTTATTTGAAAAAGAATTATTGGACCCTTCAAGACTTATAAAACATTTTGTCTTTTTAAATTGTTTTCCTTGAGAGTGTGACTAACCTTCACATAAGAAATCCTATTATTTTAAGAAGTTCAGACATTTTACTTATAAAATATTCTTTTTCAATTTCCTTCGAAAAAAACCATGGGCAAAAACCATGGTCTGGTTTGTGGTTTTGATTAGTTTAATGTGAGGTGTCCCAAACATAAATAATAAAGAATTCCTTCTTGTTTCCTATATAAACCCATAAAATCTCCCACTTCCTCTTCACTCAAAGCCTTTAGAGTTCTACCAACCCATTCCCTCCTCTCTCTAGAATCCTCCCAAGGTGACCCAAGCTCTCAAGAATCCTCTCTCAAGCCTCTTCCATGTTTTTGGTATCACACTTCCAAGTAAGGGATTCCTTCCTTTCTCATTTTATCCAAGTTTCTTAATATTTTTATGCCCTTTTATTTTCAATAATAAATGTTGGGGTATGATTTATCACCAACCAAATACTATTATATTTATGTTTTAATGCTGAGATACCCTTTTATCTCTCATCAGTTCCTTCCATATATACCCGTTACCATGCCAAAATTCGATAAGTATTTTCTCTCTCCTTATTTACATTCAAGAAATTATTTTTTATTGTGAATATAAATTCCATTACCTATATTGGGACATGTATATATATGAATCTAATTACTATCCATGTTATGTACATATTATTAGATAACCATTTCTTTCTCATCAACCATTTTTATTAATCTTTATGTCACACCGTCATGCTGCCGAAGTTGCACCGCATTTTTTCAAGCCAAGATCATTGTGTAGTGAATACCATACCCGTGTGTCTATCAAGGGTATTCACCTTTATCAACATATACATATTTAATGGTACTTTAATGTATTTATTCCAAATTACTTAATCATGGAATAAATTATTATTTTGATTGATTCCATGTTATATGATCCATGTGGCACACTTATGCATGAAATAAAATGTTTAAGAAGGGTGCGCCCTGATAGCGCTCTAATGCATTGGTTAAAGTATAGTATCATGATAAATCATGTTCAATGAGTGTTGAATCATGATAATTGAAGTGAAATGAGGGTTTACTCGTGCTTCATGTGCAATTAGGGGTTACTCATGCCCCATGTGCAATGAGCCTTGGCTCATGCTAATTCAATGTTAAGTGTTGTTGCCACATTTCCATGTTATGATTATCATGATTTATCATTCCTTTATGTTCATGTTTCTCTTGTGCTCCATTGATATTCATATTTTCTAACATGTACTATATTCTTCATGTTATTCCATATTTATTCTCTTACTGGGCTTTGTAGCTCACCCTTTTCTTATGCATGTCCTCAGGTTATCCTATGCAATGCTAAGTGCGAGTTAGTTTAGTGGTCATGTAAATGAAGTTTTCAACAAAGAAGTTGTGTTTCATGTTTTAAGTTGTTATGTAATGTTCCTAAGAACCAAAGAAACTAGACCTATCGATCTTACATGTTGTATCAAGTGAAGTGTTTATGTAATAAATCATGTTTAAGTGTGTAATAAAGAGTAGGGTTGTTATAAATGAGGTGGCATCACTAGGATTTGATATTGACCAAGCCCAAGCCCAATCCCAAGCCAAGATTCAACACATTAATCTAGAATAGAGTTTCCTAAAGTAGAAGTTCATGTTAATAGAGATTACCAACCAGGTGATGTTATCCGAGCCGCCGAAAGAGTCTATTATCATCTGAAACCTTACCATTAGGTCTTATACATGTATTATAAGGGGATATTTAAAAAGGTATTAGTTACTTATTGTGTAATCCCTTTTTATAAATCAAATATATATCCCATCGACTACTTTACGAGAATAGTCTTTCATAAAAAATGATGAATTTGATAAATTGATTCTTCGGGTAAAAATGGTACTTTTGAGAAATATGAACATTATTATATTAAACTAAGTTTTTTATTAATAATAGTATAAAAAAATTCTTATAAATTATTATCATATAAATTCCTTATCAATAAATGATTATAAAATCAGTTTGATAAGAGTTTTATTTTTATATGATAAAACAGAAAGTTTATTATATAATTTATTTTAAGGAAATAATGAATTTTTTAAATAATCAATATTTTGATAAAATATTATCATCAAATTAATTGCATTTATAATAAATTATTAGAAAATTTTTATTAAGTCAAATGAAAATTTTATTACAGTTTGAAAACTATTTTTGTCAAAAACCATGAATTTTCAATAAATGTTGATTTTCATTTTAAAATTGAAAATTCACATATTTATAAAATTATTTATATAAAATGAATATTTTTTTGGAATTAGGATTTCAAAATTATCCAATGGTTAATTTTTCATAATTCTCAGAGATAATAAAATTTTTGGGTAAAAAATAAATACCGTTTAAATAAAATATGTGTTTTATGACATCATAATGACCCCAAAATGATTTAATAAATAATATAATGGGTATTATCAGAACAATATATTTTTCCATTAAATTTTTTTGATTTTATATTTATTTTACTTATTTTATAATGCCTTAGTGAATTCTCCAAAAAGTATAATATATTTTATGATTTTAAATTAATTTCCTTGAGGGTGTGACTCACCTCCACATAAGTAAGGCTAATATTTTAATTTCTTCGGCCATTGAAATTATAAGATAATTTTTTCCACTCTTTTTTGGAAAAAACCAAGGGCAAAAACCCTAGGAAGTTTTGTGGTTTTGAATTTTTAATTAAATAGATTCCAAAACCAATGTTTGTGAAAAATAAAAAAATTTCCCTCTCATTTACAATATAAACCCCGCCAATTTTCCACTTCTATTGACTAAAAATCCTTTTATAAAGTCCCTAATCAGTCCTCCCCTCTCTATAGTCCTCCCAAGGTTCCCCAAGATCTCAATTATCTCATCTTCAAGCTTTTGAAGTCACACGCTCAAGTAAGGGTTTCCTTTGTTTATCATTTCTATCCAAGTTTCTTTATGTTGTTATAAAACATTATTTTTCAATTAAAAATGTTGGGCTATGATTTAAAACCTCCCCAATAATTCACTACTTATGTTTTAATGATGATATACCTCTTTTTCTCTCATTAATTCCTTCAGTGTACACCCGTTACTATGCTGAAATTTCATAAGGGATTTCTCTATTCTTATTTCCAATCAAGCATTTCTTCTATATTATACATATAAATTTAATTTCATATGTTGGTATATTATGTTAAATTATCCCCTTACTATATATTTAATTAATAAATGATGATATACCCCTTTCTCTCTCATCAAATCAATTTATGAATTTCCATATGACGTCGTTATGCTGTCGAAATTGCACTGTGATTTTCCAAGCCAAAATCATCGTGTAGTGAATACCATAACCATTTATCTATCAAGGGTATTCAAATTTATGAACATATATTTATTTAATAGGGCTTACATGTATGTATTCCACATTATTTTATCGTGTAATAAATGATGATGTTGAATGATTCCATGTTACATGATCTATGTGGCACACTTAAGCATGAGATTAAAATGTTCATGAAGGGTGCACCCAGATAGAGCTCCAATGCATTGGGTAATGTTTAGTATCCTGGTATGACATGTGTAATTAGGGTTTACTCATACTAATACATGTGTAATGATCCTTGTCTCATTATAATATCATGTTATATTTTGTTGCCACATTTCCATGTTATGATGATCATGCTATATCATGCCTTTATGTTCATGTTTCTCTTATGCTCCATTGATATTACTATTTCATAAAATGTATCATATTATTCATTTCATGCCTTGTTTACTCCCTTACTAGGCTTTATAGTTCACCCCTTTCTTATATATGTCCTTAGGTTATCTCATGCAGTGTGAAGTACGAAGGAATACGATGGTCATGTCAAAGAAGTATGAAATAAAGATGTTGTATTTCATGTTTTAAGTTGTTATGTAATATTCCTAATTTCCCAATAAACTGGACCTATCAATAATCAGAGTTTTATTAAGTGAAAATTTATGTAATAAATCACGTTTAAGTGTGTAATAAAGAGTTTGGTTGTTATAGTTGGTATCAAAGGATAAGTTTAGTTATTTTTAGGATTAGGGTTATAAAACTCTAGTGAAAGCCTTAGGAATAAGAATGAGTATAAGAAAATAATCCCTAAATTTTGGTGAGTATATAGTAAGTGGTTTATAATGAAAATACATCCCTATCTGGATATGAACAGTTAGAGGTGGATCTGGCACAAATGTTTCTATGGGTAAAAACCAAAAACATCGCTTTGAGCTAGACTCGAATGGGAACTGGTGCACAATAGTGGGCCTTGCAGCACTCTTGGTTCTATACTCCCTGGGGATATTCTTTGGTAAATTCATATGATTTTTATGAACCATTATTAAGGGATTAATAAAAAATCCCATAATAGTAGATGTTAGGAAATAGATCATGTAAATCTTAGATTTAAGCCTATAAATTCATAATTTAAAGAAATATATGTAATTTATAAGTTATACGTTTTTTTCATTGGATTCACCTTTACTTATTAATATTTTAAAATACTTAACACTAATTTTCCTTTTATTCTAGCGAATGTTCGGTAATAGGAGGACTCGAGCTAAAAACCGATGCAAAGATCTATGTGATGATTGTCTTAATGAGATGACCAATTCGATGGGAGCAGGGATCAAAAACTTTGTGATGATAATATCTCATTTAACTCATGTTTTGAATAGAAACATGGTTCAGGAGGAATGTTCACCCCCTCTAAAAATGAAAAAGTCATAATCGAGAGCTTCATGAGACAAAAGCCTCCTACTTTCAATGGATCATCTGACCCCTAAATCGGCAATCAATGGATCAACTCCTTTGAGAAGATATTCTCTATCCTTAAATGTTCCAAACAAGAGAAGGTTCTTCTAGATGGTTATCATAAAGAGGGTGAAGTTGATCAATGGTGGACATTGATAAAAAATATGAATCCTGAGGAATAGATCGAGGTGTTGTAATGGAAGTATTTATAGAAAATATTTTTCAATAAATATTTTCCGTGCACCCTACAACTTAAGATGGAAAGGGACTTTCTTGCCCTCAAGCGAAAAGATAGTGAATCCGACAGAGCATATGAGGAAAAAGTCACAAGGCTTTCATGATACACCTCTTGCTTTGTCATTACCCCCAAAAGAAAGGTTGACAACTTCTTTGGTGGGATAAATCCTAGCCTATGGAAATCCTTAGTGATCCTTGACTTTAATAACTATGAGGAAATTGTCTGAGGTTCCCTCAGAGTCTAAATAGAGAAGGGAGAATATCAGGTGTATCATGTGGATAAGAAGTGGAAATTGGGCTTTAATTCTGATAGTTTGATGCATAAATCCATTGGTGCTATGAAATTATAGCACCCCACTTGCCAAAGGTGTAGAAACAAGCACCCCAGAAATTTCTTGAAGGGGATGATGAAATACTTTAGGTGTGGAAGAGAAGAACACCTTTACAGTAACTATTGACAAGAAAAACCCTATACTGTGACATATGAAAGGAACACTCCATTAAATCCTCAACATATTATTAATTTCTATAACTTCAAAGAACCAGGGAACTTTGCAAAATAGTGCCGTAAGCCAAGTGTTTTCTGAGGCAACCAACACCCACCAAGGCAGAAAGGGTGAGCTTTTTCCATCACTACTATTGAAGTGAATCCCGATAATAAAGTGGTGATAAGTATTCTAGTTATTCATTCAATAATAGTGAACATAATTTTTGATTCTGGTTTTATGAATTCTTTTATATTCTAAAAGTTTAGTAAAACAATACAAACACCATAAAAAATCATGGAAGTAGAGATGTCAGTGAGAATAGAAAATTGGGCAATTATTTCTTCCCATGAATATAACTCCTCCATGACACAATTTGTGGATTGAAATTCCTAGAAAAATTATTCATACTAACTATGGTGGAATTTGATGCAATTCTTTCCATGGATTGTCTTTCCCTATATAGACCCAACATAAATTTCTATGAGAGGTAAATCACTCTCCATATGGTTGATCGACCCCCGATTCTATACAAGTTCAAGGAGGAGAATGAATATTCTTTAGCACCATCATCTCAAGCATGGATATTAATTCTCTATGGGCATGTTTATCTTTCTCAGATGATTGAGTCTAAGGAAGGAACTATCCTCAAATACATGCCTATTGTGAGTGAATTCATAGATGTGTTTCCTGAGGAATTACCTCAGCTTCCTTCTATAAGAGATGTTGAATTCTCAATTTATCTCATACCCGGGGCATTGATAATATCCATGAATCCTTATAGAATGAATACTATAGAGCTTGAGGAGATAAGAAAATAACGACATGAGAATATAGATAAAGGGTTTATAAAACCAAGTGCTTCACCTTGGTGTGCACCCGTCCTCTTCATTAAGAAGAGTGATGGGTCAATACTCCTTTGCATTGATTATCATGAGCTCAAGAAAATCACCATAAAGAACAAGTATCCTTTTCCACGAATTGATGACATGTTCGATCAGATACATGGAGAAAAATAATTCTCCAAGGAGTATCTATGGTCGAGATATTACCAAGTAAGGGCGAAGTAAGAGGATATTCCCAAGAATACTTTTCGTACAGGGTGCAGGCACTATGAATTCATAGGAATGCCTTTCAGACTCACTAATGCTCCAAAAATCTTCATGAACTTGCGGAATATTGTTTTTATAGATTAGATCGATGAATTTGTGGAAGTATTTATAGATGATATAATAATATACTACAAGACCAAGGAGGAGCATGAGGAGCATCTAAGCACTGTACTAAAGACCTTGCGAAAGGAGAAACTCTATGAAAAGTACAACAAGTGTGAGTTCTGGTTGAAGGAAGTCTCATTATTGGGTCATATAATCACAAGAAATGGGATATCTATGGATACCTCGAAGAAAAATACAATTTATAGATGTCCGTTCCAACATTTATGATGGATTTCGATAGCTTCCTTGGGTTAGTTAGATATTATCGCCAATTTGTGAGAAATTTCACACGATTTTTAAACCCTATTACAAAGATAATTCGGAAGGGAGTCAAGTTTTCTTAGAATGATTAATGTGAAGAAATATTCATGGATTTAAAAGGGAAGATTATCACTGCACCTGTGCTCACACTACCCAAAAGTGGATAATTTTTCATGGTATTCGGTGATGCTTCAAATAAGAGAATAGGTTTCATGTTGATATAAAATGAAAAAGTCATTGCCTATTCTTTATGGAAATTGAAAGTTCATGAGCAGAACTATCCAACACATGATCTGAATTTGGCGGTAATAATCTTCATTTTAAAAATTTTGTTACATTACCTCTTTGGGGAGAAGTGTGAAATATATATAGATCACAAAATCCTCAAGTATATATTCACATAGAAAGAGTTCAATACACACAAAAAAATATGGTTAGAGCTGATCAAAGACTATGACTTCTCAATCCATTACCACCCTAGGAAAGTGAATAAGGTGGAATATTCTCTAAGTATAAATGACCCAATGATTCTATCATTGATGAGAATTGAAAAGGATCCAATATTATTAGATTTGATAAAGATGGAAATGGGAATAATAAATAAGGGAACATCATCATTCCTTTCACAAATGATTGCTCAATCATATCTTTTGGAATGGTTAAAGGATGCTCAAAAAGTTGATGTGGGAATTCAGAAGAAAGTGGAAATAATCAAAAAAGGAAACTCCTTAGAGTTCAATGTTAATGAAGAAGGAATTGTAAAATTTGGGTCCAGACTATGTGTTCTATAAAATCCAGAGTTGAAGAATGAACTTTTGGATGATGCACATAGTTCAAATTTCTCCATTCACCTAGGAAACATAAAGATGTATCAAGATCTACGAGAGAATTATTGGTGGAATAAAATGATGAAGGAGATCACTGGGTATCCATCAAAGTTCCTGGTATATCAGCAAGTGATGGTTGATATGCATAAGTATAAGGGGATGTTGCAACCATTACTTATACTAACATGGAAATGGGAAAACATCACCATTAAAATTTTCACCAGACTTATGAAGACATCCAAAGGAAACCATGCTTTCTGGGTTGTTGTGGATTGTCTTACAAAGACTGCACACTTCATTGCAATTCAATAGGATTTTTCATTGGATAAACTAGAACAAATATACATCATAGAAGTGGTAAATATTCATGATGTATCACTATCGATTGTATCCTATTGAGATCCCATATTCACCTCTAAGTTTTAGAAGATTCTCCAACACGCTCTGAATATTAAGCTAAACTTTAGTGCGGATTATCATCCTCAAAATTATGTCCAATTTGAGTAGACTATCTAAGAACTAAAGGACATGTTTAGAGTATGCTCAATGGAATTTAAAGAAGGACGGGATCAACATCTTCCTCTGGTTGAGTTCTCTTACAACAACAATTTCCACTCAAGCATCGAAATGGATTCTTATGAAGCCCTTTATTTGAAGAGGTGAAAAATACCAGTATGTTGGGATGAAGTTGGGGAACAAAAATATATAGGTCTATAAATGGTCTAAGAAATGGTGGATAAGGTTAAGACTATCCAGCAGCACATCAAAGCTTCTCAAAGTAAAAAAAAGAGTTATGCTGACAACTGTCGATGATACCAAGAGTTTGATATTTGAGATATGGTTTTCCTATGAATATCTCCATGGAAGATACTGATGAGATTTGGGAAGAAGGTAAAGCTTAGTCCAAGGTACATCATCCCTTTTGAAATCCTTGATGGAAATAGAGC
The DNA here is from genome assembly GCA_963277665.1 of Viscum album. NCBI lineage: Eukaryota > Viridiplantae > Streptophyta > Magnoliopsida > Santalales > Viscaceae > Viscum > Viscum album. Next base: position 253,408,271 of record OY728143.1, on the reverse strand, counting down.
AGTTTCCTATTGACTAGCACTCCCACCAAACCTTTCTTAAGTATATGATGTATTCCATATATCACTTTTGAGGAAGTACATACCTAACCCATCACATGTACTCAATCCCGAGGTGATACCATTAGAGGATGACCTCTCCTATGAAGAAAAGTCGATAAAGATCATAGATCATAGAGAAAAAGTTATACGAAATAAGATGATGCCCCTTGTCAAGGTGTTGTGGAAAAACCAAAAGTTTGAAGAAGCAACATGGGAATCTGAGGAAGTGATGAGGTAGAGTTACCCTCATCTGTTTTAGTATGGGAAAAAGAAATTTCGAGGGTGAAATTTATTAATGGGGAATTTTGTAATGACCTAATTATTTATGATTAAAATTCCCTTTATTTTAATGACTTATTGATATAAAAAACACATACACTAGTTTTTTATTATTGGGTTTAAATGATCATTAAAAATCATTACCATTGATAATATATCCATCGAACAGTGATCGAATGACTGATATAAATATAATGTTTTTAAAAAAATCCTTTTGACAAAGAAAAAGAAGAGGATGACCTCATCCAGTAGACTCAGGCTATACGGAGCTCATTTGTTGGATCTCAGAAAGAAGGTAGCATCATTGGGCTTCTCTCTTGACCAATCCCAAATCGAGATTCAACACTTTAATCTTGAACATAATTGCCTACAAGAGAAGTTAAGGTTAATAGAGATTACCACCCAGGCGATGTAATCCGAGCCTCCCTAAGAGTCTATCACCATCTCAAACCTTACCATTAGGTCTTATACAGGTGTTATAAGGGGTTATTTAACAAGGTTTTAGTTACTTATTATGAAATCCCTTTTTATAAAAAAAATGATGAATGTGATAAATTTATTCTTCTGGTAAAAATGATACTTTTGAGAAATATGTACATTATTATATTAAAATAATGTTTTTATTAATAATATTATAAAAAAATTCTTATAAATGATGATAATATCAATTAACTATCTATAAATGATTAGGAAATCAGTTTGATAGGAGTTATATTTTTATACGATAAAATAAAAAGTGTATTACAGAATTTATTTTAAGGAAATAATGAATTTTTAAAATAAAAAATATTTTAATAAAATATTATCATCAAATTAATTTATTAATAATAAATGAGTATATAATTTTTATGAGGTCAAATGTAATTTTTATTAAGATTTGAAAACTATTTTTGTCAAAACTCATGAATTTTTAATAAATATCAGTTTTCATTTTAAAAGTGAAAATTCACATATTTATTAAATTATTTATATAAAATTAATATTTTTTTTGAATCAATAGTTCAAAATTATCCAATGGTGATTTTTTTATAATTTTCAAAGGCAATCGATTTTTTGGGTAAAAGATAAATATCTTATAAATAAAATATGTGTTTTATGACATCATAATGACCAAAAAATGATGTAATAAACACTATAATGGGTATTATAAAAACAATATATGTTTTGATATTAAAATAATTTTATTTTATATTTATTTGACTTTTTTTAATTCCCTAGTGAATCCTCCAAAATGTATAATATATTTTATGATTTTAAATTAATTTTCTTGAGGGTGTGACTCACCTCCACTTACACAAGGATAATATTTTAATGTCTTAAGAAATTTTCCTTATAAAATAATTTTTTACACTCCTATTTGGAAAGAACCATGGGAAAAAACCTGGGAAGGTTTTTGGTTTTTAATATTTAATTATATAGATTCCAAAACAAATATTTGTGAAATATTAAAGAATTCCCATCTCATTTCCTATATAAACTTTCCCAATATCTCACTTATCTTTACTCAAAATACTTATAGAACGTTATTAATCAGTAATACCCTCTCTATAATTCTCCCAAGTCTCCCTAAGATTTCAATAATCCCCTCTTCAAGCTTTTCAAGTCACAAATCAAGTAAGGGTTTCCTTCCTTTCTCATTTTATACATGTTTCCTTATGTTGTTATACCCTTTTATTTTTTAATTAAAAATGTTGGGGTATGATTTAAAACCTCCCCCATACTTCCCTACTTATGTTTTAATGATTATATACCCCTTTATCTCTCATTAATTCCTTTCATGTACACCCATTACTATGCCGAAATTCTTAAGAGATTTCTCTCTTCTTATTTGCATTCAAGTATTTATTCTATATTATGTAACTAAATTTTATTTAATATGTTGGGATATTTTGTTCCATGACCCCCTTACATTCTATTTCCTAAATAAATTATTACATAACCCTTTCTCTCTCATCAACCCAATTTATGAATTTCTATATGACGTCGTTATGCTACTGAAAGTGCACCATGATTTTCCAAGCCCAAATAATAGTGTATTGAATACCGTACCAATTTTTATATCAAGGGTATTCACCTTTATGCACACAAACTTATTTAATGGTAATTACATGCATGTATTACATATTCTTTTATTGTGGAATAAATGATGACGTTGGATGAATCCGTGTTATATGATCTGTGTGGCACACTTAAGCATGGAACTAAAATGTTCATTAAGGTGCGCCCAGATAGCACACTAATGCATTGGGTAATGTTTAGTATCATGATACTCCATGTGAAATGAGGGTTTAATGATGATAATTCCCATGAAATGTGGGTTTTTCATGCTAATCCATGTGCAATGATCCTTGTCTCAGGCTAATATCATGTTGTATGTTGTTTCCACATTTCGATGTTACGATAATCATGCTATATCATGCCTTTATGTTCATGTTTCTCTTATGCTCCATTGATATTCCTATTGCCTAACATGTATTTTATTCTTCATTTCATGCCTTTTTTACTTCCTTACTGGGATTTATAGATCACCCCTTTCTTATGTATGTCCTCAGGTTATCCCATGCAGTGTTAAGTACGAAGTAATGAGTTGGTCATGTCAAAGAATATTGAAATAAAGATGTTGTATTTCATGTTTTAAGTTATTATGTAATGTTACTAATTTCCAAAGACACTAGACCTCTTGATTCTTGTAGTTTTATTAAGTAAAATTTAATGTAATAAGTCATGTTTAAGTTTGCAATATAGAGCAAGGTTGTTATAACCTACATGACTTTTCTACGCTTTATAATGAGTTTTCATTGAAATCATTTGTATTAAAAAGTTAATATGAATGATTTTTAATATAATGATAATCCATTTTATGGGTAAAAAGTCACGTTTTTATGAAATTGTTACTCACGGATTTTCATGTTTTTCACTTCAAAATTTTCTTATTTTTATATCCCTTACTAAGATTTTTGTTCTTATCCCATGTTTGTAAATTTTTTTCCTTTATATTTAAGTATGGGTAAGGGAAAGGAAGAGGTTAAGTGGAAATTTGTAGAGATTTTTCATGAAAATAAATCATGTTTTTTTAAAAGTTTTATATGTTGGAAAAAATGGATACTAATCAGAAGTGTCCACTTTGTATTCTATAGTTTTTTTGTGTATGATTTATAAATCAATTATCTAAAATCATAAACAAAAATGATCCTAAAATGTAAGATAATGAGTTCTTGATTTAAAACTCAAAAATATGTAATGTTTAAGGACTGATCCTTATATAAGTACTCTCCAAAGACACTAAAAAGTTTTGGTTATAGGGTGTGTATTACTATGATATATATTTTATATTAATCTAAAATGATTTAATATTTATTTATGTAATTATTTGGTCACTTCAGTTGGTTTTACTGCTGGTTTTAGTTATTTTTGAATATTAGGATTGGAAAAGTTTCGTAAAAACCATTGGGATAAGTTTAAGTATAGGATAACAACCTAAAGTGTTGGTAAAGTAGATATTATTTGGTTTCTATCAAATAAAATCCCTATTTGGATACAAAAATATAGATGTAGGCTCTAGTAAAGATGCACCCAAGGGCAATAAACCTGAAAAGAAAGGTTTAATATTAAATTGATATTTACCTGGTTGATGAAAAAGAGGCCCAACTACACACCTAGATTGAAACTCATGAAGGATGTGATTTGGTCAATTCAAATTGTCTTCATGAACTATTATGATGAATGAGAGGATATAACCTATGTGAACCTATGATAGGACAAGGTGATATAGTAGAACCTAAAGTGTCATGGGTTTATGAGAAGGTGTGATAATTTATGAAATATTTGGAATAAATTTTATAATTATATGATTTCTTACTCTGATTATTGATTTTTTATGTGGAAACTATGATTTTTGATTTCAATAAATGGATGAAACCAAAAGGACCCTTGTTAATAATCAGTGAGAAGTATAATGTGGTGGTTTTACTATTGAGAAACCGATCAGGATAGAAGTTTGAGTGAAAATTCATGTCATTATGCCTAACCAGCTATGTCAATTTATAATTAAAAACCTCAACTGGTGTGAGTTTCCTGACACAGATAAGAAGAGAAAAATATAGTTTCATGGGAGTTCAATTATTCCAGACCATAGAGGAAAGAAGATTTAATTTTCTATGTTCCCATAATGTGGGAAGAAGGACCTAGTAAAATTTCCCAAAGAAATGGAAATATATTTTATATATGAAAAATACGGGTATAGAGAAACTAATTTCCAAGGAAAAATGAAGATTTTGATGGAAGGAAATAAAGTTCATCCAAAGGTATTGCTAATAGTACAATTTATTAAATGTGGGGAACTCGATCATTACATAAGTAAAATCCCAAGTCTAAGGTTTAAATCCAAGACCATGGAAAGAAGGAAGAGATTATTATATATTAATATCTTTTATGTATCTTAATAATAAAGTCACACTTATCCTCCACTCAATAGTTGGTTATGTCATGTTGATGTTTTTAAGAATGTGTTCAATGAAAAAATTATTATTCTTCCTTTAGTAGAATTTGATTTGATTTTAAGAATTGATTATCTCTCTTTATATATATATCACATATCAATTTATAAGAAAGGGATGCCACTTTTGATATTATGAATCATCCCATGATCATCTATTGGTGAAAGTATTAACATAAACTTTAAATGAAAATTGATTATATTATATGGGTTTAAACACTTGTTCTCAAGGGGAACTCATCTCAAATGATTGGGGAGAAAATTAACATTGATGATATGAAGGAATAATAATTACGGTGAAAGATTATATATATACACCAATCATAAAATCATAAAATATATATTCACACAAAAAACATTGAATATAACCTAAAGTTGGATGTTTTATGTGAATAAATATTATTACTGATTAATATATTACCACCATAGGATAGTGTAAATGGTGGATGATGCTCTAAGTTAGAAGAACCATGCTAGTTTTTTTTTGTGATGAAGATTAATTGAGATCCAAAACTTATAGATTTACAAAGTATTTAACTTTAATTCACATGTAAAGGAGAAAGTTCCTATATTTATCAAGTTAATTATCATCCATCAATTTATGTAAATATTTATGAGGTACAAAAGGAGGAAATAAAGCTATTAAAGAAGGTAAGTATTGTTTTAGAGCTCAACCATGACCATAGTTAAATGATTAAATTCAAAAACCAAATATGTTTTCTATAAATACAAGATTTTATGATGGTGCTTTTGGATGAAACTCATAGTTCATTATTCTCTATTAATCCTAGAGGTTAAAGTTTTATACATATATTAAAGATTATTTATGGTGGGGAAACATGAAAAGGTATATTGCAGGGGTATAGAAATAAATACCTAGTATGTCAAAATGTTAAGTCTAAAAGATATTAGTCTAATGGGTTGTTACAACTATTACCCATACCACAATGGAAATGGGAAAACATAACCCTAGATTTAATAATTGAGCTCCCTAACATTTAATGGAAAAAATTATATTTGGGATATAATCGATCACCCTATTATGTTAGTGTACTCCATTGATATCAGAGAATATTTTTCTCTTGATTATGTTTCCAAGATATATATTGAGGAAGTGGTAAGGTTTTATGAATTACCGTATTCTATTGTATCTTCTCAGGATTTGAAGTTTACCTCAATATTTTGGAGAAATATTCAACCAGATTTGAATACAGAGTTGAAATTTAGCACTATATATGATCCTCATATAGATTTTCAACCAGATAAGACTATTAAAATTCTATAAGATATGTGGATATATTTTTCTATATATTTAAAATGCGGTTGGTATCAATACCTTCCATTAGTTAATTTTTCTTACAAAAATAGATTTCACTCAAGCATTCATATGGATCCTTACGAATATATATATAGAAAGAAGTTAAAAACTACAACATGTTGGGATAATATAGATAAAAAAAGATATTTGGACCCAAGATATATTAGTAATTAGTAGATAAGGTTATAATAATTCATCATCAAATATGGTCACATTAGAGTCAATAGAAAAAGTTATGTTAATAATCATTGGTGAGATCTAGAGTTTGAACTATGTGACACGGTATTCTAGTGAATATCTACTTACAATAAGGTTAGGAGTTTTGGAAAGAAGGGAATTCTAAGCTTTAGTTTTATCAGTCACTTTGAGATTCTTGATCATATCCAGATGATAAATTATCTCTTAGTACTTTCACTAAACCTCTATCAAGTTTATGATGTTTTCCATGTATTTATTTTGAGGAATTACATACCTAATCTTTCACATGAAATAAATTAGAAGTTTTACCACCAGAATATGGCATTTCTTATGAGAAAAAATTGGTGAAAATCTTAGATCATAGTTATGAAATTATACAGAATAAGATAACTTTCCTATTTAAAGTTCTCTGGAGGAATCATTAATTTGAGTAAGCTATGTGGGGACCTGTGGATGTGATGAGGTAGAAATATCCTTTGTTTTTTTATATCAAAGTGACTAAATTTCATGTGTGAAATTTGTATAAGTGGGTATAATGTAACATGATAATATTCTATGATACATTTTTCTTTAAATAATTTTTATGTGTTTGTTAGATTTCTTTACACACAATATTGAGCTTAAATAAAAAATGTTATACTATTGAAATATTATTATTAAATGTGTCTATTATCACCAATCCATTTGATTGGAATGTATGAATAAGACCAACTAATTTATGAAAGTATGTATAAAAGTTTTACTTAAATAAAAATTAAAGATCAATTCATAGGGAATATGTACTCAATTTTAATTATTAAAAAAATATCATGTTATGTTAAAATATCAATTTTTCAAAGTATTGTATTTTTCAATATATTATGTATATTGATTTCTAATTTTATTACTTGATACCCTACTATAGTAGGTAATCACTATATCTAAGACTATCGCACTCTAAAGAGGCCTTGTTCATGAGTATATTAAAAAGTTTGATTTATGAATGTCATAAATTAATTTTAACAAAATAATCTTTATTTTTTAATTCATCAGAAGGAGATTATCTTGAGATTAAATTTTGGTTTTTCATAAAAAATATTGATTTTTAGGTGAATAGTGTAAATACCATTTTTGTTAAAACCATGAATCTTATGACATACATAAGATGTAAGAATAAAATATAACACAAAAAACCATTTAAGTAATTACATATATATTTAAGGGACAATTTAAAATATTTTTTGAAATTATAAATCCCATATCCAACATTTTTATAACTAATTAAAATATTACTTTAATAAAAATTATTTTTGTTCTTTTCTTTGAATCAAGTATTTTCAAGTTAAGATTCAATTTTGGATTTCCTTGAAAGCCTCATAATCTTTTTTATAATAAATCAATTCATGTCATTATAATTATCATCCAATATAATTTTATATTATATATAAATTTAAACCTTAAAATGTTATTTTTATAGAAACTATTATTATGTGATTAAGTGTGTAAATTTTAAAATTTAAATTTTACAACTATAAAAAATTTATTTGATAAAATTATTTTTAAATTTTAAATAAAAAGGATAAATTTTGGGAAAAGTGGTAATCCTAATTTTTTTTCATTAAAATCGATTACTAAGGTTAAAAATTAATTAGTAAGGTAAAAGATAAATAAGGTTAATGTCAAAAATTCAAAATAAAAAGACCTAAAACACTTTTATTTGTGTAAAAAATTATTTTTAGGTTATTTTATATCCACAATCACTATCCATTAATCTTTAATCCATTTTTTGTGTTCATTGTCCCTTGAATAGTAACTTCAGATTAATGAAAATGTAATGGTTACTCACAAAACTACCCTTCCCTTAACTTATAAAAGGGTAAAAGTTACACCACTCAAATAATAACCTATCATTATATTTTATTCTTTAAAATATATTTAATTTATCATAATATAATAATATTCCTTTTTCAAAAGCTTCTGGACACCATTAGTTAGTATAATGCCTTCATTCCTAAGGAGAATTCTAAGTAATATTCAAGTTCCATACGTGGGTGTTATCAACTAATTTTATTTAATTATTAATTTTATTAAAACTAATTTATTATATAAATAGTAATATAATTATAATAATATCATTTATATATTTTAATGTTACTATATTAGTGTTATTATAATTTATATTCATCTAACCAATCCATTAAGAAAAATAATCGTCGTTCGTGCATATGTGTGGACTGCCACCACCATGGGAAACAAAATTAATTTTTCATCCCCACCCATAATTAATGGTTAACATAATTGTTTAATGGGAAAATAATATGTTTATGATATAATTAAGGTTATTTGATAAAAAATATTATAACCTATTATTGATATGATCAATAAATGATCATTATTAGTTCAATTATTTAAAATAATCATGCTAAGGGGAATACCTTTTATTCAAATTATGTAATATTTTTATACCCATTACTTATTCAAATAATTATTTTATAATTATGATATATCACACTAATAAACACTAAATAAGATCATTATTATTCTATTATAATGATATTACAATGAAACCACCTCATAATCCTTCATTAAATCGAAGTGTGTTCATGTTTGGGTCTATTTAACCACAAACTGAAGCAATACTATGAATTTATATCATGAATGACTATGAGAACAATATTATTGGTATAAGATAATACAAATATCTAAATAATGTTTTTTTTGATTTTGGAGATGTTATATTAATATTTAATTCCTGAATTAAGAAAACACCCTTCGATCAACAAGAATCTCTAAATCATGATTGTTATCAATTTAATTTTTGAGGATAAAGAATAAAATACCCATAAATGGAATTTGAAACATCATAAATAATTATAAAAAATAACTAATGGTAAATTTTATGAGATATTAATGGTGAAATTTGGAAGAATAATGAATAAAAACACCACTATTATGAAGCTAGTACAAATGATTAAAACTATAAACACTTGATTTGGAAAATATATAGAATTCATATAAATAATCACTATTTATGAAGAATATAAATTAAAATTAATATGATAAATTTTGTATCATATAGTTTTTAATGGATATAAGAGGGGGAGAGTGATTTTTTTGTTTAAAAACATTAACTATTTAAAAACCCAAGCCTCTTTTTGAAACTTTTTCAGACTCAGATATTGTATGATGATCAAAGTATATGTATCCAAAACATAGAACATCCAAAAATTTAATGTTTATTAAAATAAACTTTTCATATCAATGCATATCCAAAATATAATAAATTTTAGAATCATGTAAAAATAAAGCTTAAAAAAACTATTAGAATGACCTATTAAAAGATTTATAATTTTTTTACTCGATATAATTAAGTGTTATGGAAGTCATAGACTCTCACTTTGAGTATCCTTGGTTTTAAAACATAGATAAAGGTTAATATTTCTACAACAAGAAATCCATCAATCATAATGACCAGAATTAGCTCCATCTTCATATCCTTGAAAGTCATTGATCAGATTGATCAGAATTAGTAACATTCCTATCCCTAGAATCCATTGATATTAAACCCAGAGCAGACACAAAGAACACAAATGTAAAAATGGTCTAAGGAATTTACATTACTCATTTATATTAATTAGAATGTAAACTCTCTCAAAAAATTTACTAATCGTGGGTAACAAGTTGTTACAACATAGAATATTTTAAATGGGTTAAGTCTCAAAATCATCTGATCAGAGATCCTCAAATACACTTATCTTTATTGGAATACCTCCAATGGTAATATTATATTATTCTAATATTTTTTAGAACAACCTCAAATGATATATCTCTTTATAGCTCAAAATCTAAATCTCCATTTGATGTCATATTGATAGCAGATTTACAATGCTATTAATGTCTTCCATCTAATAGAAATGATTTTGATTATCTGATTATAAACATTATTATTATAATGGAATATTTTTTTTATAGTTTGATAGACTAAAATCATTCACACTAATAAACTAATGAAGTTCATTATGATATATTGGATTTTTTCCTTCCATTAGAATAAAGTTTTTCAGTAAGTTGGATAAGACTTTAGTTAGTCTGATGGACCCGAATTTAGTCAGTGAGATGGACTAGACTTTAGTCAGTTCAATGGACTAGACTTTATTCAGTATGATAGAATATAGTTTACTTTAAATATTTTATATTCATTAATTTTGAAATATTTTTATGTCTGGACGAATAAATTGTTTTCTAAACAAACATTATAAATACTTAGGAAATATAAAGTTAGTAAAAAATAGTTTGTTTAAGTGTGTGTTGTGATTTTTAAAAATAAGGATAGAAAGTATTAAAATTATAAATTTAAACTAAAAAATATCCCAATTATTGAAAGGAAAACAAAACAACACTTAAATATAAAAGCTAATAACTTTGAAACACTTATAGAACCATTATTATTTTAAGAAAACTTATACCCTATCTTTATTATATCTGATATCTTTGTAACTCCATTTTTGTTAAATAATATTTGTCTAAAAATATTTATAGTACTTATAAGATAATAAATTCTTGTTAAAATCTCCCCTATAATATTCTTCAATATATTTTTCCCCTAAAAAATACTTCTTTAATAAATTCCACCCATTTGTGATTTTCAAAAAACTTTGGGAGGTAGAAAGTACCTGAAATGTTAGAAAAATAATACTAAAAATCGATTTATTTTAAATAAATTGTTATCCATGAATATAGAAAGAAAATTTAACCAAATATTATTGGAAAAACATTCACATAGAATATTTGAAGAATAATTCATTCAAGTGTTTGGTTTTTACATTAAGAGTTCAAAAAAAATTGAACCTTTTCAATTTCTTGATAATCACTTTCATCTTCTAGAAGTATTCATTATTATTTTCTATCTCTAATTAAATTGACTCAAACTTAGTGATCTTCTCTTATAAAACATTAAATCTTAAAAATTCCTATTTTAAACTGATAACCACGTATTCTATAAAAAAATATTTGATATTTTATGCCCTTAAATTCTATGCTTATTCTTCAAGAAAGAAATTATTATTTTTCATATATGATATTCTTGGAATTAAGAGTTAGAAAACCCATTTGACTGATCAAATAGATTGAACTTCTTAGATACCTCAAAAGATAACTTTCCAAAGGAATGAACCATGTTTAAGGAATATTTCTCAACTTCTTTAATTTGATAATCACGGAACTTTAAATTCATTTATTTCTCATTATACCATCTTTTTATTTGGTTTACCCTTCTCCTTTCCTATTTGGATTCAATATTGGAAGACTTGAAATTGGATTAATTATAAACAATTGTTTCTTTTAATTGATTCAAAGCATCATATTTTTATAAAACATTTTTCCTCATTTGAATATTCTTTCACCAAGAGTCAATACATGTAAAAAACTAAATTTCATCCCTAATATTCTTCAAAAACTCATTGAAATATGTCAATATATCGTTAAATATTTGATCTGATTGAGTAGTCATAGAGTCAGTTGAGTCTAATGAGAAATTTGAATCGTGTATTCTATAACTACCAAAATCAAAATTTTATTTCTCTTTTTATTTTACATTACCGTCATATGATATTTCTATTACATCAAAATTATTATTGAGTAAAACTATGTTCAATACCTTTTTATGTGATTGTAGATTCTTTATTTCATTCTCAGAACTTTTATATTTTTCATAAACTTTTAAATCTACATCTTTCTTGGTTATATAATTGAAAGATGAGGTCTCAAAATAAAGTTATTATTAGTATTATTATTCTTATTCTTATAAATTTTTTCTTAATTTTCCTTCTAACATAACTTCAATTATAAAAGATGATTTTCCCGATTTTTCTCACACTCTTTAAGTTTAACTTCAACCTGTTCCAAAACATATTTTCCCAACTCAAAAACTTTCCCTTTAACTTTATAAATATTTGAAGGAACATTGAATGTAAATTTTTTTTATGGTTATAATACATTAGATTAAGAAAAAACTATTGGAGGACTTATTGGATGAATAAATGATAATGGGAAACTCGAGAGATATCTTTACTCTCTAGTTGTACTAAAATCACCCGGAGCTCTTTCAACGCCTTTAGTCAAACTTTCAATAACTTTTGATTCATAAAACATTTTATTATTTTTATTTGTTTTATCTTATGAATTAAATAATTCATTAGTTTCTTATTTTAAAGATAGGACTTCGCCATATCTAGACCAAAATCGGGATGTCTAAATTTCTTGTAGCCTTACATTTCATTAATTATTTTTAAGCTTCATTAGACATTTTTTTAACCTACTTTTCATCCTTAGTAGTGAAACAACATATTTCCTTTTATCTTGAGTTTTTTCATTAATTTAACTACCTTAGCATATGATGATTGTTTTTAGGATTTATCTACATACATTTTTATCTCCGTCATGAAGAAAAACTTCATTATAGAGATGGTTTCTTCACTTATCAAAGTGAATTTTTCTCTCGTAACAACTACCTAATTATTGATCATCATTAATATCTAAAAATTTAACAACATATTGTTGATAAAATTGGGAAACAATAGAATTATCAGTTTCATTGAACTCATCTTCACTACCTTAATTAATAAGGAAAAAATTTCAAAAGATTGTACTACCTCATATTCATTAAGAAATCCAAAACAAAAATATTTAACATATTCAGAGTGTATCTGTCACCTTACCCTAGAGTAGGGTATCCTTTCATTTACAATGATAATAATCTTACATTTGATATCAGATGATATACTATCATTACCTTCTCAAAAGTATTAAATAGATATGTATATACCTTAAAATTATAAAAAATTATATGTTTTTTCTAGAAGATCATGGGCTACTAAATAAGTTTCCACTTCCAAGGGAACTTCAACCAATTCTGATTTTTATTGAATATTGAGCTTTTAACACTCATCAAAAAGATTAAATGTGATTACCTAAAGATAATTTTCCATACAAAAATAAAATGATGAATAAAAATCCTCCACTATTGAAGGATAAGGAAGATTAAAATATTTATTTTCTATAAATTTTTTCCACATCCATGGGATCTGGTAGTTTATTTCAGTAGAGAGTCAGTTTTATCATACCCCTATTTTTCAATTAATATACCATTCAAAACATCTCTACTCTTAATATATTTACCCGGATACATTTTAGAAAAATTGATTAGGCTTCCCATCAGATAAAGAAAATATAGTTGGATGAATGCAAAAAGATCAGACAGATGGGGAATTTAAGAGTTGAGGTTCAAAAACAATCTAAGAGTTCAATGTAGGATGTGGTAACCCACTCTCATATTTATAGGATTTAGGGAGACATTTTATCTTTTATATATCTGATGTCTTATATTAAATCCCAAAATTGATATTATGTTCAAAATTTATCCTAAATTTTTTTAATTATATATATTTCACTTTTAATGGTTAATTTTTTTAAAAAATATCTCTGGAAAAATAATTGTCTAGAATAAAAAACATCAATATTTTTAAATTTTTTAATATTTGTAAAAATAAATATAATATAAACAAAATAGAATGATAATAGTGAAGTATAGTGAAAACTAAAGATTAGAAATTACCTATTAGAGTGAAATTATAACTTTCAATAGAAAAGTTTGCATTGTAATTATTTTTCTTAGTTTTATAAAAAAAATTGTTCGATAAAAAATGATTTTAGAAAAATATATTTTTATAAAAATGAAATATTTTATATAAACTAACATCTTTTATAATAACTAAATATTTTAAAAAAATTAATGTTTTTAGTAAAAATAAATTTTTTAGAAATTTTTTTTAGGAGAAATAAGATTTAAAAAAATCTAAAGTTTTTAGAAAAATGATAGGTTTCTAAAAAAATAATGTTTATAGAGAAAATAAAGATTTTATGAAAAATAATGTTTTTTGAAAAACTAATAATTTTAGAAAAACTAATGTTTTTAGAGAAAATAAATATTTTAGTTTTTTTAGAAAAACTAAAGATTTTAGAAAAACAAAACCTTTTAGAATAAACAAGAAATATATACTCCCCATTTGAAAATTAGTTTATTACGATGAGAAGATTTTAAACAAGAAATATGAATGATCACTTAGTATTGACCATTCCTAGCTTCTATTTAATATATTCAAATCTATCAAAATTAAGTGTTTAGTAAATATATCTTTAAGTTGTTATTTCATTCTGATGAATCATAAAATAATATCTTTTTTATGTGTGTGATACTGAAGGAAATGGTTTCTTATATCTTTGCAATATTATTTTAAGTAATGTTATAGATTTTTACTTAAAGAAATGGTACTTATGTTATCACAAAAAAATGAGTTTTACTAAATATAAAGACATAGTTTGTGAGTGTGTGTTGCATTCACAACATTTGAGAACAAAATATTCCGACTACCACATATTTGAATTCAATAGTGAAAAGTGATATAAAATGTTGTTTCTTATAAGACCAAGAAACAAAAGCTTCTCTAATGAAGTGAAAAGTTTCATATGTATTTTTTCTATCCATTTTACATCCACTAAAGTTAGGATCTGAAAAATTTTATTTTCAAAATCATTTATAGAATAATACAATAACCCTAGATCAATAGTTCCCTTAAGATAGAAAAAAATTAATTTTACTGGCTTAATATGGGACTTTTTTTTATTATCTTAAAATCTTTCACACAAGCATACAAACAATATTAAATATAAATGAATAGATATTTTGCATAGTAAAATACCAATAATTCCTCTAAAAATATCTTGATCAAATGGTTTCCAAAATTCATCAATATCTAAATTATTATAGGTTCATATAGGAGTGATAATACATTTAGTTTTGTCATATCCAAATTTCTTAATAAGATATTTTATATACTTATATTGAGATATAATAGTTCCTTCTGGTTTTTGTGAAATTTGAAAACCAAGAAAATAAGTAAGTTCACCAATCATGATCATTTCAAACTCATATTTACTAATATTTTCAAAGGAATCTATAAGTTATTTTTGAGTTGAACAAAATTAAATTTAATCAACATAAATTTGAACAATGATAATGTTTTTATAAAACTTTTTTATAAAATGTGTTGGATCCATTGCTCCCTTAAAAAAATTTTGCTACAAAAATATTGTTAATCTATCGTACCAAGATTTAGGAGCTTGTTTAAGTCCATAAAGTTACTTAGTAAGTCTAAATACGCTGTATGGAGATTTTATATTTTCAAAACCTGGTGTTCTTTTACCTAAAATTCATCCTGTACATATCCATTAATAAAATCACACTTCACATCCATTTGAATTAGTTTTAAATTTATAAATACTATATTTGATGTAAGAATATGATAGATTAAATTATATCTATTGGATCATAAATTTTATCATAGTCTACGAACTCTTGTGGATTATAACCCCTTAAAATAATTATAGCATTGTTTGTTATTATAATTTCATTTTCATAACACTTATTCTAGAAAACCCATTTACACCAATTATTAAGGTATCATTAGTTCGTTCAACCAAAGTAGAAAACTTGATTCCTTTCTAATTAATTGAATTCATATTGTAAATACTTTTCAAATATTTATCACCTAATGCTCAATCCAAGGTTTTAGGTTCTAATTGTGATAAAAATTCACAATGTTCAACGCCATTTATCAAAAAACTTATAGTTATAACTAGTTATACACATCACCAACAATATTATTATAAATATGATACCTAAGGTTCAACTTATTCCTTGAGTTTATAAAACACAATTCCTCAATAATAGGATGAAATTATTTTTTAGGTATAAATTCAAAAATATATGCTAAAATTCTATCATAATAATAAAATTACAACATTTTTTGAAAATTAGTTTTTTTAAATAACATCCAAGGATATCAATTGATGTTGTTTGAAAACAAAAGGGCCATTTTCATCAAATATAATATACATTGTTACCTTGATAGTAATTATTTTTATTAAATAATCTATAGGTCATACTAGTTGTAGAATATCTTAGAAATATTCCTTCATTATATTTTGGATAAAATTTAAGTAAATTATATTTAGTGTTCAGAACTAAAAATTTTCATCCAAAAAGAGTTTTGGTTGTATTATATTCCATAACTCATAAAGAGTTTGATTAATAAAAGGTTTTATTAAAAATTTATTTATAATATTCCATTAAGTACTAACTACTTTATCCCAAAAATGTTTAGTAACCAAGGATTCAATTAGCATGGTTCTTTTAATTTACTAAATAATTATGTTTATTTTTTCAATTAGTTTATTTTTTTTGGAGTTCATGGTGTTAAAAATTTATTTATGTTACCATTTTTACTACAAAATGTTTCAAAATATTTATTTAAGAATTATACACAATGATCAATCTGAATAATTATCAAGGATATATTTTTCTCACTTTTTACCCTGGCTACAAAAGTTTTAAAATAGAAAAAGTATTTTGTCTTGTTTTCTAGAAAATATACCCATGTATATCTAGTATAATCATCAACTAAAACATATACATAATATTTTCTATCGATACGTATTATCTGTGTAGGACTAAGCAAATACATGCATACTAACCATAATAGACCAACATTTGAGACTTAACTAATAGATTTAGAAATTGACATATGTTTATTTCTAAATTTATAAGGATAAAAAACTTTAGAATAATCAAACAAAATCTCTGTTAGATCTTTAAATTGTCCTTTCTTAAATAGTTTAGCTAATGATTTATCATTACAGTGTCTTAATATTCTATTCTATAACCAACATTGGTCCTCTATTTCACTAAGGAAAGGTAAATCTTGTATACTAAAGTCTTTTAAGTTAAGTGTGTAAACATTCTCATACCGATTGGAAGAAAAAATAAATTCATAATTTGAACTATGAATAATAATCTTATAATTACTGAAGTTCACAAGATATCCCAATCATATAATTGACTTATGATAATTAGGTGTTCTTAAGACCTACAAAAAATAAAACATTTGAAATTAAATATTTACAAAGAATAATAATGTTACCTATAACTATAATTTATCCTTGAGAATTGTCACCAAAGGTATCTTTTCCACCTTTAATTTTGAAAATATTATTGAATAAATCTTTTCTCCCAATTATATGACAATAATGAACCCTATCCATGTACCATATATTTTTTTGTACACTTATTGTTTTCTTAAAAGACAAAATATTAGTATTTTGGAACCCAAACCTTCTTGGGTTCAATATTGTTAGAAAATAATATTTTAAAAAACCACATATATCTAAATTTTCAATATTAACTAGTTGTTAATTATTTTTAAAAATTATATTTCTAAAAACTTAAATATTGTAATTTATTTATGGAAAATTTATTCTTCTAATGTTATTCACTTTGTAAATTTTCATAAAATAAGGAACTGTTTAGAAAAAAAAGTTTTTTTTTGAAAAATATGTTTTTTATGAGTAAAACCCATTAATGATACATACTTATGAGGTTTTATTTTTTGATACATATTATCAAAATTTTCATTTCCATTAGTGAATTTGATAGTATCTTTTTAAGACTTGACATTTCAGAATTTAGTTTCACAACTAAATTTTTATTCTTAATAAAAATTTCACTTGAATTAAGTTTTTATAATTTTTTTTAAAAATTACCTTTCTAAAGATTATATTTTTCTAATTATTTTAAAATATTAGTTTTATACATATTATATTTTGATATTTCTTTTGAAATATTATAAATCTTAGTAGTAATTTTAGATACTCTTGAATTCTATTTAGCATTTTTTTCTTTAGTAGCATCATGTTTTTATAATGTTTACAATTTTTGTTTTCTAAAAGTTTTGAAAATTTTTATACATATTCAAGATTTGGTAAAATATTGTTTTGTTTTGATGAAGAACATTCATCCTACTAAGATGTAGAATTATTTCCTTTTTCATGTTTATGATAAATTGTATTTAAAGTAAGATTAGTTAATGTTTCAGAGGTTACCTTAGATATGAATTAATTACAGTTCTTCAAAATATAAACAAAGATTTCGATAGTTTTTGGATATTCACTTTCATCATATGATTAATTTTCTAATGAACTGTCACCACCACTATAATTCAAGGTGTTTGAAACTTTCTGAATCTTCTTATTCTTATATCTGTAATATTTTTTTATAATTCCTTTATAAATTTATATCCTTCTATTATTTCTTATTAAGATTGAGACAATCTAGTATTATATGAAAAAACATCTTTCACTCATAACAAATAACTTTAGAAGAATATTTTTATCACTCATATCCTTATGATTGTTCTTATACTTATAACAAAAATCATTTTCTCCAGAAATATAATTCAACCATTGATATAATTAAAAAAGTTCATTCAAACTTTCTTCAGATGAACTACTTTATATCTCAACTCCAAATTTCTTTTTCTTCAAAGGTTTAGAAACATTCTCAGTTGGTTTAGCTTTCTTCGAAACATCCAATGTTGAAGAAAAATAAACTCCACCATTCTTATTTTCATTTTCTCAACATCTCTCTTTAGTACACCCTTATATCGCATGAGATTACTTATAAGATCATCCAAATTAAAAATTCTAATTCTCTTAGTATCAACTAGAGTTTCCATTATATACTCTTATTATCCTGGAATAATTTTAGTAATATTTTAAACTAATATATCATTTGTAAGATATTTATCCCCAAGAGATTGAAAATAATTCACAATCATTATAAATCTTTGATGCATATTTTTAGTAGATTCATTGGGTAGAAAATCAAAATCTTGATAATTTTTATGAAGCATAGATCTTCAAGTTTCAATTACATTAGAATTTACAAAATGATTTATTTACAACTTCTTCCATACATTGTTTATAGCTACACATCAAGATATTTTAATATATATATTTTTCAAAAAATATAGCAAAGTATTCATTACCTAATAATTCAATTGATATTATAATTTCTCTTGATTGGTAAAAGTTGAAACTCCATTTTGATGAATTTTATATTTTCCAGTCAACATGATAAAGTTATAAACACTATTAATAATAAAAAAATATTCTTCATTCTATCTCTGCGATATTTATAGTCATCACCATAAAAATTTGATTGTCTTCTAGGATTTAAAATTTCAAGAATACCAACATTTAGACCTTCTATATTATAAAGATAATAATCTTTCTACACAATACATGTAAGTGTAATAACAATTCAATAAAAAATATACAATTGAAATATTTCTTGATATAAAAAAGTAATTTTTTTTCAATTTTAACCAGTAAAACCTGCTCTGATACCAATTTTTGGATCACAGATTTTATAATGTCTACAAGAGGGGGGGGGGGGGGGGTGAATTATTGTTTAAAAAATCTTGCTAATTAAAAACCCAAAACAATTTGTTAAAATTTATTTGTCTCAGATATAATCTAATGATTAGATTATATATATCAGGCACAAAGAACACAAAAAAAATCAAAGTTTAATAAATTTTATTAAAATAAAATTTCTATTTAAATGATCAATAAAAATTTAATAACATTCATAAATAAGTAAAATTAATTCTTAGAAAATGTAATAATAAATTACTAAATACTTTAGACAAAATTATTACATTTTAACCTTAAGGGTTATGGAAGTTATAAACTCTGAATTTGATTATCCATTATTTTTATCCTAATCATAAGGTCTATATTTCTATGGTAAGAAATCCCTCAATCATAAAAAATCAGAATCAACTCTTTCTTCCTATCCCAAGAAGCCCTTGATCAGCATGACCAGAATCCACATTCTTTCAATCCCCAAAATCCATCAATCATAAACCCAAATCGGACATAGTGAATAAAAATGTAAAAAATATTATAAGTAATTTACAATCCTCCCTTGAATTCCTTAGAACAGAAACTTGGTGAAAAATTTACAATGAATGAGTGAAAAGATGTTACAACAACAGAAATATTAGAGAGATTAAGTCTTAAAATCATTAGATCCCCTATTATGGAATAAACATCTATTTATAGGCACACATCCAATGTTCATATTATATGATTATAAAAGTTAGTCATAATGGAATTAGATGAGCTTTATCTTGATAGCACATAAAGAACATCTCTATCTGATGTCGTTATGATAGAACAATTACAATACTGTTAAAATATTTCATCTGGTAGAAATGATTTTGACTATTTAATTATAAAATTTGATAATTAGATGGAATAAAACTTTTTTTAGTATGATTGATTAAACTCAATAACAATGATATACTAATAAATTTATTTCTAATGGACTATATTTTTTCATTTTGATGAATTATATTTTTTTCAGCTTGATGGATCAGACTTTAGTCAGTCAAATGGATGCGACTTTAGTTAGTCTGATGGAATAGAATTTAGTCAGTCCGATGGACTATACTTTAGTGTGTAAAGTTTGTATTAATTATTTTATAAATATTTCCACATATTTTAGAAAAATTGGTTTTCTAAAAAGACAATCTAAAGGCTTGGTAAATATAAATTTAGTAAAAAATAGTTTTTTAAGAGTGTGTTGTGATTTTGAAAACAAAGGATATAAATTTTAGAATGTATAAATTTTGGCTCAATAATAAGGTACTAAATTAATTGATTAGGATATATATGTATGTTATATATTTTGTCATATTACGTTCATGGAAGTCAACATAAGAGGTAAGGGTTTTCAATCTCAAATTCCTCCATTTGGTACATGTTTGTTATCATGAACCTAATTTATATTATGTGGTGTATATACCACCTATTTTATATATTATATCATGAAATTAATTTATTTTTGGTATTTAAAGATAAATTTTAATCCCTATATTTCAATTTTTTTGATTTAATTCCTACACAATCCATAAGTTGGGTTTTTTTTCATTTTAATTTTCATTCTATGGGACTAATGTTATATTCACCAACTATTTTTTGTATATGGAGCATAAATTTTCTTGGAAGAATTTTTACCATATTAAACATAAAATTTAAGGGATTTACAAGTATATATTTTTATCCCACTATCATATTAAGTTTTATTCATGTTTCAAAAAATAGTTATAAAAGTTAATTTTTTCTACGATGGAAAATCATCTTATGTTTTGGTAAAGTAAAAGTGCGTGTAGTTTCCTAGAAAATAAATACCCATATAGATACAATAGAGTAGATGTGACATCTGCATAGATTTATCTTGGGGTAACCACCCCCAAAAACTTTTGGGTGAACATTGAATCAATTGTCACCCTAATACTTGAAGATTAGGACTAAGGCTGCACACCTGGCTATAAAGTTCCGATGAATATGATTTGGAATTTTCAAATGCTCTTAATGAACCATGATGAAGGATTTTTCTACCATTTTATTGGTCTCCTACCAATGAAAATTATTTAACCTAATTACTATTTTCCATGGATAACCCAACACATTAAAATTACACTCACCATTATATTTCTTTGATAATGGAACTTCCTATTACTTTGATAAATACCCCACAACTTCTAAGTTAATTAAGCGATGTTCTCATAGACATTGGAATTGTTCCATTGAATTGGGAAGTACTTTTTTCAGAATTTTTCATCATATGGATAACCATTTTTTATTCAACCAAATGTTCATTAGGTAATGGTATGAAATGACTTGTTGACTCTTATTGTGAATGTATCGGACTTAATCAGCTGACAGGTTGGGATAGACCCTTGATGCGTTGAAAATTACCACGAGACAAGACATATTGGGTTTTTGTGCACACTACTTCCTTTATTATTAAATTTTACTTGCATAAGGACTTGAAAACATGATTTGATGCCTTGAATTATTCATTCCATCAGTATGAAATAAATTAATATTTTATCTATGTTTTTATTTAGTTTCACGGTTATAACTTGCCTTTAGTTTTAGTTGATTTTGAATTTATTTTGTTTATTTATTCCTACCATATCACTTATTCCATATTTATGTTATGATATGTTTTGTTGTATACTACTCCTTACTGGGAATCTGAGCTCACCCTTATTTTTTTCCATTCCCCTTGAATCTTAGAGAACTACGTGTAACTTTTAAGGATATGATGAAAGGGATAATAATTTTCTCACAATGTGTTCACACTATGTCTCATGTTTTCAAATGTAATGTAATTTTTCTATCTATCCTTCCAAGACTACTAAGCTGTTAGATCCTATGGGAACTCTTGTATTCATTACTGATAATGTAATATAACTATCAAATATGAGTTTCTTGAGCCTGGGTTGTTACAATTAGTATCAGAGAAGGTTTAGTAAGAACATTGGGGACTAGATTTAGAGGAAACTAGTTGGATAACACAAGTGCTTTGAAAAATATTCTTAATTTCTAGGGAACACTCTTGAAAATTTAATAGGATATTATTTTAAAATTCATTATAGTGAGATAATTATGTGTATAGTATTGTATAAATATAGTGACTAAAGGGAGGGATAATAATTGTATCAGCACTCGAATTCAATATAGGTATGTTCCCCTTAAACAAGTGAATCAATATTGAGTTGATGATAATTTGATCATAACCATATTAAGGAAGTTGAATCTTGTTATGAAAAATAATATCACCTACATCGAGTGATATACTAATCCAAAACAAGTGTAATTTTTTTTATAATGATTTATTAAAAAAACAACAATATTAAATAGAACCACTAATCCATTTATAGTTCAACAATAAATCTAGTCTATAATATGATCATTATTTCTTTATGAAGTGGTGAAATGGAAAAAGTTATTGGTTGTCTATCATATGATGGTAGATGCGGGCTGATATTTGTCATTTATTCAAAGAAATCAAGAGGAAGATGAGATAAAATGTATGGAATTGGGAACAATTAAGGATGTATTTTTTAAAAAAATACTTTCCTCATGAGTTAATAGAGGAAATGGAAATTCAGTTCCCCGATATCAGACAAAAGTAGGAGGAAATTTTTGTTTAATATGAGGATAACATTACATAGTTAGTTGGGTTTGTTATAGACAATGCATGTAGAATGTAAAGTAGGAATGATTGATTATTTTATGGGTTAAAGGTGATCCTTAGAGAGATACTGGTCTATCAAAACTTTTCATCATATAAGGATATAGTCTCATGTTATATTAAGAAAAAAAATGTGTTTAACATGACATTTATATTCAAGGTAAATTAGGATAAGAAGATGCATGTTGAGAATTATGGGGGGAACCGTGAAAAAAATTGTAACAAAGGAAGGTTGATATTACTGACATGTAAAAATTATTAGAAGAAACACCATGGGGCTTACAGGAATGAAAAAAGAGTTTATTAATGGTGTGGAGAAAATTCCATCAAACTCGTGAATACAAAGTAAAGGTAGAATATGTTTCTTCTAATTGATTTAATTATAAAGAGAATGGATATAATATGAAATAATGACCCAAATGTCAAGGGAATTTACCTTAGATAAGGATAAGGGAACATGGATATGTTTTTTTATTACCATAGTTTAACTTGAAGATCATAATAATGTAGTGGTGGGTAATTTGGTCATAGCCACAAATTTTGGTAATATTTTATTTGATTTATTTCCAAGATAGGGAGTTTATGATTTATGAATTTGAGTTGGAATCTCTAATATTTAGAGGGGAAAATTAATCATCTATATCATGTTAATATCCTCCCCTAGTAGCCCTCATTAATGAAATTCATGGAATATGGGAATATAAAGCATGATCTATGGATGGGGAAGATATACTAGTATAGAGTATGTAAAAATGATACAATGATTCATTAATGTTTTCTAGAAGAATTATCTAGTCATCCACAAGAGTGTGAAGTTGAGTTCTTTATTGAACTCATTATGGATACATAGACTATATCTAAAACTCCATATAGAATAGAACTGTTAGAGTTGGTGGAGTTGAAAAAATATATATAGGATTTTTGTGACAATATATTTATGAACTGTAGTGTTCAACCTTGGGTAGCCCTATTTTTATTCAAAATAACAAAGGATGGGTCTATGTGTCTATGCATTAATTATAGAGAGATGCATACCATTACTATATATAATAAGTATCCTCTACCATGAATTAATGAATTATTTGATCAAATTAAAGTTTCTTAGTATGTTTCAAAGACTAATGTTCACTTTGGTTATTGTTAGTTAATGGTAAAGAAGGATGATATACCAAATATGACATTTCAAACAAATTATGGACATTATGAGTTTATGGTAATGTCTTTTTAATTGACTAATGCACCGTCTTTCTTTATAAATCTGGTGAATAAAGTATTCTAGGATTATATTGACAACTTTTTAGTGGTATTCGTTATTGATATGTTGATATACTCTATGATATATAAAGACTATGAGATTTATATGAAAATAAATAAAAAGACCCTTAGAAAAAATAATTGTATGGGAAATATAGTAAGTGTGAATTTTGGATCAATGATGTTTCTTTTCTTGGATATATTGTCTCCGAGTATGGAATATCTACTGACCCTTCAAAGAAAAAGTTATTCAAATAATGTCCTATACTGAAAAAATAATGGGATTATATCCTATAGAATTATATATATATATATATATACATTCAATATAATATCACAAGAATATTATGTTTTGCATGCCCATGAATTTTATGATTGTAGAAAAATGATAAACTGTTATCATTCATTATTCCCCCATGTGAGCTATCATTTATTATACTATTTCACGAGATTAAACATTTGGGAGTAAATTTATTTTTTGAATAAATCAACCATGATATTTATCCATGTGTTTCAACATGTGAATAAATGAGAGTATAATCAAAGAGCATCATTTATTGCTTATATAATATATTTCCATTTAATTATAGTGGTTGGGAGTGTTTTATGTTATCTTATACAAATATCTCAAGATCCCAAATCTCTCTTTCATATTTTTCATTTTCATATATGGTATTTTTTTTATCCAAATGTTTCTTTATGACTTTTAAATTTCTTATGTTTTAGAAATCATAAAATTTTTCCTAAATATTAAATACTTGATTACTAGATATTTTATATTAAAAGTGTTTTTAGAATGTGTTTGTTGAAAACATACACTTTTACCATACTTATAAATAGTTATAAATTATTCATGAATATAAACTAAACCTTTCTCATTACAATTATTATATTGAGTATGAAACCGATAATAATCAGATCCAACTTTTTTAGATTAGATTTAAGAATTTCTATCTTAACTTCGTGCTAACAATATTCTTCATAATTGGACTTTATATTGAAACTAATGAAAACCAAATTCACACTCATGGAATTTATCATAATGAAATTCAGTATGAAAATCCTTCATATTGACTAAAGATTAAATTATGAATGTTGAAAATGATTTTTTATCATATTGGAATATCTTTTACACAGAAAATGTGTAAATGAAAACAAAGTTGGAATTTCTGTTATGATATAGCCATTGGAGTGACAGCTGTCCAATTTATTGCAACAAACTTGAAAAAATATGATTGTTTGGAAGAAAATATGACTGTTGGGGATTTGCCTATAAATACCCAGCCATTTTAAGAGTTTGGAGTATGTGTTGCAGATTTATTTCATCTGAAAATTTATCTTTCGTAAGAGCTATGAATATTTCAAGTATGAACATATAGTTATTAATTGTGGTAATCATTTAGATTCTTTTGTTTTGTAATCTTTGTGTCTGATTGTGTGAATATGATTAAAGGATTTTGAGGCTAGGAAGAAAGAGATCTGATCTGCTTGATCTATGAATTTTAGGGATATCAATATAGAATCATATCCACTGAATAATGGGATTACATGGAGAGAAAGATAGAATTCGACCCCTCATATTGAGGGATACTGAGGATATGTAGATAGAGAAGTCGATCATCATATCGAGGGATCACAATGATAGATATAAAAACTGATCATCATATCGAGGGAATACCCTGGTAAGGGAAAGATACAATTTATTGTAAGTATAAAAAAGGGTATTTTATCCTAGGTTATTGGATACCCTACTATTTGGGTTGAAATAATTGTATTCATTTGTATGACTAATTTTATGAAAAGTATTTTATTTCTGCTTCATTTAATAGAAGGTGATAATTTATATTCTTTTTTCCATTTTTGTATTTTTTAATCATAATTTCTATAATTATGATAAAAATGTTTTACTATGTATTACTTTGTGAATATGATATTACTATGACATATCATAACCATCGTGATTATGATATTATTGTGTATACTCTGATTAAATATTTTTCTTATAAGAATATGATTGAACTCTGATTATGTTACCACTTCTTTCATATTTTTATTGTATATTCTGTTAATATAGAATCAATTTGTTATTATGACTTGTGGACTTATATATCAATATCTACTTGATTATGATATTTTTATTATCATACCCAAGGGCTAAGTATTATTATCATTCAAATAATCAAGAGGTTTTATGAATATGATTTGTTTACCTTTGATAAAAAAAATTATCTTTTAAGGTTAAAAATGAATGTTTTTAATCATAAAATTTTCCCCTCTTGTATTTATCCATATTCATATACATTATGATCCAACAATTTGTATAAAACCAGGTTTCCAATACTGAAATACTTTCTCTACTTTTTAACATATCTTGACTATTACAAGTTAGAAAAATTTTATTATAAAATTCTTACTTATAAATACTCGATACACTAACATGTATTGTGGAATACAATTTTTTTAGTTTTTATAATGATGGTAGGATTCAATGTTGGTTAAATAGATAACCTCAATCCAAATAGACCCATTTTTTTTAATGGAGCTTATTTTGGGTATGGGAGTGATAAAATGAAGATATTCATTATAAATACTAGAGTTAAAAATTTCATCATGTTAGCTAGAGAATACAAGATCCCTCATAATGATGGGAATACTTTTAAAAATCAGGAAAAGAAAGTATTTCAATTAAATTAAAGAGTTAGAAACACTTTATTATAATCTATGACTGTAAGCATTTATAGTCACATTTATTCTTATGAAGATGCTAATAGTGTCTAGAAAAAGGTTGAGATAACTCTTTTTGGAACTTTGAACTTTGTTGAAGCCAGAAGAGAAATGATTAGAGTTGACTATCAACCATTTTAACTCCCATTTGGTGATCTTATTGCAAAGGTAAACCAAAGGCTTAAGAAAATTTTCAACAGTCTACAATCATTGGGAGATAAAGTATTATAAGATGAAATACTCGTTAAAAAGATAATCAATATCATGCTTAATGAATGTGAATCCAAGAGAATAGCTTTTGGTGAATCAATGAAGATAAAAAAAATAATTGTTGATGATTTATTTGTAACCCTTTTTCAATATAAGGGAAGATTAATAATAGATACTGAGAAAGAAAAAAAATAATGTTTGATTTTATTTCAATACTACTATAGTTACTACCAAAAATCTAACACTATAAAAGGTTGTTAAGTATTCTAGAAATAAAAAGTTTTTTATCCAATCAGATTCAAAATTTTCTAAACATTGTGAGAATGAAACAACTAATCTTACTTGAAGGATGAAAAATATAGTTGGTAAAAAGGATTTTCAATGTCATTATAATAAAATTAACAAGGAAAATAATGATAATAAGGATTTTGAAGTAGCTTGTTATGAGTGTAAGAAATATGGACATATCAAGACCTGATTGTCCTAAGTTGAAAAAGAAACATAGAAAATAAAAACATTATAATAGGAATCATATAACATTTTATTATTATAAGAATAATAATGTTCATAAAGAAAATGATTCATAAAGTTCTAATGGATGAGAATCTTAAAAAAATTATTCTGATAATGAATGTTCCGGATAGAGGATCATTGGTCTTCTTTCTAGAATACCAAATGAAAATATTTATCTTATGGATATGGTATGCACTGATGAGAACCTTACCAATTTATCCTTAAATACATATTATGTTGATCCCAATATTGAGAATGATTCTAAATCTTCAGATGAATAATCTTATTAAACATAAGATAAAACTCTTCCTTTATATAAATAGGTTTCTCATTTTACAAAACTCATTGAAAATGAAAATTGAAATGTTTTTAAAAACTTGAATAAGAAAATTCAAGGATAATTTTTTAACAAAAAAAGTATCAGATATTTCTAAAGATCTTGATAAGGATATTTTTTTAAATGTACTATTTATAGAGATTTATAAAATGTTATTTTTGAAAACAATAGTTTAAGACTATTTTTTAAGAGTCAATTATGAAACTATTACTCAAGAGGATAATAATTTGGTTGTTAAACTAAAGTCTAAAATTTATTATTTAATTTTTTTTTTCAAAATTTACTTTTGTTAATTATGGTTTTGATAAAATGCATAAACAAATCCATTCTCATGGTACTAATTTTGGAATAGGGTATACTGATAAAAAACCAGTTTCTAGTAATAGTTACTTTATTCTAGAAAGTTCACACTTTTGTAAAAAAATCCAAAGTAGTGGTCACTGGAATAAAAATTGTTCCCTTAATAAAATTCCATCCTTAGGGTTCCAAAAATCCCATTTTTCAAAATAAACGTGGATTCCTAAAATTCCATTTTCTTATTTTTCAGACCCAAGAAGGTTTGTGTTCTAAAAATCTAATATTTTTGTTTTTAGGAAAACAATATAAGTACCAACAACAATAATACTTGGTACATGAATAGTGGTTATTCCGGACATATAACTAGCAGCAAAAGGTTTTTTTAAAATTTTATCCAGGTGAAAGGTGTAGAATTTACCTTCAGAGATAATTTTCAAAGAGAGAATATCGGTATAGGTAATATTGTTCTTAATGGAAAAGCTTTAATTTAAAAGGTTTTGTTTATTAAAGGTATTAAGTACAACCTTATAGTCATAAATCAATTATGAGATGAAGGTTTCCTTGTGAATTATTGGAACGATAAATGTGTAGTACACAATTCTAAGTATGAATTCATTCTTTCTACCAATCGACATGAGAATGTATGCACACTAAACATAGAAGACATTTGGAACCAATAATTATCATGACTTATTGCAATGGAAGATCAATATTGGTTATGAAATAGAAGGTTAGGACACTTCAACCTTAGAAAATTATGTAATTTAACTAAGAAAATACTTTTTATGGATTTACTAAAGATAAGGTTTGATTGTGGAAAAATTTGTGACCCTTATCAATATGATAAGAAAGATAAGTCAGGATTTAAATCTATTATTGAAGTCTGAAATCCCGATGCTCTATAGTTAGTACACATGGATTTTTTCAGTCCTATACAAACTAGGAATAATGGGGGCAAGTACTGTGTATTTTTTAGTTGATGATTACAATAGATACATACAGGTCTATTTTTTAGTAATGAAATATGAATCTTTTGTAGTTTCAAAGCCTTTGTATCCAAATTTAGAAATGAGAAAAAAATTCCCTTGATAACTATTTTTTGTGGTCATGGTAGAGAATTTCTAAATTCATATTTTGAAAATTTTTGTAGTAAAAAAGGAAATTCACATAACTTTTCATCTCCTAAAACTAATTATAATAATGGTGTTGTTGAAGGAAGAAATCTATTCTTCAAGAAATGACAAGAACCATGTTGAGTGAATACTCATTTGTTAAATGTTTTTGGGATGAAGTGGTTAGTACTACTTTTTATACTATAAATAGAGTTTTTATTCACCATTTTATTAATAAAATTTCTTATGAGTTGTGGACAAGCCAAAAACCAATATTTTATTACTTCAGAGTATTTGGATAAAAAGTATTTAACTTGAATACAAAAGATAAATTAAAAAAATTAGAATCCAAATATGATCAAGGTATATTTTTAGGTTATTCTACTACTTATAAGGAATATAGAGTTTTTAATAAAAATTCACGAACTGTTATGGAAATAGTACATGTTAAACTTGACAAAATCAATCCTTTTGTTTTCAAAAAAACCTAAAAAATATCCTGAGATTCATTTTCCTAAATATATTTTCAACCATTTTAGAAGATTTATCTAATAAGGAAAATACTCAAGAAATAGTTTCTGAAGTGTTTAATTAGGAATATTTTCTACCTTATGTTGATGAATAAGTTTTAAAAAACCCAAGTCAGTTGTTTATTAGGAATCATCCTAGTGATAGTATCATTGGAGATGTGAATCAACCAGTGGGGACTAGAAGGTCCTTAGGAAATTAAGTAGAACACTTTTTTTCTTTCTCATTTTGAACCTATAAATATTAATGAGGATTTTGGTGATGAGGATTGAATTAAGGATATACAAGATGATCTAAATGAATTTAATAGGAACAAAGTCTGGAACTTGGTTGAAGGACCTAAAGAAAATTCCATATTTGTGGTAAAATTAGGTTTCAGTAATAAATGTGATAAAAATTAAATAAGAATCATAAATTAAGCACGAAATGTTACTAAAGGTTGTAATAAAGAAGAGGGAATATATTATGAAGAATCCTATTCACTGATATCTGGACTTGAATATATTTTTATTCTACTATCCTATGCAGCATTCTTCAATATCAAACTTTTAAAAATGGATGTTAAGGGTGATTTTTTTAATGGTTATGTAGAAAATGAAGTATTTTTAGAAAACAATCATGATTTTGAAGATAAAAAACATCCTGAATATGTTTATAAACATAACAAAGATTTATACAGAATTAAACAATCCCCTAGATCTTGGTATGATTGATTAATAGTATTTTGTTTAAAAAACAATTATGTTAAGGGAATTCCTGATCCAACTCTTTTAATAAATAATGTTAACAAAAACATAATTACTGTATAAATATATGCTGGTGACATTATATTCGGATCAACTCAAAAATATTTAACATATTACTTTATGAATCTTATTAAATCTGAGTTTGGGATGAGTATGATGGGAGAGTTAGATTTTTTTTATTTCTTTTTAAGTTTCTAAAAAAATGAGAAGGTACTTATATATCCAAACATAATTATACAAAATATATTTTTAAAATGTTCAGATACAAAAATACAAAATTAATTAGAACTCCCATTAGTACCTCAAATACACTTGATCTTGATGAAGCTGGGCAACTAGTGGTCAAACATTTTTTAGAGGTATTATAAGAAGTTTCCTATACTTAACATCTAGTCGAACATACTTAATGTTTTCTATATTCTCATGTACAAGGAACCAAGATAATCCAATAGAATCCCATTTAAAATTAGTTAAACAATTTTTTTGTTATCTAAAGGGAACCATGGATTTAAGAATCTTCTATTCTTCTTGGAATGATTTTAAATTAAAACGTTTTTTGCATACTAACTTTGGTGGTTATAAAATAGATAGGAATAGTATGTATGGAACTTGTCATTTCTTATGAGATTCATTAGTTTCTTGGTTATGTAAGAAACAAAACATAGAATCACTTTCCACTATTAAAGTTGAATATGTAGCAACTAGATGTTTTTGTGCTCAAGTGGTGTGGATGCAACACACACTCACTGATTATGGCATGAGTTTTGAAAAAAATAAATACTATGTGATAACACCAGTTCCATTACCTTATATAAAAACCATACACATCACTATTTTTCAAAACACATAGATATTAGGAATCACATTCTTAGGTATCACACACTTAAGGGAGATATCATTTTATAATTCATCAGAACCCAAAAACAACATTCTGATGTTTTTAAAAAATTATTACCTTATAATATATTTTAATATATTAAAAAGAAACTAAAAATTATTAATATAAACTGATTATTCATTTATTCTTCTTATTTAAAAATATTCTTACATTAATTTTCTAATTTTTATAGGGTATTAAATATGATTATTATTCCTAAACAAATTTTGTTTCTCAAAATTCTTAGTTATCTTAAAATTTTCACATTTGGCTTTATGGACACTTTATTTATTTTAAAAATTTTGACAGTCAATTTTCTTATTAGAACCATCAGAATGAGAAAACTTTAAAATCTTATTGGTCTCCTATTTTCCAAAATCTTTCAGGTTTAATTTTTTTCAAATTCATTTCATCATAATATATTAGGTTTATTATTTTTAATGAATATGATTTCTTATCGATAAATATCTACTTCAAAACGTATTATTTTTTTACACTATTCCATTAAATTCATTCATTAATTTTTTTTATCTCATTTTATATTTCATTAAAATGTTGTTGTTTTTTCAAAAAAAATTCCCATCGTATTTACTCAAAATATAATATATTTTTTAAAAAAAACCTGAGGAGTTCATTTTTTTATTTTATGCTTCTTCAGATATTCAAAACCATCAGCTCAACAGGTTTTAATCTTAACCATGGAATTTTAATTGTCACTCTCCATTGCCTATATAAGGGGGACCCCCGTTACCCACATTAGTCATATTAGATTTTCCCGTGAATTGCTGCATCGTCTAAATCTTTTTCTCCAAGAATATCTTTATATATAATCCATCAGTATCAAGCTCCAATATGATGGAACTTGTAAAGGATTAAAACAAATGGTATATTTTCAAGGAATGTTTTGTATATAAATATTTCTATGAAAAGTGTGATTCATCTCTAAGGAGGTTAATAGATTTCCAAGATTGGCCGTTATTTTGTGTTGAACAAACAAATCCAGATTATAATCTATTTTACTTGGATATGGTTATAGATTTTTATGACTCCCTAAAGATTTTGAAGAAGCTGTAAAAGATATTTTTTTTCATTTTAAATATATGATAAAATTTTTTAGATGAAATATATGGAAGCTGTAGGATTTCTAGGTATTTTAGCATAAGGTTATTCTTTTTGTCCATCACATAAACTACCTAATCCCACGGGTATATTTAACAAAGAAAGGGATAAAAATTATTTATTTAAAAATGTCTTAGATGATGAACAAATAAAGGTTACTCAAATTATTTTGGATCATAGTTTATTATGCCTCTAGATGAAAGGGTTTTCAATCCCGATAAAGGGATACAAAGACACTTTAAAAGTATTTGATATCTTCATTTTAGATTACATGGTTAACATGAGAAAGATAAATTTGGCATGTTTTGTTCTTTCAAAAATCATGAATATCAAATCCCATTCGATCAAGTATCTGATTATAGTGTTTACACCGTTGATAAGTATGTTTTTTGTAGCAGGAATTAAAAATTTTAACATAGAAAACAAATCCAAGGTCGTCAAAGAAAAGATGGTGTTTATAAGTGATGACACAAAGAAATGTATGAAGTTTGTCTTTGATTCCAAATAAAAAATGTTTTTTAAAGAATAATCAGGTAACTACATTGGAAGAAGCACCATTATAAAAGGAAAATAAAGTTGAGATGATTGTTCAGAAGAGAAAGAATGATTCTCTTCCCAAAAACAAAATAAAATAAACAAAAGAAAAAATAAATTTTTAGATGAATTATCCAAAGATTTGAGGAGGAAACAAGAAAAAAGGAAAGACAGAGACCCCTTATTCATACTCAACCTTGCAAAATATTCATTTGTAAAAATCCACAGTATCGAAACTCAAGAAAAATAAGCTAGAGAAAGGAAACAAAAGAAGAAACTTCAAGGAGATAATTTTGTTGAATCTTTGATGAATGAAGTATATGTTTCTTCTGCAAACATTTTTATACCAAATCAGGATACCATATTGTCTCTCCTAGAAAATGATCATATCAATGTTGTTGATCATGATATTATAGATAAAATAAAAATAATAGAAGCAGTTCTTGATGAAGAATAGGTACACAAAATAAATCATATATAAGAGATCATTCATGAAGAAAAAGAGGAATGAAGTGAATACAATGAAGATGAGGATGAAAAAATAATGAGAATGATGGTTAAGGTAATGAATGTAAAAATGATGAATATGAAGAAGAATAAGAATTGAAAGGGTAATAAAATGAAAATGTTGATTAGTAAGTTCTACAATCCCATTTTCTCTCCTTAATGAATTTTCAAGCTTACTCAAAAGATTTATCTTCCATGGTAAAATAAAAAAGGAAATCCTTAAGTCCAGGGAAACAAAAGTCCCCGTCAATTCAATAAATTTAATCTTCATCCCAAAAGGATGAAATAGATCATAACTCTAAAGTAGAATGTAGTAAAGGTTATGATGTTGATTATAATATCAAGAAGGCTAGACACATATTTTTATAAATCAATGTTAAATAATTTTGACAATGGAAAAAGAAAACAAGTGGAAGTAGGAACAAATCATCCTAATTTTCTTGAGATTGAAACATCTGATTCTATTGATATGACTACAGCTCAAGGAGTTCATTATATTGATCAAGATTTATATATACTTGAAGAAAAAATTCCTTTCTTTCCCAGTCTAGAATAAAATATTCATTTATTCCAAAAAAATCAAATTTAAAAATTATAGTCAATTAAATTTTTTTCGTACAAAGCTATTTGGAATGAGGCTGAACTAAAAATCCATCAAGAAAGTTTTCTATGAAGTCCCAAAAATTTCAAGGAATTTTTTTCCTTAAATACTTTGTAATTTTACGTGTCTATGGATTCTGACGGTACTTGATTTCGAGGCCCGGTGTGCCCAGAATCAATTTTGCAAAGTTTATATCAGGTACGTTCAGTAAACAGACAAGCAGGTTTTTCTATCTTTTGAACCGGTGCTCAGAATTGAAATACAAGGGCACCAGTGAACTCGCAGCACCGGTAATTTCTTAAGAGGACCTTTATCGAAGATGTGTTTGCACAGGAGAAGAAGTTAATTTTTGTGGATTAATTGAGAGGTGAATAAAATTGTGGGATAATTTTATTTTTATAATTTAAGTGGTTATAGCCTACATGGGGAAGTTTGGGTGGGACCCACTAACATCCTAACTACCCATGTGAGGATAAATGTGAGGTGGGTCCCACACGATCCCCAACCCTTCACATTTCCATAACTCTCATAAACTCCCCCTTTAAAACTTGTTAACTCCCTTTAATTGAGTAACTCTCCCTCTCTCCCTCTTTATTGCATGCCAACACACACATTAATTAGTTAATTGAAACTCTTCATTAATTAATTAAGTGTTTGAATTTTGTAAATTTTAATGCAGGGAATGATTTAATAAAATAAGGGAAGACTGATTTTATATTTGGGTTGGCGCGTTGTGTTGAGATTTTGGGGAGAGAGCTCTAGTTTTATTTGAAGAACTTTGTCCTCAATGAAGAACGTAAACTCTTCGACGAAGAACATCGACTCGGCAACCCTGGTTTCTCCATCCTCTTATTCCTCCAAGACAAGGGAGGAGACACTGACACATGAACTTTCCAATGATGTTATGCCTTTCAAAATTCTCTCCATGACAAAAAGGGGAGACACTGCTTCCTCCTCGAATGCTCTCCATCGACGTCTACGCACCTTGAGACACCGTCAAGCATGATGCCCAACATTCGATATCTTTTATTGAGGTAGGGGTGTGTTTGGATTGAGTAATGATTGGTTTTCCTTCCATGTTGTTGTTCCTCTTAAACCGCTTGTTATTGTACTAATGAGGAAGGGACCGGACCAAACTAACACGGTCCGATTCCTCCGCCGTTCTTTTGAATTTGTGGAATTCTTCGGCCGTTCTTGAGCGGTGAATCAATGTATGTTTTTGGAGCCAATCAGAGGCCTGAAAACATCGTAAACATCCTCAGAGCGTTGGGGAAACCTAGAAGTGGAAGCTTCATAGAAATCGGATCATCGGAACGAAGAACGGACACCTCGGGAGGCGTGCTAGCCAGAGGCGTCATTTTCTAGAAAATTCCAGAATACACAGCGTGTCCTCTAAAAGCACACGCCGTGTAGTACAAGCGTACTATGGATTCTGTTTCAGACGTTAGAAAAGTAACACACGGTGTGTGAATCTAGACACACGACGTGTACTCTCCATACTATTTGACAGAGGATACTTCGATGGACATGGCGTGTATTTAGGGAAATACATAGAAACAGACATAAATACACGACCAAGTAACACGGCGTGTATTCTCTTCATAGAAAGGCATAAGCGGATTCGTGAGGCTTGGCGTGTAATCTAGGAAATACACGGAGACGGGAAGAACCACACGACCAAGAGGCACGACGTGTACTACCTTCACCATGGTAGAAGCGGATTCGTGAGGACTCGATGTGTATTCCGGGAATACATGGACACGGGGTGGAGTACATAGGAATGTACTCCACCACACGGTTGGGTGTGGCCAGCGCACATGAAACCGACCCTAGATGTTTGGACATGGCGTGTAACCATACCACACGCCGTGTATTTACTTATCTACATGACCAACCCTATGACACGAGCCATTTCACATGGGCAGTACCCAGTGACTGATGACACGACATGTATCGCTTACCTACACGCTATGTACTTTAGAGAAATGGCTTGGTCATCTTGTTCTCAGTGAATTGGGCACATTTTTCTTGCTTTTTCCCCTATGAAGTGGGATGGAACTACGGGATACATCAACTCTGGACTTCGTGACAATTGATGTATCGATATTTGACTTGAGGAGCGGGCCCTCCGGAATTGAGCATGCTGTGTGCGGGAACCCTAGAGCTGGCTGCGACTGCGATGACGATGATGGTTGTACTTGGATCCTACGTGGGTTCGACAGAAAGGATGACTGTACTTGGATCCTCCATGGGTTCGACAGCGATGACGACTATACATGGATCCTACATGGGTTCGGCAGCAATGGTTACTGTACTTGGATCCTATGTGGGTTCGGCCACAATGACTTCTGTATTTGGATCCTACGTGGGTTCGGTAGGGGAGATGATTCATAGGCTACATCTATCATCTCCACCCCTCTTCGTGAATAGTATATATATGTGAGCTGAGTCTTGAATTCAGTCATTATCATCGATGTGATTGACTTACTTTCCTATTTGGACTGGGATGTGGTTTCCTGTGTGGAATGGGTTATGCTTTTCTGTGTGGACTGGGTTGAACTTGGGCTCTTTAGTTGGAGTAGAATTTTAAATGATGACTTAGGTATATGTATGGGCATATACCTAAGTAGAGTTGGTTGATCCTTTTTGTTTTTATCTTTCCTTTGTGGTTTATTCTTTGTGGATTCTGGGAGACCTTCAGGGGCCTCGGGGTCCCTACCGAGTATCGTATACTCACCTCTACATGGGCTATGCCCGCACTACGTTGTGTTGGATGCAGACTATAGACTGCACTGATCGAGGTGGAGTATTGTGGAGTGGGACGGTACCTGGAGGTTGACCACTTGGTGGGACGTACACAAAGCGGATGACCAGACCCGAGGAGATGAGGAGACCATTTGTACCCACCCTTCAGGTGGGATATCCGGAGGATGACACCATGGTTGCTAGTTTACTTTACGACATTTGTTCTTTCTTTGCTGTTGTACTGTACTTTTAGTTGGGTTTGTATTCTGGTCCATTTCCTCTCCAGCACTTACTTTTGTACTCAGTTTACTTAGTGTTTACTTCATCTTGGGTACTCTGTTGTGCTTCTTTACTTATATGAAGGCAATGCCTTCCCTTTTATCAGGATTTACGCCTTTGGTGCTAGTCTCCAGCCCTTGGCCTATGGAAGGTGGGCTTGGGGTAGTCACGGCATGGGCCCCAAGGACAGGTCATGACAAATTGGTATTAGAGGAGTCGGTTCTACCATAGAACTTAGGACTCTGATAATTTCTTCATGTGAAGCAATATTGTTAAGGGTATTGAGTGTGGTTATCAGTCTAGAGATTCCAGTGTTGGTGTGGCGGCCGACGTATCCATACACCAAGAACCTGACTTTTGATTTCAGACTTAGTGCTCAAAAACACTGATTGCATGTGTGCTTCAAAAGTTTTCTTTGTGATTACTTTGTGTCAGCTCACCAGGTATACTATATTAACCGTGGTTCACCTATTTCTTTTCAGGATGACACCACGATGGAAGCCAGCTAGGGTTCCCAGTTACGTGCGAGATGGTAGCCTACCGAGCGATGAGGCCTCGGTGCAGGGCCCCATTACAGCAGAGTCACCACCGATACCTCTACCTACTGGGCCACCGATACCACCAGCCCCAACAACAGAGAGTGCACGTCGCCTGAGTGCACTGCATGAGTTTTAGCGGTAGAGGATTCCCAGGTTCCGTGGAGAGACGGACCCTCAGGCAGCCGAGGATTTACTGGAGGATATTGTTCGAGTCTTCAGATTAGTAGGGACACTAGCTGACCTCATAGTGATACTTACGGAGAGTCTTCTACATGCAGCAGCAGGTAGATGGTGGAGCCTGATGCTGCAGGTGCATGGTGAGGCATCTCTACTTTGGACGAACTTCGAGAGCCTCTTCCGCTCGGAGTTTGTTCCAGCCACCCTCCGTGCGGTGCACATCCAGGAGTTACTACAGCTACGACAGGGCAGCATGAAAGTAGCCCAGTACTCTGTGAGGTTTACCGACCTCTCATGCTACTCCACGGACATGGTACGAGACCCATTCTTCCGGGCCCGGACCTTTGAGTAGGGACTGAGGCATGAGATCAGGGCTTCGATGATCTCCCTCAGCATTCCGACACAGGCAGGAGTACAGGAGCGAGCCCTTCTTGTAGAGAGCTTTCTTGCTGAGCCTACGCCAGCAGCGAGGTCTACCACAGGGAGACACATAACGGAGTCTTCTGAAACTGGTAGTATACAGATGTCACAAAGGTCCAAGAGGACTCGGACATAAGGTGGGCGACCTCAGGATATAGGTTCGGAGGTGCGGGGCACACGCTGTAGAGCCAGTTATACGAGAGGCAGGCAGTGTTATGGATGCGGCGGGCAGGGCCACATGGCTCGTAACTGCCTGACCCTCCATGCAGAGCAGCAGTAGAAGGTTGAGGGACCACCCAGGCAGAGGCAGAGGTTCAACCATGGCGGTCCGCAGGGAGCAGGCAAACGAGGCAGAGGAGCTGGCCGAGCAGCGGGTGGTGGGCGATGCTTTGAGGCTCTACCACCACCACCAGGAGGTCCACCTCGACCACAGGGAGCTGGAAGACAGAGGCAGGCTCAGCTTCAGGCAATGGAGGCTTACGACCACAGCGCACCTGAGATAATTCGAGGTAATATCTGTGTCTACTCCACCTTTGTTGCAGTTCTTATAGACACAGGAGCGAGTTATTCTTTTATTTCCGCTACCCTTGTTCGGAGCTCGGAGATTCCGACGGAGCCGTTGGCTCGATCCTTATGGCTAGAGACTCTTACGATAATAGACTCTACAATTACACACTGGTGCCGGCAGTGTGAGCTTACTCTAGGAGGCAAGAGCTTCGGCTGTGATCTTCTTGTAGCAACGTCGAGGCCTTACGACATCATCTTTGGCATATATTGGTTATCTACAGTCCATGCTCCGATTGACTGTATTAGGCACAAAGTGTGGTGTGTCCGCACAGATGGGAGGAGGTTCACCTTCACTGACGAGAAGGGATCCTTTATAGCACATGATGGACTTATGCAGAGGAGAGGGTAGCCGATCACACATCAGTTGGCTAGTCTCATTCTCGGAGTGGTTGATGTGCGGAGTCCGAGTTTTCCTGTTGTGGTGGACTAGTTTGTGGACGTTTTCCCTAATGACATTCTAGGACTACCTCCTCGCACAGAGGTAGACTTATATATTGACATGTACCCCGGTACAACCCCGATATCTACTCCAGCATATCGGATGGCTCCCGCTGAGCTTCGAGAGCTGCTGGTACAACTGGAGGACTTGCAGGGCAAGGGATTCATCCGACCCAGTGTTTCACCATGGGCTTCTCCGATTTTATTCGCCAAGAAGGAATATGGGAGATTAAAACTATGTGTCGACTACCGTCGCATGAATCAGGTGATCGTAAAGAGCAAGTATCCACTCCCGAGGATTGACGACATCTTTAATCAGCTCAAGGGAGCATGATGGTTCTCAAAGATAGACCTCAGGTCAGGATACCACCAGCTCAGAGTTTGTGATGAGGATGTGCATAAGATGACCTTCAGGTGTCGGTATGGCCACTATGAGTTCTTGGTTATGCCCTTTGTTGTAACCAACACTCCAGCAGTGTTCATGAGTCTCATGAATAGGATCTTCCAACCTTACCTTGATCGATTTGTCATAGTATTAATCGGCGACATACTGATTTACTCGACTATTGATGAGGATCATGCCTCCAACTTGTGGGTTGTACTGAACACACTCTGAGAGAACCAGCTTTATGGTTAGCTCTAGAAGTGTCGGTTCTGGATTTGATAGGTCCACTTCTTTGGGCATATCATCTCTGAGGCGGGAGTTGTAGTGGA
Organism: Viscum album; assembly: GCA_963277665.1. Lineage (NCBI taxonomy): Eukaryota > Viridiplantae > Streptophyta > Magnoliopsida > Santalales > Viscaceae > Viscum > Viscum album. The sequence continues at coordinate 253,367,720 of OY728143.1, read as the reverse complement.
TCCTGCGAAAATCGAGGCAGTACTTGCTTGGGAGGCACCTAGGAGTGTGACGGAGGTGAGAAGTTTCCTAGGTCTGGCTAGGTACTATCAGAGATTTTTTCCAGACTTTTCCAGAGTTTCAGCACCACATTCAGATTTGACGAAGAAGGAAAAACCCTTCGTGTGGTCAGATAGATGTTAGCAGAGATTCCAGGAGCTGAGACAGATATTGACCAGTGCACCTATCTTGAGGCTACCGGAGGAGGACGTTGGGTACGTAGTCTACTGCGATGCATCAGGGACCAGACTTGGGTGTTTCCTGATGCAGGAGTGGTCAGGGATCACTTATGGTTCATGAAAGTTGAGGCAGCACGAGTAGAACTACACTACCCATGACCTGGAGTTAGCAGCAGTGGTCTTCACCTTGAAGATGTGGCGGCACTATCTTATGGGCGAGCGCTTTACAGTCTACTCTAACCACCAGAGTCTCAATTACATCTTCTCACAGAAGGACCTGAACCTGAGTCAGCGGTGATGGCTTGAGTTTCTCCAGGACTATGACTTTGAGATAGTCTATACTCCTGAGAAGGGGAATGTAGTAGCTGATTCTCTCAGTAGGAGATCGAGAATTCAGCTACTTGGAGAGGCAACGGAGAAGCTAGCCGCATTGCAGACATCCTTTGTGGATAGAGAAGGAGCAGCCTTTCTACAGTCACTCACAGTCACTCCTCCACTACTACAGCAAGTTAGAGAGGCACATCATGGGGACGTTGACTGTGAGACGCGACGTGCTCAGATTTCCACAGGGTAGGCACCTGATGGTTTTTCTGTAGGAGGAGAGCATGTCATCCTCTTCAGGGGATGTACCATGGTACCATTTTCATTACAGGAGGATGTGCTAAGGGAGTTTCACACTTCCCCTCTAGCGGTACATCCTGGAGTAGCGAAGATGTACCAGGACCTCAGACGATAGCACTGGTGGCCGGGTATGAAGAAGGTTATGGCATAGTTCATTTCACGATGCCTCACCTTCCAGTAGGTGAAGGCAGAGCACCAGGTTCTGGCAGGCTTGGTGTAGCCCTTAGAGGTCTCAGAGTGGAAGTGGTACGGGATATCCATGGATTTCGTGACAGGGCTTCCACGTACTTCCAGAGGACACGACTCCATCTGGGTGATTGTCGACCGACTCACCAAGTCAGCCCACTTCCTACCTATCAGAGAGTAGGGCTCAGTTGAGAGCTTGGGACACCTCTACATTCAAGAGATCGTACGACTTCATGGTGTGACATATTCTATCATCTCTGATCGAGATGCTCACTTTACTTCCCGGCTTTGGAAGGGGTTGTAGGAGGCATTTGAGACACAGTTACGCTTGAGCACCGGCTTTCATCCTCAGACGGATGGCCAGATGGAGAGGACCATTCAGACACTCGAGGACATGCTCTGTGCATGTGTCCTTGACTTTGGTCGCAACTGGGAGGACCACCTACCCTTGGTGGAGTTTGCGTGCAACAACAGCTACCACTCCATAATCAGGATGGCACCATACGAGGCACTATACGACTGACCTTTTAGATCACCTCTATGCTGGACTGACCCTGGGGAGTCAGTACTCGTTGGAACAGAGATGGTTCAGGCTATGACGGAGAAGGTACAGATCATCCAAGAGTGGATGATGACTGCACAAAGTAGACAGAAGTCCTATGCTGATAGGAGACGGAGAACACTGGTGTTCGAGGATGGCGACCACGTTTTCTTATGGGTCTCACCTCGACGTGGATTACAGAGATTTGGCCGGTGCGGCAAGTTATCTCTGCGCTTCATCGGACCATTCCAGGTCCTCAGCAGGGTAGGCGAGGTGGCTTATCACCTGGCCATTCCATCTCAGTTACACCAGGTGCATGGCATCTTCCACGTATCTCAGCTGAGGAGATACGTGCATGACCCAATGCATATAATTGATCACGAGGAGCTAGACATCGATGACGGGGTGACATTTACGGAGGTCCTAGTGGAGATTGAGGATCGACAGGAGCATGTCCTATGTGGACGGTCGATTCCTCTAGTACGCATTCGTTGGAAGCATGGGAACCTCTAGGAGAGCACATGGGAGCGGGAGGCTCATATGGATACACAATACCCTCATTTGTTTCCTAGTATATGATGTAGCTTTACGGGGACGTAAATCCCTGAGGTGGGAGTAATGTAAAGACCCGGAAATTTCAAGGAAATTGTTTTCTTAAATACTTTGTAATTTTACGATTCTATAGCTTTTGGCGCCACTTGATTTCGAGGCCAGGTGTGCCCGGAATCAATTTCCAAGGTTTATCTCAGGTACATTCAGTAAAAGAATGAGTGGGGTTTTCTATATTTTGAACCGGTGCATGGAATTGAAATCGGAGGGCACCAGTGAACTCGCAGTGCTGATAATTGCTTAAGAGGACCTTTACCGAAGATGCATTTTCATGGGAGAAGAAGTTAATTTTTGTGGATTAATTGAGAGGTTAATAAAATTGTGGGACAATTTTATTTTTATAATTTAAGTGGTTATAACCTACATGGGAAAGTTAGGGTGGGACCCACTAACATCTTAACTACCCATGTGAGGATAAATGTGAGGTGGGGCCCACACGATCCACAACCCTTCCCATTTCCATAACTCTCATAAACACCCCCTTTAAAACTTGTTAACTCCCTTTAATCAAGTAACTCTCCCTCTCTCCCTCTTTATTGCATGCCAACACACACATTAATTAATTAATTGAAACTCTTCATTAATTAATTAAGTGTTTAAATTTTGTAAATTTGAATGCATGTCATGATTTAATAAAATAAGGGAAGCCTTATTTTATTTTTGGGTTGGCATGTTGTGTTGAGATTTTGGGGAGAGATCTCTAGTTTTATTTGAAGAACTTCATCCTCAACGAAGAACGTCAACTCTTCGACGAAGAACATCGACTCAGCGACCCTGGTTTCTCCGTCCGCTTCTTCCTCCGCGACAAGGGAGGAGACACCGATGTGGGAACATGCCAATGATGTCACGCCTTTCAAAATTCTCTCCGTGACAAAAAAGGGAGACGCCGCTTCCTCCTCGAATGCACTCCATCGATGTCTACGCACCTTGCGACGCTGTCAAGTGAGACGCCTGATATTCGATATCTTTTGTTGAGGTAGGGGGTGTTTGGATTGATTAATGACTAGTTTTCCTTCCATGTTGTCGTTACTCTTAAACTTCTTGTTACCGAACTAATGAGGAAGGGACCGGACAAAACTAACACAGTCCGATTCCTCCGTCGTTCTTGTGAATTTGTGGAATTCTTCAGCCGTTCTTGAGCGGTGAATCAAGCTATGTTATTGGATCCAATCAGAAGCTCGAAACATCATAAATGGCCTCAGAGTGTCGGGGAAACCTAGAAGTGTAAGTTTCATAGAAATCATATCATCGGAATGAAGAACGGACACCTCGGGAGGCGTTCTGACCAGAGGCTTCATTTTCTGGAAAATTACAAAATACACGGTGTGTCCTCTAGGAGAACACGCCGTGTAATACAAGAGTTCTATGGGTTCCATTTTGGACATTAGAAAAGTAACACACGACATGTGACTCTAGACGAATAGCTTGTACTCTCCTCACCGTTTGACAGAGGAGACTTCGATGGACATGGCATGTATTTAGGGAAATACATGGACAAAGACAGAAATACATGGCCAAGTAACACAGTGTGTATTATCTTCATAGATAGGAAGAAGTAGCTTCGTGAGACTCAGCGTGTAATCTAGGAGATACATGGACACGGGAAGAACCACATGGCCAAGAGGCACGGTGTGTACTACCTTCACCATGGCAGAAGCAGCTTCGTGAGGACTTGGCGTGTATTCCGGGAATACACGGACACGGGGTGGAGTACACGGGCATGTACTACACCACATGGCCAGGCATGTCCGGTGCACATGAAACCAACCCTAGAGGTTTGGACATGGCATGTAACCATACCACACGCCGTGTACTTAATTATCTACATGACCAACCTTGTGAAATGGGCCGTTTCACACGGGCAGTACCCGGTGACTGATGACACGGTGTGTATCACTTACCTACACGCCGTGTACTTTAGGGAAATGGATTGGTCGTCTTGTTCATCGTGAATTGGGCACGTTTTTATTGGTTTTTACCCTATGACGTGGGATGGAACTATGGGATACATCAACTCTGGACTTATTGACAGTTGATGTATCGATCTTTGAATCGAGGAGTGGACCCTCCGGAAATCGAGCGTGCTATGTGTAGGAACCCTAGATCTGGCTGTGACTGCGATGACGATGACGACTTTACTTGGATTCTACGTGGGTTCGGCAATGAGGACGACTGTACTTGGATCCTCCGTGGGTTTGGCAGCGATGACGACTGTACATGGATCCTACGTGGGTTCGGCAGTGATGGTTACTGTACTTGAATCCTACGTGGATTCGGCAATGATGAATTCTATACTTGGATACTACATGGGTTCGACAGGGGAGATGATTCAAAGGCTACATCTATCATCTCCACCCCTCTTCGTGAATAGTTTACCTGTGTGAGATGAGTCTTGACTTCAGCCATTATCATCGATGTGATTGACTTAAATTCCTATGTGGACTAGGATGTGCTTTCCTATGTGGACTGGGTTGTGCTTTCCTGTGTGGACTGGGTTGAACTTGGGCTCTTGAGTTGGAGTCGAACTAGAATTGATGACTTAGGTATATGAATGGGTATATACCGAAGTAGAGTTGGTTGATCCTTTGTGTTTGTATCTTTTCTTTGTGGTTTATCCTTTGTGGATTCTAGGAGACCTTCAGGGGTCTTGCGGTCCCTACTGAGTATCGTATACTCACCCCTGCACGGGCTATGCCCTCACTATGTTGTGTTGGATGCAGATGACAGACATCACCGATCAAGGTGGAGTCTTGTGGAGCGGGATGGTACCTGAAGGTGGACCACTTGGTGGGATGTACATGGAGCAGACGATCGGACCCGAGGAGCTGAGGTGACTATTTATAGCCACCCTTCAGGTGGGATATCCGGAGGACGACATAGTGGTTGCTGGTTTACTCTACTATAGCTGTTCTTTCTTTACTGTTGTGCTGTAATTTCAGTTGACTTTGTATTCTGGCCCATTTACTTTCCAGCACTTACTTTTGTACTCAGTTTACTTAGTGTTTACTTCAGCTTGGGTACTCTGTTGTGTTTCTTTACTTATATAAAAGCAAAACCTTCCCTTTTATCGGGATTTACGGCTTTGGTGATAGTCGCCAGCCCCTGGCCTATGGAAGGCGGGCTTGGGGTAGTCACGGCACGGGCCCCAAGGATGGGTCATGACATTTTCAATCCCATAAGAAAGCATGTAACAAATTTATAAAATGGTAACATACTATTGATTTAGATATCTAGGTGGATGATCAATCAATTGAAGAATTAATAAGTACATGGATTAATATAAAGGTTCCATTAATGACTTATCAGAAAATATGGCAGAACTGGTGATGTTTTTCAAAGAATTCAAAAAAAACTGAAAATAAGACTAAAGATGTCAAATAATTAAAAGGAAAGTTGAATTACACATAGCTTGAGATCTCAATACTCAAGATATATAAATATGAATTCATTGATTTGAAAAAGTAGCAGATAAATTGGTTGAAAAGCTTTAAACTCTAGATGAAAGGTTATAAGATTAGGTAAAGAAAAATCTATATCAGTAGGAATTTATTTCAAAGATAGAAGAAGGAATGAAGGAGTTCAATAAATTGAATACAATTGTGAAATATTTGATTCCAAATAACGATTAAAATTTTCCCTTTAAACCCTTATTTCTTTTATCATTTTTTTAAACGTTCTCATCAATTAAGTAATTTTTCATCTCATTATGAATTGTTTTAATATTTCCCTATTATGATTATTTTAATGTTATTTCATTTTTTTATGATCAAGTCCTTCATTGTATTCTCTAGAATATATTTTTTCTATAACCCTTTTGATGTATTATATGAATTTCCCCATTCTATTTTGAAAATCACAAAGGGGGGTAATTTTATAGGAAGGGTGAGATGTTTTAATTTAGGGGGAGAAAGTCATTCTTAAGGAATATATATATGAAAGAAAAGAATATGATCCTTATAGGGATATATTATCCTAAGGAGGAGAAAGTTGTATTAAAAAATCTATCCAAAAGAGTTATAAACTCAGGGGGAGATAAGTATTAATGTGTAATTCTAATTATGAATTTCTTAATAGAATAATGGCCTTATGTTTTTCAATGCCATTTTCTATTTAAGCTTTGTGGTTTGTTATTTCTGAAAATTGGGAGATTATTGAGTGAAAATTTTCTCTATGACTTTTCTATTCCTTCTATTTTGAAAATAAAAAACTCTTTATTAAATATTTAATACTTGATTACAATCCCTTTTATGTCTAATGTGTTTTTAGAATTCTTTTTTAGAAAACATACACTTTTACCATACTTATAAATAGTTCTAAAGTATTTATGAATATAAGATAAACTTTTCTCATTATTATTATTATATTGAGTATGAAACTGATAATAATCAAATCCAAATTTATCAAATTAGATTTAATATTTTTTTATTAACTTTATATTGACAGTAGTATTAATAATCAGACTTGATATTAAAATAAATAAAAATAAGATTCAAATTCATAGAATTTATCATAACGACATTATGTAAGAAAATCCATTGGATTGATTAAAGTTTAAATTATGAATATAGAAAACTATTTTCTATCATATTGGAATATCTTTTACATAGAAAATGTGAAAATCAAAAAGACATCATACTTTCCATTATGATATAGCCATTGGAGTGCCAGTAATTGCAAGTCATTGCAACAAACTCAAAAAAATACGACCATTGGGATAAAAATTTGATTATTGGGGATTTTCTTATAAATACCCATCCATTTGAATATTTTAGAGGTTTTTTTTCAGATTGATTACATTTACAAATTTATCTTTAATGAGAGATTTGAATATTTCAAGTGAAAACATCGTATTCTATGTTATTTGTAATCATTTAGAGTTTTTTTTAATCATTGTGTCTGATTGTGTGAATATGATCGAGGGATTCTGAGGCTAGGAATATAGAGATATGATCTTATTAATTGAGGGATTGTGGGGATAGTATGATAGAATCTGATCCGTCAGATCAAGGTCTTGGGGGATAATAAGATAGGACCTAATCCATCAGATCAAGGGTTACTCTGGATAGGCATACAGAGAAGTTGATCATATTATCGATGGTCGAGAGGATAATAAGATAGACACATCTTCATATCGAGGGATCAACCTGGTAAGGGAAAGGAAAAATATCTTGTAAGTATAAAACACTGGACCTTTATCTTAGGTAATTGGACACCCTACTATTTGTGTTAAAATAATTGTTTTCATTTGTATTACTTGTTTTATTCCATGTCTTTTTATTTCCACTACATATAATAAAAAGTGATAATATATTCAGCTTTATATGTTTGTATTTTGTTTTTTATAATTTAACCAATTACGATACCACTATTTTATTATGTATTAATTAGTGAATATGACATTACTCTGATATATCGTAACCATCTTGATTATGATATTATAGTGTATTGTCTGATTAAATATTTTTCTTCTATGAATATGATTAAATTGTGATTGTGTTACCACTACTTCTAATTGTGATTCTATACGCTATTAAGATAGAATCAATTTCTCATTTTGACCTGTGGAATTACATATTGAAATCTACATGATTATTATGGTTTTATTATCATACTCAAGGGAGAAGTCCAATTATCATTTAAATACATAAGAGGTATTTTGAATACATTTTGTTTAACTTTTTTAAACAAATTCTCTTTTAAGGTTAAAAAATAAAGTTTTTAAACCTATAATACAACACCTTATTTTATTTATCTATATTCATATACATTAAAATCCAATAGTATTTGAATACAATAGAGAAATTATGAATCTCATACAAATTTAAAATTATTCAGATTAGCCCATGGATACCTATGGAGGTCATATGATTATGTTTATTACTTTAGTGATCTTCATAAAACTTATGAGAATAAGATAAAAATGTTATCGTGGATCTTTTATATAAGGTATAAATATTTATATTTTTTTTTTATTTCAATTTTATATAGGTTTCATGTATATTACATGGAGATCCTCTGAAAAGGGGTTTTAATTACTTCCATTATTTCTAATAACTGTAATTAGAATCCTTCAAAATCCTTCAGCTGTATTAGAGGATGTATATGGATTAATTTTTTAAAACATGTTATGAAATGAAGAAGAATATAGAAAACATGTAATTTTCTTGTTTTTGGAAATTTAATTTCATAAAAGGGTTTACATATATGTAGCTGGGCTACATAATGATAACCAACACCTTACCCTAACACAACCGAGATGTATAAGGGTATCCAAGGCATTATCCTTACACAAAGTAGTCTATGATAGGGTCATCAAAACTTACCTTTATGTAAAATTAGGGTTTTAAGGGTATTTTTTTAAAAGGGTTATATATAGGTAATTGGGTGCTTTACTTTTACTTATATAGGTTCAAGAGTCCCTAGGTAATGATCCTTGAAATTTAATTTTACACTGGGAAAGAAAAATAATGACTACCTTTACAAAAATGACATGTGTAAAGGTATTATCTATACATGAATCTCTATATGAGGGTTTTCCCCTTTACCATTCAATAATTTATATTAAAGTTTTGTAAAGGTAAGTGGATGCTTATCCTTATGTGAGCGACTACATAAAAGTTACACCCTTATGTAGCAAGGTTTTTTATGGAGTTGGGTAAAGTTAAAACTTTTCATACACTATGAAAAGGTTCTAGAAGATTTATGTAAGGGTTCTGTGAGACTTAACCTTTAATATAGTGGTTGTGTAAGGGTAAAGGGAGGACACCCTTACGCAATAATGGGGACGTACATAAGGGTAATAAAAAAAATACTAAATTATTTTAACATGTAAAATGATTTAAATGGTTTATAAAATGTTTATAAATCATTACAAATGGTATTTTGGATATATTAAATTTATAAATGGTTAATTAATTAATTAACTAACTAATTACAAGTGGTTTATAATTAATTAAATAAATGTGTATGAAACATTAATTATTCCCAAACATTAAATGATAATATTTTAATACCTTTTAAAATATTATATAGCAATTATTATGTTATAGAAATAAGCGTGTTTCTTCAAAAATCATAAGAAATAATTTATAAGGTGTTATAAATTATGAAATAAGTCCTAAATAAAAAATATTTATATTTAAATTATGAATTGTTCATAATTAATTATTTTTAATTGATCAAAATAAAAGGGGACCTTATTTGTAAATTATTTAAGCCACGTAAAAAATGTTTTGATGATTGATATGATCAAGGTTTAAATAATGATTAAGTATATGATATTTGGAATATGTAAATTAATTACATAAAAGAAATCAGATTAAAAATATTTTATAATTCTTAAAAAAATACATTTGAAATAAAAATTCCATATAATGGTAAATATGAAATATTTTACTAAATATAAAGGGTTTATATTCAAGTTTATGGGATTTCCATAATATAAAGCTAAAATTATAGAATGTTTATATTTAGATTTTATTTTATAATTTTTCATAAATTCTTATCCTATGTTCAAATATTTGAAATTTTCATTTATTAAATAGTTATTCCAAGATATATTCATGTTTAGTTAATTATATTAGAAATATGAATATAATGTATGTTTTAGTTTTTTTTTTGAAACAGATTCTAGAATAGTTCCATTCATTACATGCTTGGATTGACTCTATAGTGAATTTAGTATTTCATCTACCACGATGATAGTATATAAATGAAGTAATGAACTTGATTTTTTTATTCAATATAGTTTTTAAAAATTATGTGTTAGAGTTATGATGAATACGAAAATGTTTGAATATGTTTGACTTCTATTTTTGAGTTAAATGTAACACCCCAAGATTTCATAGAAGTTATTTTCTTTAATGTAATTTTATAGCTTGCGCTACACGCAACACCAAGTTTACGCGCACCATGACTTACCAAACTAGTCGTTCAAAAGAGGTTATGAATATTATTAACTGAATTTTAAATTTTATATACATCATAAAATTTTAGAATCCATATTATGTGTTTCTTAGACATAATATAATAATAGATTCATTTTTTCAGATAAAAAAAGTATTTTTCAAAAAATGCAATTTTAGCACCTTCTAATGGAAAACCCTTTTTAAAACCAATATTTGACACTTTTATATATTAAATTTAATTAAATTATATTATTCTTTAGAATCGGGACATAAAAATATATTTTGAATAAATGTTTTTTAATTTTTCTGATAACTTTCATATTTTGATGAATACTGAAAAATACAAAATTTTAATTGAAAACAACTTTTTTAAACGAAATAATTTATAGGGTTAAATTATGCATTTGAATGGTTTTGAAGAATTATTATATTATATTTTTATCATATAATACAATGTAGGTCATTATAAGTAATTTTATATTTAAATTTCACATAAACACATATCAATCTTTAAATAGTTTTATTTTAAAAAAAACTCTTTTTAGTTTTGACAATGGGAATTAATTTTAAATTAATTAATGAAACTTATATGTTTTGAATTTGGTAAAATAGAATTCATTTTTTAATTCTGAATATCAAAATTATCTTTGGGTGAATTTTTGGTATTTTTCTGAAAACATTCAATTTTTGATGAATAGTGAAAAACACTACGTTATAGTTTAAAACCGACTTTTTATATAAATAATTATTTATTTTATTTAAATTTATTTTAACTCAAAATATATATATATAATACCTATATTATATCAATGTAATTCATTGGAGTCGTTTTATAATAAAATTAGATGTATAAAATTATGTTGAACTTTTTGCCGTCTTTTACCCACCTTCAAAGAGAATTTGAAAATTTGCATACAACAGAATTTTACAGCTTTTGTGAGTTAAATTTATAAAATCTGAGAGATACGGTTTACATCATTATGTAAAATGTGGTTCAATAAGATGAAAATAATTTTTTGGTGAATAGTAACTTTTTTACTTTTATTTACCACAGTTAAAAGTAAATAGGGTAATTAAGGGTAAAAAAGATATTATTATTACCCAAAAAGATGTCCTAATTCTATTGGGTAAGTGTAATTTGACCAAATACAACTTTAGGAATAAAATATGATCCTTTTTGGTCCACTTGGATTATATTAGTACATTTATTATTATTTTATTTAAAGAAGAGTTAAAAGGGTTAAATTCAATGTTTAATAACTAAACCATTTTTAATATAGGGTTATACATAAGATAAATTAAACTATAAATATTAATTAGAAAGATGACAATATTTCCTACATAATGGTATTTTATTTATAATTTTTAGACATTATGTAATTAAATTTATTTATGACACAATGATGATGCAATAATTACCTTATTAATGAAAGATTAAAATAATTGATATTATAAATATCCAAATAAATAAAATTTGAGACTTTTGATAAATTACACTAATTTTCTAGGTTAATATGACATGTCATGGTTGATTAAATAATTTTATTTTAAAGTAATAATGTTGTTATGTTTTTCACAAAAACCAAATACTAAATAATGTCAAAATTGACATAAATGAGTTTTTAAAACAAGTACTATATTATTGGTTGATATAATATTCCTAAAAATCTAAGGTTCAGAAAAAGGGATGAAATAATATTATATATGTCATTAATTAACCAATTTAGGTTCTCTTGGAATTTTAGAGTAAGTTTATTAACCATATAGTTTATGAATAAAAGAAGACATGGTAAAAGTTAAACGATTTAACTTTGGGTTAAATCTAAAAGATAATGTTAAAATGGTAACATAAACTTGTCTAAATGTAACATCCCAGATAAATGAAGAATAAGACATATTTAATATTTATTAATATTGGTGAATTAAATATTAATTTTACTTTAAAGGGGTTTCTATGTTCGATAGCGTACCCGATACGCAACAACACGTTTCTTTGGAATCTTATGTTGCACACTAATAATATAATATTATTATTTTAAATGGTAGTTAAATCCTAGACGTTTTATTGGAAGGAAAGAAAAAAACTAACTACAATATTATTATACATGATTGTTAAATGTATTTACAGTATCCAATAAAAATTTAGAGGCTTAAAATGTGAATGAATATAATTTTAAGCATAATTTACATTTAAAGGCTGATTTTTCGCCTTTTAATGGCGAACCCTCTTTAAATCTAGTTTCGGTTACTTTAATACATTCTATATGACCAAATAAAATCTTTCTTTATAATGGGGACATCAAAATTTACTTTGTGTAAATTTTTTTAATTTTTCCGATAAAGTTCATTTTTAATGAATAGTGAAAGTATTGTATTTTATTTCAAAACTATGTTTTAATATAATTTATTTATATGGTTAGATTATCTTTTTAATTGGTTTTAAAGTGAAATTAAATTATATTTTAACCATTTAATCCAATGTTCGTCATTGGAATTAATTTCACTTTGAAATTGGACATAAACAAGTATCAATCTTTTAATAGTTATTGTTTCTTAAAAACACGATATTTGTTTTAATAACGGGAATTAATTTTAAAATTAATTAATTCCACTTTTATGTTTTTAATTTGAAAAAATATACATTATTTTTGAATTCATAATATCAAATATAGCTTAGGCTGAAGTTTTGGTATTTTTCTGAAAAACTTCAATTTTGGATGAATAGTGAAACCACTTTGTGGTAGTTAAAAAAACTAACCTTTTCATTTAAAAGAAATTTTACCACTTATGTGAATTGAATTTAAAAAATCTGACATAAATGGTTGTTATCAAGAAGTAAAATGTGGTTTATTAAGATGAAAATAATTTTTGGTGAATAGTAAATTTTGACTTTTATTTACTGCGGTTAAAGGTAAATAGGGTAAATCAATGTAAAAAGAATATTATAATAATTCCAAATTACCTTAAAACTTTTCCAAACCTTATTAGTTGAGTCATTAACGACCATGGTCATCTTTGGGTAGATTTTGGGACCCCATTGAGCCACATGGGAGTGATAATGACAATTTAGATTAATTAACTTAAAGTAAAGGAAAAAATGACAAAAGCAAATATCTTTTAGTAATTAATTTTTATATGGTGTTATATAAGTCCTATTTTCGACTATAAATATTATTTGGAAAGATAAATTGATTTCATAGATGATAGTATTTTTTTTAAATTTTTAGACATCAAATAAATTAAATTATTTATGACAAAATAATGATGCAGTATTTACCTCATTAATAAATGATTTAAATAAATAAGATTATAATGATTAAAATATTATCCAAAACATGTCCAATTATAATTGGATGATTTTATTTAGAATATTAGTCATCTTATATTTTACATTAATGATTTTTTGACCTTTATAAACCGAATATCATTATATAATAAAACAATATTTTCACACTTTCTTAAAGAGGCCCTCCTCTCACTTATAAAAACAGACCATTTCTATCCAATTACTCACACCTCTCAAGCCATTTGGATCTTCCAAAATATGCCCAATTAATCTCCCTATATACCTATCCTCCTCTTATAAGCCTTACCTTAGTCATAAGGCACTTCAAGAAGTCCATTGGTTTAAACCAAAGGGAGTTACCCAAATTGAAGGTAACAGTTTCTCTTAAATTGTTTTCTTTTATTTTACTTCTCCAAACCCTAAACTATTTTTTTCCTTTATTTTGTAACAAAAACAGTATCCTAAATATACTAGGATGTTGTTATGAGAATTATTAGAACTAAACTTACACACTCATCCATCTAATGGATGAATAACATAATGTTTCTGTGGATGGAAAACTAACACCTCGCGAAACGATGATTGTTCAAATATCTCCAACCGCCTCTCATGGTGGCCATCATAATGGCACTGTATATATATATATTATATATATATATATATTATTTATATGATTTTATTATGCTTCTTTACTTACCATTTGTATCACTCCTTTATGGTTTCCATAGTGGGTAAATATGATAATCTCATTTGAGGAAGTGCGGACTACCGCCCCCTCAAAGTGATGTGATTCGTTAATGCCTTATGTGGGATGTATAAAGGATGGATTTAATGATATTAAATATGATATTATACTGGAATTATAATATACCTATGTATAATTATGTTTTAATTCCATTTAAATAAGAAATAGAAATTAAAGTAGCGTTTATGTGTACGTACGGCTTACCGTCTCCATGAATGGTGCATTTCATTTATTACCTATAAATGTTATGTACTATTATAAAAACATGTCTATGCTGGATATATATGATATACATGATATCCAAATCATGAATATCATTTTGGATATAATTAACCTTTGACCATATGAACAACATGTAATTATAAGAAGTCCATTTTTTACTCAAGTACCAAATATCGAAAAAACGAACGTTATTAACTTAAATGATTGCATAATGTTTATAACATGGTAATAAGTGATATAAATGGAATAATAAACTTAAAAAAGGTTCTTAAGAAAGTAGAAATTAACTTTAGTTTATTATTTAGGAGATTAAAGAACGATCGAGTCAAGTCGGACACGAGGTAAGGGACTTCGTCTCAATCTTATTTCATTGAGGCATATTTAGTTTTTATTTTATACGGTGTATAAACCCCTTTGACTTTTCATTTCATTCAAAGGAAATATTTTTATACGAAGCATTTTACTAAACAAAGAAAAGGAATGTTTTTTTACATAAGCAGTGATGACGACCTTTCCGCCGCCGCGAGTATTATTTGATCTTTGGCTTCATTTACAAGCCGGAATGTTTTTAAAAGGAAAAATAAATACCATATACTCTTTTTACGTATTTTGGTATTGAAAATGATTTTGATAATGGATTTATTATTTCAATATCTTTTAATTATATTTTGTTATTGCAATGTGGAAATGATATATTTCCTTTATACTTATGTTATGTGTTATGATCATGTTATGGTTCTTGGGCAGTATTTATGTATACGGGTGGTTCCGTGATAAACCGAGGGTGGGTGAGCCCAAGATATCTCTCCAATGCATTGGGTAGTGTGATGGAGGTAAATGTGAATGTTTCTCCTAAGAGATTTAGGTAATATACTATAATGGGTATTCCAAAGTAACTCCATATGTAGCTGTGATAGCTTCAATGTAAGTATGATATGGATGCCACAAGTTACCTTTATGTTTTATGATTTCTATGTGACTTTCATTAATCTTATGTTTTCACGAAGTAAGTAAAAGATTTTCTGATTTGTTTGTATTTATGAAAAAAGGTTTTTCTTCTTTGTTTTATAACCCTTACTGATATTTTTATGCTCATCCCGAGTTTTGAAATATTTTCACAGGACTTAAAGATGAATAGGGTAAAGGATGGGATCAAGGAAAAGTCATGCTGTCTAAAACATGGAACTAGACATGACTCTTTTTTTCAAGAGTTTATATTTTATGAAAAAAATGGAAACTGTGTAGAAGTGTCTACCTTGTAATCTTTTGAGATGTAATAGTTATGTCTTAATTCTCTAAAACTCTAAACCTGAAAATATCCTCAACGTGAATTATTCATTTAATTCAAGATTATGTAATGTTTTAAGGATGGGTCCTTATAGTTGGTATCAGAGGTTGGTTTAGATAAATTTAGGAGTTAGGGTATTGTTAAATTAATATCCATAAATAATTTATGTTAATATTGATAAAATATAGCATTTACAGATTACCATGTTGATTCACCTAAGATATTTGTGTGTTCAAAATGGTTTTCCGCAGAGGAAATAGGGAAGCTATGTTGGGACAACATCAGGAGGAAGACAACCATCCAAATCAGCAATCTGGGATGGTCAGAATCGGAACTGAATAGTTTGTTGCAGCGATGACACAATTGACTCAGAATATAAATTGTGGTGGTATTCATGCACAAGATCATCCAGATCAACCGCATAAGAACATGTCAGTAGTGGAGAATTTCATGAGGCAACACCCCCCATCATTCAGAGGATCATATGACCCTATGATAGCTGAAGGGTGTATTAAAGCACTAGAAAATATTTTCAGTGTCATGTGTTGTTCAGAACATCAAAAGGTTAGTCTTGTTGTTTACTGTTTTGAAGGTGAAGCTGATCAGTGGTGGTCGATGGTGAAAAATATCAAGGATAGTGAGGAGATTGATGCTCTTGATTGGGATGAATTAAAAGGTATGTTTCTTGAGAAATATTTTCCTAATGTGGTTTGTCTTAGTATGGAAAAACAATTCTTGGAATTGAGGCAATAGGATGACTCAATGGCTGCTTATGAAGAAAAATTCACTCGAATGGCAAGGTATGCTCTAAATTTCATACGAGATCTTGATAGTAAAATCAACCATTTTTACTCATGATTAAATCCAAATTATTTAAGGGCTTTAGCTTCTTGTGAGTTCAAAAGTTATGAAAAACTTGTTCGTTGTGTGAAGAAGGTGGAAATTGAGTTTGCTGATGATAAGGTATTCTTTGACAAACAACAGAATAAGAGGTCGAGGTGGCAGGTGAAAGGGAAGAACTCTTAAAAAAAGTCTGATGGTAAGAAACTTAAGTTTACAGTTTGTAAAAATTGTGGTAAAAAGCATGTTGGGGAATGTCTTTTGAATTCTGGTAAGTGCTACCGATGTGGTAAAATTGGGCATAAGGCTCGTAATTGCACTGAAAAAGATCAGGGTGCTAGTAGGAAAAAATATGATTTACCATCAGTAAAATGTTTTAAGTGCAATAAAATGGTTCATTATGCAAATGAGTTTCCAACAAATAACTCAACTGAAGGAAAGTAGACATACTACAAGCAGAAAGGGGTGGAGAAATCCTTTGCAACTACTTCATCAGATGTTAGTCCATCAAATGAAGTAGTATCAAGTACATTATTTGTTTGTTCAGATTATGCCAATGTGTTGTTTGATTCAGGGTCTACACACTCTTTCATTTCTGAGAAGTTTTCTAGTAAATTTGAAATTCCATCTCATGATATGAATACTGAACTTATGGTAAAAACACCTGGAGGAAATGTTGAGACAAAAAGAAAACATAAGGACATTCCTGTCCTTGTGTGTGGAAAGAATATACCTGCAAACCTTATTGTTTTACCTCTAGTAGAGTTTGATGTTATATTGGGCATGGATTGGCTTTTTGTTTATCATGCTAAGATTGACTACATAGCTAAAGAGGTTTCTTTTTAGAATGATTTTTAGTTTGTATACAAAAATGTACCCTTGCTGTTGATAACATATCAGTAAGCTGAGAAACTAGTAAAAGATGGAAATGAATGTTACCTTGAACATATTGTTGAAAACAAAGGAATTGTTCAGATTAATGATGTGCCAGTGGTAAATGAGTACCTTGATTTTTTCCCTGATGAGTTGTCTGGTATAATACCTGATCAGAAAGTTGAATTTACTGTTGACTTAGTTCCTGATGCTAATCCAATTTAAAAACTCCCTTATCGAATGGCTCAAATTGAACTTTTAGAGTTAAAGAAGCAATGGTAGGAGTTATTAGATAAATGTTTCATTTGACCTAGCACATCACCATGGGGTGCTCCTCTCTTGTTTTTTAAAAAGAAAGATGGTTCGATGAGACTTTTCATTGATTATAGAGCATTGAATAACATCACTATTAAGAATAAGTATCCTTTGCCTCATATCAATGATTTGTTTGATTATCACCAAGGAGAACATTATTTTTCGAATATTGAATTGAGGTCGGGGTACCATCAGTTGAAAGTGAAGGAAGCAGACGTTCCGAAGACCGCGCTTCGTACTAGATATGGCCTTTATGATTTTGTAGTTATGCCTTTTGGGTTAATCAATGCACCTTCTGTATTCATGGATCTTATGAATAGAATTTTCCATGAGTTATTGGATAAGTTTGTGGTTGTGTTCATTGATGATATTTTGGTTTATTCCAAAAGTAATGAGGAACATGAAAGTCATTTAAGGGTTGTCTTGAAAACCTTAAAAGAAAATAATCTTTATGGGAAATTCAGCAAGTGTGAGTTTTGGTTACAACAAATTTCTTTCCTTGGTCACATTGTTTCAAAAAATGGCATAACTTTTGATCCTGCTAAAACAAAAGTTGTTAAATAATGGCCAAGACCCACAAATATAACCGAGATTCATAGTTTTCTTGGTTTGGAAGGTTATTACCAGAGGTTTGTTGAAAATTTTGCACGGTTATCTAGTCCAATGACTAAGTTAACTCTAAAAGGTGTTAAGTTCATCTGGAAAAAAGAATGTGATGATTGTTTTCAGGAATTGAAAAGAATATTAGTGAATGCTCTATTTTTGGCACTTCCTTCCAGAAATGGTGAGTTTGTTATCTACAATGATGCTTCGTTGAAAGGACTGGGTTGTGTCCTAATGAAAACTGATCAGGTAATTTCTTTTGCTTCACGTCAGTTGAAACCACGCGAGTTAAATTACCCTACACATGATTTGGAATTAGCTGCTGTTGTTTTTGATTTAAAAATTTGGAGGCATAATTTTCATGGAGTGAAGTGTGAAATATATACTAATCACAAAAGTTTGAAGTATATATTCACTCGGAAAGAATTGAACATGAGACAGAGGAGATGGTTGGAATTAATCAAGGATTATGATTGCACGATCCTTTATCATCCAAGAAAAGAAAATAAAGTGGATGTTTCTTTGAGTCGAAAAAGTAATACTTCATTAACCATGTTACGTTTAGAAAGAGATCATTTTATTTTTTATTTGATGAACTTTGGCATAGAAGTTGTTGTTGCAGGAAATTATTCTATTTTCTTTCAGGTGTCAGTGAAATTATCTCTATCAGGAAGAATTAAGCAAGCGCGAAAGGAAGATAGTGAGTTGCAGAAAAAGGTTATATTGGTTCAGAAGGGTAATTTTCCAGATTTTAATGTTAATAATGATTGTGTTTTGAGATTTGGAAGGAGATTATGTGTGACTTATGATTCACAGTTGAAGAATGAGTTGTTATGTGAAGCTCATAGTTCTCTGTTTTCAGTTCATCCTGGCAGTACTAAGATGTACAGAGATCTTCCAGAGTTTTACTGGTGGGATTGAATTAAAAGAAATATTGCTGATTTTACTGTGAAGTGTTTGACTTGTCAGTAGGTTAAAGTAGAGCGACAGTTACCGAAAGGAATGCTTCAGCCTTTACCGGTGCCAGAGTAGAAATGAGAAAATATATCCATGGACTTCGTTGTGTGATTACCAAAGACATCTCAAGGTAATAATGCAATCTGGGTTATAGTTGACTGATTGACTAAATCTTATCATTTCCTTACTATTAGAGATACTTGGACTTTAGATCAACTTGCTCGGTTGTATGTTAAAGAGATATTCAGGTCACATGGAGTTCCCCTCTCCATTGTATCTAATCGTGATCCCAGGTTTACTACTAACTTTTGGAAAGGCCTTCAGAAGTCGTTGGGTACTGAATTAAGTTTTAGTATAACTTTCCACCCTCAATCAGATGGGAAATCAGAACGAACAATTCAGACATTGGAGGATATGTTACGTGCTTTATCGATGGATTACCAGGGAAGTTGGGACCAACACCTTTCTTTGGTTGAACTTTCATATAATAACAGTTTTCATTCCAGTATACAGATGGCTCCATTTGAGGAATTATATGTAAAGCATTGTCGAACTCCAGAATTTTGGGATGAAGTAGGTGAAAGGAAGCTGATGGGACCAGAATTGGTAGAAGAGATGGCAGAGAAAGTTCAGTTGATTTAGAAGCACATGAGAACAGCTCAGAGCAGAAAGAAAAGTTATGCCGATAACTAGAGGAAGGATCTTTCTTTTGAGTTGGGTGATCATGTCTTTCTCAAAGTTTCTCCATAGAAAAGTGTGATGCGTTTTGGTATGAAGGGAAAGTTAAGTCCGAGGTTTATTGGACCTTATGAAATTCTGGAGAAAGTTGGATTAGTTGTGTACAGAGTGGCTTTACCTCCATGTTTATCCCAGGTACATAATGTTTTCCATGTTTTGATGTTGGGAAAGTATATGCCAGATCCATCTCATGTTTTGAGCCCATAAGTAGTTCAGTTGGAAGAGAATCTCTCTTATGAAGAACAACCAGTCCAAATTCTTGACCATAGAGATCAAGTGTTTCGGAATAAGGTAATTCACCGGGTAAAGGTTTTTTGGAAAAACCATATGATAAAAGAGGCAACATGTGAATCTGAAAAATCTATGAGGGATAAATACCCCCACTTATTTTGATAAGTGAATAAAAATTGGGAGGACGCAATTCCCAAAAGGGGGGAAGGATATAACATCCCTGGTAAATGAAGAATAATACATATTTCACATTTATTAATATTTGTGAATTAAATATTAATTTTTACTTTAAAGGGGTTGCTATGTTTGATAGCGTACCCAATACGCAACAATGGGTTTCTTTGGAATCTTATGTTGCACACTAATAATATAATATTATTATTTCAAATGGTAGTTAACTCCTAGCCGTTGTATTGGAGGGAAAGAAAAAAACTAACTACAATATGATTATACATGATTGTTAAATGTATTTACAATATCCAATAAAAATTTAGAGGCTTAAAATGTGAATGAATCTAATTTTAAGCATAATTTACATTAAAAGGCTGATTTATGGCCTTTTAATGGAGAAACCAATTTAAATATAGTTTTGGTTACTTTAATACATTCTATATGACCAAATAAAACCCTTCTTTAGAATGGGGACATCAATATTTACTTTGTGCAAATTTTTGGAATTTTTCCGATAAAGTTCATTTTTTAATGAATAGTGAAAATATTGTATTTTAATTCAAAACTATGTTTTAATATAATTTATTTATATGTCTAGATTATTTTTTTAATTGGTTTTAAAGTGAAATTAAAATATATTTTTACCATTTAATCCAATGTTGATCATTGTAATTAATTTCACTTTGAAATTGGACATAAACAAGTATTAATCTTTCGATAGTTATTGTTTCTTAAAAACACGCTATTTGTTTTGATAACGGGAATTAATTTTAAAATTAATTAATGCCAATTATATGTTTTTAATTTGGAAAAATAGACATAATTTTTTAATTCAGAATGTCAAATATAGCTTAGGCTGAATTTTTGGTATTTCTCTGAAAAACTTCAATTTTTGATGAATAGTGAAACCACTTAGTGGTAGTTAAAAAAATTACTTTTTCATTTAAATGAACTTTTACCACTTCTTTGAATTGAATTTAAAAAATCCAACATAAATTATTGTAATCAAGAAATAAAATTTGGTTCATTAAGATGAAAATAATTTTCACTGAATAGTAACTTTTGACTTTTATTTACCGCGGTTAAAGGTAAATAGGGTAATTCTAGGTAAAAAGAATATTATAATAATTCCAAATTATCTTAACACTTTTCCAAACATTATTTTTTGAGTCATTAAAGACCATGGGCATCTTTGGGTTGATTTTGGGACCCCATTGAGCCACTTGGGAGTGATAATGACAATTTAGATTAATTAACTTAAACTATAGGAAAAAATGAAAAAAGCAAATATATTTTAGTAATTAATTTTTATATGGTGTTATATAAGTCCTATTTTCGACTATAAATATTATTTGGAAAGCTAAAAATATTTCATACATGATAGTATTTTCTTTTTAATTTTTATACTTCAAATATATTAAATTATTTATGACACAATAATGATGCAGTATTTACCTCATTAGTAAATGATTTAAATAAATAAGATTATAATGATTAAAATATTATCCAAAACATGTCCAATTATGATTGGATGATTTTTTTTCAAGTATTAGTCATCTTATATTCTACCTTAATGATTTTTGGTCCTTCAGAAACCGAATTTCATTATATAATAAAATAATATTTTCACACTTTCCTAAAGAGCCCCTCCTCTCCCTTATAAAAGAAGACCATTTCTATCCAATTACTCACACCTCTCAAGCCATTTGTCTCATACAAACTCTGTAAAATTAATCTCCCTAAATCCCTCTCCTCCTCCTAGAAGCCTTAACTTAGGAAGAAGGCACTTCAATAAGTCCTTTTGTTCAAACCAAAGGGAGTTACCCAAATTAAAGGTAACAATTTCTATTAAATTGTTTTATTTTATTTTACTTCTCCAACCCATAAAATCTTTTTATTCCTTTATTTTGTAACAAAAATAGTATCCTAAATATACTAGGATGTTGTTATGAGAAGGATTATAACTACACTTACACACACATCCATCTAATAGATGAAGAACATAATGTTTCTGTGGATGGAAAACTAACGCCTCACGAAATGATGATTGTTCAAATATCTCCAACCGCCTCTCATGGTGGAAATTATGATGGAAATATATTTATATATTATATATATTATGTTTATGATTTCCTTATTCTTCTTCACTTCCCATTTATATCATGCCTTTAAGGTTTCCATAGTAGGTAAATACGATAATCTCATTTGAGGAAGTGCGGACTACCGCCCCCTCAAAGTGATGTGATTCGTTAATGACTTATGTGGGATGTATAAAGGATGGAGTTAATGATATTATATATGATATTATATTGGAATTATAATATAACTTTGTATAATTAGGTTTTAATTCCATTAAAATAAGAAATAGAAATGAAAGTAGCGTTCATGCGTATGTACGACTTAACGTCTCCATGAACGGTGCATTTCATTTCTTACCTCTAAATGTTATATAATATTATAAAAACATGTTTATTCTGGATATATATGATATATATGATATCCAAATCATTAATACCATTCTTTATATAATGAACCTTTTACCATATGAACAACATGTAATTATAAGAACTCCATTTTTGACTCAAGTACCAAATATCGACAAAACGAACGTTATTAACTTAAATGATTGCATAATATTTATAACATGATAAAAAGTGATATAAAAGGAATAATAAACTTGAAAAAGGTTCTTAATAAAGTAGAAATTAACTTTAGTTTATTATTTAGGAGATTAAATAATGATCGAGTCAAGTCGGACAGGAGGTAAGGGACTTCGTCTCAATCTCATTTCATTGAGGCATATTTTGTTTTTATTTTATACTGTGTATAAACCCCTTTGAATTTTCATTTCATTCAAAGGGAATATTTTTATACGAATCATTTTACTAAATGATAAAAAGGAATGTTTTTTTACGTAAGCGGTGACAACGACCTTTCCACCGCCTTGAGTATTATTTGATCTTTGGCTTCCTTAACAAGGAGAAATGTTATTAAAAGAAAAAATAAATACCATATACTCTTTTTACGTATTTTGGTATTGAAAATGATTTTGAAAATGGATTTATTATTTCAATATCTTGAAATGATATTTTGTTATTGCAATGTGGAAATGTTATCTTTCCTTTATACTTATGTTACGTGTTATGATCAAGTTATGGTTGTTGGGAATTATTTATGTATACGGGTGGTTCTGTGATAAACCTAGGGCGAGTGGGCCTGAGATAGATCTCCAATGCATTGGGTAACGTGATGGAGGTAAACATGAATGTTTCTCCTAATAGATTTAGGGAATATACTATGACGGGTATTCCAAAGTAACTCCCTATGTTTCTGTGATAGCTACAATGTAAGTATGACATGGATGCCACAAGTTACCTTTATGTTTTATGATTTCTATATGACTTTCATAAATCATATTATTTCACAAGGTAAGTAAAATATTTCCTGATTTGTATGTATTTATGAACAAATGTTTTTATTCTTTTTTTTATAACCCTTAGTGAGATTTTTATGCTCATCCCAAGTTTTGTATAAAACCCAATGAGTGGAAATTACTACATAAATAAAAAAATAAATTGTGATTTCACACATATTTAGTATATTAATATTTTTCAAACATAATTATTCCATTTATTTATCCTTAACCTAAGGATACCGTCTTTATAAGGGATTTCATCTCAGCTTACATTCCATCAAGACTTCTTTGTTGTTATGTGCCAATTCATTTTTATTTAGTGTATATACATACTTTGACATAATATATCTTTAATCCCTTCATTCTCATGATATTATTAAGTTTTTATTACATCAATTATTTATATTCAAGCGTCTCTCATTTGGTTAGGAACTCTAACTAAAATACCATTTTAAATGTTTTAAAAATTTATTCTTCTAAATCTTTCTCAATAATGTACATGTTTTAAAAATGGGTTTAAGGATTTACTTATATGGACATTAATGTTTTAAAATTAAAATTCCTTTTCAAAGTTTCAAAGTGGTATGGGACACTTTGATTAAAATATCTATTTTAAACAGCTTCTTGATAAATAGTGATACATTTAAATGTTTTTAAGAAAAAAAGGAATATTTCACTCAAATTTTTTTGATGATTATTTTAATCTAGGTCAATATCCTTCATTATTCAAGATTGAGGTTAATTTATTATAATAAAATATTTCATATTGTATTGAATGAGTTATGTTTGAATGTGGATGTGCTATTTTTATACCATTCCTGATTTATGGTTAAAGTATTGACATTTCATATGCTAGTTTAATTCTAATGTTTATGTTATGTTTCAACATTTTTATACGAGGAATGAATTAGACTTAGTAAGTGATGGGTGGAGCCCTCTATAGCTCCTTGATGCATCAGTAGGTCTTATGATACAAACTAGTGTCTTAGCACAAGGCCTTGAAAATATCTTATTTGTAGTCTTGGCACAAGGCCTTGGCTATGTGGTTATTAAGCCTAGCATTGTGCATTCCATCATTATGAAATTGGATATTGATATTACATGTGATTATTCGACTAGTAGAATATCCATGTGAACAAGTAAATAGAATTATTTGATTTATCTTTTCCATAATATATTGAAGTTTATGTTTTAAAGGCTTCTTTTCTAGTCTTATACATTTCCTTAAATGTTTGTTCTTATTTATGATAGTTTCCGCGAAATTGTTATCCTTACTGAGTATCTGAGCTCACCCCTTTATTGTGTTTTATTTCTCCCTGGATGCAAAGAAGTATATTATGATTAACCTGTAGGAATAGGCTAAGGGATATAAGAGTTTTCAAAGGGGAAAAATGTTTTTTTATTTCATGATGTAATGTAAAACTTATGTATGTATCTAGTGTAACACCCCAAGATTTAATTTTACGTTATCTCATTAATGTAATTCAATAGCTTGCGTTACACACGACACCGAGTTCGAGCACACCACAACTTACCAAACTAGCCATTCCAAAAATGATTATGAATAGTATTAACTGCATTTTGAATCTTATATACTCTATATAATTTTTACATCCATATTATGTGTTTCTTAGACATAATATAAGAACAAATTCACTTTTTCATAAAAATGAAGTATTTTAAAAAAAATGCAATTTTACCACCTTTTAATGGAGAACCCTTTAAAAAAAATATTTGACACTTTTATATATTCAAATAAATGAAATTAAATTCTTCTTTTGAAGTGGGGCATAAAAATTTATTTTGAATAATTTTTTGGTACTTTTCTGATAACTTTCATATTTTGATGAATAACGAAAAATACAATATTTTAATTGAAAACAACTTTTTTACTCGAAATAATTTACAGTGTTAAATTATGAATTTGAATTTTTTTTAAGTATTATTTGATTATATTTTTATAATTTAAAAATATTTAGATCATTATAAGTAATTTCACATTTAAATTTGACATAAACACATGTCAATATTTTGATAGTTTTTACTTTTTAAAAACCCTCTTTTTGGGTTTGACAATGGAAGTTAATTTTAAATTAATTATTGAATATTATATGTTTTTAATTTGGTAAAATATAATTCATTTTTGAATTAGGAATATCAAAATTAGCATTGGGTGAATTTTTTGTATTTTTCTGAAAACATTCAATTTTTGATGAATAGTGAAAAACACTCCATTATTGTTTGAAACTGAATTTTTATTTAAATAATTATTTATTTTATTTAAATTTATTTTAAGTCAAAATATATTTATAATACCTATATAAGTTCAATGTAAATCATTAGTGTCATTTTATAATAAAATTATATGTATAAATTTTTATTGAACTTTTTATCGTCTTTTACCCACCTTCTAGGAGCATTTTCAAATTTGCATAAAATGTAATTTTACCGCTTCTGTGAGTTGAATTTCAAAAATATGAGAGAAACAGTTGATATATGTAAGTAAAATTTGGTTCAATAAGATAAAAATAATTTTTGGTGAATAGAAACTTTAGACTTTTATTTACCACGGTTAAAAGTAAATAGGGTAATTAAGGGTAAAAAATGATATTATAATTACCCTAACACATGTCCTAATTCTATTGGATAAATTTAATTCGACCAAAAACATCATTTTGAATAAAATACTATCCTATTTGGTCAACTTGAATTAGATTAGGACATTTATTATTATTTTATTTAAAGAATAGTTAAAAGTGTTAAATTCAATGTTTAATAACTAAACCATTTTTAATATAAGGATACACACATTATTAATTCGACTATAAATATTAATTATAAAGATAAAAATATTTCCTATATAGTGGTATTTTATTTATAATTTTTATACGTTAAATAATTTAATTTATTTATGACACAATGATGATGCAGTAATTACTTTATTAATAAAATATTAAAATAATTGATACTATAAATATCCAAATAAATGAAAATTGAGACTTATGATGAATTAAAATAATTTTATAGGTTAATATTAAATGTTATGGTTGATTAGATAAATTTTTTTCAAAGTGATAAGGTCGTTACGACTTTCACAAAATCAAAATACCAAATAGTGTCAAAATTGACATAAATTAATTTCTAGAACAAATACATTATTATTGGTTGATATAATATTTTTAAAAATATAATATTTGTCCAAATGGCTTAAATAATATTATATATGTCATTAATTAACCACTTTAGGTTCTATTTTAATTTTAGAGTAAGTTTATTAACCATATAGTGTAAGAATACAAGAACACACTGTAAAAATTACACTATTTAACTAAGAGTTAAATCTAAAAGATAAGGTTAAAATGGTAACCTAAACTTGTATAAAACCTATTGGTTGAGAGTTTTTATACCCATACCCACCATATCATAGAAATAAATCATTTTCTATCCATTATAAACCTAAAATAATTTTATTATAAAATAATATTTCAAGCTTTTCCTAAAGTGACCCTCACCTCTCTTATGAAAGGTTACTTCCCATTCTCTCAAAATCATACCTCCAAAGTCATTTGGCTCGGCCAAACCCTAACCAAATTTCCTCCCAAATTTCCTCCCTTCGACCTAGAGGCCTTAATTTTATCAGAAAGCAAACCTAAGGAGCCCTTTTGATAAACTCAAAAGGAAACACCCGAAGAAGAGTTAATAATTTCACCACCCTCTTTCATGTTATTTTCTTCTTACACTTATTCTTTCTTTGTTGTTTACATTCCAAAATAATAAATCCAGTACCTTCCACATACTGTGATGTTATTATAAATATGTTACAACCATATTCGTTATTCTATCCATCCTATAAATGACAAAGTCACCATACGTGTGTACGTATGACTTACCATCTTCACGTCGTGGTTTAGTTTGTAATTCAAGCACTTAATTATTTGGATGGGTATAATAATGAGTAAAACTGATTAAAATAATAAATATAACCTGTTAATTATTATTTATAAATGATATACCATCCAATTAAATACTATTTCACTATTAATATAATGATATTGTCGCTCGCGCGTACATACAGATTATTGTCTCCACGACGCGATGATATTCATTTCCCCATTCACCATTCAACGATGATTATAAAAATATCTATTATTAATAAGTATTTAATATATGAAATAATAATTATATTGGATATATATATATATATATATATACTTACATATATCTTATTCACTTACTTCCGTTCAATACGATATGAAAACAGAAACAACATTTATGCGTACGTACGGCCTACCGTCTCCATAAACGGTGCCTTCCATTTAATATATCTATCTATAATAAATATTTATATTCTAAATATATATGATATATAAATCAAGGTTTATATTCTGGAAGTATTTAAATCATGATCTAAATGATACGATCGAGAATAACAAGTTAAAACACGTACGATAAAGAAAGCGATTATTACTTGAAATGTTAATTTAACATAGAAATCAATATTAAATGGGTAGTATAAAGTCATTAATGAATTAAGTATGATATAATATATATTAATATGGTTCTTGTATAATTTAATAACATACTATGGTCATTATACATGAGGTTAAATGTACCCTCGACCAAAGGAAAGTGCAAGGTAAGGGTTAATTCCTCAATGTCATTATTATCCGAGATTGTTTATGTGTATGTTTTTACTCGGACATATTTATTATCCATGTACATGTTTCAAAAAAGGGTTTTCAAAGTGATTATTTTTAATATAATCTTTAACTAAAAAATCATTTTAAATGTTTTAAATATTTATTCTTCTAGACCTTTCTCATTAATGTCTATGTTTTCAAAATGATTTTAAGGATTTATTTATATGGACATGAAGGTTTTAAAATTTTAATTCATTTCAAAAGGTTCAAAGTGGTATGGGACACTTTTATTCAAAAATATATTTTAAATATCTTCCTTTATAAATTGTGTGACTTTTAAAATGATTTCATGAAAAAGGGATATATCACTCAAAGAGTTTTACTGATCATTTTCAACTATGTCAACATCCTTTACTGGATGTTATTCTTGATCGAGGTTGATTTATTTTGATAAAAATCATCCATGTTATATTGAAGGTTTTGTGATATGTTTGACTGTGGATGTTTTATTTTTATACCATTTATTATTTATGGATAAAGTATTGACATTTCGTATGCTAGTTTTAATACGAATGTTTATGTTATGTTTAAACCTTTTCATATGAGTAATGCATTAGACTTAGTAAGTGATGGGTGGAACCCACTATAGATCATCGATGCATCTGTAGGTTTCTTGAGACAAACTAGTGTCTTGGCACATGACCTTGATAAAATCTTATTTGTATTCTTGGAACAAGGCCTTGACTATGTGGTTATGAAGTCTGGAATTATTGACTCCAACATTATGAAATTGGCTATTGATATTACATGTGATTATTCGACTAGTAGAATATCCATGTGAATAAATAAATGGAATTATTTGATTTATATTTTCTATATTATGATGGAGTTTAAGTTTTAAAAGGCTTGTTTTTTAGTCTAATACATTGTCTTAAATGTTTATGCTTTTTTGTGAAATTTTCTGATATATTGTTATCCTTACTGAGCGTTTGAGCTCACCCCATTCTTATGTTTTATTTTCCCAGGATTCCAAGAAGTGTTTTATGATTGATAAGCAGGTTTAAGCTATGGGATTAATGGCATTCTAAAAGGATAATTTATGTGGTGTTTTATTTTCTAATTTTTAATGTAATATTCAAGTATGTAATTTATTTTCCAAGACTACTAAACTGACCGGTCTTTTGGGAATTGATTCCTTATAATAATGCCAATGTATTAAAATAATGCACTGACTCTGGGATTCTGTGGTCAGAGCGTTACATATAGTACTTCCATG
Organism: Viscum album; assembly: GCA_963277665.1. Lineage (NCBI taxonomy): Eukaryota > Viridiplantae > Streptophyta > Magnoliopsida > Santalales > Viscaceae > Viscum > Viscum album. Next base: position 253,338,040 of record OY728143.1, on the reverse strand, counting down.
GATACTAAACTGATCGGTCTTTCGGGACATGATTCCTTGTATCATGCCAATGTTTTGTAATAATGCACCGATTCTGGGTAACTAGGGTCAGAGTGTTATATTATAAAAAAAATGTTTTGGGCAGTGTAAAGTGTTACAGATCAATATGGCTTGAACATATTGATTTTGTGGAGGGAATAAGATTCAAAACTAAATTACTAGACTCATACATTGATAAAAGGGAATAATATCGGATAAGATGGTGAGATTAAACCCCCTTTAAAACACTAAATGTGAGATTCCTCCAAAAGAGGTACTTGTCAAGACCTCAATCATCTAACCATGTAGTTCATGCCAATGTGGGGTTCCCCTAGATTATATTGTGTAAGGTAAGAAAATATGGGTGCCATTGGATCATCCTTGGGTAGGTCATTCCATAGCTGGGTGCCCCTAGATTATCCCTTTTTATCCCATTCTTGGTGCTTGTTTTGGGTTACACTAGCATAGAGACCCTAATAGGATTAGGTTACTAGAGGAATAAAGTGGTGCTTATCCATATAATGGATTGGACAAAGGTTTTCTATCTCAAATATCCAAGATTCATAACTATTTTGGTTGAGATGATTTCCTACCTAAATAACTAGGTGCTGAGAGAAATTCCACACTAGACTCATTTCTTAGAGAAATATATATATTGACTCGCTAATGTATATAATTCGTTTTTAATATGGGTTCATAATTTTTGTGGTATCCCATTTAATAATAGTCTTTATTAATTAGTTATAAAACATGATAATCATCTGATAAAATATTTTGTTGTAGATAAATGGAATCATTATTAATATTGGCCTTAATATCAGTCCTCAAAAAGTAAAAACATAATCATATAAAATTCTCCAATAGTTATATAAATTTTAGAATTGTACTTAAACAAAGACTGTTGTCTATGTCAGAACAACCTCTTCATGATAAACCAACTCATGATGATAATTAACAAATGGATCTGGATAACAATGATTACCATAAAAATGATACAAAGGGAGTATATATACTCATTCGGGTTACATTGGAGTTAAAATTACTAAAGTAACATGATAATGCCTTTCAAATGATAGATAATATAAATTGGATATATTAAAAGAAAGAAATTCATGAATGGTATGAAGTTTTTAAATCTAATTTTCATTTCAATATTGTATAAGTTACCTCAATATTCTCTCTCATACTCAATATTACTAGATACATCAATTAATTTGAGAGTCTAGGTTCACCTAAAAATCTTTAATTGGATATATATTTCATTTTACAATCACTTCAAGAATGGTTCTGACAGTTTTTTTGAATTAGAATATGAATGAACTCTACAAACCTCTACCGAATATCCTTAATTTTTTGAGGGTATCCCAAAAATACATATTAAGCCTAGGTCCTAGTACCATGCTGATGGACCAAAACGAGATGGGTAAAATTACTATCCAAAAATTGAAGAAAAACAGTCATGGAAAGGAATGATAATGTTTTCATTGTGGAAAAGTTGTCCATTGTAGAATAAATTTTCTAAATTACAAGAATGGATATAATAAAGAACTTAGAGTTTCCACTTTAGGTATGAAGGTTATATAATTCACTTCTTTTATGGTATGTGATTAAAATTTTATATTTTAAAAATATTTTAAATATACATGACAACAAAAATATAAACAAAAGAAAGAAATGAATGATCAAACTTGAAGTTGATATCTAAGTGGTAAATTAAATGTGGTTCTATACCGGAGACTTGGATACTTTAGGATTTGTTGAATATTTCATGAGATTTTTATTTTATAATTTTTCTCTTGAAAATAACTTGAAAATAATGTCTGTTTAAATTAAATGGGATGGATCTTGATACAGATAGTATTGATTTTTTCAATTTATATAACATATATTTAGAAACAAATATGGATAAAAATGTTTTATCTAGGATAATTTTTTAATCTAGGAAAATTTTTTATCCAAATATTTGTTAAAAACATATGGCAATGTGTTCCTTCCACTCATTGGGGGTATATTTTAATAAAGTTTTCTTTTCAAATAAAAGTTTTTAAAAACATAGAATACCATATATGTAAATAATAATTTTTTCATAAATATCCAACTAAAAGGAAATGAATATTATCTCTTAACAGAAAAGAGGTTTTGAATCATAAAAAAATATTATTAAAAAAATATAATGTCTAAGAGGATATTGGGAGTATGCTTGAAATTAGAGAATTTCAAAATTAAGAAATAAATAATTACACCAATCTATGTTTGAAGTGAATTGGACTTAATATCCTAAAATATCTGGGATGTATTAGTAAAAAATAATGTAATATGTTACATTATTTTAAGGGAAAACATTGATGTAATAGGGTTACAAATATGATGATTATGAACATTGGAAGATTTATAAGTAGGCAAGAAATGTTGACATCATAACTTTTGATGATGTGAAGTTAAGAAGTGTGAATATGTTCAAGAAGTTGAATAGTTTGTAATATGATTCCTAAGTATCACCATTATTCAAACTAGATTTCTTCATAGTTGTTTCTCACAAAAGAGTTTAGTGGGTGCGTTTTATCTGATGGTCACATAGAGATGTCGTATAGTTGACATATGGTGTAATGCATTAACACAATTCATATATTATAGAAAATATAATACTGATCTTGTTATTTAATTTATATTATATGAGAAAATTATTCTTATTTTAATTTTGTTAAATATTCTTAAAGTATTTAAGAGTATTAAAATATATCATATTAAATTTAAAATCTATTATATCATTCATTCACATTTTCTAAATTAATTAATTTATAAATATATATTTTATGAAGTGTAATGATAAATGACCAATCAAAGTATGGATTTGAGTTTATCCATAACCATTGTTTATAATGAATTATCATATGTTATGTGGAAATTTAATGGTTAAAATGAGATGAATTATTTTATAGAGATACAAAATATTCTCATGAGGCACAATACGAATAATATTATTCTTTGTACGCACTGGATGACCCACTAAAGTAAATCACACATAGTGTCATCCATAAGAATTTGGAATACTAGGGGTGTTTCAAGAACCAAGCCGGGTTATCTTCCGGACCGGTGCCTGACTCAATCTATGGAATGTCCTACAGGGCATTCCAGAACCCCATGGGTTGGAAACAAGTACCCGAGTATCAACAATAAAACATGGGAATGATTTAACTGATTTTATAATAACTAAACAACCAATAACTAAATAAACTAAAACTAAAAATCCACAACCAAACGGTACCTTAAAAAATTATCCAGAATTGAGTTTACAACATTGATATAAAAAACCAAAAAGGCAACAACAAAAAAGAAAAAAAATACTATACCAAAAACCACCACATGTCAAGAGGAGAATCACCTTCAAGACACCTCTGAAAACATAGCACCATGGAAAACCTCTAGAAACCCGAACCACCATCTCCAAGAACCTTTCCCTTACTTGTGTCAAATATAACCAAGTCTACTTACACCCAAGGGTGCAAGTAGGTTGTGAGCCTAATCCTAATAGGGTAAAACCGAACAATGATTCCATGTATTAAAAATTATAAGATAAATAAACTTTCATGTTTTATAAAGGACAGCAAGAACCATTTTTAAGGAATTGTTTTTGAATAAAACAATGCTTACTATTAAAATACCAACAAAGTGTACCGTATGCTGATGGTAAGTGCAAAATCCCCAAAGATCACTAGTCGTGGGAAAACCTTCTTGGTAATAGCTTGTAATGGGACACTAGGTACCTCACATCTTAATGAAATGTGGCTTAGAAACCACAACTAGCAGTGTTCTTGTGCACGAGCCACTAGGAGGGGACACCCCAATGGCCTAGTGGTATCCAATAATCATCAATATTTAGTTAGTGTTTTCCTCATCAATCTCATTAAATGAAACCAGGACGAAGTCCCTTCTATATCACTAGAATTCTAGTACTAGTTTTCCCACCTTATTACCCATTCTTCCCTTTTTTCTCAAGTAGGTTCTAAATTTCACATGACACCACACTTCCATGTTTCATAAACCAAAAAATGTAATACACATAATAAGCCGCCACTTGCACACCCAAAATCCTCTTTTTATGTCAAACTCACACCAAAACCATTTTAAACATGATTCTCATCACTTGTGTAATTTAATAAACCATTTACACATTTTATAAAACACCCACAAGGAGAAAAACAAGGATCTACACATGAAATACACCCAATTTCATATGGAAAAAAACAATTTCAAACCAAATACGTACCAAATAATTTCAAAAAAACACTTTATTACCACAAAAATAAATCATAGAACATGCTAAAATACTCAAGAAAGTAATAAAAGTTCGTCAAATATTGTTTAAGCATTGAATAACCTACCTCGGGTGTAAAAATCCCCAAAATCTGGTGCGACACTCCAACCAAAACTCATATTCACCCTAAGGGAGAAAGATCAAACCCTAATCATGAATATCAAACCCAAAAATTCAATATTTAACCCTAAAAATGGAACCCTATATGCTGGTGAAAATAACCCCTTGAAAAGAGAGAAGAAACCCTAATATAGAGAGAAGTAACGAGAGAGAGGACACTTACTTGATGAATCGTGGAAGAACCACCCAAATCCATCTCAAAATTGAATCCCCAAGGTAGGAGGATGGACAGGGATGATCACCCATGGAGTAAGAATCCAAGTGGGGAGAGGTAATGAGGGTTTTGGGGAAAACATAGGGTATAGGGAGAAAATAAAACCCAATTTTTAATGATTTGGATAGGCTGCACGGTTAGTCCGCACAGTTCTTCAAACCATGCACCGACTGTGTGATTTTCACTGTATACCCAAGACATGTTGCAAAATTAGTACACAAAGTTTACAAATTTCGATCTAACCATGTGATAAGCTTATGTCCAATACCCCACTTTCCGCACAGTTACCTGGGTAGGGCACCCAGTTACTACTAACCGTGTGCCAACCATGCACCACACACTGTCCACCCAATTTTTCACATTTTTATCCAAAAATATATGTAAATAAAAAGAAAAAATGTAAAATAAAAGTAAATATAAAAATTCCTCAAAATAAAATAACAGATGTGACCATTCTCTCTAGCATGAAAACTTTACGTCCCAAGAAAGTCAACTCAAAGCTAAATCAAAAAATAAGAACAAGTACTCTTGCTCAACCCATGAATTTTTCTCCAAATTCTCATGCATATCACTTCCATGATTCTAAAGGACACAGACCAAAGGAATAGATTTCCCAAAAACCACCTTCTCTTTGGAATCCACTATTTATACTGGCCGTTCAAACATTGATAAATTGGGATATATTTCTAATTCTTCCCAATTTACCACATGAGATGAATCTAGATTACATTTATTTAATTGGGAGACATGAAATATGTCATGAATTTATGTCAACAGAGAAGGAAAATCTAACCTATATGCCACCTTTCCAATCTAATCTGTGATTAAAAAAGGCACAACATACTTCAACATTAGCTTTAACTACTTTCGCAAATGACGGTGAACCAAGTATTGTGACACTTTCAAGAACAACTGGCCACCCACTGAAAACTCAATATCTTGGTGCCTCTGATTGACTTAAAATTTGTGACGACACTGAGCTGTCAATAACTTCTGATCAATCAAATTTACTTTCTCATATGTCTCTTGAACAAGGCTCGGTCCCAACAATGAGGTCTCACCAACCTCATCCCAACACAGAGGAGACCGACATGGCCAACCATAGTGTGCCTAAAGAAGTTCCATTTGAATAAATTATTGGTAAATATTATTGTAAGAAAATTGAACCAATCCCAAATGTCTTTCCCAAGATCCTCTAAAATCTAAGATGAATGCTCAGATAATGTCTTCTAGAATATGGTTTGCCTGCTCTGTCTAACCATTCATTTGGGGATGGTCTATCATACTCATTTTGACATGCGACCCCAATTCTCTTTAAATGGATTCCCAAAACTAAGAGGTAAAATGGGGATCTCTTTCAAAAAAAAATTTCGATGAAACACCATTAATCCTTACTACTTTATAAACATACAACCAGACCATCTCATCCACTTTTGCTGAGTCTTTGATTATAATGAAAGGGGATGATTTGGTTAAATGTTCAATTACCACCCAAATTCAGTTCCATCCCTAATGTGTTCAAGGAAATACAATAATGAAATCCATGGTGACCTCATCCCACTTCTTGGTAGGAATGGGTAATAACAGGACCAAACCAGAGGGCCTTTGATTCTCTGATTTCACTTGCTGACACGTATAATATCTCGATACAAAGTCAGATATGTCATGCCTCATTCCTAGCCATCATAAATATAGAAGAACATCATAGTGCATCTTGGTAGCTCTAGGTTGGATGGCCCATTTATACTAGTGGATATCCTATATCACCACCTTATTTAGAGACAATGACACCACAAAATGTCCCTTGAAAAGAAGAACTCCCTCAGGAGACAATGATCAATCGAAAGATGTCTCCGCACCATGAAGAAACTATAAAGGCTGTTGGAATAGCTCATTATCCGGATCCCCCCAATGAATCTTCTCCATAATAGAAGGATCCAACTGAATTCTATCCAAGAATGCACCTCCACAGTTATACTTTTTCTCCAAGTGCATCTTGTCAAGGATACCCATCAAATTCCACTCATCATTGGAGTTATTCAATGCCTACACTAGCACCTTCTTGCTTAAGGAATCTGCTACAATGTTATCCTTTACCAGTGTGTATATGATATCAAAGTCAAACCCCTATAGATACGCAATCCAATGGTGTTGTATCAAATTAATATCCTTTTGGGAGATGATTTAGGCTAGGCTCTTATGATAAGAATATACTAAAAATTTATCCCCAAAAATATAATGATGCCATTTCTTCAAGGCATGAATCTCCAATGCTAAATCCAAGCCATGATTCAGGTATTTCTTTTCATGTGTTTGGAGTTGGTGAGATCCATATACCACCACATGATCATCTTGAATGATCACACACCCAAGTACCATGCTTGAGGCATCACAATAAACCATGTACCCCTTTCCCAACTCTAGAAAAATAAAAACATGTGTGATATTCAACCATGGATTCAACTCCTAAAAGAATGCTTTGCATTTCTAGATCCACACAAACATCACCCCTTTCCAGGTGAGTGATTTAATGGAAGAAGAAATATGTGAGATGTCCTAAACAAACCTCTTGTAATAACCTATGAGGACAAGAAAAATACTGATTTCAAACATGTTCTTCAGTTTATTCCTAAAGATAATTGCACTGATTTTCTCAGGGTCCCCCAAAACCCATTACTCTAAGATCCCATGGCCCATAAATGTCAATTACCTAATCTAGAAAGTTCACTTTGAAATCTTTTCATAGAGACGGCGATCCCAAATAATTCCCAACATGATCTGAAAATGTTTTTCATGCTCTTCCTCAGATCCATAATAAAACAGGATGTCATCCATGAATACAAAAATGAAATAGTCCAGATACTGGTGGAACAACCTATTAATGAGGATAATGAATACCACTAGATCATTCGTCGATCCTAAAGTCATGACCAAGTACTCAAAGTGGCCATACCTGCTTCAGAAAGCTGTTTTCAAAATATCTACCTCTTTCACCCAGACTTGGTGGTAACCAGAATGCAAGTCTATCTCAGAGAACCACTTTACTACTATTATCTAGTTGAAAAGGTCATGAATTCAGGGAAAAGGGTACTTGTTCTTGATGGTTACCTTATTCAGCATCTAGTAATTGATACACAACCAGAGAGATCCATCAGCCTTATTTGCTAAAGAGACTGGGGCAGCCTAAGGAGAGACAATCGAGTGAATGAACCCTTTGGATTCTAAATCATCCGACTATTTATTTAATTCCCTCAGCTCAGTGGGGGATATATATATGAGGGAAGATATATAAGCTGTGTCCCCAGAGCCAAATCAATTGAAACCTCCACATCTCGCTCCGGGGGTAAACCTGAAAATTCATATAGTAATACCTTTGGGGACTCATCCACTATAGGAGGTACTCCACCCTTAATAGTACCACTATAGTCATGCAACATGAGTGATGATAAATGAAAAGCTATATTTCACTACTCCAGGAGTGGAGGTCCAACATGACCCAACCAAGGATCCCATTCCTCGAGAAAAACCTAAGCACCCCCATCAGGTGCAAAGAAACTTACCCACCACCTATAAGAATCAATATTCCCTTAAAAGAAAACTATCAAATCTATGCCAAGTATTATATAAAAAAGTTCCATATCAAATACCAAGAAATCCCATTCCATCTAGACCCCTAACACATAGAGTGCACAAGATGGTAACTCTAAGAAACTTCCCTTTCTTCTTACCTAATGGTGTTACCAACTCTATCACAAAAGACACAAGATCATTTAGAAAAGTCAACATATTCACAAGACATGCAGATATGAAATAAATAGAATCAATAGTATCAAAAAAAATATCACCTATAGAATATGAAATCAAAATGGTTCCTTGAACTGTCGAGAGCCCTACATCTAGTCCTGTTGGTGCCTGATCCATAAAATGAAGATGTCTAGTCTCCGCCTGAGTCTAAACAAGGTCACTGCCCTATTGATCTTCCTTTAATTGAATATGGCCAGTAGAATACCTAGTACTCCCACCATGACCACCAAACCAAGTTCCCACTATCCTAGATGGCTCTGATTGCACTAATATTCCCCTAGAATCCACAGATCCTACCCCACTCTGGTATGGTTTCATCACTTTTCAAAAGCTCTACAAATTTCCCATAACTTCACATCACTAAAAAGTATTAGGATGATATGTACCCACAATTCATCCCTACATTCCCACAATGGTGGCACACAACATACCTTGCATCAGATTCTATAGATGATGATTTCTACAGAAGAGTGGCCAAAACTGCCATTCCCCTTTTTCCATGCTCATATCACTTCCTCTACTTATCAGATGAACTAATGCTACCCATTGCTGATATATCCTAATAGGAACCATAAGTTCCATTTTGGTAAATCTCCATCATAAAAGATTGATCAACTACTTCAGTATTGTTTGTTAGGATGAACAAAAAGACCTCAGAATAGATGTTTGGCTATAAACACTTTTTAAACCTATGATCCTTCATATACTTGTTAGAAACTATTTCGGGTGCATACTGAACTTGTTCAACCAAGTGGTTTCCATATTCCATTACCGACTGGTCCCTCTGAGTAAGGTTTATAAACTCCCAGGATCTATCATAGTCCAAGACCTTAGGTAAATAATGGTCATTCAAAACAAACTTTAAGTATTTCCATCTCATCTTCTCATGATTTACCTCTTGAGTCACTGAGTACCCCCACCTTTATCTAGGACCTTATAGAAGAAATGAGAATCATTTCACCTTGAACTCTTCGGGAGGGTTCAAGAATTCGAACATGCACTTTATCTTTCTGAGACACTTATCTACTTTATGGGGATTCGTGCTACCTTAAAAAAGAAGTGGTTTATTATTGAAAAACTTCTGGGCTTTGTCCTTCCTAGGACTAGATTAATCTTCTCTAGTGGGAGCTGGGCCAGGACTTGCAATATGTCCTAGATCCTGAATAATGCAAATCACAGCTTCTACCGACCACTGATCAAGAAGTGAGGGAGAACCCTCTCTAGCTTCTTCCCATAGTTGCAAGGGAATTCTCCATGGAGGCATGTTTCTATAAAGGGTAATAGTCCAGAGAAAAATTAATTTACACAACCAAATTTTAAAATTTTCAGAAATAATGATAAATAAAATTAAATCAAACTTGTCATGAAAACAACATGACTAAACCAACTCACCCCCACCCAATTTCCATGTATAGTTTGCAGCCTGTACGTCGGACCTGGAGGAGAAGAAAAAAAATTCCCAACATCCCATGGAAACTTGAGATCTATCACAAGGTGTGCTATCCAGTCATCCTACTCGCAAAAAAAAATCCAAGCCCTAACATTTCTGACTCTTGTATATCCAAAATCATCCCATCAACATGACCCAAAAGAGAAACCATACTTTGATACTATTTTTTCACGAACCTTGCTATGTCATTATCCAGAACGGTGCCCGACCCAGTCCGTGGAATGGACCAAAGGGTGTTCCCGATCCCTATGATCTTGAAAGAAGTTCTTGGGTATCAACAAGAATACATGGTAATGATTTACCTTATTTTAAAAAACAAAACAACCAACAACTAAAAACATTGAAACTAAAAATACACAACCAAATGATGCCTTAAATAATTTTTTAGATTTGAGTTTACAAAGTTGATACAAAATCCAAAAATGCTATAAAAAAAAAGAAACAATGGAAATCCCAAAAACCACCACATGATAGGAGGAGCATCGCCCTCAAGACACCTCCAACAACACCACACCAAGGAAAACATCTAGCAACCCAAAAAACCATCTCTAAGAGCCTTTCCCTTAACCGTTTCAAACATAACCAATTATACTTACACCTGAGGGTGTAATTAGGGTGTGAGAATAAGCCCAATAGGTTTCTACCCAACAATGATTCCATGTAGTAAACATTATAAGATAAATAAACTTGTATGTTTTATAAAGAACAACTAGAAACATTTTTATGGAAAATGTTTTTGAAGAAAACCATGATTACTCTCAAAAAACCAATAAAGTGCATCGTATGCCAATGGTAAGTGAAAAATCACCAAAGAGTCCTAGTAATGGAAAAACCCTATAGGTACAATATAGCAATGGCACACTAGGTACCTGAAAAATAGGTGAAACATGGCTTAAAAACCATAATTAATGGATTTATCATTCATGATACACTTTATGGGGCACCCCAATGGCCTAGTGGTTTCCAAACATCATAAATATTTAGTTAGTGTTTTCATTGTGAATCCCACTAAGTGATACCAAGATGAATCCACTTACTTATCACTATCATGCTAGTCCTAGTATTCCCACCTAGTTACCTGGGCTTCCCTTTGTTCTCAAGAAGGTTCCACATTTCACATGTCACCCCACTTCCACATTTTATAAACCAAACAATGAAATACACATCATAATCCATAACTTGTACACATAAAATCATCTTTTGAAGTCAAACACACACCAAAAAAATTTTAAAACATGATTCTCATTACTTATGAAATTTAATAAACCATTTACACATTTTATAAAACAACCACAAGGTTCACAATAAGGCTTTACATTTGAAATACTACCAATTTCATAGAGAAAACCCAATTTCAAGCCAAATAATTTTAAAAGACACTTTATAACCACACAGATAAATTATACAACATGAAAACATACTCTAGAAAATAATATAAATTCATCAAATAATATTTAAGCATGGAATCACCTACCTTAGGTGTAGAAATCCTCAAAATTTGATGTGAAACTCCAACCACGCCACAATGGGGCCAGATCGAACCCTAAACATGATGATATAACCAAAAAAATTCAATATTGAAATCTAAAAATAGAACTCTAGATTTTGGAGAAAAGGAACCCCACTAAATTATAGAAGGAACCCTAAAATAGAGTGAAGAAATGAGGGATACGACACTTACTTGATAAATCAAGGAAGAACCTCCCAAATCTGGCTCAAAATAGAAGACCCAAGAGAGGAGGATGGAGAGGGAGGTGTGCCTAGGGGGGAATATCCAATGTGGGGAGAGGTAATTAGGGTTTTGGGGTAATAATCGGGGAGATAGAGAAAATAAAACCCAATTTTTAATGACCTAGAAAGGCAGCATGGTTAGTCCGCATGGTTCTTGAAATCGTGTTGTGATTGTACGATTTCCAATATCTACCTAGGAAACATCGTACAATTATTACTCACAGTTTTAAAACTGTGGGATAAGCCTCTGTCAAAAAACCCCACTTGGTTTCATGGTTACCTCGGCCAGGCGCACAGTTGCTACTAACTCTACAGAAACCATGCGGCGATCGTACATGACATATTATCCAGCCAATTTTTCACATTTTTCTCCAATACTCAAGGGAAATACAAAGGAAAAAATGTAGGATAAAAATATATAGAAAATTTCTTCAAAATAAAATCATGGATTTTTTAGGGTTCATGGATCATATTTGATTCCCCACTACTTGCGGTTAGAGAGATACCCAACATGAGAACCAATATACTTTGGAACCCTATTTATGCAATTCCACAAATTGAATTAGCTAATATGAGTGTGTTTGGGTATGTTGCTAATTATTTCATTGGTTTTATCTTAACTAAGATGGTATTTTTCCTCTCATATGGTGAGTATAACATATGGGACCTCAATTGAGATAGAATATGTGAGTGTGAGACCACACCTAGATAATATATATCTACTTGGATAAGGTACAAGTGAGGTTATTAACTATAAGGATGAATGAAATGTGATGTATTCTTCAATTTGACCATTTTACACTTTATGCGTTGAGAATAAATGAGTTTTAAATATGGGATTGAAATTCTCTATTTTATAAGGTCACTTGATGTCTTGGACAAAGGGAAAATATGGGAATGAAAGTTTGAATACGATACAAACTGGTGGAAACATGTATAGAGATAAATATGTTTGATTGAGATCATGGAATATCCTTTTATATATCAAGTATCATTGAAACTTTTCAAGTGGACAATCATTCCTTACATATATAAATCCAGATATCCTTGTTTATTATCAATAATATAGAGTCTCATGCGGTCACACTATGTGGTTAATTGAATGTGGGTTGAGTTTGACTCAAAGAACATCTATAAAACTGTTTTAGAATTTATCCAAAAGTGTTTTGTATGGGTGTTCACATGATATTTCATATGTTTTGATATAGGGTGAAGTTAATTATAGCTTTCCAAAAGTGTTTTGTAAGATATACAAAAGTTATTTTGGGTATGGTTTTATAAGTTTTTTTATATGATACAATGTAAGGTGAAATGACACAAAGTATTTTAGGATTTAGTGTAAGTGGGATATTGATGGGAATTTCCCATAAATCCTTATATGTATATATAATATATATATTAGGAATATATTATTGGATAAAAAATATGTTTTGCATTACCATGCATTTTATGATGATAGAAACATGATAATATATCATTATTCATTACTCTCCTATATTAGGTATACTTTATCATAACATTTCAGGAGATGATGATTTTGGGAGTAAGTTCATATGATGAATTAACCATCCACGATAGTTATCCATGTGTTTTGATGTGTTAAAAAATAAGAGGATAATTAAGGAGTTTCCTTTATTTACTAAATAATCTATTTCCATGTGATGATAGAAGGTGTTGGTTTTTGTGTCATCTTCGCCACATCTCTCATGATCATGAATCTATCTTTCATATTTCTTATTAGCTTATGTGGTACTAACATACTTTGGAGAAAAATAGAATCCCATATAGATGTCAGACGTTTCAGATTAGATAAAAAATCATTTGAATGTAAAGTAACTGTTTTTTATATCAATTTCCCATTATTTTCAAGTTTAATATTCCTTTTTCAGTTGATATTATCCTACTTGGACTAATTTATCTTTTCTAGTAAGGATGGTTTAGCAATTTCTTAGAAAAATTAATATGGATACTATTTAATAAAAATAACCATGTCTTTATTCAGTAGATATATATATATAGGATCCTTGTTAATCCTAATCATGGTCATAACTCCATAGTCTCTCATTCTCAATGCATTAGTCTCATTTTTTTCTTCCTTGGGTGTTAGTGTATTGAGAAATCTCAATCCTTGAGTAATTCCAACTATCTTCTTTTCCTCATATGGAGCTAATTCTAAGAGAATATATACTTATAAATCTTATGGTTAGTATATATATATATATCATATTTCACCATAGATCTGGTGTATCCATATTTTAAAATAAAATGTTATAGTTGGTAGCTCAAGGCCATGAGATGGATAGTTATGTTTATGGATTTTCAATTTATTTGATGCATAGGCTACCACCCTATCATTATGGATAAAGAAACAACCAAGTCCTTTGTTTAATGTATCACTAAATATTATAATCCATTTCTTACCTAATGGTAAATTTAATACGGGTACATTAATACATCTCCCCGTCAACTTTTCAAAACATTCCTCAAATTCCCTTCACCATATGTATTTAACCACTTTATGTGTTAATTTTTTAATGGGTTGTCCAATCATGAAAAATATTGAACAAACAATAATAGTAACCTACTAAACCCAAGTACCTTTATATCATACTTATGTTTCGATTCATTTTAAATAAGTCTAATAACTATTATTAGAAATAGTGGAATAAATTAAAAACACTTGCCTATGGATCCTCATGTTAGAAATATGAAACCAGAAAAAAATTCAAATAAAGAACATATTTTAAATATGTGTACCTTACACTAAATATTCACTATAACCTTTTGATATTTTTCTAAAGAGTTTGATGAAGATCACTATAGTAGAAAATATATGCATCCTATATTCACATGTATCCATAAGAAAATCTAAAACATGTGACATTCATATGGGATTATCTTTTTCTACAAAGTATGCTAGTACCACATAAGCTAAGAAGAAATATGAACGATAGATTCATGATCATGAGATATTTAGCCAAGATTACATAAAAAACCAACACCTACTTTTATCACATGGAAATAGATTATTTAGTAAATAAAGGAAACTCTTTAATTATCCTCTTATTTGTTAACACATCAAAACACATGGATAACTATCTTGGATGGTTATTCATCCTATGAATTTAGTCCCAAAATCATCATATCATGAAATGTTATGATAAATTATACCTAATATAGGATAGTAATGAAGAATGATATTTTATCATGTTTCTATCATCATAAAATTCATGGTAATGCGAATCATATTTTTCATCCAATAATGTATTCCTAATATATTTATTATATATACATATAAGGATTTAGGGAAAATTCCCATCAATATCCCACTTAAACTAAATCCTAAAAGACTTTGTGTCATTTCACCTTACATTGTATCATATAAAATAACTTATGAAACCATACCCAAAACACATTTTGTATATCTTCCAAAACAATTTTGGAAAGCTATAATTAACTTCACCTTGTATAAAAACATACGAAATATTATGTGAACACCCATCCAAAACACTTTTGTATTGAATCTAAAATGGTTTTATATAATTTATTTGAGTCAAACTCAATCCCCATTCAGTTAACCACATAGTGTGACCCCATGAGACTATATATTATTGAAAATAAACAAGGATATCTAGATCTCTATATGTAAGGAATGATTGTCCACTATAAAAGTTTCAATTCTACTCGAGATATAAAATGATATACCATGATGTCAATCAAACATATGTATCTCTATACCCATTTCCACCAGTTTGTATCATATTCAAAATTTCATTCCCATATTTTCCCTTTGTCCAAGACATCAAGTGACCTTATAAAATAGAGCATTTCAATCCCATGTTGAAAACTCATTTTTTCTCAATGCCTAAAGTGTAGATAGGTCAAATTTAAGAATACATCACATTTCATTCATCCTTATAGATAATAACCTCACTTGTTGCTTATCCAAGTAGATATATATTATTTATGTGTGGTCTCACACTCACATAGTCTATCTCAATTGAGGGCCCATAAGTCATACTCGTCATTTGAGAGGAAAAATACCATATTATTTAAGATCAAACTAATTAAATAATTAGCAACATACCCAACCACACTCATATTATATAATTCAATTTTTAGAATTGTATAAATAGGGTTCCAAAGTATATTGGTTCTCTTGTTGGGTATCTCTCCAACCACAAGTAGTGGGGGCTCAAATCTGATCCATGAACCCTAACAAATACATGATTTTTTGAGGAATTGTTCTATATATTTTTAGACTACCTTTTTTCAATTGTATTTCCTTTGAGTATTGTATAAAAATGTGAAACTTTTGTTGGATAGTATGTCATGTACGGTCGGGGCACGGTTACCGCAGAGTTAGTAGCAACTGTTCGCCTACCCCAGGTAACTGTGTAACCAAGTGGGGTTTTTTGATAGGGGCTTATCCCATAGTTTTTAAACCATGAGTAATAACTGTATGACATTCCCTAGGTAGATATTGTCAATCATATGGTCACCACATGATTTAAAAATCCATGCGGACTAACCATGCAGCCTGTCTAGGTCATTTAAAATTGGGTTTTATTTTCTCTATGTCTCTGATTATTACCCGAAAACCCTAATTCCCTCTCCCCACATGGGATATACCTCCCTAGGCACGCCTCCCTCTCCATCATCCTCTCTTGGGTCTTCAATTTTGAGGCAGATTTGGGATGTTCTTCCTTGATTCATTAAGTAAGTGTCATCTCCCTCATTTCATCACTCTATTTTAGGGTTTCTTCTCTCTTTTATTGGTGTTCCTTTTCTCCAACATCTAGAGTTATATTTTTATATTTCAATCTTTAATTTTTTGGTTCTATCTTCCTGTTTAGGGTTTGATCTTTCCCCCTTATGGTGTGGTAGGATTTTCACACTGTATTTTGAGGATTTCTTCACTTGAGGTAGGTGATTCCATGCTTAAACATTATTTGATGAATTTATATTACATTCTTGAGTATTTTTTTTTCATTTTCTATGATTTACGTGTGTGGTTATAAAGTGGGTTTTGAAATTATTTGGTTTGATATTAGTTTTTTCTATGAAATTGGATGTATTTCATATGTAAAGATTTGCGGTTCACCTTGTGGGTGTTTTATAAAATATGTAAATGGTTTATTAAATTGCATAAGTGATTAGAATCATGTTCTAAAATGGTTTTGGAGTGTGTTTGAATTCAAAATAGAATTTATTGTGTACAAGTGATGTCTTATGATGCATCTTGCATTGTTTGGTACATGAAATGTGGAAATGGGGTGACATGTGAAATGTGGAACCTGCTTAAGAACAAAGGGAAGCCCAGGTAACTAGGTGGGAATAATAGGACAAGCATGCTAGTGATACAGAATTGTCTTCATCTTGGTTTCACTTAGTGGGATTCACAATGAAGAAACTAACTAAATATTTATGATTTTTGGATACCACTAGGCCATTGGGGTGTCCCCAATTAGTGGATCATGAATGATAAAGCTATTAATTATGGTTTCTAAGCCATGTTTCACACAGTTTTTAGGTAACTAGTGTCCCATTACTATCTAGTACCTATAGGATTTTCCCATTACTAGGAATATCTGGTGATTTTTCAATTACAATTGGAATATGATACACTTTTTTGGTATTTTAAGAGTAAGCATGGTTTTATTCAAAATTATTTTCCTTAGAAATGTTTCTAGTTGTTCTTTATAAAACATGGAAGTTTATTTATCTTATAATGGTTATTGCATGGAAACATTGTTGGGTGGAAACCTATTAGGCTTAGTCTCACACCCAAATTACACCCATGGGTGTAAGTATACTTGGTTATGTTTGAACTAGTTAAGGAAAAGGCTATTGAAGATGGTTTTTTGGGTTGCTAGATGTTTTCCTTGGTGCGGTGTTGTTGGAGGTGTCTTGAGGGTGATGCACCTTCAGTCATGTGGTGGTTTTTGGGATATCCTTTGTTTCTTTTTTTGTTTTAGAATTTTTTATTTTTGTATCAACTTTGTAAACTCAAATCTGGAAAATTGTTTATGGAATTGTTTGGTTGTGGATTTTTAGTTTTAGTTTATTTAGTTGTTGGTTTCTTTGTTTTTTAAAATAAGGTAAATGGTTTCTATGTTTTCTTATTGATACCTAGTAAATTGTTTCCAGATTGTAGGGTTTGAGAACACTATTCTGGAGATGCCACGAACTGGGTCGAGCATAGTTCTGGATGATGACCCAACTTGGTTCATGCCAAAAATGTATAATAGCATAGTTTCTCTTTTGGGTCATGTTGTTGGGATGATTTTGGATATACAGGAGTAGGAAATTTTAGGGCTTGGATTTTTGTTTGAGAGTAGGGTGCCAAGACATCACACCTTGTGAAAGATCTCAAGTTTCTATGCGATGTTGGAATTTTATTTTATTCTCCCCTAGGTGATACGTACAGGCTATAGACTATACAAGGACATTGGGTGGGGGTGAGTTGGTTAGGTCATGTTGTTGTCATGAAATTTTTGATTTAATTTTATTTATCATTATTTATGAAAATTTTCATATTTGGTTGTGTAAATGAATTTTTCTTTTTACTGTTTACTTTTATAGAAACATGCCTCCCTGGAGAATTCCCTTGCAATCGTGGGAAAAATTTAGAGATATTTCTCCCTCATTACTTGATCAGTGGTTGGTAGAAGCTTTGGTTTGGGTTATTTGGGCTCTGGGACATCTTGCAAGTCCTGGCCCAACTCCCACTAGAGAATATGAATCTGGTCATAGGAAGGAAAAAGCCTAGGAGTTTTTCAATAATAAACATCTTCCTTTAGAATTTAGCATGAAACCCTAGAAAGTGGAGGAGTGGCTCAGAAAGATAGA
Source organism: Viscum album (assembly GCA_963277665.1). Lineage (NCBI taxonomy): Eukaryota > Viridiplantae > Streptophyta > Magnoliopsida > Santalales > Viscaceae > Viscum > Viscum album. The sequence continues at coordinate 253,319,536 of OY728143.1, read as the reverse complement.
GTGCATTTTCAAATTCTTGGACACTCCCAAAGAGTTAAAGGTGAAATGATTCTCATTTCTTCTAGAAGGTACTAGATGAAGGTGGTGGTACTCAGTAATGGAATATGGAAACCACTTTGTTGAGATAGTTCAGTATGCACCTGAAATAGTTTCTAACAAGTAGATGAATTCTCAGAGGTTTGAAAGGGGTTTATAGCCAAATATATATTCTCAGGTCTTCCTGTTCAAGCTAACGAACAATGCTGAATTAGTTGATCAATCTTGTATGATGAAGATTGACCAGAAGGGAACTTATGGTTCCTATTAGGCTATGTCAACAATGTGTAGTGGTAGTTCATCTGATAAGTTGAGGAAGTGAGATGAGTATGGGAAAAAGGGGAATAGTAGTTTAGGACACTCTTTTGGGGAAATCATTATCTATGGATTTTGATGCAAGGTCTGTTGTGTGCCACCAATGTGGGAATTTAGGGATGACCTATGTGTACATATCATCCTGATACTTTTCAGTGATGTTAAGTTATAGGACACCTGCAATGATTTTGTAATAAAATATTATATACTCAATAAATTTTTTTATCATTCATCTAATATTTTTTCTTTTCATGGGATAAGTAAAAATTTGGTTTTATGCTTAAAGACTTTATTTTTCTAAAAAGTGATTTTGTCATATTTTAAGAATTTTTTTACAATTAAATTTATGAAATTTTTTAAAAATTATTTAAAAAATTAAATTCATTTTTGAAATAAAAATTTCTATTTTATCTTATAGTGAATTTTTGAAAATTTTCTGAAAATCTAATTTTTTTACGAAAAGTTAAAATTACTATTATTTATTAAAAATTGACTTTATATTTAAATAATTTATAATGTAAAATTTTCTTTTAAAATTGTTTTAAAGGTAAATTTATTTTATTTATATTACTAATAATCCAATTTGGGTCATTGGAGTCATTTTTTTAATTTTTATATAAAAACATTTTATACTTAAGAAAACACCTTCTTTGTAAAATCAGTTTTTCATCACGATTGAAAGTTTAATTTTAATATAAATACTGATTTTTTTAATTTAATTGGATAAAATTTATTCCATATTTTTTATCCTCATAATTAATATTTTTTAACAAGATCAGCTTAATTGTTTTCATAATGAATAGTAAAAAAATAAAAAACTATTACCACTGTTAAGGTTAAAATAGGTTTATCGGGGGTTAAAATTTAAAGATATAGGTTTAAATTTCATATTTTTTTTTATAATTTATATTTTACAGACATATAAAAATCCTTATATCATCAATGTTTTTGGAATGGTCCATTTTGGAGCCATTTTTTTAAGAAAGTGACATGAAATTATTTTAAAACTATGAAATATTTCAAGTGTGACACTCACCAAAATTATAAAAGGGAACCTAATATACTCACTTATTCACAACTATTAAGCCATTTATATCAACCAAACAAATAAAAAATATCTGAACTACGTCCATAGACACATTCTAAAGTTTATGGTCTTCCCATAATACCAATCCCAGTGTCCTTAATAAGAGATCTAAATGGGGTTTTTCTAATCAAAGTTATGTCTTCACCAAGATCTTTCTTTTTTAGTTATTATTTTACCACTTTAAATTATGTATTAATAATTACAATATAATAAAATAATTATATACCATAAAATTATATTATATTATGTTAATGGAATAACCTATACCAATCCCATCTTCCATTATATTGTAAAAAAACTTTCATTCATTTGTGCGGTGGACTACCGCATCACCAATTGATACAATTCATTTTCCATCACCTCTTCTCATGGATGGATATAACATTGGATTTAAATAATATATATGATATTTGTGACATAAATTTACATATTTAGTTATAACATAACATCTGCCTTCTTACATTTTAATGTATTGGAAAATGATAATGTTGCTCGTGCGTACCCTGGGACCACCGCCTCTATGAACCGATTGTATTCATGTTTCATTACACTTAACAGGAATAGTAATAATGATATATTTAATGAATATATATAATGTATATTATAAAATAATTTATTTTAAAAAATGAATTAATATTTTTATTTATTTCTTTCTATTATTTGAAAAGTTAAAATATCATTCATTCATATGTACAACTTACCGTATCTATAAACAATGTAATTAATTTTAGTATATATGTAATTTATGGATGAATTTGAATAAGTATATAGTGAATATTTATTAAATTTATATCATTATTAACATTCTTTAGTTGATTTAACCATGATCAACGTATAAGGACCAAAAAATATTGAGCCAAAACATACATGAAAAATGAAGCACTTATAACACGAAACGATGATTTTAATAAATAATTGTTAATAAATGCGTGATAAAAAGTTTTAATATTGTAATATATGTTATGATATATATTATTATTGTTTTTAATAATGGTATTAAATATATCTTTATTTTATAGGATTTTTAATCATGTATGAAGGATGTCTGACCTAATGTAAGGGATTTTCATCTCAAATTGTCTTTATTAGGACATAAGTTATGTTATACACCTATATTTCTTTATGATATATATATATATATACGAATGATTTTACATGTTATATTATGATTTTTTTTTTATTTTTATGATATTTAATGTTTCATTTAAATTTATTCTTTCATGGAGCTTATGAAACAAAAGTTAAAAAATTGGTAATGGATTTATATTTTAATCTTATTTTTATTCGGGATAGTTTATGCTTGAAATTATATTGAAAAAAATTTATGTTCATCTTCCAAAAAGTACCATGAATTTTTATTATGAACTTATTAATTTTTAATAATAAATTTTTTCTTTTAAATTTTCTCATTTTAAGTACTCAAGTGATCAAATGATTTTTTAAGTAGAACTCAATTTATTTATCTCTTTAGTCAATTTTTTTCTTCCATATCCATTTTTTCTAAAAATATTTTCAATTTTTTTTTTAATTATATATTATTATTGTTTTAAATAAATTTTCCCATGAGTTAATTTCTAAAAAATATTTTAAAATGAATCGTCATTTCTTTTTTGAATGAGGTACCTTTTGACTTTATCCAAAACTATAAAAGAAATATTTTCTTTTTTACTTATATAAAATGAATAGAATTTATCACATTCTTTACTACTAAATGAAATTATGATTCCTTTAAAAGTATTTAATATTATATTTAGAAAATATTATGTCCTTAATATTTGGGAAATTTTTGTATTTTAAATAAGTGATTTTAATGTGAAAATGTTGTTTTCCTTAGGAAATATCTCGAGTAATGATGAGGAATTATAATTTTTGGGTCCTTGTTTTTTCCTATTGGTTAAATTTGACATGGGAGATTGATTATGGGGCATGGTGGTGCTTCTATTTCTATTCTCTCATATTGCAATCAGCTCAGCCACCATGGATTCTATTCAACAAAGCACTATGGGCCCTTCGTTCACTAATCTGTTTCCTATAGTCCAACCTCTTTTATACCTTTATTTTCCCACCTAAGAGACTCATGTACATCTAGTTCATCTCTTATTTCATCCCCATATTGTAACAGTTCATTATCTCATGCTCAGAACCTTTAGTCTTGTGTGAAAAATTTTGGTGTTTTATCAGGAGTTCCTTAGAGGGAGATCCTAGTCGAATGTACCCCTATACTTTCCATTGGACAAATCATTCCTTGATTTCCCTCCCAAATTTTCTTAGATTTTTCACCCCATCTTTTCCATTGTGTTTTATTAAAGGAGAATGATCAATTAGAACTTTTGGTGTCTCCAGGAGTGTCTTCTTCATCACTTCACTATGGAGTCTACACCAGATCTCAGTCTAAGATCAAGGTCACTCTACCACCATATTAGATAATGTGCACTAGATCATCTGGGAAAAAATATTTGTGAACTTATTTTCAATGATCTCATTCTTTATATAGAACACCCATGGACTAGGATCTTGGGTTAAAACTGATTTTATATCTAATGAACTTCAAAGAAATTCCACCTCCCTTTTTACTGTGCTGGATTCAAAGCAATGTTCTTCAATAATAGATGATTATTTTTATAAAATAAGAGTGTGAAAATTCTTGAATTAAAACCCACAGATTATTTTTATATGGTGTTTTTGGATGTCCAATATCTCTATGGATTTTCTTGGTGTCTCAGTGTAGTTTGTGACCAGTAAAATTACCTCAAGAGAACCTAGTTTTTTGTATGTTTCATCTACAATAAATGTGATGTGTGAGCTCGAGAGTCCCTATGGAATGATCTATATGTATTAGATCCTTGTAATATCCTATGGATAATTTTTGGAGACATTGAAACATTCAAAGATCTTAAGGAATATAAAGGATTTAGGTCCTTTCATCAAAAATCAAGTTAAGAGTTCATTTCATTCGTGGCTAGTAATGGGCTAATGTATGTGGGTTTTTTTAAGAGATCAATTAACATTGTGTAAAAATCATAGAGGAAGCAATCAGACCTAGTTCCACCTCAGTAATTATCTTTTTAACTACTAATAAATCTCTCACTTCATTAATATAAATGTTTGTCATCTCATTCCTATTTTTTCTGATCATTCCCATTTAATCATTGTTTTGGCCCCCCAAAAAAAAGAGGAGATCATTTTCGATGTTATCATATCTAGATAAGGGACCCATTATTCCACTACATGGTGAGGGAGTCATGTAGTAGGCCTTCATAGGGGTATTCTTGTATTTACCTTCACCAAAAACTTATACAACTCATAATTCATCTCCATTTCTAGAGAAGAAACCCCCCAATATCAGGACATGTGATCAATAAGGGCATTGAACAACTTGTGTCTAGTTTGGAGAATGACTAGAATGATTATTTATTTGGTGATATTTATAATAGTATGAATATTATGTCTGACATTATATTGAAATAGGAACATCTGGATTATGAGAAATCCAGAATGAAATGGTAGTTGGAAGGAGATCATAATTCAGGGTTCTTTCATGCATGCATTAAAGAAAAAAATACCATCATACCAAAAATTACATTGGAGAATTGATCTTAGATATATGATCATAATGTAGTGGGAGTAATGGAATATTATCACTTTATATACCTTCTTGTTGTTCCCAATCCTCACATCCAAGGAGGATAGTCGAGGGGTCATACTAAGATCTTTGATCCCATCCCTTATACGTTATCTAATTGGGAAAATGAGATCCTAAAGTGTATCTAAGATGATAAGGAGATCCATGATGTAGTATGAATTCATAAACCAAAAAGTTCACCTAGTCTATATGGTTATCATGCATCTTTTTATTGGTCCTCATGGGACTCAGTTAAGAGTGAGTTGGTGGAAGTGGTGTACGATTATTTCTATAGAGGTAGTCTTCCTCATGATTCCAACTCCTCTACCCTATTACTGGTACTAAGGGTAAAAAATCCACATTCTACATAATAGTATAGGCATATTTTCATGTGACATTTTCCTTATAGTGTGTTATCTAGTATGATCAACAAAATAATATCCATCTACCTCCCTAGTTGGGATTATGAAGAACAACACAAGTTAATTAAAAGGAATTTGATTGAGGGTGTTATTAGTCTGTCCAAATAGGTGATCAATGATACCAACCAAAATATTCTCATATTTAATCTAGAAATCAAGTAATATATGAATGAGGACTCTGAAATGATTGAATGTAATTTAATTATCAAGGTGATATCTTATACAAGATTCCTGTCTTGGGCGTTTGATAACCTATTCTGATACTTTAATTCCTCATGGTTATCCACCCCCTTTATGGGAAAATACTATGAATTATTCTTGTAATTTTAGGGACTAATTTAATGAGAACCACTTTCTCCAACTTTGTTTATCCTTACCCAAGAATCGCTCAGCAGATATATCTACAAATGCATCTTGTTGGGTTGTATTACTCATTATCAGTCAAGGTATCGTTATAGAAGCATTTCCCTCCTTATGTTAGAGGAAGATACAATTATTTTTTTCAATGATAGTAAAATATCTATTTAGGGAATCACTAGAATCCTAGATGGATACTGTAAGTGGAGTGTCTAACTAGTAAACCATGAAAAAGTATTATCTATATTTTGAGAAAATGTCCAGACAGGTAGGTGTGATCCTTGGAGAACAGTCTTTACATGTATAGAGGAAACGTTACAATTAAATATCTGGGTGACCCAATTTATCTAAGAAAACATCAAATTCATCACTTTTATAAGGCTATTGATAGAATCATAGAGTGTATCCTGAATTGGAAAAACTGGCTCATATCATTTTGGGGGAGCTGAACTACATCATAACCTCAATCCATTTTCATGTTATTTATACTCTTAAGGTTCCAAAAGGGGTCATATAAAGAATAAAAAAATGTCATGGTTTAGTTTTAATGTGGTGGCCAATAAGACAGAAAAAACCACTAGGATTTATGGGTGAGGATGGAAAGACCATTTTCTGAGGGTGGTATCAACACTAGAAGTGTTTTTGGTTCTAGGAAAGCTTTGCATTCAATGTTAACGTTGGGAGTTCTCAAGGGGAATATACTCTATAGAGGAAACATATAGGGAAATTATGGGGTAGATATGAGAATTCAGAGAGGTAGGTCTTCTGATCTTTGTCTTATGATTCAACCCCACTTATGGAGTCTCCAATGACACTCACTAGATTGTGGGTAGGGGTTATATCTCATTCCTAAAGCATAACCAAGTGGGAACCGTGTTAATTTTCCTTGGATGTCCTACTTAGAACATCATGATCAGAAAATAAAGTGAGAACTTGAGTTTTATCCAAATTATTCTGGACAAGAATCCATGGGAAACCTTTGAGAACACTGTGTTCAACTCTGATCCAAAAAAATGTGTCTTCACTGGGTCCTCCTCAAGAGTTTTATTAGTGAAGGAGTACTATTAAATTTTGGTGGCATACAATTATCATGATGATTAGGGTGAAGGGATTTGGTTTAATTATATTTTTAATAAGTTTATATTCCTAGTGTGGAATGTTAGGAACCATGTGTTTCCCACTAGAGACAACATAAAATGTATGGGCATAATCCTTACATCAAGGTTTCGCTGTTGTAGGGAACCAGGGGTGGAGACCTCCAATCACCTATTCTTTAAAGGTGATTAGGAAAATATGGTGTCAAAATATTTTGTTGATTTCATTAGGATTTAATATAAAGAGTTTTTGATCATTTTATTCTTAAATTTTTGTTTCAGAGTGAAGGAAACCTTGGATTAGAGAAAAATGTGAGAGATCTTATCCTTGTGGTGGTTTCTGGTGTTTATGGAAAGTGAAGAATTTAGTTTGGGATAATGGATCTCCATGAATAATAACATGAATTACTTTAAAAACGAGGAACACTATGTGTGATCTAATCCACCTATGTAACAAATTTTATTGAGCCCTATCTCTATGATTGCTACAGTCTATCAGTTTCGTCCCCTATAGTTCTCCATGTGCTAGGTAGGGGTGATGATTTTTATGGTCTCCCCACCAGTCCGGTCCCAAGATAAACACTGATAGTTGTTGAAAAATGAGAACCGTGAGGGGAGGTGGATTTCTCCATGATCCACTGGGTCCAGTTATCGTGGGTTTTATTCCTTATTTTATAATAGGTGAATCTCTTCAAGATGAATCTCATGCTATGATTACCATCCTGTGCTAGGTTTTCTAGAGTAATATTTTTCTAGCAGCAGTCAAAACCGATTCTCTTACTAGTTATAATTCTATGAATGATTATAGACATATACCATGGTCTATATCTTATACCATTTATAGGTTCAAGGGTTTTATGAAAAATCACATGGACATTTTTCACACATGGCGTAATGGGAATACAGTTTTTGATTTTTTACTTCTAAGGAGACTCAAGGTGAGGGGATTTATTATTTCATCGGCCCAGGATTTTTTTCTCTTAAGGTAATGAAACTTGTTATATTATATTCCCTTTTTATTCATTTCTTCATACCCCTAGGACCTTATTATGACATATCTTTCTAGTTTTTATTTATATTTTTCATGTACTCTTCCTTTATAATAAAATAAATATTGTTTGTGTTATTAAACTAGTTTTATTTTAATGGGTTTTTATGTGACGACATAATGAATATTTTATGATTTTTTGGAACACATATGTATGGGTTTCAATTTATTGTTGGTGGGATTGGAATTATATTTCCTTCTAATGCATCGGGTAATGTTTTATATCTTATGATATAATTACGAGGAACAAGTCTATGTGCTTGATCTTCTATGGGAAACAAGTCGATGTGCTTGATACACTATAGGAAACATGTTGATGTGCTTGATCCTATATGTAAAATTTGTTTTGATGCCTAATATATTAAAATTTTATGGCTAGAGTTGTTAAACTTGACATATGAAATGATTTCTATACTTAATATGGTGACTCATTCTTATTACATGAACTTATAGTTCATGATTGGTTTATTATGATTCCTCATTCTTATGATGCATGTCTTTTAAAATGATAATTCTTTATGATATAAATCATGTTAATGATATTATAATTATTAGGTATGAATTTTTTACATTATATTCATTATCTCATACCATTATTCTTACCTTACGCTTTCATAGGATCATCGATTGATATTAACCTTGTTTACTCTTACTAGGTATCTGGGCTCACCATTTCTTATACTTACTTTCCCTAGTTTGAGAAGAAAGTTATTAAGAGTGATATTCCTAGGAAGGGTTATAGTTATGAAGAACATAGTGTGATATGGTGTAATTCACTTTTTAACTAGCTATTTTTGTATCCATGTTTCCAAAGGCACTTGCCCTATAAAATTTTGGCATGGTTCATTATGTTATATAATGGATATTCAACTATTAAGATGTAATATATATGTTTAAAAAGTATGAGTAGAAACATATATAACCATAATGAGGTTTAGTTAACCTTTGGAAACTAGGATAAGAAAAATTATGTGAGAAACCTCTGGATAACACTAAGTATATGAGAATTTTCTAAATTATGTTAAAGAAAGGAGTGTGGTTTTACGTGAAAAACATCCTTGTATAGATATTACAAGTGAAAATGTTTTTGGTATAGATATATCTAAGGGTTAAAACTCTAAAAATAGTTGGTTTATTATATCTTATCCATCATTCGATTTCACGGTGATTGTTCCCTTAATATACACCAAGCTTCACATTGTCAGGGGATATGCTTAGGTTAATTCATGTTTTATTTATAAACTATTATTAATGATTTGAATATATGATGTCCACGAATGACCTAAGAGAAACCTAAGGTTTCATATATTAAAAATAGGGTGTTGTGATTTAGATATCCTATAAATGATTATTTGGGTTCCAACTATGATTATTGTTTCTCATACTATGATTTTTGGTTTATGTTAATGGATAGAACATGATGAATCATGTTAAAAATAAATGTGTTGTACAATGAGTTAATGAATAGAGATAAATATATTGTGATTATTCATAAATAGTTATCACAATATATGATTAAAACCTTTCACCTTAACTATTTATCAGAATCACCAAAGAAAAGAAGGATAGAGTTTTCTGAGATATCAGATAGTGGAGACCATAGAGGAAAGAAAATTCAATTACCTTCATGTTATAAATATGGAAAGAGACACCTATAATAATGTATAAAAGGAATAAATAATTTTTTTATGTGTATAAATAAAGGACATAAAGAAGCAAATTACTAAAGAGTTTAATTTATTATGTATGGTGAACATGAGAATTATCTGATTCAATACCCTAATTGATTTGTTAAATCCTATACCAAGGAAGGAACTATTTCATGAAAATCATTGAATTTGGAAGGATTTAAGTGTTTATGTATTGGAATTTAATAATTATGCTATAGAAGTTTTACATAATGGGTAATTTGGTTATATGAATCCTAAAAAATTAAGGATTGTTCTGAAGTAGCTTTCTTCAAGGATATAAAAGCATATGCTGAATATTAATGATGATATAGAAATGTGATTTAAATTTAAGGAGATATTTAATGGAGAACACGTGATTTGAGGATATATAAGCCAAAATATGTTACTTGTGAAGAAATAAAAAAGTTTTATTTTGGATTAAGATATTATTTACATTGATGAAGTCAATCAGATAATATTGGTGACCTTCAAAATGATTACTAATTTGGTGATAAAGAAAATTATGATGGAGTTTAATTCATTTTACGATTCAAGTGATATATTTGATAACTTTTGATTTTATTTATGTAATAAAGATATAATTAATTATGGAATAATGTTTCTTTTCATTGAGATTTTATGGTGTTCAAGGTATTTAGATATTTGATATATGACATTAATAATAACATTATAAATTTTGGGGGATTAATGTTAAGTTGGTTTTTAAAATTTGGTAACCATATTTCTATATGTTTTGAATTTTGAATTTTACGAGACATAGTTCTTTAAGGTTTTAGGGATAAAAACTTAAGGAATAGATTATATTGAAATTTGGATTCTTATATTAAGGTTTTAGAGATTAATTTTATTATATTAGAAATTTTATCTAACAATTTTATTTTTGTAAAATATTTAGATACATGTAGATATAATTTTCACTCTTTTATGGATCTTACGATCCATGAAATGTAAATTTAAGAGCTTAAAGCACATAATAATTCATCTTGGAATAATAATTTAAGTGGGATTGATTAAATCACAACCAAATGATAAAGTTTTGATTATAAAATAAAATGATATCAAGTAATTATATTTTTCAATGTTCTCTATCTTGATAGTAAAACAATCCCTTAAATTTAGGAAAATGAACTCTAAATAAAATACTTTTACATTCATTTCTAATGAATTAATAGTCTTTTCACCCATCATAGATTTATGGATTTGGGTTTTGTTAATTTTTTTGACCATGTTATTTATCACTCACTATTTGTCATTGGATGACAATTTTCTCCTCAATGTTCATATTTTAACTTCACACTTATGTTGTGATATATGGAAATATAGTTTTTTCACTCTTGGTGGCCTTCATAATTCCTCCCCCCCCCCCTTTTAAGAGGGTTTTAATCCTTTTTTATGATTTGGGTTTTCCAAAAAAGAATTTTAAAATTTCAAATCCTTGATTACCGAACATAAGTTCAAATTTAAATCCCACAATTTATTGGGGCTAGAATATGACACCCTAATATTTCTGAATATATATATTTTAATTATATTTAATCTCTTCTATATTTTGTGATGCATGCAACCCCGAGTCTAAATAAATTGTAATATAGTATAAAATCATAACCAAGTCATTAAATTAGTGGGTATGAATAAGAAAAAATAATTTATGAAAATTATATGGTTTAAAAGCATAAAAAACTCATTAATTATTAATTTATTAAAAATGTAAATAAAAAATAATTTAAAAGTGAAAGAAATGTTTTTTCTAAAAAACTATTGTTATTTGAGTAACATGATTTTATAATAATAAATTAAATTTATCAATATTAGTGTGTGATTTTTATTAAATTTATATATTATATATTAAATAACATATTTTATCATTAATTTAATATTTTTTCTAGTTTTGGGGATAATAATAAACCCAGTTTCATGCTTAAGAGCTATATTTTTTATAAACATTTGTTTCTTCGTGTTTTATGCTCTTTTTTTATAATTAAAATTCAAAAACTTTTAAAAAAATTATTTTAAAAAATGAAATTTATTTTTGAAATCAAAATTTTAGTATTATTTCTATGTGATTTTTATAGAATTTTCTGAAGAGATTAATTCTTTGATGAATAGAGAAAAATATTGATTTTTATGAAAAATTGTTTTTTCATTTAAAGAGTTTACAAAGGACAATTTTGTTTTAAAATGGATTTAAAAGTAAAATTAGCTCAATTATTTTTTATTAATTCAATTTAGGTCATTTGAATAAATTTTATTTTTAATTTTGGAATGAAAAATTTTTATACTTAAGTGAACAACTTCTTTAGAAAACTACTCTTTCTATAACTTTGGGTGTAATTTTTAATTAAATTATTCAACTTCTATGAATTAAATTTGATAAAATGGATTAAATATATAGAATCTGAATAATTAATATTAGGTAATATGTTCATCTTAATTTTATGTCACGATGAATAATAATGATAGTAAAAATCTCTTATCGTGGTTATTGATTAAACAGGTTAACTAGGGGATTAAACTTAAAATATAAATGCTAAAATGACCAAAAAATTATATAAATTATATTTAATGCACATTATTTAAAATTATATCATAAAAAATTTAGGAATTGTCTATTTTGGAGCCATTTTTTTATTAAAGTGACTTCATATTATTTTAAAACTTTCAAAAATTACAGGCATACTGCTCTCCTAAATTATTAATAGACACATCATAAACCCACTTTTCCAAAATTTTAAGCCATTTAGATTGGAAAAACACTAAAATAAACATTTCCCCACAATTTTATCTTTTATATAAGTCTTTTTTCATCCTAAATACCAACCCTAGGGTCCTCAAAAAGTGATCCAAAGGTGGAATTTATAAGTGAAGGTAATTGTCTTCACTGAGTTCTTTATTTTTTTACTTCTTATTTTACGACCTTCAATTTTATTTTAAAAATTGAATTATATATTTTAAGTGGTTATTAAAGGGGAAATACAAAGATACAAAGAAACACACAAACACAGAACTGCATGAAGCTGGGGAGACTCGAACTCGAGTCCTCCCTGAGTCCCCACAAAGACCTTTTCCCCTAGGCTATGCCCTAGGGGAAAACATGTGTAAGGGTAGTACTCGTCTACCACTAAGGGCCCCACCAGGACCAGAGAATCCCATACATTCCTTATATAGGATAATGGCTTTGAATCACCATATACATAATATGCACAGTGTCCGACAGAATACCACATCGCGAATTGTTGTAATTCATTTTCCATCATCGCCTCTCAGAGCTGGATATAATGATGGATTTAAGTATATATATGATATTTATTATAACATACCAAAATTATAAAATAAGGATATTGTATTTGATGTCGTTCATTACACACAACACTAACCATAGAAAGGAATACAACAACCAGAGACATTAGGATATATTTTTCTTAAATATTTTCAATCTATCAAATAGAATATATTATGCAAAACATTGAGCTTATCATGAGTTACACCCAACATAAATGTTACATTTCTTTATATGTAATACCGATGTTATCTTGCATTACACACAATAATGACTTCACACAAGACTGACTTTTACCAAATACTATTAATATTATTATTTAAAATGACAATTATGACCTCGCAGTTAAATTAGCAGTTATGAATATTTTTAACTAAATTATGAAAATATATGTTTTACGCAAACATAAAATTAATTCATTGGTTATAAAATAAAATTATAAATGAAAATAAAAACCAATTGAATGTAGAGGATATGTTATTATAAAAAACTATTTTTATGAACACAAAGATGTTTTTTTTAATAAATTAAATTAATTTATATTAGGGAATTATATTAATGAAATATATATATTATATATTCAATAAATTATTTTTGACCTTATTCCAATGGGCTTGATAAGAAAAAGATTATAATAAATCCAATTTTACTCCTAAAAAGCTATATTTTTCTAAAGGTAGTTTTGTCGCCTTTTAATGGTGCACCTATTTTAAAAATAAATTTTTGAACTTTTAATTTTTTTTATAAAAAAAATTATTTTTTGAAATAATAATTTCTAAATTATCTTAGGAATATTTTTTAGTATTTTTCTATGAATTTTAATTTTTTGATAAATAGTTAAAAATACTGAATTTTAATTGAAAACCGATATTTCTTCTAAATAATTAGAAGTATTAAATTATATGGATAATGTGTTTTATAGTATTATTAGATAAATTTTATATATATTAGTACAATTTAGGTAATTTTAATCATTTTATATTGATTTTAAATATAAAAAACTTGTTAAAATTTTGAACATTTTCACTTTAAAAACCCTTTTTCCCATCCCGTCTGTGGGATTAATTTTAAATTAATTTCTACCACTTAAGTGATTGCAATTTAAAAATTGGATTGTATATTTATAATTAGAATAAATTAAAATTTATATTCTGGTAAAATTAGGTTTTGACCCAAAATATTAGTGAAAGAGATTAAAATAATTTCATTAATTAAGAGAAAAACTTGCTTAAAAGGGGAATAAAACTTAAAATTAAGGGACAAAATAACCTATCCAGTTATATAAAATCTATTTTATGGAAATATTTATACTTTATACTTTATTTTAATGAATTTTATTCATTATTGGTGTAGCGTTCTGGGGCATCAATCCACTCAACTGGTGCCCCGTACTCGATTGGCCACATAGCCTTAAGAACATTTTCCCAAATACCAAAGGTTTCCGACTAGTAGCAAGGGAATATGGTGTGATAGTATGGAAAAAATTACCTCATTGTCATAGTGTAACAGATTAGAACAAATTATAATAATATCGTAAGTAGTAAACAATATGCAACTGAAGTAATGAATGAGAGACTGAAAGAGAAAGATAACCACGAGTCATATAATATCAAAATGATGCACCATGTCACATGTTCTAAGAAAACATCGAAAAAAGGATACACTAAAATCACATACAATACAATATCAAATTTTGGTAACACAAAATGAAACTTAGCAGCATTGAAAGCCTTGGCTTGGTCCCATGCTCTCATGCTCCTAAGAAGCAATCAAGTACCTGAAAAAAGGGCCTCACCCTTATCGACACCTGCAACAGTATAGTATTTTTGGGCCCAAAACATGACCCAAATAGGGTGTGAGAAATAAATACAAGTAGGAAACCACATAAGGTATGTTTCAATCCATCAGTGAGTATATGAAAAGGTATTGTACAATAGATAAATCAAGTAATCTATGAGGTACTCAATAGTAAAAAATCCTACAAGTACTGAAATTCATTTACATTCATTTCATGTTCTTTAACTATTCAAATTCATCTAAATATATACTTTTTTGGGTCCGTCCTATGCCTATCAGTGCCCTATATAAATTAAACACAACATATACCTCACTAGTCTATCTAAAAAAAAGTGAAGGCAGAATCCAAGCTTCTGCTTTGGATTGGTAGATGCATCATAAGTCATTCCATTTCAACATGTTTTAATGCCGTAACTAGTGTATAATCATTTTATCATGTATCGAGGTAAAACTTGATGTATTTTCATTTCACCATGTTTTAGGTTCAAGCCCGGTATATTATCATTTCATCATGTTTTAGGGTCAAGCCTGATATATCAGCATTTCAGCCTAGCAAACAACACATGTAAATTACATTATTACATGGTTAAAAAAATAACATCTCACGTAGGAAATTCACATAATAAACAACACATGTAATATGAATTATTACATGGTTTTCAATAATCAACTCTCATGGGAACATTTTATTTATCAAGAAACACATTCTAATTAAACTATGATATGACTTTAGCATTTAATAACTCATGTGGGGAATTTATATAACAATACTAACATGTGAATTAAACTATCACAAAGCATTCAAAAACTTATTCACATATAAAAATTTAATTAACCAATTTCATTTTTAAACAACCCTTAAAAGGGGAAAAATTGTCATGCCCATTGGCGTCCTCGGTCAAATGGCTAAACAATTGTCATTTTATAGAAAACGCACCCATGGGGTGGTACTTAATCCAACCAAATAATATCAACATGATTCAATTAATTTATTCAATTACTTAAATGTTATTAAGTATTAACAAGGGTCAAATTATCAACCACGGGACACCATAAACATGGACCCATGACACTACAACACATGTAAACAACCTGACATTTAAAGAAAGGCTCAAGACCACCTACATAGTCCTCATGTGACTCTCCTTGTCCAACATCAACCTCCAATTCAAGAAATAATTAAGAAGATCTATGAAATAAGGATAAACTCTCAACCTTAAATAACTTAGTCATGAGATGGAATTTTAAGGAATGGATCAATAATAATAGAGAGTTTACTAATTGGGTTCCAATACTTCTGATGGTGATTGAATCAGAGTATGTATGAAGATTTGGGAGGAGATTGAAGGTTCGATGCTATTGTTTGTGAAACCCAGTGAGCCCCTTTTATCCATAATGTTATAGGAGGGATGATACCCATTTTTAAGAAAAAACACCAAATACACAGTGTGTATGTCTATATACATGGAGTGTATATCATTTTACTGTTTATTTGGTGACCGTTTTCTGCTGACTTACTTTCCTGGACCTGATGACATGACTACACAGTGTGTACTGAGAAGTACACATCTTGTAGTCAGTTTTTCCTCTCTTTCTTTATGACATGACCACACACTGTGTATTCCCATCATACATAGACAAAATACATGGAGTGTACTTAGAATTACATGGCGTGTAACCCTAAATCAGCCCTTATGGCAGCATGATTCCAGTACTTGTCTAGTTTTCCCTAATTTTCTCAAAAAACAATTCCAAGGAAAAAGAATAAAAGAAAATTGTACCTCAAAGTAAGAACCGAGTTATTAAAAACTCCCCCCTTAAAAGCAATTCGTCCTCAAATTTCCCTTCCGTGGGTGTTGAAGGAATATCTAAGAAAAAATCCAACCACTAAGCACGTATGTCGGCCTCCCGCTCCCAATTATCATCTTGCACTCGGCTGTGCTGCCATAGCATCCGTACGAGAGGAACTGGCCGGCCTCAAAGAACATTTGTGCTCCTATCAACTATATGAATTAGAGGCTTCTCAAAGGTTTCATCGACCATAATCTCAACCTCCTTGGGCTGAAAAAATCAAGATGACTCTGAGTGATAACGGTGCAACTGAGATATGTGGAAGACGTCGTGAATGGCTCAGTAACTCTGAGGTAACAACCAAAGATACCAGCTCGACTCTCTCCAGGATCTCAACATTCTGACATATCTCAATGAAAGTTTACCCTATCTTATAATTCTCCTATTTCCCAACCCCAGTGAAACATGTAAGAAAACTTGATCCCCAACCTCAAACTCTAGAGTTCGTCTGCGGAAATCGACATATGATTTTTGACAAGACTGCACAAAAACCTTCCATTTCTGAATCAATTAGTCCTGCTTAGAAGTCTCATGCATGAGACATAATCCCATTAAGGTTGCCTCACCTTTGTCTAACCACCATAAGGGAGAATCACATGGAATACTATATAAAGCCTCATAAGGTTCCATCTGTATAGTTGCTTGGAAATTTTTATTATAGGCGAACTCGACCAGGGGAATATGCTTATCCCAAGATCCCTTAAAGCCTAGGACACATGCATGCAACATGTCCTTTATAACCTATATCATATGCTCTGACTGGCCATCAGTATAAGGGTGGTATTCAATTCTTAGAAGCACCTGTTCACCCAGTGCCCTCTGAAAACTCTGCTAGAAATGAGATGTAAAGAGTGCATCCCTTTATGAAAACATAGAATGAGGTAACCCATAAAGTCTTACCACATCTTGAATATATATCTTTCCAATCTCATCAACACTAAAGGTCTCCTTAATTTGAAAGAAATGAGTGACCTTCGTAAGCTTGTCAACTACAACCCACAAAACATCATTTCCCCTAGGTGACCTCAGTAACCCTGTCACAAAATACATCATGACATCATCCCATTTCCACTCTTGAATAGGTAACTATTGTAAAAGACCAGCTGGTCTATGATGTTCCACCTTCACCTGATGATTGTAGGAACACCTCGTAACAAATCCAGTTAATTATCACATCATACTTGGCCACCAGTACTGATGAATCAATTCACGGTACATTTTGGTGACTCCAGGATGCACTTCCTAAGCTAAAGCATTAAACTCTCACCCCAACTTCTCATGTATATCCCATAGAACCCACACACGTCCATGGATATGAAGAACCTCATACTTTCCTATTTCCACATGGGAGGAGGGTCCTCACCTGCCATAGATTCCTATAGAACTAAGACTTCAGAATCTGATAGGTACCTCGTCCTCACTCTGTCCAGGAGGGTCAAAGCCACAACTAAAGATGAAAGGTAATTCTATCCCTAACTATCAGGAACCTCTAAATGCATCTCAGAGAAAAAATCCATAAGCTTCCACTCACCACTGGCCTCTTTCACTACCTATATCTGAGTCCTCCTACTCAGTGCATCAACCCCTACATTACCTTTCCCAGGCATATAGGTAAGCTTGAAGTAGAAATACTGAAGGTATTTCACCCACCTTCACTATCTTAGATTCAAATAACACTGAGTAAAGATGTATTTTATACTTTTTTGGTATATTTACACCAAAAAAATGCTCTCCCAATAAATAATGTATCCAATAACTCAAAGCATGAACAACTTCATCTATCTCGAGATCATGCGTCTGGTAATTCATCTCAAGTTGCCTCAACTGCTAAGACCTGTATGCAACAACTCGATCTGCATGAATAAGAACAACTCCTAGACTAATACCTAATGCATCACAGTATATGATGTAAATCTTTCCTAGACCTTGAAATATTATTATTGGTGTTGAAGTCAAACACCCCTTTATCTCCTGAAATGTTGTGTCACAAGAATCTGACCACAAGAATTTCACACCCTTCTTAGGCAAGCCCTTCAGTGGCGCTTGAAAGTATGGTAAGTATTATATGAAACACCTACAGTAACTAGATAACCCCAATAAACTCCTTATCTCAAAAATATTCTTGTTTTGTTCCTAGGAAACTATTGTCCTCATCTTCTCTAGGTCTTCTGATACTCCTATAACTGAGATGATATGACCTTAAAAGTGAATCGGATCCATCCAAATGTGGTATTTTGAAATATTATCATATAAATGATTCTCTATCAGTGTTTTAAAAATTATATCAAGGTGTTTGGTAAGGTCATGTAGATTGTGATAATACCCTAAGATATCATCCAAGAAAACCACCATAAAAGAATCTAGGTAAGGATGGAGAACTCGGTTCATCAGCACCATCAAAACTACTGGCATGTTTGTAAGACCGAATGGCATAACTAGGTACTCATATAGGCTATACCTACTACGAAAGGTTGTACAAGGTATGTCTATAGTTTGAACACGTACATGATGATATCCTGACCTTAATTCATTCTTCGAGAACACTCAAGCTCCTAGAACCTGATCAAACATGTCATCTATCCGTAGCAAGGGGTCTCCATTTTTAACTATCAAAAAGTTTAGTTTCTGGTAGACCATGCATAGCCTAAGGGTACCATATGCCTTTTTCGAGAAATGAACCAATGGATCCCAAGGAGTAGTACTGAGTCGGATGAAACCTTTAGCTTCTAGATGTTCCAACTACCTCTTGAGCTATTGCAACTCCGCCATAGCTATCCTATAAGAAGTAATGGATACTGGAGAAACTCCTCGCACTATCTCAATAGTGAAATCCACCTCTCTGACAGGAGGTAAACCATAAAAGTAATTTGGGAAAATGTCCCTAAAATGATCAACCATTGGAGGAAAATCCATCTGACATGTTCCCTGGTTATCCAAATATAGACTCACAATCTGGGTTTTCATCTCGCACAACCCATAATGCTCTGGTCTAGCTCTACTGTTAGGACCAATAGGGGCCTATATACCCTGAGAGGGGGGGTGAATCAGAGTATGGATATTCTTTTTCAAAGTTTTTCCTGCCCCGCTGGAACTTGACCTCTTTGTTACAAGGGTCACTTTGTTTGCACTTGTGTGTATGTTATGATCACTTACTTTCTCCTTAATCTGATGATGATTCTTTAAATGAAATGCAGGAAAATTAGCAGGCAGACGCATAGATTTTTACTTGGTTCACCCTCACTGGGCTACGTCCAAGGAGCATATGCCGACAGGTTGTCGGTCGTACCAAATTCCACTAATCTTCACTAGATGTGGATATAAAGTTTGGGCTAGATCACTTCTATGCCCAGGCTCATTGCCTTTACAATATTTAGGGTCAGCTCACTGCTTTCCCAAGGGTCACTCCCTGTTTCTCTCTCTCTGGATCACTACCGGTGGAGAGGATCACCTTCTTCCTCTTCCTAAGCTCACTGCTCTGTGAAGGGATTCACTCACAGTTTATAGACCTATAGGTCTCTTCATTTGCATGAATGCACGCATCCTTAACTGATTATGTATGCTCTGTTAATGTCTAAATTTCATCCATTGATGAATACCTCTTTTCCTATGAACACTGGGCAATTACTTTTGGAAACACCTTCGCAAAGCACCCTACCTCGCGAAGCTCCCAATTTCTCGAAGCTCAAACAAGCCTTCGCAAATCTCCTGGCTTTTCACGAATCACTTTCGCGAAGCACTACCGCGAAGCTCAAACCGTCGCAAAGCAACGTCCCTCGTGAAGCTTAATAAGCCAACGCGGAGCTCGCAGGTTTCGCGGAGCTACAATAGCCGCTGCGAAGCTCCTCTTTCGCGAAGCACACTGGCTCCGCGAACCACCTTCGCAAATCGAGAGCAAAGGATTTTCTCTGAAAATTCTCTCTACTTCTCTCGAGGGTGTCGGCCTCTATTTATAGGCGATTCCACCGACCCTCAGCCCTTCCGCACGAAGTCAATGCTACGTCATATCAAATCATGAAGCTCCAAAGTTTTCGCTGGAATTCTGTTTAAATCGCGAAGCACCACGGAAATTTTCCGTTCGCGGAGCTTGACGTAATCGCGAAGCATCACTGTCAACATTCCTTCGCTCCTTCGCCACGAAGCTCCCTCGCAAATCCCTTCACCACCGCGATGCGCTTCAACTCTGATGTTTGCAAAGCTTTGAAGTAATCGCGAAGCATCACCACCTCCATTTTTCTAGTCTTCACGAAATCCAAACCATGCATCCTATCTTCGCGAAATTCATGCCTTTGCCATATTAAATTATGCTATTCATGGAAATCCTATTTTTGCGAAACACTGGGAAACGGCGCCACCTTGTACTGCTCTTTTGTACCGCCTCCAGATCATCCTTTCCTTTGTCATTGTTCTTTTTCAACAAGTATTGTCAACAACTTCTTTAGAACTCGACAAATATCCATGAAAACCTGCTTTGTCAACAAACACAATCAACCCAAAAATACTACAATGTTACCTTGAGGGATTTTTGCCCAACATCTACTTTCTTGAATATCCATTTACCCTTAGGAAGAATCTCTACACCCTTTGGTGACATGAAGCTCACCCTATAGTGATAGAAACCAACATAGATTAGAAAAAGAACCAACCAGTCCATTATGAGAATGACATAAAATCTAGTCATCTCTAAGGCATAGAGGTTCCATAGAAGGTGACACCCACCAATCTCAAGGGGGAACTCCTTTCACTAATGCACACCTACTTTTCTAATCCATAATAGAGTTTATAGAATCATAACATCAGAAGAAGTATAAACACAGAGCCCAAGGCTTTCCATAATGACCGGAGATATAAAACTATGCGTAGCATAAGTATGTGAAAGTACATAAGCTAAAATAGAGGTGACTAGAATAATACCTCTAATAGTAGAAGGTCTGCGATCCTACTCCTACTGGGTTTTTTGAACTCTATAAGTCTAACCTGTACCGTGGCCCTAAGACACTGCTTGTCTACAATGAGTTGACCCGCCCTACTGTCGCTGAGATCCTGGGGTATGGTTACCACAACCACAACTACCACCTCGGCCTGAACGAACTAACGTATTCCAATTACCTAACTAGAGAGAAGCTGCCTACCGTACTCCTGAACATGGAGTTGGTGCAGACCCTCTCTAACTAGATGCTGGCGGGAAATTCCTGCAGAAACTCTGTAAATGGACCATCTTTCCTCAAGCTCGGCACTCGACTGGGTCCGTCGGGCACCGAGATTTAGTATACCCAACATTTCTTCACTGGTAGCACCTCACCTGGATACTGAAGGATACATTCTGACTACTATAGTTACCATAAGAAAACTCCAGATGATGCTTATTCCTGATGGTTGAAACAATATCATATCTCGGTGCCGAATCGACCTAGCTTTCCCCTACAGATTCTCGTATGTAGCGCAGGTAATCAGTGGCTAATTCAAAATGGATAGGACAGAATGAAACTTGAAGAAATTCACATGTGATCATATATCTAACCTGATACTATCCTCAAATAGTCAATCTTTCGATACGTCATCAACCAATAGAATATGTGTGAATCGTTGAAGCTCAATAAACCTGGAATAACCCTAGGTGCATGAACTCCCGGTCCTGGTCATACCTCAGCGTCTCAGGAAAACAATAATTATAGAAGTCTGTATGAAATTATTCCGTTGTTATATCCTGATGATTCCCTACTCGAGTGATAACATCCAATAATATCTTGGAAAGGTCACACAACATATATGTCGTAATCTTTAATCTCCTCTCAAGAGGCATTTCTAGATGCTCGTAGATAGTCAACATTGATTCCAGCCATGATTCCATAGCCTGTGGTCCATAATCCCCTGAAAATGTAGGCAGATGTTGATGATGGAATATATGCGTCAGCTCTACCATAGATGTTACAGCCTACAGTACTCCCTAAATGGTCTTCATGAACCTTACAAAGCCTTCAAGGAACTATTCATCTGCACCTGTTTCCATCATAATAGCTAGTTCCATAGATGGCACAACTGGAGGATCCATTGGTACACCATAGCCTACCATCTCTAGAGTATGATCATCACCACTCTCCTGGCGTACAAATCATGGTCGTCGTGGCGACATGACTCTACAAGGTCAAGAACATGCATTAGTTCAAACTTATTATCAAGGTTTTTTCTATTAAATTGTTCCAAAACGAAAAAGTAAAATACCCTAAAAGTTTAACAAAAAGGGAATACACAGTGCATAGAAAGCATACACGATGTGTACCCTTAAGCTCGTACATGGTCGTGTTCTACTGCTGGCCTGGGTGTGTACAAACCCCAGGTACAGGGTGTTTTCCATGCGCACACGGTGTGTACACAAGTTTTTCCTCCTGGCTATTCACTACCACATAGCCAGGTCCACAGGGGTTTTTCCTGGGTAGGCTATACGACATGTACCGAAAGCACACAATGTGTTATGATCAAAACTCAATAGCCTGTGTTTCCTCACACATTGCCATTTACACAATCAGATATAACATACCATGTACACATAGTACACAACATGTACTCAATAAAAGTATTTCTTCCCCAAACAGGAAGAACATATGGCATGTTTTCATAGAACCACAAACCGTGTTGTCTGGGTTTCCAGACATTAAGCCTAAGAAACTTCCCTGAAACCCCTATTTTTGAAAAATAAAGCCACGGTGTACCAAATTCCAATCCATGAGGGCCTATACTCCCCGCGAATAAAAGTTTGGAACCCATCCATAACATAACATAGAACAATTCTATAAAAAATAATGAATCCTGATCCGCCAAATTTTGGTCCAAGAGGGACCATACACCCTAGGAACCAAAGTTTGTCATCCATTCAATCCAAATCATAGAAAGTACCAATACACCTATAAAAATAGCATGCATATCTATCACAGTTTCTATCACAACCACATGAATTTCTAGAATGACATCTATCACAACAGAAACAATCAGTAATGCACCTAAATGGCATGGAAAGAGTGCATAACATGGGATTCTAACAAGTTCCTAAATGATGCATGTGATGTCATACCCTCATCTCATTGGGTTGAAAAAAATAGAACCATAATAAGATAAATATAAAATACACAAATACAAGTGCATCACACAATGATGAAATCAAATCAACAGTAATTGATCACAATTAAAAAGAAAATTTTAATTTAATGCAATTTGGATTTTCCCTGTACATGGGGTAACTACTCCTGGGAATAGATAATTACCAAATTCTATATCCTTTATATCATTGCTAAATAGTAAGTTAAAGTAGAAAAAGAAACCCTTTGATACCACTTTGTAACATCCAAAATCCAAAAGCCACTCAACTGGTGCCCCATACCCGGTTGGCCACATGGCCTCAAGTACATTTCCCGAGATGCCAGAGGCTGCTGACTAGAAAAAAGGGCCTAGGGTGTGATAGTTGGGAAACTATTCTCTCATTGGTAGAGTGTAATGAAAAAAAACAAATTATAACAATAGAAGAAGTAGTAAATATCATGCAATTGAAGTAAACAATGAGATACTGAAAGATAAAGATAACCAAGTGTCATATAATATCAAAATGATGCAGCATGCCACATGTTCTAAGAAAACAGTGGAAACAAGATACACTACAATAAAGTACAATACAATACCAATATATGGTAACATAAAACAAAACTCAATATAATTGTAAGCCTTGGCTTAGTCCCATTCTCTTTTACTTCTAAGCAGCCATTGAGTACTTGAAAAAGGGGATTTCCCTTATCGAAACCTACAACAGTATATTCAGTTTGGGCCCAAAACCTGACCCAAATATGGTGTGAGATATAAAACCCAGTAGGTAACCACAAGTTATTTTCCAATCTATTAGTGAGTATGTTCAAAAATCGTGTACAATATAGAAATGAATTAAACTAAGAGGTACTCAAAAGTAAACAATCCTAAATGTACCAGCATTCATTTACATTTATTTCATGTTCTTTAACAATTAAAATTCATTTAATTATATAAGTCTCGGGGTCTGGACTAAGCCTGTTAATACCCTATATAAAGTAAAAACAATAGATACCTCAGCAGGATATCTAAACAAAGAAGTGAAGACCAAATCCAAGCTTGTTCTTTGGCTTGGCAGACGCGTCATAAGTCATTCCATTTCAACATGTATCAGGACCAAGCCTGGTGTATAAGAATTTTATCATATTAAAATCAGGGATAAGCCCATTTTATCATCATTTTAGCATATATCATGGTAAAACTCGGTGTATAATCATTTCATCATATTTCAGGTTCAAGCCTGGTATATCATCATTTCAGCTTGTTTTAGGGTCAAGCTCGTTATATCAATATTTCAGCATAGAAGACAACATATGTAAGTTACACTATTACGTGGTTAACAAAATAACATCTCACATGGGAAAATCACATAATAAAAAATACATGTAATCTGCACTATTATATGGTTTTTAATAATCAACTCATGTGGGAACAATTAATTTTTCAAGAAACACATGATAATTAAACTATGTCATGGCTTCAACATTTAATAACTCACGTGGGACAATTTATATAACAAGAATAACATGTGAATTAAACTATCATAAAGATTTAACAAACATATTATCATGGGAAACATTTAATTAACCAATTTCATTTTTAAACATCCCTTTAAAGGGGAAACAAATTCATTCCCAATGGCATCCTAGTCCAAACGGCTAAATAATGGTAATCTGAGGGAAAATGAACCCACGGGGTGGCCCTTAATCCAACAAAATAATCTCAACTTGATTCAATTAATTTATTCAACCACCTTAATGTCATTAGGTATTAACATGGGTCAAATTCTCAACCAAGAGACACCATAAACATGGGTGTGCGGCCCTACGACACATGTAAACAACCCAAAATTTAACGAAAGGATCAAGACCACATACCTAGTCCTTGCGTGACTCTCCTCGTCACATATCAACCTCCAATTTAACTATAAAAAATAAGATCTATGAAACAAGGATTAAATCTCAACCTTAAATAAATCAGTCATGATATGGAATCAAAAGAAACATATCAAGAGTAATTGAGAACTTACCTATTGGGTTCCAATGTTTCCAATGGTGATTGAATCGGAGTTCGGACAGAGATTTGGGAAGATATGGAAGGTTCGACGCAACTGTTTGTGAAACCCGGTGAGCCCTTATTTTCCAGAATGTTATAGGAGTTCTACTACCCGTTTTAAGCAAAAACACAAAATACATGGTGTTTAATTCTATATACAAGGTGAGAATATCATTTTACTATTCATTTGGAAGCCTTTTTATGCCAACTTACTTTCCAGGACCTTCCGGTATGACTTCACAACATGTAATGAGAAGTACACAACGTGTAGTTGGGTTTTCCTCTCTTTCTTTCCGAGATACCCACACACCATGTATTCCCATCATACATGACCAAAATACATGATGTGTAATTAGAATTACATGGTGTGTCACCCTGAATCTGCCTTTCTAAAAATTTGAATATAGTACTTACCTAGTTTTCCCTTATTTTCTCGAAAACAACTCAAATAAAAAAGAATAAAAGTAAACTTTTCCTCAAAGTAAGAACTCATTTCTTACAATTGGAGTCACATTATATAAGGGGAATCTCCCAATAGTGCTTTCTTTTTCATATTTACAATAATTCCACTCCTCCTCCACTATAAAAAGGAACTCACCCCAAAAACTTATTCACACCTCTAATGCCTTTTTGGATCATCAAAAACCTGAAATGATACTATATAAATATAACTAAAATCATCATATAGGCCTTAATTTTTTCATAAAATTAACAAATCAAGTATTTTGGTGAAAATAAAAAGGAGTTACCCAAAAAGAGGTAACATTATTCAAAGAACACTTTCTTTTATTTTTTATCCACCCATTCTATTATTATTATATAACTATTATATAAAAACATAAGTATCCAAAATATACTTAGATTTTTTTTGTTAAGGGTATGATATATACTTTCACACACTTCTATCAAATGGGATACGCAATCATCGGTCTTGTGTATGGTGGACTACCACCTCGTGAAATGATGTCGTTCGTTCTTCCATTTCCACCTTTCAAGGATAGGAATAACAATGGATTTATAGTTTATATTACATATATATTTTATTTATAATTTCTTTACACTTATGTTATTGTTTTATAACACCCATATTTATTCTTTTCATTTCAGGGTAATACCATAACATCATTTCTCGAGGTGTGAACTATTGTCTCCTCAAAGCGATGTGATTCATTCACACTTTAAATGTAGTGTATAATGAATGATTTAAATAAAAAATTATGATATATATGACATAAATATGATATTTTAATTATAATATAAAAATATACATATATCATTTACCTTTATTTATTTTAATAAAATAAGAAAATGGAAACAACTTTCATGCAAACATATGACCAACCATCTCCACGAACATTGTATTTCATTTACTATGTGAAACTTTTTTGGATTAATATAAATAAATATATAATTAATATATGTTATATTTACTTCTTATTTTACATTCTAGATATTATTTAATCATTATCTATGTAATGTGAACCAATAAATAACAATTAAAAACAAACTTGAAAAACAAAGGAGTTATTACCTGAAATGATGAAAATGAAGAAAGATTATTAATGGATGGGTAATAATATATTATAAAAGAGTCACCTATGATATCATAAATATTAATATGGTTCTGATATAACTTAATAACATGCTTTCAATCATTATATAGAAGGTTAAAACACGTTCTACTAAAGGAATCGTATGGTAAAGAGATTTATATTCTCACTTTTATTTCCACGAGACTTATGCCATTTTCAGAACTAATTCCTTTTATATGGTGTATATACTACCCCTTTGACAGTTAATATCACGAATAAATCCTTATTAATGTTATTTTTATTCTCAATTTTAATTATTTCATCTAATAGGATTTTATCTTAACGTTACCAAGTGGTAAAGAAATTGAATAACTCAATTCATTTTCATTGGGTTATATTATTTACTCATTGCCATTAATATTAAATGATTATATGTATACTGAATTTTACTATCTATTGATGTATTAAAACTTATTTTATGGGTATTTATATTTTTTTACAAATAATAATTTCATTGATTAATTCACACTTTAAATTTATGTACATTTTAAGGGTTTATCCCACAATCTCATTTTAATCAAGATTTTTTATTCTCGCATTAAAATTAAATGAAGTTATATCATAATTATTTACTTAACCCATTCAATCTTATTATTCTCTGGCTGTTAATGATATTTTTTAGGTAGTAGTACCATTTTCCCAGTCTTTGGTACTCAAAATATTTTAATTTTTTATAAGAAAACATGAATTTATTTCTCTCTTCGACTAGAAATATATTTTTTTCCAAAACCATGTTTTATATTTTTTTGGATTTTTTTAATATTTTAAAAATGATTTATTAAATAAAAATTTACCCCTCTTGTTTTTAATTTTTTTGAAGGAATCTTCTTTTTCCTTTCTGAACAAGGAACTTTTCTTACATTTTACAATACAAAAGAAATGTTTTTACCAAGTACATAATTACCCACCATCATATCTTTTATGATTACATAAAAAAATTTAAAATATATTATTAAATATATTTTTTACAAGTTATTTTTAAATAAAAGTTTTTTTTTCAAAATGAAAAGGATATTTTCCTAAATAATGTTTTTAAATATCTGTTTATTTCATCAACGATAACAACCCTTATTCTTACTCAAATGAGTATATGTCATATTGATACCATCCTTATTCTTCCTCAGGATGGATTATGATTAATTTAACTAATGATAGTATCAATATTCACATCCTTGTATCATTTTTTATTCATTAACTTTTCATTGAGTTATTCACTTTCTAGAGACAATTAAACATTAAATTTCCCCTAAAAATCCATATCATTTATCATGAATATGATTATTGACTAAAACTTATACCATTTTTACAAAAGTTTTTCACTTTAAAAGTTATTTGATTGATTGGGAAATATTAGTAAACCTGTATCCTTTACTCATGATAGATATTTGAAAAGACGCTTTAGTTTTGTATTAAATAGATTATTCCATATATGAGGAATAATTTCGATATGTAATACACGGTTTAGAAACTATTTAATGTGACCCCCGTAATGCATCAGTAGTATCATGTGGGGGTGATTTGGCTAGCCATAGTGGGGTTTCACCCAGTATGTTTTAATATGTATTATTAAAGGTCTTGATGATAAAGGTATCATGTACCTAGGAAACATGGAATCCAATAATTAATCATTTACTTCATTTAGATTCCATTGTTATTATCCATGAGATTTTCACTTTGAAAAAATCTATAGATTCATTTTGTTATTTTTTTATTGATTAAATGGAATTTGTTTCTAGTTACATACCTTTCCATATTTTTTATTAAATTCCTTATCATTTTATTGACTATATAGAATATATGTTCAGTTACTACCTTCCTATATTGATTATTCTCTTGGATTAATTATTTCTTCCACTGTACTTTACCCTTGTTGAGCATTTTAGCTCAGCCTTATTTTGTTTCCTATCCCAAAGATTCCATAAAGTTTACTTTGACTGATATGTAGGGATATTCTAGATGGAATAATGTTATTATCAAAAAAAATGTTGTAATTTGTGTATTCAATTGTAATATGAGTCTCATGTATGCATTTTGTTTACTAGGACTACTAAACCAACCAAACAATTAGGATTTTATTCCTTATAATCATACCAATATAATGGAAATACACCACTGACTCTGGGATATAGGGTTCAGTGCTCTATATTTGGTATCAAAGTATGTTTAGTAGAAACCTTAGAAACTAGATTATGGAAAACCTATATTACGGAACATATCCCTAAGATATAATTTGATGATTTTCATAGAAGCTCATATGTATTAATTTGAATAAGAGTTACATATACCATCCCTAGATTATAATATTATGTTTGATCACAATTTTTAATATTTAAACACCACTTTTTATGTTTTATGTAACAGGAGTCTACCAAGAGTAAGGAAAATTTTGAGAAACTTATGGGAAGTATAAGTTTTAGTTGAAAACATTATTTAAGAAATAATTCCTTAATATTTTATAGATGTATGTTTATGGTTATTAATAAACTTTAGGTTTTATATGATTAGTAATGACATCATAGTAATAGTCAAATAAGGTTATTAGACTTTGTAAACAAAATATGTTGTGTTGAAAACCATAACAAAAATGTTTTTAATGATTAAATTTCAAGGATGTACATCAAATTCTTTGTAACGTAATAGGAATTACATTAATATAGTTTAGAAAAAGGATAATTTTCATGCAGGGTGAAAACCCATCGAATCCAGTGAGGCAGTGGGGCTTGAACCCACGACCGAAGAATGATATTATTTTCGTGTCTACGACTGGCCTTTGCGATGTCCTAGTTAATGTGTCATTTTTTTGGTTAAACAATTTGAAGAGAAAATATTAATGATGAACCAAAATTATTAATTTTTTTGGTTTAGAGATTAATATATTATCCATATTTGTTTTAAAAAATAGTTATAGATAGATATGTAGACATTATTTATGGATCATATGATCCATTAAAAGTGAATTTAGTTATTTAGGAATAATTTTATTTGTACATTTCTTAGAGTTAGAGGATAAATTTTAAATTGATCACAACAAAACCAGAGGATGAAATTATATTTATAAAATTATATCATGTTAGTATATTTCCTTATATAATTTGGTAGAAAAATAATTAATCAACATTATAAAAATGATTTAAAAAAGGTTATCCTAATACCTTAATATTTATTAAACCAATGGTATTTTAAATCATCACATATTTATGGTTTTGAGGACCTCATATTTCATTGATCATTAATTTTTTTTTATAGATGAACTCAATCACTCACTATAATTAATTACACCTTTCCTCCTTGTCCATATATTTAATTTTAATCTATGCCCCCTACATAAAAACTTTTTAATGTTTCCTTCTTTTTCCAATTTCTTACTTATTAAGAGGTTATTTTATCATCCCTTCTCACGATGTGTGATTTCAATGATGTTATTTTTATATTTAGAACCCTAGATTAATGAGATCAAGTTTTTATTGTGAGGAAAAAATTTATTTAAGAAGTGTATAATGTAACGCCCCGAAATTCTAAAATAAGGATATTGTATATGATGTCCTCTATGACACGCATCACCAAGAGTAAAAAATATATAACGACTAAAGAAATTATGATATATTTATATATAGATAAATTCAATCTTTATAATTGAACATATTACATAAAACAAATAGATTAGATTTATTTAAACTCAAAATAAATTTTATCTTTCTCAAGATGTAACACCGAGGTTATCTTGCATTGCATGCAACAATGACTTTCTTCGATGGATTTCATTACACACAAGACTGAGTTTTAACGAATACTATTAATATTATTATTTAAAATTAGAATTAACTCCTATACACTAAATTAGTAGTTATGAATATGATTAAATAATTTATGAAAAAATATGTTTTGAAAAAATATAAAATTAATTTATTGGTTATCAAAAAAATTATAATTGAAAATAAAAACTAATTGAATGTAATTTAAACGGTGTTATAATTTTTTTGCACCTAGAGGCGTTTTATCTTAATAAATTAAATTAATTTATATTAGTGAATTATCTTAATTAAATATATATATATATTATATTAAATCAATTATTTTTTATACTAATCTATTATTTTTTATAAATATAATATATGAAAAAAAACCCAATTTTATGCAAAAAAAATACATTTTTCTAAAGCCAGTTTTTTCACCTTTTAATGGAACACCCATTTTAAAACTAAAATTTGGAACATATATAAATTTTATATAAAAAATTAAACTTCCATTTTAAATATTAATGTCATAATTATATAATGATTAATTTTTGGATTTTTTCTGGAATGTTTTTCTTTTTTTGAATAGTGAAAAATACTAAAGTTTAATTTAAAACCGACTTTTCATCTAAATAATTTATAGTGTTAAATTATATTTTTAATTGGTTTTAAATTATTATTAGAAAAATTTTATATCTATTAATAAAATTTAGGTCATTTTAATAAATTTTATATTTAATTTAGATATAAAAACTTAGTAGACTATTAAACATTTTCACTTTAGAAACCCGTTTTCCGTTCTTGTCTGTTGAATAATTTTAAATTAATTTATACCAATTTTTTTATTGTAATTTGAAAATTTTATATATTTTGAATCAAAAAAATTTATAATTTATATCAAGTTAAAATTAGTCATTTACCAAAAATATTAGTGAAAGGAATTAAAATTAATCACATTGATTATCAGGAAAACTAGCTTAATAAAAGCCTAAACCTTAACCTTAAGGGATAAAATGATCTAAAAACATGTAAAAAAGACATTATATGTCCATATATTGACCATATAATATCTTTTATCAGATGTTTTTCATTATTGGAGACACATGATGTAAGGGGGACCCACCAATAGTGTTTTTCCTTTTTATATTTACAGGAATCCCACTCCTCCTACACTATAAAAGGGCACTCACCCCTCCCACTTATTCACACCTATGAAACATTTTATAACATAAAAATCCTGACCAAATATGATATATAAATCCTTCCACTTATCCTAAAATCCTAAATTTGGGAACAAATCTAATCAAGAATATTTTTTGGTGAAAACCAAAAGGAGTTACCCAAAAAATATATAACGTTCTTCAACTAGCAATTTTGTTTTATTTTTTTATCCACCCCTTAAATTATTTTTTATCTTGATAATATCATAAATTCAGTAAACTAAATTTATTGACATGTTTTTATATGAAATTTATGACCTCAAAATTTACATAATTCTATCAAATGAGACACACAACCATCGTAGGTGTGTACGACATACTGCTGCCTCACGAACCGATGGTGTTCGTTCTTCCATTACCACCATTCAAGGTTTGGAATAATAGTTGAATTATAGTTTATATATAATATATTTATTATTTTTAAATTAATTTATAACACATACCATTATGATTTCTATTTTATGTTTTTATAATAACATCGTTTGTGGACATGTGGACTACCGCATCCTCAAAGTGATGTTATTCGTTCATGCTTTACATGGAATGTATAACTGATGGTTTTAATAAAAACATATGATATATATGAAATAAAAATGGTACTATAATGATAATATACATGTTGACATATATATATCATTTAATTTTATTCCTTTTAATACAATAATAAAATGTCAACAATATTCATATGTACGTACAACCTACTGTACCAATGAAAGATGCATTTCATTTACTATCTCAAAATTTTATGTATTACTAGAAGTAAATTTATATTAAATATATATGATATTAAAATCATGGTTTAAATTTTGGAGATTATGAAATCATGATCTTAGTAATTGGAACAAAAACATAACAAGTCAAAACATACTTGAAAAAAAAGAAGTTATTACATATAATGATGAAAATATGGAAATATTATTAATTAATGGATATTGACATATTATAAAAGAATAATATATGATAAAATAAATATTAATAAGGTTCTGGAATAATTTAATTACATTCTTAAAACCATTATACAAGAGTTTAAAACACATTTGACTAAAGGAAGCGTAAGGTAATTGGATTTCTAACTAAAAATTAAAATTTTATTTATCAAACAATTTTAAGGAAAAAGTGAGAAACCTATGTTCAACCAAAAAAGAAAAGAAAATATTAATTAAAGGAAAATTTAAGCCTACTAGAGTTAAAATTTCTAAATAATTCCAAGGAGATATTGTTTATAAGAGGGACAGGTTCATCCATTATAAGATATTTGATCTGAAAGGCCAACTTGTCCCAGGATAAGATGTACTCCTCAAGGATGATCTTCCCATTGTTTAATCACCCAACTATGATCAGGTATGTATTTTCAATCCAAGAATATTTATCCTTATTTATAATCATCCTTAAAGATCTCCTCACCATTTTAATGGATTTTTCATTAGTATAATTGAGAGACAAAACCGGTTCGGCCACAACATCTTCCGAGATCATGAGAAATTCCTAGGATTGCTCAAGCGCATCACCTGAATGACATTGATTGTCAACATACTTGGTTTTATTCACTAAACGAGTATACATTGGTGGAGGTAATGAGGATTAATCATTCCTCTCAGGGATTCCCTTTTGTCCATTCATGGAGGCCCTAACCTGGTCACTTTCAAAGTCTTGAACCGTAATATCAAGTTTTAATGAAATATAATAACTCAATTTATTTTCATTGGGTTATATTACTTACTAATTATTGTTAATATTATATGATTATATATATAATTACTTTTAATATTTATTTATGTATTTAAAATTAGTCTATCTAGATTTAAAGTTGACTCACATAATCAATTCATTGATTAATTCTCACTTTAACATTATTTTCATTTTAAGGTCCTATACCACAATCTCATTTTAATCAAGATTATTTATTCCCGAATTTCTATTAATGGAAATTATTTGATAATTTTTTATTAAAACCCTTTAATTCTATTCTTCTATTGTTATTGATGATATTTTTTAGATAATAGTACCATTTTCCCACTCTTTGTTACTTAAAATAATTTATAAAATGTTTTTAAGAAAACCTAAATTCATTTCCTTCTTAGGTGAGAAATCCATTTTCTCTCAAAAAAATGTTTTATAAAAATGTTTTTGATAATTTTTTAACCTTTTATAAATGATTTATTAAATATATTTTTACCTCTTTTGTCTTATACAAATGTTTTCAAAGGAATCTTATTATCTCTTTTCGAACAAGGCACTTTTCTAACCTTTTACAATGCACAAGGAATGTTCCTTTTTTACCTCATATAGAATTACATGTTGTTATTTCTTTAAAAATTCCTTTTCAATTTTAAAAATATATTTTTTTTAAATAAAATGATTTTAAATTTTATTTTCGAAGAAAATTACTTTCAATTTTTTTTCTAAATGAAATGGATATTTTCCTCAAGATTTCTAAAGATATTTTTATTTCATATATGAAGATAACCCATATTCTTACTCTAATGAGTATATGTTGTATTGATACCCTCTTTATTCTTACTCTAGTTAGATTATAACTAATTTTACTGAGGATAGTATTGATATTCAGTTCATTGAATCATTATTTTAGTCGTTAACTTCTCCTTGAGTGATTTACTTTCTGATGACCATTAAAGATTAAATTTTCCCTCAATATCCATATCATTTATCATATATACGATTTCCCACCAAACCTTATACAATTTTCCAAAAATGTTTTACTTTGAAATTTATTTGTGTGATTGGGGAAATGTTGATAATCTGTATCCTTTACTCAATTCATATATTTTATAAGGAACAATTTTTAAGAATTAAATCTATTATTAGTTATATGAGGAATGATTTGGACATGCATGGCATGGGTTGTGGAGTGGTTAATACAATCCCATCGTTTCATTAATAGTCTCATGGGACCTATCAGTTTAATTTCCCTAGTGGGGTTTTTATCAGGCATGTTTTAAACTATCTTGAGAAAGGTCTTGATGGTAACAATATCATTTACCTAGGAATCATGGAATCTAAAAATTAATATTTGCCTTCATTCAGATTCAGTTATTATCATCCATGAGATTTACACTATGACAAAATCTATGGATGTATTTTATTCTCAATTTATTGATTTTATGGAATGTGTTTCTAGTTATTTTACTTTACATATAGTTTTTACACTTTTTTATTACTTTTTTGATTATATTTAATGTTTGTTAAATTATTACCTTTCCATATTGACTATTATCATTGATTCATTATTACTTAAATTTTACTTTACTCTTACTGAGCAGTTAAGCTCACCCTTATTTTGTTTCTTTTCCACAGGATTTTATGAAGTTTACAATGAATGATATCCAGGGATATTATAGATTGAATAAAGTTAATATCCATTATCAAAAAAATTATGATGTAATTTTTGTATTCAATTGTAATTAGAGACTCATGTTTGTATATGGTTTACCATGACTACTAAAATGATCGGTCCTTCGGGATTTGATTCCTAGTAATCATGAAAATGTAATGGTAGAACAACGTAGATCTATACTTATGGGGTCAAGGAGCAGTATTTATGATATAATTATACCTTTTTAGTTATAATATCACATCTACCTTCTTACCTTCTAACTTTTTGGGAAACGATGACATAGCTCATGCATACGTGTGGACTGCTGCCTCCATGAAGCGATATGATTCTTTTTTCATTTCTTCTTAACATGGATGGTAATAAGGGTATATTAATAAATATATATAGTATATATGATATAATAATTATTATTTAATGGGGAATTAATATTTACCTTTCTTACGTTCCATCCATCGAAAGGTGAAAACAATGTTCTTGTGTCCTTACGACTTACCGCCTCCATGAATGTTGTAATTAATTTTTTTTATCAATATATTTTGTAGATGAATGTAAATATGTATATACTGAATATATATAATGTTTATATCATGATTAACATTATTGATATGGTGGAACTATGAAAAATGTACAAGAAACTAAACTTCTAAACCAAAACATACATGGAAACTGAAGCAGTTATCACCCAGAGCATGGATTTTAATATAAATAATACCAAAGATTAGGGCATAGCCATTTTTATTAATGAAAATAAAAGAAAATAAAACAAGGAGAAAGATGGGGCCATACACTCACACATGCCCTCGTACCCAAGGAGACCCAAATAAAAGAACTCAAATATCAAAGTCACATGGATAGGAAGCGTCGTAGTCATTGTACCATCCAGAATCATAATCAAGAGGATCATGGGACCTTGTAACCATGGTTGGATTCAGGTATGAGTAGTCCTTCCTTGGTCTCACTTTCTTAGGAGGAAGAGGTTGAAAACCGTCAACATCCACAACCACATTCTTACCTTTGGACAATGCTTGACTGTAAGTTATTTTTTTAGGGATTCATCCTCCACATCAACCCACCTTCCCTGAATTCCATGTGTTTCCTTTAATTTATAAATTTACAATTGGGTGTTTGAAATAATCTCACCATCAGTGGGAGTTTGTTTCTCCTCAGGCACAAGATCCAAGATTTCCTTCAACACTCCTGGCATCACGTCACCCCCACCATGGGCAACATGCTCAGGAGTCAAAGAATTCATGCACTCTTCTTGAGGCACTTGAGAAAAATCCTAAGAAGCATCATCCACCACCTGAAAAACATTAGCACCAATATTCTCTGCATTTGTATCCAACTGAGGCGCCTGATTGAATTTTCGAGAGGCATCATCCACCGGCTGTGAAGGAGTAACATCTATATGTTGTTGTGTTGCTTGAGTACTCACCTTATTTCTACAAGAAACCTCACTATGCCCTTTTAATGAGAAAAAGGTACATACAAAATTTTTACAACACTTCTCTTTGACATGTCCAATCACATGAAAATCAAGACAAAATTCAGGCAGTCTCTCATACTCCACCTTTAAAGAGATATCATCATCTAAGGCGGACAATACTATATTGTGAATTAGAAAAGTACTTAAATCAACTTCCACCAGAACCCTATCATAGTGTCCAAATTTCGCAGCCTCAGTAGTCATGTGAATTTTAGTTGGAATACCCACCGCATAGGAAATATCAAAAATAATTTTAGGATGCCATAATATCCAATGAAGGCCAACAATTTTAATCCTCACCTAATCCCTGGTATTTTTTATGGAGAAAGGATTGAAATGAAAGTTACATTCTTGAAAGCAAATCATACCTAGCTTTAGAGCAATTGACCCAAACCCCCCAAGCTCTCTACTTGAGATCCTTTGATGGAAACATAATGTGTAAAAATCCACACCCCATAGGTATGCATCTCCAATCAGAAAAACACCATGCAAAGGTTAGTTTCCGAACCAAATCATCAATCCTCCAAATTTGACCACCAGCAGGAAGAACTAGTCTAGCAATAATTGAATTCTCACATATCTTGAATATGTCAAGGATAGCTTCCCTGTTAGCAACAACACGGGATGTATCACCCTTTATAATAATTCTCTCCGCAATATCATCACGAACCAGAAAAAAATGTCTTCTGTCAGAATCCCCTCCACCGCCTGCAGGACCCCTGCAAGATTTACCTGTATCTGTCAATTTTCCAGATGAATATCTCATCTCCACCCTCTCTGAAGGGATTTTTTCAAGGTCCCTATTCACAACAGGTCGAGGCAAATCCATGCCTCTATTCACAGCAGATTCTACAAGGTGATTCACATTCATCCTCTTCGCTGCAAATCTAGACAACCCCACTCCTTATAGAGTCGACTCCTTTCAAACGGGCTGAACAATTTTCACCACTACAGGCGGATGGGAGTGGAAAGAAGATGAAATCGACACATCATCCAATCCCACCAAGGTTTTGTTGACTCCCACAGAACCATCAGACTTAGCAACCATCCCTTCGATCTGTCACTGATCTGTTGACGCGACACCCATCGAAACCCATCGTAAACCACAAGCATCACCAACGAGATCTGATGCGGATCTGTGGGTCTCCAAAGTAGAAGTTGAAAACGATTTAGAAACAGAGCTCGGAGCAGTGGAATGATCCACCCATGGAGATGCAGGAAGATCGACAACGCCAAGTAGAGTGGATCTAAGAAAATTAGGAACGACCATCTTCAAGAAACTCTAGATCTGGAACATTCTGTATTCGCCATAAAAGGGGAGAGACCAGACCCACGCCATTATGAATTTTAATATATAATTTTTACTAAATGGGTGATAAAAGGTTATAAGTAAATCATTTATGATATGGTATATATGATTATGGTTTTGGAATATATGTATAATAAATCTATATTTATTATAAAGGAGGTTCTAAATGATGTTTCCAGGAGTAGTGGAAGCGTGTAGTGGTGGGAGATATATTAATTTTTTTAATAATAATTTCCCAAAACCAAGAGAGAGTATATTTAACACCAAATTTATAATAAATCTATTTAATATATAAAGAAATAAATACTCGGAATTAGGAACTTACTTTGTTGGTGAATGTTGATCATCCAAAAAAACCTTTCATATTACCTTCATTATGCTGTAAGGATCCAATGATAGAATCCCTTTAGAAATTATCCAAACATGCTCCTATGATCTCTGAGAAACACCACTCAATCACCAGGTGCAAGAGTGGCTTGTCTAATGTCTTGAATTTTTCATTCTTGATCGCTTGTTCTTCGGTCTTAAAGAAATATATCTTACACTTCTCATTATTGAGAGGGAGAGAGGTGGAGGAGTTGAGAGAGGATTCATTGTGCCAAAAATTCTCTATTCTCAATTTATGATATTATATACAATAGACATAGACATCTATTTATAGAGTTAGTATTTGATTTAAAATATTATTTAATTTCATAATATCCATAAAATAACATTTAATATCTTTAATAAATCCCATTATGCATAATAATAATTATATAATTATTATTTTGTGGCATGTTCCAACTTAAAAAATAACAAATATTATGTAACTGTCTTGTTAATTAATATTTTTGCTAGAATCAATATTGGTCCATGTGAACTCCTATAGAATTTATTGAATAATAAAATAAATTTTTTATCCATAAATAAATATTTTATTCATAATCCGGATAATAAATATTTATTAAAATATCAAATAAATAAAATAAATATTTTATTCACAAGTTGGAGAATAAATATTTATTTAATTTATGAAATCAATATGACTTGAATAAAATTATTCCACAATCTTGATAATAATATTTATTACATTAATTAAACTAAAATAGAATTTAATCAAGATCAATAGAAACACTTAGTGTGAAGACCTTTTAGAATCTCTCCCATTGGCATTAGATGAGCTTTCTTAAATTACTATATTACTATATAACAATAGGTCAAGAAACCCAAGAGAAAGAATAAAATGTCACAATTTTTAAAACCCCATACAAATAATCATTATGTAATATAATCCCCTTTTTACAATATCTCATCAAGAAGGTTGCATATCTATGTCACCAGCCTATATTCTCGATATGTCTTTCTTTGACTATCTGAAATAAACATGTCGTTGCACCATGGAAATGGAATTTAATGTGATAGTTCAATTATAATAAAATATAAAAGATACTAGCTTCTATAAATAAGGAAGGGAAAAATCTTTCCTCAACTTATTTATTAATGACATGTAACTTGTGATGCACCCAACATATCTAACTTCACCAAGAATTATTATCATCACGGTTTTCAAAATACATCTATATAAGAAATTGGTAACATGAATTAATAATAATATTAATTTCTAAGGACCAATCACATATTCTCATAGATATAAATATATTATGACACAAAATAATGATGAATTCCTACTAGAGGGTTGATTCCATTAATCTTCCATCTTGGAGATTACCAAGTGAGAACATCACGAGAAGAAGACTCGTCTTTGTACGAGTACTCTCACTTAATAGTCTATTCATATATATCTTATAATAGTATGTTATCTAACCATAGAAAATTATTTGAGAATATCATCATAGAACATCAAATATATCATCATAATAGTGAAAATTCTATGTCTCTATCAATACGACATATACTCTAAAACATTTTTACATTTGAGTCCTTCAGAATAAAAAACAATATATAACAATAAGTTTTATTAATATTCAATATATCAAATATTTAGGTAATCAAAGTATAAATAGTTGGTCCCAGGACTCCATCTCCAACACTAAAATGTATGAAGGAAGTCAGACTTAATGAAAGTTATTTTCATCTCAAATTGTCTTCTTTGGGACATAAGTTATGTTATGACTATAATTTTTTTTTGATTTTTATATATACAGACCCATTGGAATGTCTTATAATTAATTAATTTATTTTCATGATATTTAATGTTGCATTTAAATCTATTCTTTCATGGGGCTTAAAATTCAAAAATTACCAAATTAGTATGATATTTAAGTTTCAATCCTACTTTTAACTAGGATTATTTATGATTGAAATTCCATTGTGGAGATTATATGATGTTTATATGATAGCTACTTTAATTTTTCTTCTCCACTAGTTACTTTTTAAAATACATGTTTTCTTTTCATTTTCTTAATTTTAATTACTTAAGAGATCAAAATAATATTTTTATGGTCTACTCTTGTTATTTCTCTTTTAGATCAAAAATCTCGCTCCTTCAATATCCATGTGTTTTTTTAAAAAAATCAAGATTATTTTTAATGTTATAATATGATAGTTTAAATCCATTTTTAACCATCAATGAATTTTTTCAAAATGGTTTAAAAAATAATCTTTTATCATTTTATAGATTATGTGATTTTTAACTTTTTAAGAAAGTGTGAAAGCAATGTTTTCTTTTAAATTATAAAACATAAACAAAATTTACCACTATCATGGTTGATTAATGATTTTTTTATTATTTTACATGTTTATAAGGATATTTTCAGTGAACAATTTGTCTATAATATTTTTTAATTTTGTTATATTAAATAAGTAATTTAAATGTGAAAAAGTTTTTTACACAAGAAATATTCCAGTGATTATTTTAAAGTAATTTTCATCTATGATAACATACTTTTATGTTAATTATGTTTTACTATGGAACTTATGAAATGTTACCGTCCTTATTATTTATTTATATTTCTTATAATTATGATTTGTTTTTGAATCACATTTATTTTCCCTGGGTTATGTTTTGATGAATTGTTAAAACTTTTATAAAACCCATTTTCTTTAAATGGGTTATGATGTTATGATATGATAAATATTTTATGATCTTATGGAACACATATGTAGGATTTTCATTATGTGAAGGGTGGACCCAGAATTATATATCCCTCTAATTCATTAGATAAAGTATTATATCTCATGATATAGAGGATTTAGTTTACCCACTATGAGAAACAAGTCGATGTACTTGATCCTCTATGGGAAAGAAGTCATTGTGCTTGATCTACTTTGAGAAATAGGTATTGTTTCCTGATCCATTATGTTTTGATACTCTTGTTAGTTAAAATTGAAAAATTAAATGGTTCATATACTTATGATAGTTCTAGACACTTACTTCATGAACTTATGGTTGATGATTGATTTATTAATATTTCTT
Source organism: Viscum album (assembly GCA_963277665.1). NCBI lineage: Eukaryota > Viridiplantae > Streptophyta > Magnoliopsida > Santalales > Viscaceae > Viscum > Viscum album. The sequence continues at coordinate 253,277,702 of OY728143.1, read as the reverse complement.
ACTCTTTGGATTAAGTATTTTTTAAATGATAATGATTTATGCCATAAATCATATTTATGATCTTTAAAATATTGGGTATGAACTTTGTTAGTTATATTTATGATCGAACACCATTATTGTTAACTTAGAATTTCTTATAATCATTGATCGATATCTCCCATGTTTATCCTTATGGGGAATCTAAGCTCACTATTTATTATGCATCATTTCCCTAGGTTATGAAGAAAGGTATTAAGTGTGATATGTAGTAGAAGGTTTGTAGTTATAAAGAACATAGTGTGAGATGAATTAGTTTAATTTTGAACTATTTTTTGCATCCAATTTTACAAAGGTACTAGACCTATAATATTCTAGCATGGATCATTATTATATGTCATGAATATTAATCTATTAAGATGTGATATAAATGTATATAAAGTATGGGTAAATATAGAGTTTTGATATTTGGGAAGAGGTTATGTGTTCCATCTATAAAATAGTTGAAGAGGAAACTACGAGAAAAAGAAAAAAACCCAAATTTCTCTATACAACCTTGGAATATAAATATGTATACAGATTTAAGAGAACATTTTTAGTGGGATGGTATGAAGAGGAAAATTATGGTCTATGTTTCCAGATTCTTGTTATACCAACAAGTAAAGGCTAAAAGAAAACTTCCTAAGGGATTCAAAAAACATCTTCCTATAGATAAATGGTAGTGGAACAATGTGACAATGGAATTTGTCACTGGAATCCCAAAGACTCCAAGGAAGAATGATTCTATATGGTTCATTTTTAATTGTAATACTATGTCTAATATTATTTTATCCATAATATAAGATCTATCCCTTTAGTTCCTTACCTATATAGTTGTCAATGAAATTGTAAGGCTTCATGGGTCACCTCTATCGATTATATCTAATTTTGACCCTCCGCTCAAATTGAAAATTTAGTGGAGAATTCAAAAGGGGTTTTGAAACCGAGATACATTTAAGTGTCACATGTTATCTATATACTTATGGGTAGTTTTCTAGGACTATATGGACTTTGAAAGATATGATGAGACTATATTCTCTTGACATACAAGGTATGTGGGATCAATTTCTACATTTTTTGTAATTTTTATCCAATAATAGAATCTATTAAAGCATCTAGATGGTACCATATGAAGCATTTCATGGGAAGAGGTGTCATACTCCAACATGTTAGGAATAATTTGGAGAAACAAATGTTGCTATCCTAGAGCTTGTAGAGGAGATTATTATTAAAGTAAAAATTATTTAGGAACATATTAAAGCAGTTTAGAGAAGAAAAAAGATAAATGCTGATAATCAAAGGAAAGTATTGGAATTTTGAGTTTGGGATAATTTATTATTCAATATTTCATCATGGAATGGAGTTATAATATTAAGGAAAATGGGATGTTTTTACCTTGGTACATTTGTCCTTTTGAAAAGCTAGAATGAATTAGAGCTGTAGGTTACCAATTGGATATGATGCCTAATATTTCTAAAGTTCCAAAAATATTCCATGTTTCTTTTTCAATGAAATATATTCCAAATCCATTGAATATAAAAACATATGATGGAATATAATAGAGGATGGATTTTATTATAATTAATATCCTTCCTATATTCTTTACGCTGGAGAACAAGTGTTTCAGAATCGGATGACTTAACTGGTGAAAGCCATTTAGAGAAATCAAAAACTAGAAGAGGAAATTTGGAATACTTTTGAAGATATGAGGAAGGAATATCCAAATTTTTTCAATAGATAATATATACCCTGGTTTTTTAGGCAGAAAATATTTAATGGGGAATGTAATACTCGAAACCTTACTATAATAGGTAAACACTATATCCAAGACTATAAAACTCAAAAGCGCCTTTATTCATGAGTATATTTAAAAGTTTAATTTATGAATGTTATAATTTTTTTAAAAAATAAACTTCATATTTGAATTCATCTTATTGATATAATCTTAACATGAAAATTTATATATTTTTCCAAAAATATTGTTTTTGGGTGAATGGTGAAAATTCCTTTTTTGTAAAAACCAAAACTCTTATGAAATCTCTAAGATGTAAGCACAAAATAAACTCAAAAAAAATTATATAATAAAAAATGTATCTATGGTAAAAAAAATTAAATTTTAAAACATTCTTTTAACTTATAAATCGAATTTCCAACATTTTTAGATCTAATTTAAATGTTTCTTTAATGAGAACTATTTTTGGTCTAATCTTTAAATAAAGTATTTTTAGAGTGATTTTCAGTTTTGGATTTCCTTGAAGGCCTTATAATTGTTTTTATAATAAATCAGTTCATGTCATCAAAATAAAAATCCATTATAATTCTATCTTATATATAAATTTAATGCATAAAACATTATTTCTCAAAAAACAATTACAGGATTAATTCTGTTTTTTTTTAATTTACATTTCACAACTCTTGAAATTTTATTTGATATATAGATTTTTATTTTTAAGTTATAATTATAAAATTATGAATAAGTTTAAATCATAATGTTTTTGATAAAATTTAATACTAAGATTTTAAATTTATTACCAAGGTAAAGGTAAGTTAGGATAAAAGTTAAAAAGTTTATAGAAAAATATGTAAGACACTCAGATTTGTCTAAAAGAAGTTTTTAAGATGATTTTAGAAAAAAAACTATACCATCCTATATTGTCCATTTTTTCCATTAACCCTTAAATATTAACTTTTATTATTGAAAAGGTAAGGGTTAATCCCTAGGGAATCTCATCCACCAATTGAAAACTCATCACTCCATCAAATTTTTCCTTGAAATACATACAATTTTCTCCTCCTATAACCATATACCACTTTAAAAATATTCTATTCCCAATTAGTAATCATAAATCCTTTATTTATTAGAATAATTCCAAGAAAAATTGATGTCCCTGATAGGAGTATTTTCAACTACATAACTTTTATTCTTAATTGTCATATTTAAAATTTAGTATAAACACACTAATATAATGATATTTTTATCATTTATATAATTCAATGTTACTATATTATTTGTATTATATTTTTTCAATATATCATATCCATTAATAAAAATGAAATTGTTGTTTGTGCATATGTGGAGACTACCTTTACCACCAAGAAACATAATTCAATTTTTTTAACCACCCATAATTGACAATTCCTAGAATTTTTTAATGAGGAAAAATAATTTTTACGATATCATTATGGTTTTGGTATGACAAATTGGAGAACCTTTTAATGATATGATCAATAAAAGATCGATGTTGATTCAATCATTTAAAATAGGCACACAGTGGGAAAAATATTTTATTTAAATTATATAATATTTTAATATCCATTATTTATTCTTTTAAATTATTCATAATCATGATATATCACTATAAAAAACAATAAATTTTATTATTATGATTTTGGTATAAGTATACTACAACAAAAAAACCATATAATCATTCATTAAATCTAGGTATTTTAATGTTTGGGTTGGTTTAACCACCCACATGAACAATACAATGAATTTATATAATGAATGAAAATGGGAAAATAATTAAAGGTAGAATATAATATAAATGTGTATATAATGACTTTTTTTTATTTTGAAATTTTTTTATCAATATTTAATCAATAAATTAAATAAAAACCATTCGATTATCAAGAATCACATAAACATACTTGTTATCCATTTTATCTTCAAGGATAAGGATTTAAAAACTTATGAAATGAATTTGAAAAATTATAAATAATTATGAAATATCTATAAAATTAACTTTAATTTCCTAATAAAGATTAAATTTGAAAGAATAAGTAATACACACACCGTAATTACAAAACTATTACAAAAGATCAGAATTATAAACATCTGATGTAGAAAATAGGTAGAATTCATATTGATAAATACTATTTGTAAAGAATATAATTTAAAATAGATATGTTTTAGGTTCTAAATTAAGTGATTAAGATAACTATGTTTGTGATATAGGAGGTTAAACTATGTTCCTAGAAGAGTGGACAAGATGTAAGGGTTTTCCATCTCAAATTCCAATCTTGTAGAAATGTTTGGTATTTTGCACCTAATAGACATTATGTGGTGTATATAATGCCTATTTAAGATTTTATATCAGGAAATTAATTTAGTCTTGGTATTTAAAGATCAATTTTAATCCTTCTATTTCAAGAGGGTTTGATTCAATTTCTGCCTAAGCCATTAGTGTGGGTTTTCATCTCAATTATCATTCTGTGGAACCCAGGTTATATTCACCACCAATTTTGTCTTTTGTAGTGGATAAATTTCCAGGGATGATTTTTCAGCATATTAATGATGATATTTAATTTATTTTAATTTATATATTTTTATCCCTCCCTTATATTATTTTGATTCAAGAGTTACCAATATTGTTGTAAAACCCAATCTTTTATATGGTGGAAAAACCATCCCATGTTTTGGTAAAGTAAAAGTGTGTAGTTTTTGAGAAAATATATTCTTATCTAGATACTAGAAAGTGTATTTGAATATGGAACAAATATACATAGTTTTAATCACCCCAAAACGGTTGGTTTAATATACACTCAATAATCACCTTGATGCACGATGAGCGAGCCTAATACTATACACCCAACTATAAACTCCGGGGGAATATGATTTTGAATATTCAAATACTTTTGATGCTCTAGGATGATAGAGTTTTCCTACCATTTTTTTGCTCTCCAAACAATACATACTATTAAACCCAGTTACTATCTTCCATGGATAACCCAACACATTGAAAGTAGCCTCACTAATATATTTATTCAATAAGGGTGCTCCCCATTACGTTGACGAATATCCAAGAACCTCAAAATTAATTAAGGGATTTTTATCTATAAATATACATTATTATACTAAATGAGAAATTTTTTTCATTTATTTTTCATCATACATATATCCATTTTTTCATTCATCTATAGTTTCATTAGTGAACGGTATAAAAGGTCTTATTGACCATTATGGTGAATGAATTCGACTTAATCATGTGATGGGAGGGACCCATAATTTTATAGCCCCTAGATGAATAAATAAGTTTCATGAGATATAAAACTTGGGTTTTGGTGTATACCTCATCTCATATCATTATAGTTTATAGGAACAAGGCCTTGAAAAAATGATTTGATGATCGGCATTATGAATTCCATTAGTATGAGATAAATGAATATTATTATCCATGTTTTAATTTATTTTTATGGATAGATAATTACCTTAATTTACATTGATTATATATTCATGTTTTTTAATTTATTCCTATAAAATCACTTATTCCATGTTTATATTATTGAAGTTTTTTTATATTCTACTCATTACTGAGCATCTGATCTCACTATATTTTTCTTTCCCTATGAATCTAGAGGGAAACTATCACTAGCTTCAAAGGATATAATGGATGGGATAATAATAATCACTCAATTTTTTCATGATATATATATATTATTTTTTAAAATTTAATACACGTATTTTCCTAGATTCCTAGAATACCACATTGTTGGATCCTATGAGATTTCTTGTTTTTTGTAAATATAATATAATATAAATATTAGATATTGGTTTCTAGAGTCTGGGTTGTTACACAAATGAACTAGTATATTTATGATATATATATATATATATATATATTTAATTTTAAAATTTGATTAATAATTTATACATTAATAATAATTTTGTTTAAAATGAAGATAAAATAATTTGAATGGGAAAATAAATATTTTTTCCTCTTCAGAAAACTATATTTACCATGAACAATGTATATTATCTTAATAAATTCAATTAATCAGTACAGATTAATTTTTTTAATAAAATGTTCATATGATATATTAAATTAAATATATTTAAATCCATCTAATGGTTTCCTCTTGAAAAATAATAAGAATAAATTTAATTTCATGCTTAAAAATTCATTCTTATAAAAATAGTTTTCGCTGTATTTTGTGCAATTATTTTTAATTGAAAATTTTAAACTTATTTAAAAGAAATTAGATAAAATATTTTACATATTTGGAATCATAATTTAAAATTTTATTAACAATTTCAACTTCATTCTTGGTCATTATGAATATCTACTAAGGTAAAAATTCATTACTACGACAAAGGTTTAAAGGGTTGTTGAGGGATTATAATAAAGAGGTAATGGTTAATATGACCTAAAAACTTTTCTAAATACTATTTTATGGATTTTTTTGATAATATATCTTCTTATATTTAAACATGAGGCAATATGGATCCAATTTCTCTTGAGTGTTACTTTATTTCATTTTAATATTCTTTTCAATTACAAGCATTCCATTTATTTCATTAAAAAAACGTCTCCTTCCATATTCTCTCATACAACTCACCTAGGCCATATAAATTTACCAATATATTTCAATATACTCTCTAAACATCTATAACGACAACCATGAGGTTTATATCTTCCTAAAATAAGAATACAAGAAATATTAATGTGCTTTTCAAAGGGGGATACTTGAATAAAAGGCATTTGTTCTTATCAATCTTTTTCTTTTTTATTTCTTCATAAACCTCCTAAAAAAGTTATAAATACCTATTAACATGATAGAATTAGTATATTTAACATAATTATATGTTTTAGGTTATTTTAAAAACTATTTTATATCTCTATACCAACCATTAAAAAAATTATAACATTGATAGTGCGTACATGTTGACTATCATCTCCACTAAGAGATGAGATTAATTTTTCATTTACTATTTAAATTTATAGTAACATGGATAGATTTAATGAATATATATGATATTTATGATATAATTACAATTTTATAATGGTGAATTCTTTTTTTCCTTTATTTTTTTCTATCCATTACAATGTGAAAATATTATTTGTGCATATCTAAAAACTATTGTCTCTATGATGTGATGTAATTCATTTTTTATAACTAATTTATTTAAAGAGTTATAAAATTGTATATAATGAATAAATATAATAAATATGACATGATTAATACTATTGATATATTTATAACATGACCAAGGTGTATATATTGAAACCATTGAACTTAGAAATGCAAGGAAAACAGACAGGTTTTCCACGGAATGTTCATTTTAATGAAGAATAATTAATAAGAGGTAATCAGAAATTGTAAGGAAATGATATATAGTAATATTTAAATGAATACTGTGATATAATATATCTATAATAAATATATATTTATTATATTTGTGTTTTGAACATGTACGAAGCAAGTAAGGAACTGAGGTAAGAGTTTCCCATCATACTTTTATTTTTGTGAGGCATATACTAAATTCACAACCTATTTATTTTATGTGTTTTTTTGTAATAACCCGGGTTGTATTTTATTATTATTTTACATTAAATAATTTTTATTTAAAAATCCATTTATAGTTCATTATATCATGAGGTTTTAATTTAGAGATTACCAAAATTGTAAGGGTTCTTCATCTCAATATTATTTCTTTGAGACATGATTCATGTTATGCACCCACTTTTGTCTGAATGGTACATATATATACACATTTATATATTATATTATTATCCAATTTATATTAATGGTATGTAAATTTTATTTTGAAGTTATTTTCTCATGAATTTTCAATTGGATATAGGGATAAGCTATCACTATATATCACAAACCCCTCTCTACTGCAGGGTAGTGTAAGCATGTATGTGCTAAAGAACCTTCTCTTCAATTCTTCTAAATTATTGCTATATTTATCTATCCATAATAACTTAAATCCATTCTAAGTCAATGTGGTGTGTAAATTATATATTCATGAAAAATATCTCTCAATGTTTTTGTAGTATCCATATAGGCCAAGAGAACTATGGATCTTGGTTCTCATGGTTGGTCTAAGTCATTTCTCAGTAACTTTAATGTTATAAGGACCCATAGATATACCCTCACTTGAAATTATGACCCAAGAATGAGAATTTTTTTATCCCAAGTTCACATATGGTTAATTTTAAATATATATTCTCCTCACTCAAGGTCATCATCACAATCCTCAAACGTTCTTCATGTTCTCCCTTTCTCTTAAAATATATCAGAATATAATATATAAAGAATAACAAAAAATGATCAAGGAAATACATAATTACTCTATTAATTAAATCCATGAATATAGAAGGGGAATTAGTAAATCCCAATGGAATTAATACAAATTCATAATGAACATACCTCATATAGACGATTGTCATTGTGGTATCATCATTCTTGAATCTTACCAAATGATATCTATTTCAAAGTTCAATCTCAGAAAAATATTGATATCCTTGAAATTGATCAAAAAATAATCAATATGGGATAGAGGATACTTATTCTTAATAGTGATATTGTTAAGTTCTCGATAATAAATTCAAATATTCATTAACCCATATTTTTTCTTAAAAATTCAAATAGGTGAACCCCATAGAAAATCATTCACCTAAATGAATCCCTTATCTAGATTCTCCTATAGTTGATTATTAAATCCCTCCAACTCAATTTGGGCCATTTTATATGGAGTCTTTGAAATAGTTTTAGCATAAGGTATGACTTATATTAAAAACTAAAGTTCATGATTCAAAATAATACATGGAAACTATTATATAAAGACATCAATAAAGTCCCATATAACAGGAATATACACAATGCTATGTTTCTACCCAACCATGTGAGATAAATATATATCTTGAATGGGTAGTAAAATCCATATTATTTAAGTATTTTAAATTTGGAGTTAAATTTATTTCTCACACTCATATATGATCATAGGTTGATTTAGAATATCGAATATAAGTTTCCTTCCTTAATAATTGATATGGGCTCTATATTGAGAGAGATAATAAAATCCCAAATTCATATCGAATTCAACAAGAAGAAGAATAAAAAGATTTATAGGAAGAAAATTCCCAAAAACTTATATTTTAGGGGAGTTATATACTTGAGATGTGATCATTTCACCATTTAGAGTTTTCACTACCAATTTAACATATATTCATTGAGGTGGTTCTATGATACACTTAAAAAATTCTTTAGATATAAAAGAGTGGGTATAAACTGATTCAAATAAATAATTTTAGCTTTAAGATTTGAAAATAAGTGTAAATTTCACCACATCGTTAGGAACATACATTTCAAATATAGTAATTATATAATCTTGGCCTTCTCCCCATGAACTCTTCTATGGTAAGTTCCCTTGACTGATGAGACACTGATTTCAATACATCCCCATGTCATTACAACTGAATCACTAGATAACTATAGTTTATTTTTTTAATAATTCAATAGCCTAATAACCATTTCACCATACTTTAAACAAACTCTTATTCCCATTAAGAAAGTACCAAAGTGTTTCTTTTGAAAATTATCAAATTTTATAAATCCCATCCTCCCATTCTTATTCGTTGATACACTTATTTTTTCTTGGTGCTCAATCAACCTTTTATTTTATTAGATCCCCTTGAAGATAATGGCCTATAAAATGAATTCAATATATTTATGTCCCTTAAAAGTATATAATAATATTATTAAAAGAAATTAGAGACAATTTATCTTCAGATATTTTTTTATGAGCATAAAATAAGCCACCAATCTTTCTTTTCAGATTATGTATGCAGTTCACAACTTGCTTGACTGATCTTGTAAGGTTAGACTCATTTTATGACTTGAATTATTCTTTCATCCTCTTTAAATAGAAGAACTTCATATCTATTTTATCTTTTTATTCTCAAGGTTATTATTTATCAGAGAATATCATTTTAATATTTATCCATTCCATGCTTTATATTTTTTCAACTACTTTAGTGTTTTGGATTAATGTCCATCATTAATTTTTATCACCTTTTAAGAAATACACTATATTAATAACATTATCACTTATATTAATTCCCAAATACAAGAATATCTTTTCAATGGACTTAATACATTTTTATATACCAATGGATTAGTATTTCTATTAAAATATATTTGTATCTTTTATATTATGTAATCCAAGAGAGGTAAATCACAATATAGAAAAACAATTTTTTCCATACGGGAATGGGTTTTCATCATAACATGTGTGAGATACCTCAATATGTCCATGATATAATCATTAAAAATACTAGATATATTTTATTTCATAGAAACAGAATCACTAAATTGACTGCAGGTGTTGATTCCATTTCTTTTATTGGGCTCTGTCTCTAAACAAGATCTCACACTCAGTTGTCTCATAATCATTATGAATATTGAGCCAAAAATTAAAAATACCTATAATGTTAAATATTATAAAATACTATATGGGTTTATATTAATTATCATGTTTGATATGTTCATTTAAAATCTCGTTCTCTAGGTTCTTACTAAATTTTTTCTTATACCAACTATTACAACCCGAATCTAGTAACCTAGAGCCAGTGCTTACTTTATTACATTGATACACAATATAAGGGATCTCACCATAGGGGATCTATCAGTTTATTAGTATTAGAAAAATTTATACATACATTATTCCCATATTATATGAGATTTATAAAAACATTTCATAAAAAACATTTTTTCATCCTTGATATCAATTGTAACATCATTCATCATATCCTAAGGAAATAAAAACTACAAATTGGTGTGCTCATATTATTTGTAAGGGTTATGTGAAGTGAAATATATCATGATTAAATATATAATAATAAACATGACTGAGTCGATATAAGGACTCAGCCTTAAAAAATTATATAATCTTGAATTAAATGAATAATTCACATTGAAGATCTTTTCAGGTTTGGAGTTTTAGAGAATTAAGACATAACTATTACATCTCAAAATGTTACAAGGTAGACACTTCTAAACAGTTTCAATTTTTTTCATAAAATAAAAACTCTTGAAAAAAAGATTCATGTCTAGTTCCATGTGTTAGACAGCATGGATTTTCCTTGATCCCATCCTTGACCCTATTCATCTTTAAGTCCTGTGGAAACATTTCAAAACTTGGGATGAGCATAAAAAGCTCAGTAAGGGTTATAAAACAAAGAATAAAAACATTTGTTCATAAATACATACAAATCAGGAAATATTTTATTTACCTCATGAAATAATAAGATTTATGAAAGTCACATAGAAATCATAAAACATAAAGGTAACTTGTGGCATCCATATCATACTTACAATGTAGATATCACAACTACATAGGGAGTTACTTTGGAATAAACATCACAGTATATTCCCTAAATCTCTTAGGAGAAACATTCACGTTTACCTTCGTCACATTCCCAATGCATTGGAGAGCTATCTTGGGATCTCCCACCCTAGGATTATCATGGAACCACCCGTATACGTAAATAATGCCCAAGAACCATAACATGATCATAACACATAACATAAGCATAAAGGAAAGATAACATTTGCACATTGCAATAATAAAATATCATTTCAAGATATTGAAATAATAAATCCATTCTAAAAATCATTTTCAATACCAATGTAAAAAGAGTATATGGTATTTATTTTTCCTTTTAAAAACATTCCGACTTGTTAAGGCAGCCAAATATGAAATAATAATAATGGTGGTGGAAAGGTCGTTGTCACCGCTTACGTAAAAAAACATTCCTTTTTGTCATTTAGTAAAACTCTTGGTATAAAAAAGATTTCCTTTGAATAAAATGAAAATTAAAAGGGGTTTATACACTGTATAAAATAAAGTTTTGTATAAAACTAAAAATGCCTCAATGAAAGGAGATTGAGACGAAGTCCCTTACCATGTGTCCGACTTGACTCGATCGTTCTTTAATCTCATAAATAATAAACAAAAGTTAATTTCTACTTTCTTAAGAATTTTTTTCAAGTTTATTATTCCTTTTATATCACTTATTACCATGTTATAAATATTATATAATCATTTAAGTTAATAACATTCGTTTTGTCAATATTTGGCACTTGAGTCAAAAATGAACACCTTATATTTACAAGTTGTCCATGTGGTCAATAGTATATTATATCCAGAATGGAATACAATATTTAGATATCATATATATCATATATATCCAGTATATACATGTTTTTATAATAGTACATAACATTTAGAGGTACGAAATGAAATGCACCGTTCATGGAGACGGTAAGTCGTACGTACGCATGAACGCTACTTTCATTTATATTTCTTATTTTAATGGAATTTAAACATAATGATACAGAGTAGTATTATAATTCCAGTATTTTATCATTTATAATATCATTAAATCTATTCTTTATACATACCACATATGGTATGAATGAGTCATATCACTTTGAGGGGGCGGTAGTCCGCACTTCCTCAAATGAAATTATCACGTTTACCCATAATGGAAACCATATGGGTATGCTATAAATGGAAATTACAGAAGCATAAAGAAAACGAAAAATAATAATATATATCATATATAAATACATTTCCATCATAATGGCCACCATGAGAGGCGGTAATATGTAATTGAAAAATCATCGTTTCGTGAGGCGTTAGTTTTCTATCCATAGAAACATTATGTTCTTCATCCATTATATGGATGTGTGTGTAGGTGTGGTTCGAATCCTTATCATAACAACATTCTAGTATATTTAAAATATTGGTGTTGTTACAAAATAAAGGAATAAAAAGAGTTTAGGGGTTGGAGAAGTAAAATAAAAGAAAACGATATAAGAGAAACAATTACCTTTAATTTGGGTAACTCCCTTTGGATTGAACCAAATGACTTATTGAAGTGCCTTCTACCTAAGTTAAGGATTCTAGGAAGAGGATATGGATGTAGGGAGCTTAATTGGGCAGATTTTGGATGAGAAAAATGGCTTGAGAGGTTTGAAGAATTGGATAGAAATGGTCTCCTTTTATAAGGGAGAGGAGGGGCTCTTTAGGAAAGTGTGAAAACATTATTTTATTATATAATGATATTTGGTTTTTAATGGTAAAAAAATCATTAAGGTAGAAGATAAGATGACTCATATTTGAAATGAAATCATCCAATCATAATTGGACAGGTTTTGGATGATATTTTAATCATTATAATCTTATTTATTTAAATCATTTATTAATGAGGTAAATACTGCATCATTATTGTGTCATAAATAATTTAATTTATTTGATGTATAAAAATTTAAAAAAAATACTATCATGTAGGAAATATTTTTATATTTCCAAATAATATTTATAGTCTAAATTAGGACTTATATAACACCATATAAAAATTAATTAATAAAAGATATTTTCTTTTGTCATTTTTGCCTTTACTTTAAGTTAATTAATCTAAATTGTCATTATCACTCCCAAGTGTCTCAATGGGGTCCCAAAAAAAACCCAAAGATTCCCATGGTAGTTAATGACTCAACCAATAAGGTTTGGACATGTGTTAAGGTAATTTGGAATTATTATAATATTCTTTTAACCTTGAATTACCCTATTTACCTTTAACCGCGGTAAATAAAAGTCAAAAGTTACTATTCACCAAATATTATTTTCATCTTAATGAGCCACATTTTACTTATTGATAAAAACCATGTATGTAACTCCCTAACCCCAGTTTCCCAGAGTCGGTGCATTATTACATAATATTGGCATGATTACAAAGAATCACGTCCTGAAGGACCGATCAGTTTAGCAGTCTTTGAAACACTAGATACATTCATAAAGTTTACATTACATCATAAAAATGAAAACTACAACAACATAGTCTCCATAATCCACACTCATATCCCCACATACTTTCCCTATAGGTCATTCATAAATTACTTCTTCGCATCCTGGGAAAAATAAAACATTGAAAGGGGTGAGCTCAGATGCTCAGTAAGTATAATAATATAGCGGAAACTTTCATAAAAAAACATAAAAATTTAAGGCAATGTATAAATAAAACAAAATCCTTTTAAACTTGAACTTCAGCATAATATGGCAAAGATAAAATTAAATGATACCATTTACTTATTCACATGGATATTCTACTAGTCGAATAATCACATGCAATATTAATAACCACTTTCATAATGACGTAATTCATAATGCCAGACTATCATCACCACGTAGCCAAGGCCTCGTGCTAAGACTAAAAATAATATTTTTTTCAAGGCCTCATTCCAAGACAATAGTTTGTCTCATGAGACCTACCGATGCATCGAGGAGCTATAGCGAGCTCCACCCGTCACTTACTAAGTCCAATGCATTCCTCATATGAAAAGGTCTAAACATAACATAAACATTCGTATTAAAACTAGCATACAAAATGTCAATACATTACCCATAAATCATGAATGGTATAAAAATAACACATCCACATTCAAACATATCACAAAACCTTCAACACAATATGGAAGATTTGTATCATGATAAATCAACTTCAAAACAAGTTTAAAATCCATTAAAGGATTTTTACATTGATGAAAATGATTTATAAAACTTTTTGAGATAAATAACCCTTTTTCATGAAAACATTTAAAAGTCACACAATTTGGAAAAGAAGACATTTAAATACATTTTTTAGTCAAAGTTTCCCATACCACTTTGAAACTTTTTAAAGGAATTAACATTTTAAAAACATTCATTTCCATATAAATAAATCCTTAAAAACCATTTTGAAGACATGGACATTAATGAGAAAGATTTAGAAGAATAAATATTTAAAACATTTGAAATGATGTTTTAGTAAAAATTACCTTAAAATAATACCTTTTAAAACTATTTCATAAAACATGGACATGGATAAAAAATATGTCCTAGTAGATACTTACGTAAAAACAACCTCGAAAAATAAAGAGATTGTGAAATTAACCCTTACCAATTTGGTAACATACTAAACATACAACCCAAGAAATAGGTATCATGTGATGAATATGTAAATACACATAAATTAAAGTTTATTACATAAATAATACAATTATGGTCAGTACATACACCACACAAAAGTTAATAGTGGCAATATGGCATGAATCTCACGGGAATAAAGACTGAGATGAAAACCCCTTACCTTATACTTTTCCTTGGTCGAGGGTAGGTTAACATCCTGTATAATAGATAAATAAGTTTTATTAAATTATACAAGAATAATATACTTAAATATGATATCATATATGATCTTTTAATATTTCTTTGTTAATAATATTTTAGTATTATTGTCGTTTCGGGTGTTAAGTGATTCGTTTTCCTTTATATGATTCATTACGTAATCCGTGTTTGTTATGGATAGGTTGTATCTTATTCATATCCATAATGATATCAAGTCCTTAAACAATACTTTTAATCATCAAATGATAATTATTCTTGAATGGATATGATGGGGAAATGGATCTCATCGCATTCGTGGAGATGGTAATCCGTATGTACGCACGAACGCTACTTCCATTTCATTTTTCATTTTAAAAGGAATCAAACACATATGATACATAAGTATATAATTATTCCAGTATAATATAATATCTTATATTTGTTACTTAAGTTCATTAACATCATCCTTTATACGTTCCATGTATGATATGAATGAGTCATATCACTTTGAGGGGGCGGTAGTCCGCACTTCCTCAAATGAAATTATCGTATTTATATACAACATGAAATGAATAATGGTGTGATATAAAATGGAATTACAGAAGATTATATATAAAATAAATATCATAAATATCATATTTAATTATAGTTCCATCATAATGTCCACCATGAGAGGTGGTAGGAGATAATTGAACAATCATCGCTTCGTGAGGCGTTTGGTTGCCATCCACAGAAACATTATGTTCTTCACCCATTAGATAGATGTGTGTGTAAGTGTAGTTCTAATAATTCTAATATAAATATCCAAGTATATTTAGGATACTGGTTTTGTTACAACAGAAAATAATAAGAAGAGTTTAGGGGTTGGAGAAGTAAAATAAAAGAAAAGAAGCTAAGAGAAATTGTTACCTTTAATTTGGGTAACTCCCTTTGGTTTGAACCAAAAATGACTATTGAAGTGCCTTATGCCTAAGGTAAGGCTTCTAAGAGAAGTATATGGATTTAGGAAGCTTAATTTTTCAGAGTTTGGATGATCCAAAAGGCTTGAGAGGTGTGACTAATTGGTTAGACGTGGTGTCCTTTTATAAGGGGGAGGAGGGGCTCTTTAGGAAAATCTAGAAATATTATTTTATAATAAATTCATATTCGGTTTATAATGGCTCCAAAGTAGATTATTTAAATTTTAAGGTGGTTATGGGTCGAATACCACTCATCTAATAGAATTTAGACAGCTTTGGGTCATTATATTAACATTATCTTTTAGTTTTAACTCTTAGTTAATTAGTTTGACACTTACCATGTCACTTTGTATTTTTATATTATATAGTTAATAAACTTAATATATACCTCCAAGAGACCCCCAAGTGGTCCATTAATAATGCACCTATCATGATATAAGTCTCTTGGCCGAACCTTAGATTTTTAGGAAGAGAATATAAATTAATAATATAATATTTTTTTAAAAACTCATTTATGTCAATTTTGACACAACTCAATAATTGATTTTGGTTAAAGTCTTAACAACTTTATTAATTCGAAAAAAAATCATTTGAGAAATCCTAACATGTCATATTAACCAATAAAATTATTTTATGTCATAAAAATTTTCAAATTATATTTATTTTAACATTTATAATATCAATTATTTGATTCTTTCATTAATAAGGAAAATACTACATCATTATTCTGTCATATATATTTTTACTTTTTCAATGTCTAAAAATTATAAATAAAATACAATTATTTAGGAAATCTTTTTATATTTATAATGAATATTTATAATTGAAAATATAACATATATAACCCTATGTAAAGAAATTTTTTCTAAAAGATATAATCTTATATTATTTTTGTATTTACTTTAACTTAATTAATATAAAGTGTCCTTATCACCTACAAGTGGCTCCATGGGGTCCCAAAATATACCCAAAGATGCCCATGGTCGGAAATGTATCCACCAATAAGGTTAGGAAACGTTTTAGGGTAATTTACTATTATTATAATATTATTGTTTTAACCCTTATTTACCAGATTTACCCTTTAACCATGGTAAATAAAATATTTACCGAAATAATTATTCAAAATGTCTAAAAATAAAAGTTACATATTTACACAATTTAGAAATCCTGATTCCAAATATAGAATCCATTTTTCCAAATTCAAAACACAGAAGTGGCAGAAATTAATTTAAAATTAATTCCCGATGTCAAAACAAAAAGCGTGTTTTTAAGATATAATAACTATCAAAAGATTAATACTTGTTTATGTCTGGTTTAATTGTGAAATTATGTCCAATGACCAACATTGTATTAAATGGTAAAAATATATTCTAAATATACTTTAAAACCACTCAAATTAATAATTTATCACTATTAATTATTTTTATTAAAAAAGTTGTTTTTAATTAAAATTTATTAATTTTCACTATTCATCAAAATATAAAAGTTATCCGAAAAGTACCAAAACATCACCCTTGGATAAATTCGATATTATGAATCCAAAAATTAATTCCATTTTGAGAGATAAAATTTATAAAATTTCAAAAGGTAGGTATTACTATTCATAACAGCTAGTTTGATTGGTTGTAGTGTGTGTTAGAACTCGAAGTTGCTACAACACACGCTGCTGTATTATTCAAAGAGAAGCGTACTGTGGAATCTTGGGGTGTTTCATTGTAAATTTTTGATATACCCATTCTAAATAATGAATTTATTTAGTCAAATTGAATATATAAAAGTTTAAAATATTGGATTTAAAATGGTTCACTATTAAAAGTTAGTAAAAGTATATTTTTGAAAATTACTTCTTTTGCCTGGAAAAATGAATTTGTTCTTACATTATGTCTAAGAAACTAATAATATGGATTCTAAAATTATAAGGATTATATAATGTTCAAAATTTAGTTAATATTATTCATAACCTCTTTTCAACGACTTGTTTGGTAATTCATGGTGCGCTTGAACTCGGTGTTGCGTGTAGTGCAAGTTATTGAATTATTTTGAAGAAGTAAAACACTATGAAATCTTGGGGTGTCACATTCTTCTATCCTTCAATAAATTTCATCCTCGAAATTTGATATTGTTCTTTTAAAATAAAGGTTGAAAATATAAAATATCTTTGTGGGAAAACCCACATCGGAAATTTGGTTAATAAAATTTAGTCTTAATAAGGGGAAAAGAGAAATTAAATGGTCACCAACAAATTATGATCTCGATTAGGAGAACATTGGTGGAAATTAGAGACATATAATTGGAGGAAAAATGTAAATATTTATAGGTAGTGAGTGAGGTTATCAATCACAAACAAGTTTAAAATTGAGGTCCTTAAATTCATCAATTTAGGATGACTTAAAATACCATTGGTTCAACAAAACATACGGTATTAGGATAACACATTTTTGGTTTTAATATTACTTCAATAAAGTATAAGAATTAATTTCTTTATAGAATAAGAGGAGAAGAAAAATATATACTTGACAAATAGAGTTCCATCCTTTAACTAATTTCAACCACAAACTCATCTTTCACTCTAAAAGATAATATAACTTAAAAAATATGTTCTATTTATCCTATTCGTTTGGGGTTAAAAAAATGAATTTATAATTCATATACTTGACCTTATTAAAATAAACTACATTATTTAATCTAGGACATCTCGTGGGCCAGTGGTAGGTGATACACCCTTGTCGCCCTTCGGTTGCGAGTTCAAGTCTTGCGGTCTTGCCGGTCGCGACGGGTTATCGCCCGACCTCCGGGTTGTCATTTTATGACAATCCAAAATTAATCTCAAACTAGAATTATCCAAAATACTTCTGTCCAAACTCACAGTCCAAAATTTATAATGAAGTTAAACACAATGAAGATCCTTTTTTCTGCGTAATAACATGTGAACACCTTCATCATGTATTCTTTTAAAACGCTACAACATCCTAAAATACCATAAAACCTTATTGATTACATTCATGATCCCTTATTCCTTATAGAATAATGGATATACTCCTTCTATCCAAAAATGTTGTGAACTCCAAAAATGATGGGAATAGAAATCATTAATCAGTTTCAAGGTAGTCAAGAATATCAATATAATTTATTCAAATCAACCATCTCTTTTTCCAAAATCACTACCTCATTATCAGAACCATATTATGTTTTATCTTTCTCTCAACCATATATTTTCAAAAAATTTAACCTACTATTGAGCCACATTTCTTGGTTCTACACAATCTCAAGTCCTTAATGAAATGGTACTTCAGTACAATCCTTATATACTCCATAATTATTATAACTAGTACATTGTTGATACAACACTCAAATGACATAATTCTCTAATAACAACATAAGAACTCTAGTCATTCCTCCTCATCTGTGGTAGTATCATAACATGATTATTATCCACTAGCATCATTTGGGGCATACTCTGATGATTTGGACATTGGTTAGCATAGTCCCCCAACTCCTTGCAGATGAAGCCTTGTACATTTGAAACCTTTTTCTTATTGTTGCAGTCACGTACATGGTGTCCTTTTTCTCCACACTTATAACAAACTCTCATTCCTTTCAGGCAAGTTCTAGAGTGTTTCTTCCCACAGTTATCACATATGGAAAAATTCTTCTTTTCCCTCTTCCCTTTATCCATATTTCTCTCTTCCATCCTTTTCTTCTCTTTCTTCCCTTCAAAGCCATAGGACTCGGTAAACTTTTTACTTATCTTATAAACACATGATATTATTTCTTCATATGATGATAATACGTGGGAGACTATTTCCCTTCTAAATGATGGCTTAATACCACGAAATATATGATCCTTCTTATTCTTTGGATCATACGTATTACTGGAGTTCACATTCCTTCTACTGGGCGCCATTTCTATACAATAGCATAAACTAGGTCAGTTTATGAATTGCAATGAATAATTCCAAACTTGTAAAATACCTAATGAAAATTGAACAGTTTATGGATATAATCCATAATCATAAAAAT
The DNA here is from genome assembly GCA_963277665.1 of Viscum album. Classification (NCBI taxonomy): domain Eukaryota; kingdom Viridiplantae; phylum Streptophyta; class Magnoliopsida; order Santalales; family Viscaceae; genus Viscum; species Viscum album. The sequence goes on along the minus strand of OY728143.1, from coordinate 253,257,773 downwards.
GTTTTCTTTGAGTAAGTATATACTCATGAGCCCTTCATAATGGTTTGAAAAGAAAATGAGAATTATCTTAAGCATATCCCTGGGGAGTGTCGTAAACAAGAGTGCAGCAAAACCCGTTGTCATGCACCAGTTCCCGTTCGAGTCTAGATCAAAGCGGTTTTTTCAGGTTTTAACCCTAGGTACATCTGTTCCAGAGCCGCCTCTACCTGCTCGTATCCATACAGGGATGTATTTCTTGGAAAACTCAAAAAATCTCTACAATACCAAAATTCTAGGAAGTTCTTCTATACTAATCCTCAAAGTCTATCTTAGGGGTATGTCCTCTAATCAGAGTTTATCTAAATCTTGTTTCCAAGTTTATTGCTAAACTTCCTCTGATACCAACTGTAACTCCCCAACCCCAATTTCCCAGAGTCGATGCATTATTACATAACATTGGCATGAGTACAAGGAATCACGTCCCGAAGGACAGACCAGTTTAGCAGTCTTGGAAACACTAGATACATTCATAAAGTTTACATTACATCATAAAAATGAAAACTAAAACAACATAGTCTCCATAGTCCACACTCATATCCCCACATAATTTCCCTGCAGGTCATTCATAAATTACTTCTTCACATCCTAGGAAAAATAAAACATTGAAAGGGGTGAGCTCAGATGCTCAGTAAGGATAACAATATAGCGGAAACCTTCATAAATAAACATAAACATTTAAGATAATGTATAACTAAAACAAAATCTTTTTAAACTTGAACTTTAGCGTAATATGAAAAAGATAAAATTAAACGATTCCATTTACTTATTCACATGGATATTCTACTAGTCGAATAATCACATGCAATATCAATAACCACTTTCATAATGACGGAATGCATAATGCCAGACTATCATCACCATGTATCCAAGGCCTCTTCCCAAGACTACAAATAATATTTTTGTCAAGGCCTCATGCCAAGACACTAGTTTGTCTCATGTTACTGAACGATGCATCGAGGAGCTATAGCGGGCTCCACCCGTCACTTACTAAGTCCAATGCATTCCTCATATGAAAAGGTCTAAACATAACATAAACATTCGTATTAAAACTAGCATACAAAATTTCAATACATTACCCATAAACCATGAATGGTATAAAAATAACACATCCATAGTCAAACATATCACAAAACCTTCAACACAATATGGAAGATTTGTATCATGATAAATCAACTTCAAAACAAGTTTAAAATCCATTAAAGTATTTTGACATTGATGAAAATGATTTGTAAAACTCTTTGAGAGAAATACCCCTTTTTCATGAAAACATTTAAAAGTCACACAATTTGGAAAAGAAGGCAATTAAATAAATTTTTGAATCAAAGTGTCCCATACCACCTTGAAACTTTTGAAAGGAATTAACATTTTAAAAACATTCATGTCCATATAAATAAATCCTTAAAAACCATTTTGAAGACATGGACATTAATGAGAAAGATTTAGAAGAATAAATATTTAAAACATTTGAAATGATGTTTTAGTAAAAATTACCTTACAAGAATCCCTTTGAAAACTATTTCATAAAACATGGACATGGATAATAAATATGTCCCAGTAGATACTTACGTAAAAACAACCTCGGAAAATAAAGAGATTGTGAAATTAACCCTTACCAATTTGATAACTTACGAAACATACAACCCATGAAAGAGTTATCATACAATTAATATGTAAATACACATAACTTAAATTTTATTATACAAATAATACAATTATGGGTAGTACATACACCATACAAAAGGTAATAGTGACAATATGGCATGAATCTCACAGGAATAAGGAGTGAGATGAAAACCCCTTACCTTGTACTTTTCCTTGGTCGAGGGTAGGTTAACATCCTGTATAATATTTAAATCATTGTTATTAAATTATAAAAGAATTATATACATAAATATGATATCATATATGATCTTTTAATATTTATTTGTTATTAATATTTTAGTATTATCATCATTTCGGGTGTTAACTGATTCATTTTCCTTTATATGCTTCGTTACGTAAGCCGTGTTTGTTATGGATAGGTTGTATCTTATTCATATCAAGAATGATATCAAGTCCTTAAACATTACTTTTAATCATAAAATGATAATTATTCTTGAATGGATATGATGGGGAAATGAATCTCACTGCGTTCGTGGGGACGGTAATCCATACGTACGCACGAACGCTACTTCCATTTCATTTTTCATTTTAAAAGTAATCAAAACCATATGATACATAGTTATATAATTATTCCAGTATAATATAAAATCTTATATGTGTTAATTAAGTTCATTAACACCATACTTTATACGTTCCATGTATGGTATGAATGAGTCATATCACTTTGAGGGGGTGGTAGTCTGCACTTCCTCAAATGAAATTATCGTATATATATACAACATGAAACGAATAATGGTATGATGTAAAATGGAATTACAGAATCTTATATATTAAATAAATATCATTAATATCATATTTAATTATAGTTCCATTATAATGGCCACCATGAGAGGTAGTAAGAGATAATTGAACAATCATCGCTTCGTGTGGCGTTTGGTTTCCATCCACAGAAACATTATGTTCTCCGCCCATTAGATGGATGTGTGTGTAAGTGTAGTTCTAATACATCTAATAAAAATATACTAGTATATTTTGGATACTTTTTTTGTTACAAAAGAAAATAATAAGAATAGTTTAGAGGTTGGAGAAGTAAAATAAAAGAAAAGAAACTAAGAGAAATTGTTACCTTTAATTTGGGTAACTCCCTTTGATTTGAACTAAAAAGGACTCTTGAAGTTACTTATGCCTAAGGTAAGGCTTATAAGAGGAGTATAGGGATGTAGGGAGCTTAATTGGGCAGAGTTTGGACGATCCAAAAGGCTTGAGAGGTGTGAGTAATTGGTTAGAAGTGGTGTCCTTTTATAAGGGGGGGGAGGGGCTCTTTAGGAAAATCTAGAAATATTATTTTATAATAAATTAATATTCGGTTTCTAATGGATCCAAAGTGGATTATTTAAATTTTAAGGTGGGGATGGGTCTAAAACTACTCAACCAATAGAATTTAGACAGGTTTGGGTCATTATATTAACCTTATCTTTTAGTTTTAACTCTTAGTTAATTAGTTTGACACTTACCATGTCACTTTGTATTTTTATATTATATAGTTAATAAACTTACTATATACCTCCAACAGACCCCCAAGTGGTCCATTAATAATACACATATCATTATATAAGTCTTTTGGCCGAACATTATATTTTTAGGAAGAAAATATAAATTAATAATATAATATTTGTTTTAAAAACTCATTTATGTCAATTTTGACACAACTCAATGATTGATTTTTGTTAAAGTCTTAACAACTTTATTAATTCAAAAAAAATTCATTTAAGCAATCATAACATGTCATATTAACAAATAAAATTCGTTTATGTCATCAAAACATTCAAATTATATTTATTTTAACATTTATAATATCAATTATTTGATTCTTTCATTAATAAGGAAAATACCGTATCATTATTGTGTCATATATATTTTTACTTTTTCAATGTCTAAAAATTATAAATAAATTACCATTATGTAGAAAATATTTTTATATTTCTAATAAATATTTATAATCTAAAATATAACATATATAACCCCATGTAAAAATTGTTTTTCTAAAAGATATAAGCTTATGTCATTTTTGTATTTACTTTAACTTAATTAATAAAAAGTGTCCCTATCACCTACAAGTGGCTCCACGGGGTCCCAAAATCGACCCAAAGATGCCCATTGTCGGACATGTATCCAAAAATAAGGTTAGGATACGTTTTAGGGTAATTTATTATTACTATAATATTATTTTTTAACCCTTATTTACCGGATTTACCCTTTAACCATGGTAAATAAAATATTTACCGAAGTAATTATTCAAAATGTCAAAAAATAAAAGTTACCTATTTACACAATTTGTAAATCCTGATTTCAAATATGGAATCCATTTTTCCAAATTCAAAATATATAAGTGGCAGAAATTAATTTAAAATTAATTCCCTCTGTCAAAACAAAAAGCGTGTTTTTAAGATATAATAACTATCAAAAGATTGATACTTTTTTATGTCCGGTTTAATTGTGAAATTATGTCCAATGACCAAAATTGTATTAAATGGTAAAAATATATTATAAATATACTTTAAAACCACTCAAATTTATAATTTATCACTATTAATTATTTTTATTAAAAAAGTTGTTTTAAAATTAAAATTTATTAATTTTCACTATTCATCAAAATATAAAAGTTATCCAAAAGTACCAAAACTTCACCCTAGGCTAAATTCGATATTATGAATCCAAAAATGAAGTCCATTTTGAGATATAAAATTTATAAAATTTCAAAAGGTAGGTATTACTATTCATAACGACTAGTTTGATTGGTTGTAGTGTGTGTTAGAACTCGAAGTTGCGTACAACACACGCTGCTGTATTATTCAAAGAGAAGTGTACCATGGAAGTTTGGGATGTTACATTGTAAATTTTTGATGTCCCCATTCTAAATAATAAATTTATTTAGTAAAATTGAATATATAAAAGTTTAAAATATTGGATTTAAAAGGGTTCACTATTAAAAGTTGGTAAAAGTGCATTTTTGAAAATTACTTCTTTTGTCTGGAAAAATGAATTTGTTCTTAAATTATGTCTAAGAAACTAATAATATGGATTCTAAAATTATAAGGATTATATAATGTTTAAAATTCAGTTAATACTATTCAAAACCTCTTTTGAACGGCTTGTTTGGTAAGTCATGGTGCGCTTGAACTCGGTGTTGCGTGTAGTGCAAGTTATTGAATTATTTTGAAGAAGTAACACACTATGAAATATTTGGGTGTCACAATGTATGTATGATTTTTGAAATTCAATTCATAGAAGTGGTAAATTTTCATTTAAATGAAAAATTCGGTTTTTGTAACAACAACTAAGTGGTTTCACTATTCATCAAAAATTGAAGTTTTTCAGAGAAATACCAAAAATTCAGCCTAAGATATATTTGATATTCTGAATTCAAAAATGATGTCTATTTTTACAAATTCAAAACATATAAGTGGAATTAATTAATTTTAAAATTAATTCACGTTATCAAATCAAATAGCGTGTTTTTAAGAAACAATAACTATCAAAAGATTGATACTTGTTTATGTCCAATTTCAAAGTGAAATTAATTTCAATGACCAACATTGGGTTAAATGGTAAAAATATATTTTAATTTCACTTTAAAACCAACTAAAAATATAATCTAACCATATAAATAAATTAGATTAAAACATAGTTTTGAATTAAAATACAATATTTTCACTATTCATTAAAAAAATGAACTTTATTGGAAAAATTACAAAAAATTACACAAAGTAAATATTGATATCCCTATTCTAAAGAAGAATTTTATTTCTTCATATAGAATGTATTAAAGTAACCAAAACTATATTTAAAGAAGGTTTTCCATTAAAAGGTGATAAATCGGCCTTTTAATGTAAATTAGGCTTAAAATTAGATTCATTCACATTTTAAGCCTCTAACTTTTTATTGGATACTGTAAATACATTTAACAATCATGTATAATAATATTGCAGTTAGTTTTTTTCTTTCCCTCCAATACAACTACTAAGTGTTAACTACCATTTAAAATAATAATATTATATTATTAGTGTGCAACGTAAGATTCCAAAGAAACCTGTTGTTGCGTATCGGGTACGCTATCGAACATAGCAACCCCTTTAAATTAAAATTAATATTTAATTCAAAAATATTAATAAATGTGAAATATGTCTTATTCTTCATTTACCTAGGATGTTACATCCTTCCCCCCTTTTGTAAATCGCGTCCTCGTGATTTTTATTCACTTATCAAAATAAGTGGGGGTATTTATCCCTCATAGAATTTTCAGATTCCCACGTCGCCTCTTCAACCATATGATTTTTTCACAAAACCTTTACCTGGTGAATTACCTTATTTCACAACACTTTCTCTCTATGGTCAAGATTCTGGATTGGTTGTTCTTCATAAAATAGATTCTCTTTCAACTGAACTACCTTTGGGCTCAAAACATGAGATGGATCTGGCATATACTTTCTCAACATCAAAACATGAAAAACATTGTGTACCTGGGATACACATGGAGATAAAGCCACTTTGTACGCAAATGACCCAAATTTCTCTAGAATTTCATAAGGTCCAATGAACCTCGGACTCAACTTTCCCTTCATACCAAAACACATCACACTTTTCCATGGAGAAACTTTGAGAAAGACATGATCACCTACCTCAAAAGAAAGATCCTTTCTCCGATTTTCTGCATAACTTTTCTGTCTACTCTTATCTGTTCTCATGTGCTTCTAAATCAACTGAACTTTCTCTATCATCTCTTCTACTAATTCTAGTCCCATCAGCTTCCTTTCACCTACTTCATCTCAGAATGATGGAGTTCAACAATGCTTTCCATATAATGCCTCAAATGGAGCAATCTATATACTGAAATGAAAACTGTTATTATTTGAAAATTCAACCAAAGAAAGGTGTTAGTCCCAAATTCCATGGTAATCCATCGAGCAAGCACGTAACATATCCTCCAATGTCTGAATTTTTTGTTCTGATTACCCATCTGATTGAGGGTGAAAAGCTGTACTAAAATTTAATTTAGTACCCAATGACTTCTAAAGGCCTTTCCAAAAGTTAGAAGTGAACCTGGGATCACGATCATATGCAATGGAGAGGGGAACTCCATGCAACCTGGCTATATCTTTAACATATAATCGAGCATGTTGATCTAGATACAAAGTATTTCTAATAGGACGGAAATGAGAAGATTTAGTCAATCGATCAACTATAACCCAGATTTCATTATTACCTCGAGATGTCTTTGGTACTCCCACAACAAATTCCATGGATATATTTTACCATTTCCACTCTGGAACCGGTAAAGGCTTAATCATTCCTTTCCGTAACTGTAACTCTGTTTTAGATTACTGACAAGTCAAACACTTCTCAGTAAAATCAGTAATATCTCTTTTCATTCCATCCCACCAGTAATACTCCCAAAGATCTTTGTACATCTTAGTACTGCCAGGATGAACTGAAAACGGAGAACTATGAGCTTCACATAACAACTCATTCTTCAACTGTGAATCACAAGGCACACATAACCTCCTTCTAAATATCAAAACACAATCATTATCAACCTTAAAATTAGGAAACTTACCCTTCTGAACCAACACAACCTTTTTCGGCAACTCACTTTCTTCCTTCTTCTTTTGGTTAATTCTGTCTGATAGAGATGATTTCACTAACACCTGAAGCAAAACAGAAGAATTTCCTGCAACAAAAACTTATATGCCAAATTTCATCAAATCAAAAACCAAAGGATCTCATTCTAAACATAACATGGTTAATGAAGTATTACTTTTTCGACTAAAAGCATCATCCACTTTATTTTCTTTTCCTGGATGATAAAGGATCATGCAATTATAATACTTGATTAATTCCAACCATATCCTCCGTCTCATGTTCAATTATTTCTGAGTGAATATATACTTCAAACTTTTCTGATCAGTATATATTTCACACTTCACTTCATACAAATGATGCCTCCAAATTTTTAAATCAAAAGCAACAGCATCTAATTCAAAATCATGTGAAGGGTATTTTAACTCATGTGGTTTCAACTAACATGAAGCATAATCAATTACCTGATGATTTTTTATTAGGACACAACCCAGTCCTTTCAACGAAGCATCACTATAGATAACAAACTCACCATTTCTAGAAGGCAGTGCCAAAACTGGAGCATTCACCAATCTTCTTTTCAATTCCTGAAAACAGTCATCACATTATTTTTTTCAAAATAAACTTAACACCTTTTCGAGTTAACTTAGTCATTGGACTAGATAACTGTGAAAAATTATCAAAAACCCTCTAGTAATAACCTACCAAACCAAGAAAACCACGAATCTCGGTTATATTTGTGGGTATTTCCCATTCTACAACAACTTTTGTTTTAGTAGGATCAACAGTTATGCCATATTTTGAAACAATGTGACCAAGGAAAGAAATTTGTTGTAACCAAAACTCACACTTTCTGAATTTCCCATAAAGTTTCTTTTCTTTTAAGGTTTTCAAGATGACCCATAAATGACTTTCAGGCTCTTCTTTACTTTTTGAATAATCTAAAATGTCATCAATAAAAACAACCAACATTTTTCAGCTGAGTCAACTGAGCCATCACTATAACAAACGGTTCAATTATGATTCTGAGCATCTCAGGATACTGATTTGAAAGGTCATTTCTCTCTGTATTCCTTCCCAAGAAAGCTGATTTGTTTCCTTTATGAAAAATCATTCTTAATACAGACATATCTTAGATGAAGCAACATGGTAATCTGTAAATGCTATATCATTTGAATATTACCATAAATTTATTTATGTACATTTATTTAACAATACCCTAACTTCTAAAGTTGTCTAAACCGATGTTTGATACCAACTATAAGGACCCGACCTTAAAAAATCACATAATCTTAAATTAAATGAATAATTCACATTGAGGATCTTTTCAGGTTTAGAGTTTTAGAGAATTAGGACATAACTATTACATCTCAAAAGATTATAGGGTAGAAACTTCTACACAGTTTCCATTTTTTTCATAAAATAAAAACTCTTGAAAAAAAGAGTCATGTCTAGTTCCATGTTTTAGACAGCATGACTTTTTCTTGATCCCATACTTGACCCTATTCATCTTTAAGTCCTGTGAAAACATTTCAAAACTTGGGATGAGCATGAAAAGCTCATTAAGGGTTATAAAATAATGAATAAAAACATTTGTTCATAAATACATACAAATCAGGAAATATTTTACTTACCTCATGAAATCATAAGATTTATGAAAGTCACATAGAAATCATAAAACATAAAGGTAACTTGTGGCATCCATATCATACTTACATTGTAGCTATCATAGCTACATAGGGAGTTACTTTGGAATACACATCAAAGTATATTCCCTAAATCTCTTAGGAGAAACATTCATGTTTACCTCCGTCATGTTTCCCAATGCATTGGAGAGCTATCTCGGGCTCACCCACCCTAGGATTATCATGGAACCATCCGTATACGTAAATAATACCCAAGAACCATAACATGATCATAACACATAACATAAGCATAAAGGAAATATAACATTTCCACATTGCAATAATAAATATCATTTCAAGATATTGAAATAATAAATCCATTCTAAAAATAATTTTCAATACCAAAATACATAAAAAGAGTATATGGTATTTAGTTTTCCTTTTAAAAACATTCTGGTTTGTTAAGGAAGCCAAAGATCAAATAATACTCGCGGCGACGGAAAGGTCGTTGTCACCACTTACGTAAAAAAACAGTCCTTTTTTGTCGTTTAGTAAAATGATTCTTATAAAAAAGATTCCCTTTGAATAAAATGAAAATTCAAAGGGGTTTATACACCATATAAAATAAAGTCGTGTATAAAACTAAAAATGCCTTAATTAAAGTAGATTGAGACAAGTCCCTTACCTCGTGTCCGACTTGACTCGATCGTTCTTTAATCTCATAAATAATAAAATAAAGATAATTTCTACTTTATTAAGAACCTTTTTCAAGTTTATTATTCCTTTTATATCACTTATTACCATGTTATAAATATTATGTAATCATTTAAGTTAATAACGTTTGTTTTGTCGATATTTGGTACTTGAGTCAAAAATGAACACCTTATATTTACAAGTTGTCTATGTGGTCAATAGTCTATTATATCCAAAATGACATTAATTATTTTGATATCATATATATCATATATATATATAGTATATACATGTTTTTATATTACTACGTAACATTTAGAGGTAAGAAATGAAATGCACCATTCATGGAGACGGTAAGCCGTACGTACGTATGAATGCTACTTTCATTTATATTTACTATTTTAATGGAATTAAAACATAATGATACATATTAGTATTATAATTCCAGTATTTTATCATTTATAATATCATTAAATCTATCCTTTATATGTACCACGTATGGTATGAACGAGTCATATCACTTTTAGGGGGCGGTAGTCCGCACTTCCTCAAATGAAATTATCGCGTTTACCCATAATGGAAACCATAAAGGTATGATATAAATGGAAATTAAAGAAGCATAATGAAAACATAAAAATAATATATATCATATATAAATATATTTCCATAATAATTGCCACCATGAGAGGCGGTAAGATCTAATTGAAAAATGATCGTTTCGTGAGACGTTAGTTTTCCATCCATAGAAACATTATGTTCTTCATCCATTAGATGGATGTGTGTGTAAGTGTAGTTATAATACTTATCATAACAACATCCTAGTATATTTATCATACTGTTTTTGTTACAAAATAAAGGAATAAAAAGAGTTTAGGGGTTGGAGAAGTAAAATAAAAGAAAACAATTGAAGAGAAATTGTTGCCTTTAATTTGGGTAACTCCCTTTGGTTTGAACCAAATGACTTCTTGAAGTGCCTTCTGCCTAAGGTAAGGATTCTAGGAGGAGGAGAGGGATGTAAGTAGATTAATTGGGCAGATTTTGGATGATCCAAATGGCTTTAGAGGTGTGTGGAATTGGATAGAAATGATCTCCTTTTATAAGGGAGAGGAGGGGATCTTTAGGAAAGTGTGAAAACATTATTTTATTATATAATGATATTCGGTTTCTAATCGTCCAAAAATCATTAAGTTCGAAGATACGATGACTCATATTCGAAATAAAATCATCCAATCATAATTTAACAGGTTTTGGATAATATTTTAATCATTATAATCTTATTTATTTAAATCATTTGTTAATGAGGTAAATACTGCATCATTATTGTGTCATAAATAATTTAATTTATTTGATGTCTAAAAATTAAAGGAAAATACTATCATGTAGGAAATATTTTTAGCTTTCCAAATAATATTTATAGTCGAAATTAAGACTTATATAACACCATATAAAAATTAATTACTAAAAGATATTTGATTTTGTCATTTTTGCCTTTACTTTAGGTTAATTAATCTAAATTGTCATCATCACTCCCATGTGTCTCAATGGGGTCCCAAAATCGACCCAAAGATTCCCATGGTCGTTAATGACTCAACCAATAAGTTTTGGACATGTGTTAAGGTAATTTTTAATTATTATAATATTCTTTTAACCTTAAATTACCCTATTTACCTTTAACTACGGTAAATAAAAGTCAAAAGTTACTATTCACCAAAAATTATTTTCATCTTAATGAACCACATTTTACTTCTTGATAACAACCATGTTTGTAGAATTTTTGAAATTAAATTCACATAAGTGGTAAAATTTCATTTAAATGAAATAGTCGGTTTTTTAACTACCACTAAGTGGTTTCACTATTCATCAAAAATTGAAGTTTTTCAGAAAAATACCAAAAATTCAGCCTATGCTATATTTGATATTCTGAATTAAAAAATGATGTCTATTTTTCCAAATTCAAAACATATAAGTGTCATTAATTAATTTTAAAATTAATTCCCGTTATCAGAACAAATAGCATGTTTTTTCAAAAATAATAACTATCAAAAGATTGATACTTGTTTATGTCCAATTTCAAAGTGAAATTAATTCCAATGACAAAAATTGGATTAATTGGTAAAAATATATTTTAATTTAACTTTAAAACCAATTAAAACATAGTTTTTAATTAAAATAAAATATTTTCACTATTCATTAAAAAATGAACTTTATCGAAAAAATTCCAAAAATTTACACAAAGTAAATATTGATGTCCCCATTATAAAGAAGGATTTTATTTGTTCAGATAGAATATATAAAAGTAATAAAAACTATATTTAAATAGTTTTCTCTATTAAAAGGTGATAAATCGGACTTTTAATGCAAATTATGCTTAAAATTAGATTCATTCACATTTTAAGCCTCTAAATTTTTATTGGATACTATAAATACATTTAATAATCATGTATAATAATATTGTAGTTAGTTTTTTTCTTTCCCGCTAATACAACGGCTAGGAGTTAACTACCATTTAAAATAATACTATTATATTATTAGTGTGCAACGTAAGATTCCATGGAAACCCGTTGTTGCATATCGGGTACGTTATCGAACATAGCAACCCCTTTAAAGTGAAATTAATATTTAATTCACAAATATTAATAAATGTGAAATACGTATTATTCTTCATTTACCTAGGATGTTACAGTCGATAATAAAATCACATTCTATGCAATAAATAACTTGAGTTTAATGATAATACAAGGATAATATCAATATAAAAAACACAAGTGTAATGAAAACTGAATTTTTGAAAAGGAAATGAATTATTATGAACATTTGTGATCAAGTCATCTCAACCATGATATCATGAATCTTACCATTAAGGCCTCTAAACCAAGAAATTATTCTAAATAATTGGCTATGTGTAGACCAAATACCCATATAACATGGAATTCATGCTGTTTTGTATGATGATACCTATCGATGCATAATGGGAATATATATAACTAGGTCCCACAAATCACATGCACGTCTTGTGCCTTCCTTATTTTTTGAATGATCAAAATAATTCATTCTCAAATATGCACTATTACACAAAAATTATTTGTATTGAATCAGGAATAAAAAACATCCATATTTCATCATCATAAACCATTTGTATTAATAATAAATAAGGTATCATTTGAGGAAAATACCATTTTCATTTTGAAATCACTTATTTAAAATCATAAAATTTGAAAAATATCAGGAAAATCAGTTTCTTTGAAAATAACAATCGAAAACTATAAATAAATATTCAATGAAAATAGTTTTTATAATTGTGTTAAAATCCATTTATGTGGTTTGTGTAAAAACAAAGATCATATTCACACTTTCGGCAAAGAAAGTACCTCATTGAAAAAATGACATGAAGATTTTTCCTAATTATTTTTATAGAAATTTAAAAATGGGAAAAAATAAATTTAATAAATCTTTATGGAATATTAAAATCATTACTGAAAATATTTTTAAAAAACATTGACATGAAAGAAGGGTATTCCCAACCAAAGAGGAAATAAAGTCTATTTTTATAAAAAATATTTTGCTAACCATTTTAAGTATCAAAGAGAGGAAAATGGTACTATTCATTTAAAATTACATGAACAACCAAATGAGAAGAAGATTAAATGGTTTTATCAGATAAGGATCATATTATTTTCCTAAATAGAAATTCAAGAATAAAAAATCCTAAAATAAAATGGTATTTTAAAATAAATCCTTTACCAGAAGGTTGATTTGCCTCATAAGTGCTTTTAACCTTCTGTATAATAAATTTAGATTTATTATTGTTATATAAAAAAAATATTATAAATTATTATAATACTATAAATTATCAACTTATAACATTCTAATACTTTTTTATTTATAATTCTTTATAAAATTGTAATTTATGAGTGTTAACTATTTATTTTTTTCATGTATATTTTGATTCAGTAGTTTTTATTATTTCTTTTTGATCATGGTTCTATAAAATAAAAAAAGTTAATAATGATATAAATATCATATAAGTTGACTATATAAATATTTATTATCATCTAGTAAAGGAGGATAAGAAGAATGAATCATATCACTTGATGAAGGTTATTGTCCACAACTATGCATGAGTGACATTACCATTTTCTAAAAAGTGGATGATTAAAAATATAATTATATATTTTATTTTAATAATTTTAATTATATCATATATATTCATTAGTTATATCTTTATAACCATTCAAGTAAAATGGTTCTGAAAAATTAATTACGCTACTGTGTGGAGATTGTAAGTCGTATCTATGCACGAATAACCTTTTCACTTTCCATATGATGAAAGAGAAGTAGAAAATGGTTATACCATAATCATAGTAACATATAATAACATTTATTATATTTGAATAATTATTTTCTATGGGTAAAATGTTTTTATAGGAATTAGAAAACAAAATAAATATGAAAGAGATGAAAAAATGATAGCCTCTTTTTCAAGATAACTCTTTTAGATCCCTTATTAAGTACCCTTGGAAATACATTTTAACAATACAAAAACATCTAATTCATGTATAGGGAAGTTTAGAAGATAATTTTTTAGGGTTCTGTGAATAAAGGTTGCTAAAGGTGGTGTAAATAATAGATGGGAAGGGTGTCCTTTTATAAGTGGAGGAAATAAAACACATAGAATTAATAAAAGGTTTTTAATAAAATAAATTATCCTTCTTGTGAAAGTGGGAATATGTGTCAAGATTATAGATGATAATATATTATATTTTTGAAATAACTTCAACCAATAAAATTTGGATTAGTTTTAGTGGTATTTGAAACCCTTCCTTTTTGGTTTAACCCCTTTGTTAACCAATTTTAACCTTTACCACAATAATATCATTTTCAATCTTAAAGGGTATTAGTTTTACTTATAAGATAATAATTTGATCATAAATTTACAAGGAATGAAATTTAAAAAATATCTCATCCTACTTATCAAATTTCAGCACTTTTATGATTTTCTAAAAATTTATAAAATATTATTTAATATAAAATACTATTAAAGTCATATTAGAAATTATTCCCATAATTTGATCTAAAAAACATTAATACAACATTGAAATTCGCATATAATCCATTTAAACCTCAATAATACCTTATTATTAACAATTAAATTAATATAGAACCATTAATGAAATATACATTACTTTTAATGTTTTTAAAATTATTTACTTTAATTTTCCACCACTTGCTCAAGCATTGTGTCATAATTGTAAACGGGTTTATTGTAATTATATAATCACTAAAAATCATAAATAAATTAAAATAAAAAATTAGTTATGACAAAATTAACATTTATTATTCATTTAAGATATATATTTATCCCTATACGAACATACAAGTTAAAATTAATATTAAGAGAGAGACATTTTTTATTTTTCTTTCCTTATAATATTATATAGGAAAATATCAATTAAAATAGTTCCAAATTGACATAAATTATAAATTTGATGATATTGAATGAAAAAAATCAACTAATAGGTTAAAAAACTATTTAGGTAGATTTTAAATCATTTTCACCTTACATTAAACCATAATTTTCTTGATTTACCTTTTTTTCGTGGTGATTTTTTTACTATTTTTACAATTCATTATAACCCAAATAATGTTGAACTTAATAAATTATATTAATTATGTTGATTCAAAATATAGAATAAGTTTTACAGGTTTCAATTTTTACATGTGAAAGAAATTAATTTTAAAATAAACCCGTAATATGTAAAAAAATATTTTTATGAAAAATGTATTTTTTAGCCTAAAATCATTTTTATGCCAAGATAAAATATAATATTGATCCAAGAAATATAAATTGAATTATTATAAAAAATAAATTATTATTTTTAAAACCAATCCAAATAAAAATGTATCTTATAAAATACTAGAAAATAAAATATAGTTTTCTTTAAATATCAGTATTTTCACAATTCACCCAAAAGTCAACTTTTTCAGAAAATTCAAAAATATTCATCCTATGGTAATTTTTATATGATGATTTTAAAAATGATATAATTTTTATAAAATTAAAATTTTAAAAGTGTAATAAATTAATTATAAAATCTGTACACAAAATATAATAATTTTGTTTGAGGAAAACATATTATTGAAGTGTAAAATAGATTTTCTGAAAAGTGAGTAATTATTTTCAGGGAATTAATAAAAGAATACATATTAAACAAAATCATTATAAATATTTTTCATTATGTGAATAATCCTATTAATACTCTCTAATCCAATTTCTAGATGATAATAATATTTCAATAGTATGTTATGGTTTGTTTAAAATCAGTGTTGTGTGTAAAGAATGCTATCAAAGAATTGAAATTTAGTTAAAGAGAAATATACCACAAAATCATGAGATGTTACATTCTACCACCTTTATAATAAATTTTCCATTGAAATTCCACCACTGTAATAATAAAAAATAAGGATACTTATTCCTCATCACATACTTTGGTTCCCATATAGCCTTTTCAATTTTGTGATTTCACCATAAAACTATGACTGGGTGAGTGGTATTGTTTCAAAGAACTTTATCTATACGATCTAGAATCTTCACGAGTTATTACTCATAAGAGAGATCTTTTAATAGTGGTATAACCTTTAATTTTAGAACATTTAAATTATGGGTTATGTTCTTCCTTAGGATAGATACAAGGAACACATTTTGAACATGAGAGAGATTTACTGGAAGCGTGAAGCGATAAGCTAGCATCTCAATACAATCAACAATTTTGAAGGGATCGATATATATGGGGATTAGATTTCACTTAATTTCAAATATGATATCTATCTTCAAAGTAGATATTCATATGAATACCCTGTAAACAATATTTAACTATATATCTCACCAATAACTGTCAACATTACTTTTTATAGACTCTAAGATACCCTTATGTGTTGTTGATTGATTATAAAACTTTATACTATTTAATCATCTAGATCAGGTCCTAATATCTTCATTTCACTACTTAATCCCCACACATTTGTGGTCTTTCCATTAATGAATCCATAAGGAGCCACCTGAATGCTCGAGTTAAAGATATAATTATTTGAAAATTACACCAAAGAAAGTTATTGGTCCTAATCACCATTAAAATTAATAGATCAAGCTCTGAAATTGTAATATAGAGTTTAAATGGTCCTCTTAGACCAACCAATTTACCAAGGATGATAATTAGTACTAAAAATAAACTATATATCTATATCCATCTAAATATCTCCCTTAAACATCAAGGTAAACCTTGGATCCCGATCATACATGATTGAGAGTGATAATCCATGAAATATAAAAACTTTCTTAATGTATAAATGAGTAATATTATCAAGAGAGAAATATTATCTAATATAAATAAAATGTGATTATTTCTTTGGGTGATAACAATAATGAAAATAAAGTTTTTCCTTTTAGATGCTTTTGGAGAGCCTGATGTTGAAATCCATGGCAAATTTTCTATTTCCATTCCTATATCAGTATTGGTTTTAACATCACATAATAATTATATCTCTATGATTTGACATAATGATGTAACAAGAATCAGGATACATACTGTAAAATATCCATTTTATATATTTTTTCACCCGAAATATTTTTTTTAGATCTCTTAACATCATTATACTTTCCATGATGAATAAAGAAATTTTAATTATGAGTTTCATCAAGTAGATCTTTCTTCAAGTATGATATTTAAAGGGCACAAAATTAGTTCATAATCTTTATCATTCTAGAATGATAATGGTATAACTCAAGAACATTAATCACCTTTTTATATAATTCCATCTATTCATTATGAACATTATTAATCATCTCACAAATGGTTGGTTGAATATTGAATGAGAAAGATATGATTTGTCCCATTTCTACATGATTTCATGATATATAATATATAAATATATAAATATTGGATCTATTCCAATTATTATCATGGAAATACTATAATTGTATTTCCAACTCAGAGAATCAACTACCTTATTATCCTTTTCAAGGTGATCATGTATTCATTAGTCATAATATTTGATCTAATTATATCATCTTGTCTAGTGCATATTCAACTCTTTCTATGTAAGTATATTCTAAATGATTTTATGACCAGTATATAAAGAAAACAATTCACCATAGAGACAGTACCTCTTGGTATTCAATGAAAAAATTACCATTGCTAGCTCCAAATCATTATTTTGGTAAAATATCTCATGAAAAATCAATTTGTGAGAGGCAAAATCAAAATTCATCACTTCACATAAGTGGCAGTCCACACATACATATGAGAGATATTTTATTTTCCATTAGGTAGGAAAAGTGGTGGGTAATGGTTGTTCCATAATAATGATAACAATTCATTTTATTAAAGATATATAATTCCATATTCTAGAATAGATACCACCGATTTAGAAGAGGTAGAAGAAGAAACAAAATTGAAATTTCTAAGTTAAGTGTTATATCTATTTATTGAGAAACACCTTTTGCATTAAACTACAAGCTATGAAAGCCTGATAGTTTTTGGTATATAATATGATCTAAAAGATAGTTAATGAATATAAGAAGTTATTATGGTAGGTATTGGCTAAGATTTATGGTCAAACATTGTGAATAATGGGGAGAGGAGGTTCCCAATTATTAGTGAGGGGAGGGGTGCCCTTAGAATTTCTTAATGTATTAAATTAATATAAAATAATTTTCATGTTCATGTGGACCCAAATTGATATATTTCAAATATAAGATAAGTATATTTCTAATTGCTTTCATATAGTAATATTTATATAGGTTTATATGAATTTTTATCCCTTATCTCTAATTTTTAACCCACCGTGAACCTTTTTGATAATAACCATGATATTAATATCTTTTACTCATTAAGGTTAAAGAATTATTTTATAAAATGGAAATTAAAACATAAGTGGAAAATGATTGATATTATTGACCATATTCTATTCACTTATCTAAATATAATATTTTTTTATGAATTACAATTCAATTATAAAATATTATGTAACATAAGATGCCATTAATGTCATTTCAATAACTATGCACAAAGTTTGGCCTTAAAGAAAACATTATTTAAATTATATTTAATTAAAAAATCTTGAAATGAAACTATTATTTTATTTTAATCTTAAAAATTCATGGAACACATAAATTCATCCAAATTGTTTAAATTTTAATATTTTTGAAATCATATATTATATTTCCTAAATAATTGAACTAATACTACGTCGACATTGCGTTATTATTTATGGTAATTATTCCATCCATAATTTTTTTTTAAAAATTAACATTATAAAAAAATGAATTCATATTTAAAACTAACATTTTTAACTAAAATTAACCTCATTGTATGCTTATGAAAGAATAATAGATATATTGAATTCAAGAGAGTGAAATTTTGTATTTATACTTTTCTTAAAATTATATAAAGGTCATAAACCATAAAAATGGAACCAAGATGACATTTTGTTATAAAAATCTATTATAATAGTCTAACTACACTCATAATAGTATAAAGTCAAATTTTAGAGAAAATTTAAATCCTTATCCCAAAGTTTAAACCTTGTTTTACTCGTTTTACCCTTGCTGAGGAGACAACAATTTAAAAAGGTAGTATAGATATTGAAAAATAAAATAAAATAGAGATACATAAAAAAAATTACCTACTAATAAAAAATATGGAATCCATTTTCAGTTATTCAATTCGTATAATTTCAAGAATTCCATTTTGACATAATCATGAAAAATTCAAAGAAAATATTTTTTAGAAAAATGTGTTTTTTTGCATAAAACTAGATTAATTTTAATTCCATGCCTAGTAAAAATGATAAAATGAATGTAAAATAATTTTATTGAATATATAATCTATAAATGTTGTTAATATTGTTAATTAACAATTAATTAATTAATTAATTAATTAAGATAAAACACTTTTCGCACATAAAAATAGTTTAAAAACTGTTTTTTAAAAGAAACTTAACAAAAGTCAAGTATAATGAGAGTATATATTAAATTAATTATATTATATAAAATTAAAAGAGAAATATTTTACTTTAATATAAAATTAAAAATATAACGCACATTTTAAATTATTTAATTTTAGGAAAAGAAATGGTAGTTTACCAAAAATTTGTATAATTTATTATTCACCAAGAAACCAAATATTTTTGAAAAATCCTAAAAACTCACAATAAGATAAATTTTTTATGTTGAATCAAAAAATTATATCCATTTTTTAAAATAAATTTTTTAAAATTGATATAAATTAATCATAATTTCCACACACAAAATGCAATAAAAATATTTTTTTCAATAAAACATATTTTTGAAGTATAAAATGACTTTACTAAAATTTTATTACTTATATATTATGAATTATTAAATAAAATTTTATTAAATAAAAAAAATCCATTATATTTTAGAATGTGGTTAATCTTATTCATATAATTTAATTGAATAATTTCTTTATAGTATATAACTATTCATTTTAAGCTCAGTGTTGTGTGTCAAACAAGCCATCAAAAACAAACAATTCACTCAAAGGGAGATATATTATAAAATGTTTGGGTGTTACATTAAATCCCCCATAAATACATAATTCCCTCAAAAAAATTATCTTGGTAACCAAATGTTCAATATTTTCAAATACATTTGTATAAATACCACATCATAAAAAGGGATAATAAAATTCCCTTTGAAAATGGGATTTGGGAAAGATATCGGTTACTTGAAATAACAAATAAACGAATTCTAAAATAAGGAGAACATTGGAATAAATTTAAAATATAGATATAGAAGTGAAAAATAATACCCATGGAGTAATAGAGATTGATATGGAACATGGTCATGAGAAAGTTAATAACTGAAAAACCATAAATTAGTGATGGGTTAACAGCCAATCAATTCATCTGAATTGAAGGTAAAATAATGGTTTTTTTATTTTAAGATCCTTTTTCCTAAATTTTAGGTATTTTTTTACTGTCGAGATATAGAACACAACAAAATATAATTTTTTGATTTATTTCATTTACATAAGCATAATTTAATCCTTTCATTGCACTTCGATCAATTTCCAATTTATCTATTACCCCAAAAAATTAATATTCAAGATGAAATTTTCATGCGTGAAGCACTAAAATTTAATTTTATTGGATCATAAAATCTATAAAAAAATAAAAATTCATTCGTCCTATCTCAAGATACTTTCCAAAACCAAAATGGTTATCATATGTTACCCAATATGGATAAATCTTTATATGATGAAATAATAAATTAATTTATAAAACCTTAACAATAAAACCCAAAGTAAAATTTAATCCATTCCACAAATAGTTAACCTTAAGACTCCTATAAAATCTATTAAACCAAATTCAAAACTAAAAAATTCAAAAAATTATGTATCAGATTTTTTTCCAAGATGAACGTTAACATTTATCCCCAAACAACATAAAGTAGCTCATAACATCACACACTAAACATGTGAATACCATGCTAATTTATTCTCTTAAAACATTACAAACCTTTCCCAAAATAATATGAATAACCATAAATACTCAATAGAATCATGAAAGTTTCTAAAACTTACCTCTATTATTATTAATTGAAAAAAATCATTGAATATCCCACATATTCAATAAATCACAAAAATATAATAATATTCATCATAAATCACTTTTTCATCAAATCAATAATCAAGTTCAAAGTCCCCAATTATATTTAATTAACATTATCAATATCAAAAATCTACTTATACAAATTAAACATTATTATCTCAATATTAGGAACATATTAAGGGTTTTTTTCACTCAATCATGTGTTTACTATAAAATACATTCTTACCACCAAATCGCTTTTCATGGTTGTGAATACCATTTAACATATTATTGAAAATCATTATTGAAAAAATTATATTGAACAATACTTATATATTTCATTATTCTTATAACCATTATATCATTGGTAAAACAATTATATACTTTAAATCTTGAATCCCATTATATAAAAACGTCAATAATTCTACTTAAAAATGGGTTTAAAAAGTCACTTACTTGGTCTAGAAGTTATTATTTGGAATTGGTAATTCACTAGAAGAATGACTGAGTTCCCACATATATTACATTGAAAAATAAATGATACCTTTGGTTGAACTTCATTCTCCTCCATCAAAATCTTCATTTTTATTTGAAAATTACTTTTGATATGACCTTATTTTCCACAGATAAGACATATAATTGTTCCTCTAGAACATTTACTTGAGTTATTATTCCCATATTATCATAATATTTGAAGATGAATATTGTTTCCTCCATTGTATCCATCAATTAAATTACAATAAAACTCCATTTTTCTCTTGTTTGGTGTGTTATAGAAATCACCCAAGTTGATATTGTTAACTATATAATTAGATAGATGATTAGGAATAATCACAAGGTTTAAAATTATATCTCCCATTTCATTTTGTTTCTCATAAGGAAAATCATTCCATTTTTAGTCAGATACAATGCTAACATAATTCCTTTTAGTTCTATCCATTATCTAAAACTAGAAAGAATAGTATGATTAATAATAATCATAGTGAGACAAAATATAATCATGAAAAATCATTCATAGGATGAATAAATCACGAAACATTAATTTTATGACACATTAGGTTTAACCTAGATCATATAGGGTCATTACATTGTCAAATCCTTTATAATGGTTAATAAATAAAATGGTAGTTAACCCAAGAATATCACATGGGAATGTCTTTACAACAATGTAGTCTTGGTCCCACTCATCATACACTATTGAAGATCGAGTTAATACTTAATTTACTCCTTTCAGTTTCATTACCCCTAGGTTCATCTATTCCACAACCTTATTCACTTGCTAGTATCTAGACATGGATTCATTTTATAAGAAAAACATTATCCCTTATTACCATAATTTAGGATGTTCTTTTATACTTAGTATTATACCTAGATTTGTCATAGATGTAATCTAATAATAATATCCAAAATTATGTAAACCCTACTATTATATTCACTATATCAACCCAATCAGTTTATAAATAAATATTATATCCTTTTTAGATAAATATTCAATATATATAACAACATTACACACCATTGATATGCCAAAGTATTAGTGTACCTGGAGACTAGATACCTAATAAACTTATTTCATGATAGGACTTTAACATCTCCCATAAATCTCTTCTCGCATTAATACACTTCTTTGATGTACCATACATAAAACCTTTCTTTATAACCTAGGGAAAAGAAACATTTGAATGGATGACCTCAAATGTTTAATAATAGTAATCATGATATATATCAATCGATATTCATATACAAATATAAGATGAAAATAAGGGTAATAGATCTTGATCATAACTTAAAAAAATCATACCC
Source organism: Viscum album (assembly GCA_963277665.1). NCBI lineage: Eukaryota > Viridiplantae > Streptophyta > Magnoliopsida > Santalales > Viscaceae > Viscum > Viscum album. The sequence continues at coordinate 253,234,764 of OY728143.1, read as the reverse complement.
TTACTATCATAGAGAAAAAATATGAATTAGGACATAAAACTTTTACATTTATAGAGAGATAAATCCTCAGAGTGAGGAACCATCATAAATAAATATGGAACCATAATTCCAAATCATATTTTTGAAAACATGTCATTAGAGTGTGTCTTAATCATAGGAATTAGAACCATATCATAGGTCAAGAATAAATATTGAGACAATCATATCATATTGTATTAGGAAACAACACATTTTAACTATATAATATTGAATAATGAATCCCCACTTATTTCCTATATCATAGGGGATCAAGCATCCTTACCTGTTTTCCATTGTGTATTGAGCACTTAAACTCATTTTCTATAATTATCTCATGAAATATATGGATTTACCCAAATAATTGGTGGGTTATAATATTCCCAACCATCAGAAAATTAAAATCATATATATGTGTGACACAAAATCATAAAACATTCATCATTTCATTATAAGATAACCCATGTAAAATTAATTAGTTTCCTAAAAATTTCATCAAAACATAATTAACACATTGTAAAGAAGTGGATTTCATAGAATGAACCTTAAATAATCATCATCATAATCCATATATTGAAAGAAACTAGATTGTATCATAATATCATTTCCCTAATGAATCATAAAAATCCTTAAAGGATGTTGACATAGATGAAAAATTCCCTTGAAATTATAATTAAAAATTTCATTGAAAACATGAGAGCATATCCTTTTCCTTTGATAAAATTATAAAAAAAATTACCAAAATATTGATAAAATCATTGTTATTAAAAAATAACCATTTAAATTTATAAAGGAAGCTTAAAATAAAATAATTACCATTATGTTTAAAAAATATATTCATTCCATTTATGTTAAAAGAAAACATTCCTTCTACACATTTAAAAAAAATTAAAAAATACCTACTATGAAAAAAATCAGAAATATTCCTTTTTAAACCTATATAAATAAATAAAAAGTTAGTGAAAATTAAATTTCATTAAACATTTCAATTATATATATGAACATTTATAAAACAATTTTGAAGAGTTTTAACATGGAAGCAGAAGTACATCGACCAAAGATGAAATAAGGTAATTTTTTCTTTAAAAACATTTTCTTGGTCATTTTAAGCACCAATGAGAAGAAAATGGTACTAATACATTAAAACTATATAAAATTAAGAGGATAATAGAATTTATAGGGTTTAAATTATTATATATATATAATTTTCCTCAATAAAAATTTTAGCATGAACAATCCTAAAAAGAAATGAGATTGTTATAAATACACCTTACTGCTTTGGTAATACTAAAATAAAAACTTCATGAAATATAAAAACTTATATCGATATTTAGATCAAAATAATTTTCATTATAATAATCATAAAATAAATTCATGGGTAGTATATAAACCACAAGAAATATATAAGTGGTGAATATAAAATATGTCATATAGAAATAAATATGGGATAAGAAACCCTTAGAAAGGTCATATAATTGAATTGAGAATTAATTGGAGGAGAAATTATGTGTAAAAAATGTAAATCCACACATAAAAAGTGAAAATTAAATATATATAAAAAATTCCTTTCACACATAATATTGAGATAATATAATCACTGAAGAAGTTATATAAACTAATACAAGGATATTGAGTTATGAAACACCTTACCTTATGTTTTGTCCTACTTTGTATGTGTTGAAATATACTATATAATATATATAGATATATTATAAATATATTGTAGAAACATGTTCATATATATCTACTATATATTATTTACTTATAACATCTTTCCACTCATTTAATAAGAATTATTTATTAAAATCACTGTTCTGGGTGATAAATATTTCGTTTTTATTGCATGTTACGGTTCGACAGTCCCTAACCATATACTTTGATCAGGGTTAATTCATTTAATAATTTTAATCATGTAATAAGTAACAAATTTAATAATTATATACAATTTTATAACTATTCATATAAATTAGTGAATAAAATTGAATTGCATCACTTCATGAAGAAGGTAGTCCATCTGTACATACGAGTGGTGATTTCACCTTTCAATGGATGGAAAGAAATAAAATTAAAAAGTAATTTAAATTTTCAATACTATAACAATAACATAAATATATACATAGAAAACCAATATATAATAAAATTTAACTCATAAAAAGGAAAATTCCTTATTCTGTACATCCATGATCAAGGCCTCTCAAACATGATATCATAAATCTTATCTTTATGGCCTCTCAACTAGGACATAATTCATAATAATTTGGTAGTTTTAAAACTAATAACTATATAATATATTTTTTTTTATATTTTTTTCTCACAAGACCTATCAATTCATTTATGAGTTATCGATAAATGAGCATACTCATCACTTTCACATCCCATGCATTCCTCATATTTTGAATGATCAGTACAATTCATTCAAAAAATGCCTTATAAGTCAATAATTACCCTAATTGAATCAATAATACATTACAAAAATATTTCATCATTATAAAACATATAGATAAAGAATAAATATGGTAACATTTTATCAAATCCCTAGTAATATAAATGGGTGTTTTTAATTAATAAAACACCTTTAAAAGATCACAGTAACATTTATTGAGGAAAATTACCTTCTCATTTTGTAATAACTTATTTACTATCTAAGAATGACTAGAATTTTAGGGATGTTTTTTTAAATAACCATGGAAACATTTATTGTAAGTTTCAAATAATAGAGTATTCAAGAATGTGGTAAAATCTATTCATGCAGAGTATGTCAAAACAAATATTTTCTTCACACTTTTGGAAAAAAAGTACCACATTCAGAAGATAGACAGAAGATTTTTTAAAAGTTTTTTATGGAAATTAAAACCTGGTTAAAAATTAATTTAATAAATATTTTGATAATTGTGAAAAAATTATTGAAATGTTTTTAAAGAAAACAATGACATGGAAGAAATAAATTCAAAACTAAAGAGGAAATAAAGTTAATTTTTATTAAAAACATTTCCTTATCATCTTAAGTTCCAAAGGTCAGAAGATGGTACTATTACATGAAAATTACCTGAATAACCAAATTATTATCATATTATTTTTTTTAGATAATGACCATATAATTTCCCTCAAGGTATATTTAAGCATAAACAATCCCAAAATAAAAGGAGATTGCAAGAGAAATCAATTACACTAAGTTTGAATTGACTCATATATTCTTTTAACCTCATGTATAATAAATTTATTTTTATTATAATTATATACCAGAAACACATATTTACTTGTAATATCATTAATTATCCACTTATAAAATTCTAATACCTGTTTATTTTCTTTATTAAAATTATCATTTTTGAGTGTTAACTATTGCATTTTTTATGTCTGTTTCGATTTAGTAGTTTCAGTACTTGCATATTTATCATCATTAAATCACACCCATAATGTTATTAATGATATTAATATCATATATATTCATTAAATAAATATTAATAACCATACATTAGAGGCATATAATTAAAATGAATCACATATCTTCTTGGAGGTGGTAGTCCACACGTACTCACGAGTGACGATATCATTTTTTGACAAGTAAAAGGGTAAGAAGGAAAATGATATATTATATTTATATAATGATTTTAATTTCTTAAATTCCATATATATCCATTAGTTTTATGTTTATATCCATCCAAGAAAATGGGGTTGAAAAATTAATTACATCATTGCGTGATAACGATACATTATACATACACATGGGTAATGTTTTCACCTTTCGTAGGATGGGAAAGTGATGGAAAATGGTTATACCATAATAATAATAATATATTAATATATTTATGATATTTTTTTAATTATTTTATGATGGTTAAAACATATTTAGTGGAATTATAACAAGAAACAAATTTGAGAGAGTCATAAAACTGATCACCTATTCTTCGATAAACCATATTTATATCCCTTCTTAAGGACCCTTGGAATTGTTTTTTAAGAATAAAATCATATGTAATTAATAGATAGGGTATTTTATATAATAATTTTTTATTTTTTGGTCAATATTTGCATATCAAGGTGGTGTAAAAAGGAGATGGGTTGGGTGTTCATTTATTAGTGGAGGGTAGGACAAACATGGAATTAATAAAAATATTTAAATATAATAAATTTATATTCATGTAAAATTGGAACAATGTGGCCAAAATTTTTAGATAAGATAGGATTTTTTTAATTCCTTCATCCAATAAAATTTTTATACATTGAAGTGGTATTTTAAACCTTATATTTTAGTTTAACCCCTTTTTTAACCAATTAAAACCTTAGTCATAGTAACAAATATTTCAGTCATCAAGGGTTATAATTCTGCTTATAAGGTGAAAGATTCTCCTAAATGGATAAGGGATGAAACATGGATTATTTATTATCCCAATTTTTCTCTTTAAGGATTTTAATGAATTAATAAAATTTTATAAAACATAAAATACTATTAAATCCATTTTATGAATTATTCACATATTTTGACATTAAAAACAATAATACAATAATTGAATTAGATTATAATCCATTTAAATATAAATAATACATTATTATTAACTATAAATTTATTTGTAATTATAATTGAACCAAAATACATTACTTCAAAAGATTTAAAATTATTTACTTTTTTTTCCACGACTTGCACAAGAGTTGTCTGAGCATTATATAAGAATTTAAAGTAATTATATAATCACTAAAATTTATAAAAAAATTAAATAATGAAATTAATTTAACTTTTGAAAAAATAAAATTAAATATTCATTAACAAATTATTTTTATCACTTTGTGAACATATAAGGGATATTTAAAATCAAGATAGTGACATTTTTTATTTTTTCATTATCTAAATTTTTATAATGGTCCTTATTAAAGAAAATGGTTCCAAATAGCCATAAATTAGAAACTTATATTATTATAGATGAAATAAAATCATCAAATATAGTGAAGGAAATATTTCTATTTATTTAATTCCTTTTTACGTTATTTTTAACATTAGTTGACAAAATTTATTCTTTTATTACAGTGACATATTTTTACTATTTTTTTACAATTCATTATGACAAAAAAGCAAGTTGAACCATTTAAATAATATTATTTTTGATGATTAAATTCTAAAATATCCAATTTCTATAAGTTTAATAAATTAATTTTAAAATAAAACAGCAAAATGTAATGACATTTATTTTTTATGAAAAATTCCTTTTTAGGTCTAAAAATATTTTCATATAAAGATCAAGTATATTATTGATTTAAAAGGTATAAATTTAACTATATTTATCAATAATAAACTAATGAAATTTTAAAACCAATACAAATAAAAATGGGGCTTTTAATATACTATAAAAGAAATGAAAATTTTCTTTAAAAGTTGGTTTTTTCATTAATCCCCAAAAGATAACATTTTTCATAAAATTCAAAAACATTAACTCTAAAATAATTTTGATTCATGATTTAAAAAAATATATTCATTTTATTGAATTCAATTTCAAAAATTGTAAGAAATGAATTATAATATCCTCTCACAAAATAAAATTAAAACTATTTTTGAAGATAACATATTATTGTAGCATAAAATGTATTTTCTAAAAATTGAGTACTTATTTCCTAATAAAAAAATATATAAATTTATATTAAATAATATTTTTATAATATTTTTAATGATTTGGTTAAACATATATATACCTCAAAACATAATGTAAATGTGATAATAAGTTTTTAATACTATGTTTCAATTTATTTAAACTCAGTGTTGTGTGTAATAAAAGTTATCAAAGAATTAAATTTATTTAAAGAGAAATATATAATAAAATCTTTGAGTGTTATAAGTATCCTATATGTGGGAGTTGTAATTCATAAGGATATTTCCCATTAGTTATTCATCATTGAGTTTCCTAAAATTCTCTATATTAACTTCTTATTTGGAAAAAATTCCATAATAGAAAGAGATATAACATCTTTTAGGTTGTGTTTGGGATATGGATTTTTCAACAAGTTTCTTTTTCTATTTGTATAAATATCAAAAAGGAGTTAATATATGAATATTTAGAGGTGATCCTAGGTCTTGAGTGTACCTTTTATGTCAAGTACACACACCTTATTCATGGAGTTATGTGTATATTATATTTTGAGGAGATATCTCATTTTCACATTCTTAAATGTTTGGGTTACAATATGGGTCACCTATGATACTGATGATAATTAAATTTAAAAATGAAAAGAAATTAGTGGGTATCATTTCCTCATAAATGTTTAAAGGGTATTATCATTCTCCAAAATTTCCATCAAGAGATAAATCACAATCTACCATGATATCTTTATTTTTAGAGGTCATATAGGTTTAAAACCACTATAGGTATTTTCTTTCCCTCATCGACTGATGATGATCCATAAAGAGTCTCTAGTGAATTTTTACAAGCATACTTCTCATGATAGAGATAGATCGTAAATCTAGAGAAATTGTGAGGTAATACCCAAGGAATTTATTTATAATTTTGTGAAAACCAACATCCTTAAAGGGATATGGGTAGAAAATACCCTGACCCCATTTTTTAGGGTGGGATTGACTTTTAGACCATCAAATATTATATTTATTGTAAATTATATGATCCAATGGGTGGTGTTGGTGGAAAAAATTACTATTATTATGATCTAGGGTTTCTCCCATACTACTATTGAGAAAGCTACAATTGTATCCTTATTAAATTCTCAATCCTCTTTTTGGTCACAATATCGATGGATTTTTAGTTTTGAGTGAGAACTACATGCAGTTGAGGGATTCTCAATAACAGTAGTTATTTTTCCCTTAGACAAGAATTTTGTTGGACCTTTTTAGAAATATGAAGTATAATTTATTCAGTGGATCTCTCCTTATGAGTATGAAACTTTATATTTTTTAGGATAAGTTGTATTCTACTGGAAATACTAACTATTATATACAAAACCTATTCCAGAGATCTAGTCTATGGAGATGACATTGCATATTTCTTTTATCAGCAGACTTTTCGGGCCATTGAATAGAGTAAAATGCATCAGAAATGTATCTTAGCCATCCAATGATGTAAATTTTAGATATTTAATACATGATCTTCAATTGGAAAACCTTCATGATGATGTGTTAGTGCTATTTTAGGAGTTCATGCTATTTATCAGCCTATATAAATCACTCACCTTATTAGAATGGATAGCATACTCCTTATAAGACAAATGTTATTCCTTGATATTATATATAGTTTCCCATAGGTTCTAGTGTAGGTAAGGTATAAAATCCATTTAAATGATTATTTAATTTCATACTGAAGAGTTTCCATGGGAAAAACATGATTGGTATGTTACAGTTGATTGTTTCCCTCCATATAACCATGGCATTTTATTTATCTTCAAATATGTATTCCTCTACCTAGTCCAACCACAATTATCATTTACACACTTATCGTTAAATGTTAAATAATTCATCAAATATATCCTTAGTTAGATTATTTTCTTAGTGATCCAAGAGAGTTATATATAATGAAGTCCACCTCAGATTACCTTTTAGCTGGGATGAGACTTCCTTGACCAAAGATGCGGTGTTCAGTGTCAAATTATGAAATTATTATTTATATGATGGAATCCTTAGAGTGATTATGAAATGTGGAAGAACTTTATGTTAAATTGATATATCAATGTGGGGAGTACCAACACAATTAACACTATGGGGAGGAACTCTATAGTCACCTTTTAATTATTCATCATGGGGATGACCTCCATTTTGTCTTGACGCACGATCATAATGAGAATTTATATAACACATTCCCTAGTTTTGATCTCCATGTTTATCGACCAAAATTATTTTGGGGGGATATTCATGGTTAATAGTTATTAATGAGTTTTAAATGGGAGGACCTTATATCCTATTGATCTTTAAGCTATGGGGAGGAGCTTTGCATTTGGTATATAAGGAGGACCTTTGTAACTGATATTTATATCATCATGCGGAGTATCTCTATGGTTGGAACTTTTGGGAGGACCATTAAAGCTGCTGATCATGGTATTATATAGAGGACCTATGTGGTTATGTCTTTATTCTCCTCATATGTTAGTGTTAGTTTAATATTGAGCCACTTTTGAAAGATGTCAATGGGCTTGAAGAATATAAAAATTGGTTGGGGTAGGAAAATGATATCTCTTATGGATTATATGATTCCCAAAACTAGACCATTTAGATCTTTATAGTTGGGTGTTTTAGGTTGTAACCATGATCATGATCAGATTTATACAATGTGGGAAAGAACCACAGTTCAAAGATCCCTCCAATGAGACCCCAACCTACCATAAAATATGACATTGGTTTCCATGGAAAATTTATAGAATATTCTAGTTTTCTTAACAAGTGTTATAATAAATAGGGATACAAGACTAATTTTTGTCCTTATCCACTATTAAAATATGATGATAGGTTTCTTGAGTGAGGATAGGAATATGGGTCTACCCCTCTATGGGTTCCACTAGGATATATCTATGGGATTCATGCATGTGGGTAGGGATATAAGTTTGGTCTTGTGTTATCTATAAATGTTTTATCAATATCCTTTATTGGGGACTAAAATATTATTCTACCCTAGGGTGACTACCATGGAATTCTGAGGAACTATGGTGAGAATATGAATATAGTTTCTTCCATGGTATTCATTATTTTACAGGATATGCCAATGATATTCAAGAATGGGAGCGAGAATATGATCCCTACCTTGAGTTATCATAGAGATATGTCAAAGATATCCTTTGATATTGGTAGTAAATAAGATATGGTCCTACCCCTAGTGAAATATGAAATATTATAATGAGTTTTTTCTATCACTGGAAGGATATTCTATCATTCATGGTGAGTATGAGAAGTGATATGCTTTCAATATTCATTTAACTCATTATTAGGATGAATGGATTCGTCAATAAGAACGAGTATATTACCCCCTAATATTCATTTTTTCAGTGGGGATATGCTAAAATGATTCATATGTGAGAGTAAGAATATATGATCTATCACTTGTTACTAACAAGATATAATAGAAATATTCACTAGGGGTAAGGATAATATTATATGGTTCACTAGATTTAGTTGTCCAACAACCCTGATGAGAGATTGTCCAATGTACTAAAGAAAGATTGACTGAGGCTGAGATATATTTAATAATATCCTCAGCATGTTCTTGAGGTTTTATGGCTATTTGGTGATCCCAACTACAATAGTTGGAAGTATCCATCTTAGGTGACTCCCGGATAGTTGTGGGAAAGTTGATGATATCCTAATTTTTCATCTTAAGATATGGGATTTGGGAATATTTATATCCTAGATAAAGTCTCGTGAAGTGGTTGGACATGTAAATAGGGTCCACATCGTCTTCATACATGATCACTAATAGTACAATAAATCATTCACCATTTACTACCACATTTTCTGAGAAACCTCCAATGTTAGTATGTAGATGGTACTCCCAGATTAACTTGTTCATCAGTTTATTTTGGAGGTATTGAGTTGATGATATTATCCTCCTGGGTTACTAGGGAATAATCGTATTCATAGGTGAGGCATATGTCAAGTGCCTTAGTTGATGAGTTATAGTTTCCTAAGAATATCTATAGTTGAAACATGTTTATACTGGAATGTTGACATGAAATGATGTATGAACTAATGATGGTTTTTGGATTGAAGGGATCTCTATGGGTTTCAATGAAATTTTTACAGGGTTCAATAACTAAAAATCATAAAACCCATCAATACAACATCTCAAAGAAGATCATTGGTGATAAATTCCTCTCATGGGTTCATGATTTACATCAAGTTCACCATTCTATTTCTAAAAAAAATTGGATGAAGATAATTAATGTGATGCCCGACACTTGATCTTATTCAACCATTTTCTATTAAATGTTTTCAAGTTGGGTTTTCCATTTTGTTTTTTATTTGAATCATCTCACAAATATTCAAAGATGAAATGAAACTGCTTTAAACTAGAAGTCTATTTCTAGGGCATTACGAGTGACAATTTTAATTCACATTGGTCATATGGATGGCAAGTCAGGATCATCTCACACATTTGGTTGGATTATGTCATATTACAGGACTATGTTAATGATTTAACACGTGTTTATGAATCCTCCCAAAATCCCATGTCAATATTGGTAACCTCCATAATAGTTATCAATATTATACATGCATTGATGAAAATATATTTATATATTAAATGTTCTATATCTTTCAATTTTTAGTTGATTATTCCATGGTTCTAAACCATAGATATGGGAACTCTATAATTTATTACTATCTAGGGAGGTGGTATGTGCTATGATGTTCAAATCATGCGTGTGAAAGTGGATTCAAATATATCCCAATGAAGGGAGTCAAAACACAAGTAGTTTAGTTCCATATAATGAGACACATTGTACCCTTTAATTCCTTGTGATGATAACCGAATTTGTAAATTTCGAGGTATTTTAGCCATGACCAATGTGTTATTTTGATTGAACGTGATGGTGGAATTATACATATCTTGGCTAATAGAAATCAAACAACCTATAGTTTAGGCTACATGATCTAATTCAATGTGGAAGGAAAAAACCATTGAAATTTAATTCCATGTTGTAAAGATGTTACTTTATGTTTTTTAAATTCATGTGGCTAGGACTATTTAGTAAAAATACTTAGAAAAGTTTAGTGTGGGTCCTATGTGTGAGCAACCCTCTTAGTTTCATCTTTTTTATTAGAATGTAAATAAGATACAGGATATGAGATCTCTCAAGGAATATATAAATTTTTTGAAGGATTCGTTTTAGTGAATATGGACCATTGATAAAGGTTTCTTGGTGCATATGTACCCATGAGGATGAGTTGGGACCATGGATGGAATAATTGGTCTGTTCTTGTGAGAAACATGCATAGATGGTTCTCGGATGTGCTTGAATTGGTAGGTGAGTTAGGAAAAGTAATGTTTTTAGAGAATACACCCTCTTAGAGAACTATGAAATTTATTTGGAACATTGAGTTGAATAAAGTAGTCTAGTTGGTAGTTGGTATGATTTGATGTTGGGTATGGGATAACCAATTTGAGTAACATGGGCCATTAGAGGTTTCACCAATACCCTCATGATATGGACCCTCGTTATCAAGGTAACCCATGCTCATTATTACATAAAGGATCCTATCAGTGTAGGAGTAAAACCTATAAGAGTACCATTATAAAATTAATGCATGATTGATATGGTGCACATTGTTATATGTAACACTATCAAGCATCTCAAGATGCTATAGAGGAAGCCTTGATATAATGGGTTTTTAGGTCTTCTGAAATTAACATAAGGGATATAAAAAGGTCATTTAGGTAAATTTATCACTTATATATGATCTGACCAAATAAAATGACATGAGAGATTCTCAACTATCGATAATTGGTTCCTCCATGAAGTTTCCATGAGTAGACCAAATGCTCCATGAACTGGTACCATTGGTACGAGTCATGTAAGCACCTTAATAACACCCCAATTCACATAGGATCAGGGAGATATGTGAATAGGGAATGGTTTGTGTAATAAATAGGTTTAAAGGTCGCCCAAAAAGGGCTTTACATGAGAAACCTTTATGATTTGTGTTTTATGGGTAACCTTTGAGAAGGGGGCCTTCAATGGAGTGTTCTGTGAAGGAGCCTACATGATAATGATCTACAAAGAAGCCTATACAAAAATTCTCTATGATGGAACCTATATAAGAATACACTATGAAGGAGGCTACATGATAGGCTTCCCCTTTATTTATTATTATGCTTTCTCCACCATTTAACTATAGGATATCTTTTAAAATTATTTTGTGAACGACATTATCATTAAGAGAGGATCTATTTCTTGATTAAGAAAAGTTTTTATAAATGGGAGTTATTACTCTTGAATTAAATGATGGGTACTTATAAGAAGTTTGTTTCTATAAAATTTGGGGAAATGATGTTTTTTAGGAACCGTGTGACTACATAGAATTTTCTTCAAGATTCTATAAATGACTACTGGTAATGAAGGAAACAAGAAACCACAAAAGTTCTTTATCAGTTGGCCACAAAAAAATCAATTTATGAATGGAGGTCATGATATAAGAACCCCTTTTATTAAGATAATGTTCTTCCACTACCTCCACTATGTTCAAATCATTTTCAAATATCATCAATGTATTTTCTTCACACAATATCATCCTTCTCCATTTGATAATACTTGGGATGGAACTTCACAACTACCTTTCCTAGATTCTTCATAGAGATATAATATATAACAATCACTATAATACATGGAAATCTTCTCAACTTAAGGAATAAAATATCAACAATTTTAATTATTTCCTCTGAAATAAATAATATATTCACACTCTAAGAAGTTTCCAACTCAAAAATTTATAACCAACTTTTCAAATATTTAGTAGATAAATAGTATTTAAGAAATATTAGAATAAAATCAATCTATTTTCCTTCTATGAATGGATCTACAATAATATATCTTATGGTAGAATCTCACTTTAAATATTCTTTTCTATAAGATCTATTACAATAATTCACTTCCACATGAAAATATGTTCTTTAATCATCATGTAATATTTACAACTCATCATATAATGACACCTTACATGGGTTCTTTACTCAATCATATCATTGTAATGCTTGGGTACTCCATGATCCTTCAAAGTTTCCCTTATCAAAAAATATTGACATAATGATTATTATCATCATTATTGTTGAAAAAAATTCAACTCAACACTAAGTTGGTTTAATATCAAGTTAGTGTGATTAAATCTGAAATCTAATAGAGAAATGAAAGGTGATATAGAGAGAAAGAATACACATTAACCGAAGGATTATAAGTTTCCTTTACCTTTATTATCAAATAGATAATCCTCAGTGAACAATGGTTAAGATCCTATAATTCATGTTATTCTATTATTATAAATACAAAAATGTAAATGTGTAGAAATATGGTTTTAAATCCAATTGCAATAAAGAATATAATGATTCAACAAGTTGATCTATCTTTTCCTCCACTCACATCAAGTTACTCCATAATTTGGATCATGTGTGCACCCTTATTCTTATCCATAGTCTTAACCAAAATATTCCTAAAATGTGTATCAATATATCTCATTTTCTTTCCCATTTTTTAATTAAACACCTTTTGGATGAGAAAACTCAGCAAATATTTATTTATAGAAGAAAATAAGACATTTAAGTGTCCACTATGAAATGATTTAACTATCTTCAACCATATCTTAAAACCAATCCATATATTCCTCCAATATCAATAGGTTACGCAACCATTTCATCTTTGAGGATATATTTTAAATTTTAAATACATGACATAGTATAGTTACCCATGACATAGATGATCTCCACTTAAACTAAAAAAACACGATGAAATATAAATTTCATTCCCAAGCTCCCTGTGGTTTTCTATAATTCACTACTAAATTTTCACGAAATAACCACTATCCATGCAACATTAATTAAAAAATAAAATATCAACCACCATTAAGTTTTTTTCTATATGGAATGGAATGAATGAATTTTATTCTTATAAAAAATACCACTTCTGTTTTGAGAGTTTTTCCCTATAATCACTTCTTAATAATTTTCTCAAGCCTCCAAGACCAATCTACAACACTACACCTGAACATAATTTGGGTATTTGATGCATGCCTTGTCACATGGAATGGAAAATAAATTTATTACCTATTTTTATTATAATGGTCAATCTTAGGTAGTATTCATAGGAGGAGTACACAAAAAAAATTGTTACTATTTAAGTTGATTTTGAAAATTTATTTATTTATTTTGGTGTTGATATTGAGAATTTTGAAAGAAGGTGAAATTAAAAGGTTTATTTAAATATAGTTTGTTAAAATGGTGACTAGGTTTACTTGGATAGACCTAGTTCAATGCTATGATGGTTTTCAATTATTTCATATTCTTATTTTGTTGTCTTGTAAGTGGGAGAGTCCACTATCGATTCCTATTATCTTCCTTGAAAAAATGGTGATGTTGTGGGTATACCTAGTTGAGATCTCAAGTCAATATATGCTCATTCTTATGTAGATGATGTTGTAGTGGGTAATATTAATTAATTAGGGAAATCTTAAATCAAGTATTTTATTCCCCAATTAATAAAAGTTCTAGGCACAATTCCACCCATGTACTCCTAATCGTCGAGCACTCACTACCAGAACATAATATATTCCATTGTCATATTAACTTAATAATATAAAAACATGTCCAAACTACACATTTCTAGGTCTCTCAAAAAACATACCCTTTATAGATAGAGTAATATAGTTGATTTGGGTGAAGGAAGGAATAAAAAGATTAAATGAAAATAATGAAAGGAAAACATGGAAATAAAACTTCAGCTGGATTCCCTCTAGATCTTATACTTCTTGAGCGATCAATTTTCTAATCCCCAAATTATTCTCTTTATAGTATTTCAAGGCGAACATGATAAATTAAATGCATATATAAATGAATAAAAAATGAGTACTGGTTCAATCCCAGTATTAAATTAATGACTGAGTCATTATTGGTGGTCTTCTCTTGTAACATTCAATATTTATTGGATTTATCTATTTGGGTTTACAACATGAATAAAAAATTCAAATCATAAATGGAATGGATTTCATCTTAAAAAATATTCCCCCTAAATAATATTACATTTTAAGATATAATTTTATAATGTAATGTTATTTTATATGGTCTTTAAATAAGTCATGAATCACATAGATTTTTCTTCTATCTCAAAACACTCACAATGAAAATCATGTTTAGGACGTGAGGTACTTCTACGTCATAAATTTTTATCTTCACAGTTTCTGTAGTTATGGTCTATTTTATTCTAGTCTTAATATTCAATTTTTTTGGCTTGAAGTGTCTTCATCTTTTAATTTCGAATGAATCCTGTAGGACATTAAGAGACATTGTCTTTATCATGGATTCTTCACCTTTTAAGCATTTTTTCACTCATTTATTGTATCCTACCATAAAAAGGTAAAAAAGTAAAATTTTGGAAATAATAGTTAATTAATTTATACAGTAGAAGAATTTTACATCCAAATATTCATGTATAAAATTGTTCTATCAATTCCCCCACACTTACAACTTGTTTTTATTCAAGTATGTAATCTGAACATAAATAAAATAGGAACAAAATGTTATTTTTTATAATGGGAAATGGTGGATATTTTCCTATCATAAATTCATATATCATTATTATTTATTGTAAAGCATTTTATTCCATTATTTACCTCATAATGTAATATTTTCTCACATCACCCATGACACAAATTCAAGTAGAGTTAGGATAATATCATGAGAATATTCTCATTTTCTATAGTCTTGAATAGAATCTACATTCTCTTTATTATAATGAAAAAATTCACATAAAATAATAAGGTCTATGCAAATAATATTTTAATGACTCTGAGGATAAGTTCGGTAGGTATCTATGTTCACAAAATTAAGGCTCAAATGTGAGGTTTATCTCAAAATCATACATTATGATATGAAATAAAAGAGTACAAAAACTTTCCCTTGAAAAAATGGAAAATCCCACTTACTAGAACTCAAAGTAAGGTCATGGTAAGTTCATGTATAATGAAATATTTATACATTATATTTTCTTATTTCTTTCTAGTTTTTGAAAGATATATGTGGAATAAATATCACATCCACCACTTAACCCCATCTGATGAAATGATCTGTTTGGTAATGGGGATTTTTTATTTTCCGGAAACACTACCCATTTTCATAATTTATTTTATTCTTTTTCTTTTAAGAAGGGAAACCAATATTTTTATAATGAATGTAACATGATCCTACCTCCATAAAAAAAGTTATCACCCCCATATTGTTTCCATAAAATGTAATACATCCCTTCCACCATGACTAACCACACCCTTACACTTAAATACAAAAATATCATGCAATATACATAGAGTAGGCCTAGAATGTATATAAATGGAGAGTAACATGGAACATTCCTATAGAGTTCATACACATTTTATATGGTCTAAATTTGTATTGATGTAAAATTTGATCTCAAGTATAAGTTCTTATGTATAAAAATCACTCATTCATATTAAATGCGTTTTTTCTTAATTGTAGATTTGATAGGTTCCAATGAAAATTCTAGTGGATGGCATGCACCAAAGTCACTCAAGAAGTATTATTAAGATATAAATAGAAAGTATTTTCTTATATAATTCATCTTGATTAATGTATATAAAAGTTAGAACAATCACTCATATAATTCAATTATAATAAATAAATATATATAAATTTCAGAAGTTCAAACTATGAAAAAAGTTGGGAAGTTTCATTTACATATATCAACTAATTAAATTAAATTAAAATTCAAAATAAATTATATCACAAGATTCCCTCCAATTAATCAATTCCCAATCTAATTCGTACATATCACTAACTAAAAAATTTAAACATGGCATCATGATACTCCTAATAAATTCATGTCTCATAGACTAGTCAATTAAAGAAATAAGGATAACTATAGGCATGGAATGATATTTTAAATCTCAAAAATATATTTTAATACTAAGGGGGTGTAATAAAATAATTTATTGAAACTCATAATCTCCTTTGAAATTAATATTTAGTCATGTTACAAAACCTCTATTTTTTTGAATAGTTTTTTCCTGCAGTTCATATGATCTGAATTCTCCTTTTACTATGTAAAATCACCTTTTATGACTTAAGATATCCTATTATGATTTAATCTCTTTAAAACCTAATTTTGATACCTTTTTAAATATAAATGGACCTGGTAATTTGAGTAAAAATAAATTATAGTCAAATCACATTCAATTTTGATCAAACATGACTCTGGGAAAGAGTGGAGTAAGGAAACAATATGGGTTTCCTCCAAGAATAACTTTAATAGAAAAACATTGGATCAATTAAAAAATGAAAATTTTAATGATATCCTAAACTATAGTATTCTCACCCCCACATCTAATTGATGTTGTATCCAAAATGAACACAAATTTATTTTTCATGTAAGTATATTTAAAATTGAAGTATGACATTTAATAAAATATAATGGTGATGAAAAAACTAGAGGGTATTTATTTATAATCAGGGTAAAGGACTCCAATCTTTATTTAGGGATGTTCCTGTGGAACTTATTCATACGGTTACAATTTATAGTGAATGGGTTTTCTCCTCCTTCATTTTTAATTTCCTTATCACCAAAATGGTGCATATTAAAAATAGTAAAAGGTCATTCCCTTCTTGAATGAGGTTTACCTAGAATCTATTAAAGTATAGAGTTATATAAAAAAACATTATCTATAGGTTTTGAGGTTCTTGGTTGAATTATATTGTGTTGGCCCATATTTTTTCTCTCTTTATAGATTTTTGAATTTAAAAAAGCTTCACTCCTGATTTCTTTTAGCTATTGAAGTTTACATTTCCTCTCTTTTACATCACTTTTCAAATCCATATTCATCTTTCTTAACACACAGTATGATTTGTGTTCCAATTTCAGTGGGAAGGGGAAACCTTACCATAAATTAATTTTTAAAGTATCCTCTCTATTTGTGTCTTAGAAATGATCCCATAATCACACAATAAATCTTACAAAATTTAACCCCAACCATTCCTATTGTGTTTGTACGCCTTTTCTAAAATTTCTTTTATTTCTCTATTGTAAAATTCTTCTTGGCCATTTGTTTTTGGATGGTATAGTTTCAATGTTTTAGGATAAAGCCATAATATTCCAATAATTACTCTATCAATATATTTATAAAACGAGTTCCTTAGTTGTAGATGATGGATCATGGGATTCCAAACATGTATAATATACCAACCTTGATAAAATCACAGATAACTTTAGCATCATCAGTCCTGGTAGATTTTGGTTTCACCTATTTTGAAACATAATCTATATAAAAAGAATATTATAATCATGAAATAAATTTGGGAATGATCCAATGATGTCTATTCCCAATACAAAAAAATATCCGCAAAGGAAATTGGATTTTAAGACCCTTATGTTCATTTATATATATTACCTACGAATTTAAATTATTCAAAAAAAAATTAAAACATTCATAAGAATATTTTAATAAATTTGGAAAATAAATTCTAGTCTCTAAGACCATTCGTGCTATTTTATGTGTTCTAAAATGGCTTATAAAAGCTAATGTGTGGAACATATCAAAAGAAAATTAAATTTTCATTTATATAAAGTATATTCTTATTGTTTGGTCATTATAATTTTTCCACAGGAATGGATCTTCAAAAATAAAAAAAATCAAGAGTTACATCATAGTTTGTGATTTTGATTGGAATTAAGTCGAGTTAGTACCTCATTTGTGACCAAGTAATTTAAAATTTTGTCATACCTAATAACTTCCCCTTCCTTGATATATATTTTTTCTCTTGGAATCAAATCATTGAGTGGGATGTGACAAGGTGTTTCTACTTTAGTGGTCTGAGGTAGTCTAAAAAATTATCTATTAATTTGATTTTTGGTTACCTTTTAGTATTTAATTTCATGGAGGAAATCCTATAAATGTATCATCCATATCACTACCCATGGATTAGAATCTGCATTCTTTATTAGATACTTGATATCTGTATAATAAAAAAACTACAATTTAGTTTGAAGAATATAAGATCTAAATTTATGCAATGAAAGAAGGATTTCATTGAATACAATCTCAGTGTTTGTGTATTTTATCTTTATATAATATAAAATATTGAATTAATAATCTAAGAAACTTTTTTTCAATTAATTGTGTGAGGGATTATAACATCCCGCCTTTTTATCACATAAATTTTCATTACATTTTACAAAACCGAGGATATTTAAGGTTTAGTGTCTTGGAAACCGGGAACTTAAAACATGAAAACATAAAACATTCTTCTTAGACACTTGAAAGGCTTCTCCTCATGTTCATCCTAGGTTCATTACTGCATCTCATAACCTGTGGACATACATCAAAAGAAAGGGTGAGCAGAAGGCCCAGTAAGGGAAACAAGAGAAACATTTTACATGTGAACTTGAGATACTTCAATAAGGTAATGAAAAGAACTTTATGGCATGAGAAATAAATCATGAGATATATCATAATAAAAATAACATTTTTCATAACTTGAATATGTGGATACAACATTTAATATTGACAATCATTTCATTTCCCCAAGGTCCATCCCCAAGGTGTCATTAAAAATTACCAAGGTTATTCACCAAGGTATCAGTCTAAAAAGTCATCTCTAGAGATTCAGTCTTTACCCAATGCATTGGAGCGCTATCTGGGCGCACCCTTGACATGTCTTTATTATCATGTGAGCCACATATATCATCATCAATCATTTCATAAACAACCCATATGGCATAAAAGAAATGGGTTTCATTTCATAATCATAACGTTTTCAAAACTGCTTTAAAGACATGATCTTTATGTCACTTTAAACCCACAGAAAGGGAAAGCGGGTTTCATGTATGTAAATCCCAGAATTTAAAATAGAACATTTTGATATATATGTGAATACCCCTGTAGAAATGAGAGCTTTGAGTATTCACTTAATAACATAAAATAATTTTGAGATAAAGAGGGAGGCATTTTGAGATGAAAACTATGCAGCATAACGCCTACGATACATGGTTTTAGAAAACATTGAAAAGAGAGGGTACATGGGTCACCCACTCAAAAATGATACATAAAACAGTAGGGGAACAGAATATATAGTATTTAAGAACATGGTAATGAAATTTTAATGATATACCATATGAAACAAATAACTTGAAAGGAAAACAAAAATAAGATTTCTCTTATGAGAATTCGGCAGCCTAACGGCATCACTTAAAACTTCCAAAAATGGATTGACGATATCAAATAGGGTCTCTCATCATATGAACATAAATGATCAGTATGATAGATATAGAGATCATACCCCAACATAATAAAAAGTAACTTGAAAGACTTGACATGAAAGTAGATCTTGAAAACGAGAAGGGTGAAAGAACCCCTTAGAAATTCGGCAGCCTAACAGCGCCACTTAAACTTCAACAAAAATGAATTGATGAGATCAAATAGGGTCTCTAATCATATGAACATAAAAGATCAGTATGATAGATATAGATATCATACCCCAACATAATGAAAAGGAACTTGAAAGACTTGACATGAAAGTAGAACTTTGAAAAATGAGAAAGGTGAAAGAACCACTTAAAAATTCGGCAGCCTAACGGCGCCACTTAAAACATCAAAATACTGAATTGAAGAGATCAAATGGGGTCTCTCATCATATGATCATAAAAGATCAGTATTATAAATTTAGAGATCATACCTCAACATAATAGAAAGTAACTTTAAATACTTTACATGAAAATAGATCTTGAAAAATGAGAAGCGAGAAAGAATCTGTTACAAAAATTTCGGCAGCCTAACGGTGCCACTTAAAACATCATAAAACGAAATGATGAGAGTAAGAGGGGATATCTCGTCATATAAACATGAAAAGGGAAATAATAGGAATATAAAATAACATCCTCCCACATAATAACATTGATCATAAAAGGAATGATATAAAAGAGATTACTTAAAAAGAAAGAGAGGGGTCGGATCCCTTACCTTAAAACGTAACTCTTAAAACTCAAAGGTTGGGACCTTGAGGGCTTGGGGCACCTTGGGAGGACTCCTTGGGAGGTAATGATACCATAAATTCGTTGTGGGAGAGTGGGTAGTCGAAATGGATGAGAGTATGGCATGGTATTTATAGGGAAAGTGAGGGGACAAGGCATTAATGGCCAAGGGACACCTCAAAAGTGGTTTTCTCAAAACCATGTGCTCTCCCATGGTATTTCCCATGGAGTTAGGCCACATGGGGCCCCCCATATAATAATTCATCACCTTTGGTCTACCATCCCTTAAAATATATCATGGAATCATCATGACACAGTTATGATGTCATTAAACATACTGAAACCCAAAAACTGTATTTTTACTATTCACTGAAAATTCAACTTTCTCAGAAAAATCCCAAAATTTCACATTAACCAAATATCAATGCTCTTATTTCAAAAATTAACTCCATTTTTTAAAAATAATTTTATAAATATTCTTAATTTAATTTTTAATTAAAAACACTATTCACCTGAAAAAACTAAAACTTGAATAATAATTTATGAAACTGTTATTTAACCATTTTATTGAATCACATTACTTAATAAAGGTGCCTAAATTATATTAATACTTTCTTTAAGTTAGATTACTAATCTATTTGGTCACATTACTAAACCTAAGCATAAAATCACTATTCATAATTTATTATTCATCAAAAATCAAGTTGATCTTATTAGACTCTAAATTTTGTACTGAACATAATTGTAGAAGACCATTTTTTGAATATCATTACACATTTTTAATTATTTACGGTTTACATAAACATTTTTAAAATATCCTTTTTCTAAAATTCATCAAAAATATGCATACTATATTTATCTGGTCATTTGAAAATTCATAAACTTCATCATAAGAAGAAATCCCAATTTTTATTTAAAACAAAGGATTTCACAAGGCAGTTATGGTCTCCTTAAATAGCCCCTTATCACACTAGCATAGGACCTAATTGTAAGGTGTGCTAAGGTGAGAGAATCTAAGGGAGGCTCGGCTAACATCGCACGAGTAGTAATTTCTATCAGTTTGAACTTCTCGCAAAGGCGATTC
This sequence comes from Viscum album, assembly GCA_963277665.1. Classification (NCBI taxonomy): domain Eukaryota; kingdom Viridiplantae; phylum Streptophyta; class Magnoliopsida; order Santalales; family Viscaceae; genus Viscum; species Viscum album. Next base: position 253,213,010 of record OY728143.1, on the reverse strand, counting down.
CGTTCTAGCTTCACACGATGAAGTTCGGCTTGGGTTTGGTCCAGAGCAAAGCCCAGTGGTGCTACCTCCTTCCCAAGTTCTGTTAGATGGGCTTCGATCGGTCCAAGACTACTGGGTGAGGCCATCGAATCTTCTTTCTATAATAATTAACCAAGATTACTTGTATTTAGAGACAATAATCAAAACATTTAGTTTCCAGGGGTCATATTGACCAATGGTCATATAACAATCAAAACCCAACAGTCTCATTTTAATTATACTCATGTTATCAAATGAAACATTTTTGTTGAGTATAAAAATAAAATAAAATAACACATAAAATTAGGAAATAAGATTTATTCAAAATTTCGGGTCGTTACAATCTTCCCCCCTTAAGAAATTGCATCCTCACAATTTTTAAAATTGGGTTTTGAAATTTCATTGAAAGTCCCACATCGGAAAAGGATTCAGTAAAACTATTAGTTTATAAGAAAGAAAGGGAAGTACAAAGGTCACCCGAGTTAGCCAACACTAGGATTCCATGTAGGAAAACATGGACATGGTGGAGAAAACAAAGGGTCAAGTTCTGAGGGAGAGTGATAGAAAACATGATTAGGAGAAAGTTAACCATAAGAAAATCCCAAACTTATGATGTGTGTAAATGGTCTTTGATTACCTAGTAGGAAACGTAAACCAACAACATTTTTGTTTTACGTTCCATTTCATAATTTTGAGGAATTCATTTACTACATAACACAAAAACATAAGAAAATATACCTACCTTCATGTAGGGTTTCATCCTTTAATAAGTTTCTACCAAAACTAATCTTTTCTCTAAACGATGAGCATTCAAAACTACTTGATCTCATCAAAACACAAGAATCATCTTCTAGAGAATCACATAATCCACAAAAGATTAACTATCTATTTCATCTATCTTTAAACATTATCCCAAAAATAGAAAGGGTAAGGTAAAACAAATCTTCAAAAAGAAATAATCCCATAGGAATGGAAACTACTTTTAAATCTTCAAAGTTCCATGGTACTACCCAAAGTTCATCATAGACCATTCCATAAATAACAGTCGTTAAAATTCCTCAAAATAAACCAAAATAAGATTGAAACCCAAATACAAGAGGGATTTGATAACATAGTCTTCCAAAATAAACTTCATTGTTCATCTCCAAACAACATCAACCACTCCTAACATCTTATAACAAAAGTAGCTAACCTGAACATATCTTACCCAAGATAGGTTAATCATTCCCATAAGTAACCTAAATTACTATAAGTCCACCTTAAATTCATTTATTCTTCAAAATATAAGTCAACCTTACTCCTCAATGAAAATACCGTAGTAATCTATTTACGTCGATCATATAGAGTCCCCAAAATAGTGAACATCTTCCAAAATAATAATCATCTTTTAATACCCTAATCATCTCTGTCATATTAACACGGAAATCGTTGTATTTCTTATCACATTGGTTGTTGGGACATGTTCTTCCATTTCCCGCCACTAACTAAGAAAAAAACTATAATTAGGGGCTTAAATACTTATCCAATAATCATGAAAAGGAAAATTTAAACATAAAAGGATAAACTTGTATAATAAAAGTATATCCTAACTTGTGATCCCCTAGGTTCCAATCTAGGTTATCCATGATTATATATTCTTATGTGAATCATTATTTTATTTTATCTTTGTTCCTTTAATAATTGTTCATACTAAGCTTATTAATTTACCAAAGCATATCCCCCGGGAGTGTCGTAACCAAGAGTGCAGAAAGGCCCGTTGTCGTGTACCGGTTCCCATTTGATTCTAGCTCAAAGTGGTGTTTGCAGTTTTTACCCCTATGTACATCTGTGCTAGAGCCACCTCTACCTGCTCGTATCCAGACAGGGATGTATTTGCTTGGCAACCCATTACTCAATACTCACCAAAATACCAGGAAGATTTCCTATATATAAACTTTTCTATAGGATTATTCCTAAAGTTTTCATATCCTAATTTCCACAAATAACTAAACCATCCTTTGATACCAACTATAACATCCCACCTTTTTATCACATAAACTTTCATTACATTTTACAAAACCGAGGATATTTAAGGTTTAGTGTCTTGGAAACCGGGAACTTAAAACATGAAAACATAAAACATTCTTCTTAAACACTTGAAAGGCTTCTCCTCATGTTCATCCTAGGTTCATTACTGCATCTCATAACCTGGGGACATACATCAAAAGAAAGGGTGAGCAGAAGGCCCAGTAAGGGAAACAAGAGAAACATTTTACATGTGAACTTGAGATACTTCAATAAGGTCATAAAAAGAACTTTAAGGCATGAGAAATAAATCATGGGATATATCATAATAAAAATAACATTTTTCATAACTTGAAGATGTGGCTACAACATTTAATATTGACAATCATTTTGTTTCACGAAGGTCCATCCCCAAGGTGTCATTAAAAATTACCAAGGTTATTCACCAAGGTATCAATCTAAAAAGTCATCTCTAGAGATTAAGTCTTTACCCAATGCATTGGAGCACTATCTGGGCGCACCCTTGACATGTATTTATTATCATGTGAGCCACATATATAATCATCAATCATTTCATAAACAACCCATATGGGATAAAATAAATGGGTTTCATTTCATAATCATAACGTTTTAAAAACTGCTTTAAAGACATGATCTTTATGTCACTTTAAACCCACGTAAAGGGAAATCGGGTTTCATGTATGTAAATACCAGAATTTAAAATAGAACATTTTGATATATATGTGAATACCCCAGTAGAAATAAGAGCTTTGAGTATTCACTTAATAACATAAAATAATTTTGAGATAAAGAGGGAGGCATTTTGAGACGAAAACTATGCAGCATAACGTCTACGATACATGGTTTTAGAAAACATTGAAAAGAGAGGGGACATGGGTCAACCACTAATAAATGATACATAAAATAGTAGGGGAACAGAATATATAGTATTTAAGAACATGGTAATGAAATTTTAATGATATACTATATGAAACGAAGAACTTGAAAGGAAAACAAAAATAAGATTTATCTTATGAGAATTCGACAGCATAACGGCGTCACCTAAAACATCCAAAAATGGATTGACGAGATCAAATAGGGTCTCTCATCATATGAACATAAATGATCAGTATGATATATATAGAGATCATACCCCAATATAATAAAAAGGAACTTGAAAGACTTGACATGAAAGTAGATCTTGAAAACGAGAAGGGTGAAAGAACCCCTTAGAAATTCGCCAGCCTAACGGCACCACTTAAACATCAACAAAAATGAATTGATGAGATCAAATAGGGTCTCTCATCATATTAACATAAAATATCAGTATGATAGATATAGATATCATACCCCAACATAATTAAAAGTAACTTGAAAGACTTGACATGAATGTAGAACTTTGAAAAATGAGAAAGGTGAAAGAACCACTTAAAAATTCGGCAGCCTAACGGCGCCACTTAAAACATCAAAATACTGAATTGAAGAGATCAAATGGGGTATCTCATCATATGATCATAAAATATTATTATGATAAATTTAGAGATCATACCCCAACATAATAAAAAGGAACTTGAAATACTTTACATGAAAATAGATCTTGAAAAATGAGAAGGGAGAAAGAATCCGTTACAAAAATTTCGGCAGCCTAACGGCGCCACTTAAAACATCATAAAATGAAATGATGAGAGTAAGAGGGGATATCTAATCATATAAATATGAAAAGTGAAGTAAGAGGAATATAAAATAACATCCTCCCACATAAGAACATGGATCATAAAAGGAATGATATAAAAGAGATTACTTAAAAAGAAAGAGAGAGGTCGGATCCCTTACCTTAAAACGTAACTCTTAAAACTCAAAGGTTGGGACCTTGAGGGCTTGGGGAACCTTGGGAGGACTCCTTGGGAGGTAATGAGACGAGAAATTAGTTGGGAGAGAGTGGGGAGTCGAAATGGATGAGAGGATGGCTTGGTATTTATAGGGAAAGTGAGGGGACAAGGCATTAATGGCCAAGGGACACCTCAAAAGTGGTTTTCTCAAAACCATGTGCCCTCCCATGGTATTTCCTATGGAGTTAGGCCACATGGGGCCCCCCGTACAATAATTTATCACCTTTGGTCGACCATCCCTTAAAATATCTCATGGAATCGTCATGACACAGTTATGATGTCATTAAACATACCGAAACCCTAAAACTGTATTTTTACTATTCACTGAAAATTCAACTTTCTCAGAAAAATCCCAAAATTTCACATTAACCAAATATCAATGCTCTTATTTCAAAAATGAACTCCATTTTATAAAATTTATTTTCTAAATATTTTTAATTTAATTTTTAATTAAAAAACACTATTCACCTGAAAAAACTAATACTTGAATAATAATTTATGAAACCGTAATTTAACCATTTTATTGAATCACATTACTTAATCAAGGTGCCTAGATTATATTAATAATTTATTTAAGTTAGATTACTAATCAATTTGGTCACATTACTAATCCTAAGCATAAAATCACTATTCATAATTTACTATTCATCAAAAATCAAGTTGATCTTATTAGACTCTAAATTTCGTACTGAACATAATTGTAGAAGACCATTTTTTGAATATCATTACACATTTTTAATTATTTAAGGTTTACATAAACATTTTTAAAATTTCCTTTTTCTAAAATTCATCAAAAATATGCATACTATATTTATCCGATCATTTGAAAATTCATAAACTTCATCATAAGAAGAAATCCCAATTTTTATTTAAAAAAAAGGATTACACAAGGCAATTACGGTCTCCTTACATAGCCCCTTATCACACCAGCATAGGACCTAAGTGTAAGGTGTGCTAAGCTGAGAGAATCTGAGGGAGGCTCGGCTAACATCGCACGAGTAGTAATTTCTATCAATTTGAACTTCTCGCAAAGGCGATTCCGTTCTAGCTTCACATGATGAAGTTCGGCTTGGGTTTGGTCCAGAGCAAATCCCAGTGGTGCTACCTCCTTCCCAAGTTCTGTTAGATGGGCTTCGATCGGTCCAAGACTACTGGGTGAGGCCATCGAATCTTCTTTCTATAATAATTAGCCAAGATTACTTGTATTTAGAGACAATAATCAAAACGTTTAGTTTCTAGGGGTCATATTGACCAATGGTCATATAACAATCAAAACCCAACGATCTCATTTTAATTATACTCATGTTATCAAATGAAACATTTTTTTGAGTATAAAAATAAAATAAAATAACACATAAAATTAGGAAATAAGATTTATTCAAAATTTCGGGTCGTTACAGGGATTCTTTGATATCATGGTTTGATTCCATAGAGAAGCACAAAAAGGTGACAATAGTTGGGTTGTTTCATTATTGGAAGTGTGATCAACCTTTGTTTCGTCTCATTAAACTCTTTCATGAAATAATTATTAAAATTAAATTCAGTTTCCATAAATGATGATATTCAATGAGGGAGAGAAATATTACTAAAATAATTGATAAATATTTAGTAGAAAACTGTAAGGACTAAAATGGATCTAACATGTTTCAAAAAAGTTGTATATGGTAATGAATTTTTGTAAGAACCCAGTTTTTTCTGCAAAAGACTTTGGAATAATCTTGATATTATTCCAGAGCAGCGCCCTCAGACGGCATGCGATTCCAAGGCCCAGAGTGGCCGGAATTAAATTTTCAGTGCGTTCACACTCGGAACGCCAAATAAATGGGTTAACTCCTAAACGGTGATCCGGATCAGAGATCTGAGTGGACAGATGGGTCCGGAATGAGGTTTTTACCCTAGGAACAACATAAAACTTGTCTGCGCGAGACGTTTGGACCCCTCGCTCACTTTCGGAACGTTAAACAGATAAATTAATTAATTATTTTATTCATTTAATGGTGAAACTCAAGTATCACTTAAACGGTAGCTCGTATGGGAAAACTGAAGGCACTGTTGAGTTCGGAATGTGCCGTTTACCCTAGGAGGGGTATAAGTTTCGCGGGTGCGGGTCGTCTATGAAAAATGGCCCCATGGGCGTTTTCGTAATTTGGTGACCTCAGGAGTTGAGTTTAATAACTTTTTAATGGGGTCTCGGATTAAAATTATGAGACCTCCGTTCTGCTCGGGAGGTGGTTTTTACCCAAGGGGAGGCTTAACCTCGACCCCATCGAGGGTTTCGGTTGCGGGTTAAATCAGGGGTTTAACTCAATTAAAATTTTAATTAATTTTAATACTTATTTAAACCCTAACACCACCCCTCTCCTTCCCTTTCCCCCTAGAAGAAGAGCTCAACCAAGAAGGAGAAGCTCCTCCTCTCCTCCCCTTCGGCAAGGCAACGGCGTGGCGGTGGATCCTCCGTGAAGCGTCGAGCAACTCCCTCGCAGGTAGGATCGTTGCGGTTTCAGTTTTAATTACCGCACCTAATTCGAGTTCTATTAAATGCATAAAATTTTTGTTTTATATTCGAATGAATCCCATAATTGTGTAGTATAATTTATGAGGTTTCCATCTCCCTTTTCGGTTTGTAAATCGGAGTTCGGAGGAGGTCGCGGTCGTCCGGAGAAAGTTGCGGGTTTTTTAGTTGTTCTGGCTAGTTTGGGGGTCTGAGGGCAGCGGCAGGCAGAGGAGCGCGCTACGGCGCAGTGGTAGGCTCCGGCAGCGGGCTGAGGCGGCGGTGCGGCGGCCTCTCCATGCGGTCGGGCGGTGGCAGCTGGGCGGCACGGCGGGGCGTCGGGCGTTCGACGGCGGCAGGCGGCAGCGACTCCTCAGCGAGGCGACGACCGGGGTTCCGCGATCCCCGCGGACAGAGACCTGCAAAATGCGGGTCTCCAAATGGGGCTGGGGACCGGACACCCTGGCCGGTCGGGTGACGGCGGGCCGCGTGAAGCGTCTGGGCCACGGGCTCAGCGGGCCGGCCGGTGTGGGCCGGCCCAAGGGGTTTCTCCCCTCCAACTTCGGAAGCCCGTATCTTGGGCTACGGGCGTCCGTTTTGCGTGCCGTCTGCGGCAGCGCAGAGCTCATGTCAAGGCGGACTTTTTGAGATGGTTTTGGGAATTTTTAAATTCTAGAGAAAAGGTTATTGGGGCGCGACACGATTTTAATCGGTTTGACATTTTTCTGGAAATCTTCTTTTGGACGGCGCGGACGCGTCCGACATCCGTTTTGAGCGTCGTCAGTGGCGTTGGAACCCTGGAACCGAGGAGGATATTTCCAGGGTGGTTTCATGCATTGAGGATGAAGTTGAGGCATGGAACCCATGGCCCGTCTTTTGAGCTGCGTGCAGCATTTCATGACTTTTTCATCGGACGTCCATTCGGGGCGTGCGAGAAGTCGTTTCTGGATGTTTTTCTGAGCGGATTGTAATGGTGCAATCCGCCCACTCTAATTCGGCATGATAGTACGGGGGCCATGAGGTTTGTTTGGTCGTTGACAGTAATTTTACATCTCTATCACTAGGCGACCGTTTTGGACAAGTGAATAGTCCATCTTGTGTACTTTTTCGAGAGGATCGCAACGGTGTGATCTGTTCCTTCTGTTTTGGGATCGGGATGCAGGTCCCACGAAGCACCGCTCGTGTGCGGTGTGCCGGAATGCATCTTTTTCTCCGGATATCCATTCTAATCAAGTTATAAGTCCTTTTTACGTGTTTTACCAAGGAGATCGCAATGGCACGATGCGCCCAACTATTTTCGAGGTCGAGGCTCGGGACCACGGGACGTCGTTCGGGCGTAAAGCGGAGTATGCGACTTTTTCGTCGGATATCCATTGGAGGTGATTAAGTAGTCGATCTCGCATGTTTTTCTGTGAGGATTACAATAGTGTAATCTGTTCAGGAGAGCAAATCCTCTTACATGATCTTATTAAATGGGGAATGTGAAGGTGCCCCATGGCGGTTCTTCTACTGCGTTTGTGGGGGACCCTTGGCGTGTGATCACGTTCACTCCTAGGAGAGTGATGTTGGTGTTTAAGGAGATGTGGATGGTTGTACCTCAGTCGTTGAGGTGGCATGTTGGATTTGTTACATTACGTCTTCGCGTTGACGTTGGGTGGCGTGTGCACGATAGCCTTTGGGCTGGAACGTGGTATACTCTGGGAGTATACAGGAACGCTTGGAGGTACATGTGGATGTTTTTACTAAAGGAAGTTTGTGCGCTTGTTTGGGATTGACTTGGGGCCACATGTCATGTGGGCCCCATGTGCATGCCATGTTCAGCTTTGCATAATTTTGACCTCTCGCGACGTAGAGGGTCCCTTTGTTCCCGTTTGTTGACCAGCAGGGTTGAGTTTTCCCCTAGTTCTGTTCTCATTTGGCTGATAGAGATGGTTTGGTTCCTCTGTTTCTACAGCTGTGAGGGGTTTCAGTACCGTTCTCATTTCATCAGACTTCGGCACCATTTACGCCTACGGGTGTTCATACAATGTGGGTGTTTTCCCCACTTTCTGGGATGAGTTGAATCGGTCCGCTTCGACAGTGACCCAGCGGATTGGAGCGTGATCGCCCTGAGAGGCCTGGGGAGTTTCTCTCGTTCCTTTGTTTTCCCTGGTAGAGTTCTTATGGATTCGGTGTGACCAACACTTTATGCGGGCACCAATCCTCTACCCAGGAGGTTGTTTCCATCATGGCTGAGGTTATTTCTATCAGGGCTGAGGTTGTTTCCAGCAGGGCTGAGGTTGTTTCCAATAGGGCTGAGGTTGTTTCGAGTAGGGCTCGCCAGTGGGTTACCATCCAGTAGGGATGGCCAGTACAACAATGTTCACTGAGCAGCACCATCCAGCAGGGATGGCCAGAGCAGTTCCGGGCTTACCTCCAGCAGGGCTGGGCAGTGGTCCCTGATGCCGGGCTTACCTCCAGCGGGGCTGGGCAGTGGTCCCCAATGTCGGTCTTACCTCCAGCAGGGCTGGTCAGTGGTCCCCGATGTCGTGCTTACCTCCAACTGGGCTGGGCAGTGGTCCCCGATGTCGGGTTACCTCCAGCTGGGCTGGGTAGTGGTCCTGTCACCGACTTTAGCCGGGTCGCTCTCCAATGGATTACCCTGTTACGGGACTGGGCAGTGTGGCACCCGTTGACTCTTGTCGGGTCTCCCTGTAGTGGGAACCCATCGACTTCTAGGGACCCTTCAGCGGGGCTGGGCAGGGGGTCGCCTGTCGACCTTGAGCAGACCTCTCGACTGCGGGGCAATGACATGGTGTGGTTTGACTTTCCCCCAGAACTCTCAAGTACGAGGGGCGCTTTCCCCCACCGAGATGCGTCCTTGCGACGCGACCTAAAACCGTAGGGACGAGTCAGTGTCGCCCAAAGAGGATAGTATCAAGGTGTAGTGATTTGATCCCTTGACTTGCAGTTCGGGGCAGACGTGCGGGATGCTGAGCATCGATGGTGTTTACTTCTGCGACTGATGGCGACTCACTTTCTTGGGCTGAGTTATGGGATGGAGATCCCCTTACGATCATGTTTGGGCTTCTTGTTAGAGCATATGATTATGTATATACCTTGTTTCAGTACCCACTTCTTGGGCTTGGTTACTCTACCTCCAGGAGAGGAAAAAATGTGCGGGGTATGCCACGTGCTTTCTGTGTCTAGCTTCTTTTGGTGGTACGAGTCTACTCTCCTACTATAGGTAGCGAAGACTCGAAGAGAAGTTCACCTTCTCACCGTTTCCAGCTCCTTGTTCCTGGAAGAGTCTCTCCTTTCTCTTGTTGGGTTGAGTTTGACTCTCTCCTGTTACTCTTTTCTGCACTCCTTGTTGTATTCCTTTACTATTACATGTTCTCTCTACTGCTCACCCTTCAGTACCTCCTTTGTTGCTCCCTTGAGACTTCGGGGTATCCTACTGATTATTTTTATACTCACCTCTGCTTGGGCTTTTCCCACACTTGGTGTGCCCTTGTAGACGACAGAGAGGTTGGTCGTGACTTCAGTGGAGCTTAGGAGTTCAGGAGCGTGGACCTCTTTCCGTGGTCGGAGTCGGGTTCCAGGTGGGGGACCCTTCCAGCTGTTTTCCTTTTTCTTTACCTGTTTCTGGGTTGTGGCACTTTTCTAGTTGGGCACATGTTTTTCCCTTTTCTTTTTCAGTTACTTTTAGCACTTGCTTTGTACTGTTAGAGGTCGATTCACTTGTGGTTTATTTATAGAAGTTTCCCTTTTACTTTACTTGTCTTTTCTCTTTTACTCTGCACTTTTTCATTGAGGGTGTTGCGTGTGTGTGTACAGGTACTTGGGCAAAGGCCTTCCCAATTTATTGTGCCTTCGGCGCTGGTTGTCATCCCCTGGCCTATGGAGGAAGGCTTGGGGTAGTTGCGGCTCGAGCCCGGGTAGGGTCGGGTCGTGACAAAGTGGTATCATAGGTGGTTCATTCCTTGGGACGTTGTTTGGACGTCCCAAAAAAGGAATTGGTTGGGATTTAGGGAAATAGTGTTAACGTGTCTCGAGAGCGGCTCTCAGGACAGGGAGTCCAGTGGTGGTACGGCGGCTAATGTATCCATTCACCAGGACCTTGATAACCTGCTTGTCGACTCAGCATGATGAGACACTTATTGCAGGGAAAATTGGTTTGTGAATCACATAGGATAGAGTCTTTGACTTTCCTTCTTGAGTCATCTCCCCATTGTTATTACTATTATATAATTATATGCTCATCTGACTGCGGCACTCCTTGATAATATTCTAGATGTTTCCAGGAAGATAGCCAGCCAGGATACCTGCTTTGGTTTGTGACGACGACCCTGTGAGCTACGAGGCCTCAGTTGAGGACCCATCATGCGATCCCCTTTCTCCAGGTGGGCTGGTTGCAGCACCCCCACCTGTTGAGCAGCAGACAGCTTCAGCAAAGTAGACGGGGCTTGAGCGCAGGTTGAGCATGCTCTGTGAGTTCCAGCGGCAGAGACCGATGAGGTTCAGTGGTGAGCCAAACCCAAAGGAAGCAGAGGTTTGTCTAGAGACAGTGGTTTGTCTTTTCAGGATTTTCCATACGCAGACAGATCAGAGAGTGGTTTTGGCATCCAACCTTTTTCATGGGGTAGCTTGGCATTGGTGGAGTCTGGTGACTCAGTTTCTTGATGAGTCGTCGCTTTCATGGGGTGAATTTCAGTTGTTGTTCCGTGAGGAGTTTTTTCCCTCCTGCTTGCGCTCTATTCAGATTCAGGAGCTCCAGCAGTTTCAGTAGGGAGGGATGACAGTGGCCGAGTACGCGGCTAGTTTCACAAACCTTGCACGCTTTTACCCAAACTTGGTCCATGACAACAACATCCGAGTGAAAAAATTTGAGCAGGGTCTCCGCTGAGAGATTCGTGTTGTCATAGTACCCTTGGGAACTTCCACATATGACGGGGTGCTAGAGAAAGTGCTAGTGATAGAGAGCTTCCTGTCATGTTCTAGAGTTGGCGGTGGCAGCAGGCACGTTGGAGCCGAGACGTCTGTCGTAGCTAGCGGGCATTGGCAAGCAGAACCTCGACACAGGTGGCTTTCTAACAACTGAACTCAGGGGCGTGGTCGGACACCATAGTGGCGTCGGAGGGCACCAGTGCAGCCAGAAGAGAGTCAGTGTTATGCTTGCGATGGGTGAGGTCACCTGGCATGGGACTGCCCGACCAGGCATGTAGTGAGCTTCGAGCAGGCAGCAGGTGCACCACCACAACGGAGGCAGCGTCGTGATCGGAGTAGCGGCCAGAGAGGTGGTGCTATCAGAGGAGTGGGAGGATCTAGTAGTGGGGGACGACCTTATGAGGCCTTCTCATCACCACTAGGCAGTCCACGTCAGGCTCCGGGAGCTAATAGTTGGGACCATGGAAAGACGTGAGCTTTGGATGTCTACGATCCTGCAGAGCATGGGGTGATAAGAGGTACGCTCTGTAGCTCTTCTACTTTTTGCAGTAGAATTGGTTAGACTCTGTGTGTGAAATTCTTTTCTCCCTGCTCCTTGCTTGGTTTGTTACCAGGGTGGCGCGGGGAGCTGGTGTAACCCTATGTTGTTAAGATAAAAGGCGTGGGACCTTTCTCTTTAGTCGAGAGTGTTGACTCCTTCGCTTCCGAGCGTGTAAGAGGGTCTTGGTTGTGGGACATAGACTGTGAAATCTTGCATGACTAAATATCCTTGGGTGTTTCACCTTATGGATATTCTGAAGGAGGGAATCATCGTGCTTTATCCCAGGTCCAAGTGGTGATTCCAGTCTCGGCGTTCGATGTAGAGGTTCGATCGGGTAGGTGAGCTACCCTCAAGGTCCTTCGGGCCGTTTGGGACCGTGTGAAGGGATGGAGAGGTTCCCTACTGCCTTTCCCTAACCCCAAGGTCGGGAGTGGGTCCATGAAGTCTCCTACGTGACTCACCTAAGAATAAGTGTGTGTGCTCCTATGCACATCATCGGCGAGGGCAGACCTCGCGTGAACAAATAAAATCCTTTGGTATGTGTTTCGTGACGCAGAACTGTGCAAGAGTTCTTCTGTGTATGGGAGAGCCAGGTGTGGGCCTAGTTCCCTAGGTTGTTCCCTAGTTTTTCTTTTTGGGAATGAAAATCTTGAAGGAGGGAATGATTTAAGAACCCATTTTTTTCTACAAAACACTTTAGAATAATCTTGATATTATTCCAGAGCAGTGCCCTCAAACAGCGTGCGATTCCGAGCCCCGGAGAGGCTGGAATTAAATTTTCAGTACGTTCACACTGGGAACACCAAATAAATGGGTTAACTCCTAAACGGTGATCCGTATCATAGATCTGAGTGTACTGATGGGTCCGGAATGTGGTTTTTACCCTAGGAACGACATAAAACTTTTCGGCACGGGACGTTTGGACACCTCGCTCGCTTTCGGAACATTAAACGGATAAATTAATTAATTAATTAATTCGTTTAATGTTGAAACTCAAGTATCTCTTAAATGGTGGATCGTATGGAAAAACCGAAGGCACCGTTGTGTTCGGAACGTGTCGTTTACCCTAGGAGGGGTATAAGTTTTGCGGGCACGGGCTTTCTGTGAAAAATGGCCCCATAGGCGTTTTCGTAATTTGGAGGCCTCAGGCGTTGAGTTTAATAACTTTTGAACAGGGTCTCGGATTAAAATTCCGAGACCTCCATTGTGCTCGGGAGGTGGTGCTTACCCTATAGGAGGCTTAACCTCGACCCCGTTGAGGGTTTCGGTTGCGGGTTAAATCAGGTGTTTAACTCAATTAAAATTTTAATTAATTTTAATACTTATTTAAACCCTAACCCCACCACTCTCCTTCCCTTTATCCCTGGTAGAAGAGCTCAACCAAGAAGAAGAAGATCCTCCTCTCCTCCTCCCCTTCGTCAAGGCAATGGCACGGCGGCGGATCCTCCGTGAAGCATCGGGCAACGCCCTCGCAGGTAGGATCATTGTGGTTTCAGTTTTAATTCCCGCACCTAATTAGAGTTCGATTAAATGCATCAAATTGTTGTTTTATCTTCAAACGAATCCCATAATCGTGTAGTGTAATTTATGAGCTTTCCATCTCCCTTTTCGGTTTGTAAATCGGAGTTCGGAGGAGGCCATGGTCGTCCGGTAAAAGTTGTGGGTTTTTGAGTTGTTCTGGCCGGTTTAGGGGTCCGAGGGCGGCGGCAGGCGGCAGCGGAGCGAACTACGGCGCAACGGTGGGCTCCGGCAGTGGGTTGAGGAGGCAGTGTGGCAGATTCTTCATGCGGTCGGGCGGTGGCAGCTGGGAGGCACGGCGGGGCGTCGGGCGTTCGACGGCGTCAGGCGGCGACGGCTCCTCAGCGAGGCGGCGACTGGGGTCGCGCGACCCCGGCAGACAGAGACCCGCAAAACGTGGGTCTCCGTGTGGGGCTAGCGACCAGCCACCCTGGCCATTCGGGTGACGGTGGGCTGCGTGAAGTGGCTGGGCTGCGGGCTCAGCGGGCCGGCCGGTGCAAGGCGGACCGGCTGGACCGGGCCGGTCCGTCCCAAGGGGTTTCTCCCCTACAACTTCGGACGCCCATATCTTGGGCTACGGGCGTCTGTTTTGCGTGCCGTCTGCGGCAGTGCGGAGATCGTGTCAAGGAGGAATTTTTTAAATGGTTTTGGGAATTTTTAAATTCCCGAGACTGGGGACTTGGGGCGCAACACGATGTTAAGCGGTTTGACGTTTTTCGGGAAATATTGTTCTGGACGGCGCGGACGCATCCGACGTCCGTTTTGAGCGTCGTCAGTGGCATTGGAACCCTGGCACCGAGGCGGAGCATTCCAAGATGATTTCAGGCATTGAGACCGAAGTTGATTCACAGACCCCACGGCCCATCTTTCGAGCTGCGTGCAGCGTTTCATGACTTTTTCATCGGACATTCATTCAGGGCGTGCGAGCAGTCGGTTCGGAATATTTTTCTGAGCGGATTGCAATGGTGCAATCCGCCCGCTCTAATTCGGCACGATTGTGCGGGGCCCACGAGGTCCGTTTGGGCGTTGACGGTGATTTTCCATCTCTATCACCGGGTGACCGTTTTGGACAAGTGAATAGTCCATCTTGTGTACTTTTTCGAGAGGATCACAACGGTGTGATCCGTTCCTTCTGTTTCGGGACCGAGATGTAGGTCCCACGAAGCACCGCTCGTGTGCGGTGCACCGGAATGCATATTTTTTTCTAGATATCCATTCTACTCAAGTGAGCAGTCCTTTTGTTGTGTTTTCCTGAGGGGATCACAATGGCGCAATGCGCCTGACTGTTTTCGAGGCCGAGGCTCGGGATCACGGGACACCGTTCGGGCGTAAAGCGGAGTTGGCGACTTTTTCATCGGATATCCGTTGGAGGTGAGTAAGTATTCGATCTCGCATGTATTTCCACAAGGATTACAACGGTGTAATCTATTCAGGCGTGTGGAGCCTCTTACGTGGTCTTATTAAATGGGGAATGTGAAGGTGCCCTGTGGCGATTCTTCTACCGCGTTTGTCAGGGACCCTTGGCATGTGATCGCATTCACTCCTGGGAGAGTGATTTTGGTGTTTAAAGAGATGTGGATGGTCGTGCCTCAGCCGTTGAGGTGGAAAGTTGGAGTTGTTACATTACGTCTTCGCGTTGACGTTGGGTGCCCTGTGAACGATAGCCTTTGGGCTGGAATGTGGAATACTTTGGAAGTATACGGGAACGCTTGGAGGTACATGTAGATGTTTGTACCTGAGGAAGTTTGTGCGCTCGGTTGGGGTTGACTTGGGGCCACACGTCGTCTGGGCCCCATGTGTGTTCCATGTTCATCCTTGCGTAATTTTGACCTCTCACGACGTAGAGGGTCCATTTGTTCCCATTTGTTGACCAGCAGGGTTGAGTTTTTCCCTGGTTCCGTTATCGTTTGGACGACAGAGATGGTTTGGTTCCTCTATTTCTGCAGCTGTGAGGGGTTTCAGTACCGTGCCCCTTTCATCAGACTGTGGCACTGTTTATGACTACGGGTGTTTGTACAATTTGGGTGTTTTCCCCACTTTCTGGGATCAGTTGACTCGGTCCGCTTCGACAGTGACTCAGTGGATTAGAGCGTGATCGCCCTGAGAGGCCTATGGAGTTTCTCTCGTTCCTTTGTGTTCCCTGGAAGAGTTCTAGTGGATTTGGTGTGACCAACACTTTACGCGGGCACCGATCCTTTACCCAGGAGGTTGTTTCTAGCAGGGTTGAGGTTGTTTCTAGTAGGGCTGAGGTTTTTTCCAGCAGGGCTGAGGTTGTTTCAAGCAGGGCTCGCCAGTGGGTTACCATCCAGTAGGGATGTCCAGTACAGTGGTGTTCACCGAGCAGTACCATCCAGTAGGGATGGCCAGAGCAGTTCCGGGCTTACCTCCAGCGGGGCTGGGCAGTGGTCCCCGATGCCAGGCTTACCTCCAGTGGGGCTGGGTAGTGGTCCCCGAGGCCACTCTTACCTCCAGCGGGGCTGGCCATCAGTCCCCTATGTCGGGCTTACCTCCAGCTGGGCTGGGAAGTGGTCCCTGATGATGGGTTTCCTCCAGCTGGGCTGGATAGTGGTCCCGTCACCGACTTTATCTGGGTCTCCCTCCAGTGGATTACCCTCTTACAGTACTGGGCATTGTGGCACCCATCAACTCTTGTCGGGTCTCCCTGTAGTGGGAACCCGTCGACTTCCAGGGACCCTCCAGCGGTGCTGGGCAGGGGGTCGCCTGTCGGCCTTGAGCTGACCTCTCGACTGTGGGGTAGTGACATGGTGAGGTTTGAATTTCCCCCAGAACTCCCAAGTAAGAGGGGATCTTTCCCCACCGAGACACGTCCTTGCAACTCGACCTAAAACCATGCGGGTGAGTCAGTGCCGCCTAAATCGGATAGTATCAAGGTGCGGTGATTTGAGCCCTCGACTTGCAGTTCGGGAAAGACGTGCGGGATGCTGGGCATCGATGGTGTTTACTTCTGGGACTGATGGCAACTCACTTTCTTGGGCTGAGCTATGGGATGGATATCTCCTTACGATCTTGTTCAGGATTCTTGTTAGAGCATATGAATATGTATATACCTTGTTTCAATACCCAATTCTTGGTCTTGGTTACTCTCCCTCCAGGAGAGGCGAAGATGCGCAGGGTATGCCACGTGCTTTCTGTGTCTAGCTTCTCATGGTGGGATGAGTCTACTCTCCTGCTACAGGTAGCAAAGACTCGACGAGAAGTTCACCTTCTCACCATTTCCATCTCCTTGTGTCTGGACGAGTCTCTCCTTTCTCTTGTTGGGTTGAGCTGGACTCTCCGATGTTACTCTTTACTGCACTTCTTGTTGTATTCCTTTACTATTCCATGTTCGCTCTACTTCTCACCCTTTGGTACCTCCTTTGTTTCTACCTCAAACCTTCTGGGTATCCTACTGAGTATTTTTATACTCACCCTTGCTTGGGCTTTGTCCGCACTTGGTGTGGCCTTGCAGACGATGGACATGTTGGTCGTGACTTCAGTGGAGCTTAGGAGTTCAGGAGCGTGGACCGCATGTGGTGTTCGGAGTCGGGTTCCAGGTGGGGGACCCTTCCAGCTATTTTTCTTTTTGTTTACCTGGTGCTGGGTTGTGGCAATTTTCTGGTTGGGTGCGTGTTTTGCCCTTTTCTTTTTTAGTTACTTTCAGCACTTGCTTTATACTGTTAGAGGTCGATGCACTTGTGGTTTCTTTATAGTAGTTTCCTTTTTACTTTACTTGTCTTTTCTCTTTTACTCTGCACTTTTGCATTGAGTTTGCTGCGTGTGTGTGTACAGGTACTTAGGCAAAGGCCTCCCCAAGTTATTGTGCCTTCGGCGCTGGTCTCCATCCCCTGGCCTATGGAGGCGGGCTTGGGGTAGTTGCGGCTCGAGCCCGGGTAGGGTCGGGTCGTGACATTTGTTTTATTAAACCTTTTAATTATATACCTAAGTTCGTTTTTATTTCTTTTTAATACATGAAATGATACTTTTCAAATTTTAAAATAATATTTTTCTCATTGTATGTTTTCCAAAAAATTTCCAAATTCTCTAATTAATGATTGAAAGAATTACTAAAAACAATAAATTCATCAAGAAATACTTCTAGAATGTCTTCGATATAAAATAAGAAAATACATAACACACACCATTGAAACTTACCTAGGGAATTGTTGATACCTAATGACATCCTATTTTATATAAAGTTTTAAAAGGTATAGGCTAAGGTCTTCAAAACCTAGTCTTCTATTGCAATTGGTACTTGGAAGTATCCTAAAATACCATCTAAAAAGTGAAAATGAATTTTCCCAACTAACATTTCTAGCATTTGATCAATGAATGGGATGGTAAAGTAGCCTTCTTGGGTAACATGAACTATATTCCTAAAATATATACACACCCTTCATCTTTTTTTCACTCTCATGAGGAATTATTAATTTTTTTTAATTTTTTACTGTGGTCATACCAATTTTCTTTGGCATGTCATGGATTAGGGTAACTCACTATGAATTAGAGATTGGGTAAATGATGTTGGTTGATAATAATTTTTATATTTTATTTATTTAAATCTCCATGACGGGTTGATTAAGTCTTTTATGAAGATATCTATTTTTATAGAAATTTCCTTCTAAAAATATTCTATATTAGTATGATTTTGGGTTGATCCCTTGGATAACTCATAGAGTATATCATATGGATTAGACATTTATTTTTAAAAGGTCTGTTTTAATTTGTTCTTTTTCTCATATAGATTATTGGAAATGATCACCTATAATTTATCTCATTACTTATGTTAAGATTACTTTAAATCACATGGTAGTGGATTTATCTCTAGAATTTGGGGTTGTTCTGGGGATAATATTTGATTTAGGGTTACTTTTTCTAAGGCTTGAATATCTTATATCATGTAATCTTATTTTAATAAATCATCAAAGAAATCATATGTTACCTCTTATTCTTACGTTAGATTGGGATTTTCTAGGTCGATGAGCATTGGATTTTTTGAAAACAACTGATCTCATAATGATAAAAATTCAAGAAGAATACATGAGTCTTCAAATGGTTCTATACATTCTTCATAATAGATTGTATAAATTTAATGATTTCTTAATGGATTCTTTATTTCATCAATAAAATTTAATTGTAATTTACTATATTTGAGATCTATTATGAGTGTTCCTCCATGAACATTAATGATGGCATTTTCTATCTTTAATCATGGTCTTCCCAAAATTATGCGTATGTGTGATTAATTCCAATCAACTTCCATGTTCTGTATGTAGAAGGCAGTTGGGAAAAGTAAATCTTTGAATTTTAAAAGTACATATTCCAAAAATCCTACTTGGAATACCACTTGTTTATTTATTATTTGGGCCACAAATATTGTGGTATTTAACTCTCAAATATTCTATGATGTATACACTACGTGAGGTATGGATTTTATCAAAGTTCTTGAATCACATGAAGCATCAAAAAAAATTACAGTGAAAATAGTGTAAGGAATAGAGAATTTTCATATATGATGAAATTTATATGGGATTGGTGGTGTGATCAGTGATGATAATATTATTGTTAATCCAATTCTATAATTTCCATAAAGTTATATTCTATTGATTTATAGTTATTTTTGAAAACATTTCATATTTAGGTATTTTTTTGATTTCTCGCAACAACGGGATGTTTATCTCGACTTTTTGAAATGTCTCCTAAATCTCTCATTGAAGTTTATATTCTATTATTTTTCTTAAATGAATTAACATAGATGGTAACATAGTAATAATTATTTTTTCTTTCCTATTTTTTCTCTATAAAGTTGTCTTTAATCATTCTTTAATATGCATAGCCCTTACATATTCTTGCTTCCTATCCTCATTTTTTGTATGGCTGGGTGGATATTTAGAATTATGATATGAACTTCTAGGAATGATATCTATAATTTCAATCGTCTTTACTCTAAGATGATAAATATATTCCACAGTTTTTTTATTTTAATTAATATTATCATATCCATGGGATTCAATATTTTTTGTGATATTTTTTTCCCTAGATTCATGGTTAAAATTTCCATATAACTCTTACTTTGTTTGTGAGATTATCCATCTTATCTTCTAGTCTAGAAAATTTATACCACATTTGTTGTTATTTAGTTGATGGTGGACTAGTTGAAATATATTTATAAAATATTTATAGGAAATGGGTTTTTTGATATACTCTCTACTGGTACTAAAAAACTTATAGGTTTGTTGAAATAGAAGTGAGCTTTTGTATTGATACTACTGGAAAGGAGGTTGTGATGAAAATTAATTAGGATAGAAAGATATATCCTAGTTTATTTGGTTTCTATACATTGGTTTGGCCTAAGGTGTTTCTCTAAATGGTTGTTTTTTAGAATTTCTAGATTTTTATTTTTGTATTTCATATTTTTATCCCCATCACTTCCATACACTGGTTTGTAAAATGAGTAGGTTAAGCACACAAACCACATACTCATGATGAAAGTTAATCTCCACATTCCTATATCACAACCATTTTTCTGAGTAATCCATTTAGTTCATAAGATTTTTTAAAATAAGATCTTATGATTTAGATGTTTGTACCATATGGATTCCTCTCTTTCCCATACCACTATTTCTAAATTTATGTGGGTTTTGAGAAATATTTTCAATTAGAACTCTAGATTATAGTAGAGGGTTTTTAATCCAAGATCCTTTATATTAGGAATCTAGGATATTTTGGTCATTGTAGAGCTATTCTTGGTAGAGGAAAATGTTGAAATGGGGCTCCTAAATAGTTTTATGCAGACAATTAGTGCAGAGCTTCTTAAACCTCACCTGGTATTCATAAAGAGTCCCCACTGTCATCAACAAGATGCTGTAAATTTATTTTCTAATTGATATTATTTGGTAGGTGGGAAATAATCTTTGAATAAATCCCCTCTTTAAATATTCTTAGTTGTTCACATCTCCAAGATTTAGAATTTACATTCATTCTTATGAATCTCCCTCAAGTGAGATGGGGAATTCCATCAACTTAACTTGCTCTTCCATTACACCTCAGGGCTTGAAGCTAGAGTAGATGTAGGGAAACACTTGGATGTTACAATTTTTGTCTTCTACTACAAGACCATAATAAATTTTAAGTTATTAAACCATTTTTATTGGAAATTCAAAATCATTTTGTGCAGAAGGAATAATAATTTGGATTGGAGGATTTCAAAATTGAGGTGCATAGATATCTTTGAGGGCTTTATTGTCATTTCTAGTGAATTTTTCGGGTTCAAAGTGAACAATTAGTTCACTACTTGAATCTAAAAGGTTTATTAACTTAATTTATTCCTATAAATTACTGGTCCTCAATTTGGTTAGAGTTCATTCAATTTTAGGGTCAAAATAAATTAAAGGGTTTATTGAACTTAGAGTCATTCACTATTAGGATGTTTTTGAGGTACTATCTCCCCAAAAATGGTTCCAAGTTTGACACAGACATTTCATGGGGTCTGGGAAATCAATTTATTATCTAATTATATTATTATGATCAAACCCTGGTATTTTACAAAGGATGAGCGCAAACAATTTTTTTCCATATTTGTAGTTGATTTTGGAAAATTGATTTTTGATTTAGGAGTAGAAATTTTGAATTGAGAAAGAATATGAAATTAAATTATAGATTTAAAAATGACTAAAATTATGAATTTTTTAGTCTTGGATCTACCTGGTAAAATGCTATCATGGTTTTCAATTATTACCGATTCTTTTTCTGTTGTTTGATTAGAGAGAGATGTAATACTCTATTTATTCCTCTTCTCTCTGTTGGCTAGATGGTGATGTTGAGGATATCCCAAGTTGATATCTCAATTTTTTCTACACCCTTTTCTTTGTGCATGATATTTTAGTGGGCACTCATGATTATTTATGTAAATCCACAATTGGGAATTTCTATTCCCTAATTAATAAAAGTTTCAACCACAATTCCACACATGTGTTGACAATCACTGAGCACTCACAACAAAACCCTAGTATTTTACATAAACATAGACCATAATTGGGTGGTGGGAGATATTAATCATTTATCAAGGTAATTAAAATTAAAAAACTCAAACCCTAACACAATCACATTAGGTTTTTAAAATTGACAATAATTAAATTAAACTAGAATGAAGAAGAAAGATAAGATTTTATTCATTAGTTCATAAAAACTAAATAATAGAAAAATATGTTTATCCCCCCATTCTAAATCACTCGAAGAAAGTAACCTTCAATGTATAGGGTAATTGATTAAATTTTAGAGAAATAATGAATCATTAGATTGAAATAAATGAAAGAAAGTGAAATAAAAAAATAAAATTGCAGCAAGCTGTGTTTTAGAGCCTCACATTGTCGATCAATCCATTTTCCAATCCCCTGGGTGTTTTATTTATAGGATTTCAAGGTTTTTGAGTTGAATTAAATTCATCTTTAACTGCAAAAAAATGAGGCTTGAGTTGATATCAATCTTAAATGGCGGTATGGTTCATTATTTTTAGTCTTCCATTATGATTTATATTGTTTAATATATCTATCTAAATGGTTTTACAATTTGAATAGATAATTCACATCACAAATGGATTGACTTTAGTCTTCAGATATATACTCCCTCAATAGTTTTACATTATATGTTAGAATTTATCAGCATAAATTTATTTTATGTTCTCTTGAGACAAGCTGTGAATCGAAAGGATTTGTCCTCCATTTCAATAAATCTAAGATGTAAATCATTTATATAATGTGAATTCCTTTTGTATCTAGATTTTTTATCTTCCCAATATCTATAGTTATATGCCATATCATGAAGTTTATTTATCTCTTTATAATAATAATTTCCTTTTTCTTTTAACTGAATTTATTTATGATTAATCATATGGGATATCATGGTATATAGACTTCATCATGAATTCTTCACAGTTTAAGATACCATTCACTCATTTATTATATCCTTCAATAAAACAATAAAACTATAAAAGATTGGAAATATTAATTTATTTATTTGTTCAATTGTTACAATTTATATCTAAATAAAGAGGCACAAAATCATTTTGATAGTATGTCAATATTAGCCGATAACAGAAGAGAATCTCAAAATGATTATTTGGGTTCATCCCCTTGTTTACTAAGAGATCATATTGAGACAATTCCTTCTCTTATGGTTGTTTCACTCTATTTATGTTATATAGAGAGATCCATGAAACTACAATAGTCATAAATAAATACATTTCTCCTTAAAACCTTTAAAATCAATTTTATATAATGCCACATGACCATTTTAAGGGATCACCCCTACATCTGTAGGTATGCCACAAAATTATATCACTTCTTTACATTTAATTGAGCTATAAATAGACTACCAGTAATCTATGATTATGTACTCAATAAATCAAACATGAAATTTTATAAAAAATCATGAATTTATTTCCTTAATTAATAAGACATATCACTTCATTTGGGATCTTGAATCACCAAGACTCATCAGCTTCCACAATCATCGAAATCTCTTCTATCCCTCCCATGGATTTTTTGGAAACATGTGAATCAATGTGCAAGATATTTTCTAATATTTATCCACCAACATCTCAAGTAACACCAAGTGTAAATACCTAAGAAAAATTAACCATATTCACTCTCCATTTTCAAAATGTCTCCTATTATATTCTTCACTATTTTTTATAAAATCAAAGGAATGTATGAGAGAAATAAACAATAAAACTTAAAGGGAATTATGAGAGATATTTAAATACTAAAAACATTCTCAAGTGATGAAATACATCCTTAGTTATAGGTTTTTTTATGATATAAATCACTTTCTCCTTAGTTGAAACATACTCTAACAAAATATAGTTGTGTTTCACCTTATCCTCAATGAAGTGGTACTTGATGTCAATATTCTTAAACCAAAAATATTTACCCAAATTCTTTTAAATATTGATTTAAATTTGACTATCACACTCAATCCACAATGAGTATGATATAGTCATCCACCTGTATTTGAGAAATTACTTCATCCAAATCATTTTAATTATTGATTTTTTTCTAAAACATACTCTGCTTTCATTGAGCTAAGAGTGACTGAATTTTTCTTCTAAGAGCAGCATGAAAAACATCCTCCTCCAATAATTAATGAACCTATAGAAATTGACTTTCCATTTCCAATATCTCTTAAATAATCCACATGAGTATAGAAATATGTCTAAAAAGATATACCTTTGTTACGATTCAAGCTATAATCAATTATCCCTTTGGTGTGACAAAAGATTCACTTCACTACTATAAAGAGGGATTCATTAGAATTTCATTGTAATTGTGAACAAAGTGTCACCATAAAAATTATTTATGGTCAAAATATTATAAAGTATCAAAGGATTCTAAAAATAATTTAGAATTTTGTTTTATCCACACTCATTTTGAGCTGACCCATGATAAATAAACACATATTTATCATTTTTTACATGAGTAAACAATATATCTAAAAAATAGTTGAACAAACCGAAGAAATAGAGGTTTAGTGTCTTATAAGATTAGCTAATTAAATAAAATATTTTATAATACTCATTAATATTTCTTCATAACTGAAAAACTCAAAACCCTATTATAAAAATCTCACATGTAATACCAATATTCATATTATGGAATAAAAACACAGTAAACGTATAAGCTCAAATTTTCAGTAAGATAAATATATTAAATAGATTAAATTTATAGATTATAAAGATGATAGAAAATATGAATATTGGTGAAATATATGATAAAAATATCATGGAAACATAATTAAAAATCTTGAAAATTAATTGAGTATTAAGGATAATGGAATTAGGACATAATACCGTTGAAATTTTATCAAAACATGTATAAGAAGCATATAAAAGTAACAAAATAAGACATAAAATTATAACATAAGAATGGATAATATATTTAGATCATTACACATCATAAATTTTTGGAAGAACATGAAAATAAGTTAAATTTTAGGGAAGTGGAACCAACATATGTATATTAAAACATTATGAGAAAACTCAATCAAGCCCACCCATTAAGTTATATTCAAATCCAAGTATGAGCATCATTTAAATTTTAAATTAATATATGTATGTCTCCCATTTATATTGTGAAAAAAATAAAAGGATGTACATGCTTCATTATCCCATGAGATATATAATATTATCCAATGATTTGGGGGGATATAAAGAACCCATCATTCATTATCCATACATATGAGTTCTACTTAAAAATAAAATCATTTATCTTATCATAAAGAACCCATTAGATAAAAATAAAATTCATAAGCCTTCCAAATATCCTAAATAAATTAATTTTAATAAAGTTGATCAATTAATACCAAAAATATGATCAACCAAAATGGGTATTTAAAAGGATCACATATATGGTGATAGATGAAATATTACACCATTGGATAAAATTTCTAAACAACACTGTAAAAAATATAATTTCCATGTTACTTTATAATTTCTTTTGGAGATGAATAGAATAATTATAAATATTTTTTTTTTCAAAACAAATTAAAATAATGGGTCTTTAAAAATAAATTTGGCATATGTAATAATTTGTTTTTTAAAATAAAAACATAATATCATGAGAAGGAAAATCGTTTTAAATATTTCAATATGCTTGTGTTGAATAATAACATTATTAAAAGGATAGAAAAAATATTTTAAAAAAAAACTTGAATGAAGGGGAATATAGGGATCATAATATATAAAATAAATTTGAGTTTCTAATATGTAAAGGAGAGCATTTTTTGGAAGTAAAAAACATTGATATGGTGGCAAAATCCATTTATTGTTGATGTGAATAATTCTTAATTAAATTAAATTTTTATGAAACTTGAGATTCATAAAAGAATATGAAATTTATGTGAAGAACTATTTACCTATAAATATGCTTTAAATATAATATAACATCATAATAATTTATAATAAATCAATCTTTAAAGATTATTGTCAATGAGGAGTGATTATGTCCTATAAAAATATTTGATTAATGAAAACACCATACATTCTATTTCCAATCAATCTAATTAACTCTAACCTAATGCATGGAAAAAATATTATACTATAATTTAAAACATTATTCATATAAATTAAATTATATTTAAATCATTTATGGTCATTTATTTTGAATATATTAGTTATTTATCAGTTAGTTTTCCATTGGAAGTAAGAAACTTTAATTTTTTCACACATGCTTTGTGATATCGATTTCAGTTCCAATTATTTCATACAAATTATATCAATTATAGATTTTATAAGGTACTATAAAAAATAAATTATATTTATGAATCTTGTATCTCATTCTATTAGTGTTTTAGTTATTTTTCATGAAAATGGAAACATTATCGGTATATTTTGGTAATTTTAGTGATCGAGGATGATATTTTAATAATAAGTTAAATTATCAATATAATATTTTCATGAATAAAAAAATGAATATTTTCTTATTAAATTATAAAAATACCCTTAATTTAGTTCTGATATCCATCCATGATATTGTTTTATAGCATTGATCAAGTTCGTGTTTTGACAGACCCAAAGAAAAACATACCATAATTAATGGATGATTATGTTTTTAAAAGTGATTTAGTTTGGAATTAAATAATTATTAAATAATAATAGTTATATTATTTATATATTTTTAATGAATTTAATTATATTTTAAGATATTTATATAAATAAAAAATAAATGATATGAAAAATAAGACAAGTATTCTCATGTAGGTGGTAGTCCGAACAACATATGGTTAATGATTTCACTTTCCAATGAATGAGAGTGAATTAATGGGAATTATATTTATTATTTTCATAATAATAATCATATTATATAGGTTTTTAATATAAATATTTAGAATAAATGGTAATAATTAAGTAATATAAAATTTGGTACCTTGAACATTCTCTTGAAAGTATTCATGGAAATGAACAGATTAGGATAATTTATGATGAATAAGGGATTTATATAATGTAATGAAATTATAAGAGAGGTATATAATGTAGGTTTTCTGGAATATTTTAAAGGTTATATATAACTATGATTGGGTGGAAGTTATTCCCCTTTATAAGTTAATAAATTTTTTGGATACCCATTATTTATCAATAATGGAATGACACTATTAAAGTTAAAAAAGTGAGAATAAATGGTGTGTGAATTGATGTGGTTTCATGAAATCCTCAAACATGAATTTAAAAACTTGTTTTAAAAATGTTTCAAGTCATTTACTGTTAGTTTTTTTATATTTTTCTATTTTCATTTTCAACTAGGTAATTGGTTTTCAACTAAGTAATTTATGTTTTACTAAAAGTATAAGTTTACCATTATTACTAAATTTTTTTTTGATAAGACTAAATTTAATATATTATTAATAACCATAAACTTTCACACATGTTTCAAGCTCTTTTCCATGAGGTGGTTTTTTATTTTACAATTTTAATTTTTACTTTTGTAAATAGTTTTTCTCTAAGAAATTTATGTTGTTCTAAAAATATTAGATAAAAAAGCCTAAAAAATATTTGTTTTCTTAAAATTAATTTAATATCCATTTAATATAATTCAATTTTTTAAATAATATAAAATTAAATTTTAAATTTAAACATTTTATATATAAAAAACTATTTTTGTAGAAAAATATTGTTTTAACCATTATGTGTTATTAATATTATTTAGCATTGGTTACTCATTAAATGTGTATTAATATAATTATACATGTGTTTTAACATCATATTATAGTAATTATTTAAAATAAATCAATTTAATTTTTTAGATAAAAAATCTAAAATATTAATAAAACAAAATTTTAAAATTAAAAATTTCATCATTATCACTATTATTAACTTTAATGTCAATAATATTATTTTTTTAAATAAAAATAAAATTTAAATTATTATATAATATTAAAATTATTATTTAAAATATGAAACCTATTTTTAATATTTATTTGTACAAGTGGGGAAAATTAAACATTGATATAAGTGAATAAAACTGTTTTTAGGGTAAAATATTTCTCATGTTTCAAAAATTTTAAACATCGATTTTATAAATTCAACATATTAATATATATTTTATATAAATTAGTTTTCATCAAATTTTAAGTCATCATTGTGTTAAGATAATTTCATAAAATTGATATTTTTCTGGAAAAATTGGTATTTTCCCTATTCACCTAAAAATCAATTATTTTTGAAAAAACTCTAAAATTCTACTTAAGATAATATTAACATGGATAATTTTATAATTTATCTCATTCTTTAAAACTAAAATTCCAAAACTTTAAAATTTATTTTTATAATAAGTAATATGAAGAAAAAATAAACTTTTATTTTCTTTAAAAAATCAAAATGAGAAATGCATATAATACATATGATATCTAAATTATTACATTAATAATAACCATATTATATCATCCTAATTTCTAGTAACAGAAACCCTTAAGAACTTTATATAATATCTAACCATAAGTTAAACTCTTGTGTTTGTTGAGGGTGGTTATTCTGCCTGTACATATCTCATGGGAATTTCCACAAGCTTGAATTTCTAACGCATTTGATTTTGATCAAATCATAATTTCTTGAGTTTATCTTGGGATTGGTCTAATAAAAACCATGGTGAATCTATTTCCTCTCCATTTTTGAATAAATGAGTATCATAAGTGATAATTCTCCTACTTGATGCCATTTTTTTCTTTCTTCTTCATAGATTTTGTAATAAGGTTACTTTTTTTTGTATCCATTAATTTAAAAGATATATTATAATGGTTAAATTTTATTTTATCATAACATTGTTTTGTTTAAGTTCATTTTTTAATTTATAATAATATTTTAACATAATATTTATTTAAGGAAAATACATTGTTGAATTTTGGGTCATTACACCTTTCTCTATCATTAATGAAAATCATAGTCCAAAGATCTATATGAGTAGAGACCTATCTTAATTATACCATGCTAAAATTCATCAATGAAACTTAAAAATAATTTCATTATGAGTTAAGGATAGATTATACAATGTTTGTTAATGTAATGTCTTGCCAAATGACACCTCCCCTATCATTGAAATCTCAAAACTTTTCCTCATTTTTTTGGTAAAATACTCAAAAGTTTTCTCATTATTTTCTAAAATAAAAATTTCTTAAATGCTGAGTATTTTAATGAGTGATCATATTGTATCTCTTGAAAAAAATATTAGAATGAAAATTTCTTCTCTTGAATTTCACACTCCTTCAGTTTTTTCTATCTTTGAATTTGATGGTTGGGGAACCAGTTTAACCCTATAAAGTGGCTCCTTGAACTTGAAAAATCAACAATAATATACTTCATGGATAAACACTTCCCATAATTAAATACATACATATTCCTCTATCTCAGTATTTATAAATTATGTTATTATTTCAATTTAAAATTCTCTATAAATATTTTGAACTTATATCGCAAAAAATTTACATTGTCTCAATATGTGAAATAGGAGAAATGTATCATTAAAGATGATACACTCAATTTTCAAGTATCACATATAATAGAGATGATATTTGTTTATTAAACTTCACCTTTCTCATTGTGTTTATTTCTATACATCCCTATCACTTTATTATCTTTGGTGAATTTAAATAATTCCCTAGTTTCATTCATCTTAATTTGATTTTTCTTTACTTCCATTGATACTATCTAATCCTCATGTTATAATGCTTCTTCAATACCTTTTGGTTATCTTTTTGAAAGAAAGGTGATGTTATAGGAATTCATCAAACTCCGCCAGGTTTGAACAACATTTCAACTATCACTAAGAATTTTTATTATCTATACTTTCTTTTTAAGCATTATAAAATTAGATTATATTTTATCATGGATTACATCATCAATACATATTTTATAATCACCATGAGAATTTTGAAAAATGACTTGTGCATTAAGAATAATCCATTTCTATATGTAAGAACTCGATTCTTATTCATGAGTTAGGGGTTTCTTGTTTTCCTTTTTCATTAAGTGTTTTTGAGAAAACAAGGGAAATGTGGGAAAAATCCGAAATTTATGGGTACATGCCAGGTACTTTTTTACACACGTCGTGTACTTTGGCTAATTGGGATGAGAATACAGGGCGTGTAGGCTTGTCGGTGATTAAGGGTGTAAAAACTTACTACACTCCATGTACTTAGTAATACACACCGTGTAATCAGTCGGCAGGTGAACAGTAAGGCAGGGATAGTAGCCGCTAGAGGACGATAGTACACACCGTGTAATCAAGTCAGCAGATGAACAAAGAGGTGGTGGAATGTATCCACTAGAGGAAAAATTAAAAATGGTTAGTACACGCCATTTACTTGAGAAGTACACACCCTATAGTTATGATTTTTTGTTAAAAATAGGTAGCCTCCTCATTCGGCAGAGGAGGCATAGAACTCCCCGAAGCTCTGGGAGAGGAGGCCAAGGCTTGGAGGAGCTCCTGATCTCTCACTGAGACTCTGATTCTTTCACTGTCGATCTCGTTTGAACCGCGCGGGTAAGGTATTTCTTCTCCTTGAGTCATTCCTTCCTATTATTTCCCTAAGAGAAGTTATTTAGGTTTTTAATGGGTAATTGTGCTTTTCATATCTATATTGTTCTGGGTCGTTTTGAGAGGCGCCTTTCACGTATATCGATCAGAGGAGATCAAGGTAGGTGTTCTTCTGTTTGATTCCAACTATTGAGTGGTTTTTGTGCACCATTGTGCCACGAGCCCATGTTTGGGGTGTCATACGGCTGAGACTTTGACCGTTAAGATACCTTGAATTTCATAGGTAATCTAATGAATAAGTATAAACTGTTGTTTGGGATCTTTGTTTTGATCTAGGTCCACCATGAGGGTGTGATTCCCTTGTTAAGCCATTTGTCCAGGATACCCATGGGTATGCCGTGATTATAACTTGTTTTGAGTTTTCTTAAGTGGCAATATATATAACTTTTTTGCTTATGTGTTGGGATCATCCCGGTTACTTCCTTTTCCTATGGAATTCCTGAGGGTAGTGTTTTGTTTAGCCTGAGGGAAAGGTTTTGTTTAGCCTAAGAGAAAAGTATCTTAGGCCAGAGGGAAGTATCTTCCGTGCCTGAGGTAAATATCTCGTATGCCTAAGGGCAATATTCGTTATGCCTGAGGGAAGTCACCTGAGGGTTTCGATTCTGATTGCTTGAGGGTAAGGACTTGCATGTATGAGGACAATGTTTACTTTGAATATTCACTGTGGTGATTTCTTATGTTGTACCTGCCAAGATAAATCACATTCTTGGTAATATTATTAACTTTTACTTGTTAGATAGACTATTGTGCTTTCTGATGTGGAACTGGTATAGAAGATTTTCGGGTGAGGCTGAGTCTTGGAAAACTCAGAATTCAATTATATTGAATTGTTAAATAATTATTAAAATGGAAATGTAACTCGTAGGAATGGTTACTTTTGAATACTTCCTAGTTTACTTTATTTCATTATTGCACACTGTTGTTGCACATTTTCACTGACAGTTGGGCATGGGCCTTTGGTGGTTGCCTACTGGGATTTATTTCTCACACCTTATTTGGGTCATGTCTTGAGCCTAAAAAGATTATATTGATGCAGGTGTCGATAAGGGAAATGGCCCCTACATAGGTACATGATTGTTGCAGAGGAGTAGGAGAGGAGGGGACCAATCTTATGCTTGTGATGTTGTTGCATTCCTGTTGAACTACTTTGGTTTTGTTTTTATGTACTTTGTATCTTGTGTTGTATTATATTAGATTGCAGTTTATCCTTTTTTGGATACTTTCTTAGAATAAGAGACATATTGCATCATCATATATATATTACTGTTGATTATCTTTCACTTCGGTTCTGTTGTCCATTCCAGGTTTATATTTTTTACTATTTTTTCTTTTGTAATTTATATTTGTTATCCGCTGCACTACACTTTGACAAATGAGGGCATAGTTTCCCCACTATCAATCCTAGGCCCTCACTGCTAGTGGGCAGCCTCTTGCGTTTGGGGAAATTCTCTTGAGGTCATGTGACCAACCGGGTTCGGGGCCCCTGTTGTGTGGAACTCGAATCTGGGACGTTACAAAGTGGTATCAAATGTCTTTTCTTTTATCTGAGTTATTTTATTATTTGGTGACAAAAAAGGAATACATTGTTAAGGGATTCAGTAATAAATTATGCCCGGGACTAGCTACCCTGTGTACAAGTAAGGCCATATTTCCTCGAATTAAATTTTGATTTTTTGTTTATGATTATTCCAATTGATTTGATTTTCACCATTGGGTGACACACTTGTGGTGTGCTATTTATATTTTAATACTTCGGTCTTATTCAGTTGCAACATGATGAGATGAGGATATTCCATCTCATGCATCATTTAGGTACATGTTAGAATCACATGTCATGCATACTTTCCATGCCATGTAGGTGCATTAGAAATAGCATGTTGTTGTGATAGATGTTGTGCTAGAAAACTCATGTTGTTGTGATAGATACCTTTATAAATATGCCTACTATTGATTGGGTATTGGTACATGTTACAGTTGGGTTTATATATGCTAAAATTTGGTTCCTGAGAAGTATGGTCTCTCTCAGACCGGAATTTAGCGGATCATGATCCAACCTTTTGTGGCATTTTGTGCTATAATGTGAAAGTTCGGGTGCTAAAATTTGGTTAACGGGGAGTATGGGCCCCCACAGATCATAATTTTGCATATTGACGCTTGAAATTAAAGAAAAAGGGACTCCAGATTAGTTTCTGAGGCTTACTGTCTATAAAAACCTAGAATACACGCCGTGTAGTTTTGACTACATGCCATGTGTTCTTCTGTTCCGGAAGAAACTATTTTTCTTAAGTACTCTTTGTGTACCATATGTACACCATGTAGTCTCTAACCATGTCATAGGCCGTTTGGGTAGAGACACAGGATAGGGAAGTACTTGTGGGAACATGATGTGTACCAGTTATACACACCATGTAGGGTTGACCCCGTGTCCGCCCATGTGACTAACAACACAGATGAAGAAATCATAGCTTATACATGCCATGTCAATTCTGAATATGATGTGTAGTGTAATCTAGGGATCCGTCCGTGTTGCTAACAACATGGATCAGTGTTATATTTTCAAGTACACGTCGTGTCCTTCTGGAACACGCCGTGTAGTGTGAGCCGTGTATCCAGTCGTGTCTTGAACAACACGGGTCGGTAAATCTCGTCCAGTACACGTTGTTTACCTATGGGACACACCGTCAAGTCTAGACCGGTGAGAGACCATGTGGACTTGGCCATGTGGATGGAGAAACATGGTGTTGTACACGCCCTGTGCGGGTGTAACATACTGTGTAACCTAGTTCTAAGGGGAACCCTATGGTTTTTCCATGTAGAAAGACTCAGGAAGGGGAAGGAAATTCAAGAATGCGCCGTGTGTATAGACAACACACCATGTGTTTGGGGTGTTACATGACCAACTCGGGAAAAAATTACATGCCCATGATAAATACTTAAGGGAACATGTCGTTTAGTTATTATACACACCATGTAGTTTTTCTTTTTAAAAATTGAATGTTTTCTTCCTCTTATTCCCTTCTTACATTTTCAGTTCTTAGTCCTTGATGATCTAATCTGAGGCGTGTGTTTGACCTTGTAGAGTCATGTTGCCGAGACGACCACTAGTTGTTCTCCAAGAGAGTGGCGATGATTATACTCTAGAGACGGTAGGCCATGGGCTACCGATGGATCTTCTAGTAGTGCTAGATGCGGCGCCAACCGTTACATCAGACGTTGGCACGGATGCGCGGTTCCATGAAGGCTTTATGCGGTTCATGCAGACCTTCCAAGGAGCACCGCCGATTGCCACATCTATGGAAGAGCTGACACATTTATTCTAGCAGCATCACCCACCTACATTTTTAGGGGATTACCAACCACAGGCTGTAGATTCATGGATGGGTTCTATGCAGATGATCTTCGAGCATCTGAAGACACCTCTGGGGAGGAGGGTCAAGCTCGCTACTTAACTGCTGTGTGATTCGGCCAAGAGATGGTGGGATGTTACCACCCAGATTGAGCATCACCGAGACATGGCGTGGGAAGATTTTTAGGCAGTATTTTATGACTTTTTATTTCCAAAGACTCTAAGGGTATATCGATCTTGAGAGTTTATGAATCTGCAGCAGGTCTCCATGTCAGTGATAGACTATTCTGCCCGCTTCATCTAACTACAGTGTTTTGCACCAATCTTGGTGGGTGATGAGATGTTGAGGTCTAGATTCTTTGAGGAAGGGTCTTCAATATGAAATCTGAGCACTGGTGAATGTTTTCAGGTTGCCTATAGTGCTTTCCATTGTGAACCAGGCATTGATTACTGAGCGGAACCTATGGGAAGCTAGTGGCGTGGACCAGGCATGTTCGGCACCAGTCTCTGTTACTATTTTTACCATCAAGAGGAAGAGGCAGATGGATTTCTTTCATGGTGGTATTACTAGAAATAATAATTTTTAGGTGGCCAGATAATGTGCTACCAGTGTGGTAAATAGGGGCATAAAAGACCTCAGTGTCCACGTGACCCAGTGGGGTGCCGAGCTTGCGGCAAGATGTGTCATCTTAAGCATTTTTGCAGGGTGTTTCCACTAGTGGCTAGTGAGAGGGGTTATGTGTAGACTCCGTGTGTAGGAGCAGGGCCAACAGCTTTTCACCAGTCAGGGAATTGAAATACGTCAGGACATTCAGGATGAGGTGGTGGTCATGGTCGTGGTATCCAGACACCAGGATCTCAGAGACAGTAGAGCAGGTTAGCTCAGGGTAGCCAGGCTGTGTCGCAGGGTCGTGGCACTGAACAGACATATGCAGTGCAATAGACCCAATAGATTAGGATCTCGAACCTTCCACTATCATAGGTACTATTCTAGTTTCTTCTGTTTTATCTTTTATACTTTTTGATACTGGTGCTACACATAGATTTATATCTATGCTCATTGTGTAATGCCTTGAAATCTATGATTCTTCTTCTTTATATATCATGATGCTAGACATTCCTTTGGGAATTAAAATGACAGGTGTGCGTTAGTGCAAGGAGTTCCCCCTAGAGGTTGGTGGGTGTCACTTTCTATGGGACCTCTATGTCTTAGAGATGACAGCCTATGATGTAATTCTTAGGATGGACTGGTTGGTACCCTTTTGAGCCTTTTTAGATTTCTATCGTCACAGGGTGAGTTTCTTGCCACCACAGGGCGGATAGTTTCTATATAAGTGCAAATGGGATGTCCAGGCAAGCCAAGATGGACCCGAGCATCGTGGGAGAGGTGGAGTGACAACCCAAATTGCGAGTTTATATCTAAATGACTAGGGAACTTGTCAGAAGGATTTCCCTCTAGTGGTAAATTGTTTCAGGGATGTCTTCTCGAATATTGACTTGAGATCTAGATATCATCAGTTGCATGTTAGACCATCATACATACTGCTTATAGCTTTTCGAAGCATATATGGTCTATATGAGTACTTGTTCATGTTGTTTGGACTCCCTAACGCACCAGTAGTTTTCATGGCTCTATTGAATCGTGTGTTCCACCCATATCTGGATTCTTTTGTTGTAGTTTTTGTGGACGATATCTTGGTGTACTCTCACACTCAACACGAACATGCCACGCATCTTGATAACATACTGAGTATACTGAGGGAGCATTAATTATATTCTAATATCTCAAAGTTCCACATTTGGATGAACTAGATTCACTTCCTATGTCATATTATCTCATAGGCAAGAGTTGCAATAGACCCAGAGAAAGTGAGAGCTGTAGTTTCCTGGGAGCAGCCTAAGAACGTGTTTGAAATATGAAGTTTCTTGGGGCTGGCTGGTTACTAAAGATGCTTTATATAGGACTTCTACTGCTTAGCAGCTCCGTTGACGAGTTTGTCTAAGAAGGGTATGAAGTTCGTTCGGTCAGAAGCTTGCTAGATAGCCTTTCAGGAGCTGAAGGAAAGGTTGACATTAGCACCAGTCCTAATACTTCCAGAGCAAGGGAATATCTATACAGTTTACTATGATGCATCAGGTATTGGGTTGGGAGCAGTTTTGATGCAGGGCGATCGAGTAGTTGCGTATAGTTCTTGGTAGTTGAGGCCACATGAGAGAAATTACCTGACGTATGATCTCGAGTTGGCTGCAGCTGTTCATGTGTTACGCTGTTGGAGATATTATCTCTTGGGAGAACATTTTGTGGTTTTTACGGACCACAAAATTCTTAAATACAACTTTACCCTGTGTGACTTGAATTTGAGATAGTGAAGGTGGGTTTAATACCTTCAGTCCTTCGACTTTGAGCTTGCTTATACACCTGGTAAGGGTAATGCAGTTGCTAATTCACTGAGTAGGAGGACTCAGATTCAGGAAGTGCAGGAGGCCAGTGGTGAGTAGAAACTTATGACTTTGTTCTTTGAGATGAATTTGGAGGTGCATGATTGTTAGGGGCGAACCTATCTTTCATCCATTGTTGTGACCTCAACCCTCATGGATAGGGTGAGTATGAGAGAGCTATCGGATTCAGAAGGCCTAGTTCTATGGGAGTTGGTGGAAAGTGAGGAACCTCCTCCAAGCTGGAGGATAGGTGATGAAGAGGTACTGTGTATCCATGGACGAGTGTAGGTTCCATGTGATATACATGTGGAGTTGATGAAGGAATTTCATGCTTCAGCTTGGGCGGTGCATCCTGGAGTTACCAAAATGTATCGTGACTTGAGACGCCAGTATTAGTGGCTGGGTATGAAAAGAGAGGTAGCTAGTTTTGTTACGAGATGTTCCACCTGTCAGTAGGTGAAGGCGGAGCATGAGAGGCCAGCCAGACTGTTACAACAGTTACCCATTCTGGAGTGGAAATGGGATGATTTCGCGATGGACTTTGTGACCGGTTTTCTGAGGTGATCTCGAGGCAATGATGTCGCATGGGTTGTTGTGGATAGACTTACGAAGGTAGCTCAATTTTTGTCGATCAAGGATACCTTCAGTGTTGAAGAGCTCAGTAAGTTGTGTATCCAAGGGGTAGTACATATTCATGGGGTCCCTCCATCTATTGTTTCAGATAGGGACACCCACTTTACATCTTGTTTCAGGCAGAGTTTTCAAAGGGCACCAGGTACACAGGTGCTTCTGAGTACAGCTTACCACCCTCAGGCTGATGGCCAGTCAGATCATACAATACAGGTGCTAGAGGACATGTTGCATGCATGCATCCTAGATTTTGGGGGCTCTTGGGAGAATCACATTCCCCTAGTCGAGTTTTCCTACAATAATAGTTTTCAGGTAACTATTGAGACTTCACCTTACGAGGATATATATGGTAGACCATGCCAATCACCCTTCTACTGGTTGAAGGCAGGTGATGCAGCTTTATTGGGACCATGTCTCATGTAGGAGACTTCAGAGCAGGTCCAGTTGATTCCTAAGAGGATGGCTACTGCACAGTCTCGTGAGAAATCTTATGCTGATCGCTGCAGACGACCCTTGAAGTTCGTGGTCAGGGATCAGGTTTTTTTGTGTCTTTCACCGAGGTTGGGACACAGGCGGATTAGGAGACAGGGTAAACTTTCACCGAGGTATGTAGGACCGTTTGAGATTTTGGAGAGAGTCTGGCTAGTTTCCTATCAGTTGCTATTACCATAGAGGTACCGGGCCATGCACGACTTCTTCTAGGTATCTCAACTACGTTGTTATCACTCAGACCCATTTCACATTTTTCAGCTCGAGGTGGTTGAACTTATGGTTGATGAATCATTTGAGGAGCATCTGATTCGTATTGTTGATAGGAGCACAAAGGTACTCTGAGGCCTGTCAGTTCCTTCTGTATGGGTGATATGGCAGCATGGCCGAGTGCAGGACGAAACCTGGGAGCGGGATACCGACGTACATGCTTAGTGGCCAGAATTTTTCTCAGATTTATCATCACTACCCTTGGAAGGGAAATTCGGGGAAAATTTTCTTTAAGGGGTGAAGTTTGTAAGAACCCAGTTCTTATTCTTGAGGTATGGGTTTCTTCTTTTCCTTTTTCCTTAAGTGTTTTTGATAAAACACAGGAAATGTGGAAAAAATATCAAATTTATGGGTACACACCATGTACTTTGGTACACACATCGTGTACTTTGGCCGTTTGGGATGAGAATATAGGGCGTGTAGGCTTGTCAGCGATTAAGGGTGTAAAAACTAACTACACGCCATGTAATTATTAATACACATCGTGTAACCAGTCGGTAGGTGAATAGTAAAGAAGCAAGAGTATCCTTTAGAGGAAGATAATACATGTCGTGTACTTAGTAATACATGATGTGTAATCAAGTCGACATATGAACAGTGAGGCGGTGGAAAGTAGCCGCCAGAGGAACAATTAAAAATGGTTAGTACACACCATGTACTTGAGAAGTACACGCCGTTTAGTTATGTTTTTTTTGTTAAAAATAGGCAGTATCATCCTCATTTGGAAGAGGAGGCAGAGAACTCACCAGAGCTTTGGGAGAGGAGGTCGAGGCTTGGAGGATCTCTCTGTCTCTCACCAAGACTCTGATTCTTTCGCTTTCGATCTCGTTTGAACCATGTAGGTAATTTCTTCCTTCTCCTTGAGTCTTTCCTTCCAATTATTTCCCTAAAGGAATTTATTTAGGTTTTAATGGGTAATTGTTCTTCTCATATCTATGTTTTTCTTGGTCATTTAAGGAAGAGCCTTTCATGTATATTGATCAGAAGCGATCTAGGTAGGTTCTCTTGTGTTTGATTCCAACTGTTGAGTTGTTTTTGTGCACTGTTGTGGCACACGCCCATGTTCAGGGTGTCTCACGTTTTTCAGCCAAAGGAGTTTGAACTTCAGGTTGATGCATCATTTGAGTAGCATCCTATTAGTATTGTTGATAGGAGAGCGAAGGTTCTCCGAGGCTATTCAGTTTCTCTCATATGGGTTCTATGGCAGCATGGCCGTGTGCAGGACGAAACCTGGGAGCTGGTGACCGACGTACCTGCTCAGTGGCCAGAATTGTTCTTAGCTTTATCTTCACCACTCTTGGAAAGGAAATTCAGGGACAAATTTCTTTAAGAGGGGAAGTTTTTCAGAACCCAGTTATTATTCTTGAGGTATGGGTTTCTTCTTTTCCTTTTTCCTTAAGTGTTTTTGATAAAATAAAAGAAATGTGGGCAAAATCTCAAATTTATGGATACACGCCGTGTACTTTGGCCGTATGGGATGAGAATATAGGGCATGTAGGCTTGTCTGTGATTAAGGGTGTAAAAAATAACTAAACGCCATGTACTTAGTAATACACGTCGTGTAATCACCGTGTACATTATGTACATGCCATCTAGTTTTGACTACACGCCAGAAAACACGCCATCTAGTTTTGACTACACGCCATGTGTTCTTCTGTTCGGGAAGAAATAGTTTTTCTTAAGTACACACCGTGTACATTATGTACATGCCATGTAATCTCTAACCGTGTCTTAGGCCGTGTGGGGAGAGACACAGGATTGGGAATTTCTTGTGGGAACACGCCGTGTACCAGTTGTACACGCCATGTAGGGTTGACCTTATGTTCGCCCGTGTGACTAACAACACGGACGAATAAATCTTAGCTTATACATGCCGTGTCAATTATGAACACGCTGTGTAGTGTAATCTTGGGATCTAGCCATGTAGTTAACTACAAAGATCAGTGTTATCTTTTCAAGTATACTCTGTGTCCTTATGGAACCCACCGTGTAGTGTGAGCCGTGTATCCGACCGTGTATCGAACAACATGGGTCAGTAAAGCTTGTCTAGTACACGCCGTGTACATATGGGACATGTCGTGTAGTCTTGACCAGTGAGAGACCATGTGGACTTGGCCGTGTGACTGTGGAAATAGGGTGGTGTACACTATGTGTGGGGGTGTAACACGCTGTGTAACCTTGTTCTAATGGGAACTGTGTGGCTTAGCCGTATAGAAGGACTCGGGAAGGGGAAGAAAATTCAAGTACACTCCGTGTGTAGGACAACACGCAGTGTGTTTGGGGTGTTACACAACCAGTTCTGGCAAGAAGTACACACCTATGTGAAAGACTTATGGGAACACACTGTGTAGTTATTATACATTCTGTGTAGTCTTGATTTGAAAAACATGAATGTTTTCTTCCTAATATTACCTTCTTACATTTTTAGTTCTTAGTCCTTGACAATCTCAATCTAAGGCTTGTGTTTGACCTTGTAGAGTCTTGTTGCCGAGAGGAGCACGAGTTGTTCACCAAGAGAGTGGCAATGATTATACTCTAGAGATGGTTGTCCATTGGCTACCGTTGGATCCACCAGCAGTGCCAGATGCGGTGCTAGATGTTACACTGGATGCAGGCACGGATGCGTAGTTCTGTGAAGGCTTCATGCGGTTCATGCAGACCTTCCAGGGTGCACTGCCGGTTGCCACATCTATGGCATAGTTGACACGTTTATTCCAGTTACAGCATCCGCCTACATTTTTAGAAGATGGAGGACCACAGGCTGTAGAGTCCTGGCTGGGTTCTATGCAGATGATCTTCAAGCATCTGAAGACACTTTCGGGGAGGAGGGTCACTCTCTCTACTTAATTGCTATGTGATTCCGCCAATAGATATTGGGATGTTACCACCGAGACTAAGTATCACTGAGACATGGCGTGGGATGATTTTCAGGCAGTCTTCTATGACTATTTCTTTCCATAGATGTTAAGTGCAGATCAATCTTGAGATTTCATGAATCTGTAGTAGGGAGCCATGTCCGTGATGGAATATTCTTCCCGCTTCACCAAACTATAGTGTTTTTCACCAGTCCTGGTGGGTGAAGAGACATTGAGGGCTAGACGCTTTGAGGATGATCTTCGATATGACATCCCAGTACTGGTGAATGTTTTCAGGTTGCCTACAGTGCATTCCATTGTGAACCAGGTGTTGATTACTGAGCAGAACCTATGGGAAGCTAGTGGCGCGGACCAGGGCGGTTCAACACCAGTATCTGGTAATATTTTTACCTACAAGAGGAAGAGGAAGATGGATTTCTCTCATGGTGGTAGTACTAGCCAGAATAATTATTTAGGTGGCTAGATAATGTTCTACCAGTGTGGTAAAGAGGGGCACAAGAGACCTCAGTGCCCACATGACATAGTGCCTCACGTTTTTCATCCAAAGGAGGTTGAACATCAGGTTGATGCATTATTTGAGGAGCATCTGATTCGTATTGTTTTTTAGGCTTACTGTCTGAAAAAACCCATAATACACGCCATCTGGTTTTGACTACACGCCATGTGTTATTCTTTTCGGGAAGAAACTGTTTTTCTTAAGTACACACCATGTACATTATGTACATGCCGTGTAGTCTCGAACCGTGTACTAGGCCATGTGGGAAGAGACATGGGATTGGGAAGTTCTTGTGGGAACACACCGTGTACCGGTTTTACACACCATCTAGGGTTAACCCCATGTTCTCCGAGTATGGACAGTTCCTCTCGTACAGGTGCTATGGCAGCATGGCCAAGTGCAGGACAAAACATGGGAGGGGGAGACCGACGTACATGCTCAGTGGCCATAATTTTTCTTAGCTTTATCTTCACCACCCTTGGAAGGGAAATTTGGGGAAAAATTTCTTTAATGGGGGAAGTTTGTAAGAACCCAGTTCTTATTCTTGAGGTATGGGTTTCTTATTTTCCTTTTTTCCTTAAGTTTTTTTGAGAAAACAAGTGAAATTTGGGAAAAAACTCAAATTTATGGGTACACTCCGTGTACATTGGTACACACGCTGTGTACTTTGGCCGTGTGGGATGAGAATACAGGGAATGTAGGCTTTTTGGTGATTAAGGGTGTAAAAACTAACCACACACCGTGTACTTAGTAATACACGACGTGTAATCAGTCGGCAGGTGAATAGTAAGGCGGTGAGAGTGGCCGCTAAAGGAAGATAGTACATGCCGTGTACTTTGTAATACACGCTGTTTAATCAAGTTGGCAGATGAATAGTGAGGCGGTGGAAAGTAGCCGCTAGAGTAAAAGTTAAAAATGGTTAGTACACACCCTGTACTTGATAATTACATGTCGTGTAGTTATTTTTTTCATTAAAAATAGGCAATATCCTCCTCATTCAGTAGAGGAGGCATAGAACTCACCGGAGCTTTGGGAGAGCAGGCAGAGGCTTGGAGGAGCTCCCGATCGCTCACCGATACTCTGATTCTTTCGCTGTCGATCTCGTTTGAACCGTGCAGGTAAATTCTTACTTCTCTTTAAGTCTTTCCTTCTAATTATTTCTCTAAGGGAATTTATTTAGTTTTTAACGGGTAATTTTTCCTCTCATATCTACGTCGTTCTTGGTCGTTCCGGTAGGATCCTTTCACGTATATCGATGAGAAGGGATCGAGGTAGGTGCTCTTGTATTTGATTCCAACTGTTGAGCTATTTTTGTGAACCTTTTTGGAATGTTCCCATGTTCAGTGTGTCCTATGTCTGAGAATTTGAATGTTGAGATACCTATAATTTCATAAATAATCTAATGAATAAGTATAAACTGTTGTTTGGGATCGTTTCTTTGATCCAGGTCCACCCAAGGGTGTGTTTCCCTTGTTTAGACGTTTGTCATGGATACCCATGGGTATGCCGTGATTATAACATGTTTTGAGTTTTCTGGAGAGGAAACATATATAAATTTCTTGCTTATGTGTTGGGCTCAGCCCGGTTACATGCTTTTTCTATGGAATGCCTTAGGGAAGTTTATTGTTTAGCCTGAGGGAATGGTTTTGTTTAGCCTGAGGGGAATTCATCTTATGCCTGAGGACTATAGCTTCCCTGCCTGAGGGAAATATCTCGTATGCCTGAGGGAAATATTCATTATACCGGAGGGTAGTCACCTAAGGGTTTCGATTCTGATTTCCTGAGGGTTAGGTCTTGCATGTTTGAGGACAATGTTTACTTTCAATATTCACTATGGTGATTTCATATGTTGTACCTTCCAAGGTAAATCACATGTTTGGTATTATTATTAACTTTTACTTGTTAGAGAGCCTGTTGTGGTTTCTGTTGTGGCACTGGTATAGGCGATTGTCGGTTGAGTCCGAGTCTTGGAAAACTCAGAATTCAATTATTTTGAATTGTTAAATAATTATTAAAATGGAAATGTAACTGGTCGGAATGGTTACTTTTGAGTACTTCCTAGTTTACCATGTTTCATTATTGCAAACTGCTGTTGCACATTTTCACTGACAGTTGGGCACAATTATTTGGTGGTTGCCTATTGGGATTTATTTCTCACACCCTGTTTGGGTCATGTCATGGGCCCAAACAGTTTATATTCTTGCAGGTGTCGATAAGGGAAAGGTTCCCTACAAAGGTACATGATTCTTGCAGAGGAGTAGGAGAGCATGGGACCGAGCTTAGGCTTGTGATGCTTCTGCATTAGCGTTGCACTACTTTGGTTCTGTTTTTTTGTACTTTGTATATTATGCTGTATTGTATTATATTGTAGTGTATCCTGTTTTGGATGCTTTCTTAGAATTAGAGACTTGTTGCATCATAATATATATATATATGACTGTTGGTTATCTTTTACTTCAGTTCCCTTGCCCATTCTAGGTTTATATTGTTTATTTTTTCCAATTTTGTATGTTATATTTGTTTTCCGCTGCGCTACACTTGGACAAATAAGGGCATAGTTTCCCCACAATCAGTCCTAGGACCTTGCTAGTAGTCGGAAGCCTCTGGAGTTTGGGGAAATGTGCTTGAGGTCATGTGACCAACCGATTTCGGGGCACCCGTTGTGTGGCACCTGGATCTGGGATGTTAAAAGTGGCATCAAAGGGCTTTTCTTTTATCTGAGTTATTTTATTATTTGGAAAAAATGGAAGTAATAGATTGTTAAGGGATTCAGTAATAAACTGTGCCCGGGAGTAGCTACCCCATGTACAAGTAAAGGCCTGATTTCCTCAAATTAAATTGTGATTTTCTGTTTATGATTAATACAATTGATTTGATTTTCACCATTGGGTGATGCACTTGTGGTGTGCTATTTATATTTTTATACTTGGTTTATATTTAGTTGCAACCCAATGAGATGAGGGTATGCCATCCCATGCATCATTTTGGAACATGTTAGAATCACATTCCATGCATAGTTTCCATGACATGTAGGTGCATTAGAAATTGCATGTTGTTGTGATAGAAGTTGTGCAAGAAAATGCATGATGTTGTGATAGGTACCTTGATAGATACTCCTAATATTGATTGGGTATTGGTACATGTTACGGTTGGGTTTATGGATGCTAAACTTTTGTTCCTGAGAAGCATGGTCTCACTCGGACCGGAATTTAGCGGATCTTGATCCATCCTTTTGTGGCGTTTTGTGCTATAATGTGAAAGGTCGGGTGCAAAACTTTGGTTCACGGTGAGTATGGGCCCCCACGGATCGGAATTTGGCATACCGATGCTTGAAATTAATGAAAAAGGGACTCCAGTGTAGTTTTGCAGGCTTACTGTCTGGAAAAACCCAGAATACATGCCGTGTAGTTTTGACTACACCCCATGTGTTATTCTGTTCAGGAAGAAACTATTTTTCTTAAGTACATTCCTTGTACCTTATGTACACACCGTGTAGTCTCTAATCGTTTCATAGGTCATGTGGGAAGAGACAGAGGATACAGAAGTTCTTATGGGAACACGCCCTGTACCAGTTGTACACGCAGTGTAGGGTTGACCCTGTGTCCAACCATATTACTAACAACAGAGAGGGAGAAATCTTAGCTTATACCCACCGTGTCGATTCCGAACACGC
The DNA here is from genome assembly GCA_963277665.1 of Viscum album. Classification (NCBI taxonomy): domain Eukaryota; kingdom Viridiplantae; phylum Streptophyta; class Magnoliopsida; order Santalales; family Viscaceae; genus Viscum; species Viscum album. The sequence goes on along the minus strand of OY728143.1, from coordinate 253,168,824 downwards.
CTTGTAGTGTAATCTTGGGATCTGGCCGTGTAGCTTAAAACACAGATTGGTGTTATCATTTTAAGTACATTTCGTGTCCTTATGGAACATGACGTGTAGTGTGAGCTATTTATCCGGTCGTGTCTCAATCAACATGGGTCAGTAAAGCTCTTCTAGTACATTCCGGATACCTATGGGACACACTGTGTAGTCTGACCGGTGAGATATTGTGTGGACTTGGCCATGTGGCTGGGGAAATAGGGTGGTGTACACACCATGTGAGGGTGTAACACTCCATGTAACCTTGTTCTAAGGGGAACTGTGTGGCTTAGCAGTGTAGAAGAAATTGGGAAGAGGAAGGAAATTCAAGTACACGCCGTGTGTAAGGACAACACGCCATGTGTTTGGGGTGGTAAACGACCAGTTCTGGCAAGAAGTACAGGCCCATGTGAAAGACTTAAGGGAACATGCCATATAGTTATTATACACGTCGTGTAGTCTTGTTTTGTAAAACTTGAACGTTTTCTTACTCTTATTCCCTTCTTATGTTTTCAGTTTTTCTTCCTTGATGTTCTTAATCTAAGGCATGTGTTTGAACTTGTAGATTCATGCTGCCGAGACGACCACAAGTCGTTCGCCTAGAGAGTGGTGACGATTATACTCCTGAGATGGTAGGGCATGGGCTACCGATGGATCCTACAGTAGTTCCAGATGCGGTGCCAACCTTTACACCGAACACAGGTGCGGATGCATAGTTCTCTGATGGCTTCATGTGGTTCATGCAGCCCTTCTAGGGAGCACCGCCGGTTGACACATCTATGGCATAGCTGACACGTATATTCCAGCAACAACATCCACATATGTTTTCAGGAGATGTAAGACCATAGGCTACAGAGTCATGGATGGGTTCTATGCAGAGGATCTTCGAGCATCTGGAGAGGCCTCCGGGGAGGAGGGTCAAGCTCTCTACTTAACTGCTGCGTGATTCTGCGAAGAGATGGAGGGATGTTACCATCCAGACTGAGCATCACCGAGACAAGGCGAGGGAAGATTTTCAGTCAGTCTTCCATGGCATTTTATTTCTAGAGACACTAAGGGCAGATTGATCTTGAGAGTTCATGAATCTGCAGCAGGGCTCCATGTCTGTGGTGGACTATTCTTTCCACTTCACCGAACTACAACGTTTTTCACCTATCTTGGTGGGTGATGTGATGTTGAGGGCTAGACGCTTTGAGGATGGTCTTCGATATGACATCTGAGCACTGGTGAATGTTTTTAGGTTTCCTATAGTGCATTCCATTGTGAACCATGCGTTGATTACTGAGCAGAACCTACAGGAAGCTAGTGGCACGGACCAGGGTGGTTCGACACCGATCTCTGGTACTATTTTTACCGACAAGAGGAAGAGGCAGATGGATTTCTCTCATGGTGGCAGTACTAGCCAGAATATTTCTTATGGTGGACAGATAATGGGCTAACAATGTGGTAAAGAGGGGCACTAGAGACCTCAGTGTCCACATGACCCAGTGGGGTACCGAGATTGCGGCAAGATGGGTCATCTTTAGCATTTTTGTAGGGTGTTTCCACTAGTGGCTTGTGAGAGGGGTTCTGTGCAGACTCTGCATGAAGGAGTAGAGCCAACATCTTCTTACTAGTCAATGGATTTGGAATACGTCAAGACATTCAAGCCGAGGTGGTGGTCGTGGCCATGGTAGCCAGACACCAGGATCTCAGAGACAGCAGGGCGAGTCAGCCTAGGGTAGTCAGGTTGTGTCGTAGGGCCGCGACACTGGGCAAACATATGTCATGAAACAGACCCAACATGATCAGGATCTCGGACCTTCCACTTTTAGAGGTACTATTCTAGTTGATTCTGTTTTATCTTCTATAATTTTTGATACTGGTGCTACACATAGCTTTATATCTATGCCCATTGTAGAGAGTCTTAAACTCTATGTTTCTTCTTCTTCATATATCATGACTCTAGACACTCCATTGGGAATTAGAACTGTGGGTGTGCATCGGTGCAAGGAGTTCTCCCTAGAGGTTGGTGGGTGTAACATTTTATGGGACCTCTATGTCTTAGATATGACATCCTATGATTTCATTCTAGGGATGGACTGGTTGTTACCCTTTCGAGCCTTTGTAGATTGTTATCATCGCAGGGTGAGCTTCACATCACCAGAGTGCGAAGAGTTTCTATAAAAGGGTAAATGGGATGTCTAGGAGAGCTGAGTTGGACCCGAGCATCATGGGCGAGGTGGAGAGACAGCCCAGATTGCAAGTTTATATCGAGATAAAAAGGGAACTTTTCATAAGGATTTCCCTCCAGTGGTAAATCGTTTCAGGGATGTGTTCTCGAATGATTTTTCAGGTCTACCTCCAGAGCGATAGGTGGATTTCTCTATTGATCTTAGGCAAGGAGCAGCATCGATGTCCATTCCTCCTTATAGGATGGGTACACCAGAATTGCTAGAGCTCAAGAGGTAGTTGGAGGAGTTGCAGGGAAAGGGTTTCATCCGACCCAGTACTTCTCCTTGGGGTTTTTCTGTCCTATTTGCGAAGAAGGTGGATTGTACCCTCAGACTCTATATGGATTATCGGAAGCTAAACTTGTTGACGGTCAAGAACCTATATACCTTACCAAGTATTAATGATATTTTTGATCAAGTTCGAGGAGCACGAGTGTTCTCAAATATTGACTTTAGATCCAGATATCATCATATGTGTGTTATACCATCGGACATACCGCTTACAGTATTTTGGAGCAGATATGGTCTATATGAGTACTTGGTCATGCCGTTCGGACTCACGAATGCGCCAACAGTTTTCATGGCTCTGGTGAATCGTGTGTTCCACCCATATCAAGATTCTTTTGTGGTAATATTCATGGATGATATCTTGGTGTACTCTCATACTTGACACGACTATGCCACCCATCTGGAGATCGTATTGGGTGCACTGAGGGATCATCAGTTATATTATAATCTCTCAAAGTGACACTTTTTGATAGACCAGATTTACTTCCTGGGTCATATTATCTTAGATACAGGAGTTTCCGTAGACCCAGAGAAAGTGAGAGCAGTAGTTTCTTGGCAACAGCCTAAGAATGTGTTTGAAATACAAAGGTTCTTGTGGTTGGATGGTTACTAGAGGTTCTTTATACCGGACATCTCATGATTAGCAGTGTTGTTGATAGGTTTGACTTAGAAGGGTATGAAGTTCATTTGGTCAGAAGCTTGCGAGACAGCCTTTTAGGAGCTGAAGGGAAGGTTGAAATCAACACCAGTCCTGATACTTCTAGTTCAAGGGAAGATCTATATAGTTTACTGTGATGCATCAGGTATTGGGCTGGGAGCAGTGTTGATGAAGGGCGATTGATTAGTTGCATACGGGTCACGGCAGTTGAGGCCAAATGAGAGGAATTACCCGACGCCTGATCTCGAGTTGGCTGCAGTTGCTCATGCGTTATGCTGTTGGAGACATTATCTCTTGGGATAACATTATGTGGTGTTTACAGACAACAAAAGTCTTAAATACATCTTTAACCAGCGTGACATGAATTGGAGATAGCGAAGGTGGGTTGAATACCTTCAGTACTTCGACTCTGATCTTGCCTATACACCTGGTATGGGTAATGCAGTAGCTGATGCACTGAGTAAGAGGACTCGGATACAAGCAGTGCAGGAGGCCAGGGGTGAGTGGCAGCTTATGACTTTGTTCTCTGAGATGCATTTGGAGGTTCATAGTAGTTAGGGGTGAACCTATCTTTCACCCTTAGTTTTGACTTCTACCCTCCTGGATAGATTGAGGATGAGACAACTATCAAATTTAGAAGGCCCAGTTATACGGGAGTCAGTGGCAAGTGAGGACCCTCCTCCTAGTTGGATGATAGGCGATGACGAGGTACTATGTATCCATGGACGAGTGTGGGTTCTAGGTGATATACGTGAGGATTTAATGCGGGAATTTCATGCTTCAGCTTGGGCGGTGCATCCTAGAGTTACCAAAATGTACCGTGACTTGAGACATCAGTATTGGTGGCCGGGTAGGAAAAGAGAGGTAGCTGGTTTTGTTACAAGATGTTCCACCTATCAGTAGGTGATGGTGGAGCATCAAAGGCCAGTCGATCTGTTACAACAGTTACCCATTCCATAGTGGTAATGGGATGATGTCGCGATGGACTTCGTGACTAGGTTTCCGAGGTCACCTGGAGGCAATGATGCTGTATGGGTTGTTGTAGAGAGACTTACAAAGGTAGATCACTTTTTTCCGATCAAGGAGACCTTTGGTGTGGATGAGATCGGGAAGTTTTATATCCGAGTGGTAGTACGTCTTCATGGGGTACCTTGTTCTATTGTTTCAGATAGGGACGCCTATTTTAATTCCTGTTTTAGGCAGAGTTTTTAGAGGGAACTGGGTACACAGGTGTTTCTGAGCATAGCTTACCACCCTCAGACCGATGACCAGTCAGATCGTACAGTACAGGTGCTAGAGGACATTCTGCGTGCATGCGTCTTGGACTTTGGGGGATCTTGGGAGAAGCACATGCCCCTAGTCGAGTTTTCCTATAATAATAGTTTTCAGGAAAATACTGAGATGGCACCTTGTGAGTCTTTATATGGTAGACCATTTTTGATCACCGTTGTGCTGGTTGGAGGTAGGTGAGGTGGCTTTACTGGGACCATGTATCATGCAGGAGACTTCAGAGCAGGTCCAATTGATTCCGAAGCAGATGGCTACTGCACATTATCATCAAAAATCTTATGTTGATCACCGTAGATGACCCTTGGAGTTCATGGGTGGGGATCAGGTTTTCTTGTGTGTTTCACCGAGGTTGGGTCACAGGCGGATCATGAGACAGGGTAAAATTTCACCAAGGTATGTAGGGCCGTTTGAGATTCTGGAGAGAGTCGGGCCAGTTGCCTATCGGTTTCAATTACCACAGAGGTACCGGTCCATGCATGATGTCTTCCATGTATCTCAACAGTACAGTTATCACTCAGACCCATCTCACGTTTTTCAGCCCGAGGAGGTTGAAATTCAGTTTGATGCATCCTTTGAGGAGAATCCAATTCGTACTGTTGATAGGAGCACGAATGTTCTTTGAGGTCGGTCAGTTCCTCTCGTACGGGTGTTATAGCAGCATGGCCAAGTGCAGGACAAAACCTGGGAGTGGGAGACCGACGTACGTGCTCAATGGCCAGAATTGTTCTCATCTTTATCTTCACCACCCTTGGAAGGGAAATTTGGTGAAAAATTGCTTAAAGGGGGGTAGTTTGTAAGAACCCTATTATTATTCTTGATGTACGAGTTTCTTCTTTTCCTTTTTTCTTAAGTGTTTTTGAGAAAACAAGTGAAATGTTGGAAAATCCCAAATTTATAGGTACACAACATGTACTTTTGTACACACGCTATGTAATTTGGCTGTGTGGGGTGAGAATACAGGGCATGTAGGCTTGTCGGCGATTAAGGGTATAAAAACTAACTACACACCGTGTACTTAGTAATACACGCCGTGTCATCAGTCGGAAGGTGAATAGTAAGGCAGTGAGAGTAACCACCATAGGACTATAGTACATGTTGTGTACTTAGTAATACACGCCATGTAATCAAGTTGGCAGATGAACAGTGATGTGGTGGAAAGTAGCCGCTAGAGGAACAGTTAAAAAAATTTAGTACACGCCGTGTAGTTATGTTTTTTCGTTAAAAAAAGGAAATAGCCTCCTCATTCAGTAGAGGAGGCAAATAACTCTCCAGAGCCTTGGGAGAGGAGGTTGAGGCTTGGGGGAGCTCCCGATTGCTCACCGAGACTCTGATTCATTCGTCTTCGATCTTGTTTGAACCGCACTAGTTAGGTCTTCCTTCTCCCTGAGTCTTTAATACCTATTCTTTCCCTAAGGGAAGTTATTTTGTTTTGAACAAGTAATCATTCTTCTTAGATATACATTTTTCTTAGTCATTTCAGGAGGCACCTTTCATGTATATTGTTTATAGGAGATCGAGGTAGGTGGTATTGTGTTTGATTCCAACTGTTGAGTGGTTTTTGTGCCCCATTATTCCACGCGCCCATGTTCGGGGTGTCGTATGGTTGAGACTTTCACTGTTGAGATACCTAGAATTTCATAGGTAATCTAATGAATAAGTATAAACTGTTGTTTGGGATCGTTTCTTTGATCCAGGGCCACCCCGAGGGTGTGTTTCCTTTGTTTAACCATTTGGCCAGGATACCCATGGGTATGCCATGATTATAACATTTTTTGAGTTTTCTTGAGAGGAAACATATATAAATTTCTTGCTTATGTGTTGGGATCGACCCAGTTACTTTATTTTCATATGGAATGACTAAGGGTAGTGTTTTTTTAGCCTGAGGGAAAGGTTTTGTTTAGCCTGAGGGCAACATATCTTATTCCTAAGGGCAGTAGATTCCATGCCTGAGGGAAATATCTTGTATACCTGAGGGAAATATTTGTTATGCCTAAGGGTAGTCACATGAGGGTTTTGATTCCAATTTCCTAAGGGTAAGGACTTGCATGTCTGAGGACAATTTTTACTTTGAATATTCACTGTGGTGATTTCTTATTTTGTACCTGCCAAGATAAGGCACATGCTTGGTGTTATTATTAACTTTTACTTGTTAGATAGCATGTTGTGGTTTCTGCTGTGGTACTGGTATAAGAGATTGTCGGTCAAGGATGAGTCTTGAAAAACTCAGAATTCAATTATATTGAATTGTTAAATAATTATTAAAATTTCAATGTAACAGGTAGGAATGGTTACTATTGAGTACTTCCTAGTTTAACGCATTTCATTATTGCACACTACAGTTGCACATTTTCACTGATAGTTGGACACAAGCCTTTGGTGGTTGTCTACTAGGATTTATTTCTCACACCCGGTTTGGGTCTTGTCTTGGGCCTAAACAGATTATATTGTTGTAGTTGTCGATAAGGTAAAGGGTCCCTACACAGGTACATGATTGTTGTAGAGGAGTAAGAGAGCATGGGACCAATCTTAGGGTTGCGATGTTGTTGCGTTCCTATTGCACTGCTTTGGTTCTGTTTTGCTGTACTTTGTACCTTGTGCTATATTGTATTAGATTGTAGTGTATCCTATTTTGGATTCTTTCTTAGAATTCGATACATGTTCCATCATCATATATATATGGTCGTTGGTTATCTTTCACTTCAGTTCCATTGTCCATTCCAAGTTTATATTGTTTACTATTTTTTCTTTTGTATGTTATATTTGTTTTTCACTGTGCTACACTTTGACAAATGAGGGAATTGTTTCCCCACTATCAGTCCTAGGACCTCGCTGCTAGTTGGCAGCCTCTGGCATTTGGGGAAATGCTCTTGAGGTAATGTTACCAACTAGGTTCGGGGCACCCGTTGTGTGGCACCCGGATCCGGGATGTTACAAAGTGGTATCAAAGGTCTTTTCTTTTCTCTGAGTTATTTTATTATTTGGCGACAATAGAAGGAATAGATTGTTAAGGGACTCAGTAATAAATTGTGCATGGTAGTAGCTACCCCATGTACAGGTAAAGCCTGAATTTCCTTGAATTAAATTGTGATTTTCTGTTTATGATTATTACAATTGATTTGATTTTCACCATTGGGTGACGCACTTGTGGTGTGCTGTTTATATTTTTATACTTGGGTTCTATTTAGTTTCAACCTGATGAGATGAGGGTATGCCATCTCATGCATCATTTAGACACATGTTAGAATCACATTCCATGCATAGTTTCCATGCCATGTAACTGCATTAGAAATTTCATGTTGTTGTGATAGATGTTGTGATAGAAAATGCATGATGTTGTGATAAGTACCTTGATAGATACACCAACTATTTATTGGGTATTGGTACATATTACGGTTGGGTTTATGGTTGCTAAAATTTGGTTCCTCAGAAGTATGGGCTCTCTCAGGCTGGAATTTAGCGGATCATGATCCAACCTTTTTTTGGTATTTTGGGATATAATGTGAAAGTTCGGGTGATAAAATTTGGTTCGAGGGGAGTATGGGCCCCCACATATCATAATTTTGCATACCGACACTTGACATTAAAGAAAAAGGGACTCTAGAGTAGTTTCTGAGGCTTACTGTCTGGAAAAACCCAGAATATAGGTCGTGTTGTTCTGACTACAGGCCATGCGTTCTTCTGTTTGGGAAGAATCTATTTTTCTTAAGTACACGTTGTGTACCTTATGTACACGCCGTGTAGTCTCTAACAGTGTCATAGGACATGTGGGAAGAGACACGTGATAGGGAAGTTCTTGTGGGAACACACCGTGTACCGGTTGTAGATGCCCTGTAGGGTTGACCCTGTGTCCGCCTGTGTGACTAACAACATAGAGGGAGAAATATTAGCTTATACAGGCCGTGTCAATTACTAACATGCCGTGTAGTGTAATCTTGGGATCTGGCTGTGTAGCTAACAACACAGATCGATGTTATCTTTTCAAGTAAACGTCGTGTCCTTATGGAACACGCCGTGTAGTATGAGCCGTATATCTGGTTGTGTCTCGAACAACATGGGTCGGTAAATCTCGTCTAGTACACACCGTGTACCTATGGGACTCACCGTGTAGTCATGACCGGTGAGAGACCATGTGGACTTGGCCATGTGGCTGGGGAAACCGGGTGGTGTACACGCCATGTGCGGGTGTAACATGTCGTGTAACCTTGTTCTAAGTTGAACTATGTGGCTTAGATGTGTAGAAGGACTCAGGCATGGGAAGGAAATTCAAGTACACGCCGTGTGTTAGGAAAACACGCCATGTGTTTGGGGTGTTACATGACCAGTTCTGGCAAGAAGTACATGCCCATGTGAAATACTTAAGGGAATACGCAGTGTAGTTATTATACACTCCGTGTAGTCTTGTTTTGTAAAACATGAATGTTTTATTCCTCCTATTCCATTCTTATGTTTTCAGTTCTCAGTCCTTGATGATCTTAATCTAAGGAATGTGTTTGACCTTGTAGTGTCATGCCGCCGAGATGACCACGAGTTGTTCTCCAAGAGAGTAGCAATGATTATACTCCAGATACGGTAGGCCATGGGATACCGATGGATTCTCCAGTAGTGCCAGATGCGGTGTCATCCGTTACACCGGACGCAGGCGTGGAGGCTCAGTTCTATGAAGGCTTCATGTTGTTCATGCAGACGTTACAGGGAGCACTACCAGTTGCCACATCTATGGAAAAGCTGACACGTATATTTCAGAAGTAGCATCTTCCTAAGTTTTCAGGGGATGACGGACCACAGGCTATGGATTCATGGTTGGGTTCTATGAAGATGATCTTCGAGCATCTGGAGATGACATTGGAAAGGAGGGCCAATCTTGCTACTAAACTGCTGCGTGATTTCTCCAAGAGATGGTGGGATGTTACCACCCAGTCTGAGCATCACCGAGACATGGTGTGGGAGGATTTTCAGTCAATCTTCTATGACTTTTTCTTTCTAGAGACACTAAGGGCAGATCAAGCTCGAGAGTTCATGAATCTGCAGCATGGAGCCATGTCAGAGATGGACTATTCTGCCCGCTTCATCGAACTACAACGTTTTTCACATGTCTTGGTGGGTAATGAGACATTGAGGGCCAGACATTTTAAGGATGGTCTTTGATATGAAATCTGAATGCTGGTGAATTTTTTCAGGTTGCCTATAGTGCATGCCATTGTGAACCAAATTTTTATTACTAAGAGGAACCTGTGGAAAGCTAGTGGCGTGGACCAGGGCAGTTCGACACCAGTTTCTGGTACTATTTTAACTAGCAAGAGGAAGAGGCAGATGGATTTCTCTCACGGTGGCAATACTATCCAGAAGAATTCTTCAGGTGGCCAGATAATGTGATAATAGTGTGTTAAAGAGGGGAACAAGATACATCATTGTCCACGTGACCCAGTAGGGTGCCGATATTGTGGCAAGATAGTTCATCTTCAGCATTTTTGCAGGGCATTTCCACCAGTGGCTAGTGAGAGGGGTTCTATACAGACTTCACGTGCAAGAGCTGGGCCAGTAGATTTTTACTGGTCAGGGAATTGGAATACGTCAGGACGTTCAGGACGAGTTGGTGGTCGTGGCCATGGTAGCCAGTCACTAGGATCCTAGAGATAGTATAGAATGTTAGCTCAGGGTATCCAGGCTATGTCATAGGGCTGCGACACTACATAGACATATGTAGTGTAACTAACCCCACAAAAGCAGGATCCCAGACCTTCCACTATCATAGGTACTATTATTGTTGGTTCTATTTTATCTTCTGTACTTTTCGATATTGGTGCTACACATATCTTTATATTTGTTCCCATTGTGGAGAGACTTGGACTCTTTGTTTCTCTTCTTCGGATATCATGATGCTAGACACTCCATTGGTAATTAGAACGGCAGGTGTGTGTTAGTGAAAGGAGTTCCTCCTTGAGGTTGGTGGGTGTCACTTTCTATGGGACCTCTATGTCTTAGAGATGACAGGCTATGATTTCATTCTCGGGATGGACTGGTTGGTACCCTTTGGGCCTTTGTAGATTTCTATCATCACAGGGTAAGTTTTATGTCACCAGAGGGAGTTTCTATACAAGGGAGAATGGGATGTCCCGACGAGCCGAGATGGACCCGAGCATCATGGGAGGGGTGGAGTGACGGCCCAAATTGCAAGTTTATATCTGGATGACCAGGGAAATTTTTAGCAGGATTTCCTTCCAGTGGTAAATCATTTCATGGATGTCTTCCCAAACTACTTCTCAGGTCTACCTCTGGAGTGAGAGGTGGATTTCTCTATTTATCTTGTGAAAGGAGTGATACCGGTGTCCATTCCACCTTATAGGATAGCTACACCAGAATTGCAGGAGCACAAGAGGCAGTTGGGGGAGTTGCTGGAAAAGGGTTTCATCCAACCCGGTACTTCTCCTTGGGTTTCACCTATCCTTTTTGCGAAGAAGGTGGATGGTACCCTCCGAATATGTGTGGATTATTGGAAGCTGAACCTATTGACGGTCAATAACTGATATCCCTTAACAAGGATTGATGATCTTTTTGATCAACTTCAAGGATCACAAGCATTATCAAAGATTGAATTGAGATCTGGATATCCTAATTTGCATGTTAGTCCACTGAACATACCACTTACAGCCTTTCAGAACAGATATGGTCTATACGAGTACTTGGTCATGCCGTTTGGACTCACGAATGCTCCTGCAGTTTTCATGGATCTGATGAATCATGTGTTCCATCCATATCCGGATTCTTTTGTGGTAGTCTTAATGGATGATATCTTGGTGTAATATCATACTCGACATGACCATGCCACCCATCTTGAGATCATACTGAGTACACTGAAGGGGAATTAGTTATATGCTAAGCTCTCAAAGTGCCACTTTGGATAGAATAGATTCACTTCCTGGGTCATATTATCTCAGAGGAAGTAGTTGTGGTAGACCCATAGAAAATGAGAGCAATAATTTCCTGGGAGAAGCCTAAGAACGTGTTTGAAATATGGAGTTTCTAGGGGATGGCTGGTTACTACAGGCACTTTATATAGGACTTCTCCCCCTTAGCAGTGTCGTTGAAGAATTTGACTAAGAAGGGTATAAAGTTTATTTGGTCAGAAGCTTGTGAGATAGCCTTTCAGAAGCTAAAGGGAAGGTTGACATCATCACCAGTCCTGATACTTCCAGAGCAAGGGAAGATCTATACAGTTTACTGTGATGAATCGGGTATTGGGAGAACATTTTGTGGTGTTTACGGACCACAAAACTCTTAAATACATATTTACCCAGCGTGACTTGAATTTGGGACATCGAAGGTGGGTTGAATACCTTCAGTGCTTCGAACTTAGGCTTTCCTATACACCTGGTAAGTTTAATGCAGAAGCTGATGCACTAGGTAGGACTCAGATACAGGCAGTGTAGGAGGCCAGTGGTGAGTGGAAGCTTATGGATTTGTTCTCTGAGATTCATTTAGAGGTGCATGATAGTCATGGGAGAGCCTATATTTCATCATTAGATGTGACTTATACCATCTTGGATAGAGTGAGGATGAGATAACTATCGGATTCAAAAGTCCTAGTTCTACGGGAGTCAGTGTCAAGTGAGGACCCTCCTCCTAGTTGGATGATAGGCGATGACGAGTTACTATGTATCCATAGACGATTGTGGGTTACAGGTGATATATGTGAGGATTTGATGCAGGAATTTCATGCTTTAGCTTGGGTGGTGCATCCTGGAGTTACCAAAATGTACCATAACTTCAGACGTCAGTATTGGTGGCCGAGTATGAAAAGAGAGGTAGCTGGTTTTGTTATGAGGTGCTATACCTATCTACAGGTAAAGGCGGAGCATTAGAGGCCTGTCAGACTATTACAACAATTATATATTCCATAGTGTAAATGGGATGATGTCATGATGGACATCGTGACTGGGTTGTCTAGGTCACTTCGAGGCAATGATGCCGTATGGGTTGTTTTGGGAAGACTTATAATGGTAGCTCACTTTCTGTCGATCAAGGAGACCTTTGGTGTTGACGAGCTTGGGAAGTTGTATATTTGAGAGGTAGTACATCTTCATGGGGTCCCTCATTCTATTGGTTCGGATAGGGACACCCATTTTATGCCTCATTTCTGGTAGAGATTTTAGAGGGCACTGGGTACACAGGTGCTTCTGAGCACAACTTACCACCCTCAAATCGATGGCCAGTCAGAGCGTACAATATAGGTGCTAGAGGATATGCTTCATGCATGCATCCTAGACTTTGGGGGATCTTGGGAGAAGCACATTCCCCTGGTCTAGTTTTCCTACAATAATAGTTCTCAGGCAACTATTGAGATGACACCTTACGAGGCATTATATGGTAGGCCATGCCGATCACCCTTGTGCTGGTTGGAGGTAGGTGAGGCAACTTTACTAGGACCATGTCTTGTGTAGGAGACTTCAGAGTAGGTCCAGTTGATTCAGAAGTGGATGGATAATGCACAGTCTCGTCAGAAATCTTATGCTGATCACCATATATGACCCTTGAAGTTCGTGGTCCAGGATCAGGTTTTCTGGCGTGTTTCACTGAGGTTGGGACATAGGCGGATCGGGAGACATGGTAAAATTTCACCGAGGTATGTAATGCCGTTTGAGATTTTGGAGAGAGTCAGGCCGGTTGCCTATCAGTTTCAGTTACCAGAGAGGTACTGGGCCATGCACTATGTCTTCCACATATCTCAGTTGTGCCATTATCACTCAGACTTGTCTCACATTTTTCAGCTCGAGGATGTTGAACTTCAGGTTGATGCATCCTTTGAGGAGCATCTGATTCGTATTGTTGATAAGAGCATAAAGGTTCTCTGAGGTTGGTCAGTTCCTCTCGTATGGGTGCTATGGTAGCATGGCCGAGTGCAGGACGAAACCTGGGAGCGGTAGACCGACATACGTGCTCAGTGGCCAGAATTGTTCTCAGTTTTATCTTTACCACCTTTGGAAGGGTAATTCGGGGATGAATTTATTTAAGAGGGGGAGTTTTTCAGAACCCGGTTCTTATTCATGAGGTTCGAGTTTCTTATTTCCCTTTTTCCTTAAGTGTTTTTGAGAAAACAAGGGAAATTTTGGAAAAAACCCAAATTTATTGGTACATGCCATGTACCTTTGTACACACGTCGTGCACTTTGGCCGTGTGGGATGAGAATACATGGTGTGTAGGCTTGTCGGTGATTAAGGGTGAAAAAACTAACTACACGCCGTGTACTTAGTAATACATGTCGTGTAATCAGTCGGTAGGTGAACAATAAGGTGGTGAGAGTAGCTTCCAGAGGGCGATAATACAGGCCATATACTTAGTAATACATGTCGTGTAATCAAGTCAATAGATGAATAGTGAGGTGGTGGAAAGTACCCGCTAAAGGAAAAATAAAAAAATGGTTAGTACCCGCTGTGTACTTGAAAAGATCATGCCGTGTAGTTATTTTTTTCATTAAAAATAGGCAGTAGCCTCCTCATTCGGAAGAGAAGGGAGAGAACTCACCAGAGCTTTGAGAGAGGAGGCTGAGGATTGGAGGAGCTCTCGATCGCTCACCGAGACTCTGATTATTTCTTCGTCGATCGTGTTTGAACCGTTCAGGTAATTTCTTCCTTATCCTTGAGTCTTTCCTTCCAATTCTCTCCCTAAGGGAAGTTATTTAGGTTTGAATAGGTAAATTTTATTCTCAGATCTATGTTGTTCTTGGTCATTTCGGGAGGTGCCTTTCACGTATATCGATCAGAGGAGATTGAGGTAGGTGGTCTTGTGTTTGATTTCAATTGTTGAGTTGTTTTTGTCCACCATTGTGCCACATTCCCATGATTAGGGTGTCGTATGGCTGAGACTTTTACTATTGAGATACCTAGAATTACATAGGTAATCTAATGAATGAGTATAAACTACTGTTTGGGATTGTTGCTTTGATCCAGGGCCATCCCGAGGGTATGTTTCCCTTGATTATCCATTTGTCTAGGATACTCATGGGTATGACATGATTATAACATGTTTTGAGTTTTCATGAGAGGAAACGTATATAAATTTCTTGCTTATGTGTTGGGATCGGCCCAGTTACTTGCTTTTCCTACGGAATTCATGAGGGCAGTGTTTTGTTTAGCCTGAGGGCAAGGTTTTTTTTAGCCTGAGGGAAAGGTATCTTATGCCTAAGGGAAGTAGCTTCCATGCCTGAGGTAAATATCTAGTATTCTTGAGGGCAATATTCGTTATTCCTGAGGGCAATCACCTAAGGGTTTCGATTCTGATTGCTAGTGGGTAAGGACTTACATGTCTGAGGAAAATGTTTACTTTGAATATTCACTGTGGTGATTTCTTATGTTTTACCTGCCAAGTTAAAGCATAGAATTGGTATTATTATTAACTTTTACTTGTTAGATATCCTTTTGTGGTTTCTGTTGTGGCACTGGTATAGAAGATTGTCGGTTGAGGCCAAGTCTCAGAAAATTTAGAATTCAATTATTTTGAATTGTTAAATAATTATTAAATTAGCAATGTAACTGGTAGGAATGTTTACTTTTGAGAACTTCCAATTTTACCGAATTTCATTATTGCACACTGTTGTTGCACATTTTCACTGACAGTTGGGAATGGGCCTTTGATGGTTTCCTACTGATATTTATTTCTCACACCCTATTTGGGTCATGTCTTGGGCCCAAATAGATTATATTGTTGTAGGTGTCGATAAGGGAAAGGGTCCCTACATGGGTACATGATAGTTGCAGAGGAGTCGGAGAGCATGGGACCAAGCTTAGGCTTGCAATGCCGCTGCATTCCTATTGCACTACTTTGGTTCTGTTTTGCTGCACTTTTTACCTTGTGCTGTATTGTATTAGATTGTAGTGTATCATGTTTTGGCTGCTTTCATAGAATTAGAGACATGTTGCATCATCATATATATATGAATGTAGGTTATCTTTCACTTCAGTTCTGTTGTCCATTCCAGGTTTATATTGTTTACTATTTCCACTTTTGTATGTTATATTTGTTGTCCGCTACGCTACACTTTGACAAATAAGGGAATAGTTTCCCCACTATCAGTCCTAGGCCCTTGCTGCTATTAGGCAACCTCTGGCATTTGGGGAAATGCATTTGAGGTCATGTTACCAACCGGTTTCGGGGCACCCGGAACCGGGACGTTTCACTATACAACTTCATATATAAGAGCTTCTTGAATGTCATATTGAAAATGATATTTTTTAATAGAGAATTTTTATTTTCTTACACAACTATAAAAATGTTGTTAATATGATTTATTATATTCTTATTATAATATAGATTATTTTTTTCCACTAGTTGTATTCCTAAGAATTATCCCTTCTTTCGATATCTCATAGAATATTCCCAAATACATTCCTTTGATCTCGATGTAACAAGGGATTTCGGATTCCTCTAAGAATTTATTTTTCATCTTCCATCAAAACCATATCTCAAATATTATGTTGATAAACTTTGATCAGACTAAACCCTGATTCAAGATATAGAAATATGTTATTGGGGATTTCCTATAAAATAATTTTGAAGTGAATTCTATGATATCATATTTTTCCGATATCAACTAAAATTTAGTTTTAATCAAATGGTCTATTTTTAGGGTGTATATGGATCTCTATAGTTATGTGTTATTCCATGATTTTGAAGATATTTCTCTAAGTATCTATTCTTATATTCTGATCTATTTTAAATCCCAAATTATTTGACAGAACATATCACTAAATTTTCAGTACCCCTTTAAATGATTTTTAATGTATCATAATCATATTATTAACTTGATATAGAATAGTCAAATTTCATATGAGTAGAATAATAAAATAATAATAATTAAGTTCCAAACTTACTTGGTTGAATTAAATCTCATCAGACCACACACATTCATTTTTATCAACTTAAGATGTTTATTTTTCTTGATCTCCACCACCTCATAACTCATTTTCACCATCCTACCTTTGTGACACGTGTCAAATGTATTTAATGTTTCATAACATATTTTTAGTAGATTATTCATAGATACATAATTAATTAACTTTTCAATGATCATTCCCCTAAATAATAAATTCTCTTATTCTATTTCTTATTCTCCTCCATTATAATCAAACAAAAAGTGTTTTGTTTTTTTTAAATCAAAAAAATATTACCACTTTTTTCTACCCCTTCATGACGATTGTGATATCCTTCAACCTCTTTATGAGACATATATATTTACGAATGATCACCTTATTCCAATTTTCAAAAATTTGATAAACACTCATGAAATTTTTCTTGATCCCATCAATAAGTAGAGAAACATTTACTTCATGTTTCTTTTGATAAATTCTCAGGCATTAAAATACTTTTAAGATAATTGATATGTCATTTCCTAAAGTAATATCTTCTCCATCATACATTTGGATATCTTTTAATATAATTTATTTCATATCATGTGTGATGAGTAATCACTATCATGTATCCAAGGATTTTCTCCTTTTACATATTTATAGGTAACCATAACCATCATTTATTGCTCATTATTACTCCTCATTGTATATTTGGAGTTTTTTAGATTCTATAGTATAATTGTGAGACACTTGTTTGTAATGTTCCTTATTTGATCACTACTTCCATAAGTTTCTTCCTAATAATTAATGGCATTTATCAATTATACCTTTCCTTTTATTTTTTGACATTACTTGGATATAACAATTATATATTTTCTCTAACCTGATTCATGTATTATATTCCATTTAGGGAAAGAAAAATTGTACTAACATACAATTTTTTTGCACATACAGTTCAAAAAACCATCATCTTTCATCGAAGAGAAATCTCTATAGATAACAAATTCTTTATTCAAAATCTTCTAATTGAGTTTACTTTATACTAAAAATATTATACTTTGGTTCATCATTATAATTATTCTAATCTTCTCCCATTACTATTTATTTTTCATTATGATTATCCTTGGTTTCAATATTCTTCCAAACCTCATTGTTTTTGTTATTTTTTGTACCATTAAATTGATTTACAATGGGTTTTCGTTCCTTATTAGTTTATGTGATCACCTTCTTCCCATTCGTTTCACAGCTTTCACAACATTTATTTCGTTCTAGGGTGTCCAGTATGATAGTATATGAAACTATACAATAATATTCAAGTTTCATGATAGATTTATCAAATTTATCCACGACTTTGAAGTATTGAAAAAAATATTTCATCAAATTTTTAAATAGTACATCATGAAATATTCTCAAGGATGTTTTAATTTCCACTATCACTGACTCGTGATATTTTACCTCATCATTCTAAATAGTCAATGTTTTAGTGGTAAATTTAATAACCTTGTCTCCATATTCAAGAAATTTATTTTCATCTCCCATAATTTAGGTGAAATTGATTATTATGTTGAAAACGTCAATATATTTTGATTTATTGAGATATTTATTTTAATTAATCATTCCCACATTTAATTGATTTATTTTCTCTATAAAGTTTCTTATTTTTATTTTATCTCACCATGATATTCCTAAATAGTTAAAACACCTTTTTTGTCTTCTTATTACTTATTTCCTATTAAATTTTATCTTCTTCTTCACAATATTGACTATAGGTTCTTTTTTATTTAGTCCTAAAATCTATAAAAAAATCATAATTTGATTCCACTTACTCTCATTCACTTTTTTTATCATACTGTGTAGAATCATGGTTTTATAGAATGTTCTTAGTATTATTTATATTAGAAATTAATTTACCATTGAAAAATTTCATTCTACTCTAACAACTATCCATCTTGATATTTCTTAATGATATTTTAAACCGATCATATTCCTTTTACAATCATTAATTCTCTCGGAAATTTACAAAAAGGATTTAAATTTTTCCATAATATAAACATTTTAATTGAGTTTTACCATTATATTTACATTTTCAATACATCAGTCCTTTAAAAAGGCATGATATGATTTCATTAAAATTATGTGGCATCATATGTGGCATCATATTCTTCCTCATGTAAATTTTTTGGGTTAGAATTATTATAACCTTTAAATGATTTAAATGAATTCAATTTCTAAAATTTTATTTTTTTTATTTAAGTTTGGATCTCTCCACATCTCAGAGGCTATCCATACATTATTTTTCTTTTCAATGTCCCACTTATCAAACTATTAACCCTTAGGTGAATAAATATTTAAATCCAATTTATCTAGGATAATTATAATCATTTTTTACACTTTGGTGGAATCATTATGAACTTATTTATATCTTAAAATTGAGTTCGCAATTTTGTTCACATGAATAAAGAGTTTATCTGTTGAATTATGTTCTCCCATATGAAAATATTTAATCTTAGTCCATCATTTTTACCCCATAATCATTAACCTTTTTAAATCCATCGTTTATTTCAAGGAATTTCTTATATATTCTATTATCTCCATTTAATCCCATGAATCATGTGAACTTATTATCTAATAGGGTTGTTAGGAATGCATTTTTCACTCTCCCATAGGATTAAATATTCATTTTTTCATGTATGGTATTGGCTATCCCAAGTACCAGATGCGGTACACATTTTTTGATGATATAAAAAACTTATAATCAAAGAGATAAAAGATACGGAACTATTATCTACTTAAATATATATAATTCAATGTAATAAAAAAATTGGATTCATTTTTTGTTGATGTTATTCATAATTTCCATAAATCTCAATGATCAATTATATGTTATCAATAACAAAAAAAACTCAAATCCTTGAGAAAATATAGAAACAATTCTTTAAAAATTAAAATAAAAAACATTCTTTGATATAGATTAGAATGAATAAAAACACCACTATGATACCAACTGATTATCTTAAGAGAGAGTATTCCACCACTGGGGGTGTATAAACAATGGTTACCGAAACACCAAATCTAAAATAATTATTTCATATCATTGGTTAGTGTGGTTAGGGATTGAATGTCATGAAAAAGTGATTTTATATTGAGAGAGAATGAACTCAAAAAAAACACATTGGATTTTCATGGTTCACTAACTCTTTTTAGTAAGAGAAAAATACTTGGTGAAGACCAGTTGTGATCACACTATGCATATTTGGAATTACCCTGACTAAATATATCTTTATTTTATATAATTTACATAATCTAAACATTACATATTATAAAATATTATCACAATCCCTATAATGGAAGATTTGGCATCTTTTAGGACTAGTTAAATATGAAATTTATTTTAAAATACTTGTGAACATTTATCAATAATTAAGCCACACTAGAATCATTTTTTATTTTTAATAAGTTATAAACATCTTCAAAACTAAGGGAATATAAACATAATAAATGGGTGAGATGAGATGATCTGTAAGAGTAAAAATAAGTGACAATTGTTTAGTATCATAAGTTAGTATATGTTGATTGTATATGTATAATCAAGATATATAAGAAAATTTATACCCAATAAAGAATATAACAAATCATTTCATATGAATTGAAATATCATAATAAATGAATCAAAATAGTATGGTAACATGTTTCAATAAACATGATCCATGATAGTCTAATGTAGTCAAATGAATAATCATAAAACTATCACATCATTGAAATATGAAACAAATATTAGTATATGGAAACATTACTTTTAGGATCTGCACTATTACTACCCACCCTTATGAGCAACTAAAATATATGCATGAATACTATCTCATGAGATATAAACTTTTTACTAATGAATTAGTTGGATATATAGGACCCCACACATCATTCATCCATACATACATGATCCACTTGAAAAACATTATTCATTATATCATAAATAACCCATGGAAGTACAATAAGTTCCATTACTCACATAAAAAAGAACCCATAGAAATAAAATGGTTCTTATTCATCATAAATAACCCAAGGGATGAGAATGGGTTTCATATTCTTCATAAATGGAATCATATAAAAGAAAAATTAATAATTCCATTAATCATCGTAACATTATATACCCATGAAAAAATAAATAGTTATCCAAATATATTGATCAACTCTCTAGGTAAATATCCTTTAATGAAGATAATAAAACACATTGTATTTACACTTTATAGATAAATGGTATAATAATAATTCAATAATTTCTATAAGTAATTGATTTCTTGTATCTAGGGTAACACTATTCAATCAATGGAATAAAAAATATGGTATTCATTGAGTAAAGACATTGGGAGAAAAAATATGGTTATTCACCAATGGGGATTAGGTAAGACAAATGCAGTAATGATCCATTCCTTCAAAAGAGATGGAAATTAAATAATCTATACCAATAATGAATGTGGATGGTATCTTTTAAATAATACCCTTAATCAATTCTAAGATATTTTAGTGAACAATGAATTATATTGAAATCCCCATTTTAGTAGTATTTGAAATATCACACTATAAATTAGAATTATCCTTGATCCTATGAAAAAACTTTCTAAATAAATATTTTATAAAACTAGGATAAGAATAATTTATTTTTTAAATTATTAAAATTTAGAAATAATGTTTCATATAAAATGACAAAAAGATAAGAAATATGTGTTTACATGGAAAATGTTAAAAAAAATGATTTTCAAACTTTGATGAAAATACCCAAATAGAAAAAAATAAAAAATTATTATAAACTTTATAATGGGTTTTAAGTAGTAAAAAATTACTATATTAAATTATTTTTTCATAGATAAGGAAGTTTTAAAAATAATCCAATTTATATGTACATAGATAATGGGAGGTTCCACACCTAGAAGAGGAGACATGGTTAGTTTGACATAAAATAAACCCTTCAGGTAAAATATTAGTACAGAGGAAATAAAATTTTAAGGGGACATGTAAAACCCCAGGAATATCCAATGAAAATAATAATTGGTTTCAGAAATAGTATAAATTACCTATATAGTTTATCTTTTAAAAAAATATTGATTTAAAAATAATATTTTAAATGAAACCCTTATAGTTTGTGTAACATTTTAATTAAAAACCACTTTCAAATTTGGTATCATTGAATAAAAATTAATTAAAAAGAGACCATGATAATGATATTCAAAACCCCATGATTATGGTAAAACAAAATCATTATGTAATAATCACACCATATTAAAGATATCCCGATGCATAATAAGAATGATGTCTCAAGGAGTAACATTAAAGAAAAAAAATCCTCGTACAAATTCTGAATTTTATTAGTTAAAATACCTTGATAAAAAGTTATTGGTATAGAAAATTTAAAATAGTTAAATATAATGGAATCATGATAGAAATATTAATGAGAGGTAAATTCTCCATTATAAATAAAACATGATTTATTATCAGAATTATGTGTTAAAAGATTGAAAACTGAGATAAGAAACCCTTCCCTTAATTTTAGAAATTTACTAAAGAGATTAAATCTCCTTTGTTAAAAAATAACCCTTATTCAAATATATAACCTTTTATAAACATCATTTATAAGTATTCACTACATGAATATTATTTATTTTTTATATATTTTGAATATTGGGAGTGAGTAATCCTAATCATTTTGAACTAGTTTCATAATAGAGGTTTTACATTTCATTATTCTCCCCAAGTTCATCATTAAAATATGATAAAGGGTAATATATTTGTTTTTAATAATTATTTATAGTGTTATAACTTCATTATATGATATTTTTAGATAATATTTTCTTATAGGAAATTAGTAACAAGTCATTTCAATGCTTTTTAACAAAGGAATACTAGCATCTTAATTTGCGAGTTTAATATTAATGCTACAATTCAAGAAACATAATAAAATATTTATTTTCATATTTATATCATATATTACTAGTAATTTTGTTCTAATATTCCAACATGATATTATTTTATATCATGGTATAACTAGGTGGTTAAACTGACCAAAAAATTAACATATCATAATTAATGACTGATTATGATGATAAAAGTGGTTTCGTTTAGAATAATATAATTTTTATAGTAGAATAATTTTATTAGATTTATAATTTTATGTTTTTGAATCATATTATATGTTATTTTAAAAAATAATAGATAAATTTTTTGAAAAATGAAACACTTTTCTTCGTGGAGGAGATAGTTCACAAAACACACGGTTAACATTTTCATTTCTCCAGGAATGAGAGTAAACTAAGTTAGTTTATAATTTTTATCCACATAAACATTATTATATTATATAATTCACATTTATTATTCAATTAAACAATCATAACTAGTAAATTGAGGCATTTTTGAATAATGGAAGTCGTCGCTTCATGGAGGTGGTAGTTATCACAATGGACGAATGGTCATTTCATTTTTGTTAATAGAAAATTGAAAATGTCGTTAATATTTATTAACTAGTAATAAAAAAATTCAGTATAATAATAATAATAATAATAATAATAATAATTTATGTATGTAGGAATTATATAATTATATTTGGAATCTAGGAAGGAAAAAAAGTTCTGAATAAATGGGCTCGCATTGAGAGCTTAGGTTTTCCCATGGAAGACACCTTGGAAATGAAGGTAGTAAGCCAATGTATTCGGAATAGAGGATAATGAATTAGGATTAGGTTTATAAATTATTTATAATAGTAATATTTTTATGTGTAAAACAAATTTTTGGTGGGGATTGAAGGGGAGGTGAGATACCCCTTCTATAAGTAGTGAGAATTAAACTTTTTATATACATTTCAACTTATATGAACAGATAACATGGTTTAGATGTTGAGAATCGGTTAATAATTGGGTGAGGGATGATATACCATCTATAATCCCCCAACCACTCATCTTTATACATGTTTTAATCAAGTTTTTAAGAAATTTACTATAGAATTTTTAATTTTTCCATTTTGGGCTTTACTTTGATAGCTTGTTTTCACCAAAGTAATTTAATTTTAATGCCTAAAAATAAAATTAAACTTACTAAATAATTGTTAAATAATTATACTAAGTATTATATAAATTTTACATTATAAAATTTATATTCATATGTTAAATCATCATTAAAATTTGCATATGTAACTTGTAAAAACTCATTTGTTTGAACAAGTGTATTATTAATCATAGATTTTATGTTAAGGGTTAAATTAAAAATTTATTTCAATGTAATTATATAAACTATTTAATTATAAAGAACGTTTTTTTTTGGTATTTTAAGGTATTCCAAAACCAAATTTTACCAAAATAGTATTTGATTAAAAGAAAAATACTATAAATGTTTTTATTGGAAAATATTAGTTAAGTCGTTAAATTTTTAATATAAGGTTTTATATATTAAAAATATTAATTTTAAAATATATAGTTTTAATCATTAAATATATATTTGACCAATTAAAAGGATTTTTACTCCCCTATATATTTCTTATAAATCTTTTAAATATATAGTTTTGGTAAAAACAAAAATTTTAACTATTCACTTAAAAGTAAATTATTTTAGAAAATTAATGAAACTTTATATTAAACTAATATTGAAATAAAAAATCCAAAAATCTAGTATGTTGGTAAAAATTTAAAAACTATAATTTTATATTTTATGTTTTAAATAAATATAAAAAAATATGATAAGAAACTATTTTTTATAATAAAATAAAATTTCAAATTATCGATCATTCTTACTCTTTTTTCATATCAATTTCGAATAAAATTAGGGTTGTCATATTATATATATTATTCATATAAAAAGTTTATATAATATATTTAGTTTTTTAAATAAGACGCATAAAAGATAAAATTTTAGGGAAAAACATCTTTAAGAATCTAATGATCTAGTAAATGTTACCAATGAAT
Organism: Viscum album; assembly: GCA_963277665.1. NCBI lineage: Eukaryota > Viridiplantae > Streptophyta > Magnoliopsida > Santalales > Viscaceae > Viscum > Viscum album. The sequence continues at coordinate 253,144,574 of OY728143.1, read as the reverse complement.
TAGTAAATAAACACCCCTTTTCCTTAAAATTAAATATTTAAACTTTGTAAATTAAATGTGTTAAATAACTTATTAAATTAATAAATACATCATTATTTCATTCTAATTTATATTTAAATATCCCCTCATTATCTTCATGTATGATCTCAACATAAGGTCTGCTCTGGTGGTAGTTTTGGGTGGTGATTATGTTATCATAGATCTTGTTGAAATTTTTATGAGTTTTATCTTCTCACGCATATGATTTTTATTATTCCTTAAAATTTTTAATTTTTCTTAGGAATGTTTTAGAGAAAACCCTAGAAAATATACTACCTCCCCATGATCAGATAAATGATATTCATAATGGATACTTTCATTTCCCAATTCCATTTCTTTCCTTTTTTCATTTATAGATTATTTAATATTGTTACATATTTTTATAGTAACTAATTTAACAGTTATATTGTAATAGTAAAATATTACTTTAAAATATCATGTTTTTTATTTTAGTATTTATTTTTGTTAAAGATGTTAACTTATATTTCTTTATAGTGAAATTATGATTCATTACATTATCACCCTTAAACAAATTGGATCCTCCATATTTTAATTATTCCAAACTAATGAAGTTGTTAGGGGTGTCTCTATGATAGACATGGATTAGGATTTGATTTAAAAAGAGGTATTAATCTTATTAACTTGTGTAATTCTAGGAAACTCATCTATTACTTAATAATTGATGTCTCAAAATATTGGGTTTCATCCTAAATATTTAATCTCAATACTCTACATGGTTGTATTTATGGATTATATAAAGGAATTATTTTTTCTAGAGAGTTTATCTCCAACTTTATAATGACCAGTGATCATAATTTGATTTTAGATGTTAAATATTATAAATATATTTCGTTTCTATATATTATGTGTGGAGATAGATAATCTATTTCCATGATCACAACAAATTAATCTCAAGAAATTATATTAATATTTACACCAGGTGCTCTCCCATAAACATAAACATGGGGTAAAATAATCACACCATTTGAAATATTTAATTAAAATTCAAAAAATATTAATATAGTTTGATGTTTAATGTTCTTATAAAATATATTTGGTATAATAGAGTGGGTTGAACAAGACACAAAAACAACACTCCCAGTTCTTGAGTGGATGATCAATGTTTTTCACTCCATATAATTTTCAAAAACAAACTTATGTAGCGGTGTTAGGATAATATTTTCCTTGATCCATTATTATTAGAAATTATTGATGCATATCATCCTCATTATCCCTTGTATTAGGAAATTAATATTGGTAATACCCAAAAAAACATAAGATTAGTAGTACCTAAAAAATATCATTTTCCATTCACTGGGTCCACTAATATCTTTAATTTTCCTATGAAATTAGTTTAAATACTACATCCTTTACCACATATAATGTAAAAACCTAATATTTTAAGAATTTTTTCTTTGAAATATATTTAACTTCTTTGATATCCTATGTTACACACAACTACAAGTTTTAGAGAACCATGATATACTATTTAAAATATTATGATATAATGTTATCACCTAGATGTTAAATCAGAGGTTATGAATAAGATTGAAAATTTTATTAATTATATAAATATAAACTACTCAATATTTATTCTTAGTAACTAATCACATGATTTTAGTGAAGCGATTTTATTCTTCAAAAATATACTTTCTTCAAAAATTTATATTTATTTTTTTTTTTGAGAAAATATTATAATTAATTTTTGGAAAGTTTAGAGAATATATTTGATAATATGAAATTTATTTTTGAAATTAATATATCAAAATTTTATTTTGGTTAAATTTTGGTATTTTTGTGAAAATATTGATTTTTCAACGAATAGTGGAAAAAATATCGGTTTATATAAATATGATATTTTCTTTATATTAAAACCTCCCTTTTTGATTTGAATCTTATCACAAAGAAACGTAAGTACTATTTAGTTTGATATATAATATTTAATACCATTTATTTTGATATAATATAATTAATTACATTTTAATAATCCTTATTTGTTCTTTTGGTATAAGGACATTTTTGGGCTTAAAAACACATCTTTCAAGAAAATTATTTTTCATTGCATTTTGTGGGATTAATTTTAAATTAAATTCTTCCAATTATCTGAGATGAATATTTAAAAATGGATTCCATATTTGGCATAAGTGATTTACTTTTAATTTTTAGGGATGAAATAATTACATTAAATATTTACACTTTACTGATGCATTAATTATTCAAATAATGGAAAAATCAAATAAATGATATAAAAAATATTAAAAGTATTATAATTTGAGATATTTTAATCCATAAAAAAATTATATAGATGAAAATTACATTTTTGGTGTTTATTAATTTATTTTTTTAATATTTATACAGTATGCTTGATGTTATTAATGTCAAAGTAATGAATAGTTTAAAATTGACAATAAGGATGTTTTATGAAGTTAATATTTTATTAAATTATAAAAAATCATAAAATTCCTAAAAAATGTAAAATTGAATAATATAGGTTCTAATATTTCATACCATGTGAATTTATTTTCCATTTTATTTCATTTGGATATGTAATAGTCTTATTATAATTTAATCTTTTGGGAAATTAAAAAAATTCCCCTCACCTCAATTATAAAAGAGACCCTCCTCCCTCACTTCTTTACACAACATTGAGCACTCTAGATAAAAAATAACCTACTAAATTATCTTCTCAATTTCCTTTTTAAAATTTTATAGGTGCTAGTATTTATAAAATAGAAACCCTCGAACCCTTTATAAGAGTTCTAAAAGAGTCGTTTCGAAGAAGTGGTAATGGCTCTAACCAATTACTTTATTTTTATACTCTTTTTTTCTTTCCATAAATCTATGATTTTTAGAATAAAATAATAACTTCAGTTTCCTTAATATTTTTAAATATTAGTATAATTTTTAAAAAACCTTTATAAATCATATTTCCAATCAAATAAGAAGTTAAAGTATCGCTTGTGCGTACATACGACTTACCTTATACACATAGCGATACAATTCATTTTTCATCACAATATTTTATGGATGTTAATTATGATGGGTTAAATTTTTATATATGATATCTTTGAAATAATTATAATTATTTAAGGATAATATGATGTCTACATTTTTATCATCCAATCTTTTGAAAAATGAAAACGTCACTCGTGCGTACATATGGAATACCATCTCCACGATGCGCTGTGATACATTTTTCATTCATATTTCACATGTATGGTACTATAGATGGATATTATGGGAATATATTATATAAATGATATAATAATTATTCTGGTACGATTTATTATTATTTTTCTTTCTTTTGTTCTATTCATCAAAATGTGGATACAATGTTCATTTGTACGAACGACCTACCATCTCCATGAATGGTGTAATTAATTTTATATCTCTATCTTAATGAATGATTTTAAATATAAATTTAAATATATATAATGAATATATATGATATAATAATAATTTAAATTATTCTTGTATATATTTATAATAATATTAAATTTATTATAAAGGAGGTTAATGAAATTGTAATGGAAGTTGAACCTAAGGTATTAAATTTTCATCCCACTTTTATTTCTGTGGGACACATTCCTTATATACAACATGTTTCTTTTGTGTGGTGTATACATAGACCATGAATATATTTTATGATTCTTACCATGAAAATTATGGGATGTAAATATCTCTCTACAATTATTTCTTTCATGGGGGTTGTGATTAAAAAGTTACCAACATTGTAAGGGTTTATATCACAATGTCATTATTATTTAGGATTGTTTATGTTTATGTTTAAGTAATATTTATATTACATTTCAATTTTTTCTAAAAATGTTTTAAAAAATGTTTTAAATATTATACAATGATTTTAAGTCATTTTTACCCTTGTTTTACTTTTTAAAAAATGTTTTAACATGAATCTTCATATCATTTTCTGAACGAGGTATTTTTTTAAGTTTTCATAAAAAGTGTGAAAGGATTGTTTTTTAACTTATAAGGCATGAAAGGAATTTTCCACCGTAATGAATGTAATCCCCTAACCCTAGTTTCCCAATGTTAGTGCATTATAACATAACATTGGAATGATCTAGAGAAAATAAAATCCCTAAGGACCGATCGTTTCAGTAGCCTTGAAATAACTAGATACAAACATTAGTTTTACATTACATATTAAATTTAAAAACTTAATGGTTTACCCTTTGTGAACCCTAATATTCCTTACACTATCCCTGAAGGTCGGTCATAACATTATTATTTACATCCTGGGGAAAAATGAAACATAAAAAATAGGTGATCTCAGATTCTCAGTAAGGATGAACAATGTAGGAGAAACTATCATAAATAACTATTAACTTTATTGGTGAGGTATAAAAATGAAGCAAAAAACTTTTAAACATAATCTTGAGTTCAATATGGAAATAATAAATAAAATAATTCCAATTAATCTTTAACATGGATATTCTATAAGTCGAATAATCACATGAAATATTAATAACTATTCTCATAATGAGGGAATGCATAATGCGAGACATCATAACCAATTTTTCAAGGCCTTGTGGAAAGGCCATACTTATAGGTAAAAACCCAAATTATTTTGTCTCATGAAAACTATTAATGCATTGAGAGGATTTCATTAACCAATCCCCAACCTCTTGGGATTTCATTATTCGGTCCCCAACCTATAGGAATTTCATTAACCGGTACCCAACCCATTTACTTGTAATTCCAATGAATTCCCCATATTAAAAGGGTGAAACATAACAAAAAAACAATTGTGTTAAACATATCATACACAATTTTAATACTTTAACCATAATCCATGAATGGTATCAAAATAGTACACCCATAGTCAAACATATCATAAACCCTGTAATACAATATAGAAGATTTTATCATAAAACATCATACTCAATCAATTATAAAATCCTACAAAGGTTGTTGAAAGAGATGAAAATAATCTAATAAAATCCTTAAAAATATCTTGAGACAAATACCCCTTTTTCTTAGAAATCATTTATTCAAAATTCGCACACTTATATAAGAATACATTTAAAAATAGATTTTTGAATCAAAGTGTCCCATACCAATTTGAAACTTCTAAAAGAATTTAACATTTTAAAACATTAATGTCCCTATAAATAAATCCCAAAAACTATTTTGAAAACATGGACATTAATGAGAATGATTTAGAAGAATAAATATTTAAAACATTTAAAATGATGTTTTAGTTAAAGAGTCCTTACATAAACCCTTAAAAGATTATTTTTTTGAAAAAAATTAGAATTAACTTAAAAATAGAAATAAAATTTCCATTATAATCCTTTTATATCCATATAAATATTAATTTAAAATAATATCAATAATATTGAAATAGAGAAAGGATTAATTCTTTAAACATTGAAAGTGTCCCATTCCACTTTGAACATTTAAATAATAAGTCCTATATCTTAAAATTAATCTTTAAAAACCCTTAATATAAATGTATTATTGATATAAAACACAATAGGGGCAGTACATACACCACACATAAGAAATATGAGGTGAATATGTCTTATATCTCACAAAAATTAAAAGTGAGACGGAATTCCCCAACCTTAAGTCTGATACTCCTCGTATAGGTATGAAAATATATAATAATGGTTTTTTAAATAAATTATTAACTTATATCGAAATCATAATAATATTTATGATATCATATATTATTCTTTTATAACTTTGTATTATAGTTTATTAATAATTTCTAGGTTAAAGCAAAATTTTGTGTAATAATCACTTTCTTTATCATACGTGTTTTGACTTGTTATTCTTTATTGTATTATATATATCATGACTTAATTACTTCCATAATGTATAAAATTATTTATATATAATATATATTTAGAATATATATATATATATAATAGATAGATATATGAAATGGAATACACTGTTCATGGAGACGGTAGGACATACGTACACGTGAACACTGTTTTCGTTTTCTTATCATATTTAATGGAAGTAAGTGAATGATATATATATATATTATTCATGTAGCATTATTAACTTATATATTTCATACTTATTATTAATATATATATATATATATATGTATAATCATTTTTGAATGGTGAATTTGGAAGATGAATCTAATCACGCCATGGAGACGGTAAACCATACGTACAAACAAGATATGATATAATTGCCTAAATGGTTAAATTTTATGGAAACAACATATAAAGAGGAATTGGAAGAAGAAAAGATCTTTGGAAGAGGTGATAAAACAAATCCCTTTTTTGTGTATATCCTTTTGATTTTCACAAAAGGACTCCTTATGATGGCTTTATTCCCAAAGTATGGACTCTAGGATGTAGTGAGGGATGTTGGGAGAAGAAGTGGGCATGGATAGGCTGAGAAAAAAGGCTTTTTAGGTGTGAAATAAAGAGAAGGATAATATCCCCTTTATAAGAGAGGTGAGGGGCACTTTTGGAAGGTCTTAAAATATTAATTTATTATAAATTTATATTTGGTTTCAAAGAGCTCAAAAGTGTTTTATTTCATGGATAAGAAGAGGATCGGTCAAAATCCTCTCAAACAATGAATTTTTGGCTTGTTTTGGTCATAAAATGGGCCTTATTTTTTGTATTTGACCTTTAGTTAACCAGTTTAACTCTTACCGTGCCTTCTTGTATTTTTAGACTAGGGTTAATATAGTTTGTATAAAATTAAAAAGGAACCAAAATTAGATAATTTATGGAATATTTGATATTATAAAAGTTTTTGGGATGAACCTTATATATTTTTTAAATTTATATAATTTAATAAAATATTAATTATTTCAGAATATCATTTATGTCAATTTTAATACTATTCAATATTTGTATTTTTAAAAAAATCAAACAAACATGATAACTTTGTACCAATACTTCCAATATTTCACTAACATATACAAGTTATCTATAAAATTTGGGGTTGTGATTAATTAAGTGAAATTATATTTATTTTAATATTATTAATATATTTTATTTGATTCTTCCTTTAAAAATATCAATTACGACATCATCATTGTATCAAAATTAAATTTAATTATTTAGGGTCTAAAAATTATAAATAAATTATCATGATGTAGAAAAATTTATTAGATTTATAATTAATATTTATTGTATAATTTATCTTATGTATTACCCTATATTAAAAATGATTTTTTATTAAAATTTGAATATGGAACTTCTAACTCTTCATTCAATAAAATATAATAAACGTCTTAATCAAACAAATGTGGATTAAAAAGATAATATTTTTGACCTAAGATTGATTTTTGTTGAAAAATAATTATCCAGTGAAATTAGGACAAATTTTAGGGTAATTTTATAATATTATAATATTATTTTTACCATTAATTATTCTATTTACCTTTAACCTTGGTAAATAAAATTCTAAAGTTACTATTCACTAAAAATTATTTTGATCTAATTAAACCAAATTTTCCATAATGATAAAAATCAAGTATGTCAAATTTTTTAAATGTTAAATTAGAGATGTGGTAAAATTACGTTCAATGAAAATATGCAAATGTGGCTAGAAGGTGGGTAAAAAGACATTAAAAAAGTTCACTGAATTTTTATATCTATTTATATTATAAAAATTATTCAAATTAACTACATATAGGTTAAGATATGTATTATTAATCTATTGTTAATTTAAAACCAATTTAAATTAAAATAATTATTTAAATGAAAAAGTCAGTTTTTAAACAATAATGCAGTGTTTTCACTATTCATCAAAAGTTGATACTTTTTAGAAAATTACCAAAATTTCACCCTACACTAATTTTAATATTCCAAATTCAAAAATTAAGTCTATTTTAAAAAATAAAATTTATAAATTTGATAATTTGGATAATACTATTCATAACTGCTTTTTAAATGGCTAGTTTGAAAGGTCATGGTGCGCTCGAACTTGATGTTGCATGCAAAAAATGCTATTGAATTATTTAAAAGGAAGAATATCATGGAGGCTTGGGGTGTTACATTATTACCTCCTTCAATAAATTGAATCCTTTCAATTTAATCTCAAAATCCGAAACTATGGGTTGGAATTTTCAAAATATCTTTATAGAAATCCCACATCGGAAAAGGATTAATGAGACCTCCATTTTAAAATAGAGAATGGTAAGTTTGAAGGTCACTAGAGATAACACATACTAGGGTTCCATTAAGGAAAACATGGATATAAAATTAAATTTAACCATCATGTTTTGATGGAGAGTGATATAGAACATTATTAGGAGAAAGTTAATAATCTGAAAACTATAAATCTTCGATGATTGGAGGGATCATTTGATTCATCATAAAAGAAATTACTAGTAAAATATTTTTGGTTTTATGGTGTTTAAACTAGAGTTGAAGAATTCACTTACTTAATAGACTAATAACATAATGAAATATACTTACTTACATAATGAGTAGAGTTTCCTCCTTTAATCAATTTCCACCAAATACTTATCTTTTCCTCCAAACGATGTGTTTTCAAGAAATATTTTTCACATTTGAATCATTAGATTAATCTTTTAGATAATCTCACAATTCATTAACCAAAATGTTAGTAAAATATAATATAATATCAAAAAATAATCTAAAAACTTCTACAGTAAAACCCAAATAGTTCATCATTTATCATTCAACAAATAACTAACCTTGCTAAAAAAATATTATAGACTAAGATCGAAACCCAAAATTCAGAAGGATTTGAACCCATAGTCTTCTGGGAAAAATTTTAAAATTTATCTCTAAATAAAATAATCACTCTTAATGTATCATACCATAAAGTAACTAACCAAATTACATATCCTCCAAGATAGGTTAATCATTTCCATAAATTACCCAAATAGATGAAACACAATCATAGATTCTTCAAAACTAAAATTCAACCATTAATCCTTATATAAAACCCCTTAGTATTATATTTACCTTATCCATATAAAGTTATGAAAATAGTGAACGTCATTCATAATAATATTTATCACTTAATTCCAAAATCATTTTCCAATACCTAGGATATCCATGTGATAAAACATAAGTTCCAAAAATCACATTATTATTATTCCATCAACTTTTTTAACAAAAAATAAAAAGTTTTACTATAAGAACCCAAAGCTTATTTTCAGGTATGTTTTTCCTTTTATGGAGTTTTTGAGAAAAGAGGAGTTTCTGAAATTTTTTGAAGTACACGTCGTGTACTTTATGAGTAAACGTTGTGTACTTTGTTACCGCGTGAGGCCGTGTGCTAGCTGTGTAAAGGCCACACACACGGTCGTGGGGTGATGTGGAGGCAGCCTAAAACGGAGTACGAAAATATTAAGTACACGCCGTGTACTCTAAAAGTACAGACCGTGTATTTTGTTTTGTTTTTTCATTAAATGCACTGGGGTCACATCTGACAGACAAAACACCCTTCTTTTAGCTTCGGTTCGTCCGAGAGCGAGGGTACAGTCGCAGATCTTCGACGAGCCACCGAGCCTCCGTTCATCCTCCGATTCTAACACAGTCGGATGCGTTGGAACCGCATCGGTGAGTTCTTCCTTCTCCTAGTGCCTCGTTTTCCAATTCCTTCTCTTTTAAATGTTATCGTGGGTTGAAAGTTTTATACTTTTTCTTATATCTACAACATTCTAAGGAGATTCAAGCCTCATGGTTCTAGCATATCGATCTCCTAACATCATGTTAGGCGGTTTTGCCTTTTGGTAGAAATTCTTTGAGTATTTTTTTCAAATTACACCAATACCCTTGAACGGGGTATTGTGTGTTTCCTGTTTTTCCCTTGTTGTTTGCCTGCTTTGCTTATATGCCTGAGTAGAGGATATTGTTTGTGAATAGGGTAATTTACTGTGCTTTGGATGTTTTTCCCATGCATGTTTTGCCTATTTATGACCATTGGTCTAGTTTTTCCTGTTATGTTATTTCCAGTTCCATGCCTATTATTGTAGGATGTTGTGACTGATGTTCTTCCATGTAGAGATGTTGTAGAATGATATCCAAGTAGTTATTCAGGTTACATTGGCCATTACGCGATGCGATACTTGCTGACTTTACACAGTGCTGTGAGAACCTAGTGTAGTATAACATAGAAAAAATGGATGTAAGGGATTCTCTAGAGTGTCTTTATAATACAATGCGAGACCACAGGGGGAATTGACGTTGAGTGGTTCCTTAGAGTGTTTGTAGTTCCTCGACGCGGGCCATAGGAGGAATGAGACATTGAGTGCTTCCCCAGAGCACCTTTAGTATGATACGAGACTATAGGGGGAATTGACGGTGAGTGTTTCCCCAGCGAGTCTATTCTTTAGCTGAACCAGAGGGGTGAGACTGTGTGTGCCTCCCAGAGGGTTGCTAGTACTTGTAAGTTGAGCCATAGGGGTTAGGCTGTGAGAACTACCCAAAGGGTTACCTTGTTGTTCTACTTACTTGAGTGGCTACTTACTTGTTGTAAATTATATGCTAGAACTGTTGATTGTTTGATGATAAGTACTTTCCTATTTACTGCTTTCTGTACTTTTACCTGCCATATATTCACTGACTGTTAGGCAAATATCTTCAGGTGTTTACCTACTGAGATTTTGTCTCACACCCTGTTTGGGTCATGCTTTTGGGACCAAAAATATTATATTGTTGCAGGTATACATAAGGGCAAGCTCCCTTCTACTTCAGGTTCTTGATTTCATTGGAGCTGGAGAGCATGAGACCAAGCTGAGTCTTGCGATTCAGAGGAGTTGTTTATCGGTTTCCTTTTGTACTTGGGTTTAGTACTGTATTCAGTATTGTGAATTTTTTGGCTTATTTCCTAGACACATATGAATCATACATCATTTATATATTTTTTCAGTTGTTTATTTATCAGTCTTCCGCTATTTTCTATTGTTGGATATTTACTGCTTCCACTATTGTATGATTGTTTATCTTCCATTGTGTTACTCTGCCAATGAGGTCATATTTTCCCCATTATCACACCCAAGGCCCTTGCTGCTAGTCGGCAGCCTTTGGCATTCAGGGAAATGCACTTGGGGCCATGTGAAGAACCGGGTACGGGGTGCCTCTGGGTGGCTTCCGGAACTGGGACGTTACAAAGTGGTATTAGAGGGATTCTTTTCTTTCTCTTGACATACTATTTGAAGCCTATAGCCAGGGATATGATGAAATAGGTACTTGGTAATAAGCTGTGCCCGGGAGTAGCTAACCCATTTACAGGTAATGACCATACTATATCGTTTATTGAAATTATATTGTTTTGAAAATTTTACAGTTGATTTTATATCACTATTGGGTGATTCACATGTTTTTTGTTGTTACCGTTTTTGTTATTGAAGTTCTATTTCTGTAGAAACCCGATGAGATGAGGGTATTCCATCTCATGCATCATATATAACTTGTTATAAATCACATTCCATGCATTCTTTCCATGACATCTAGGATGCATTAGAGATTTCATGTTGTTGTGATAGACGTTGTGTAGATTATGCATGATTTTGTGATAGATACTTTGATGGAATCCCTTCTGTTTGATAGAGAATTTTTTGTATGGTGATTTTCTTAGATAGATTCCAAACTTTTGTTCTTGAGGTGTTATGGGCCCTCATGGACTAGAATTTGGTGGATCATTTCCTAGTTTCCTTGTTATAACTTGTTTAGGATGCCAAATTTTGATTCGCGGGGAGTATAGGCCCTCACAGATCGGAATTTGGCACCTTAACGCTTTTTTTCTGTGTTTTCTAGGCCCTGGTGCAGTTCTGAGGCTACTGTCCAGAAAAACCCAGAATACATGGCATATATTTTAGGAATGCACAACGTGTAGTCTATAGTAGTGTCACTGACTGTGTGAGCAGGGACACAGGGTTGTGAAAAAATTTATAGGAACACGCCGTGTATTAGTTTAGCACGCCGTGTAGTATGAAATAGGTACCCCAACCATGTCACGAACAACACAGGTCGTGTTATCTTTTCACATACACGTTGTGTCTGAATTTTACACGTCGTGTAGTATAACCTGGGTACCCGGCTATGTCACAAACAACACGGGTCGGTGTTACATCTTCTCATACACGTTGTTTCCACCTTAAAAATGTTGTGTAGTTTTGTCTTAGAGGAGTCATGTGGCTTAACCGTGTAGAAGGACTCGGGTATGGAAGAGGATTCAAGTACACATCGTGTGTTAGGAAAAAATGATGTGTATTTGGGGTGTTACATGACCATTTTAGGTAGAAGTACACGCCCATGTGAATGACTTAAGGGAAAATGTCGTGTAGGGAAAGAACACGCTGTGTAGTCATGTTTTTCATAACTTTAATGCCCTCTTTTCCCTGTTCCTTCTTGTCCATATGGCTAAGGGCTGACCGAGCCTGGGATTTCATGAGCCTGGAGTAGGGTACTCTTTCTGTCATGGAGTACTCCTCTCATTTCACTGAGCTTCAGCATTTCACACCCCTCCAGGGCGGAGATGGATTGTTCTTGGCAAGGAAGTTTGAGGATGGTCTCATAAGGGAGGTCCTCTCACAGGTGAATATATTCAGGCTAACTTCCATCGCTTCCATCGTCAACCAGTCACTAATTGCGGAGTGCAATCTGAGAGATTCTGGAGCTGAGAGCAAGGGCGGTTCTGCTTCCAGAGTCAGTGATTCACCAACTGATAGAAGGAAGCGTCGTAAGGAGTCTTCGCGTGGTGATTCGAGATAGAGAGACACATCTTCAGGTATCCGGGTGGTATGCTACCAGTGTGGAAGAGCTGGTCATACGAGGCTGTAGTGCCAGAGAGACCCAGTGGAGTACCGATCTTGCAGCAAGATGGGTCACCTTCAACGCTTTTGTCAGGTTTTCTCACCAGTAGCTGGTGACAGAGGCTCATCCATGACTCCTCATTCAGGAGCAGCACCACCAGTTTCTCACCAGTCTGGTAACTGGAGTTCTTCTGGCCATTCAGGCCGAGGTGGAGGTCGAGGCCGTGGTGGTCAGTCACAGGTCTTTCAGAGACAACAGGGTGGATCAGCTCAGAGTATTCAGGTAGGATCACAGGGCTGTGGTACAGGTCAGGCATTTGTAGTGGAGCAGACCCAGCAGGAGTAGGATCCCAGACACTCTATAGTTCGAGGTACGATCTTAGTAGCCTCAGTTTTATCTTCTGCTCTTTTCGATATAGGGGCTTCCCATATCTTTTTCTTTGTTGCTATTATGGATAGCCTTTGGCTCTGCATCTTTTATTCTACCGATACTTTGACTCTAGAAAAACCTTTGGGGACTAGGATGGCTAGTGTACATTAGTTCAAAGAGCGCCCTCTAGAGGTGGTTGGGTATCACTATCTATGGGATCTCTATGTCCTAGAGATGACATGCTGTGATTTCATTCTCGGAATAGACTGGATAGTTCCTTTCTAGGTAGTCGTTGAATATTATCACCATAGGGTGAGATTGATATCACCAGAAGGTGGATCTTTTCTTCATTGAGCCGAGTGGGATTTTATAGCCAGTAGAGCTGGACCCAAGCTTAATGGGCTAGGAGGAGTTACAACTTAGATTTCTAGTCTGTATCTGGATGACCAATGGACTTCACAGTTAGACTTTCCTCCAGTGGTGGATTGTTTCAAGGATGTCTTTCCAGAGGAATTTTCATGTTTGCCTCCAGAGTGTGAGGTAGACTTTTCTATTGAGCTTGTGCCAGAAGTGGCACCAGTGTCCATTCCTCTTTATAAGATGGCTACAACTAAGTTGAAGGATCTCAAGAAGCAGTTTGGGGAGTTGCGGGCAAAGGGTTTCATCCAACCCAGTACTTCTCCATAGGGTTCGCCTGTCCTATTTGCAAAGAAGGCAGACAACACCATTAGGCTTTGTGTGGATTATTGGAAGTTGAACCAGTTAGCAATCAAGAACCGATATCCCTTTCCTAGGATTGATGACCTATTTGATCAGCTTCGAGGAGACTGGGTGTTATCGAAGATCGATTTCAGGTTAGGTTATCATTAGTAGCACGTTATACCATCTGATATACCTCTTACAGCTTTCTGGAGCAGGTATGGTCTATACGAGTACACAGTTATGTCGTTCGGCCTCACGAACGCACCAACAGTTTTCATGGCACTGATGAACCGAGTGTTCCATCCATACGTGGACTCTTTCATGGTGGTTTTCATGGAAGATATATTGGTGTACTCTCACACTCAACACAACCATGCCACACATATTGAGATCTTTCTAATTACACTGAGAGATCATCAGTTATATGCTAAGCTCTCGAAGTGCCACTTTTGGATGGATCAAATTCACTTCTTGGGCCACGTTATCTCAGAGACAAGAGTATCAGTGGACCCAGATAAAGTGATATAATTAGTTTCTTGGGAGCAGCTGAAGAACATATTTGAGGTGCGTAGTTTTTTGGGGATGGCTGGATACTACAGATGCTTCATATAGAACTCTTCACTCTTTGCAGCACCACTAACAGGTCTGACCATGAAGGGTGAAAAGTTCTTATGGTCAGATTCTTGTGAGTCGCCTTTTCAGGAGCTGAAAAGGAGATTGACTTCAGCATCGATACTAGTCTTTCCAGAGCTAGGAAATATCTACACTATCTACTATGATTCCTTAGGTGTTGGGATGGGAGCTATGCTTATGCAGGGAGATGGAGTCATTGCATACGGGTCTCGGCAGTTGAGGCCACATGAGAGGAACTACTCAACGCACGATCTCAAGTTGGCGGCAGTTGTTCATGCCTTACATTGTTGGAGACATTATCTTCTAGGAGATCACTTTGTGGTTTTCACCAACAACAAGAGTCTCAAGTACATCTTTACTCAGTGTGATCTAAATTTGAGACAGTGCATGTGGGTTGAGTACCTACAGTCCTTTGACTTTGAGCTTACCTATATGCTGGGAAAGGGAAACGCAGTAGCTGATGCGTTGAGCAGGAGGACTTGGATATAGGGAGTTTAAGAGGCCAGCAGGGATTGGCAGCTTATGGCTCTGTTCTCTGAGATGCATCTAGAGGTGCACGACAAACATGGGATGACTTTCCTATCTTTTATAGTTGTTAACTCTACTATTCTTGATTAGGTATAGATGAGGCAGCTAGCAGACTCAGAAGGCCAATTCCTACGAGAGAGTGTGTCCGAAGAGGACCCTCTTCTTGGATAGACAGTAGTCGAGGATGAGATCTTGCATTTCTAGGGATGCGTATGGGTGCCAGCAGACATACACGAGGAGCTGATGCATGATTTTCATTCCTCAGTTTGGGAAGTTCATCCTAGCATCACCAAGATATATCGTGATCTACACCGCCAGTATTGGTGGCCAAGTATGAAGAGAGATATTGCTGGTTTTGTCATGAGGTGTTCCACTTGTCAGCAGGTGAAAGCAGAACATCAGTGACCAGTAGGGCTTTTACAGGAGCTACCCATTCTGTAGTAGAAGTGGAACGATGTCGCAATGGGTTTCGTGACCGGTTTGCCAAGGTCACCTTAAGGGAATAATTCCATTTGTGTCATCGTTGACAGACTTACGAAGGTCACACACTTATTTCCGATCAAGGAGACCTTCAGCGTTGATGAGCTGGGGAGGTTGTACATCTGAGATATTGTACCTCTACATGGAGTTCCACACTCCATTCTGTCAAAAAGGGATGAAAATTTTACTTATCGGGTCTGGAAGGGGCATCAGAAGGCTTTGGGTATGCAGGTGCTTCTGAGTACAACCTACCATCCTCGGACAAATGGTCAGTCTGAGCCTACGATTTAGGTGCTTGAGGATATGCTCCAAGATTGCATTCTGTATTTTTGAGGTTCTTGGGAGAATAATATACCTCTTGTGGAGTTTTTCTACAATAATAGTTTTCAAAAAACTATTCTGATGGCACCATATGAGGCTTTGTATAGTAGGCTATACCGATCACCCTTATATTGGCTGGAGGTAGGAGAGGCAGCTTTACTAGGACCTCATCTTGTTCAGGAGACCACAGAGCAGATAGAGTTGATTCGGAAGAGGAGGGCTGCTACATAGTCTCATCAGAAGTCTTATGCTAATCAGTAGAGAAGACCTCTGGAGTTAGAGGTTGGGGATCGGGTTTTCCTATGTGTCACACTGAGGTTGGGGCGCATGTGGATTAGGAGACAGGGTAAGCTTTCACTGAGGTACGTCAGGACGTTTGAGGTCTTGGAGTGTGTTGGGCAGGTTTCCAATCGGTTACAGTTACCTCAGAGGTATCAGGCTATGCATGACGTCTCCCTCGTTTCTTAGCTCCACCATTACTTTTCGGACCCGTCTCGTGTCTTTCAACCTGAGGAGGTTGAGCTCGAGAAGGATGCATCATTTAAGGAGCATCCAATCCAGATTATCGACCATAGTATGAAGGTTCTCCGTGGCTGGTCTATTCCTCTAGTACGGGTGCTATGGAAGCATGGGCGAGTACAAGACGAGACTTGGGAGAGGGAGGCCGATGTATGATCGCAGTGGCCAGAGCTGTTCGGGGTTTCTTCTACTACACCTCACTAGGGAAATTCAGGGATGAATTTTTTTAATGGGGAAAGTTTGTAAGAACCCATACCTTCTTTTCTGGTATGTTTTTCATTTTCATGAGTTTTTGAGAAAAGAGGAGTTTCTGGAAATTTTTTAAGTACACGTTGTGTACTTTATGAGTACACGTCGTGTACTTCGTTGTCGCGTGAGGCTGTGTGCTGACCATGAAAGGTCCACCCACATGGTCGTGTGTGGTGATGTGGAGGCAGCCTAAACCGGAGTGCAGAAACTGAAATTACACGCTGTGTACTCCAAAAGTACACACCGTGTATTTTGTTTTTTTTTTATTAAACACACTGGGGTCATATCTGACGGACATAATACCCTTATTTCAGCTTTGGTTCATCCGAGAGCGAGGGTAAGACCATAGATCTTCAATGATCCATCAAGCCTTCGTTCGTCCTCCGATTCTAACACCATTGGGTGCGTTGGAATCGCATTGGTGAGTTCTTCCTTCTCCTAGAGCATCGTTTTCCAATTCCTTTTCTTTCCAAGTTAATGTGGGTTGAACATTTTATATGTTTTCGTAGATATACGATGTTATAAGGAGATTAAATCCTCATGGTTCTAATATATTGATCTCTTAACATCATGGTAGGTGGTTTGTGCCTTTTGGTAGAAAGTCTTTGAGTATTTTTTGAAAATTCCACCAATACCCTTGAACGGGGTATTGCGTGTTTCTAGTTTTTCCCTTGTTGTTTACCTGATTTGCTTATATGCCTGAGTAGAGTATATTTTTTGTGAATAGGGTAATTTAATTTGCTTTGGATGTTTTTCCCATGCATTTTTTGCCTGTTTATGACTGTTGGTCTAGTTTTTCCTATTAGGCTATAGCCAGTTCCATGCCTAGTATTGTTGGATGGTGTGACTGTTGTTCTTCAGTGATGATATGTTGTATCATTCTATCCAAGTAGTTCTTCAGGTTACCTTATCCGTTACATGATGCGATACTTGTTGAATTTATAGAGAGCTGTGAGAACCTAGTGTAATTGACCATTGGGAGAATAGACGTAAGGGCTTTTCCAGAGTGTCTTTATAATATGATGTGAGACCACAGGGGGAATTGACCTTGAGTGCTTCCTCGGAGTTTCTGTAGTTCCTCGGTGCAGGCCACAGGGGGAATGATACATTGAGTGCTTCCCCAGAGTTCCTTTAGTATGATATGAGACTATAGGGGGAATTGACGGTGAGTGCTTCCCCAGAGAGTCTATTCTTTAGCAGAACTAGAGGGGTGAGACTGTGTGTGCCTCCCAGAGGGTTTCTAGTACCTGTAGGTTGAACCATAGGTGTTAGGCTGTGAGAACTACCCAGAGGGTTACCTTGTGGTTCTATTTGCTTGAGTGGATTCTTACTTATTGTAAATTATATGCCAGAAATGTGGATTGTTTTCTGCTAAGTACTTTCATGTTTACTTCTTTCTGTACTTTTACCTGTTATATATTCACTGACTGTTATGAATAGATCTTTGGGTGGTTGCCTACTGAGATTTTGTCTCACACCATGTTTGGGTCATTCTTTTGGTCCCAAACTGATTATATTTTTGCTGGTATAGATAAGGGAAAGTGCCCTTCTACTTCAGGTTCTTCATTCAATTGGAGCTGGAGAGCATGGGACCAAGCTGAGGTTTGCGATGCTGAGGAGTTGTTTATCGGTTTCATTTTTTACTAGGGTTTAGTACTATATTCATCATTGTGACTTGTTTGGATACTTTTCTAGACACATATGCATCATACATAATTTATATATTTTTCTAGTTGTTTATTTATCAGTCTTCCACTGTTTACTGTTGTTGGATATTTACAACTTCCGCTATTGTATGATTGTTTATCTTCCACTATGTTACTCTTCCAATGAGGGCATAGTTCCCCCATTATCACACCCAAGGCCCTCACTACTAGTCAGCAGCCTTTGGCATTCCGGTAAATGTGCTTGAGTCCATGTGACCTACCGGGTACGGGGCACCTCTGGGTGGCTTCCAGAACCAGGAAATTACATTTACTAACTAGGGACTACATATAAGCTACTGTTAGGTGTTGCAACCTGTCGCCCTATGGTTGTGGGTCCAAGACCAACAACCTTGCTGGATGCATTGGTTTGTCACCCTTCCTATGGGTTTTCCTTTTTCTAAAACTATATAATTTTTATAACATTTCAAAAATGAGGTAAAATTTAAAAAAATAACCAGAACACATTTTAATCTATTTCATTTTTCATCCTAAAATATAATATCCTATAATTAACACCAAATCCTATAAACCCTAAAGGTTATTTATACCTTTATAATTTTTTCCACAAAAGAAAATATAATCTCTTCCTTGAATAACACTTTCACATAATAAACATCATGGTTACACAAACTAAAAGAAAGTATTATAAAGTAATATGATCTTTAAAATACCATTAATACTTGTAAAATTTTCATCATCCATTTATTTCCATATAGGTCCTTACTTAGACTAGTGGTTATCCTATAGAATAGTTCATTGAATCGAGTAATGCCCAGGTCCACTATATTTACGGAACATGACTGTAAATGGATTCTTAGGATCAGTTTTATTTTCTTCCATTGTACATTTCATTTTTCCCCAACAATACTTTTCTTTATGTAATTATTTCCCACACATATAAAATTTATTTTTTACATTTATACACTTTCATTTGTGTATCATTACACATTTCCATCATGATGGAAATTGATCTTTCTTTTCTCCATGGTCTCCACCACAGGAGCTCTTAGAATGCTCCACCTTTCTCTTCTTTGGTGGGTTTGAGATTTAGTTAATCTATATTTTATTAATCATATTTTTGGAAAACTAATTAGGAATAAAAATGATATCTTTCATGCCTTTAAAATTTCAATTTGGGTGTTCATTTCCACCACATTGTCCAGCTTTACCATCATGTTCAATGTTAATATGACTTCTCTAGGATCCAACCATTGACTAAAACCAAAAAGTAGAGTGTGAGTAACTACAATCATAAAATAATTTAAAGAATATCATGAATCCTTATTTTCAATCTAAAGTACCTTAGGTTTCACTAAAGTTATTCATTCACATCTTATATTGAAATTATTCATATTAGTTTGTAAATAAAATGTGAATTGTCCAAAGCATATCCACTAGGAGTGTCAAAACAAGTGCGTAGTAAGGCCTGTTGTTGTGTACGAGGTTACCCTGAGTCAAGCTCATAAAACCTTGTCAGAGTTATTACTCCTAGGTACATCTATTCCAGAACCATGTCCGCATGTAGTATCCAAATTGGGATGTATTTTCTAAGAATACCCACATAATCTCTACATTACCATAATTTTAGGATGTTATTTTATACTTAACCTAAAAGTATATCTTAGGGTAATGTTCCCTAATCCAGTTTTTTTTCTAAATCTAGTTTCCAAGGTTTGTACTAAACTTCCTCTGATACCAAATGTAACACCCCAAACCTAGTTATCGAGATTTGTTGCATTATTACATTACATTGGCATGATCACAACAAAATCAAATCCTTAAGGACCTATCAATTTAGTAGCCATGAAAAAACTAGATACAAACATAAGTTTTCAATTACATATTGAATTGAAAAACTTAATAGTGTATCTTTCTTAAACACCCATATTCCTTAGACTATACAAGTAGGTCATTCATAATATACTTCTTCACATCGTCGGGAAAATGAAACATTAGAAATTGGTGAGCTCAGATGTTCAATAAGGATAAACAATATAGCGGAATCTATCATAAGTAAGAATTAACATTTAAGGAAAGGAATGAAACTTAAAAACAAGCCTTTTAAACATTATATTCAGTGTAATATGGAAAGAATAAATCAAAAAAAATCCATTTAAACATTCACATGGATATTCTACTAGTCGAATAATGACATGCAATATCAATAACTGATTTAATAATGAGGGAATTCATAATTTCATATATAATAACCACTTTGGAAAGGCCTCATCCCAAAACCCTACTTATGAGTAAAAAACCCAAATTAGTTTGTCTCTTGAGAACTATCAATGGATCAAGGAAATTTCATTAAATGGTCCCCAACTCGTAGGGCTTTCATTAATCGGTCCCCTACCTGTAGAGATTTAATTAACTGGTCCCAACCCCTTCATTTATAATTCCAATTCATTCCTCCTATGAAAAGGGTGAAACATAACCTACATAAACATTTTTATTAAAACTAATATATGAAATTTTAATACCTCAAGCATAAGCCATGAATGGAATCAAAATAGCACATCCATATTCAAACATATCATAAACCCTTCAATACCATATGGAAGATTGTATCATAATAAATGAATCTCAATAAAGAATAAAATCCAAAAAGGATGTTGACATTGATGAAAATAGTCTAATAATGTCATTAAAAATATCTTGATACAAATACCCCTTTTTCTTTGAAACCATTTTTTCAAAAGTCACACACTTATAAAAGAATACATTTATATTGATATTTTTTAATCAAAGTGTCCCATAGCACTTTGAGACTTCTTAAAGGATTTAACATTTTAAAAAATTCATGTCCATATAAATAAATCCTTAAAACCATTTTGAAAACATAGACATTAATGATATATATTTATAATAATAAATATTTAAAAAATTTAAAATGATGTTTTAGTTAAAGAGTCCCTTAAATAAAACCTTTAAAATATTTGTTTTTGAAAACATTTTATATAAATTAAAAATTGACATAAAATATCTTTTATAATAATTTTATATCAATATAAATAGTTATGTATAATAATATCAAGAATATTGAAATGGAGAAATGATTAATTCTTTAAACATTCAAAGCATCCCATACAACTTTGAACATTTAAATAATAACCCCGATATCTTAAAATGAATATTAAAAAATCATGAAGATAAATTAATTCTTGATATAAAACATAATAGGGACAGTACATACACCACACACAAGAAATCGGTGGTGAACACAGCTTATGTCTCATGAAAATTGAAAGTAAGATGTAATTCTATTTTCACAAGTCTGATACTCTCTGTTTGTATCAAAAAATCATGTATAATGGTTTTTAAACATATTATTAACATATACCATAATCATAATAATATTTATGATATCTTATATAATTTGTTTATGAATTTATATTACCCATTTATTAATAATTTCCAAGTTGAAGAAACATTTCGGGTACTAATCGCTTTCTTTATCGTACGTGTTTTGACTTTTTTATTATTGATTATATTTCTTATATCATTATTTACATACTTCCATAATGTATAAAATGGTTTATAAATCATACATATTTTGAATATAAATATATATTATAGATGGATATATAAAATGGAATACGTCGTTCATGGATATAGTAGGTCATATGTACTTATGAACATTGGTGTTGTTTTCTTATCATATTGAATGGAAGTAAGTGAATGAAATAAATTTACATATATATATATATATATTATTTTAGTAGCATTATTATCTCATATATTTCATACTTATTGACAATATATATTTTTATAATTATTATTGAATGGTGAATGTGGAAGATGAATCTCATTGCGTCGAAGAGATTGTAAGCCGTACGTATACACGAGAGATGATATAATTTCCTTTATGGTTAATTGGTATGGAAACAACATAAGAATAATAAATAGAAGTATAAAATAACTTTGAAATAGGTGATAATACAATTACCTATTTTTCAGGTATCTTCTTTTGATTTGTACAAAAGGACTCCATATCATGTCTTTCTTCCCAAAGTATGGAATCTAGGATATAGTGAGGGAAGTTGGGAGAATAATTTTCTTGGGTTTATCTGAGACAAATGGATTTAGAGGTTTGAATTAAATATAAGGATAAGTTCCCTTTTATAAGATAGGGGAGGGGAACTTTTAGAAGGTCTTAAAATATTAATTTATTATAAATCGATTTTCAGTTTCAAAAAGCTCCAAAGTGATTTGGTTAAAGGCGAAGATAAGTATGGGTCTAAATACTCTCAAACAATGAATTTTAGACATGTTTATGTCATAAAATTAACCTCATCTTATGGATTAACCATTAGATAAATAGTTCAACTCTTACCATCTCTTCTTGTATTTATACACTATAGGGTTAATATAGTTTCTATAAAATTCCAAAAGAACCCAAATTGGATAATTTATGAAATATTTGATATCATAAAATTTATTTGGATGAACCTTATATTTTTATTACTTTTATATCATTTAATAAAATAGTATTTATTTTAAAATATTATTTATGTCAATTTTAATACTATTCAATATTTGTATTTTTAAAAATATAAAACCAACATGGTAACTTTGAAACAATACTTATAATATGTCACTACCATGTCTATGTTATATATAAAATTAGTGTATGCAATTAATTAAGTAAAAATGTATTTATTTTAATATTATTAATTTCTTTTATTTGATTATTCTTTTAAAAAATAAATTACTGCATCATCATTGTGTCATAATTAAATTTAATTATTTAATGTCTAGAAACTGTAAATAAATTATCATGGTAAAGAAAAATTTCTTATTTTTATAAGGAATATTTATATTTTGATTTATATTATGTATAACCATATATTAAAAATTATTTATTTATTAAAATTTGAATATGATACTTTTAACTCTTTGTTAAATAATATATAATAAATGTATTAATATAAAAAAAGTGTATTAAAAAGATCATATTTTATACAGAAGGATTATTTTGGTTGAAAAGTACTTATCTAATGAAATTATTACAAATGTTTGGGTAATTTTATATTATTATAATATTATTTTTACCTTTTATTACCTTATTTATTTTTAACCATGGTAAATAAAATCAAAATGTTACTGTTGAACAAAATTATTTTGATCCTATTAGACCAAAATTTTCATATATATTACAACCATGTATTTTTTATTTTCTAATTGCAATTCATAGAAGTGGTAAAATTATGTTTAATGCTCATATGAAAATGTCGCTAGAATGTGGGTAAAAAGACATTAAAAAAGTTCAATGAGTTTTTATATCTAATTATGTTATAAGAATGATTCCAATAACCTATATTTGGTTAATATATATAAAATTTATCAATTATTACTTTAAAACCAATTAAAATTAAAATAATTATTCAAATAAAAAAGTTGGGTTTTAAACAATAATGTAGTTTTTTCACTATTCAGCAAAAATTGAAACTTTTCAAAAAATTACCAAAATTTTACACTAGGATAATTATGATATTAAAAATTCAAAAATTAAGTATATTTTTAAAATTAAAATTTATAAATTTCATAATTTGGTTAATACTTTTCATAAGTTCTTTTTAAATGACTAGTTTGTAAGGTCATGATACACTCAAACTCAATGTTGCGTGCATCACAAGAAATTAGATTATTTATAAGGAAGCGTACTGTGGAATCTTGAGGTGTTACAATGAAACCTCAATGATTTTTAGCTTCATTTACAATATTACATGTTTATTTTAAAATAAAATGTTTTCAATTAAAATTGTGTTATTTTTTTAAATACAAGTGATTTTAAAAAGGAAAAGTAATTTTCTTTAAGATTTTTTCCATGTGATCTATAAAAATAATTTTATAATTAATATTAAATCCAATGATGATACCTATACTTTACTGGGTATATGATTCAAGGATTCTATCCTGATTTATTCTCTAGATGGTTTATGTTTATGATGAAAAGATGAAATGTTTATGAAATCTATTTCTTTTTAGTTGTTCTGATATGATGAATATTTTATGATCTTATGGAATATATATATGTATAGTTTTCATTATGGGATTGGTGGGACCTATATCTCCCTCTAATTCATTGGGTAAATTATTATATCTCATGAAATAGTTAAGGGAAATAAGTTTATGTGCTTGATCTATTATGGGAAATAGGTTTATGTGTTTGATTTGTTATGGGAAACAAGTAAATGTGCTTGATCCATTATGGGAAATAGTTTTTTATTCCATATATAATGAACTTTCTTGTTAAACTTGAAACATGAAATAGTTTTTATACTTATGATTATTCCACAAAAATTTATGAAATTAATTTATGGTTTATTATTGAGTTTTGATATATTCTCATTCTTATGATTCATGGATTTTTAAATCTTAATGTATTATGATATAACTCATGTTCATGATATTAATTATATTTGGTAGGAAAGGTTTTAGTTATTTTCAAGATATCATTCCATTATAATGATCTTATACTTTTATATGATCATAAATTGTTATATCTCATGTTTACCCGATCACCCTTTTCTTTGTTTCCATTCCCCAAGTTATGATTAAGGTTTTTAGGTAGGGTATTTCTTTAAAGAGTACTAAATGGGTAGATATTTATGTGATATGTTTAAGATATTTCATGAAATAAGAATATTTTTTATCTATTCTCTAAAGTCACTAAATGTATAACGTACTCGGGTATTTTTTGTACAATATATTGAATATTCATTTATTAAGATGTAATATTTATATATGACATTCCATGTTTATTATAGTTGGTATTAGAGAAAGGTATATTCATCCTTTGTATATTGGGGTTATAAAAATTTGGTGAAAACCCTAGGGATATGTCTAAGTATATGATAAAATCCTAATGTTTTTGTAAGGAATATATTATGTGTTTTTCTAAGAAACTACATCCCTATTTGGTTAAAAAACTAGAGGTGGATCTTTAATAGTTGTACCTATGGGTAATAATCACAAAAAGGGATCATTGAGCATGAATAGATCATTACTTGGTACTTGAAAATGGGTCTTTCTACACACCAGATTTGACACTCCCTGGGGGATATGAATTAGGTTAATACATATTTTCTTTATTAACCATTATGAATTTTTTGAATAGATGATAATCAGGGACTAACTCAGTTAAACCTAAGGTGTCATAGATTGAAAATAATTCATCGTTATTTAGAAAACCTATAATTGATATACATTTCCCACTATTATTGTTATTCCTCACAATATTATTTTTTTATAAAGGTTGGAATAAAGAGGATTCAAGTTAATGTTGAATGTGATGGAAAGTGGAATGATTTTACTTTTGAGTATCCAAATGAAATGGAAATTAGAAGGAGATACCTTGTTATTATTCTTAATCAATAATATCATAATATGATAAAAAAATATCAACTTTGGTGAGTTTCTTAACACACATAACAAGAGGGAAATGGAGCTTCATGATGACTATAGAGGAAAGAAATTTCAATTTTCCTCATGTCAAGAATTTCAGAATAAGCATAGAGGAGAATGACTCAAAGATATCAGAAGATATTTTGGTTATAAAAAAAAGTAATAGAGAAAGTAATTTATAAGGAAAATTGAGTGGTTTAGTTAACACAATGGATGAGAATAATTTTTTCAATAAGATATCATCAATGATTGAATGTTTCAAAATTTATAATTATGGTAATTATCTAAATCGATGTCCTAGGGGAAAATATTGAGAAAATGATCAACATGGTTGTATGAGTAATTGTTTTTTCATTGATGATAAAGAGACTTTGAATGAAATATTAAAGGAAAGTATTGTTAAGGAATAAGTTGATGAAGCTTGGTAAATGTATTAAGAATGGTGTGATATTAATTAAATGCTTATGTGTTGGGATTTAATAATTATCTTGTAAAAGTATTTTATGAATAATATTTTGGATTATAAGAATCTTGAAACATATATAGATTTTTCATCAGTTATTTTTCTCCAAGGAATTGAAATTATATATTTAATGATACCAATAACCAAGAAAAGTGATTTCATGGAATGATGATATTTTTGGAAAACACATGATTAAGGGAAAGGTGACCCTTAATATGTGTTTAATGGGGATATAATAATGTTTTTTTGTGACAAAGAGATAATAGAATCATGCATGTTTTAATTATGGTTTTATGTAAATTTAAGTTATTATAAAATTTCCAGCTAATATATGACTAAGGTGGTCACATATTAGGTATGTGACATTAAGATCCACTTTTTTGGGATTAATTTCAAGTTGATTTTGGAATCGTAGTGGCTTTATTTTAAAAATTTGGGTCTAGAATTTTATCATAAATATTTGGGGGGAGTTTTATGAATAAAATATTATGGATTTTATTAAGATAAATCTTATGGATTATTTTTGATGTTTTATAAATTAAAGTATTTAACAATATTGGATAACTTATGATATTTTTTTGGTTTTGGTTTTTATCAAAAGACATGAGGAGTGTCGTGTTATAATTTTTTTTGGTTTATGTGATTCATTATAAGTTGATCTTAGTGACTAAGGAATGAAATATTAATCGTATTTTCCTAGTTGATATGGTAATATAATGCCTCAACATTTGGAAAATGAACTTCGGAAAAATATTTTTTTTCTTATAACCTTCAATTTCAATGAATTGATGGTCTGTTCAGCATCTCTGGTTTATAAATTTTTAAATATTAAATATCTCAAGGTCATTCAATTTCTTATGATAAATTATATATATAAATTACTTTAATTCCATGTCTATATATTCACTTCGCACTAATTTTATCATATTTGTAAACCTACTATGTGTAATCCTATATGACCTTCATACTTCCATTTCTCTCTTTTCAAGAGGATGTTTTGTTAACCCGTTTTATCAAGCGGGTTTGGCATAGAAAATTTTAAATATAAAACCTTTTATTACCAAGAAAAAATTAAGAGGATGAAATTTATTAAGGTGGGGGGGGGGGAAATAAAAAGTAAAACACTGATATTTTATAAAAAATTTCTTTCAAATATATTTAACTTCTTCGATAACTTGCATGACACGGAAATGTGAGTTTAAGAGAACCATGATATACTATTTAAAATATTATCATTTAATTTCATCACCTAGATATTGAATTATAGATTATGAATAATATTAAATACATCATTATTTATATATAAATTCCATACTTGATATAAATTCTTAGTAATTAATTAGTCATTGTATTCATCAGAAATATGTTTTCTTCAAAAATTAATTTTATTAATTTGTATTATAAAATATTATAATTTATTTTTTGAAATTTTAGAAAACTTATTCGATAAAAATTAAATTATTTTTATATTAAAATATCAAAATTATATTTGGTTGAAATTTTGGCACTTTTTTGAAAAGGTTGATTTTGCAGTGAACAGTGAATAAATACTGTTTTTTATAAAACTATCATTTTATTTATATTAAAAAGTTATTTTAGGATTTTAAATTGATCTCATGGTATATTAGGTATAATTTATTTATATATAGTATAATTAATTACATTTTAATCATCCTTATAACTTCTTTTGGTATAAGTTCATTTTTGGGATTAAAAAACATTATTCAAGAAAAAAAATCAATGCATTTTTTTCAATTAACATTAACTTAAATTATTCCAATAATTTGAGTTGAATATTGAAAAATTGATTCAATACTTGGAATAACTGGTTCCAAAATTTTAAAATATTTCCATTCTATTTTTTGTCATTATGAATAGTAACTACAATAATTTTATTACCAAGGTAAGGGTAAATCTGAAAATTTAGGTTAAAAATAAAATGATAAGGACTATTAAATAACCAATAAACCTAATTAAATTTTAATTAATGTGTGAATTTCTTAAATAATATTCCAATTTTTGGCTATAGGACTTATTGTGGAAATTTGGATGAGGTTATGAAATTTGTAGTATTTCATTTTGAGAAAAGTCAAACATATCACACACTTATTTTAAATCATGTAAATATTTTAATATAGGGTTATTTAGAGAATATATTTAACTATAAATGTGATTTTTAAATAAAAAATATTTATCTTTATCATGGTAATTTATATTCAATTTTTAGGTAGGTAATATTCTTCTTAAATGCTTACACAATGTTGATGCATTAATTATTTAATTAATGGAAAAATCAAATAAATGATATAAAAAATATTAAAAGTATTGTAATTTGAGATAATTTATGCAGTGAATGAATTTTATTGGGGAAAATTACTTATTAGGGATGTATTAGAGGATTATTTTCGAATTTATATTATTGTATTGATGTTATTAAATCCAAAGTAATGAATCGTGTTAAAATTGAGAATAATGATATTTTATGAAAAATTTATTAATTAAATTGATTAAAAATAATAAAAAATTAACTAAGGTCAAAAGGGATAAAATATGTCCTAAAATTTCATCCAATATGAATTTAGAGTCTATTTGGAAGAATTTGGCTCAAGAATAGTCTTATTATAATATAATCTTTTAGGAAATTTCAAAAATACCCCTCAACTCAATTATAAATGGCCCCTCCTCTCTCACTTATTTAAAAGAAATTTAGCCTTATATCTCAGCCATACCATAAAAAACTTTCTTCTCAAATTCATTAGTAACACTCTATATGTGACAGTCTTTCCAAAATACCAACCCCACTGCCCTTTTTAGGAGATCTAAAGGAGTCGTTTTGAAGAAGCGGTAATCACTCAACTGGTCAATTTCTTTTTATACTATTCATTACATCCAATAAATATATTATATATAGAATAATATAGTATATTTATTATCTTGAATATTCTTAAATTTTATTAAGATTATTAAAATACCATTATATACCCTTTTCCCGTCATATACGAAGTGAAAGTATCACTCATGCGGACGTACGGCTTACCATCTTCATGTAGCGATACAATTCTTTCTTCCTAACTATATTTTATGGATAGGAATTTTTATGTATTTAATGTTTATATATTATACTTATGAAATAATTATACATATTTAAGGATTATATCATGTATACCTTTTTATCATCCAATCATTTGGGAAATGATAACGTCGCTTGTGTGTACGCATGGACTAACATCTCCATGATGAGATATGATTTTTTTTCATTCATATTTTACATGGATGGTAATAATGATGGATAATATAAACATATATTATATAATTCATATAATAATGATTATATAAAGATGAATTATTGTTTACCTTTCTTCTTTTCCATCCATAAAATAGTCAATCCAACATTCATGCATACATACTGTGTAATGACCCAATGTTTTCAATAGAAATTTTCTTCTTATAATTATGTCATATAATAAAATTAAATCACAAAAAAAATGAACTAATAATTTATATGTGACCTTTAAACATAAGTTTTTCACTTCTATGATTTGAATTTTGGAAATTTGACACACACAATTGTGATCATTAAGTTAATTGTAGTATAATATGACCAACTAAATTTTTAGTGAATAATAACATACTCTTATGAATAGTAATGTTACCCTTATGAATAGTAATGTTACCCTTATGAATAGTGACATACCCTAATGAATTGTAAACATACCTATGATAGTATATAAATAATATTTAAGTGAAAGTATGATATACCAATATTTTGGAATAAGTAAATAAATGTTTTGAAACTAGTTTTTTAGAATAAATTATGATTTTTATTAAATATAAAATTAATCATATTTAGAAAATTATTTTTGAAAAATTTATTTCATTTTTGGATTCTAAAAATTGAAAAACGGTTAGGGTGAATTTTTGGGATTTTTCTGAAAAACATAAATTTTTGGTGAGTAATAAAATACATTATTTTACCCTGTAAAAACATTTTAATTTAAATACACTATTCCTAACATCATAAGTGATGTAAGCACCCAAATATGTAACTCACAAGCAATTATGACTATTATTGGTATTTAAATCATCACTATTTCTTGTCTTATGGGAAAATAAAAAACTAATGATTATAATATTATAAAAACCCTCCTCTCCTCCACTATAAATAGCACATTCCTTACCTCTTCAAATAACTTATCTTAAGCCTTGTGAATTACCTATATTCTACCCAAATCTCTCTTTAATATCATTCCCCACATCCAACAGCCCTTGTAATACCCAAAATACCAAATCCTATCCCCTTAAGAGGCTCTCAAGGAAGATAGAATCCAGAGGTAAATTTGTCTAATCTTTTCTTTGTTTTTATTTTCAAGTTCATTTGTTTTCTTTTCTATCCTTACCTATCATCAACCAAATGTTATGATAACTCTAGTTCCTTACATGTAATTTAATTTTTTTATTATAATGGAATAATTTATTATCATCTCTCCTTTACTCTTCTTTTATTTTAGTAGTAAAGACGCCATCTGAGATGTGTTAATTTACCACATTCAAGGACGATGAGTATTCAATTTCCATTACCATCCTCAATTCTGATCATGAAACTGTTTTCATGGTTGAACCAGACCATAATATTCATCCATGGTTCTGTAATACGTTTGTACAAATGTTTTTTATTTATAAAACAAAACTTGTTCTTTGTGTCCAAAAAACCACTAATTAACCCAAAAGGTTATCACTAAAGTTTTACATAATGATTAATCATCACTCGAAGTTACCAAATTAAAATTTAGACCATTTAACCTTCTATATGTTCAATAAAAACATATAACTTCAATTATGGACAACCACATTCATCATACATGTTTATCTGAACATGAACTTAAGTAAACCGATCATTAAAACCAAACAAGTAAATGGACCCAAACAATAGAATTGAGCCTCATAACCAATTAAAATGGTTATAAATGAACTTAAAATGGTTATGATAAATATTTTACATATATAATAGGTTCTGTAATTATTAATTAATGAACTTGATTTTATTATTCTATTCATTATGTCCAATCCAAGATCGCCATTGAATTTAAGGTAAGGGTTCCTTTCAATTTCACTTTTATTCAAGATTTTCCTCTATGTTATACAATTTTATGTGTAATTAATAGTGATAGGGTATGATTACTCACCCCACAATACTCTAATAATTATTTATAAATTATTACAAAACCCCTTTATCTCTAATTAAGCCTTTTTAAGTACACATGATACCATGTCGATATTTCGTAAGGGCTTCAACCTGAACCTCCTTTATTCCATCAAGTCTCTTTATCTTTATTTTTACCTAAATAAGGTGATATATTATTCTTATGTTAATATTATATAATATATCCGAATTTTCTCAACATATGTATCAATTTCCATTAATCATTCTCTTTTGGGGATATACATGTTTTTAAGGGATTCCCTCCTCAATACTTCTCGATAAGCTAACCTGTTTTGAGGGAACTTCCTGAATTCTTACCCAACTTCAAGTGAACTCTAACTTCTATTTTAAGCCACCATTTTCTTTATAAAATAATTATTTTTATTTTAAAAACCTTACTAATTATCTTCTATTTTTTTATTAAGGATTTCTCCCTTTTCTATTTTAAAGGCTCTATAGTATTTTCCTTAAAACTGCTCTAAAATGTTATTTTGCTAAAATTTCTTGGATACTTTTCTTACATGTGGTCACTTAAACTTTACCTCACTTACCATGATACATTACTATTTTCCCTTATTAATTCTCATGTATATTTTAGTTCCTTTCTTTCATGGACACTTTTATTATATGACCATTTTTTATGCTTTACAACATGATTGTGGTATCCAATTGTTTACATGGATAAAACTTATGTTTATGTAAGATTGATTATGTAAAATTATTTTTGTGAAAAAAATATTCATTGAAAATTAAGATGGGTCACCCAGATAGCACTCCAATGCATTTGGTAAAGTTAATTCTCATGAGATGTTATGTGCGGCGGTCTTGGTAGTTAGCCTTGGATTGAGCTAATATGTGAAACAATATTGTCTCTAAGCATTGAATCACACTAAAGTCATATTTTATGATTCTTCCACATTTATATTATTCCATGTTTCAATTATCCCATGTTTATTTTTTTTAATTCTTTATGTTACATGGATTTTTATATCTTTATGTCATGTCTTCTAACCCATGTGCTAGGGATTTATTCTTCTTCTTTTTCCCTTACTAGGATTTTGACTCACCCCTTTGTTCATGTGATCCCTAGGGTACCCTACACAGATGTAAGGGATCAAGGGAAGTTAGGATCTCTTTATGGAGATTAAATAAAGAAGCGTTTTCACCCCATGTTTTATGTTTTATTTACCTAGTCTTCAGGGACACTAGACTTCACGATACTTGGCCAGTACTCTAATTTGTAATTGTGGTTAAAATCATCAAATGTTATGTGTAAAATTTCAGGGTCACTATAGTTTTCATTAGAGGATGATCTAGTCATTTTTGGAGATTA
Source organism: Viscum album (assembly GCA_963277665.1). Classification (NCBI taxonomy): domain Eukaryota; kingdom Viridiplantae; phylum Streptophyta; class Magnoliopsida; order Santalales; family Viscaceae; genus Viscum; species Viscum album. The sequence goes on along the minus strand of OY728143.1, from coordinate 253,111,888 downwards.
GGAATAAAGCACCTTAGTGAGAACCTTAAGGATGAGATTAAGTATAATAAAACATCCCTAAATTTTGATAAGTAGAGAGTAAATGGTTTATCAAGAAAATATATCCCTATCTAGATACAAATAGGTAGATAAGGCTCTGGAATAAATGTAACTTGTAGTTAAAACACTGAAAAGGAGTTTCGGGTCTCACCCGGGGTATCCTGGTACACGAAAATGGACCTTGCTTCACTCTTGGTTTGACACTCCTAGGGGATATGCTTTGGTAAATTCATGAGGTTAGTATAAAAAATTATGAAGGGAATAAAAAAATCCCATAAGAATACAAGTTAATAAATACATCAAGGGTACCCTATATTGCAATATAGGGAATCACGGGTTTGGATATACTTCTCCTTTATAATTTTATCCCCTTATGTTCAAAGTCTCCTTTTTATTCTCAATATCTATGTATTCAAGACCTATAATTGTACATTATTTTTCTTAGTTAATGGTTGGAAAAATATTAACATGTACCAATAATCAATGTGATAGGGAATGTGAAAATTTACTTAATGATATTTCAGATATGATGGGAACAAGTGCTCAAAACTTCGTGATGGTACGTGATCAATTTTCTCAAGTTAAGAATATTAAATTGAATCATGTGAAATTACCTCCTCCTCTAAGAAAAGAGAAAGTTTCCGTAGAATCCTTTATGAGGAAAATTCCTCCCATGTTTAACTGATCTACTTATCCCTTATTTATTGAACAATGGATTAACTACATTAAAAATATATTCTCTATCCTTCATTTCTCGAAAGAAGAGAACATTGTACTGGAGGTCTATCATTTTGATGGAGTAGTTGATCAGTGGTGGACACTGATCAAGAATATAAAGTCCCAAGAATCAATTGATTCCATGGATTTGGATGAATTCAAGAGGATGTTTTTCAATAAATATTTTTCTTGAACCCTCCATCTCAAGATGGAAAGAGAGTTCCTCCATCTCATGAAGATGGAAGATGGGTCCATAGAGGTTTATAAAGAATACTTTACAAGTCATTAATGGTATGCCTCTGTCTTTCTCCTGAACACGGAAAGCTAGGTGGATCACTTCTTTAGTGGAATAAAGAAGAGTCTACAAAAAGCATTGGGGATTTGAGACTTCGATTGTTAGTAGTATATTGTCCGTTGTGCCCTAAAGGTTTAAATACATATTGGAAATACACAATGGTCTCTTGGGCCTAGTGATAAGAAGCAGAAAATGGAAAACAACACGGGTGGTTCAAAAAACAAATCTAATGAGGGAATGAATCCCTAATATCCCACTTGTAAAATTTATGGGAAGAAGAATCTTGGGAACTATCTAAAGGGAACAAGGAATTGCTTCAAATGTGGAAGAATGGGACATCAGGCCAAGAACATCTGATGGGATATAAAGAATCCCACTAATGTGGAATAAGAAAAGAAGGTTGATATCAACACTCAGCCTGTAATGTAGTGTTACAACTGCAAGGTTCATGGTCATTATGTGAAAAATTTCCCTAAGATAAGGGTTGTCAGAGGAAATAAACAACAACCTCCAAGTCATAAACAAAGGGCTTATGCTATCACTACTACTGGGGTGGATTAGGACAGTGATGTGGTGACTGTTACACTAGTTATTCATTCAATAAGGGTGAACATACTATTTAATTCTAGTTCTATGCATTATTTCATATACAAATAGTTTATTAGAACTATTCAAGTATCACCTCAAAAATTGGAGTATAATATATTTATGAGAACAATGAAAGGGGAAATTATTACATCCATGGTTTATAACTCCTCCCTGGTTAACGTTTGTGGACTGAACCTCCCATAAAATCTTCAAAATTCTTTTTGTGGAGTTCAACGCTATCTTGGGCCTGGATGGGATATCTTTATATAAAGCCAATATCAACTGTCGAGAAAGGGAAATCACTCTTCACATCCCTAAGAAGCCTCCAATTCTTTACAAGTTTAAGGAGGAATATGACTCTCCTTTAGAATCATTGTCTTATGTTTGGATATTAATACCTTATAATCCAACATGTCTAGCTCAAATAATTGGGACAAAGGTGAGAGTCATTATAAAAGACATTCCCATCGTGAGGGATTATACTAATGTATTCTCTGAATAGTTACCTTGTATTCCTCTAGATCGAGAGGTTGAGTTCTCAATTGAACTTATTCTTGGATATCTACTTATATCAAAGACATCTTATATAATGGACACTATAGAAATAGAGGTGTTGAAGATGTAGTTCTAGAAAAATATGGAGAAGGGTTTTGTAAGCCCGAGTGCTTCACCATGGGGTGCATCAATCCTCTTCATCAAGAAGAAGGATGAATCAATGATCCTCTTCATTGATTATCGTCAGCTCAATAAAATCATGATAAAGAACAATTATCCTCTACCACTGATAGATTAGATGTTCGATAAACTTTGTGATACCAGTTATTTCTCTATGGTGTACTTTAAGTTGGGAAATCACTAGTTAAAGGTGTGGAAAGAAGATATTCCAATGACTGACTTTAGAACGAGGTATGAACACTATGAGTACATAGTAATTCCCTTCAGACACACTAATTCCCTAGTTATTTTCATGGATTTAATGGATAGAGTTTTTAGAGATTACATCAACAAATTTGTGTTAATATTAATTGAATATATTCTGATATACTCCAAGAGCAAGGAAGAATATGAGGAGCCTTTGAATACTATGTTAAAAACTTAGTAAAGGGAGAAGATGTATGCAAAGTACAATAAATATGAGTTCTGGATAAAGTAAGTATCATTGTTGGTGTATGATATCACTAGTAAATGGATATCTGTTGGCCCTTCCATGACAAATGTGATTAAAGAGTGGCCCAGGGAAACATCTATAATGTAGATCCATAACTTTTTGGGTCTAGCTGGGTATTATCGAAATTTTTTGAAGAACTTTTCATGATTATCAAACCTAGTGACCAAGCTGACATGGAAGGGATTAAAATGTTTCTATACTCATGAATGTGAAGACTATTTCAAGGAGTTGAAAAAGAGACTTATCGCTGCTTCGATACTCACACTCCCAACAAGTGGATTACTCTTTGTGGTGTAAAATGATGCTTCAAATAAGGGATTATGATGAGTGATAATGAAAAAAATGATAAATTGATAGACTATGACTCATGGAAGATGAAAATCCATGAGAAAAACTATCCTATGCATGATCTGGAGTTGGAAGCAATGATATTTGTGTTAAAAATTTGGTGGCATTATCTCTATGGGGAGAAGTGTGAGAAACATACTCACCATAAGAGTATCAAATATATATTAAAAAAATAGCTTAATATGTACTAGTGAAGTTGGATAGAGCTCATCATGGATTATGACTACTCAATCCACTACCACCCCGGTAAGGAAAATATGGTGGTAGATGCTCTAAGTAGAAAGGATCTTGTATCTTTATCAATGATGAGAATTGAAAAGGATCTGATCTTCTTAGATTTGTAGAGGATGTACATGGGAATCGTTAAGGGAGGAACATCATCAATGCTTTCTCAAATGATTCCTCAACCATCCCTCATCAAGAAAATAAAGGATGCTCAATGAAAATATGGGAAAATTATGAAAAGGGTGGAAGCTGTTAGAAATGGAAAATCCATAGTGATCAAGATAGATCAAAATGGAGTTATATGATTTGGGTCACAATTATATGTACAATCTGATCCATAGATAGAGAAGGAGATTTTGAATGACTCACATATCTTGACTGTCTCTATTCACCAAAGGATCACAAGGATGTATCGAGATCACTGGGAAAAATTCTTGTCAGACAATATGAAAAGGGAGATTTTTTAATATACATCAAAGTGCCCGGTATGTCAGCAAGTGAATTTTAAGATGAAAAATTATATGTGGATGATAAAACCACTACCCATACCAGCATTGAAGTGGGAGAACATTACCATGGACTTTTTCACTGTACTTCCAAGGATATTCATTAGAAACAATGAAATATGGGTCATTGTGAACCATCTTACAAAGACAGCTCAATTTAGCACAATTTGAGAGGACTTATCATTGTATCAACATTCGAGGATATAAATAAAAGAAGTGGTAAGGTTTTATGTAGTACGAATATCTATTGTATCTCATATAGATACAAGATTCACCTCAAAGTTCTGGAAAAGTTTCTAACATGATCTAAGCACTGAACTAAACTTCAGTATAGCCCATCATCCTCAAACTCATGTCCAATCTGAGTGTACTATTCAAACATTAGAAGACATTTTTAGAGCATGTTCTATGGAATTAAAAGGAAAATTGGACCAACATCTTCCACAGGTTAAATTCTCCTACAACAATAGTTTCCACTTGAGCATCTGAATGGAACCATATGATGACATTTATGGGAAAAAGTGAAGAACACAAGAGTGTTGGGATAAAGTCAGTGAGAGTTAGCTGCTAGGACCAAAAATGGTCGAAGAATTGGTGGATAAGGTGAAAACCATTCAGCATCACATCAAGGTAGCCCTAAGTCAAAAAAATAGTTATGCAGATAACCATCAATGAGACATTGAGTTAAAAGTTGGAGACATAGTATTTCTATGAATATCTCTATAGAATAAGGCCATGAGGTTTGGAAAGAAAGGGAAGCTAAGACCCAGGTACATCTACCCCTTCAAGATCCCTAATCATGTCTGAGATATGGCCTATCCACTAGAACTTGTTCCTACCATGTCCAAATTACATGATGTCTTTCATGTATCCCTCTTATGGAAGTACATACCAGACCCTTCACTTGTACTCTTTACAAAGGTGGTATAATTAGAGAATGATCATTATTATGAGGAGTAGCTAGTAGAGATCTGGGATCGTAGAGATAATGTTCTAGATAACAAGACTACCCACTTAGTTAATGTAATGTGGGAGAACCATAAGTACTAAGAGGGAACATTAGAGCTAAAGTTGGAAATGAAGGAAAATTACCCGCACCTGTTTATGGATTAGAATGTAAAACGAAATTTCGAGGGTAAAATTTCCTAAGTGGGGTATAATGTAATGAACCAATTATTTCAATATAAATTTCCTTCTTTAAAATATTTCATATAATCACATGAAATCACAACACCATGAACTACATAGTACTATGTGACCTTTAAACATAAGTTTGTTACTTCTGTGATTTGAATTTCAAAACTTTTATGATATGACCATTTGTTATGATTTATGACAAGATCGTGAGACCCAATTCTTCCCATGAGTAACCATTAGTTCATGTAAGATTGATTAAGTATTATTCATTATGTGGAAAACATATTAATGGAAAGTTAAGATGGGTGAACCAAGATAGTTCTCCAATGAATTGGGAAAAGTTTAGTCTCATGAGATGTCATGTGTGACGGTCTTGGCGGTTAGCCTTGGCATGTGATACTATGTGAAACAATATTGGTGGTTGGCCTTGAATCATAATAAAGTCATGTTTTATGTTTCTTCCACATTTCTATGATTCCATGTTTAAATGATCCCATGATTATATATTCTAATTCCTTATGTTAAATGACTTTTTATATCTTTATGTCATGTCTTCTATCCTATATTATAAGGATTTATTCTTATTCTTATTACTTTACCAGGCTATTAGCTCATCCCTTTGTTCATGTGATCCCTAGGGTACCCTATACAGATGTAAGGGATCATGGGAAGTTAGGATCTCTTTATGGAGATTAAATAAAGTTGCATTTCTTATCCCCATGTTTTATGTTTTATGTATATATTATTCAAAGATACAAGACTTCATGATCCGTGGCTTGTACTCTGATGTGTAATTATGCTTAAAATCATGTAATTTTATGTGTAAAAGGCTAAGGTTTCTATATACGACATATCATCACCATGAATGATGTAATTCATTTTCTATCTCTATGATTTTGGATGAATTTTAATATATATATATATATATATGTAATGAATATATATGATATATTAATCATGTAAATTATTCTATTATATATTTATAATGAAATCAAATTAATTATACAGGAGGTTAAAGAACGTCCAAAGGAAGTCTGACATAAGGTATGATATTTATATCTCACTTTTATTTTCGTGGGAAACATTCCTTATAGACTACATATTTCTTTTTTGTGATTTATATAATGAACATGAATTTATTTTACGATTAATCTCATTAAAATCACTATAAATTCGTATCCATCTAAAATTATTTCTTTCAGGGGGATTATGATTCAACGTTACCAAATTGGTAACTGTTTATTTCATAATATCGTCATTATTTTGGATTTTTATCATTTATGTTTCCATTGGGGAATATTTATCTTCCATACACATGTTTTCTAGAAATTTTTTTAACATTCTCCAATTATATTTTAAAATTGTTTCCCCCTTTTTTAAATTTTTATAAAATATTTTAAATGGAATATTCCTGTCCTTTACCGAAGATAGTAATTTTCAAAGTTTCATACAAAAGTGAGAAAGAAATGTTTTTTTAATTATAATATATTAATGGAATTTCACAAATACATAATGACTAAATTGTTTGTAGTTTTCTTTATAAGTTTACAAGTTTATTTTCTATGAAAATATTTTAATTTAAAAGTGAACATTTTTTCATGGGTTATGATATGATGAATGATTTATGATTAGAGGGCACACACATATATTTTTTTCATTATGTGATGAGTGGTACCAATATTTTAATATGATTCATTAGGTAAAGTATTATATCTCATGATATAGGTATGCTAAATAAGTCAATGTGGATGATACCTTATGGGAAACAAGTCAAGACACTTAATCTTTTATGGGAAACAAGTGTTGATGCCTATGATGGTCTTAGTAGTTAAACATGACATATGAAATGGTTTCTATACTTATGATTATTCCACATAGATTTATGGAATGAATTTATGATTCATGATTGAGTTATGTTGAATTATAATTCTTATTATTCATTTATTTTGAAATTTTAATGTTTTATACCATAACAGATGTTTATAATATTTTTAAAATTGGGTATGAAATTTGTAAGTTATTTTAAATATACCATGACATTATTCTTATCTTATACTTGCATAAGATCATTGATTTATATATCACATTTTTATCCTTAATGAGGATATAAACTCACCATTTATTAGGTTTCCTTTCCCCAGTTTCTGAAGATACGTTTTTTGTAGGTTATGTCTATTAAGAGTACTTAATGGGGTGATATTTATGGGATATTTTGAAGATAATTCAGGGAATAATATGGTTGTGTGTCTTGTCTCTAAATAAACTAAACTTATATAGTCCCCATATGTGTTTTTTATTCAATGTATTGAATATTAATTTATTAAGATGTAACATTTATGTATGTAAATCATGGTTCATTAAATATAAAACATATCATAGTTTATTTCATACATTCACTTGGGTGGTTCATATAAAATATTTGAATGGAAAGAAATTTAACTTTCTTTCCATTATTATCTTTTTCACCTACGCATATATGAAACTCAATCATTCTAAATGAGTTAATCCTGATTGATGAGAAATTATAACCGTTAGATAATTTTTACAAGATATTTAAGAATTATTCCTTAAAATTTTTTAATCTTAAAAATTATTAAATTAGATTTGAGTTCAACCGATATTACTCTAGGGTCAATCTATGTTTTTTAGGTTAGGAACTCTCATATTTTTATTAATCTAATTATTTAACCTAATAATTCTTTCATGATGTTGTTTGAAGAGAATGTGGTTACAAATTAATATACATTGGTAGTGGCTAGTATGGTGTGTAATCTTTTTTCCACTTATCATGCACTAGAGTTAATATTGAGTTGATACTCAACCGGCATTTTTATTGGTGATTACCCATAGGTGAATTTGTTCCAAAGTTGCATCCAATTTCGAGTATTCAGAAAAGGATGTAATTAATATAAAAATCATATAATTCATTTTTTACCAAAACTATTTGATGTTATCCAACATATTAACACATTTTTAGGGGTTTTAATAATTTAATATATTCATAATCCCCTATAATAATGAAAAAAATTCTCAAGAATAATGAAACTCTAATCAAATACTATCTAGAGTGACCCAAGATAATAATATCTATATTTTACATATTTTTTATAATTCAAATATTATTTCCACCAAAATATTCTAACAATAGGAAGAACAAAAGGTTTAATACCTTTGACCACTAGCTATATAAGTAATTTATTTTACAATACTCATGAATATTTATCCATAGTTTAGACACACTATATTACCTCTTGAATTATCATTATTTATACTCATATTCATAACATGGGGAATGGAAACATAAGAAAGGGGAGATATTACAAGATTAGTAAGGGTAAAAATAAGGGATAATAACCAAATATCGCAAATGAACATTAGATGATTATATGTGTACAAACAAGATACACAAGAAAATTCATACTGAAAAAAGTATAAAACAAAAATACATGAATAAATCTTGTAATATCATTATAAATTAATTAAAAGAGTGTAGAAACATGATTCAATAAGCTTGATCCATGATATAATAACATAGTTAGAAGAATAAAAATAAAACCATGACAAATTTAAAATATAGAAAAATCATTAGGAGTGGAAAAAATTACTATAATGAGACACACCATATGTATACATGAATAAAAGAAACTAAAATATACTCATGAATACTTATCTATTGAGATATAAAAATTTTACCAATGCATTTGAGGGTGATATGGGACCCCACCCATCCTCCATCCATACTTACATGTTTCATTTGAACATAATCATTCATTATATAACAAATAACACATGTTAATAAAAATGGTTCTCATTCCTCACATTACAAAGAACACATATAAGGAAAATGGGTTAAATTCATCATAAATAACCCATGTAAGGAAAATGGGTTTACGATCATTTAAAAATGGAACTATATAAGGAACATATTAAAAATGCTATTAATAATAACAAAATGATATAATCATTGGAAAATTAATGATTATCCAACTATATTCAACAAATTTCTAGGAAAATAACCTTTAATAATTATAATAAAGCCTATCCTATTTATACATTTTAGATAGAGGGTAAATGGTTAAGTCTGTATTTACCCCCATCAATTGAGGTATGACATATATTTGAACACCCTGTAATTAAAGGAATAAAAAATAGGGTATTCATAGAGTAAATTCAATAGAATAAAATAATAGTTATACATCAAAGATAAATAGAAAAGTGAAATGGAGTGGTAGGGAATTACTTTAAAATAGATGAAAATTTAATAATCCATATATAAAATATAAGTCCTTATCCTTAAACATTACATAATATTGATTTAATTTAAGAATTATACATTGAGGATCTTTTAGGGATTATAGTTTTAGAGAATTAGGCCATAAATATTACATTACATCTCAAAAATTACAAAGTAGACACTTCTACTCTACCCAATTTTTTTCACAAAAATAAAACTCTTTAAATAAAACAAGAATTCTTTTCTTAATATAAATCTTCTTAAAATATTCCATTCTCTTAACCTTCCTTATACCCTGTGAAAAAAATTCAAAAACTTGGAATGATTATAAAAATATCATTTAGGGTTATAAAACGAGGAAAGAAAATATTTGTTCATCAAAACATATAAATCAATGAAATCATACTTTTCACTCATAAAACAGAAGCTCTTTAACATACCTCAGGAAATCATAAAATTTATGAATAGAACATAGAAATCATAAATCATAAAGGTAACTTGTGGAATCCATTACATACTTATATTGTAGCATTAAAAGCTATATATGGAGTTACGTTTGGAATACCCATCACAGGATATTACCTAAATCTCTTAGGAGAAACATTAAAGTTTACCTTCATCGCGTTACCCAATGCATTGGATAGATATCTTGGGCTCACCAACGTTCAATTTATGATGGAAAAAACCATATAAATAAATAATTCCCAAGAACCATAACATAATTATAATGTATAAAAGATTGAAATTATCAACATTTGACTCAACAATCAAAAGAAATCAATTCAAGATATTGAAATATTCAATCCATTTTCAAAACCATTTGAAAAATTTAACAAAGTGATTTTGGAATCAAAGTGTACCATAAAAATTTGAATATTTTAATGGAATTACCATTTTAAAACATTAATTTACCTATAAATAATTTCATAAAAAATATTCTGAAAACATGGACATTAAATATAAGGTTTTATTAGAATAAATCATGGAATCTTTTAAAACGATGTTTTAGTTAAAGAGTCTCGTAACACTTGATAAACACTTAAAGAAAAATAATTAAATAATTAAATTAAACAAAAAATTAAATATCATGATAATACATAAATTCATTATATAAAAGGTCAAATGGGTTGTATATACACCTTATATGATATTAAATGTGCACAATATCAAGATACACCTCAATGAAAGGAGATTGAGATATAGTCCCTTACAAATATTGAATCAATGATGTAAGAATTTATCGATGGAGTGATTATGTGTAAAAACAGTATATCCTAAAAGATGGAATTGGAAATTAAAACATAAATAAACAAATATTTATTCCACACATATTTTGGGCCTAATATAATCAATTAAGTATGCGTAAAACCTAATGAGTGGAAATTGTGTTCGAAATTCCCTTACAAAGATCATTTTGTTAATCAAATAGATCAGTTATGTGTATTCAATAAAAATATACATAAATCAAGTATAAATACAAGATAAGATGACAAAATTCATTTCTCATGCAATCATAGAACAACATAGTCAAGTAGTAGTAGATTAACCCAAAGAATGGAAATTGGGTTAAGAAGTTCCCTTACATTGAGTCTGACTTGTCTTATTCATTATATATCTCCTTGAATAATAAAATTTTGTTAATTTATACTTGATTTAGATCCCTTTTAAATTTTATTATTCCTTTTATATTAGTTATTACCATGTTTTATCAATTAGTTAATTATTAGAGTTTATATAGGATGTTTTGTCGATGTTCGGTACTTGAGTCAAAACTGAACTTGTTATAATTACAAATTGTCCATCTGGTAAAAATTAAATTATCTCCATAATAGTATCCATGATATAAATATCATATATATCCATTATATATTTGTATTTATAATAGTACAAAACATTTTGAGATAATAAATGAAATAAAAAGTTCATGTAGATGGAAAGTCGTACGTACACATGAATGATAATTTAATTTATTTTTTAATACTTAAAGGAAAGAAAACTAAATAATACATAGGTATATTATAATTATAGTATAATATCATATTTTATATACATTACATAATTTCCTTAACTCCATACTTTATATATTACATGTATGTCTTGAATGAGTCATATCACTTTAAGGGGGCAGTAGTGTGCACTTCCTTAAATAAAATTATCGTATTTACAAATTATGGAAAGCATAAAGGTATGATTTAAATAAATAAATGAAACATAAGAATATAGAAAATATAAATATAATATATATAAATATATAAATATAGTTCCATGATAATGGACACTATGATAGGTTGTAGGGAAAATTGAACAATCATCATTTCGTGAGGCACTAGTTCACCGTACACAAAAACAATATGTTCATATCCATTAGATGGAGGTGTGTGTAAGTTTAGTTTGAATCCTTATCGTAAAAACAACCTTGTATATTTAGGATAACAGTTTTGTTATGTAATCAAAGAATAAGAAGAGCATAGGGAGTGGAGAAGGAAAATAAAGGAAAGGAACTTGAGAGAAGATGCTACCTCAAAAACATGTAACTCATTTTGATATGATCCAAAAGGCTTTATTGAATTTCCATATTCCCAAGGTAAGGATTTTAGGTGGAAGGAAGGGATTTTGGGAGCATATTTGAGAAGAATTTGGATGATACAAGGGGGTTTAGAGTTGTGAGTAAACAGGTAGAGGTGAATCCCTTTTATAAGAGGGAGGAGGGGCACTTTAGGAAGGTATTGAAATATTATTTTATTATAGATTGATTTTCGATTTTAAATGCTCCCAAACTCATTTATTTCAAAGATAAGATGAATTTGGGTCTAAAATCTCTCATCCAATAGGTTTTAGACATGGTTAGGTCATGAAATTAACCTTACCTTTTAACTTTATTCATTAGTTAAAACCATTAACTATTACCTTGTCTTCTTTCATTGTCATAATATAGGGTAACTGTATTTACTATAAAATTCCAAGATAACCATAAGTGGTTCATTAATGAAATTTTTAATATTATATAATTCATTTTTCATAATATTATATTTTTAGGACTGTTATATCATTTCATAAATTTGTATTGGTTTTGAAAACTGATTTATGTCAATTTTGACACTATAAAGTAATTGATATTTGTTAAAGTAATAAATACTAGATTCCTTTGAACCAAAGGTAATAACTATAATATAATGAATCAATATCTTCTAGATAATATTTTTATGGAATAAAAATACTCAAATTACTGTAATTTTAATATTTATAATATCATTTATTAGGATATTTCATTAATGAAGCAATAACTGCATCATCATTGTGTCATAATTAAATTTATTTATTTAATGTTTAAAAATTATAAAAAATACCATGATGTAGGAAATATTTTTATCTTTCTAATGACTATTTATAGTCAAATATATTTGTTATATAACAACATATAAATATATTTTTTAGTAAAAGGTGCATGTTTAAGTTATTTTTCTCTTTACTTTAAATTAATTATTATAAAATGTGATTATCATTCCCAAGTGGTTTCATGGGGTCCCAAAATAGACCCAAGGATTATTATGGTAGGAAATATCTCATAAAAAATTATTATGACAAATTTTAGGGTAGTTTTACATTATTATAATATTATTTTGTACCCTTATTTACTAGATTTACCCTCTAACCATGGTAAATAAATATAATTACTAAAGTTACTATTTATAATGTAAAAAAATAAAAGGTACCTATTCACACAATTTGGAAATTCTGATTCCAAATATAGAATCTGTTTTCCAAATTAAAAACACAGAAGTTTCAGAAATTAATTTAAAATTAATTCTCGTTGTCAAAACCAAAAAGTGGGTTGTTAAGAACTAAAAACTATCAAAAGATTGACATGTGATAATGTTCAATTTCCATGTGAAATTACATCCAATGAACAACATAGGATTAAATTATAAAAATAAATTTCATTTATACTTTTAAATTGTTAAGTAATAAGATATAACCATATAAATTATCTTTATGGAAAAAGTTATTTTCAATTAAAATTTAGCATATTTTTACTATTCATCAAAACATGATAGTTATCAAAAAAATATAAAAAATTAATTCAATGTAAATTTTGATATCCCAATTCTAAATAAGAAGTAAAATTTTTCAAATAACATATTTAATGTTTTCAAAATATAAATTTAAAAAGGGATCACTATCAAAAGGCAGTAAAAATGCATTTTTAGAAAAATACTTCTTTTATCTGAAAAAATTGAATTTGTTCTTATATAATCTCTAGAAAACATATAAGTTGAATTTAAAACATTAAATTTAATAGATAACATATATTTTTCATTAAATAAAAATTCATAAAGTGTAATCTGATTTTATGAACACAATTATTTTCTTTTAAAAAGGTTTTCATTAAAACACATCCCTTATATTAAATTGGTTTTTATTTCTATTTATAATAAACTTAGTAAGCAATGAATCGTTATTTTATCCCATGTAAACCATATTTTCATAATTCAATCTATAATATTTTTCCCACTATTCAAATGGCTAGGCATTAACTACCATTTAAAATAATAGTAATAATATTATTGTGTTATTTTTCGGTATAACTCAATGTTGTGTGCAATGTAAGATTTTAGAGAAACTCGTTGTTGTGTGTCGAGTACGCTATAAAAAACATCCTCTTTTATGTAAAATTAATATCTTATACATAAATATTAATAGTTATTAAATAGTAATATTCTATAAATACTGGGGTCGTTACATAAAAAAGGTGGATTGGATTTTTTGGAGAAGTTCCCCAGTCAAGTAAATGATATGTCAAAGACTAATGAATTAGATTAAAACACATTTTTTATAAGATTTAAAAAAATCATTTTAGTAATAATAATTATTCTTGATCCTTTTTTTAAATTAATATTTTATATGACTAGGACAATAAAATTTTATTTTAGAAACCCTCAAAATATTCAGATAAGGTTTTATATAAAATGATAAAGGCATCATAAAGTGATATTTACATAAAAAAATTAAAAATAAATTCTTTTCACACTTTGATGAAAACAACCCATTAAAAATATTAAATATTTATTTAGAAATTTATAAATAATGTGATTTAGTTGAAAATTACATTAATAAATTATTTATCCATTGATAAAGAAATATTCAAAAGAATCAAATTAATAAAGACATGAGAAAAGTGAGATTCACAACTGGGAAGCAGAGATGGGACAAGTTTCACTTATATGAAACCCATCAAGTAAAATATATGTCAAGGAGAAATGAAATTTAGAGGGGAATTTAAAAAACAAATTAATATCCAATTAAAATAAGGTGGTGTTTTATAAATAATACAAATTACCCAAATAGAGTATCTTTCAAAACAAATCTTGATTAGAAAACAATATTGACAACACATCCCATACTATTTTAGTTACATTTTAATAAACAAATCTATACAAATTTGGTATCATTAAATAAAAAACCATTTATAATTAAACAAAATATGGATATATAGAACCCCATGAATTTGGAAAATGGAATTAATTAGAGAATAATCAAACCATGTTAATGATATCATGGTGCACGATAAGATTAATTTCCTAAGAAGTTAATGTCTGGATAAAGAAACCCTTATAAATTTTGTAAATTTCAATTCAAAATATCATGAAAGAAATAAATTAGAATAGAAAATTTAACATTAGGAATTATAAGGTAATAATCATTCAAAATATTAAATGATAGTAGATAAAATACTCTAGTGAAAACATGGTGAATAAAAAGAAGTATGTCTCAAAGGATTGAAAATTATAATAAGAAACCCTTACTTAATTCAAAACTTTGACTAAAGAACATGAATCTCTACTTTAAAAAAATAAAAATATTAATCATCTATTTAATAAACTTATTCATATATATATATAACATTTTAAAATTTATTTATAATTATTCTATATATGTATATTAGTTAGTTTTTATCTATTTTCAATATCATTTGTGAGTAATCTTGATCGTTTTGATCATGTTTCATAACAACGATGTTGTTATTAATTATTCTTCGAAATATAATCATTCATAGATAATAATTCATACAATAATTTATTTTTTATAATTAGTCATAATTTTATAATTTAAATCTATGGTAGTTTTGGTTATGATTCTTATAGATGAAATTGGTGACATTCACATGTTAGTGATTTTTAACAAAAAAACGATGAGATCTTAATTCATGAGTTTAAAATTAATTTTAGAAATATTGAACCAGAATAAAATCATTATTTTTTATTTATATAATACATTTTTAATAATTAAGTTTTAATATTCACCAATTATATTATTTTATATCTTGGTTCAAGTAGGTGGTTAGACCAACACAAACATAAACATTCCAAAATTAATGGAGGATTATTGCAATAAAAGTGGTTTATATTTTAATAATATAATTATTAAAAAATAATAATGATATTATATATATAATTTTGAGGTGTTGAATCATATTTTATGAGTGTATAATAAATAATAACATAACTAGAATAAAGTAAGAAACATTTCATTTTTGAGGGGGTAGTCCACACAACACACAATTAACGTTTTAATTTCTTATAGAATGAGTGGGAAAGATGTTAAATTATAATTAATATATTAATAATCATAATTATATAATATATTTCACAATTTTATTTAATTATACCATTTTTAATAGCTTATTTAGTCACTGGTGAAAAATTAAAGTCTTCGCTTCATGGGGGTGGTAGGCTACATAACAGATCTACGATAGTTTTGTTTTTCCTAATAGAAATTAAAAGGTGTTTTATAATTATTGACTAGGAATAATAAAATTAAGAATGAAATAGATTATTTTGTTATTATAATGGAATTATAACATTATATTTATAAAATTAGAAATCTAATTTAATAAGTTAGGAAAAAATGCACTCACATTGAGAGATTAGGATTTCCCTTAGAAGACTCCTAAAAAATAAAGGTGTTAAGACAATATATATTTAAAATAGGATCTTGGAAAAGTAATACAGTTATATATAAAGTATAATGGGAATATTTTTAGTTATAAACTATTTTTTTGGAGTGGTCATTAAGGGGTGGTGAGAGGCCCCTTTTATAAGTACTGAGAATAGAAATTTTGTACATATTTCAAATTAATATAAGGAGAGCACATGTTTCACCAATTTATAAGACTAAATAATGTATAATAATGGATTAAGAGATTATATAAGATCAATAATCCCTCAACCATTTATTTTAACACATGTTTTAAACTTGTTATTTAGCGCTTTACTCTTAGAGTTTTCACTTTTATCATTTTCGGTTTTACCGTGGTAACTAGTTTTTGCTTAAGTAATTTAATTTTAATGACTAAAAAAAATATAAATTATTAAAAAATTTAAACTTATAGATTCCAAATATTAAATCCATTTTCTTATATAAAATTCATATTTTTAAGAAAACGTAATTTAAACATCAGTTCATGTAACACGTAAAAACCCATTTTCAAGAAAAAATGTATTCTTAAGTTTAAAATTTATGTGTTGGTTAAAATTATCAATGTCTAATAATTTCATGATATAAATTATTTTATAATATAAAAAATTATGTGTATTTCAATGAAATCTTGAAATGAAATATTTCCAAAATAATATTTGATTAGAAGAAAATACCTAAAACCATTTTTATTGGAAAATATTACTTATGTCATTAAAAAGTTTATAACTGTTTCTCTAAATTAAACATTACAGCTAAAAAATGGATAGTATAAATTTTTAAATTAATATTTGATAAATAAAATTATATTATACACCTCTATGTGCTGCTTATGAAATTATAAAATTTATAAATTTGGAAAAAAAGTATAGTTTTCACTATTCACCTAAAGATCAATTCTTTTAGAAAAATATTAAAAATTAATATTAGGCCAACATTGAAATTATAAATAAAAAAATAATGTATGTTTTTTTTTAATTTTAGTTTGAAAATTTTATATTTTAACATTTAAATAGAAATATTTTAATATAACGAGAAACTATTTTTTATTGTAAAATAGAATTTCAAATTAGTAACGATTGTAATTATTATTTCCAATCAATTGATAATAAAAGTAATTTTATCAATTTATATATATTATTTATATCATAAATATATATAATATATATTCAGATTCATTAAAAAGGCAGATAAAATTTATTTTTTAGAAAAAAACATTTTTAAGAATCTTGGGATCTCGTCAATGTTATCAATATAATAGTAAACGAACATCCATTTTCATTAAAATTAGTAATGTAAAATACCTAAAGTACATGTATTAAATAACATATCAAATTAATGATTACCTAGTTTTATCAACATAGTTTCTAGTTATGTATCCCCTCTAGATATCCTCATATGATCTAATCATTAGGCAATCTCTAGTGAAAGTCGTTTGTGGTGAATCCCCTAGCATAGATCTCATGGAAATTTCTATGATTTTGAAT
Organism: Viscum album; assembly: GCA_963277665.1. Lineage (NCBI taxonomy): Eukaryota > Viridiplantae > Streptophyta > Magnoliopsida > Santalales > Viscaceae > Viscum > Viscum album. The sequence continues at coordinate 253,094,169 of OY728143.1, read as the reverse complement.
TTATCTCACATAATATTTATATCATGTGGTAATTTTTTGATTTCATCTGGATATTGATTTAGATTAAACACTAGTAAAGCTACCTTATTTCCAATATCAGATAACTGAGCTCTATAAGGGTGACTTCCTTAACCTGAATATATCTCTTTATATTTGTCCTTTATCGATTTCATAATTTGGATACTCCAATTTATACCTAATAATTTAATAACAATATTCTAGTGATCAAATTATATTTTAACTTACTAAGGTTTTACATTAGTTCACTATTGTGTTTAGAACAATATATTAACATAATATTTATTTATAGTTAAATTTTTAGTTGTTATAATGTAGTTATTTTATTATCATAAAGAACATGGAAAATAGTAGTAATATTGAACTAAACTATAATTATATGAAAGAAAGAAACTTATTAACAAGTTGATGAATCGCTAATTCCATTTAACTCAAGTGTCTCTAAAATGTGGATCACATGTGCACCTATATTCTTGTCTTCAATCCTAGAAAAAATATTAGAGATATTAGTATCCAATAATATTATAATTTTATCTATTATTTATTTATAAACTTTTATAATGAGAAACATCTACAAATATTTATAAGATAAATACTACCATAGTATCGAGGTCTTCACGAGGGGTTGTTCCTCCTATCATTATCTTGATCAAAAAAAATTGACCATATATGATTCTTATCCTACCATGTTCTTTGTAAATATTATATTTAAATATATATTTTGAATTTTAATGGTGAGACATAATCCAATTGACTATGATATTGAGTTCCTCCCCTTTAACTAAAAACTAACACTAAAATTCCAATTTCCCTCTACATTTCTCTATGGTCTATTTAAAGTTCACCAATACATGTTTATTTATTATCCTTGGAACATGAAAACTATGCTCCAAGTTGAAATGAAAAATACCAATGGGATCTTTGTTTCAGGGAATGAAAGACATGAATTTTATTAATATAAAATGGAAACCACTATGAACGTCTTGAGATCAGTTCCCCATGGTCACTTATCAAACAATTTATGAATCCTCCAAGACAAATATTTATCATGATACCCAACTAGACAATATGAGTTTATATATTAATATATAACATAAGAGTAGCTCAAAATGACTATTTTGGGCCATATCTATAGCATCCCACCTTTTATCACATAAACTTTCATTACATTTTACAAAACTGAGGATCTTTAAGGTTTAGTGTCTTGGAAACCAGGAACTTAAAACATGAAAACATAAAACATTCTTATTAAAAACTTGAAAGGCTTCTCCTTATGTTCATCCTAGGTTCATTACTTCATCTCATAACCTGGGGACATACATCAAAAGAAAGGGTGAGAAGAAGTCTCGGTAAGGAAAACAAGGGGAAACATTTACATGTGAACTTGAGATACATCAACAATGTCATGAAAAATAACTTTAAGGCATGAGAAAGAAATTATGAAACATATCATAATAAAAATAACATTTTTCATAACTTTAAGATGTGGCTAAAACATTTAATATTGATAATCATTTCTGTTTCACCAAGGTCCATCCCCAAGGTGTCATTAAAAATTACCAAGGTTATTCACCAAGGCGTCGTTAAAAAATAGTCATCTCTAGAGATTAAGTCTTTACCTAATGCATTGGAGCGCTATCAGGGTGAACCTTTGACATGTATTTATTATCATGTGAGACACATATATAATCATCAATAATTTCATAAACAACCCATATAGCATAAAAGGAATGGGTTTCATTTCATAATCATAACGTTTTAAAAACTGCTTTAAAGACATTATCTTTGTGTCACTTTAAAACCCACGGAAAAGGAAGGTGGGTCTCATGTATGTAAATCCCAGAATTTAAAATATAAAATTTTGGTATATATTTGAATACCCCTATAGAAGAGAGAGCTTTGAGTATTCACTTAATAAAATAAAATAACTTTAGAACAAGAGAGAGAGACATTTTGAGACGGAAATTCTGCAGCATAACGACTATGTTTCGGGGTTTTAGAAAACATTGAAAAGAGAGGGGACATGGGTCAAACATTTATAAATGTCCCATAAAACATTATAGGAAAGAATATAAAGGATATATGAACATGGTAATGAAATTTGAAAGATATACCATATGAAATGAGGAACATGAAAGGAAGACAAAAATAAGATTTCTCTCATAAAAATTCAGCAGCCTAACGGCGCCACTTAAAACTTCAAAATACTGAATTGAAGAGATCAAATAGGTTATATCATCATATGAACATAAAATATCAGTATGATAGATATAGAGATCATACCCCAACAAAATAAAAATAAACTTGAAATACTTGACATGAAAGTAGAACTTTGAAAAAGGAGAAAGGTGAACGAATCCCTTAAAAATTCGGCAGCCTAACGGTGCCACTTAAAACTTAAAAATATTGAATTGAAGAGATCAAATAGGGTCTCTCATCATATGAACATAAAATATAAGTATGATATATTTAGATATCATGCCCCAACAAAATAAAAGGAACTTGAAATACTTGACATGAAAGTAGAACTTGAGAAGGGTGAAAGAATCCCTTAAAAATTCGGCAGCCTAACGGCACCACTTAAAACTTCAAAATACTGAATTGAAGAGATGAAATAGGGTCTATCATAATATGAACATAAAAGATCAGTATGATAGATATATAGATCATATCCCAACATAAAAAAGAACTTGAAATACTTGACAAGAAAATAGAACTTGAAAATGACAAGGGTGAAAGAATCCATTACAAAAATTTCGGCAGCCTAACGGTGCCACTTAAACATTCATAAAACGAAATGATGAGAGTAAGAGGGGATATCTCATCATATGAACATGAAAATGGAATTAATAGGAATATAAAAAGAATATCTTCCAACATAAGAACATGGAGCATAAAAGAAATGATGTAAAAGAGAGTATTTGAAAAGAAAGAGAGAGTTTGGATCCCTTACCTTAAAACGTAACTCTTAAAAATCAAAGATTGGGACCTTGAGGGCTTGGGGGCACCTTGGAAGGACTCCTTGGGAGGTAATGAGACTAGAGATTAGTTGGGGGAGAGTTGGGAGTCGAATGGATGAGAGGATGGCTTGGTATTTATAGGGAAAGTGTGGGGACAAGGCATTAATGGCCAAGGGACACCTCATTAGTGGTTTTGGCAAAACCATGGCCTTGCCCATGGTATTGGACACTTGGGACACCTCATACCTTATCTTACTATTCATAAGTCGACCATATTTATTACACAGTTAATACATCATTTAATAAAGTCATTAAACACCCGTAACTTAAAAACTGTATTTTCACTATTCATCGAAAATTCAACTTTCTCAGAAAAATCACAAAATTTCACCTTAGACAAATATCGATGCTTTGATTTCAAAAATTAACTCCATTTTATAAAAATAATTTTGTAAATATTTTTAATTTAATTTTTAAATAAATACACTATTCACCGAAATTTCATTTTTTTCAGAAAAATCCCCAAAAATTACCTTAACATAATATCGATGCTTTGAGTTCAAAAATGAAATCCATTTTATAAAAATAATTTTCTAAATTTTTTTAATTAAATTTTTAATTAAAAAACACTATTCACCCAAAAAAACTAATACTTGACTAATAATTTATGAAATCGTTATTTAACCATTTTATTGAATCACATTACTTAATCAAGGTTCCTAGATTATATTAATGCTTTATTTAAGTGAGATTACTAATCCATTTGGTCACATTACTAATCCTAAGCATAAAATCACTATTCATAATTTACTATTTATCAAAAATTAAGTTGATCTTATTAGACTCTAAATTTTGTATTGAACATAATTGTAGAAGATCATTTTTTGAAAATCATTACACATTTTTAATTATTTAAGGTTTACATAAACATTTTTTTAAAATATCCTTTCCCTAAAATTCACCAAAAATATGCATAATATATTTATCCGGACATTTGAAAATTCATAAACTTCATTAAAAGAAGAAATCAAAATTTTTATTTAAAACAAAGGATTACACAAGACAGTTACGGTCTCCTTACATAGCCCCTTATCACACCAGTATAGGACCTAAGTGTAAGGTGTGCTAAGGTGAGAGAATCTGAGGGAGGCTCGGCCAACATCGCACATGTAGTAATTTCTATTAGTTTGAACTTCTCATGAAGGCGATTCCGTTCTAGCTTCACACGATGAATTTCAGCTTGGGTTTGGTCTAGAGCAAAGCCCAGTGGGGCTACCTCCTTCCCAAGTTCTGTTAGAAGGGATTCAATCGATCCAAGACTACCGGGTGAGTCCATCAAATCTTCTTTCTATATTAATTAACCAAGATCACTTGTATTTAGAGACAAAACAAAATGAAACGTTTAGTTTCCAGCAGTCATATTGACCAATGGTCATATAACAGTCAAAACCCAACAGTCTCATTTTAATTATACTCATGTTATTCAATGAAACAGTTTTGTTGAGTATAAAAAAAATAACACACAAAATTAGGAAACAAGATTTATTCAAAATTTCATGTCATTACAATCTCATGGTCTATTTCCAAAATATATTAAAATAACACCTTCTCTTTTGGGTGTTTCACCCAGTCCATTTCATTTTAAAAAATCTATATAGCTAAAAAAGTTACACGTATGGTTAGTTTAGGGTATCACCAATGCATGAATAATCCCACCTTATAATTCACTCATTCCTTTGAATTGAACTCAATTTTAATAATCCTATCTATAATATAGAATCATGTTGAAAATTAATCCAACATGAAACTATATCTAAAACTCCTAAATGTATTTTCATAAGAAATTATTACCAACATACCATCAATTTAAGGGTTATATAAACACCACACTATACAATGTAATGGTGTTTTTAGAGTAATAAAACAATAAGTATAAGATCCCTAATATATTGGTCATGTTTTAGTTAAGATCAAACTAAAAACCCCCCTTTATCAATTACCTTTCTGAGGTATATTAAATTATTATGACTCGTTAAGTGTCCCAATCATCAAAGTCCCACCACCAATAATTCACCATATATTTATTTAATCCACCCAATACTATATTTGGGATGAATAACCCTGTTCGGAACCAATATTGTTTCAAGGGTATGAATAAATATTAGATTGGTAGAAAATAAACCTTGGTAGGAGTGAGTAAATAGGGGGTGATATGATAAAGATCAAGTATATTTTCATAAATAAATGGAATATCACTGGTAGTTGTTTTTTTAATATACCTAAATTGAGGGGTATGGGCATCGGGTGGTGGATATGTGGGCGTAGTATTTGAGAGATGACTACTTACCCATTCAAAGCAGTTAATATTAGAATTATATGGTGTAGAGTGAATAATAACCAGAATGAAAATTTCTGGGAAAATGGTAGATTCTAGAAGAGGTATTAATGAATAAAAGTGTCTTTTCATGGAAAACAAAACCTTAAAAGAAATAATATAATGGCTGATGTCAGTAGAGAATAACTGAAAAACTTTCTTAATATGATCATATCCGATAAATATGTAATGATGTAACTGAGAAGAAAAATTTGATGAGGATAAATTGGTGTGGTAAACATAATAAAGGCACCTGATGATTTGAATAGAATGAGGGTGATATGTATTTAAATGAAAAAGAAAATAAAAATTAATATTCACTTAGTTCATGTTATATGAAAGGTGATTGATAAGATAAGTTTCTATCAGATCCCATATATCCAGAAGTGACGGGGAAACTCTTGTGAAATGAGAGAGATCGATCTATTTTGATAAGATGATAGCACTTTATCTCTATAATTTCATTATAGTTATTTGATTTTGGATAATAAAATTTATGGATATTCAGATGAACAATGAATAAAGAGAGTATGTATGAAGATAAATATTTTGGACAATTATTTTTCTATTAAAATTTGGTTTTTTCACAAAAAGTGTTTCTTTATTTAAATGTAAATGAAATGAAAAAATGAAAGGAATTCAGTTGTTTTACTTAAGAGATAGAGTCAAGTAAAACATTAGTAACCATCAATAATAATAACACAACAATGAAAAAATATATATTTGGTATCAAATAGGGTTCCCATACATAAAAATTAATTTGATCAGAAGGTTTACTTATATGGGAGAGTGACTGAGGAATATAGGAAACCTAGTAGGGCTAAGATAACTTCCCAGCATCACATTTGAAGGTTTGAAAGGAACCTAACTCAGTATAAAACTTCTTTAAATATTATTCATAGAGATTTTCATTATGAGATTGATATTAAATGAAATGATTTGATAGAGAATAGTGGGTAATAAGGGATGTCACATCAAATATATACACACACACCCTCACAACCATCCTCTACCAAGAACCCAAGTTATTAAAATATAACGTAATTTAACATTGTTTGGTAAAAATATAATAATATAGTTTTGGTTGAAAGTATGATTAATTGTGGATAAAATAATAAAAGGGATTCAAATCACATGTGCAACTCATGAATGCTCAATATCTGATATAACAGAAATGTCCAAATGATGATAATGATAATAATGTAGAAATTAACATCGATAATCATTATAGGACCAACATGAGGTTGATAACCATGAACCAATCATGCGTCAATGCTTATGGTACATAACCTAACCCACTATAACTCCACATGAGTTGATAGTAGGTCCGATATGACTCCCCAAATTTGTCTTCCAATGTTTAGGGTTTGGTAATAAACACTATAAAGGAATAACTTAGAGATGATAGTCCTTAGATTATATAGCTATAAGTTTATATACATATCTAGAATGATATATAAAAATGAAAAATCCAAATATCTATAACTATAGTATAACATAAATGTGACTAATAAAAAATACCCCAAATAATAGTAAATATAATATATAGTAAATAAGGAAAAATAAAAGGTCCACCAACCCATTGTAAAGACCAAACACATAAATCTGGAAAAAATAAATTCTTTGTTGTTACAACACTAAATTTTAAACAAACATAAATAAATCCCATCTAGATCATCTATACACCATCTCTTCTATAACCCCATCCACAAAATTCACCATCGTGTTGTGCATTTTTTTCACAGACACAACACCTATGGGAATATGACCCATGTAAGGGTGAGTATACCATTACCCAGTAGAAAATCCTAGAAATATAAAGAGTAATAAGAATAAAATATTTTATATAAAATGAAGAACATATATATATATATATTAGAGAAAAATCCAAATAAGGTGAAAAAGGGTCTCAATTCTCTCAGGCTAGCTCTGTAGGAATCATATAAAAAATAGAATATGAGATATCTAGAAAAATTTAAAATACAAGCACACCTGTTCCCAAAATTTCTAATCAATATTTAGGCATAAAGTAGTGGGGGACAACACCTGAACCCTATAAATGATTGTTACTTAACAAATTGATGAGTACTTACCATATTTATAGTGGATTGTGCCTTAACACATAGGTAGTACTATCCCTATATAGCATATGGGGGGTCATACCCTATTTTGAGAATGAATATAGGGTAGTACCTGAACACAATTCATAGAGGACCACACCCTAACACATTGATGAGTACATGAATTCCATTATTTATTTTAATATCTCATATAAACCATTTACCCAAGTGGATTTAAAATCCTTGAACTACCTATAATTCCTTATAAGTGATCAAATATGAGTAACATGATCTCATTATTGAGTTATTTATTGAAAAAACTCACAATAGAGACTAGTTATTTTCCAAATTATCTCAATTGGTTGAGAAATTATTAATAACAATAGAAATTATTCAATACTTTCAATGTACACTGGTGTACCCGATGTGTAGTCCTCATGAATTACCGACCACAGGAAACGACTTACAAGTTCCAGTGGGATCAACCTACTTGACCTGTCTTACTAGGGTAAATTGTAAAACCTCTAGATTTTTTGAAATATATATATTTAAAATAAATTTAATCTTTTAAATATTATACATTACATGAAGAATTTATTTTATCTTTCATTACATGAAACAATGAGTGTAACATGTGATACATGCTACATCGAGTTTAAATGAAATGTAATATACAATTAAGATATTATTATTTAATATGATAGTTATCAACTAGTCATTGGAATGGAGGGTATGAAAAGGATCAACTATTTTTTTTAAATATATGATGAATTTTTTTGTGACTAGTTAGTTATAAATAAAAATAAAAAATATTTGAAGGAAAATTAAATATTTTTCTGAAAATCTATTTTTATGGCCAAAAAATATTTTTTGTCAATAAATTATGTAAATAAATTTTGTTTCATGATTTTAATTAAATGTATAAAGTATGTATTAAAACAAATATTTAACATTCATTTTATGTGTTTTTTTATAAAAGAGATAAGAATAAATCCTATTTTATGTTTAAAAAATTTATTTTTCTAAAATACAGTTTTGTCTTCTTTTTAACACCTATTTTAAAAATATTTTTTACATTTTTTGAAAATATATTTTAATAATATTTTTTTTAAATAATCAATTTTAATTTTCTTAGGGTGATTTTTTGAGAATTTTCTTAAAATATTAATTTTTATGAATAGTAAAAATACTGAATTTTAATTGAAAAATGTCTTTTCAGTTAAATTATTTATAATGTTAATTTTTTTTATTTTTTTTAAAGTTAAATTAGTTCAATTATATATCAATTAATCTAATTTAGGTTATTTTAATTAATTTAATATTTAATATTTCTATAAAAAATTTATAAACTTTTGAACATTTTCTCTTTTGAAAACCTTCTTTCTCCTCCCGTATGTGGGATTAATTTGAAATTAAAATTTATCAATTAGGTGAATTAAATTTTAAAAAATGGATTCAATATTTTGAATAATAATAATTTATATTACTTATCAAGGTCTATGTATTTTTTGTACCAAAATGTATAGTCAAAAAGTAAAAATTTATTACTCTGGTTAAGGTAAAAATGTGTTTACAGGGTGGTTAAACTAAAAAGATAGGGGTTAAAATAGCCTAAAAATAATCTAAAATATATTTTATGGTGTTTTTTTATTCTTTAATGTATAACTGTTTATAATAATCCATTTTTTATTCTTTCTTCATTAGAATAACGTGGTCACGTATTTTTCTTTTCAAAAATTACTCATGTGCCCCTTACCTCACTTTTAAAGGAAACAACTCTACTATCTTATTTACACATTAGAAGAATTTTGGTTTAGATAGTAGCTACCCAAATCACATAACAAGATATATAATATCATTATAGATGTCTTTGTTTTTCCGTAAATCCATCTTGGGAATTATTTTTTGTTCAAACCTAAGGAGAATACCCGAATAAGAGGTAACATTCTTCAAGAATCATTTTTATATTATTTTCTCTTACACGGCCTTAAATTCTTATTAAAACATTATAATATAAAAAATATAGTATATTAAATATGATTAGAAGTTTTTATGTTATTAGTATGACCTAAAACCATCCAAAATCTTATTAAATGGGTTACAAAATGATCATTTGCGTGTATAGAGGACTACCACCTTACAAACTGATATCATTCATTTTTCCATTAACACCTCTCATTATCAGGTATGATGATAGATATAAAGTATATATATATATATATATGATATTTATAAAAATTTGTTCATTATTTCATATATACCCTTTTAATTTCCATTGTATTGTAGATACAATAATTCCACTTGTGTGTACGACAGAATACCTTATCGCGAAGTGATGTGATTTTTTTCATTAACACTATAAATGAAAGATAATAAGGATAAAATTAAGGAATATATGTTATATAAATTAAATAATTATTATATTAATGTCATATTTATCAACGAATGATGATGATGTCGTTCTTATACATGTGGATTACTCCCTTCACAAAGTGATGAAACTCTCTCTTTTCATCACCACACCACATGAATGACATGTATAATTATATTTGATGAAATAATATTATCTTTATGATATTATTATTATTATATAATGATAAAATAAAACTTAATTTTATTCCATAATGATCATTGAAAAAATGGAAATGTTACTCATGCATAGGTTCGACCTACCATCTCCATGATTGTAGAGTACTTAATTTCTAAAAACCACAATTAATTATTAGTATTAAAATTTTAATATATGTATAAATATTTTAATTATTTTATTATTTTTATTCTGTATATTATGGAATTATGATCCATGTAAGAGTGATCAAAATAACAAATCGAAACATATACTAAAAACAAAGCGGTTATTACCCAAAATGAAATTTTAACAAGGAATTGTTAATGAATGGCTAATAAATGGAAATAAGTAAATAATATTTGACATGATATATATAATAAATTATTAATAATATATGTATAATAAACTTATATTTATTTTATTGGATTTTTGAATGTGTACAAAGGAAGTCAATACTTAAAGTAAGGTATTTCGATTCTGTCTTTTATCTCTAGAAGGCATACGAGTCATTACCAATTTTTTATTTTATATGGAGTATATACTTATAATTTAACATTTTATATCATAATTATTATAATTTTCAAGATATTTAATATATCATTTTATGTTATGATTTTATGTGTATTTTGATTCATAATATTACTAAATCGGTAAGGGATTTCAGTCTCAATTTTTACTTTTGTGAGACACACATTATATTCACCACCTATTTCATTTATTTGATGTATGTATTTCTAATGAACTTATATTATTATTCTTCAGATAAAAAACTAATTTGATTTACATATCCATTTTATGATCTCTCTTTAATGGGGTTCAAGATTCAAAGGTTACCAAAATGGAAAGATATTTTTGTCTCAAATTACCTTCTTTGGGATATATGTAATGTTATAACCCAATACTATTTAATTAGGAGTATATGCAACCCAATTGAAATTTAATTTATTAAATTTATTTTTTCACATGATGTTTGTTTTTTCTTTTAATTTTATTCTTCCATGGGGCTTATGTGTAACGCCCCGACCCCAGCTACCCAGAGTCGGTGCATTACTTCGTAACATTGGCATGATCACAAAAGATCAAGTCTCGAAAGACCGATTAGTTTAGTAGCCTTGGAAACACTAGATACATTCATAAGTCTTTCATTACATCAAAAAGTAAACAAACTACAATAACATGGTCTTCATAGTCCACACTCATATCCTCACTGACTATTCTTGCAAGTCAGTCATAATACACTTCTTCACATCCTGGAAAATATTAAAACATTGAAAGGGGTGAGCTCAGATGCTTAGTAAGGATAACAATATTGCGGAAGCTTTTATAAGAAAACATAAGCATTTAAGGCAATGTATAACTAAAACAAAAGCCTTATTGAACTTGAACTTCAGCATAATATGGCAAAAGTAAAATAAAATAATGCCATTACTTGCTCACATGGATATTCTACTAGACGAATAATCACATGAAATATCAATAACCACTTTCATAATGAGGGAATGTATAATGCCAGACATTCTAAAACACTTTGTCAAGGCCTCGGCCAAGACGTCTAAAATGATTAAGGCCTCGGCCAAAACCATAAATCAAATTGGGAAAGGGCCTTGGCCAATTCCACGTCTATTTGTCTCATGAGACCTACCGATGCATCGAGGAGCTATAGTGGGCTCCACCCGTCACATATTAAGTCCAATACATTCCTCATATGAATAGGTTTAAACATAACATAAATATTCGTATTAAAACTAGCATACGAAATGTCAACAATTTCTCCATAGACTATGGATGGTATAAAATAACACATCCACAGTCAAATATTTCACAAAATGTTCAATGGAAGTTTTGTATCATAAATCAATTTCAATTAAACTTAAAACCCATCAAAGGATGTTGACATGGATGAAATCAAAGCTATTTGAGAGAAATATCTCTCCTTTTTGAAATCCTTTAAAAGTCCCATAATTATAAAATAATGCATTTACCTTGAAAATATTCTTATAAGCTTGTTAGGGAAGCTTCGACGAAGTTATAATGGCGGAAAATAGCCGCACCCGCCGTATAAGTAAAAAAAACATTCTTACCTTAAATTTGTCAAAAAGGTCAAAAAGTACATTGTTTGGAAAATGACGGTAAGATTCCTTTCAAAAACGTATAAGGGTATAAATGACTTTAACCCATTTTCCATTTAATATTAAAAATGTTTTGAAATAAATTTTTAAGAAACATGGATGTGGATGATAACGAGGTCCCAGTAGATAATTATGTATAAACAACCTTGGATAATGAAGAGGTTGTGAAGTAAACCCTTACCTTGTACTTTTCCTTGGTTGGGGTAGGTTAACCTCCTGTATAATGGTGAAATAATTGTTATTAAATTATACAAGAATCATATACATTCATATGATATCATATATGATCTTTTAACATTGCTTTGTTAACAATATCTTAGATTTATCGTTGTTTCGGGTGTTAACTTAATCATTTTCTTTTATATGTTTTGTTATGTAAGTCGTGTTTTTCATGGATAGGTTGTATCTTATTCATATCCAGAATGATATCATGTCCTTAAACATTATTTTTAAATCATCAAATGATAATTATACTTGAATGGATACGACGGAGAATGAATCTCATCGCGTTCGTGGAGACGGTAGTCCGTACGTACGCACGAGCGACAATATCATTATTTTGATATTAAAATAATATATAATTGGATAGTATATCATATATACAGAATCATTATCATGTTATATATATTATTTACATGAATTACATATCATTATTATACCCATCTAAATAATAATATATTGAATAACAATTACACCACGACGTGGAGACGGTAAGCCGTACGTACGCACGTATGGTGACATGTCACTCAAATGATGGGTAGAATACTGAATATGGTTGTTCCATATTTATAATAACATCACAGTATATAGAAGATACTGGAGTTATAATTTTAGAATTGAAATAATAAACAAAGAGGGAGTGGAAGAAGAAAGAAACTTGAAAGAGGGTGATGAAAATGTTACCTCTTCTTCGGGTTCTTCCTTTTGATTTGATCAAAAGGACTCCTTAGGATGGCTTTCTGACTAAAGTAAAGCTTCTAGGATGAAGGGAGAGAAGTTGGGAGAGTATTTGGGCAGAGGTTGGCCGAACCAAAAGGCTTGGAAGTGTGAATAAGGTGGTAGAGGTGGGGGCCTTTTATAAGAGGAGAGGAGGGGCTCTTTTGGAAAGATTGAAATGTTACATTATTATACAATGATTTTCGGATTCTAAAGGTCCCACACTTATATAATTCGTGGATAAGGTGATAAGGGTTCGAAATCTCCTCATCCAATAGGCTTTGGACAAGTGTAAGCCTTGGATTTTGCATTATCTTCTCATTTTATTTAAATCGTTAAATAATGAGGTCATCGCTGCATCATAATGATGTCATAAATAATTTAATTTATTTAATGTCTAAAAATTATAAAAAAAATACTATGATATAGGAAATCTTTTTAGCTTTCTAGTGAATATTTATATTCAATATTTGGATCTGTGTAACCCCACTTAAAAACTGTTTTATTAAAACAACTCATGTTTGTGTCAATTTAATTTTAACATTAAATAAATATATATTAATGTCATTTTCCAACTAAAGTGGCTCCATGGGGTCCCCAAGTTGACCCATGGGTTGTCTTGGTCGGCCATGACTCATCCAATAGGAGTAGGACAAGTGTCAAGCTCATCTCATATTATTAAAACATTATTTTTACCTTAAACTACACTAATCACCTCTAATCGCGATTAAGAACTTAAAAGTTACTATTCACCAAAAAATTATTTTAATCTCATTGAACCACATTTTACTTCTTAATGACAACCATGTATGTCGGATTTTTGAAAATCAAATCACAGAAGTGGTAATATTTCATTTTAACGAAAAATCAGTTTTTAACAACCACTTAGTGGTTTCACTATTCATCAAAAATTGAAGTTTTTCAGAATAAGGCCAAAATTTCACCCTAAGCTATAATTGATATTCCGAATTCAAAAATGATTTCTATTTTACAAAATTCCAAACATATAAGTTGTATTAATTAATTTTATAATTAATTCCCGCTGTTACAACAAATAGCGTGTTTTTAAGAAACAATTTATATCAAAAGATTGGCAATTGTTTATGTCCAATTTCAATGTTAAATTAATTCTAATGACCACCATTGGATAAAATGGTAAAAATATATTCTAATTATACTTTAAAACCACTAAATATTATAATTTATCACTATAAATTATTTTGATTAAAAAAGTTGTTTTTAAGTATTTTTCACTATTTATAAAAATTTAGAAGTTCTCAGAAAAATACCAAAAATTGAACATAGACTAATTTCAATATTCCGAATCCAAAAATGAAGTCCATTTTGATAAATAAAATTTATAAAATTTCAAAAGGTAGGTATTACTATTCACAACGGCTAGTTTAGTTAGTTGTGGTGTGTGTTAGAGCTCGAGGTTGCGTACAACACACGCTATTGCATTATTCGAAGGGAAACGTACAGTGGAAGCTTGGGGTGTTACATTCTCCCCTCCTTCAAATAATTGCATCCTCGCAATTTCTAGGGTATTACTGCATAAAAAGACTCGGGTGGTTTTTCATCATAAATTCCTTAGGTTCCCACGTTGCCTCTTCCATTTTATGATTTCTCCACAAAACCTTCACCAGACGAGTCGTCCGGTTTCTCAGCACCTGCTCCCTCACATCAAGAATCCTGACGGGCTCTTCACAATAGGAAAGATCGGGTTCCAGTTCTAATTCCTCATAGGTGAGTACATGCGTTGGGTCAGGCATGTATTTCCTCAACAGAGATACGTGGAACACATCGTGAACTTTGGAGAGACTTGGCGGCATTGCCAATCGGTAAGCTACAGCCCCAATTCGTTCTAGAATTTCGAAAGGTCCGATGTACCTGGGACTCAATTTACCTTTCTTACCAAAACGTATGACTCCCTTCCATGGAGATACCTTCAGGAAAACATGATCACCGACTTGAAATTCCAAATCCTTCCTTCGATTATCGGCATAGCTCTTCTGCCTACTTTGAGCTGCTTTGATGTGATTTTGGATTACTTTCACCTTTTCCACTGTTTCCTCCACCAGTTCTGGGCCTACATGTTTTCTTTCACCAACGTCATCCCAACAGGTTGGTGTACGACATCTCTTTCCATATAACGCTTCATATGGTGCCATCTTAATACTCGAATGGAAGCTATTGTTATAGGAGAATTCTACCAGTGGTAAATATTGATCCCACATACCCTGAAAGTCAAGAGAGCATGATCTCAACATGTCTTCTAAGGTTTGAATAGTCCGTTCCGATTGTCCATCTGTTTGAGGGTGATAGGCAGTGCTCAAACGAAGTTCAGTATCCAAGGCCTTTTGAAGACTTTTCCAGAATCTTGAAGTAAAACGAGGATCACGATCAGAAACAATCGATAGGGGTACTCCATGAAGTCTTAAAACTTCATTAATATATAGTCTTGCTAGACGTTCAAGTGGTAGATCCTCCCGTATAGCCAGAAAATGTGCTGACTTAGTAAGTCGATCAACAATGACCCATATTGCATCATTCCTTCTAGGAGTCTTTGGTAGTCCCATGACAAAGTCCATCGTAATATTATCCCATTTCCACTCAAGTATGGGAAGAGGTTGCAATACTCCACCAGGATGTTGCCTTCCAGCTTTCACTTGTTGACAAACCATACACCTCGACACAAAATCAGCAATCTCCCTCTTCATATTGTCCCACCAAAAATGTTCCTTCAAATCTCTATACATTTTGGTGCTCCCATGGTGTATAGAGAAGTTGGAACTATGAGCATCATCCAGCAATTCCCTTTTTAGATCAGGTATATCGGGAACACAAAGTCTCTTCCCGAATTTCAAAATTCCATCCTTATACACAAAGTCCCTCAATCTTCCATCATTCACACCTTTAATCTTCTTCTGAAATTCTTCATCATTGGTCTGAGAACTCTTAATCCTTTCTAGTAATGATGGTTTGGAAACCATTTGAAAAAGCATTGATGTTTCACCTTCCCTAGTTATTCCCATGTCCATTTTCACTAGATCCAAGAAAATTGGATCCCTTTCAATTCTCATCACATTCAAAACTCCATGGTATTTTCTACTCAAAGCATCTGCCACCTTGTTTACCTTCCCCGGGTGGTAATGTATCGTGCAATCATAATCCTTGAGTAGTTCAAGCCATCGCCTTTGCCTCATGTTGAGTTCTTTTTGTGTGAAAATATACTTCAAACTCTTGTGATCAGTATAAATCTCACATTTTTCACCATAGAGGTAATGTATCCATATCTTTAAAGCAAAGATCACAGCTGCTAACTCAAGATCATGAGTAGGATAGTTTTGCTCATGAATTTTTAGCTGTCGTGATGCATAGGCAATGACCTTATCATTCTGCATAAGGACACAACCGAGTCCTTTCTTCGATGCATCACTATAAATAACAAACCCATCATTCCCCGATGGTAGAGTCAATACAGGGGCATTGACTAATCTTCTCTTTAGTTCTTCAAAACATTCTTCACACTCTTTTTTCCAGACAAATTTAATCCCTTTACGTGTGATCTTTGTCAATGGGTTAGCCAATCTGGCAAAATTCTGGACGAAACGTCGATAATAACCTGCTAAACCAATAAAACTGCGTACCTCAGTTATACTTGTCGGTGCTGGCCATTCTTGTATTTCCTTGGTTTTAGAAGGATCAACGGAAATTCCATCCTTAGAGACAATATGGCCAAGAAAAGAAATCTCATGAATCCAGAATTCACACTTGCTAAATTTCCCATATAATTCATGTCTTCTAAGAGTCTTCAGGATAATGCGTAAGTGATTTTCATGATCTTCGTGGCTTTTGGAGTATACCAAGATATCATCAATAAATACCACTACAAAGTCATCAAGATATTCCTTGAAAACTCTATTCATTAGATCCATGAAAACAGAGGGTGCATTAGTCAATCCAAAAGGCATTACTGTAAACTCGTAATGCTCGTACCTTGTTCGAAATGCTATCTTTGGAACGTCTTCCTTCTTCACACACAACTGATGGTATCCAGACCGAAGGTCAATCTTTGAAAAGTATTGAGCTCCATGCAGTTGGTCAAACAAATCATCAATGCGAGGTAGGGGATACTTGTTCTTTATTGTTATAGCATTGATCTCCCTATAGTCAATGCACAACCTCATAGATCCATCTTTCTTCTTAACAAAAAGAACAGGGGCTCCCCAAGGAGAAACACTAGGGCGAATAAATCCCTTATTACTCAATTCCTCTAGTTGTTTCTTTAGTTCAACTAATTCCACAGTGGCCATTCTATAAGGGGTCTTCGATATGGGCCTTGATCCAGGAATTAAATCAATGGAAAACTCAACTTCTCGTTCTGGAGGATGTCCAGGTAAATCTTCCGGAAACACATCAATATATTCTCTCACAATAGGTACATCCTCTATTTGAATATTCCTTTCCTCACCCTCAGTAATTTCCTTCTCTTCCTCCCCAATAATTGAATTCAGTTGAGCTACTGGGGGTGGATCTAGATAAGAATTATGTGGCGATGATTCGGCTCTAAAGATAAGGTGTTCCTTATCATAATCATCAAGAATCGTAACCTCTTTCTTCTTACAATAAATTTTTGCATCATGGTCCGAAAGACAATCCATACCGAGGATTATATCAAATTCAATCATGGGTATGACGATGAGATCAGCAGGTAAAGAACATTTAGGTGCTCTAATGGGAACTAATCGACAAAACTTTGTTGCAACAATACTTCCCTTAGGGGTTTTGACCGACAACTCCCTTGTTAAGTCAAATTGGAAATATCTAATTTTCTTAGCAAACTGGGAAGATATGAAACAATGCGATGATCCAGAATCAAATAATGCATTTGCTAAACTTGAGGAAACCATTAAATTACCTGCCACCACGTCTTTCGGAGCTTCCACATCAGCAGTAGTGATAGCATAAGCCTGGCCCTGATCCCTTGGCCTCTTCTGAGGTAAGTTCCTCTGATGCTTAGGACATTCATTTGCATAATGTCCCCTCTCTCTACAATTATAGCATTCCACGTTGACAGCCGCTTTTTTTTCCTTGCATTCATGAGCTTGGTGGCCTTTTTCACCACACTTGTAACATACTCCTTTTCCTTTTAGACAAGCACCAGGGTGCTTCCTACCACAATTATCACAGGGTGGAAATTCATTTCTACCCTTCTTCCCTGTTTCCTTATTTCCCTTCCCAGAGTTTTCAGCGGATCTCTTCCTATCTTGCTTTGATTTAAAGTTATAAGACTTAGAGAATTCCTTTTCCGTCTTGATAGCGCATGAGACAATACCTTCATATGAAGAGAAGGTTTGTGATACTAAAGCTCGACGGAGAAATGGTTTCAACCCATCAAAGAAACGATCAGTCTTACTTCTTGGGTTACGTATGTAATCTGCAGCATACCTTGCTAACCTTGTAAAGTTAGCCTCATACTTTGCGACATTCTCATCCTCCTTCTGCCTCAGACTCAGAAATTGTCTTTCCATATCCGCTCGATGGTCTCGAGGAAAGTATTTTTCTAAGAACAACTCTTTGAACTCCTGCCATTCCATGTTTGTTAATTCATCATCTTCCTTTGTGTTTTGAATTAGTGACCACCATTGATCGGCATCTCCAGTGAGGCGGTAAACTGCCATGACAACATTCTCCCTTTCACTACTCCCCAAGGCATGGAATATTTTCTCTAAGGAATTTATCCATTGCTCAGCTACTATAGGATTTGTACTCCCATTGAAGGTTGGCGGTTGTTGCCTCATGAAACGGTCTAGCATTGATCCTCCACGTTGCGGATCAGGGTGCTCCATACGAGTAAGGTTGTTATTCATAACCTGCGTGAGTTGTCCCAGTACGGTGAGAAGCTGATTGGAACCAGTTGTATCACTAGCTCCACCATAATTATCCTGAGCAGGAGGGAAATCCCTACACGGAGTGCATGCATTGATACGGTTTCCATTCCTTCCACTAAGCGCCATTTCTAAATAATGGCATAAACTAGATTAGTTCATGAATCAAAATACATAATTCCATACTTGTAAAACACTTAACATAAATTGAACTAATTATGGATATAATCCATAATTATAAAAATGTTTTCTTTGAGGATGTATATACTCGTAACCCTTCATAGTGGTTTGTAAAGAAAATGGGAATTATCCAAAGCATATCCCCCGGGAGTGTCGTAACCAAGAGTGCAGTAAGGCCCGTTGTCGTGCACCAGTTCCCGTTCGAGTCTAGCTCAAAGCAGTGTTTTCGGGTTTTACCCCTAGGTACATTTGTGCCAGAGCCGCATCTACCTGCTCGTATCCAGACAGGGATTTATTGCTCGGAAAACTCACAACATCTCTACAATACCAAAATTCTAGGAAGTTCTTCTATACTAATCCTCAAAGTCTATCTTCGGGATATGTGCTCTAATCAGAGTTTATCTAAATCTAGCTTCCAAGGTTAGTACTAAACTGCCTCTGATACCAACTGTAATGCCCCGACCCCAGCTACCCAGAGTCGGTGCATTACTTCGTAACATTGGCATGATCACAAAAGATCAAGTCTCGAAAGACCGATTAGTTTAGTAGCCTTGGAAACACTAGATACATTCATAAGTCTTTCATTATATCAAAAAGTAAACAAACTACAATAACATGGTCTTCATAGTCCACACTCATATCCTCACTGACTATTCTTGCAAGTCAGTCATAATACACTTCTTCACATCCTGGAAAATATTAAAACATTGAAAGGGGTGAGCTCAGATGCTCAGTAAGGATAACAATATTGCGGAAGCTTTTATAAGAAAACATAAGCATTTAAGGCAATGTATAACTAAAAGAAAAGCCTTATTGAACTTTAACTTCAGCATAATATGGCAAAAGTAAAATAAAATAATGCCATTACTTGATCACATGGATATTCTACTAGACGAATAATCACATGAAATATCAATAACCACTTTCATAATGAGGGAATGTATAATGCCAGACATTCTGAAACACTTTTTCAAGGCCTCGGCCAAGACGTCTAAAATGATTAAGGCCTCGGCCAAAACCATAAATCAAATTGGGAAAGGGCCTCGGCCAATTCCACATCTATTTGTCTCATGAGACCTACCGATGCATCGATGAGCTATAGCGGGCTCCACCCGTCACATATTAAGTCCAATACATTCCTCATATGAATAGGTTTAAACATAACATAAATATTCGTATTAAAACTAGCATACAAAATGTCAACAATTTCTCCATAGACTATGGATGGTATAAAATAACACATCCACAGTCAAATATTTCACAAAATGTTCAATGGAAGTTTTGTATCATAAATCAATTTCAATTAAACTTAAAACCCATCAAAGGATGTTGACATGGATGAAATCAAAGCTATTTGAGAGAAATATCTCTCCTTTTTGAAATCCTTTAAAAGTCCCATAATTATAAAATAATACATTTACCTTGAAAATATTCTTATAAGCTTGTTAGGGAAGCTTCGACGAAGTTATAATGGCAGAAAATAGCCGCACCCGCCGTATAAGTAAAAAAAAACATTCTTACCTTAAAGTTGTCAAAAAGGTCAAAAAGTACATTGTTTGGAAAACGACGGTAAGATTCCTTTCAAAAACGTATAAGGGTATAAATGACTTTAACCCATTTTCCATTTAATAGTAAAAATGTTTTGAAAGACATTTTTAAGAAACATGGATGTGGATAATAACGAGGTCCCAGTAGATAATTATGTATAAACAACCTTGGATAATGAAGAGGTTGTGAAGTAAACCCTTACCTTGTACTTTTCCTTGGTTGGGGTAGGTTAACCTCCTGTATAATGGTGAAATAATTGTTATTAAATTATACAAGAATCATATACATTCATATGATATCATATATGATCTTTTAACATTGCTTTGTTAACAATATCTTAGATTTATCGTTGTTTCGGGTGTTAACTTACTCGTTTTCTTTTATATGTTTTGTTACGTAAGTCGTGTTTTTCATGGATAGGTTGTATCTTATTCATATCCAGAATGATATCATGTCCTTAAACATTATTTTTAAATCATCAAATGATAATTATACTTGAATGGATACGACGGAGAATGAATCTCATCGCGTTCGTGGAGACGGTAGTCCGTACGTACGCACGAGCGACAATATCATTATTTTGATATTAAAATAATATATAATTGGATAGTATATCATATATACAGGATCATTATCATGTTATATATATTATTTACATGAATTACATATCATTATTATACCCATCTAAATAATAATATATTGAATAACAATTACACCACGACGTGGAGACGGTAAGCCGTACGTACGCACGTATGGTGACATGTCACTCAAATGATGGGTAGAATACTGAATATGGTTGTTCCATATTTATAATAACATCAAAGTATATAGAAGATACTGGAGTTATAATTTTATAATTGAAATAATAAACAAAGAGGGAGTGGAAGAAGAAAGAAACTTGAAAGAGGGTGATGAAAATGTTACCTCTTCTTCGGGTTCTTCCTTTTGATTTGATCAAAAGGACTCCTTAGGATGGCTTTCTGACTAAAGTAAAGCTTCTAGGATGAATGGAGAGAAGTTGGGAGAGTATTTTGGCAGAGGTTGGCCGAACCAAAAGGCTTGTAAGTGTGAATAATGTGGTAGAGGTGGGGGCCTTTTATAAGAGGAGAGGAGGGGCTCTTTTGGAAAGATCGAAATGTTACATTATTATACAATGATTTTCGGATTCTAAAGTTCCCACACTTATATAATTCGTGGATAAGGTGATAAGGGTTCTAAATCTCCTCATCCAATAGGCTTTGGACAAGTGTAAGCCTTGGATTTTGCATTATCTTTTCATTTTATTTAAATCGTTAAATAATGAGGTCATCGCTGCATCATAATGATGTCATAAATAATTTAATTTATTTAATGTCTAAAAATTATAAAAAAAATACTATGATGTAGTAAATCTTTTTAGATTTCTAATTAATATTTATAGTCAATATTTGGATCTGTGTAACCCCACTTAAAAATTGTTTTAGTAAAACAACTCATGTTTGTGTCAATTTAATTTTAACATTAAATAAATATATATTAATGTCATTTTCCAACTAAAGTGGCTCCATGGGGTCCCCAAGTTGACCCATGGGTTGTCTTGGTCGGCCATGACTCATCCAATAGGAGTAGGACAAGTGTCAAGCTCATCTCATATTATTAAAACATTATTTTTACCTTAAACTACACTAATCACCTCTAATCGCGATTAAGAACTTAAAAGTTACTATTCACCAAAAAATTATTTTAATCTCATTGAACCACATTTTACTTCTTAATGACAACCATGTATGTCGGATTTTTGAAAATCAAATCACAGAAGTGGTAATATTTCATTTTAACGAAAAATCAGTTTTTAACAACCACTTAGTGGTTTCACTATTCATCAAAAATTGAAGTTTTTCAGAATAAGGCCAAAATTTCACCCTAAGCTATAATTGATATTCCGAATTCAAAAATGATGTCTATTTTACAAAATTCCAAACATATAAGTTGTATTAATTAATTTTATAATTAATTCCCGCTGTTACAACAAATAGCGTGTTTTTAAGAAACAATTTATATCAAAAGATTGGCAATTGTTTATGTCCAATTTCAATGTTAAATTAATTCTAATGACCACCATTGGATAAAATGGTAAAAATATATTCTAATTATACTTTAAAACCACTAAATATTATAATTTATCACTATAAATTGTTTTGATTAAAAAAGTTGTTTTTAAGTATTTTTCACTATTCATAAAAATTTAGAAGTTCTCAGAAAAATACCAAAAATTGAACATAGGCTAATTTCAATATTTCGAATCCAAAAATGAAGTCCATTTTGATAAATAAAATTTATAAAATTTCAAAAGGTAGGTATTACTATTCACAACGGCTAGTTTAGTTAGTTGTGGTGTGTGTTAGAGCTCGAGGTTGCGTACAACACACGTTATTGCATTATTCGAAGGGAAACGTACAGTGGAAGCTTGGGGTGTTACATTATGATTCAAAGTTACCATTATATTAAGGTTTTTATATAAAAATTTCATCATATATCAGGATTTCTCTTGATTTTACATCCAATGATAAAATATTATGATCTTACTCTCAATAAAATAATGAATTTTATTCTCCACTATATATTTCTATATAATACATATTTTCTTCTATTTTCCCCTATTTATGCACTCAAGAGTTCAAAATAATTTTTTTTAAGAAAAATCACTTTTATTTATCTATACTGTCGAAAACTCATTTTTCTTCTAAAACCATGTTTTCTAAAAATGTTTCCATTTTTTAAAATTCATAAAATTATTTATTAAAGAAATTTTTACGCATGTTTCACTTTTTACAAAATGTTTTTAAATGAATCTTAATGTCATTTTTCATATAATACCAATTATTATTTTATTTAAAATAGGAAAATAATATTTATTTCAACATGTATGTCATGAATGATAACTACCTAAATTAATAATTATATTTTCTTGGAATATTCCTTTATATTTTTTTCTAGTTTATCTTAAAAGAATATTATTTTGAAAAAAAAATTATGTTTTTAAATGTTATTTTGAAAGAAGAAGGGATATTTCCCTCATGAAATGTTTTTAATGATTTTTAAATCCTCCTTTATAAGTTTTAAAGTTTATTTTATAAATAATTTACAAAAAATATTTTATGATGTCTAGTTTTAAAAAGTTATTTTCAATTAATGGTTATTTTACCCATGAAACATTCAAAGTAATTTTTCTTTCAAAACCACTCTCTATCTAAGATGACATCCAATGAGGTTACTTATGATTAACAGGGGATATGATCTAGGGATACCATTTTTATTCTTTCTATGATTAGTTTATATTTATGGTTACATGGTTTTTATGAAACCCCTTTCTCTTCTATGGGATATACCATGATAAAAATATTATGAAACCTGCTTCTTTTTAGGGGTTATAATATGATTAAGTGATGAAATGATTATGAAACCTTTCTCTTTTCCATAGGTTAAGATATATTGAAATGTATATGAAACCCATTTTATTTAATGGTTTATGATATGAGGATTGTTTTAGGAACAAGTGGAACACATAAATGTGATTTTGATTATGTGATGGGTATGACCTATATCTGCCTCCAATGCATTGGATAATGATTTATATCATAGGAGATAGAAATGAATGGAATGGGAAATGAACCTAGTTCAGTGAGGGACTTTTTCCGAGAAGATGGTCTTTGTAGAGAACCTTAAGTACTATGATGGGTTTGGGAGTGAACCCATTCTACTATTATAACCTTGGTACTGATCCTTGAGTACTATGGAAATGATTTTATACGCTTGTGTGTATTCCACAATTCCATGTCTAATGATAATGCTATACTGTCATGTCTCTTGTTCATTGGTTTTCTTAAGAATTATGTCTTATGAAATACTAATATTAATACTATGACTCATGATTATGATCATTGATGTGAATGGTATGGTTTTAATATGTTATTATCATGTTATAATACCCTTATGTCTATGTTATCATTATATATATACACCTTGTTTTACCTTTTTGAGATAATGAGGTCACCCTTTCTTATGTTTTCATTCCATAGTATAGTAAGAAGGGTTTTAAGTAGTGTATTCTTGTGAAGAGTACTAAAGGAGAATATATTTATTGGATACGCTGAGGATATTTCATAAAATTATAATATTGCGTACCTAGTCACCAAATACAACTAACTATTTTGGTCATCAATTGTGTGCTTGTTTAATTTATTGAATATTCATCTAAAAATATGTTAGAAACATTTTTGAAAATCTAGAGTTTCTATATAAATGAAATGTGAGACAGTCATACAAGTTGGACATGTACTATTGTGGGAGTATGTATCATGTATCATAATTAGATGAAATGTACTTCTATTAACACTGACTGCAGAGTCCTTTTGGGAATCATTAACATACTTTAAATGATATCCAAATTAGGTTTGTGTGATACATGATGTTTCCAATGTCCCACATTGTGTGTGGGTATTTCATGTAGATTTGGTGTGTACTTGAGTACATGTCGTGGCTTGTGGTCTGAGGATACATAGTGTGTGACACAACGGCACACCCTATGTAATATTTATAGGATCATGAAAACTATAGCATTATAGGCTATGTGTAACACCCTGATGTTTTTATGTTATATTTTAATTAAATAATTTTAATTCTTATGTACCTTTAATTGCACATAATCATGAGTTTAATGGAACCACGGTATAACCTTAGTATAAAATTAGTGTTATATCCTAGCCATTAGGTTAGTGGGAATAAGTATAACTAACTTATGAAAACGCATTATAAATTCATTGGGAATTAATCATTTATGAAAAATATAAATCTATTAGATTTCATATTTTTAATTGAATTAATTTTGGTAATGAAATTAATGAGATATATTTTTTATATACTTAATCAAATATTAATTTCATTCTTCCAACAGATATTTTAGGTATAAAGCATGAATAAACCCTATTTTATGTATAAAAACCTATATTTTTTAAACGGGTAATTTTACACCTTTGAATGGAGAACCCCTTTTAAATAAAGATTTTAAGACATTAATAAATTCTTGTATGACAACATAAAAATTGTCTTTTTACGTGGGATATAAAAACTTAAGTTGGATGAATTTATGATATTTTTCTCATAACTATAATGTTTTGATGACCTTTTTTACTTGATGTTATGAGAACGGGATGAGGGATGTAGGGCGGGCGTCGGCTTTCAGCGAAGATAGAAACTAGGGTTTCCTCATGGTGATTCCTCACTTCTTCGGGTTCGAACTCCTTCCTCCTGGTGGAAGCTCGGCTAATCTCTCTGACTTGCGGTGTATCGACAAAGACAAGGCCTGCTCTTCCTCGCGGTGCCATGGCGGTTTGGCCTCAGCGCCGACGGGACCCGGTTTCTCCTCGGCCTCAACTGTTCATGGATCTGGTGTCGCGGAGAGATCCCATTCCACTGCAGATCAGATGCCCCTTGTTGTATTGGTTGTTTCAGCAACTCAAAATCTTTCGACTCCTGCATTTCTGGTGAGATCAGGTGTTGCAGGATCTGGAAAAATCAGATCTTCATCCCTCGGTGGCTCTCATTTTTCTGGACAGAATGTGTTGCCTAGAGGAGATTTTTCTCCACATAGTGGTAAGGTTTTTCCTTCCCTGTCTTACGCTACTGCTTTAATGAATTCAAATTCTGCTTCACTGCTTGGTGGAACTCAGCCTTTGGCTCGGTTCAAGGACACATGTCCTGGTATAATCATTCGGAAAGGTTCATGTGCGCATGTTAAAGCCAATCATGCAGCCCTTGTAGAGAGAATTATGCTTGGTAAAAATTCTCTGATTAAACGTATTGTTCTCCCTAAGGGTGAGAAACCTTGGAAGATTAATGATTTGTTTCACAGAACCTCAATGTTATGGGGTTTTTCTAACTAGAAATGTGTCTCACTTGGTCGCAGATTCTTTCATTGTTTGTTCCCCTCTGAGGAGTTGAAGCTGCAAGCATGGAGCAGTGGAACCCTGCTTTTGAAACCTGGCTAGCTTCACCTACATGAATTGTCTATGAACTTTATTGTTTCATGTGCAAGAAATTCTTTTTCTTAGGTTTGGGTCCGCCTTCATGGACTCAATTGGGTCCTTTGGAACCCGAAGATCTTGCTTGATATCGGAACTGCTATTGGAACTCCCATCCGCCTTGATAAGGAGACTGAAGATGTCCGTTATGGTCACTTTGCCAGAATATTGGTAGAGATAGATCTCATCTCTACGCTGATTGACAAGGTAATCCTCTCTACACCTTCTGACAATATCCAAATTGATGTTGAATATGAAAAAATGACACTTTTCTGTAATCATTGTATGGCTGTTGGGAATTCTTTGGACTTATGTCAGAGGAACACCCCCTGTGATGAATGTGGGAGGACGGGCTACCCATCAAATCTCTGTCGAAGGAAAAAACAAATGAAAGATACTTCTTTGGAAAAGGCCACCATTCATGATGGTGACTCAAGTAAAGAGTCACCTCCTGCTACTTCTGATGTTCTGATTACTGGGAAGTCTGGTTACCAGTCGACTGAGGGTGGTGCTGCTCCCAGAGAGTCGTCTCTGGTTGATGCAGAGAAATATATCCCACAATTTTCTCTTAAAGACAAAGAAAATCTAGTGGATGTGTCCCCCACAAGATACCTTATTGGTCCTTCTTGTGTAAATTTGAACCAAGTATAGTTATCTGAGATTTCTTTACCTATGATAGTTGCGGGGCAGCAGGTTGATGATCGACAGGAACCCCTTACTGGTAAATGGGGGGATGTTTCAGATGTTGAGGGAGAAAAGGCTAGCTTCACTACTCCGAACAGTGGTGGATCTCTCTCCTTCAAGGATATGGTCATAGCGGGGAGGCAAGGATGATTTATGGTGAGGATTTTACTTCTGTTCCTACAAGGAGAAGACAACGTAAGGATTACTCTCAAATTCCTAAGACGGTGTCGACTAGATCAGCTTCAAAGGTCTCAAAAAAATTTGATGACAATTATTGGAAGGCCTTTAATCAAGATAAGTCTCAATCTGAATGGGAGCCTGCTGGAGACTCTGATTATGGGAATGACATGTTGTATTATGATTTTTAGTGTTTTGAGAATGAGGGCATTACTAATTGTGTGACCCCTTTCGCCTCCTACCTATTTTCTCTTTTCTTTATTGAATAAAGGGTCAGAAGCTTTTTATTCTGACTTGAACTTTAAAAAAAATAATGTTTTGATGAATAATAAAACTACACTGAATTTTATGTGAAAAAACTTTTTTCATTAAAATACTTTATATTGTTAAAATATAATATTTAATGGGTTTAAAGTATAAATATAATATATTTTATCATTCAATATAATGTGTGTCATTAGTATTAATTTTAGATTTAATTCAGTTGTAAATTTTTTTAATATTATGCAATGTTTTAGCTTTTTAAAACCCATTATCTCTTTCTGAAAACCAGATTAATTTTAAATTAATTACTAAAACATTTGTGTTTTTAATTTTGAAAAATGAACTTCATTTTTGGAATTTGTAGGTCCAAATCATGTAAATATATTTATTTAAATTTTTGGAATTATGAATATTGACTTCGGTAAATTTAATTAATACGGTAAAATGGTAAACTAGGTAATGAAGGGTAATAATACTTTTATAACATTACCCTAAAAATTGTATTAATATCATTTTATGAGTGTGTTTTGACCTAAATCATACTTGGGTGGAAATGATATCCACTTGAATCGACTTGGATGATATTATGAAATTTATTTTATTTTATTTAAAGAAAAGTTAAATTTGTGTCACTCAAATTTTAATAACTAAATCATTTTTATGAGGATATAATAAAGATAAATTTAATTATAAATTATAATTGTAAATCTAACGAGTTTTACTTTATAATGTTAATTTATTTGTAATTTTTAGGAAATAAATAATGACTTTAATATCTTATACATTAAAGACGCACAAATTATTTAATTGACAAAAAATAAATAATATAGATTTTATTAAAATAATAATAAACATTAAAAATATGAAAACTTGACCAAATAATATTGGTCAAGTATATATTGACCCTAATCATACAAGGCTCGAGTTATGGACCATTTTCAGCCTTATAGAAGGGATTGTGGAAGTTATATATTTTTTAAAGTGACGATAAAGTAGTCACATTCATAATTTAATAAGTAAAACATTTTAAATATTGTATTTTCCAGAAGATAAATTCGACTACAAGTATTATACTAAAATATAGACGATTTATATTCATCATATAATCATATTTTTTTAATTTGTATTCAACAAATAAGCTTATTAAATAATTACACAAAACTATTGTAGTAATTATTTTATAAAGAGAAATATCAAATAATGGTTTCTAAAAATATTAAATTAATATAATTTAGGCTAATTAAAATGTATAATGAATTTTATGAAGGGACTTTAACTCTTAGTAATATAATAAAATTTTTAGTTCCAAGTTATCTTGTTATATTAATATTTTTAAAAATCAATGATTTGAATTGTGTCAAAATTGATTTTATTGATTGTTTATCAAAATAATGTATTATAATTTTTTTAAAAATCATTAATTTTTTTAAAAATATATATAATAATTATTATATGCAATAAAATTATCTAATGTATTTATTTATGGTTTATTATACATGAAATAAGTAAATATTTCACCCTTTTAATATTGAATTATTTGTTACCCTAGTTAACAATTGAATAGAATAACTATGTGTTAATTAAAAAGATAAAGTTTAAATTGATATAAATACTGGTCCAAAATTTATTGGTTTATGAGATTAAAACCCTATATTATCTCATCTTCGAAATTGTGAAATTTTGGGGTTTTTTTGGTATGTTTTAATTTTATTATAAATAATTATTTCTGGATTTTCCAAAATTGCCCCTCACCTCAATTATAAAAGGACAACTCCTCTCTCACTTTTTCACTTCACTTTTATACTCCAAGCTCCGACATAACCTACCCTTTTCCTTAAAAACTTTCCTATTTGCATTCTAGAGTTTCTGGTTTTCTTTTATGATCAACTATAGTGCTAAAAGAAGTGATTTAGAAGAATCATGTCAAGGAAGAGGTAATTTGTAACACCCCGAGCTTCCACGGTACGCTTCTCTTTGAATAATACAGTAGCGTGTGTTGTACGCAACTTCGAGTTCTAACACACACCACGACCAATCAAAGTAGCTGTCATGAATAATAATACCTACTTTTTAAATTTTTAGAAATTTTATCTCTCAAAATGGACTTCATTTTTGGATTTGGAGTATCGAATTTATCCTAAGGTGAAATTTTGGTACTTTTCGGATAACTTTATTATTTTGATGAATAGTGAAAATTACTAAATTTTAATTAAAAACAACTTTTTTAATCAAAATAATTAATAGTGATAAATTATGAATTTGAGTGGTTTTAAATTATAATTAGAATATATTTTTACCATTTTATCCAATGGTGTTCATTATAATTAATTTCACTTTTAAATTGGACATAAACAATTGTCAATCTTTTGATATATATTGTTTCTTAAAAACACGCTATTTGTTGTGACAGCGGGAATTAATTATAAAATTAATTAATGCAACTTATATGTTTGGAATTTTGTAAAATAGACATCATTTTTGAATTTGAAATATCAATTATAGCTTAGGGTGAAATTTTGACATTGTTCTGAAAAACTTCAATTTTTGATGAATAGTGAAACTACTAAGTGGTAGTTAAAAAACTGAATTTTTCATAAAACTTAATTTTACCGCTTCTGTGATTGGAATTTCGAAAATCCTAGAGACACAGTTAATATCAAGGAGTAAAATGTGGTTCAATAAGATGAAAATAATTTTTGGTGAATAGTAACTTTTTACTTTTATTTACCACGGTTAAAAGTAAATAGGGTAATTAAGGGTAAAAATGATATTAATATTACCCTAACACATGTCCTAATTCTATTGGACAAGTGCATATCGACCAAAAACAACCTTAGGAATAAAATATTATCATTTAGGTCCACTTGGATTAGATTAGGACATTTATTATTATTTAATTCAAATAAGAGTTAAAAGAGTTAAAATCAAAGTTTATTTACTAAAACATTTTTAATATGGGGATATACATAAGATAAATTCGATTGTGAATATTCATTAGAAATATAAAATTATTTCCTACCTAATAATATTTTATTTATAATTTTTAGACATTAAATAATTTAATTTATTTATGACACAATGATGATGCAGTAATTACCATAATAGTGAAAAAATTAAAATAATTGATATTATAAATACCCAAATAAATATAATTTTAGACTTTTTAAGAATTAAACTAATTTTCTAGGTTAATATGACATGTTAGGATTGACTTAATTAACTTTTTTCGAAGTAATCATTCTTTTATGATTTTTACAAAAATCAATTATTGAATAGTGTCAAAATTAACATAAAAGAGTTTTTAAAATAAATATTATATTATTAATTGATATTAAATTCCTAAAAATCTAAGGTTCGGCCAAGAGACTTATATCATGATAGTTGTATCATTAATGGACCACTTGGGGGTCTCTTGGATGTATATAGTTAGTTTATTAACCATATAATATAAAAATACAAAGAGACATTGTAAAAGTGAAAATAATTAACTAAGAGTTAATACTTAAAGATAAGGTTAATATAATGACTCAAACCTGTCTAAATTCTATTGGTTGAGTGGTTTTAGACCCATCCCCACCTTAAACTTTAAATAATCCACTTTGGAGCCATTATAAACCGAATATGAATTTATTATAAAATAATATTTCTAGCTTTTCCAAAGGTGCCCCTCACCCCTCTTATAAAAGGGCACTCTCCCTTCTCATTAACTCACACCTTAAAAGCCTTTTGGTTCATCGAAACTCTGACCAAATAATCTATCAACTTCCCTCACTTCATCCTAGAGGCCTTCCTTTAGTTATAAAGCCAACTTAAGTAGCCATTTTGATCAAATCAAAAGGAAGAACTCGAAGAAGAGGTAATGATTTCACCACCCTTTTTCAAGTTCCTTTCTTCTTCCACTTCTTCTTTCTTTGTTATTACCATTATAAAATAATGAATCCAGTATCTCCTATATACTGTAATATTATTATAAATATGGTACAACCATATTCAGTATTATATTCGTCCTTTGAATGACATGTCACCATACGTGCGTACGTACGGCTTACCGTCTCTATGTCGTGGTGTAATTGTTATTCAATATATTATTATTTGTATGGGTATAATAATGATCTGTAATTCATGTAAATAATAAATATAACATGATAATGATTCTGTATATATTATATACCATCCAATTATATATTATTTTAATATCAAAAGAATGATATTTTCGCTCGTGCGTACGTACGGATTACCATCTCCACGACGCGATGAGATTCATTTCCAAGTTCACCATTCATCGACGATTATAAAAATATATATATTACTAATAAGTATGTAATATGTGACATA
Organism: Viscum album; assembly: GCA_963277665.1. Lineage (NCBI taxonomy): Eukaryota > Viridiplantae > Streptophyta > Magnoliopsida > Santalales > Viscaceae > Viscum > Viscum album. Next base: position 253,061,985 of record OY728143.1, on the reverse strand, counting down.
ATAATGCTACTGGAGATATATATATATATATATATATAAGGATTTATGTACTTACATATATCTTATTCATTTACTTCCGTTCAATACTATATGAAAACAGAAACAACGTTTATGCGTACGTACGGACTACCGTCTCCATAAACGGTGTTTTCCATTTCATATATATGTATATTATACATATTTATATTCTAAATATATATGATATATTTATCATGTTTTATATTCTGGAAGTATTTAAATCATGATCTAAGTGATACAACCAAGAGTGACAATTTAAAACACGTACGATAAAGAAAGTGATTATTACCCAAAATGTTAACATAACATGGAAATTATTATTAAATGGGTAATATAAAGTCATAAATGAATCATCTATGATATCATAAATATTAATATGGTTTTGGTATAATTTAATAACATACTACTATTTTCGTACAGGAGGTTAAACGTACCCTCGACTAAAGGAAAGTGCAAGGTAAGGGGTTTTCATCTCACTCCTTATTCCCGTGAGATTCATTCCATATTGACACTATTACCTTTTGTGTGGTGTATGTACTGCCCATAATTGTATTCTTTGTGTAATACACTTTAATTTATGTGTATTTACATATTCATTGTATGATACCTTTTTCATGGGTTGTATGTTTCGTAAATTACCAAATTGGTAAGGGTTTATTTCGTAATCTCTTCATTATCCGAGGTTGTTTATACATAATAATCTATTGGGATCTCTTTATCATCCACATCCATGTTTCTTAAAAATGTATTTCAAAACATTTTTACTGTTTACAAGAATATGGGTTAAAGTCATTTATACCCTTGTATGACTGTTATAAAATGGTTTGAAAGGAATATTTCTGTCGTTTTCCAAACAAGGTCCTTTTTAACCTTTTCAACAAACTTACGGTAAGAATGTTTTTTTTAACTTATACGACGGGTGCGGCTATTTTCCACCGTTATAAAATCGTCTAAGCTTCCCTTACAAGCTTATAAGAATATTTTCAAAGTAAATGTTTTATTTTATAATTATGTGACTTTTAAATGATTTCAAAAAAGATATATTTCTCTAAAATATATGAAAACCCAGTGCAAATGTATACGTATTTAACGCAAGCTTAAAAATGTTTTCAGAAAACCTGACTCTCGAGTGTGGTAGACAGGAAGGGATTGTGCGTGGACCCATCATGGCCTTTAATTAGTCGAGCAGTCTTAGAATTAGTTATTTTGTTTTCAGAAGCTTGCATAATGTTTTTAGAAAAACACTGGAGTATATTTGAGCAATTTTAAACGTAAGTATCTTCTAAAAAAATTGCATCGGTAGGTCTCATGAGACAAACTAGTGTCTTGGCAAAAGGCCTTGACAAAATCTTATTTGTAGTCTTGGCACAAGGCCTTGGATATGTGGTTATGATAGTCTGGCATTATGAATTCCATCATTATGAAAGTGGTTAGTGATATTGCATGTGATTATTCGATTAGTAGAATATCCATGTGAGTAAGTAAATGGAATTATTTAATTTTATTTCTGCCATATTATGCTGAAGTTCAAGTTTAAAAGGATTTTGTTTTAGTTTTATACATTTTCCTTAAATGTTTATGCTTATTTTTGAAAGTTTCTGTTGTATTGCTTACCCTTACTGAGCATTTGAGCTCACCCCTTTCTATGTTTTATTTTTCCCAGGATTCCAAGAAGTGTAATGTGATTGATATGCAGGGTTAATCCAAGGAAATAATGGCATTCATAAAGATTATTTATGTTGTTTTTTTACATCTTAAAGTGCAAATGTAACATTAATGTATGTGGTCTATTTTTCCAAGACTGCTAAACTGATCGGTCCTTCGGGACTTGATTCCTTGTAATCATGCCAATGTATTAAAATAATACACCGAATCTGGGTAACTGGGGTTGGGACGTTACAGTTGGTATTAGAGGAAGTTTAGCAATAACCTTGAAAACTAGATTTAGATAAACTCTGATTAGATCACATATCCCTAAGATAGACTTTGAGGATTAGTATAGAAGAACATCCTAGAATTTTGGTATTGTAGAGATTTTGTGAGTTTTCCAAGCAATACATATCTGTCTGGATATGAGCAGGTAGAGGCGGCTCTGGCACAGATGTACCTAGGGGTAAAACCCAAAAACACCGCTTTGAGCTAGACTCGAACGGGAACTGGTGCACGACAACGGGCCTTGCTGCACTCTTGGTTACGACACTCCCGGGGGATATGCTTAGGATAATTCTCATTTTCTTTACAAACCATTATGAAGGGCTCATGAGTATATACTTACTGAAAGAAAACATTTTTATGATTATGGATTATATCCATAAACTGTTCAATTTGTGTTAGGTATTTTACAAGTTTGGAATTATTCATTGCAATTCATAAACTGACCTAGTTTATGCTATTGTATAGAAATGGCACCCAGTATAAGGAATGTGAACTCCAGTAATACGTATGATCCAAAGAGTAAGAAGGATCATATCTTTCATGGTATTAATCCATCATTTAGAAGGGAAATAGTCTCCCACGTATTATCATCATATGAAGAAATAGTATCATATGTGGATAAGATAACTAAAGAGTTTACTGAGTCCTATGGCTTTGAAGGGAAGCAAGAGAAGAAAAGGATGGAAGAGAGAAAGATGGATAAAGGGAAGAGGGAAAAGAATAATTTCCCCATATGTGATAACTGTGGGAAGAAACACCCTGGAACTTGCCAGAAAGGAATGGGAGTTTGTTATAAGTGTGTAGGAAAAAGGGCACAAAGTACGTGACTGCAAGGGTAAGAAAATGGTTTCAAATGTACAATGCTTCATTTTCAAGGAGTTTGGACACTACGCGGACCAATGTCCCAGTCATCAGACTATACCGCAAATGATGTTATTAGATAATAATCAAGTTATGATACTACCACAGATGAAGAGGAATGACTAGTTTTCCTATGTTGTTATTTTAGAATTATTTCATTTAAGTGTTGTATCAATGATGTTCTGGAAATAAATAAGGATTGTACTGCAGTACTATTTAATTAAGGATTTGAGATTTTATGGTACTAAGAAAAGTGACTCTACAGCGAGTTAATTTTTTTTTTTTTTTTGGAAATTACATAGTTGAAGGAAAGATAAACCTTAATATGGTCATAATATTGAGGTAGTGATTTTGGAATAAGATATGGTTGATTTTGGTAATTCAGGATATTGTGGTGTTGTAAAAGAATATATGAGGAAGGCGTTCACTTGTTATTACCTGGAAAAAAGGATCCTCATTATGTTTAACTTCCTTGTAAATTTTGGACTATGAGTTTGGATAATAGTATTTTGGATAAGTCTAATGGTTGGAATGGATTAAGTTTGAAAGGTTGTTTTTTTTTTGGATTTTTATAAAAGGACAACACGCAGACCATGTGACGACCCATCATGTCGGACAAAGCTGCGGGAATCAAACCCACAACCATAGTGAAATTGGGATTCATCGCCTACCATTGTGCTACATGAAGTTCCTGGATGGTATAATGTAGTTTTTTACATAAAGGGTCTGATATGTGAATTATAAATTCATTATATCTAGAACCCTATACGATTAGGATAAATAGAGTATTTTTTAGTTATATTATGTTTTGGGGTGAAAGATGAGTTTGTGGTAGAAATTTATTAATGGATAAAACTCTACTTATAAAGTAAGTGTATCTCCTTATGATCTTATCCAATCTCATAAATAAATTCCTCAACATTAAGAAAAGGAACTTAGAACAAAAATGTTGTCTTAGATGGTACCTTAGATCATCACTAATTTATGGCTTTGGGATTGTTGGCCTTTTCATAGCCATGTTCTCTACCACTCTCTATTAGATAATTGATGGTTAGATTTCTCTTCCATATCCATATTTTCCTACATAGAACCCTAGTATGTGTTATTTTCGGTAATCTTCATACTTTCCACACTTTATTTTAAATAGAGGCCTCATTAATTCATTTTTCGATGTGGGATTTAAACTAATATATTTTGAAATGTCAAAAATGTGTTATCCTAATACCTTATGTTTTGTTGAACCGATGGTATTTTAAATCATCATAGATTGATGAATTTAAGGACCTAAATTTTAAACTTGTTTGTGATTGATAACCTCAATCACAACCTATAAATATTTATGTTTTTCCTCCAATTATATGTCTATAATTTCCACCAATTTCCTCCTAATCGAGATCATAATTTTGTGGTGACCCTTTCATTTCTCTTTTCATCTTGTTAAGACTAAATTTTATTAACCAAATTTCTGATGTGGGTTTTTCCACAAAGATATTTTCTATTTTCAACCTTTATTTTCAAAGAACAATATAAAATTGCGAGGACGAAATTTATTGAAGGAGGGGAGAATGTAACACCTCGAGCTTCCATGGTACGCTTCTCTTTGAATAATATAGTAGTGTGTGTTCTATGCAACTTCGAGTTCTAACACACACCACGACCAATCAAAGTAGCCATCATGAATAGTAATACCTACTTTTTAAATTTTTAGAAATTTTATCTCTCAAAATGGACTTCATTTTTTGATTTGGAGTATCAAATTTAGCCTAAAGTGAAATTTTGGTACTTTTCGGATAACTTTATTATTTTGATGAATAGTGAAAATTACTAAATTTTAATTAAAAACAACTTTTTTAATCAAAATAATTAATAGTGATAAATTATGAATTTGAGTGGTTTTAAAGTATAATTAGAATATATTTTTACCATTTTATCCAATGGTGTTCATTAGAATTAATTTCACTTTGAAATTTGACATAAACAATTGTCAATCTTTTGATATATATTGTTTCTTAAAAACACGTTATTTGTTGTGACAGCGGGAATTAATTATAAAATTAATTAGTGCAACTTATATGTTTGGAATTTTTTAAAATAGACATCATTTTTGAATTCGGAATATCAATTATAGCTTAGGGTGAAATTTTGGCATTGTTCTGAAAAACTTCAATTTTTGATGAATAGTGAAACTACTAAGTGGTAGTTAAAAAACTGAATTTTTCATAAAACTTAATTTTACCGCTTTTGTGATTGGAATTTCTAAAATTCGAGAGATTCGGTTAATATCAAGAAGTAAAATTTGGTTCAATGAGATGAAAATAATTTTTGGTGAACAGTAACTTTTTACTTTTATTTACCACGGTTAAAAGTAAATAGGGTAATTAAGGGTAAAAATGATATTAATATTACCCTAACACATGTCCTAATTCTATTGTACAAGTGTATCTCGACCAAAAACAACCTTAGGAATAAAATATTATCATTTAGGTCCACTTGGATTAGATTAGGACATTTATTATTATTTAATTCAAAGAAGAGTTAAAAGAGTTAAAATCAAAGTTTATTTACTAAAACATTTTTAATATAGGGATATACATAATATAAATTCGATTGTAAATATTAATTAGAAATATAAAATGATTTCCTACATAATAATATTTTATTTATAATTTTTAGACATTAAATAATTTAATTTATTTACGACACAATGATGATGCAGTAATTACCATAATAGTAAAAAAATTAAAATAATTGATATTATAAATACCCAAATAAATATAATTTGAGACTTTTTATGAATTACACTAATTTTCTAGGTTAATATGACATGTTAGAATTTACTTTATTAACTTTTTTCGAAGTAATAATTCTGTTATGATTTTTACAAAAATCAATTATTGAATAGTGTCAAAATTGACATAAAAGAGTTTTTAAAACAAATATTATATTATTAATTGATATTAAATTCCTAAAAATATAAGGTTTGGCCAAGAGACTTATATCATGATATTTTTATCATTAATGGACCACTTGGGGGTCTCTTGTATGTATATAGTTAGTTTATTAACCATATAATATAAAAATACAAAGAGACATTGTAAAAGTGAAACTAATTAACTAAGAGTTAATACTTAAAGATAAGGTTAATATAATGACCCAAACCTATCTAAATTCTATTGGTTGAGTGGTTTTCGACCCATCCCCACCTTAAAATTTAAATAATCCACTTTTTAGCCATTAGAAACCGAATATGAATTTATTATAAAATAATATTTCTAGCTTTTCCAAAGGTGCCCCTCACCCCTCTTATAAAAGGGCACTCTCCCTTCTCATTAACTCACACCTTCAAAGCCTTTTGGTTCAGCCAAATTCTAAAACAATACTCTCTCAAATTCCCTCACTTAATCCTAGAGGCCATCCTTTAGTCAGAAAGCCAACTTAAGGAGCCCTTTTGATCAAATCAAAAGGAAGAACCCGAAGAAGAGGTAATGATTTCACCACCCTTTTTCAAGTTCCTTTCTTCTTCCACTTCTTCTTTCTTTGTTATTACCATTCTAAAATAATGAATCCAGTATCTCCTATATACTTTAATATTATTATAAATATGGTACAACCATATTCAGTATTCTATCCATCCTTTGAATGACATATCACCATACGTGCGTACGTACGGCTTACCGTCTCCACGTCGTGGTGTAATTGTTATTCAATATATTATTATTTGGATGGGTATAATAATGATATGTAATTCATGTAAATAATAAATATAACATGATAATGATTCTGTATATATGATATACCATCAAATTATATATTATTTTAATATCAAAAGAATGATATTTTTGCTCGTGCGTACGTACGGATTACCGTCTCCACGACGCGATGAGATTCATTTCCAAGTTCACCATTCATCGACGATTATAAAAATATATAGTACTAATAAGTATGTAATATATGACATAATAATTCTACTGGATATATATATATATATATAAGGATTTATGTACTTACATATATCTTATTCATTTACTTCTGTTCAATACTATATGAAAACAGAAACAGCGTTTATGCGTACGTACGGACTACCATCTCCATAAACGGTGTTTTCCATTTCATATATATGTCTATTATACGTATTTATATTCTAAATATATATGATATATTTATCATGTTTTATATTCTGGAAGTATTTAAATCATGATCTAAGTGATACAACCAAGAGTGACAAGTTAAAACACGTACGATAAAGAAAGTGATTATTACCCAAAATGTTAACATAACATGGAAATTATTATTAAATGGGTAATATAAAGTCATAAATGAATCAGGTATGATATCATAAATATTAATATGGTTCTAGTATAATTTAATAACATACTACGATCTTCGTACATGAGGTTAAACGTACCCTCTACTAAAGGAAAGTGCAAGGTTAGGGGTTTTCATCTCACTCCTTATTCCTGTGAGATTCATTCCATATTGCCACTATTACGTTTTGTGTGGTGTATGTACTGCCCATAATTATATTCTTTGTGTAATACACTTTAATTTATGTGTATTTACATATTCATTGTATGATACCTTTTTCATGGGTTGTATGTTTCGTAAATTACCAAATTGGTAAGGGTTTATTTTGCAATCTCTTCATTATCTGAGGTTGTTTATATGTAATAATCTATTGGGATCTCTTTATCATCCACATCCATGTTTCTTAAAAATGTATTTCAAAACATTTTTACTATTTACAATAATATGGGTTAAATTCATTTATACCCTTTTATGACTGTTATAAAATGGTTTGAAAGGAATATTTCTGTCGTTTTCCAAACAAGGTCCTTTTTAACCTTTTCAAGAAACTTACGGTAAGAATGTTTTTTTTAACTTATATGATGGGTGCGGCTATTTTCCTCCATTATAGAATCGTCGAAGCTTCTCTTACAAGCTTATAAGAATATTTTCAAAGTAAATGTTTTATTTTATAATTATGTGACTTTTAAATGATTTCAAAAAAGAGATATTTCTCTCAAATATATGAAAACCCAGTGAAAATGTATACGTATTTAACGCAAGCTTAAATTTTTTTTTCAGAAAACCCAAATCTCGAGTGTGGTAGAAAGGAAGGGATTGGGCGTGGACCCATCATGGCCTTTAATTAGTCGAGCAGTCTCAAAATTAGTTATTTTGTTTTTAGAAGCTTGCATAATGTTTTCAGAAAAACACTGGAGTATATTTGAGAAATTTTAAACGTAAGTATCTTCTAAAAAATTGCATCGGTAGGTCTCATGAGACAAACTAGTGTCTTGGCACAAGGCCTTGACAAAATCTTATTTGTAGTCTTGGCACGAGGCCTTGGCTATGTGGTTATGATAGTCTGGAATTATGCATTCCATCATTATAAAAGTGGTTAGTGATATTGCATGTGATTATTCGATTAGTAGAATATCCATGTGAGTAAGTAAATGGAATTATTTCATTTTATTTCTGCCATATTATGCTGAAGTTCAAGTTTAAAAGGCTTTTGTTTTAGTTTTATACATTTCCTTAAATGTTTATGCTTATTTTTGAAAGTTTCTGTTGTATTGTTTACCCTTACTGAGCATTTGAGCTCACCCCTTTCTATGTTTTATTTTTCCTAGGATTCCAAGAAGTGTAATGTGATTGATATGCAGGGTTAAGCCAAGGGAATAATGGCGTTCATAAAGATTATTTATGTTGTTTTTTTACGTCTTAAAGTCCAAATGTAACATTCATGTATGTGGTCTATTTTTCCAAGACTGCTAAACTGATCGGTCCTTCGGGACTTGATTCCTTGTAATCATGCCAATGTATTAAAATAATGCACCAACTCTGGGTAACTGGGGTCGGGGCGTTGCATAATCTGTTCTAATGATTATTTCAAACTTCTTTCTTATTCCACTTACTTTTAATTAGTTGTTTCATTATAAATTAATAACATCGGTATTACTCATATACTAAAATTTTATTATAATTATGACACAACCATATTCCAAATTTTATCCACTCTACAAAAAATGAAATCACCACGCGTGCGTACGTACTACCTTCTATCTCCACCCTGTGGTGTAATCTATTTTCCCCACCTCCTTAAATGAATGGTTATAATGATGGAAATAATAACTATACATTATTATTATAACATGATACTTATTATGAAATAATATACCCTATCCACTTCAATACCATTCAAAAATTATGGTAATGATATCATCGCTCGTATGTATGTACGACCTACCATCTCTACGGTGCGATGCGATTTATTCAACATGATCTTTATTAAACAACAATTATATACATGAATAGAATGAATAAATATTATATATATTATGCTAATATCATTTTTATATTCATTAAACCTTGATTATATACATGAATGGAATGAATAAATATGATATATACTATGCTAATTTCGTTCAGTAAATAATATAACTATAACCCAATAAGTGGAACATGAAATTATTCGATAAAACTTGCATAAGAACATAAAGTAGTTGAAATCCGAATAATGAGTGACAATGAAATGTTACTAAAAAGTGATGATAATATGATCATATATTATATCATAAAAATGACTATGATTCTGGAATTATTTAATAACATTATTTAAATTATTATATAGGTGGTTCAGATACATACAAAGGATATTATACATAAGGTAAGAGATAATTTTACAATCTCATTATTATCCAAGATTGCTTATAAGTATTTACTGGGTTATATTTATCATATAAATCCATGTTTCCCAACTATTCAATATTATTTCTATTCTTTTACCAATTTTTTAAGTTAATTTGTCCCTTCGGTGAATTTTTATTAAATAGTATGAAATGGATATTTTTTTGTTATTCGTTATGACGTACTTTTTGAATTTTCCTAAAAATGTATGAGCAAAATATTTTCTAACTTATATAATATGATCTTATTTTTACGACTTCATAGCACCCTATTTCAATGAAACTTCCTTTACACAATTTCAAGTTTATCTTCAAAGAACTTTATTTCTTATAAAATTTCAAGTAATTTTGAGGAAAGAAAAAAAAATTGAGGAAGAAAGGATACATTACTCATTAAATAATTTCAAGTGTTTTATCAAGATTATTTTCCATCTAAGATGAAGCTATTTAAATTGGATTACGTTTCTATCCCTATTATTAATATGATTTGATTGTGTTAATGCTGTAATGATATTTTATATGGACTATGTTATGATGCAATGATATTTAAGAAATCCATTTTATTTCATGGGTTATGCTATGATAAATGATTTATGTTTTTGTAGCACATGGAAGAATGATTTCATTATGAGATGGTTGTGACCTATATCTCCCCCAATGCATTGGGTAAAGATTTATATCTCATGAAATAGACATGAATAAAACAATAAGTAAGCCATGTTTAGTAATACATGGATAGAACAGAAAGTAAACATGGTTAAGTAATAGACACTGTTTGCGATGATGGTCTTGGAAATGAGCCTCAACTAATATGAAATTATTTTCTAGGCTTATGTGTATTCCAATTTTTTTTATCTTATGTTATGTATTTTAGGATTATATCCATTAATTCTTATGAACCTTTATCCCATGATATAATATCACGATCTTTCATATGCAGGACAAGACTTCCCAATGTTATGTTCTTATATATTTTGATTATGATATGATTGATATTTCACATTTTTTACCCTTACTGAGTTGTTGATCTCACCCTTTCATATATTTATTTTCCCTAGGTCATGGATAAGGGTAATAATTAATATATTTCAAAAAGTAGTCTAGTTATGAGGATCTGTATTGGATACAATGTAGATTTTTTATGAATCAGTTGTTTCTGTTTCTCAATTTCTGAAGACACTATACCTATACGTTCTTGTTTTGGATTTATTATATGTTGTAATTAATATACATAACTTTTTTTGCAATATTAATGCATGTAAATTATGGGTTGTTATACTTTATATCATAGGAAAGGTATAGTTAACCTTTGGAAACTATGATTATGAAAACTTAGTAAGAACCCAAAGTATATGTCCAAGTATAGTTAACAATCCTAGTGTTTTAGAAATGACCATCATTAACCATGGAAAATGCCTAAAGTGTCCTAAATTAAAATTTTATTCTTTATTATGTGGTTTTACCATTATGATTAGTGTTACTCAAACTTTTTTTCTTGGTTTTAGTTGATGTATTGAACCTAAATAAACCATGTTAATGCTAATTGCGACATGAAATGTAATAATTTTTCTCCTGAGAAACCAAATGATAGGGATGCTAGAATGGAAAATCTTGTTGCAATGCCCACACAACATTCCCAAGAAATGAATCATGCAGGACTTTTAAATAAGCAATAGAGGGAGCAACATTTTATTGAGTCCTTCATGTGGAAGCTTCCACATTCTTTCAGATAGTATTCTTATCCATTAGTGGATAAACAATAGATCAATACCATTTATAATATAATTTTAGTTCTATAATGTTCTGAATAAGATAAATTTATCTTATCAGTCTATCATTTGGAAGGTGAAGCTGATCAGTGTTGGAATCATATCAAGAATATGAGGAAAAGAGATTAAATTGAGTTTATGGAATGAAAAGAGTACAAGAACTTATTTTTCGATAATTACAATCAAATTATTCTTCAAACAAAGATGGACAAGGAGTTCCTTAAACTTAAGATAAAGGATAATTAATCTATTGGTAGCTATGAAGAAAATTTTACAAGACGTTCTAGGTACGCTTATGGAATTATTATTCAATGTCAGTGTAAAGTTGATCAATTCTTTAGTGCCTAAAAACCATTTTTCTAAAGGTAATTAGATATAAGGGACTTCAATAGCTACGAAGAAATCATTCTATGTTCTCTCAAGGTTAATATGGATATTGGAGTAACCCATCAGTCCTATAGGTTTGGTAAGAATAGAAAAATGGAATTCAAAGGATATTATAAAGACCACATAGAAAAGAAGACAAGTTTTCCCTTCTGCTCAATGTGTAGAAAGAAACATGGAGGAAATTTTCTTTAAGGGGATAGTATATGTTTTAAATATGGAAAATAAGGTCATCAGACAGTTGAATTCTGAAGTGATGGGAAAAAGTTTTCTAATGATGCAAATTGAGAAAAGGCTACACAGAATGCACCTCTTACACTTCAATGCTCCAAGTGAAAGGAAATAGGGAATTATGCAAAAAAATTACCAAATCCAAGGGTTATTTATTATGATAAATGTCAGCAAACTCTTAAGGGGAATGACAATGGAATGGAACATGCAATCTCTATCAGTGATTTAAAGTATGATAATGAAGTGGTAAAAGGTACTCTTTCCATCCACTATAAAGTATAAAATGTTTTATTTGATTATGGATCCACACACTCTTTTATTTATGAATAATTTTTGAAGGGTATTATCTTATTACCTTGGAAATTAGACGTTGAGTTAGTTGTGACAACTCTTAATGGCACAACGGTCGCATCAAAAGTTTATAATTCTTCTCCGGTTAATTTTTTTGGGAAATTAATTCCTGAAAATCTAGTGATCCTTCCTATAATGGAATTTGATGTGATTCTTAGCATGGATTGGATTTCTCTATATAGAGCTCATATCAATTTCCAAGGAAGGGAAGTCACATTTCATATTCCTAATCAATCTATGATCATCTATCCATGCAAGTATGAATAAAACCTTCCAGTAGAAATTTCATCCATATTATGGTTCTTGATCCCTATAAATGAAGGTTATCTATCTCAAATGGTTGGGGTGAAACTCGCAGTTAAGAATACACCCATTTTATGAGATTTTGATGATGCCTTTCTGGAGGAATTTCTCGGTCTTCCACGAAAATTGTGAAGTTGAGTTTTTAATATAACTTATAATGTGTGTTATGCCTATTTCAAAGACACCATATAAAATGGCCACAGTTGAGTTACAGTAATTGAAAAAGAAACTACAAGAGAATCCTGATAAGGGATTCATATGCCCTAGTGCATAACCTTGGGGAGCACATCTTCAGTTTGTTAAGAAGAAAGATTGATCAATGAGACTCTGTATTGATTATCGAGAACTTAACAAGATCACTATCAAGAACAAATATCATCTTACATGCATTGATGACTTATTTGACCAACTATGTGGAGACCAATACTTTTCCACGATTGATCTTCATTCAGGATATCATCAATTAAGGGCCAAAAAAGAGGATATACCAAATACGACATCTCGTACACGGTATGGAAACTATGAATTTATAGTTATGCCTTTGGGTCTTACTAATTCCCGCTCTATGTTCATGTATATAATGAATAAAGTCTTTAAAGAATATCTTGATCAGCCTATGGTATCATTTATATATGATATTCTTGTCTATTCAAAGACAAATTAAGAACATGAAGACTCCTTGAGAATTTTATAGAAGACCCTAAGAAGGGTGAAACTTTATGAAAAATTTACTATTTGTGAATTTTGGCTTCAGAAAGTTTCATTTTTGGGTCACATAATATCAAGAGATGGGATATTTATTGATCCATAAAAAATAGAAGTTTTTGAAAGTTGGTTGAGACCAAAAACTATAACTGAGATCTATTTTTTTTTTGGGTTGGATGGATATTATTGACATTTTGTGAAAGATTTTTTTGGATAATCTAATCCACTCACCAAGTTGACTCAAAAAGGAGTTATGTTCCTATGGATGGAGGAATGTGAAGAGAATTTCGAAGAGATAAAAATAAGGATTGCTAGTGCACCTGTGATCAAACAACCTTGTAGTGGAGAAAGGTTAGTGATTTGCGGTGATGCATCCAAGAAGTGGATGAGTTGTGTTCTCATGAAAAATGATATGGTGATAGATTATACCTCACGAAAATTGAAAATCCATGAGAATAATTATCAAACTCATGATTTGGAGTTAGCAGCGGTAATCTGAACATTAAATATATAGAGAGATTATATTTATGGTAAAAGGTGTGATATTTAGAATGGTCGTAAAATTTTAAAGTATATTTTCATAAAAAATGAGCTGAATATTCTCCAAATAAGACGGTTAAAGTCGATTAAAGATTACAACTACTCAATATATTACCACCATGGGAAAGCAAACAGATTGAGAGATTCGTTGTGTTGAAAAGTCCATGTTTCCCTATCTATGATGTGGATCAGAAAAGATCTAATATTTATGGATTTTCAAAGGATGGATCATAAAATTTTAGAGGAATGGGAGAAATCTTATCTCTCTCAAATGAATGTTCAACCATCTATAAAAGTGAAGATTAAGGAGGTATAAAAGGTAGATATAGTGTTACAAAAGATGGTGAGAAATGTTTCTAAATTCAACCTTAATTGAGATGGAACAATAAGGTTTAGGAATTGGGTTTTTATTCCTCCCCTATCAGAATTAAAGAAGGAGATATTGGATGAGGATAATAGTTCTTCATTATCTATTCACCTTGGAAGCACAAAGATGTACAGGTACCTAAAAGAGTATTTTGAGTGGGATGGAATCAAAAGAGATGTTGTCGATTATGTCTCTCGATGGTTGGTTTTTTTGCAAGTTAAGGCTGAGAGAAAGAATTCGGATGGGTTGTTACAACCATTACCCATTTTGGAATGGAAATGGAAAACATCAGTATGGACTTTATCGTCGAACTTCCCAAAACATCTAAAGGAAAAAATGCTATCTAGGTTATAGTTGATATCCTCAAAAATTCGGCACACTTCATTGCTATTATAGAATATTTCTCACTTTATCAGCTTTCTAGGATATATGTAAAGGAAGTGGTAAGATTTCTTTGAGTACCACTTTACAATATATCTGATCAGGATCTGAGGTTTACCTTGAAGTTCTGTCGAATTCATCAGCATGCTCTGGATACAGAGTTATGTTTCAACACTGCTTATCATCCTTATAAATAATGTTAGTATAAGAGGGAAATTCAAAATCTAGAAGACATGTTGAGAGCTTTCTCTATGGATTTTAAAGGTGGTTGGGTTCAACAACTACATTTGATGGAATTTTCTTACAACAATAGCTTTCACTCTAGTATTCATATGGCTCATTACAAATAGCTATATGGAAAGAAGGGAATAACTAAAACATTATAGGATGAATTTTGGGAAATAAATCTAGTAGGAACTAATCTTGTTGATTAAATGGCAGAAATGGTCAGATCTATTCAATAACACATAAGAAAAACTCAGAGTTAACAAAAAAGTCATGCTAAAAACCGAATAAAAGACCTAGAGTTTGAAGTTAATGATAAGGTGTTTCTACGAATATCTCCCTGGAAGAGAGTAATGATATTTTTAAATAAGGGGAAGCTGATCCCTAGGTATATTGGTCATTTTGAAATTATGGATCATGTTAGAAAGGTAGCTTACCAATTGGCAATTCAACTAAATCTCTCTCAAGTTCATGATATGTTTAACATATCTCTCTTGAGAAAGTACATACTTAATCCTTGACATTTACTAAACTTAGAATTATTACCACAGGACAAAGATCTTTCTTGTGAAGTACAACGGATAGAGATTCTGTATCATAGTGAAAAATTTCTATAAAAAAACCACATGTTTGGTTAAAGTTTTATGGTGGAACCACCAATTTGACAAAGTTACATGGGAACTTGGGGTTATGATGAGGGAGATTTATCCTCATCTATTTATTTCTAAGTGAAAAATTTTGAGGGTGAAATTCAGTTTAAGGGGGGTAGAATGTATCACCCGAATGTTTTTATGAAATATTTTATTTAAATAATTTTTATTCTTAAGTAGATTGTATTTCACACAATCATGAGTTTAAACGAACTCTGATATGCCCTTATTATAAAATTATCGTTATATCCTACCCATTAGGTTAGTTAAAATAAGTATAACTAACAAATAAAAATTCATTGTGAATTCATTGGGTATCAATAATTTATAGAAAATATAAATCCTTTAGTTTTTTTTATTTTTGAGTGAATTACTATTTGTAAGGAAATTGATGAGATATATATGTTATATACTTAATAGAATATATTTGATATTCATTCAATTGATATTTTTGTCATAGAGTATGAATAAACCATATTTGATGTATAAAAACATATATTTTTTAAAATGGTAATTTTACACCTTTGAATGACATACCCCTTTTAAATTAATATTTTTACACACTAATAATTTGTATATGAAAACATAAACATGTTTTTTTTGGGATATAAAAATTTAATTTGTATGAATTTCTTATATTTTTATGATAACTTCCATGTTTTGATGAATAGTAAAAATACACAAAATTTTATGTGAAAACAACTTTTTTCATCAAAATAATGTATATGGTTAAATTATAATATTGATTTTTTTAATAGTATAAATAGAATATATTTTTATAATTCAATATAATGTATGTCATTAGTATTAATTTTACTTTGAATTTAGATGTAAATACATTTCACTCTTTTGCAATGTTTTAGGTTTTAAAAACTCGTTCTCTCTTTCTGACAATGAGATTAATGTTAAATTAATTATTGAAACTTTTGGGTTTTGAATTTTAAAAAATGAACAACATATTTGGAATTAGTATGTTTAAATCATGTGAATATATTTATATTATTTTTGGGAATTATGAATAGTAACTTCGGTAATTTTTATTAATACTGTAAAAGGGTAAACCAGCTAATTAAGGGTAAGAATACTATTATAAAATTACACTAAAACTTGCCTTAATATAAATGGATGAGTTTGTTTCTACCCAATTTATCCTTCAGTAGAAATGGTATCCATTTTAATCCACTTGGATGAGATTAGGATATTTAATTTAAATTATTTAATGAATAGTTAAATATGTCTCACACAAATTTTAATAACTAAATTATTTTTATAAGTTTATACTAAAGATAATTTTGATTATAAAAACTCAATTGAAATCTAAAATGTTTTCCTTTTTAATGGTAATTTATTTTTAATTTTTAGGTAATAAATAATTACCTTAAAATCAATAATTACCTTATATATTTATGATGTAGAAATTATTTACTAGATGAAAAATCAATAATATAGTTTTTAATAAAATAATAATACCCATTAAAATATCCAAACACATGAAAAAATATTATTTTTCAAGAATATATCGACTATAATCATTCAAGAGTTGAGTTATGAACCATTTGTAGCCTTATAGAAGGGATTATGACACTTATATTATTTTATTTAAAGTGATGTTAAAGTTGTCACCATCATAATTTAATAAGTAAAACATTTTACATTTTGTATTTTCTATAATATAAATTTTAATACAAGTATTATGCTGAAATATAGTAGATTTATATTCATCATATAATTTTATTTTTAATTTTTATTCAACAAATATGCATATTAAATAATTATATAAAATTATTTTAGTAATTATTTTATTAAGAGAAATATCAAATAAATGTAATTTTAAAATTTAAATTAAATATAATTTGGGCTAACTAACATTTCTAATGAATTTTATAGATTAAATTTTCTGCTCGGAATTTTATAAAATTTTTTGTTCGAAGTTATCTTGTTATATTAATATTTTTAAAAATCAATGAACTGAATAGTGTCAAAATTGATACTATTGGTTTTTTATCAAAATAATGTTTTATTAAATTATTTAAAAATAATTATTATTTTAAATGTGTATATTTATTATGATATGGTAGAAAATGATCTAATTTATTTTTTTTGGGTCAATTTTACATCAAATAAATAAATATTTTACCCTTTTAATATTGAATTATTTGTTACCCTAGTAAAAATTTAACAAAATAAATAAGTTTTAATTAAAATGATAAGTTTTAAATTCACTGAAATACTATTCCAAAATTTATTAGTTTATTATATTAAAAAAATATCCCATATCATCTCCGATATTGGGACATTATAGTTGTTTTTGGGTAGGGTTTTATTTTATTATAAATTATTATTTATGGAGTTTCCAAAAGTTCTCTTCACCTCAATTATAAAAGGTAACCTCCTCCCTCACCTCTTCACTTCACTTTAAGTCTTAAATCTAGTCAATATCCCTCATTTTTACTTATAAACTTCCCTATTTACATTCTTGAGGTTCTTGTCATCTTCAAAGACCATATCTAGAGCTCTAAGAAGAGATTTAGAGGAAGCACGTTGAGGAAGAGGTAATATTATATACCGATTATTTAAAACTTCATTCTTCTTCTAGTTCCTATTAATTAGTTTTTTTATAAAGTAATAACATAAGTATCACTCATATATTGATATATTATTTTAATTTTGAAACAACCATAGTCCACCTTCAATCCATCCTATGAAAAATCAAATCATCACACGTGCGTATGTACGACTTACTATCTCCACATCGTGGTGTAATATGTTTTCACCACCAACTTACTTGGATGGGTATAATAAAGGAAATAATAACTCTATATGATTATTATAACATTATAATTATTCTGAAATATTATAAATCGTCCAATTCAGTACCATTTAATAATTATGAGAATGATATCGTCGCTCGTGCAACGTACGACCTACCATCTCCACGATGCGATGCGATTCATTCTACATGATCTTCCTTAAACCATGATTAAATACATGGATAGAATGAATAAATATGATATATATTATAATAATATCATTCTATAAATGATATAACCATAACCCAAGAAGTGGTATATGAACTTATCTGACAAAACTTGCACTAGAACATAAAGCAGTTAATATCTGAATAATGAGAGACAGTGAAATGTTACTAACAACAGATGATAATATGATCATATATGTTATCATATAAATCACTATGGCTCTACTATAAGTCTATAACCTTTTTTAAATCATTATACATGAGGTTTGGATACATACAAAGGATATCAGACCTAAGGTCAGAAATAATTTTTCAATCTCATTATTATCAGAGATTATTTATATGTAAGTATTTACTTGGTTATATTTATCATCCATGTCCATGTTTCCAAAGTATTTAATATTATTTATATTATTAAAAAAATTTAATGTTAATTTTACCATTTGATTAATTTTTATTAAAATGTATGAAATAAATCTTTTGTCGTTATTCGATACCAGGTTTTTTTAACTTTTTTGAAAAAAGTACGAGGAGATTGTTTTTTTAACATATACAGAATGATCATATTTTTACATCTTCATAATGAAAAATTTCCATGAAACTTAATTTATAAGATTTCATTTTTATTTTTAAATAATTTCTTTTCTTTTAAAATGGCATGGCATTTTGAGAAAAGAAAATGTTTTTGAAGAGGAAAGGATATTTTCCTGAAGAATTAATTTCAATTGCTTTATAAAAATTATTTTTCATCTAAGATGAACCTATTTAAATATGGTTAGGTTCCATTCCCTATTATTAATATTATTTTCTTATGTTAATGATGGAATGATATTTTATATATATTATTTTATGATGTAATAATGTTTAAGTACCCCATTGTATTTTTGGGTCATGCTATGATGAACGATTTATATTTTTGTGGAACATGCCAGAATGGTTTCATTATGAGATGGATGAGACCTATATCTCCCTCTATTGTAGTGGGTAATGATTTACATCTGATGGGATATACATGACTAGAATTAAAAGTAAATCATGTTCTGTAATATAGGGCTAGAATTACAAGTTAACCTGGTTCAATAATGGACATTTTCCACTATGATGTTCTTGGAAATGAGCCTTTACTAATATGAAATGATATTCTATGCTTATTAGTATACCACAAAACTTTATTTCTTATGTTATGATTTTTGGGATTATTTCCATTAACTCTTATGAATTTTTGTCCCATGACATGTTATCATGATCTTTCATATATAGGTCAAGACTTCCAAATGTTATGTTCTTATGTATTAAGATTATGATATGATTGATATTTCCCCTGTTTACCCTTACTGAGAATTTGAGATCAACCATTATTATGTTTCTTTTCCCCAGGTCATAAAGATGGATATTAAGTAATATATGTAAAAAAGGAGTATATTTATGAAGATATAAGTGGGAGACAACATAAGTGTTTTATGAACCAGTTTTTAATGTTTACTAGTTTCTAAAGACACTATAACTATATTGTCCTATCATGGATTTATTTTATGCTGTAATGAATCTAATTAAATTTTGATGTAATATCAATGTATATAAAGCATTGGTCATTAAACTATAGAAGACACATCGTGCGACCATAAGGACTACACACCTTGTATTAATGTTTTCTAGATATGGAACATATATCTCTCTATGTTCTATGCTATGGCCTACATTGAAAAGTTTTCCCCAAGATAAATCTCCAAGACCACCCACATACAATTCTTTTGGTCTCATCAACATACCTCAGTGGAGAATTTTGGTTATCTATTATCATCACTGCACACTTTCTTTATCTTCATCTATCAATGTTATTCCAAGATCCTCATTAGAATGTCATCAATACAAAACCATCACCTAAAGTGAATCCAATACTCCCACTATTATCTATTGTTTTACTACTTATCCATGGATGTACAATTTTTCTATGAAATAAGAATAAAGTAATTGAAGAATCACGGTAGTTGGGTAGTCCAACCACCCAAAACGTACCATCATTAGAAATTGAAAAAGAGTTCAAACCATGAGAAGTGGAGAAAAAAATATTTGGATAATAAAGAAATTTTTGTTTTGAAATTACATAGAGGTCATTTTAATAATTGAGAATTAATTTTTAATAAAGAAAAGAATATATCAATATAAATAAATTTCATTATTATAATATACTAATAAAATTTATTTGATATCAATTTTTTTTTAAAATGTATGGAGGAATCATTTTTATGCTAGTCCAATGCTAATAAAAATCATCATTAATCAAGAATATGTGATCAAAATACTTCAAGAACATCAATTCAATTCTTTTTTTATAAGATTTAAATAATCCTTGTAGAAATAATAATTTAATATTTTTTTGAATAATGAAATTACTAATAACCAATAATTTTTGTGATGCCCTTCCATTGGGAATTTTTAAAAAAAATTAAGACATATTAGAATATATGAAGAATGAGGTGAAAAAGAAGAGAAATTGTCCCACCTCATTAGTGAATTACCATTGCTTTAATAATTATATTTCGGTCTATTATTACTATTGATGCCAGCATGAATAAAACTAAGAATGATCCATTGATTTATAAACAATGGAATTAGACACCTATTGGTTGTTGAGAAAAGTATTGTTTTCAACAATGCGTATTTATGTTATTTAAAGGGGGAGATTATTGAAAATAATACTCTACCTATTTATGATAATTTTGATTCTCACAAATACCCTTAGTTGTTTTCTAATGATTTCACTTAGTATTTTGCAGGAGGTTATTAATTTATTTTACTCTTGAAATAACGAGAATTTATTACTTAGCATGGAATCTGTTTTAGCGTGTTCTAGAAACACTGTTCACATCTTACGTAGATGAATATAGCGTGGAATCTATTTTAGCGCGTTCTGGAATCACTGTTTATACCCTACGTGGATAAACGTAGTGTAAGGATGAAAAGCATGTATACTTTTTGAGATAAGAGAAAGTATGGTTAAACAACCATACGTTTTCAGCAAAGTATAGAAGAAGAACCTTACGTTAAGAAGGAACCCTACGTTTTGGTTATCAGCAAAGTATGGAAGGAGAACCGTACATAATTTCTAAAGATTACGTTTATTTCTCAAAAGTATGGTTCATCAACCTTACTTTTGTAAACAACTATACGTTCTTGAAAAAGTATGGATCAAGTAAAAGTATGGATCTTTTAACGTACGTTTGAATGTTGAAGAAAAAGTATGGATGATCAACCCTACGTTTGATATCAACCTTACATTGTCAACCCTACGTTTGAAGACTATGTTATTAACCCTATGTTTGGAAGCCACGTCATCAACCTTACGTTTGGCGTCGGAATTTTCGGCAGATGGTTTTTATGTACAACAATCAGTAAGCTGATTTCTGGGCGGATTTCAAGCCGGATTTAAAGTCATTTTTAAATTAAAACTTTGACTGATTCAAAGTCGTTTTATTAATGGATTTAAGATAAAATTAAAAGGGGCTTTTTATGTCGAGTCTTAAGGGAAGTTATGACTTATCTATAAATTCAAATTTTTGAATATCGCAAATCAGAAGGCGATTTTTATGGATCTAAATGTGCAGGAGATATGTTTTATTATATATGCTCTCTATGAAACATAAAAAAACATTATTTGATCGATCTATTATTGAAAAAGGTGGAAAACAGAGATTATAACTATTCACGATTGATCTACTGATTCAACAGGAGTATAAAAGCTCTGTTTGTTCAAGAAGAAGGAACTTGATAGAAGATTCACCTATTCTACATCGAATATCTTCTGTGGATCTACTACTGCTGAGGTTGTGAACTATATCTCTATATCTATTACAACTGGATCAACTCAGAACTGCTTCGTCTTGAAGATCAATATTTCTAGAGACTTTGATCCCTCTACTGTCAATTGCATTCTGTTGCAATTGTGAAGATCAACCGGAAATTTCTTTCTGAAATTATTTTTTATTCTTGAGTGACCAGCTTCTCGTTCTAAGATGTGTAGGTTCGTGTTTGAACCAGAAGGTTTTTCCTTAGATTGTAAAGGTGTCAACTGCCTGTACTCAGTTGTGAATCGGTCTATGGAAAAGAGGACCAGATAGTGAAAATCACCAAGCTCGTGGAGTAGAGCGTTGGTGGAGTGGACTGGGGGATTTCTGTTCCCCAAACCACTATACATCTTTGTGTTCTTGTTTTTACTTTTTCCGCTGCATGATCAAATCAAATAAAGTTTAACGGATAGAACTCATTCAAAAGAAGAGTTATTGAAAAATTGCAAAAGACACAATTCACCCCCCTCTTGTGTATAATCTGTAGATTCAGATCCAACAATTGGTATCAGAGGAGGAGCTTAGGACAGAGCCTTAGAAAGCTAGAAGCATTTAAGGATTATACAACAGAGCATTATGATTGATACAAGAGAAGGGATGTCGATGGTTAGAGCACCATATTTTAATGGAGAAAACTATGGTTGCTGGAAATCGCGCATGATAATATATCTGAAAAACCTCGGATATAGAGTCTATTCAAAGATTCTGACTCCTTATGAAATTCCTGAAAATCCTGAGGCATGGAGTGCTGCTATAGAGGCAGAGTATGATATGGACTCGAAGACTATGAATGCAATTATCTGCGGTCTAGGACCAGATGAATTTAACAGAGTATCTCAGTGCCCGACAGCATATAAAATGTGGAAAAAAATAGTTGTGGCATATGAAGGAACATATAATGTAAGGCAAATGAGATATGCAACTGCAAAACTGAAATTTGATACTTTCAGAATGATTGAAGGTGAGAGCATTACCCAAATGAATGGGAGATTGACAGAAATTATCAATAACATAACTACTCTAGGAGAACCTATCAAACAGGCTGATCAAGCATTAAAAGTACTGAGAGTACTTCCTACTAGATGGAATGGTATCTCTGCTGCAATCAGACAATCAACACCTGTCAAAGATCTAACTATGAGAGAGCTTATTGGTACACTGATGATGTATGAAGCTGAAATGCAGGATGAAGCTAATGAACATAAATTGCTTATCAAAAGAGAAGATATTTCCTTGAAGGAAACTTCACTACAAAAGAATAGAAAGATGAAGAGAAAAGAAGTCAAAGCTAAATCAGAAAGCTCTGACTCATCCAACTCAGATGAAGAACTGGCTCAACTAGCCAGAAAATTTAGAAAATTCTACAGCAAGAAAAGAGGCTTCAAAAACTCCTTTAAGGGAGATAATAAGGAAGTGAGATGTTATGAATGCAAAAATATGGGACATATCAGACCAGATTTCCCACAATTGAAGGATGCAAAGAAGAAGAAATTCTTCAAAAGAAATGACTTTGAGCAGAAAGACAAGAAAGCTATGAAAGCCACTTGGAGTGTATTTGAAGAATCTAGTAGCTCTTCTGAATCAATCTCAGAGAAATAAGAAGTCAATCTAAAGGAAAACTTGTGTTTCATGGCAGAAACTGATGAGGTACACTCATATTACTCCTCTGAATCACATTCTGAATCAAGCTAAACAAATGAAAAACTTACAGCCTACTGCAATATGCTTTAAGAAAGATATGACTCACTATTTAAGAAATATAAGTCACTGAAAAATATACATAAATCCATTTCAGATGAAAGATACACAATGCTGAAACAACATAAAGAATTAACTGATAAATACAATTTGATTAACACTAACTATGTTAATTTTGAATCAATAATAAAATCACTGAAGGATGAAGTGGAATCTTACAAACAGGCTGCATTGGTTTTTACAAAAGGAGAGAATTCATTAAATGAAATTCTTGGAAAAACTATCATTAAAAAGGAGAGATTTGGAATTGGCAGTAAAGGAGAAAAATCAAAGCTATATAAAAATTATTTTGTTCCTAGCTCTAAAAGGCTTAATTGTAATTTTTGTAGGGAAAAGGGACATGTAGCTAAAAACTGTTTCTTAAGAAAACCTAAAATTTTTGGTATTAAGAAAGCCTATGTTTCAAAAGACTTATATGATTCAGTTAATTTTAAAAGAACAAAGCAAATCTGGATACCCAGATCATTGCTAGCTAACACTCCTGGACCCAACAAAATATGGGTACCAAAGCAATTTATTTGAATGTCTTTGCAGGTAGCAGGTCACCAGATAAGAAAAGAAATATGGTACATGGACAATGGCTGCTCAAGACATATGAGTGGAAACTCATTGAATTTTTCTTCACTCACTCAAAAGGAAGAAGGACTTGTCACATTTGGTGATAATTCCAAAGGAAAAATCATTGGCATTGGAACTGTTGGAGATCCAAAAAAAGTCTCAATCAACAAAGTACTTTATGTACAAGGACTAAAACACAATCTGATAAGTATCTCTCAACTTTGTGATGATGGATATACTGTTGATTTTACTAACAATTGTTGTATTGTTTTTAAAGATAAACTGTTTAAATTTAAAGCACCAAGAACTGAAAATGTCTATACTTTGGATTTAAATTCCTTGTGTAAACAACAAGTAAACTTCTTGAATGCTAAAGTAAGTGAATCCTAGATCTGGCATAGAAGACTTGGTCATTGCAATGTATAAGTTTTACATAAATTATCCAAGAAACATTTAGTTTCTGATTTACCTTGTCTCAAATTTGAGAGTGACAGATTTTGTGATGCATGTCAACTTGGAAAGCAACACAAATCATCCTTCAAATCTGTTAATAAGGTTGCTACATCTAAACCTCTAGAACTTATTCATATGGATTTGTTTGGACCTTAAAGAGTAGCAAGCTTAGCTGGTAAATTATATGTATATGTTTTAGTTGATGACTATTCAAAATTTACATTGATTTTCTTTTTGAAATTTAAAAATGAATCTTTTACTTTATTTGAAAGTTTCTACAAGTCTATTCAAAATGAAAAAGGTTTCAATATAATCTCATTAAGAAGTGATCATGGTGGAGAATTTGAGAATCTGGAATTTAATTCCTTTTGCTCAAATATGGGTATTAAACACACCTTTTCTGCACCCAAAACACCTCAACAAAATGGGATTGTAGAAAGAAGAAATAGAACAATTCAAGAAATGGCTAGAACTATGTTAAATGAATATATCCTACCTATATATTTCTGGGAAGAATCTATGAATACATCTTGTTATATAATTAATAGAGTTTTAATTAGACCTATTTTGAAAAAGACACCCTATGAACTATGGAATGACAGAAAACCTAAAGTAAATTAATTTAAAGTTTTTTGATGCAAGGTTTATATCTTAAACACCAAGGATAATCTTGGTAAGTTCGATCCAAAATTTGATGAAGGTATTTTCTTAGGATATTCTGCTACCTCCAAAGCTTATAGAGTTTATAATAAGAAGTCAAGGATTGTTGAAGAATCAGTTCATGTGAAATTTGATGAATCTGATCCTTTTGAGAAAAGGACAGAACAAATGGATGAACTTGACTCTAATGATAACATGAGACTTGAGAATTTAAAGAATGATTTTGAAAATGATATAAAAGAAATTCAGTCCAGTTCAGAGGAACATGATACTAAAGAACCTTTAAATATTCTACCTAGACAGTCCAGAACCCTAAAGAATCATCCTTTAGAAACTGTAATAGGTAACTTAGAAACTGGTGTTCAAACTAGAAAAAATTTAGGAAACCTAGTGGAATTATCTGCCTTCCTATCTCAATAAGAACCCAAGACTATAGAAGAAGCTTTAGATGATGAAAGCTGGGTAATAGCAATGCAAGATGAATTAAACCAGTTTAAAAGAAATGAAGTTTGGGATTTAGTTGAAAGACCTAAGAATTATCCTGTAATATGAACCAAATGGGTTTTTAGAAATAAACAGGATGAACAAGGTACAATAACCAGAAATAAAGCAAGATTAGTAGCTAAAGGATATAATCAAGAAGAGGGAATAGATTATGATGAGACTTTTGCACCTGTATCTAGGTTAGAAGACATTAGAATCCTTTTAGCCTATGCATCTTATATGAATTTTAAATTATTTCAGATGGATGTCAAATCTGCCTTTTTAAATGGATATTTAATGGAGGAAGTTTATGTTGAGCAACCTCCTGGTTTTGAAAGCTCTCAAAAACCTGATTCTGTTTTTAAACTTACTAAAGCTCTTTATGGCCTTAAACAAGAACCTAGAGCTTGGTATGAAATATTAAGTTCTTTTCTTTTGAAAAATGATTTTACTGTTGGTATGGCAGATCCAACACTATTTAAGAAAATTGTGAAAAATAATGTTTTATTAGTTCAAATTTATGTTGATGATGTAATCTTTGGATCAACTAATAAAACTCTTTGTCATGAATTTTCAAAATTAATGCAAGAAGAATTTTAAATGAGTATGATGGGAGAATTAAATTTCTTTTTGGGTCTTCAAATATTTCAAAAAGATTTTGGAAATGTTTTAAATCAAAGCAAATACATTACTGATTTACTTAAGAAATTTGGACTTGAGAACAGCAAGACATTTACAAATCCTATGTGTACTAATATAAAACTTGATTTGGATGAAACTGGGAAATCAGTTGACAATAAGTTATATAGAGGTATGATTGGTAGCTTGTTATATCTTACTGCTAGCAGACCAGATATAATGTATTCAGTATGTCTTTGTGCTAGATTTCAATCAAATCCTAAAGAATCTCATCTAACTGCTGTTAAAAGAATTTTTAGATATTTAAAAGGAACTTTTTTTCAATCTCTTATTTATCCTAAAACTTCTGATTTTAATTTGATTTCATATTCAGATGCTGACTTTGGAAGTTGTAGATTAGATAGAAAAAGTACATCAGGTACATGTCACTTTTTAGGAAAGTCCTTAGTATCATGGTCTAGTAAGAAACAACATTCAGTTGCCCTGTCAACAGTTGAGGTAGAATATGTTTCTGCTGGCAGTTGTTGTGCACAAGTGTTGTGGATGAAAAACACCCTTATGGACTTTGGATTGAATTTTAATAATACACCTATTTTATGTGATAATACGAGTGAAATTAATATTTCAAAAAATCCTATTAGTCATTCTAAAACTAAGCACATTGATATAAGACATCACTTTTTAAGAGATCATGTTATTAAAAAAGATATATTTTTAGAATTTATAAATATTGAAATTAAATTAGCAGATATTTTTACTAAACCTCTTCCCACTGCAAGGTTTGATTTTATTAAGGGGGAGCTAGGTTTATTTAATTTTAAATAATTTTTTTTTGTTTTTGTAAATTCTATTTTGTTTATTTAATACTATTTAAGTTTTTCTTTCTTTCGTCGTATAAAAATTTTATTTGTTTTTAAATATATGTAATGATGAGTGATTACACAGGAATCAAGGCTGTCAGAGCCTTTTCGACTTCTAAACCCTTTCACTTCTATCGAAACCCTTTCAAAATCCAAAAATCACACTTCCTCTTCTGAAACCCTAACCTTCGACCTTCTGAAACCCTAACCTGCAAACCTTCAGAGACTCTCGCAGCAATGTTAAGGACTAAAAGAGCCAGTGAGGCCGAGCCGAGCAATGCCAAGAGACAACGCACTGAAGGAAGAAAAATCTTACAGGGTAAGGTAATCGATCTTGACTGGTTATTTCAGATGAATCTGTTGTTGAAGCAAGCACTGTCATTTCAGAATCTTGAACAGATGTTCAACAGTGAAAATATGGAATTTCTGTATGAAGTAGAACTTAGATACTTCTACAAATCTGTACAGTTTAGTCTGGGAGATACCGAAGACAGTATGTTGGCTAAAATAGAGGATAGGGATTTCTCAATTTCTTCAGTAGAGATTAGTCAGATTCTCAACTGCCCTCATGAGGGAGTTTTTCATTTTGACTTAAAGAATATAGGAGATTCTGTGCATAAATCCTAAGACATTATGTCTTTTATTTTTGGTACCAAGATAATAAAGAAAATGTTTGTTAAGGATTTGGAGCCTGATCAGAAGATTTTGGTAAAATTTATTCAGACCGGAATAGCTCCACGGATGGAAGAAATGGAGAAGATTTTGTACCCTGATATGTTTATAATGTTTCTTTTGCTAAGTGATTTTAAGTTAAACTTTCCAAGATACATGATAAGGTATCTCAGTTATTGCTGTCAAAGTGAGGCCAGGATGAATTTCTATCCCTTTGGTAGATTTATTTCTAAGCTATTGTTTAAGAAATACATGGTGAGATTAGTGGATGCAAGAGTTACATGTCATCACAGTAATACGTTTAATTCTGGAACCTTGAGAAAAGTTGGATATTTATGGAGCACAATTAAAGGAAAGCTTTTTCCAGTAGGAGCTGAGGAAGACTCAGATAGTGCTTAGGCTCAACCTGCTAAGTCCAAGGAGGGACAAGCTGAATCCAGAGTCAGCAATGTAGCAAGAAGGATTCGCTTTGAAGTGACAGATGTTTAAGAAGACAGAAGTCAGGAGGGACTTCAATCAAGAAGAAAAAGACCAGTAAATGAGGAAGTTACTTCCACTGCTTTGGAAACTCCAACAGAACCTTTCTTTTCTTATTATTTTGTGAGATAAGATGTTGCTGATAAAACCATGGAAGATGTTACTGAGAGAAAGACTCTGGTAGAGAAATCAGAAGCTCAAGAAGAAGCTCAAAGGGACAATCAAGAATAGATTGTTGATGATGTTGAAGTTGCACTTCAACAGGAACAGGAGATGGAGGCAGTGCCTGGTGAAGAAGTGGCCAGACCTTAGGAAACTTCTGCAGATATTGTTCTTGAAATTCCAGTGGAAGACAAAGATGAAGATGAATGTGATGAGCATGCTTCTGAAGCTCAAACAGAGGTACTTGAAGAGGATTTTTCTGTGGAGGAGTTTGAAAACTCTAAGGAAAAATCTATGGACCAACCTTCTCAGGACAAAGAAAATGAGAAATCTGATGCTGAATCATTGCCTTTGGTACTGCTGCATCAACCTGAGAATGTGAATCATGCACAGGGTGCATCTGATTCAAGGAAAGAAGAAGTTGAAAAACTATACAGAAAAGTATCTCAGTTGGAATCTAAGAATGCTTCTCTTAGAAATGCTTTAGACTTAGAACATTTGAAGTTTCAAAAGCTGAAGGAGTGTACAATCTCAAGGCAAGAAGTTGAAATGTTTAAAGAGGATATGTTGACTGATGTTACTCAATTAAAATCTGAAATGGTTATGAAGTCAGATTTATCAGATCTGAAGTTGTTTGTGGAAAACCAATTTGTATCAGTAGCAAATAATGTTGTTAGTGGATCAAGTTCTTCACCTGATTTAATCAGAAGGTTTCAAGCTATCACAGCTGCGTTAAGCAATATGAATGACAGGATACAAGATCTTTAATGCAACATTTCTCCTTTTTCAGTGTTTCTAGATAATCAGAAATTCTTAGTGGATCAACTGACATCTAGTGAGCCATCAATCAGAATTCTGTTAGATAAATTATCAGAGAAGCTGTCAGTATTTTTTGAAAAAGAGGAAAGGATGCATGAGTTTTTCAGAGTCAATTTAATTGAGGATATTCATATTACTCAAGAGAACAGAGAGCTCATTGTCAAGCTTGGAGATGGGATGATGAAGAGACTTCGGGAACAGTTTACATAAATCAAGTCTGCAATTCAGAGGAGATAGGCCATGTTGCCTATCTTACCCAAACCTTGATTCATGTGTATATCATTTTCATGTATATACTACTATTTTTTTTTGAATGAAAATTTTCTTCATTGTTTATTTGTCTCTTTCCTTCTTTGTTTTACTAATTTTATTTTTAATATGCCAGTACTCCAAATTTAATTATTGACAAACAGTTCATACTAGCATTTACTAACAGTTCAGTGCAACATTAAATGTGTTAAAATCCATGATTTTTCATTCTTTTTGATATCACAAAAAGGGGGAGAATTTGGATAAACACAAACATCGATATTTAGGGAGAAAATTCATTTTACTGAGGGAGAAAATTATATGATTATAATTATCTTTTTGGTGAAGAATATTTTATTTAAAACTTTATAACGAATTTTGAAAGTTAATTTTGTTTTGTTTAAATAATTTTAATTATTTTATGAGTTTTGTTTTATGGGTTTTGTGATCATCAAAAAGGGGGATATTGTTGAGCAAAGTATTGTTTTCAACAATGCGTATTTATTTTATTTAAAGGGGGAGATTATTTAAAATAATACTCTGTCTCTTTATGATAATTTTGATGCTCACAAATACCCTTAGTTGTTTTCTAATGATTTCACTTAGTATTTTGCAGTAGGTTATTAATTTATTTTACTCTTGAAATAACAAGAATTTATTACTTAGCGCGGAATCTGTTTTAGCGTGTTCTGGAAACACTGTTCACATCTTATGTAGATGAATATAGTGTGGAATCTGTTTTAGCGCGTTCTGGAATCATTGTTCATACCCTACGTGGATAAACGTAGCGTAAGGATGAAAAGCATGTATACTTTTTGAGATAAGAGAAAGTATGGTTAAACAACCATACGTTTTCAGCAAATTATGGACGAAGAACCTTACGTTAGGAAGGAACCCTATGTTTTGGTTATCAGCAAAGTATGGAAGGAGAATCGTACGTAATTTCTAAAGATTACTTTTATTTCTCAAAAGTATGGATCACCAACCTTACTTTTGTAAACAACCATACGTTCTTGGAAAAGTATGGATCAAGTAAAAGTATGGATCTTTTACCGTATGTTTGAATGTTGAAGAAAAAGTATGGATGATCAACCCTACATTTGATATCAACCTTACGTTGTCAACCCTATGTTTGAAGACTATGTTATTAACCCTACGTTTAGAAGCAACGTCATCAACCTTACATTTGGCGTCAGAATTTTCGGCAGACGGTTTTTATATACAATGATCAGTAAGCTGATTTCTGGGCGGATTTCAAGCCGTATTTAAAGTCGTTTTTAAATTACGACTTTGACTGATTCAAAGCCGTTTTATTAATGGATTTAAGATCGAATTAAAAGGAGCTTTTTATGCCGAGTCTTATGGGAAGTTACGACTTCTCTGTAAATTCAAATTTTTGAATATCGCGAATCAGAAGGCGATTTTTATGGATCTAAATGTGCAGGAGATATGTTTTATTATATATGCTCTCTATGAAACACAAAAAAAACATGGTGTGATCGATCTATTATTGAAAAAGGTGGAAAACATAGATTATAACTATTCATGATTGATCTACTGATTCAACAGGAGTATAAAAGCTCCGCTTATTCAAGAAGAAGGAACTTGATAGAAGATTCACCTGTTCTACATCGAATATCTTCTGTGGATCTACTACTGCTGAGGTTGTGAACTATATATCTATATCTACTACAACTGGATCAATTCAGAACTGCTTCGTCTTGAAGATCAATATTTCTAGAGACTTTGATCCCTCTGCAGTCAATTGCATTCTGTTACAATTGTGAAGATCAATCGGAAATTTATTTCTGAATTTATTTTTTATTCTTGAGTGACCAGCTTCTTGTTCTAAGCTGTGTAGGTTCGTGTTTGAACCAGAAGGTTTTTCCTTGGATTGTAAAGGTGCCAACTGCCTGTACTCAATTGTGAATCGGTCTGTGTAAAAGAGGACCAGATAGTGAAAATCACCAAGCTCGTGGAGTAGAGCGTTGGTGGAGTGGACTAGGGGATTTCTGTTCCCCGAACCACTATACATCTTTATGTTCTTGTTTTTACTTTTTCTGCTGCACGATCAAATCTGATAAAGTTTAACGGACAGAACTCGTTCAAAAGAAGAGTTATTGAAAAATTGCAAAAGACACAATTCACCCCCCTTTTGTGTATAATATGTAGATTCAGATCCAACATTGGTTTGTCCCTTTATTAACATTGGACACCCCATGGAAAATGTAGTATATTATATTTATAATTACATTCTAGTTCATGGTGTCACTAACATTGTATTTTAACAAAAAGTATAATATTTATTAGTCCAAGCCTTGAAGCCCAAACCTAGATATTACACCTATCCTAATAAAAAACTCTTTATAGACAACCACCATTTTAGAAATTCAATTTAGGAATCTATTTAGGAGATATTAATTATTTTCTTATGAAAGTATAAAAAATGATAAATTCAATATATTATTTATTTTCTCAAAGGTAAAAAATTCTCTTTTTAATAGACTAGCTTTATGATCACCTTTATAAATACTATTAGTATTATTCAAAGACTTTTATTATAATAATATAGGTCATTAATTATCCCCACCAATAATAATTTTAGTCCCAAAAATCACAATTCACACTATGAGGTGAAGGTACCAAGATTACATTTGATTGTTGAATTCCCATGAGATTACCAATACATTACAATATTTACATAGGAAACATGAAAATTGAATCACTCACCCATGATGGATCCTACCTAATAGATACTCATTAAATATTAGTTACACTATAAATGTGGTGTATTCCTCAGTGTCTAGATCTTTCTAGTTGATAATGTGTGATGGTTCATGAACATATTTATTTATGTGAAACACATGGAATATGTTATGCTTTTGGTCCATATATGGGGGTAGTAGTTGTTGATATGAAGTCTCCCTTAACCTTATCAAAATCTAAAATGGATTGGGGAAACTCATACATATCATATACCTTGACCTAAATTACATAAAACACATTATTTTGAGAACTTTGGAAACACATGGTCTCCCTCACTGATCCCTAAATGACTATTTTTTCAATGAATGAATTTTCATGGCTATAGGCCACCCTCACAGCCTCTTTGATTACATATACATTTTTTTCATCCATACCAGATCGAGCCATATGATTGATGAGGGTCTTCAATTCAAGGCCTCAAATAGTTCCATTATAATTGTACAAGGATATATATTTTTAGAAAAAAATCTACTAAAGGTATTTTATTATCCAAACTCACGCAAAAAATTTGCACACAAACTCACTACATATCTTCAAGAACCTGAATAGCTCACTCAGTCAGACTATCTATTTGAGAGGGTAATACTGTACTCAATCCCAACTAGGTCAAAATAATTCCCATAAACTCCACTAAAACTAGAGTGTGAAATGAGTATGAATTTCATAGAGAATCATTGAGGGTACTTCTTACAACTTCACAATCATATTTAAGTACTAGTGTCCCAAGATATCAACATAAAAATGCTTTTGAATAATAAGTAATTATTATGACTTTGTTATTCAGTCAAAAATTACACAAAAAAATCATTTCCCTTCACTAAATATGGAATTAAAGTCACTAAATCTCTATATATGCTATCCCAATTTTACTCGGGAACCTTAATTGATTGGATAAAACCTATGAGTACTTGGTGATCACCCTTCACCTAATAATTGGTGAGTAAATAGAAATAAACTAAAAAAATAATCCACTTCATACATAACCACCAGAACAAATTCTTATGATATTAATATATCTTATTCAAGCCTAGATTCCTCTCAAGAGGTCAAGTATGAAACTTCATGGACACCTCCTAATGAATTGACATATGAACCTTTATTCACCTATAAAAATAGGATTATAATCCCCCCATAATCAAAGAATCCATATATTGTATCTTAAATGAAAATATGAACTCGTACAATTTTTCAATAAGTATCTTCATTATAGGAATCCCTATGTTGCTGAAGAATTGTGGGGTCCCCCAATATTAATCACAAATACACTTCTTCTCCTTCCTTCACTACAACCAACCATAATTAGGGTAACAGATTTGATGCCTCCTTTTTTAATTAAGTAGGAAAATTTAGGCTAAGGGAATCTACTACAACATTACTTTTCTATAGAGTATAGACTATATTGACTTCATTGTCCAATAAGAACTCCAACCATCACAACCACCTCAAATTGTTCCCTCTATATAAAAAGATATACTTTATGATCTGATGGAATGTTAATACCATAAACCATGGACTGAGAAGATAATTACTCTATATATTCATGGAAAACCCCACAACTATAATCTCTAAGTGATGGGTGACATAATTTTACTTATGCGGGATCAACTACCTAGTTCCATAAGTAATCACGACAAGTCTAGACAAAATTATACAACCAAGACTAGGATTGGAGGAGTTGAAATAAACCTCATACTCCAATACCTCTGATGGAATTTTCATAGTTGTGGAACTGGTTATCCTCTTCTTAATATAAGAGAATTATCTTTGGAAATTCCTAGACCATACAAATGGTTATGCCTTTTAGGTAAAGGTTGACCCTGGGGCTATAATCCAAGAGAATTTTTCCCCAAATACTTTTCAATACCATATCAATACAGAAAAATACGCTCCTCAAACATCATCTTGGGTGGATTTTATGTCATCACAACAACAATCTTCACTAGATCATCTATAATAATACCCTTTGAAAAGAAATGGCATGAAATTAACTCCCTGAATCTAGATTTTCCACATTAAGATAATTCCATACAACTAACTATTATAAATCATGTTGATCAAAATCTTAAATGATTTATGAAATCCTCCTCTAATTATGAATAAAAAAGGATTTAATATATCAAAACCCCCATGAACCAATTCAGTTATAGCTTGTAATTCTAGTTCATAAGTCCCTTTGATAATATAGGGGTGTTATTCATATTGAATGACCTCACTAAGAACTCATCTATAAACTTAATTCTGAAATATTACTCCAAAACTTGATTATGGGGATTACAAGACCTAATATGAATATTCAATCATTCCAATATTCATTTTATTTAGTGAAAAGATCATCAATCATTGGAATATGGTATTTATTCTTAATAGTTACCTTGTTCAAGTGATAGTAGTCTATACAAATCCTTAAACCTATATCTTCCTTATTGGTTGATAAAATAAGACTTACCCCTGGGGATACACTTGGATTATTAAGGTTTTTCACCAAAAGGTATTCCAACTACACCTTCATATCCTTGAGCTCAGTTGGGGTCATCTGAAATTCCAATAATGATATGAATGCAATCCTAAGGTGAATATCAATACCAAAATAAACCTCTCGATGAGGGGGGAACCCCAGGAATTCCAATTGGAAACATTCCATTATCCTCGTACCATTACATGCAACATATCCTCCACAATTTTAGCAGTTTACAAATCCAATCTCCCCAAATGATGGGAAATTAGATATCATCTTACGAGGGCTTTCCTTTCTTATATAATATCAAGATAATATTCACTAATTAAGGTGAACCTAAATTTATATTATCAAAGAAATATAACTCTATATTGTTATAAATATACATAATACAAGATACAAAATTACTTTTCTATATTGAGGATGATGTCATAAGGTCTCATCTTCACTATGATAAGATACAAATAAAATAGCCCTTTTTCAAGAGTAATCTAACACTAGTGACAGATGTAACATTGAAGATATTCACCTCTAGTAAAAATCTCTACCCAAAGGGATTAATCTAGAAACTATACTGGAATCTAAATCTATTGAAAAAAATATAGAGTAAATAAAGACTGTATTAAACCAATATATGGGTGTATGTGATCAAATGTAAATGAGGAATATATTATTCCCTAACAAATATTTTATGCCTCTTTCTCAAAACCCCCTATCAACTACAAATGACCTCTTCCATGACCTCCTCTTCCTTGTGCCTTTCACGATACAACTGTTGGTGGTGGTGGAATGTCATCAAATAATCATTCACCATTATATATATCCACACCACTAGATCCTCTTCCAGAGTAATATCTAGGAGGTCCATCCTATACACCTGAAGGTGGTATTTACTCTATGAACTACCTCAATCTGAGAGGTCTATCAAATGTGTTACCCTATATTCCTTCTGTCACTTGTTTGGTAGGGAAATATCTTGAAATACATGTTTTCCTAGATGTAATGATGTAAAATAATCGAGATGGGAGATGGGTGAATGTTTAGAAATAAAAAATTAAAATTAAAAGTTGAAAGTAAAGGAAACTATACATGATGTTTATAGTAGTTTTGATTTTAAAGATCCTTTATATACTCTTCACACCTCTCTACTCCTTGTGAATTATGGACCATAATAAATCATACTATAATTTCATGGTGATTCACAGACCATTTACAACCTACCTTTTCTAGTGGAGTCATTACCAATAAAAAACCTACCATTTATCATGGAGGCATAATCAATTACAAAAACATTATATTCATGTAGGTATAACCACTATAAAATGTAATTTTGTAAGGAATATCATAAACCAAAATACAATATAAAAAAAGATAACACGAAAATAAATTTTAATTAAAATAAATTAGAACAATTAAATATAAATGAACACTTGATAATGGAATCCAACATGATGCTTATTTCATAATTATTTCAGTAGAATGATAATCATGATGATAATTACCCTATTTTATTTTTTATGGTTTATATTAATATTTATTTATAGATATATAATACAACAATTATGTCACCAAAATTTACTCAATTTTCGATAATGTGAGTTATTGTATAGAACATCTGTGTTTTCCAAAATTGAAAGATACTTTAGTGCTCTAAATTTCCACAATGTGATTTATAATTCATTAAGGATTTAAAATTTCTAAATAAAATCCAATATTTAAAATAGTTATTATTATTAACCATTGAAATAATCTCATTACATTCATTTAAGAAACTGAATATTGAAAAATAATCAAAATCACTAGTTTCAATTTTATTCACTATTTCCTATTTTAATTTGGTGCAGCTTGTGTTTAATGATTGATCATAACACATTGTCCTTTAGTAAAACCCTTCATTATTAATTAGACACACTACATTAAATCAGATATAGAATTCTTAATTTATATTACTTGGCTATAATAGCTTCCTTATCACCTAATATTATTCTTATGTAGTTTATTTTCCATATAGAAATCTCTTGCAATGCTTAATCAATGATGATGGGCCGTCAGTCTTGCAAAAAAATATCTTACCCAATCCATCGAATCATGGTATTGCATCCAGTCTATCCTTACATGGTTATTTATGATTCTAACTTATCATAAGACATCATGGTATCAATAATAGGAGTATCTCATCTTCAACTTGGTTAATATTATATTGTGCTATTCTTCAAAACATACATCTTATAAAAATTTTATTTTTCCATGTAGGATTCTTAAAAAGTGAATATCTATTCTGTTTATCTTCTATGACTACTCTAATATAGAGATATGAATAAATGATATTTTTACATAGCCCAACATATCTTTTTTCACAAATAAAAAACTTATACATCTTTGTCAAATAAACTAATATCTTACACATCATAGAAATAAAAAAAATCACAATATTATCAAAATGTGAACACCAAAACGAATAAAACCAACACAATTATTTAAAACACATATTAAAACATGTTAATTTATGAATCTATAAAAACAAAATAAAATAAATAAAATAGAAAATGACGTAATAAAAAATAAAAATAAAAATAAAACAAAAAACAATATATATAATAAAATGAGTGAGTTATGTAATTTTCAAAACACAACAAATAAAGGAGGAAGGTTTCACCAAAAAGTCTCCCACATTTTAATAGTTACATAACCTGAACATTATCTCTCACCATTTTAAAATTTCAAAAATAAATATATTAGTTAGTAAAATAAAATATAAGCAAAAGGGGAATAATATTTAATCAATATAAAAACTCCACTTCAACTAGAACATTTAAATAAAATTAAACACTAAAATTTATTAATAGCATATACTAGTTAGAAATTGATTCCCACTAAGAATAACATAGATTAATGAATAAAATAAATTCTAAAATATAGATGAATATCCTTTAAAATACAATTAACTAAAAGGTGAGAAAACATATTAAAAAATAATCAATGGGTTAAAAATGTTATTTGGAGTATTAAATAAATAAATTCAATAAATAATGGCCAAAACAAAAAAAAATATTATTCTATTGTGAATATTCAATATTCAAATACCAATATCACTCTTTTTACTTTTAAAAAAACATTAGAATCATGGGTTAAGGAAGGGTATGTAATTTGAAAATATGAGTGCTCAATATTATAGTAATTCGTAATTTAAATAACTGATAAAAAATAAATAGGTTATTTATATGTATCATTTAGTCTATTTGAACTATTCTTTCATTGTTCCATGCTAAGATACCATTGAGAATCGTTCTCAGGTTTTCATTATTTCAATATCAAATTTAATATTTTCAAACTTTTTGTATACAATGTACTCCTACATATATCGACCAATTATTATTTAATAATAATAAACTCTAAATTAATATCACTTTTCTACACCTGATCTCTGATAAAGTGATACCACACTTTAATATTCTTTATTCATTAATTCTAATAATGGGTTCTAAAAAAAATATGGCTGATTAATTTTCACATATATTCAAAATACATTGAAAATTAATATCAATTTTATACAAATATTTTCTTATATATATAAATATTTTATACAAAAATTGATACTCCTACATACTCACATTCAAAATTTGATAAAGCTGCCAAATTATTCTCCATTGTGATTGATGAAGAAAATATATTACTGAGAAAATGACACATACCACTAGCGTTTTTTCTAAATATCTTATATCCTTCAAAATTTGATGATGAGTAACTTTGTTATTTAAAATATGTATTCCATAAAAATAATAAAGCATGGTTAATAGAAACATTCACTTACTTTATAATTATCTTCACTATAGTTATGTGAATCTTCATAGGGTCCTCTCGAACTTTTGAACATAAACCAAAACTATACGT
This sequence comes from Viscum album, assembly GCA_963277665.1. NCBI lineage: Eukaryota > Viridiplantae > Streptophyta > Magnoliopsida > Santalales > Viscaceae > Viscum > Viscum album. The sequence goes on along the minus strand of OY728143.1, from coordinate 253,022,852 downwards.
AATATCAGGTCTACTTGTAGTAAAATAAAACATAAATCAAATCATTCCCTTGAAAACCAATGATTAAAAAATTTACCTACCACATCATCATCTAATTGACATGAAATACTCATATGTGATGATGTTATTTTACAAAAATCCAATCCAAATTACTTTACTAACTCCTTCACATATATTGATTTGGAAAAATCCAATATTCTCTTTGATAATTCGAGAATCAAAAAATGAACTTGTGTTTTCCCATTAAACTCGTCTCAAATTCATTGGACATCACCTCTGGAAAAATCTTATATAATGATTCATTGGATGGACCAATTTTAATATCATACAATAATATCTAAATAATTAAATTATTATTTGTTTACATTTTAATAAATAACGAATGATCTATTTTTTTTATTTAAAAAACAAAAATTTCAATAGGAATTAAGAAAACCTCTCATACCTTGAATACGGTTACTATTTTAGTCTATAATTATACTTTTATATTTTGAACACAAAATTAGGTTTCTTGTGGTACTTAAAACCAGATGGTTGTTTCATATAAAAACCCTTAGTAACAAATCCATTCAGAAATACACTCTTTACATTAATCTGATATAACTTGATACTTCAATCTACTATATAATTTATCAATATCATAATATATTCCTTCCATGATACTGGAGAAAAATTCTCATTATAGTTAAGTCCTTCTTCTTGATTATAAACATAGAAACTAAAATGGATTTTTTACGTACAACTTGACCATATTTTTTTATGTTTATTCATAAAAATTAATTTATTCCTAATAGCTTGTTAGTGTTACGGTGGACTAAAAAATCCCATACTTGGTTCCTTAAAAATTTTGTTGTTTTCTCTTGTATATACATAACCCAATTTTGGTCTTTCATACATTCTATAACATCATTTAGAATAAATTGTGAAATTGAGAAGAGTGCATACAAAGATTCCTGACCGAGCTACTAGTTTGGATTCTAAAATCAACATCACTAATCACTATTTCAATAGGTTGATCTTGAGGTTCCTTACAATAGCTCTGTATATCAAGATGATTCTCCCCCTCAATAGGTGTTTCAACTTATTTATTCTTTTTTACAACTAGTAGAAAATATTCTATGTTTATATCCTAAAAATATTAATCAATATTTAATAACACTATATACTTGTCCAAAAGAAATTTCACATTAAATTTAATGTGGTCTAATTCTATACCAATTATTGTATTTCTATTTTAAATTATATAAGATCGACTCTAATAATAATGTCCATGAAAAATTCATTCCTTATATTTTTCATCAAACTTCTCTAAATTATATATTTTTTTGGGGAATGAACACTTGACATCCAAACCGACTAAAATATATAAATTTCAATTTTATATACATACAAAGAACATATTGAATATTATTTAGAATATGTATGATGGGAATTAAATTAGAAACATAATAGGGTGTGTAAATATTTTTCCAAAAAATATACTTGTAATCCATATTCACTCAACATCATCCTTTCTATTTTCTATAGAGTACAGTTCTTTCTCCTCACTACTATATTTTTCCATGGAGTATGATGTATAGAGAAATACTGAAAATATATTTTCTTATCCCAAAAAATCTAGCAATAAAAATTCCATACACTACAAAAAAATATGACTTCTACAAACACATATTTAGCGACAGAAAATATATATGTTGGTAAAAATGAGCAATTCCAACAGATATTAAACTATGTTAATATTTAATTTTAGTACCAAAATTTATTTTTAACAACATATATATCTACAGTTAATGTTTAATACCAAAAAATAGTCTTACCAACAATTTAATTTGTTTCTTTATCATACTAATACCGATAGTTTTTTACCAATAAAACAAGATATTATTATTATTCATTATCACCAATAATGTTTTCCCAACATATAAAGATATATCTTTTATTTATTCAATATAAACAAATAATTTAACAACTGAAATTTTTATTACTTTTAGTAAATTACGGGCTAAAAAAATATATTTCTATTAACAAAAATAAAAATATTATAATTCTAATTTCTAAGTTAATAAAACAAAATTACGGTGTTATTAAAAATAAAATATCACAAATATCTAGAAAAAATTGAATTTTTTCCCAATATATAATATTTTTGGAATATAATTATAATTATATTTTACTAAATTTTATTATAATTGATTTTTAGAGAAAAATCTCAATAATATAATGGGAAAAAATAAAAAACCATAAATAAATGAAAAATGAATAAATGAAAAAATTATCCACCAATCCTTCGGTCTTCCTCGTGCCGCCGTTCCCCCTTATTCTTCGTCGCCCGCCACCGACACATAGGCGATCTCAGCCTGCACTCACAAAACGGGGACCTTTTCCATTCTCCCCATGTATGGCTCTCCCTCTCGTGGCTTTCTACTTCTTGATCGATGCTCTATTCACTTGCTTTCGGGGACACGTTATTCTTCTTGCATGTGATGCTGTGCGGGGTTAGTGTCATGTGGTGATTTCAGTGTTATTTAGGTTTCTTTTGGTGTTTTTAGTATAGGGTTTCTTCACCATCATTTCGGATCGACCCTTAGCTAGATTTGATCGTCCCTTTCTCTATTTCCCTTTGTGGTATGTCGATTCAGGCTTCAATCAGCTTCGATAGATATCGTCTCCGGATGTCCCTCTAGGGCATGATGACAGCCCTCCAATCCAAGGATGGTGAGAGTTTTTCCATCTTGATCCAACGGACAAGATATCCTTCTTCATGCTCATACTCCCTAGCAGTGAAGGGTTTTCAGGTCAGTTCCTGATTTTGGGTTGCTATTCTTCCATTTCACACAATGTATTTGGTTGGGTGGGGGGGGGGGGGGGTGTGATGGAGCAAGTATTTCTTAGAGGCTATGTTTTTTTGTCTCAAATGGATATTGAACATGTTGATTCAGATAGATTGTATGATGGTGTGCTTGTTTAAGCTTTTCCTAGTTTGGTTTTTATTTTTATTGAAATCCATGGTTTTCAATTGTTCTTTTGGATAGAATGCCTTATGTTGTATGGTCAATATTTGATTTTATCTTGTTCTCATGCTTTTGATTCAATAATAATACACTAAAAAATGAATATGGAAGTGATTCTGGGCTAGCTTTGTCTTCTCTGGCAGGCCAGTGCATGGTGAGGATAATGTGTTCATCATGCTGTTTATGAAAAAGATGGTGGATCTCCTATAGTTTTCATTGAAAATGGAAACCTTAATATTGATTCTGATTTTTTTGTTTCTTACTTTTTGTTTCATTCCAGTTTCATTTTGGTATATCGTGGTTTCATAAATGTTCATTCCTTTTTTTGTTCTGTTATGATTTCTCATGCTTGTTAATTATGGTACTTTGTGGTGGGAGTTGGAGCAGATGACATCTTGTTATCTATAGATGTATGTTGAACTCAGAGGATGGGCATACCTTTTTCTTTGGTTCAATTTTATTTTTTTAGTTATATTTTTGTTGGGTATTTTTATCTCATTTATGTGTGTGCTTTTAAGAATTAGGGGTTGTGTGCTCAATTCATTGGAGATGGTCATTGAATCAATGTAAATGCTATAGGAGAGTTAGTTTGATGTCCTTTTGAGGACATGAATGAATGGATGATACATTATGTCCTATATGATGTTTTTCAGGGTGTTTCTTTGATGCTTGTATCTTAGTTTTATGGTTTCCCAGAATTGGAAACTTTAAGGATCCTATTCACCCCTCTCTCCTGGCAAGCACAGAATTATTCAAGTTTGGACTGTAATTGTTTTTTTCCATCAGGTTTTTAACAAATTTTTCCATGAAATCATACTATATCTTTTGTGCCTTCAGGTTATAAGAATACCATATATTCTGTTATTTCATGTCATCAATGAAATCTGTACTCTCATCCTTTCCAATCTGTGTATTTTCAATTTTTTCATGCTTTACATATAGGGAAGTCGTAGTCCTAATCATATTAACACTATTTTTTTTGTGCTAGGGTTATGGGTAATGCCTCAAAAGAAATAACAAAATCTTTGTAAGGCCGCTTACCAATGACTTCAATAGACGAGTTATTCTTCTTCAAAGTGGAAGACATGGTAATCCCAGTAGCACTACCACCAGGTATCAGCTTTGTAATCCTGATAATGTTTCTTCCTATGGAATAAAAACATGCATATTCTATTACACTTAATTTAGAGGATCCTTTATTGTACCCCTTGGAAGAACAATGCAAGCTATTGGCTCCGAACGCTCCATAATAAATAATAAAAGCTGGTCACTAATCCTCTTAACCTAATGAAATCCCAACTTTTGTACCCACATAGGATTACTGATGTTTATTAGGTCTATTTACAAAAACAGTTCTAAAATCCTGCACTACCTTGTCAGATTCTTTTCTCAATCATGTGGCACCACTGACTCAAGATTTGCATAAGTAATGGCAAGCCAAATCACTAAGCTCTCTCTCACCAATAACTGAATATGGTTTAAATTTTTTTATCCATATGTAATGATTCTCAATACACTTTTTCATTTTTCATACTCCCTAATCATCTTCTCTCACCAATTTATATTTTTTGGTTGTCCAAATTCTTGTACTCGAGAGGACAATCATAAAGAATGATGTAGGGGTTCACAACCCTTTTCTTACTTTTCCAATCACAACAAAGTGTTTGTCTAACAGTACACCTTTAAGAACCTTGGAATCCTCTAATTGGCACCCAAATATTTTTTCAACATTTATATACATAATGTCAAGATGTTGAAAAAATTGACCAAGGTCCACACCTACTATTTTCATAGCCTTGAGTGATAAATCTGATTGATATTAGATCCCTGAATGATTATAGACCCATGATAGTGAAAATTATTTAAGCTACAACCTTTGATTATTGGATATTATCAACACATACCTTATTTTCTGATTCACGTGTCTAATATTCTTTGAGGATAGGTATTGGTGTGCTCATGATTATAGAAGTCGTTTTCAAACCCTACGGATGCTGCAACAAATTTTCATCGAGTGGGTTTTTCTTGCATTGATGATTATTTATCATTTATTAGCTTTTTAGACCACATTAAACATTATATTATTCAAGATATAGATGGAATGATTTATTATGGGCATATATGATGGGAATTCTATAATATTGGCAACATATGCTCACTCTTATCTGGATTTATTTAGTGTTTTTTAGCTGAGAGTGGAGAGCATGGTGTTATTGTGGATAATTGGAGTCTGGGAGTCTTGTATTATAATTTTCTTCGTAGGGTTCTCTTTATTGTGGTGTAGAAATTCCTAATCATGTAAAAAAGTTGTGGTGTCCATGAACTGTGTGAGTTTGAAAAAGAATGATATCTTGATTTGATAATTTCTCTTGTGTAAACAATGGTTTTTATTTTTAATTCCATATCATTAATGTTCCAATATTTTAATTTTCTATATGTTGTGGGTGTGAATCTATGGATCATGGAAGCACATTCAATGTTCTCATAAATCCAGAAGTTGTTTCCATTGTTAGGGATGGTATTACTCAGGTGAACCCTTCGTCATTCTAATTTTATACAAGTGACATTTTCCATTTCCATTATTCTAATTTTTTAACTTTGTATTTGTTTGTTTTGTGTTTTTTCAAGTAGATTTCCATGAATGACTATATGAAATTGTGCTTATGTCATGTTTGTGTAGGTGAACTGCATGTATATTCCCCATGACATGCATATTCTCCACCACGATAGTGATAGACAATGCATGGGAGAAACAGTTGAATGAAGGTATGTTGTAATCATTGTTTCCACCACGACATTGACATCCAATTTATCTGAGAAATACAAGCACTAATTTGGCTAGAATGATATGAACAATTAATGGTTATTTGGGAGAGTGAAGCATTACACATTTCTAGATTGATCACTATGATGTTTTTTATTATTTTTTCTCTCATTTACCTTATTTTAATTCATATTTGTGTTACTTGCAGATTTTTATTATGTACAACCATTTGAGAAGAATACCTAAATTACTGCTCAGGGTGAGGAAAATCTTATTTTGTAGGTTCAAATATTCCTATGTCAGTAGTAGTACATAGAGATAAATCTTTTTTTTAGGGTTATCATTGAGGTGCTGGTTTGTGGGCTTCATTAAGCTTCTGGAAAGTTTTCAAGAATGAGAAAAAGACGTCACAACAGATAATCATGGGTGGTGCACATATTTTAGCATTATGTCAGCACTTATCTTCTCTAGATCTGATCAATTTTTTGTTTTTATTTTTCTAGAATGATCTTTTAAGACTGCGAGTCCTGATGTATAACTTTCCGTCATCTTATTAATTCAAAATTTCATAGAATGGGTTGCATCACATTTTCTAGAAATAAACTAGTCCACATGCTCTTTCATGCTTTTTACATACTGTTGTTCTTCAAACACAGACCCCACAATGATCTTATGAAAGTCTTTTATGACTTGATCATATTAGAAAAAATAGGTCAGAACTAGTTCATGATTTTAGGTTTCCATATTATATTTGTCATTAATTTTTGTGAAGAGCCATGCAATATCATCTGATGAATTTTTCAAATTAACGTGAAACTCTTTTGCAAATTAAATTAGTGACCCATTGCCCAAATCACACCTTCCTATAAAATCATGAAAAATGCCACTTACATGTTGGAACTCCCAAACTCAATTAATATCTGCCAAAGGTGTTTGGCTAGGTGATGATGAAAATTTTTCACCATGAAAATTATTTTTTATACTTTCATTTATTTCTATTTTGGTTTCAATTAATGCATATATTTTGCACTAATTTTTCAGTATGTTTATTGGTAGATTGTGATGTAGATATTGGAGCTGAAAGGGGTGACATAGTGGCGATTTGGTATTGGAGCTAACTTATTTTTGTTATTCCATGTGGTTGTGTGTGGTGGAGATCATGGAGGTGAAAGTTGTGGGATGGCTGTTATGGGAGGTTTCTCACTGGTGCTGGAGCTGGGTCACTGGTTCTGGGGCATGGATGGGTCCTAGGCATGAATGGGGTACTTGGGGCATGGATGGGTCCTAGGCATGAATGGGGTACTTTGGGTTGCTGGGGTGTGATGGATCATGATGGAGGATTAATCTTACATTTTTTATTGATTCATTTTGTATTAAATTTTATTATTAATATAATTAATTCATTTCCAAGTTTCAACGTTTTTGTAAATTTTCTTCTATTTAAACAAATAAATCATATATGATAAAGTAATAAAAATATATAAAATTTTACAAGATATAAAAATTTATATTTTTAATTTAAATGTAATTTATAAATAGATATTATATGGTTGTAATATTATTACCCACAGAACATTTTTTCCTAATATTTTTTGCTAAACACACTATCAAACATTTATATTATCTATTGGTATTATTATAATTGTAATAGAACTGTTTTATCTATCGAAAAATTTAAGTGGGTTGGTTTTTAACTTATTTGACTAACCTAAATGAGTCTTTATATTGCATCCGTTCATAAACAGATCAATAATATGATATTTTTCATATTTATTTTATGAAATTTTTTAATTTTCCAATGTTTTTATATCTTGGGAAGAACTATAAAATTTTTATGCCCCAGAATCTTATTCAATAAAATTATATATTTTTTTCATAAAATTCATAACATTTACATATATGAAAGTTTTTTCTTTATGGATTATGGTGTAAATATTATCCTTACAATTAGCATAGAATAGATTAGTACCATTTTTAATAAAAAGGATTTTATTATTTTTAATCTTAGAATTCATTTAATTATAACATATTTGAGATATATTAATCATATTACACTATAATCTACAAAAACATATAACATTATTAATAATAGTATGATTTGATATAAAAACTTGACCAAATCCTTTTACCTCTTCCTTTGTAATTATACCCCAAAAATAACAGTTCGCCCATCAATTATATTGAATTATATAAAATTTTATGGGTCTCTAGTCATGTTCTAAGAACGACCACTATCCATGCACCAAACATCCTTTTTTAGAATTTCTAGTAACCTTACTTGGAAAGATCAAACAAAAGAAAATTTTGGTACCCACTATAGTTTAAGAGAAATATGATTAACCACACGATACTTAGGTGCCCATACTAATTTCAAACAAGTATTACCTGGTAACCTTCTAAAAATATATTTAATCACATTAACCTTGAGTGTCTTAAAGACTTTGGATGTCTAATTTAATATTCACTAGTTTCCCATCATTCTATTTCTAAAATATTAATAATAGAAATACTACCATTAGATCTATTATAAACAATGTTCTATAGATCTTAGGGAATTTACCATTGCATCCAACACCATTATTATTCTTTATCATATTATTCATTGACATCACCTTTTCATAACTTTATTTTCCTTGAACAAAAGTAGGAAATGATTATTTAATTATTTCTATATCACTTTTTTAGCATTTGATTATCCATATGAATAACCTCAAAAACATCACATACCTTCTCATTTATATTGTAAGTAATGCTCTTTATTTTCTCAATTTATTGAGACAGAATCATATTTTCCTCAATAATTTTCATATTGGTGAATTCAATGTATTCATCAATTGAAAAATACATGTAGACCTATTATTTAATATTTCAATATTTTTATTCAACTATAAAATTAAAGGATTGTCATATTTAGAATAAATATTAGAATAATACTCTAAATCAAAAATGAAATAACTGACCTCTTTCAATATTTCTATAAAGAAATTATTTTCAAATAATTTCTTTATTTATGAATCATCACTTGAATCAAAATCCCTACCTGAACTAAATGTTTTAGCCATTTCTCTTTTATCTTTCTTATTTAACTTATTATATTTTTTCTAATAGTTTTTTTCACAAATATTCAGTTCTAATATGACATTTATTCCTAAATTCATAATAAAGAAGATCCAAATTACTCAAATTAGTATTTGGGTTACCTTTCTTGTTACCATTCTGATCATCCTTCCAAAAGTTTATTTTGAACAACATTTTAAAATCTTAATTCATTTTCATGTAATTATATATTTATTTCATAAATTGAGCTACCTCATCTTTCTCATGACCATATAACTCATAATTAAAAATTTCATAAGAATTAACCTAAATAGATTTAAGATTTAAAAACCTACTACCTAGTTCTACATTAATAAATGTTATTCTTTTGCTCCAAATGATATCATTGTAATGAACATATTACTCATCAAGAGTGGACTCCTATATTTTTTTCTCTGAACAATGAAGAACTTATTGGAGTGCCACTTTTTCAAGTGATCTGAGAACACTTTCCACTATGACGGTGTTGTATAAAGTTGATGTAAATTCTTTCCATACATTCATAATGTTTATGAATATATGAAGAATTTAGTTTATAGTCACATTTTCTACCAACTGGAAATCCTGAAAATCAACTTAGAGCATGGCTATTTTTCTCTAAATACTTTATACCATAACATGACTCTTGAAAAATTATCCAAATATTATGAAAAATTTTACTTGTAGATAAATGATGATTTTTTTCTTATAACAAAATAAATAATATTCATGATTTTATAGTTGGAAATTTGATTAGCTACATCTTTACTAGTAAGTTTGTTTGGGTTTTCCTAGGGTAGTTTAAATGGTTTTAAAATTATAGTTCAATGTTCAATGCTTAAATTATTGAGATAAGATTCCATCCTTGTTTTCCTAAAATAGTAATAATTACCATCAAATAAAGGTGGTTTATATCAAATATATCCATAATTTGGTACATTACACTTTATATTAGAATGTAATTCTAAATTTATTTTTACGTCTATGATAAGGTTAATAATAAAAAGTATTCTAAAGGAGAAAATGCTCTAATAACAATTATTTGGTATTAAGATAAGAAGATGTGAAGCATAACTCATAGAAGCGTTGAAACTGATACAAATTGTTTTCTCATATATAAATATAGATTAGTTTCAAGTGGGGGTCAATGAATTTCTAGAATTCATAAATTAAATTATAAAGAATAATGGAAAGGAAATAACACATAATATTTATAGTTGTCAGGATCACAAAGAGCCTATCTCTAAATTTCACATGACTCCACTCCTTGAGAGGTATGGACCACACTAAATCAACCCGACTTTTCAATGGGATTCATAACCAATTTAATACTTTCGTTTTCTAGAGGAGGTACAACAAGTTCCCAACCATACTTTTATTATGGAGGAATAACCATTTCGGAATGTGAACGTTTTTTGGAGGTATAACTAGTAAAACCCATGGTTCTTTTAAGAAAAGAATATTCCAAAATATAATATAAAAATAAAAGAATATGTAAAAAAATTAAAATGAAAAAACAATATAACCAGAAAATAAAAATGGACACTGAATGGGTATAATAGCATGATCACTCATAATAATGGAACATAACATAATGTGGATTTCACAAGATTATAAAGATTGAGAGTTTAGATCATGAATATAAAGTTTCAATTTTTTTGGTTTGGATCAATCAAAATTTATATAAATGTCTTTGTATAAACATTTCATTGAAATATACTTGTTTTCCATAATGTGAGTCAATGGATAGAAAAAATTTGGTTTCCAAATTAGATAGATCCATTGACCCCATAAATTCCCACAATGTGGTTGATAATTTCTCGAGACTTTAAATACGATCACCAAAATATTATAATTAAGATAATAATTATATTTAAACATAGATATAATCTTATAACCATCATATAAACAATACACATTTATAGGATCATCATTATCCCTAGTTTCCAATTTAGATGACTTTGCACATTTTAATCTGATATGACCAATGTTTCATAAGTGATCGTATTGTATTTTCCTTTAGTCCTGGCCTATCTTTCTTACATTTTCACATCTAATTTAATCTAATACGGATAAATTATTTATTTTACATGAATATTTTAAAAACTGATTTATAATGAAGAAACTTTTATGGATTCAGACCAAACCCTATGTTATACATATTAGATTCCTTTTTCCATGTAGAAATTTCATCCGATGATAAATATATTTTAACATAGCATTAATCTGATGGTGCAATATCTTATACATGTAGTTGAGTCATTTTAGTATATATGGTCTCTCCTTACAGGTATTTTTATAACTCTAAAATTTATTAACACACCACGGTATGAATCATACATGACAATACTATTTCAGTCAACTAATATTACACAGTGTTATTCTTCACAACATACATCTTACCCAACTTCTATTCTTCACTTATGTTTCATATATACAATAGATGTATTCCATTATTCTTCTGTAGATAGTATGATTTATCAAAATGAAGCAATTATATTCTTAGACAAACTAACCATTCATTGACACTTACAAGAAAAAAGCTTACATAGATTTAATAAAAAAACAGATGTCTTACACAAAAAAGAAATAAACATGTAATGATTTAATCATAAATAAAAAATGTAAAAACATAAATATAATAAAATTCATTAGAAATAATTTAAATTAATTTATTTCCTAAAAATAAAAATTATAATTAATATAAATTAAACAGTAAATTATGTAATTAAAAATAAACAATAATAAAATAACAAAAAAACATTAAATGAGAGAGTTATGTAATTATTAAAAAATATAAATGTGGAAAGGGGTCTCTCAACAATGTTCTGATGTCCTCCACATGCATAGTATAAACACCTTCATGATTGTTAGACCCCAGTAAGATTCTTCTAATATAAAATCTCTAGACTATGATCATGATTGCCAATGTTTTTCTACCATGATCCTAATGCCTAATACCGACTAGCCACTTTTGATAATTCCTCCTCAGGGAGAGTAAAACCTATCATGGTTTCTAATTTAATATAATAAATAAAATCACAAATCCCTAAGTAAATATTTAAAATAATGTATTTATAGGGAATGCTCAAGGGTACAATCCTAACTCAAATCTCCCACCAAGGAGCATGCTCAAATTTCTAGGCTCATAGTTATCCAAGATGGATCATATCTAAAGAGTACGTCAAAATGTTTACGAACATAAATGTATACCCAATCATATAAATACTACACTACTAAAGATATAATAGCTTTTGGACTCATACCACAATCATTTTCTCTTTATAGTGCTCAGATCATAATAATTTCTCAAACTATGTCCAATGGAATTTGGACACTTGATGAGTCTATGTGATCAATATCCACCAATGGGAAGATGTACCATTGGTAAATATCATATAAAAAACTACCATATATTTATAAGTTTTTAGAACATGATAGAAATCATTGAAAAAAACTCCATCTAAAAATATGTTGCTTGCAGATCCATCTTCCCAAGAAAATTATGAGGCAGTTGTCTATATAACTTAATAATTGCTCTAAAACTTAGAGTAGTCTCATACATTTCTATATGGATTAGTATCTTAACTATATTATGTTATATATTTTATTATCTAGTGGGGGATTAAGCCTCTACTCCACTAGTGGGGTTAACACCTCCATATCAGGTCCCAATAAAGAAGCCTCATCAGTCAAGCGGTTGGTGACTGGAGGTTGCATTATAGTCATTCTGTCATTAAAACTCTACCTATGTAGATGATATATCACTCTAAGTAGTGTTATTTTACACATTATTCACTAATACCAACTCTAGTAACCTAGTGGTAATTCCTACTTTGTAACATTGGCATAATATACAAGGGATCACATCACCAGTGATCAATATGTTTAGTAGTCTTAAAGAAGCAGATACACACATGATTTTCAAATTAGAATGGAAATATAAAATACATATCTTAAGAAACATTCTAAAATTATTTATGTTAATCATAATATCCTTCTTAATATATTAGGGAAAGGAAAAGAAACAAATGTGATCTCAGATTCTTAGTAAGGGTTACATTTAATAGAAGTTATCACGAGTCAATAAGGGATAATCAAAATGGAAAGGTAAATAACTACAAAATAATCCATTTAATCAATAACTTTATAATTAAATGAATCCATTGATAGTATCAGTGCATTAATATGATGGATAATAATAACTAAATTCTTAATGAGGGGAATTATTAAAATTGGATGTCCTGATTTCAAACATCACGATATCTTTACCCTCAAGGCCTCATTCCAAGATAGTTTAATGGATGGGTAGGTATAAACCAAAACCTATTTAATAAGTCTATCCAATTGGTTTGTCTGAGGAGACAAGTCGATGCATCGAGGGGATATCTATAACCGATCCCTACCAATAACTAAATGCCGAATGAATTCCTAATATCTAGAATGATAATTTATTTCATAAATAACATTTCTTTCCAAAAAATGTCCATATTAGCTAAAGAATATTAAATATAAATATTTCCCTAGTCAAGGACATAAATTTCATATTAAAATACTATATATAGAAATGGTATATAGTTTATGGAATAATCATATCCATGATAAAAAATATGTATATTTAAGAGAAATGCAATATCCAATGAAGGATAAAAGATCACAAAAATTTTAATGTTTCAAGAGAAAGTTAATTACCACAAAATTAATCAATAATTTAGAGTTTAAAATCAATTTATTATAAATGGTGATTTTTAAATAAAATCATGTATTTTGGAGAATATGAGAAAATTGAAGCTAAACATCTGAAATTGATTTTCATTAAATAATATCATTTACAAAACCATTAAAAACATGATGAAGAAGGTAAATAGAGTAAAATAATTATAGTGGCTAGAAAATATGTTAACACCTGATACCTAAAAAAACATTACTTTTGTGTTTTTATAAAGAATATAAAAATTGAATCATTCCGAATTTTTTTTGAAAGATTCCTCTAAATCCTTGTAAAAATTCATGGATAACAAAAAATTTCATTAATAAGTCATTTTAGTAAATAAAGAGTACCTTTTTAAAACAATTTTGACAAATATGAATATAGAAGAAAAATATATCTGATAAAAAAGATAAATAAGACCAGATTTTATTTTAAACATTTATTTTCATGATTTATGTTCCAAAGAGAGGAAAATTTGGAAGAAATCATGAAATATCCTAAAAAATACATGGGATAATAAAATATATGGAATTTATAAAATACAAATTATAATACTCCTTTAATGAAAATAAAGTCATTAAAAATTATATTATAAAATAAATTCTTAGGTCTCTGGTAACTTTTAAATTATAACCCCTTGAAATAGAAAACTTGAATTAAAACATTAATCATCATGAATAATTAAATATTAATGTTAAATATTTCAAAAATGGAAGTATATACACCATAGAAAAATAAATTGTTGTATAATACCAAATATGCTTCAATGGAGGGGAAATCGAGAGGAAGTTTGTTACCTAAAGTTCAAATTTCTACATATGTGATTTTAAACTACTATATAATAAATTTAGATTTATTATAATTTCATACTAAAAATTTAAACACACATAAAAAATTTCATATATGATCCATTTATAGGTTATCATCAATAATTTTTTAATAATAATGTTTTCTTATCACTGTTTCAGGTGTTAACTATTTCATTTTTTCATGAGCATTTTAGTTCGATTATTCTGTTCCTTGTTTATTGACGAGAGTTTCATAATTTCTAGAATGATAAATTATATTAATATAATATATATTCACTATATATATATAATTATTATAATCCATAATTGGTAGTCATAAAAAATGAATTACATCATTCATGGAGATCGTAGTACTTACGTATGCGTGGAATTCTGTTTTCACTTTTTTGAGGGATGAATAAAATGAAATTAAATAATAATTAACCAGTAAAGAATAATTATTATATCATATATGTCACATAAATCATTAAATATAACCTCATTATCATCCTTGAAAATAGTAAATGAAAAACAAATCACATTGGTTTGTGGACGTGGTAGTGCACATGTCTGCCTGAGCGACGTTATTCTTTTCAATGGATTGGAAGGTAAGAAGGTGGATTTGATATGGTTATTTAAGAAGAATTTATTTTTTCATAATATAAGATATAAATATTATTTATATCTTTATAAAAATTCAAATAAAGTAGTGATGGAAAATGAATTACACCTTTACATGGAGATAATAAGACTTATGTACACATGAGTGATGTTTTTTCTTTTGGTAGGATGAGAAAGATAATTTTTTTGTACCATGATAATAATATCATCTCAACATATTTATGATAATGGAGTTATTATTTTTTTATTGATACAATATATTTAGAGTAATTAGAAGAAGAAATAAATTTGAAAGAGCCAGTAAATATGATTACCACTTCTTCAGTAGATTTCCTTTAGATCCATTTTATGGACCCTTGTAATGCTGTTTTATGAATAAAAAAATGTATATTTCTAGTATATAGATTATATAATGAAAATTAAGTTGTTTTTTTTCAAAATATATGACTCAAAGTGGTATAAAGAAATGTGAAAGGGGTATCCTTTTATAAGTGAGGGGAGGGGAACTCATGTAATTACATAATTTATTAAATTAATATAAGTTCATTTTCCTGAATAGAATAATATAAATTGTTATAATTTGAATATAAAAAAATAGTTAGTCAAAATAATCTCATAAAATAAAATAGGGGCAATTTTTGGTTATTTTTTTACCCTAATCTCTTAGTCTGAACCCCAATTAACCCCTTTGAATATTACCATGATATTAATGTTATTGAATCTTTAGGGAAAAAATAGATATTATAAAATAACAATTGGTCCTTAAATGGACCATAGTTGATATTTAGGAACCATATAACATTATGTTTTTTGAATATAGGATTCCTTTGAATTTTGAATCATTTCATAAATTATTCTTCATTATAAAATATCTTTAATGTTATTTTTTCAAATGCATGAAATATTATAATTTCATATGTGTATAAATTATTTAAAATGGTTATAAAAATAAATTTATTTAAATATAATGATTACATGATATTATTATAATCACAAAATAAAATTTAGATAGGCTTAGATATCAATTTTTACCTTATCATTTGGTTTAACCCCTTGGTTAACCTATTTTTACCTTAACCAAAGTAATGACCATTTCAATATTAAAGCGTTATAATGTTAATTATAAGGAGAGGATTTTCTCATAAATGGAAAAGAGATGAATTTTTAGATGATTTATCATCTTAGTTTTCCTATTATATGATTTATTTCAATAACTTAATAAAATTTTATTTAACAAAAAATATCATTATTGTCATTTTAGATAGTATTAGTTTAATTTGACCTTAAAGTCATCAAGATAGTAATGGAATTAGAATATAAATGTTTAAAACTTTCTAATATTTTATATTCATCTATAAATTTTTTTAAATTCCAACACTCCCAAAAATATTTATTTTATAGCTTTTAAAATAATTTACTTTATTTTGCTACTACTTGCATAACCACTGTGTGAGGGTTGTGTAAGCATTTTAGGTAATTATTTCATTACTAAAAATTTAAAATAAATTACCATGATTATAAAAATTCATTAATATTTAATATAAACATTATAAAAAAAATTTGTTTTCACCCCTATCAAAAAATATTATAGATATTAAATATTAGAAGGTGACATTATTAAATTTATCTTTTACTTAAATATTATAATAGTCCAAAATCAAAGTAAGATGAAAAAGGTCATATTTTGGAATTATAGATGATCATGGATGACATAAAATCATCCAATGAAATATTTTCATCTGTTTTAATGAATTTAAGGTCGTATAAAATTAGTTTTTGAACTTAATAAACTAATTTACCTTTTTTGAGGTGATGTTTTTACCACCGTTACTATTCATAATGTCAAAAAATAAAGTGGATCTATTTTAAAAATTTGAACCTCATAATTACAAATATGTAAGTAAATTTATCAAATCCAAATCTTATAATTTTAAAAAATTACATTTAAAAAAATAAAAGATCAATATTCGATGAAAAACAATTTTCCATAGAAATGCATTTTCAAGACTAATAATGGAGTTATATAAAATAATGTAAAATAATGATCCTAATTATATTAATTATATTATTTTATATAAAATTTATATTATAAAAATTTAATACTTAATTTGAAATATATTTTTACTTCTTAAATTACCTAATTTAAAGAAAATAAATGATCAATTTATTAAAATGGTTATTTTTTACTATTCACTAGAAAATTAATCTTTCAACGAAATCTAAAAAATTAGGCCTAAATTAATGATTAAATGATCATTTATAAAATTATATAATTTTTTACATTTTTTACTAGTTTTTTATGATTCCTTTAAACTCAATGATTCAGGTAAAGAAAGCTATCAATGAAATTGTATTTATTTAAAGAGAAATATATCATAAAATATTAGTTTGTTACATTATAAAACCTTATTAGATTTTAAGCCTCAAAATTCCTTCACTCAAATAAAATACATTAAGGGTATTTATTCCTTATCACATCCTTAGGTTTCCACATAGTTAAAACAATTTTATGATTCTACTACAAAACATTTACGAGGTGAGTGTTCATGTTTCATAGCACTTTCTCTCTACGATCTTGAATCTATACTAGTTATCCCTCATAATATAGATAATTATCAAGCAGTATTACACATGAGTTCAGAACATGTGGATTACTTGGTATGTAATTCCTTAAGAGAGATGCATGGAAAACACCATGGACTTGAGAGAGATTGGGTGGATACACCATGTGACAAGCTACTGCCCAGATACGATCAAGAATTTTTAAGGGATTGATATACCTAGGGCTCAGATTTCTCTTCTCTACAAATATCATAACCTTCTTGCAACAATATATTAATAGGAATTTATTGTCACTAACTTTCAACTCTATATCTCACCATTAATTTTTAGCATAACATTTATGTTGACTCTCAGAGGACCTCATGTACTATTGAATGGATTTAACTTTATCTAATATTTCCTTAGCTTGAATAAGTCCAAATAGATTTCTTTCTCCAACATCATATTGAAACATTGGAGTTCTGTAATTCCTTCCATATTTATCTTCATAAGTATCCATTTGAATTCATTATTGAAACATATTTTTGAATGAAAAATATACCAAATAAGCGTATTGATCCCAAACACCTTTGAGATCTATAGAGAAAGTTTTTAATATGCCCTAAAATAGTTTGAATGGTCCTCTCAGATTAACCATATATCTAATGATGATAAGTAGTAATGAAACTCAATTATTTATATAGATCCTACTAAAATATTATCTAGAACATCAAGGTAATCCTCATATCCTGATCAGATATGATTGAGAGTGTTATTCCATGAAATCTCACAACAACCTTAATATACAATCAGATAATATTTCCAAGAGAAAATGTTATCTAATAGAGATAAAAAACACTAATTTTATAATGTGTTCAACTACTACCCAAATAGAATTATTCCCTTAATTTGTTTTTGGGATTCTAATGAAGAAATATATGATCTTTTTTTCCCATTTTCCTTTAGGTTTCAGTAATGGATATAACATATCCTTAGACATCTATGTCTTAGACTTGACATGTTAACATGCCAGAAATCAGAATTCATACTCTATAATATCCCTTTTAATTTTATCCCACTAGAAATACTCTTTTATATCTCTATATATCTTCAAACATTAATGATGAATTATAAATGTTGAATTACGAGCTTCATCTAATAACTCATTCTTTAGGAAAGGTATTTATGGAACACATACTCAGTTTCAAAACATTTTCCTTAAAAAATTATCATGGTGAAAATCAAGAACATTTCCCACAATATTCATTAATTAAAAATTTTCCATTTGTGATGTATTAACCTTCTCATAGAGGGATGATCGAATATTCACCTTAGGAAGATAATATCTATCCCTATTATTCATGATTTGAAGATCCAACTTATAAGAATCCCTAAATATTGGATGTTATTTAATCTTCATCATGGAAAAACTTGTATAGTATTTTCAACTCAGAGCATCAGCCAACTTTTCCACATTCTTAGGGTGGTATTTATTGAGAAATCATAATCATTGATCTACTCCAACCATATTTTATGATGCATATTAAACTCTTTCTATGAAAATATATACTTTGATATTTTATGATCAATATATATATCACACCTTCACCATACTGATAATGCCTCTATATCTTCAATGATAATATTACCACTTATAGATCGAGATAATAAAAGGGTAATTCTGCTTATAAATTTTTAATAGAAGAGAGGAATAATCAATCACCATATAGTTCTACATGAGGATATATACTAGTAACTTCTTTAATTTATAACTATATATAACAAACCATTCTCCACTATAGAGTAGTGTAAGAACATGTGCACCGACTAACCTTATCTTTAGAACATTGAAATTATAGTCACATTCATCTATACATAAGAACATTTATCACTTTCAAGTCAACATAGAGAGTGATTTAGAGAGTCATTAGAAATACCTCACAAAGTGTTGGTAGATTCCATCATTCCCAAGAAAACTATGGATCTCTATTACAATGGTTAGTCTATGTCATTTCTTAGCAACCTCTATCTTTTATAGAATATAAAACATACCCTCACCTGAGATTATATTACCCCAAAATGATACTTATTTAGCCAAAATTCATTGCTGGTAAATTTTTCATATAAATTATCCTTTTTTAGAGTCATAAATATAATCCCCATATGCTTTTCACGATCTTCCTTACTTTTAAAATATATAATAATTTCATGTTTAAAGACTATATAAAACTAATCTAGGTAATCTATAAAGTCTCTATTTATTAAATTCACGAAGAAAATAAGAGTATTGGTAAGTCCAAATAAAATTTCTACAAATTCATAATGACTATACTTTTTTTTGATTGTTGTCTTGGGTATATTCTTGACCCTTAGCTGATAATATCCAGATTGAAGATCAATATTTAAAAAATATTTAGTTCCATGTAATTTATCAAGCATATCATTGATTTGGGGTGTAGTATTCTTATTCAAAATATGGATATTAAATTCCTTATAATCCATTAAAATACACATTGACCAATATTTCATCCTAAAAAAATGAATAGGTACACACTATAGTGATGGAATATGACAAATGAATCCCTTATCTAGATTCTAATAGTTTTCTTTATTCATGTCCTACAAATTAATTAGGTCCATTATTTATATATTATTTTAAATAGGTATAGAAATAGGCAAGACTTCTATTAAAAAATAAACTCCACAAATTTGGGGAGGACTAGGAAGCTATTCTTGAAATACATCAACAAAACTCCCATAGAATAGGCATATCATCACTTTTGAGTTTCTCCCAAACAATCTAAGATAAGTATCCCTCATGAATAGTTAGTAAAACCCATATGATGGAAGTTATTTACATTGGGAGGTGAGTTTCATCTTTACATTGACAAACTATCATGGGTTGATTCAGAATATCGAATATATCTTCTCAAAGATAAGAATATATTTTCAAGAGACTTACTCTATAGTTCAGCTGCTAATAGATTAGTTGTTCGATTAAGAAATGAAGGTTTTTGTCTCATAAAGCAATCCATCATATATGAATCATGATGTGGAACAACATGTTTCTCAATAAAGGCAAGGTTATTAGTTTTAAAATGAGTTAGATTCCCTTATATGGCCATGATCTACTTATTTTTGACACAACCTATATTTCTAAGATCAATATGGAAATCTATACATTGAATATGATAATTGATTTACATTCTTATATTTAGTGAAATCACTAAATAGTGGAACACAATTATTCAACCCAAAATCATCCTAAAATATTGATCCATAAAATAAATATATCTAAAATTGTAAAAGTTCTAAAATATTATAAGATATTTTCATAATTATCATGTTAGATTTGTTCAATTAAAATCTAATTCACATGGTTTCTATTAAACTTTCTCTAATACCAACTACAACAACACTGACTCTGGTAACCCAAAGTCAGTGTACAATTTATTACATTGGAATAAGATAAAAGTGATTACATCATCAAGGATCAATCACGTTAGTAGTCTTGAAGTACTTGGAAGATACATGATTCCCATATTATATTATAAATATAAAATAAATAACAAAATAAACACTCTCTAATCCATGTTATTATTCATAATACCATTATTCACATCATGTGGAAATAAAAAAAATAAAGGGTGAGCTCAAATTATCTTCAAGGGCTATGTACAATAGAAGCTATTATTAGTAAATAAGGCAGAATCAATATGTAATGTTAAATAACAGATATAACATTCTATTTAATAAATAAGCTGAGGTCAAAAGTTGTCCATGGATAATATCAATGTATTAATATCATGGATAATAAAAAATTAATCATCATTAAAGTAAATAATTAAAATTGGAAATCATGATCTCAAACATCATTATATCCTTACCACCATAGGTTTATGCCAAGAAAATTTTATCGATGGGTATATATACACCAAAAGCCCATTTAATATGCTTAGCCAACCGTTTTCTCTCATGAGACCTATAGATGCATTGAGGTTCTATCTATAATTAGTCCCCACCCATCACTACATGTAACATGAATTTCTTATATATTTAACAATCAATTTAATTCATAAACAAAATGAATTATCAATAAATGTTCTTATTGAGTAAATAAATATGTATATAAAAATTTCCTCACTCTAGCAGATATCTTTCATAGTAAAAAACCGTATGTAGAAATGGTACAAGGTTTATGAAATAATCATATCCATGATATAATGAATTTTGATGTTTAAGAAAAATTTAATGTTCATGGAAACAAATGATCATAGTAGTGTGAATGTTTTAAGATAAAGTTAATTACCACAAAATTAATCAAGAGTTAATAAATGACCATCAATTCATTATAAATTATATTTTTTTAGTAAAGTCAAGTCTTTTATAGAATAGAAGAAAATGTAAGATAAATTTTTTAAATAATTTTACATTAATTAGTTTCTTTTGAAAAATAAAATAAAACATGTAGAAAAATCTAAATATTATATAATGGTTATAATAGCAAGAAATTATATTAATGTTTTATACTTTTAAAAGAATAATTCTTTATCATTTGTTGTAAATAAAGTCAAAAATGAATTTTACAAAACACAATAGAAATATTCCATAAAAACATTGTAAAAATTCATGGATACCATAAAATTTACTTAATAAATTATTTTACTAAATAAACAGGTCCTTTTTAAATAGTTTTGAAAAATATAGACATTGAAGAAAAATATATCTGATAAATATGTTTAATTTTTTCAGATTTTATTTTAAACATTTATTTAATTTATTCAATTTAAAAAAGATGAAAATCTTGAATGAAATGTTGGATGTAATTAAAAATCCATGAGTTAGGGGAATATATGGAGTTTATGAGGGACATATTATAAAATTCCATTAATTAAAATAAACGTAATCCAAAAAAATAGGTTTGTAAAATAAATTCTTACTTATTTGGTGACTTTTAAATTGTAACCCCTTGAAAGAGTAATCATGAATTCAAACATTAATAATCAGAAATAAATAAATATATATATATATTCTTTTTTACATTAATAAAAAGTTGTAATATATACACCACATAAAATTATATAGGTGTATAATATCAAATATGTATCAATGGAGTGGAAATTAAGATGAAATCTATTACCTCATATTCAACATTCCATGAATATACATTTAACTTCCTGTATAATAAATTTATGTTTATTATAAATACAAAATATAACCATATACATATCTATAATATCATATATGATCTATTTATAACATCTTATTACCATTTTGTTAATAATAATTTATTATTATGAATGTTTTTGGTGTTAACTGATTTATTTTCTAATAAGAATTCATGCATAGTAGTTTTGGACCTTATAATTTGATTATGGTTCCATAATATCCATATTTTTTTAATAATTATATAAATATAATATATATTTATTATATATTAATATTCATCCATAAATGGAATATATTGAAAAAATAATTTCACTGCTCAAGGAGATAGTAGAGCATATGTATGCATGAATGTTATCTTCAACTTTTGACAGATAGATCAAAAGAAAGGAAAATAATAAATAAAATTTAAAGAATAATTATTAAATAAAAAATATCATATATATTCATTGACATTTCCCTTATTACATCCATGTAATTTGGAAATAAAAAAATTATCACATCATTTTATGGTGGGGGTGGTCCAGCCGTTCGCACGAGTATTGTTATTTCCTTCCAAAGGATTGGTAGGTAAGAAGGTAGATATGATATTATAATTTTCTAATCATAATTATAATAAAAATGTCTTATATATTCATTATTTTCATCTCTATAACCATACAAACAAAATGGTGATGAAAAATGAATTAGACAACTATGTGGATATGGTAAGTCTTACGTACACACTAGAAATGTTTTTACTTTTCAGAGGATGGAAAAGAGTTGGAAAATGGTTGTATAATAATAATGATAAAATATTAGTATATTTATGATACCAATGTTTTTTATTATGGTTAGAATATATTTAGATAAATTATAAGTATAATTTTTTTGGAAGATTCAGTAAAGATGATTACCTCTTATTTGATATACATCCTTTATATCCCTTCTTAAGAACCCTTAGAATGGTATTTTATGAGGAAAATAATATCTTATTCATGAATATAAAAGTTTATTATATCGTTTTATTTTGTGTTTGATTGCTATATATGTCTCAAAGTGGCATATAAAAAATAGATAAGGTGATTCCTTTTTTAATTGAGGGGAGAGGAGCTCTAGTAATTACATATGATATTAAATTAATATAAATTAATTTTTATGGATAAAAGGATCCAAATTAAAATAATTATAAAATAATATGATTATGTGTATATATAATTTCATAAAATAAAACTTGGATAAGTTTTAGTTATATTTTACCCATATGACCTAGTTTTCATCCCCATTAACCCTTTTGACAATTACTAGGATATTAATGTTTTTTACTCTTTAGGGGTAAAGAAAGTTACTGTAAAAGAAAATGCTTCCCATAAATAGAAAATGGTTGATATATTTTACAATAACATATTAAATTTTATGTTTATAGAATTTTTATGAATTTTTTATCATCTAATGCAATTTTATTTATTATAAAATATCATTAATGTCATTTTTGGAATTACATAAAATATTATTATATAATATGAGTCTATATTTTTTCAAGTGGTTAACAAATTAATGTTATTATCATATATGGGGGATATGGTCCAATTATTATCAAAAAATCAAATTTATATAGTTTTATAGATTATTTTAAATATTATCTTCTGGTTTAACCATAATGTTAACTTGTTTTAATCTAAACCATTGTAATGATATTTTCAATATTAAAGGGTTATAATTTTTCATATCTGCTAAAAATTGTCTCATAAATGTCCAAGATATGAAATTTAAAACTATATATTATCCAAATTTTCATACTTATTTTTTTAAAAATAATTTAATAGAATATTATTTAACCTAAATATCATAAATATCATTTCTAGCACTATTCATTTAATTCGACCTTGAAGTCATCATAATAGTAGTTTAATTATAATATAAACCTTTCACGCATCATTAATATGTTATATGTATCTATAATATTACTAGGAAACTTTATTTCACTCAATAATTATACTATTAGAGTTTTTTAGAAAAATTACTTGATTTTTCTAATAGTTTCATGAACCTCGTATCAACATTGCATAAATATTGAAGGTAATTATTTCATTAATAAAAATTAAAAAAATTAACATGATTAAAAATTCATTCATCATTAATATAAAAATTCACAAAGAAACATCTGTTTTTATCCCTATCAAAAATATTATAGATATTAAATGTATGAAAGTGATATTTTTGAAGTTATCCTTAACTTAAATATTATAAAGGTCAAACTCCATGTTAAATGGAAAAAAGGTTATCATTTGTTTCTTTTTATGTTCAAGTAAGAAGTATGACCATCTAATTAATTAAATTATATTGTTCTAATGAATTTAAAACATTTGTTCTTAAGCACAATTACCCAATTTACCGTTTAACATGGTGATAATTTTTTCTAGTATTATCATGCATAATGTATAAAAGAGTGAACTATTTAAAAAATCTAAATATGTGATGTCTCAAATCTAGATACCACTTAGTAGGTTCCCCAATCCTAGTGGGACACATGACCTCAAACACATCTCTCAAAATTCTAGGGGCTTCCAACTAGAAGTGAGGGACTAGGGTGTGTCCATGGGGAGACTATTCCCTCATTACCCGATTGTATCACAATAGATAAATATAAATGGAATTAAATAGGGGAAAAATATAATTAAACAATAGAAACATAAAAAATTAACAAATAAACAATGATAATAATGACTGAATTAAATGGAATAACAAATAATAACTGATTATGATATGTTATGTCAATAGTAAATTGGAAAACATTGATACAAGACAATATGAATAAAATGTTCCAAAAAAGTATAAGGAAATAAAAATACTATCCTAAGAATATCAAGCTCCAACTCGATTATCTACAATTAAGATCCATTCTAAATAAAAATCATTCAAGTTTTTGAAAACATCACACATGTAATCTGCCCCGGGTACCAAACAATGCCTAGAGAGGGTGTGAATCTCAGGGGGTCCCCGTAAATAGTGTCTATAATATCTTCTAATATCCCAAGTAAATAAAGAATATAAATTTTTTATATTTATTAATTTTTGTGAATTAAATATTAATTTTACTTTAATGGGGATGCTATGTTCAATGGTGTACCCGATACACAACAACGAGTTTCTTTGAAATCTTATGTTGCACACAATGTTGAGTTGTACTGAAAAATAATATAATAATATTATTATTTTAAATGGTAGTTAACGCCTAGACATTGTTACGGTGAGAATGAATATAAATAACTACTTATACATGTTTGTTAAATATTTTTACATTTACCCCAAAAAAATTTAGAGGCTTAAAATAAGAAAGAATCCGATTTTAAGCACAATTTACTTTAAAAGGTTGATTTAATGCTTTTTGATAGAGAACCCTATTTAAATATAGTTTTGGTCGCTTTTATATGTTCTATTTGACCAAATAAAATTAGTCTTTAGAATCGAGACCTCAAAATTTACTTTGGGTAATTTTTTGTTATTATTCTGATAAAATTCAATTTTTAATGAAAAGGGAACAATACTGTATTTTAATTCAAAACTGCATTTTAATCTAATTTATTTATATTATTATATTATATTTATAGTTAGTTTTAAAGTGAAATTATATTATTATTTTACCATTTTATCTAATGTCAGTCATTGGAAGTAATTTCACTTTTAAATTAGACATAAACAAGTGTCAATCTTTTTGATAGTTATTACTTCTTAAAAACACGCTTATTGTTTTGACAGCGAGAATTAATTTTAAATTAATTTCTGCCAATTATGTGTTTTTAATTTGGAAAAATGGATTCCATATTTGGAATCCGGAGGTCCAAATTGTGTAAATAGGTAAATTTTAGTTTTAGAAATAATGAATATTTACATCAGAAAATATTTAATTTACCATGGTTAAAGGTTAAATCTGGTAAATAAGGGTAAAAAAATATTATTATAATAATATAAAATTACCCTAACATGTGTATTAATCCTATTTGTTGATACATATCTGATCATGGGCATCTGTGGGTCGATTTGGGGACCCCATGGAACCACTTGGGAGTGATAATGATACTTTATATTAATTAATTTAATGTAAAAACAAAAATTACAAAAAAAAAATATCTTTTAGTAAATTAGTATTTACATAGGGTTATTTAAGTTATCATTTCGACTATAAATATTATTTGTAATTATAAAAATCTTTCCTATGTCATGTTATTTTTTAAATAATTTTTAG
Organism: Viscum album; assembly: GCA_963277665.1. Taxonomy (NCBI): domain Eukaryota; kingdom Viridiplantae; phylum Streptophyta; class Magnoliopsida; order Santalales; family Viscaceae; genus Viscum; species Viscum album. The sequence goes on along the minus strand of OY728143.1, from coordinate 252,995,950 downwards.
GCATCGAATAAATGAAATTATTTATTACACAATAATGATGCAATGTTTACCTCATTAATAAATGATTTAAATAAATAGGATTATAAAAACAAAAAAATATCCAAAACTAGTCCAATTCCTATTGGATGATTTTATTTCTACCATTATTTATCTTATCTTCGACTTTAATTAGTTTTGGACCATTAGAAACTGAAAATCATTATATAATAAAATAATAATTCCACACTTTCCTAAAGAGTCCCTCCTCCCCCTAATAAAAATATCTCACTTATAACCCATTCCTCACAACTATAAAGCCAATTGGATCATCCAAACCCTGACTAAATAATCTCTAAAGAACCCTATATTCCTTATATAATCCTTACCATAGGAAGAAGGCACTTCAAGTAAACCTTTTGGTTCAAACCAAAGGGAGATACCCAATTTAAAGGTAACGTCTTCTCTTAAGTCCTTTTGTTTTATTTTACATATCCACCCCCTAAAATATTTTTATTCCTTTATTTTATGAAAACAATAGTATCCTAAATTTACTAGGTTGTTTTTATGAGAATTATTCTATCTAAACCTACTCACACCTCCATCTAATGGTTAAAGAACATATTGTTTCTGTGGATGACAAACTAACGCCTCACGAAACGATGATTGTTCAATTATCTCCTACCGCCTATTATGGTGGAAATTATGATGGAACTGTATTTATATATGAAATATATTATGTTTATGTTTTTTATGCTTTTTTATTTTCAATTTATATCATTTTTTATGGTTTTTATTATGAGTAAACGCGATAATTTAATTTGAGGAAGTGCGGACTACCACCCCCTCAAAGTGATATGACTCGTTCATACCATACGTGGTACATATAAAGGATGTAGTTATTAAAATTATATATTATATTATACTGTAATTATAATATAACTATTTATCATTAAGTTTTCATTCAATTAAAATACAAAATAGAAATGAAAGTAGTGTTCATGCGTACATACGACTTACCGTCTCCATGAACGGTGCATTTCATTTCTTATATCCAAATGTTATGTACTATTATAAATACATATATATACTAGATATATATGATATATATGATATTTAAATCATGAATATCATTTTGGATTTAATGGAATCTTGACCACATGGACAACTTGTAATTATAAGGGGTTCATTTTTGACTCAAGTACCAAATATCGACAAAACAACCATTTTTAACTTAAAAGATTACATAATGTTTATAACATGGTAATAAGTGATATAAAAGAAATAATAAACTTTAAAAAGTGTTATTAATCAATTATATATTAACTTAAGTTTATTATTCAGGAAGAACAATGAACAAACAAGTCAAGTCGGATATGAGGTATGGGGTTTCTTATCTCACTTTTAATTCTGTGAGATTTCCATTGTTCACCACTAATTTATTGCAGGTGGTGTATTATGTAATTAAATTCTATATATATTATCATGATCATATTTATATTCATGTTTTTTGGTGAATCATTTGGTGGTCATTAACTTTTGGTCATACGAATCGATTGATTATAACATGGTAAGGGATTTTCTTTATACTTTTTATTCCCAAGAGATTCATGCTATATTTTCCACTATTTCCTTTTTTATGGTGTATGTACTGAACATGATTGTATTCATTGTGTAATATAATTTAATTTATTGGTATTTACATCTTCATTTTATGATCCTTCTTTCATGGGTTGTATGTTTCGTAAGTTACCAAATCGGTAAGGGAACCTTTTAACCCAATTTCTATTCCTTGTGTTAATCTTCTAATTCTTAATTAGGTCATACTATGATTATATGTGAAATCAATATTTATTTATTTATGTTGTAATTTCCACTTCCCTTTTTGTGTATATAATTTTTGCACACATAATCACTCCATCGATAATTTCTCAAGTCATCGATATGAACATGATAAGAGTAATTTTAACTAAATTTCCATTCATTGAGTTAAACATTATTGTCATTGGTTTTGCCTTAAAAAGAACATGTGGGAATTTCCTATGATTTATTTACACTAAATATCCAATAATATTTAGTGTATTTATATTTTTCACATATTATTATGTAATTTATTTATCCTTAATCTAAATATACACTTTTTATAAGGGATTTCGTCTAAATTTACATTCTATTGAGACTTCATTGTTATTATGCACCAATTCACTTTTATATGGTGTATATACTATCCTTTGGAAAATTATATCATGAATACCTTTATTCTCATGATATTATAGTGTTTTTATTGAATTTCATTCCTTAATTATTTTTATTCAAGCATATCTCATTTCTTTTAGAACTCTTTAACTAAAATATTGTTTTAAAGATTTATTCTTCTAAATCATTCTCATTAATTTTCATGTTTTCAAAATGGTTTTTAGTAATTATTTATATGGACATTAATGTTTTATAATTTTAATTCCTATAAAATCTTTAAAGTGGTATGGAACACATTGATTCAAAAATATTTTTATTAAATGTTTTAAATTGTTTTAAAAATGGTTTGATAAAGCATTGTTTATTTCAATATATCGATTTGATATATTGGAATGTGGAAATGTTTTCTTTCCTTCATACTTGTGTTATGTGTTATGATTATGTTATGGTTATTGGGAATGTTTTACATATATGGGTGGTTCTGTGATAAACCTATGGCGGGTGAGTCCGAGATAGCTCTCCAATGCATTGGGTAACGTGATGGAGGTAAACGTTAATGTTTCTCCTAAAAGATTTAGGGAATATACTATGATGGGTATTCCAAATGTTAATCCCTATGTAGTTAAGATAGCTACAATGTAAGTATGTTATGAATTCCATAAATTACCTTTATGATTTAAGATTTGTGTGTGTTATTCATAAATCTTATGATTTCGTAAGGATATTATGATTGAAAAGTATGGTTTTATTGTTTTTTATTTATTTATGGGACATTGTTTTCCTTTCTTATTTTATATCCCTTATTGATCTATTAATGCTCATCCCCATTTTTTTAAATGTTTTCCACAAGACTTGAAGATGTATAGGGTCAAGGATTTGATCAAGGAAAATTCATGTTGTCTAAAACATGGAACTAGACATATTTATTTTTAAGAGTTTTTATTTTATAAAAAATGGATACTGAGTAGTAGTTACTACATGTAATATTCAATTTTTTATGTATTAGTTATGGCATAATTCTCTAAAACTCTGTACCTGAATATATCCTCAATGTGAATTCTTGACATAATTTAAGATTATGTAATGTTTAAGGCTGGGTCTAAATAGTTGGTATCAGAGGTCGGTTTAGATAATTTTACAGGATAGGGTGTTCTTTAAGCATAAGTGATATTACCATAATGGTTAGGATTTTATAAAGAGTCATAGTTATTTTAGATAAAGTTAATGAGTTTAAGATAACATGTATAAGTATATCTTAGTATTTACCTTCCTCATAATATATTATATGATGATTTTACTGATATACTCACACTTACCTTTTTCATTTTAGTAAATGGATGGATCTAGCAGGATCCAAAGTAATAGTGGATGTGAAGAAAACTGTGATGGTTTTCTGAATGAGAAATTGAATGAAATGGGAGATTCAATGAGAAATCTTGTGGTTATTCTCAACAAACTATCTAGATTCATGATTGACCAACTGAACCATGATGATTTTTATAAGGCATCGTATATGTGAGAAACAAATCCACATAAAAGTTAAGGTAATAATAATAAAGCTAAGTATATTCAAAAACCTATGTGTCAAGGACGTGGAATGAAACACAAAGGAAAATGTTTCAAAGGGATGGGAATATTATATAGATGTGTAAGTGAAGGTCATAAATCAAGAACCTTCTATGGAAAATGGAAGCATCTAGTTGACTTTAGGAATGGGAAATAATTTCTTTCTAAGGAATCAATTGAATTCTTTAAATTTGGTGTGTATGGTCATTATACAAATAGATTTCCTATGAAGAAGGTTCGGGAATAGGATCACAAAGATCATACAAATATATGTTTACTAATACCTAATGCCATTCCAATTAAGGATGAAGAAACTGACAATGACCATTTAAAGGTATGAATTATTTGTTAACTGATGTTTAGAAAATATTTAATCTTCGGATATGATTCATGATTTTATTTGTAGGAAATAATTATTTCAGAATAATTTTGAAAGGAATGGTTAATGGATCATGAAAAACATTGAATGAGTAAGAAGTCAACATATAAGGGATTCAAGTGTTATATTAGATTTTAGGATGGTGAAATTCTTAAAAGTATTAAGGATCTTTTGATGACGGGATTACATTAGAAGACTTTTTATAGTATGTGTAACCATGAAGTTTGATATATGAAAATTTTATTAAAGGAATAATTATATTTTCTTTTGTGGATATAGTTATAAAGAACCATTTGGGTTTATATGATCCTTGAATTTGAGGCAATTACATGTTAATACCTTTTGAGATGAAAAATGAAAATTATTAGATAAAATTTGTGGTTAAAATATGTTATGGTTATGTTTGATGAATTTATCTCTTTTTAAGAATTTTATAAAATTATATAGTTTTTTAAAAAGTACAACACACAGACTGCGTGACAACCTGTCTCGTCAGACAAAGCTGCGGGAATCAAACCCACAACCAAAGTTCGATTGGGATTTGTCAACTACCACTGGACTACGTGAAGTCCCTGGTTAGTATGACTAATTATTTTTAGTTATATGATTTTATGAATAAATAATAATTTTATTTTGGGTTATATATGGAAATTATTATCCTATCAGGAAGAATTTGTGATTTGGTTAATTACTTTTCAATATGAGACTTTAAGAGTAACTGATGTTATTTGGAGATAAATGTTAAGATTTATCTTGTAAGACTATGTGATTAAATCCTTCTGAGATTTGGGTTTCAATATTAGTTTTGATAACTTTTGAGAATTTTATGGACAGTTGTTTATGGAATGGTCTTTGTTGAACTTTGGGTATTGCTTGATTTTTTTTGAAAATTAAGAGTAGTTTTTCTTTTTGTAAAAGATTATCCTTTTTGGGGATTATCGTATCTTCTACTAACCATTTTGGGATTGGTTAATTTCTAAAAAAATTGGAAAAATAGTGGATTATGTGATTCTCTAGAAGTTGATTATAACACTTTCAAGGTAAACAAGTCATCTTGAATACTCCTCATTTGAAGAAAAATTAAGTTTGTGGTAGGAATTTAGTATAGGATAAAAGCTTACATAACAAGTAAGTTTGTTTTATTATGTGTTTAGTTAAGATCATAAATAAATTCCTCAACATTATGAAAAGTTACTTAAAACAAAAACATTTTCTGTTAACTTTTCCTATTGGGGAATCAAAGACCGTTTAACCCATCACAAGTTTGTGATTTTCTGGTGGTTAACTTTCTCCTAATCATGTTTTCTATCACTCTCCACCAGAACATGATGGTTTGTTTTCTATTCTATATCCAGGTTTTCATGGAATCCTAGTATATATTGTCTTTGGTGACCTTTGTTCTTATCTTCCTTTATTTTAAAGTGATATATTTATTGACTCATTTTCCTATGTGGGACTTTCAATGAAGTTTTCTAGCCCAATTTTAAAATTGCACGGACATAATTCCCGAAAGGGGGGAAGGATGTAACATCCAAAGTAAATAAAGAATATAACATTTTTATATTTATTAATATTTTTGAATTAAATATTAATTTTACTTTAAAGGGGATGTTTTGTTTGATGACGTACCTGATACACAACAATGGGTTTCTTTGAAATATTATATTGCACACATTGTTGAGTTGCACTGAAAAATAATATAATATTATTATTAATTTAAATTGTAGTTAACACATAGCCATTGTAATGGTAGGAATGAACATAACTAACTAAAAAAATGGTTATATATGTTTTTTAAATATTTTTACTTTTACCCAAAAAAAATTAGAGGCTTAAAATAAGAAAGAATATGATTATAAGCATAATTTACTTTAAAAGGTTGATTTACCGCCTTTGACAACGAACCCTCTTTAAATCTATCTTTGGTAAATTTTATATGTTATATTAGACCAAATAAAATTCTTATTTAGAATAGGGACATCAAAATTTACTTTGGGTAATTTTTTGGTATTTTTCGGATAAAATTTAATTTTTAATGAAAAGTTAAAAATACTGTATTTTAATTCAAAACTGCCTTTTAATCTAATTTACTTATATAGTTATATTATATTTATATTTTTTTTAAAGTTTACTTATATTATATTTTTACCATTTAATCCAATGTTGGTCAATGGAATTAATTTCACTTTTAAATTTGACATAGAAAAGTGTCAATCTTTTTGGTAGTTATTATTTCTTAAAAACATGCTTTTTGTTTTGACAGCAGGAATAAATACTAAATTAATTTATGCCACTTCTGTGTTTTGAATTTAAAAAAATTTATTCCATATTTTTAATAAGTAGGTCCAAATTGTTTAAATAGGTAACATTTATTTTTAGACATTATTAATATTTACATCAGTAAATATTTTATTTACCGTGGTTAAATGTTAAATCTGGTAAATAAGGGTAAAAAAATATTATTATAATAATATAAAATTACCCTAACATGCGTCCTAATCCTATTGGTTGATATATATCCGACCATGGTCATCCTTGGGTCGATTTGGGGATCCCATGGAGCCACTTGGGAGTGATAACGACACTTTATATTAATTAATTTAAAGTAAAGACAAAAATGACATAAACAAATATCTTTTAGTAAATTAATTTTTACATAGGGATATATAAGTTATCATTTTGACTATAAATATTATTTAGAAAGATAAAAATATTTTCTAAATCATGGTATTTGTTTTTATAATTTTTAGGCATCAAATAAATAATATTATTGATTACATAATAATGATGCAATGTTTACCTCATTAATAAATGATTTAAATAAATAAGATTATAAAAACTAAAACAATATCCAAAACCTGTCCAATTACAATTGGATGATTTTATCTAGACCATGAGTCATCTTATCTTTTACTTCAATTAGTTTTGGACCTTTAGAAACTGAAAATCATTATGTAATAAAATAATATTTTCACACTTTCCTAAAGAGCCCCTCCTCCCACTTATAAAAAGCCCTCACCTCTAACCAATTCCTAACACCTCTCAATCCCCTTGTATCGTCCAAAACCTGCCCAAATTATCTCTCAAGATCACTCTATTACTCCTAGAATACTTACCTTAGGCAGAAGGCACTTAAAGTAAACCTTTTGGTTCAAACCAACTTGTGATACCCAATTTAAAGGTAACGCCTTCTCTTAAGTCCTACTATTATATTTTACATATCAAAACCCATAAACTATTATTATTCCTTTATTTTATAACAACAATAGTATCCTCAATATACTAGGTGGTTTTTATGATAATTATTCTAACTAAACTTACACACTCCTTCATCTAATGGTTAAATAACATACAGTTTCTGTGGATGGAAAACTAACGCCTCACGAAACGAGGATTAGTCAATTATCTCCTACCACCTTTTATGGTGGCCATTACGATGGAACTATATTTATATATGATATATATTATGTTTATATTTTTTATGTTATGTATTTTTAATTTATATCATACCTTTATGGTTTCCATTATGAGTAAAATCGATAATTTTATTTGAGGAAGTGCAGACTCCCTCCCCCTCAAAGTGTTATGACTAATTCATACCATAGGTGGGACGTATAAAGGATGGAGTTATTGAAATTATATATGATATTATACTGGGATTATAATATAACTATTTATCAACATGTTATCATTCAATTAAAATACATAATAGAAATGAAAGTAGCGTTCATGCGTACGTACGACTTACCGTCTCCATAAATAGTGCATTTCATTTCTTATCTCAAAATGTTATGTACTATTATAAATACAAATATATATGAGATATATATGATATATAAATCATGAATATAATTCTGGAGATAATGGAATCTTGAGCACCTGTACAACTTGTAATTATAAGGTGTTCATTTTTTACTCAAGTACCAAATATCAACAAAACAACAATTTTTAACTTAAATGATTACATAATGTTTATAACATGGTAATAAAAGGTATAAAAGGATTAATAAAAATTAATAGGGTTATTAATTAAGTATAAATTAACTTATGTTTATTATTCAGGAAGAACAAAGAACAAATAAGTCAATTCGGACATGAGGTAAGGGGTTTCTTATCTCACTTTTAATTTCGTGATATTTCCATTGTTCTCCACTAATTTACTGAATGTGGTGTATTGTGTACATCCATTTGATATATATTATCCTGATCCTCTTTATATTCAAGTTATTATGTGAATCATTTGGTGGTTATTAACTTTTGGTCATACGACTTGATTAATTACAATGTGGTAAGGAATTTTCATCTCACTTTTTATTCCCGTGAGATTCATTAAATATTCGCAACTATTTCCTTTTGTGTAGTGTATGTACTGACCATGATTGTATTCATTATGTAATATAATTCAACTTATGGGTATTTAAATCTTTATTTTATGATCCTTCTTTCATGGTTTGTATGTTTCATATGTTACCAAATCGATAAGTGAAGTTTTAACCCAATTTCCATTACTTGGGTTAATATTCTAATTCTTAATTATGTCATGATATGATTATGTGTGGAATCACTATTTATTTATTTATTTTTTAATTTCCAATCTCCTTTTTGTGGATATACTTTTGATATACATAATCAGTCCATTGATAAATTCTCAAGTCATCGATATGAACATGATAAGAGTAATTTTAACTAAATTTCCATTCATTGAGTTAAACATCTTAGTCATCAGTTTTGTCTTAAAAAGAACATGTGTGAATTTCCAATGATTTATTTACACTAAATATCCAATCATATTTAGTGTATTCATATTTTTCACACATTATTATGTTATTTATTTACCCTTAATCTAACGATACAATTTTTATAAGGGATTTCATCTCAATTTACATTCCATTGAGACATCACTGTCATTATGCACCAATTCACTTTTATATGGTGTATATACTATCCTTTGGAAAATAATATCATGAAAACATTTATTCTCGGGATATTATAATGTTTTTATTGAATTTTATTCCTCAATTATTTGTATTCAAGCATATCTCATTTGGTTAAGAACTATTTAACTAAAATATTGTTTTAAATATTTATTCTTCTAAATATTTCTCATTAATGTCCATGTTTTTAAAATGGTTTTTAGTAATTATTTATATGGAAATTAATGATTTAAAATTTTAATTCCTTTAAAATCTTCAAATTGGTATGGGACACTTTGATTCAAAAACCCCTTTATTAAATGTCTTAAATGGTTTTGAAAATGGTTTGATAAATCATTGTTTATTTCAATATATTGATTTGATATATTGGAATGTGGAAATGTTATCTTTCCTTTATACTTGTGTTATGTTTTTTGATTATTTTATGGTTATTGGGCATTGTTTACGTATACGGGTGGTTCTGTGATAAACCTACGATGGGTGAGCCTGAGATAGCTCTCCAATGCATTGGGTAAGGTGACGGAGGTAAAAATTAATGTTTCTCCTAACGGATTTAGGGAATATACTGTGATGGGTATTTCAAATGTTACTCCATATGTAGTTGTGATAGCTACAATGTGTAGGATCTAAATATGATGTAGATGCTCAAAATACTAGAGGGGGGGGGGATTGTATCCTTTTAAAAAATTCCTTTAGAACTTTTAAATTTGATATAAAAATTTCTATTGTTTAACAAAGTTAAACAAGGTAAATTCACAATACCTCTTGGTTATACAAACTTGATAGATTCCGGAAATATGGTTTTGGAAATGAAACTTAAGAAAAGTTTATGAGGACAAAGATTCTTCCTTAATGCGTATAGAATCTTAATAATTAGAGTACAAGTACAAGAAAGAATAAGATAGTTATACTTTCCTTCTTAATCAAAATTCTGCGGAAAATAAACTTGAAACAATAAAAGTAACATGTAGAGTATATTTAAACCCGAAGAGTAGGGTATCCAACAACCTTGGATAAAGGTACCTTGATTTATACATTCAATAAATCCTATCTTACCCACACTAGGGTAAGCCCTCGATAAGAATATCAGAGTCTGTCTTGATATCCCCACAATCCCTCAAACTTCCATGTAGTGGAAACCTATGTCTTCCTTATCAAGGAAGTCCTCGATCTTTAAGGTAGTTTACACCTCTATCTTCCTATCCCCAGAAGCCCTCAATTTTAAACAGCAACAATCGAAGTCACACGATGCAATTTGAACAAGATGTTCAGTACACACAAATCATGAGAGTATTTCTCTCTAGAAATAAATTCAACATCATGTAATCTATAGAGTTGTAGAACAATTCATTATACATTGAGATCGTCCAAATGAGATCCTATTTATAGGCATTTATTAAACGATCAGCTCCCTCCTCCAATAGTCATATTTTCCTTAAATTTCAGAGTGACCTGTACACGTGTCACTTAAACAACAGTTAGATAGAAACAGAATGCATGACATCGTTTCATAACTTTAAAAAGGGTAAGTAAAATATGGTTACTCAACTAAATATATTTTTCAAAGTCAAAGGAAAAACAAAAATTCGGAGTCATAAGGAAAATAAACTGTCGAAGTCTATATTACATGGATATTCGGATTCTGTTTTTTGAGGAATTCAGAATCATAATTCTATATACTTTGGAGTCTAAACTCTAAAGAATTAGGAACCTTAATTCTATGGGATTCGAAGTCTAAATTCTATGGATTTTGGACTCCAAATTCTTAGGAATTCGGAATATAAATTGTAAGAAATTTTGAACCAGAATTTCATAGAAGTCAGAATCTGAATTTAAGAGAATTTGGAATCTAAATTTCAGAGAATTTAGAATCGGAATTTCAGAGAATTTGGAATCAGAATTTTAGAGAATTCAGAATCCGAATTTCAGAGAATTTGGAATCTAAATTTCAGAGAATTCGGAATCTGAATTTCAAAGAATTCAGAATCTGAATTTCAGATAATTCAGAATCTGAATTTTAGAGCATTCAGAATCTGAATTTTAGAGAATTCTGAATCATAATTTCAGAGAATCTGGAATCTAAATTTAGAACCTAAAAACAGAATACTTTATATCTAAGTATTTATAGGATTCCAAGGTTTTAGAAATAAAACCTAATTTTAAATTTAGACATAACAAGAGTTATAGTTAGTGAAACTAAATCATTAACAATGAAAACAAAGATAGTAGAAAATTTCTTTGGGGAATGAACATTTTCCTTATTGAGAATAATCTTCGGGGAAATAAATTTTTCCTTGAGATAGAGTGTTTGTGATTTTAAAACATAAAAAATGGAAAAGTCAAAAGGAAATCTTATTAACTCAACACAATGTAAGTATTTTAGGAGTTCCATAATTTACCTTTATGATTTATGATTTTTGTGTGTTATTCATAAATCATATGATTTCGTAAGGTATGTTATGATTGATAAGTATGGTTTCATTGATTTGTATTTATTGATGGGATAATGTTTTCCTTCCTTATTTTATAACCCCTTCTGAGCTTTTTATACTCATCCCAAGTTTTTGAAATGTTTTCCACATGACTTAAATATGAATAGTGTCAAGGATGGGATTAAGGAAAAGTCATACTTTCTAAAACATGGAACTAGATATGTTTCTTTTAAGATGTTTTTCTTTTATGAAAAAATGGATACTGAGTAGAAGTGTCTACATGTAATATTCAAGTTATTATGTAATAGTTATGGCCTAATTCTCTAAAACTCTAAACCTGAAATGATCCTCAATGTGAATTATTTACATAATTCATGATTATGTAATGTTTAAGGCTGGGTCCTTATATATCTGACCCATGTAATGGAATATAACTATGTGCAAGCATGCATATATAGAGTAAATAAGTACAATGAAACTAAATACCCAAGTACATGCTTCAACACTCAGTTGGTGTCTGAACATGTTACAAATTCCTTTATTTGATCATCATCATTTTATAATTAAGTCACAAGTTAATAATATTAAAGGTTCTAAGATGTAACGAGGCAACCTGTAATGATATTCAATAATAAATCTCTAGGGTAATATCCAAGGTAATTTACCCCTCAAGGGTCACAAAATGAATAATAATTGTAGCTTGGCTAAGGGTAAGAGTGTAATAATTGGATCAAACTCCATGGAATTCCACAATGAAAAAATATATACACATATTAACCATGTCATATAGATCTGGGAGAAAATTCTTGCACAATTACCTAGAGAAGAGGGAACTAGCACAGTTAGGCCACATAGTTTGAGAAACTGCCCATTAACCATGTGATATAAATCTACCCAAAAATTCATACCATATGCAAGGTTATATCTAATCATGCTTCCTACCTGCATGGTTTTCTATAACCATGTGACATGACTAGTTTTCCCCAAAATATGGGTTTCGGGCTCTGAAAAAGCCTCAGTTACTATCAAAACCTTTGATCACTTATTAGGCATCTATATTAAGTCCAAAATTAATAATTAGATTGAAATTTTAGGGATACCCACCTGAGTGAGTAACCGAGTTCTTAAATTCTTCCCCCTTAAAAGTATTTGTCCCCAAGTTCCCCTTCCAATGTTGTATAAATACTGTCTAAGAAGAACTGTGGCCACTAGGCACGTATATCGGCCTCTCTCTCCTATGTCTCATCCTTCATGAGTCCTTGATACCAAAACCCCCATACAAGAGGGACAAAGAAGCCTCAGAGATCCTTCATTTTATATTCTATAATTCTCATTGGATACCCCAAAAGTTAGCATTGACATCGAACTAAACTTCCTTAGGATCAAATGTATGAGACCAGTTGGCATGATATTGGAAGATTTGTGAAACATGGAAGACATCATGAATGACATGGTATGTCTGATGTGGTAGAAACCGATAGTATACTAGCTCGACTATCTATAGAATCTCAAATGTCCCTATATAACGAGGTGAAAACATCCCTTATTTCCATAACCCTCTATGTCCTAGCCTGGGTGAAACATGAAGGAAAAAAAATCCCCGACCTCAAACTCTAGAGGTCATCGACGAAAATCAACATAAGATTATTGATTAGTTTGAGAAATAGTCAAACACTTTCTGATATGATGAACCTAAACTAAAGTTTAATGAACAAGATGATGACCTAGTAGGGATACCTCACCTGTTTCTAGCTAGTATATGGGTTAATCGAATAGCCTACCATACAATGTATTAATAGGATCCATATGATTTTTTACATTAAAGCTTTTATTATAGGTGAACTCAATGAGATGGATATTCCTTTCCCAAGAACCACCAAAATCAAAGAAACATGATCAAAGCATGTACCCTAAAATTTGTATTGTCTATTTCGATTTTCTATCAGTTTGAGGGTGAAAATCTATTCTTAGAATCACTGGTGTTCCCATAGCCTTTTATAATCCCTTCCAAAACTGCGATGTAAAATTAGAATCTCTATCTAAAATGATTGTATAAGGGATCCTATGTAGTCATATGGTTGGAAATACATATAGTATTCCCTCACCATCGACTGAGAAAGTATCCATAATAGGAATCAAATGGGTTTTATTCGTTAGTCAGTTAGGAACTTACCATATAGTGTCACTACCTCTCAAAAAACTAGGTAAGATAACTATGAAATCTATCACAATATCTTCCCAGTTCCATTCCGAGATAGGAAGTGGCTATAACAATCCTGCATGTCTCTGGTGCTTTGCATTCACCTACCAATAGGTGAAATACCTAGTGATAAAGCCTACAAACTTACATTTCATCCTAATCCCCCAATACTTGCATCACATATCTCGATACATGTTGGAGATTCTTGGATGAACTACCCATTGAGAAGCATGGGACTCACACATCAACTCCACTCTCATATCGGTAGGAAACTAGAAACTTCCATGGATACATAGGATGTTCTCTCTTTACAGAGACCAATCTAGAGGTGGGTTATCTCTTGATATACTCTCACAGAGAATCAATCCCCTAGGATCTAAAAAATTTCCACCCTTCACCTTCACAAGGATGGAATAGGTAACTGTCAAATATGAGAGGTAATATTGCTCGTAACTATCAAGAAACTCCAAATAAAGCTCAAATAATAGTTCTATTAAATTACATTCATCAATGTATTCCTGTACATCCCATCTTTGAATTTTTGATACAACGAATCTGCAATGACATTTCTCTTACCTGGAGTATAGGCATGCTCAAAATTGAAGGACTGTAGATATTTGACCCATATTTTCTATCTGAGGTTCAGGTCACGCTATGAAAAGATATATATGAGGATAGTATGGTCTATATACCCCATAAATCACTCAACCTATAGATAATGTCTCCTAAAACATAAGATAAGAACAACTACTAGTAGCTCATGGTCATGCATCAAATAGTTTCTTTTATGAGGCCACAACTTCTGAGATCCATACCCAACAACTTTGCACTTCTGCATTAGACCTGCTCCTAGGCCAATGCCTGATGCATCATAAAAGACTATATAACTTATGACTGGCTATGTAAGTGTCAAAATATATGTAGATACCATCCTCCCTCTTAGCGCCTTAAAGGATTTATTGTAATCTTTTCACCATTGGAACTTGACACCATTCTTTGTAAGACCAGTGAGAGGTGAAGCAAGGCATGAGAAGTCCTCTATGAAATGCCTGTAATATCCAAATAGCCCTAAAAACTCAATATATCAAATATGTTCTTGGGATTATCATAGGAAACTATAGCACTAACCCTTTCCAGGTAAATAGATATACCTGTTTCTGAGATAATATGATCCAATAAGTGAACTCTGTCGATCCAGAAGTAGAAGTTAGCAAGCTTGGTGTAAAGATGATTCCATCTTACTGTACTCAGAATTATCTCAAGATGATTGACATGGCCATTACGAGTTTGGGAATACACCAAGATTTAATCCAAAAAAGACCATGACAAAATTTGCAAGAGGGATGAAAACACTATTCATTAGAGTTATGAAAATGGTTGGTTCATTCATAAGATCGAATGACATAAAAAGGTAATCATATAGACCATACGAGCTACAAAAAACTGTACTAGGTATTTATGATATACTTACTCACTGATGATGATAACACAATCTTAGGTAGATCTTAGAGAGGACCCTATATCTTTATAGCTGGTTGAAGAGATCATTTATTCAAGGCAGTGGATATCAGTTCATGATAGTAAGCTAGTTTAACTGTATGTAATCCATGAATTGACATATGGTTCCATTCACCTTCTTAGAGAAAAGCATGGGTGAACCCCCAAAGGACGTACTAGGCCGTATAAAACTATTATCCTCTTAATCATCTAACTACCACTTGAGCTATTGGAGATCAGTAGGGGGAATCCTATAAGGAGGAATGGACATGGGAGCTACTCCTAAAAAAGATCTATTGTAAACTCTACCTCTCTCCGAGGAGGTGTGCCAGAAAAAACATTAAGAATGACATCCCTAAAACGATCCCCTACTAGAGTAAAATCATCTTGATGTAAAACCAAATCCTCCATTAAGATATTAGCAATCTGGATAGTCTCTCCACCAAGCCCATGATGCTCTAGTCCATCTCTACTAGCCTGAACATACCTATCAGCCTTATGTACATAACTGCTGCCCTCTGGTGATGTAAAATATACCATATAATGATAGTAGTATACATAATCAATATACCTAACCAAAAAATACATCCTAATAATTACATTGAATCCTATCATCTTGATAATGAAGAGGTTCTATAAGAAAGGTCAACCGCCTACTTCAAGGGGACAATACCTATATTTGTGTATTCCCTCTGACCTCACTCTTAACGGTGTATCTAGGGTCATTACACCATAGTAATACTATATCTCAAGTCTAATAATTTCCTTGATATATAGAGATTAATGATTTTGAAGAACCTTGATCAAATAAAGCAGATACTATAGTAGATTCCACTAGAATAATACCTCGTACAGTTAATAGTCCCACAACCTGATCCTCAGGTATCAGTTATAGTGTGTGCAATTGGCTTGATCCATGAACGTGTGAAATGGATGGACTAACACAATCAATATTGATCTATTGGATCTACTAGTGTTCAGAGAACTAGCTACCACATCCACAACCTCCTCCTCAGCCAGACCTACCAGCGCTATTCCAACTCCATGCATGACATGGCACAAAAGAACCCACTCCTGAAGGTGGAGCTGGCATTGATCCTTTTCCACTTGAAGCTGGTGGAATGGTACTAAAAAATATATAGAGATTCCCCATACAACAAAAACCCCGACACTCCATTGGATATCTATCACAACAGGGCTTCAGGTGCCCCCATCATCCACACATATGACACACCATGGAGTTATTAGAATGAGTACTGTGGTTTTAACTACCCTGAAGAGAAACCTTTAGTGGACGTTTCCTACCCCCAGAAGAACTACTAGTTACCAAAAAACTATTCCTTTATTACCAGTGCTATTTCCATCACTCAAGTATCAGCGATAATAGCCTAATTAACTATTTCAGAAAAAGTAAGAAGGATAAATACATTCACCTACAAAAAAGATGGCATACGAGAGAACATATTCGAAGCATCTACCATGCGAAATATCATCACTAAATAGAAGCTATGTAAAGTGATATAACTCCATGAAACATTCTCAATATTTGATAACTAACATAGAAACCTACTTGAGATGCATGACCTCTCTAGATCTATTATCTCTCAGCATCTGAGGAAAGAACTGATCAAATAAAATTGTCTTGAAGTCATCCCATAACATGTATGGATGGTGATCATCCTGGGTATGCACATCCCACCTACATTTTTTCAAACCTCAAATAAAGTATGTATAAATATTTACCCTTCACTCTAGAGGTGTTTCCATATTATCAAAGATAGACAAGAGGGCCACTTTCCATGTCTTATAAGCCTGTGGACCGCAATCCCCTGAGAAGGTGGGATGATGATACTGTTGGAACTCATGAGTTAGATCAGCCATCATAGGTGTAAGACACAGAGTACCATGCATGGACTGCATCAGATGTAGGAACTATAAAAAACTTTGGGGTTAGTTTCCAAATCAGGTACAACAAGTGGTGCATCAATTGGCACTCCTAGAGGTAAGATTGGTGGCTCAAGGCCCACCACATATGGATCATGATCAATACCACCTTCTAAGAATTCAATATGAGGATTTGATTGTGGAATTGGTATACAAATTATAAGAACACACCTCAGAACAATATTTAAGAAGATAGATAGAAACACTTACGGAAGATGAACAATGAAAATATCACTACCCAAGGTATACAACCCAACTACCAACTTATATGACCAGGTTCTGGTAAGTGACCAATTATATGTTTTATTTCCTTTTATATTTAATTACCAGGTTCAATTATTTTATACTCATAAACATGAAAATGTGGGATACGTATGTGCAACCATTTTATATTATATGCCATTCTTCACTTTACAAAGGATATTTATTCAAATTGAATCAGTGCCCATACACCTCATCAATGAAAGAAAAACACATTTATCTATAGAATAATGGCTTGACTCAATAAATTACTCATCCCAACCCATGAGGGCCCATACACATCATGAATTGAGATATGAAATCACTCAATCACAACCAAGAGTAATATAAGAATAATCTAACTATCACAACATCACTCAATAATCAAAAGCATATCATGAATTGAAAAGTAGTGAAGTGAACCTAAATGGAGTGAAAATATGCATGAAATTAGAATTATAAGTTCCTAATATGATGAATATAATAATGTTGAATGACCTCATATCATCGAGCCAAGGATAAAGGAAATCCTCAATCAGATTAATAATAAAAAACTCTACGCAACATGTGCATCACCCAATAGTGAAATGATATCAACTGTACTAGGAAATGTATAATAACAATTATATTTTGGGTAAATTTTATTTTACCCCAAACCTGGGTTCACGATGTCCAAGTATGACTTGTGACCTAGTCCCACAATGTTAATAATATCCAGTCTAATGTATTCAAAAAGAAAATCATGAAAGAAAACTGATGTGATACCAATTTGTGACATCCCAGAACTGTATGCCACTTAATAGGTTCCCTGAGCCTGGTGGGTCACATGGCCTCAAGTGTATCTCCCTAAATGCCAGAGACTGCCGACTAGAAGTGAGGTCTGAGGGTGTGTCTGTGGGGAGATAATGCCCTCATTACCAGAGAGTAACATAAGGTATAAATATAAATAGAAGTAAATAACAAAAGTAATATAATTGAATAGCCCAGACATACAAAAGTAATAAATAAACAAGTATAAAAATGACTGAATAAATTTGAATAACACACAATAACTGATGATGATATGTCATGTCACAAGAAAATTGGAAAACTTGGATACAAGGCAGTAGACATAACATGTTCCAAAAAATTATAAGGAAATTAAAAGTCTATCCAAAGCATCCCAAGATTTGGCTCGATCATATTCTTTCATGAACCATCATAAATACAAAGAAATCAAGTGTTTGAAGCCATTTTCTTCCCTTTTCTCAACACCTGCACACATTTAATCTTCCTTGAGTACTGAATGGTGCCTGGAGAGGGTGTTAGATAAATCTCATTGGGCCACCACCAATGGTGTCTATAACAACTGGCCTGTGTATTGGATTATAAAAATGTGAAAGCATGAATATATAAAGTAAACTAGTATAATGTAACCAAATACCTAAGGACCTACTACATCTCTCAGCTGGAATCTGAACATGTAACAAATTCCTTTATTTGATCATTGCTAGTTTATAATTAAGTCACATATTAACAACATTAAAGGTTCCAATATGTGATAAGGAAACTTGTATTGTATTTAATAATTAATTTTGAATGAAATAACCAAGGAAACGTAGAACTCAAGGGTCACCAACTTAGTAATAATTGTATCCTAGCTAAGCGTAAGAGTGTAATAAAAGGGGAAAATTCCAAGGCATTCCATAATGAGATGCCTACCGAGTCCCAGGAGTTAATCCAAGGTAAAATGGGGCTAAGCAATGGCTTTTCTCAATGGGATTTAACTGTGGAACCTAATTGTTAGTGTTGGATCCAAAGATTATATCTAAGGCATCCTATAGTACTATACGAGGGATCCTACAGTGTTATACAGGGCATCCAAAGTTAGAAAAATATTGGGTTCTAGGTGGGTTTGAATATAACAAATCAATGTCCTTGAATTCAGAATGGGGTCCTCGAGTGCTCAAGGCATTCCCTTAGGAATCCAATTCGAGTAGAAGTTATACCACTATTATTTTGATAATGAAGTCATATATAATTAATAAGGTTCAATTCATTACCTTTAATTAGTGCGACAAGGCCATGTAGCATGCAACCATTCATTTAATCCATTAACCGGATTTTAATAATCTTAGTACCCTCCTATACATTACATCAACATGGTATGGGGTGCTATAAACATGAAACCTTGTATTCAGTTGCCTATAAAAAGGTGAAGTCATATACTTATCATAATGGAAATTTTAGTTTAATATTAATTTATCAATATAATAACACACATTAGGTGTTCCAAGTGGTGAGTATACAATGTAATTTCCATTATGAAATTAACAACATAAATAAATCCATTTAATATAGAAAATATTACCCTTAGAATGATTGATCTAAAAAAACCTGAAAGGTGTCTCAAAAGTGTCAAAACACTAAAACGACAATTATGGAATAACATACTACATGAGATGGATAGAGTTTTGGTTTTAAACACTAATAAATAATCACATATTTGGAAAGATCATAACCATAAAATTATAATGAGTATAACCACAAAATATAAATTCAATAAATGACACCTAATGAAATTAGCGGGCCCCACATGACAATTCCAAAATTAAAGCACATGAGGGATGATTTATAGACCACCCAACGTAGGATCATATGAATCTCCTCCTAAAATATTAGCCTTTGATTGGGAATATATCAGAGTTAATCTCAGGGAAAATATGCTCACACCATGATAACTAGGTCAAGAGTAAGAGTGACAAAGAATGGCTCAAACAGACTTGA
Source organism: Viscum album (assembly GCA_963277665.1). Taxonomy (NCBI): domain Eukaryota; kingdom Viridiplantae; phylum Streptophyta; class Magnoliopsida; order Santalales; family Viscaceae; genus Viscum; species Viscum album. Next base: position 252,975,820 of record OY728143.1, on the reverse strand, counting down.
GTACTTACCATTGCACATCAAACGTGATGAATGGAAGCTTGAATAGATCCTAGATAAATAAGTTCTATCTATTCCTAGATTAGGCCATAAAAATGATCCAAAATGAGTTGAATAGAGGTTAATCCCATTGGAAATCAGATTAGGGAGGAAGGAGGAGCTTAATTAGATCATTAAGGGAAAAATGTGAAATTACCCAAAATTTATTCTGTGCATGGTTTGTCCACAAGATTTTAAAATATGTTCCCAAACCATGCATTAGTACCTAGAGAATGGGAGCACTATCAAGGTCTGGACCCATGGTTTGAGAAACTACCTAACAACCGTGCGAGAAGGCTCGACCCTAAAATGTTGACTATCCACCCAATTAGATATAACTGTGTGACCTACCTGTATGGTTTTCTATAACCATGTGATATGCCTAGTTTTTACAAAAATATGGGTTCCAAGCATTGATCATTCCCTAGACACCCTCAAAACCTTCATTAACTCATTATGAATCCATATTAAGTCCTAAATAAAAAATTAGACAGGAATTTAAAGGATCCATACATGAGTGAAAAACAAGGTTATTACAGAATAAAGTGATTAAAAATATGTAATCACCTTTAAAAAATTATAATGTAATATGTTTCAGTAGTTAATTTTAAAATATATGCCTCTAAAATGCGAAAAAAACATTTTTTCATGAGAAATAAGATTATAAACCAAAAAATGGACTTATAACAGAATCATATATAATAATGATCCTAATGAAGTTAATTAAATTATCTTAAATAAAATAGATCTTATTTTAATTTAATAAAAAAATAAAAAATAGAATGTTTTTTAATTACACGATTTAATGGAAATAAATGATAGTATTAGAAAAATAAGTATTTTTAACTATTCACTGGAAAATTAATCTTTTTTGGAAAAATCCCAAAAAATCTACCAAAGATAATAATGAAATTACGTTTTCAAAATTGATATAATCTTTACTTAATATTTTAATATTTTTCTAATGTTTTTTATACTCATGGTTTCTTTTAAATAAATCTATCGAAGATATTATTTTTTTGAAGGGAAACATAAGATTAAATTGTTAGACGTTAAAGTTTAAAAGATGAATCCATGGTCATTAAAGATCATTTTAAAGATTTTAATAAAGTAAATAATGACTAAAAACATAATTTAAATTATACATTTTGGTTGTAACATATTTTCAAAAACATAAAACCAATGAATTAGTGTCTGAGTTGACCAAAATGCCATCAAAGTCATAGTGAATGGATATGTCGAATGACGATAGTAATCATCGAGTTCTTTTGTTTGTTGACCAAACTCAAGACCTCTTAGCACAAAAGTGTTATATATTCTAATAAATCCTCCCAATACAACTAAATGTAAATTCCATACTTAAGATTTGAAATTCCCTAATACCATTTTGATAAGTCTCAACCCACCTGGACTGTTCTTGGACTGAAGGAAGCCAGTGTTCCACATCAAGCCAGCCTCCAAAGGCTAGGGATTGGAGAAATTCAACAAGAAATAATTAATCATAGATTATAGGCCTTTGATTATAAATATTCTAATAAACACATGTATTAATAATAATATATAATTTTGTAAACCCCATATATAGCTAAATTTAGTGAATCATGTATGAATTCCCGGATAAATATCTGAACAAAATAAGAAATATAATATCTAACAAATAAATGTAAAAAATATCCCAAAATCCTATGGTACATTCAAACGTTATGAAAGTATAACATAAAAAATCCCTTTCATACCATCATAGACATAAACGCTTATTATAATTAACACCATTCAACTCCTCTATTCACCAATTTGACCAACATTATATCCATGAAATTCAATTTCATATTGTGTGTTATCTATAAATGAAAAATTAATATGAGAATAAGGCCCATGGAAGTGAGTGTATATAAATAAAATGTAGGATTCTTCAATAATATAAATAGAGATATGAATAACATGTTAGTTATAAAAGGATAAACTTATATTTGATACTAAGATAACAAAGAAACCATGGTTAAGAGGGACATCAATATTCTATAACTATATCTATAAAAGTAGTATACTAATGAGATCCAAATATAACTTGAACATTTTCAAGAACTGGAATTCTAAATTATGATTTTTTTCCACCTCTCTTTATTAGTACTGGGGAACCACACTTCTTCAAGGAGTGTGTATGTCGATTGATGTTGTACCTGAACCCTATGGGGGATCACACCTAGACATGTTTGTGAGTACTAACTCAATTGATGGAAGACCATTTCACAACACATGGGGAAGTATTTTATAAATTTATCATATTTTTGATATTCCCTTTCTTGATAAATACACTAGGGGTGTACTTGAATTCCTTGTATAGAGGACTATCTATTGACACATAGGGGAGTAACTGTAATCTAGGATTTATTCAAATGAATTACCCTTACTATTCATACCAAGGAATTTACAACCATTGAACTGATCATTATTAAATGTAAATCATCATAGATGAGTAATATGGTCTCATCATTTAGGTACATGTGGAAATAATACTTAGAATAGATCATATATTTAAAAAATTCTGAAACTTGGGAGAGAAGATATGAATAACACTGAAAACATTTCAATAAACAATATGCACTATAGTGTACATGTTTTATATTACATAGTTATATTTAGAAACATTTATTTATTTACATGTACATTTGGTATCAATCTAAAGAGTATTTCCAAGAGGGGTACTTGGTGTGTGGGTCCCTTCAACAAGGTAGTTGCTTATTGATGCAAGAATTTGTATCATTTATCCTCAATAAATGGCCAATACTATGTCCACAAAATGTTTGGTGTTTTTAGATGAATCCACATGTACTTGAAGATCCACCCATGTTTGGTCACTGAGATACATGAAATGTCAAATGTCCCACTTGGTGTATAGGACATGTAAATTGACCTGTTGTGTGCTCTAGTATACCCTGTGATATACAGTTCTAAGATATATTGTCATGAGATACATGATGTGTTAATTTTTGTCACACATCATTCAATATTTATAGATTCAAGGAAATTCTAGCACTGTATGTAGGACTGGGGAAAAACCACCCATTCCATACCAAACCGCAATTTGAACTAAACAAAAAATAATAGTTTTTTGGTGTGGTTTGGTTTTAATTTTAGATAAATATACCCTTTAATTATATGGATTACTTTTGGTTACAAACCATACAAAACCTATTAAGATGAACCATATTATATTGACCTAGGCTTCTAATATATATATATTATCTATTTTGGGATTAATATTAAATACATTACACAAACACACACCTGAGGACCATAATAGTTTAGTGCCTTTGGTTATTAGGTACAAAATATACTAATTTGGTGAATGATATTAAATATCACCCATAAATATCTTCCCCTATAGTACTTTTCACAAACACACCCTACACAAAACCTTTCTTCATAAACTGTGGAAGTGAAACATAAGAAAGGGTGAACCCAGGTGCTCTGTCGGGGTTAAAAATAGAGATATGTAAGCATATCATGAATATAAGGGTATGAGAACATGAAAATAATATTTTAAAACTATACAATGCATATCAAAAATCATAATATTGTTCCATGTCATAAATATTAGAAGTTAAAAAGAAATAAATAATAATGGAATCGATGTGAATGAGCTATGATAGTATAAAATTGGAATAAGACATAGTTTTTTGGCATACACATTATCTTATAACATTATGAACATGTGTAAATTGATACAGGTTCACTTATTATGGTAATGACAAAAAATCATGCCCTTGTATAAACTTATAGACATGAAACCAGGTCCATGAATAACATTATGGATATAAAAGAAATGTCCATTTATCACACTATGAAAATGTAATCAGGTCCATGCATGACATTGTGAACATGTAATTTGGATCACTAATAACATTGTGAACAAGTAATTTGGTTCACATGTAACATTGTGAACATGTAATCAGGTTTATTCATAACATATTTTCTAATGAGTTATCCATTATTTCCAAATAAATTGGATGAAGATATAATTCCCACCTATAATATAATGAAAATCATATGTATGTGTGCCTCAAGATCATAAAACATTTATCATATCATAACCCATTAAATAAAATGTGTTTCAAAAACATTTAATCATATCATAACCTGTGGAAAAGAGATAGGTTTTATAACCATTTCTTCATTTGATCATAGCATAACCCATATAAAAAGAAGTCGGATTCATAATAATTTTATCATGGTATAACCCATGAAAGATAAATGGGTTTTATAAACATCTATTAATGATTAAACAATTATTGGAAAAATAATAAGGGTATACATGATTCATATCCCTAGTAAAGAATATGTTACATCAAAATATACCATCTTAGATTGAGAATGATTTCGAAAGATCACTTGTAACATTTCATTTGGAAAATATTTTTTTAAAAAAATATTTTTTTAAATGTATAAATAAATATAATATTCTTTATAAAATTTTCATTGAAAATAAATTTTTAAAAAATACCAATAAATATTTTAAAAATCATATAAATCATTTCTTATGGAAAACATACTTTACACTTTAAAAAACACTTTTTAAAGCATAAATCAATTTGAAAATACTTTTATTTAAAAATAACCATGAAAATATATAAATTAATATTAAAATAAAATAATTTTCATGATATTAGGTAATTTCATTCATTTTATACACATTAAAACAAATATTCCATTCACATTTTTGAGAAAATGCAGACATATATTTTTTTGGAAAATGACATGAAGATTTCTTTCAAAACATTTTTTTAAAAATAATTAAAACATGTATAAGAATTTATATAATAAATAATTTTATTTTTTTAAAAAATAATAATAATATTTTTAGAATACATGGTTTTGTAAGAAATATGAGTTTTCTACCGAAGAGAGAAATAAAGAATATTTTTCATAAAAACTTTTTTTGAACTCTTGAGCACATAAAGCGTGAAAAATAAAGGGAAAACATGTATTCTTAAAAAATAACCATTTGATATAAAAATTAATGCTTTTAATGAGAGGTGTATCATAATTTTTCATCATTAGCAACATAATCACGAGCAATCCTAATAAATCAAGAGATTGTAACAAAATTGTTTTACCACTTTTGTAACATCGAATTATAAGCCCCATGAAAGGATAACATTAAGTGAACTTATAATATCATGATAATAAATATATTAATTTTATTTCATGTAAAAAATGTTTTATATACACATAATAAAGAATATATGTTCATTACAAAACATATGTCTCAAAGAAGGAAAACTGAGGAAAAAATCACTTACTGCTTTGACAACTTTTGAACCGTAAACCCCATGAAAAAGATATATTGATATGGATATTTGAATTAAAATAAATTTCATGATAATAATTATAAATTAAATTCATTATTATTATATAAACCACATAAATTAAATAAGTGGTGAGTATGGCATGTACATCATAAGAGCAAAAAAGTGAGACAAAAATCGCTTACTACATGAGTAATATTTTGAATTGTAAGACCAAATAAAAAATATAATGAAATGAAGATTTATAAATAATTAAAGGAAGGATATTAATGATATAACATGTAAAAGGTAAGTATATAACCCACTGAATATAAACTAGTGGGGTATTTTCATGTCTCACAAAATAAAAGAGAGATTAAAAACCCTTAAGTTATTTCTCAACTTACTTAATACACATTATAACCTCTTGTATAATAAATATAAGTTCATTATAAATCTATAATATAACTATAAATATATATATTTAACCACATATTATCTCCTTATGGAAATTTATTACTCAGTTTATAAAAATTCCTTGTTGAAATATCATTTTAGGAAATAACTACTTTGCTTTTCATAAATGTTTTGATTTTTCATTTTGTGTCTTCATATTTTGATCATGGTTCCATAACCACCAAATTTATAATCAATAAATAGTAATAATACTTATAAATCAATAACTATTTTAATACAAATTATAAAATATGGAGTTGTGAAATGAAGTATGTTATGATCATGGAGATGATAGGCCGCACGTACGCTTGAGTAATGTCTCCATTTTTCAATGATCGTTATAAAACAATAGAAGGTAATATTTTATATTTACAAAATAATAATAATATAATATATAAAATATTATTTCTTTAAATATACTTATATATATCATACATGAGGTGTGGGGATGAAAATAGAGAGTCACATCACTTTGTGAAGGCGGTAGTTCACACATACAGAAACGACAATATAATCTTTATATAGGTGAAAATGTAATAAATAAAATGATATATTATCTTTTAAGAATGATAAAAATGTTATTAATATCATATTTATTTCATTTATATTTTTTATATTCATTATAATTATCCTTATTATCTTCAATGTAACACATTAGTGAAAAATGAATCACATTGTTTGAGGTGGTAGTTTTTCGTACAGAGGAGCAACATTATTATATGCCCCACAAAATAGAAAATAAAATGGTAAGTATGATTTAATGACTCAAGAGGTATAATTATGTTATAAATATCATATATATATATATATATATATATTTAATATCAACCATCATACCCAATTGTGAGTAGTGGTAATGTAATAATGAATGCCATTCGTTTGGGAGGCAGTAGTCTGCCATACACATTAATAATGATTTCATAACCCATTTGATTGAAGTAAAGACTATTTTAGATTAAAAAATTAACATAAAAAATAGGAGAATATCTAATATACTATTTTTATTATATTATTCAGGTTTAATAATAATTTTATGTGGTTGAGAAATAAATAAAATAAAAATTCACATTGAAGAACACTACCTATTCTCCGGGTAACCTCTTTAGGTTGGCACCAAAATCCTTCCTAGGTTGGATTTTTTCCAAAAATATAGATTATAGGAATAAATAAGGGATTTTATAAAGTTATTTGGTATAGGATTTTACAAACCAAAAGGTTTTGAAGGTGTAGAGAGGAGAGAGGACGAGGTGGTATTTTATAATTTGTTGAGTGGAACACTAGTAATGTTTCAAAGAAAAATGATTTACCCATGTTTTTCAAATAGGAAATGAGTTATAAATGGATTATTATCGATAATTATACATGATAGGGTCTAAATATTCCCATAAATTATATTTTATACAAGTGTTTAGGTCATTGTAACCCTTATCTTTGCATTTTACCCCACCCCCAGTTAACCCATTTTTACCTTAACCACGATAAATAATTTTCACTATTTTTTTCAATTCATTATGGTAAAAAATTAAGTTTACCATAATAGATAATTTAAATTATAATTATTATAATTAATGAATCCATTTTTATAAGTTCCATTCACATATATAAAAAAAATTAATTTAAAATTAATACCATATATGCGATGAGAAACTGTGGTTTCAAAGAGAACTTTCTAAAAAGTTTACATGGTTTTTATATCAAAATTAAATATGAAAATGATTAAAATGAACTAAATTAGATTGATATATACATAATTGAAATAATTTTTATTTAAAACATTTTTAATATATAATTTAACTTTTAAAACGATTTATACTAATAGGCAGTTTTCAATTAAAATTTAGTATTTTTCAGTATTCATCAAAAAATAAACATTCCAAACAACACCAAAAAATTCACCCTAAGAATTTTTTATTTAATTATTTAAAAACTGAATGCTATTTTTTAAAATTAATTTTCTAAAATTCCAATAAATTCATTTTAAAATATTTTCAAAAAGGCAATAATTTTTTTTTAAAAAAATAATATCATTAATCGTAAAATTGGATTTTATTTTATATATTATTCGGAAAAAATAAGATTAATTTTAACTAGTTGATTTAATATTTACTATAAAAATTTTATTAAAATAATTCAAAGAAATTTTTTGTTAATTTATTATGGTAAAAAATGTTTTTTTCATAAGAGTAGTTTTTCAAAAAAATAATTCCATTATTTTCAAATAGGATTTATTTTCATTTTTAAAAAAGTAGACATTAAAGAATTAATTTTATATAACTATGTAAACCATATATTTTCATAATTTATTTAATCATATTCATACCCTCCATTAAAATTTCTAGGAGATTACTATCATTATAATATTTTAATTGTAAGACAAGTTTCATTTAAACTCTATATTGAGTGTAATAAAAAAAATAAACTAAATGTTTAATTTTATTAAATATATCAAAAAATTAAATTAATTTCAATAGAATATTTCAAAAAATATTTGGGTGTTACATTCTTCTTCCTTAAATTGAATTTCCCCCTCAAAATTTGTCTCTCTCTTCAAATGTTTAACATTTAAAAAATAATTCACAAAAACCCACATCGTAAAATGGTTTAGTAAAACATACACTTGAAAAAGAGAAAGGGGTATACAAAAGTCATTTGGAATAAAACATAATTGGTTTAAAAATTGGATAATACTGGAGGTATGTGGAAACAAGGACATTTAAGAGAAAACTATCACACAAATATTAAAAGAGAGTGATAGTGAGCATGGTTGGAATAAATTTAATGACCATAATTACATAAAAAAAGAGGCATGGGAAAGGTCATTGATAGAATCCATAATTATTGTAATAGAATAAGATTTTATTTCATGATCCTTTTATTAATGTGTGTAATTTTTTGATGAATATACACTCACTTTATTTATTTCTATTCCATTTCATTAGAAGAATAACTTCCTTTGTTTGTGCCTGGATCAATTTCCATTTCAATTATTACTATAAGAGATTATTTTTTTCATACATGAAGTAATAATTTATATCTATATTATAAAGATAATTCATTCATCTCTCTATTTTAAATAAATGTCAACACTAGTTGTCCAATATGGATAAGACATCATATGGTGAAGTAATACATTAATATCTAAAACCTCATCCAAAGATCAATATAAACCATTCCATAAGTGGATAACCTTATATCCCATCCCAAATTGAAAATTTAGAAAAAAGGTCAATGAATTTCTCAAAATCAACTTAAACATAGATTATTGGTTATATATCTCAAATCCAAAAAAGTTGTAAACTCTTTCAATGATAGTGTAAACCACTTTTTCAACAAATCATTAATCATTTCTTAATTAATCTGCACTATAAAATTTACTTATTCATATCTAACAACTATTTATGAAAATACCATTATATCAATATCAGAAACATCTAAATTGTTATCTTCCCTTAATCAAAATATAACCTTTCTATTAAATCACTTTTCTAGTCCATCAATACTATTTTTTTTCAAATCCTTAATAAAAAACTTATAATGTAAAATACTTATATATTTCCTGACTCATATAACATAATACTTGAATTACAATACATTAATAATTTAATTATTTCACCTCATCCTTAACTCATTAACTTGGATATATCATTTTATTCCTTAATACATCCTTCCTTTTATATTTCATTCTTAGTCTATTCATAATCGGTAATATATATATTACTTGTAACACCATTATGATTAAATTTATGATATTTCCCCTAGGACATTTATTTTTACAATGACCATAATTTCCATATTTAGAACATTCATCCTTTGATAATACTTTAGGGAGACAAAAATTCCAATCCAGTATGTTAACCATAATTTTTATTTTTTACTTTACAGTTACATACTTTTTTTCCATCCTTTCCTCACCCAAAATATCTTCTCATCCATTGGAGACATTATATTGAATGATTCTTCCCACATTCTCTATATATTGGAAATTAAATCTTCTTTCATACATGGTATCAACTACCTAAAGTCTCAGCGAATTCTACCCTTCTACTATTTTTTGATTCTGAGAGTTGGTTATGGGGATCATTATTAATCTTGTTTCATGACATATAATTAATAATAATCACAACATCCTTCAAACCATTCATCACTACATTTGGGTACTCATCAAAAAATTGTTTGTCATATTAAATGTTAACCTAGTTCCTTATGGTTATCTCCATTGAATAAAATAAAAAATAATTGTTTGAGAAACAATAATCATAGTGGAAAACAAAATAATCATGAAAAATTCGCAAATAAGATTTCTAAATATTAACACTTTTTTTAATATATGACACTATAGGTTTATCCTAGAACATTCATAGTCATAATCTATATAAATATTTCATGATGGTTTATAAAGAGTGTTAATTTTCAAAGAAAATTACCAAGGAGTGTAAAATCAAGTGTTTAGAAAGGATCATTGTCATTCACTAGGTGATGGTAAAGTCCAACTCAATGCGTCCTTTTCAGATTTATTACTCATAGGTACTTATGTGACAGAGCCACATCCACTTATAGTATTCAGATAGGGATTAATTTTCCTGGAAACCAATTACTATATCCTTTAAAAAAATTCCATGACATAATCTTATAATTTAAATCATACTTGGACATATCCTCAGAGAGAAACCCAGATAAATACTTTGAAATATCCATAGGGAGATCAGTAATGTTTTATCATCATAGTTTCTAAAGGACAAATAATTTTTTCCACTAATATCATTTATAATGAACCTAGATTATCATATATATATATATATATTACATCATTTTAGATGAATATTAAAAATATTAAAAAATTCATGCCTAAAGAGAGTAACAGTTTATCGTCTTTGGATACTAGGAAACAAATTTTATAATTTGATGAAATATTTTCAACAACTCAAATAAAGATCTTCTCGAGTAGTACTATTCATAAACATACCTTACAAAAAAAATTTCATCATAACATGGGGAAAGGAAATATAGGAAAGTGTGTGGTCAGATGCTCAGTAAGGTTAACAAAGGAAGATACATTATAATAACAGGAACATAAGTGTATGAGAACACGATCATAACATTTGAAGACTATACATAACATATCTAATATCATAAAATTGTGTGATAGAATAAATATTTATATTTAAAAAGAGATGAATCATAATGAAATCAAAGAACATGATAAAAAATAGCATAAAAATGGAATAATATATATATTTGTGTCTTAAAGAACATCTTATAACATTGTGAACATGTATAAATAGAGATTGGTTCACTTATAGATTTAAGGACATGAAATCAAGAACTCACATAATGTTATGGACATTAAACTAGGTCCATGTATAACATTATAAACATGAAATATAGGTCAAAAAATAACACTATGAACACGTAATCAGGTTCACACATAACATTGTGAACATGTAACGAGGTTCATGAAAAATATTGTGATCATGTAATTTGGTTCATGAATAGCATTATGAATATGTAATAATGTTTACACTTAATATATTTACTCATGAGTTATCCATATTTTCAAAATAAATTAGAGGTAGATATTTGTTCCACCAAAAACATAATGAAAATTAAACATATGCAGGCTAAAAGATCACAAAACATTCATAATATCACAACCCATGAAGTGATATGCAGTTAATAAACATTTCATCAAATCAAAAAATCTAGAAAATTGGCAGGTTCCATAATCATTTCATAATTTCATCATAATATAACCTATTGAATGAGAAGTGGTTTTCATAACAATTTTATCCGAGTATAACCCATGGAATATAAAAAGGTTTCATAAAAATAGTGTCATGATAAACTATTTATAGAGAAAATTGTAATGACATCCTTGGTTCACATACCCATCAATGTATAAGTTATATTAATGGATATCATATTATATTGAGAATTTTTTTGAAAGATATCTAGGATAATTTCATGAAGAAAATAAAATTTCATTGAAAATATATTTAAAAAAATAAAATTTCATAAAATATTGTTGAAATAATTTTCTTTGAAAATAACTTTGAAAACATATAATGGAAGCTTTTAAAAATAATTTAAAATATTTTTTATAGAAAATATACTCTCATATTTGAAAAAAATATTTTCAAAAATAAATGATTTTGAAAATAAATTTATTTTAAAATAAAAATAAAAAATTGTAAATTAATATTCAATTAAAATATTGGTTATAAAGTTAGGAAATTCTATTCTTGCTATACATGTTAAAATAAAGACCCCTTTCAAAATTTCCTTAAAATCTAACCGAGCAATTTTTGAAAAATGTCATAAAGATTACTTTATTATTTTTAAAGTAAAAAATGTGTAAAAATGTCATCAATAATTATTTTGAATAGTCTTAAGAAAATTTTAGAATTATTTTTTCAGATGACATGATTTTGGAAGAAAAATGCATTTTTGACTCAAGATGGATTTAAAGATGATATTTCTTAAAAAACTATTTTGAACTCTTCAGTACTTATGGGGTGTAAAATTAATGGAAATATTGTATTCTCTAGAAATAACCATCAGAGAAGAAACTTCATGAGTTTCTTGAGATTTATATTATAATATTTCATTAATGAGAGTATTATCATGTGAAATCCTGATAAAGGATGGGATTATAAAATACAGACTTTACCACTTTGGTAATTTTGAATCATGGGCCTCATGAAAGAATAAAATTAAATAGATCTAAAAATATATTGTCAATAAATAAATTAATGATATTACATGTCAAATGGGTTGTATATAACTCTCATAACGAATATAAATACTTAATATAATATATTTCTCAAAGAAGAAAAATTGAAAAAAATCCCTTCCTACTTGGGTAACATTTGAACCATAAACCTCATAAAATATAGATCTTAAAATTGATATGTAATTATAAATAATTATTATTATAAGAATCATTGAATAAATTCTTTTTGAGTATATACATCTCATTTAATAAATAATAGGTGAACATGTCATGTGTCTCATAGAAGTAAAAACTGAGACGAAAATACCTTTCCGCTTTAGTAATATTTTGAATCAAAAGACCAAACAATGTTAACATCGAGTATAAATTTAAATATCATAAAAATAAATATATTCATGGTATAAAATGTTATAAGGGAGTTATATACACCACATTAAATAAATGAGTGGTGAATTTTCATTTTTTTATCAAAAATAAAAGTGGTAAAAGAAATCCCTAACCTTAAGTATCGAATTCTTCCATACATATTCGAGCCTATAATATGAAAAATGTTAGTTTATTATACATATATTATATAAATTTAATTATATATATTCTACCATATATGATTTACTTATAACCACTTGGAACCCAAAAACCAATTATTTGTTAAAATTGTGTTCTGGGAAATAATCGATTTTTTTCATATATGTTTTGATTTTTTATTTTCAATATTCATACTTGGATCATTGTTAGTTAATATACATAATTAAAATCATTAAATATTTATCATATTTTTACATCAATTTTATTTTTAAGACCAATCATGAATGTTGGTTATGATAAATTAAGTATGTAATGAACATGGAGATGCACCCTTTCAATTTTTCAATGATCATTATAGAAAGGTGGTAAGTAATAATTTATATCTAAATAATTATCATAATATCATAAATAACAAATTATTAATTTATACATGCTTATAAAAATCATCAATGTGGCATGGTTATAGAAATATAGAGTCACATTTCTTCACGACGGTGGTAGTCCATATGTACACAAATGACGTAATCATCTTCTTGTGAGTGAGAAGGTGACTAATAGAATGATATATTATCTTTTCATAATGATAAATATGTCATGAATATGACAATTAGTCCATTTTTATCACATATATTAATTAATTTTTTTATTATCTTCAATGTAAAGCATTTGTGAAAAATGAATCACATCTGTTCGTGGGGCGCTAGTGTGTAGTACACACGAGTGATGTTGTCGTATCCCCTATGGAATGAAAAGTAAAATGGTATATAGGAAATAATTAATTAATATTTATAAATATTATATAAATAATATATATATATATATATTAGATTGATTATAATACCTAACTATGAGAGGTGGTATTGGAAAAGTGTTTGACATCGGTTTGCAAGGCGGTATTCCACAACGCGCATGAATGATAATTTCATAACCCATTTTATAGAAGTGGATATAGTTGTTGGTCTTGATATTAATATAAAAATATATTTGTATATGATATATTATTATTTTATTATGTCATCATGGTTTAATAATATTTTAAGTAGGTGGTTGAAGAAATAAAATAGAAAACCTCATTGAAGAATAATACCTCTTTTTTGATTAGCCTCCTTAGTTTTTCAACTAAATCCTTTTAAGGTTGTCTCAATTCACAAAATAAGGATTCTAGGATGAGTGGAAGTAATTCTGAAATTTATTTGGGTGGGTATTGGCCAAACGGAAATGGGTTGAATCTGTGAAGAAGAGAGGAGACGGGGTGGATTTTTAAGTGAGGTGAGTGACACACTTTAATTTTAAAAATGAAAAATGTTTAATCAAATTTTTAATTAATTTTTTTTTTCTAAAATGAAATATTATATAGTTTCAAACATTATAGTTTTAAAATATGTCTATAAAATATATTTTATATATTTTTTTAGGTAATTTTAGCTATTATCTTTTTATATTAACTTTTCGGTAAACCCATTTTTTCCTTAACCATGGTAACTAATTTTTTCTGTTTTTACTACTCATTGTGGTGCACATGAGCCTTAGCCCAGTTTGTGTGGTATCCTTAAGTGCATCCACAAGACCCAGGTTCAAAAAAAGGTAGAGGAATATTTCTGGGGGGATGTAGTAGTACTGTAGCAGGCAATATAGTAGACTGTACAGAGTGTGGGTACTGTAGTAGAACTGTACACTGTGCGGGTACTATAGCAGAACTGCACACTGTGTGGGTACTGTAGCAGGAACTATAGCAGTACTGCAGTAGGCATTGTTCGGTACTATTATAGCTGGAACTTTTCAACTTGGGCCATCAGTTTAGGCTTAGAGTCCTGAAGGCTTTCGGGCCACCTAGGCCTTCGGGTCAGTAGGGCTTTCGGGCCACCTTTAAGGCCTTCAGGCCACCTCAAGGACTTCGGACCACATGCAGTTTCCCCAGACTGACTCTAAAAAAATTGCATAACCCTAGAAGAAGATTCAGAGAAGGTTCACTCACCAAAGTAGAGCCAAATTGATTGTCAGAATGAGAGGGTTTGGCTATGACATCAGGACTAGCATGTGCTTGCACGGGAAGCCTAGCCAGGCGACCATGTGAAGGTGGAGTGCTATATTCACGATGTAGATGCTGGGGAGGGGAAGTTCCTTGTAGATAATCTGGTTTAATTCTCTAATATCTTTAGGTCATGTAATCTCTTAAGCCTACAGTCCTTGTAATATCTAAGCTTACGAGCCTTGTAAGGGTTCTCCCACATCCCCTAAAAGGGGGGTTATCAAAAATCAATAAAACAGAAGGCCTTTAGGCCATTCGGGTACTACTCATTGTGGTAAAAAATTAAGTTTTTATTATTAGATAGTAGAAATTATTTTGATTCTAAATATGTATTAAATTTATTTGAATCCCATTCACATAAGTGGAAATATTTAATTTTAAATTAATCTAATATGGGAGATGAGAAAACTAGTTTTCAAAGATAAAATGTTCAAAAAATTAAAAGGCATTTCAAAAAAATTAAATATGAAAATGATTCTAATGACCTAAACTAGATTAATAGTTATAGAATTGAAATTAAATTTTTTTATTTAAAACCGATTTAATAGAAAATTTAATATTATTAATAATTTAAACTAAAAGAAACTTTTTAATTAAAATTCAGTATTTTCACCAATTCATCAAAAAATCAATATTTTTAGATAATTACCAAACATTTTCCATAATAAAATTTTGATATGAAGAATTAAAAAAATATGTTTTATTCTTTTAGATAAATTTTCTAAAATTTTCCAAAATTGTCTTTCAAATAAGTGCCCAAATAAGTGACAACAACTTTTTAGAAAAATATAGTTTTTAAGCGTAAAATTGTAATTATTATTATTTCTTATCTAGAAAAAAAATTAGATGGATTTGAAAATGTTTATTTAAAATATAATATATAAGATTCATTAATATCATTCAATTAAAGTGGATTGTTTAATTTATTAAAGTAAAAATGTGTTTTTTCCAAATAATGATTCTTCAGAAAAATATTTTCTTTTTCTTCTTGTAGTTTTTATTTTCATTTGTAATGGGTTTTACTCCATAGAATACATTTTATATACATGTGTATAACTTATATTTTAATAATTTATTTAATCCTATTCATATACACCATTCTAATGGTTGTGATATAACTATCATAATAATATTTTTATAGCATGACACATTTCATTTAAACTCAGCATTTCATGTAACACAAGACAATAATAGTGTTGTGTGTAATAAAAAATATTGAAAATATTAAATTCTTTTGAAAATAATATTTCACTAAATGTAAGGGTGTTACACACACCATTACAAAAAAATATATTTTTATATCTTCATTTCTCGTGCATCCACTCCCTAACCCCAACCATCATATAGGTTCTATTTCCAATCACCATTAAAAGATAAATTTTTTATTTTGATGGGTTATTGTGGATAATATCATGTGAAAATATTGTTAATTATGTATAAATTCAATTAAAATTATTATTGAATAATTGTAAAATATCAAGGATCTATATCTCTAATATTAGCATAAAAAATAGGTTAATTCCAAATCTGAAAGATAATGGTTCATGAATTTTATAATTTTAAATAAATTTTATTAAATGTATTTGTTTTTATACATAAAAACTAGATTAAAAATTATGTATATGTTGGGTTTTTGGAGGAAAATAATCTATTCTGAAACCACCCCATCTATCGGTCATAGAATACACAACCTATGACTTAGAAGAATATACACAATGTAGTTGAATTTTAACGATGTGAAACACTATATATTTCATTCCATGTCAGTTATCTATAAATTCATCCTTTACTTTGACTCTAACACTTCCCATTTCCAATTCCATCCCAATATCACTCCCATAAGTCAATATAGCTTCACTAATCATCCATAACCATCTGTATTCATTGCCTTTGTCATTTTCCATCCGAGTCACACTTATAAAATCATCTAGCAACCAATTTTTGAACTCCCACTAACTAATTTTATCCCAATACACTAAAATTTATCTATCATTGTACCAATCATAAATAGACTATTGTTATAAGAAATTAAAATAAAGGAATCAAAGAATATTGTTCGATGGGTAGCCATGTAAGAATGTAAAAATTATCAAGACATATTCTAGGGTATATATAAAAGAACTCAAATTTTTCCACTTTAAAATACTTTTTAGGATTATAATTTTAAATAATTGATTCATAACGATTCATAATAGACCCACAAATAAAATGCGGACAATTTTACTCTAAGACCATTTTTTACACAATATCAAACTTTTAAAATGATCCATATTTTCTTTTCATGAATAATATTAATGACTTTCAACATGACTTTTTCCTTTTTCATAACCATCCTTAAAACCTATTATTTTTTTTAAAAATATAGGATGAGTAGAAAAAGACCAGTAATGGTCATTAACAAATAAAAAATAAACATGTTAGTTTAGTAACACTTATTAAAAATTATACTTTTGGAAAATAGTATTTGGTCTCAAAATAACCATTTTATTACCCATGAAATCAATTTTCCTTCCCAAATATTTTCATAATAAATTTAAAAATAAACCTAAAAAAAATCACATAAATATTTATTTGAAGCCGTGAGAAATACAAGATTTTCCAAGAATTTTTTGCTTTCCATCATTAATAATTAACATATACAATACTTATAACATAATATCAAGGCCTTAACTTGATAAATAATAATATTTAAATTGTTATTTTAAAATAATAGGTAAATCATGTAGGTAACTTAGGTCATCATTTTATATATCACACTTTCAAATGAAATAACCAATATGGTTACCTTCAATACCAAATTCCTCAGAGGGATATTATGGACCGACCAATCCTTTGTATATATTGGAATCACATGTTCTTGATTCCTAAAAAAAATGATAATCATAAAAATTATGAATAACTATAACATAATCATAAAACATAAAATATTTCAATTTCCAATGTTAATCTTATAAATATATTCTTCACACCTAATAGAAAAAACTTACTAATATTTAAATATCCATTTCATTTTAAAACCCTTTTTCAAAATAACTAGATCATATGGAATAAGGGGTATTCATTGAATAAATAATGGGATATTATTAATTATGTAAAATATAAAGTAATTATTATGGTGGTGAGAAACATTTTTTTTCACCGTATACGTTAAAATAGAACATTCATTTTGTCTTTTCTAAATAAATATTCTACATTTTTTTATAGAAAATGAAAATAGATTCCATTAGAAAACCTTTAGAAGACTGTAAAAAAGAAGTCATAAAATTAAATTTATAATTAAGTTATTTTTGTATAAATATATCCATAAAATAATTTCAAAAATATAGTCATGTAAGAAAAAGAGTTGGAATGGAAACCTTATTACTATATTTTTAAAATAAATTCTTTCACCTCAAGTCCCAATCATCACATATGTTTTCTTTATAATGAAATAATAAAATATTTAAATTATTTAATTTCTTGTTATAATTATTCTATTTTATCATCTCATTTATTTACATGTTATAATCAATTACATAATCAAGTAAGTTCACATCGAACATTTTGATGATAATCAACTCATATGTCCAAAATGACTTCGGTAGGTTGACTATAGTGAAATAGTTAATTACTCCATCATATCTAGAATAATATTCATGAAGTAATTTTCATTTTTGATACATAAATTATGTTTTTAAAACCGACCATGATATATGTTTATGTAAAATGAACATGTCACAATCATGGATACGTTTGACCTAATGTAAACTTGAGAAAAATTTCCTTTTTTCAATGATAGTTAGGGAACAAAGGTAAGTGTAATATCCTATTACTGATATGACATGTATGCATTTATAATTGTCTTGAATTTTCCAATTCTTTGAATGGGTAGGATTGAGAATGAATTGGGACAATACCTACAATGGTGAAGTCAGAGATTTTTTGGACTCTCATCTTTAACTAGTGTTTTCTGTAGGCTTTCAGAGGGTTACATGCTGTGTAACTGGGTTACAAGATGTGTAATGGTTTCTGGAGGCTAGTCATGCATGGATGCATGCTATGAAGGTTCCACATCATTAATAGGCTTTACACATCTTGAGTTAATTAATTAATGGTTTCCAATTAAAGTGACACATTTTTTGGTGATAATGAAGCTTAACTATTTGATGATGTGAAAGGCTATTACACGCCATTTAATACATCAACTATGGGTTTTTAAACGGGCATCATGGATAATATCTCTTTCATCCTCCACTATGTGTTTATATCCCTTAACTCAAAGCCTTCCCTAGGAGATCTTGATTCTCTCATACCGATCTAGATCCTTTATTTTGATGTTCAATTATTATTGTGCTTGAGGTGTGATACCTGGGTAATAATTCTCTATCGTTCACTTTCTTTATCTTTTTTTTCCTTTGTAATTTCAATATACCATCCTTAAATTGATAGATCTATGATATTTGTTATCATATCTCATCTCTACATTGCGTTTCAAGGTCATATACACCTTTTTTCTCATTTATGGATATCGTTGTGAGTGTTGAGTTCTGGGAAAAGGTAGGTGATTCCATCATATTTATCCAAATTGATTAACTTTGAATTGATTGATTTATTTTAACTGATGATTTAAATTCAATTTCTCAAACATGATTTTAATTTATTTTAAAATTAAATCCATTTCTAGGGAATTAGGAGATCTGAAATGGTTTTGGAATTAGAATTGGTAAAACCACCAATTGCATTTAATTAGGGCATGTTTATAGAAATTTTTTGATTTGAATTATTTAATTTTGATTGGATTTTTTATTTAAATTAGTTAAATTAAATTTTTTAATTTAATTGTGTAAATGAAAATTTTAAATTTATGTAACTGGTTTTTAAAGGAATTCAAAAATTTAAAAATGGATTAAAATGTTTTTAAAAGAAACCCAGTTGTTTTATCTTATTAAAGAGGCATGTTTTTTTATTGAACCCACATTGATTTTAAATGGATAATTAGAATGGAAATGAAAGAATAATATTTAATTAAATTTTAAGAAGATTAAAATAAACTGACCATCAGTGTGTGTTTAGGAGAACATGCAATCCTTAGTTAGTTGGTGAGTTATTTTAACACACTCTATGCTATTATAATTTTCTATAACATACGTGTAGCGGGTTATATACCCAATAAGATGAGGGTGAGTTTCGTTTGTCCAGTGTCAGGGGGACATGTGTATACACATATTTCTAAATTACTTAGAGAGTGGAGAGTCCGGTACCCTGAGACTTTTTACCAATTTGGTAGATGACAATGTTGCTCGCTTGTTTTGTATTTGAGATATAAATGTTTACCAATGTTATAAAAATGAATTACATTCCTTCTTAATTTATATAAACTATTTTTCATAAATTTTTCATTTAATCCATTTTTTTAGAAATATTTCCTTACCTTTAAATCCTTTTATTAAGTATTTTTCCATCATTGAAACTATATAGCATGATTTGTTAAAATATGGATTGAAAATGACAAACCTATTTATTTTAAAAACTGAAAGCATTTATTTGGGTGATCTATTACTGGTATTTGTTATAGAATACTTGGTGAGACCCTAATGATATTTTTAGATCATGCCCTACTAGTTTCCTCGGGTGCTTGTACATTATATATTTCTAGGTTCCAGCAAGGGGAAAGTATCTCTTGGAGCAGGATCCAGCTATTGAAACAAGGATGCGGTGAGTTGTGTCCTTAGGGACTTGGGGTGTTTTCATCTATTTTGGTACCTGGGATGTTGTATTTTGGGCTTTAATACCTTGTTGACTTCTTATACATTACTCCAAGTGGAGTTTAATTTCTATGCATATTGACTTTATTATATTTATCCCACTATGTTTTTTTGAAAATTCATTACCACTTGAATGTTGTATAATTCCTAGTGCTAGTTTCCAACCTGTGGGGATCCAGAATTACCTTTGGGATATGTCAGGGCTGGCTCGGTTACCGGGTTACCCAGGTACCCATGCTGGTTTGCGATGGCAATTATTATTTTATCTTTATATAATGATAATATTAATATAAATACCATATTATTTCTTTTAAATATACTTATGTATATCATCCATGTGATGTAGTGATGAAAAATGAATCACTTCGCTTCGTGGAGGTTGTAGTATACATGTATGCATGAAGGACGTTGTCATTTTTCAATGAATAGAAAGGTAAGAAAGTAAATGATATCTCATATTTTCAGAATGATAAATATGTAACGAATATCATATATATAACATAAATCCATTAATACAAAAATCCATAAGAGATGGTGGAGGGAAATGAATTACATCAGTTCACGAGACGGTAGTGAGCTGTACTCTTAAATAATGGTTTTGTTTCTCATTTGATAAAAGGGAAGATGAATATAGATTATATAATTGACATAATAACATCTTAGTATATGGAATATACTTATGTTATTTATTCAGAATGGTTTAAGAATATTTGAAAGAAGAGGAAGAATAAATAAAATGAAAATTCTTAGTTAAATAGTATATAATTTTTTTGGACAACCTCTTATGGTTTACACCAAATTATTTATTAGTTTATTTTTTATAGTCAAAGAAAGTAATATTGGACATGAGGAGGGATTCATGTAATGAAATTGATAATGTATTTTCTTAATAAAAATGTTTTTTATGTGTAGTGAAAATAGGGGAAGAGGTTCCCTTTTGTAAAAGAGGAGAGGGGAACTCATGGAATTTTCCAAAGTATTAAATTAATATAAATTGATTTTCTTATCAAAATGGAACAAAATTTAAAATATTTTTGGATAATGTGAGTAAGATTCGAAATAATATCATCTAATAAAATCATGGTCAATTTTAGGGGGTGTTTTTTCCCTTATCATTTTTTAACCGGTGTTAACAGTTTTTGACAATTTCTGTGGTATTAAAGTTTTTACAGATTAATTGTTAATAAATTTACAATAAAAGGAAAAAGGAACATTAATTGACCATAGATTTAATTATAAAACACAACCATTTATTTTGGACGAATATAACATTTTTAGTAATTTTAATTCATTTAATGAATAATTATTTATTATAAAATTTCATTAATTTTTATTTTGAAACTATTCATTTAATTTGACATTAAAGACATAAATAAAAGTATGTATTTTAATTATAAATCTTTAAAACAGCCTAAATAAGTTTTAAATATCTAAAAAACTCATTTAAAACTATAAAAACTAAAATTATATTACTTTTAATATTTTTAAATTATTTATTTATTTTTGTAATAATTAAAGATATATTTCATCAGTGTAGCATAAAAATTTAAGGTAATTATATAATTAGAAAAAATTAGAAAAAAATTACACTAATGAAAATTATTTCATTATTATCCAAATAAATATTAATATTTTTATAAACTTTATTTTCTCTCTTTATGAACACATAAGATATATTTAAAAGCAAGAGGGTGAAATTGTATCTTTATCTTCCCTCAATTGATATAAAGGTCCAAATAATGGAAAAATTTAAACAAAGTGTAGTATATTTTATTTTTTGATGATTATGGATGACATATATTAATCCAATTAAATTAATTCAATTGTTTATATAACCTTTTAGTCCTTATCAAATAGTTTTTACCATTAATTACCTGATTTTTTCTTACCATGGTGACAAATCTTTTTAATGGGTAATATTCATAATGAACAAAAATAAAAGAAATTTTTTTATAATTTTTTTGATAATACTGATTCAAAATATAGAATCCATATTTCAATATTCAATCTATGTAGTTCATATAATTTTTTTATAATTAATCTCACAAAATATGGTGAAAAACATTTTTTCATAAAAATTCATCTTTATGTATAAAAATGTTTTTATTCGAAAATAAAGCATAAAATTTATTACATGGGCTGTAATTTATTTATTTTAATCATAATAAACTTTTTAAATGTTAAAAATAATTTAAAATTAAAATTTACATTGAAAATACTTTAAAAAATAATTTTCAATAAAAAAGATTATTTTTCTGTAATCATTGAAAAATAATTCTTCAAAAAAAATCTCTAAAAAAAATTCTATGATAATTTGGGAATGATTAATTATAAAATTATGTTTAATTTTTCAAATTAAAATTATATAATGTGTAAATAAATATTTATAATAAAACTAGATAATGCCTGAAACACAGATTGATAAGATATAAATCCTTTTTTTATTGAAAATTAAAAAATATTATTATAATAAAATAACTATATAAAAATATAATTAATGAAAATATAAAATTATTTTTCGTAACCTTAACTAGGTTGTTATATTATTCCCCATTTTATAAATTGTGTCCTCATATTTTTTTTTTCATTTACTAATAAAATGGGGATATCATTCTCTTATTTCATTTTCAGAATCCCTTATTACTTCTTCAATGATTTGGTTTTACCAAAAAACCTTAACATGAAAAATCATATTATTCCAAAAAACATTACTTATATGGAGAATAATATGTTTCAGTTATTCCTCAAAAGAAAGGATAACTTATAATACAACTACTTCAGGGCTCAATATATCTGATGAATCAAACACATATTTCCTTTACATCGAAAAATGAAAAACATGGTGTACCTGGGCTAAACTCGAAGGCATGGACACTCTATTGAAAAATAACCAAACAATATCAAATATTTTATATGATATAATCAAACATGGAATTATCTTTTCCTTTTTACCAAAATTCATAACACTTTTCCAATGTAAGGCATTAAGAAAAACAAGATCACCTACCATAAATGAAAAATATTTATTCTTGATATCCGCAAAAAAATTCTACCTACTCTGAGAAATAATCATATTTTTTTGAATCATATTTTCCTTCTCAACCTTTTTTTTCTATGAACTCTCTTCCCATAAACTTCCATTCTCCCAATTCTTTCTAAAATATTGGATTCTGAGACCTCATTTCATATAATGCTTCAAAAGGTTCCATCTATATACTAGAATGAAAACTATTATTATAATAAAATTTAAATAAATATGTTTATCTCAGAAAACATGATAATTAACTGAACAATAATTAATCATGCATTCCATGTTTTTAATTGTTCACTCATACTCCTTAATTGAATGATGATGAAAAGATGTACTAAAATTAATTCAGTACCCAATGACTTATGATGTCCATTCTAAAAATTATAAGTGAACCTACAATCATGTTAAGGTACAATGGGTAGTGGAACTCCATGTTACCTAACAAAATACTTGATATAAAGTTGATAAATATGGTCTAAAGACACAATAACTGGAATTGTAAAGAAATGTAAAGACATAGTTAATCAATCAATAATAACAAAATTTTAATTATTACCGTGATATGTATTTGTAAATTCAATCTTGAAATCCCTGGATATATTTTCCCACTTCAACATTGTCTCTATAAAAAGGAAAAATCACCCCCTTCGGTAATGGTCATTCTTTTATAACCAACTAAAAATTCAAAAAGTTTATTTTAATGTCATAAGGAACACATAATCATCACACTCTTTTGTGCTGATGAATATAACTCATTTTTGAGTTAACTTAGTTAGTGTGTCAGATAACCAAGGAATGTTCTCAATAAACTAGTATTAGTAACATTTTTCATCAAAATTCATCAAATCATTCTCCAAATGGTCATGTTCAAAACAGAAATAGGATAATATATAATTATTTTGTAAAAAAAATCATTTTCTAATTTGTTTTATTTTATAGGATGGTAATGAATCAAGTAGTCATAATACTTAAACAGTTCCAACCATCTCCTATTTCTCAAATTCAACTCTTTAAGAGTGAATATATACTTAAAAATTTTATGATCAGTATAAATATTACACTTTAATCAATTTAAATTATTCCACTAAATTTAAAATTAAGAAAACACAATAACAAATTCGAGATCATGTATTGGTTAATATAACTCACTAGGTCTCAATTTCTATAAACAATATGTAATTACCTGATCAATCTACATCATAAAACAACCAAGTACTCTTAATGAAACATCATTTTAGATGATAAAGTCTCAAATATTTACGGTATATCCAAAACTAGAGAATTCATCAATCGTCTTTTTAGTTCATGGAATCAATTATCACATTCTTTTTTTTTCTAGATAATTTTTTGTCTTTTTTAGTAAATATATTTAGCATGCTAGATAACCAAGGAAAGTTGTCAACAATACACCAATTGAAACCTACTAATCCTAGAAAACTAAAAATCTTACTTAAATTTTTAGGTATTGGATATTCTTATAACAAATTTCACTATTATAATATTAATAGTTCTGGTATCTTTTTATACAATATGCTAAAGGAAAGAATTTTTTTGTAACCAAAATGAATACTCACTAATTTTTTCAGATAGTTTCTTTTCATTAATTTTTTTAAAATCAATACTTAGGTTTGTTTCACAATCCACATGAATATTAGAGTATACCAATATATCATCAATAAAAATCCATAAACGTATCTAAAATTTTATGGAAAAAATCCATTTATAAGACCCGTAAATACAATTGGTGCATTATAAAATCGAAACAGAATGTCTAAAAATTATTATTTTTCACATTTAGTATGAAATAAAGTCAATTGGATATCTACCTCCTTAACCTTCAACTAATGGAATCCTTACCTAAAATCAATCATTTAGAAACACTATGCTCCTTCAATATGGTAAAAAAAGTCATTTATATGAGTCAAAGGATATGTGTTCCTAACAGTGATGTTACACAAAGCTATATAATCAATTCAAATCCTCATGAAACCATCTTTATTTTTTAAAAAATAAAATTGGATCACCGCATAGTGATGTAATAGGATGAATGAATCCTTTATTAAAAAATAATAGTAACTAATTTTTCAATTCCAAATTTTCTAATTAATCCATTCTATAAGGGGTTTTTGGAAGATTCTTAACATTAGGAACTAAGTCAATTGTAAAATAAACCATTCGATCTGGAAAAAACATAGGTAAATCGTTAGAAAATAAAACTATATATTCATTCATTACCAATACATCACTATTTTTAACAATTTTTTATCTTCTCAACAACATGTTTTTGGTATCTCTCACTACCATCTCTAATCAATTTATCAATATCTTAATATGTTATAAAAATTTTGAAATCCATGAATATAATTATAATATATTTTAAATATATCTTAGTACGGTAAAAAAATAAATACATGCGAATAATAATGTCAAAATAAATTATGGGTATATCAACTAGATTTTTAGGAATGAACATTACACTAATAAAAATATGACGATTCCTACAAATCTTTCTCTTTAATATTTCCACATAAGGTATTTACCAAAAGTACTTTCCTATTTTCATGAGATGATATTTCCATTTCAATTTTAAATTTCACAAAAATGAAGGAATGATAAGATCTAGAATCAAATAGGGTATGTGAATATTTCGAATAAATAAGTAATGTATCTCTAATTCCTTCATTAGACAGTATAAGTACAAGAATAGTGGTATAACATTATTTTTTCACCATATTTTTCTTTCAATCTTGTTGATTTTTACCTAGAGTAACTTACTTCAGACACACATTTACTTAATACCCCAAGTCACTAAGATTAAAACATATCACCATTGGATGGATATATGTTCCCCCATTCATAGACTATTTTGTAATACCTGTTTATAGTTATAAGACATATGAAAAAATAAACAAGTTAGAAGCACATACCAAATTTCAAAACACATTCCCATGGGTTTTTTTATCACACCCATCAAAAATTTGAAACGTGATTTCTTTATCTATAAATTTATTTTATGGGTTATCTTCCATTACTTATGACCTAGGAAACTTTTTATAATTATTTTCATAGAAAACCTAATCATCAACAAACCCCATTTCTTCCTTCTTGGTACACCGAACATGTTTCTCCTAACTTTTTAAATCATGGGAATCCAAGACCTTTGATATATTGGATTTAATTTTGATTAAAACTATTTAATTTAAATATGATGATTTTGGATAATATTTTTTGTGTAAATTGTATATATGGTGAAGTTTTTTTCTTACACAACCACCGAATAATCCTCTTTATATCTCAATTCCAATTTTTTCCGTTCTAAGTAGAACAAACTTAAGAAAATAGTCTTCCAAAAAATAATCTTAAATCCATCCCATTAAAAGGCATCCAACTCTTATCATTCTCTAATATTCTTAACCATTGACTACCACTAATCAAATTCACCTTCAAATTTTTTAATATAAATATTTACCCTTTGGTTCTCTTATATAGAAATATTTCTCCATGGTGAACATTGTTTCTCTCTTGCATGTATTTCACCTCTATTTATAGCCTGTAACAACTTATCCATCACTAAAACTAACTGATCCATTCCAATTCTAACCATTCTAGGCTGTGAATTTGGAATAATATCATCCTCTCATTTCCATCTTAATACATATTCATTGTTTCCTATAAGTAAAATCATTATGTATAGACTAAGTTTTAGTGAAGAAACACAATTATCTTCAAATTCTATATTATGTTATCAAAAAATTAGAATCTCTTTAAATTATTTTCTAACATTATCGAAACCACTAAAATTATAGAAACCCTACTCTGATTCCAAATATAAGGATCTAAATTTTATCAATAAATATTATAGTGTATTTAGACAATAATTCACTTTCTTTCATTAAAAAATATCTTTTAGATTTATAGGTTCACAGAATTAGGTAATAAATGTTACATAACAAACCCATAAATTATTATGTGTTCACTTCTCCTTCATATTCACTTTCCTCAATATATAAAATTTTAAAATAAAGCATGTTTTATTTTCAGGACTAATCATTGTAATTTTAATCATGGAATCTTATTTATTCTTACCCATACATAAACCCTATTATTTTTTTTAAAAACAAGGGATGAGCATAAAAATAAATTTAAGGTACATAAATTAAAGAAGAAAGAATCTTGTTAGTTTATAAACACTAATAAAAATGATTATCTTTTTTGGAAGTAATTTCTGGGGTCAAAATAAACATTTTATTTCTAAATAAATCAAATATCCTAGGAAAATACTTTTTATAAAACATTTCATAAGAAATGTTTAAATAAAAATAAAACTCATAATGGTTTCTTTGAATTCATATAAAGAACATGAATACTCTTTCAGAAATTTTCACATTCCACCCTTAAGAAGTAGCATATACATTCCTTGAAAAATAATATCATTTGTTTAAATTGATAAATAATTTTTTTGACAAAAAACCTATAGAATTCACAGATAAGTCATGTAAGTAACTTGGGAAATCATTTTTCACGTCACTCTAACAAATGGAATAACTAATACAGTCAACTTCAATACCCAATGTGTTGGAGGGCTATCATGGAACCACCCATCCATGGTGCATAACAGAACAACCCATACTTGGTTTATAATGGAACCAACCATACACGGTTTATAAAATAATAACCTATAATTGTAATAATTCCCAATAACCATAATATAATCATAACACATAAATTCTTTCGTTTTCTAAAAATACACCCATAAAAATATTCTTTGCACCCATAAGAAAACATTTCCCAATATTGAAATTTCCATTATATATAAAATACTTTTTTTAAAATGACCAGAACATTGGGAAGGATTGTTTTTGATTGAATTAAAAAACGAAATACTATAAAGGAATAAAAATATCAAATAAATGCTATAGCAGTGGAAAATATTATTGACTTTATATACATTAATAAAGAAAATTCATTTTGTATTCTGTAAATAAATAGAAAATGTTCAATATAAAATAATAAAATATTCCTATTGGAAACCTTTTAGAGAATGTATAAAGATAAATATAATTTTTTTAATTCATTTATTTACATTTTTATGTCTCTATCTAGGTTCTCGGTCAAGAAATACTACTTGGTGGACACATCGCCTTAAGAATTTCTCCCTATATGCTTGAGGCTGCTTAGCAATAGTAAGGGTGTATTATTGTACAATTGAGGGACTATAACCTCATGAATAATGTTTAAAATAGTAGTATAACAAAATAATAAAAAATGAAATAATAATAAATAATATGTAATAGTGGAACAATGAGTCATCGAGATACAATAAATAGACCGACATAATCAATGGTATAACTACATCTAGTTCCACAAACAAAAATAATGATCATATTATGCTTTATAAAAAATAGTGATCAAGGGATACATGGTAGTAGGTGTACAATACAATACATGCTATTCAAAATAAGAAAAAAATACAAAAATATATCCCTAATATAATCACAAGAACATGCTCAGTCCTCTGCTCCCATACTCTATCATAGGATAGAATTCAAGCATCCAAAGTTGTGCACTTCCCCATTTCCCTAACCACATCCCTGAAATCTGTCAGGGTACCAATCGATGACCCGATCAACATGTGAGTAAAACTAAGTAGGCTACCACTAACGATGTCCAATGATTTGTAGTTAGTGAATATAAAATAAACAACATGTAGTCAATAAATATAATACTAAATTAAATGAACCATGTCATCTCGGATTCCCATTGGACACCCATTCGATCGTATGTTCTTTTGACAAAATCCATAATTTCTCTAAGTGATAATGTGGTAATAATAATTTTACATGACCCAATGTATAACCAAGATATCATTGACCTTAGAAGGTATATCCAACTCATAGTAATAACTAATGTTGTCTAGATGTAGGGATACAAGTGTATTTTATGGATGAATTCTTGTCAATTCAATCCTATAATAATAATTTTATTGAGCCATTGGAATAATTCCTATGTAGCATTATGCAATACCTGATTGGAGCCAAAGGAGCTAATATGATGTTATCCACATCTTTTAGAAATCAAACTGAATCCAGGGATATTTTCCAAGGAATTATAATTCCAAAACAAGTAACCAGTGAGTATGTGGATCTGCATAATTGAATTTGTTTTTATAGGAAAATAAATGAGTCTAATAGGGGAACCAAATCTTAAAAAATGAACCCATTAATCAGGTGGTATCCTCTGTGTAGTCAAGGAAAACCAAAGTGGGAATACGAGACATGCCTAAGGATGAGCATCCTATAAATGTATTTATTTGTCATAATAAGAGCCAAGTAAAGTATAACCATTTCAAATTTCATCTAATCTCATTAATACTAAGCATCATTCATCATTTAACAAGGAACATTAATGGTATTTATTCCACTAAGTTTCCATGTAATCTAATTTTATGATGGGAAAAGTCCACAATTTAATATGGGTTAGGTGACTTGGACTTTCTATTCACATTTCATTTAATTTACAAATTTTAATTATAAATGAGTAGGAAAATCCACCCAAGGGTTTGTTTTGGTCATATATGCATGGTGAAAGAAATAAGGTATGTAATAAACACCCCCATGTGGTGGTCTATTCAAGGCCATCAAACTCAAGAAATTGTCAAGGGTTCTATGGGTGTATTTTTTAAAAAGAAAAAACTTATTAATGAAACTTGAAATTGAAGATTCAATAAATGAGAGGTTCAGCTCATAACATGATGAAACACTTTATAGACATCATAAATTTTGGGGAAAATAATGATTCCTCTGAAATTATACCTATCGAGACCCATCCTAGTGGGGCCCGTGCTGAAACTCCCCAAGCCTGCCTCCAATAGGCCAGGGGATGATGACTAGCATTGAGTTGGTATATCACTTACATGGGAGGAATTTACTATGTATTTATACACATTCACACATATCCAAGCCACACATTAAGAAATTTTAAAACTACTATGAAAAAAATTCATGCATACCACTAAACCCAACCAATAGAGTACAATAGGAATGAAAAGTGTAGTAATGTAAATTGCACCAGAATACCGGCCCACTAAAAAAAGATTCTGCAAACTATAAAGTCTAACTAATAAAAAAATAGGTACTGAGACTTCTTCTTGAATATGTAGAAACACATCACCCTATATAGAACTCACAATGCTCTATCCGATCCTAGTCTACCCTGGACTCCATCAAAAGTTATATTTTCTGCACATGACAAGACCCTTGCAAGAAAAACTCGTGCATGAGTGAGTATAACAATACGTAATAGGACACCTCGACACCATAAAGAAATTCCTAAATTAAAGGGATATTCATCTCTACAAAATATATGTCTACAGTACATAAAGAACATATCCATATATACTCTAACCCTGACCTCTAGTCTAGTGGCAAGTCACAAAGACCACATATCAACACTAGTGATTCAGTTCGAAGATTCCATGAAGCACTAATCTGGGAGAACATACTCCCATGTCTGATAACACTAATGAAGTTCACCCAAGAAATAATGTTCATTAGGAACCATCATGAGAGAGATATATGCTAATATATATGAAGAGAGAATACACTACACTCACAATGAGAGAACCAAATCCTTGAGTGCGAATATCATGATACATAGATTAGGATAACTGTCAAGGCCATGGATTAAACCAAGAATCATATGGATTCACCTACTAAGTAGAAGACCAATGTCTGTTAGGATTTGTCACATTGATAACCTGAATCAACCCAGGGAATAAGAATTGATAGTTGATCCTACTCTAGGACTCTCATAGGGGACTCCCGACTCTATCTAGAAAGTTCTACAGAAGTGGTTTATACTCTTATGGATATGAAATGATAACAACTGACCATTAGGGGAAGGAGAAAGGGGAACCAACACAAATGAAAATTGTCCAAGATATAGTGGGAAAAGAGAAAAACCATTTAGAAAAGAGTTCACAGTGTGTAGAAGGGACACATGCCATATCCCTTTACCCCAGGTATAGATTGTGTATAACAGATCAAGTCAGAAGAACATATAGTGTGTAAAAGTTATACACAACATGCATAGAAAGCCACACACCATGTTCTACTATCCAAGGTATGCCCTGTGTTTTTTTCCATGTTCCAGTAGATGGCTTCAACCCATGTTTGTATACACATGTATTGGTACATGGGGTAGCCCGTGAAACCGGCCTGGGTTTGGCTATGTGATTGAGTATATACTGTGTACTCTACCCCATGTCCATATATCCTTCGAGATACACATTGAGTTTGGGGGAAGGACCCACACGTTTTTTATCACTTCACTACTTCCCGAAATCCTAACCACCCCTCGGTGGGTCCCATATTCCGTGTATCATAGGATACACCCTGTGATCCTCAATATTTTTCAGAATCCTTGGTTCGAATTCCATACATATTCCTCTTTTCCCTAGTCACAAATTCTGACTGTTCCATGTTAGGAAACTCCATATCCGAAGTCATTTGGTCATGTCAACATCAACTCGGTATGTTTTTGGCCTCCAAACTGCCCATAAATCCAATTCTGATCATCCACCTATAAAATGATCGATGAACAATATCATCCAGAATACTATGATCTATCCATCTCCATCACTGTCACTCCTACTCTAGGTCTTTGTGATGCCAAATCTATGATTTTAGATCATTTCTCCATGATTACAACACTCAATGATCATCCATTCATAACCCTGTGAAGAAAAAATAATTCACAAGGATAATGGGAGAAAATCACATAGAAATAGCATGAGGAACAAACATTAGCCATTGTTTTTTATGGCATAGACCCATTCCGTTATAACGATCAAGAAATTAAATCAAAACAGAATCAATCCCCCGAATCAAACCCAAAATCAAACCCTTATGCAAGAATGAATAAACCATAGGTCAACCTATTCGTGGGTTGATCCTTGTTCAACATTAAATCAAAGAACATGGAAAAAAGGAATTAAAACAACATGCCCGGCCTTAGGGTTGGAATGTTTATCGAAGAATATCGATCATCGTTTCACTCACATTGATGATATTCATCAAAGCAACCTTCATAGATCTCTGATCCAAGGCTTTATCATTGTTTTACAGGGAGAGAATTCTTCTGGTTCTCTCTAGTTCCTCTAGGAAGTTTTCCAAGGTTATGAGCCTTAGCCTGGGTTCCTTCCTATTTTAATTCAATAATACACTTTGTTGTGCCACTACATAACTTTAAAATAAAATAAATCCTTAATTTATTTTAAATCATTAAATTATAAAAAAAAAATTACATTCGTAGATGACTTGCGCCGAACAATGTTTGGACTTTATTAGGGTAAAGTCACTTATCCTAATGCAAAAATACCATAGTATTTCTTATTCGGACACCCATTTAGAAGTTATTATACTTTTTTTAGGAAAACCAATCACACATGCAATTTAATATATTTAATATCTTTTACATTTACTCTAGGAACACCAGGCCTAGAATTGCACATCATCTCAGCACCTGGTCTCAAATTAATTCCATATAATATTTAAAAATAATACATGAAAAATCCAAGATATAAAATTATCCCCACATTAGGGATTTACATCCCGGAAAAGAAAAAAACAATAGGCTATATAAAAAGTTGTGGGTACTATGTACGAATCTGAGCCTCCTGCTCACATGTTCTCTCCTATATATTCTCGTGTAGCCACTAGACATGCACTAGGGGGATTGGTCTCCCATGAAGAATCCTCTCTTTCTGATCCTCAATCTCCACAGGGTACTAGTCAAAGGTCTCTCCATCATTAATATCCGGCTTTCCATAATCAATGACATGTGATGGGTCATGCTTGTATGTTCTCAACTGAAACACATGGAATATATCATATACCTGATGAAACTATGAGGGTAAATCTAAGTGGTAAACCACCTCACCAACTCTACGTAGTATCAGAAAAGGGCCAATGAACCTTGGGGATAACTTGATTTCTTGGCCAACTCTTTAAACTATAGTCAATGTGAGACCCAAAGGAAGACCTTTTCCCTTTCCTCAAACTCCATAGATCTTCACAGTTTGTCATCATAATATTTTTACCAAATTTGTGCAGTCTTTATATACTCCTGGTTGATCCGATCCTTCCCGTTATTAGCTCACACCAACATTGGACCCATGAGTACTGACTATCCTAGGTTAGTATTACAAACTGTTGATTAGAAGGATATCTTTTACAAATCCTCAAATGGTGCTATAACAATTTTGGTGTGGTAATTGTTGTTGTACGCAAACTTCGCCAGGGGTAGGTGGTCCTATCAAGTGTGAATGAAGTCCAAGATGCCATCCCACAACATGTCTTCTAGAACTTCAATGATCCCCTCCATATAGCCATCCATCTGGGGATGCAACGCTGTGCTCAGGCGTAACTGTGACCCAAATGCCTCCTACAATCCCTTCTATAATGGGGATGTGAAATGAGCATCCTGATTCAGTCAATCGTCGATGGGACTTCATAAAGCCACACTATATCCTGTATTTAGAGAATTCCTATGATTCTACTGAAATAATCACCAAATAGATAGGAAGTTGGTCTATATGGTGAGCCTATCAATGATAACCCAGATCGAATCATGTCCCCTGGAATTATGTGGTAAACCTATAATGAATCCCATACATATTTGATCCCACTTACATTCTGAAATCTTAAGGGGGTGAGATAAATCTAATGGAACCTGGTGCTCAGCCTTCACCTTCTGGCATGTAAGGCATAGAGAAACGAACTCTAACAACACATTCTTTATCTATATACACCAATACTAATGTCGGAGGTCCTAGAATATCTTCACCAAGCTAGATTGTACCACCAAAGGGATGGTATGAAACTCCCTCATAGCCTCCTCCCTCAAAGACATTCTTATAACTGTGCACCCTCTAAAAATAACACTATGCTCTCCACCTTTTTAATATCTATAAGGAAAATTCCTAGTGGACATCTTAGAACATAAGGTCTTACAGTCGGTATCCCCATGTTGTGCATCACTGAATTACTGCAAGAGTTGAAGGGTGACAACCATCAATTAGAGGTAAGATACACCATCTCCATCCATGAAGGATTACTATAAAGAGTCCAACTGCTCTGATTCCATGTTCAAAAGTTGTGAAATAGATTTATTACTAAGAGCATATTCCCCCCACGATCCCCTTCTTAGAAGTACATACAATCTCAAAGTCATAATCCTAGAGGAACTCTAGCCATCACCTCTATATTAGGATCAGATCCTTCTATTAAGAGACATACTTCAGAATTTTTAGATCAGAGTAGATGATAAACCACTAGACCATCAGGTAGTATTACCAATGCAAAGACTAACATAGATAACTCAGGAACATGGGTCCCATAGATGTTCTCATGTGGCCTCAAATTTTGTGAACCATAGGCAGTCATCACATTACTCTACTTTAAGACACCACCAAGTCTGGTCCCTAATGCATCACATAAATCTAATTACTTTACTCCCACCACTAGCAATCTCAAAATCAAAGTGCTCATCAAACTATACCTAAACCACTGAATAGAATGCTGGAGATTCTCCACACAAATGAGAGGATACCCCTTTTAAGTCAAATATTTCATTAGTTGTGATATCTGATATAAATAAGGTATGACTCTCCTGTAATATCCTACTATCCCAAGGATGGTCCACACCTCTGTCACACTTCTAGGTGGATCCCACGCTAACACTGCTTCCACCTTGGATAGGTCCACTACTAATACATCTTCTAAGATAACATGTTCTAGAAAAAAACACATGAATCCATAACTAGAAATTTGAGTGCTTACCATTAAGTAAGTTCTATCAGAGTATGTCCAAAACCTTCTATTGGTGTCTCACATGATCCTCCTTAGACGCTGAGTACACACGGATATCGTCAATGAAGACCACTACAAACCAGTATATGTATGGATAGAATATCCAGGTCAAGAGTCCCATGAATACTTCCGGGGTGTTATCATTCCATAAGGAAACCAAATACTCATAGTGGCCATAACATCATCTAAAATCCATCTTCAGTATATCCTCAACCCATACTCGCAACTGGTGATATCTTGATCAAAGGTCATACTTTGAGAATAGTCATGCCCCTCTCAACCGATTGAAGAGGTCATCAATACAAGGAGTGGATAATTTTTCTCTACCTTCACTTGGTTCAATAAATGATAATCCACACACAACCTCAATCTTTAGTATGCATTTTTGGGGAAAAAACAGGGTCCGCCCATTTTGAAACATTGGGTCTCAAGAAGCCCTTCTTTTGCAAGTCTTCCAGCAGCACCATCTGCTCATGAAGCTCTATGGGAGACATTCCATATTCTGGTAATGATATTGGTGTCGTCCCAGGGTGTCAATTGATTTATATGTTGATCTCCCTATGGCATGGTAGTCCTGAAACATCTTTTAAAAAGACATCCTCGTACTCCTCCACTACTGTTGGGAACTAAAAATTCATAACATCTTCTTCTCTGAGGGTAAGGCTAGCCAAACGATGAGTGATCAACTACACCATATAATGAATGAGACCATAATGTGATGATTGGGTTTCCTTTTCACCAAGAATGTAAAATCTCATCCCATCACTGGGGTTACACTACACCGTTTTCCTAAAATAGTCAATTTGGGCAGAGATCGAATATAGCCAATCCATAATGATAATGAAATTATAAGAACTCAACACTACCACTAAGAGGTTCTGAATGAAAATATACCCTCCTAGGTTAAGATCGAATTATCGGTAAAGGTGTGTGATCATCGAGTCTCCTCCCTTAGGTTTCTCCAAGCATCACGGTCGAGTCAATAGTTCTACTAGAATTTCGAGGTCCCGTACAAGGAATGTGGCGAGGGAAGAAGGATTATCACCTATTTCTATAATTATTGATGTTAAGGTAGAAAAGAAACAGATTGTACTCAGATAATCCCAGTATTCCTTGGGTTTTATTCCTTTACCACATGTAGTTTCCCTCATCCATGTCCTCCAACTCCCTAACCCTGGAGTGGATATCTTGGGGTGGTGGTGGTAGTATGTCAAAACGTCTGCCACCTCCTATAGGTCTCCCTGCTCTTCTACCACATCCTATTCCTAGTGGATATGTTTGATACACTTATTATCTCACCCTAAAAGGTCCTTCCACCACCTCCCTATTAGAAGCTTAATGAGTTAGACAACCTATAGCGAGATGTCCTCTACCATCACATGGGTAGCATCGCCTCTCCCTAGGATGATTTGATCAAGCATGAGATCCATAGACTATAGATCCAATTTCCTGGGACCTCCTGTGACATCTCCCATACCCTGATCCCTGTGTCTCATGTTGTATCCCTACTACCGAGGTCTCTACACCTGTCTACCAACTGCTGCCTGTCACTAGCTACTTCTGCTCAGCCAAGAAGATCTCGACCACCAAATCTCACTCGATCACTCCAGTTTAAGTTGAAACACATAGAGTTATGATTCTGGATTGAATATACCAATGTAGACCTCTCTCTATGGTCTAAGATCGAAAGTACTAATCCATGCACATATCCCTAGAGTACCCGGAGAGGTTGGTGAACCTCGATGAATAGACATCCAATGTCATGCTACCCTGCTTGAGTTGAAGAAGATCCTTTATACACACTTCCCTCAACATAACTAGAGATAACTCCTCACTAAATAGACTCTAATACTTTTCCCACAAAAGAGTCACCTCTTCATGAGTATGTGTGGTCAAAATCCACTATTATCTTAAATAACCCTGAAGAAGGATCACTGCCTGAATCACTATATGGTCCCCTTGTGTCCTCACTAGACGAATAATTATAGTTATCACTTCAAGCCATTCCTCAGCCACCCGAGGGCCATGTTCACCTTGAAACCTAATGGGTATCTATCTCTAAAACTCATGGAGCACGCTCAGCCCACATTCCTCATGTTCTGGTACTGCTAGTACCATGTGTTGCTCCAATGGTGTTTTTTATAACTGGTGCACCACCAGGAGGAAACACCTGGGGAACTTACACCTATATCAAATCCTAGTCACTAAGGGGGTCATCCTTGTGACCAAGCTTCTGAATCCTTGCTGGTATGAATTGTGGAGGCATCCTGAAAGAAAACATGATGTACCATGATCAATGAGTATATCCGGATACCTGACTCAAGAAAGTCATGGAAACCAAAACCCAATCCTATATGATGCATGTACCATTATTGTTTCCATTTTCAAATAGTTTTGTCATGTTGAATGTTGAAAAGAAGGTTATTAGTGTCCTGATGTCTATATATGTCGACCACCTGCACTAACACTAGAGTCACTAGCCTGAAATCCAATCACGAAACACTTAACACTATTTCTCCAAACCAATCTCATATAATCCTAGTCCTAAGGTTGTAATGACCACCTTTGATTCCACTCTATCATGAACCGTCCTAGTGGGGCATGTTCCGCAACTCCCTATGCCCACCTCCAATAGGCCAGGGGATGGTGACTAGCACTGAGTAGGAATATCACCTACATGGTAGGAAGAGCCTAAGTACCTGCACACACACACACCCACACATCTCCATGCCAGAAATGCTGAAATGTAAAAACCACTAAGGAAAAAAAAAATAAATGCATAACATTAAACCCAACCAATAGAGTAAAATAGGAAAGAAAACTACAGTAAAGTAAACTAGTCCAGAATACAAGCCTACCAAAAAAAAAGAGTCTGGAAACTACAAAGTCCAACCTGTAAATAAGATAGGTACTCAGAATATTGCTCGAATCCATAGGAACACCTTGTCCCGTCTAGAACTCAAAATGATCTTCCTAGTCGTAGTATGCCCTAGAATTTGTCAAAAGGTCTCTATTCTGCACAAGACATGACATGTGCGAGAAAATCCCGTGTAGGGGTGAGTATAAAAATACTCAGTAAGACACCATGCAACCATAAAGCAATACACAAAGTAAAGGCAAAGTCAGCTTTAAATAGAATATGCCAACAGTACATATAACAACAACATATCTAGATATACTAAAACCCAAACCTTTAGTCTAGAGGTAAGTCACCATGACCCCATATTAACACTAGAGATTCAGTCTGAAGATTCCATGAAGCACTTTTTCGAGAGAACGTACTCCTCAGTCTGATGGCATAGATGACATTCGCTTGGGATGTAATATTCATTGGTAACCTTCATGAGAGTGAGATACCCTAATAGATCTAATGGGATAATACAATACACTCACTCTAGGAGAACCAAATCCTTGAGTATGAATATCATTATACACAGATTAGGATCACTACCATGGACATGGAATATAACACTACTCATCCAGATTCAACTGCTATGTAGAGGGCCGACATCTGATAGGATTGGTCACATTGATAACCTGACACTACCCATGGCACGTGAATAGACAGAGGATCCTGATCTGGGCCTCTCGGAGGGGACTCCAAAATCTATCCAGTAGGTCCTGCTTAAGGGGTTCATACACCAATGGATACAAAACGATACCAACTGATATTTAGGGGAACGAATAATGGTAACCAACCCAAACAAGAAATTTTCAAGATGCAATGGAAAAGGTGATCAAGCCATATAGAAAAGAGTACACGATGTGTAAAAGGGTAACACGTCGTGTCCCTTTACTCTGGGTACTGCCCGTATACAAGAACCTAAGTAAGAAGAACATGTCATGTGGAAATGGTTTATATGGTGTGCAATGAAATTCTCATGCCATGTCCTAATATCCGTGGTCCTCCCTATGCACACTGGCCATGTCCCAGTACATGACTTTAACCTGTGTTTTTTCACCGATGTACTAGTATATGAGGTAGCCTACGTAGCTAGTATAGGTCTGGTCATGTGGAGGGGTACAGGCCATGTACTCCACCCTGTGTCTGTGTATCCTCCGTGACACATTTCGTGTTCTGGATAATGTCCCACACACCATGTGACATGTTTCACACACTGTGTGTCACTTCACTACTACCCAAAACCCTAGACGCTGATCGGTGGCTCCTAAACACCATGTATCACGAGATACACTCCTTATTCATCGGATTTTATAGAATCGCTGGTTCGAATGTCAATCATATTTCTCATTGGCCCGACCACTGATTTTGGCCATGCGTCTTCAGGAAACTCCAGATCTGAAGTCTTCAAGTCATGCCATCAACGATTCAGAAAGTCTTGGGTCTCTATACTGCCCAAAAATCTGATTCCTATCATCTACTCACAGAATTATTGAAGAACTATATCTTCTAGAATACTCTAATAAATTTGTATCCACCACCATCACACCTCTTCTAGGTCGTCATGATTCCAGATCTATGATTTGAGATAATTGAACTTGGATTATAAGGTTCTGTGATCATCCGTTCATAACTCTATGAAGAACAAAGAACACACATGGATAAAGGGGAAATGAATCACATAAAAACAACTTAAAAAACAAACCTATACCATTGATCATTACAGACTTGACCCGTTCTATTAGACCGATCAAGAAACTAAATCAAAACATTATTAATCCCCCAAATCAAACCCCAAATCAAACCCTCCTGTAATAATGATTGAACCGTGGGTCAACCTATTCATGGGTTGGTCCACGTTCATTATTAAATAAAATAATAGGGAAATAAGGAATTAAAAAATCATGTTCTACCTTGGGGTTTGGTCATTCATTGAGGCAGATCGATCACCGTGTTGCTTCTGCTGGCGAGATTCGCCAAAGTGGTATTCGTCGATCTACAATCCAAGGCTCCATAATAATTTTACATCAAGATAATTTTCTTGGTTCTCTCAAGATAAAGGGATAATTTTCTGCTGGCGATGTTCTCCAAGGTTTTGATCCCAATCCTAGGCTCCTACCTATTTTAAAACAAGAGAACACATCATTTTTCCACTGCGTATATTTAAAATAAAGTGAATTCTTAATTTATTTTATTTCTTTAAAACATTCAAAAATTAACTTTCATAGTCTACTTATTTCGGTCAATGTTAGGCCTCTCCAACTGAAATTTCATTGCTCTGAATCCAACAGTACCCTTAGATTTTTTATCTCAGAACCTGTTTAGTGGTTATTCTTCTTTTTTAGGAAAACTTTTAACGCACACTATTTAAAACATTTAATATATTTAACATTTATTCTGGGCACACAGAACCTCAAAATTACACTCTGTCTCAATTCCTGGTCTCAAATTAATTACATAAAATGTTTAAAAACAATACACAATAAAATCCTAGATATTATAATACCACTATATGAATCTATATTAGATATCAGGTTAATATTTGAATTAGAAATAGAGAAATAGAGGAAAAAATGACCAAAAATAAGTTATATTATCTCACACATATTTACATTTCTTTATATTGAGATAAATGAAGAAAATAATCAAGGGAGTTGAAGAAATTACTGATACAGATCTGAAAAAACATGCAAACTTTAATATAAGATCGGATGAAGGAGATATCTTAATTCCATGGTTGATGGCCAAAAGAGAGCTCCAATGAAGGGGAGGAGGTGGTATGATATTTGTAGAAGAAAAAGGAGGGGTCAAACTAAAAGTAAGGCAAGGGAATATAGGTCATTTTACCCTATTTTATGGGATGCATGTTTTTCCTATATGGTTAGATAAACTATTCACTAACACTATCTAAGGTGCATCCCTGTTTTCACAACTAGGCACCTTTCCTGAAAAACCACGCACATATCTTATGTTCTTACTTTCCAAGTTTCCCCCCACCCTCTCAAGTCGTGATGCACAGTTACAAAAACTATGTGTTAACCATGCATTTCCACATAGTAACACACTTAAACAATTTCAAATAGCTATACATCCTACCCACATGTATAGTTAACTATGAAACTGGTCTTATAGGGCATACCATTTAATTCACATGGTTAATACTAACCCTATAAAAACCATGCACCCCTTATTAATAAAGGATTTTTTAAATAATGCCCCTTACCTTGTGTCAAACGCATCACACATGTTATCTATATTCCTAAATAATAATAACAATTTAATTATTTATTTTATTAATAACCATTTTAATGTTTATTTTTCTGTTTATTATGATTTTATAATCAATTAACATCATATTGTATGTTTTGATGATACTCAGCTCATATGTCTGTGATGAATTCAGTAAGTAGATTATGGTCGAAGAGTTCATTACCCCACCATCACCAAATTAATATTCTTGACATAATTACCATTTTATACATTAAATATACTTTTTAGTTCAACCATGAATTTTTTTCATGAAAAATGAACTACATTACAATCATGGAGATGATAGGTTGTATGCACACGTGAGAAATGTTTCAATTTTTCAATGATCATTATGGAAAGATGGTAAATATTATTTTATCCATGTAGAATGATCATAATATCCTAAATATAATATTATTTATTTTAAATGTACTCATATATTTAATCATTGTGTTCTGGTGATGAAATATGGTTCACATCGCATCATGGAGGTGGTAGTCCACATGTACAGATGAACGACATTATCAGGTTTAAGTGAATGGAAAGGTATGAAAGTAAATGATTTATTATCATTTCAGAATGATAAATATGTCATTAATATAACATACATACACTGAATACACTGTTATAACCATCCATGAGAGGTGTTTATGGATGAAAAGGTACATCAGTTCCCAAGGCGGTAGTCTTCTGTATAGATTAAAGATGGTTTGGTTCCCCATTTTATCATCAGGGATAAGAATATAGATTAATCCATTAACAAGATAACATATTATTATATACAAGATAATAAATTTATTATTTTTGGATG
The DNA here is from genome assembly GCA_963277665.1 of Viscum album. Taxonomy (NCBI): domain Eukaryota; kingdom Viridiplantae; phylum Streptophyta; class Magnoliopsida; order Santalales; family Viscaceae; genus Viscum; species Viscum album. The sequence continues at coordinate 252,933,149 of OY728143.1, read as the reverse complement.
GTTTAAGAATATTTAAATGAGTTGTAAGTATAAATAAAATTAAAATTCTTGGTTAAAGACAATACCTATTCTTGAACAGAATTCATGAAAGAAGGGTAGAGGTGGATCTCACCACTCTCGGTTGACTCGTCTTCCCTACTTCACCTTAGAGGAGTGAATCTGTTCTCAATTTTCTAGAATCATCACACAAATATACTGAAATCATCCACTTTAGGGGAAAAAAGACTGAGATAAGGATGTATTGAAGTAGGTTACTTAATTTTATGGATTCTCAGGTGGTTCTTTTGTTCCTCTAGAAATCCGTTCTCCACAACATGTATTTAAGAAGGTGTTTAATTAGGTCTATCTCAGAACTTATTGATATTTTTAAGCATTCAATAATTTCTCAGATATTTTTGATGAAAATATGAAACCCTTTAAATTTTCAGAATTCCTTTTTCGTTTCATTGAAATTTGGGGATTTGGGGATTTCAAATGTGTATCCATAGGACAAGAATTCATCCAAATTTTATTTCATTATACTATTTTAAAATGGTTGTCTCAAAGTATTTGTTCTATTAAACTCAGACCAGGAACTTTACAGATTCATGATTAGAAATTGGGCATCAACTTATACGAATTCAAGGATACATGTGCACAAGTATGGATGAAAATAAGTGGCCTTAATTAGGTATAATATAACATTGAGATATTTTATGACATAGATTTTTGGGTCTGTACCCTAATAAGGATGGAAATTTCCATAGGGACACCTAACTATGGCTATTATGCATGTGTGTTGGTTGAGATAGATCTAACTTCTACAAATATAGATAGGGTAGAACTATCCACACCATAGGATGATATTTGTCTTAGGATTGAATTTTTAAAAGTCCCCCATTTTGTGATGAAGCTCAAATTCTAGAAAATTCAATTGAGAATTGTAGAAGAGATTTATTATATTGTAATTGTTAGATCAAAGGTCATGATATGAAACATTTTCTAAGGAATCAAAATTATGAGACCCCTACTATTGATAATGATGACTTTTGTTAAACTGTTAGTCCACCTGTTGGACAGATCCAAGGTACTATTGTTCGTACTAATGAAAACTCTAATATGATTGATACTGAAGTACCCTCTCTAATGGATGGATTGTATGAAGTTACTGGTCTTATTTCCACTACCAAAATGAACCTTTCATAGGTTGTCCTAGATGATGATAAACATACTATAGTTAATGGAATCTTTTAGAATGAAGCATTAAATGGTTTTTGATTTAAGGATGTGCTTTCTTGGGGATTAGTAAAGGGAGATGGGAAGGAATTAGATTATTTTCAGGACATCAAGGAACAAGATTTTGAAGTGGAAACTGACTACACTTGTTCAAGAGAATATTTTGGTTAATGAAAAAAGTAGAAAGGGTAATGAAAAATTGGACGATACAACGTCAAAAAAGATTAGGAACAAAAGGGATTCTCCAACCACCTACATATCTGCACTTGTAATGGGAAATGACAAGGTAATATTCTCAAATTTCACTCCTTTAATTCAATCAAGTTGAAATTATGGACCTATAGATTGGGTACTCTTGGAATATGCGACCTCTTACTCAACTCAATGGAAGAATGGCTCAATAAAAATAAAACCTGATACACCTATGGATAATTCCTTTAATGGTAATATGAAACAACCTACTATTAAGTTTATCAAAATGATGGACTATCCTCCTAGAATGGAATTAATGCCTTCTTTTCCCTATATGATGGATGGAAAAGTGTCTATGTTACCTTGACACACCCCTAGTGATAGAAACATACTCTACCCTTCATACTGCCTCTTCTTCTCCAACTCCTCTGAAGAATAGGATTGGTATCAAGATATTTTATCCCTCTAAATCACATCATTAGACTACTATGATTTCAATAGTGATATTACTCTATGGGTAGTCCAACAAAGGGTAAGCATGACTATAATTCTGGCGGTGCTTCAAATGTTATGACTACACAGTCTCAAGACCTGGCTAAACAATAAGATTATGATCTATAGTAAGAGAGTTTCATTGGAAAAAAACCACAAGATTTCCCCCAACCACATAGTGATTCTTATTATACTCAAAAGTGTAAGGTAAATAAGAATGTAAGTATTCATAATTCTTTTCATATTGTTTCATTGTCTAGTAGCGATGAGGATGGAACAAAAATCATTGGCACATTTTAATCTAAAGACAGAAAGGTTAATGTTAATTTGAAGCACTCGGTGGATAGTGACGGTCCATGGATGCATGTCAAGACACGGAGGAGTGGAATACATATTCACATAAGGGTTGGTATCATCACTCATCACAATAGAAACACTAGATCTAGAGTGGCCGGATGTTGATTTTGTCAGACTTCAATGAAGAATATGCTTCCTTCTGGTTGTGGGTCCATATGACTTGGAAGACTGATTTATCTATGGATTTACAGACTCTTCTCCATTACTACTAAAAAATGGCATGGATTATCATGATATTGACATGTTAAATGTGTCATGTAAGTAGGGTGAAGCATTAAATTTGGAATTAAAGAACATTGAGAACCCTTTTTAATGCAAATAGGATTTTTCTTTGATGGATGTTATGCATAATATTTTTATGCACTCGTGTTCTTAGTAGATGGTGGTTATAACATCTGTTTTGGGATGAAGGATGATTTTCTTAGGGTGTTGTCACTTTTTTAAATTTTTGTAGGAAGTTACTTTTGTTGTCATTTTTTATCTTATAATGGATTATAATTGTCTTGTAAATCACCATCCTCCATATTTGTATTTTCTTTATCTTTAAATAATAGGGGTAGGATCCTAGTTTTCTATATGTCTTTTTTAGCCAATCTATTAAGGTTTACAAAAAAATATTTTCTAGGTAGTCTTTATGAACAAAAGAATACCTCTAATTCATGGTGATATTTGTTAGGTATTATTTGAACCAAAATAATGTTTAAGTGTGAAATAAGAGGGTGGGGGGGGAGGCTCCCTTCTATATTATATTAGAAGGCTACTATGGGAATTTCATGATGTATAATATAAATATAAATTAATTTTAAAAGTCAAATGGCACCAAATTTGTAATATTACAATATAAGATTATTTTGAGTCGAAATCCTCTCATATAAAAGAAATTGGGAAGGTTTTGGTGATGTTTTCAACCTTATATTTTTGTTTTAACTAGTTTCAACCCATTTTGAACAATACCAAATTAATAAAGTTTCTAATTTTTAGGCATCAATAATTTTACTATAAAAGGAAAAAAATAACAACCCAAACATTTATAAATAGAATTAAATTTTTTAAATGGGTAAATGCCTTATTATGTAATGAATTTATAGAAAATACAAGAACTACTTTGTCTATATTAAACAGTTTTATGGCCTGTAAAACTTAAAATATTGTAATACATCATAATCTTGGATAATTTAGTCATTTAAAAATGATTATATGTCGGGTACATATAAATGGTTATGAATAGTACTAGTTGAAACAAATGAAAGAAGTGATGGCCAATAACAGTAGGATTGTACCTTATGAAGCCTATTTAATATAGTTTTAGAGGGAGATATCATCAATGTGATCTACCCTACACAAATCCCAAATCGGGATTCAATAACTAAATCATAAGGGAAACTATTTATGGATGAATTTAATGCTCATTGAGATCACAAAGAAAACCATGTATGCCAAACAACCCATAGAAAATGTTACTGTCATGCTCCTTACCCTAAGTGAGTTATTTGGATTCATAAATTGTTATGTATCTGGACCATAATTGTATGAATTTTTATATGTTTATTATTTTATAATAACTTAATGATAATATTTATCATTTTATTATAACTTTAAAATTATGTAATAATTAGTTCTATATATTTCTTTCCAATTCGATGAAACCTTGATTATATTTATGGTAAATATATAGTTTCCATAAAGACACCTTTTTAATGAATTCAATAATTTTTTAAATTAATTATATTTTAATAAATATTATTTATTAAATAATATCTATTAAATTTAAATTATAATATAATTTTATGAAGTCAACACATAATTATTATATTTTTAAAAAACCTATTATTGTAATAAAACCAATACTTTACAATAAATATAGATTTTGGATTCAAAATTTTAAATTCATATACTTAGAGAGTTTTATGGTTTAAATAAATATTATTTTTGAAATCCTTAAGTCAACATTTCCAACCATGATTTTTTCATAATTTTTCGAGACAATAAGTTTTTTTTCTGAAATTAAATATGGTATAAATATATAATGTGTATTATAACCTCATAATGAACCAAAGGTGATCCATTATACTCTATAAAATATACCCATAACTAAATATTTATTTACCCTTTAAAATAATGTTTTTCTTTGGTTATTCGATTATTTTTATATAGCCTTAATGAGTCCTCCACAATCTATATAATATTTTAGGGTTTTAAAATAAATTCATTATAAAAATGACTCACTACAACATCACTAAGTGTACTATTTTCATGATATAGGTTCCTAAACATGTAAAATAATGAAATCCACTTAAATTTGTAATATAACATAGGGAAATGTGTGGGATTATTTGTGGTTTCGATGAATTTATCATATAGAGTATAAAACATATGTTGGTAAATTAATTAAGGACTACCCTATATTATTCAATATAATCCCACTAAAACTCCCCTTAATATTCACTCAAAAGTCTTGGAGCATGAAATTACTCTACTCTTACCTCTAATGATCTGTCCAAAGGTGCCCCCAAGCTCTCAAGTATCTCTTCCGACGCATTTATTTTATAAATGGGATTTATAGATTAGCAATTTCTTATGTACATCCCTAGATTATCCCATGATATTTTAAAATAAGGATAGAATTTTAGGAGTATGTTTTGTAAGATTTCAATAATGTTTTTGATACATTTTTCATGTTGATTTGTTATATACCTAATTTACAAATGATATAAGGCTTCAAGATCTTCCAAGATTTATTATTTTGTACGTTTATTTTATAAATCATGAATTAACGAAAATAAAATCTGGGTTATCAAAGTTTCTATGAAAGAAATGCCTAGTTATTTTTGGGATTAGGAATATAAAATTCTAGAAAAATATTTATATATAAGAGTATACATAAGAAAACAACCCTAAATCTCAGTAAAGTATATATGAAGTGGTTTCCAAGAAAATAAATCCTTGTCTGGATACTAAAAATGGATATAAATCTATAATAGAGGTACCTAGGGTTAATAACCATGAAAATGGAACATTAATCTAGAATCAATCGCAGCCTAGTGCTTTAAAATGGGAATTTCAACACTCTTGGTTTGACACTCAGTGGGGATTTCTTTGGTAAATCCACAAGATCCATATGAACCATTATTAAGGGAATAAAAATGCCCATAAAATTTTATGTTAGGAATAGACTATTAATAAAATATATTAAACACTAAAAATTCATACGTAAAGGAATATATATTATTTATGATTCGTCCCATTAATGTTCATGGTTTCTCATTTATGTGATTATTAGGTTAAAAATAATCATCCCTAACTTTCAATTTATTTTAGTTAATAGTTGGGAATTGGAGGACTGAGTAAACAATCAATGTGAAGAAAAATGTAATGAATTCCCAAATGAAATGACCATATTTATGGGAGCATGAATCAAACACTTCATGAAAACACTTTTTATATTGATTCATGTTTTGAACTTAAACAAGAATCAACAGGAATTCCTGAATCCCCGAAAGAATGATCAAGTTTCAATTGTGAAGTATATGTAACAAATGCCTTTTAATTTAAATAGATAATTCTACCCCATAATTGCAGAGTAATATATAAACTCCAATTATAAGACCATTTTTATCACTCAATGCTCTGATAAAGGGTATTTCATACGATATTTTTATCAAAATAAGGGAGAATCTGATCAATGTTAGGCATTGATCACAAATAATAATCCCAAAGAAGAGGTTGAAGTGATTGAGTGGAATGAATTTTGAAAATTTGTTTTTTTAAATATAGTTTCCATGAACTATTTGACTAAAAATAGAGAGCGTCTTATTTAGCCTCTAGAAAAAGGATGATAAGTCCATAAGAACATGTGACCAACACATTAAAATACTTTCATGATATACCTTAGTCATTATCATTGACACCAAAGGTAATGTCAGATGCTACTTTCGAAAGTTTAGATCATGTCTAAGAAAATCCATATCCATTAAAGACTTTGAAAATGATGAGGAAATTGTTTGATGTTCCATAGAATTTTAACTGAAGATAAGTGAATCTCAATGTTTTTATAGGGATAATAAGTGGAAAATGAAGTTTCATTCTTCTAGTATGGTGGAGATATCCAAATTTGAAATAAATAAAAACTTCCCACTAGCTAAATTAGTAGGAAGAACTATCCATGAAGCATTCTATTGGGGGTGAGGAAATACTTTAGACGTGGGAAGGAAGGGAAACCAGTAAGAGATTGTCGATGAGAGAAACCCCACAATGTGATAGAAGAATTGAATGATCTAGTAAAACCCCATCTAGTATTATAGTGTTTCAATTGTACATAACATTATAATTATGAAATACAATTCCATATGCAAGGTTTTATAGAGATAATAAATTCCAACAACCTCCAAGGAAACTAGGGTGAGCTTTTTCCATCACAACTTGTAACACCCTGGGATTTCATGAAATACCTTTTTATCAAATAAATTTAATCTTTTTGATATTTTCATAACTCTCAGTACCATTTTTGTCTCTCATTACATGAAATATGAAGTTTATCTTATGTTACATGAAAGACTAGGTGTAGCTTATGTTAAACACAACACTGAGTTTAAATGAAACATGACATAGTATTAAAATATTGTTATTAAATATGATGGTAACCACCTAAGTGTTATAATGTTGGAATTGGATTGGATTAACTAAATTTTGAAGATATATGGTTTACATATATATATCTAATTAATTATTTGATGAAAAATTATCTAATAAATGAAAACAAAAACAATATGTAAATAAATGAAATCTCTCTCCAAACATATATTTTTATATAAAGAAACCCATTTTTACTCAATAATTTAGAAAAAAATTTCTAATTCAATTTAAATATTTTATATTTAATAAATTATCTATTCTCATAAGAGAACCATTATTTTGGGTATAAATCAAACCTATGAAGGCTTTGGGTGAAAACCTAAGGGAGTTACTCAAAGAAGAGGAAATGTTCTTCAACGAGTGTTTTATTATTATTTATTCATACACCTCATTCAGTTATTGTAAAAAGAATTTGAAAAAATATCATAAGTATCTTAAATATGCTGATATGTTTTTTTATGTTCATGACCTAAAACGTTCTCCACTTCAATGAAATGGATTAAAAAAATATTCATTCGTATGTATGAAGGACTACCACCTTGCAAACCAATGTCATTTATTTTTCCATTACCACCTCTCACAATTGGGTACAATGATCGATCTAAAGTATATATTTGATATTTATAACATAATTTTACCTTTATAGTAATTATATAATATATAAAAAAATTTAAATTCCATTCTCTATTTGATAGGATAATGTCGTTCATGTGTGCGGCAGACTGCCGCCTCATGAAGGGACACGATTTGTTTTCACTAACACTTTACTTGGAAGATAAAAATGATAATGTCAATGGATAAATATTATATAAATGAAATAATTCATATATTCATGAAATATTTATCAATATTTAAGGATAATATATCATTTTATTTCTTACCATTTCATTCAAATAAAGTTGATAACATCATTCATGTACCAATGGACTACCGCGTTCATGAAGCGAAGTGACTCTATTTTCATCACCAAATAACATGGAACATATGTAAATGTATATTTAATGAAATAATATTTTATTTATGATATTATTATTTATTTTAAATTATAATATATTACTTAACTCCTTTCTAAAATTATCATTGAAAAATTGAAATGTTATTCATGTGTATGCATAGCCTACAATCTCCATGATTATAACAGACTTCATTTCTCAAAACCATCATTAATGACTAGTATAAAAATTATAATTTATGCCTAAATATAATAATTTCTTCATTATTAATATTTCATATATGATGGAACTAAGAAAAAATTAAGAATATCAAAAATAAAAAATCGAAACATATAAAAAACAATGCGACTATTACATGAAAAATGATTTTAATAATGAATTGTTAATAAAAATGTTATAAAATGAAATAAATAAATAATATATGTTATTATATATATAAATATGTTAATATTATATATTTATAATAGAATTTTAATTATTATATAGAAAATTTTAACCAATACGAAGGAAGTTGATACTTGAGGAATAATATTTTTAGTCTCTCTATTTATTTCAGTGAGACATATGAAAACTCACTACTTGTTTCATTTATGTTGTGTATATACTACCCCAATGAAATTATTTTCAATTAATATAATATTTTTGTTGATATTTAATGTTTAAATCAATTTTATGCTATAATGGGTCATATGATCTAAAATACTACTAAATACTTTATAGATTTTCATCTCACTATTTTCTTATGTGAGTCACATGATATATTCACAACTTATTTCTTTTATGTGGTGTGTTTAATAACCTAGAAAATATATTATGATGAATATATTGAGACTTATTGATATTTTAATATATATTTTAGAATATATATTTCAAAGTGTTTATGGTTCGAAAGTTACTAAATCAGTAAGAGAATTTGTTTATCTCAATTCGCCTTCCTTGAGACACATGTTATGTTATGAACCGAACTTATTTTATAAAGTGTGTATATAGTACTAATGAAATTTAATATCATGAATATGTTTATTCTCTTAATAATATTTGTTTCATTTAATTTTATTCTTTCATTGGATTACAATTCAATGTTTTAATACTGGTAAGAGTTTTATGTTACACTCTCATCATTTATCAATATTGTCTATGATTATACTTCCAATGATGAAATATTTTTATATTTTTCTCAAAAAATTCAGGATTTTTCTTATACTATGGTTATTTATGTAGAATAAAAGTTTTTTACTTTATCTTCTTATCTTTATGTATTCAATATTTCAAAATAACATTTTTAATAAAAATCATCATTATTTATATCTTCGGTCAAGAACCCTTTCCATCTCAAATCAAGTTCTATAAAAACATTTTCAAAAAGGTTTTCAACATTATTAAAATGATTTATTAAAGAAATTTGACCCTAGTTTGACATTTTTTCAAAAATAATTTTAATGGAACCATGATTCCAATTTCCAAATTATTTCTATTTGGATTTTACCATAAATGTGATTGAAATATTTATTTCAATTTGTTTTTAATGGATGGAAATTACCACAATCATGAACATTATTTACATTGATGATTAATTTATATGTTTTTAAATTTATTTTAAGATAAATAGATATTAATTTTTTTTATGTTTTAAATATATATTTTTTCAATGTGGAATGAATATTTTCCTCAAGAAATGTTTTAAATGTTTTTTAATGTTTCCTTCATATGTTTTCATTATTATTTTTAAGGAAAAGGATTTATAATATATTTTTTAATTTTACTTAATGTTGAAATTCAAGAAACATTTATCTTCCTCAAGAAATTTCTAAGGTGATTTATATTTCAAAATCATTCTCTATCTAAGATAACATCATTTTATATTACTTATGCTTTATTAGGGTAATGTTCCAAGGATACAATTATTATTCATTATCTAAATAGTTTATATTTATGATGATATAATGTTTATGATACACATTTCTCTTATAAATTTTATTCCATGTAGAGGTGATTATGAATCCCACTTTTTTTTATGGGTTATGCTATGATGAAATTTTGGAATAATTATGAAAACAACCCCTTTTTCATAGGTTAAGATATGATGAAGTGTATATAAAACCAATTTTTCATTATAGGGTATATGATATGATGAATTTTTTATGATATTGTGAAACACATATGTAATATTTTAATTAGGTGATTGGTGGGACCTATATCTACCTCTAATGAATTGGGTAATGATTAATGTCATATGATCTCAAGGGGTATATAGGAGGTTAACTCAAGCCTGAAAAATGGTTCAAATAAGGTCATGCCAAGCATAAAGTAGATACATATGTGGTTTTCTATACCTAACATGTAATTATTGTATTGGTGGTTAGCGTTAACATAATATTTTCTATAATTAAGGGTATTTCACAATTCTTGGTCTTATAATAATTTTATTCTCTCATAGCTCATGTTATTTTATTTTAATATGATCAAAGTCGAATGAAATTCCAATCATTATGAAATGACTCAAGATTATGATCATTAATTTGGAGGATATCGTTTTAAAATTATATTATCATGTTATAATACACTTATGTTTATAGAATTATTATACATGTCCCTTTTTACCATTACTGTGAATTTGATCTCATAGTTTATTATGTTTAGTTTTAATAGGATATGATAAAGGGTTTTAAGATGGGTATATCTATAAACAGTACATAATGGGAAGATATTTATGGGATAGATTAAACAGATTTCTCTAAATTAAAATATTGTGTACCTAGTCTCCAAAGACACTAAACTATTATGTTTCATAGGAATGTGTTTGTGTATTGTATTGAATATTCATATGCAAAGTTATAATATCCACATATGAAATTAATGGGTTATTATATATGGTATAAGAGGAAAGTTTTAGTTAATGTTTTGAAACTAGGATTGGAAAACATTAGTGAGATACCAAGGGATATTTCTAGGGATATGTTAAGGGATTTCAGTAATGATAAGTTTAAATATGAGCAAAATTATAGGACAATGTCTTAGATATTTTTAATAGATATTGTGAGTGTTTTCCATGAAATTACATCACTTTTTAGAAACTACAACTGGATGTGGCTCTGGATTGTGGTATCTAGTGGTAATTACTCTAAAATGGTTGCATTAAGCTGGAATCGATCATCACCTAGTTCTTGGTAATGAGACTTTCTAAACACCTATTTTGACACTCTCAGGGGGATATACATTGGAAATTAAGAAACCCTTAATGAACCATCATGTAGGATTTAAATAGATGATGGCTATGAATGATGTAGGATAAACCTAAAATGTAAAAAATTTAAAAATTAGGTTTCATGATTTAGTTATCTTATTAGTTTTTTTCTTTACTATTTGGATTTACATTATTATCATCATTAACCAGACTATTCTTATTAATTTTATTCAATGAAATGAATTATATGTAACTGATTTAACATTAAATGTGATGGAAATGTTTCTGATGAGATGCCAAATTGGATGATGAATGGAGTAAAGGATATTGTAATTTTACATAATATGTTACCAAAGAACTTGATTAATATTGTGAACCTTGATAAACACTCAGTCTCACCAATGAAAATAAGGAAATAGTTTCATGAGAGTTCTAATAGTGGTTGCCATGAAAGAAAGAAGATTCAATTTACTATATGTCAAGAATCTGGAAATAATCACTTAATGGATTGTATCACAGGGAATGGATTATTTTTTGTGTATGGAAAAGAAGAAAACAAATCTAGTTACTATAAAGGAAAAATGAAAGGTTCAATTAATGTAATGGATGAGAATAATTTTCTCCTTAAGGTATCATCGATTGTAAAAAAATTTAAATGTTGAAATTATAAGAATTATGAAAATCAATGTCATAAGTAGACAACTCATGAGGAGAATCAACAATGTTGTATGAGTAAAGGTTATATTGCTGATAATAAAGAGACTAAAAATTAACATATGAAAGGAAATAAGTGATAAGGATTAAGAAAACAAATACTTGTCAATGGTTTGTGAAGGAAGTGGGATGATTAAATTTATTATAAATTGTAATTAAATAAATATTTTATATTAATCCTAATATATATATAACTATTGATTAGTATATTTTTATTGTTAAGAATATGCAATAATATTTTGAAAAGTATTATGACCTAGAAAAGTAATTTAATGACAAGGTAATATTTTATGGAAAACACATGATTAATGGAAGATAACCCTTAATATGGTTATAATACTGAGAAAATGGTGTTTTGTATGGATACAGATATGATTGATATAGATAAAGTAAATTAGATGGTGTTGATGACCACAAAACTGAAAAGGGATTTATTGACAAAATCATTTTTGTTATCATTGATGGAGTTTACAACATTATTGGATTTAGGTAATATATTCAATAATCTATATTTTATTTAAGAAATGAGGAAGAATGTATGTTTTCAAAAAGGTTATATATTAATTAAGGTTATTTCCATGTTTTAATAGAATACAAGATGAAGTTATTCACATGTTAGATATCTGACAATCAAGAGACACTTTATTATATATGGGGGATTAATGTTGAGTTGATTTTGAGCAATTTAGTGGAATTATTTATATATTTTGATTTTTTTATAATTTATAAGGTTAAACATTTATGGAATGGTTTATGGTGTTTTGTGGGTGTGGTTTTATAGATTCATGTATTAATTCACAATATGAATATTTATCCATATTGGATTACTAGTGTAAAAATTAATATAAATAGAGATAGAAGGAATGAGTTATCATTATTTTATTGATTCTATTTAGTGCTCAAGACATGAAACAATTCATCTATTATAGATGATTATGAATTTGAAACTGATTATGGAATAACCAAAGGATGAAATTGTCCCTTGGAAATAAAAATATCTCAAGTACATTTTCATATGTTCTCAGTCTATAAGGAAAAATAATTTCCCAACATTAGAAAAATGATCTTGAAAATAAAATTTTGTCATAATATAATTATTTTTGTTGATATCAATAATAGTTTTCATGCATCATTGATCTATAATTTTTTTCTCATTAACTATCTTTGGATCACCCACTTTCTTGTGATCAACTACCTCTATCACTCTCAATAATTATTTACTCTTTTATTCAATGTAGCTGTCTTTAGTTCCCACTTATTTTCTACTATTTGGAAACATAGTTTTTGTTATTATAGAGGAATATTGTAAATCACTTTATTTGTTTTTCTATTATGCTTATTAACCCTTTTTAAAAACTGGTTTTTTCGAATAAATTTTCAAATGTTAAACCTTTTATGAAGAAGATATATATTTCAGTAGAAATTCATTTTAATGGGGGTAAAATGTAAAACCCAATGATATGGTGAAATATTCACTTTAAAATAAATTTAATCTTTTTAACATTTTTATTACATAAAATACCGATTTCAACTTATGTTATACACAAAATTTAGTTTATCTTAAATTATACCCAAAATTGTGTGTAGCTTATGTTATATGAAACACTGAGTTTAATTGAAATGTGACATACTATTTAATTTTTATTATTAGAAATGATTTTTATAACCAAGAAATAGGAATAAAAATTATGAATATGATTAATTAAATTTTAAAAATATATGCTGTACACCTATATGAAAAATTAATTACTTAGTGACTCATTAATTTAAAATTAAATTAAAAAAATATAGGAAAATAAAGTAAATATTTTATGAAAAACAATTTTTATGAAAGCAAAAACATTTTTATTAAATAAAATTAATTAATTAATTTTTATAATGATTTTTATATCGTATAAATTCAATTAAAAATTTTACATTCATCTTATATGTTTTCTATAAAATAGATAAAATATATACCATTTATTCTTAAAAACTATATTTTTCAAAAAGCAGTTTTGCTACCATTATGCAAATTTATTTTAAAAATAATTTCTAAAAATATTTTAAAATATATAGAAAAAATTAAATTAAATTTCTTAAATCATAATATCAAATTTATCTTGGGGTTAATTTTTTTATTATCTTATGAGAAGATTAATTTTTTAATTAATAATTGAAAATACTGAATTTTAATTGAAAACTTGCTTTTGTTTAAATTATTTATAAAGTAAAATTATATTTTAAATTGGTTTTAAAGTAAAATTAGTTCTAATTTATATCTTTTAATTCAAATGTATTTTTTTAATATTTTTCATATTTAATTTTAATATAAAAATGTTGTAAGATTTTGAACTTTTTATCTTTTAAAAAAAGTTTTCTTGTCCCGTATGTGAGATTAAGAGGAAATTAGAAAATTAAAATTCTATGATTTTAATTTGAAAAAATGGATTGAATGTTTTTAATTAGATTAATTCATAATATATAATAATTTTTAGTTTATTTTTTATAATGAATAAAAAACTATAAAAATTATTTACCACAATTAAAGTAAACAATGACATTACTGGGGGTTAAACTAAAAAGATAAAGGTTAAAATGAAATAAAAATGGTATATAATATATTTTATGGAAATATATAGAAAATATAAATTAAAAGGCTCTATAATAGATAATGTTTTATCCTTTATAATTTAAAAAACATGGGTACACTGTTTTTAAAAAAATTTACAAGTGTGCCACTCACATCACTTATAAAAGGCCACCCCCTCTCATCTACTCTTAAAATATTCAAACCCTTTTGGTTCAGCTAGTAACTACCAAAAAACATTAAAAAATAATAAATACTATCCAAGAAGCCATATTTTTGGAATAAATCCATCCTATGATTGAATTTGGTGCAAACCTAAGGAGGTTACTTGAAGAAGATGTAACATTCTTCAACTAGCATTTTTATTTTATTTCTTCCTCAAAATCCTTAAATTATTATTAAACCATGATGATAAAATAAATTCAGTATATTAAAAAAAATTATATATTTTTTGGTTAAGTTAATTATCTAATACCATATCAGCTTCCATCAAATGGGTTACAAAATCCTCATTCGTGCATACGGAAAACTATCACCTTGCGAACTGATGCCATTAGTTTTTTCCATTACCACCTATAACATTTGGGTATAAAGATGGATATAAAGTAAAAATATATAAAATTTATGACATATTTATACCTATGGATTTATTAAATCATATATAAAATTTTAATTTCTATTCCATAGGAGATACGATAACGTCGTTTGTGTGTTCATCCTATTACCACATTGTAAAGAGATGTAAATCGTTTTCCCCAATTCCTTACATGGAATAAAACAAGTATACATTAAATTAATATATGGGCTATAAATGAAAAAATTATGATATTAATGAAGTATTTATCCTTATATAAGGACAATATATCATTTTATTACTTACATTTTCTCTCAGTGAAATATGATAACTTTGTTCGTGTACACGTGGGATACTACCTTAACAAAGCGACGTGACTCTAATTTCATCACCACAACACATTTATGAAATATATAAGTATATTTAAAAAAATAATATGGTATTTTTGATATTATGATAATTATTTAGGGATATGATATTACGTACGTCATTACTATAATGATCGCTGAAAAGTAGAAATGTTACTCATGCATATGTACGACCTACCCTACCCATGATCTTAATATACTACATTTCTCAAAACCATATTTCACAATTGTTCTTAAAATTTTAATTTAATTATTAAAATAGAAATTATTTCTTTATTATTATTCTATATATGATAGAACCATGATCAAAGTAAGAAGACTGAAAATAAAAAATCAAAATCAATATGAAAAATAAACCAGTTATTACCTCTAACATGGTTTTATGAAGAAATTATTTATAAATTGGTAATAATAGTAAATAAGTAAATAATATATGTTATTATATATATAATTATGGTTATTTAATTTATTTATAATAAACTTATATTTCTTATACAGGAGGTTCTGACCAATATAAAAGAAATCGAGACTTAAGGAAAGGGATTTCTAGTTTCTCTATATTTATGGGAGACATGAATATTTATTTTGTAGTGTATATACGATCCATTTTGAAATTTTTATCCTTAATATAATTATTTCATTTATATATAATTTTTCATTCATGTTTATTCTTTATTGGGGCTTACAATATTTAAGATCACTATTGTGGTAAGGGATTTTCATCTCAATGTTTACTTATACGGGAAACCTTACATATTCACAATATATTTTTTGTGGTACTTATACTTACCATGAATTTATTTTATTTTAATTATGTTTATAATTATTAAAATTTAAAAATACATTTCATGATCTAAATTTGACATGATTTATGATTAAGACGTCACCAAATTGTTAAGGGATTTTTTTCTCAATTTTCATTTATTGAGACATATGTTTGGTTAAGCAGTGAACTTATTTTATGAGGTTTAAATATAGTGAATGTAACATGTAATATCATGAATTTTATTATTATCATGATATTATGAGTTTTTTTTTTAATTTTATTCTTTCACCAGGCATATGATTCAATGTTACCAATGTAGTAATAGGTTTAAGTTAAAATCTCATCATTTATCATGATTGTTCCTGATTATATATAAAATGATGAAATATTATGATATAACTCTCAGTAATCTCATGTAATTTCTTCTTCTTTAGTTATTTCTATAGAATACATGTTTTCCATCAATTTTATACTCTTTATATACTCAAGAGTTCAAAATAATATTTTTAAGAAAAATCATCTTTATTTCCCTATTTAGTCGAAAACCCTTTTTCTTCCAAAACCATGTTTTGTAAAAATATTTTTAAAACTATTAAAAATATTTATTAAAGATAATTTTACCCACGTTTTAATTATTTAATTTTTTTTAAAGGAACCTTCATGTTTTTTTCCAAACAATTTCTATTTCTCCTTTATTGAAAATGTGATAGGAATCATAGTTTTTACTTGTATGACATGAATGAAATTTACAATCATCTTGAGGATTACATTATTTTATGTTTCCTTTATAAGTGTCCAAGGTTATTTTTAATGAAA
Organism: Viscum album; assembly: GCA_963277665.1. Classification (NCBI taxonomy): domain Eukaryota; kingdom Viridiplantae; phylum Streptophyta; class Magnoliopsida; order Santalales; family Viscaceae; genus Viscum; species Viscum album. Next base: position 252,916,317 of record OY728143.1, on the reverse strand, counting down.
AATAATTCAAAATGTTTTATTTTTTAATTTTTTTTCAAATTTCCATAATAAATGTTTTAAATGATTTTTCAAAGCTTCCTTTATTAGTTATTAAGTTTATTTTCATAGAAATTGATTCCCAAAATATTTAATAAAATTTATGATTTAATACTGGATTTCAAATAATAATTTTTCTTTCTCAAAAAAATTTCCACCTGATGTATCTTTCAAAAGAATTATCAATATAAAATGAAATCTGTTGATGTTACATAAGATTTAATGGGGTTATGATCCAATTGAACCATTATTATTATTAATATGAAGGGTTTATATATATGATAATAAGATGATTATCAAACCCATTTCTCTCCCTTGAGTTATGACATGATGAAATACCATTGAATCCTACTTATTTTTATGGGTTATGGTATGATGAAATTATGAAATGATTATGAAACATATCACTTTCCATGGGATAATTTATTATGTAATGTTTATGAATATCATTTTAATTTCAATGGTTTTGATGTGATGATTATTTTATGATATTATAGAACAAATATGTATGAATTTTTTTTGGTGTGTGGGATCTCTATATCCCTCTACTAAATTAGGTAATGAATAATGTTATATGCGGTCAAAGTGTACATGGGATGTTATCCTAATACTTAAAGAGGGTACACTAGAGATCATCCCAAGACCAAAGATGGTACATGGGTTCTTAAACAATTTCAAACATGTTATGAATTTCTTGGGGGTTATCCTTGACAAAATATTTTATGCTTATGTCTATATCCCAATTCCTTGTATAATTTCATTATTATGATATGACGTCTCATGTTCTTTGAATTCATTAGTATCCATGTCTTCTTAGGTGTTTATCTTTATGGAACAACTCAAGATTATGAAATCTAATATGCAGTGTATGGTCTTCAAATGTTATGATCATGTTCTCATACCCTAATTTTCGTGGTTTTCTTATGTATCTCCCTTATTTACCCTTACCTAGTATCTTAGCTAACCCTTTCATTTTCCTTTATTACCTAGATTATAAAAAATGTTTTAAGTAGGGTATATCTATAAGAGTACTTAATGGGATGATCATTATGTGATACATAAAATATATTTCACCAAATTATTATCCTCTTTAGTCATGTGTTTGTGTATTATATTGAATATTCATCTAAAATGACTTAATATCCATGCATGAAAATCATGGGTCACTATAGAACTACTGAGGTTGATCTCAATAGTGATGTTGGGATAGGTATTCTAGTTTTTCATTCAATGATAGTGAACCTACTTTGTTATTAAATTTTTCTGAATCATTTAATAATACATAAGTTTTATAGAACAATTAAAAAACAACCTTAAATCATAACAGTAGAGTTATCAGTGAAAAAGAAAAATAGGGAATTATTTCATGATAATTATATAAGTACTCCCATGTCAAAATTTGTGGGATAAAATTATTGGTGAATATTTTTATTCTTCATTTCGTGGAATTTTATATAACTCTACGTATGGAATGGATTACCTTATATCGTGCGAACATAACTTTATTAGAGAAGGAAATCACTCTCTATATCACAAATCATCCTCCGATTCTATAGAAATGAATTGGTTAGGATGAATCTATTTTTTCATTGTCATCTAAAGAATGAATATTATTTCCAATGAGTATTAATATATATCTCAAATAATTGAGGATAAGAAAAAATAATTATAAATGAAGTTCCCATTGTAATGGAATTCACTAACATGTTTCCTAAAGAATTATTTGGTCTTTAACCTTGCTGAGAGTTTTAATTTTCAATCAACCTTATACAAAAATATTTACCTATATTTGTGTATCATTATAGAATAATTTTTTTAAACTTGAGGAGCCAAAGGAGAAAATAAATGAGAATCTAGAAAAAGGGTTCATAAGCACAAGTGCTTCACTATGAGGTGAACCAGTCCACTACATCATAAACAAGGATGAATCAATTCACTTATGAATTGATTATAATTAGCTCAAAGTGATCATGATAAGGAACATATATCCCATTACAAAGATTTATAACATTTCTGATCAGCTATGTCACGACCAATATTAATTTAATGTGGATCCTATGTCAAGATACTATTAATTACATACCTCATTACTATAATGATCGCTGAAAAGTAGAAATGTTACTCATGCACATGTATGAGCTACCCTCCCCATGATCTTAATATACTACATTTCTCAAAACCATATTTCACAATTGTTCTTAAAATTTTAATTTAATTATTTAAATAGAAATTATTTCTTTATTATTATTCTATATATGATAGAACCATGATCAAAGTAAGAAGACTGAAAATAAAAAATAAAAATGAATATGAAAAATAAACCAGTTATTACCTATTACATGGTTTTATGAAGAAATTATTGATAAATTGATAATAATAGTAAATAAGTAAATAATATATGTTATTATATATATAATTATAGTTATTTAATTTATTTATAATAAAATTATATTTCTTATACAGGAGGTTCTGACCAATATAAAAGAAATCGAGACTTAAGGAAAGGGATTTCTAGTTTCCCTATATTTATGGGAGACATGAATATTTATTTTGTAGTGTATATACGATCCCTTTTGAAATTTTTATACTTAATATAATTATTTCATTTATATGTAATTTTTCATTCACATTTATTCTTTATTGGGGCTTACAATATTTAAGATCACTATTATGGTAAGGGATTTTCATCTCAATGTTTACTTATACGGGAATCCTTACATATTTACAATCTATTTTTTTTTGGTACTTATACTTACCATGAATTTATTTTATTTTAATTATGTTGATAATTATTAAAATTTACAAATACATTTCATGATCTAAATTTGACATGATTTATGATTAAGACGTCACCAAATTGGTAAGGGATTTTGTTTCTATATTTTCATTTATTGAGACATATGTTTGGTTAAGTAGCGACCTTATTTTATGAGGTTTAGATATAGTGAATTTAACATGTAATATCATGAATTTTATTATTATCATGATATTATGAGTTTTTTTAATTTTATTTTTTCACCAGGCGTATGATTCAATGTTACCAATGTAGTAATAGGTTTAAGTTAAAATCTCATCATTTATCACGATTGTTCCTGATTATATATAAAATGTTGAAATATTATGATATAACTCTCAGTAATCTCATGTAATTTCTTCTTCTCTAGTTATTTCTATAGAATACATGTTTTCCATCAATTTTATACTCTTTATATACTCAAGAGTTCAAAATAATGTTTTTAAGAAAAATCATCTTTATTTCCCTATTTAGTCGAAAACCCTTTTTGTTCCAAAACCATGTTTTGTAAAAATATTTTTAAAACTATTAAAAATATTTATTAAAGATAATTTTACCCACGTTTGAATTTTTTAATTTTTTTTGAAAGGAACCTTCATGTTTTTTTCCAAACAATGTCTATTTCGCCTTTATTGAAAATGTGATAGGAATCATAGTTTTTACTTGTATAACATGAATGAAATTTACAATCATCTTGAGGATTACATTATTTTATGTTTCCTTTATAAGTTTCCAAGGTTATTTTTAATGAAAAATAATTCAAAATGTTTTATTTTTTAATTTTTTTTTAAATTTCCTTAAGAAATGTTTTAAATGATTTTTCAAAGCTTCCTTTATTAGTTATCAAGTTTATTTTTATAGAAATTGATTCCCAAAATATTTAATAAAATTTATGATTTAATACTGGATTTCAAATAATAATTTTTCTTTCTCAAAAAAATTTCCACGTGATGTATCTTTCAAAATAATTATCAATATAAAATGAAATCTGTTGATGTTACATAAGATTTAATGGGGGTTATGATCCAATTAAACCATTCTTATTATTAATATGAAGGGTTTATGCATATTATAATAAGATGATTATCAAACCCATTTCTCTCCCTTGAGTTATGACATGATGAAATACCATTGAATCCTACTTATTTTTATGGGTTATGGTATGATGAAATTATGAAATGATTATGAAAAATATCACTTTCCATGGGATAAGTTATGATGTAATGTTTATTAATATCATTTTAATTTCAATGGTTTTGATGTGATGATTATTTTATGATATTATGGAACAAATATGTATGAATTTTTTTTGGTGTGTGGGATCTATATATACCTCTACTAAATTGGGTAATGAATAATGTTATATGCGGTCAAAGGGTACACGAGATGTTATCCTAATCCTTAAAGAGGGTACACTAGAGATCATCCCAAGACCAAAGATGGTACATGGGTTCTTAAACAATTCCAAACATGTTATGAATTTCTTGGGGGTTATCCTTGACAAAATATTTTATGCTTATGTCTATATCCCAATTACTTGTATAATTTCATTATTATGATATGATGTCTCATGTTATTTGAATTCATTAGTATCCATGTCTTCTTAGGTGTTGATATTTATGGCACAACTCAAGATTATGAAATATAATATGCAGTGTATGGTCTTCAAATGTTATGATCATGTTCTCATACCCTAATTTTCTTGGTTTTCTTATGTATCTCCCTTATTTACCCTTACCTAGTATCTTAGTTAACCCTTTCATTTTCCTTTATTCCCTAGATTATAAAAAAATTTTTAAGTAGGGTATATCTATAAGAGTACTTAATGGGATGATCATTATGTGATACATAAAATATATTTCACCAAATTATTATCCTCTTTAGTCATGTGTTTGTGTATTATATTGAATATTCATCTAAAATGACTTAATATCCATACATGAAAATCATGGGTCACTATAGAACTACTGAGGTTGATCTCAATAGTGATGTTGGGATAGGTATTCCAGTTTTTCATTCAATGATAGTGAACCTACTTTGTTATTAAATTTTTCTGAATCATTTAATAATACATAAGTTTTATAGAACAATTAAAAAACAACCTTAAATCATAATAGTAGAGTTATCAGTGAAAAAGAAAAATAGGGAATTATTTCATGATAATTATATAAGTACTCCCATGTCAAAATTTGTGGGATAAAATTATTAGTGAAGATTTTTATTCTTCATTTCGTGGAATTTTATATAACTCTACGTATGGAATGGATTACCTTATATTGTGAGAACATAACTTTATTAGAGAAGGAAATCACTCTCCATATCACAAATCATCCTCCGATTATATAGAAATGAATTGGTGAGGATGAATCTATTTTTTAATTGTCATCTCAAGAATGAATATTATTTCCAATGAGTATTAATATATATCTCAAATAATTGAGGATAAGAAAAAATAATTATAAATGAAGTTCCCATTGTAATGGAATTCACTAACATGTTTCCTAAAGAATTATTTGGTCTTTAACCTTGCTGAGAGTTTTAATTTTCAATCAACCTTATACCAAAATATTTACCTATATTTTTGTATCATTATAAAATAATTTTTTTGAACTTGAGGAGCCAAAGAAGAAAATAAATGAGAATCTAGAAAAAGGGTTAATATGCACAAGTGCTTCACCATGAGGTGCACCAGTCCACTACATCATAAACAAGGATGAATCAATTCACTTATGAATTGATTATAATTAGCTCAAAGTGATCATGATAAGGAACATATATCCCATTACAAAGATTTATGACATTTCTGATCAGCTATGTCATGACCAATATTGATATAAGGTGGATCGTATGTCAAGATAATATTAATTAAAGGTAAATAAGGAGGATATCCCCTAGAATGATTTTTTTTAGGCATGGTATGGGAACTAAAAGTTAACAATGATGAAATTTGGACTCACTAATTATCAAAACAATATTCATGTACTTGATGAAAATATTATTTATAGTTTTCCTCATCACATATTTTGTAGTCTTTATTGGTGATATTATCATTTACTATAATAAAATAGGAACATTACGATTATTTGTATTCTATACTGAAGACCTTTCAGAAAGAAAATATGTTTTTGAAGTATAGTAAATGAGGATATTGTTTTGGGAAATTAACATTCCTAGGGAATTTTTTCAATAAAAATGTTATATCTCTAGACCTATCAATAAGATAGGAAGGGAGTCATGTTTTCCTATAATAAATAGTGCAAGGAATGTTTTAGTAAGTTGATGAAAGGTTTTATCACTACACATATTATCACATTATGCATCAGTGGGGATGGATTTTTGATATAAAATGATTATTCTAAAAAGGAATTTTGTTGTATACTAATCAATGATAAAATAGTGTTAGGCTACACATCCTTCAAACTAAATATCCATGAGATGAACTAACCAACCCAAGATCAAGAAATGGGTGCCATTATCTTTATATTAACGATTTGAATATATTATCTATAAAGGGACAAGTGTGAAAAATATATGGATCATAAAACCCACAAGTATATATTCACACAAAATGATTTTAATTTGTGAAAATGGTTTTGGTTAGAGATAAATAAGGATTATTATTTTTCAATCCATTACCATCATTTTTAAGAAAAGAAGTGGAAGATTCTTTGAGTAGAAACGATCTGACAACACAATCCATAATGAGGATTAATAGGGATATAATGTTTATGGAAATGAAAAGGATAGATATGGGAATAGTAAAATGATATTAATTATACATTTTCCAAATAAATTTTCAGCTATATGATCTTAAGATAATCAAGGAATCTCAGAAAGATTATGATTTTCTATAGAAGAAAGTTGTGAATATTATGGATTTGAACTTCTCTAAAGATGGTGTTATAAGATTTGGAACCATGATTTATGTACCATAAAATCTAGTACTGAAGGAGGATCATCTGTATGATGTTCATAGCTCATCTATATCTATTTATCCTAGAAGAACACTGATGTATATTGATTTAAAGAAACCCTTTTGGTGGGATAACATGAATAGAGATATTTCATAACTTATATATTGATGATTGGTATGAGAGAAAGTCAAGTTTGAATAGTAGAAGTCTAAGGGTATGACTAAATGATTTCTCGTACCAATATGGAGAGGTAAAACATGACCATGGATTTTATCATAGAACTCCCTAGGATATAAAATTGTAGTAATTTCATCTAGGTGGTAGTTAATCTATATTAAAGACAATGTTTTTCATATTTATCTAGGAAATTATCTCTCAAAATCAATTCATAAATATATATATAATGAAATTTGTAAGGTTACATTCCACTCTATATTATATTTGATCAAGATTTGAGGTTTACATCAATGTTTTAGAGAATCCTTTTGCATGGGTTGAATATATAGAAAATATTCAACACTACTTATTTTCCTTAGACATACGGTCCATCTTAAAAGGACCATTCAAACTCTATAAGATAAGATATAATCATTTTTAAGGGATTTACAAAGATTTGGGGATAAACATATCCCCATTTTAGAGTTCTAATATAAAACAATTTCCATTATATAATTCAAATAGAAACCTATGAGGTTCTTTATAGGAAAATTTATAAAACTCCAATATACTATAATGAATTTATAGAGCACAAGATGACAGGACCTGATATTATCTAATATACAAGTGATATGGTTCAAAACAATTAGTGTTATTAAAAATATATTAATAGTCATTAGAATTAATATGAAAAAAATCATTGATGAGTCTTGGAGTTTAAGGTCAGAGATAAATTTTTCCTTCATATATCATGATAGAAGAAAGCCGTGAGGTTTTGGAAAGCTTAGTCAAAGATAAATTGGGCTATTTTAGATCCTTGGTCACATTAGAGTGGGGTCCCATAAATTATTACAACCACATAACCAATCTCATATACATGATGTGTTCCTTGAAACCCTCTTGAGGAATTACATACCATACTCATCACATGTACTGAATATAGAGGAGGTACCATTGGGAAATTATCTATAATATAAGGAGTACATAATTAATATGTTACATCATTGAGAAAAATTTATATGAAACAAGACAAATCACATAGTCAATGTTCTTTGGTGGAACAAAAAATTTTAGGAAGAAACATGGGAATGAGAAGATTTGATGAAACAAAAGTAACTTCATCCATTTTAGCGTATCGAATGAAAATTTCATTGATGAAACTTTTGAAGGGGGAATTAATTAACAAATCTAAAATTTATAAATTGTATTATTTATTTAAATGAGAATATTCCTTATTAAGAAATTATGTTTTACAAAAAAATTCACTACTTTGGATATGTTTAATTATTTTATGGTCAGTAAAATTTAAAATACCCTTAAGAATTATAACCGTTGATAATAATGCTGTTGAAAAAAGATCATATGACTAGTATATATAAAGGTTTATGATAAAGTCCATTTGAAATAGAAGGAATAAGTGATGGAATCAAGTATTATGATTCCACCCTTTTAATCTCAATTATCAAAGAATTAGAGAGAGATAACATCACTGGGAATTTCCATTGAACTATTCCACGATGAGATTCAACAACTAAATCATGAGTGAAACCATTAATATGAGAAGTTCAAGCCTATTGAGATTATGTCCCAAACCATATATACTAAACCACCATAAGAAAATATCACCATCACACACCTTACCCTTAGGGTAGTTTCTAGTGTAACAAAGGGTTATGTATTTAGACCATAATATTATGAATTTATATATTTTTATCTTTTTAATAAATTAATAATTTTATTTATCCCTTTTTATTAATTTAAAATGATCAAATAACAAGTTTTATAAAAGTAGGCTTCAATGGGATGAAACAAAATTTTTTATTTATGCGAAATATATAGTTCTAATTAAGAATTTTTTTTAAGGAATTCATGAATTTTTGAAATAAATAGTATTTTAATAATATAATATTATTAAATAATATATGTTAAATATAAATGATACTATAATTTTAGAATGTAAAAAAATAATTTTTATAATTCTCATAAATATATTATTATCAAAAAACCATTATTTTTAAATAAATGTGGATTTTTATAATAAAAATTCAAATTTTAATACATGTAGATATTGTTTTGGATTACATAAATGTTAAATTTGATTTCATAACATTGATTTTAGCCAATGGTTAATTTATCAAATTTTTTGGAGAAAGTTAAATTTTTGGGTAAAAATTAAATATGCTACAAATATATGGTATGTGTTATGAAATCATAATGAAAAAAGTTATGTAATATTTTCCATAAAAGGAATAAAAAAATATATATATATATTTACCCCTAAAAATAATGGGTTTTGAGTTTATTTTATTAAATTTATTAAGGCTTATAAAATGCTCCAAAATAAATATTATATTTTACTTTTTTTTAAATCAATTCATTATAAGCATGACCCACTTTCGCATCCCCAAGGGTATTGTTTTTATTAATATTTATTAATAAACATTTATAATAATTATAACCACTCCACTTGGGAAGAAACCATTGGAAAAATCATTGTTTGGTTTCTCGTTTTGATTACACTGTCAAATAGATTCGAAAACCTCAGTTCAAAAATTAACAACAAAACTCTCTTTTTTTCTATATAAACCCACCAACCTCCCATTTCCTAATACCTAAAACTATTGTAGAATTAAATTATTATAATGTTACATATGTAGATCCATCCTATGGTTCCATTTGTCTCTCAAGAGTCTCCTACCATGCTTTTAGAATCTCCCTATCAATGTGGGAGAGACTCTCTTTATCACCATCATTCAACCGCCTCTGCTTGAATTATGTTATGAAATTATCTTTGTTTCTTCCCCATTACCATGTTCACCTTATGATATAATTATATATCATTCCTCATTTTTTCAGATTAGGATTCTAAAACATAATATGCTACCTTTATATGCTTTTTGTCTCATATGCACTTTTTATCTTATGAAATGCATTTTTTATTCACTTAATCATATTTGTAGCTCAACTGTTTTTATGTAGATCCTATGGTTATCATTTGAAATTTTAAAAGAACAATTTAATTTTAGTATCATGTTAATAATATTTTTATCAAGGTTTCTGTATCCATTTTTCTATTTTATGTGTAATGTAAAAAATTGCTCAAGCGCACTAGGAATCTCGATCTTATAGTATTGTTTTATGGGTAGATTTATGTAATAAATCATGAGTTAAGGAGAAATAATTTTTTTTCTATAAGAATAAATAATAAATGGACCATATTTTATTTTATCTACCATATCCAGTTTACTTGAATGAAGACAATAATTTTAGTAAATTTAACTTATTTAATAAAATATTATTTATTATAAAATATAATTAATTTCAAATTTCAAATTATTCATGTAATTTGTGTTTAAAAAATTAAAAAAAATAAGGATTTAGAATATAAAAATTTTATAGACACCAAATGTGTTATAATGTCTAAAAAATTCATGGAACTTGAATACTCCCTGAAATTATAATACTTATAATATTTTCAAAATAATTTATTTTATTTTTATATTAACTGATGAAATATTATGTTGACATTTTCTAGGAATTTAAGTTAATTATATTATTAATAAAAAATAAAAATAAATTACCATTATTTAAATAAATTCATTATTCTCAAACTAACCATTAAGATTCATTCATAATTGTCATTTCTCCCTTTTGAACAGAAAAGTGATATTTAAAAGCAAGAGTGTGGAATTTTTATTTATCCTTTAATCAATTACTATGATGGTCAAAATCATGTTCAAATGGTAAAAAGGTCATATATTCAATGTTTAAGTGATTATGGATGAAATATAATCATCCAGTAAAATTAAGATAATTATTATGGTTACTTTTAATTAATTATCACGAAATGTTTACACTTTATTATCTAATTTTCCTTTACCATAGTGACAAATATTTATTATAGTCACCATTTATAATGGAAAAAATAAAATGAAGGCATTTACAAAATTTAGCTGTCCTGATTCCAAATATTTAGTCCTTTTTAAGCCTCTATCCACATTAGTGGATGAATTTAATTTAAAATTGAACCTATAAAATGTGATGATAAATAATTCTTCTAAAAAATTCCTTTTAAAGTATTAAAATATTTTTATAACAAAATATATAATATGATTCATTGAAATGAATATAATTGGATTGTATTTTATAAAAGTGAAACAATAACACTCTAAAACAAATCAAAAATAAAATATGTATTTGTAAATACTGAGAAAGAAAATACATTTTTCAATAAAAATAAGTATTTTTAATTATTCGTTAAAAAATAGTTATTTTCAAAAAAATCCACAAAAATTATGCTTAAGAAAATTTTAACATGATGAAATAAAAATAGAAGTTAAGTTTTTTTCAACATTAAATTATATATTTTAAAAAACAATATTTAATATAAAACCTTATAATGCATGAAAACCCAAATTTGTTAGAAATAAAAATTTTTCATTCTTGATTAAAATTTTCCCAATAGTTTTATTATGAAATAAATCTATAAAATATAATTAATAAATATATGAAAAATGTTTTATCTTAAAATTTCCCAGGTTATTACAATTATAGCTACCCAAAACCGGTTTATGTTTGAGACCGATGGATAAAAAGAAAGATGAGAAGTAGTGAAACCAAATCCGTGATTTATGATGAATTGTTTTTCAGAAAATTATGACTCAATTGTTTAAATAATTAAGAAATATTTTTTTAAATTAAGAACGAACATATTTTTAATAAGAAAAAATATCATTTGTTTAATAATCTTTCAATATTTGTTGAAACAAATAGTTATAATAATAGTGGTTTAATGTTTTTGTTAATATAATGGAAAAAATTAATTATATGTAATTGAGAAAATGAGATGAAAATTATTAATGAAAGGAAATTAATTTCTTTTTTCACTACATGTAATTAATCCCTATAGAAACACGATTGTTTTTTCCTTAACTCTAATTATCAATAACTTATTTTTCTTTATTATTCTTCTGTTTGATAATTTTTAAATTTGATAATTAAAATTTGAATATGTAAAGAATGATTTAAATGTGGAGGATATATTATTTCACCTTAATAGTGAGTTTCCATCACTTTAAATAATATATTTGGATCCATGATTTCCATTAATCCCAGCACAATGAATATGGAGAACAATTTATCAATTTGTGAGGAATGGAATAAGACTCATATTGGGTTATCCTCTCATTTATAATGATCATGAAATAAAAATAACCTTTAAAATTATATTTATATTTACATTATTGTTCAAGGTGTCAACAACCATTTTTTTAATAAAACCAGATATTTCTCCATCTAAGGCCTGAAGCATAAATATGAATTTTATAACTATCCTTGAAAATAACCTTGTTCTGGAAAAAATCTAGGTGTCCAAAGATCCATTCTATAATCTATTTGTGAGATGTTATTTTTTTATAAGTGAAAAAAAAATTAATGTATTTTTGATTTTTTGAAGACCTAAAGTGGTTTTTAAAGGAAGATTCTTCACATATTCCTTTATAAATATTATTAAAAATAATAAAATTTTATTATTTCAAAAATTCACTTTTCTAAATGATGTGGTTAGAGGAATCTGATTCAAACATCCCTGACTAGGATTATTTTCGGAAATAGGTTGTGTGTTACAGATCATAAATTTCCTTTTGTAGTAATAAAGGAACTCATGTTTAACAATGATTATTTAATTATGTTTTAAAATTAAAGAAAAATGGACTTTTAAAATTCATTATATATCGAGAATAAAAATTAAAAATAATAGTTTGGAATAATATTGAGATATAAATGAAACCGATTAATGCACACATTAATGTAATCTCTATAGGAATGAATTATCCAATGAGTATTTCTCCTAATATATAAATAGTTAAAAAAAATTTAGAGTAAAGAATATGATCGATATTATAATGGGATGTTTCCATCCTTTGTATATAAAATAGTTAATGTTGATTTAGGAGAATGGGGGAGTATATATAGGGTATAAAAGAGAACTGATAGTTAAGATCTGAACAATAGTTAATCATTTTCAAATATGAACGTTAGGAATTATGACCTTTGGAAACAATGTTATCATTATAATTAGTGGAAATAAATGGTAATCATAAGAGGTATTTAATAAATAAATGAAAAATTATGGAATTAACCTGTAGGATCAAGAATTTTTATGCCCTTTTTAAGAAATTGGGGGGGGGGGTCACTGGGGTTTGACCTCAACCAAGCCCAAGAGGAGATTCAAAAAGTAAGGATTGAGAGAGAATGACTATGGGAGAAGTTCAAGTCATTAGAGATAACAAATGGATCAATTATTTCAAAGTCTCCAAATGAAAGTACCACCACCACACACCTTACCATTAGGGTGTAATATAGTGAAATGTGATTTTTTTGTATATATGCATTGGTATTATAATGGTTTAATTTTTTTTTAGAAATTTAATATTGGTTTCTTCAATCCCATTTTCATTTTTATTTTATATAAAAAATAAACCAAGATATAAGGTGAATATAATGAAAATAATTTTGGATATAAAGAAAACATAATTATAATATTGGGAAATAAATAATATCAATTATTTTTTTTTTAAAAATATTTTAATGAAATAGACTTGTAAAACATTATTTATTCAAATATAAATTATGATATAATATTACAATTTTCTATATAATTTTTATAATTATTACTCATAGGGGAATATGAGTAATGGGTCCTTCACCCATATGTAGAAGGATTGTGAAAAAATATATACACATGGAATGAATAAAGATTATGAAAATAGAATTGTCATTAAGGATTCTTCTCCTCTATAATGTGGAGTATCTTTCCTTGAAAGATGTCATTCAAGAGATACCATACCTTGTAGAAATGAAAACTATTATATACAAATAGAAGGATACAAACAATTGATATAAGATCATTTAGGATCTTAAACCTTAAATATAACAATATATAAAATGGATAAATACAAGGTATTTTCCAGTTCTAAAGTTGTATCTTTGAATGGAAGAAAATTAAAATAAAAATAAAATAAAAAATTAATTTCCTTTGATAATATTTCTAGGGTTTAAAATTAATGATCCCAATTCCCATTTTAGAAATTATAAATCCCTTTAATTATTTTCTTTGTATTATGAAATAGTGGTAATAATTTGTAATCAATAGGTAAGAAGCCCTCGGGGTGTTGGTTTTAAATAGGATGTTTAACATCAACTTATTCTATTCTGGAAAGAAAATTTTCACCTAAAGGATCACTTATGAAGGTGTTATTTCTTCTAATCATTCATATATGATCTTTATTACTATCAATTATGGTTGGATTTGTGATAGGATATTGGAAATATCAATTAGATTATTCGTGGTTCTATGTTATTAACATGATATTTTAATGCAGTTTGTCCACACCAGAAAAATGTAGGGAGCCTAACCTCCCTATTTCAAGATTGGAGTTTAAAGATTTTATGGATTAAAATGATCTATAGGATTTATCCCTACATGGGGATAAATTCAACTGACATAGGATATTTATAAATAGTCATATGGATAGGAAAATGGATAAAATATTTTCCAATTTTTGTGCCTTAAAGAATTTGGAGGAGGTTCAATCTAGGACCTTAATGAACAGAAACTCAGATCACTATCCCCCATATTGGTTGAAAAGGTTAGGGGTCCCCTTATATTTAGTTTTAATAATTACTAGATTAAACTCATATACTATTACATGTTTTTAAATATGTTTGAGAAAATACTATGTATAGAGATGACCACTATGCCCGTGTTGCCCTGCTCAATGATATAGAAAATAAATTGTGTGCTTGGTGTAAGGAATTATTTTTCATCATGAATGGGTAATTTTTGGACTTGGAGAAGAAAATTCAATATCTTATAAACATGCATGTGGAGGGGTTTCATTTAAGTATTTTTATTAAAGAGGTTGTATTGGAAGTTGAGCTTAACAATAGTATAGTCTTTAAGGAGGTAGTATCAAAGGTTAACTTTAAGATTTAGTGGATTAAGTAGGTTGAATATAACACAAGTTTAATTAATAATTTTCATAAAGTTTATAAAAAATATAATCCAATTACTTACTAAAGTAATGAGAGTGAGATTATCATAGGGAAGAAATAACGTGGTGCTAATATTATGAAATATTACATGAGATATTCAATAGGGGATTAACATTAAACATCAGAAATTTCATTGATTTCATTCCAAAAGTGGTTTACTGAAAAGGATACATATTACTCATAAGGATAATATATTTGGTTGAAATCAAAGAGGACACATGTTCTTCTAGTCTTGGAAGTGATCTTGTATGTATAGTTTCACAAACTTTTTCGTTATAGAGTACTAGTAGATCATTAAAAATGTTCTTTATAAGATTATTTACATTTTTTTGGAATAGAATATTTTATAAATTATTTAATGGTCAATATCTAGTTCTTATTAAAAAAATTATGAGGATGACTCTCTTAGTGCTTTTCTACTTGTTTCCCTAGATAAACCTATTTATAAAATTATGTGCATTGTGAATAAGGATTACCACTATCATTAGAATGGTTGTATCTTATAATCTATTTGGGTTTGATCAGGAAAGAAAAATATAGATATATTTACTAACATATTATGAATTTATCAGTATCCTTAGGAGGGATGAAATTACCATAAGCATTACTCTCCAAAATGACATTAGGAATGATTTTATCATGGGGAGTTTGGGATTCTTGGGAAAAGTCCTACATTGGTTTGGTTTCAATAAATATTTCATTAATAAGAACTTATATTTTTTGGACAAATAGAAATATATGGATTGGTTAATGGAATTCACTATTATTAATCATCTAAATCTTGTGGTATGAGACAAGATTACCATCTCTCAACTATCCTTTTTCAATATCATTGAGGATCGTCTTAGCTGGTGCATCAATGACATGGTGAAAATTTAAAATCTCATGACCCCGTAAGCAGGAAGTGTAGTGATGAATCCCTCACACCATTTATATTCCTATTATTTAATCTTGCTACTTTATGCGGACTAAAAAATATTAAGGGTATTAAATGTATTATTGATCATTATGAATTCATATCTAATATATATATTATATATAGTAAATTTACATTTTTTTCAATCATAATTTTAATGGAAGCTTGAAGATTTTAATTAATAGAAAATTAAGAATTAGTGAGCTCTTAGTCAATTTTAATTACTTGGGAATACATTACTTCTTGGTAAATACCAGATCTTGTAATTACTTGGGTATGGTGGATTAAATTAGGGAACTACTTATCCCTTAAAAAAGAAAATCACTTTCTCTTTCAAGGGGACTATTATCAACAATTTTTTCTACTCCTTTGTGATGTACAAATGGATTAATCCCCTCATAATTATTTCAATCAGTACCATAATAAATTCATTTAGATTGGATCTATATTTAAGAAAAAATAAATCATTCATAAATAGAGAGAGTGTTGAAATACACTAAAAGAAAGGGGGTGGGGAATTAATTTTTTTTACATCTTTAATGATTCCGCGAAGGACCAATTATATTAGATAATTCATGAAATCCTAAAGGCCAAGAGTATTTTTATTATTATTTTGGATAATCCAAGTTTAACGATTGAGGGGGGACATTACATGGAATGTTGTCCCAATATGCATATATGGCCTCAAATATGAACTTGAAGGATCCCGTGACTAGAAACCACCAAAGAAGATCCCCAATTATATATATATATATATATATATATATTTGATCAAACACCCTAACATGAAAGGATTTACATCTAGAATTTTCTCATACAGAGATTTATAGTGTCTCGTACTAATGGAAGATGGAATACCCTCTCGTTCATCCCTATCTGGTATCCCTACAAATCTGAATTCTCTCTCTTTGAGTCCTATATATATCTCCATTGGAGGATGAAATATTGAATCTTTTTTCCATTGTTCCTTTGAGGCTACCCCCACCATTGCCTGCTCCCTAGGGACATCACCACCACTAATACATCATCTAACATCGCTACCAAGGGCCACCATTAGGCCGACTCCCAGAGATCCCTCTCATTCCCCTTGTGTCACTGATAACCAATGAGAACTACTTGACAAACATCCTTCTCCCATACTATGATCCATCTACCAATGTCACCACCATGGTTGACCACCAAGTCAATCATTGGAGATATCTCTTATGCTTTACATGTCACTAACAATCAACGAGATCTACTGAACAAACATCCTTCTCCTTCCAAAGTAAAGGAGCCCATAGATATGGCCATCACCCATCCTGCACCATTCATGGAGTTCCTTCAAATGACCCCAATATACTATTCTATTGGGACTCAAACACGAGATTTTGGATGAAGGATTTTCAGGTTTCTTTTAAAACTATGCTACATCTCAAACTTCTCTTATAGATAATTATAGCTTCAAATGCTTCTTATTTACAGTTCGTAAGTGATAAATTTCATAATAGACGTGTAACTGGGAATTCATGTTAGCTATAATCCTATATTTTCTTTGTATTTTTATGTATAATGTATAGATCATAAATAAAAGTAGTTGGATAGTCTCCTTGAACACTAACTTCAGTTTTTTGATGAGTAATTTGTTGGGTTCCCCTATGATTGAATATTTCCAAGGGCATGTGGATGTCCCTTAAATCATTATTAATGAAAAATTATTACATTTTTTGAAAAAATTACCAAACTATTTTAGAGATCTGGTAAATTCATATAAACTTGTACCTCTTATGGATAACCTATCATGAGTATGAGTGAGATGTACATTAACCATTTATATGTATTATCTCTTATGTATTGAAAGGCCCTTGGAAGATTATGTCATATTATTTCCTTTATTAAAATCTTAAATTCATCTATTCAGACTAGTCTTTATATAGTGATCTATTTAGTAAAGGATGCCAAACAATGGTAGGAAAATAAATATTGTCATAGACCACTACATGTAGTATAGTGTCTGTATGTCCGAGGAGGATTCCAGACATATTGACATTCTCGGGTTTTCCTTTAAAAAATCCTTATTGATCATGGGATCAATTTTCTTTTAGGTGAATTTAACCAATTATAGTAACATTATTATAATTACCTGAAGTATTATCAATGTAAATTTTCTTCTTATAATTATTTCACATAAAACCACATTAGGAAACACAATGCCACATCATTCTTAAATGAACTACTAAATACTAAATTTCTTTTATAACCTAGTTGTTAAATATAATTTTTCCGCTTCTGTCTTTGAATTTTGAAAATCTAACATACACAGTTGTGATCTGTATGATATTTAATGTTTTATAGGAAAAACATAATTTTTAATGAATAGTAAATTACCCTTATGAAGAGTAATGTTACCCTTATAAATAGTAATATGACCCTAATGAATCGTAAATCTTCCAAGTGAATAGTAATCATACCAATGTTAGTAGAAATAAAATTTATTCATCTTATAAGTGACAATATGATATAATTATGTCATAGTATAAGTAAATAAATTTTTTAAAAACTATTAATTTAGTGTTGGTATTTTTATAAGTCATAAATATATTATGATTAATTTAAAAGAAAATGTATTTTCACAAAATGTATTAATAAATTAATATTTTATTTCTTATGATTATAAGATAATTTTATGAGAATTCAAGTAATGTTTCAAAGTGTTATAAATTTAGTTATAATTTTTAAATTTGTATTTTCCAAGTAAATGATGATTTTAATTAAAAATTAAATTAATCTTATTTAGAAACTTATTTTCATAAAATTGATTTTATTTTAGAATTCTACATTTCAAAAAATGGTTCGGTTGAATTTTTGGTATTTTTTTGAAATGCTTGAATTTTTGGTGAATAGTGAAATGTGATAATTTAAAAAATAAGCTAAATACGTGAATTATAGAGTCAAGGACGATGTTATGATGATGTAAGAACCGTTAGTTCTAAATCACATTCCCAAGTTACTATATTTATTCATGAAATTATTACTATTTCCTATCTTGTGGAAAAACAAAAAACTAATGAATCTAATATTAAGAAAACATCCCTCTCCTCCACTATATATATCACCCCTCACAATCTCATTTCCTTGAACCTCTCAAGCTTCAAGGTTTTTCCAAATTCTGACCAAATATATTCCCTAGACCCTCCCTATTTCCAGGATCTCTTGGTCTCATCAAAATACCAAAACCCTTTTCCTAAGGACGTTCTCAAAGAGGATATATTTAAGACGTAAAATACTTTTCCTCTTTCTTTTAAATTACTTTCTAATTTCATTTCATTTATTATTCTCTCCCCAAAACCTTCATAAAAATGTCATTATATATATAGTACCATAAATATTATGAAATCATATCATGTTAATGGAATATCAATCATTAAACTCCCCCCCCTCTCTCTTTTCTAAAAATGAAATAATCGCCCGTGATGTGTAAAATTATCGACATTGTGGGCTATGAACATTCATTTTACTTAAAAACCATCAAGGAAGTCAATAAAATAATTAAATGGTTGAAAATGTATTATAAAGTGTATTTTAACCCCTTTTGTTTTCTATAACAAAATTATATACATAGTACTAAATTATAATAAAAAATAAGCTCGCTGTGATCGAAAAACCATCGAAATTAACCAAAAACGATCATCATTAAATTTTATCTAATGATTCATCATCATGGTATATAAAAAAATTAATTATATGATCATATAAACTTCTAGAATATAATTAATAACATTTAATTTCTGTTATGAATGTTTATCAATGTTTTACATGAACTTCCATTCATGATTACAAGTGATCCGTTCGTGAAAACTATAAAAAAGAACAATCCCAAAAAAAAATTTAAAATCTACAACTCATCCAAAAGTAGATAAAATAACTTAATAAAACCATAATTAATCAATTTCATGTATAAAATTTTCTTTATTTGTTTATTAATTAATATATTGTGATTGTACATGATATTAAAGTGAAGAAATCATTCAAACACAAGGTTATGGGATTTCTCGAACCAGACTCTCTTACTTTGGGGTTTCCCTCTTTCACCCCATTTTCAGTATGTTAATTCCTTAAAAATAATTTCTTCATAATTATCTTATATTTATGGGATATATATGTTTTCTAATAAATTTATGAAAAATACAATGTTTTCCAAAATAACTCTTCTTTCGAAACACACCTTTTACATACAACTCATGGTTGATGATTCTTATATCAAATATGTTATTCACCCTCTCATTTGGGAACCCAATATTTAGGAATTTATGATCATGAAATGAAAACTATTAATTTCATTGAGTTATTATATGTTCAAAATTGATATATGTTCTATGTGGAATTGATCATAATGTAAATTTTGTGATGTCACATGTGCTTCCAAAATTATATAGTGCAATGTAAATGTGATTATGTGATGGGTGTGCCTAGAATTATATAGCGATCCAATGTATTGTGTAATGTGAATAACCTCTTTATTAAAGTGAAATATTCCTGAACATGATGCTTTATTTTTTCACAACTATGTGTGGTATTTGACCACTAAGACATGATGTTTCATTTTTGTTCATTGACACATTCCAACTCTTATCTTAATGATTCCTATCATGATTATGACCATATTTCTCTGTTATAATGATAATTATTATTCTCACCACATGTTATACTATTTCATGTTCTTATCTATCCTCTTACTAGGATTTTACACAACAACATTTTTGTTGTATACACTCAGCTGAATACTTGTACTAAAAAGAATTCAAGGGCCAATAAGAATCTAGAGAAGAAGAAATTGAATAAATGTTTTTGTTTTATTTTCTAAAAGTTATGTATGGTCCATGTTTTCCTAAGATACTAAACCTTTGAATACTCTAGGTGTAATTAATTTATGATGTTTCCATTTAAAATGATTAAATATTAATGTAAGATAAAGATGGGTCTATATAGTTGGTATCAGAGGGAGGTTTATTTAATTTTGTAATTAGGATTAGAGAACCATTGTGAAGTAAATATTATGAGACTAAATATATGTAAGAACACAATATTATTTTCTAAACACAAGGATCCCACAATATATTAATTTATACTTAATTACACAAATAAATAAATTATATATTTATGACTCATTGACTTATGCTTCCTTATAACATTTTCTATTTTAGAAAATAGTGGGAACTAGAAGAAACGAGACCAACAACCCTAGTGAGGGATGGGGCAGCAATTGCCCAATCAATATCCTCAATACTTTTGTAGGTGGAGTTCAAAATTTAATGGGGATGCTTACCCATTTATCTACGGTTAGGAACAATAACATGAATAATATGGAATGTTGTCCTTTACCAAAGAGGTAAAAACTGGCTATCGAGTGTTATTTGGGTCAATGACAACCAACATTTAGGAAATCCTTTGATCCTCTAGTTGTAGAACAATGGGTGAACTGGATGGAGAAGATCATTTCTGTGTTTCCCTGTTCTAAGACAGATAAGGTGAATATTGATGTTTATCATCTAGATGGAGAGGCTGACCAATGATGGGCTTTCATTAAGACCACCAAAATGAGAGACAAATTGTAGATATGGAGTGGGAAGACTTTAAGATAACATTTCATAAAATTTATTTACCTAAAACTATTCAAACTAAGATAAAGATAGAATTAATAGAGGTGAAGAAAAAGGGAGTAGAATCTTTCCTGGCCTACGAATAAAATTTCACAAGGCTTTCATGATATGCGTCATGTTTTGTTATGAACAATGACTAAAAAGTTTGTATATATTTTAGTGGTATAAAACCAATCCTTCAAAAGGACCTTTCAATTCGAGATATTGGGAGTTATGAAGAAGTTTTATAATGTGATATCAAAGTGGAGATGGAGTTTGGATAATGTTCCCTTGTATATAGTTATAAGTTTCAAGATTTAGGATCTAATTAAAAAGTTGGAAAGAAAAATTCAACAACACACATGTTAAAAGTGTGGGAATAAGAGTTATGGGAACTGCCTCAATGGGATGGGGAAATGATTCAAGTGAGTGGGAGAAAGAAATAAAACTCATGAATGTCAAAAAGAAAAGAAAAGAAAATAAAATGTTGTAGAGGAAAGGAGAGAACCACCCATTGTCAAATGATACAACTATAGGGAGAAAGGGAACTATGTAATCCAATGCAATAAACCTCAAGTTCTCGAGGTTAATCAGAGTCATAATCCACCAAAGGAAAAGTGAAAAAAAAGGATTATTTCATCACTATTGAGGAAGGGAATCAAAAGAATGAAGTCGTACAAGGTACATTCCTATTCACTAAATAATAGCAAAAGTCGTTTAGGATTTTAGTTCTACGCCTTCCTTTATATCACTCAATTTTTCTAGAACTATTGAATAAAAGCCCTGAAAACTTGTAGTAAGGATATCTATAAATATATCTAGTGATGCAGAAATTGAATCCCATGTATTGGACACTTCACTTGTTGGTTTATGTGGGAGGATTCATCTATAAAATCATAGTATAATTCTATTAGTGTAATTCGATGCTATACTAGGGATGGATTGGCTCTCTTTATATAGAGAACATATAAACTATCATGAAAAGTAAATATCAATTCATATTCCACACCATCCCATGATACTCTACTAATTTAAGGATGATCATGAATATCCTTTGAAGAATACTTCAAAGGTGTGGGTGTTGATTCCCTATGAAGAGACATACCTTGCTCAAATGGTTGAGTCAAAAGAAGTTATCCACCGAGGGGAAATTCCCATTGTGAGGGAATAAAATGATGCATTTCACGAAGAGTTACCCTAAATACCCCCAAATCGTGTGGTGGTGTTCTTAATAGAACTCATACCTAGAGATACTCTTATCTTAAAGTGTCCCTACTGGATGGATCCTATCATATTAGAGGAGTTAAAGAATTATATTCAAGAGCATTTTGACAAAGGGTTCTTATACCCTAGTGCATCATTGTGGGGTGGACCAGTGATCATTTTCACTAAGAAGGATAGAATAATGAATCTATATATCGATTATTGGGAACTCCACCGGATCAACATAGAGAACAATTATATTATTCTAAGGAGTTATGAATTTTTTGATCACTTGATAGGATCTCAATACTTCTCAATGGTGGATCTTTATTCTGGATATCATAAGCTAAATGTGAAGAAGGAAGATATTTAGATGGTTGCCTTCCGTACATGGTATGAGAACTATGATTTTTTGGTGACACCCTTCTGACTTACTAATTCCCCTATAATCTTCATGGATTTAATGTATAAAGTCTTTATAAATTACCTCAACAAATTTTTAGTAGTGTTTTTTTATTTCATTCTCATCTACGCCAAGATAAAGGAGGAACATGAAGAAAATCTAAGATTTTTTTTTGGAAACATTGAAAAAGGATAAGTTGTATTCAAAGTTCAGAAAGTGTGACTTTAGGATGAAACAAGACACATTCCTGGGACATGTGATCACAAGTGAGGGGATTTTTTAAGACCCTTCAAAAATCAAGGCAATTGAGGAATGGACTAGACCCTCTAGTGTCAGAAAAATACTTATTTTTCTTGGATTAGTTGGGAACTATCAAAATTTTGTGAGAATTTTATCATGATTTTCAATCCTTATAACCAAGTTAATAAGGAAAGGGGTAAAGTATGTATAGATAGAAGAATGTCAGGAAAGCTTCAAGGAGATAAAGAGAAGGAAGATCACTACACCAGCACTCACATTATTGAAAAGTATAGAAAGTTCTATGATATATAGTAATTCTTCCAAGAAATTCATGGGCCATGTACTCCTGAAAAATGATAATGTGATATCCTACGGCTCATGATAGTTGATTATCCATTAGTATAACTACCCTACACATGATCTAAAGAAAAAAGATGTGATTTTCATTGAAAATATGGCATCACTACCTCTATGGTGAGAAATGTGAAATATATATCTATCACAAGATCCAAAAGTATATATTCACACAAAATGATATCATTACATGTCAAAGGAGATGGTTAGAGATAATAAAAGACTATGATTGATCTATTCACTATCATCCTATAAAGGCGAACACAATAGTTGATTATATAAGTAGAAATGAACCTATTACTCTATCCATGTCGTGGATTAAGAAAGTCTCTATCTTTATGGAGATGAAAAAGATGTATTTGGGAATCATAATGGTTGGGAATACATCCAACCTATCTCAAATGATTTACCAACCATCTATCCAAGAGAAGATTAAGGAGGCCCAAAGGGATGATCCAGAGTAGCAAAAGAGGTTGAATGTAGTAAAGTAAGGTAATCTACAAGAGTTCCATATCGATGATGATGGTTTAATTAGGTTTGAAAAAAGGCTATAAGTTCCTTCATCACCAGGGATAAATAAGGAGATTTTGGGAAATGCACATTGCTCAACTTTCTCTATCCATCATGGTAGCACCAAGATGTACTGGGATCTATGAGAATAATTATGGTGGGAAAACATGAAGAAGGAGATTGTGGAATATATCTCAATGTGATTTATGTAAACTAATTAAAGATGGGTGAAAAAAGTCAAAAGGGATAATGAAACCATTATGTATACCCTTATGGAAATACGAGAATATCACTATTGACTTTTCTATTGGTATCCTAAAGAAATCCAAAGGAAATAATGATATATGGGTTGTGGTGTACTGACTCACCAAGACTTCTCACTTTATTTATATTTGAGAAGATCTATAACTTGAAAAATATTCTAAGATATATGTGAAGGAAGTTGCGAGACTACATGGTGTTCCAATTTCTATTGTCTCAAATCGTGATCCCTGGTTCACATCTAAATTCTGGAGGGGTCTTCAATAGTCCTTGAGTACTAAATTAAATTTCAAAATGGCCAATCACCCCTAAAATGATGGCCAATCTGAAATTAATTTTCAGATGATCAAAGACATGCTAAGATCCTGCTCATTTGAATTCAAAGGTGGACGAGATCTACATATATCATTGGTTGAGTTTTCATACAACAATATCTTCTACTGGAGTATTTATATGGCTCCATATGAAGCTCTATATGGAAAGAGATGTAGAACTCCTACCTATTGGGATGAAGTTGGAAAAAGAAAGCTACTTGGACCTAATATTGTACAATAGATGACAGAAAATAATCAAGCCATCCTAAAACATATCAAAGTATCTTAGAGATGGTAAAAGATATATTCTGACAACCATTGAAGTGACTTGGAGTTTGATGTTGGAGATAAAGTACTCCTTACATTATCACCATAGAAGAGAGTGATGTAGTTTGGAAATAAATAGAAGTTATGCCCAAGGTACATTGGACCCTTTGCGATCCTTGATCGCATATGATTCCTGGCCTATCAATTTTAAATTCCAACGAATATGGATCGAGTTCATGATGTGTTCCACATATCAATCCTAAGGAAGTACATACCAGATCCCTCACCTGTACAAAATTTAGAGGTGGTTCAACTGGAATATGATCTCTCTTATGAGGGGAAACAAGTAAAGATTCTGGATCAGAGTGATAAGGTTCTATTCAAAAAGAAAACACACTCTGTCAAAGTGTTATGGAGGAACCATAAGTATGAATAAGTGACTTGAGAAATAGATATGAAGATGAAGGAGAAGTACCCTCACCTATTTTTGTAAAATGAAATTTCCAGGGAAATTTTCAAAATGGGGGAAGAATGTAATGACTGAAAGTTTTATCATTAGAAATTTCATTCTTATAATTATGTCACATAAAATCACATTGGGGAAAAAATGCCACATCATGCTTAAATTAACTACTAAATACAATGTGACCTTTATAACCTAGTCATTAAACATAATTTTCCCACTTATGTGTTTTTAAATTTTTATATATGACATACACGGTTGCGATCAGTAAGATATTTAGAGTCTGAGAGTAAAAACATAATTTTTGGTGAATAGTAACTTACCTTTATGAATGGTAATGTTACCCCTATGAATAGTAATATGACCCTTATAAATAGTAAATCAGACAAATGAATAGTAAATCACACCAATTATAGTATAAATAAAATTTATCCATCTTGTAAGTTACAATATGATATATTTATATCATAGTAGAAGTAAATAAATATTTTAAATATTATTTATTAAGTGTTGGTACTTTTATAAGTCATAAGTATTTTAGGATTAATTTAAAAGAAAATATTTTTTCAAAAAATATATTCATAAATTAATATTTTGATGTCTTGTGATTTAATATAATTTATGAGACCTTAAGTAATTTTTAAAAGTGTTATAAAATATGTTATAATTTTAAAATTTATTTTTTCCAAGTAAATAATGATTTTAATTAAAAATTAAATCACTAATATTTAGAAAAATATTTTCATAAAATGGGGTTCATTTTTGAATTATGGATGTGGAAAATTTATTATGCTGAATTTTTTGGATTTTTTTGAAATACATGATTTTTTGGTGAATAGTCAAAGATGATAATTTACCAAATAAGCTATATACATGAATTTTAGAGACATGGATGATGATAAGCTAATTTAAGAACCATTGGTTTGAACTCACATGCTCATTTTTCTATATTTAGATATTAAATCATCATTATTTCTTGTCGTGTTGAAAAATAATAAACCAATGAATATTATATTGAGAAAACACCCCTCTCCTCCACTATAAATACCACCCTTCACAGTCTCATTTCCTAACAACTCCCAAACTTAATGGATTATCCAAATTCATTGAAAATATATTACTTATCCCCTAACCCATATCTTAGATATATTGGACTCATCAAAAGACTAAAACAATTTCCCTATGGTGGTTCTCAAGGAGGAGAGATTTAAGAGTAAGAATACTATACCTATTTCTTTCAAATTCCTTTCCAATTTCATTTATTTTATTATTCTATCCTCACCCCCTTTATACAAATGTGATGATATATTTATTTTGTAACATATAATATAATTATATATTGTTAATGGAATATATATCAACAAAATCCTCCCTCCCTCCCTCCCCAACTCCCCCCCTCTCTTCTAAAAATGATATCATCGCCCATGATGTGCCAATTTATCGACATCGTGGGTGATGCACTTTCATTTTCATTTATTACAATCAATTTTGTAAATAAAAAAATTAAATGGTTGAAATTATATTCTAAAGTGTATGTTGTAACTCATTTTATGTTATGGTACTAACTTATATACACAGTCCTAAATGATAAAATAAAACAACTTCGTTGTGATCGAAAAACAACCCAAATTAACAAAAAATGGTCATCATTAACATTTATCTAATGATTTATCATCATTTTATGTAACCAAATTAACTATAATACTATTTAAAATTATTTAATATCTTTAAAAACGTGTAATATCAATTTTGGATGTTTATCCTTGTTTTACACGAACTTCCATTAATGAATACGAGTGAACCATTCATGAAAACTATGAAAAATAACACCGATGAACAATACATTTAAACTATATAACTAATCCAAAGGAACATATAAGAACTTAACAAAACCAAAATGAATTAATTTCATTTATAAAAGGTTCTCTAATTTTCAATTTAATGAATCTAATATGATTATATTGGCCATTAAAGTGAAGAGAAAGTTCAGACACAAGGTAAGGGGATTTCTCAAACCCAACTCTCTTTCTTTGGGTTTTCCCTCTTTCACCTCATTTTCAGTATATTTATTCATTAAAAATAAAAATGTCATCATTATATTTTTTTCTGGGATATACATATTTTTTATAGAGTTTATGACAAACATGATGTTTTCCAAAATAACACTTCATTCCAAACACTCCATTTACTTCAACTCAAGCTTGTTGACTCTTATATCAATTATGTTATTCCCCATTTCCTTTTGAAAATATAATTTACGAATGTATGATCATGAAATTAAACCCATTCCTTTCTATGGGTTATTATATGTTGAATATTTATATGTGTTATATATGGCATTCATGATTATGTAAATATAGTGATGTGATGGGTGCGCCTAGAATTATATAGCATAATGTAAATGTGAATATGTGACAGGTGAATGTGGAATTAAATATCAATCCAATGCATTGTATAATTTGAAGTATGTGATGAGTAGAGTGAAATAATAATGAACATTATTATATATTTGTACATGACTATGTGTGGTATTTGACCACTAAGACATGATGTTTCATATTTATGAATTTCCACATTCGAATTCTTCTCAAAAAACATCCTCTTAGTATTATGATCCTATGACTATGTTATGATGATAATGATTGTACTTAAACCATTTTATACTGTTTAATGTTCTTATATATCTTCTTACTAGACTTTTATCTCACCCTTTTTTTGATTTATATCATCTGGTGTCTACTAGTACTAAGGAGAATTCAAGGGCCAATAAGAAGATAGAGAAGAAGGAATTAAATAAATGATTATGTTTTATTTTTTAATAGTTATGTATGGATTTAGTTTTCCCAAGAAACTAAACCTTTGGATATATGATGTGTAATGAATTTATGATTTTTATATTTATAATTATGTACTAGTAATTTAAAATAATAAAGGATCAATATACTTATATGCTTTAATTTATGATGAAACATTTAAGAGACCTCTACATAGTTTATAAAATTATGTCAAGCTATTATTGGAGAGGATTAGAACCATATCTGGTGGAGCTAAAATGTGACTATATTTGATATCCTGAGCATGGAATTTATCATGTATATTAATAAAAACCTTTTCAAAATCAAATTTGTATAATCTGTAAATATTAAAATCACTGGGAACTTTATAAATAAAATCTATGTTTACAATATATTGGGTATTAGTGGGAATTTAAGAGTTTAAAAAATACATATAAATATATTACTTAAACACACTATTTATAGAGGTATTTAAATACATATGGATTTCATTAAAAGTTTAATGGAATTCTATATGAATATGGTATAATCTTTATGGATGAAATGGGTAGAGCACTCTCTTTCTTCACTGAGGACTATGGGATTGGAGTGAACATTGAGACATATATAAAAGGGATTATCATTTTTATCCTAATTAATTGATTAAAAATATAAAACTAGATTTGGATTAAGAAAAAAAAATCATCTTTCAAGGTTCAGGTCATCTAACTAAATATAACCACTTCATAATGGAAGGCCTCATTTTGGGAGGACTTGTTTCTCTATTACAATCAAAATTATATCATGGTATCTATTATTTATAGAGTATATAATATAGTTGTTAACTCCCTCTTTAATTATAGGGTTGGGAATATTACTTGTAAATGAAACATATAAGTACCTAAGCCAACTGAGGATGAACTATTTCTTGGCATCTGTAAAACTCCATCTTTACTATTTTATTAATTTTGGAGTCATAATGTTTATTATGGAGAAACACATATAATTATTTTTAGTGAATTAAAAATATAAATTTTTATGTTTTTGGTATGTTTTATGACTTAATAAATATGTAAAAATGATTTAATAATTAAAATAATTGAATATATGACTAAAAATTATATATTTTATTAAAATAATGTATTTTAATAAACCAATATTATTTTCCAAATCTATAATTAACTTTCTGAAATCTAAAATGGAAATTTAAAATTTTAAAATAAAATTTTGTGGATATATTACATTATCATGCCCAAATAACTATTAAAAATTGGGTTTTGGTTCTATCAAGGATTCAAGTATGAAATAATGGATTACATATCCAAAATCATGATCTGAAACAATGGTCATGTCAATGGTTTTTTATTTCCCACATCATAGATTTCCATGACTTATATTTAGAAATTAATACAAAAATCTTCCCATTTTACAATAAATATCCACCTCTGCACCCATTTAATTAATTACTACAATCATTAGAACACCCCACCATCTTTTATTATTAGATTAATCCCTTTTTTTAATCCCTCAAAATCTCAAGTAATCACTCCTCTACAATTATGAAACGATTCTTAAGGAAAGATATTATCTTCCACTTTATTTTTACTCAAGTACTTTTTTTCTAGTTAGTAGACTAATTTCCAGGTTATTATGTTCTCAAGGGTCTTTAATGATTACATTACCCACTAAATGTTGTTATATCAATGTGATACTTCCATTGATTCTCATTAATATCATTCGATAAACTACTTTTTATACCCATTATGGTATCGATGCCATTTCTTGAATTTCCAAGCATCCCTTTTTATATTTTGAAGATCTGGGCTTCCTTTTATTCATGTTTATCCATCTAGATTTAATTATACTTTAGGTATTGTGTATTAAAATGTTTTAAACTGATATTCCCTTCACATGGATAAAAAATGACAAAAAGTTCTATTACCTAAACACTTATGTACCCAAAGTATTTATATGGAACCTATTATTTTTTAATCCATGGGTTGTGTATGAAATGATTTATAATGATATATGATAAATGTGGCAAATATGAGTTAATACATATGAAGGTTTCAACCAAATATTTCTCTAATGAATTGGGTAAATAATTAATCTCTAGAGATGAAATTTGTTTATAATACCTTGGTGAAAAACCATAGTAATGTGATTTATAAAACAAAAGTATTAAACCATTGTGATTTGATTATTAATAAATCATTTTTTATTTAGGCACCTGTCTATATTATGTATCATATAATTATAATTATTCTCCCATGTTATACCTCATGTTTTATCCATGATGATTTCTCATGTTTCATTTCTGTCATTTATCGATTACTGGGATTTATAATCACCCTTTTATATTGATGTATATCCCAATGAAATAATATAGAATTAAGTGAACTAATATTTATTTTTGAAGAATTATTTCAATAAAATTAAATAAGGATTATGTTTTTTATGATCACTATTCTTCATATAATAGGTACCTAGTTTCCATGAAACTTAACCTCAAAAGGCCCTTAAATGTTATTAATGAAATATTTTGTTAAGGTATTATGTAAAATATCCTGTATAAAAAAGGTGGGTCACCATATTAGGGATAAAAGACATGGTTTAGTTATTTTTAAAATTCAGGACTATAAACCATTAGTTAGAATCGTAGGGATAAGTATGAATATTGGAAAAAATATTTAATGTTTTCTCAAGTATAGAGTTTATGGTTTCTTAATAATTAAATAACAATCAGGATATTAGAAAGTAGATGAGACTATGTAATAGATGAACCTAGGGTTATTAACCATGAAAAATGATGGTTTATTGGTGAATTTATTGTCACTCGGTTCATGATGAGTGGGATTAAGACAACACACCAATCTAGACACTCAGGGGTTAATGATTTGGTTAATCCTAGGTTTATTACAAACCATTGTGAATTATATATTTATAACATATTTATTTTAAAATATTAAAGTATAACATTCTTGAATAGTTTTATTACAATCTTTTTGGATTAGAAATTACTTTGTAATTATTATTATAATATTTCCAATATTAATAAATTTCTCACAAATGTTTTATTCTTTAAAAAATGTTATAATATAGAAGGACTTGGGTAATTAATATATTCCATTGAAAATGTGATGAAGAAATTCTAAATATTATGGGAAGCGATTATGAAAAATTCTAGATGATTCTTAATAAATTATCTTAGGTTATGAATAATAACCTAAACCATGTGGAGAATCCATATTCACTGTATAAGGAAGAAAGTGATGCTGAATCATTCATGCATAAATGAACACCAATTTTTAGTGGAACCTCTAATCAACTTTTCACATATTAATGGATAAATACTATAGAAAAATATAGATGAATCATATATAAAATGAAGTACCAAAACACTAAAAAACTATAAAATTTATATATACCAAAAACACATAAGGAGAACAAATGATGTGTTTATTTAACAGGGAAGAATATATATAAAGACTAATATATATTCAAAATCATCATTTGAACTTCATTTTCCAGATCCAATGACTAAGTATAACAGATGACTGTTAAAACATCCAAGTAAATCATGAAGGTCAAATGTAACTTTTATTCAGTTTTTTAATATTACAAGTCCTTAATGATCGGTCCTTTATGACTAGACCTAGATTAGTGATAGAGAAATTACAATGAATATATATATTTTTTGGACTTATAATTACCTATCAATAATAATATTTTTGTATACTAATAATCCAACTAAAATTATCTATGTTAACATCAATGAATCAAGGGAATTATGTACAACAATGAAGATAAAATCCATGTAAATTAAAATGGATATATATATATTAGTGGTTAAAGTCTCAAATCTATATATCGTTTTTAGAATATATTGTTTTTATCATAAACCATAGTGAAAAAGGGATAGATAGATCAATCAAGAGAAAATGGAGAATCATGGAAAAAATTAGAGATCATGCATTTCAACACCTCCCATATTTTCAAAATTTATATATTTTTAAGAGAAAACTAATGTTTTTTAATCTTTATTGTATATATAATTAACCCCTATTTATTATATTTTACTTTTTTTTATTTCAAAATTGAACAAGGACCCCCATTATTACAACCATCCTTCAATCCATTCATTATTCTTTATGAACAAAAATGCTATGAGAATATAGGCTTGTAATAGTAAGATATTGAAAAAAGAACTACAATATATTTGGAGTTGATATATATTGATAATCTATTAAAAAATTTCTCAATGGATAAAAACATTTAGGCTTATCTAAAAGAAGGAACTTATTGAACTGAATGTTTTCTAGATTTTTGTATATAATATTCATACTACTTT
Organism: Viscum album; assembly: GCA_963277665.1. NCBI lineage: Eukaryota > Viridiplantae > Streptophyta > Magnoliopsida > Santalales > Viscaceae > Viscum > Viscum album. Next base: position 252,883,688 of record OY728143.1, on the reverse strand, counting down.
AGGTTAAAAGTGATTAATTTTTATGCATAATATTTTTTACTAAAAATATAAAATATTGGTTTTGGTATTTATTATCCTGAATCTATATGAGATTTCACAAGTAATATACTTGTGAACATTTAATTTAACTTATTTTTTCATTTTTTACTTTGAAATGTATCCTTTAATTTATAATGTTTTTTAGAGCATGAAAAATTCTGGAGATAGAGACTGAAGTATTCAGTATCATCCTTAAGTGTTTTTCTAAATATCTATTTTAATCATCTCTTTATATTATTTTAGGTATTTATCTTAAAAAGAAAATATAGAATTAGATGAATTATTTATCTGTAAATTCTTTTCCCAAACACTCATTTATCATCCAACTCCTGTTGGTTATTATTCATTTGGTCATCATGATTTACATTTATTATAGTGAAATTAATTTCTTTAGCTCTTCATTTTTAATTTATGTTTGAATATTTTAATAAATGATTTTTTATATTTTTTTTAATTTACCCCTCTCAAAAAGTTTCCCACTAGAGTTAATATTTTTTTCATATATTGGTAATCACAATCCATGAAACCTTTAATTTCCCATGTGAACTTGAAGAATTAATAAATAAATGTATTACAACTAATTCAACAATAATTTAGATATTAAATATATGAAATAACACTTAACCCATAAAAATACTTATCAAGAAAATGTATCATAAAATTATATAGAAAAATGGGAAACTACAACCCCACATTACACATTATGTGACTCATTCAACTCTATCATATAAATAATTAAACATGATACTGCCAACAAGCCTGTACCCAAGTGGTATAGGCTCCTGCTAGGAATCCAAAAGACCCAGGTTAAATTCCGGACAGGGGGATGTTTTTTGGGATACTGTATTGGTACTATAGAAGCGGAGGCACTATTTCAGGATACTGTAGCAATGGGAGGACTGTAGCAGTGCGAGTACTGTAGTAGTATTGTTCACTAAGGGGTCCTTTAGGAAAAAAATGGGATTTCATGCCTTGTATTCTAGCCACTTGGCCTTGGGACTTCGGGCTATGTAATGGGCTTCCATCTACCTAGACTTAAAGAGGACCTTGAGTTAATAACAAATTGAGGCTTCAACCCTAACCTTTTAAAAAAGTAATAATTAAACCAGAAAATAAAATTGACAAAAATCATTCTATGATAGAATATTTACATATTTAAAGAATAATAAAAGAGATATAATCTATTACACCACACTCGAAATCGTATAGTTCAATTCCTAAATTTAGAAACATAATAATAAATAGAAATAATATAAATTTAACCACTATAAAATATTTATTTATTCCCATTTTTATGAACTACTTTGGTCCTTTTCTTAGGGAGTTACAATATAATTTGGGATGTAAACATAGATGATCAACTATAATTGAATGAATATAAAAATATATATCTCTAACATTATGTGTGTTCCTCTCTCTAGGAACTCTCTAAAAATTCATTTATTATATAATAACAACATAATTCTTGGAGTACTCACTTTCATTCTAGATCAACTTGTTTTTACATAATAATATATGTTTTTTCTCTTTGGATTGGGATGGTTTTAGATATTCTAACATCCCTAGCTTAACATCACACTCTACTTGTAAAGGCCCTAAATATATAGTTTGGGTAAACCTCATTAATTTTGGGTTATTAAAGTTTATTTAAGATCTATTTTCTATTTAATGGGGGTTTAATAGGTTATTAGAGTTTTTTGGTGGATTTATATGTAATAGGGGAATGATAGTATTATAATAAGAACTAAGTACCCTGTAGCTTAGTATCGAGTACCCTATGAGTGAGCCTGGGTATTTTGGTTTATTTTCTTGAGACGCCATATACCTAGTAGATTTCAAACCAAAAATCCATAAAATAGGGCTTATATGTGTTTTAGAACCCCTTAATTAATCACATTAACCATTTTCATTAAAATTTCACTGAAAATTTCATTGGGAAACCGTTACTTGGGACTAAATTTCACTCTTACTCTCACCTTAATGGATTTATTATTAAATTTTGATCCATAGGGATTCATTTGGGTGAAAGAGTTATACTTCATCAAGGAAAGGTCTTGGGTTAAACTTAAATATATTATTCCTATCCACTATGGATAGTATTATATGTAAACCTAATGATCATCAATACAAAAACAATTATGGTAAAACCCCTCACTCCTATTTTATTTTCTAAGGGTTAGGTTATAAATGATTTAGTGATGAGTGAATATACTTAAAACTAATAGATTTTTATTTAATAAGGTTTTATCAAATAGTTTTGGATGAATTTGATTTTTTGTGACCATTTTCATTGTAATTATTTACTATAAAACATGTTTCATTTTAATATGAATTATATTATTATAATGTTAGATAATGTCCATAATATCATTTAGGTGAAGCTTTAAATTATAATCACTTATATTCCTTGACTGATACCTATCATTATTGAGCTATATTATTTATTACAATGTAACCATATTTGTGGTGTTTTTTATAAACTTCTATACTTTCCACATTTTTGTAAAAGTATTTAGTAAGTGATATAGAAAAAGGTGTGCTAATATTGTGTAAGAAAGGTTCTGAGGTACACCGACTGTTTATGTACATGTTGGTGTATTATGATGGGATTCCAATTCTCTGAATCACTTTTACCCCTTTCCCATACCATGAATTGTATGGTTATAATTTATTAATTGAATCTATTATACTATATTCCCATTTCCCAAAATTGGGGGGGGGGGGGTTCACCTTGAAATTACATTAGATTGTGCCTAATCTATTTGAATAACAAAGTAGTTATTGTGGGTATGGAACTTCCTGATATAGAAAGTTTCATGTTTAATTCTAAAATTTATGATATGTTAAGCATGTCAATTACTTTTTTTTCTATATTTATATCTTGGTTTTTGTTACCACATACACTTGAGTATATAAAATTTTGGTAAGGGGATGGGTGGTGATCATATTCGAAGTATAACATACTCTCACATTTAATAAGACCCTCTCATGATATGTGTTGGAATTTATTATGTGACTCTGGGAAGGTAAAGGAAATTGAGAGTGGGACCTAGTTGTGTGGATCCTGGTACGTTGAGGAATTCTTTATAGACATCTAGAGGGCATTTGGGTTGATGGTGTGAAGGTTTTTCATAAATCTTTTTGTTGATATTTTGAACACTAGGGTCATTTATTTTGGAATCTTAATCCTTGATTGGTTGGATGTTTATGAATATCACCTATTTCGTTACTCCTATATCAAGCACAATAGTATTTTTTTGAACCTTTAGGATGTACACATTGTATTCCCTTGATATATCATGTGTTATTATTATTTATTTTGTTTCACCTTCTTAAATTGATGAAGATTTATACCAGTGGGGGCCTTATATTCCTATTTGGTTATGAAACATTAATAATTGATCGTTTATGTTTATACCACTATACTAAGTTGAAAATTTATCTCCCCACTTTCTTTATCTGCCAATGTTTATACAGCCTCTAGCGAAAGGTGCGAATGAGGTTTTATGATGAACCAGACAAATACTGTTCAAGTTATTGTGGAATGTTTGTTACAAAATTATATCATATCCCACTTAAAGGGATCATGTAAAATGGGAATTGAGGGTGGTAAGGATATATGTATCTTAGGACTCAAAAAGTAACCCATCAATTTTAAGGGAAAAAATGAATATGGTGGTAACCTGAGTTATTTTGGGTGGTCAGGATCTCTTCTTTTTATTTTATTTTTTTCTAAGGACAACCCTCAATCCTTGATTCTCATTAATTATATTAGAATTTTATAGGTAGTCATGGGTATAAATACATGGAATTGTTCATGGTATACTATATAATTTAATAGTGGCTTATATTAATAAAAAATTTAATAATAATAAAATAATTTTACTATATATTTATTATTAATTACTTGATTAACAAGATTCTATAATTTGTTCCATTAATTTTACATAAATTTTATAATATTATATGTTATTTCTTTCATGTTAATATGAATCATGTCTACTAGTTTCCTTGAAAAAAATGTAGATCATGATTTATTAATTCTTAATATTTATAAACAATATGAATCAATATAATAGAATCCAGATAAAAACCAGTTTAAAAATAAAATATTCTTAATAAATATAGAATGGAAGGTTGAGAAAAACGGGTCTAGACTTAACATATTTTTTAGTTATTGATATTTGTGGATTTTATCACTAGGTAGAAGGTTTTATATAGTTATATAATTTATTATAGTGGATTCCACCTCAAAAATCACCTGATATTGATAAGGGAGGGGTGAGGTAGCATTATCCACTTGACCAACCAATTGTTGTTCCTCTGGGTTTGGAGGGGCTAGGGAAACTACTGTAGGTGGTAGGGAGATCAATGAAAGGATCCTAACACATTCAAAATTATAAAGTATTTCCTTTTCAAAAATTCTTTAATATTTTGTGGTGATGTTCCACCATAAGGGGAAAAGGATTGGGTCAACATCCACTATTGAATCATTGAGAGTGTCAAGACACCAAGGTAACATTGGTTTATGATGGACACCATCATGCTGTAAGAAGTCACACATCGATGGAGTTATTTGATGATGGACAAAAATATTGATCATGTATGGGCTTGGAATAATTTATAATAACCATTATTTGGGATGTTTTTTCCTTATACATAACATCATTGTAAGGCGAAGGAGTTTCATGAACCTACTGTAAATATTGATGATGGTTATAGACTGCATACCAAGTTCAACATTTTATGGTGACCTTCCATCATAATAGGATGAGTATTGTCTAAACCAACATGATTAAATATTTATGAGTGTTGATATGTGTGAGTAACACTAGGTGTGGATGGACACTTTCTTGGTTAAAAGAGTGGCTCATCGATTTTGGGATGTGATGATGGATGCTAAGAAGGATTAAGGCTTGACCTGGTATAATTTATATGATTAATTATTCAAGTAATGTTATCACAACATCCTACATTAGTTAAGGTAAAATAGTTCATAAACCTACAGTAGGGCTTGGTGATGATTATGGAACACATCACCAATTTCACTGATCTTGTTAACTTTTCTCCCTATCCATGTAATAATTAGAAATAAAAAGTAAGGAACCTTGAAATGTGCACTACTAGAAAAACAGGTATTTGCGACGGGTCATTTGCGATAGGATCTCGTTGCAAATGGCCTTTTGCGACGGGGGCCCGTCGTAAATGGCCCGTTGCGGAAAATGGCGTCACAACAACAATTATTTGCGACGGGGATCCTTCCCGTAGCAAATATTACTCCATATATTTGTAAAAAACTTTTAAAATAGTAATTGCGACGGGACCCGTCGCAATTACTATTTTTTTTTTAAAAAATAAAAACTATTAATAAATTATTTTAATGAATATAATAATAATACTATTTGCGATGGGCATAGTATCCCGTCTCAAATACTATAAAAAAAAATAAAAAATAAATAAATTATTAATAAATTATTTTAATTAATATAATAATAATCCAATTATAATTCAAAAATAAAAAATAATAAAATATTAATAAATGATTTTAATTAATATAATAATAGAATTATAATTCCCAAATAAAAATAATAAATTATTAATAAATTATTTTAATTAATATAATAATAATAGAATTATAATTCAAAAATAAAAAATAATAGAATATTAATAAATGATTTAATTAATATAATAATATTAGAATTATAATTCATAAATAAAAAAAATATTAATAAGTTATTTTAATTAATATAAAAATAATAGAATTATTTTACATTCAAATATTAAAATAATTCAAATATTACAAAAAATATAATTAAATTATAATATTATAAAATTTTAATATATATATAAAATTTAATATTATAAAATATAAATAATATTATTATTCATATTAATATTGTTATTTCAAAATATAATATTGTTAATATTTTATAATGAGACAGAAACTACGAATAGAAAAAAAATTCATATTTTGATTTAACAAACTTTATAACATAAAAACAAACTCTAATCTGAAGGAGGGGGGGGAGGGGGGGGATTTGCAGATGTTGGTGGAGGAAACTTCATCCCTAAAGCATGAGTGAGTCGGCGCATGTACTCCATCTGCTCCTGCTGCTGCTACTGCCACCGACTCATCTACTCCTCGTACAGCTGCTGCTGGCATCGACGCTCCTCCTCATGCTGCTGCTGCTACTGACGCATCTGCTCCTGCTCCTGTCAGAGACTCTCTTTCAGTGCAGTCTGAGATCGCAACTGATCCTCATACTGTGTAGCAGAAGAAGATGCATGAGCTCCTCTCGAGCTGGACGCCGACATCGCAGCACTTCCATAATAATCTCAGGGAGTCAGTTGAGAGCTTATACCAACTACCTGGCCCTTCTCGAAGGCATACTCGGTGGCCTGCATCCATGCCGCCTCATCAAACTGACGGCCAGTGGTCTGATCTGATGACTCGGCCTGACTCTCAGGCCGGGTCTGTGACGCTGCGGCGTCATATGACTCATGTAGTTGCAATTTAAAATTAAAATTGTGAATATATTATATGCAGTTAATTTTTAAACTTGAAAACAAATAATACTGACCACGATGTGATGCTGACGATCACCTCTAAGCTCCCCAGTAGCAGGATCACTATACATATTCCGATATACGTCGTACTCCGTAATATCGGGGTGCTCGACAGCCCATAAGAATAAAAAATAAACTGTTAATATTTATAGTTATATAAAATATTTATAAATAATGTACGTACCAGATGCTGTCTATGAGTACTGAAAGAATGACTCCCAGCTCGATGAGTCACCTCCTGTCTCCCCCGATTCTGCCTCCCCACCGATGATCTCCTCTGAAAGGCACCACTCAACCAGTGCGCACATAATCCATCCCATACATGGGATGAAATGTACTCTGGTCGGTGTGCTCTACATGACTCGTCAAAATCTGACACTCCTGCTTTCTTCGTGGCAGCTTTTCTTAAATTGTGCAAAAACTGACGAAAGCGATCACGCATGGCCACCTCCCATGCCTCGTGGATGGCGTCACGCATGGTATCCTCGATCAGATACCATAAAACCTACAAATAAATCAAAATATCAAGTTAGAAATGAAATAATTTTCAAAATAAAAATTATTTATTTACGTACGTACCAACCAATGGCCGAACATGGCCTGCTGCACATCAATGGGAATCTGCTTCCATGTGGTCCATGACTGAGAGAAATAGTTGCGCAAAATAGCACTGCCCTATCCGACTACTATATGCGGAAAACTATAAAAATAATAAACATTTATTATGTGAATAGATTAATGAAATCTTAGTCAAATCCACAGGTTATCACACCTCTGTGTGCATGGATCAAACCCAAGACGTGGACGTCGCTCGGGGACGGGGTCAGGAATCATCAATCGTGCAAGACCGCTCCCCCTCCACGTACTCCCTGGAGCGCCTGCAGGCTGAGGGTCATCTGCCAGAAACTCATCCGCATCGAAAGGCAGGTCAGCATCCGCCAACTCACAAAATGTGTCATCGTCCATCTAAAACAGAAAATGTTAATGTTGTTAGCAAATAATTGATAATTACTATTATATATACATATATATATATATTATGATTGTATATAACTACCATGGAATTCTATCAGTGTTCACATTCATCATCATCTTCATATATGTCAATGTCATCTTCATATTCCTCCTCAACATCATCAATATCCATTCGAGTTCCAGTTGCTTCATCTCTTACCATTTTAAATTCATATGTGACATCATTAACATCATCGTCATCACTGACTCTTAAATGTGGGGTGTCGTCATCGATACTCATGTCTCTTTGTAAAAAAGATTGTTTTTGAGTACTCTCTTGAAAAACTTCAATTCTTTGCACATCAGTGAAAGCACATTCACTTTGACTAAACTGATTGTCTCGAATTTTGATTTTTATTACACTCCACCAATCAGTCAAGTCTCTTGATGTAGCACAATACTTTGCATAATAAACTTGATGTGCCTGTTGAGCCAATAAGAATGGTTCATTTACTACGAGAACACTTTTACATTTAATATCGATGATTCCATGAGTTGGATGAACACGCACGCCTCTCTCTGTATCCAACCACCGACATTTGAACATGGTTATGTAATGTTGTCCAAGATAACAGAGTTCAACGATTTCATCAAGTATGCCATAAAAGTCAACTTCATTTTCTCGATGATGAGATCCTCTCAAGCTAACTCCACTGTTCATTGTTTTTTTGATTCCCCATATGCATGTGTGTGAAATCGAAATTCATTCACCACATATGCATTATAAGTTTTAACAAGTTTGGAAGGTGGGTTACTCAATATACACAACTGTTTGTCAATTTTATCAGCATGTCGAGACACCTGAAAATTTGTGAAATAATTATCAATATAGTAAAATATACATTGAATGAGTTGCTAAAAGATAAAGAATTTATGTTACCAGTTTTTGAAACCACTGAGAGAAATTTTTTCTGTCGGCGTTCTTCGAGAGCAGCTACTGTAATTTGTGGAATTTGTTTCTTGATATGATTATCATACAACCTATAAAAAACAAAGTTATTTACTGTAACATAAATGATTGAATAAGTGATATAAACACTTACAGTACAACTGATGTCATCTCTTCACAGTTGAGCAGAACATACATATGAGCTCTGTGATGTTCATCATTCGAAATCCAGCGTTCATAAACTCCACCAAAACTAAGCTCTGGCTGGTTGAAAATAGATAATTGATTTTCAATTTCATAAATATTCTTCTCGTTCTGTCCCATTTGGTTGTGTTTTGAAGGATACCCAGATTCAAAATAATGGGAGCAGAAAAAAGATATTTCCTCTTGCAAATAAGCTTCTGCAATAGATCCTTCAACAGATGCTTTGTTACATACTTTTCTTTTCAATTTTTGCATGAATCATTCAAATGGGTACATCCATCGAAACTGTACTGGACCTCCACATTTGGCTTCATATGGAAAATGTAACATCAAATGTTCCATTGAGTCGAAGAAAGACGGCGAAAATATTTTTTCCAGTTTACATATAATTACAACAACATCTTCTTCAAGTTTACATAGATCATCATAATCTTCTCTAGCCGCACAAATTTCCCGAAAAAAATGAGACATGTCTGTTATGGAATCCCAAATCACAGAATTCAACAGACCTCTTAATCCAATGGGTAGAAGTCTTTCCATTATAATATGACAATCATGACTTTTTAATCCAGTAATATGACCATTGTTTACACATCTACCCAAATTGGAAGCACAACCATCTGGAAGTCTCAAATCTGCAATCCGCTAACAAAATAATAAACGGTTTTCTTTAGATAGTGTATAAGCTGCTTTTGGTTTCAGTAACCTTTCTGTTCTTACATTCTCAAACAGTTCCAGTTCTGGACGCCTACAAATTTGGGCAAGATCTAAACATGCATTTACATTGTCTTTGCTCTTTCCTGGCGTATCCAAAACTGTATGAAACAAATTATCAAAATAGTTCTTCTCAATATGCATGACATCCAACATGTGGTGGACCAACAAATCAGACCAATATGGAAAATCCCAAAATATGAAATGTTTAATCCAATTGTGTTCTTTCCCAAAACCAAAAATTTTCTGTTGGTTTATTGTGGGACCAAAAGTGATGGGAGGTAATGAAAATACAACTGATTTTAACTCCAAACCTGATAGCATTTTTTGAGTTCCATCCCTTTCAATTGTTCCTTTTCTGAAATGAGATCTGTTTCTGCGAAAAGGATGATCAGCTGGAAGAAATCTGCGATGACAGTCAAAATAACAAGGTTTCTTTCCATGAATGAGCATAAATGCTTTGTTCTCTCCCATATATTAAGGACATGATTTATGACCATGTGTACTCCATCCAGATAATATTCCATAAGCCGGGAAGTCACTAATTGTCCACATCAATGCCTCTCTCAGTATGAAATTCTGTTTCGTAGCAACATCATATGTACTGACACCAGTACTCCACAATAAATTTAATTCATCAATCAATGGTTTCAAATAAACATCAATATTTTTCTTCGGATGTCCTGGAATTAGTAAAGTAAAAAAGATATATTGCTCCTTCATCAACATCCATGGAGGTAAATTGTACGGAGTTAAAAAAATAGGCCAACATGAATATTGACTACCATAAGATCTGAACCGACAGAAACCATTAGTGGAAAGGCCCATTCGAACATTTCTAGCTTCTAAATCAAAGGATGGATGCACTCTATCAAAATGTTTCCATGAATCACCATCGGCTGGATGATTCAAGCTTTTATCGGTTGAAATATTCGCTTTATTCCATGACATCATTGGCATTGTATTCTTAGACATGAATAAACGATGAAGTCTGGATGTAAGCAGAAAATATCTCAACTGTTTTATGGGAATCAAACTAGACTTCCCATGTTGCCCTTCTTTATATCTCAATTTCCCACATATGGGACAACTATCCAACGACTCATTTTCCCCAGAATATAAAATGCAGTCATTTGAACATGCATGAATCTTCTAACAAGTAAGTCCCAAATTTCGAACCATCCTCTTACTCTCATAGTAATTTATAGGAAAAAAATTTCCTTTGGGTAACAGTGTTTTAAGCAAAGAAAATATCTTGTCAAAACAGGTGTTTGACATTCCATTATCTGATTTGATAGCCATAAATTTTGTAACTGCTTCTAATTTGCTCATCTTGCAGCCAGGATATAATGCATCCTCAGCAGACCTCAACAACTCATAAAATTCAGACGGTGCCAACTCAGGATTTGAATCTATATCAGCCAGAGTTTTTGTATGTTGAATAGATGAACCTACAATATCATGTACTAAATCTTGAAACCAGGATGGATCCGGAATCAAGTTGGTATCACCTAATCTGGAACTACATTCACCGTTTTGATACCAAAAAACATAATCTGGTTGAAAACCAAAACCAAAGAGATGTCCCCCAACTTTGTCAAACGTGTCAAACGTTCTCAATGCACATTTTCTACAAGGGCATTTTATTTTGCCTTCTGAAACAAATTCTGGATTTGATGCCGCAAATGATAAAAAAGTCTCCACACCCTCTATATATACTGGATTTAAACCAGAACCGTTTGAATTTCTACGTTGATTTATCCATATGCGGTCATCTAATAATGACTGTTGACGACCTCGTTGTTCCATATTTTTATATAAAATATAAAAGCATTACTGGTTTTGAATAATTTGTTAGAAAAAACACTCAAGTAAGGATTGAATATGTTGAGAATAAAGCAAAACCTATTACAAATATTGATAATTTTAATATTATATTGATTTTTTTATTTTTTTAATAATACTAATATAATTTTTTCATAAATATTAATTATATAATAATAACATTATTACATTATTAGTATATTTTATTATTAATATTAAAATAATATAATTTTCTATATTATATACAATTCTCCTTTCATCTGTGTGTTTAACATTCTGTCTCCACATGTAATATTTGCAATCACTTTCACCTCTCCATTGACGAGTAGGTTGATAATTTTGAAAAAGAATGCAAATATTACATGTGGAGACAGAAAACACAGAGATGAAAAGAGAATTGTATATAATATAGAAAATTATATTATTTTAATATTAATAATAAAATATACAAATAATGTAATAATGTTATTATTCCTAATTATTGGTAATTATTCCTAATTATTGGTAATTATTCCAAATTATTGGTAATTATTCCAAATTATTGGTAAATATTCCTAATTATTGGTAATTATTGGTAATTATTGGTAAATATTGGTAAATATTGGTAAATATTGGTAAATATTGGTAAATATTGTTAAATATTGGTAAATATTGGTAAATATTGGTAAATATTGGTAAATATTAGAAAATATTGGTAAATATTGGAAAATATTGATAAATATTGGTAAATATTGGTAATTATTACTAATTATTACTAATTATTACTAATTATTACTAATTATTACTAATTATTACTAATTATTACTAATTATTACTAATTATTCGTAATTATTACTAATTATTGGTAATTATTACTAATTATTGGTAATTATTGGTAATTATTACTAATTATTGGTAATTATTGGTAATTATTGGTAATTATTGGTAATTATTGGTAATTGTTGGTAATTATTGGTAATTATTGGTAATTATTGCTAATTATTACTAATTATTGGTAATTATTACTAATTATTGCTAATTATTTCTAGTTATTGCTAATTATTACTAATTATTACTAATTATTGCTAATTATTACTAATTATTGCTAATTATTACTAATTATTGCTAATTATTACTAATTATTGCTAATTATTACTAATTATTACTAATTATTACTAATTATTACTAATTATTGGTAATTATTGGTAATTATTACTAATTATTGGTAATTATTACTAATTATTACTAATTATTGGTAATTATTACTAATTATTGGTAATTATTACTAATTATTGGTAATTATTACTAATTATTGGTAATTATTACTAATTATTGTTAATTATTACTAATTATTACTAATTATTACTAATTATTACTAATAATTACTAATTATTACTAATAATTACTAATTATTACTAATTATTGGTAATTATTACTAATTATTGGTAATTATTACTAATTATTGGTAATTATTACTAATTATTGGTAATTATTGGTAATTATTACTAATTATTACTAATTATTACTAATTATTGGTAATTATTACTAATTATTGGTAATTATTACTAATTATTGGTAATTATTACTAATTATTACTAATTATTACTAATTATTACTAATTATTACTAATTATTACTAATTATTACTAATTATTACTAATTATTACTAATTATTACTAATTATTGGTAATTATTACTAATTATTGGTAATTATTACTAATTATTGGTAATTATAACTAATTATTGGTAATTATTACTAATTATTACTAATTATTACTAATTATTACTAATTATTACTAATTATTACTAATTATTGGTAATTATTACTAATTATTACTAATTATTGGTAATTATTATTAATTATTACTAATTAGTGGTAATTATTGGTAATTATTTCTAATTATTACTAATTATTGGTAATTATTACTAATTATTACCAATTATTACTAATTATTGGTAATTATTGATAATTATTACTAATTATGGAAAATTATTGGTAATTATTCGTAATTATGGATAATTATTGGTAATTATTTCTAACTATTGGTAATTATTGGTAATTATTTCTAATTATTACTAATTATTGGTAATTATTACTAATTATGGATAATTATTGGTAATTAATAAATTATGACTAATTATTGGTAATTATCGGTAATTATTACTAATTATGGATAATTATTGGCAATTAGTAAATTATTACTAATTATTGGTAATTCTTGGTAATTATTGGTAATTATTACTAATTATGGATAATTATTGGTAATTATTACTAATTATGGATAATTATTGGTAATTATTACTAATTATTGGTAATTATTTGTAATTATTACTAATTATTGGTAATTATTACTAATTATTGCTAATTATTGGTAATTATTATTAATTATTACTAATTATTGGTAATTATTACTAATTATTTCTAATTATTGGTAATTATTACTAATTATTACTATTTAGTACTAAATATTGGTAATTATTGGTAATTATTGGTAATTATTACTAATTATTTCTAATTATTGGTAATTATTGCGAATTATTACTATTTAGTACTAAATATTGGTAATTATTACTAATTACTGGTAATTATTACTAATTATTGCTAATTATTAGTAATTATTACCAATTATTACTAATTATTGGTAATTATTGGAAATTATTACTAATTATTGGTAATTATTAGTAATTATTAGTAATTATTACTAATTATTACTAATTATTGGTAATTATTGGTAATTATTACTAATTATTCCTAATTATTGGTATTTATTACTAATTATTAGTATTTATTCTTAATTATTGGTAATTATTACTAATTATTCCTAATTACCATTAACTATGAACAATGAATACTAATAATTTAAATTTATTAAGTAACAAAACAATGTAAACATAATTAAATTATAACTAATTAAGAATAATTGAAACTAATAAAAAATTTAAAATAAATATTAAATTAAAATGAACATAAATACCTTTAAAATTGATCTGAGCTTGATCTCTGATCGTTGTTGAGAACTTCAATATCAACTCCGAAAAAAAAAATTAAACTCAAGAAACACTGAACTCTAAAAATAGAGTTTTGAGAGAAGTAGAAGATCGATTTTGAGAATGAATGAAAAAAAACGGATGGGGGGGGGGGTATTTATAGGTTAGATTATTTGCGACGGGTATCCCGTCGCAAATACCTTAGCCTGCATTTATTACGGTCAACGGGTAAATAGTTATTTGCGACGAGACCTGTCGCAAATAATAACCTGCCGACATACTATTTGCGACGGGCGGTAACCGCCCGTCGCAAATAACATTCCCATGATTTGGCGCGCAAAGTGCGCCAGTCCTTTTGCGACGGGGAAAGCTAACCCGTCGCAAATAACTACTTATTTGCGACGGGGGAATTTGCCCGTCGCAAATAAGTTTCTAACGGGACTATTTGCGACGGGATTTATCCCCGTCGCAAATAACCCGTCGTAAATGCCCATTTTTCCCATAGTGGTGATTGAAAGTGATAATGAATAAAAATTCAATTATAAATAATTTAATTATTTTATCAGAAGTCTTAAAGATGGTTGTTCTGTATAAGAATGGATCTTATGGAGGTACAAGAGCCGATGTTCTATTACTTAATAAATATATAAGAGATATTTCATATAGTGGAAAAAAATAGTGATGGGTGGATATGAGTAGTGATGGACCTCACACGAGTAATTAGGGTGATTCTAATCATTTTTAACATACATTGGAATGTACATATACATAATGATATGATTGTGGGAATTTAGGACACATATGTCCATATGACACTTTTTAATACTAAAATTCCATTTATATAGCTGGTTCATAATTATTATACCACTATAGTTCATATGAGAGAATGAGGAAATTACCTCAGTTAACTTAATCATTTTAGGATCATTTTTTAGCTTAGTCCCCTAAGGGTATCTAAGCATGTTCTACGAGGTTTAGTCATGAAATATGATGTTGTAGATTTGATAAAGTAGATGTGGTAAAACAATCAGTGCTAAAGTTTATGCCTCTGAGATAGTAGGAGGTAGAGAGAAGAATATCTATGATAGAACTGTCTACTAATGATGTTGAAGTTGGTCAAACTGTAATTGGTGTTAGTATATTAGTTTCCTATAATTTGTCTTGTTTTTTATTTGATACAAGATAATAAAACTACATTATTTTTTATGATCTAGTAATGCTTATGGGGTACGAAGCTGAATCATCATCATCTTATACGAGTACTGACACCACATGGAAAATGAATCAAGATGACCATAATGTATCTTTTATATAAGTTAGTGGTTTATTACTATCGGAAATTTTTATATCTTATGTTTTATAACATGGATTCATTTGATGTTATTTTTAGAAGTGAATGGATGAACCAATTTCAAGCATGCCTCAATTTTTTACACAATGAGTATCACTATCGTATCCATTTAGTATATAGTATAATCTCCCTAGAGAGTGGGAGAATTGTTGAAGTTGAGTGGATCTAGACTAGGTTAAAGTGTATGTTATCCCTGAAAGAGTGGATAGAAATGTAATCTTTTCATTGAAACATAAGGGACATTCATTTTTATCTTTGGTGGTGTATCTATAGAAATAAAATTTCCCTTATTTTTTTTGTATTTCCCTCAAACTGAGAGGTGGAACTCATGATCGATAAATTAATAATAATATCAATTTCAATCCCTCTATATATAATATATTTGATTTAACTATGAGATTTAAAAATGAAATTAGAGGATCCTAAATAAAAGGGGATCATTTTACTGGGAACTTATGGTTGGGGCAATCCGGTCCTCTTTTCCCAGAAGGATTTTGAGATTCTACATCTCTATATAGACTAATATATGATAAACCAAGTCCTAATTACGAATTGTTATAATTTTAAAGAATTTAATATCTATTTGATCTAAAAATAGGGTAAAGATAGTTCTTAGAAATTTATCTCCGATTTAGAGAACATTTACTTTGGGCCCGACTAGAGGATGTTCTTAAAACTACGTTTCGATGTCGACAAAAACACTTTGATCATTTGGTAATTCCATTTGGGATATCCAATTATCCTAAAATATTTATTTTCCTATGAAATTGGATCTTTCATCCCATCCTATAATCATTCATTTTGGGTTTTTATATGAAATCCTCATTTATTCAAATTTTCCAAAATCCCATGATCGATTTATTTTAATTTTTAGTAAAATTATATTAGAGAACTAGAAATGTACTAAAATGTTAAAGTGTTATTTATGGATTTTATAATTTAAATAATTTGTGTATGTGATTTAAATGGTAGGTATACTAATAGATCTCAAGAAGGAATAATCTACAATTTCCTAGAAATCACCTTCGAATATATTTGAGATTAAGAGTTTTCTCAACATCTCAGTTTACTAAAATAGATTTATTTTGGTATTTTCTAGGGTAACTACTATAATGAATAATTTCACCAATAAAAGGGATATGTTTATATATCTAGATTAGTGTGAATTATATTTTTACGAATTGAAGAAGATGTTGACCTCTGATCTCATTCTAATTCTACCTTGTCTTGGAGAGGGATTTAAGGTGTATTGTGATTCATATTCAGTTTATCTTGGCTATGTAATAATTCATGATTAGTGAGTAGTGTCATATTAATTTAAATAGATTTATAATCCTTAATAGAAAAACAATATTCATAACCTGGAGTTAGAAATTGTTGTCCATGTTTTGAAATTCACAGAGCAATACATGTTCAGTGATCAGTTAATAGTGTTCACTAATAAAAAAATACATAAATATAAATTCCCATAATGATATCCTAATCTTAAGAAGTAAAATTGGGTTGATTATCTACAATAATTTAATTTTGAAATTATTTATACACATGGTAATGGAAATTGAGTCTCCGGTTCCCTTGATAAGAATATTCATCCACTTAAGATGGTAGTGGTGATTGTATTGTGGAGATTTGAATATTTTATGATATAATTCCACTTTTAAGTGATATAGTATTATAGGGGAGTTTGACTATATTGCATGGAACTCACTTCATATCTTCTAAATCATGATATGGATTCCCAGGTATCTGATTCTAATAGTAGCATTATTTGGGAGAAACTCAATGGTGGGGATAACAAAAAAAATGATTATATAGTTCTCAGTCTTTCTTATATGTTCATGGAAGACTCAATGTCCCTAAAATAAAGAGAGGGAAAGTGATTATGGGACTATACCTCTCGAGGTGTGAATTCACCGTGGAATTAATAATATTATCATGATATACATAACTTGTTATAGTGTATTGTATTGAAGAAGTATAGTGATAATTTTGTTTCAAGTTTCCCTACCTTCCAGCATATTGAGTGCGAGTATAAAAACAAAATTATACTCACTAGTCACTTCCTTTATTAGAATGGGATTTATTGGAGATCCTGATGGATTTTGTGACCAAATTTTTGTAGTTCCATATAGTTAAGGATTAAGTTTGTGAAACTATGAATTGAATCACTTAGATGATCCATTTTTACCTATCATGGCATCTTCTTAGATTGATGAGTTAGAGAAATAGTATTATAGGGACACTCTGAATATTTATCCCAACCACTAGTTTTTTTTGGATAGAGGCTCGAATTTCAAATCTTGGATTTAGCAAGGGATTAAACATTATTTTGTATTTTAGGAAAAATTATATAAGACATTATAACACCAAATTTATTATTAGTTAGAGTGGACTACACATATCCCCAGAGATATGTTATTGGAATTTGTTATGGATTTTAATGTCTAATAGGAGTATTCCATATATTTGGTGGAATTTATCAACAATACCAACTGAAAATCTTCTATTCAGATAGAACCATTTAAGGAATTTTAGGGATACTCATGTCATTCTCCCTTATACAAACTGAGATAGGATAATTTTTAGTACTAGGGCCTCGTACCATCTATGAGATAATCATATAACTTAACCCAATTAAAAAACCAATCATGATTTCCTAGAATGGGAATAGATAATATAATAATCAATGAAGGTGACTCTTAGAGTTTAAAGTGGGTGACCATATATTTACTCAGGAATCTATAAAGGTAGCTCATCAATAAGTGGGATATTAGGGAATTATGGATCAAAATTATCTTGGTACCTTATAATTATTGTCTTTAATTGGATAATTTACCTATAAATTGAATTTTCTTCTTAAATTTAGTACCATTCACAATTCATTCTTCATTTCATATCATATGAAATGAATTCATGAAAATTCCCATGTGATTTTATATGATAACGCATAGTTTGAGATTGATGCATCCTATATTAAACAACCTTTAAGCATTGTCAACAAAAGTTTGAATCTTTTAAAAAGGAAGGTTATTCCTTTTTTCTAGGGTAAGTAGAAACATTGGAAGCTCCAAGATGTGACTTTGTAGGGGATACTAAAATGAGAAGTTAATTCCTAGATTTATTTCTTCAAGAATGATGTTAATGAATATCAAGGTTGAGAGACACATTTTTGGGGATGTTTTAAAGACCATGACCATCTATAATAGGTAATCCTCCTTAATTTATAGCTACTGTAGTTCATATTTAATATATTCTAGGTTAAGAGGGGATTCAAGTGGTTTATGGTATAGTTGGGAGTAAAATGGGAAGGGTATTTCAGTAGAAATAATTAGGTACCTAGTGGCATAATACTAGGTACACAGTGAGAAGAATGAGGATGTAAGTGGCCCTTTCAGTTTCATGAGGTACATAGTGTCATAGTATGAGGTATGTAGTATATTTTTAGGGAAAATTCATTTAAAAACATTTTTTTCGTCTTTATCTTAAATTAATTTTATTAATTATTTTATTGGGGGTTTCACTCTAAATTATAGTGGGATGAAATTTTTTAGGATCCCATTACAATATCCCCTTGTATATATTTATTCGTTATTAGATATTTATCTAAGGAACTACAGTTTTTCACAGGAGTTATTCTTCAATATGTTAATGTATTGGGCTTCCCTTAAATACATTATTTCATTGTTATATGGATGGTAATAGATGTGGACCTGATTTTTTATCCTTTAGATATTCTTATATTTTTTTGGTTCATCAATATTCTTCCTGTTTGGAATTGATAGAGAGATATATTAGAGTATTCACATGAATTTCCTATATTAAATTCTCTAAATTTATATTTCATATCAAGAATGAACTATGTCCTAAATCTACCTTAGTTTTAGTATGATCCTAAAATATAGGTGGTGGAACAATCATCTCTCATAGACCCTAGTATGAAACTATTAAAACTAACTAGTCTAAAACAACTTCATCTCCTCTTATTATTTATGTTTTTAGTTATAAATGACATATATCCAAGTGAGTCAAATGGATTTTTTTTTATTTTAAAAATTTTCTCAAATGGTTTTGGATGAATTTTATTTACTTGAGTATGTTTTTATTTATAATTATTAATTTGAATACATCATTTAATTTTTTTGGATGTCATTGTGTGAATGTAGTACGTATATAATTTCCTTTTAGTAAATCACCAAATACTAATAGTGCATATCACTAGACTATTTCATTTCATGATTGACCCATATTATTTTATTATTTGTATTCATATTGATGATATGTTTTAAAACATTATATACATGTATTGATTTAGATGTAAGTGGTTGGTATATGTCATAGATATGGGTAACTTATGCATGTATATGAAAGGTGATCATATACAATTATTGTTTATAGACTAGTTGGTGGAATTTTATGGTCTCACAACCCCCGAAATATATTTTACCCATTTAACCTAAACTAAACGGGATGATTACAATTGATAAACTGACTCTATTATAAAACAATTATACCCCTCAAATGGTATGTACAGTTTAACCTAACATTACATTATTTTATCTTAGATACTATTTATTCTAGAATATTTTATGGTAGTTATAACACCTCTTACTAGAGTGAGTTACATATTATGTTTTTCAATTTTGATGACTTTTTTATATGTTAATATTTAAAATTTCATTATTGAATATTCCTCTATATTTTATTTTTTACAACATTCATTTGAGTCTATGAAAAGTGGTTAGGGGTGGGTGGTGACTACCTACTAAGTATACCTTGGTCTTTCCATGCATGAACCCCACTCAAGATACTTGACAAACCTTTTGTATACTAATTAGGTAAGTAAAATGTTCTTGGTAATTAGACCTAGCTACATGTAGATTGTGGTAACTGGATGAATCCTTTTTGGATATTTGAATGAAATTCATTTTGATAGAGTGAGGGATGTTTGGGACCAATTTCCCTAATATTTGGGTTATCTAGATGATTAATTTTGGGTCTATACTCCTTGTTGGGTTAGAAATTTATGTATATATAATATTTTTCTACTTTATTAGCTACCTAAATCATGGTGGGTCTATTTTTAAACCCTTATTATGTATGCCTTGTATCTCATGACCTATCATACACTAAGATTATTTAGTTTTTTTATAATCTCTTCTATTGGTGATAGTTTGTACCAATGGTGACCCTACATTCCTGATATGTAGAACTACTTTATGATTTCTCCAGTTAAGTGTGTACGTCGATTCTAAGGGGTAAAATTATATATCACCTTCATCAACATTATACTCCAATTTTTATGCCAGCATATTTAAATCAATAGGTTCACCTATGGTGGTTTGGTCCCAATTTAATATGATATGTGTTTCCAAAATGAGTTTTTATACAACAACCAATATCATATACAATTTATTTATTCCCACAATTTTTTACACATTTACATATTTTGATACATTTCCCTTATAGAGGTTCATTGTACTTATTTTGAATATAATTTAAGATGAATTATAATTTTTTTAATTTTTTGAGATAAATAAATATGTATTGGAAAAGTCTGAGAAGTTAGGTGATGTTTGATGTTTTTGAGAAGTGGAGTTTTGTAATCTCATATGGTCATACAATAGTAAATTAGAATTTTGTTAACTAATTATGATAACATAGAAATTATGTATTCCATATATGAATAATTCTAATACATAGAAAAGGTTTTTCTATATTAATTTAATATTTTTATAAGACCTTGTAAAAATAATTTGAAGTATATTTAATATTAAAACATAATTTCAAACTATTTTTTGTGAATAATTTTTATCTCATGTAAGATTATTTTGGAGTACATGTTATATTAAAAAAAAAATTAAAATCTCATGTAAGAGTAACATGATTCTGTTTAAAAATAATATGATCTCACATATATGCCCACAAGAAATATGTTACATTAATCAGATACTATGTATGAGTTAATTTTTTGAATTCATGTGATTTTGAATTGTATTCAAATTATTTTTTTAAATAATTTAATAAGGATGGTGATTAAAGATTTATTTTTTCATTCTAAAAAATATTTATAGTGGTTTGAAGGAGGTAATCTATTTCCACATTTTGAGATTCGATGCTCTCTAATTAGGTTGAAAATCACAAGACCAAATTTCTTTTTTGTTTTCAATATTAAAACATTTAAAAATTACTTGTGACCTTGATATGGTTTTCAAAATGAATATGAATAATGAAATATGGATAGTTTATAGAAGAAAAATATTTACTGAAACCAATGTGTTTCTAATGCTGAAAAATACTATAGGTGTTTAAGTCATCCACGAAATAAATATCACATTTTTTATGAATATCCATAAGGATTGAAGAGGATCTAATTTTAATGTACTCCTATGTTTAGTGAATATATATTTACATTAGATTTAAAACCATTATATATATAAGGAATATTATATTCATAATATTTTACAGAGACATATGTTTTTTGAAATAATTTTTAATTCAAGATGATACCTTTCCGTATTTTATTCAATTTATCATATGAATAAATATTAATGTTTCATATTTCTATGAACACAACAAGGATATATTTTCTCTAATTGGACTAAAATAATGTTAAAATCCAATTTAATTTGTGCTATTATTTATTTTTAACATATATATTAGGCATATTTTGATGAATTTTTGTGATTTGGGATTTAAGCTGACATAGAGGCTTATTTAATAACGAAATTGTAAAATATGTTAACCCAAATTCAACCCCCTTATCAGTGTGACCTAATAGTACTCTTGGACTTCTAAATTAGTATCCAATCAATCAAAGTTACATCTTAAGGTTCAATTTAACATTTTTATTTATCTATAATATTTCTAATTTTTCTACTGATATTAGATAGAAAATCACATTTCTATTAATTATAGATTCATTCCTACTTTTGATGGAAACAACAAACTTGGATGTAATAATAGTATTATCCCATATCTCTTATATATTAGACTATATATTTTTAATAATTCCACTATTTGTTTCATATTTATTAAAAAAAATCCTATAAAAAATACTATAAAAAAGAATATTGAGGTTTTTTAAAGGAAATTAAATATATCTATAATTCCTTATTTGAAAATGTTTATACCAATGAGATGGAATTAATGACTATACATTAATTTTTTAAAAAACATGAGAATATATAAGAATATAATATGAAAATAAAGTAAATGAAATTAATTAGTTTATGGATATGTATTGAGATATCAAAATACATAATGGGGGTATAATTGAATTTTTTAGAAGGGTTACTGGATTTTTGACAAACACATGAATATTTGGATAAAATTTATAAGGCTCTAATATGGTTAAAATATTATCAATGTTTCATCCTAAATGACTTGATTTCAAAATTTATTTATTTTAAGACATATATTCAATGAAACACTCTATTGATGAAACATATTTTAATTTTTTTTCAAATTATATGAAAAACCAATTTTAAAAACATGACTACGGAGGAGAAATAAAATAACTTTAGGCAAATGTAGAAGCTAAAAACCCATGAGAAAACAAAATATTGTTTTATTGATTCTAGAGTCGAATAAGAAATGTATTTGGAATATAAAAGAGTATTTCTCTTATTTCAAAGAATTTTGAAAAAATAAGAGGAAAATGAAGTGGTTAACTTCTCTAGAAATATTTTCATCATGTTTAAATCATATTTTTAGTTGATTTTCATAGAAATAAACCTATTAAAACTTAATACATTGATCATGATAATTCTTTCCTATAGAAAAAATTTAATAATACTTTTAAAGATAAATAATTTATTTATGTAAAGAATATATTTTCAATAGGTAAAAAATAATATTTTGAACAAAGTAGAAGACCATGGCTATTTATATATTAGTGTATCAATAAATAATGTTATCACTATAAAAAATATAGCCCTAATGGATCATGTTAAGAAACATAATTAATATATATTCTGTGATGATGAGGTTAAAGAAAGATATACAATGAGTATATTAAAATATGAAATTGAATATTAGGTTGATAAAATTACCATGTTGAAAAATGAAATCAGTATACTAATTAAGAATACTAAGAAATTAAAAGAAATTGAACATGAATTATTAATAAATAATTTGTGAATATTAATTAACATGTGTTACTGAAAGCTAAAATTATATGAAAAACATTATTTTTAAATACTATAACGAGAAATATTCAAAAAAGTATCTAAATTTGATAAAATCAAGGTGTATTGACATTGAAAATATTTTGAGAGAGACATGAGAAGATTAAAAAAAGATATTGATTTGAAAGATGGATAATGAGAATACATTGAGGTCACTCTCTCAAATAAAATTTTAAAATATGGCCCCAAATATGGTTAAGTTATTTAATCAATTTGTATTAATTTTTATGGTTTTAATGTAAATTTTATATGTGATTAGGTAGAGAAAAATTAAATCAAATTATTTCCAATATCAAAGTAATCATAGGGAAATTTGAGAATAATTTTTTTACAAAATTACGACAATTATAAGATCAATTTTACTGATGTAAAATAATAAAATTTCTCTTGATAGAATTAATATGATTATAAAAACCAATACTATAAATACCCTAATATTTTTTAAAAGGTTTTTTAATTAATATAAGTGATTGAGACACTATTTTCATGTTTTTTTTGGTTTAGAGATGATTTAGAGGATTTTTTATGGATATATAGAAGAAAAGGACAAAGGGGGAGGTGATAGAGGAATAGGGTTCCTAGTATCATTATACAAGGTATTAAGTGAAGATCCATGAAATTTATGGTGTTCTATTAAGACAACCTGGTACGTGTTGGACTTGTATGGGGAACCATATAGTTACTTAGAAAAAACCTTATAAGGGGGGTTGGGGTATTTTTCTCGGTTATCAATCCCAATATTGATCCATTAAACCTTGGGGTATTAGGACATTGTTTATTTCATACAATCTACTCAACCCTTAAATTCTCTCATGCTTCTCTCACATGCCAAAAAGAGTCTCACATGAAACCCTCATCTGAATCACTATTATTTGATCACAAATACTTGTAATATATGAGCTAAAAATGAAACATCCATAAAAGTTCCTCCATATTCTTGTTTCAACAATGAAATTGAAGTAATACCACATTTTTCATATTTGGATATTTGAAAATAAATCCATATTTTTACTCATTTTTCATTAGGCTACTATAGGGTCTCAGGTGATGTGAGTCTTAGGGGATTTCCTAACTTTTATAATGGGTATTCTCCTTAGATGATGGTAGAGTAAAAAACTATAATTTCTGCTTAGTCTATGATTATCTTGGTAAGAAGTGAATTTCACATTTTATCCTCCAATTATATCAATATATCCTTTATATTTAATATAATTGGTGTTCTAAAACATCCTATTATACCTATAGAGAGTTATTTGAGAAATATTATTAGGTTGAGGGAACCAAAATATAAGAAAGGGACTTCATTAAATAAATGTTGCTGAAAATTATTCAATTGAAGTTTTAAATTAAATGTTTTTAAAAAATAGATTTTTTATTCTAGATTACTTATATTATCCAAAAAATGACATGATATGGGCTTATAATTATTTTAGCATGGTACATGTTTTTTTAGTTTAGTGGTTAAAAAATGAGGAATCGTTCTGGTTTATTGTTATCCATTTTAAATTTAATATTGTTTTTTTGTTACAATTAATTATAAATATGTAATGTATTTCATGATGTTATTAATATAATTAATTATCAATGTTTGTATAGTGGAATTAATTTGTATCTTAGTTCCTCTAAAAATGATAAGGAGATCATAATTATAAAAAATATTTAATGAATGGAATGTTTCTAAAATCCTGGACTATGAATACTAGGATCATTATTCCTTTGGGATGGGAAGCTTATTATCCTTGATTAATTCAACCATTACCTTTACCCTTTGTGATTGATTATTCACCCTGACATTTTGGATACACATTTTCATATATGTTTCTATTCATATATGTACATTTTTGTTAAATACCTCAAATTGATGATAGAACTAAAATATCATCTTAGATACTAAAATAAGGATTAATGTAGGTCGTACTAAAATAAACTCTAGTTTATGATAAGTGGTTGGGGGAAAGTGTTGACTGTCTACTGTATTTTTTTATCCTCACACCTTATAAAATCTTTTATAAGATTTGTGAAAACCATTTTATAATTTAAAAAGGTATTGGATATACACTTTATCATGAGATCTAGAATACATAGATAAAAGATATTGGGGTGATTCCTTTTTGGATTGTGATGTATGGATATACTGATGTAACATGGGCTATCCAAATAACTTTTTTGAGAGGAATCAATTACAGGAGAACAAATTTTGGCATAATATATCGTGTTTGGAATCCATTCAAAAATTATGAATGATATTTGAGATTTTTATTTGGTGGATGGGATAAAACTTAAATTGATTATTTTAAGGTAATTTGGAGGTTTGGAATATTGTAAAGTGTCATATTTAGATAATGAATGTGGATAAAATGGTAGAATAGAGTATATTGGATTGTACCAAGAATTCAAGACATGAAATGGAGGTTTTGGAAAATATTTCCTTAGGTGGAAAATTGGTTCATGGTTAATGCTAACCATGAAGCATAACAATGAGTCATATTTGGTATGCGTATACAGTTTTGTTAATAAATAAAGGTGACCCATACCACCTAAGAAAACATTATAGTGAACTTAAAGACACAAATTTTTGGCACACAGTTTATCAAATCGTGTGATAAAACTATACATGATAGAGGTTCTTGGGGATAATATCTTCTCATAGTTGGATCATTAT
This sequence comes from Viscum album, assembly GCA_963277665.1. NCBI lineage: Eukaryota > Viridiplantae > Streptophyta > Magnoliopsida > Santalales > Viscaceae > Viscum > Viscum album. Next base: position 252,857,272 of record OY728143.1, on the reverse strand, counting down.
TTTTAAACCATGCTAGTCAACCATGTGTCTTGGAGGTTCTTTAGATATTTACACCACACAGTTGGTGAGTGGTTTTTCTAATCATACAGTCTAACCATGAAACTATGAAAAGGTAAAAATTAAAATTTTACTCTCTATTTGTAAAAGGGTTTTAACCCCATTTCCACCTTCACATATCTTAGTATCCCTCCATGAATTCCATCATTATACTTCCACTTCCATGGTTTGATATTCTCTAGTTATGTCCTAATTTAATCATTAGAAAATACGTTGAAGAATTAGAGGTGAGACTAGGACTTGTATTACCACCATGGTCTATTTACTTTTCTAGTAGAAATTACAATTTTCTGGGAGATAATATGACATATTTGTATGGAGTTCATCCAGTTTTTTTTTATCTCATTCCAGATACAATTAAATCCCAATTTTTTAGGAGTAAATCTTATTAATCATGAGGTAGGTGGTCTATATTACCTTCCCTTAAAGTTACAAAATTTATTAAATGTGATATTGTTCCATGTTCAATATTAAATTATTGTGACCTCCTTAATGTTAAATTAATTTATTTTTTAGCACCATGAATTAGTTATCATTAGTTATAAATACAAATTTTAGATATTTTATAGCTCAACATGAACAACCCTTTGTGTGTGTTGATAAAAATTACCAGGATTCATATACATTACATTGGTAATTAAACCTTCATTGAGGAATATTGACTTTAGCACCTAATTAGTGGAAATCATGGATAAATTAAGAAAACTATTAAATGAACAAATACCACCAATTGAACCCTTAGGGATAATTACATTATTATTGATAAATTTTATTAATTTAATTAAATTGTGAACTTTTAGTTAATTGAATTTTGGTGGGTTATATATTGGAATGGAGTCCAACTTAGACCATGGGTAATTAATAAATATTCTTATGATAAATAAAAGCATAAATACTTTATAACCCCTTATCATTGATAAATGAAATAGGAATGAATTAATTAAGTGAAGTTTTTTATTTGGATTAAATGGAAATTGGATGGAGTGGGCCATTCACATGGACTTTTATGTACATAGGAAATGTAATAATCAATAGTAATTTCGAATTGTTGTTTTTTATACCCTATGTTTAATCATTCAAGGAAATTTTCCATTTTTATTAAAGTATATTTTGAGCAACACCTGGACTCATTTTTTAGAGTTCCATGAATGGGATAAAAAAATGTGGGTATTATATGATGCATGATCATAATCATCGGACATGTATCTCATTATTATTTATTATTAATAGTTTGACATGATCATTCATATCTTAATGATTGTTATTATCAGACATGACATTCTTTATGAAATGTGGAACTATTAGGCATGGAGTTCCCTATTAACATTAGATGTAGTTTGACATGATGATCCTTAAATGAAATTTTATATCACATTATTTGACATGAGGTTCCTCTTTATTATTTGAATTTATTAAACACAAAATTTGATCTTATTATGATAACTTTATTGACATGATGTTACTTATAATTCCATGTTAAAGTTGTTGGGCATGGTGCCCGATATCATTAGTTATTTAATTATTAGAAATGACACCCTTTTAATCAATTATTATTGGACAATTTATACATGTAATTTCTTTTCATCATTATCATCATCATCATAATTATTATTAATAGTAGTTTCCGAAATATGGTTAGGCATGGTGCCCCATATAAATTGTTGTGGATTTATAGACATGATTCCCACTCTCCCCTAGTTTAGATGTTTTAGTTTATTACCCTTATTTGGATGTGAAGACCTTTGTGTTTATCATTATAAATGGATGACATTTTAATCTACCATGAGTCTCGTGTCTATTTATATAAATTTTCAGGTTTAAATAAATTTCATCTAACGCCATATTTGGTGGTATCATAAGGGTATCTCATGATAAACCTAGTCTGAATTGATCTATTTATTTTTATACTTTCATTACTATACAAGTGAACAATACCATTTTATACTCATGGATTGGATATACTTTATATGCCTTTTTTGGTGGCCTCTATAGTTTCACTCACTCCGTGTTCAAGCTGTTCATTAGTACCCAGACAAATATATTGATTATAGGTTAGGATCTTTGATTGTTCATGCTTACTGATACTACTTATAGAATAGAACTTGGAATAGAGATAGGGGATGATATTTTTCTCAGGTATCCTATAAGAGTTGGATACTTTTATTTATTATTCCTTTTCCATTATAGTCCTTCTATATACAATCCCTACTCTATGTTGACCATTTGTATTTGGACAAAGCATGTTCTGGAATGGGTGGATTATTTGGCATTGTCCTAGTTATCCATTATGATTAATTCTACTATTACATTATATATATTCTAAAACATTATTTATTATTAATTATTCTATATTTAGTAAAAATACATGGGGTATAATATCCCAGTTTACCACCATTATACCATAACTACTTATTTGTAGCCTCTAGCTTACAGGTAGTCACGATTCAGGCCTTATCACCAACCGGCTCGGGGCACCATTAGTAAGTCCCAGTTTAGGATGAGAAAATGTGGTACCACATATCATTTTATTTTGTTTTAATATTTTGGGTTTGTAGATAAGAGTCTAAGAGCATGTCAGCAAAAAGAAAATATCTCATGCCTAGGAATGGCCAACCTGGTACGAGTTAAAGATCAAGTTATCTAGGGTGGGAATAATGTTTCTTATGGTTCATTATTATAGTTGATTATTATTTCAAGTTGAGTGATTACTATATTTTTTATGGTTACTGACTTATAAGACTTACATATCAAGTTGGTATGGAAAGTGATGAGGTGTGTTCATCCATAATTTTGATAGACATGAATCACATGTCATTAGCATGCTTATATGTAAACCTTGAATGAGTGAGTGTGCTCCATGTTTATTAAAAAACGATTCTTGTGTGGTTTTTTTGAATTATTATTTATAAGACACGATTTAGTGATTAGGTCACATTATTAAGAATATCCATCATATGTGATTATTTACATGTATACCTATATTTTCAATGGAGTTGAACACATTTTTGTAATATCAAGGCTATAAGGTTTGTTAAATACTGTGCCAAAATCAACCTAAATAGTGTTTTACCGCATTTCATGATGATATATTCCATCTAAACTTCTTAATATATATTAATGAAATGAAATGTATTGAAATTAGTAAATGAATTAACTTGACTGGAGACATTAAATTTCTCAGGTAATGGATTGTTTTTAAAAAATTCATGTTATTTATTATGGATGTGAGTTAAATAGTGTGTCAACAGAAACATATAAATTCCAATAACTTTATAATATTGGAATGAAGACCCATATAATAGAGTCCTATTGCATTCTTAATTCCATCCATATAGTTAACTTTTAGAATCATTTTCTAATGAGATAAACTCACCACGGGTGTGATTAACCTTTAAGAAAACAACTATTTTTAGGTTTCACTTAAATGTGATTCCAATTGTAATTTATATAACATTGAATCCATAAATTGGGAATAAATACCAATATAAATGAACACAAGATTTGTGTAATGGTATCCTAAGAGGACATTTTTTTCATTATATACTTAATGCTTAACCCCATGAGTGTATATTCATATATAATGGGATAATTATTTAAAGTTACATTATCCGTTAATATGGTGTCCTATATAAATGTATGGTGGCATCCTACTTAACTGAACCCCATAACACGATAATGGTGTATTTCCTTCTTTTTAGGTTTAATATTAAATAGAATCAATTAATTAAATTTACAATAAAAACATAAAATGTGTTTTCCTCTATATGTTATAATTGATATTTTATTTAACTAGAAAAAATATGGGAACATATGTAGAAACAAATTTTTTAAAAAAATTATGAGATAATTTTCGTTTAACTATGCATGTCATCATTAAAATTAAGTTCCATGTATAGTTTGTAAAACATTTTACTATATAACTAATACTTGATATTTCATGTTTTTGAGCCCATTAATGTGTAAAATAAATTTAATTTTATGAAATGATTTTAACAAAAACATAAATATTGATTAATATATCAATCCATAGTATTAGTGTTACCTATATAATTTCATTTTGTTATCCTAAATAGAAATATGGACGTTTCCCATTGGTTTCCAGGACATTTAATGTTTATTTTAATTTAATGGTTAGTCCATAGATACCATTGGAATTTTAGATTCTAATCTAGGTTTAAAATTTTATGCATGATGTTTAAAAAGAAATAGGGGATAGATCGGATTAGACAATACCTTAGAAATGTGAAAACTATAGTCTTTTCATCCACATTTCTCATAATTGTAAGTGCTTTCCATTTGATCACTGAGTGAAAAGTCGTGACCCAAGATGCTTGAAGCTGGTGCATTATTTAAATATGTTGGAATTTTTATAAGGAAACAAATACCAAAGTAACATACATCTTAGAAGTCTTGGAAATCCATATTACATTCATGATACCCATAATGCATTGGGAAAAGAAAATAAAACATGGCACCTAAAAAATGAAATAAACTTCATCCTTGAAAGTATATTCAAAGATTTATTCTCGTTAATGTGGAAAAAGAAGCATAATAAGGGTGAGATCAAATGATCGGTAAGGGAAACAACAACAGAAGGTGTAATAAATAAATTAATATAGAAAGGTAACTAACTAAACACACTTTCCATTTAAAAAACTAGATAATAAATAATAAATATGATATGGTAAATCACTGATACACATTCTATTTAATCAATTAATTGTTAATGAAAGAAATCCATATATATGTCTATAAAAAATATCAGGTATTAATAATAAATAAATTTAAAATATGGAAATTTGAAATTACTAGATGGAATGTACGAGACACATGAAAACTTATACCATCAAGAGATTTCAAAAGAAGGTTAAAACTATTTGGTTTTGGAAAACTTATTTGTCTCATGAGAACTAGTCGGTGCGTCGAGGGGCTATATAAAGTTTGAGCCCACCCGTCATTACCAATCCAAATCATTACTCATATATAATAATTGAAATAAATAACATTCCTGATCAGATAACCATATTGAATGAATAATATGGATTTACCAATTATTCCCTAGTATAGGATAGATAATAACAATGATTGTTCACATTGATGAATGGAAATACCCTTGAGGGAAATAATTTTTCAACCTTCCAATGTGTCCTATGCTACGTTGAAACATTTGAATCATAATTCACTTAATGTAAAAACTTATAATAATATTATAATATCATGTAAATTTGGATATTCATGATACAAAATTTCTATTGGAAGTATATACAACATATAAAATAAAATAGGTGCATAACCTTACATAATGGTTCAATGAAGTGAAATTCAGACAAAATTACTGACCACATTGTAATCATTTATTTAAAATGTTGTAAATTTATAAAAGAAAGTATTTTCATGGAAAATAACATTGTAAAATTTTAAAAAATATCCTCAAAAAATTAGGGTGTCATGATGGCAGTAAAATCTACTAATGTTGTACAGGTTAAAAATAAACAGTGTTTCTTATTTTTTGTCAAAAATGTCATAAAGTACGTCTTGAAAAAGAAGAGAATGATTCCTTTCAATATTTGTTTTATAAAAAGTTGAAAAGGGTGAAAGAATTAATCCTTTTTAGGATAATAGTAAAAATATATTGGAATTTTTTTATGAAATATAGACGTGGAAAATAAATATTCCCTAATAGATTCTTACATATAAAAAGTCCCAAATAATAATGAGATTGTGAAATTAACCCTTAACCTGTGTTTCCTTTAGGGAGATCATAATGTACCCTACTGTATAATGGTTTTAAAAGTGTTAATAAATTTTTATAGAGCCATATTAATATTTATTATATCATATATTTTCATCTTATAATATATAATGATATGGTTCTTAACATTCTTTTGTTATTTTTACTATTTCAAGTGTTGATTTACTAGTTTCTCAAGTATGTTTTGACTTTTATTTGTTGATCATATTTATTATATCCTGGTTTAATCATATAAACAATGTAAAAAATTATTTAAATATTATATATATTATGTACATATTCATTTTTAATAGTCCACATAATTTGGAGATAAGAAATGAAATCCCCATTCATGGAGATAGTTGGTTGTATGTATGCATGAACACCAGAATCATATTTTCCCATATTAAAGGAATGAATAATATATTATGAAAATTATAATTCCAATATTATATCTATTTCATATATATCACATATTTTTATTAAAACCATAATTTATATGTGTCATGTCTAGTGTGAATGAATCACGCCGCTTTCAGGATGTTGTAGTCTACACTTCCACAAATGATGTTATCATATTTAAAAAATGGAAAATATAAATGAATGTGTTATAAAATAATTAAATAATATTAATGACTTAAATATCATACTTTTATCATATAAAAATAGTTTTTCCATCATAATTACCATCCATGAAAGGTGGTAAAGGAAAAATGAACAATCATCATTTCGTGAGGCGGTATTTCTCCATACACAGAAACACAATGTTCATTACCCATTAGATAGAACTGTGTGTTTGTTTAGGTTGAACCATTAATATAAAAAAATCTAAGTATATTTATAATACTGAGTTTATTATATAAACATGAAATAATAGGAAATTAAGGAATGGTGAAATAAATAAAACTAAAGTGATCATTGAGGAATACTACCTCATTTTTGGGTAACTTCTCTTGGTTTATGCCAAAAGTATTTATTGGATGAATTTATTTAAAAAGGTAAGATTATAGGATGAATATATGGAATCTTAGAGGGTATTTTGGATGGGTTTGGTATACATATAGGGATCAAACTTGTGTGAAAAAGTGTGGGAGGAGGTGTCCTATTATAATTGAGGTAAGGGGTTATTTTGGATACCCAAAAACTGTTTATTTAATATAAATTAATTTTATATTCAAAAATGGATCCAAATTGACTTATTTATAATATAACATGATAATTTCTTTCATTATTATTATCAAATAATTTTTTTGGAAAGTTTAGGTCACATTATAACCCTTATCTCTTGGCTTTAACACCGAGTTAAAACCTTTGACTGGTATCACGACAACTTGGGTTTTTTACTTTTGGAGGGTTTATATAGTTAAATTAAAATTAAAAACACCAAACAGATCATTTATGACGCAATTAACCTCATCCAAATCATTTGGTACAATTTTACATTTTATGGATTTTAAATCATTTAATAAAATATTATTTATTTTAAAATATCAATAATGTCAATTTTCACACTATTCATTAAAAGAAATTTTAGAAATATCATAAATAATTATTAAACTCAATTAACTAAATCTTAACATGTAAAAGTATTCCCTAAAATTCATGGATGGCATCAATTATAACAAATTATATTTATTCTAATATTTTTTATATCATATTCTCCCAATAATTAAACAATTACTATATCAACATTGTGTCATCATTTAATTTAATATTTTATTTCTTAAAAATTAAAAACCAATTACCATAATTAATATAAAAATTTTAGATTTCAAATTACTATTTATAGTCAAATATAGCCTCTAAATATTGATATATAAAAAATGTAATAATTATTAAATTAGAGTGTGATATAGGGAACTTCCCATAAAATAAAATACTATAAAATGCTTAAAGTAATTAAGGTGGATTAAAGAGGAAATAAAATAAGACCAAGGATGAAATTGATCGAAAATATCTCATCCAAATAAATTAAGAAAAGTGTTATGGTAATTTTATAATTGTACTTTTTCCCTCAATTACTGATTTACCCTTAACCGTGGTATATAAAATATTACGAAATTTACTATTCATATACCCAAATATAAAAGAAAACTATTTAAATAATTTAAAATCTTTAATTTAAAATATATATTCCATTTTTAAAAATTAAATTCATTTAAGTTTCAATAATTAATTTAAAATTAACCTCATTGATGGGTTGAGAAATTGGGATAATAGAGCTTAAAACAAGAAAAATATTGAAACGTTTTTATATCAAAATTAAATGTGAAATTTATTTTAACTGAATAAATTAGATTAAATGATAAAAAAATATTATAATTATACTATAAAACCAATCAAAAATATTTTTGAACACTATAAATTATTTTGAGGAAAAAATTTGTTTTCCATTTAAATTTCGTATTTTGCACCATTCTTCAAAACATGAAACTTATGAAAAAAATCAAACAATGTAAATTTTTATATTCCAAATTAAAATAATAAGTATATTTTTTCAAATAAAATATAAAAATGTGTCAAAAATTGGATTCTAAATAGGTTCGGCATCAAAAGGCTGAAAATGTCCATTTATAAAAATATTGGTTTTTATTTTTAATATTGGATTTATTTATATCTTATACCTAGAAAATATAGTTGATAATTGTAAAAAATATTTTATTTAATATAAGAAATATATATTTCATTAATATCATTCATCAATGATAATTTATTAAATTTATTAGGATAAAATGTCTTTCTGAGGATACAAATAGGTTTTTTAAAAACATTTGCAATATATTCAATTGGTTCTTATATTCATTTCTAATTAATTTTAAAACATTAAATTCAGAAATTTTTTTTATAAAATTTCCAAACTATTATCAACCAAAAAATTAATGTCCTGGATATATATTATTATTTTAAATAATAATATCTTAAAAATATTTTGTTTTCGGTAAAACATGGTGTTGCGTGTTATAAAAACCAAATCATTGTGCTATACAACATATGCTTAACATGTTGTTTCATGTAAAGAAAGATGAAAAAAATTAAATTCATTCAAAAATTAAAATATTTTAATGTATTGGGGTGTTATATTCTCCCCTCTTTTAATAAATTATTTACTTATAATTTTGGAATTCAGTTTCGATAATGAAGCTTTGATTATTCAAAATACTTTTATTGAAATCCCACATCAGAAAAATAGTCAATAAAGCTTCCACATTAAAATAAAAAAGGGAAATATAAATGTCACCATAAATAACACATATTAGGATTAAATGTAGAAAAATATAGACATTTAAGTGAAATATAACCATCATATTTGATTACGAGTGATAGAGAACATGATTAGGGGACAATTTACAATCACAAAGCAATAGATCTATGACAATCTAATGGTCCATTTGATTTATTAGAAAAGAAGGTACTATGATAACATTTTTTGTTTCAATATCTTTTCCTTATAGTTGAATAATTCATTTACTTCATAAACTAAGAACATAAGGAAACATACTTACTTGACAAGTAGAGTTTCATCCTTTAATCAATTTATACCACAAACTATTTCTCTTTAAAAGATAATAAAAATCAATAATATTATTATTTATATTAATAATATACGGTTCAATAAATGATCTCATACATCATATTTTGTTCTATTTAAATAATGAAAATATTATATATAAACCAAGACATCATGTAGTCCAGTAGTAGGTGATGCACCCTTATCGCCCTTCGGTTATCAGATCATGTCTTATGACCTTTCTGGATGCGATGGGTTGTCACCTGACCCGCGGGAGGTCCCTTTTCTAAAACTACATTACTATATCATTCATGAAATAAACTTAATGTATTAATTGTTAAAAAAATGTTTTATACTCAAGAAATAATATCAAGTTTTAAACTCAATCCATTCCAATATTAAGACTCGTCCATAATACTTCATTCCAAATTAAGAATCCCAAAAGGTCTCTAAATTTCCAAAATAAATATTAACATCAAATTTTAAAGACAATTTATTGTGTATCTTATTATCACATACCAAATATTTTACCACCTTTAAATATTTAATAGATAATTTTCATTCTACAAAATCCTTAGTGAAAATGTATTGTAGTACAATCCTTATTTATTTCCATAATTCATATAACTAGTACATAATTGATGAAATACTCAAATTAAATAATTATTTAATTCATAAATTATATTTCATTGACTATGGTAAGATCATAAGCTTCTACATGATTCCTTAGCTTCTCTTGTGGCATATTCTTTAGATTTTTGGGGAATTCTCTTGCATATTTCCCTATATCCTTATAGTTGAAGCATTAAATATTGGAAAATTATTTCGTTCCAATGAAATCACATGCATGTTAGACTTTTTCTCCATACTTGAAGATAATTACTTTCCCTATTAATCATAGACCATGGTGTCTCCTTCAACAATTATCACACATGGGAAAATCTTTCTTTCCCTTCTTCCCATTGCACATTTTTTCCCCTGACATTCTCTTCATCTTGCACTTCCTTCCATAGTGATAATAATTAGAAATTTATTTCTCTTCCATGGTGTAATATGATATTATTTCTTCATATGATGATTTTTTGGGAGAATAGTTCTCTTATAAAGATTTCATTAAGCTTAGAAAATATGTTATCATCCTTATTCTTCAAATCTCATGCATTGGTGAAGTTTTAATTCCACCCCTTAGTGGCCATTTTAAAAAAATGACATACACTAAATTAGGTTATGAATCATAATTCATAATTTTGAACTAATAAAAAACCTAACATAAATTGAATGATTTATGCATTGCTAATGTCATAATCATAAAAATGTTTTCTTTGGGGTGATATTTACTTTTAAATCTTTCATAATCATTTTTAAAGAAAATTTGAATTATCCTAAGAATATACCACAAGAGTCTCAAACCAAGTGCAGAGTAAGGTCCATTGTCATGTACTAGGTTATGTTGAGTTAGGCCCGATGCACGTTGTCATATTTTTCTGACATAGGCACATTTTTTCTAGAACCACACACACTTGTAGTATCTATATGAGCATGTATTTATAGAAGTAATCATATAATCTATATCTTACCAAAATTATAGGATGCTCTTTATGATTATCCTCGATGTCTATATTAAGGCTATGTTACCTAATATTTGATTTCTAAATCAAGTTTTCAGTGTTTCTCTTCAACATCCTTTGATACCAACTATAACGCCTTGACCCCAAAAGTCCAGAGCCAGTGCATCATTTTAATACCCTATGATGATACATGGAAACAAACCCTAAAGGGTTATATTGTTTATCAGTCTTGGAAATACATAATAAATACATGAAACCCATAATATATTGGGAAAATAAAATAAAACATGATACTTAATAAAATGAAATAAACTACAACCTTGAAAACTTATTAAAATATTTATTCTCCATAACATGGGAAAATAATTATAACAAATGTGAGATAAAATTCTCAAAAAGGGTAAGTACAATGGAAGGAGTAATAAATAAATTAATATATAAATGTAGGTAATTAAACAAACATTCTATTTAAATAACTAGATATGGAATAATCAACATGAAAAGGTAAATAACTGGAACACATTCCATTTAATAAATAAAAGGATGTTGAAATATATTCATATATTTTTTGATAAAAAATATAATAGATAAATAATAACTAAATATAAATGAGGGAGATGATTATTTAATGGCTTTCCTGTTTAAGGCACATGAAAACCTACATCGTCAAGATTTTTCAGAAAACGGTTTAAGAAATTATAATTTGGACAACTTATTCTTATCATGAGAACTTATCAATGAATTGAGGGTCTATAAAATGTTTGGTCCCCACCATTCATTTCTAGTAAAAATAGTTCCTCACATTGAATAACTTAAATAAATAATATGCCTTATCAAATAATTGTATTGAATGAAGAATAAATATTTTCCAAATTTTCCCTTGTAGAGGATAAATAAAAACAAGGATTGTTAACATTTATGAATGGAAATACCATTAAGGTAAATAATAATTTAACATTATAAAGTGTCTAATACCACTTTGAAGCATTGGATTCACAATTCCCTTAAATTAATAACATTAAATAATCTTATAATATCATGATAAATAGAAAATTCATGATACATGAAGTAAAATGGCTATATATCCACTATATAAAAGAAACCAGGTGCATAAACACAAAAAAATATTTCCATGAAATGAAATTTGATAAGTAAGATTCAAAAAATTAGGTCTTTATAAAGGAGGTAAAATCCATTAATGCTGTATAAGTTAAAAATAAAAATTGTTTCCATATTTTTTTTGAAAAAGTCATAAAGTACACATTTGTAAAATGAATGAAATATTTATTTCAAACCATTATATAAAAAGTCAAACATGGGTGAAGGAATTAAACAATAGGTATGATAATTTTAAAAATATTTTGGAAAATATTTTTATGAAACATGGACATGGGTGATAAATAATCCTTAGCATATACCTTCTTTTAATCAATCTTGAATATTAATGAGATTATGAAATTAACATTTACCTTTGATTTTATTTTGGGTTATCATCATTTAACCTCTAGTATAATGGGTTTAAAAGTGTTACTAACATTTTAAAGAACCATATCAATATTTATGATATCATTTAGTATCATCTTATAATATATTATTACTTGTTTATTAACATTCTTTTTTTCACTATTTCAGATGTTAATTGCCTAATTTATCAAGTAATTTTTAACTTATCATTTGTTGTTCATATTAATTAATTCATGGTTTCATCATCTCCATAATGTATACCATGATTTAAATTTTATATATATTTATTATATACATATTTATAATAAACCATAAAATTTGGAGATAAGAAATGAAATGAATCGTTCGTAGAGACGATAAGCCAAACATACCCATGAATGCTACCTTCATTTTTTATCTCATTTAAAGAATGAAAAAATAAATTATGAATATTATAATTAATGTATCATATTTAGGCAATATATACCTAATATGTTTATTAAAACCATCCTTTATACGTTCCATGTATAGTGTGAATGAATCACGTCGCATTAAGGAGGTGGTAGTCCACATTTCCACCAACGATGTTATCATATTTACACAAAATGGAAATTATAAAGGTTTGTGTTACAAATGAATTATAGAAGAATAAAGACATAAATATCATACATATATCATATAAAAATTTCTTTTTTCATCATAATTCCCAATAATGAATGGTGGTAAAGTAAAAATGAACAATTATTGTTTTGTGAGGTGGTAGTTCAACATACACACAAACAGTATGTTCTTTACCTATTGGATGGAATTGCATGTAAGTGTAGGTCTAAACCTTAATATAAAAAAAATATTATTATATTTATTATACAATGGTTATTATATATACATGAAATAATAATCAATGAAGGAGTAGTAAATGAAATAAAACTAAAGTGATCGTTGAAGAACGTTAAATTGTTTTTAGTTATCTCCTTTTTGATTGTACCAAAGGGCATCCTTGAATGGATTTATGTAGAAAGGTATTATTCTAAGATGAATAGAGGTAATTTAAAAGATTAATTGGTCTGATTTTGGTTGATATAGAATGCTTAAAGTGTTGTGGGGATGTGAGGGAGGATGGGTCCTTTTATAATTGAGGTGAGTGGTACTTTTAGAAACTCTAAAACTATTAAATTAATATAAATTCATTTTATCTTAAAAATGGATCCAATGTAACTTATTCATACTATATTATTATTATGGGTTGAAATCCTCTCAACCAATAATATTTTGACTAGTTTAGGTCACAATATAATCATTATGTGTTGGCTTTAACCCGTAGTTAAACCCTTTGACTCTTACCGTGACAACATCCCTTTTTACTATTTAAGGGTTAATATAATTACTATAAAGGGGAAAAAGAACCCCAAATTGATTATTTATGATAAATGTGACCTTATAGAAATCATTTTAGTAAATTTTATTTTTTTATAAATTTTAAATCATTTAATAAAACATTACATATTTTAAAATATCAATAATGTCAATTATTACACTATTCAATACCTGACTTTTTTAAAATATATGAAAATCTTGAAATCTTCTAAAAAACTCAATTAAATCAGCCATAACAAGTCAAAGTCGTCGATAAAATTCATGTAAGTCATCAATTATATCAGGGTTTTTTTTATTTTCATATTTTTAATATGATTTATTTGATTTTCTCATTAATTAAACAGTTACGACATCATCATTGTGTCATTATTTAATTTTATTAATTAATTTCAAAAAATAATAAATAAATTACCATAATGAATATAATCATTCTATCTTTAAAATTACTATTTATAGTCCCAGATATCCCCTAAATTACAATATATAAATAAAAAAATACTTATTAAAACAAGAGTGTGATGTATAAGACATCCCTTAGAATAAAATACTATAAAAAGCTTAAAGTCATCCAAGTGGATCCGAGAAGACATGAAATATGAAAAATGATGATTATAGTTGAAAATATATCTTCCAATAAAATTAGTACAAGTGGAAGGGTAACTTTATAATTTTATGTTTCCCCTTATTTACCTGATTTACCCTTAATTGTGGTAATTAAAATATTACTAAATTTACTATTCATATGACCAAAAATAAAAGAAAAATATTTATATAATTAGAAATAACTTATTCAAAATATGGAATCCATTTTTCAAAAATCAAAAGACATAAGTTTCAATAATTAATTTGAAATTAATCTCATTGGTGGGGTGAGAAAAAGGATTATTAAAGGTTAAAAGATGCAAAAGATTGAAATGTTTTTATATAAAAATTCAATGTGAAATTGATTTCAATGAAATAAATTATATTTAATGATCATAAAATTCTAATTATACTCTAAAACAAATTTAAATTATAATCTAACATGATAATTGTTTTTGATGAAAAGTTATTTTCAATTAAAATTTAGTATTTTGCACTATTAATCAAAACATGAAATTTATTAGAAAAATAAAAAAACTATTACTAAAGTAAATTTTTATATTCTTATTTAATAGAAGAATTTTATTTGTTCAAATATAATATTTAAATGTTTCAAAATTTTATTTAAAATATGTTTTAAATCCAAAGGTGGTAAACTCACATTTATAAAAATACAGGTTTTTTATGGGTCATATTTGGTTTATTTCCATATTATGCCTATGAAATATATTCGATGAATTTAAAAATACCGATTGAAAATATAAAATACATATTTCAATGCTATCATTCACCATTAGAAAATAATTTAATTTATAAGGATAAAATGACTTTGTGAGCACAAAAATATTTTTTTTGTAAAAATATTCTCATTATATTCAATTAGTTCTTATATTCAATTGTAATTAAATTTTAACAAAAAATTAATCCATATATTTTCATAATTTATTTGATAATATTCATAACATATAACTTAATGGTAAGGTTATATCTTATTATATTAAATAATATTATCTTAATAATATATTGTTGTTTGGTAAAACTCAGACTTGCGTTTAAAGTAAGAAAAATAATTATTGTGTGTCGAAAAGCTTGACAAGGTGTTGCGTATAAGGAAAGATGGAAAAAAATTAAATTTATTAAAAAATTAAAATATTTTAATGTCTTGGGGTGTTAGATCGAGTCAAGTAGGACTCTTATTTTTTGAAATGTCACCCTAGTTAGACATGTTGTTTTCTGGTAAGTTAAACCCTATATGGGTATTTCCATATGTGGATTCCTAATATGTAATAGATCCTTAACCTTTTACATCGATGTTGTTACCCTCCAATGTGTGCTCCCATATGAGGATGCTCAGTGTATATTAGGGACTGGTGGCCTGATGCTTAGCAGGTGATTCCATTATGCTAATGTTGTCTGGTTTCTACCTCATTGTTTAATGATGTTTTTATCTACCTTTAAATTTACCTCTTTTAATAGTGTTTACAAACACATTACATGCCTTGTAATATAGTCCCTTATCTGGGTTTGGTTATCATGTGATTGACCTTAGGGATAGATGGACAGACTAAACATCCCTTTTGCGGTTTGATCATATGGAATGGGTGGATGACCTATAGGTACTTAATTTTTATTCAGAACTTAATGATTCAGTGGATTAAATAATCTAGGGGAACTAGTGACAGTGGTTGGCCTGAGTTTTAAGGATTCCATATATATATTGATCTTGGTTGTGTTCTCGTTTGGATACCGATTCATGAAATATGATTTACTTTTAAGTTATAGGTGTGGTGATACCTTCATGTTTTTGAAACATGCACCTAGGGTGCTAGGGTAATGAGACATTCTTCTATGAGAATAACTATTTGGGTTACTAGACCAGTTGGATAGTAGACGTTCAACAATTCTTTAATCTTTAAAACAATCACATGAGGTGAGAAGCGAATTGATAAGTCCTAGAATATGTGAAATTCTTGATTTTAAAGAGGAGTATCAAGGGAACTTCGAGCATAATGAAACTTACATTTCAGGTAGCATATTCAGCTAGGACATGTTGATAGATTAATCACATGAGTGTGAGTTGGGTCTTAAATCAGTTGATATGGGTGTACACCCACTTCATATAATAATTTAGTTCATGGTGTTTTTACAATGGAACTAGTTGATATGGATCATTATAAATCAGACATGTATGTGCTGAGGATAGAAAATTTCAATAATGGTGTTTGTGGGCATAGAATCCTAGAGTTTTTGATAAATATAAAGTAAGTTCCAGAGAGGAAGGATATCTTAGAAATGAATCAGGTTCTGTGAAATGATTTTCCTATGGGCGGACCCTGAAAAACATTGTCGAGAGACATGATGTCAAGTTTTATATAAGGAAACTATGGAGTATTTTAAGAAAACAAGGATTGAGGAGAAAAATAATACCATATAGATGAGATTTTAGTATATTCTTAGTTTGGGGTCCATCATTCCCCATATCTTGACACTGTCATTTATATTTCGGTAGAGTGTCAGCTATACACATTACTACACAAATATCATTTCTTGCATGAGGAATATACTTGGGAGCTGTGCTAGAGTAGTGGTATAAGGTAATACCACTGGAGGGGATTATGCCATTGGATATTTGAGTATGGTGATGATCATTCATAGTTAGAACATAGTGAAACCCATGAAAACCATTCTAAAAAAATAGGAATGAGTGATTATGAAATTCGTGGTAGAACTCGACTTTAAGAGGATTATTATCCATGCCATTCATTATGTTTTGTGTTGGACGAGGAATGTGATGTGGTAATAAAGAACTATTTTCAATCGTATGATGACATAGAGGCTCCTATGGAGGGGATATGGATGTTGGTTACAGATTGGAGAACCTCATATGGGATGGGTCATGGGACCTTAAGACTAGTCACATGGCATTCATTCACGATATTTACAACTATTGGATAAATGAGAACACATATGTATTTATTTATTTGAAATTTCATGGTACAAGATTGAGTATAGACCTGGTGGAGTCCGAGTAAGGGATCCATAAACCAGATAACTTGTGATGATGCAAGGTTTTTGGATTGGAATTACAATGGTGTTAATCATGTAGAATGGTAATAGTTTTGATCAAGAGATGAATCTTCTAGGAGAGACCACCAGAAGTTGGTTATAGATTTCAGTAATCATGCTAAAAAAATCTAGGTAGGCATTTAGAGGTAGTAATTAGAATCAGGTTTTGATGAAATGTTATCTATTTAAGTCAAGTGTTTTAGAAAATAGTTGGTTGAAGTTGGGTTGAATTGATTTGTCTTGAAATGTTTTATAAGGTCAGTGATTTACCACATCAAGAACACCACATGGATAAGACAATTGATATGAATGGTCGGTCGATGATTCTCTAAAAAAGATGGTGTGAGAAGTCTTTAATATGTTGATTTAGAAGTTAAATGTTTAAATTAAATTTTGGACTATGGGTTGTGTCCTCATGAGTTATCAGGTTTACGGTTCTAATAAACATACTAGGAGTTTCATAGGGATTCTAATTTTTTGTTTTAATAAGAAATATTGAGAGGTGGGGAACTATGACTTGTAAATGTATGGTTAAATATTGAACTTTTTCTAGGAAATGATATAGGCTGGTGGATGAAATAGATGATGATGTGGTCATGTATTAAGATATATGTGCTTAGTTAAGTTATGACTTGTTATTTTGTGTGCAGTTATGATAGTTGGATCATGTGTTAACCCATTAATTACCATTTTTTTAAAGAAATTCTTAATTTCGAATTGGCCATTTGGAAATGAAATGTGGACATTTGATCAAAATTTACATCTCAGTAAGGCTGTTTGATGTCATCATTATTACCCAATGATTCTCAATTATGATAATATTTTTGGTGGGGAGTTTATAAGATCTGGTGTTTTGAGATGTTTGGAGACCTTAAATGAAATTTGAGTTTCTCATTTAGTGGATGGGAAAAATCATAAACCAAACATAGAAAGGTAATTATTAGAGTTGGATCACATAAAAGTGTAGTTTTTAGATGTGAAATTTTTCCTAAAATGTGTCTTATAAGGTTTTCAATCATACCAATCATTCAAGTCATAAAACTAATTTTTTTTGGAAAATACAGCATTGGGAGCCCGATTGGCACATGTTTTGTAGTAACCTTGTGGCTCAATTTGGAAGCCTATTTTATATGGACACATAGTTTTGTTAATCATGTGGGGCATCATAGACATCCATGGAATATGGTGTAGAGGTGTTGATTGAATCAAAATGTTAGAGAATAGTTTTTTAACTTGTACTGTAACAATGAGGGGTTAAGTTTCAGTAGGACAGTAGCTCTTCATTTTATTTGAGAACTTTTTATAATTTGATTGATTAAACCCTATATCATTGAATTTCATTGGGTTGTGGTCCCATGTAGTTTTTCTAACCATGATTCCTATCTATGTTCCTATTATAAAGTTGTGAAATTACCATTTTCCCTCTAACCATGAAATGGTTTTGACACATTTTCCAACCTCACTTCTCCTAATAACTCTTTGTTCATGCCCTCATATTCCACCCACTTCCATGGGTTGATATCCTCTATTCTTGGTCTAATTTTATAACCATAATTTGAATTGGTCTCCTATAGTGGAGCCTATAAATCCTATTACCAACTTGGTCTAGTTACTTTACCTGTAGAATTTATAATGTTCTGTGTGATAATATACCATATTTGTAGGGTGTTAATTTGGTTCTTCATTTTCACTAATGCAGGTTCAAATTAAATCCCGATATTGAATGATTAAATATTCTAAATAATGAAGTATGTGGTCAAAATTCCTTTCTATTAATGTTGAATTATTTTCAAAACGTTTCATTGTGTCATGTCACATATTCTCCATATGACTCCTCCCGAAAGTTAAATTAATTTAAATAAAGTATTATCAAATTGAATTGGCTTCCCTAGAGGCCCATCACCATTATTATATGTTTTTTATATCAATGTGAACCACCCATTTGGGTCTATTGATACAAATTACTTAACACCTATACCTTGGTTATGTAATTAAATGACCCTTGAGGTGTGTTGAGTTTTCCACAAGATTAGTGGATGTCATGAATGAACTAAATGAACTCTTAAAGGGAGGAATAAATCCAATTGACCCCTTAGGGACAATTACATAAGAATAAGTTAATGTAATTAATTGAAATAAATTAGTTAATGTTAGTTAAATGAATCTTGGAAGGTTTCATATTGATTTGGAGTCTTAATTAACCCTTTTGAAATTTGGAAATATGCATATGACAGCTAAAATAATGAATACTTATTAACCTGTTATCATTTATAAATAAAATTGAATGAATGAAAAGAAATGTCCGTAGAGATTAAAAGAAACACTGATGGCGAGGCCATGTTGCTTGGACTTTTGGGAACATATGAAATGAAATGATCAATTATATATCTGAATTGTAGTTTTAGAATGGACTATGTTTAATCGTTAATAGAAATATGACTATTTTATTATAGTATATCATGAGTGATACATGGACTCTTTATTTTAGTGTTACATGAATGAGATCATAGGTCATGGGTATTATATGATGTTTTATAATTATTATGGTACCTTGATCACATTATTATTTATCAGGAATAGTCAAAAAAGACATTGTACATTCCATTGATTATTGTTACTGGATATTATATTTTGTTCTAAATATTTAAATACTCGACATGGTATCCCCGATTAACATTATAATTAGTTGTAAATTATGTTCCTTCATTGTACTTTTATATTACATGTTTAGACATGATGTTCCTATTTATTATTTGAATTTATTGGACTTGATGTTGCATATTATGGTTATTAGAACTTATTGGACATGATTACCTTATAATTACTTTTTCAAGTTGATAGGAATGGAACCCAATCAAATTACTTATTGAATTGTTAGGAATTATTCAATTATTATCAATTCTAATTGAACATATTGAAAATGGAATTTCTTTTCTTAAAAATTAATATAATTTTTTTTCTAGATAGATGTTTGGGCATGGATCCCATTATTAATTAGTGGTGATTGGTGGACATGAAGCCCAATCTTCCTTAGTTTAGATGATTTGATTGACACCCCATATTTAGAATTGAAACCCATTGTGTTTTTCATTACACATGTATTACATGGTTTTATAACATGGGTGATGAGTCAATTTATATAAATTTATAGGTTTAGAGACAATAAATATTATATCAAAGTAGGTGGTATCAGACAGGTATCTCCTTAGGAACTTAGTTCAACATGATCTATTTATTTTATTGCCTCCATTATTACAAATTCACACTGTAAAATTTTATACTCATGAACTGGATATGCATTAGATGTAGTTGGGGGTGTACTAATGAGTTTTACTCACACCCTATTTGGTCTGGTGATTGGTACCGAAATGTATATTCTATTTATAGTCCAAGATCATAGAGTATGCCTTCTTACTGATACTCATTATGGGTGAGGGCTTGACATGAAACTAGGGGAGGAGACTGTAATCGGTTCACCTATTGTACTTGGGGAATTTTATTTATTTAATATTTTTATTGTATATTCCTATTGTATTTTATTATCTACTATATATTAATATTTGTATAAATACACAACATGTTCATGAATGTGTGGATTATTTGGAATTAACCTAGTAATCCCTAATAAGAAGAAATGTCGTTACATTTTAAATCTCTCATTGAATTTTATTTATTATTTATTCAACTATATTTAGTAATAACAAAGAGGGTATAGTCTCCCCACTATACCAGCATTAAAACATCATTGGTAGTTGAAAGCCTCTAGATTATAGGAAGGTGAGCCTGTGTACTTATCACCAACTGGATCATGGAACCATTTAGTGGATCCCAAATTGGGATATAACATTTATCTCTTAGGTTATATTTGACTTAAATAACTTATTTAAAATGGACTTTTACTTGTTCATATACACTTTTTACATAGTTTTCATGCTTTTGGACTTTTATTGTATGAATATTCATGCCCATTACATGTTATACATTATTTTACTATATTATAATTATACCCTATATAATTGTTAACTAGTTTGAAACTTTTTATTAAAAATTATTAGATAATATGTTTGATAATTAGGTGTAAACCATGTCAACCATGATACATCACTTGATGGGGAAAACAATATCTGATTCATGTATTATTTTCATCAAGCTATATGTATAGTATTTTAGAGATAGATATATGATCTTGAGGCATTGTGAGGACATGAATCATGTACTATTTTGGTATTTTGGAAAATAAATTACAATATAGTATAAGATCCAACACCAAGGGAACTTGGGGAAGGAATTTTAATGTATTCAAAAAATTGAACAATTTAGAATCAAGATGTTACCCATAAATATACATAGCTAGTATAATACTGGTGGAAGAATTATTTTCTATGGGAGTCTGAGATATATTTTACTTTTTTACCTTGACACTTTTCTGTGTCCTCAAGTCTCATTAATCATTCTAGGAATTAATATATATGTAATGTTTCTTTACATTCATTGCACTTTATTTTTTTGTTTACATTGTTTCTATAAGAATTAGTTTTTGTCTCATATTTTTTGAATGATTATCAATAAACAAAATGTTTTTCTCATATATTTATTATTAATGAATAGATCAATGAGTTAAAAACTAATTTATTTGAGGGATAATTTTATTCTCTACCATTGATAAATTGGTTCCTTTATGTTTTACTTAATGAATGTCCTATTTTTTTAATCTTGATAAAGAGTTTTATGGGTCATACTTTCCCTGATGGATTTCAGAGTGTGCCATTGATGTTTTTTTAATTTATATTTTAATGCATTAAAAATATAACATTAATTATACTCTAAAGCTTTTACATTTGTATAGAATGATCTCCTTAACAATTTCAAGAGCTATATTCTATCATTTTTTCTTCAAATAATGTTTATTATATCCTCATATACTATAGGAATTATGCCTCTAAATATACTATTCATCATCATTTCTAGGTTTAACTTGAATGTATTCCTGGAAATTTTTTATTTATCATATTTTTTGGAACTTTTCTTGCCATTATTTGTAATTTTTCTTCCAAATGATTAGAATAATTACCTAAGAATGTGGCTTTCTTAAAAAAGATTTTTAATGTGGAAAATGTTTTCAAAAAGATGTAGCATTGATAGGAATGGGTTTTAACATATCTATAGTAAATAAATTTGATGTTGAGTCATATATTTTTTGGAAGAGGTCTTAATATCACTATATACTCTATTATGCATATTGAGTCCTTAAAAACCACATCCTGTTATATAGGGAGGATAAAAATAGTATGGATAGGAGGTAAGGCCCAATATTAACTTCTGTGATTGAATAAATATTTCTCAAATGTTGTATTCTATGGGACTAAGATTTCCTATATTGGATCTCATTGCTACCGAGCTCCAATAACCATCTAGGATTGTATCACTGATCAATAATTTTAGTAACAAGTTCAACCTATCCACTTCCTATTTGAATGTGTTGAATTTTCATAAAAACACTGAGAGTAGGTATACATTCTTTTTATTGAAATGGATTCATAGATCTAGGGGGATCTTATGATAGATGAAGTAAATCATTGAGGATAATAATATGAAAGGTCTTTATGAGGGATAATAGAGACTGAGTAACATCATATTAAGTTAGGATATTTCAAGGAAGTCTAAGTAAGGGTACTTTAATTTCCCCTCTTCTAGGGATACCTCCTATTAAATTTCATTAATGTGGCCCCATAGGGAACATAAAAAAACTATACATGTTGCACCCATATTCCCAATACAAGTTGGGTGTGGGGGTGAATTATGGTATTCAGTGTTTATTTACATCATAGAATCTCATTGTCATGTTTTCATGAACAACTCTAACATTATATTGCTATATTAATAAATAACATCCAAATGTTGAATGTAAATGCAGAGACAGATGGGTTTTTATTGGCTGACCACTAATTGATAGTAAAACCCAAATACTATATTGTTTTTTGTGTGGAAAAAATGATTATAAATTTACATTATAGATCTTATAATTGTTTTAGGAAAGGATAAATTATGATCCTAAGGAAACATCCTATTATTATCTATTTTCATATAACATTGTGATAACAATTTCAAAAGATTGTGATATAAAGATAGATTATAATAATTATTCCCCATTATGAAGAGTAGAACCAAAAAGGTTGTTGTCTTTATTCTTTAAATCAAAATTCAAGTAATTATATTCAATAGAGATATTTATTTCTCTCTAATTTTATGGATTTTTAGTATTCCCTTTAACCTATGTTTTTTAACTAGTATATTCTACTTTGAATTAGGGAATAATTTATTTAAAAATTTGATCCATCAATTCTCCACATGTATGTCACTTAAAAGACATTTAAAAATACCATTAACTTCCCATTAATTCTATGAAATCCCATTATTTATGAAATAAATTTGAGTTTTTGGAACTACCTAGATAAAATACCTTCAGGACATGATATCCTCCCTAGTGGTGTTGTCAACTCAGAAACTTCCAAATTACAGGTTGTTTTCCTATATTGAGGCAGTTTTCAAGTCTAACTACTAGAGCCAAATTCTCTATTCAAATATCAAATTTAACTACCTAATATATCATGTTGTAATCACATCAAGATATTAAACAATTCTAAATTTATTTTTGATAAAACATGCTCCATATTGTAGACATCTCCAAACATCTAGAATCATTGAAAATCACAGTTATTCTTCATGGAATGGAAAAAAGGTCATAGTGAGGTCTTCCATTGTTCTTCATTGATTTAGGGATTGAATATTTTTTAAAGTGTATACCTATTAAATAATATTTTATGATTGAGTCTATTGCGTTACGACATGTCCTCAATGGAAATGGAATTAATAAATATAAAGAACCACTGAAATACATATAATAATATTCATGATGTTGATTTTCAATGAAATAATTTAAATAAAAAACTTCAAATCTTGAATTTTAAGCGAACTTACGAAACACATAAATAATCTAAACATATTATTTTCACATCTATTACTTTTCACTGTGTTCTTATAAACATAACCATATTTATTCATGTTGGCTTTGCGATAAGGTCTTAACTCCCACAGAAAACTGAATATTTTACTAAAAATGTTAAAGGAAACAATATTACACATAATAGGAATAACCTCATGGATTCTAATAAAAAAGATTATAATAAAGTCTATGTACTATTATTCCTAATTGAAAACCCTTCACAACATAGTCTAAATCATTTCCTGATGATTTTATTCCCACTAATTTTAGAAAACCTCATGTCATCTAAAATTGATATTTAATCAACTAAATAAACATTATACACGTTTATATGACTTGCAGTCCTCATAAATTTGAAAACAATTCCCACATTACAACCAAATGGTTGCAATATTACATCACTTTGTATATGTTTTTCAATCCTTCATCATATTTTATTATTCTAACTGTTATCCCCATATAGGTGACTACACATTTAGATTTTTAATTATTCATTAAAAATATTTAATATTACTCTAATATTTATTCTCATTTTATAAAAATATCAAAATGGTTCTCCCATTCTAGGCTTATAAATCATGAGTATCATTTAATATTCCACCGCTCTATAATATTATAAAATTGATTTAAATACTTTTTCAATCCTATGTGAATCAATGAACATTGTTGGAGGTGGGAGGAAAAATTAGTTTACAATGCTATCCATATTTTTTAGATCAACATTCACTTCATTTATAATTCCATTATATTGTATCTACCCTATCTTTTAAACTAAATAGAAGATATATTTCTCCCCAAGCTAAGATAGGTGATTAAAGACAAATGTTTAATGGGTTGTTTTCAAATGATGGTGAGACCATTGTTATTATTAAATTATTTTCAATTAGATTATTTATTCTCACATTATCTAGTTTGATAATTCCTTGATCAAAAATTCACATTAATAAAGTGATATAATATCATTATTTTCATTATTCTTTAATGTTGTATCATATTTTCTAATAGATCTATGACACACTGATTGTCTCAAAGGAATACCAAGGTTAGATTCACCTCTTCTCAAATATCATCCACTAGTTCTTTGATATATTCCCATTATGTACTAGATTTTGTTTCATAAATATAATGTTTTTTTGATATATTGAGATCTATGATTTTTGGTTTTTTAGATCCACATAATATGACAGTTTCTAATGCATAAGTGTCTTCAACGGGTAATTTTTTTATCCTAAATATCTACATCTCTATGAACATTTAAGTGGGAATAAAATTCATTTACAATCACAACACAATATACTAAAACATATTCACTTGTTCCAATATTATACCCCCATAATACACTTTACAACAAGTAGTCTCTTCTTACTAGGTAAACTATAGTAGTGGTAATCCAAACATGCTATGAATAATATGTTCAAACATTTTTATATAAGATACAACTAGATTATATTTATCTTATGATAAAATGTGAGAGAAAATTATTTTATTTCATTATATTTGAAAATATAGGTTATAACCATAGTTGGTGTTGAAACATGATTTCTATCATATATCAAAAACATATTCAGAATATCATTTACATATTTATCCCGATAAATGAATGTATGAATTCCTCTATTCAAAATTTATTTCCCCAAAAAATATGAGAGGTCCCCAATCCCTAACATTTAAAACTCTCTTCTCATCAATTGTTTAAAATAATCTAGTAAATTATTATTTCTTCCATTAGATATGATGTCATCAATTTAGAAAAGGACTATGAAATAATCTTCTTCAGTTTATTTCACATAATGATTTTGGTGGAACCTACCTCATTCATATTCTAGTTTCATTAAGAATGTGTATATCTAATCATAACAGGCCTGCAGTGCATGTTTCTATATATTTTTATCAATATTTCACTTTAACACTTTTGATACATCCTCATAATCAAAAAACATGCCGACTATTCAATATAGACCATTTCCTTTATAATTATTTATAAAAATGATTTAATAAGATATATTTGAAAGATTTTAAATTTTCTCTAGAAAACCACAACAAGAATCTTGTTGACATTAGTACTTCTACCATTATAATGGTTTCTTACACATAAATTCCTTAAATATGTGTTTACCCCTTATTTGTTAATCATAACTTATTTTAGATCATATTTCAATGATCATCATGTTTTTTTCTAAGAAATCAGTTTTTTATGATATTATGATCTGCTGGCTGATCAATGAACCCCCATGACAGATTATTCTCAATTGGATATATCTATTAATTCTTGTTCTGGAATGATGAGTCATCCTTTACTGAATCTTAAAATATGTTCAGTTCCACTCAAGATAGTATAGAACTGTGTTATGTAGTTTTCCTTCTCATAGTTATTTTTGGTGTAATTCTTTCATTGATGATATGTTTCTCATTTATTTTATATTATCATCTTTTAAATGGAGTCACTGGATAACTCCTTTTAGAATCTTATTCATCACATATGTCTATCCTAGGAATCCTACTTACACGCTGGACTGTGAGAACCATATGATTCTTATTAATTTGTTCTTCTCCATCACTAACAACAATAAAATTTGAAATTATAGATCAACTTATAGATTTTCATAAACTATTTTTACATCCCTTCTCTCTAAAATATTTTCAACATTTCTTTGAGAAACTTTTATTCCATTGTCTTAAAAGACTAACATAAAACATGACTTCATCTTTTTCATCCTCCTATCTTCCTTTCTTAACTACCTTGTTCCAAATGTAACACTTTCTAACAAAAAATCTATTGTTCTTAAATATTATCTTTAATATTTTACCCAACTAACATTGGGTCATGTTCTATATAGTGACCAAAAAATCAAGATTTTGTACATTCCATTTCACTTTCATGATTTTATTCCAACAATGGTGAGAGATGTTTCTTTCTATGAGAAATGATTTTCAATGTTGTTCACCATTCACATCTTTCCACCACACAATTTTAAAATGGTGTTTTAGACACTAAAACTTCATTATAAATACCATATTTCATTAAGTAATTTTAAACCTTATGAGAGGTGTACTATATTTTCTATTCAGATAAATGAATATTGATTTTTATTTCCCCTTTGTTATTATCCATCCACCAAAATCACTTAATTAACTCAATCACTTCTATATTAGCCAATATAAACCTGAAACATCTCATCCTATTATAGTATTAAATAAAAATTATAATGTAATTCTCAATGTGTTTCCTCAGAACCATCATTGGAATAAAAAAATATTTTTGGATCAAAGTAAGTAGATTTGATGCTCTATTCTTCTTCGACAGGTAGGTATTTATCATATGTTTATCTCTTACACATTCATCACCAATATTATCCTAAACTTATTTAGTATTTCGAATTAGGATTTCGTATTTCATATTAGGTTTCTTTTTTATGCTTTATTTATTAATATGTCCGTTCCACTAATGATAATGGTTATTTCCTTCCTCCAATATAAGGATTTTTTTGTTTTCCTTTCTATCTACTTGATAAGTATTACTATTAATTCCCCATACCTTTGTTAGAGTTTCACTAGCTCTTACTTTGATTGAGTAGTCATCCCAATAGAATATGAACTCATTTTTGAAGTTACAAAGTTGACTCATGATTAGAATATAATGTGAAAGTCCATCCATATAATTTTTTTTTGTATTATTTAGATCATATTTTATCAGCCTCTTTTATTAAATTCCCTAGATTTTCAATGATCTATCATTACAGAATCTTAAATTTCCATCAATTTGAACCACCGAATTGTTTATAATATTTATGTTTGTATTATTTTGGGATACACAACCAATATTAATGATTATTGTAACTCTATTTTTAGTTTCTTAGAGAGAAATCTACTCCAAGATCACATTCTCATTTTCCATCTTCCCCTTCTAAGATATTAATAATTTAGTTACAATGTGCTCTATCAAAATTTTATTTATCATAATCTATGATATAATACCCCTCTTATTCCAAAGGATAGAATTTTTTTTGAAATGGAATCTCATATGGTTATTCATCCACATTTATCCTTTTTCTTCCATTGGATTATTTTTTTACTTATCTATTGCTTATAATTTTTTTCAATGTGACTAATGTTATAGAAGTTATAATTACATCCATGAATATAGTATTTCCTTTAGAATGTAAGATATGTTCTAATAATTTATTAGTGTTTCTTAGTACCTTCCCCCATCCAATAGCTCCCTACTTTCATAAACTATGTTATTGTATGTCCTAGAAATATAAATATTGGAATTTTAATATAGAAATGATCTATCCATAAACTCTGATCCATATATTTAATGATTTTGAGTAATTTATTGAATAATAAGTTTACCTTGGATATAAAAAATATTTCCCTTTATTTCTTCTTTCCATTACAATTAATAGAAACTCAACCACATTTTGATTATACATATTCCCATATAAGCCCACTATTTTCCATTTGCGTGGGACTATGTTCATGTATGGTCTTATTAATAGTCCTCATAAAATTTCCTACTCTATATATCAACTCAATGTTTGATTTTTTTATGAATTAAATATTCTTCTTATCACCATCTATGTTTTCCTCAACCTCTAGCTTCCTCTTAAAATATTCATCTTATTATTTGAGATATTTAAACCTATTATTTATTCCTTTTAATATGGTACTAAGATCATAAATTAGTTTTCCTACTTGTTTATTTTATTGATAAAATCAATCACATTTTCATATGTAGCTTGAGACACGTGATGTTCATCCACTACCTTCTTCAACTGAATATTTTTTTCTTCATGTTGATAAATATACACAACTTATTTCTTATATAGACCACATATCAATTCCTTTTTATTATATTCAATTAAAAATTCATCAATATAACCTTATAGTTTAACTTTAAAGTAAAAAATACTCTGATTTTGATCTTTTTAATCATATTCACACTTGATTATTCCAATCATTGCCACTATATAATCTTATATATTTTAAATAAACTAAACTTTATCATTTTGAAGGTAATTTTCATTTTTTTTTCTTGTTATTCACAAATTTTTTTAACTGGAAGAAATTTTATGTTTAAATTATGGATTTAAAGTTTAAACATGAGTGAATCCTTCTCTATTATGTTGATTCCCCATCATATTTTTCTCTATTGTCATTATTGGGTATATTAATCTAATATACCCTTTTTTTCTTCAATTAAAATAGGAAAATTGAAAATTTCTTTTATAAATTATTATTATTAACATGAATATACTTTTTATAAGGGAAACCAAATAATCACTAATATATTCCTTACTATTTCATGATTAACGAATCTTAAGACTCCCCATTTATTTGAGTAAAATCTGTTCTATTTTTTTTATATATTCTTTTTGGTTTCACATGTATCTCATAGACCACCATGTTATAAAGATTATTAAGAATAATATCTATGAGATCTAGTTCATGATGATACTATAATCTGGAATTGTACATTGGGGGTGGTATTATGGGAATATTATCCAATATATCAAAATTTTCATTCTGACCGCTAGGACCATAGATGGATTCAAATACTTAAATGATATTATTAAAGAAGAAACAATTTTTTGGGGGTTATATTCAAATTATTTATTTTTTATGAGACACATGAAATTTTCTTTTAGTCACATTTTTGTATGATTTTTAAATATTTTATTGTTTGTCTCCAAAATATTTTTTTAATTATTGTGTATCAATTTAATATATTTTTAGTACAATATGGATTAAGGTAATGTTTTGGATCATTCTCATTATCCCCCAAAATATTCCCATTGGGTTATATCATTCAAATTCCCATAGAATCTATGACTTATATTTCATGCAACACAACATTTTAGACATTGAGTCCAAGGTATTATATGTGCGATCTTATGAGATTTTTTCTATATTTGGTAATTTTACCTATCAAGAAAATGGAATCCATTTCCATTAATTTATTCTAAATATCATCAATGTTCTAGAGACACATTCATTATGAAAAGAAATTATGTCACTAACACAACTTGATTCAACCAAAATATAAATACACTATAAGTGGGTGTGGGGGAGAATTAAGTTTTTCAATTATTATTTACATCAATATATTTTGTTTTCATTCATGAAATATAAATTAAAACTTTTCAATATTTTGAGAAAACTTAACATCTAAATATATTGAAATTAAATATAGGGATAGAAATGTAAAGTTGGTTCACCAATAAGGGTTACTCGAAGGAGAATAAAATGATGTTATGTAGACATATTATGAATTAACATTACAAATTTATTTGTTACAATAATTTTAGGATGGTTTCACTACTGATCATATGAGAACTCCCTCTTCTTATCTCATTCGGCACTGCTTTGAGATAAGTGTTATAAAATAATGTTATTAAAGATCACATATAATAACTAATCCCCAATATGAAAACTAGATCAACAAAGGGTGTTGTTTTTATTCTTAAAAACCTTTTTAACTCCCTAATTTTTAATAGAGTTCTTCTTAGGTTTCTATTTTTCTATATTTTCAATATTATCTCTATTATATTTTTTTTAATGTCAATTTTCTATAAAATTAAGCAACCATTTATCTAAAAATATGTATAAAAAATACTTCAATTATAATCCATATAATGGATAATTAAGCCATATATTAACTACATTTATTTAAATCAAATCCCATGATTTTTGAAATACATATTAATATTTATATTTTCTTTGATTAACTCTCTTCCAGTTGTGATATCCTTTCTCTTGGAGTTGTCTTAAGAAACACATAAACTATAGAATAATTTCATAAACCATTTCATGTTTCACGTACAATTATAGAATCTAAATTCTATAGTGAAATACCACATATAAATCTTTAAAAAATAATGGATTAATCACATATTTTTACCTATAAACTATAAATATTTTATGATAAAAATAGATTCCCCGATGTTGACATCCCCATACTTCTATAACCATTGAAAATTTCAAATACCTCCTTCATTATGTGAATGATATATCCTTGATTGGTCCTCCATTTTTATTAAATAATTTTTAGCATGAGTATTTCTTATGTAATGTAACTATTAGATCATATTTTAAAATCAATCATATAGCGATTGGATATGTCTTCTTTGGAGACAACATCACAAGATCTTCAGATCCATTGAAATATTCCTAACCATTTTCACGGTGTTGATTTTTTTTGTGGTGTGTACTTGAAAAAAATTAAAATGTATAAAATTAATAAACATATAAAACAATTAATGGATAAAATTTAAGATTATAATTACTCTTACCCTTAACTATGTTCTTCTAAACATACCCACATTTCTTCATTTTTTATTCATTATGTGATGCTAACCCCCATATCACTTCTGAAGTATCTCAAAAAATGATAATTAGTAAAATATTAAGATTGAATAAATAACCCCATGTGTTCAAAATAAACACCTTATTAATAAGGGTACATTTCCAATTTTCCAACTTCAATTTCATTCATAGTGTGGTCCATCACCTTACACAATGATTTTATTGTTTCTAGTTCTAGAAACACTCTAGTCATTTCAAATAAACTCTTAACAAACTAACAAACTTAAACCATCCCCACACAACTTCTAATCTATATAAAACTAAACAAAAACATCACATTGAAAAAAATATTTTTCAACAGTTCATCTAAATCAATGCTACATCATCTCATTGGTTATTTGGTCAAGGTTCAAAGGTTTTTCCGGAAAAGCATATCATGAGGTGTATATTTGTGGTTATAGGTGAATTAAATACTTAAGTATTTTTTATCCTCATGATTTATAAATATTATCCTCCCATCATCTATGATATTTTTTCTTGTTTCCCAATATTGAATCCAATGTTCTTTTCTTGTAGTGGAGTTTAATTAGAAAGAATTTAGAATCAATGATCAGCCATTGGGTTTGGGCTTATCGTACATTTTGGTGAAATATAAATTTAATGATTATATAATTATATCAACCATTAGAGGTTCTACCTAATATTCTATTATTAACATTTTAATTTTCATCCATTGGTTCTTTTCATCCAATATTTTTTATTATATGGTGACTATAATTAATTTTCTCCCTTTTAGGTGATGTACACAACCTACACCCTTGGGTGATTAATAAGATTTTTATGTTTCATTCGAAAATATCATGTCCTTATCACATGATATTCCAATGACTTATTATAGTTTTATCCCTGATATTCACTTTATATGTTTAATTATGGTTAGTATGTGTATATATTTCTTTCCACACATTCCATTATATGAATGAAAGGTTTGTCTATTATAAATTATTAAATAGTTTAATTAATAAAAATGGTTAACTTAATGTACATAGTTTTTAATTAAACTAAGTATTTTTAGGTGGGTTTACGAGTGGTGTTTCATTAAATAGATATCACGGGGATTTGAATTTCACCATATTGTTTTTTCTAAAAGTTTTAAATTTACCAGAATGAATGATTTAGAATTTGAATAATAGAATTAAGTATTTCCAATATAGAAGTGTTTAATTTGTACTAATATTATATATTATGGTTAATTATTTCATTAAAATTGTCACTTTATAAATTTATGTTTTTAATTTTAGATAGAAATGAATTGGATTTTTGATGTAAATTAAATTGAATTGTTTCCATGGTTTGATCTTATATCTATGAACACCACTTGGGTTTTATTCTAAAGTGCTATGCATTTTCAATTCTCTTGGTGGGAGGGGATGAAATCTATTTGCCTAATAAATATTCTTCTTTTTTTCCATTAATACATCTTTATATGGTATGTTTCCAGGCCAGAGATAGACTAAACATATTTCGCTCACCTCCCCTCTTCCTGTATAACCTTGCGCATCTGACCTCCATGCTAGTTTCGTGTGCTAGAGCTTCAGACGATTTGGGTTGGCGCCGGTGGACGCATACTGTGCCCCTCTACTCCACTTCTCTTATTGACCCACCCATCATGCTCTACTCCATTTTGGTCTCGCTCGATGAAGGATCCGGGTCAACTTGGAATGGTGTTGGAGGAAAGCTTGCAGCAGCTTCGGTTCGTGTTCTTCACCGGTACTGGCTTCTTATTTTCTAATGACTTTATTCTTTCTCTCTTGGGTTTGGTGTTTCTACCTGGTGGTGTATTCCTATTTTCATTTGATGGTTCGGTCACCTTTTTGGTCTTGGTTGTTGCTGCGATTTGGTGTTTGAACTGACGATGTGTCTTGGGCTCCTTCTTATTCTACGAGATGTGGTTTCCAGAATGATTATGGTCCTGATTTCCTCTGATGTTATGTTTTGATTCTCTTTCAACGTCTAAGATGTTGTTTTATAGTGGCTATGGTGGGGTTCTTATCAGCGATGAAGGTGGTTTTTGATAAGCGAATCTCGTTGGCGTAGGCACCTTCTAGGATGGTTATCTGAAGCTGTAGTGGGGTGATGGTCTATGGTCCTGTTCCGTAGATGTGGTAACGACGTGGTGTAATCAAATTTCAGGGGGCGTGGCTCGATACAGCTCGCTACTCGAGGCTTCATAACCCGGGATGATTGAATTTCAAATTTGGCAGTTTTTTCATCTTTTGTTTTTCAATTTTGTATTATGGTAGTTTGGTTTGTATTTGGTTGTGTGAGGTTACCACTTTTCCATAAAGTGGCTTTTAAAAAATATAAAAAAATGGTTTGGAGGGAAGATAAGCCTATGTGGATTACATTAATCACACATTTCAATTTATTACTATATATATTATATAGTCATTATTTTAAAATCACTTCAATTAATTCACAATTTTCCTAAATGGATTTAACAATAATACCATTTTAAATTGAATTTTAAAATTCAAAAATTTATTTACATTGGTACTAAAACCTTTTAAATTTCATTCTTTAAAAATATAACAATCTAATAAATGAATATTTATTTCCAATTTTTTTTAAATGTTATTTTTTTATTTAAAAAAAGGTTTATTTTTTTCTTATATATGATTTTTAGAACTATTTTTTATTCAATGATTTATGAATTTCCTAGCTTGTTATAATTGTAGGTGTATTTGGATTATATGTTTAATAATAAAGTAAATTGAGACTCCATATTATTTAATGGTAAAATATATTTTATTAGATATGTTATTGAAAAAATATATATGATAGTATGAATCATATTAATTGTGTAAACCTTTGTCATCTTCTCTAATACTTTCATCACCTTGTTGAAAAAGATTTGGATTTGTAAAAATTCTCTTAAAATTATTTTTGAAATATGAAAGGTTTATTGTGGTCCTTATATTTTCTTTGAAATTACCTTACAAATTAATGAAAATGTGATGTTTCCACTCAGATTCCACTGAATGATTCCAAGAGATGGTGGGCCACTAGGACTCAATTGCACCTCCGCATACACCATAGGTTGCTGACTAGCTGCGATGGTCTAAGATGGTACTGTGGGGAGACTATACCATCTTGGTTAGAGTATGAAATTGGTAAAATGGAAAGATAAGTAGCGGAATGATAATAAATAATTGAAAATTGGAAGAAAAAGGTAAATTATACAAATGTAATAAATAACCAACAACCATAACCATATAAAAATGATGATATGTCATATGTCTAATAGAAAAGGAATGGGAAATCCTAAAAGATAATACGTGTATTAAAAATGAAAAAATCCAAAAAATATTATCTCCAATAGTATCATGAGACTCAATTTGGTCGTATTCTCCCAATCTACCATGATATATACAACTCATGTATCAACAAAAGGGGGCTTTCCATGATCCCTACATGCATCCACATAATCTTCCCAGGTACCATCGGTAGTTTTGATATTGTGTGAGATAAACTCAATAGTGATTCACCAATGGTGTCAATAATTATTCTTCTAGTTCATCAGATATGAAAGTGTGTAGGTAATAACAGATAGTAGTAAATAACTGTAAACATTCAGATCTGAATCTAGAAGGACAACAGGCTGAAAGTTATCTAGTTCGACCAAAGATAGATAGTCTCTGAACAAGTAACCCTATGTATACACATATATGTACTGTATATATAGTGATATATAAAACTATATATATGGCTACTACCACTAGCCTACACCCAAGGTGTAACTCAAATAACCATAAGTTGTGACCTGAGTCTCACTGGTGTCAAGGTTCGCCATGCCCATTATCATATAAATAGGGGACCAAAATCCTAGTATCACATTAATAGGGTCTCCTTTCCAAGTATCATATAAATAGGGTTGTAATGATCTTATCACAATCTTTGTTTCACCATGAACTTATATCACAGTAAAGGTCATCATTCTCGTATATCACATTAAGGTTCGTCATGCCCATATATCACATTAAGGGTCATCATGCCCAATATCACAATCATAAGGGTCTCTATGCCTATTATCATAGTTATAGGGCCACCATGCTCATGAATCATAATTATAGAGGGTCTCTATGCCCATATATCACATTAGCATAAGGGACCCCATGATCATATAATATAATACACATGGATCGTCATTCTAAAATTATTATAGAAGATTCACTGTGCCTAGTTATATCAATTATAAATAGTCAAGACTTTAATAAGATCCAAACATTGATTTATAAATTATTATAATTCAATAATAACAAAGGTGTGACCACTATTCAATTAAATTTAGTGACATAGTCATACCACTCACAACCATTCAATTTTATATTCCATTGTTGTGTGTTTTGGCCATGATACAACACTACATTCTTCCATTATCAATTGTCAAATCATATTCAGAAGTCCCCGAAAAACCATATATATGGTGGTTTATCCATTTAATAATTTATATCTACAATGAAAATTAGATCGGCACACCTCAAGGGGTGGTAGAAATTCAAGGGGACATAATAAGTTCATGATGTTCTCAATTAAGGGAACCAATTTTGGAAGACTAAATTTAGTATGAACACACTATGAAACCAGAATGCGGAACAGAAACACATATTATAAAACATATAAAATTTTAGGGATAATAACCAAACTACCGGCCATATTTTAATACAGAATCACTTGTCCAATATCGACCATTGGTTTGGTCCAGATTAGGTGAAATCAACAAAGTAGATAAACAACCAAAAAATAATACAAAAGATATGTCACCTATATAACTCCATTGAGAGAAAGAAAAATGATTTAAAGTGAAATATGATTGAATATCTAACCAACCATCATCTAAAGAGACAAAAGGAGATTGAATCGGAGTTCGGACAACCAACATATCGATGAACCTAGGCGGGGCCAAAGAGGGTGATCAATGGGACAAAAAAACCCCACGAATGGTAAAAAATATAGTAATAAATAGGTGTTGTATGTTTTTTTGGAAACATTGTATTTTTTCCTAGAATATTTGGGTTTCAATGTTTTCCCACATTGTTGAAAAACTGATAAGCTAACCGTGCGAAGGTCACTATCCCATACGAGAACTCGCATTGTTCATGCATGTAATTTGACTTTTCTAAAATCTTTAGAAAATCCAAATCGGGGTGAAACCCTAGGTTTCTAGTTAGTGAAAAATGTGTTCTATTTCACCCCTCTTAAATTCCCCACATGGTTAGGAGAAATATTGTGGGATGGGTGACACAGTTTCTACTAACCGTGTGACCCACTAATTTCTTCCACTGGAAGGAGTTTTGAAATCCAAAAAAACCCAAGACACCAATGTTTCCCCTATAACCCCAAAAGGATTCCATATTAAGTCAAAAAAAATATTAAAAATAAAAATTAAAGGATCCATACCTCATATAAAATCTGGGTTCTTAAAGTTTTCCCCCTAAAAGTAATTCATCCTCGAATTTCCCTTCTAAGGGCGGTGAATTGCTATATGAGAAAAAATCTGTCCACTGAGAATATATGCCGATCTTCCTCTCCCAAGCATATAATTGTACCCATCTATGTTTCCATAGTACTCATACTCTAGGGAATGTCTTTCCTTATATATTCTTTATTCTTTGATCAATGAAGCATATATGATACTCCTCAAAAGAATAATCGACATGTATCTTAACACCCCGAGATCTAAAGTATCATATAGGTTGGCAAGATAACATGGATGTTGTGAAATGTGGAAGAATTTGTGAATGTAATGATTCATATAAGGTAATAGGTACTAATAGGAAACTATCCCGAATCTTTCCAGAATATAAAATAGTCAAACCTAATGAGGTGAAAACATCCCTTTCCTTTGTATCCATCCATTAGAATGTCCAGGTGATACCCATAAGAAAACAAAATCTGTAACCTCGAATTCTAGAGTCCAGCAATGGTGATTGGAATTAGATATATATGTAGACTTAGTGGTAGAAATAATCTTCCTGATAAGATAAACCTACTCCAATGATTCCAAAATAATATGAGGACCCAATAACACTGCCTTTCTTACCTCTAACTAGCATAGGGGTGAAAAACATGGTCAGCTGTACAGGGCCTCATAAGGATCCATATGTGTCATCGCCAAAAAGATATTATTTTTGGAGAACTCGAGGAGACGGATATTATTATACAAGGATCTATAATAA
This sequence comes from Viscum album, assembly GCA_963277665.1. Taxonomy (NCBI): domain Eukaryota; kingdom Viridiplantae; phylum Streptophyta; class Magnoliopsida; order Santalales; family Viscaceae; genus Viscum; species Viscum album. The sequence continues at coordinate 252,819,396 of OY728143.1, read as the reverse complement.
TAAAGGAAGCATGCTCAGATTATGTCCTCTAGCACTAATATAGTCCATTCTGACTGTCCATCTGTCTGAGGGTGAAAAGATATGCCCAAAAGCACCCATGCACCCATATATCTCTATAAATCATACCATAACATCAATGTTAAATGAGAATAACAATTCAAAATTATAGTATGAGGGACCACATGTATCTATATTCTCTCACAAACATGCAATATTCCTAGTTAATTGATGGATAAATTATCCCGGATTGGAAGGAAGTGGACTACATTAGTTAGTCGATCCATGACTACCCAAAATATGTCGCTACCTTGAGGTGACCTCCATAAGAAGACTACAAAACCCATCATAACATATTCCCATTTTTATCCCGAGGTTGTAATGGTGGAAAAAATACAACAGGTCATTGTTGATTTTCCTTCACCTGCTGATAGGTGGAACACATAATTATAAATCCTACCATCCAAAATTTCATCCCTGACCACCAATATCGGCATCTAATTTCTTGATATTTCTTGGATATTTATAGAAGAACTTTCCATTTAGAAGTTTGGAACTCTCACATTAGTTCCTCTAACAAATCTATCGAAACCCATAGACATCAACGTATACTTAGAATTTAATACCAATCAACAAACCAATCTTGAGGTAGGTTATATCAAGAAATACTCTCCCACAGAACTAATACTTTAGGATATAAAAGCTACATATTCTTTTATTACTCTAGAAGTAAAGGGGTCAATGATAGATTTGAATGTATATAATTTCCATGAAAATCCTGCACCACTATGTGCATCTCAGAAAACAGGGCCATAATATGCCACTCGATACTCGCCTCCTAAACTGATGTGTATGTGTCATTCATAGAGTATCAACAACAACATTTCCATTTTCATGCATATAAGTAAGATTGAAGTTGAAATAATGAAGGAATTAAACCCACCATTATTGTTTGAGATTCATTTCATGATGCATAAAAATATACCTACGGTTTTTTGGTCTGTGTACACTATAAAATGCTCTTCCAATAGGTTATGAATCCAACAACAGAATGTGTGAAAAAAGGATTCTAACTCAAGATCATGAATCAGGTAATATCCCTCAGGAGGCTTCAACTTCCACAACCCATACACAATAATTCAATCTTACAACATCATAACTGCTCTGAGCCCAACACCTGATGCATGAATATATACTATATAGATTCTACCCCACTCTGTAAGAATCTGGATTAGTGTTGAAGTTTATATCTATTTTAGCTCATGAGAGGCTGTCTCATAGGGTTCATACCACATAAAATTCACATCCTTCTTATTTATGCATGTAATAGGTGCAGTTATGTGTGAAATGTTCTGAATGAAATGATTTTAATAACTAGGCATCCCTAAGAAACTCTATATATCAATAATGTTATTTGGATTCATCCGGGTAACCAAAACACTCACCCTCTATGGGTAAAATGAAACTCATACCTTTGAGATAATATGACCAAGTAAGCCTACCTTAATGATTAATAAGTGATTTTTATTAAGATTATCATATAACTTGTGGTCTCTCAGTGAAATCAAAAGGATCTCAAGATGTGTGGCATCGTCAATTCATGTATGAGAGCTCACCAAGATTTAATATACTAAGACCATTTTTAGGGAAACCAGATAGGGATTGAACACCCTATTCATCAAATCAATATTGATGGCATGCACATTTATAAGATCAAACTACATAACAACATACTCTTATAAGCCATATCAACTATGGAAATTCGTATGTGGAATATATGAAAGTCAAAATCGAACATGATGACAACCTAATCTATAGTTGATCTTCCAGAAAGACCTCGGTCCTATTATATGGTCGATGAGATCATCTATACAAGGAAAGGTAAACCAAATTTTCACTATAACATAATTCAACATCCAGTATTCGACACAAAGCTTGACTTTTCTATCTTCCTTCTTATTGAAAAGGATTAATGGGCTCAAGGGAGAAGTACTAGTACATATAAAAAATTTGGTCTATTGATACTATAGCTACCTATTGATCTCTTATAACTTATTAATAGCCATATAGTAAGGATTACTTGATATCAGTGTAGCTGTAGGCACTAGATTGATAGTAAAATCTACATTTCCCATAGAGGTGGTCAAAAAGATTTTCTTAGGAAAAAATCATTGGATTGATCAAATGCATGAGGGAATTCAGCCTCATGTTATACTTGATAGTCAATGTAATGTCTAAAAATTTGGGAGGTCACTCCACATATCCAAATATGTTGTGAAATAGCTCTACTTTCCTAGACATCCCACTTACCCTTGTGAATATATATACCACCATATAGTGATTTTAAGTACACCCTACAATTATAAAAATCCACATATTCATGATTGGGAACCAACTCATCCATCTTGAGAATGAAATTGAAGCCCATCATCTCAGGGATCAAAAGTTCCCATAAGAAAATATGGATTCCAGTCTCAAGAGGATAGTCCATACATTGGCATACAGTCTCTTAATATATACTATATGGTGTATTAAGTGTCATATTGACACATGAGTACTCAAAATAAAGTCCAAGTCTCTATATAATATAAAAAAAGATAACAGATTGAGATACACCAATATGAAATAAGATAGATGCAATAGTGGAGGCTGCCAACATAGTACATCAAATAGTAGATGGTCCGTCCCCTGACTCCTATGATATAAGATAACTGGAATAAATATATCCTAATCCACGACCCTAGGTAGCAACCTGACTACTAAGAGTGATTCCTCTCTATTGGCGCTGTAAATATGATTCCGGACTACCTCATCCACTCTTCACCTCTAGCTTTATGGACAATTGTACTTAAGCAAATGAATTGGTGTGGGGAAACGAAACCTTCTCATAAAGGAGGATATGATAAGGATCCTATTTCCCTAGGATTATAAAGGATGTTCCTAAAGAAACACTAAAGATGCCCCTATCATCCATAGCCTCAATAATCTTCAGGGTCTTTGGAACACTAGGGATTATTATGCCTAGGCATCCCACAGTGGTTAAAAATCACATAATAGTATGAGGATGTCACCTAGCTACCACTGATGACCTGCATAGTATCAAATCATCACTTCTAACTGCTAGTATAACCCATTATCTATATCAATTATGAACCACCTTTTCTTACACCATCACCATCCATTTGGATTCACTCAGTGATTAGGGTCTGGTTGACTATATCAGATACAATAGTCAACCAAATTTTTTTTACCTAAGAATGAATAGGATTCCTCAGGCCATCCTTGAATATTCTTACTTATATTGGCTCATCAGTAGTATTGATAGTCAAAAAGAACTAAAGCTTTTTAAAATGAGTCATATAGTCCATAACTATCAAATAACCCAACTAAAGTTTCATTAAATCCCTAACATGATTATCCTTTATGGTATCCCTTAAGAAATAGTAAATGAATCATGAATTGAAATCTCCCCAAATCACTTCCTAACACTGACCAGCCTAATTCAGAATATCCCACCCACATTTTTTAGATTCACAAATAATATAAGTAGAATGATTCAATCTCTTATCTATATTTGTACCAAAATTATTTAATATAGATTAAAATTTCTCCATCCATAATATTTTATCAAATGGGACACCATCCCCTGAAAAAGTTAGTGGATGCTGATATTAAAACCCCCACACAAGATCTCTCATAGAAAGTGATAGTTATGGAGCTCCCTATATGATTTTCATAATTTTTATAAACTAACCTCAAAACTGAATATCATCATCCAAATCCAAGATAACACGAGGTTTCACAGGTGGAACAAATGGAGGTATCACTAGTGGCTTAAGGCCCACCACCTCCAGAGAATGGTCATCGCCAACATCCTGTAAAATTTCTAGATGCTGTTATTTTGGAATAGATATATAAATTAAAATCACGTGCCTCATTAGGTATTAAAAAAATAACATCACAAATAAATGAATATGTTTGGTACATGCCTTCATTTTTAATAGTCACACTCCTCTTCCACTCGTAGACTTGGTTATGGGCTATATAAACATTTATATAGAACATAAGAGATAATACCTACTTCCCACTACTATGTTCAGGATTTGGTCATGACGTTTTATTTACTCTATGGGTCATGGTATATATTGTTTCAATTGTGATTTATAGAGGAAGAAACCCTTTAAATAGAAAATTGAGGCCCTGTTTAACCATGAGTATTTCATTTTTTATTCCAATTTCATTTAATTTGATTCATATTTATAAAATCTATCATTAAAGGGTTAACATTATGGATCAAAAATTAATATTTTTAAGGGCCATAAAACCCATAAACTTATGTGTGGAATTCATTTAATCACATAAACTCATTTATCAATTCCTTGTATAATGTTTCTGCACAATTCATTGTATAAAAATTGGCACCAAAACAAATTGCAAGAAATGCACACAGTAATGAAAATGTGAAATGAAATGTTACATGACATATAAATATTATAAGGTTCTTAAAATTATGCTTGACTAGTATTACATTCCATATATTGACATGGATAACATATAAACCTCGATCATAATAATAAAAATCACTCTACATTTTGGTTACCCAACCATGGAATCAAATTATAAATAATATGAAACGTATGGAAAAACATGTCCCATCCTAGGTAATTTGGTGTTTCAGTATACATGTGTTACATAATCTAAGGTACTACTCATTAATAAATCTTGAAAAAATTATAATCTACAGTTTAATATTCCCAGACTATAAGACAAAATAAGAGAAAGATTCTCTAAAACCACATTGTGACGTTCCAACCTAGATGCAACTAGACAGTGGTATGAGCTAGTGGGACACACTTTCATATGTGATCCTCCCCATATTCTCAAGGCCTCCGACTAGCAGTGTGGGTCAAAGAGGGTATAATGGGGAAACTATACCCTCTTTTTCAAAGTATCATAATAGTTAAATGAATTGGTATGTAGCTGAATCATAATAAACAGAATAAAATTAGAAGGGAAGGGAAAAGAATACAAATTTAATAAACAACCAACAACCATAACTACAAAAAAACTGATGGTATTTTATATGTATAATAGAAAATTATTAAGAAATCATGATTTACAAAACTTGTTTCAAAAATGAATAATAGACCAAAAATAAATATCTCTAACAGCATCACGAGCCTCAGCTTGTCCTGGTGATTCCCTACTCCCATTCTATATAAAACTCAAGTATCAACCAAATTTTATTTCCTCTATTCTTACATATATCCATATAATCTACCAATGTACCATTTAGAGACCATATAGGGCGTGAAATAAACTCAAAAGGCCTCAACTAATGGTGTCTATATATATTTAGTTTTTACATATAATATGGTAGTGTACATGTAATAATGGAAAGTATTAGATAACTATAAAAGGTGAGATCTTGGTCTAGAAGGACACCAGGACGATTGTACCTACTTTGGCCTAATATAGATAGTCTCTTAACCGTATGTATACAAAGATATGGACTTTATATGTAGTGACATTTTCATCCATTAATATGACTACTACCACTAGCTTGGACCTATGGCGTAACTTAGACAACTATAAGATGTGACATGAGTCTCACAGCGGTCAAGGGGAACCATGCCCAATATGATATGAATAGGGGTTTCCTTGACTAGTATAACAATAATAGGGTCTAATTTCCAAATATCGTATTAATTGGGTCTCTATTCTCATATCTTAATCATAGTGTTACCATAATCAGATATCACAATGAGGGTCCTTGTGGTCGTATGTCATAGTGGGGGTCATAATGAAAAATATCAATATCATAAGCATCATCATGCCCTGTATCATAGTTATAGGGTTTCCATTCCCATGCATCATAATTATAGTGTGTCCCCATGCCCATATATAACATTCTGAGAAGGGACTCAATTCCCATATAATTTAAATCATAGGGTCTATATGCCCATATTATAACAGAAGGGTCACGATTCCCAGTTATATAAACTATAAATAGTCTATGATTTAATATGATTTAATAGTTGATTCATAACTCATTAAAAATAAATAACAAAATGGTCATGATTATTGTTCAATTTAATTAGTTGACATGGTCGTACCACTCACCTCTATTAAATCTCATATTTAATTGAGCTATGTATTATCCATGCCACAACAATACATTAATACATTATAAATTATGATATCAAAATTTTATATTATACCAAAATCATATAGATGATGGTTTTTCGATTTAACCATTTATAACCACATTGACAATTTGACCGACACACCTCAATGGGTGGATCCAATTGAATGGGACCTAAGAATGCCTTGTATTTATCAATTAATGAAACTAATTTAAGAAATATTAAATTTTAGATCAATGTGTGGTGTAGATGGAAGGATGAGTAATGAAACATATTATAAAACATTACAAAATTGAGGTATAAGTTCTAGACCACTTACCTTATGCCTATAGAGGAGAACTCATCCAATATCAACCTTTAGTTTGGTCCTGATCAAGAGAAATCAGAAAAACAGATGAATTTATTAATAATAGGGAATAAGATCCTACACTTAAATGACTCAATTGAGAGGTAGACAAATTATAAAAGGTGAAATATGAATGAAGATCATACTGGCCCACAATATGATAGAAAATAGAAGAAGAAATAGGTGGGGTGAAAGTGTTTCATCGAGATTTCCGGGCATGAAATGGTTTTTTCTCATTGGGATACTAATATCACTTTTCCTAAAAAATACAAAATGGTTCCCCCATATATATTGGGGTACAAACCTACTTTCCAAAGGCTAGGGATCATCTAGGATTTCAGGGCCATCTACTCTTGGGGACTCGCATTATTATAGAGGATGAGAGTTCAGGTTCACCATACCCTTTTGGAAGAAATTATATCATACTATGGGAATCTCTTATAGATTTAATATATGTTCATGGATCTCATCTTAATCCCAATACCTTACCATTTATCCTAAAAAAATGGTTTATCAGTTAATTATATCATTATATGTGCAAAGGGAGTCTCATTAATGGTCCCATCTATACGAATATGAGGTTCTTCATCCATTACCCTCAAATAATAGCTTCATTATATGTTGTAACCATATAAATAAGTTATTTAGAATGTGTTTCCAAGAAATTAGGTGGTTAATATTATATGGAGGGGATTGATCCATTTGGAGGCATCCTATCTACACTATATATATAAGGAATCCAAAACCCACATAGTCCAATGATGCTCTAGGGGATGACCCCAAGGTATATGCCCTTATGTGAGGGTTATTCATTCATGATTCCTAATGAGGTATTCATTCAAATTTCCCTAATCCCACTTGATCTATACTCATGGTGAGAATCAAGGTGAATAGATGATCAACCTCGTGGTGTATATGTATGGTACTTGTGTGCTAGGAGAGTCCTTGGGGTGTTTGGTAAAAATATCGAGCCTTGTGAAGGCATACTTGGTATCTTGAGTATGGTAGGAATTTTATTCTCCATAGATCTGTTTATGTAGCATCTTACATAGTGAGGATTCCCTGTACTATTGTGGATGTTTTTAGGGCAGATGATATTATCATTACAACGCCCTAAGCCCACGTGAGCCATAGTCATTTGTGGGAAACGAGGGATAATTAGTGATCAATGTCATTTCATTGAAAAAGGGACTAATATGTTGGTCCCTACATGGATGATCAATATGGGGGTCGAACCTCAGAGAGATGTGGACTACGTATCTTGAATATGACAAGAATCAGAGTCATCGTAGTTCCCTTTAGGTCGGGGCTTACACATAGAGGCTTCCCTTCTTCTATCGTGGGTTTCCTGAGACATAGTTTCCATGTACTAGGAGCCATCACATTACATGGCTCGAAACATATATAGGGTGTCACAAAGAGCTTCTGTGACATATTAAAAAGTATGTCTTGTGTCTTGGATGAAACTTCTAAGAGACATCGTGAGACCAGTCTGTCATGTATGGAGGGTATCTTGAGTCTTACATGACTTGGCTAGAGGGTGTTGTCAGATCTTGGTCGTTATGTTCATATGGTTTCACGAGACCCAGCTAACATGGGAAAATGAAGTTATATAAGTTAGGTGATGTGTCCAAAGGACATCGCATGTCCTAGGGGATGGACCCAGTGGGTTCACAAGATCAATATGGCGTCTGCGGGGGTACCGTGTGATTTTTTTGACACATTTGGAGTTTTTTTCTTATCCTGGATGACATGTCGGAGTAAAGTCATTAGATTTGGGTGATATTCACCCTTGTAGTCATGTGTCTTTTAATGAAACATGTGAAGTTCATGAGGGGAAGTGACCATGTCCTTTACATAAGCCTTTGGCCTTTGATCTTGGTTTTATCCCTTGTATTGCGATGGCCTTGGTTTTGTTCAATGTCAGTTTCTATTGAGTCTCGCTAGATATAGTAGTATCATTGGATGTTATTCACATAACCTACCACAGATCCATCATGTAATCCATGAATGATCATGCAATGTACTTTATCCCTATCTAATGACTACTCTAGTAGCCCGATGGTGTATTATCTATTGGAAGGTCGCCCGATCACTTGATTGATTACTTCAAGGAAAAATCTTCAATTCTTGGGAATTTTATTCTTGAGAGTTCCCCTAACATAGTTTCTAGTGGATTTTTTATTTTGGGGTGGGGGATTTATAGGCCTCCCCCCAGATACTTGCTGGTTTTTGTGGTGTATCTAGTGTGAGTCCCTTCTAGAGTCAGTAAAGGGGCCTAGAGCCACACAATTTCACAAGTTTCCATCATGGACCAGTTGGAGAATGTTGCCTGATATTATCGTAATTCTCTTCCACAAATTCTTCATTTATTAGAATATTTTTTATTGTCTAAGAATTTTTTAATCATTCAGGCATTTTTAAGGACTTCAATTTTGTCCTGTTGACATATCTGAGGGTCTTTGCGTGTTCCAAGTGCATGTTGGGAGACCCACAAGAGACCTTAGGTGATTTTTATATAATTTTCTATGAAACATGGATGGTTTGTATGGGGGTTTCATGGGATAGTGACGCATGTGCGTTTCATGCCCTTTGGTGACCGCAGACACCTCCCACATCCTCCCTTTATATCTCCTTCATTTTTGTGACAAAGATTTGGAGTCATGCAGGATTGAATGAGGGATTTAAAGGATATTTATTATAATTTTTAGTGATGTTTTACGTGACCAATATATGTACTATGGGGGTGATTGATCATTTCTTGGACAAATCTATCCATTTTTCCTTCTAGTTTCATGGAGTTGTTTAGATATGCTCACGAATATCCATGTGTTGAGGCTGACAAGCCCTGTGGCTATCAAAAGATGTGGTGAACATGACACCAAGGTCTTGTGGTGTCTCATGGATCTCAAGAGGTGCACCTCATGTCCTTCAGTGACCGAAAGTACCTCTCACCTCTTCCCTTTTTATCCCCTTTGTTTGATTTTACAATGGTTAGTGATTATGAATGTTTATACCAGTATTTTCTTGGATATTTAAATGATTTTTGGATGTTGTATAGATTAACCAATATGGTTCATATAGAGAATGCACCAGTATGTAGTGGAAAAGTATATCTATCTTTCCCTAGAGCACTGAATGGGATGTTTGGAAAAACCTGAGGACTTCCATGGGGTGGACCTGATTCTATGTACTCGTGGTGTCGCATGGAATATTGAGGGTAGGTCGCATGTCATTCAACAACCATGAACCCCTTTCTCCTCCTCCTACTTATCTCTTTTGTTTTATGCGACAATGGTTCGAGGATCATTTGAGTTTTCCTAGATACCACCAAGTGATTTTATTCTTCCCAGTGATGATTTGGAACATGAGACTTGTGACTACCAGGGATCTCCATCATTGGAATGTCGTTATCTTTATTTTATAAGGATTTCAGAGGGTTTTAAAAGAACTTTCCAATGAAAAACTATGCATCCTGGGGGTGTTCATTCTGCTATTATCATTTGGACATCGATTGTCTGGGGGGATTTCCAATAGTCGGAAGGTTCGTCAAAGGGGGTTTCATAGGATATGTTTCAGGTTATGCTCTATTCATGGAGACTTCACATGAACCTGAAATGGTCACATGATCATGAGTCCTTTAGAGGATCATGTGATCCGTGAGTCTCATCCATTTTATTCTCCATTTTGTTTTGGGGGAAATAATACACATATTTAGGTATTAATTCCATTGTGATTTTATTGATGCTTATTTTGGTGGTCAATATAAAATTTCCCCCTTAGGAGGGACATTTGAGGGGACAAGTACTCAGAAATGAAGAAAACTAATGCCTTCTAGAATCCTTGATGGTGTTGCGAACCAGTTCTTCAGGTGACATTTGGCCTATCATGTGACATTTGGTATTCTGTGAAATTCCCTATACATAGGGAGGATGATTCATTCCACTAACCTCCTACACTCCAGAGAACTCCCTTTTTTCTCCTATCGTGGGACCTTTCATTACTTTGATAGTTTTTGAATGATACCCATCCCTTTAATGATATCGAATGAATTTGACTGTCTGGAATTGAATGTTGAAATTCTAACAGACTTTTCTATGAAATTCCCATGATTGACCACCAACCTGAGATATCGTATTTGGAATATTTTCCATCCATCATGGGGTCACCTGATATGAAAAGGGGACAATGGATCGAATATACACCTTGAAGGGAGAGTGATCTAAATTTTTAAAATCCAATAGGCTTGAAAAGCATAGATCGATGATGCTATAGTCGGATGGATATCCTTACGAGCTATTTAGGAAAGAATTGTTTTCATGCTTTCATTTAAGTTATCTTATCTCAGACCTTCCATCACTTTAGTTTAGCATATTTCTACTCGGACCTTCTATTGGTTTAGTTTAGGCACTATGATCTCAGACCTTCTATTGCTATAGTATTTGGACTTTCAGCTCGAACCTTCTTTTATTTTAGTTTAGGGACTTTTCATTAAAACCTTCTATATCTTTATTTTATGGTCATTTACATAAGTAATTTCTTTGAATTAGTTTAGGGTCTTTTTTCTAGGACCTGATATTGCTTTATTTTATGGTCTTTTCGCTCAGACCTTCTATCACATTAGTTTACAGTCTTTCAATCCGAACCTTCTATTTCTTTAGTTTAGGGTCTCTTTATCTCGGACCTGATATTTCTTCAATTTAAGGACATCTATATTGGACCCAATATTTCTTTAATTTAATGTCTTTTAGCCTAGACCTTCTTTCTCTTTAGTTGAGGTGTTTTCAACTTAAATATGATATTTATTTAGATTATTGTCTTTTAGCTCCAACCTTTCATATAATCATGGGATATGGTGCAAACATTCCAGGAGTGACCTAAAATACACTGAGGTTCTAGGTTTTTTCATGGTGTTTCTGAGGTTTACGAGGATTATAATGACTTTTTTTCCAGACTGGAGCATTTTTTTGACGACCATAGGTGCATATGCAAGAGCCATGGGTGTATATGAATAGTTAAGGAAAGGGTTTATTGAAGTAGAGTATCATTTCCAAGGGCTATGAGGAATTTATGGATGTAATATTGGTGGGGAGGAAACTCAAATGATAATAGGTCCACCTAGATAACTGTGGTATGGATGATTTAAATTGTTACCCGAAAGCTCAAGTCCATGAATATGAGATGGTACAGACCTGAAGAGTATGTCATATTCCATTATGAGATTCCAAGTTCTTCTATGGTGTTGTTAGGGATCACAAGGATTGAAGCTCATTTTTTGAAAGGATAAGATTCCTTTGGATGGAATTTTGAGTCACTTATGCAGCAGTAGCATTCCCAATGGAAGATTATCCCCACTTATTTTTGTGGGCTATGGAAAATTTGGGGAGACACAAACACCTATGTGATGAAGTTAGGTATGGAATGAGGACTATCTGGGAAGGGTTTGTCACCCTAGGGAAATTAGTTCTTCCATCATAAAGCTTTATCCCTATTCCATGGGGTTTCAAATCATATGGTTTTTGCTACCAAAGGATTGATAATGTCATGCCGAATTACAACCATGAGAAGATGTAAAAAACATGGTGTCGTGTCATCAAGGATATTGAATATTCTTGGATAGTTTTGTGTAGAGATTTTAATTCATGACCTAGAGATCTCGAGCCAGGAGGATAGAATGGGATAGTCATATAAGGAGGAGTTTAGACATAGTGAGGTGTTTAGTTAAACTGTGATGATATGGAGGCTCAAAGAAATCAGAATTTCCTTTTTCATAGCGACACATTTGGTTGATGGTCATAGGTTCATATTCAGGATCCATATGTGTGTATTCATAGTCAATAAAAGGGTCCTTGGACCTGGATATCCTTTCCATGGCCCATGTATGGTTATTGGGATTTGATAAACTCTAAATCATGAAGTTTGATCTCCAAGAAAGTGTAAAATCCACATAGGGATCAAGTACCCATAATGTTGTGTCATCGCTTAATGAACATATTCTCATGGTGAGGAGATGTGACAGATCATTGCACTAATTGTTTTACACCAAGGGTTCCAAGGAGAACAGAATAGATTTTATTTGTGCTAGAAAGTAGACCTTATGTGATTTATAACTTATTTATTTATTCCCATATTTTTTTCCTAAACTCTAGAGATGAAGAGTTTTGTGGGTGAATAATTGAATTTTTCTCTAGCTTCCCTTTGTAGGTTTCCAACATAGTGAGTTTTGTGTCTCTTTTTCAGGTAGTTTAAAGTCTTATGATTTGGAGCATCATGTGCTAGAATTTAAGGTATTATAGATTTGACCAAAATGTAGTAGGATTAAGGTCATGATGGACATAGACCTAATATAGAGGATGACACACAAGATCATAATTAGGATATACAGTGTCAGGAGTACTCTAACATCCTTCTGAGCGAGAGGTGGAAATTTTGTAAATCACTGATATAGGTCCTTAGATCATGATGAATGATATGGGATAGTAACATCGAGAGTATTTCAGACACGTTGAGCTGTTGAGTACTATTGTAACGATGATATTAGGGCTCATGAGGATTGGAATGTACTTTTCTAGAGTGGCACATTTTGTGGATGGCCATTGGCTCATATGCAAGAGCCCTATGAATGTATGAATACTCGAGAAAAGGGTTATTGAAGCCAGACATCCTTTCCAAGGGTCATTGAAGATTTTGGTGATCTAAGATACCCCAATAATGAAGCGTGGCTTATGGGATGGGTGTGTTTCAGAATATGGAAGAATCACACCATCCTTTGATAGGGATATGTAAGGCTCTTGTGGTCCTTCAATAAATAGATATGATGAATGATGGTTTCCCTGGCATATCATCATGATGCAGGGATGTGCCTCTATTCATTTTAACACCATGTTGTGAGGATAAACTTCCATGCATTTTAATGGCATGTGGTAAATATGTACATCCATTCTGGTTATTATCATGTATTAAGAATGTACTCCCATGAAAATTATCTTGATGTGGTAAGGAAATACTCCAACATAGTTCAACATCATGCAGTAAGGATGTACTCCCATAAAGTTTAATGTCATATAGTAAGGACGTACTCCAATGCAGTTTAATGTCATGTGGTATGTAAGTACACCCATATAGTTTAGTGTCATAATGTAAGGATATGGGAGAACCTACTTGGATGTGGGATGATACTATGTCTAGGCCCAAATACGGGGAATTGGGTGTCACAACATATCTCATGAGGTTGAGAATCAAGACACATGTAGTTATTGAAGAGGAAATACCCTATGCTGGTCTGAAAAATAAGTAGTGGTGGGAATTATTTCTATTAACCATTTCATATAGGCCTACAATTCGAGATACATGATTCACTATGTATCCCAAGTTGTCAGGAATCAAGATACACATGGTTTGTGAAGTTCCATGTAGTTTTCTGTCATGTGGTGAGGATGAAGGTGGAATGACGTGAATTAGTAGGATCATCATGGTTGGACCCAAGGATAGAATCATGGGCGTCACAACATATCTCATGAAGAAATGAGAATCAATTCACACATAGTTCTTGAAAAACTATGCAGTTTAACATCATGTGGAGAGGAAGGGAGCCTCCCACAACTGATATGCGTTGCTCATATGAGGAAGACTTCATCACGATTTTTAAGCCCACGTGAGCTATGCTTGGTTTGGGAAACAAGTAATGATAAGAGACCCAAACCGGACATGGTTATTGTGCATAGTATAAAGCCTAGTCCAAGATATATGATCTAGTAATCCCTACATATATCATTGGAAATGAGAATAAAGCTTTATGTTGTTCTTGGAAGAGCCATGTATTTTAACATCATGTGGAAAAGATTTAGGAGACTCTATGTGAATGGAGATAGTTCTCAATGATCCATGAAGCGTTATGTCATGTGGTAAGAAAATTGACTATCCATTTTAATGTCATGTGGTGAGGACTCATGGTATTCATTTTATGGTCTTTTATTAAGAACCTTGATGGACTTGTTGGGTACCTATGCACCATGCTTATGAGGGTGAGTCTCTGCTATTATTCCTAAGCTCAATCGAGTTACGCTTGGTGTGAGAAACATGGAATTTCATTGGTTTATTTATAATTTAGAGACAAAAGAGGGAACAACAAGATAATTTTATATCATGTAGTGGCTGGACCAAGATATAGGATCGAGGTGCCTCTATTTATCTCATTAATATTAGAATCACGTTGTATATAGTTCTAAAAGAATCATTTTGTTTAACATCATGTAGAAAGGATGTCGACCATGCAGTTTAATTTCATATGAGGTTGATGATAAATTATACAATTTGAAGGGAAACTGTGAATCTGTGCATTATTATGTCGTGCGATTAGGATGAACAGTGTTATGTAGTTTATTGTCTTGTTGCTAAGAATAACTTCAAATAATTTAATATAATGTGGCCAGGATGAGAATTTACTATTTAACATCTGTAGTTAGGGAGAACTCCATACATTTTAATGTCATGTGTTTATGAAAAGCTTGTACAGTTTAGCATCATGTAGTTAGGATGGTTGATGAGGCTTAATCTGATATGGATTCCCATTTTCCTGATTGCTATGCAAGGTATTTTTAATAAATCTTGCATTGGTGGGCAATTAGACACACTCCCCATCCATAGTGGCTAGAAAATAGCTTTGTTATGATACACCTTATATATTATATAGGGTCATTCCCACCTGGGCTCCAACTTTAGGGGATTCTTTCTTAGTACCAATGAGGTTCTAAGAGATATCACTAGTTCCCCCTAATAGAATAAGTGGAGGTGAACTTTTTATTGAAGTCTTGTGATATTAGTTTCTGATGAATATCCAAATTGTGTAGTCTGTGCAACCATTTCAATTCATCCAACCTCTTTTACAATTGTTCATTATTTGGGAGATATCTACAAATGGCTATTCAGATTGTGGGAAACTGGGCTTCTATGGTTAACACTGCCTCCATCCCGTACACTAGTGAAAATGTCATTGATTATATAGCAGTACACATGGTCGTATATTAGGCCCATAAATCATGGAGGAGTTTATATGGACTAGAAAAATTATCCTTGTTCATCATCTTCTGGAGTATATTTGATATAGTATTATTGAAGGCCTCTATCTGTTTATTTTCCACAGTATGATAGCAGTATGAGTTATTGGACTCAATCATGTATTCTAGGTAAATCTTCTTAAACTATGCAGAAAAAAAGTTGGTGATGTTTCTTGCCAATATTTTTTGGGGGAATCTGAACTTGGTGATAATACGGGACTTTAAAAAGTTGATGACATTCTTCATCCCGACTTCCTTGAGGGGTATTTAAACAGACCATTTTTAAAAGAAGTCAGTAGCAATAAATATGTACTTGAAATGCATGGCTATGGCCTAAGGATATAGCCCCAAAATAATGGTTCCCCAAATGGGAAATGGCCAAGAATATTTATTTGTATGCAGAAATTACGAGTGATTATGGATGAGGTTTGCATGGATCCAAAAACATGACATTTCCTATGGAATTTCATGTAGTCCAGTATCATGTCTTTCCAACAATAACCCAACATCCTGATCTACTGAGAGATTATTGAATCATATTGATGGGTACCATAGGATCCCAAATGGACTTACTCTATGATGGGTAGAACATCTATTTCAGTTATGCACTTGAGGAGAATTCTATAAAATCCATGTTTTAGAGAACTGTTTGTGAGTTTAGACTGTCTAGTATGGGGAAGTTTTCTACCCTAAGCTGAATCTCTTCCCTTCTGGTAGGATCTATTGGGAGATTCTAATATCAATGGTAGCAAATTATAGGCTTTATCCAATCAGATGTGGTCACTAGTTCATCACACTATAGGGTGGTGATAACCTGATTTATCTCTTCCATATCAAATACAATGAATGAAGGCACCATTATTCGATGCGTAATATAAAAGGTTGATTCTTCCTGATCAGGGTTGTCCAGGATGATACCTGCATTAGGAAACACATCGGCATGAGAACTCTATGATTTGGGAACATAATATAGTCTGGGTTCAAAGGGTAATTATGCTATCAATCCCCTAACATAGCCAATGAGGGTCCCAGTTCATCATTTTTTATGGAATATTCCCCATTGACCTTCTTTATCACTAACTCTGAATCCCATTTGATGTTCAAGTAGTCTATTTGTAGTTGTAGGGATAGTTTTAAGCCAGTAATTAGAGATTATTATTCTTTCTCATTGTTTTTGTATCATTCAAATAGTTAGAATGAGTCGGGCTAGACTGCCTTGCCTAGAGAGACAAATACAAACCCTAGACCAACTTGGCCGAGCATTGGGTTCTAAATTATTGTGCCGAAAAGAATTCAAGAGGTTCCATCAATGTACATCTTCCAGGCCTATGGAGTGTCATGGGAATAAAAGATCTCTTAACCTGGGAGCTCTGTGTATTTTGTTGTATTTTCTAGGGCTAGATGTGTTATGAGGAAATTGATAGGAGATTTTCATTTTACCGACTTCTACGATACAAACCAGATGTCGTATTGCTGATGAATGACAACCCATTAAGCCAAATGCCTAGTCAGCATCAGGTGGGCAAGGATGTACTAGAGAAGATCAATATAGTAGACTAATTATACTTCATGATGCTTCAAGTTATGACTTATATTTTTCACTGAAAAGATGAGTACAAGGTAGTTATTTTCGACATTAGAGTGCAAAGTCTCAAAAACTAGCATCATACAACTAATGTAATATAAACTATAATTGCTTCCCATATCATTCTTTAGTGTGAGCAGGACACCCAATGAGCAATCCATAATGGAAACTTATAAGATGAGTGGCCTCCCTTCCACCTATGGGATGAGGATGGATGGGGGTAGCAGGTACTACTTGAGACTCTAGATGGATTTTTGGTGATAATTGTACCATTGGTAGGGGATTCCATTCTTCATTATCCTAGTAAATGAGATAGCTTTACTAATAAAATATTGAAATGAACCACTGAGTATAGGCAGGGTGCCCTTGGAGTCCCCTCAGTTCTATGAGATTTATGGGGGGTGAAATTTCTTAGATAGTAATAATATTTTATGGGTCAACCTCAATACTATGGTAGCATTCCAAAAATCCATGTAACATTCCTGATGTTACTCCAGAGTTGCATTTTTACATATTCACCTTCAAACTATCCTTTCACAGCTTGTCGAAATATTTTTGAAGGTCTATGAAGTGATCACATTGTCATCAAGATTTAACGACCAGATCATAAACATAACATTCAACTATCTTTCCCACAAAGGGATTAAAGATATGGTACATGGTTTATCCATATGTGGTGCCAAAATTCTTCACACAAAATGGAATGAACTGATAACAAAAGATCCCACAAGGCACTTTTAATGCAGTGAATTATTCATCTGCTAGGGCTATCTTTATTTGATTGTACCCTGAGTACCCATCCAAGAAAGAAGGGTCTTGGAATCCAATAGTTTCATTGATCATGAGTTCTGGGATCGGTAATGGGAATTCATACTTTTTTAAATGTCAATTAAGTTTTCTAAAATAAATGAATACACCGCTTTTACTATTATTTTTCTTGATAGGGATGAGGTTGGAAATCCATTTTTTGTATGGAACCTCTCGGAAAAATTTGACTTCAATCAACTTGTAGATATCCTCCTCTATATTGGTGTAATGAGGAGTGAATCCTCCTAGATGCTTGGATTATGCCTCTATTCTCTTTTAGTAACCCAATATAGTGTGTGGACACATCTGGATTTAGTTTGGGAATTTCTGTGTAGTTCCATGGAAACACATATCAATGTTTCATTAGAAATGTGATGTGCATCTCTTTTGCTTCAAGAGGCATTGAAACACTAATAAGTGTAGTTTTTTGATCTTCATATCTGCCAAATTTTTTCTGATTATGATCATTGATGGTAGAGGAGAAACCTTGCTTGAATTCCAGTGGAGCACACATGAGTTCGTCCTCATATTCGTCCATTTATGAGCATGTGGAATCATTATCAGATAGACATAGAAATCTAGGGTCTTATCCATTATTATCATTATGATAGATTACATGAAGAGATACATTATCATCCCCTATTGATTGAGTTTCTAAAGAGTGATGCTAGGGATGATGTTTTTCCATTACTTTATTGAGGACATGAAGGGTTTAGACCTCTAAGATTATACCTGTGATCTTGAACAGATTTATAGGGAGTACATAGTCACCATCGAGAATTATCTAGGGATTCATTGGGGTGGTACATAGGCCATTGGGAGTGGGAACTTGTATATCATCATTTTTTATTTGTTTTTTTCCTGGTTATAAAACTATGTTTTATCATATGTGGCCCCACAGGTCTCAGAGTGAGCATTATCACCATGTAGTTTGATGAACATTCCATTAATGGGATTGTTCAAACACTAATGAAATTTTAAAGGTATCGCTAGTTTTTATGAAGAAAGGGACTTTTGAGAAGGAAATTATATGCGGTGTCTTGCTGGATTACCATAAACTCTACATCTAATGTAAGATCCCCAAAATGGTCTATGAGCATTATTTTCCCAAGAAGTGATCATGCTAATCATACCATTGGATAGATAGTCTAGTGGTAGATAAACCCCCTTTGACATATCCCAAATGTTGTTGGGTTAGGACTGAGATAAGATAGATCCTAGACATATTATCAATTAGGGCCCTATGGACATTGAAATTATTTAGTATTCCTGTGCCATATAGGGGCCTAATGTTCTACTATAGAGAATCATCCTTATCTAGATCAGTGAAAGAGATGGATAAATTACATTATGGTGTCATGGTATCCACCTGATAGGCCTCAGCTGCAGAAAATTCTATCTGAAACTCTTGTGGGATTTAGAGGGTTCAACAAGTGCCTCCCTAAGGTCTTTTAAAAGATGGAGCACATCGAGGACTGAGAGCTTAACTAGGTGTGATACAATCTATTTTTCAACATTTTATATTTATGTAAATGGTTGATGTTTCCCCATATGGGGATGATTCTAGGCTTTCGTATGAGGAGATAAGGTTTTCAGGGGAGAAAATTTTGTTTCTTGTGGGGAGGTCATTAGAGCATCTACTACTGGTGGAACATGATGTCTTGGCATTCCCCTTTGTCTGGGATAATTGAGATGAGATCATGCTTGGTGATCATTCAATACAATTAGGCACAGATAGCTTTCGAAGGGTTCAGAGACACCCCTACCCCTGTTAGAAGCATTAGAGTGCTTTCCCATGGATCTTAGGTGTAAAAGTATTTTCCATTGTGGTGTGATAAGAATATTGAGTATGTACCCGTCCACAATATCCTCTATATCCTCTAATTTGGCACATGAGGACACTATTCCACAGTTATGTGTGGGAAACTTATGCCCTAGAGAAAAATAATTCTCAGATAAGGGGTATGAAAATTGTGATGTATTGAAAGAACCCAATATGAATTCTTCATCGGATAATGGTACCTTTTGGTGGGGCGGTTTATATGCTATAGATGTCACAAGGAATAAATCAGCAAGAACTAAATGCTACTTTGGAGGAGAATAAGACACTTCCTCTTCTATTTCTTCCCTTATCTAGTGGTCACTAGCACCTTAGGTAGGTGCATCTGATGCCTCTTCCTTTGGTGGTGGAGCTACAATTGGTTTTGGAATTGTTCTCTCACAATGTTTTTAGATCAATCAACCATCTTCCAAACCATCCAATTTCAAATTTTTGCATTGGTATTGCTTTAACCTTATTATAATCACCCTCATCTTTGAGTTGGACCATGGTTATTAAATAAAAAAGATCTAATAAATTATGTAACCACACATTTCTGGAATTAATCATGCCTTGAAAGACATCTTTGAAGACAAAACCATTCCAGATATTATGAACCAAAATTTGTTGAATCGGTAGTAATTGGCCCGTTTTTTTGGTAGACCTCATCATGCTTCCTGAGTTTTAGAATTTTAGGAAGGTTATCATCCATGTACACCACAACATAACTAAGGAACGATTTATTCTAGAAGGAGTTCACCTTACTCATATATTCTTCAAATCTCAGATGACCCTGATTTCTCTGTGCTTTTGGATGAGGTTGATTTTGGGGTTTTCACATCTCAATAGTAGGTGTTAGGTAGTTCGATAACTTCTTGGGAAATTTTAATGGTTCTGATTCAATATTGAGAGTGACAAATCCATCTTTTTTTCCTGCTAGCCTTTTCCCCTATGCTGTGGGCATGAGTTGAGCTTTGGATCGGGTACCCTAAATGGCCTCCTCCAAACATTGGGCTATTTCATAAAATTAATTGAATCCACACAGATATATTATTTAGATTAGAAGAATCTAGAACTCAACCCTATTAGTTTTTTCACAAGGTTCTATAAGTTTCTCTTGTGATAGAGGGATGTTGAGTGAGTAGGTCAAAACCTTCCCTCATGATTTAAAATGAGACACCCTCTCATTTTTTCAATATTTGTAGTCTTCCAGGTTGACAATAAAAGTCTTAATCAGTTAATAATTGAATTTATAAAGGAATTTAAGAGTGTGGTTTTCCCATATTGACACAGATCCAATTGGTAGACTTATATAAAAAATGAAGGCTATCCTAGTTACAGTTTGTACAAAACACCTATGCTTGGTTGCCTCCAGTTGATCTTGAGGGCCCATTATCGGTCTGCATCGGGGAACAAAGTGTGTGAGATACTTTTTGGTGTCTCCCACACCATCAAAGGTAGAGAGGGTAAGGTTGAAGAAGTTGGGAAGAGGTGGGTATTATCAAAAAATTCTTGATATGGATTCCTTTTAGGCTGTATAGACACATGTCTCCCTTCCATGCATTCTATTTAGAGTATCTAAGGACTCGATGGCGTTAAGGGGCATTGGGGGAACTGTTGCCTGAGCCATATCCCATATGTGGGAAGCTGGTGTGGGTTGACATGG
Source organism: Viscum album (assembly GCA_963277665.1). Lineage (NCBI taxonomy): Eukaryota > Viridiplantae > Streptophyta > Magnoliopsida > Santalales > Viscaceae > Viscum > Viscum album. The sequence goes on along the minus strand of OY728143.1, from coordinate 252,797,974 downwards.
TGGCCCCTCTTTCATCTCTTTTTGATTTTAAATTCATCCTAGTACTGAATGATTGTCATGGTGGGGGAGAGGCTATGGGCAGAGTAGAAGAAATCACAATCATTTTTTACTTCCTCATGTATGCGAGCAAGATACCAAGACTTAGAGCTAATATGATATTTAGAATATGACATTGCAGGTGGATCCGTAGTGGGAGGGAGGAAATTTGTATCTACTTTGAGATGATACCCTGTGGGAATATTTCCCTTGAGTAGATCCTCATTATGTTGTCGAAGTGCTTTTATTTCTCACTCATACTTTGAAAATAGGTCCTCCATGGAAGGAACCTTGCTTCACCAAGGAGGTGACCGGGATGTGGTTGTACCATTTTGGGCATTATTCTATCGGGGTGGGGGAAAATTGATATTTAGAATTTCCATGTTTTTTATCTGTCTCTGGTTCCTAGTTCATGTGTCATCATTCAATGCATTCAAGTAACTCCCCTCCTATGGTATATTTTTCATGTTGTGACCCTCTATATTTGCTTCAAGATCAATATCTACCATGTTGAGAGTGATGAAATTAATAGAGGCATATCAGGTAATGGTGGTCATTCCATTACTTTCGACACAACACAATGATTTTGTGTTATTCTCTTTATGGTTATAATTTGAACCATTGGCCATGTTTTGATGTTTTGTATTACAACCCTGGTAGGGGCTGACTATCCTCACCATACTTTCCTCCCATTTTTTTATGAATAGTGACCTAGAGGGAGTTTATGTTCATGGTTATTGAACATTCCCCAAGCAAAAGAGGTTTATCTTGTGGTGAGAGGGGTTGGTGGAATGCTGACCATTGATTGATTCCTCCCAAAATGGAGATGGAAAAATCCCACTGTGGTGTTGATTATGGTGAAAATTCCCCCAATCCTATGGGGTGGGGGTCATTCAGAGCTATAGTTAGCACTTATTTGTCAAATTTTTGGGGATCCAGTGGATTTGTTTGAGGATTTGATGACCATCGAGATGAAAATGTAGGTAAAAAAGCCTTCAAACCAGTAGGGAGGGTATTTTCTAGGATCATCGATGATGTCTATAGGGTCCTCTCTGGGGATGATGAACATAGGAATGGTGATTGAGATATAAATTTCCCCTGGACAGTGAGTGTGGTTCAATTGCATCTATTTCCATTGTGTCCCAAATCCTCTTGGGAATTGACAATATGGGAGGTGGAGGAAGTGATAGATATTACCTCATTCTAGAAGGTAGGGACTGATCTTGGATAGATGATACTATAGATACAATTTCATCCTACTTGGTGTGGCGCAATTGTTCTCTTGTAGGAACTAGGTACAATGGAAACCCGTGATTAGAACCGTTTCCAATAGAATGTTGTCTAGGTGATCAAAAATTTGGTATTTGTGTTAAAAAGGGATTATTATTATTTTTATGGGACCAGTTTGATGTCTTATTGGATACCCTCCCACTCTATCCATAATGTATAGTCAGTATTGGAGTGGAGGCATTCTGTTGTAGTGACCAACTGGCCCAAGCATTTCCCAGTCCATTGATCTCACCAGTGGCTATAACATTGTAGGATGATGTACCTAAGGGTATATACTATTCCAAGGGTGTGTAAAAGTGTGATGATCCATTCTACCCCCATCCTCAAATATTGATGCACGACGTGGCTTCAAAGATTAGCTTTTGAAGAGTTGTGATGCAATTGTGGTAAGCATGTTGCATATTTGTGTTGTGATATTCCAGTTTTGGATCCCAATCCATAGAGATAGAATCTATGTCTAGGTGATAACAAAGTATATTTATCATCTGATTATGACACTCATATCCATGATAAGAGAGATTTCTAGACTTTAGTCACTGATGAGTGGCCCACTTATTGTTGCGTAGATGAGGCATGTACTCCTTTTCTAGCTAATATGGGATATCCTAGTCATCAGTAGAGAGGGGATAGAACAGAATGGGGTGCTATTTTTTCACTAAATCTCTCCATATATATATATATATATGTCTTCCTCCTCATCATAAAACTTACAAAACTCCATCTGATTAGACCATAGAATATGGTTCTGATGGTAGTCTGTAGGCGGGAGTGGGGTGCTGCTGGTAGTTGATAGGGAACCACATATAGTTTACACAGACAATTCAAGAACATCTCTGTATGAAGGTGTTATATTTTAGAAAACCTCTCCATAAATGTGTTTGGTCAAGGTGAGTACTACCTTGTCCATGGGAGATATCACTACGGGGAAGTTGACCCCGGTGGATGTTAAGAGTAGTGTCCCACTGATCAATCACTACACTGCCATGAAGAGGACTATCATGATAATGAATTTCTTCTGGATCCACATTGATGGAAAATTATATGGACCCTTATTATGTTGATAATGTTTCTCGAATAACCTTAAGGAAACTAGCATTGTGCAGATTAGGGATATGTGCTATGTTATACATGAGGGTCGGAATATTCTTCCCTACCTTTTGTTGTTGTGAAAGGGTTTGTACCTGCTGTTTGACTATTTCTAGAACTTTTATGTAAACATATAATGCTGTGGTGGTAGGATCCTACTACTGAGAAGAAACTAGAATATGTTGATGATTTATCTCATTACTGAAAGGAATGTGAGCTAATCCTAAGGTGTGTGTCATTCTCACTTGGTGAGACTTGGTAAGGATGGGAATTTGAGCCTAGTCTTAAGCCTTTGGAACATTCCACTAGTATTTCTTTTTAGGAATATGAGCCATCCTCGAGGAGTGTTCCACTCTAAGTAGGTTTTCCCCAATTTAATCTAGAATATAAGCCTAGTCCACATATGCCTCCCCAATTGGAATATGCCGATGGACCTCTGAGGTGGGAGAAAAAATATGAGCCTCCTCCTATATTCCATTGGAATGATTCTCGCACAATCGTTCATTGGAAGATGTAAGTGTATGCACCTTTCTTCTGTGATCCATTGGAGTATGCCAGGTAGAGTAACTGATAAGAATATGAACCTGTCCAGAGGCTTGTTCCATTCTCACATGGTCATCCTTGTCCAAGATGGGGATATATTCTATATCCAATGCCTTTGGAGTATTCCATCATAATTCTTCAATAAGCATGTGCCCTTGTCCCAAGTTAGGGGATGCTCTCACCTGGTGAGCCCCAGTTAGAATGGAGATATGATCCCGACATGATGTGTCACCCTTCCCTGAACTATGCTGATAATTCTCCTAGGTGGGAGAAAGAGTGTACATTTTATCAGGTATAACCACTGGTTCCTGATGATCAGAGTGTTGCATAGTCCTGGCTATAATTAGAAGATTATGTGCCTATCCCTTCATCTAAAATAGTGCAAGAATGTGGAGTTAGAGTTTTTCAGTTGTTGCTAAAATATATTGTAATTTTAGAAAAGTTTGTGTCGGGATATGGGTATAGAAATTTTCTATCTTAATAATGAAGTAGGAGATGTCTTCTTTTAATGAAGTTATATGAGGCCACTTCTATCCTACTTGTTGAAATATAGTATAACGAGGGGATTCATATATGGGAGCAGGAGTATGAGCCTCCCCCATGCATGTTGCTGTAATATTCCAACTTACTTGTTTGGTTCGAGCAAGGATATGAGCCTGCCAACTGGTTCTTACCTAAGTATGTAGGCATTTATCATCGTCAAGAGTGGGAATATGAATCCTCTCGTGGATATCTGATTCTTTTTCCTCTGATGAGTCTTCCTTGTAGCCCGTGCATGGGCGTTAGAGGAGGATGTGGGTTAGATGGTTCCCTCAACAGGTGACTAAGGGGTATCAACAGGATGCTGTCAGTTATGGTGGCTAACTGGCGCCCTCTTGGGTTTCTATTGAACCTAAAGGAATCCATATACGTATTCAAGTACCACCTACATCATACATGGATGGCGGATATTATCACACTCTATGAATATTATCCTAAAGCTATTGGTTGTGTTGATGAGAGTCACAGGTTTAGCGTTGGAATTCCACAAACGATGTGGAATCACCATTTTTCATGTCTGGAGAAATTCAAAAGCAACATCCTAAGTCAGGATTGAACCATATTGATGGTACTTTTAAACCATAGTATTTTCCACCAGCTGTTGGACTCTCTGTGCAGGAGAAAGTTTTTTGTGGGTTGTGAAAGTTGTAGTTGCAGACGATTTTCTAAGACAAATGATGGATGATAACAATATCATCACGAATCTCATTACTGAAGTAGTATCTTCAATTACTCAGATGATAAAGAACAAGGTTACTGATCAATTTAGTATAATTTTCATAATATTCTCAATCATATATGCATGGTTAACTCATTTTTCATTTTATTTTTGATTCAACCATTCCATTTGTTTGGACATATCAAAACTAGGATGTTCTTATGAAAACACTAGTTTCATAGGATTATTTATAAGGTTAGGTTTTTTATTGCTTTCTTTGTATAGGGTTTTCAATACAAAGTGGTATGACCCATTATAACCCAATCATTATATTGTTAAAGAGATTTAATTTGATTTTTTCAAATTTTTTTTGCATATAAGGGAAAAAAATTCTAGTTGGGTAATAACCAATCATTTTTTCATTGGATATATTCACATCGGGATCACCATTTTTATTTTTTTTTGGGATTTTGTGGCCAAAAATTATTTTTCTCATCTGTCTACCACTTTTACTTTTCCTTGAAATTCCCAATGGTTCCCCAATTTGTAGATGGGTAGAGACCTACTTTCCAAATGCTATATGTTTTATGGGTTTTCAGGCCCTATACTCTTGGGGACTTGCATTGGTTGATATGATGGGAGGTCAAGCTCTCTGCACCCTATTCAGTAGATTTATTGCCTACTTTGGGTATCTCATAAATACTTATCATATGTTCATGGATCTCTTTCTAATACCATTATAGGACCAATTACCCTATCAAAATGATTTATCAGTTAATTATCTCAATAGGCAAGGGAAGTGAGTCTCATTAATAGACCCATCTGTATGTATTCGAAGTTCTTCATCTATTTATATAGAGTAGAATAACTACTTTGTGTAGTGTAACCATATAACCAAGTTCTTTGGAAAGTGATGCCATGGGAGGAGGTCATTAATACTCTGAGGAGGGAATTGATGCATTATAAGGTGTCCTACATATCTTGGATATTGTAGGAATAAAAACCCATGTAGTTCGCTGATTATCTGGGGGATGACCCCAAGGTATATTTCATTATATGAGGGGTATTCATTCATGATGTATAATGATGTACTCATTCCCATCTCCATAATCCCATGTGAGCTTTGCTTGGTGTGAAAAACAAGGGGAATAGATAAATAGCATCATGGAATATATGTAAGGTAGTTGTGTGCTGGGACATTCCTTGGTGTGTTTGATAGGAAACTCGGGCCTTGAGAAGATGTCCTACATATCCTGAGTATGGTAGGAATCAGAGTCACCATAGTTTTGTTTATGTAAAGGCTTACACACTATGGCTGCCCTGTATCATTACAGAGGTTTATAGAGAAGATTATTTGATCATTTCAACTTTCTAATCCCACATGATCCATGCTCATTTGTGGGAAAGAAGGGATAAAAAGTAATCAATGTCATTTCTTTGAATATGGGACTCATATGTTGTTTCCTATATGGATGATCAATATCAAACTAAAACCTTAAAGAGAGGTGGCCTTCATATCTTGAATATGGTAGGAATCAGAGTCATCATAGTTCCATTTATGTTGGGGCTTACATAGTAAGGCTACCCTTCCTCTTTGTTGGGTGTTTCAAGGACCATTTGTCATGTCCCGGGAGCCATCATATGACCAATATTGACACATATGTCTGGTGTCTCAGGAGACAGTGTGACACAGTTTGAAGGATGTCATGTATTTTGGATAAAACTTCTGGGAGACATCATGAGACTAGTCCATCATGTCTAGAAGAAATTGTGAGTCTTAGCTAACTTTCCGAAAGGGTGTCGTGAGTGTTGGGTCATTATGTCCAGATGCTTTCGTGAGACTCAGATGATATGAGAGAACACTTTTATATGAGTCAAAAAAAGTGTCCAAAGGATTCCACAGGTCCTAGGTGATGGACCTAGAGGGATTACAAGATGAAAATGGAATCCTTATGGGAAAGATTCTATTTGTTCAGACACTTCTCATGTATTTATCGTGTTTCAGATGATATGTTGGAGGAGTGTCGTGAGATCTAGACGACGTGTCCTAGTGCTGTCATTTTCCTTTGAATGAGACACATGAAGAGAATGGGGGGAGGTGATCATGTCCTTCGCTTAATCTTTCTACATTGGATCATGGTTCTAACCCTTGTATTGAGAATGCCTTGGTTTTGTATAGTGTCAGTTTCTCTTGAGTCTCGTGTGATCTAGTAGGATCACGAGATGTTCTTCACAAAACCTATTAGAGATCACTCGCATGATCTATGAATGATCATGTGAAGTACCTTATACCTAGTGTATGACTACTTTGGCTTCTTTCCAATGTATTACCTGATGGAAGGCTAGCAGATCATGTGATCATTTTCTCTAAGAAAGCCGCTTCGATGATTGGGAATTTTTCGTTCAAGAGTTCCCTTCACATCGTAGTCAGTGCTTTTTTGTGATATGTTGGGGGATTTAAAGGTATCAACAACACATATACTCACCATTTTTCATTTCATATCTAGCTCAAGACCTTTCTAGTGTCGGTTAAGGGGCCTAGTACCATGTGGTTTTCTAAGTCTTTGTTTTGGACCACTTTTAGCGTATTTCCTGATTTTATCGGGAGTCCCTTCAACCAATAATTACTTTATTGTATTATAGCTGATTATTGAATATTTTTTCACCATTTGGATGATTTTAATGACTTCCATGTTGTCATGTTGACATGTCTGAGGGTCTTTGGATGTTCAAAGTGCCCATTGGGAGGAACTCGTGAGACCTTAGGTGACTTCTCTGAGATCTTATTTGAAACAAGGATAGTTTGTCTAGGGGTTTCGTGGGACCATGGTGTGGGTGTGTCACATTCCCTTAAGCAAATTAAAACAACTCCGACATCCTCCCTTTATATCTCTTTTGTTATATGTGACAAAGTTTGGGAATCATGCGAGGTTTCATGAGTGATGCTGAGGATATTTATTATACTTTTAGTGATGTGTTGCATGAGAAATATGGATCCTATGGGGGTGGATGAGTGTTTAATGGAAAAATCTATATGTTTGTCCTTAGAGTGCCCAGTGATTTCTAGATATTCTCATGAACATCCATTCGGTGAGGCTTACCAGCCAAGGGTCTTTCGTGAGACGAGGCCTATATGTCATTGAGGTATCATGGTGCCTCACAGATCACCATAGGCTCATTGTATGCCCTTTAGCAACTGCAAGTACCTCTCACCACTTCCCCCTTTATCCTTTGTTTGAGTTTATAAAGGTCAGGGATTATGTGAGTTTTTATGGGTAATGTCTAAGATAATTACACAATTTTTGAATGTTGTCTCACTTGCGCAATTTGGGTTATATGGAGGATTTGAAAGTATGTATTCTGCAGGTCTATCTGTCTATCAATAGAGTACTGAATAGGATTCCTGGAAATACATAATGACTTCATTGTGGTGGGGATGATTCCAGGGACTTGCATCACCTCATCGGTCTTCGAGGACATATAACATGTTTTTTAGCGACCGTAATCCCCTTTCTCTTCTTCCTCTTTATCTCCTTCATTTAATCCCACAATGGTTTTTGGGGTCATGTGAGTTATTCAAGATATCACCAAGGAGTTTTATTCTTCCCGATGATGATTTGGAAGATGATATTTGGGACCATTGTGAATCTCTATCTTTATAATTTCATTCTATTTATTTTTAATGGATTTAAGAGTGTTTGTAGGGCACTAGAAAATGACAAACCATTCATCCTGGTGGAGTTCATTCGACTATCAACTTGTGACTATCGATTGACTAGAGGTCCTTTGTAAGAGAGGGAAGATTTATTGAAGGGGTGGGGGGGGGGGTCTAAAGGACATGTCTTAGTTTATGCAATATGCATGTAGGCCTTATGTGAACATTTCTGTGATTCTCATCCATCCTCTTATTCCTTTTCTTCTATGCGGAAAATAATACCCATATTTAGGTATTTCTTATATTACGATTTTCATAATTATTATTTGGAAGGCCTCAATAGTATGTCATAAACCATTAAGTGTGAAATGGTAATTTTTCCTAGAATTTATATGTTACAAAGTTTGGCCACATGGTTGGCCAAACCATGCGCCAACCATGCGAAGGATGCTGTCCCATAAGGGCCCCTGTTTGGTTATGGCAAGTGGTTTGAAAAAAATTTCACACACTAAACAATGTGCCTTTACTAAAGGGGGAAGTAAATTTGAATGGGAATGCTACCATGGGAAACATTTATAGTAAAAATTGATCCCAACGTTTCCCTTTAAAATTCCCTACATAGTTAGGATACACTGTATAGACAGTCGTAGAATTTCTATTAACTATGAAATCCAATGATTTCTTCTACCATCCAGTTTTTCATACTAAAAAAAACCCCACACACCCTGTTTCCTCTACATCCACATAAGGAATACTTTTTAGGTAAAAAAAATATATTGAAACTAATAATTAAATGATCCATACCTCATATAAAAATCGGAATCTTTCAGAATATATGGTTTTATTTTTAATTAATGTATGCAAATATTTATCTAATACTTTCATTGCTATTATTTTTATGTATTTATGACTTGGTAGTATATTATCAATTGAATGATACATTATATGACCCACAAAATGGTTAATAATTTATTGGTTAGGGAATTAAATTTAGGTTGTGAAAACTTGTTTCTTAATACTTGTATTTTTGAAAAATATAGTTTTTAGAAATTCAAAATCATAAAAAATGAAACAATGTACTTAATAATAAAATCCTAAAAACTTTAGTTAACTAAGGATATTTATATCTTAAGGGTAATCCATAGGGATTCTTTTTATGTGGTTCTAGTAATGAAATAAATTAATATTTAAAAAACATTAATTTACTTACCTTACCCTTATAGGTGGTTGTTTAGTTATAACATAAAGTTTGAGTCGATAATTCACCCTTTATATTCCATATTTTAGAATTAATCATTTTTCAGTCACAAATTTTAAATTTTTTTAAATAATTTTCCATTTTTTAAATGATCTTCACATATGAAACTCATTTTGTTACGAAACCACTTATTTTTAAATACTTCCGATTATTATTTTTCTTTTACTGGTTATAATTTTAAAAAGGCGTTTATCTTAGAGATATATTATTAGTGGTTTATTTCCAAATATGAGTTGTGTGATTCCATTATTTCTAATAAAAATTGTTTATTTCTATGATTTATTCCCTTTTATTCATGTTATAATTAATGTAACAAACTAATTTTAACATGAAAAATCCCTTTTAAAGTACATTTTATTTTTTTGATGTCACTTTATTTCTTATCTTTATAAGACTATTCCATCAATTTGTAATCTTGAATGAATAAAAAACCATTGAATGAAACTCAACTATCAGTAAATTGATTAATTGATGTTGAAATGATTCTTGGGCTATTTGGATACATCTTAGTAAGATGTGATCTCTGTATTTCAATCTTAGTCATATTGGGGGATGTTTTTTGTTGTTTTATTTCTACTTAGTTTTCATAGTCTAAGACTTTTTAATTTTTTGGAGCCACTATAGCCTTTTTTATGGGAACTAAAATATGTAGGCCTAACTGAAATTGTATCATTGGTCATTGTGGTTTTTTATTTTATATTTCATTATGTTTTTAAAGTATGAGAATCCTAATAGTGGGGAGTTTGTAAATAATCCAAACATTATAGGTATGTTCCATCATTATTTTTTATTTGAGTATCTATATGGGTTTTTGTCTATGTTAGTTGTGAATTAGAGGGATTTTAGAGGATATGTTAGAGAACAATGAGAAGGGGAATAAATGAATGTGGAACTAGGTACTCAGTGGTCATATATCATGTACCCAGTGGGGGTCTAAGAGATACAAGGGATTATTTTTAAGACTAATATTTCCTTTGTGTCCTTGTCAAATGTATGAGTTGGAACCTAGGTAAAATTTCAAAAAAGTTGTATTTTGGTATTTTTAATCCCTATATTTACACAAAGAAACATAGGGATCAAGATTTTATTCATTATTATACATATCCATAAAAAATAAACACTATTACTCTCTTATCTCCCCCTCCAAGGAGCCCCCTTTAAAAACATTATCCACATCCCATTTGGTTGTTGGTAAAGACTCATCTTCAGTGAGGTAAGGTTGAATCCCCCCTTTAATTTCTAATGTTTTTTCCATATGGAAGAAGTTCTAAGACCATTTTTTCTTTATTTAATTCTCAATTTTTTATATAGTCTATATTATACATCTTGGAATTTTGAAAGGGAATAAGTAATGTGAATATAAGGTGACTTCATCACTTTGATTATCAGGTCCCTCCTTTAAGGATGAAAGTATAAAGAACCTTAATTTTTCATTGTTGTAGGTTAGTCTGGGTATGTTGTAGGTGGCATATTATTTCCCCTAGTCATCTTCTATTCATTTAATATTATTATTTTTAACATTTATTCTTATCATTATCATAAATATTTAGCTAGGAAATGTTTTTTTGGAATATGTGAAAACAATTTAATAAATGGTTCTCAATAATGAAATATTTTAAAAAATTCCAAATGAAAATGTAAATTGTTAATTAAACAAACATATATTAATTATACCATCATGCTTAGATTATCAACCATATGTTTTTAATTATTCGCATATTTTTTATTATGATGCTAATTTTTTTTCTTGTATAGTGGATTCAGAACAAGTAATTATTCTCATTTATAGATATACATTATTTAGTTAGGTATATTATTTGTTGTAATAAACACTATAATTGAAAATAATTTCATGAAGCCTACCATATGACTTATTAGAGATGTTGTACCTGTAAAATAAATAAATATATTTTTTATTTTAATCTTGAGTTGGTAATATTTATTGTAGTGGACAAGTTAAAGTAATGAAAAGTATTCTAAATCCTAAACCATACATACTTTGTTCATTATTTCATTGAGAAGGTAGGGTTAGTTTTTATGAATCACTCCAACATTATTTATCCCCTATATGATATGTGTCACAATATTCCACATTATAGATACATTTGTATATTTGTGTGGGTAAATATATATACATGTGTGTTACTTACCACCTATTCCTGATGAAACTAACAAGTTATCTAAGATTTTTAGATGAGGATCAAAGAAAGTGGTTCTGGTAAGGATCCCCAAGTAGGGAATTAAATATATTTTTTCATGATTATTCCTGATTATGTTTTTGACCATATTTTATATTATATTATCAATTTCACTAGATTTTTTACATTTTCTTGCAATCACTCTAGCTTATTATTGGTTTCTAAGGGCAGGTGGTGATCACCTACTAGGTATATCATACTGATACCCTTCTTGGTTTTCTAAGGGATGCATCCATTCCAATTTTTATATGATTCAAACAATGTAAAGGTCCGAAATAATGTAAACTAGTATATATAATGCATTACTCTTAGAGAGACTAATTTTTTTTATGCAAATATAGGCATAATGAATGGGGGATATTAAGAGTAATTTTTGAGTGGTATCACAAATAAGATCACCACATTTATCTCTTAGGAAACATTTGGTTTATAATAATTTTATAAAACTATTTTTTACTTGGCCATACATAGTTTTTATTTAGTTTTAATGATTTAACAATAATATTTTATGGAGATCCAGGCTCATTCCATATTATGTGTTAATATATTTTCTTATAAATATTTACAAAATTATTATAATATAGTTAAATACTTTTTATAACTAATTATGGAGTATTTTATTCCAAAATTAGGAATATTCCATATTAACCTTGATACATCAATTTAATATGAAATCAATATCCCACTTTGGTTTTCTATAAAATCCTTGGGGTTTATGCTTACCATTGACGATCAGGAGGTTTGCTTGAGGTGTTGTGGTGACTTGATTCATGTATATTTTCATTATTCAGTACATGAAAAATAAAAATATCTATTAAATATTATTATTTTTATCCATATTATGTCCATAAGAACTATATGATCTAGTATAGAATGTCGTTTCCCTAGAATAAATGACGGTCAGAATCGATATGAAGTCATAAAAAAACTAAGATGAGTAACAACATTGAATAAAATAAATATATAAAAGAAATTAATTCAAATATATATTTAATAATATGTAAAAATTATTTGTTGAACATTACTAGTGTATTCATTATTCTGAAGAATTTGTGGAATTTTTTTCAAAACATATTATAGAATATTTTTGGAGAAAATTATTTTAATGAAATAAGAACATCAAATAAATAATTTTCTGTAATTGGTGAGTTAAAATAAAGTATAATGGAAAGTCCATGTATTCATGATAATGATTATTTCTATCACATAAATGGAGATAAAAAGAAATTATAGAATATTTATAGTTATGATGTATGGTAATTTACATTTTGAAATTATAACCCATTGAAAATAAAGCGAGTAGGAACATTTAAAATTGAAGCTCATCATTTGTAGTCTAAATAATTTTTACATATTTATGATATTAAAGATAATATTTTGATTGTTAACCACTAATGAGAAAATAAAAATCAATTTATGTTCTGGATGAATAATATCATTACAAAAAATATGAATGGTTAAATAGGGATTTATTTTTAAGGAAGAATTGGGGGTAATTTATATCATATTAAAAACATCTATTAATCATATTATTTAATTGATAAATTTGACAATAGTCAATAAAATTAAAAAAAATGTCCATATTAGAAAATTAATTATGATAAAAATTTATAAAAAAGAATCTCTGGGAGATTCTAAAAAACTAGAAACAAAAAGAATAATCATTTGTGAGGCATGATTATAATTTAAAATAGTGTAGGTTAGTAATAATATAGTAGAAATGGAACTCATAAGTCCACAAGAATTTAGTAATATTAATATATTCATAATAATGATACATCATTAAACAAAATATGATCTTAATTTCATTTCATTTATTTAATATTTCCCCGTGATATATAATATCTTATTTATGACACAAAATTCCATGGATTTGGAAAATTTCAAACTTTTTAAAGGATATTCTAAAAAGGATATGAGATTATTTAGTAATAATTTGCAGAAATATAATGATAACTTTTAATGTATCTATTTACATGATTAACAATCCTATAATCATTATTTTAATCATTACTATATATCCATATTTACCCAAAAAATGATCTTATATTATGATGAAATAAAAGTTCCATGGAAATAAGAATAACCATGATGTCTTAATTTTAATCCTTAAACATATTTTTGAGTGAAAATCTTTCAACATCTATTAATATTTTAAATTGATACTTTGGAATACATTAATCCAATATAATTTCATTTAATTTTTGGTATAAGAAGTAACCAATAAATAAATTTTTAACATTAATAGAGATTTTTTTCTTGATAAAGATAAAAAATGATCTAGGAAATTTTGATGATAAGAATAAAGAATTATTTTTCATTACATATCTATTATATTAATGATTTTATTATTAGTTTATTAAAAATATACATAGGTTGTTAGAATTATATTGTGTGAATGTAATAGAAAAAACCCATTTTGAGTATGTTTCATGATGAATGTATTGAAAATTTATACATAGGTGACATGTATAATTACGAATAAAAAATAAATTAGAATCTAAATATGAATATAAAAATGTAAATATTGAATCAATGGATTATAGTGATTTATAAGCTTATTCTATATATGAAAAAAATAAGTATAGATGTTCATAGAAACATGTTAAATCTAAAAATATTACTAGAACTAAAGAGGAACCGATTCAATAAGTATAATATCAAGATTTAATAATCATACAACTCTATTTTCAAAAAATGATCCATGTTATATAGATGAATTTTGTTAATAAAAGGAGTAGAAAAATTCTATTAATGGTAAGTTAGATTAAACTAAAAATAATTAAACTTGGGATCTTGTTCCAAGACCAAATGGAAATAATAATGTTGGAACCAAGTGGGTGTTTAGAATAAAGCTCGCTGATAATGGTGAGAAACCCCAAAATAATCCAAATTGTATTCTGATGGTTATTCACTAGATGAAGGGTTTTATTTTTATGAATTTGTTTCACTGATTGAAATACCTAAGGCTATAAGACTATTCATTGATGTTTCATAAAAAACATAGGATAATGTCTATAAAATGGATAAAAATATCTATTTATAAAATTTTCTCTTGAGAATGATGTTTTTATTATGAAACACCAGGGATTTATCCATGATATTGATGGAAGTTATGTTAATTGTTAAAAAAATATCATTATAAATTAAAAATGGCCCATAGATACATATCTTTAATTGTGAAAAAATTCTTGAATTTTTTTTTCTTCATCAAATGGAATGTAGAAAAAAAATATTAGTTATGGATAGGAGAACAAGTACTAATATTATCAATGTTTAATTTGAAGTAATAATTTTTTTGAAGACAAAGAATAAATTATTTTAAGTTTATTTAAAAAATGAAGAATCATTTTGGTATTATAATGATTTGAGATATGAGACTCTTTCTAGGATTGAAGGTTTTATAGAAAATATAATTTATTATTGTATCTATATAAAAGTATTACATCTAATTATTGCGGAAAATTGGAATGGATGACTTAAAAGATGTGGTAATGCTTATAAATGTTTTTATGAAATTGAGAAAAGTAATTATAGAAAAGATTGTATACTAAAAAGATTTTAGAAATATGATTGGAAGCTAAATATATCTAAAATAATTTATAACAACCATTTTTTATGACATAACAATTTTTCTATATTTTAATGTAATCCTAATGTATCACATATAATGTCTTATAAATGAGTACACAATTATATAAATGTGACTATTAATAATAACTAAGAATTAACCTTGATAATAAAGACCAATATATTGATGAAAAATATAATGGAGTAACAAGAAGATATAATGATAAATATTGAATAATCACTAATAATTGACTATTATAATAAAGTTCAAATTAATCAAACTAGGAAATCAATGAAACAATCTAGTTTTAAACATATTGATATTAAATATAATTTTTTCAAATAGAATTTTGTAAATAGAGATATGCTATTGAAGTATGTTTTAAAGATAATTAAGATGTCCAAAATATTCACAATGGCTTTGAGAAATGATTGATTTGATGAACTTTCTATGAAAGTGAATGTTAATCCTTTCCTTTTAACCTAAGGCATATTTAATTTTTTCCAAAATTTTTTGGATTCTTTTATGAATGTGGGATAAAGGTACATAACTTTTATAAGATGTATCATGAGGTATTACAAAAATATTTTTTTTATAAAAGGTGGAAAATTTATTTAGTAGAAAAAAGGGGTGATAATAATATTAAAATCCATAAATTACTTTTTAATAAGGGGTGGAAATATCTAAAAATATTGATTTTGTTCCTAGAAGTGTAGTGTTAGGATGTTTTATCAATTTAAAAAGGATAAAAAAAATTTATATTATTTATTAGAGTTGACAACAAATTCAATTGGGTACATTGAATATCCCATGGAATTTTTGAAGTCTTTTTTTTTTGTTTTCAACAACATTTGGTAATTACTAAATATTATTGAAAATGATTTTTTAATAATTGATGTTTCATCGAGAAGTTTTAAGTTGTATGACGATTTTAGAAGATGCTAAGAAGAATAATTATGGAATATCATCTTATCTCATAAGAGGAAAATAGAAATTAAACTATATTTATATAAGTAAATTATAAATTTTAGAGTCTATTTATGATTATTTATAAATATCATGCACGGGTTTTTAACAACATATCAGTTGTATGAGATCATGTGAGAATAATTTAAATTTTATATGTGTTTAGATCTGATGTGTCGAAATAAATTTTAGAGTAATGTAGATCCAAAAAAAGAATAATATGTAGTAAATTTGTGATTATATTGATTATTTTAAATCACATATAAGAGTAATATAATATTGGTTATAAATAATACAAGCTTTTACATGTTCTCTTTTAAATTAAATTACAAAAATCAGTGTCTATGTTAGGGATAATTATTTGAGAACATATAATTTTTTAATTGAGATCAATATAGTTTTAATATATAATTAAATGAGGACGATTAATAGATATGTGAAGTGTTATTTTGGATATGTTATATAAACTTTTAAATGAGATTATTCGTATACACATTTTGAGATATGTTGTTGTATTCTCCTAAGGTAGAAAATTAGGAGAATGAATTATCTGTAACTTATTATATAAAAAAATTAAAAGTATCAACATGATATTGAATGTGTTTTTTAAATGGGGATTATTTGAACATTAAAAAGAGATATAGAGAAAAAACATATTAATTTAAATTGATGTTTTATTGAAAAAATTGAAGACTATGTGCATCAAAGCTCAGTGAACATGAAAAAATTATTTTTCTTAATATACTATATCTGAGAAGACAATTTATTTCATAATGTCAAATAATTATGAATTATATAGATTTTTTTTATTTGGAAACTATTGTAAGTAGGATATATCATATATAAATCATATATTTATAAGGTGTAAGATATTGGGAAACAATTCTATGTTAATGATAATACCTTAAAAAAACTTATTCACTTTTTTATTTTAGTGGATATAAATATCTAATATTTCACTAAAAATAAAAATGACATAGTCATCCTCATTATGTGTGAATGTAGCAATAATATGGTGTTCTTGGTATTATTTTTTATTTATTATACATGAATGAGGGTGATTCTAAATAATTGAGAGGATATTAGCTTTATCTTTTCATATAGGATTATTTTAAATAGAAATTATAAAAGAAGATAACATTGATTTAACTCCTCTTTCTCAATTTTATTGCTCATTCCACCCAGAAATCTCTCCGTTTTCCCCTAAATAGCTTATATTAATAATATTGTCACAATTTTTTATCACCACTTCTTGTATGTGGAACACTAATACCATGATGTTTACATATGGAATAAAGATTAATCACAACATAATAATATCTCTATCATACTGAAATGAGAAGGATTTTTATTTAAGAAAAGTTGTTTTGAGGAAGTTTTCTATAAGAAACATTATTCCCTACCTTATAATATTCTAAATCTAGATTTATGACTAAATTAGTTTTCATGATATGGTAAATCATAATCTATAATATTGTTTTTATTAATAAACTAACTGAATCACATCTATCAATATCCTTTATTCAAAATAATTATTGGTTGATTTTCTATTATTGTGGATTCTTTGTTTCCATTTCACTATCTACAATAATATCATAGGTTTTAGAATAATCTATTTCCAGTATTGATAATGGTGTTCCCCTTGATTTTATCTCCATGTACTCATAGAATATCATGTGAGTCCACTTACCATCATTTTTAAAAACCATAGTTGCACTGTACATTAAAAATTGAGCACCATTTTATTCATATAATATTTTTATATTCAAATATTTGATACAATAAAAACCTACAATAATGGATTCCATAACAATCCATATTCATATTTTCTTCATTATGCTCCATCGTTTCCTTGGGATGTTCCCTTGATGTATTCGAAAATTAATTCAGGAATAGGAAATGTTCCATATCACCACTAAAATTTTCCAAATAAACATGAATTATTACACATCGTACAATATAGGATATTTATAAACATGTTATCTCGATTCTCTTCAAAAGGATAGTGAAATGGACATGTCACAACCAATAACCTACAAAACCCTTCGCACAAATTGACCCAATATATATATCAGAAAGGAAATATAATTTATAGAACCTTAAATAATACTCAATAAGAAATTCTACAAGGTTAATAGCATCACCAAGATTCTTTTATATTATGAATTTCTGAAATTTTTTAATTCCCATATATATTCATTTTAATTTCCCTTTTCAATCCATGCTCCATGTATAACCTACATTATGGATAATGCATTCTTTTTTTACTCTAGAGTAAACATATACAATGTTTTCCTCATTATAAATGTAATTTGGGGTTACTGAATTTTTTTGTGACTCATGCATCTTTACTCTTTGAGAAAAATGTTTTTATAGTTATTGAGGATATAGAAATAATTGTTTCAAGGTTAAATGTTGGTGGGGAATTATATAAATTATTTAGATGGCCAATGAGTCCTCTTTACTATTAATGTATATTTCTGTATTTTTATATCATAAAGAAATAAAAAAAATCACCAACATATTCAATTTTCAAAATAAATCACCTGTAAACAATTCTTTTCTATTTTGTTACAATGGATTATAATTCAAATCTATCTGAACATGTTTGATTCACTATTTACTCTCTTTTTTTCATTTTCAAATCCTTCTTTTATTTTTTATAAATATTATCTTATTTTTGGGATATTAAGATGAATAAGAGAAATTAAAATTAAATAAAATGTTTTTACACTAATATACCCAATATAAAATTAAAAAACCTTATAATTTAATGCCATCAGAATGTACTTTACTTCACATGAAGTCATTGAAATATGTCTCCCCCCATAATTAACTAGAAATACAGTCAAGAAAAGTACCAAATAATTGGATTTATAAAGCCAAAATTTCATGAAATTTGGATCATTTAATAGGTTATCCATGGTTAATAGAGGATTGATAATTGATTATAATTATTAGGTGGTCTCATTGAGTTTAGGGGGATAGAAATCCATTATATCCTAAATTATTTTTACATAATTATCAAATGAAAAATATTATAAAATATAATCAAATAACATATTTAATGAAACTGAATGTATCATGATTCTCAAAATAAAAGAGGGGTATTTTGAAGAAAATGTAAAAATATATTTTATTATCTCTAAATAGTAGAATATAGACATTGGATAATCACTCATGGGTATGAATTTTAATTTTTAATCAATTTTTTTTATAATTTTCTAAAAAGTAAAATCCATATAATCGAAACATATCAACAATCATAAAAAATATGTGTTTTTAAAATAAATAATACCTCACAAATGGATTTTTTTTTAAAATTATGTTAAATATTATATTATTTTATTTAAAGGAAATAAATTAATTAAAATAGAACTAACTAAAAAGTTTCATTATTTTTTAAAAATGAAACAAAACTATATGTACACTCCCATTCCACACTTAAATTTTTAATTTTTATTAATGTGACTTATTGATAATTCTAAATTCTCTAAATTGAAATGATAAGTGAAATAAATTAATAAAGGGTTATAGAAAGATACATCTTGAAATTCTATGTTGACAAATGGAAGAGGGTGATAAACTCAATTATTTTACTCTAAAAATCCTTATGGAGATTTTTATGTTTGTTCCCATATTGAATATTTGTTTTGCAGAATATAAATATTTAGATTATTCTTTAACAATAAAAAATAAAAAATATAATTATAAATAATTTTTATTTCTCACCGATTCTGAATTTACCATATATAACTAGACAATCTTCATGAGTAATAACATGTATTTCCACCATTGCATCCCAAAAACACCCTGGGGGCGAATTAGGGTGTGAGTTATTTTTAAATATATAATGGACTATGTTCTTAAAATATATAGGTCACTCTAAATATATCAATATAAATTACAGAAATACAAAATCCAAATAAGAAAAGTAAATGAAGTGACACAATGATTTAACTTGGTTAAACACTAAGGGATACATCCAAGGAGAATACATCAATGATGCATCGATGGAAAAAATCACTATCTACTATCATGGTTATAAGGTCTATAAAGGTAACATTTCATGAGCCTCACCCCTGACTACCCCACCTGAGCTTGTAGTGAATATTATAGAGACCCACGATGCCCTTATTTAAATGGACATGATCTGGAGACTAACACTGAGTGTATTAAACATAAAAATTATAGTTATTACCCTAGCAGATTATATGAATATACATAGAAAACCCACAATAAATTCTGTAGTATAAGTTAAAACCAATATCTTATAATTAATGTAAATTCATGTTAGTACAATTTCACTAAATTAGATATAAAATTGTTACATCTATGGGAGAGAATCTAATATAAACTTTAAGAATCGAGTTAGTATTGTTTAGATAATTCACCAAATTCATTCATGAATTTGGGAAATCAGTTTTATATATAGGTGTGAGTATACATGGGTACTCATTAGGATCCTTCTCAACTCCCCTCATGAATATTTTGAAGAACCATAGTAATGACTTAGTGAATAAATAGCAGAACTGGCATGTACCTAAGCCAAGTCACCTACCTTCCAACCCCATGATGGATTGGTCTCCCAATGTCACATTCATGTATAATAACATAGTAATTAAAGAATATATATAGAAAGTACCATTTCAACATTTCCCCACTTGTTTTTCCCTCAATATAATGTTCCCCAGCTTGAAAAAAGGTGACCACTCACAGTGTCCCAACTAAATTCTTTATAAGGACCTCAGAAATGCTTCCCTATATACCAAATATTTCCAACTTGTTATGATGGTCTAAGATGTCACCATGGGAATACTATACCAACATAGTAGTGTAGAAATATAAAAATAAAAAATCAAATTACATAATATCTAAATAGAGTATATCAAATAAATAAATATATCAATGTTATAATAAATAAAATATTGTATATTTTCATACGTCCAACTTAATTCTCACTAGTCTGATAATATGTTCATGTAAATAATATACATAAAATAATAGGATCTTATAAAATACATAATTTTAATATCTTCCTAGTGTTAAAAATCTAAATCAATATGGTCCATCCTAATCATGAAATATTAGGTCTCTACCTTATATAAACATCTAATCATAATATCTAATGGACCACCAAATTTAGAGGTCTTCCCGAGCAGGGTGGAAATTACTAATGATGTCCCTAAAATCACTTCGAAATAATATATTTTCATATGTTATATTCTAATTATAAACAAACTTGTGTGGAGGAATAATAAAAATAATCTCCATTGATCCTCAAGTTCTAAGGTGACCCCCAGAATTTATTTTTTTTGAATAGTGCCAGATGTCTCTCCGCATAAAACACACCACCTAGGGGGAACCACATATAGTGCTAGATCCCTTTAAATATCATCTATGGGGAACTATTTCCCACCCTAGAAACATATTAGTAACACATTGGTGAAACAATATACAACACCATAACCATATAAATAACACCCAGCCGAGGGGCCCATGTAATTCACAAAACCATATTAGAATATTATACACATGGGGGATATATTTACTTCGCAAAACCATATCATATACCCCATATTAATCCTCATTATACCTAGAATCATATTTTATAAAACTAGGAGAAAAATCCCCAAAGAACTATATCACATTCACCTGAGGGTTATATTTCAACTTGGAACCTCCTATATCATACAACAATGGGGTAAATACCATTTAACCTCATATAACATACACCTGGTGGATTCATCCACCGTAGAAACTCATATTACATAAATCCAAAGGGTCACACCCTACCTTGGAATATGGAACCAGCCCTCATTACTCAGGGATGCATCCCACCCCAATGTTTGTAACCTTATTCAAATACCACAAACAAATTCTCATATATATATATGTATGTATGTATGTATGTATGTATGTATGTATCTATGTATATATCACACAAACCTAGGTCCAAAAATCACACCATAGCCTCATATCATACCACATGGGTTGGTAACTTTCCTAAACCCATCACACCTCTCTATGGCCATCCTCTCAATAATAGAACCCATCCCTATCCCTAATGTTCTATTAGGGTTATAGTAATAATTATCAAGTTCTATGGTGACATAAGGGATTTATAACAAACTTTTCGTTTCAATACCCTACACTATGGTTAGCATGAAATGGGGTACCTAAAGACACCCCCATGGACACATCATATCCCTAACACCCTACATGAGATCGACTATCTCAAGTCATCACATGGGTCAATCCCATCCGTCACAGGGAAATACATCCCTTACCATAATCGTTCTCACATCCAAGACAAAAATGTATCTTTAAAAATACTATAGTATCATCACACTAGAAGGGTGTGATAATTCTTTTCTCACATAAAAAATAATAATTTTGGTCCTCTTCTTCCTAGCATGTACATATACCTACCCAGGATATACCCCCTCAAAGTCTAACTAGCCTGAATTATATAAGGCACCTCAATGTTCTTACATGAAGTATAGATATGCCAAAAATTCCAATTTTTCACTTCTCCTAACATAGAGAAGAGAAATGGGACCTACAATAAGGTATGTTATGTTCGTCTCCCCATTTTGGTTCCCTTATATGGTCTACACATTTGATCACATTAAATATAATCAATCCCTTATGAAAGAGAAAGGGTAGCTCCCATGTTTTAACTAAATGAGAGGTACGAAGAGTGGGGAGAGGGATTTAAAAATGACATGTGTAAAGGGAATTATTCCCATATTTTATGAAATATAGAGATCCATAGTGTTTTTTGGAATGGTTTACTTGACTTTTCACCCATCACGAAACTATAAATATCTCAATTTACACCTCCTTGTATAATTTGGATGTTTTATTTTTTAAATCATGCACTAGACATGTGACTCTCAATGAATCAATGAAACACCCCCACATTGTTTGGATAAATAGTTTACCAAATTATATGGAAATTCTTATCACCAACCAAGAAATTATAACACTTAATATGGTTCTCCCCACATAGTTCTCCCGGACCAAGCTGTCTACAAATACCCAACACATGAAGTCACTCACATGGTTTACACAATAACTCTGCATGTTTCTCCCTATGCTTGTAGTAACTATGAATGGAGTAAAAATGCATTAAAAGAATACAAAAATTAAGCCAAACTCCCTAGAAATTTATTTAAGTATTCAGAGAAAATACGAGTCCTCAATTCATATTCAAAATCATTTCCTTGAGAAACTCCAACACTAGAGAACTTTATCCAAATCCATATTCTCTAAACATCCCCTACCATATGTTTTAAAATTATAATTTACCATGAAATAAAAAATCCATATTAATATAGGTTATTACAAACTCTGCAACAATTCACTTCTCACCCTTGAAAAGTATATTTGGTCCTTTTCCATGAATCCTGACCTTTTAAAGCCATAAATTTTCTATCAACTCTCCTTGTTCTATCTAGGAACATAAAATGAGATCTATTGTGAAAAATTGAACACTATAGTGTAGTATACATCATTTTTTGAGCTACCCTATCTTTACCATCACTAATATGGAGACAAATTTCAATCCCACTTATCTATCATGAGACACCACATTTTCATCAACCAACTCATATCCCATACTATAGTGATTTCCACTATTATAATTCACTCAAAAAGGCTGATTCTATGCCATGATTCTCCCACCCTATAATTTTCAAACTAAATCACAAATTTAGTAGTTTAATAACACAATGGTTATATTTTACACCTTAGTAAACTCAATTTCATACAAAAAATGATTGATCCTCCCATGGATGACTATTCTAAAAAACATACGGTTTTACCCACAAATGTGAAATATCATTGACTAACTACAATGTGTTAACTCTTTAAGGCATCACCAAGTCATCATAACACCAATTTTTTTTTTGAACATTACAATTTGTTTAATTTCATGTTTGGATTTAGATCCAACCACACTAGTTTTCTTGGTCTCACCTTGAACACTGATGTACCTTTGATCCTAGTCACTCTTGAATCACCTCATATATATCCTAATCATGCTACCAATGTGAGGAATCCAATTAGAAATACATTAAATACTATATATTTTCATTTCCATTGAACTATATCAATTAGATTAACTTTCTCACTAGAACTATGATTTGATATTCCCCATCACCCAACCTGTCTCATAAAATCCATGACCTACCCATTGAGAGTCAATCACCCACAATTAATTCGATACTCCCCACCAAATGTGTATCATTATTGTTTCATTTCTGAAAAATGATTATTTATCCTTACCATGATTCATAAATTACCACACTAAATGGATGGATGTGTCCATATCATTCATAACTGACTACCAACACAAAACATGAGTTTTCACCCATTCTCAGATCACATGTTCTGGGTAAAAAAATCCCACAAGATGATGTTACTGTGTTTTTGGGTTGATTTTGTTGGTTGAAAAATCTGGTTGATAAGGTTTGTAGTGCAGTTCCAATGGGATTGGTGACTAGGGATGTTGTGAAAGATTGGTAATGATTCAAGACAGAGGTATAGAGGTACTAGAAGTAGTATAGAACATTTTGGGTTCAAAGTAGAATAATTTCTTAGTGTTTTCTATATTATTTTCCCAAAACATTGTTGGAATGGAAAATGTGTTTTTATGGAAGGATTTATACATAAATATAAATGTTTTGAAAAATAGTGATGGTGTTTTGTAAAGTTCAACAGAAGTTAAGAATCAGGGATGACTCATAAAAATATGGAAAAGGCCAGTGTTTCTGAAATGTTTTAAAATTGATAGAAATTCAGAGTTATATTAAATAAAAGCATATGTGTGAGACTATGAAATAGATATGTATTTTCAAAATGGTGGTGAGTTTTATGCTAAATTATACATCAAAACATTAAATTTTAGTGCATAATTTACGTTTCATGTAGACTGTTAGGCTCCCAAGTTGGTTTTTTTAAAGGGATGGTCATGTCTATTAAAAGGTGAAATACTAATTATTTGAGTAGAACAAACCATAGAGAATGCCAATTCTATGAATCTCATATGATTTTGGAAAGAAATTGTTTTTCCCAAAGAAAAAAACTAAAATATCAGCTGCACATAGAAAAGGTACTTGAGTATGTACGATCAAATTAGTTCCAAGATAATCCAAAAGTTTTGTGAAATTTGAGAGTTTCTCAATGAACTAATAGTTGTGTAAAAGCTGAAATATTTTCATTATAACATAAATGTTATGCCAATGATGGTATAGTTGCGTGGAAGTCATGGAAATGTTGTGAAAATTCCAAATTTCTTTGGACCTCTATGGACTGGCCTATAATTTTATTAGTAAATATTTATTCATCAAGTGAATAAAATTAGAACATCATGATGCACGAAAATAAAAGTAATAAATATTTATTCAAGTGATAAAAAGATTAATTTATGAAGGGGTAGTGAGAACATTTCAGTTGAGAGAGCAATGAGATATCAAATTCTAATTGGTTGTAAAGTAGGAGGGATAGTGTGTCCACTCTAAACAATAATGTAGTGGTTCACTACAGTTGATTTGGTACATTTAAATATAGTTTTTGTATGATCCTTGGACATATCCTAGTGTAGGTGAACCATGTAAAACTGTTTTTTCTTCTAAATGCTTTATTTTCTACTCATACTTTGCTTTGGTAAAAGGAGATAAGAGAGTTTTGTTGAACAATAAAATAAGATCTAAAGGGGTAGTTGTTTCAATCTACCATACACTAATTCTACCCTTCTTAGGGTATTTAATATTTTTGGGATAATAATTGGTATTAGAGAAAAATTATTAAATCAGCGTTTCTCCCTCAATGGTTTTAGTGGAGGTTGTTAATTAGAAATGGATTCTGATATTCGATGGAATCAATTTTCAGTTATAGAATAATTAGATTTAGAAATAATTCCAATCATTATTTATGGATATATTTACATATGAAATGTATTGTACTTATTCTAGTGTGGATAGTGGATCTTTATCAGAAGTAGAATGAAGGGAATTTAATGATGAGGCTAGAGGAATCAATGTATTAGGGGGTCTATTGTCTAGTGTAATCTATAAAAAGGTAATTCCATGCAGTCCATCACATGACATATGGGAAGAGTTTCTAAATTTATTTTGGGTGATTCAAATTTTAGAGAGGCTAAATTACATGTTCCATGGAACTAATATGTGGATTTTAGAATTCACTCTAATGAGTCTGTAGATTCATTTTTTTATTGAGTGAACGTTATTATGGAGTGTATGTGTAGTCTTAGAGAAAAATTTTAAGATATATAGATCATTAAGAATATCTTGAGAATACTTCCACCACGATTTAATTTTAAAGACTCGATAAAATAAGATAAATATCTAAAGGATCCAACAATGGATAGCTTGCATAATAATTTTGTGGAATACAATATAGGAAATGAATATAATGAGTCTATGGAAAAAAGAATATCCAAATAGGTGGAATTCAAGGCCACAAATATGGTCACTATTGGAGATTGCTTAGAAGAAGAAGGGAAAGATGTGGCCATGTCATTCATTTCCTCAAATATAAAAAGAGAGAAACGAAATTTAAAAGGGAAACACACACTCACATGCATTCAATATGGAATGGTTGGACATCTTATATCAAAGTTCCCCATGTAGTTTCAAATTTATGATGAAAATGAATTCAAAATTACCATGAAGAAGTCATCATCTGATGTGAAGGGTAATGTTTTAAGAGAATATTATTAAAAAATTAGAATCTTATTTCATAATAAAATTATAGTTTAGAATTTTATGAGTTTCAAGACATGAAAAACTATTAGGATCATAGAGAAAATTCTATAGGTTTAGTGGTAGGTAACTCCCCTATAAGCGGTGAAAGTGAAAATTACTACGGAGAAGTAAAAAAAGGATTGATTTATATGCTTTATTAGAATCCTCTCTTGAGGATATATATTTTTTGGAGATCCAAATCGAAGAAATCTAAAAGATTGGTTCATGATGATAAAATCTATAAAATAGAATAGGAAGAATAGAAGTCTAATATAAAGGAATAAGTTCAAAATATTAATTCTTTAATCCAAAAAAATTTCATTGAGTATAATATTAATGTTGAAGAATAAAAAATAGTGATCGATGCTTTGAAAAACACAACAACAGATCTAATAAAACACATCGATGTACATGAAGAGGATATTGTTGTACTTTGAAGAAAATCAGACGATTATATAGGACTCTTAACACCCGATATGTCATCGATAAAGAATTTCACTCATGCAACAGTAGTGATTGATGTGGAGAATAGAGGTCTAGAAAACTGAAATCATTTTTCATATTCAATTAAAAATGCTAGTGTAGGGATTGATTAAAAAAATCTGTGATGATTGATGTTAGACCACAAGAATCCACTCCAAGATCAAAAATGGATATGGGAAAGAATAGGAATCAAGAGGTTCATAGAATCCATGGAATAATCAGTCCTACAATAATGACTCATTAGAATTAACATCATACCAGGTGTTATCATTGTGGAAATATGGGACATTCCCAAAATGTATGTTTCATATCTAAAAGGTACTAAAAGGAATAAGAGAGAAAAAATGGCCACACAAAGATAAATATTCCATGAATGATTTTGGTGTTCACTATTTATATTGTGGGGGATTTAGACTCATGGATTGATATTTCTCATAAATATTGTATTGGTGTTTTTCAAAGAAGACCCTACATTTTCAAAAGCATTAACTCAAAGAATCATCGAATGAGATAAAAATTAAAAATCAATTAGGATCACTACAAGATGAAGTCGATCCATTATACTATGAGGAAGATCAATAATATATTTCCATAATAGATATGAATTAAAGGAACCATGTCAAAAAACAGTTAAGAAGGTAGTGGTTATATAGAATTTCTTTAAATAATTATATCATAGTGGTGTATTGATGAATAAAACTAAATCTCCATCCCATGTGATGGTAAATAAGGATATTGTTACAGGTAAGAAATATGATAAGGAAGATGTTGTAAAATTTTGAAATGACGAAGGCTTGAGGAATATTGTCTTAGGAAAATCCAATATTGAAGACAAAAATATAATACGTGCTGGTGTATTAGTTATTGAAGGCCGAATTAAAATATATCTAAGTGTTAGTCAACAGTTTGGCTTGGGTCATTTTATATGTTTTTCTAAGAAGTTGTGTATCATCAGGGGAGAAGATGGTATATTCATTTTATATGGTAAATTCATGAAATATGAATATTTACCTAGTGATTGAAGAAGGGGTATGTGAATTCTATGAAAAGATGATGAAAAATTTTTGTGTCATAAATAGGTATTTCATTTATAACAACCATCCCTAGAGTATCTTGTCAAATGTGATGCAGATCGAGATCTCCCCAAGCTATCATGTTATCATACTGACATACATAATTTTTTTAACAAGGGAATATTTTTAGAATTACATACAAGTAAAAATAAGAAAAATAAACTAGAGTATTTGAATTAGTGCATTTATATGTGTGGGGAACTATCTCACTAAGATAAATTGATAGTAATTGGTATAATTTTCCATTGATTAATGATTTAATTAAGATGGAATGAGAATTTTTAATTGTCCACAAGTCCGATGTGTTCATTTTCCTAACACAATAGTTTAGGGAAGTATAAATAATGCTTGGACATGAGATTCTGATTCTCTAAACTAATAATGGTATAAAATTCAAAAACAAAAAAGTAGTGTATTATACCAAGAATCACTAGATAAGTCACCATGTTTTTTTGGACAAAACTCCTCAATAAAATGGAGTGGTTGAGTGGATAAATCAGATCATAAAAAAGATGTTCAGAAAAATGAATATTGAAAAGACCAACCAGATAAATTCCCAAAGGAAGTCTTCTTGACATTGGTCTACATTTCCAATTTGGAGCTATTGTGCCAAAAGAATAAAAGACTATATACAACGGTGGTATGGAAAAAATTCCAATATTGAAATACTTTTGAATCATCGTTAGTATTTTTTTCTTATAAATAAGAATAAAAACATAAATTTTGAGTCTAATGGAGATGAAGTCATATTACTTGTAAAATAAATAAAAATAAAAGTATATAAATGATTCAACAGGTGGAAAAAAAGTTGTTAAATACGATGATGTCACTATTGCAAAAATGAAGGGAATCTTAATTATGATAGTGAAAAAGTTTCTGATGACATTGATGAGGAGTTACAATGTCAATGGGAGTGGAAGTTACAAAAATGGACTAATTAGAAGATACTAATGATGGATAAGAGGATGTAAAATATATATCTCCAGGTAAGACAAAGAGTCGAGTTGAAATTGATAGGAAAAACAACATTAGTTTTCCAGAATCACTAGTAAAAACATAAAGAATGATGTTGTCACATGGAGGTACGCAGTTGTGTGGTTTTTATTTCTTTTCCGCTGTTAGTGTTTGTTTATTCTGTTCTATTTACTTTTATTTTGGGCTGAAATCGTTCCCAATGATCAAGTCTTAATGCCCGGCACTGGTTGCCATCCCAGGGGGATCGGGAACGCCCCTCGGGACTTGTCGCGGACCGGCTCGGGTGACCGGTTCAGGGTCGACCCGGGTTAGTTCGTGACAAAATGGTATCAGAGGTGGTTCTTGTTATTTGGGTTGTCCGGTAGAAGGAGATTAGGACTGTCGGAACTCAAGGGGTAGGTACGGGAAGAGCGTCGCGAACTCTTGCTCGCACTGATCCTCGAGTTACCAGGGGTAGTTCGGGAATTGTGTCATTGTCTTTTCTGGTTTGTCTTGGATTGAGAGATGACAATGGAGGAAAGCCGATGTTACGTCGTGATTTCACATGGAGTAGTGACCCATGTGGAGTCTGAGTACACGGTTTGAATTCCTCCTAGTGGTCGACACTGACTTGGGACATGGCTCACTACCATGTCGCCAGGTTGAGTGTGACTACTAGTCCCTCATTTCAGTGGTTGATGCAAATTTGGATCCTGCTTTTGTTTTGGTTTGTGTGAGTGCGTTGTTGGGAATGAAAAAGGTTTTTGAAAATTGGACTGGTTTCTTCTAAAGGACTTTAAATATATGAAATGGGTTTTAAAACTGAAATCTCTTGATTTGAAAATCTGTTGTTTGCTTGGAATTGGATAAGAATGATTTGGGTTGAAACCTCGGTTCCTCTTTATGAACGTTTGCACATGTGTGAGAATGCATGGAAAGTGTGTGTTGACGCACGTATGAATGGAATGTGGATAAAGACATGTGCAGCGGTTCATGAGATTACCTGGGTGTGTATTTGAAATTAAGGGCTTGATCTTGTTTTCTAAATTGGTTTTAAAGAGGAAATGTTTTGGAAAGCTTTTGGTTTGAAAGTGGATTGGTTTTTGGAAAGTGATCTTGAGAAAGGGTGGTTTTGAAATCAAAAATGAAAAGGGAATTTTAAAGAAGAGATTTTATTTTGGGTTGTGTTGTATTTGTTTGGTCCTGGTGCTGACTATTTTTGAGAAAGACGCTTTTATTGATGTTGCTTCGTTTTGATGTGGGTTTTGGCCTTGTGTTTTATATGTCGCTCAGGAAATGCCGCCCAGAAAGGTCTTTAAGGATTCGGATATGTCATGCCCAGTTTTTAGTCCTCCTCAGACTTTGCCTGTTCTCCATGGTGATCAGGGTCCGTTAGAGGCAGTGGAATGGCTCGAGGAAGTGGAACGTGTCTTTAGAATGTTGGGAACTCCCGATAGTGTTAAGGTTCGTGCAATTATGAAGTTGTTCGAGGGCCCAGCTCTGGACCAGTGGAAGGTGGTTGCCCCACCATCGGCGCAAGTTGAAATGACGTGGGATGTCTTTAGAATTGTTTTCATCCAAGGGTTTGTACCTGAGGAAGTGAAGCTGGAGAAAAAGAGGGAGCTTGTGCATATTCAACAAGGTCAACGGACGGTGAAGGCATATGTTGACCATTTCAAGGAACTGATTCCCTTTTCTCCAGAGGTAGCATCGCATGAGCTCATGAAGGCCTCTCTTTTCACTAGGGGTCTTCGTCCAGAGATCAAGGAGCGAGTCCACCCTTATAAAGACCTTTGTTTCGAGAAGCTGGTGGAGGAAGCTTTCTTGGCTAAGTTAGTTTCTGGTGTGCGGGTGGTTAATACTTCAGCGTCCCCTGTTGTTGTTCGTAATAGTTCCCCCTCTGGTGAGGAAGAGGCGCCAGAGATACCTGTTCCTAAGGAGTTATCCCCTTGGGTTCCAGCTTCCAGTTCATCAGATCGTTCGATGGTGTGCTATCAGTGTGGTCGTTTCGGGCATTTAAAGCCGTCTTGTCGCAACCCTCCGAAGACGTGTCATCGCTGCGGTTGTCTGGGTCATCTGGAGAAGTTTTGCAAGAAGCGTCACTTGAAGAGGAAGCTGTGATGGGAGAATGTCAGTACCTGACTGTGAGGCAGAAGATGCTTCAGCCATCAGAGCCCCAGCCACAAGTCTCGGGGTGAAGCTCGCGCACAGTCAGGAGTCCCCAGGGTTGTGAAGCCTTGGTCCAGGTTTCGTGTTCTGTGTTAGCAGTGGAACAATTAATATCTTTTGTACTCGTTTGCTGTTGTTAAGGTTTTAGCATCGTTGTAAGCATGTTGTTTTGATATGAAGTAATCATGGACTTGTTCTATTATAATCCAAGTAGTCTGGTTTATGTAAATGTGTTGTTTTTCTAAAAAGTGGCAATGGACTTGTTCTATGATAAATCTAAGCGGACTTGTCGTGAGAATGTAATATTCCGAATCGTGTGTCCTTCTTAAAAGTGTGTTTGACTCTCGTGTGGGTTGACCTCGTTTTAGTTATGTTGTCGATGTGGTTATGTTTTGTGGACTACGGTGGATCATGTCTCCATTTTGATGTCGGTTAAATGTTTTTCTATAGGTTTTCCCTGGTGTTGAAGGTTGTTGACTCTGGTCGAGGATTTAATGTCTTGACGGAGGTGTTGTTTTTCACTCGTGCTATAAGAGTTGGTTTGAATTGGTTGGGAGTTCCCGCGTTGACCCCCCCTTTTCTTCTAGGGTTGTCTCTTTAAATGGTCTTCTTTTCGGCACTAGTTGAGTTCTTGTGGTGGGGAGAACCCCTTCGGGCTCTCCCCTCACCCTCGGACCCCAGTTTTCTCTTGAATCGGTCGGGTGTGACCTGTGTAGAGTAAGGTCATCCCCGAGAACTTCAGTTTTCTTCAGTACTGTTGGGCATAGACTTGGATTTTTGGCTGACTTGTGACCTGGTGACTTTCTGGGGGCAGAAAGTGTATGTGGTGGGGAGAATTGTCACACCCCGACCGCAGACATCAGTAATTTTTCTCCTCTCTTGGTCCCGATTTAAATTTTTCGGAGTTTAATTTCGATTGGTGGTTTTGCGCCGGTGCGCGGTCACCGCATCGCTAGCAGTTACCGTGCTTTCAGCTCGGGTGACTATGTGCTCACCCGGTGTTTTAAATACTAATGTTTTTGCGTTGACATTTTATTATTCTCACTATTTAAATTGTGTTATTACTATTGTATTTATTTTTAATTTTATATGTGTTTATATATGAGTATATGTTATGTATATATATGTATGTATATACATATATGTTTGTTGTATTTATGTTTATATGTTTTTATAAAGGTATATGTATATACATATATCTAGATATATATTTGTGTTTATATATGTGTGTTTTCTTATTATTATTTTTTTTAGTGGTTTTATTATTCTAAATACTTTGGTTATAATAATTATTATTATAATTAGCTAACTTATTATTTTATTGTTATGATTATTATTATAAAGTTTTATTATTATTATTATAAGGTTTTACTAATATTTTGTTATAAAATTTTATTTTCATTTAGATTAGTTTTCATTATTTTCATTTATCCTTTTATTATTATTATTATCAATTATATATATATATATAAACCTAGAGCTAACCCTAACCTCCCGTAGCCGCCTCCCTCTTCTCTCCTCCCTCTTCTCTCACCCTCTCTCCCGCTCACCTTCTCCCCCTCCTCGCCCAGGTGAATTTCTTCCCAGCGCGCCCTACCGCATCGCCCCGCTACCGTTCCAGTCTCCGACATCTGGCCGCGCTTCTCCGCCTCCATCCCGGCCCTTCGGCTCCGCCTTGTCGACGACCCGCCTTGCCCTGCCTCCTACATCCGGCACCGCACCACCGCCCTCCGCCTTGCCGCATCCACGTTCAGCCTTTGCCCCGGCGCACATCCCAGCTCCACCTCCGGCTCTCTCAGATGTCCGACGTCCCCTCGACCCGGACCCCGACCACCGACGTCCCACTGCCCCGGCCCCTGTCCACGCCCGACCTCGCCGCCGGCCTTCACGCCCAGCCTCATCCCAGCTTCCCCTTGCGCACCCTCTGCCTCGCCCAGCCGCAGCCGCCCCCGGCGTTTCCTCTGCCTTGTGCCGGCCAGCCGACCGCCCTCGCCCAGCCAGCTCCGGCCCGCGCCGTCCCCTCCTTCCTGCACGCCCCGCGCCGCCCCGGCCTCCCCGTCCCGAGGCCGCACCTTCGCTCCCCCCGTGCCCACCGCCACACCCGCGTGACCCCGAGCCCCACCTCCGTCCAGCTCCCGAATCCCCGGTGCACCCTTCCTCCAGCCGCCTCCCGTCGAGCCGGCCTCCCTGTTTCTGGCCCTCCCCTGCTGCTCCCAGCCTGCTCCGCCCTCTCGCCTTGCGCCGACCCCGACCGCCGCACCCCTCTCGCAGCCGTCCCGGCCTCCCGGCTCCTGTTCCCCTTTGCCGCATCCGCAGCCAACCCCGGCACCCCCCTTCCTCCGGCGATCCCTCCGCGCGACCAGCTCCTGGCGTCCCGCTTCTCCTGCTCCGGTGAGTTTTTATTTTATTTTGTTTTGTTTATTTATTGATTTAAGTATTATTTAATTATTTTATTTCTTTCATTTATTCTATTCTTTTGAGTATTTGTTTATTCATTAATTAGTTTATTTATTCAATCAATCATTTATTTATATATATATCTTTAGTATTTGTTAATTATTTATTTATTTTTATTATAATCTTATTTTTATATATAACGTTTATCATTTTTGTCATTAATATTATTATCATATTATAACCATTGTTATTATTATTATTATTATTATTATTATTATTATCATGTTATTAAGTTATTATTATTTTTTATTATTATTGCTATGTTATTATTATGATTATTTTATCATCATTATATTATTATTATTGTGATTATATTATTATTATATTATTATTATGTTGATATTATTCTATTATTATTATTTTTATTATATCATTATTGTTATTATTGTTATATTATTATTATACTTACTAAATTATTATTCTTATATCATTCTTGTTATTAAAGTATGTTATTATTATTATTATATTATTATTATTAATATATTATTAAGATTAAGATTATTATTATTTTTATTATTTTCAAGTTAATATTATTAAGTTATTATTCTGTTATGATATTGTTATTATTATGGTTATGCTTATTATAATACTATTATTATTATTATTATTTTCACATTATTATTACTCTGGCATTTACTTGTGCTTTGTCAGGGGTTTTCTTCATCAATTTATATTTGTTTTTGGTAGGTTTAGGATTTTAAGAACCGCGCAG
The DNA here is from genome assembly GCA_963277665.1 of Viscum album. Classification (NCBI taxonomy): domain Eukaryota; kingdom Viridiplantae; phylum Streptophyta; class Magnoliopsida; order Santalales; family Viscaceae; genus Viscum; species Viscum album. The sequence goes on along the minus strand of OY728143.1, from coordinate 252,763,553 downwards.
GGCATTTCCGAGAGAGCGCCATCGCTGCGCCTTGTTTCTGGGGTTCCGCCGTCTCCGTGCCTCAGTTTCGAGAGTGTCGGACCTTATCACGTGGCTTCGGACACACGTCGTGTCATCGCGCCTTGGTTCCAAGGTCGTTTTACTGCCACGCTTGGATCTTGAGGTAGGTCTCCCATTGCACTCGCCTTTAAATTAAGAATTTGTTTATTCCTTGCCTTTAATTGAATTTCAGTAAATTTAAAAGAATATTTAGTAGTTTTTATAGTGTGGTGATCTGCTGATGATAAAAGCCGTTTTTAATTCTAGCATTTCATTGAAAGTGTTCTTCTTGGATTTAGTTTTGTGCTTCCATGGTAGTATTGCTAAATGGTTCCTCCTGAATAATGAAAGTCATGTTAAATTGTGTTTTGAAATGTTTTTGGCGTGTGTGAATTTGTAGATGTATTGCTTATGGAAAGTGGTGTTTTCTTAGAACCTTGATTAGAGAAAACGTCGTGTGACCTTTGAACTTGTTTGGAAACCTTATGTGTGGCTCTTGGTTGATGAAAGATGTTTTCCTTTGTTACGCGAACAAAAGTTTGGTTTTCATTTGGGAAATGGTGTTCCTTCAAAAAAAATGATTAAAGGCCCGTTTGGCTCTTGATAAAAGTGGGGTGCGTTTGGTGATTGGAAAGTGACTCTGCTTGTGAAACAAATGTGTTCCAGGTTTAAGATGCTGATTTGAGTTTCTTAAATAAATTTCTAAGTGTGTTTCTGGTTTTCAATGAAATGGCGTGTGTCATCCCTCTTTAAAAATGCTTTGGTCTTAGATGTTCAAAATGTAAGTGACATGACGGCCCGGTTGGCACTTTATCAAATGTGAAGTGATTATATATATATACGTACTTGTGAGGGCATTTTTATAGGGGGACTTCCCTTCGAGGGTTGTCGTGTAGCGATGTCCGTGTAAGGGGTTGGCAAGTGCGGTGAGATGAGTCACGCGTGCGCGGGTCTCCCACTTACACAGTGTTACAAAAACTACTATGGGTTCCTGGGCGTCTTGTAGATTATCGAGTGACGGTTGCTTGCTAACCCTGATTAGACGGGTTAGTACCCCCTGGAGTTACAGACAGGCCAGGAGGGATGTGCCACTGGTTGGCTGTTAGGGCGGCCATTTGGTTATTGACTATGGAGTACCATGCCGGCAGGTAGTCTGAACCCGAGTACGTCCAGGGGTTTTCTAGGGATGTTCAGGATCACCCATGGTTATTGCTGATAACTTCTGGTTTACTTTTGCTTGCACTTGGTTTTCCTTGCCTGTTTACCTTTACTTGCACTTGTTTTCCCTGCTTGTTTACTTTCAGTCATCCTTCACAGCCTGTACTGTTAGATTTTTGGAAAAATGGTTTTCAAATGAAAATGTTTTATTCTCTTTGGGTAAGATTTGGAAATGTAACACTTTGCTTATCAGAATGAGTTTAAAACTAATGGAATGGAACCAACTTTTAAAAAAGGAATAAGGGAAATGTCTCGTGTTTGATTTTCAAGTAAAGCATTGTGAAAACTTACTTTTATACATTATAGTTCAAACCTGGATTATGTAGATTCTATATTTACTGGCAGTGCTTTGGGATTTTGTTGTTGGGATCACCTACTGAGTACTTTTGTGCTCACGCCTATCTTTTACCATTTCAGTCGCAGGTCTTCTGTTTTGAGTCGCTCAGTGTTGGAGCGAGGTTGCTCTCTAGTTGGGTGGTGACCTGAGAGGTCACATGGAGGTACGCGGTTGTGTGGTTTTTATTTCTTTTCCGCTGTTAGTGTTTGTTTATTCTGTTCTATTTACTTTTGTTTTGGGCTGAAATCGTTCCCAACGATCAAGTCTTAATGCCCGGCACTGGTTGCCATCCCGGGGGGATCGGGAACGCCCCTCGGGACTTGTCGCGGACCGGCTCGGGTGACCGGTTCAGGGTCGACCCGGGTTGGTTCGTGACAGATGTATTTACAGTAGGAATCCATCCTATCTCAAGTAGAGCCTAATTGTTTCTTGAAGAAGCTACTAGATATGAGAACTGTGTTCATGCTACAAATGAAGACCTTGACTAAATTGAGAATAATTAGAAAATGGAGACTAATATGAGACTGTCATTTAAGAATATAAATAGGAAAAAATGGGTGTTCCCAAACAAACTAAATGAAGATTGGTTGATAATTTGAATAAAACCTGAATAGTGTGAAATGGATTCTCCCAAATTAAAGAAATTTATGTAGAGGAGACATTTTTATCAATTGAATAGATCAAGACTATTTTCTTATTTTTGGTCATAATAGTGAAAAGGATATTCAAATTTTTCCAAATAGTTGTTAAATCATCATTTATGAATGAGATTTTTGAAGAAGAAGTGTACATTAAGAAACCAAATTGGTTTCATATCCATAAATATGGGAACATAATTTTTCAGTTAGAGAATGTGTTATATGGATTAATGTAGGAACTAAGAGCATGGTATTCAAGACTTGATCTATATTTAAAGAATCACAATTTTTTATTATCTTGTATTTAATTAAAATCTTTATGTTAACAATGATTGTAATAATTCAATTAGGGTGATGGAGTATGTTGATGACATAATATACGGTGGATCAAACAATTCACAATGCAAGTTATTCATATAATTTTTGAAAATTGTTTTTTAAATGTCAATGATAGACGTAATAATGTTTCCCCTTGATTAAAAGGCAATGAAATGAAAAAACGACACATTAATTTCTCCATTAAAATATGCTAAGGATGCTCTGAGAATATTTGAAGTGGATAAATACAATGAAATGAAAAATCAGATGGCTACTCAGATGATACTCTCATGTGATTATGAATACAATGTTGTTAATTTCAAAGAATATAGGCATATTCGTTGTAATATATTTTACTTAATAGTGACACAACCGAACATTTTATCCCAAATCTCAAGATACATGATATAAATGTAATCCCAAGAAAGGCCACTTTCTTACAGTGAAAAGAATACTTCATTTTATAAAGGGAATTATGGATTTCAATTTAATATATAATGAAAAATATATGCAAGAGTTATTAGTCTATATAGATAAATATTGTCCCATTTTCGAAGATGAATTAAATCAATACTAGGTGGTGCATTCTAAATAGGAGGATTATTTATTTCTTGGATAACCAATACGCATGATTGGATTTTATTGATGACAGTAGATTCTGAATATATTACAACTACTCAATATTTCATGTTGTTATTGAGGATGAACTTTAAAATTTATAATTTGGGAGTTTAAGTGAAGTCTATGATGAGAATGTATTGGAATAACTCTATTTTTATAAATCAATGAAAAATTCCATTCAATCAATTAAAGTAAAATCATAATGAAATATATTATAATTTTATCATTTAGAAGTTGGAGTATGGGATCATGAATTTATAGTATGTGCATACTCAATTATAGGTTGCATACATTTTAATTAAATCCTTTCCCAAATAAGAATTTGAACTTGTCAACTGTATCTTGGGGTTAAGTCATCTCCCCACATATGAAAAGGCATGAATGTGGGACCCACATTCTATAAGGTATGTTGATATTTTCAATTATGTTTTGATATGAATTATTTATAATGTTACAACCACAAAGGGGTGTCATATGGGTTCATTACCAAAGGAGGGAGAATATCTTGAAACAGATATGGGAGAATCTAATAGGTGGAGTAGAGTTGTATGGGGAGTATTTAATGCAATGATGCTAAAAATGATTGATCAAATGTTATAAATCATGACTGATGGGGTTCATGATGAAAGTTGTTCCCTGTTATGATATTTAAGTAGTTCATTCATGGAATTTTCATGCTACTCATGTTTCTTATAAAAAAATGGATCATGTGGGCTTAGAGTGTGTGTTGAGTTAATCTTTGATCTCTATTAGGAATCAAAAGATGTGAGTTTTGAAAAATGATGGAAGATATTCGCATATTGTCAACACATTGGAAACATAAGTATTGAAGTTGTGTGAAAATGAGTAGAGTTTTCAATAATACCAAAGGGGATATTGTTGGACAAAAATCCCACCAGGTGATACTGTAGTTTTTTGGGTTGATTGTGTGTGTTTAAAAAGCTGGTTGAAAAGTTATTTTATGGAGATATATGGTGATTTTTGACAATGTATGTTCAAAAATATGGAAAAATATTCAAGAAATAGGTATGGATGATCTGAAAGTTGTATAGAATGTTTCATGTATAAGGTGGTATATTTTCACAGTGTTAGAAAAATTTTAGGGTCCTAATACATGGAAGAAGGGAAAATTAGTTTATGGTAAAGGAAATATTTTCTCATAAATATAAAAGTTTCCTGAAAGGGTGAAGGTGTTTCCAAAAGTTTTTCTCTAGCGATGATTCAATTCCACCACAACAAAATATGACAAAGTCTAGTGTTTCATACAAGTTCTGTAACTTCAAGAATGTTAGATTTTTATGACACATGAATAGTTGTACGGGCCCATGAAATAGATATACAATTGTGATAAGGTGATGAGTTGCACACTAAAGGACAATTTAAAATTTTGAAGTTCATCACACATGGGAATTTTTGTACCTAGTGGAATTCATGTAAGGTAGTTTCATGAAGGATCAGTTGTTTCTATAAAAATGTGAATCCCACTAATTTGAGCTGCTTAGCCCTTAGATAATATCATGGATTATCATTAATTAATAGTTTCAAAAAGTTATTTATCACGTGACGTAATGGATAAAATATCAGTTTCATATAGAAAATGTAATTTTTTCTATAAGACCATAGGAGTTATAAAAAATAAAAAATTTAAGATAAATTAAAGAGTTTTACAATGAAAAAAATAGTTGTTTGAAAGTTGAAGGCATTGTAAAGGAGTTATTTATCAATTGGATAAAATTATGGCTTTATGATGCACCAAATGAGGTGTAAGAATATTTATTCAAGTTATTAAAAAAATAATATTATGAAGGAGCAGGGAGGAAACTTCATTTGATAGAACATTATTCATTCAAATTGTGATTGGTTGTAAACCAAGAGGGATAGTGAGTATACTATAAACATTGTAAAAGTAGTGTGATTTATTGGATTTGGTATATAAGAACATTTCTTGTGTACACTAGTTGGACATATCCATGGGTGGGTGAACCGTGTAAAATTGTTTTTTCTCATGGATGATATCATTTTTTCTCATAAATTTTTTTGGGAAAGGGAGAGAAGATTTTTGTGTTTAACAACAAAAAAGATCCATATTGATAGTTTTCTTAAAGTTTCATACAATGATTTTCCCCACAGAGTATTTAATCTAGTGGGTATGACAACCAAGAAGGTCATCATCAACAACGACTGAATTTCAATCCAAATTAAGTGTCCAACATTTGAACATCTAATGGGGATATCCCTACCATATGTATTTCATTACAATACATCTTGGGTATAATTCTGGATAGATTCAATTATCATAAGTGTGTCCATAATATTGGGGCATAATCACCCATCCTTGAATCCCCTATCTAGTACAACTCCTAGATCAATGCTACCACATTAATCAAATCCACCTCCAACATATCCTCTCTCTATAGAGAGACACCTACCATTATTATTCTAACCTCAAATATCCATTCATACAAGAATTTCTTCAACCCATCATTCATCGACCAACACACAAGCACTATCCCACCCATGAACTAACGAAGAATAACGTGTAACTAGAACATAATTTTGGTCACACATTTATTCTTACCGCAAAATTAATTCTAACACTCACTATCTTTTTTCTAGGTAGAGTGACCCTCTGAAAATCCATCTCATAGGTTTTTACCAACAACCCAACTAAATATTATCCAAACCGAATAGTTTTACGATCTCATACCACCCTATCACAAAACCCGACTCACACTCACATAATTCATATCTCACTGTGATAAGGCTCATATTCCAAACAAACTAACCATTCTCCCCTCATAAGACAATCTCAGATATCTCAAATAATTATTAGTTTGTCTTTCCAATATACCCATGGAATGTCACACATTGCAAGGTGAATGACATGATCATTCACAACCCAAGAATTGTTTGAAAAAAACAAAGAATATATCAATTATTTACCCATCTGAAACATTATCATGGTGGGTCACAATCCATAATAAATAAAGTATATTCATTATTCCACCACATTCCTTGTAATAGTTATCATGAATGAATCTCAAATTCAATGCATGTACCCATGTCTAACAACATAAGGGTATTTACAATTTTGGGCAAAACCCTATCTTTGGTTACGCTTATATATCATGAATCATTGAAAAAACGCCTCAGACATATATTATTAATCATTCATAGACATTGTATCACCAATATACCAAGATACACCTCAAATCCACTAAGTTATCCCATTTAGTGCATAAAAAATGTATCAAATAAGTCATAGCTCATAGGGAAACACATTTGATCCTATAAAAAATATCTTAAGTAAACTCATTTTTTGACACACCCATTATAGTGTTTTCAAGCATAGGTATCCGGAATAACATTCATAGTCAACAAGTTATCCTTAGACACCCATCCCCCCAGGGATTACACATATTAGATTACAGACCTCAGTGATCTGGTTACATCCATGTGTATACAACAACATTGTCAAATTTAGATTCACATAGCATAAAACCATTATTATATGGGTTAGATATATTGGATTATTCTAATAATATATATGGGAAAATAGCATATAGTTTTTCTTTGACACATTAATTAATTAAACCATTATCACTATCACCCTTTGGGATCAATCATGAATATATCCAATGCCTATACTAATCCACTATGGGTTATTATATATCCCCAATATAGAGGGTATTCAAAGATATTATTGAGTAAAAATTCACCATAAGACCCACATGAATTATCATTGGGGAAAATATTAAATGTTTAATTAGATTTTATTAAAACAAAAAAAACTTGTATAGGAAAACACTATATATGTTGTTATTGAAACATTAAACACCTGACCTATTTATCTATACTAACATCAATCACATACAAGTATAAATGTTTGGTGAATACTATTTTCCAAAAATGATTCATGTACATAGGACTCTTACCAATAGGAAAAGAGACAAAACCATAATATAAGGGTCTCAAATACATACATGTTATTTGAATAAATATCTCAATATGCATAAAAAATAAAAAATATAAATACCAAATCTCTATTAACATGAAATTGCCACTGAAAAACTTGTTTGAAATGTATCAGTATATGTTCAATAAAATTATCTAACACATAATTATTCCCATTATAGTATAACATAAATAAAAAAATAACATAAAAGATTCTATGATAAAACAATTTAAAGTTCCTCAAACTTAGAATTTGGGGCCACTCACTAGTGACCCAACTAGAGTAATCCTAAAGACCTCACACACACCTCCCCATATAATAGTGGATTTTGTCTAGTGGTTAGTGTCTTAAATGTTACAATGTGGTGACTATAAAATCATATCATAGTAAAAATAGTATAATTAACCAATATATATCCATAAAAATTTTCATAATATAAAAAATAATGGAAAATATACATTTTGTAATAAATGAAATGAACCATACAGTATTTTATCCTCTTGATTACCCACAAATATGATCATATATATGTTTATTTCACTAATTTATATATTATTTATTGCAAAATTGATGATTCAAGGACAAAAGATATAAAATTAAATTTCACAATGCATAAGATCATTATCCAATTTCACATACTCACATCATGGTCACACACTATATTTTTAGATGCATGATTCCTTTATAGATTCATACTACCTTCAAAACAACATTAATCATTCATGAACACTTAATGAGATTTTAGATTCCTTATTATTTCTTTCTCACATAATGTTTTCATTGCTGTATTATTTCATTGATGCAGTGTATTTCCTTCATGTTCATGGACATCCATCATAGATTGATTTCTTTTGAAATGTACCCATTAGTGGGATTTATGGTCTCATATTACCTTTTCTATTATAAATTTTGGTGACTAAAATATAAACCTTCTATATAATCACTTATATCATATACATAAATTCTATGTGTCATGATAACACTACTTAATCCATGTCACATACCTTTAGGAAGCCAATTAATTTTTATGTGAACAAAGAAAATAAGATAAAATATTATAGATAGGGATGTTAACCTTCTTGGATTACTATTTCAAAATTTAATACCCCCAATATCAATTACATCAAGGATTCCTCAAAAAACCATAATACATTCATGGTCCAGATATTATAAACATAAATGTGCACCCCGTCGACCATGTATTACATTGATAATTGAATTATCATAGGAAATATTCCCTAACCAATAGGAACTCAAGATAGTTACTATAATGTACTCCCATTATAATGATGGATCTTTTTAGGAGGATATTGGTGAAATCCTGATTGCCTCCATATACACAACTTAATTTACCATGTTCCATTTTGGACATCAGTTGGTTCATCTAATGACCTAAGAATATTACCAGGGACTCATAATAAGTATAATAATTCAAAGAATACCTCTTTTAGACACTCATATTAGGAAATATATCTTTCAAAAACATTTTAATAATCCATATACATGTCCTTTATAATTCCTAGTATGATCCAGACCTCCTACTAAGTGTAATACCTAAACCCTTCTTTATTGGGCCACATTCATAATAATCATAGAAATTTTATTATTATTGATACTAATAGATCGGAAGAGAATATCCTCACCCTAGATAATCCCTTTAATAATACCTAAATCATCCTCAATGGTCAAAATCACAAGCATGATAATAATTATCCAAAGGTTTGTATTCCTTGGGAGCGAGCTATTTCTTAAAGGGATATATTCCATATGATCCAATCATTGCCACTATTTTATTATATAAGATAGGATGAAATATATGGTATAATTAATATATAAGTCCCAATACTACAATTTGTAGGCACACTATCCCTATAAGTCTTAATACATCGATTAAAACTACATATAATAAATTCCTTACCACTTGATGTTAAATTTATATGATCGGTTCGGTCACTAAAAATTTAATAAATAAAACCTAAATTGTTTGGTATTTGATTCATATTAAAATTGAAAAGTTGTAAGTATATAATAGTTTCAATACTAATACCCCATATCCTATATATAAATTACATTAAAATAAACATTACTTGGCCATGTTTTTATGACCTTAAAAACAAAACATTGGTCATCTTCAGATAACATCAAAATGAATGACTTTTCACACAATGATGAACCATACTATGTGGGTTATGATTCAAATAATAGGTATACATATTAATAAACATTGATGTTCCCAATAAAAAATCAAAAATAGATATTTCCTTCATCTATGGAAATAAACTCCAAATTTACAAACTCTGTGGCTTCATACCATGGTATGACCACCAAGTGAACAAAATATGGACAATTATTAATACATATGGATGATATTATATATAGATAAACTATAATACATAATTATGGATGTATATATGTATAAAATATGATATATATATATATATATATTTTCACATCCATACATGTTGACGATCGACCCCTAACATTTATGTAACCATTCGTGCATTGGGATTTCTTAAGGATTCACGAACATGTTTTAAATTTTTACTAGTGTCTGAAAGTTGAAATAATTTACATTAAAAGATATATGTGTTCTTGAAAGACCATCAACCTATCTAATTAGAATCCCAAGTGTTCTTAGTAAGGTCTTAGTAACCACATGTCTTGGGAAATTATGTATGTTTCAACTAAAATGTAATGTGTGTGTGATTGTGTGTCGAAAATAAAATGGTGGAATAGTCATGATTATTTTAAATAAGAAATTAAAATACTTACCATTAATTTACTTAATATAATGTGATTAAGGGATTCTTACTTGTGGATTTTGATCCTGAAGTACATTTAGGAACCATTTCAAGTGACCCCTTCACAAATGGCTAAATCTAATTTGTTATCACATTCCAAGATACTAAGACAAACCATTAACGTCTATGGGGATCCAAAGAACCCTAATCATTAGACATGGTTCCAAAAACATTTATTTTCTACAAAAAAGAGGTATAATTAGGATCTAAGATAACATTTTTTCTAACCCAACATCTTTAGTAGCAGGTGATAATTGAAATAGTGCGAGAGTATAACCAGATTGGAAACATATTGATAATGGAGGTAGCTTAGGAAAGCCTTTAGATGACGAAGCCCCATATTATATCCTACCAATGGAGGACTATGGTTAAATTATTGACACTACTTTACATAGAAAAATTCTTTGAGATACGTTTCGAGTAGGATAACTATTCTCATCTTCTTTACCTTTGATAAGTAGTGATGTTTATTGGTAGCCACACCACTCTTCCACAACCACTCAGGAGGGTTCCTGATACCAACTGACACTATGAATTATTCTTTTTACACAAAAATACCTATCAATTTTATAAGGAGTTTTCCTATGAAATATCAACTGTATTGGTGAAAACTAGGGAACCTAAAAGTAGGTCTCACAAAGGAGTAATGATGTCCAAAGGAAGTTATTAGAACCATATTCCTATTTCAAAAGAATAATCCCATTAGAACATATTTTTAGTGACTAAATAGGTGACCATATTCCCACCTATAATAAAAAATCCTATCATTATACCATACTAAATCAGGGGGAAATTATCAATTTATCTTAATAACCATTAGGGATCATTACCATATAATTTATTCCAATTATGAAGGACTTAAACATATTGTGGTAGTGATATGGGGGATGGAATATATTTATGATCACACATTTAAGTCATAATTTCATATCTTTTAAGAAATAGAAGACACCAATTGACAAATTTTGGTGGCCACTAGGGGGAAGACCCATAATCTTGTTAATTCCAACAATATGGGATATTTTCCACATATCTAACCTGGTACATAGAAGTTGGCACATGTTACCCCTCTTATTTTTGAGGATCATCATCTTATCCTTAAAAATAATATAGACCAAGTGCGGTATTATAATCTCATTAATATATATTTCTATTGACAAAACCAAATAATCACTAATGAGTAGACTCATATCCTTTCCCCAACCATATAAGTTTTCTAATTGATGCAGCCAAATGTTCTTGATTATAGTTATTGTCAACGAGTATTCTCAATGTAATAAATACAATGACAAACTAGGTGACGTATTAGAGTATCAACTCATTATGGTATAAGTAAAGCTACCCATGGTGTTGGGTAAAGGTTTTTTAGATATTCCCATGATGGGAACATATAAAAGATGTTTGAAGAATTTCTTCCCACATATTGGGTAATGAGAACAATGGAGTTGACTACCCATGAGTACCGAGCTGAGAAGATTTATATGGTACATCCACAATTACATCAGATTATTGAAAGAGAAGATATTCATGTATATCATATGTGAGAAATGTGAAAAGAATAATATTTAAAAGGTATAAAGGAAGAGATTTTGTCTATGAGACCAATTGTTAGAAATCCCACATTGATGTGGATAAAATGTATAAACCAGTTTCAAATCTTGGTGGATAGATATCTAAAATAGTACACTAATAAAAGGAGGAAAGATAATATAAACTATTGTAATAAGTGTTTACACACCCATATATAATGTTTGATGTGAATTTAAATGGTTTAGGGTTGATTAGAGATATATTCAACTATGGTGAAAGTTATATTCAATTATTTACTCTTATTTGAGTATTTAATTTGTTGCAATGCCTCATAATTTCATTTGAATTGGTTTAGAATTATTTTAATAACTAAAGTAATCACTTGGTTATGTTTTGTGATTATTTCAATATGTTTGAGTGTCCCTTGGAGAAATCAAAGTTCGTTTTGTAGATTACTAAATAAATATTAATTTTGGAGTTCATGATGAAAAATAACATTTTCATGAGCATAAGGAGTATCTTACTTATTATTATACTTTTCTGTGAAAATCATAATTTTACTGCTAAATGAATGTATTTTACAATCATAAGTATTTTTCATATAGCATTGGAGTTTATTTAAAATTGATAAAGGCAATTATCATAATTCTTATACCGCTAAATAGGTCATATATAGAATACTTCACCATATGTATTTTATCCCACCATATGAAGTTACTAGAATGTATGGTAATTAGAAGATGAAAAAGATATAAAATGATAGAGTTTAAGACTTCTGGATAAGATCTTATGTATCCATCATAATACATAATGAATTTCTGAATCTAATGTCCCACATGTAATACTAGAATACTTAGATAAATTTCTAAGATATATCATAAGAAAATTTCAATTTCAAGATTTCAAATATGATGAAGATAAAATTGTTATGACAGATTATAGAAATATATGATCATGTTATAAATGTTATAAACACCTAGAATGGAATGTGAACCTAACATAATAAGAGTTTTATGTTTTCCTACGTCCATGTATTGGGAATGTTAAAGAAAAATGAAAATTAATGTTTCCAAAATCATTAATTTTTTGGGAAAGATAAACTTGATGATCCTCTAGCTATTATTTTGAGTTTAGAACACACTAATGCTTAATGAATCCATTATATGAGTTTGTTTTGAGAACATTGAAATGATAAAAACCACATTAGTATTATTAAATGAAGAAATTTTTTTCATAAGGCTTTCATGAATTATATATATACAGAATCATCAATCCTTAAGATATTGTTCATCATAGCTTAAAAATCAGAATTTAGGATCTCAGAGAATTCATGAGTGATTTATATTTAAGTATAGTAATTTTATCAAGATTAATAAATGAGAATAGATTTATTTTTTAAAAATTTGTAATAGAAATATGACATCCATTAAACTAATTTTTTTTATATTTACTATAGATACAACAATAAGATTTGATGGGTGGATTTTGTTGGATGTTTTTATGAAGATGATGATGTGCCTCCTATAGATATTTCCTAAAGATCTATTTTCAATAGTTTCAAATCTGAAAATAATCAAATAAATGTATTTTAGTAATATCCCATGAGTTAAAAAAGTAGTTCATAAAGTAAAATGAGTTACCAAAATGGGTGTTCCATATTGATGATTTATGTATAGTAGTGAGAAATCGCCCTTATTATTCTATTTATGGATACTGACATTGATGGAAGAAATTTAATTATTATAAATGATGCCACATGTGAATGTGAAGATCTGGGAATAATAAATATAGAAGGTTGAATAAGACACAACTTCTTGGGAGTTGAGAAACCTATAGATTTAATAGATACTATAAATCCAAGATCTCATGAAGGGGAATAAATAGAACTACCTGTTGCATGTTGTAGGGAATAAGAAAAAGAAGATTCCATCCATCATTATGAGATGAACTTGATGGAGGATAAATACTAATGAGGGTGTAATGAAGGTGAAAATATCTATGAGATATGTGAAATTTATCTTTGAGAAGTGGACACATTTTAAGGAATTCTTGAAGGATTTCTATCATTCAAAGAAGTTGTTGTTTAGATGACATCGGTCTATATTATTGGTTATGAAATATCCTATGAAGTTTCAGTTTTCTTCATCCATAAATAATATAAAAGTTACAATTAAATATACTTGGTGGGACTCTATATAATATGTGAAACTCAGGGTATGTAGGGATATAATTCTGTGACTTGTTGACAACATTGTGAAGATTCTAGGATGTGTCTAGTGAGATTCTAGAAAGATGATTCCAATGAGACTAAGGCATTGTAAATGCCACGAAATTCAATTTAACTTATCTAAAACACCACCCATTCTAATCAACAAAAGGTCGAAGTGGATAATATCTGACCAGGGTGAATAATCAATCATGGAAAGGAGTATGTCTTTTTATCAAACCTTGTTTAAAAATAGTGTTCCTCCAATATGATTTTTTTATGAATGTGATAGATTTATACCTGGAAAATATTAAATAGTTACAATTTCACTAGATAGAAACATAGGATTAATTCAAAAGGTGGTAATATCATAAAAGATGAATTTGGAATAGGTACAAATTAGTTAACAAAAGATTCATCCAACCCTTAGGTGCCTGCATCAGTCCACTAGGCACATCACCGACATATACCAATAGTCACACAATGGTATATTCATATTTTTAACCCAACCAAAAGATATATAAATATTCCAATAAGTATAAAAATAGGTTAGTATTATATCATTGATCACATGTATAATGACCATCAACATATAATGGAGGATCATATTGTGGGGCTGGCTTATATTACTTCCCTAAACTAGGAATCCAGTCAACATATTTTGATAGTGTATAAAGAATAGTGGTGGGATCATATCCATATTTCTTGTAATGACATCAAATAACACTAGATTATTACAACATCAATATAATGAATTCATCATCATATTCCAACAATATGCAATGGGACACCTTTGAGGGTTCCAAATAATGATGGTAGTTTCACAAACTATGGGAATAACATCACTAATGAATTTCTAACCCTAATATATCATACATTAAGATTAAAAATTTAGTAAGGGTATCATTTAACCTAATAAAAAGATGATTTTCCTTTGCAAATCATTTATGATAACCTTAAGGCCTTTAATAATATTTCGATTGTGTATCAAGGATCAATCAAATCCTAATTAATGGAAGATGGAAGAAATGGTTTTGGTGTTCTTCCCCTAAAATGTATGGGAACAACATTAGAGGTTTTCCATAGTGAATCCCCTAATGAATCCTTACTAGTGATGATATGTTATTCAACCATGAAGATCCTACCCATTGTGGAATGTATAGAGGTACTCCCTACAACATGATGTTCAATAGTTATGAAGACCCCCTAGATAACACATCAATTATTGATAACCCTAGAGGTCTTCGCTATTGAATCCAATACAACATCAATAAAGATACTAACCATTATGTTCATTATAATTTCCCTCAATATAATGACATATATTCTAATAATTGAGATCCTCCCCACGTCGAAGCGCCACTAAGGCTTCCCTAATATCGAGAGAAACATGACAATTTGAGGGTTATTACACTATGTAACTCATTTTTAATTAGAGATATGTCATCCAAGGTTACAGATATTCTAAGGCAATTATCATCATATATTCCACCCTCAGATCATTTAACCACTATAAAAATTGTGTAAATATTAATGTAGTTCACTCTAATTGAAAAGGAAATGATGAAATGACATTTTTGATGTGACCAGATTGAGTTTTCACTATTTTAAGATGCGGAGAATACCATAATCATGTTGAAGGATCTACCTAAGAGTAATATACCAGTATTATTTTTTCATGTGGACAATCCCTTGTATGAAATTACAGAGTCATTAAAATAGTATTGTATACCTTATTAAATATATAACTTGTGAATGAATCTATATCATATCAATGAAATGAATATATATATTATTGAGTGTATGTTAACTAGATTTATTTGAATAGGGAGCACTGATGCTGGTAAAATTTCTCTTCCTTCTCGAAGGCCCAAAACCCTTAGGTATAAAAGTTGGGTGTTTTCCACAAATTTGATTACCATAATACAATTAAGGTACTTTATTAGATAATAATAAAATATCATACAGGAATGAACATCATAAGGTGAAACAAATATAGAGTTATTCAATTTTCTTTATTCAATGGCCAACAAATTCCTTTGAGAAAGGAAATATGCAATGACATCGCAAAATTTCATTTCTCAGGCCAGAGATTTTTGTATTCTATTTGGACCATCCAATGAAATAACACAAGATCTAAAGCATAGAAAAAATATAATTGATGTGAGAGGACCACTTATTGAATATTATATCAATCCTCCAAGAAGGTTTGATAGGTCTCTCATTTATGGAAAATAAATCCCACATTCATTGAGGAACTACCAATAGTAATATGTTTTCACCCTTAATGGGTACTATATCCATCCCATTCTCTAATAGTGGATTAAAATTTAAAATTATTATTCACATCATAAACAATATAAGGGACACTCTATCCTATTAGGCTGTTAAATTTTACCACCACCCCACTATTGGGTTCATCAAAGCTACAACAACTCCAAAATGTGGTAGCGAAAGAACTATATGAACACAAGTACATTGGAACATGGGAAATATTACCACCCTCCTCCTCTAAGGTATTATATTTTATATATATTGGGGTTCTACTAATAGGAATTACCCTTTCAGTTTCTACTATTGTATGATCCACCACTGTTATTCAGGATTCATTTAGTGAAATTTCCTAGGTATTCCCTCAAGATCACTCTTTATAATTAATTTTTTGGGGAACATCAAAGTGGAATAATGACTCCCCATATGGTTCATAAGATGTAATGGTACACAAAGAAGGATAATATGATTTGGGATTACACCTTTTACATTTACAGGTATTCAGAAGGAAACATGTCCACCATTAATCAATGGATAATGAGAATATAATTCCCACAATAGAATTCACATTAAAGAATATCATTTATTTCAACCACACATATAACAAGGATAATGATGTTAATGAAGAAGTTCATGATGAATAAATATCCATTCAAAACATGATCCACACCAATGTCCTAGAGGAATGCATGGATACATAGTATTAGATAGAATCTCATAATATATATAAATGATTGGCTTTAACCTTCATACAGATGTTGTACCACAGTTATTAGAAAAGGCGTGGATATATACAACCTATCAATAGAAGAGATCGATAATTTTTCATTTGAGGAGAAAAAATATCAGAATGGACCTATGTTTGAGAGATTAATGTTACTCAATCCCAAATTATGTAGTGGAAATTTTATTTCTGAGTATAACTTCTTGATATGGGATGATATTTCTCCTGTATAAAATATCTATCAATAGGAAGGAGATAATCATTCTATATTTGAAAAGTGCATCCATCCAAAATGATTTGGTCGAAAAAAACCAGTTTATCTAGACCTAGTGACTTAATATTATCATATGTATCTTCTACCATGATAAATAATGAAATCATTTCATGGAAGATACCCATGACAATGTGAGGTGGGTATCCATGAACAACATGTGAAAATCACCATATTAGGATTTGACTTCCACCACGAATCAAGTATCTTCCAATGAAACAATTCCAAAAATATTCTATATTAAATTGAGTCACTTGATGCATGAATTTATGATACGTAGGGATGACATGCACTAATTAAAATACATTTAATGGTAATTCCCAAGTGGGTGGATGTAACCCCACCATTACCCAACTATATAGATCAATCGTTATTATCCTTAAATAGAACAAAATAAATTTAAAAAAATAGAAACTATTTGTTTCCTAGTGTGTCCCCATGATATGAATTGGAAAATAGAAAGAGGTGATAAATATTAGGAGTTTCATGTAGACTTTGGAGGGACACATATTCATCTATCATAGTAACCTTCCAGTTAACTTAGATATAAATCAGGAAGACCTTCATTAAAAACATTTCAACCAATTTATGTCTACATTCTGAAATATTTCAATACTGAAAATTTTAAGTCTCAATAATCCTAAAGAGGAGAGGGAATCTAAATTCATTTATAATTGGATGGTATTAACATAATTACTGAATAAGAAATATCCTCTGAAGAATATTTTAAATTTATGTAAATAAAATATTTAGGATTGGTTTCAAATATTGATTATTACACTAATGTGTCTACATTTGTTTTATTATTTTGGTAGTTTTATATTTATTATATGATGTTATACAATTATCCTTGGATAAATATTACCCCACACTAATGACATCGCGGAGTAGGGTTAGTAAAAAAACTATTATAATTAAACCTATGTGAGTGCCAACTCCTTCCCACATGCCAGATCAATATCATGTAGTGTCTATTCCTGGTCTATGATGACATTGGTTGTTCCCTTTATAGGAGGGGAGGATAGAAACACATCCCCTAAAATTCAAATACCAAAAGAATAAGTCTTGTTACTTCCAATGAGATAATTATTCCATATACATTGTTTATACTTTAGAGAACATCACATTAAAATGATTAGAGTCTAAGAAAGGAAAAAAGTTAGTATTAATGATTGAACTAATTATTATTTTAACTTAATATGATGGGAAAAATCTATGAATACACATTATTTACATTAATCATTCAAAATAAATTTTACTCCATGAAATTGAAATTGGGTAAAATCAAGATAGAGGTGAATTGTGTCTCTTCCATCCCACCCAAGGAAGAAAAATAATGACATGAAATCCTAAAAATAAGAACCTAAATGTTTGATTATTTTATGGGAAGAAAATTAGTCAAACTAATGAATCAAATTCTTAGGGAATAATAGAACCATCCGGTTATAACCCTTATCTCCCTGTATAATTCCTTACTTAGTTTATTCACTATTCTTATATTATGGGGTTCTATGTATCTAACACAAGAAAAATAAGGAATTAATAGAAAAACCTATGTTGGCTCTCAAGATGTTATAAAATCAATAGGATTTATTTATCCCATCCTTTAGAGTACGGAAATTATCTTACCAAATATCTCTTCTTTCATATAAAGAGGCATAATATAGCTCTATTATGGGTAGCCCATTCACTTATTAAGAGGATTAATATAAGGATAAATTATATTTCTTTAAATGTAGACTAGGTCATAGAGGTCGAGGTGGTCAAGGAGGAAAAGGTTAGAATAAAATTTCAAATAAGGTTGAATTCCAACTAAATCCATGCATGCATTTGAATCTCAGTGAAATGAACAATTGCGAGCCCAATATAAAAACCAATATATTCATTAATATTCCATGTATTATTCAGAATGAATCATATTATAGGAACAACTAGTGGGTGTGAAATTACCCTGTCAAAATCAACATGTTGGATGGTTATCTCAACCCAACATTCCAATAACAAAAATCTCACTGTTTTCCAGTAAATCATTGGTTTCATTTTCATAAGAAACCAAAAATCTTAAATATTAGTCTAGATGAAGACCTCAATGTAGGATATGTAGGAATATGGTCTAAAAATAAGACATCCTAAAAAACCTGTGTATCATTATGTATAATCAATTAATTATTGATGTACTTCACTTATCAATGGAGGTCAGGGAGGTTCTCATTCAGTCCTTTTCATGTCCTATGGAGTTTATTAGTGAAGTCACTATATAAGAGGATTATCATGTAGAGTATAGTTCCACTAAATGGAACCTGATATTTAGTATTACAAAACATGATTGAAAATATACCATACATGGTCACATTAGACCCTTAAGTGTATCATTCATATTGGATAATATCAATTTTCATCAAGTTAGAATTTATATTGATTTTAGGATTATACTAATACAAATCTAGAAGAATTTAATGTTTGGAATACTATGATGTAAATTTGACTCATTCTAACTTCACCATCCAAGGGAATCCGAAGAGAAACAAAAATCCACCAAGGAGGATCATACATTGATTGTTGTTTATATATATATTTTTGAATTCAAATATATAATGGTTCAACAATACAATACAATCAAAATATTTCTAGGAAGGTCATGGATCTGTATAAATGTGAAAGTTATCTCATTTTACATTCAATTTGATTTTCTATATCAATTAGTAATTCAGCATACTACAGGGTGATAATTATCAATTTGATTCATTTGAATATAAATATATAAACACATGGTTCTATAAGTTGTAGGGGAATTAGTTTGGGGTAGATAATTCCATTCATATCCGCACAAACAATGTTCAAGAAATGGCCCCCATCATTCCATGTATAGAACTCAATGAAGAATATGTGTTTTACATCAACATAATTGAGGTAATATTTCTGAATATGGAGAGTCGTCAGGTCATGTGGGTTAAAATATAATATAAAATAAAAACACTTCTGACCTTCCCTCCATATTATATACTCATGGATGTCCCAATTGAGAAACCACACCCAAAGAAAGAGAATAACACTCTATAATTCATGTGTATCAATATGAACCCAAAACATCATTAATATTACTCTTAATGTACCTATCCAAAGCCTACATCAATAAAAGTGACTTTATTTGGATAGGTGGATAGGATTACACAAATGAGGAAGGAATGGGTTTTATACATGTTCTTTCCCATCATCATTATATTGGTATTTCAACCAAGTCTATCCATTCAAAAGAAGGAATTTAATTTGATGAAATCAATATCTGTGCACCCATATCATCATTGGGATATAAATATATCCCCTGTCACACCCTGACCAATGCATTATTTTAACTTAATTATTTTGGGTCTCGTTTTTGAATTTGTGTTTTGAACCGGTTTTAAATTAAAAGAAAATCTCGTTTTTATACGAACGCGCGAGCGTATGCGCGCCCTGCACAGCCCCTAATTTTTGTTAAGGGATTGTTTGTTATTGAATGTGTTGTTTTTGAGACACGGAATGATGCGCGCGCCCCCGCACGTGAGACCGTGCACGATGTCCGCTCTCAGGTGATAATTTTATTATTATTATTTTGGTTAATATTTTAATTAGGGATTTTTTATTCTTTCAGATTTTATTTATTTATTTTATTTCATTTTATTCACTCTATCTATTTATTTTTATTTCATTTTATTTATTTATTTCATTTCATTTTATTTATTTTATTTATTCATTTATATTTCTATTTCATTTTACTTATTTATTTTTATTCCTTTTTCCTTTTCTTTTTTTTCTCTCCGTTTCTTTCCTCCCTCACTCTCTCGCTCGGCCTCTTCCCTTTCCCCCCCGTCGCGCAGGAACCCTACGCGGAGCTTACCCTTTGATCCCGCGCGGCCTCCCTCCGTCCGGCCTCCCGCGTCCGGCGCCTCCCGTCCGGCCTGCTCGCGGCCTCCCTCCGTCCGGCCTCCCGCGTCCGGCGCCTCCCGTCCGGCCTGCTCGCGCTACCTCCCTCCCGTCCGGCCTGCTCGCCGCATCTCCGGCCGCCGCCTTGGCCGCGCCTCCTCCCTCCCGGTCCGCCTGCTCGAACCCTCCTCCTCCCGGCAGGCTGTTGTCCGGTGGTCACCGGCGTCGACCCCCACCCTCGGTTATGTCTTCTTCCTTTTGTTTTTTTTTCTTTCCTTTGAGTTTTGTTGTTGTTTTTTTTAGCAGATTTATGTTCTGATTCTGGGGGTTTTGACTTAATGTTTTCGATTCAGATTCATGTTTGCGGGTTCGCATTAGGTTCTATGTGGTGCAAATGTCAAGCGATTGAAGTTTCGCACTGATATTGGAAATTCCTCCATATAAGGTATGTGATTCTGCGTATAACCATTATTTGATGCGTTAATTTGGGAGTTTAATTAATTCAGTTTGTTTATTTATTGATTTTCAAGATGCGAGTTTGATTATTTTTGAGATTCGATATACTTTTAATTTTTCAATAGTTTGTTGATGCAACATGTGTCCAAATTTTCGGTGCAAACCCGTGTTGAGATGTTTATCAGCATTTTATAAATTGTGTATTTAATTTGTTAAAATGTGCAAAGGGTGAAATTGGTTGTATTTGATTTTTTTGATGTGTATTTATTTTGTAAGTAGTATGTTTGTGAAATATGAGGGTGTTAATGTGTGAAGAACCTATGATGAATTATTTATTAGTGTTTAATTAATTGTTTTGATAGTTTGTTAAGACGTGCAAGGGATGCAGTTTGTCTTTTGATGCGACGTTAAAATGCATTTTTATCACAAAATAGATTTTGGGTGAACTTTTGGTATTCAAAGTTAACGAAATGTTTTGAAACTTTTTAATAAAATTTTCATAATAGTCTTTTTGAGTTTTAAAAGTGTTGTTTTTATTGTGCAGTTGGTTTATTTTGTTTTGCACGGGCTGCGTGTTCTGTTTTGACAAGTGAGTGGTGTGCGTTTGGCCTTATAAGAGGTTTTGGGGTAGGCTTTTGGTGTTCAATGTCTTGTAATACCACTTGGAGTGGTTTTATAAAATTTTTAAATGGTTTATAAAATCTTGTAAAGTGTGTGAAACATGTTTGTATATTTTTTGTTGGTGTGCGTGTTTTCAAAAGTGGGTTTGAACATATATATAAGGGTATATGTGTGCGGATATTGTTGTGACAATCATTAGAAGTGTTCAAGTAATCGTTTGAGTTGTGCGAAATGTGATATTGTGGGTGCTTAAGGTGCGTGTGTGCTGGAAAAGAATTTTTGATGGAAAATGGACCACTTTGAGCATGCTAAAATGTTTTATAAATTGGTCAAATGTTTGATTATATGTTTAATGGTTTTATTAAATTATTTGTGTAGCACGTTGGGCCTCGCTACGGTGGATTGGGCCCGCGGTTTCGTCGTATCTTACATGTTCGTGCACAGGGTAAGACATATATATATATATGCCCTTTTTGTACATATTCCCTCATGGCGCGGGGAATATGTGCAGTGCAGCTAGGGGTGTATATATATATATGTATAAATGCATGTGCGTGTGTGCGCCAAGTGTCGGTTCGAGTGACCTTTGGCAGATAGCGACAAGTTTGAGGTAGGTCCTCTATGCCTATGCCTTTAATTTGAGATTCATAATTGCTTGCTTGTTTTAAAAATATGTTTTACATTTACGCTATATCCACATGCTATGAAATCAGGTTACGGTTGCTAGAAATGATTACGCCTTTGATTTGGAAATTTAAATGTATTTTTAATGCTATCGGTCTTAAGTGACCGTCTATTGAAAAATTGATTTCTTAAGTGGTTCTGAATTAGTAGTGCGTATTTCCAAAGGTGTTTGGCCTTTTGGCAGATTGATTTTAAAAAGTGTTTCCTTTATGTAATTAAGCATGTTTGGCATCTTAACAATGTTTTATGAAAGGCCCGTTTGGCACTTTAAGATTTGGTTTGCGAAAAAAGAAAACCCCTTTTTGAGTCATTCCCCTAAATTTGAAAAAAAATAAAATGGGATGCAAGTGTTGATGAGTGGTTTGTGATGTGTGCCTAGTGTAAAGGCTTGTCCATGTTTGTGTGGTGTAAAGAGGGGGAATGCACTTAAGTAGGGAGTGCAGTGGTGAAATGTGGAATGAATTTTAGATAAAGAAAGTGTAATGTACTTGTTTGATTGTTTGATAAAGAAAACTCACCACCATTTGAAATAGAGCACAATGGGAAAACCCGGGTATCTAGGTGGGTGACCAGGACTAGTACGCTAGATGACACGGCAGGGGTTCGTCCCGGTTTGTCTAGCAGGATTGACGCGACAACACTAACTAAACATATGCACTTCTGAGGGTCGTGGCCTTCTAAGCCACGTTTTCTGAGGGTCGTGGCCTTCTAAGCCACGTTTTCTGAGGGTCGTGGTCTTCTAAGCCCCGTTTCACTGAGGTACGAGGTCTTTAGGTTCCCACTCGTTCTAGCTGCCTATAGGGATTACCCATGGTGCTCACTTTTTGTCATGATGCTAATGATATAACTTTCTTTTCAGTGATTTCATACTTGATGCCTTGTTTATGAAAACCATATTTTAATCCAAACTGGTTTATTTCCATTTTGAAATGTTAAGTGCATGCTTGAAACCTATTTCGAAAATGTGGTGGAAGAAAAAGGATTTACCTGAAAATGCAAACTCGTTACTTAATTTTAAAAAGGAGAAACACTACTTTATTATATCTTATTTCCAAACTGGCATTGTGGATTTCTTAATAAAGGCGGAGGCATAGGACGTGGTTGTTTTTGGCTTTCCTACTGAGCATCTCGGTGCTCACGCCTACTTTACTTTTCAGTTGCAGGTTTCAGTCTTGGATCGCTTTTGGAAGTGGGTGGTTGTCGTACCGTGGTGATCCACGGGGTCACCTGAGGTATGTCGCGTTTATTTATTCCTTTTTCTGCTGCCACGTCGTCCAGTTTGTTTTCCTTTATTCATATGCTTGTTCAGTTTATGTTTGCTTATCTTTTTCATGGGCCAAACCGTTCCCAACTGGTTTGTTTTGATGCCCGGCACTAGTTGCCAGCCCGTGGGGATCGGGAACGCCCTTCGGGCCATGTCGCGGACCGGGTCGGGTGTCGGGTCGGATGACGATCCGGCCTGGTTCGTGACATCCCCACATCATCCTATGTGTCTTATGATTTCAGTTGTCTTTTACATTTGATGATTGTAAGGAAACATACCTGGAATATGAAGAAGAAGACACCATTGATACCTCTACCTCATTTGATAAAGATTAATTTTCCACTTATGATGAGCATGGAGAAGTTAACATAGAAATAAAAGAATATATGAGACCTATATTGATCTACTCTATCATGACTATAGAAGAATAGAATATATATATATATATATTATCAAATAGTATCATGTTGTCTTCTCTTGGAACTATACAAAATACCCATGTTATATCTCTAGGAGGCTACCAGTCACCTGGGATAGCCAAATGATATTCATGGATATATGAAGAAATAAATAAGGTTGCATCGAACCTATGTTTCCAAAGTATAGACCAAAGTTTACAAGATTTTAAATGATTACTTCATCAATGAATTTAAATACCTAGAATGAGTCAAAATTTTTTTCCCCATAATATAAAATAGCATGATTATTTGATCCTATATCAAATTTAAGGATCTATACTTGCATGACCTAAAAAATGATTTCTAAGTCCTAATCATGGAATTATTGATCTATGAGAACACTATATTACAGGACATATCAATTATGTATTGGTTTTTAAGATATAAACAGATCATATTGGCCCATTAATATGAGGTGGATGCTTCCCTTAGGGAACTCCAAGGGTTTTAGTTCTATAATGAAATAACCATTTCCCGGAAAATTAAGGTCACACATATCTACAATCCATTCCCAATATCTTTAATTCCTTTACAGGGAAGACTATTGAATTCTATATAGATGATCTTGGGGTTACGTATGAGTAATACTATGATCATCTTGATGATCATGAAATAATTATCAATAAATATTGAAAACACAAATAAAATTTAAATCCCCTAAATTGTACTTTCATGGAAATATATGGTAAATTTATAAGATTCATGGTACATGGTTGTGGTATTGATGTTCACCCTACAAAGATTAAGGAAGTCATTTATGTGTCTTCTCCTTGAATCCTCTATAAGATGTGGGGACTCCAAGATCATCTCTCATATATTAGAAATTTTATATCCAACCTCACTAAAAAAGGAATAACAAGTATAATGCTAATGAAAAGGCGGTCACATTGAAATGAGATGCATATTTCTATAAATATTTTGATAGTTTATTTTTTTGATCAAATAAAAATCACCATCTTTAGATCTATATTCATAGGGATTATAGTGTGGTGTGAGGTCATTTTTTAGTAGTTTAAATTTTTTTCCATGTATTTGAAATTATTTAAATGGTAGAAATTAGCAGATTTCCTTATAGTGAACCAAACCATAGAACGTGTATTGGTGAATACAAATCTCATTGATGAAGATGTTTTTTTCCATAACACTTCAAAAAAATCGGATATGTACATTGACATTTCCTTGAGAAGCCATACTATTTGTATAATGGAATATGTGATGCTCAACAGGGTTAATATAGGGATTATACTCATATATATTGAAAAGGTAGTTCATTTATTTTATTTATACTTATCAAAAGGATGAACCAATAATGAAGTTAAAATAATAGGCACTTATAATAGTAAAATAAGTATCTTTACATATACTAGTGCCCCTCTGAAACATCAAATGGTATTTGATGTTGGTAATGAAGAAGATTAATGGTGAATATACCATTAAAATGGTATAATAGACCATGTTCTTGATTATTTATGAGGGTTGATGGATCAATAACCATTTATGCTAAAACTATATCATAATTTGTGTTATGAAAATTCTTATGTTGATGCATTGGATAATACAACTACTACATTGGAAGATCCAAAAAAGGATGAAAAATCCTTTGTATCATGCATTGTAGGGTGGAATCATCATTAAAAAAAATTGTTATGGATTAGATCAATTAAATAAACACCACCATTTACTAAGGTGATCCCATAAGTTGCTGATGTGATTGATTTATCCTATAATTTACTACCTCAAAAATCAATTTATCCCATTAGATTAATCAATGAAATAGTAGATCCAGTGATGGAAATAAATTTCACTCTTTTTGATGGAATAAATTCACAAAATATTCTTTTTAATTGAGTCACTAATGGAGTTTTCCTCAAATATATTGAAACATGATAGCTCCTCACTATTATTTAGGAAGTTTGTTCTTCAAACTATAGTGATAACTGATTAAGAGGTAATATATTCCATCAATTTATGATATTGGTAACTTATGGACATTAAGGACTGTGGACTATAGAGAGCATACAAATAAACTTCATTGTTTTCAAATATAGTCCAATTTAATCTATAAACACATAGATTTTATATACATAGATAAATATTATTATTCATTTTTCAGTGGTAAATTGATATCATGGGGTATTATCCCCCATCCACAATCATAAGTTTCAAGTTTATGATTATTTACACCAATTTTTTTCTCCATATAATATTTTTTCTATTTTAATAAGGGAACATAGAAAAATGATATTACTGACTTTTTGGACTACAATATCTTTACCATATTTGGTTTTATTCACAAAAAATTAATGGTGAATGAAACCTATTTCAATGATTCCATTTTAAAGAACCTATAAATAGAATATAATATCTTGAAAAACCATTCTTATAATTATCATACATTAGAGAATGGATAGATATTGTATTTCATAAAAATCTATAAAATATCCTTTAGAATATAGTGAACAATGAAAAGAAGTATTTCTTAGATAAAATTATATTTTCATTGGGGATATATTTCAACCCAAACATCATTTTAACAAAATAAATCCCATATTATCCACTTTGAAAGGAAAATACAATTCATCCCATTTATTTTTAGATTTACCCTCTTAACATATACATCTACAATTATTTGTCGAAGGATTAGTATCCATGTATACTAGATGATGTGTTAGATAGACTCGATGAAAAAGGTACCCCACAATGAATTACATACAAATCCATTAGAATTGATTTGATTGACTATTAAATAAGAAGGACCTTCTACACTCATTATTACTTATAGAATTGGTGCTAGCACAAAGAACTCAAAGTATACCTATAAATAAACCTTCAATATGTATAAATAATGGGAAATCCATTATGATATACGTAATGTTTACTATAATGGAACATATTACCTAATTAAATATTACAGATACCAAATCATAACCACCACCAACAAGAGATTATTTAACATGTATTTCACAAAACTTCACATTAGGTTTATAGTCCAAGCTACATGATTTTAAACTATAGAGTATTAAATCCTTATCAAATGATGACAATATAAACTGCTAGAGGTATGTATCCTATGAACATAAACTACACAACATATGATCCATCATGAATGAAAATAAACCACTTTGAGAGACCTATCCTATGATATGTAATTTTTTGATAACCAAGTCTAATCCATTTATAATTCCTTGGTATAGGATTTTCCCATAGACCTATGATAAGGAAAAAATTCTACCCCTATATTTGAAGTTGATATACATAGGGATACTTTTTTCCTTTACATGAGAGTTTAATGCATAAAACCATAATTTTTCATGGTAACATTTACTTATTTCATTGGAAAAAATACATGATTATCTCATTTTATGCATGAATCATATTTATGAAAAATTTCATATATAAATGTTCTAGTAAAATGGCTCTAAACTACACGATGCCTGAATCCTTATCATATTACATGAAAATGTAATGTATATGGTCCACCATGAAAGACCTTAAACTATATATAGATATCAATTCTATGTGATCCCATGTTGGTAAATCTCTCCTTATGTAAGAGTTTGATTGATATAATAATAAAATATCCCCATTTGTAAGAGATAATCCCATTTAATATCTTTCATTTCTCATATATCTTATTATTATGACTATATTTTCTTTTCATGATGTCATCTTTCACCAAACCCATAACAAAGAATGGTTCCATCATATATAAATTTATTATGTGTCTCTTGATTTTTTATTTCATTGGATATATATTTCATTGGATGCTGAAATTGAGGTGCTTGAATCTCATCTTCATAACATACAGGAAAGGAGTACTAAATCTAATTTTTCGTGTGACTTGCAACCAGAGGTTGATTTGTCAATCAATCTGAAAAATCTGGTAAGAATTAGAGACAACATTAACAAGGATATCTTCAAAGTTAGGTGGCTTAATGAGGGGGATAATAATACCAAGTTCTTCAATGTTTTACAAAGGTTCAGAAGAGTGAATACACCCCTGTCTCTAATTAAAGAGGGTGACATAATTTTGGAGACCAGGAAGGATCTTGAAAATAATATTGTTAATTTCTATAAAGAGATCTTCAATGGTCCAGCTCGGAATGAAACCGTTTGAGACAGCATTGTCCCTAGTATAATTACTAAGGAGGATAAAATATCACTTACATCACTTCCAATGGATTTCAAAATCAAAGAGGCAGTGTTTGGTCTCAAAAAAATAGCTCTCTTGGACCTGATGGATTCACCAATTTATTCTTTCCAACCTATTGGGAGATTATTAATAATTGGTTGTGTGTTCTTGTTCAGTCCTTCTTTAGAGGTGGGTCACTACCTTCAGGGTTTAATGCTCAATTCATTTCCCTCATCCCCATGGTGGATAATGCAAGTGAAATTGGACAGTTCAGACTAGTTGAGTTGGTTAACACAACTCATAAGATCATCATAATGATTATAGCCAATAGGCTCAGTCGAGAAAGTGAGAAAATCATATCATGGAACCATTTTGGTTTTGTTAAAGGTAGGAACATACAAGATTTCCTTCTCACTTCTTCATAGTGCTTTAATCTTACCAGGATGACATCAAGAGGAGGAAATGTGGCTTTGAAGCTTGACATTCGAAAGCATTTGATACAATGGACTGGGGAATCATTAAACAAGTTCTTCAGAGATTTGGCTTTAGTGCGGTGTTTGTTCAATGGATTTCAAAGCTGATGGAGTCGGAAGGTATTTCCATTTTTATCAATGGGTCGCCAGAGGGTTACTTCACTTGTTCGTGGGGCGTGAGATAGGGGGACCCCCTCTCTGCCATTATTTTGGAACTTTCTGAAGATTATTTGAGTAGAATCCTCATTGATATGGTGGACAAGGGGGAGATCATCACATTAAGAGTGGCTAGAGGTATTTCTTCCCCTTCTCACCAGTTTTTTGATGATGATATTGGGGTTTTAACTCAAGGTGATAAAAGAAACATGAATAATCTTAAGCGATCTCTCCTACATTATGAGAGTTTCTCTAGATAGGAAATTAATTGGGGCAAGTCCTTCATCTTTTTTAGAAAAAGGTTTCTAGTTTCTCAGGAGAATCAACTCATCAACATGCTTGGTCTTAGGTAGGTATCCCTCCCGTTTGTTTATCTTAGAGTTACACTTTTTTGGGGAAAACTGAGGGAATCACACTTCTCACAGGTCCTTACTAAAGTGAGAAAATGTCTTTCCTCTTAGAAGGGAATGTCTCTTTCTATGGCTAGACATGTTTGTCTCATCAGACATGTTGTCATTTCACAGCTGGTGTACCCCTTCATGGTTTATATGATGCCAAAATCTCTTGTCAAAACTATTAATGCAATGATGAGGAACTTTGTTTGGAGTGTAAATGCGTCAGAAAGGAAACTTATTCCAGTAAAATGGACAAAATGATGTATGACTATTA
This sequence comes from Viscum album, assembly GCA_963277665.1. Lineage (NCBI taxonomy): Eukaryota > Viridiplantae > Streptophyta > Magnoliopsida > Santalales > Viscaceae > Viscum > Viscum album. Next base: position 252,733,808 of record OY728143.1, on the reverse strand, counting down.
GACAAGGAGGGCTAGGCATTAAGATTATTTTTTATTTCAACAAATACTTTCAGGCCAAGTTTCTTTGGAACCTGGTTCATAACAAATCTGATTCTCTTGACTTTTTAAGAAACAGAATTCTATCAATACTCATTACAGGGAAACATGTATATCTTGACTCTTTGATATGGCCTGGCTTGCGTTCAGTTTTTTACATCATAATGCAGCGTTCACGTTGGGTGGTCAACATAAATTCTTCACATCAGTTTTGGACTGCCAACTGGACTGGAATCCCACTTATTAAGCATGTCAACGCTGAGGAACAACATATTGATCACAATGTTTCCATCAAAAAATAGATTGAGAATCTTGAGGACCTTTTGGAAGAGGTTGTTTCCATTATCAATGACTATGATTTTATTAATAAAGGGGACATGCTGCTATGGGAAGGGTCGTTGAATGGTGTTCTGGATTCAAAATATTTTTATAATCATCTGATACAGGGAGAAGAAAAATGGATTGGTGTTTTGAAGAAAACATGGCTGCTTCCATCTCGATTTATGATGCTTTGGAGGCTTTTCCACAACTGGATTCTAGTGGATGATGCAGTTCAGAGGAATGAGGCTTATCTATGTTCGAGATATCTTCTCTGCCATCATCATCGTGAGGATGTTGATCATTTATTTATGTCATGAAATAATACTTCCTCACTTTAGAAATATGTGCTCAACACATTTGAGCTACATCCTCCCAACACTTCCTCAGTTCTGGAATTCTTGCAGGCATTGTTTAATGTACAACAATCTAAGAAACTCAGAACTCTCCTTCAGGTCACTTGCACTGAAGTTATTCACTCGATATGGAGCGCTCACAACAACATTGTACATTGAAGGGGGAAATACCATGAAGCCTCAACACTGGAATATATTGCAGCGGTATTGAGAGTGGCCAGTGATCAGATCAGTGATCATTTCAGCAATTCAGTGAGGGACCTCTAGATATTAAGAAGGTTGCAGGTTGCAGGGTCTTTCCTTAATCCATGGGACACAATGGAGGTTTCTTGGTCCCCCCAATTTAAGGGATGGATAAAATGTAATACGGATGGGGCCTCCTGGGGAAATCCAGGACCGTCACATTTTGAGATTATTTTCAGGGGCTCTTAGGGGGATGTAGTGGAGTATTGTTTTGGGCCATATGGAAAGGCCACTGCACTGGAAGCTGAAATGATGGTGCTAAGTAGAGCGGTTGATATGTTCTATTAGAATCATTGGAACAATATTTGGTTCGAGTGTGATTCAGCGATGCTTGTTCAGGTGATTTGTACAAATCAATATCATCTCTCATGGAAATTAACCGGTAAATGGGTAAACTGCCTGAAAAAACATACCAATTTGAACTACATTATCACGCACATGTTCAAGGAAGGGAATTATCTAGCGGATGGCCTTGAAAATAAAGGTACCTTGGAAGAACAATGCATGAGATTTTCCATAGTGCCTAATGACTTGATGCATTTTCTGATTCGTGATAAATGTAAAATACCCTCTTTTCAAATTGTGTAACTCCTTGATTTTTCAATATTAGATCCTCTGTTCTCATCTTTCTCAAAAATAAATAACTATGTGTGGATTTAATCAGGTTACCTCAAAATTTTTAGTGAATCTTGGATACATTATCCTACAAGTATCACCAATTTCATCCCTTATTTACCCATGTATGGGGATATATCCATTCATGTAATAGTCCCTCTAATGAAACATATACAAGAAATTTTATAAGAACTATGTGTGGATTGATTCCTAATTTCATATTATAATTAGTGGATGAAGGATATCTTGTCTTTTTCCAAGTTGTAAATTCTATAAAAATCCTCCACTTCTTCTTAGTGTTTAGAACCATTCATTCATGATTGGGTTTCCTATATGGTGTAAGTATTGAGATGAAGCCATTTTCTTTTTTTCACAAGTCATATCAACACAATGTCCCCTACATAATGGGCCTCATTATACAATCATAAACTTCATGGAACCTAGGTCAATATTACATGATGTTAAATTACACAACACTTGGTCCATCCAGTAGGAATTTTGGCTTGTTTGAGTGGTATATCCTTTATCAACTGATTACCCTACATGAGATCTAAATCCATGTAAGGGGTCCAGAATATGGACCATATCAATTAACATATTCTAGGGTAAAAATACCCACACTCCTAAGGAGATTCTAAATATAATTTCATTATTAAATTACATAAATATTCTTCATATTATGATCCAATAAAAAAATAAAAAATATGCCTCTCCTGAGTAAAATCTTGATCTATATTAGGAATATTCTATTATAACAACATGTAGATTAATTTCAGTTTTCATAAGACAAAAGGTGACATTTAAGCAATATATTTTTTACCAAGACACAAATCATCATCCACAACCATCCCCAACATCCCACACCAACCAAACATTGTTTAGTTTAGGATTTGAGTGTTCTAATTACCTCTTGGATATCCCATATCAGAAACCAAACATAAATTCTTGAGTGTATAGATTCATTATAAAACTTCAATGGATATAATTAATGGGTGTATTTGGATAAAATGGACACCTATGCATAGTAATAATATTCATGGATCCATATTTAAATTTTTTAACAAAGAGAGAGGTTTTTTTCTAGATGAGGATGGCCAATAATCACTATATTCCACAAAACAAATTTCTTGAATCCATTATCCAAATGTTGGTCAGTGTTCATCCACCACATAATTTTCCCATCTCATCTATCTAATTATAATACCTCGCATTATGATTTATATATTTTTCATAAACCGATTAAAATGTTTTGGGTACTCAAAATTATTGATCCCCATCTCTGTTTTCATATCACATCCCATTAATGTTGAAATCACTATGAAAATAAACTATGATCATTTCCTGATGAAAAATAATTTTATTGCATTGGGCATTCTATTTGTGTTAATATTTATCTAGACCCTTCTATATGGACTATATAACCATTTTTTCAAATGTGTTTTTCCTTAAACCCCAAAAATAACTATCCAAGGATTTAAAAAATTAAACGCCAACAAATCATAGTATGAATTGTATCACCGTAAACTACAAATGAAATAGATGTAAATAATTTACAAATTAAAATCTCATAATGGGTGACCTAATGAAGAATTAAAATCTACAATCAGTAATTTATATCATTTAATTACTTAGAAAAAATGTGTAACATAAATAGAAAATGGAACGAAGCTTGTAAGTCCCCCCATATAACCCTATAAAAATCCAGGCTATGCTAATTGGATCCACTATTCCATGAAAAAGTTATAAAATACATTATTTAATTTTTATTACATTAATATTAAAGATATTTCATGTTTTATTCCCATTCCTCATGAAAATGTTTTATAAACAGATGAATAGTATTTAGGGACTGGAAAACATATTGAATATATTTTCCACCTTAATCTTACTTCATTAATCAAGTGCTTAAGTCTCTAAAAGATTTCAAGAGATATGAGCAATATGCTTATTAATTTCCATGTGACATATATGATTTATAATATTATTTATTCCACTATATTAACCATTTCAAAGAAGGTGGATTTTTTGGTTTAGAGGTGAAGGTCCTCCAATATTTATAAACCTAAAAAATATCATAGTGGTACCAATAATTATAATTTAGTTATTGGTCATCCCCTACATAATAGTTCCATTTTATCATTTCCTATTTTAAATGACTCATGTTATAATTTACACATCCCATAAATCATCTTTTCATGTGGATTTTTATACCCTTGACACTTTACATTCATGCATCATACCAATTTTTGTTCAATAATATGAAATACAATACTTGAATCTTTATTGGTCCTTATCATGGGAAAATAAACCACAAGACACAATAGTCCACGTAATATGACCTTATATTTTGGTCATTCTCACCTAACGTTTTCTGTAAAGTCATTGAAACACTCATTAAAAGTAGTAATTTCTTTACCCCTTCTAAATATATTGTCTCATTATTTTGGTCGAAGCTATCTGAATATAAATATCATATTTCATTCCAATAATCTGAACCCTAAATTTAATGCACCCTCCCCCCATACTATCTTTTTTATATATAATTGGGATATCTATTCCAGTTAAGTTTATCTCACCTTTACTATTGGGATAATAGACTCATCTATTGGTCATTTATATATGACCTTAATCTAGAACTCTCTATGGTCCAACTTAAATGAAATTAAACATAAAAATGGAAAAGGCATAAAACATGTTAGGTTTAAAACCCATAAAGGGAATATTGATAAAAATATGCGTTTCTTCCCAAAAATACCTCCTATAAAATACTTAATATATTTTTAGGGTCAAATGGAAATAAGAAATTAATCTTGTGGTGTTTAAAATATAACTCTATAAATAGTTGTTCTATGATTTCTAAGCCCCTTTACTTATGTAAATTTTATATTACTCTTCTTTCCCTCTTATATATTGGTTCATTTGGTCTGTGTGAAATACAAAATATTATAGTTTTATGTTACTCATTCCATATTGATCATTGAAATATACTAGTAAAATATACCCTTCATTTTTTTACATCTTGTTGAGTCTCTCAAATATAATATATATGGACTAACTATATTGTATAATGACGAAATATCTATAATTATTTTTCCTACCTATTACTATTTGGGAGAACAAATTTAGAAGGGAACCATACTTAATATTAGATTGAGATAACTCTGTATTATTATGATGGTGCATATTCCACTATATTATACCAAAGTATATCTATCTAGGTGGATAAATTAGGGGGAGACCATATCCCATTATCCTTTATCTCGTGGACACAACATAAAAATTAGTGATGGTACACACACCGACATATTTTCCTCACATATATTTATTCTAGAATACACATTCAAATTATAAGGTATTACTTCACATATTTCATCACTTAATCTTGAAAATAGGGATTATTATTTTCGTAATCCTCATTAATATGGTGTTCTGGTGGATTTAATTATTCATGGTATTTCTCCTCATAATTTTCATAGATTATTTTGGTTTTATGATCGAGATGAGGTAAAACATTGACAATAGTTCATGATAAATGATTTATTTTCATTTATCAAAATATGAGAGAAGAACCAATATTTTTTCATCTCTTGTGTTTTTCAAAAGTGCAATTCTGAACTAGAATGATTCTACAAGGTTCACTTGATGAAATATAGAATTTAGACCGATGTCTAATCCAATGTTTTGGCCTTCACTTCTAAACTAGGCTACAATGTCTTTACCTTTATAGTAGAATCCATTTCTACCTTCATTTCTTCTTCAACAAATTACTACTCCTCATCTACTTTCTCAAAGTTATCCAACTCTCGATAGATTCGGTCTAACAATTTGTGGAGTCACTTCACCAAATCCTACCTCTCTAAGGACTAATATTCAAAATCCAATACTACCCCCTACTGTATGTTGGTTTTTTATGTACCACTATTCTTATTTTGAATAAATATTCCATATAGTCTATAGTCATTAATTTTCACATGATCACATATTTTTCTCCTAATCAATGATCAAATCTAATACCATTGTGTGTTTGGTGTGGTAATCATACACCCTGAAGATCATAACAAAGAACACATATGAGAGGTGATGTATCTCACTACTACGGTTTTCAAGTGGAGTATCAGAAACCATATTGTATATCATCCCCCATACCATCTTCTACATCCACTATTGGAGTTAGGTGTATTTTAGGTTCATCATAGAATTAGTCGTAGAGGTGAAAAAATAATTTGGGACCAAATAACGTAATTTGTTTATGGACTTTATATATCCAAAGTGTGTTGGAACCAAATTAATTTATATGTCTTAAATTTAAAAATAATAATAAAATAGAATAATTCCTTATTAGGACTCTATTTCTTGTACCGACGATGTGGAAATATGCAATTAATCAAAGTGTTATAAATAAAATCACCCTCTTATCTTAATTAGGTGTCCTATTATATAAATTGGTTATTGAATACACCTGAGATTATATTTTTTAATCATATAAAATTGGATTTGTAAGATAGTTTGGAATTATTACCATTGATAATATATCCATCGAATAGTGATCAAATGATTTGTATAAATATTGGTTTAAAAAACAAATTGACATATAAAAAGGAAGTGATAGTATCAACCAAAAGGATAATACCCCATGAAGCCCATTTAACAAATCTAATTATGGAGGTAGAATCCCTGGGCTTTACCCTTGACTGAGCCCAAGCTAAGATCTAAAAGCTTGAGCATGAGAAAAACCGTTTATGAGAGAAGTTCAAGAAAATTGAGATCACGACCTAAACCATGAATGAAAAACCACCCCTTGAAGGTCCCAAAACCAAAAACCTTACCCTTAGAGATTTTTATTTTGTATTTAAAGGATATGAATCGAGACCCTAGTGATATGAGTATATACATTATTTTTTATATAATAATGAATATATTTTCATCATATTTTTTTTACTTTATAAATGTTTTTAATTTTGATTCCATAAAACATAAATAGTATTCAAATTCAATTAAAATATTTATTATAATGAGTTAATTTATTTTTCAAATAAATAATACTTTAAAAATATATTATTATTAATTAATTTTTATTAAATAGGAATGACCACATAATTTTTATGAAAAAATATATAATATTTATAATGGATCAAAAACTAATATTTAAAAAAACCAAGGATTTTTTAATAAATGTATATTTTATTTAAAAAAGTAAAAATTCACATATTTATTAAATTATTTAGATAAAATGAATTTTCGTTTTGTAATCATAATGTCCAAATTATATAACTATTAATTTTACATAATTTTTCAAGACATTAGAATTTCCGAGTAAAAATTAAATACCGTATAAATATACATTGTGTATTATGAAATAATAATGACCCAAAATTATGTAATAAATACTATAAATAGTATCCATAAAAAAAATATTTTCTCTTTAAATTAATGTTAATTTTTTTATTAATTGTTTAGGTCCATTATGAATCCTCCAAAACCATTAATATATTTTAAGGTTTTAAAATCATTTCATTAAGAGTAGGACCCACCTCCACATAAGGAAGGGAATTATTTTATTAATTTTTACCCTTTATCTTATTAAATAATGGGAAATAATCCCATTTTATAGAAACCAGGGGATGGTTTGTAGCATTGGTAATTTTATTATATAGATTTCAGAACCTAAATAATAAATAAATACCCATATATTTATATATAAACCACATAATCTCCCATTACTCTTAATTGAAATTCCTTGGAGGACTTCCATACCCTTCCCTACACTCTCTAGAGTCTTCTCAAGGCAACCCAACCTCTCAATAATCACCCTCAAAGAATTTGGAGTCACACACTCAAGTAAGAGATAATTTCCTTTCTCCTCTTTATTCTAGTATCTTCTTTACCTTGTAGATTTAATATTCAATTTCATATAATGGGATATGTTATTCCATATCCCCGTTACTATAAAACTTATTTCCAAATTTTTAGATACTAATTTCACTCTCATCAACCAATTTTTTTTTAATTTTTATTCGATGATGTTATGCTACTGAAATTTCACTTCTATTATTCATGGAAAAAAATTATGTAGTGAATACCATACCTATTTCCTATCAAGGGTTTTCACCTTTATAGACTTATAACTATTTGAAATGCTAATTACATTTCTTTATTTAAAACTTCTTGATCATGGAAAATAAATTTGATTATGAATGAATACATGTTGTACGATCTATGTGGCAAACATAAGAATGAGAATGAAATGAAATTGATGTTTGCACCTAGAATTATGTTGTGATCCAATTCACAGGGTAATGCTTACTCTTAGGATATATCATGTTAGTATAGGGAGTGGACATGATTTATTTTTGAAACATTTTCCACCCTGAAGTCTTGTTGTTCTATCCATGACCAATGCTTATGATGTAGTGTTTTAAGTAGTTTCCACATTTCCCACATTATGTTGTAATTAATTAATGTGTCTAATTATTCATGTTTATTATTTATAATCTCTTTATTAACCATTTATGTGACTATTTTATAACTTGTTTCACATTATTCTATATTTTTTCCCATATTGTTGTTTATAACTCATGTGTTTCTTATGTTTGTCCCCAGGTTATCGCATGTGATTTCAAAATAAATGGTAATTTAGAAGAATGTTAAGGAAGGTCTCAACAATTTTGTGGTATCCCATTTTTATGTTATTCTTTATATATAATTCTAAAATAAACTAAATTTACTACTCTTTCTTGTTGTATTATGGAATCTTTTAGTAATAAATCATGATTAAATGTGTAATAAATAGCATGGTTATTATAGTTGGTATTAGAGAAAATGTTTAGTTATATTTTGGATTAAGATTAAGGAAAATATAAAAAAATACATTGGGATAAGACTTATTATATGAAATAATCTTTGAATTCTGGTAAGTATATAGTATGTAGTTTTTCATGAAAACAAATACCTTTTTGGATATTTCAAGTGGACTTGGTTCTACCACAAATGTACCTAGGGGTAATAACTTCGACAAGGTGTGGTGGGTCTGGATCAGTGTAACATTGTACTTGAAAAAATTCCTTATTGTGTACATTTTTTGACACTCCCAAGAGATATTATTTGGAAAATTTATAAGGTCCTTATAAACCATTATTAAGAAAACAAAAATTCCCTTAAGAATATATGTTTGGAATTTGATTATGGATTATATTTATTGAATTCTAGAAATTCATAAGTTATGAAATGAATATAATTTATCCCCTTAATGACATTGGATTCCCCATTTATGTGTTTAATAGTTTAAAAATAATCATACCTCACATTCATTTTAATCAAGAAAATGGATGAAAATAAAAGGAATCAGGTAAACAATTAATTTGATGGTCAATGTGATGACTTCCCTGATGATATTCCCAACTCAATGGGAGTAGGAATTGAAAATTCATAATGATACTCTACCAGATGACTCTATTTTTGAGTATAATCCTATATTAGAAGGAGTATCCAAATACCCCCATAGAGAAAAAGCTATTATTGAGAGAATTATGTAACAAAGGCCTCAAAATTTCAATCGATCATCTCATCCCTTAATCATGAAACAACAGATCATCTCAATTGAAATGATATTCTCTATCCATTAATGTTCTGAATAAGAGAAGGTTATATTGATTTTTTATCATATATATGGAGAAATATCATCACTGGTGGGAATCAATCAATAATATGAGGCTCACAAAAGATATTGAAGTGATGGGGTGGAATGAATTCTGGAAAATGTTTATTGAAAAAAAATTCCATCGTACTCTTTATCTTAAAATGGAAACAGATTTCACTTACCTCTTGAAAAAAATGAAAAATATATCAGGGCCTATGCTAAAATCATCATAAGAAATCCATGATACGCCTCTGGATTTTTCATTACCCTCGAATTTAAGGATTAATTCTTCTTTGGTGGGATAAAACCAGTCTATAAAAAGTTTGGGAGATCTGAGACTCTAATAGCTATGAGAAAATTATATGATGTTTCGTAAAATTTTAAATGGAGATCATTGAATCGTAAGATTATCATGGGGATACGAAGTACAATGTAGAGTTTTAATTTAGGTGTTCTGATGGAGAAATATAATGGTGCGATGAAATTTCAATATCCCACTTGTCAAAGTTGTTGAAAGAAGAACCCCATAAATTGCCTAATGGGAATGAGGAAATGCTATAGGTTTACAAGAAAAATGATGCTAGATAAAAATTACCAATATAAGAAACCCACCAAAAAAATAGAGGAAAGGAATGCTCCAATAAACACTCAAAACATTTTTCATTGCAATTACTACAAGGAAAAAGTGCACTTTGAAAATAATAGTGCTAAGATAATGGATTTCAAAGGCAACCAAAAACCTCCAAGAAATAAAGGGCAGGATTTTTCCATCACAACTACTAAGGTGGAACCCCAAATTAAAGTGGTGATAGGTAGGATAGTAATTCATTCAAGGATTATAAATTTTATTTTTTATTATAGTTCTATGTATTTTTTCATATCACTAATGTTTATAAGAACTATTCAAAAACCACCTAAAATTTTGGAAGTATAGTTATCATTGAAAATTGAAAATGGGGCTACTATTTCATTATGAGTATATAAATACTCCCCCCATCAAATTTTTTTACTTAACTTTATAGAAAAACATTTCATACTTAATTTGGTGGAATTTGATGCAATTATTGGCATGAAATAACTTTACCTATATGGATCCAACATAAATTTCTCTAAAAATGAGATAAATGTACATGTTGTGAATCCACTCCCAATTCAGTTGAGAAACGAAGAGGATGAATCATATTTTTCACCAATATATCAACAATGGATATCATTGTCCTATGAGAATGCGTATCTATATCAAAATAATGAGTTTAAGGAAAGAACCATCCTCAAATACTTGACACTTATGAGGGAATATGTTTATGTGTTTCACAAGGAATTGTCACATCTTCCTCCTAGATGAGAGGATTAATTTTCAATCAGGCTTATACCTGGGGAATTTACATTATCTAAAAATATTTTATAGAATGGATATTTTGGAACTGGAGGAGCTAAAGAAATGACTATATGAGAATCTAGATAAAGGGTTCATATACCCAAGGTCTTCACCATGGGGTGCACCGGTCCTCTATATCAAGAAGAAAGTTGGGTTAATGGGTCGTTGCGTTGATTATTGCAAGCTCAATAAGATACCCATAAACAAGATGTTTCCTCTAGCATGAATTTATGAATTATTCAATCAGATACGTGGAGTACAATAAATCTCTAAGGTGGATCTTCAGTTGATATATTACCATGTTAGGGTGAAGAAATAATATATCCTCAATGCCACTTTTTGTACAATGTACAGGAACTATGAGTTCATATTAATACAATTTGGACTCCCTAATGCTCCCAAAATCCTTATGAAAATGATGAATATAGTATTTAAAGATTACCTTGAAAAATTTACAATAGACTTTGTCGATTATATTCTAATATATTACTAATCCAAGGAGGAGTATGGGGAGAATCTTAGAACCATGTAAATGAATTTTGAAAGGATACTCTTTATTAAAAGTACAAACAATTCGATTTCTTTTTTATGAAATTTTCATTATCGGGAAATATCATAACACGTAATGGGATATATGTCAACCCTTCCAAGAAAAAGAAGCAATTGAATGATGGATGAGGCCAATATCTGTGACAGATATCTGTAGTTTCCTTGGATTAGGTTTGTACTATCGTCGATTGTTGAGAAATTTGTAGCAATTTTAAAACCCTATAACCAATCTTACTCAGAAGGAATCACGTTTTATTTTCATGATTAATCTAAAGAGTGATTTTAGGAGTTGAAAATGAGGATTATCATTGCAAATGTTCTCAAAATACACAAAAGTGGGGAGTAATTCATGATATTCAATGTTGCTTCAAAGAAGGAATTTTGATGTGTTTTAATAAAAAATAACAAATTCATAGCCTATTCATCAAGTAATTCAAAGGATCATGAATATAAATAGACAAAACATGATCTAGAGTTGGCTTAAATTATCTTTACATTTAAAATATGGTGGTATTACCTCTTTTGGGAGAAGTGTGTAATATATTTACATATCACAAAATTCCCAAGTATAAATTCACATAGAAAGAGATGAATATGTACCAATGAAGTTGGTTAGACCTAATCATGGACTATGAACACTCAATTCAATTCCATATCATAAAGGTTACCAAAGTTTAATATTCTCTATGTACAAAGGATCCACCAATTTTATCATTGATGAGAATTAAAAAGGGTTCGATCTTCTTAGACCTTGAGAAGAAAGACATGGGAATCATAAATAAAGTAACAACAACAATTATATCACAAATTATTTATAAAATATCTATTTTGAAAAAGATAATATATGCTCAAAGATATTATGTGGGAATTCATAAGAATGTTATAACTATAAGAAAAGGTAAATCCTTAAATTTCTGTGTTAATTAAGAAGGAGTTGTGAGATTTGGGACACAACTATATGTACCATTAAAACATGAGTTAAATAAGTAACTGTTAGATTATGCACATAATTCTAATTTCTCTGTTCACTAATGAAGAAAAATGATGTATCATGATCTCCCATAGCATAATTAGCATGATAATATGAAGAATGAGATTGCTGAATCTAAACCAAAGTGCCTGGAATTTGAGAAAATGAAAGCTGAAAGGGTGAATTATAAGGGGATGATGCAACCATTACCCATTCTAACATAGAAAAGGGAAAATATTACCATGGTATTTCTCACAATACATCTGAATACATCATGGGGAAAATTATATAGGGGTTTTTTTAGATAATCTTATAGAGGTTTCTCACATTATTGAAATCCAGGAGGATTTTTTACTCAATCAACGAGCATAGATATACATTAGATAAGTATTAAGGCTGCATGGAGTACAACTAATGATTTAGTTTTATTGAGTACTAAGTTTCACCTCCATATTCTAGAAATGGATCCAACATTATCTAAATACTACGATGAACTTCATAAAGACTTATGACCTCTAAAATGTTAGTGAATCAATGTGGACTATCCAGACACTGGAATAATTGTTTAGAGCATAATAAATTGACGTCAAAGGAGGATGGGATCATCATATTCCTCTAGTCGATTTATCTTACTATAAATGTTTCCAGTCAAGAATCCAAAGGTATTCATAAAAACCCTTAATGGGAAGAGGTTCAGAACACTAGCATGTTAGGATGAAGTAAGAGAATGAGAACTGCAAGGTCTTGAAATGGTCAATGAAATTGTGGAAAAGGTTAATACCATTTAACATCACATCAAGGATTCATAGATTTGATATAAGATATATGCTAACAATAATAGATTAGATCTAGAGTTTTATGTAGGAGACATGGTATTCTTCAATATATCTCTATGAAAGAATGTGAAGATATTTGAGAAGAAGGTAAATCTTAGTCCAAGATACATCATCCCCTTTGAGATCCTTGATTGCATCTGTGTGGTGGTCTACCCACATTCACTCCCACCTAAAATATCTCAAGTACATGATTTATTCCATGTATCCCTTTTGAGAAAGTAAATACTAGACCCCATACATGTACTCAATCCATAGGTGGTACCATTGTGGAATGATCTCTCATATAAGGAGGAGTTAGTGAATATCTTAGATCATAGAGACATTTTTTTTATTAAATTGTACAATAAACCCGATCATAGTATGGTTGAGAAACCACATGTTTGAACAAGTGAAGTGGGAACTAGAGTAAGTGATGAAATAGAGTTCCATTATCTGTTTTAGTGTGTGAAATGAAAATTTCTTGGGTGAAAACTATTAAGCGGTGAAGGTTGTAATGACCGGAAGTTGTTATAAATAAAATTTCCATTTTATTTTAATTAAAATTATTTTTAAGTAATATGGTTATAGAAAACACGTACAATTATTTTTTATTATATACAAATGGATTTACAATACCATTAAGTATCATTAATATTTATAATTTATCCTTTGAATAGTGATCACTAGATTAGTATAAATAGAGGGTCTTAACAAATCCAATTGACACGTAAAATGGATGTGATGACATCACTCAGAAGTATCATACCCTATAGATTCTATTTACCAAAAATTTTGAGGGAGATATCATCTATTAGATTTTACTTTGACCAATCCATCCATCCAACATTAGCATTTTTATTCAAAAAAGGGTGGGGGCCCAAAAGGGCCAAACAACGATGTGGCACCCCAACATTATGGGCCCCGAAAATAATGCAATCCAAAAGCACCTCCCTGAATAAGATTCACCCCCTCTGGCTTCATATGGGACACATTATTAAACCACACCATCTGAGAGCCTGGTACCGCAGTTGTGGCTATATAGTCTGACACTTTGTTCCCCTCACGCCACGTATGTGATATCATGACGTTTTCCTTGATGAGAGCCTTGTATTGTCTAATTATGTAGGTGATAGACCATGGGGTAATGCCTTTATCCTGGAGAGCGTCATGGATCTCCATTGAGTCTATTTCAATGTGGTCAATAGAAATGCCCCTGCTATTGCTTAAGGATAGTCCGGAAAGGACCGCCATAGCTTCCGATCGTATCGAAGAACCGCTTCCATAATGCGCCGCGAAGGCAAGTACCATGTTTCCTTTGGAGTCTTGAATGAATCCTCCTCCACGCATGTCACCCAACACACAGGATCCATACGAGTTGAGTTTAATTCCAGCTCGGGGGGGAAACCACTGAACTCACCTGCCCTGCACCTCTTCACCGCACCGACTACCCCTCCTTTGGGTATTCTGCACCACCCCAAGAGAGAACGCCCCCCTCTCGAAGCTCGCAGTGCCAAGCAAGTCAACCAGCAAGCAGTGGATATTTTCCACCACGGAACGACCTGTGAAACTACTCCCCCGTACTTGGCCCGGTTCCTCGCTTGCCAAAGAAACCAGCAGGCCGCATTGAAAATAACGTCTCACACCTTCTTCTCCTCCTCTGTCCTGTTCTCCTCCGGATGCCAGTGTTAAATATCTATCCCCTTCATGCCCTCACGCGGGAGGAAGCCTATAAGGGAGCTGAGGAAACTCCAAACATGCCGAGACAACCCAAAAAATGTCTGTCGAACCAACCCATGAAAGTCCCACCATCACACACCTTACTCTAAGGGAGTTATCTAGAGTATTTAAGAGATTTGAATGAAGACCCTAAAAATATGACTATATATGTTATTTGTTATAGAATAATGAATATATTTCACCATATTATTGTTACATTATTAATGATTTTTTTAGATTCTATAAAACAAAAATAGTATTCAAATTTAATTAAGTAATTTATTTTGATGAATTAATGGATCTTGGAAATAAATAACATTTTAATAAAATATTACGAATAAATAATTTTTATTAAATATAAATGATCAAATATTTTTTATAAATTCAATTGTAATTTTTATAAGGGTTAAAAACTATTATTGTCAAAAATACCACATTCTTTATTAAATGTAAATTTTATTTTAAATGTTAGAATTTTCATATTTTAAAAAATTATTTAGATAAAATTAATATTTTTTTGGAATCTGAATATAAAAAATATCCAATGAAGAATTATTAATAATTTTCTTATATAGTCTCATTTTTTGTAAAAATTAAATAGCATACAAATATAATCTATGTGTTATGGCATAATAATCACCAAAAGGTTATGTAATAAATACTATAAAGGGTATCCAAGAACAAATGAATGTTTTCCCTTTAAAATTAAATAATTTTTTGTTTATTTTATTATTTTTATAAATCCATTATGTATCCTATGACACCACTAACATATTTTATGGTTTTAAAATCGTTTATTTAATATTATGAATCACCACCACATAATCAAGTACATTATTTTCTTAATTTAGGCCCTTGTACTTTTAAAAAATTGAGAACCACTCCCATTTTTTGGAAACTAAGGGTGAAAATTGTTGGATGTTTTTTGGTTGTGGAAATTTTGTTACATAGAGTACAAATCCTAAATAATAAAGAAATTACACTCTTTTCCTATATAAACCCATACAGTCTCCCATTTTTTTAATTCAATCTCTATAGAGAACATCCATACTCTGACATCCACTCTTTAGAGTCCTCTCAAGGTTCCCCCAAGATCTCTAGAATTCCCTCCCATGTATTTGGTGTCACACAATCAAGTAAGGGATCTTTTCCTTTCTCCTCTATATCGAAGTATCTTCTTTACATTATATCTTGTATCTTAATCACCTTATGATGAGATATGTTATTTCATATCCCCCTTATTTTCCATTTGATAAAAAAATGACGAGAGACCACTTTCACTGTCATCAACCCCTTTTTTAAATTTTTATGTAATGTCGTTATGCTGCCAGAATTTAAATGTGATTTTCCATGCCAAAATAATTGTGTGGTGAATACCATAGCAATTTCATATCAAGGGGATTCAACATTATAAACATATACATATTTGACTCAGAAATTACATGTATATATTTTGTACACCTTTATTATGTAAAAATATTTCATGATGAATGAATCCATGTTGTATGATTTATGTGGAAGACTTAAACATGATAATGAAATTAATGTGATGGGTGAACATGGAATTATATTGCGCTCTAATTCATTTGGGTAATGTTTAGCCTCATGAGATGTTATACTCAGATAGAGAGTGAACCAGATTCCTTTCTGGGACATTCTCCACCATGATGTCTAGGAGGATTATCATTGACCTATGTTTATGATGCACTATTTGAAATTGTTTCCAAATTTCCCATGCTATGATTATCAAGCTATATCTTATCTCATTGTTCATATTTCTGATTACTAATATTTTTGTGCTCCATTGATGTTCATATTTGTCTAACATATGTCACCTTATTTTATTTTATTCCATTAATTATCTTAATATATCTCCTATATCTTATGTTGTTACCTATGATATCCTATCTAGTTTCAGAATCCATGGAATTTTAGAACTGTGTTAAGGAAGTTTTCTAAAATGGTATTATATCCCATGTTAAAGATGTTATTCTAAGTACCTAATTCCGAAAAACACAATACTTATATATATGTTTGGTTTTATTATCTATTATATTATATAATAAGTCATGAATTAATGAGTAATAATGATTAGGGTTATTATAAAATAAACTCGCAACAATATTTTTGTCGATATGAAATAAGAGGGACCAATTATTCAAGAGTTGTACATACTAAACATCTATTACGGGAGTGATAAAATTTTGGATTCTTTATACATCACCTGATGGTGAAACACTAGGATCTTGTAACCACACTATATCTTCTAGTAGAGTTATAGGCCTATAAGTCCTTTTCGAATCAGATGCATTCCGGGCATTTCCATGGGTGACTACATATGGAGACTATAATTTCATATCATAAGATATAGGGGAAAGAGGAGAAATGTCAGGATAATATAACTTATGTCTAATATATGAAAAAATATATATGAATTATGATATAGGATCTTCGAGAAAGTTTTCGATATCTATTATATTATCGACTCTTAGGTTAGTTGAGATATAGACCGAAGCATCCAAACTATGTCCTGGATGAAGCAACTCATTGGTATTGTTAATCAAAAATAATAGAGATGTTCCTTTGGTAAATTAATGGGATATACACTCTTGGAAGGTAATAAATACTCACATCTGAATCTAGGACCAAATTCCATAGAAGGTGATGAATCATTATAATCTTATTAAGTTAGATCAAAAATAAGTATTTTAATATATTGTTTACCTTCCAGTGATAAGTATTTTTTGGTCATTAGTGATTTTACCCATTACCACATTATAATTTCCTCAAAAGATAATAACATAAGAGTAAATATTTGTGAAGTTATTGGGAATTCTTCTAGGGGATTGTATATGTCTACCAACATGTTATCTTCTGGGTTTGGAGATGATTCCTCCAGAACCATGGTAAATGAGCAAGTTCTTGAGACAATACCAATCCATCTAGTACATTATTCAAAAGATATTATATGTGATTGAACCTCTTATGTATCTTATAATGTTCAATAATCAATTTATTAATATCATTAATTATGGAATGATATGTCTAAATGGGAACATATCTTACCCATTATCTAAAGGAGTATTGATCACTAAAAACTTCTCCACCACTCAAATCAAGACCGAAGTGATAAAATAGCAAACAATAAAAAATATTGTATTTTTCAATGATTTTAACCCATCTTATACAGAATTTATATAATCTTTCACATCCCTGGGGTGATATTTATAGGAGTAGTTAACGGGTGTCTTCATTTTTAAAACAACTTTTACCATAATCTACACCACCTATAGTTTATATATGTCCACCTTGGTGGTTGAAGTACCCTTTCATAAGTCCCAATTCTACTCAGATTCTTAATACTGAGCATGAGTATGGAGTCAGGATGGGAAAACATATCTCTCCCTAAGGGTGGGGAATCTGATTACATCACCTACCTACTTAGCATTTGAGCCAATAGTGTATTTCTCATGGAATTTTCCTTGTGGGGTAGTTATTCGTTTAATTGTCTCTCCCTCTCCTCTCCACCCTTATTCACTAGTAGACCATTTAATTGGATTACCTTGTGTGCCGAATACCTATCAGTTTATGGAAAAAATCCATGTCTTAATGCATTGATTTACATGTTCTATAAGGGATTCATCTAGTATAATGTGAATCTTAAACTAGTGTTCTATTAGGCCAGTATCAAAAAAACTAGTGTAAAATTATAGTATATTTGTACAATATTATTCTCTAGGTAGGTTCAAGGGACTTATTTTCTAAAAAATTGATTTTTTTTCAAATATATAGGTTTCATAATC
This sequence comes from Viscum album, assembly GCA_963277665.1. Classification (NCBI taxonomy): domain Eukaryota; kingdom Viridiplantae; phylum Streptophyta; class Magnoliopsida; order Santalales; family Viscaceae; genus Viscum; species Viscum album. Next base: position 252,715,373 of record OY728143.1, on the reverse strand, counting down.
CTAATAAATGGTCTCCTTACCGATTTTATCCACCGAAACTCCTATATTAATTGGTATTAGGTATACACTTGATTCATCGATTAAAGTTGTGTCATTATTGTGGATTCTATTTTCGGAATTGTATGACCCAGAGATGATTTTTTACTGATATATAATGTTTTTTATGTCTCATTTATTTAGTGTGTATTGAATACATATTCGAATTATTTAGAGGAATTGACTAAATTTGGAAACTCGGATTGGATGGTTGTTGATAAAATCATATCCCCTACATTTACAATGATCCTAAAATAAAATATATATAGATAATATAAGTTATAGAATTGGGTGTTCTCGTAATTTATGGTCCCCTTTTTTTGGGTTTGTTTGATCAAAACTATATTCTCCAAGCTATTACATATACTACTTGTCAATTGGGTCTCTATTATGAAATCCACGACACTTACACAATTGTTTGACCCTTGAATATATTGGAGTTTACAACAAATATAAATGCTTAGGATGGCTAATATGTTGAAAAAATTGATTTTTCGATGTGATCTCACATTTGTAGTTGTTGTAACAACATTCATCTAACACTAGCTAGTAGGAGCATGATATGCGAGGGAAATTTTGATTGGGGAATGTTTGTGGCCTTTATAATTGTGTGTCTCACCCATTCATTATGAAGAAAAAATGTGTCCATGTTCTAAAAGGGGTTTCAATCCATTCGCATATATCCTTTCCCATATTATCTCTCATGGGATAGAGTAATTCCTTTGAAAGTGGAGTAGTCCTATCTGTATTAACCCATACATATTTTATAGGTATGAATGCAATATATGTTTCCCTTAGAACTAGATATTTTTCGATCATCTTCACGTACTAGAGGTTTATTTGGACCTTCTGATGAACCAAATATACGGTATTATTGTCTATGATTCATATTTGGACTAGGCATCCGATGATATTCCATTTGTGATGGTAGGCGGAAAACAATATCCCAAAAAAACAATATGGTTTCACTACTATGAATTTTTATTATAACTCCACATAACTCTTTTTTACCTAAAAGGTACATCCCTAGTCCACACTAAAGGGACTTATAGAGTAGAGATTACAACTTAATTCCCAACCCAGCCTTTGGACCACCATAAACTTGTTCACAATAGACCCATAAATTCAGATCTATGCCTCTAGTATACATCATTAGTCCTTTGGGTTTAGTGGCATATTAAAATAACCCAAGCCTTTCATAAAATAATATTAAGTCTTTTTTAATGAATATACATTACATCACACAAAAAAATAGTCAAGGAACATAATAGTTTAGTTTCATTAGAAAAAGAGAATAAAATGCTCAATTATGAAATAACGTCATCAACCTTTCATACAAATATCCTTAACTTTTGTAAACCCACTTAAAACCATTCTTCATAACATATGGAAAGGAAACATAAAAAATGGTGAACTCAGATGCTGAGTAAGGGTAAACAAGGAAGATATAAATTTTTTATCTTATTTAAGAATAAGATAATAAATATGTATATGTGATCATGAAAAAATTACATAGCCCACATTTCATGGATCATAAACATTTCATGGAATAAAACATTAAGTTCTCAAAAGACATGAATCATAAGAATGAAACATCATCATAACTCAAACATGAAACCTAAGTTCATATCATAAAATGGGGGTTCAAAACCCATTGGGCGCAGGTTATTGTAGCAGTAATGTAGTGGTACTGTAGCAGCGACACTGTTCATCAGCGGGTAATGTAGCGGTGGTAAGGCACTGTAGCGGCGGCGGTACTGTGCGGGTACTATAGCAGGCGGGTTACTATTCACAGAATGTGAATTGGACCAAAAATTTGAGCCTACGAGCTATGTAATGGGATAAAATCCCCCTGGGCCTTCGGGCTATATAATGGGTTTCCCTCTAACCAATTAAAAGGGGACTTTTCTTTGATTTAATAATAAAAATGAGGCTTCAGCCCCAACCTTTAAAAACAATCATAAGTATATAACATCATTTCATAAGTCAAGGATAACTACCATGACTCTAGGATCGCGCCTTATCACTTGTTTCCCCTATTATATCGTGCACATCAACTTGTTTCTTATCATAGATCACGAACATCGACTTGTTTCCCACCACGGATCAAGCACAATGACTTGTTTCTACAAAATATATCATGATATATAATTACTTATTAAATTAATTGAAGGTAGATATATATCCCAACCATCACATAATGAGAAGCATACGTATTTGTTCCAAAATAATATAAATCATTTATCATCATAGAAACCATGAAAATAGATGGGTTTTATTATCATTTCATCATTGAATAACCCATGGAAAAGAGACAAGATTAATAAACATCATTATATCCTAAAAATAAATCATAATAATTGTTTCTTTGGATCACATCCGCATAAAAAAGTCCCATTCATTAAATAATTTAATCTTAGAGGGGAAATGGTTTTGAATGATTACGTGAAATAATTATTATGGAAAATATCCTTTCTTTTATGAAATCATTTTTAAAAGAGCTGTGAAATTATATAAGAAAAAATATTATTTGAAAACAAAATTGAATGATTGTAATGAAATATTAAATAAATTATTTTTCATTATGTCAGGAAAGGTCACTCATTCCATATGAGTTAAGAAAAACATTCCTTTCGTACTTTTGTTGGAAAAATCATAATGTTCCTTCTTTATAAAATGAAAAAATAATTATTTTCAAACTATTTTATGATATGAAAAAATGGGTAGAAAATTATTTAATAATACATAAAATAATAGTAAAAAACCTTTTGAAACATTTTTATAATGCATAGATGGGGATGGGAAATATCCCTCATGTGATAAATAAAATAATACAACCCCTAATATTTAAGAGATTGCAAAATAAAACCATACCATTTTGTAATTAGTTCAATTTTATTCCCCATGAAAGAAATAAAATTATATAGATATGTAATTACTATAATTTGCAGGATAATATTCATAAAATACATTCATGGGAATTATGTAAACCATGTAGAAGAAACAATTAGTGTATATGGCATGTGTTCCATCAATACAATTATTATTCAAAAATACCTTACTTAAAGTATCTACTTTCCTTGTTAATATTAAAAATTCTTGTATACTAAATATGGATTTATTATAAATGTATTAATTAACCATATTTAAATCATAAAATTTATGATTCATTTATAACATCTTATCACCCATTAATTAATAATTAAAATCATTAATCTAGCTGATATCTTCTTCATTTTTCAAGCATGTTTCAGTTCAATGGTTTTGGACCTTATAATTTGATCATGGTATCATAATTAAGAGAATTAAAATTATTTTCTATATATCATATATATTCTTAAAATTCATCCATATTTTCACCCATGTGAAATATAGATTAAAAGAAAATCATGTCACATATTGGAGATGGTAATCCATATGTACACATGAGTGACGTAATCATTTCTCGAATTATTAGGTGATAAAATGTAGATATTATATTATTGTTAAAAAAGTATTTTATTTCATAAATATCATATATATACATTAAAATAATCATAATTACCACTCATTTAAGACGATGATGGAAAATTGATAGTATCTCAATGTGGAGATGGTAAACCATACCTACCCATGAGTGATACTTTCGCTTATTTTTCAATGGAAAAGGGGATTTATAATGGTGTGTTAAAAATAGTAAAAAAAACTAGAATATTTATTATAATGAATCTATTATTTTATGATATTTATCACCTATTCATATATGTTATATAAGAATAGAAAAATAGAGTAATCGGTTAGAGTGATTACCTCTTCATCAAAATGGCTCTATTAGATCCCTAATGAAAGACTCAAGAGCTAGTCCTTTGGGAGGACTAACACATCTATAATGTGGATATGGAAGTTTAAAATAGAATTTGGTATATTTTAATCTATCTATAAGACCTAATTTGGTGAAATGGGATGAGATTCCCTATTATAATGAAGGTGAGGGGTACTATTAGAATCTCTCAAAAGATAAATTCATAATAAATTAAATCTCAATCCAAATAACAAAAAATGGAAAGATATTAAAATATCATGTGGGATAGGGTTCTAATCCACTCAAACAATATATTTTAGACAAGATTTGGTGTTATTTTACAAATTATCATTTTTATTATCCCTTAAATAACCTATTTTAATTTTAACTACGGTAACCAAATTTTTAATATAAAGAGGTGGATGTTTTCTATTAAAATGTGTAAATAAAATCATAAATGGTCCATTTTGTATATTTCTGACCATAATTTATCGCCCTTGTCCATATTTACTATTTTATTGTTTTTTAACTAATTTAATAAAATATTAGGTTCATAAAATATCAATGAGATCAATTCTAATAGTAATTATTACATTGACATTATGAAACTCAATACAAAAATTTGACTTCCAAATAGTCATTTAATACACCCAAAATATGTCATATTCTCCAATAAAATTCATTTAGTAAAATTATTAATTTAAATTAATTTTCTCAAAATATTTTTAATATAACAAAATTGATTTTATTATTAATTGAAAAATTACTACATCATCATTGTGTAATTATTTATGTTTATTATTTCTTCACAAAATTTAATAAATAAAAATATATGAGGTATATAAAACTTGTACCTTTCATAATAATATTTATACTCGATTATATCTACTATTTAACACTATATTAATAACATTATACTTATTAAAATAAAGAGTTCAATTATTTTTCACTCCCTTTGATTTAGATAATATCTAACACATTTTCCTTTAAAAGTGTCCATTAAATAACTAAATTTATAATTTTCTATTTTAAGGGTTGAATAATATTAATCCGATAAAACATGAGAATGTTTTATGGTCATTTTATAGTCTTTAAAACTTTATTTTTAACCTAAATTACACAATTCACCCTTCACAGTGGTAAAAAAAATTACCAATGTTACTATTCATATTGATAAAAAATAATAAGGAACTATTTACTAAATTTTGACCTTATGATTCCAAATATTGAATCCATTTTTCAAAATTTATAACATAGTTTTGGCTAAAATAAGATTAAAACTAAAATATTATAAAATTATATAAAATGGATATAATTTTACTTTAAAATAAATCAAAAATATAATTTAACACTATAATGTTTTTACATGAAGATGTTGTTTTCAATAATTTAATATTTTCACTATTCATTAAGACATGAAACATATCAAAAAAATACCAAAAATTTAATCAATGTAAATATTTATATCCATCTTCTAATGAATAAGGTAATTTTTTTAAAAAAAAATTATAAAAGTTTCAAATGTTATTTTTAAAATATGTGCACCGTTAAATAACAATAAGTATGATTTAAAATAATATAGTATTAATCATAAAACTAGATTTATTCTTATATCATGTTTAGAAACACATAGAATGAATGTATAAAATTAGATTGAATATTTTTATATAGATTTAATTAATATAATCCAAAAATAGTGATTTGTTTATTTAATTGATATAAAACACACTTGTGCACATTTAAACAGGTTTTCAAAAAATATTTCCTTTTAATTAAAAATGGATTTACATGTGTATACCATACATTAATAATTTATTAATCAAGTACACCCCCTACATTCTAATTTCTAGGTTATAATTGTCCCCTTTAAATTATTTCAATAATAAATTGATATTTTGTAAATTTTCAGTGTTTCTTGTAACACAAGCTAAATTTGTGTTATGTGTAACATAAGATATAATTGAAATACAATTATTTAAAAAATATATTCCATAAAAATATATGGTTGTTACATTCTACCCCTCATAAAATAAAATTCACCCTTGAGATTCTTTGGGGTCATCATAGTTTTAATACATGAATGTTATTTTCATAGAAACCTACATAGTAAAATGAATAGTAAAACTTCCTTAAAAAGATAGTTAAAAACTTAACAGTTACCCAAAGTGTCTCAATTCTAGGTTTCCACATAGGATAATATAGGTGTAAAGTGAAAGCATTGACATATAATAGAAAATTAACTACCAAATTCTGATGGAGAGTGATAGAGAACATGTTCAATATATGTTTAATGATCATAAAACTACATACCAAATTGGTCTGAAAAAGGTCATCAATAACATAAAATTTATTATAATCAGATAAACATTTATTTCAAAATAAATTGAGATGATATAGTTACTCGATTTCATCTCATAATTTCAATATCACTTTATGGATGTGTCTTGAATAATTTATGCTTCATTCACTTACTCCATGAAAATATGATGTTGAAATTATAATCCCTGAAGAACTAGTGGATCACAAGATACATAATGGGATGATAAATCATTCATTATATCTCTATTTATCATCAGAAAAAAGGTTAGCACATGATAACCAATATTCATAAATCTTCATGTTAAAAAACACAAATATCTAAAACCTCATCCAAATTTCAACATAAACAATTTCATAACTAGATACCCATATGAATCTTCCCAAAGATTAAAATCTAAAATTTTCAAAAAAAGGTCACTAAAATAATAATTTATCCCACAAAAACATGATGTCTATCTTTATTATCACATTCCAAATATGTGAATACCATTATCACATATTCTCTTGAAACAAGGAAATAAGATGAATAACCATGAAACTATAGGGAAAACATGCATTCCTTCAAAAATTAACTCCTTCCTCATACCATAAATCCAAAAATTCAATAAACTCTATCCATGATATCATAAATCATATTGTCATATTATTAGTCTCAGGTTCATAAATACTATGACATTTATATTATCACAATAAATTATCTCTTTATTTCATTATACCAAAATCATTCAAAAATTTATTTTTACCCATACCATAATCATGTGTTGAAAAAAAAACTTATCACATCAATCAATTTTCCTGGTTACAATTACCATTCATCACATGTTCTCAAATTCATATTGAAAATAAATAGTGGAGCAATCCTTATTTGTGTTATTAGTCTGTAATACCATAAACTTTGTTCCATAACATTATTCATGAATTTTGAAATATAAACTCTAAATCACTAAACCACATGGTTATCATACATCACATTACTAAAATTTATCTCATGATATTTCTTATTGTCTTTTCCCTTAAGAGGTTGTTGACATTGATCATTTTTTTAACTCATGTAATTGGGAACTGGTTTGCATAATTCCCATTTTATTTACACTTAATGCACAAAAGTGTGGGAGGTGCATTAGTTAGCCTCTTATTTTTATCAATTTCATTAAAATGAATATTATTATGACCCAAGATTAATGTACCTATACATTACATCATTTTTGGTGGAATACTTAAAACATTACAAAAATTAATTCCCAAAGATGGTATAAGTCTAGTTCCTTGGAAATTATGGAAATATAAACATTGGTATATAAGTGAGCTAAATTATCTCCCACTAGGGTCATTATGAATTTCCATCTTTTGATACAAATCATACATAATACATATATTCATAAACTGGGGATTGGAAACATAAAAAGGGTTGATCTCAGATGCCCATTCAGCGTATAAAAGAGTGATATGTAAGCATAAACATGATCACTAGGGAATGAGAATGTGATCCTGAAATTATAAGATCATAAACTATATATCAAATATCATAAAAACGAATCATGGAATAAATATTAGTTTTTCACAAGACATGAATCATAAGGGGATTAATAGGATAATCCATTAAATAATTACTAAGGAATAATACATATAATTTGTAGCATATACATAATCAATGGAAATGTTATGTTAAGGATTTAAACTAAGACCATTATAACATGTTATTGTGGGGATACAACTTGAGTACCAACTTTGGGATTGTTCTAACAACCCATGTACCCTTTTAATTTTGGGATTGGGATAAAACCCATGTACCCTCTTGTTTATGGGCTTGGGATACAACTCATGCACCTTATTGTTTTTGATATTGGGATACATACCATGAACCCTCTTGTTTTTGGGCTTGGGATATAAATCATGTACCCTTTGAGCTCATATACCACTTATCATTGCACAATTCATTATAGAGAGAGATAGGTCCCACCTGCCGCAAAATAAAATCCTAAATACCTGTTCTGAAAGATAAAAAACTAGAATCATATCATGACCCATAAAAATAGTTGGGTTTCATAAAAATTATATCATAACCCATGAAATTAAATGGGTATCATAAAAATTTATTCATATAAGTTCCTAGGAAAAATATTTAGGTTTCGTATTAATTTCTTTATAGAATAACCTATGGAAGGAAGCAGGTTTCAAATGCATTTATCATGGAATAACCCATTAAAGAGAATCATTTTTCATAAACCTCAAGCCATTAAAATATAGACCACACAAAAAAATAATATAAATGGTATCCTTGGATCATATCCCTAGTAAAGAACAAAATATAACTATGTATGTCATCTTAAATAGAGACGAATTTTGAAATATCTCATTGAAAATAAATTTTCTTTGAAAATAAAATTTTAAAATAGAAATGTTTTCAAAAACATTTTAATTGTAAATAATTTTGAAAAATTAAAAGGAATCATGAAAAAACATTTTAAAACATTTCTTGTGTAAAATATGCTTAATTCATTGGAAAAGAGATTTTTAAAACATAAAACATTATAAAGACCATTTTCCCTTGGAAATAACCTTTAAAATTTATAAGGAATCATGTAATCATTTTTAAAACCATTTTCTATGAAAATAATTTTTAACCATATAAAATAATATATTAAATCAAGGAAATACTTTACTTTGAAAACAACCTTTATAAAACATATAAAGGTAGTTGTGAAATTCATTTAAAACACCTTTTAAATATTAAAAAAATTAAAATGAATTTTTGATAATCATTTTGAAATAAAAAAATACATTGTATTTGGAGAAACATTTATTACAAAAATTAAACGAAATAACTTATAAAGGATTCATAAAGAAGATAACGAGCATGATGGTGGGTAAGTTCGTACATTCCAAACATTCATTTTACACCATGAATGTTTATAAAGGTGCCTTGATTAGGAAATAAAAATAATATTCATTTTAAAACCATTATGTAAATATAATACCTGGGTAAAAATGTAATTTAAAAATAATATGATAATATAAAAAACGTGAATTGTTTTAGAAAACACAGTTTTGAAAGAACACAGGTTTCTGACCGAAAGAAGAAATAAAGTCACATTTTCATAAAAACTTTTTCATTATTGTTTTATGTACCAATGAATAGATAAATGTTAACATTACATGTATTTAACATAAATAATCACATGGTAATAAAATTCGTTATATTGTTTCAGATATGGATAATTTTATTTCATCAATTGAAGAATAACTATAAACTATCTCGATAAACAATGTGATTTTAGCTATAAACCACTACCACTTTAGTAAAATTGAATCATTATAAAATAGAATGAATAATTTTTTTTAAGATTATAATATCATGAAAATAAATATATTCCTGATATAAATATTCAAAGTAAATATATACACCTCGTAGAAAAATATAGGTGCATAACATGACGGGCATCTCAAGGAAGGAAAACTAAGAAAAAAATAATTATGTAATTTGGTTAGTTTTTAAAATTAAAAACCATGAAATGAAGACCATATAATTAATATGAAAATACACCGAAATTGATGTATAAGTTCAGTGAATACATCAACTGTAGTATATACACAAAAAACGAAATGAGTAGTGAATAAGGCATAAATCCCAGAGAAAGAAAAGTGAGATTAGAAACCCCCTTTCCATATGTATTGAATCTTTGTACTTGTTCAAAACTCATAAATAATAAATATAATTTAATTTAAATCTATAAAATAACCATATTATTATATATAATACTATATATGGCTTTATATCACCAACTTGTTAACACTTCCTTGTCAGGTTTATGTTTCATGTAATATCTGCTTCATTTTTTGAATGTGTCTTAATTTGTTAATTTTTCGGTCCTCCTACTTATATAACTATTTCGATAATGTAAAAAATAATATAAATATATTTTTAATTTTTTATATATTTATTTATAATAATCTACTATATATATAAATATGAAATTGAAGATACTGTTCATGGAGATGGTTGGTCGTACGTACACATGATTGTTTATTCTGTCTAAATATAATACTGAAATAAAGAAAAGAAATTAAATATATTCATATTTTTATATATAATAATTATAGTATAATTATTAATTAATATATATTATATACATTTATTTAACCCTTACTTAAGAAATTTCATATAGAGTATGAATGAATCACAAAACATTGAGGAGGCGGTAACCCACACTTCCCCAAACTGAATTATTGTATTTAAAAAAAATTGAAAGCATCAAGGTATGTGTCATATAATAATTTAATAAGCACAAATATATCAAAACATTAATATAAAAATGTATTTTTCATCGTTATTCCAGACCATGAGAGGTAGTAATGTAAAAACAAACAACATCGTTTTGTGAGTTGGTAGTTCTCCATACACAAGAACAGTTGTTCATTGCCCATTAGATAGAAGTGTGTGTAAGTTCAAGTGAAATTATTATAATAACAACATATCTGTATATTGATTACACTTTTTTATTATATAATTATTGAAAAATAATATTTATGTTGTTGGAGAATGAAATTATATCAAAGGATCTGGAGGAAGGACATTACCTATTCATTGAGTAACTCATCCTAGTTTACACCAAAGGGATTACTTGTATTAATTATTGTGAAAATAAAGGATTATAGGAGGAATTGAGGGGTTTTGGGAGATTATTGTATCATATTTTCGATGATAAAAATGCATTTAGTGGTGTGAATAAGTGGGATGGATGAGTTCATTTTAGTAGTGTCAGAGGAGTGACATTTTTGTACATTTTTGAAAAGGGAATCCCACCCTTGTTTTTACCATGTCATGTAGATCATATAATGGGAAACATTAGATCCGAAGGAATATAGTGTTAAAATATTACCATAAAATTTCTTTAAAAATTTATATTTGACAATTCCCATTAATTTTAAGGTTAGTGGTTTTTAAGATATTATTCCTCTTGTAAATTGTAATTAATTTTAATTATATTCACCAATATTTTTATTAAAAATAATTTAAACTTATTAGTGGTTATAAATTATTCCAATTCCAAATATGTATTTTTTTCAAATTCCAAAAATACAAGTGGCATGATTTAATTTAAAATTAATCATGCCAAAGGGCTTATAATGCAGGTTTTTAATGAAAAATTTATCAGACATTTGCTATGTTTTTATATATAATTTCAATTTTAAATTTTTAATAATGAAATAAATTAGGTGAATATATGCATAATTGATATACTTATACTTTAAAACTTATTATAAATAAAATTAAACTAGATAAATAAAATAGAAAAAACATAAGTTTTGAATTACAATTTAGTATGTTGCAACATTAATAAAAAACTCATACTTCATAGAGAAATACCAAAATCCCCCTAACCTAGTTTTTATGTATCTATTTCACAAATGAAGTTTATTTTGACATATAAATGTTTTCAAATTTCCAAAATTTATATTTAAAATTGGTTTTCCATTAAAAGGAGGTAAAACCACTTTTATAAAAATATATTTTTAATGTGTAATATTGGGCATGTTCATATCTTATTGCTATTAAATATATTCAATAAATGTAAAAAAATTTGAAAATATTAAATATATATGTCATTATTATCATTCAAAAATAGTATTTACATTAATTTATAAGTATAAAAATCTTGTGTGACAAAAAAGTGGTTTTTATTTAAACAATATTTATTTATAATTAATTCATAAACAATTAATAGCATATGAGCCTCAGCCCCCTTAGTGAGGTATCCTTAAGTGCATCCACAAGACCCAAGTTCAAAACCTGGTAGAGGCATATTTTTGGTACTGTAGAAGTATTGTACACTGTGCGGGTACTATAGTAGAACTATACAGTGTACATGTACTGTAGCAGAACTTTACACTGTGCGAGCACTAAATCAGTAACTGTAGTAGTTACTGTAGTAGGAACTATTCGGTACTATAGTAGCTCAAACAATTCACCTTGGTCCACCGGTTTGGGCTTGGACTCTTTAAGGATTTTGGGCCACCAACACCTTCGGGTCAGTTGGGATTTTGGGCCCCCTTTATGGACTTCGGGCCACCTCAAGGCTTTTGGAAGACATGCAGTTTCCCCAGATACACTACAGAGAAAAGAGTAGCCCCATAAGAGGATTTAGAGAAGGTGCACTCACCAGAGTAGAGACAAATGGATTTTTTAGAATGATAGGGTATGACTATGCCATCGAGGCCATCCTGTGCTTGCACGAGAAGCCTAGCTAAATGACCATGTGAAGGTGGAGAGCTACTATCATGATGTAGATGTTGGGGAGGGGCAGTTCCTTGTAGATAGTCTGGTTGATTTCCCTAAGACCTTCGGGTCTTGTAATCTCCTAAGCCTACGAGCCAAATAATTTCTGAGCCTATGGGCCTTGTAAGGGTTCCCCCTCATCCCTTGGAAGGGGGTTATCAAAAATCAATAAAAATAAAGGCATATGGACATTTGGTCATAAAAAATTAATTCATGCATGTATTTTCATAAGCTAGTTGTTCCTATTTATAACAACTAAATTTACAACTAGGATATATCATAAAATTTAAAATAATAATTTTTCTATAATATATTTTTTGGTAAAACTCAGTCTTGCATGCTACGCAAGACATCGAGGAAATCCAGAATAGGGTGTAATGTTAGTTAACCTCAGTGTTTTGTGTAAATCAAGCTAAACATTATGATTTTTAAGTGAATTATATACTTCGTGTTGTTTATTATACGATCCAATCTTATTTATTTAATATAAAAAACTATTTTTAGTGTTTTGTGAGGTGAAAAATATCAAAAATATCAAATTAATTTGAAAAATATATTTCTCAAAATCTCAGGATGTTACATTATACCCCATTAAAATGAATATAACCCTCTAAATTCATCTTGGTTATCAATGTTTTAATATTTTATATTCCTTTTCATAGAAACCCACATAAAAATGAATACTAAAACATCCTTTATAAATGTAATGTTAGAAACACAATGGTTATACAAAGTAACATACCACTAGGTTTCAACAAAGTTGAATATAGATGGAAGGTAAAAACATAAATATGGAAGAAAAATATAACTAGAATGTTCTGATGGATATTGATAGAGAACATGGATTGGATAAATTTAACAATCACAATTCAATTAATCATCAATGATCTAAGGGTCCATTTGATTCCTTAGAAATGAAGGTACTAGGATAAATTTATTATTTCCAAGTTCCTTTTTTTATATCATTGAAGGACTTTTAAAAGAAGATATACTTACTTGATTTCATTCCATTCCATATGTAAAATCTCACTCTTTGGTTGTTCCTTGATCAATTCCTACTTCACATATTTCTCAAGGAAATGAAGGTGAATACATCATTCTTGAAGACCTATCATATAATGAGATCCATAAATTGAATGATAGGCCATTACATCTATAATTATTACAAAAAAAGTTAATAGAAATTTATCCAATATACATAAATCCTCTTGTGATGAGATAATCATTTAATATCACGACCCTCATCCAATGTATAAAATAAACATTCAATAAATGGTTGACCATATAACCCTTACAAATGATGAAAACCAAAAAATCATAAGGAATGCCATGAAACGAGCTTAAAATTGATCATAAAGTAGCTCTTGGTTGTAATATTCCAAACATGTTAATAAAAACATTTTTAATTCTATTGAGACAAGTAAATAACCTAAATTACCATAAATCATGTTGTAAAACATGCATGATTCCTTATTACAAATATTAATGGATATATTCCATAAATCCAAGATATTGTAAAATTCATCCATGACGACATAGGTCACTTTTTAAAAAAATAAATAATAAGTTATAGGGTAATCAGTTCTATCCAATATACATTATACATATCAATCATCTCTTTATTCTAAAAATACTTTTATATTTCATGATTCATATAACATAATAATTGAATTCCAAAATATATACACTTCAACTATCCAACATTACTATTGAACCATTAATCAAGATTCATCATCTTATCCCTTATTACCAATTTCTTATAATATGAAATATGAATCATGTATCATGGTTCCTCAACCTCAATACAATCATGATTCTTTTTTTGAATGTAAAATATTTCATAAGAACATCCCATTCCTTTCACATTTTCTTTGCGATCTCATTATCTTTAGAAGTATAACCAATACCCATACCACCTTTTTGATTCTCTTCATGGGATCTACACTTAGGACATAAATTTGTATAATACCCATAATATCAACATATAAAACATTCAATGTTAACCCAATTCATTGTAGTTCCCACCATGGACTAAAACTAGAAATCATAGTGTGATAAGCATTTTTCATAATGGAAAACCACATAATCATGAAAAAATCACTTATAGGATGTCTAAATAATGACAAATATTTCATTAATCTATGAAAATTTAGGTTTATAATAGTTTATTCATAGTAATCCTATAATTAAAACCTTCATGATGGTTCAAGAATAACTTGTGATTTCCCAAAGCATGTTCCTGATGAGTGTCAGACCAGCTATGTAATAAGGCCCATAGTCGTCTACTAGGTTATGCTTAATTCAGGACCAACACATCTCTATGTAATTGGTACATATATATAAATCTATTTCAGATTCATATCCACTTTTAGTATCCAGAAAAGGATATAAGGCTAGGAAACCACCTTCTCTATCCTTTACCATAATTATTGGAAATTTTCCTATACTTTTCCCCATCCTTAAACATATCCCCAAAGACATCGCTAGAAATATCCTTACAAATATTCCTAGGGGTCCCAATAATGATTTATCATCCTAGTTTCCAAAGGATGAAAAACAATTTCTATGATATTAACTATAATTACCCAAACATCATGTAAATAGGCATTACATCATTGTATTTTCATAATACAAAAAACATTACACAAATGCACGTCCAAACACCGTATTAGTCTAGTACCTTTGTATATATGGAAACATAAACATTGTCACATAAGTGGGATACATTATCTCTTACAAGGTTTGTCATGAATATCCCCCTTCAGAGACACAATATAAAAAATACATATCTTCATAACCTAGGGAATGGACACATAAAAAGGGGTGGGACCATGTGCTCAGTCGGAGTAAATAAGAGAGATATGTAAGCATAATCATGAGCATAAGGATGTGAGAATGTGATCATGACATTAGCCGATCATACACTGCATATCAAAGATCATAAACATGAATCATGGAATAAATATTGTATGTTCATCAGATATGAATCATAAGGGAGTCCAGACAATAATCCATGAAATCATAATCGAGGAATATAAAATAGAATTTGTGGAAAACATGTAATCATAGAAAATATTTTTTCAAGGATACCTACCAAGACCATTATAACATGTTTAGATTGGGATATAACCCTTGTACCTACTTCGGGCTTAGGCTAATAACCAGTGTACCTTATTATTTTTTGACTAGGGCTATAACCCATGCAACCTCTTGATTTCGGTCTTGGGTTATAAGACATGCACCCTCTTGTTTTCGATTTTGAGCTACAACCCATGGAACCTCTTGTTTTCAGGCTTGGGATACAACTCGTGCACCCTTTGAGCTCATATACCACTTATTAGTAGACAATGAGTTGGGGGAGATATTGGTACCACTCTTTACATAATAAAATCATACATATATGCGCTAGAACAAAAAAAGATGTAGCATATCATGAATTTATGGGTTTCATAAAAATAATATCATAACCCATGAAATAAAAAGGGTATCATAATCATTTAATCATATCATATCCCATGGAAAATATATAGGTTTCATAAAAACCTCATCCTAGAATCTTGTGTGAAATGAGGTGGGTTTCATAAGAGATTATCATGGTATAACCCATTGAAGAGAAATGAGTTTCATAAACCTCAGTCCATGCAAACATATACCATTCATTGGAATAATATAAATAGTACCAATGGATCATATCCCTATTAAATCACAAACTATAACCAATGATATCTTCTTAGATAGAGAAGGATTTCGAAAGATCACATAGAACATATTTGTTTCCAATAACTTTTCAAAATATATAACATTTTCTTAATCCTTTTCCTTGCAAACAATTAGAAAACATAAAAAGTAATTAGGGAAACCCCATTTAAGACTTTTCTTGAGGAAAATATCCTTTACGCTTTGAAAAAAAATCATTTTAAAATATAAAACATTTTAAAGACCATTTTTCGTGAAAATAACAATGAAAACTTATTGTGAATATTGAAAAAATTTTGAAAATAGTTTTCATTGAATACAATTTAAAACCATATAAAAAATCATTCAAATAATTGAAATCCTTTCCTTTTAAAATAGCATTTAGAAAACATATAAAGGAAGCTTTAAATATTATTTAAAACACTTTTTGAACATCAATTAATTTTTTGAAAACTCTTTTCTTTGAAAAACATTTTAAAATCAACAAATTTCTAGAATATTAAGAAAAAAATTATTCTAAAAAATAACATTCTAAAATTATAAAGGAATCATCAAGTAAATAACGGTCACGATGGTAGGTATGTCCGATGATTCCGAATATTCCTTTTTCACCTTTGAAGTTTAGAATAGTGCATTAATCGGAAATGAAAAAAACATTACTTTAAAAACTATTTCATAAAAATGTAATACATGGTTTAAAATATCCTTTAAACATCATAGGATAATAGTAAATAAAATTGAAAACATTTTTAGAAAGCAATGTTTTGAAAGAAAACATATTTCCGACCAAAAAGAGAAATAATTCTAGACAATACAAGAAAAATGACCTTTTACGACGTGTTATTTGCGACGAGACTAGATTCCATTGCAAATAGTCTATCGAAAATATTATTTGCAATGGGGACATCAACCTGTTGCTAATAAATCGTTATTTACGATGGGAAAAGGGCTCTCATCGCAAATTGTTTGGCACAATTTGCGTGATAAACTGTAGGAAAGGTATCTGCGATGCCGGGTGCCTTCCCATCGCCAATACCTGACAGCGGTAAATACTATTTGCGATGAGATATTCACCCATCGCAAATATTGTATCGGCAGTTTACTATTTGCGATGGGACCCGTCGGAAATACCCTTTTAACCGCTGATGGTATTTAATGTGGTCGAAGGTATTTGCGATGGGAGACCTCTCACAAATAGTCTCGTTGCAAATAATCTAACCTACATATACCCCCATTTTTTCATTCTTCCACACCATTCCTACATACTATCTATTTCTAAACTCTAATTTTAGAGTTAAAATTTATCTTAGATAATTTTTTAAGAACTGCTTTTGAAGTTGTCTACACATATAACAGATCAAGTTTAAAGGTATATATGTTTTATTAAATTTAATATTTATTTCATTTTTTATATTAACTTTAATTATTGTTAATTACATGTAATTAAATTAGATTTAGATTATCTTGTTATTAGTATTTATTTGTAGTAATGAATTGAAATTATTAGTGCCAATTATTAATAATAAGTTGTAATTATGAATTTTTAAAGATAATTAGTAAGGAATATAAATAATTATCGATAATTATTAATTTGTAGTGGTAATTAGCTGTAACAAATAGTAATTAATGCTACTTAGTAATAATGAAATTTAACTAGTAATAATTAGAAATAAATAGTAATAATTAGAAAAAAATAGAAATAAATATTAATAATTAGTAATAATTAGTAATAATTACTAATAAAGAGTAATAATTACTAATAAATTATAAAAAATAGTAAAAATTAATAAAAGATAGTAACAAAAACTAATAATTAGTAACAAAAACTAATAATTAGTAACAAAAACTAATAATTAGTAACAAATAGTAATAATTAATAATAATTACTAATAAATAGTAATAAATATTAATAATTAGTAATGATTAGAAATAATTAGTAATAATTAGAAATAATTAGTTATAATTAGAAACAATAAGTAATATTAAGTAATAATTTGTAATAATTTGTTATAATTAGCAATAATGAGTAATAATTAGCAACAATTAGTAATAATTAGCAACAATTAGTTATAATCAGCAACAATTAGTGATGATGATCAATAATTATTAATAATTAGCAATAATTTTCAATAAATAGGAATAATAATCCATAAATAGTAATAATTAGTGATTATTAGTAATAACTAGAAATAAATAGTAACAATTAGTTAAAATAGTAATAAATACTAACAATTATTTATAATTACAAATAATTACCTATATATAATAATAATTACTAATAATTACTAATAATTATTAATAATTAATAATAATTACTGATAAATAATAATAATTACTAATAAATAGTTATAATTACTAATAAATCGTAATAATAACAAATAAATAGCAATAATTACTAATAATTGTAAAAAATATTAACAAATAATAATAATTAATAACAAATTGTAATAAGTATTAATAAATACTAATAATTGGTAATAATTATCAATAATTAGTGATAATAAGTGATAATTAGTAATAATTATCAATAATTAGTAATAATTATCAATAATTAGGAATAATAAGCAATAATTTGTAATAATTAGCAATAATTTGCAATAATTAGCAACAATTAGCAATACATAGTAATAATTAGCAATAAATACTAATAATTTGCAACAAATACTAATAATTAGTAACAAATACTAATAATTAGTAATAATTAGTAAATAATTAGTAATAATTAAAAATAATTAGCAATAACTAACAATAATTAGCAATAGTTAGCAATAATTAGCAATAATTAGCAGTAATTAGCAATAATTAGTAATAACTAGACATAATTAGTATTAATTAGAGATAACTAATAATAATTATTGATAATTAGGAACAATTACCAATAATTACCAAAAATTAGCAAAAATTAGCAACAATTAGCAATAATTAGCTATAATTAGTAATAATTAGCAACAAATACTGTTAATTAGTAACAAATACTAATAATTAGAAACAAATACAAATAATTAGTAACAAATACTAATAATTAGTAACAAATACTAAAAAATAGTAACAAACACTAATAATTAGCAAATAATTCTAATAATTAGTAACAAATACTAATAATTAGTAATAATTAATAATAATTAACAATAATTAAAAATAATTATTAATAATTCATAATAATTAGTAATAATTAGTAATAACTTGTAATAATTAGTAATAATTAGTAAATATTATAAATAATTAGAAATAATTAGCAATAAATAGTACTAATTAGTACTAATTAGCAGTAATTAGAAAAAATTAGAAATAATTTTCTCTAATTAGCAATAACTGCCAATAATTAGTAATATTTAGCAATAAATAGTAATAATTGCAAATAGATAGTAATAATTAGCCAAAAATACTAATAATAAGTAAATAATTGGTTATAATTAGAATACTTAGTAATAATAAGCAATAATTAGTAATAACTAGAAATAATTAGTAATAATTAGCAATAGTTATCAATAATTAGAAATAATTTGTAATAATTAGAAATAATTCGTAATAATTAGTAATAAATAGTAATAATTAGTAATAATTAGTAATAAATACTAATAAATAGTAATAATTACTAATAAATTGTAATAAGTATTAATAAATAGTAATAATTAGAAATAATTACTAATAAATATCATTAATTTGTAATAATTAGTAACAAATTGAATGAATTAGTAATAAATTGAAAGAATTAGTATTAAATTGAGATAATTGTAATAAATTGTAAGAATTTGGATCAATTTCCCATGGATTGGATGTACTCCTTTGGCTCGATGACTCTT
This sequence comes from Viscum album, assembly GCA_963277665.1. Classification (NCBI taxonomy): domain Eukaryota; kingdom Viridiplantae; phylum Streptophyta; class Magnoliopsida; order Santalales; family Viscaceae; genus Viscum; species Viscum album. The sequence continues at coordinate 252,695,461 of OY728143.1, read as the reverse complement.
ATCCTATCAATTCTCACCGACTATAAACATAATGAAAAATGTGCTCTTATATATACATATTGTAACACCCCAGGTAAATAAGGAACATGAAATTTTCATATTTATCCATATTTGTAAATAAAATATTAATACGACTTTAAAGGGGACGCTATGCTCGATGGCGTACCCAACACGCAACAACGTGTTTCTTGGGAATCTTACGTTGCACTCTAATAATAAAATAATATTATTTTAAATGGTAGTTAACATGTAGCCGTTGTAATGGCGGGAATGGATAGAAATAACTAAAATATGATTATATATGTTCTTAAATATTTTTACATTTATACAATAAAATATAAAGGCTTAAAATACGGAAAGAATTCAATTTTAGGCGTATATGCCATAGTTTTCACTAAAGGTTCACTTATCACCTTTTGATGGAGAACCGTCATTAAATATAGTTTTGTTCACTCTTAAACATTCTTTTGGACCAAATAAAACTCTTATTAAGAATCGGGACATCAAAATTTACTTTGTGTAAATTTTTGGTATCTTTCCGATAAAGTTCATTTTTTTAATGAATAGTGTAAAATGTTGTATTTTAATTCAAAACCACTTTTTAATATAATTTATTTATATGATTAGATTATATTTTGAATTTGTTTTAAAGTGAAATTAGAAAATATTTTTACCATTAAATCCAATAGTGGTCGTCGGAATCAATTTCACTTTGAAATCAGACTTAAACTAGTGTCAATCTTTTGATACTTATTGTTTCATAAAACACGCTATTTGTCATGACAGCGGGAATTAATTATTAAATTAATTAATGTGACTTATATGTTTTGAATTTTGTAAAACAGACTTCATTTTTGAATTCAGAATATCAAATATAGCTTAGGGTGAATTTTTGGGATTTTTCTGAAAAACTTCAATTTTTGATGAATAGTGAAACCACTAAGTGGTACTTATAAAAACTGATTTTCCGTTTAAATGAAATTTTTCCATCATTGTGTTTTGATTTTCAAAAATCCAACATACATGGTTGTCATTAAGAAGTAAAATGTGGTTCAATGAGATTAAAATAATTTTTTGGTGAATAGTAACTTATTAAGTTTTTAATCGCGATTAGAGGTAATTAGTGTAGTTTAAGGTAAAAATGATATTATAAGAATGTGAAAACACCATGACACTTGTCCTACACCTATTGGTTGTATCATGGCTGACCAAGACAAGCCATGGGTCAACTTGGGGACCCCATGGATCCACTTTGGTTGGGAAATGACATAAATAACATTTTATTTAATGTAAAAGTAAAATTGACACAAACATGATATGTTTTACTAAAACAATTTTTAAGTGGGGTTATACAAGTCATAGTTTTGATTATAAATATTCATTGGAAAGATAAAAATATTTCCTACATCATAGTATTTTTGTATAATTTTTAGACATTAAATAAATTAAATTATTTATGACATAATAATGATGCAGCAATGACATCATTATTTGACGATTTAAATAAAATGGAAAGATAATGTAAAATCTATGAACTACACATGTCCAAAACTTATTGGATGAGTGGATTTCTAAGCCTTATCACCTTATCCACGAATTATATCAATGTGGGACCTTTTGAAACCGAAACACATTTTCAAATAAAGTAATATTTCTTTACTTTCCAAAAGTACCCCTCCTCTCCTCTTATAAAAGGCCCCCACCTCTACCTCATTTAACACACTCCTCAAGCCTTTGGCTCGGCCAACCCCTGCCGATTTACTCTCTCCACATCTCTCTCCTCATCCTAGAGGATTCCCTTTGGGCAGAATCCTTTCAAAGGAAGCCTTTAGGCTCAAATCAAAAGGAGTTACACTTTTAAAGGTAATTCATTCTCTCATGTTCATTTGTTTTATCCAACCCCCTAAACTCTTTTTATTTACTTCTTTTGTAACAACACCAGAATATTCAATATACTAGGATGTTTTTATAAGATTTATTCGAGCTACACTCTCACACAACTACATCAAATGGTTAAAGAACATACGGTTTCCGTGGATGGTAAAATTCTGCCTCCCGAAATGATGATTGTTCAATACTCATTTAACACCTTCAAAGGTGGCCATTATGATGTCACTATTTTTATATATGATACATGATATGTTTATGTTTTATTTATGCTTCTGTATTTTTCATTTTTGTCTTACCTTTATGGCTTCCATTATGGGTATACGCGATATCTTCATTTAAGGAAGTGCGGACTACCGCCCCCTCAAAGTGATTTGATTCGTTACATACCATATGTGGGATGTATAAAGGATGGAAATATGATATTATATATGATATTATACTGGAATTATAATATACCTTTATATAATTATTATTCCATTCTATAAAATACGAAATAGAAATGAAAGTAGCGTTCATGCGTACGTACGGCTTACCGTCTCCATGAACGGTGCATTTCATTTCTTACCTCTAAATGATTATGTAATGTTATAAATGCATTCATGTACTGGATATATATTAAATATATGATATCTACATAATGAATAAAATTCTGGATATAATAAACATTTGTCCACATGAACAACATGTAATTGTAAGAAGTCCACTTTCGACTTAAGAACCAAATATCGGCAAAACAAATATTATTAACTTAAATGATTACATAATGTTTATGACATGGTAATAAGTGGTATAAAAGTAATAATGAACTTGAAAAAGGTTCTTAAGGAATTATAAATTAACTCAAGTTTATTATTCAGGAGATTAAAGAACGATCGAGTCAAGTCGGACCCGAGGTAAGGGATCTTACTCCTCTCTTTCTTTTTAAGTACACTCTTTTATGTCATTACTTTTAAAGCTCATATTTCTTGTTATTGGGATGATCTTTTATATTACACTTACTGTAATTTTTATGTTCATGTGATGAGAGACCCTATTCTCTCTCATCAATCCATTTTGGAAGTTTTGAGTGGCGCCGTTAGGCTGCCGAACTTTCGTAAGAGATCTAACTTCTCTCTTTCTTTTTAAGTACTCTCCTTTAAGTCACTTCTTTTAAGCTCCTCTTTGTAATGTTGGGGGATGTTATTTTATATTCCTATTTCTGTACATTTTATTGTAATGTGATGAGATACCCTATTTGATCTCATCAATCCATATTCGGAAGTTTTATGTGGCGCTGTTAGGCTGCCGCGTTTTCGTAAGGGATTTTTCATCTCACTTTTATTCCCGTGAGATTTATGCTACATTCGCCACAAATTCGATTGAGTGGTGTATGTACTTCACATTATTCTAATCTTTGTGTAATATACTTTCATTTATGAGTATTTATATCAATGACCTATTGTCTTTCTTTCATGGGGTGTATGTTTTGAAAGATACCCAAGTCGGTAAGGGAAACTTTCACCCTCCTCTTTTTTTAAAAGACTTCTTTTATTGGGTCTTTTAATTTACATATTTTTATGTTGGGATATGTTCTCATACATCCTTATTGATGTAAATTTTATGTCCAAGTGATGAGATACACTTTTTATCTCTCATCAACTCATTTTGATGTGATGTCGTTAGGCTGTCAAGGGAACTTTTTAACCCAATTTCGATTTCTTTGGGTTCAACTTGTAGTCATTGAATATGTCATCCATTGAATATGTGTGAATGACCTTTTATTGTTTTACACTTAATATCCACTTATATTGGGTGTATATATATTTTTCATACATATTTTTGAGATTTATTTGTCCTTAATTTAAGGATACCTTCTTTATAAGGGATTTCATCACATTTGACATTTCTATTGAGGGTTCATTGTTGTTATGAACCAATTCACTCTTATATGGTGTATATACTGTCCTTTGGAGTATTATATCATGAATCCTTTTATTCTCATGATATTATAAAGTTCTGACTAAATGTTATTCCTCGATTATTGTATTCAAGTGTCTCTAATTTTGGTAAAACCCCTTTAACCAAAATATCGTTTTAAATGTTGTAATTATTTGTTCATATTAACATCCGTGTTTTCAAAATGGTTTTAAGGATTTATTTATATGGATATTAATGGTTTAAAATGTTAAAATCTTTAAGGTGGTATGAGACACTTTGAATCAAAAATCTCTTTATTAAATGTTTTAAATGGTTTTGGAAATGGTTTCTTTTTGAATGGATTCATTATTTCAAAATACTAAAATGTTATGTTGTGATTGAAATGTTGAAATGTTTTGTTTCCTTTATGAATATTTTATGTGATACATGTATGTTATGGTTCTTGGGCATTGTTATGAAAATGGGTGGTTCCGTGATAAACTAAGGGCAGGTGAGCCCGATATAGCTCTCCAATGCATTGGGTAACGCGAAGGAGTGAAACGTTAAGGTTTCTCCGAAGAGATTTAGGGAATATACTGTGATGGGTATTCCAAACGTAACCAAGAGGGTTACTCCCTACGTAAGAATGTTATGAATGCCTCAAGTTACCTTTGTGTCTTATGTTTTCTATGATTTATTCATGATTTGATATGCCTATGTTTTATGGGTAAAGTATGATTTCATTCTCATGTATATATGAACTCATGTTTCCTTTCCATATTTTTTGTAACCCTTACTGAGCTTTTTATGCTCATCCCAAGTTTTTGAAATGTTTTTCACAGGTCAAGGGAAAGGTATATGATGTGATGATAGTGTCAAGGATGTGTCAAGAAAGAATCCGTGTTATATTTTAAATATGTTTCCATTGATGGGGAGAATGAATACTATCTTTTATGTAACCACTTTGTTTAAATGTGGAATGTAATGCAAGTTTCATGATCTAATTCTCTAAAACTCTAAACCTGGAAAGATCCTCAATGTGTAATCTTGTAATAACTCAAGATTAAGTAAGGTTTAAGGCTGGGGCCTTATAGTTGGTATCAGAGGTCGGTTTAGATAACTTTAGAGGTTAGGGTATTCTTTAAGAATAATTGACAATTACCATAATGGTTAGGATTTCAGAAAGAGTCTTCGTTTTAGATAAAGTGAATGAGTAAGTATATCTTATTGTCTATATTACTCATTAGTACATGATGGTTTTGTTGATATACTCACACTGACCTTTTTGGTTTTAGTAAATGGCTTGATCTAGCAGGCACCAAAGTAACAGTGGATGTGAAGGAAACTGTGACAGTTTTTTGAGCAAGCAACTGAATGATATGGGAGCTACAATGAGAACTATTTTGATTATCCTCAACCAACTATCTGAAGTCATGATTGACCACCTAAACCTTGGATATTTCTCTAAGGCATCATATATGCAAGAAACAAATCCCTACGGAAGTACAGGTAATAATCATAAAGGTAAGTGTGTTCAAAAACCTATGTGTCAAAGTTGTGGAAAGAAACACCTAGGAAAATGTTTCAAAGGGACAGAAATATGCTATAGATGTGGAAATGAAGGTCATAAAGCAAGAACCTGCCATGGAAAAAGGAAGCATCCAGTTGACTCGAGGAAAGGGAAAGAAGTTCTTTCTGAGGGATCAATTGAATATTTTAAATGTGGTGTGCATGGTCATTATGAAAACACATGTCCTATGAAGAAGTTTCGTGAATGGGGTCACCAAGAGCGTACCAATATTCGTTTACCAATACCTAATGCCATTCCGATTGAGGATGAAGAAACTGACAATGACCAATCAAAGGTATGTACTATTTCATGACTATTGTTTTCTTATTTTGGAATCTTAGGATATGATTCATGATTTTGTTTTTAGGAAAGAGGTATTTCGGAATAAGTTGGAAAGGAATGGATAATGGATCATGAAGAATGTTGAATGAGTAAGATGTCAACATATAAGGGCTTCAAGAGTTAGGGTGAAATTCTTAAGAGTATTAAGTCTCTTTTGATGATGGGGTTACATTAGAAGACTTTTTATATTATGTGTAACCCTGATGTTTAATATAGGAAAATTTTATTCAAGTAATAGTTATCTTTTCTTTTGTGGACATAGTTATAAAGAACCATTTGGGTTTATATGATCCTTACTTTTGAGGTAATTATGGGTTACCATATGTTATGATTGAAGTGAAAGGCATGAGATAAAATTGAGGTTAAATTATGTTATGGTTATTTTTGATGATTTTATCCCTTTTTGGGTAATGATTTGAGAATTATATAGTTTTGAAAAAAGGACAACACGCAGACCGTGTGACAACCCGTCGTGTCGGACAATGCCGCGGGAATCGAACCCACAACCAAAGTGTGACTGGTATTTTTCGCCTACCACTGGACTATGTGAAGTCCCTGGTTATTTTGACTGATTCTTTTTAGTTATATGATTTTATAAATTAAGAGTATGTTGATTTTGGAGGATATGTGATTAGGATAATTACTTTTCAATGTTATACTTTAGGAGCAACTGATGTTGTTTGGAGATAAATGTTACGATTTAACTTGGAAGACTATGTGACTAAATCCTTCAAATATTTGGGTTTCAATCTTATATTGGTTTACTTTGAAGAATTTTATGGACAAATTTTTTATCGGATGGTCCTTGTTGAACTTTGGGTTTTGTTGGGAAAATTTTGGAGATTAAGAATAGATTTTCTTTTTATAAGGGGTTATCCTTTTCTGGATTATCTGATCTTGTACTAACCTTTTTGGTTTTGGTTTTGGTTAAAGCCTAAATACATGGGATGTATATAGTTATCTTTTGGGGATTAGGTGATTCTCTAGAAGTTGATTATAGTACTCTTAATGCAAAAAAGTCTACCTAAATACTTGTCTTTTGGAAAAAATATGAGTTTGACTAAGGAATCTAGTAAAAGTTGAAAGTCAACATGATAAGTGATTATGCTTCCTTATGAATAAATTCCTCAATAAAAAGTAACTTAATACAAAAATGTTGTCTATTAACTTTTCCTACTGGGGAACCCAACACCGTTTAACCCATCACAAGTTTGTGATTTTCTTATTGTTAACTTTATCCTAAACATGTTTTCTATCACTCTCCATCAGAACATGACCCTATGTTTTCTCCTCCATGTCCATATTTTCATACTTGGAATCCTAGTATGGGTTAACTCGGGTGACCTCTGTGCTTATCTTTCTTTATTTTAAAGTGATTGTTTTACCGACTCTTGTTCCGATGTGGGACGTTCAAGGATGTTTCCAAGCGCAATTTTAAAATTGCGAGGACGCAATTCCCAAAAGGAGGGAAGGATGTAACACCCCAGGTAAATAAGGAATATGAAATTTTCATATTTATCCATATTTGTAAATAAAATATTAATATGACTTTAAAGGGGATGCTATGCTCGATGGCGTACCCAACACGCAACAACGTGTTTCTTGGGAATCTTACGTTGCACTCTAATAATAAAATAATATTATTTTAAATGGTAGTTAACATGTAGTCGTTGTAATGGCGGGAATGGATAGAAATAACTGAAATATGATTATATATGTTCTTAAATATTTTTACATTTATACAATAAAAGATAAAGGCTTAAAATACGGAAAGAATTCAATTTTAGGCGTATATGCCCTAGTTTTCACTAAAGGTTCACTTATCACCTTTTGATGGAGAACCGTCATTAAATATAGTTTTGTTCACTCTTAAAAATTCTTTTGGACCAAATAAAACTTTTATTAAGAATCGGGACATCAAAATTTACTTTGTGTAAATTTTTGGTATCTTTCTGATAAAGTTCTTTTTTTTAATGAATAGTGTAAAATGTTGTATTTTAATTCAAAAGCACTTTTTAATCTAATTTATTTATATGATTAGATTATATTTTTAATTGGTTTTAAAGTGAAATTAGAAAATATTTTTACCATTAAATCCAATAGTGGTCGTTGGAATCAATTACACTTTGAAATCAGACTTAAACTAGTGTCAATCTTTTGATACTTATTGTTTCATAAAACACGCTATTTGTCATGACAACGGGAATTAATTATTAAATTAATTAATGTGACTTATATGTTTTGAATTTTGTAAAACTGACTTCATTTTTGAATTCAGAATATCAAATATAGCTTAGGGTGAATTTTTGGGATTTTTCTGAAAAACTTCAATTTTTGATGAATAGTGAAACCACTAAGTGGTACTTATAAAAACTGATTTTCCGTTTAAATGAAATTTTGCCATCATTGTGTTTTGATTTTCAAAAATCCGACATACATGATTATCATTAAGAAGTAAAATGTGGTTCAATGAGATTAAAATAATTTTTTGGTGAATAGTAACTTTTTAAGTTTTTAATCGCGATTAGAGGTAATTAGTGTAGTTTAAGGTAAAAATGATATTATAAGAATGTGAAAACACCATGACACTTGTCCTACACCTATTGGTTGTATCATGGCCGACCAAGACAAGTCATGGGTCAACTTGGGGACCCCATGGATCCACTTTGGTTGGGAAATGACATAAATAACATTTTATTTAATGTAAAAGTAAAATTGACACAAACATGATATGTTTTACTAAAACAATTTTTAAGTGGGGTTATACAAGTCATATTTTTGATTATAAATATTCATTGGAAATCTAAAAATATTTCCTACATCATAGTATTTTTTTTATAATTTTTAGACATTAAATAAATTAAATTATTTATGACATAATAAAGATGCAGCGATGACATCATTATTTGACGATTTAAATAAAATGGAAAGATAATGTAAAATCTATGAACTACACATGTCCAAAACTTATTGGATGAGTGGATTTCGAAGCCTTATCACCTTATCCACGAATTATATCAATGTGGGACCTTTTGAAACCGAAACACATTTTCAAATAAAGTAATATTTCTTTACTTTCCAAAAGTACCCCTCCTCTCCTCTTATAAAAGGCCCCCACCTCTACCTCATTTAACACACTCCTCAAGCCTTTGGCTCGGCCAACCCCTGCCCATTTACTCTCTCCACATCTCTCTCCTCATCCTAGAGGATTCCCTTTGGGCAGAATCCTTTCAAAGGAATCCTTTAGGCTCAAATCAAAAGGAGTTACACTTTTAAAGGTAATTCATTCTCTCATGTTCATTTGTTTTATCCAACCCCCTAAACTCTTTTTATTTACTTCTTTTGTAACAACACCAGAATCTTCAATATAATAGGATGTTGTTATAATATTTATTCGAGCTACACTCTCACACAACTACATCAAATGGTTAAAGAACATACGGTTTCTGTGGATGGTAAAATTTTGCCTCCCGAAACGATGATTGTTCAATACTCATTTAACGCCTTCAAAGGTGGCCATTATGATGTCACTATTTTTATATATGATATATAATATGTTTATGTTTTATTTATGCTTCTTTATTTTTCATTTTTTTCTTACCTTTATGGCTTCCATTATGGGTATACGCGATATCTTCATTTAAGGAAGTGCGGACTACCGCCCCCTCAAAGTGATTTGATTCGTTAAATACCATATGTGGGATGTATAAAGGATGGAAATATGATATTATATATTATATTATACTGGAATTATAATATACCTTTATATCATTATTATTCCATTCTATAAAATACGAAATAGAAATGAAAGTAGCGTTCATGCGTACGTACGGCTTACCGTCTCCATGAACGGTGCATTTCATTTCTTACCTCTAAATGATTATGTAATGTTATAAATGCATGCATGTACTGGATATATATGAAATATATGATATATACATAATGAATACAATTCTGGATATAATAAACATTTGTCCACACAAACAACATGTAATTGTAAGAAGTCCACTTTCGACTTAAGAACCAAATATCGGCAAAACAAATATTATTAACTTAAATGATTACATAATGTTTATGACATGGTAATAAGTGGTATAAAAGTAATAATGAACTTGAAAAAGGTTCTTAAGGAATTATAAATTAACTCAAGTTTATTATTCAGGAGATTAAATAACGATCGAGTCAAGTCGGACCCGAGGTAAGGGATCTTACTCCTCTCTTTCTTTTTAAGTACACTCTTTTATGTCATTACTTTTAAAGCTCATATTTCTTGTTATTGGGATGATATTTTATATTACACTTACTGTAATTTTTATGTTCATGTGATGAGAGACCCTATTCTCTCTCATCAATCCATTTTGGAAGTTTTGAGTGGCGCCGTTAGGCTGCCAAACTTTCGTAAGAGATCTAACTTCTCTCTTTCTTTTTAAGTACTCTCCTTTAAGTCACTTCTTTTAAGATCCTCTTTGTAATGTTGGGGGATGTTCTTTTATATTCCTATTTCTGTACATTTTATTGTAATGTGATTAGATACCCTATTTGATCTCATCAATCCATATTCGGAAGTTTTATGTGGCGCCGTTAGGCTGCCGCGTTTTCGTAAGGGATTTTTCATCTCACTTTTATTCCCGTGAGATTTATGCTACATTCGCCACAAATTCAATTGAGTGGTGTATGTACTTCCCATTATTCTAATCTTTGTGTAATATACTTTCATTTATGAGTATTTACATAAATGACCTATTATCTTTCTTTCATGGGGTGTATGTTTTGAAAGATACCCAAGTCGGTAAGGGAAACTTTCACCCTCCTCTTTTTTTAAAAGACTTCTTTTATTGGGTCTTTTAATTTACATATTTTTATGTTGGGATATGTTCTCATACATCCTTATTGATGTAAATTTTATGTACAAGTGATGAGATACACTTTTTATCTCTCATCAACTCATTTTGATGTGATGCCGTTAGACTGTCAAGGGAACTTTTTAACCCAATTTCGATTTCTTTGGGTTCAACTTGTAGTCATTGAATATGTCATCCATTGAATATGTGTGAATGACCTTTTATTGTTTTACACTTAATATCCACTTATATTGGGTGTATATATATTTTTCACACATATTTTTGAGATTTATTTGTCCTTAATTTAAGGATACCTTCTTTATAAGGGATTTCATCACATTTGACATTTCTATTGAGGGTTCATTGTTGTTATGCACCAATTCACTCTTATATGGTGTATATACTGTCCTTTGGAGTATTATATCATGAATCCTTTTATTCTCATGATATTATAAAGTTATGACTAAATGTTATTCCTCGATTATTGTATTCAAGTGTCTCTAATTTTGGTAAAACCCCTTTAACCAAAATATCATTTTAAATGTTTTAATTATTTGTTCTTATTAACATCCGTGTTTTCAAAATGGTTTTAAGGATTTATTTATATGGATATTAATGGTTTAAAATGTTAAAAGCTTCAAGGTGGTATGGGACACTTTGAATCAAAAATCTCTTTATTAAATGTTTTAAATGGTTTTGGAAATGGTTTCTTTTTGAATGGATTCATTATTTCAAAATACTAAAATGTTATGTTGTGATTGAAATGTGGAAATTTTTTGTTTCCTTTATGAATATTTTATGTGATACATGTATGTTATGGTTCTTGGGAATTGTTATGAAAACGGGTGGTTCCGTGATAAACTAAGGGCGGGTGAGCCCGATATAGCTCTCCAATGCATTGGGTAACGCGAAGGAGTGAAACGTTAAGGTTTCTCCGAAGAGATTTAGGGAATATACTGTGATGGGTATTCCAAACGTAACCAAGAGGGTTACTCCCTACGTAAGAATGTTATGAATGCCTCAAGTTACCTTTATGTCTTATGTTTTCTATGATTTATTCATGATTTGATATGCCTATGTTTTATGGGTAAAGTATGATTTCATTATCATGTATATATGAACTCATGTTTCCTTTCCATATTTTTTGTAACCCTTAATGAGCTTTTTATGCTCATCCCAAGTTTTTGAAATTTTTTCACAGGTCAAGGGAAAGGTACATGATGTGATGATAGTGTCAAGGATGTGTCAAGAAAGAATCCGTGTTATATTTTAAATATGTTTCCGTTGATGGGAAAAATGAATACTTTCTTTTATGTAACCAATTTGTTTAAATGTGGAATGTAATGCAAGTTTCATGATCTAATTCTCTAAAACTCTAAACCTGAAAAGATCCTCAATGTGTAATCTTGTAAAAACTCAAGATTAAGTAAGGTTTAAGGCTGGGGCATTATACATATTCAATCTCGTATGCATGAGACTGGATATGAATTTGTAGGACCACATTTTCCAGATTATGTTTTCAGGCAGAGATAGTTGCAAGAATATTATTTGTCCATGAAAAGAGGGATCTCTTGTATGATGACTCATTTGAAATGGTTTTGGAATTGAAATTTGGGAAAACCCCAATTCCATTGAATTGGGTGTGTTTATGGAAATTGGCCGATTTAAACTGTTTAATTTAAATTGTGGATTTGATGGAAATGATTTCAATTAAATTGTTTATTTTAATTGTGAAATGAATTGTTTAATGATGGAATTGGTTTTGAATGGATTTCAAACTTATGAAAATGGCTTAAAAAGGATTTGATAGAAACCCATTGGTTTTATCTTGTGGAAAGGCATGTTTTGAATAAAACCTATTTTGGTTTTAAATGGAATGAAATTGGCACTTTTTGAAATGGGAGAATGGGATTGATCGTATTTTAAGCATTCTTAAAATAGTTCGCCCATCATTTAATAGCGCATGTAAGCCTTAGGTAGTTAGTGAGTTATTTGGATACACTCTACGTTACGACTATGTTATAAAACATACATGTAGTGGGTCACATCCCCGACGGGTTGGTGAGGAGTCTCCTTTAGCCAGTGTCATAGAGACGTGTGTATACACATTTTGCTGAGTTCACATAGAGAGTGAGAAATCCTATAACTGGTTAATACTGTCGTACCTTTTGGCAGATGACCATGTTGCTCGCTTGTTTATTTATATGTGAAATATAAATGTATACCAATACTTATGAACTACTTTACATGGCTGTTGAATTTATATAAACTGATTTATATAACTGTTTTACTTAAGCCATTGTTTTAGAAATATTCCATCATTTGTAAAGCCTTTGCTTAAAATATTTATTTCCATCATTTAAAAATGTATAGCATATTTCCATATAATATGCTTTTGAATTTCCAAACCTGTTTATTTAAAAATTGAAAACTTTTATCTGGATAATCTATATTTGGCATCTGTTACGGAATCTTTGGTGGTATCCTACTAGGCTTAGGCTCACACCCTACTTTTGCCTCCGGGTGTTTGTAGACTTTCTTCTTCCAGGTTCGAGTAAAGGGAAGGGATCTCTTAGAGGTGATTCCAGCTGCTGAACTTTGGTCTTGGTGAGTAGTGTCCTTAGGGACCTTGGTGCTGTTTTCCCATCTTTAGTACTTGGGTTGTAGTATTTTGCGCTTTTTATGCCTCTTTGTATTCTGATACATCACTCCCAGTGGAGTTTCTTTTGTTATGCACACTGTTTTGTTTTCTTTTGCTTCTGCATTCTTGTGGAAAAATTGTTCCCACTTGTATGTCGTATGACGCCAGGTGCTAGTTGTCGACCCATGGGGATCGGGAACGCCCTTCGGGCTATGTCAGGGCCGGCTCAGTTATCGGGCTACCAGGGTACCCGGGCTGGTTCGTGACACATACATACATACATACCTACATACACACATTCATACGTACATACATACAAACATACGTACATATATACATTCCAATAATACATACATACAAAAAGGCATGCATTCATACATACATATATACATCCAAGCATACACACATTAATACATATATACCTATAAACATCCAAACATTCATATATTCATATTTACATACATGCATACATACATACAGACATATATACATACAAATAAACAAACAAACATACATACATACATACATATATAAATACAAACATACATACACACACAGACACATACATACATACATAAATACATACATATATACAATCATTCATTCATACATACATACATACATATAGACAAACACACACACACACACACACATACATTAACGCGCGCGCTCACGCACACACACACAAACACACACATACATACAAACATACAAGCATACAGACACAGACACAGACACACACTCACACACACATTTAGACACAAACACACACACACACACACTCACAAACAAACATACACACTAACATTCATTCAAACATACATACATACATACATACATACATACATACATACATACATACATACATACATACATACATACATACATACATAAATATAAACATACATACATACAACCATACATCCATCCATACATACATACATACGTACAGACACACACACACACACACACACACACACACACACACATATATATACCTACTTACATACATATATACAAACATCAATACATGCATGCAAGCATGCATACTTACATACATACATGCATACATACATATATACATACATACATACATACATACATACATTCATCCATACATACATAATACATACATACATACATCCATACCTACATCCATCCATACATACATACATACATACATACATACATAACTACATACAAACAGACACACATACATACATACACACATACATACATACACACATACATACATACATGAATTCATACAGACATACATATATACAAACAAACAGATAGACAGACATACCTACATACAGACACACACACACACACACACACACACACACATACATACATACATACATACATAGATACATACATACATACATACATACATGCATACATACATACATACATACATACATACATACATACATACATACATACATACATACATGCATACATACATACATACATACATACATACATACATACATACATACATACTTACATACATACCTACATACGTACATAAATAAATACATACATGCATGCATTGTCACGACCCGCCCTTGGGGTCCGTGCCGTGACTAACCCAAGCCCGCCTTCCATAGGCCAGGGGCTGGCGACTAGCACCAAGGCGTAAATCCCCGTAAAAAGGGAAGGCATTGCCTTTGTAAAGTAAACACACACAACAGAGTAAACAAGCCGAAAGTAAACACTAAACAAAAGCAGAGTACAACTGAAAGTGCGGAAAATTAAATGGGCCAGTATACAAACCCAAACTGAAAGTAAAGTACAACTCGAAAGGGAAAACAGCAACTGAAAAGTAAAAGCCGCTACTCCGAGCTGTCCACTGGAAATCCCACCTGAAGGGTGGGTACAGATAGCTCCTCTGCTCCACGGGTCCCGCCGTCCGCTCCGAGCACGTCCCGCCCAGTGGTCCACCTCCGGGCACCGTCCCGCTCTGCAAGCCTTAGCTAAGGTCAACGCTGTCCGTCGTCTGTAACCAACACAACGTAGTGCGGGCAAAGCCCGTGCAGGGGTGAGTATAAGCTACTCAGTAGGGACCCCGAGACCCCTGAAGGTCTCTCAAAATCCACAAAGGATAAACCACGAAGAAAGGTACAATCACGAAGTAACAACCGAAACTGCTTAGGTATATGCCCATACATATACCTAAGTCATCAATTCAAATACGCTCCAACCTCCGAGCCCAAGTACAACTCAGTCCACACAGGATAGTAAACGTATTCCACACAGGAAAGCAAAACGTAACCCACACAGGATTGCACAACAAAATCCACACAGGAAAGTAATAGGATTCAGCTCACACAGGTATACTTCTTCAAGGACGATAAAGATGATCACTGATCCATCTAAGTCGTCGGACCCACGAAGGATCGATAGGTAACTAACCCCCGCAATGACCCACACAGGACCTGTAGGCGCTGGCTCACACAGAACCGCTGAGCGCAAGGACCCACACAGGATCGGGCCCACACAGGACCTGTAGCACTGATCCACATAGGATCGCTGAGTGCTGAAGTCGTCGTCGTCGAATCCACACAGGATCTCTGTACTGTCGTCGTCGCAGTCACAGTAGCAGTAGCAGCAGTAGTAGCAGTAGAACAGTCGCAGCCAGCACTAGGGTTCCCGCACACAGCAAGCTCGTTCGGAGGGTCCGCTCCACGAGCCGAGAGGCTGATACATCAACTGTAACGAAGACCAGAGTTGATGTATCCAAAAGTTCCGTATCGTCAACAGGAACTCAACGCAACAGACGGCGCGTCGATCGGACGCCCGGTCTGAGAGTTATTGGCATTTTCGTCTCCGGGGCCCGGTTGGTTTTCAAAGCAAAACCAACCCGACCGTACTCCACATGCGTCCAAAACTCGGGCGGAGTATTCCAAAAGATCCGTCTCACTATGAGGAACACAACGCGACTGACGGCGCGTCAATCGGACGTTCGTAGCTCAAGATATGAGTGTTTCCGCTCCGAAGGCCCGGTTGGTTTCGTGAACGAACCAACCCGGCCGAACTCAAAGTAATCCGAAACCTTGAGTGTGATATACCGAAACGACCGTCTCGATCCAAGGATCGCGTTGCCGCAGACAGTTCGTCATTCGGAGGTCCGAGACTCAAGTTATGACCAAAAGACCGGAACAGGTTCGAAACGGGGGGGTCCGGGTCCGGGCCGACCCGGCCCGACCCCCCCTGGGGCGGTCCGGCGGCGCGGCGGCCGGCGGCGGCGCGGGGGACCGCGGCGGCTTGGCGTCGCGAGGTGGCTGCACGCGGGGGCTAAGCCCCCGCTGATTGAAAGGCGGCACGGCCTTTGTGCCGCGCCATTTCCAAGAAACGGCCCCCGCACGTGGGGGCCGGCTGGAAAATAAAACCGGGGGGCTGCTGCCCCCCCTTTATATGAAAACCGCCCCCCTTTAAGAGGGGGGTTTTTATGCGCTGGCCGGGGGATTAATTCCCCCGGTTTAACGTTATCCGGCCGGCCAGCTGGCCGACCGGTTTTCTCCAACGGGACCGGAAATTCTGGTCCCCTCTTCGGCTTCCGACGCCGGCGGCCCGGCCGCCGGTCTTCTCTTCCCGCCGCGGCCCGGAACCGGCCGCGGTCTCCTCGTCCCGCCGCGGCCCGGAACCGGCCGTGGTGTTCGTCGTCCGGCGCGGTGCGACGGCACCGCGCCCCCTTCGTCGTGCCTTGATTCCTTTCAACGCGGCGCGACGACGTCACGTTCTTGAAGATTCTTCCTCGGCGTGGCGCGACGGCGCCGCGTAAAATAATTGTACGATTATCCGCGTGGTGTGACGGCACCACGCCACTTTGCTTCCACCCGCAAGATTAAACAACAAGAACGATGGAGGGGGTTCGGCCGTGTTCATGCGGTCCGGCCCCCTCACGTTAAGCAATAACGCATCTTTAAATAATCCAAAGCCACACGTTAGACTTGCTAAAATTCATGATCAAAAATAGAATAACTAAACAATAATCAACAACCCCTACCTCGGGTATAAGGTTCGAATATTGTCAACGTTCCGCGGAAGACGACGTCGCGGAGGTCGGGCGTCGCGGTAGCCGTTCGTCAAATCCGATGACGAAGGGATGCGTTCGAAGAGACACCTCGTTGGCGAAACTTCTTATGTCGACGAAGGGAATCCGAGGAGGAAGCGGCGTTCCCACTCGTTGACACGGAAGACGAAGAAGAGCGGAGCGGCGTTCTTCGTCGGGACTTGAGCGTTCTTCGACAAGTTGAGCGTTCTTCGTGATCTTCGTCAGAGATGAAGAAGAAGAAGAAAAAGCTCTCCACCTCTCAAGAAGACAAACAATTAACCAAAATAAAATAAGACAACATCTTATTTTATTAACACATAACACACTATAATTTCAAATGTTTGAAATTCAAAAGGATTAACTCCCATAATTAAATATGTAACTCAAGTCATTTATTGAGGCGTTAAGGGAGTTGAGAGAATATGAAAGGTTTAGGAGTTCGTGTGGGCCCCACCACACTTAATCCTCCCAAGGGAGGTTAAGTGGGTGTGGGTCCCACTTCCAACCCCCTTTGGTAGGTTTTATCAAGTTATAATAAAATTTGTTCTTCACAAATTTTATTTAACTCAAACTAAAAACCCCAAAACTAAATTTCAACCCGCAACAAACGCAACATCCGAAAAGGTCTCTTTAAGCGAATATTGGTGCTGCAAGTTCATCGGTGCCCTCGGATTTCAATTTCGAGCACCGAATCAAAAGTTAGGAAAACCCGCTCGTTCGTTCACTGAACGTACCCGAGCAAAACTTCAGAAATTAATTCCGGGCACTCCGGGCCTCGGAATCAGGTGCCGTCTGAAACCGCGCTCTTGTAAAATTCTAAAGAAAATTAAGAAAAAATTTCCCTTGAATTTTACGGGTCTTTACATTACTCCCACCTCAGGGCTTTACGTCCCCGTAAAGATACATCAAAAACTAGGGAAACAAATTAGGGTACTGAGCACGCATCTGAGCCTCCCGCTCCCATGTGCTCTCCTGGAGATTCCCGTGCTGCCATCTGATGCGTACAAGAGGAATCGATCGCCCACGCAGGACCCGCTCCTGTCGATCCTCTATCTCCACCGGAACCTTCGTGAAAGTCGCCCCATCGTCAACGTCAAGCTCCCCATGGTCAATGATGTGCGTCGGGTCGTGCACGTATCTCCTCAGCTGGGATACGTGGAAGACGTCGTGTACCCGGTGCAACTGAGGTGGTAGAGCCAGGCGATAAGCCACCTCACCAATCCTGCTGAGAATCTGGAAGGGTCCGATGAAGCGCGGAGATAACTTGCCGCCTCGGCCAAATCTCCGAATACCACGTCGAGGTGAGACTCGCAAGAAGACGTGGTCGCCATCCTCGAACTATAGTGGCCTCCGCCTCCTGTCAGCATATGACTTCTGCCGGCTCTGAGCTGTCCTCATCCGCTCCTGGATGACCTGGACCTTCTCTGTCGTGGCCTGGACCATCTCTGGTCCCACGAGTGCTGACTCTCCAGGGTCTGTCTAGCACAAAGGAGATCTACAAGTTCGGCCGTACAATGCCTCGTACGGTGCCATCCCAATGGTGGAGTGGTAGCTTTTTTTGTACACAAACTCCACCAAGGGTAGGTGGTCCTCCCAGCTACGACCAAAGTCGAGGACACATGCGCGGAGCATGTCCTCGAGAGTCTGAATGGTCCTCTCCGTCTGACCATCCGTCTGAGGGTGGAAGGCTGTGCTCAGACGTAGCTGCGTCCCGAACGCCTCCTGTAACCCCTTCCAAAGCCGGTAAGTAAAGCGGGCATCTCGATCGGAGACGATAGATGATGGCACGCCGTGGAGCCGCACAATCTCCTGAACGTAGAGACGTCCCAAGCTCTCTACTGAGCCCTGCTCTCTGATGGGTAAGAAGTGTGCCGACTTGGTGAGTCGGTCAACAATCACCCAGATGGAGTCGTGACCTCTAGAAGTGCGTGTAAGTCCAGTCACGAAGTCCATAGATATGCCGTCCCACTTCCACTCCGGAACCTCCAAGGGCTGTACCAAGCCTGCTGGTACCTGATGCTCTGCCTTCACCTGCTGGCAGGTAAGGCATCGAGAAACGAACTCTACTACTGCCTTATTCATGCCCGGCCACCAGTGCTGTCGTCTGAGGTCCTGGTACATCTTCGCCACTCCAGGATGTACCGCCAAAGGAGAAGTGTGAAACTCTCTCAGCACTTCCTCTCGCAAGGCGACTGGTACCATGGTACGTCCTCTGAAAAGGATGTCGTGCTCTGCTCCAAGGGAGAAACCATCAAGTGCCAGTCCCGAGGATATCTGTGCACGCCGTGTCTCACAGTCAGCGTCCTCACGCTGTGCCTCTCTGACCCGCTGTAGTAGTGGAGGAGTGACTGTGAGAGACTGAAGAAAGGCTGCTCCATCACTATCCACGAAGGATATCTGCAAAGAGGCTAGCTGCTCCGTCGCCTCCTCAAGTAGCTGAATGCCCGTCCTACTGCTGAGGGCATCGGCTACTACGTTCCCCTTACCAGGAGTATAGACTATCTCAAAGTCATAGTCCTGGAGGAACTCGAGCCATCGCCGTTGTCTCAGGTTCAGGTCCTTCTGCGAGAAGATATACCTGAGACTCTGATGATCGGAAAAGACTGTAAAGCGCTCGCCCATCAGATAGTGTCGCCATGTCTTCAGAGCGAAGACCACTGCTGCTAACTCCAGGTCATGGGTAGCGTAGTTCTGCTCATGTGGCCTCAACTGACGTGATCCATAGGTGATCACGGCCCGCTCCTGCATCAGAACACATCCGAGTCCGGTCCCTGATGCATCGCAGTAGACTACGTACCCTACTCCCTCCTCAGGCAACCTCAAGATAGGTGCGCTAGTCAATCTCTGTCTCAGCTCCTGGAAGCTCTGCTGACATCTGTCAGACCACACGAAGGGTTTCCCCTTCTTCATCAAAGCTGTGAGTGATGCCGCAACTCTAGAGAAGTCTGGCACGAATCTCCGATAGTATCCAGCTAGTCCCAAGAAACTCCGAACCTCAGTCACGCTCCTGGGTGGCTCCCAAGCTAACACAGCCTCAATCTTCGCGGGATCCACTACAACTACCGCCTCAGAGATAACGTGTCCCAAAAAGTGGACCTCACGTATCCAGAACTGGCACTTCGAGAGCTTACTGTAAAGCTGGTGCTCTTGGAGTGTGTCAAGAACAACTCGCAAGTGATAGGCGTGCTCCTCCTCTGTCGTAGAGTAAATCAGAATGTCGTCGATGAAGACCACGACAAACCGATCGAGGTATGGCTGAAAGATCCTGTTCATGAGAGCCATGAACACTGCTGGAGCATTGGTTACACCGAAAGGCATAACCAAGAACTCATAGTGGCCATACCGACATCTGAAGGCCGTCTTCTGCACATCCTCGTCTCTGACTCTGAGCTGATGATAGCCTGACCTGAGATCTATCTTCAAGAACCACCGTGCTCCCTTGAGCTGATCAAAGAGGTCATCAATCCTCGGTAGCGGATACTTGTTCCTCACTGTCACCTGGTTCAGGCGACGATAGTCAACACAAAGTCGCAAGCTCTCGTCCGCCTTCTTGGCGAACAAAATCAGGGAAGCCCAGGGTGAAACACTGGGTCGGATGAACCCCTTGCCCTGTAAGTCTTCCAACTGTACCCGTAGCTCTCGAAGCTCGGCGGGGGCCATCCGATATGCTGGAGTGGATATCGGGGTTGTCCCGGGGTACAAGTCAATATAAAAGTCTACCTCTCTGCGAGGAGGTAGCCCTGGAACATCATCGGGAAAAACGTCCGCAAACTGATCCACCACTGCAGGAAAACCAGGACTCCGCACGTCAACTGCTCCAAGGATGAGGCTAGCCAACTGATGAGTGATGGGCTGTCCTCTCCTCCGCGGAAGTCCATCCTGTGCTGCTAAGGCTCCCTTCTCACCGGTGAAGGTGAACCTGCTCCCGTCGGTGCGTACACATCGCACCTTGCGCCTAAAACAGTCAATCTGTGCATGGACCGTAGATAGCCAATCCATGCCCAAGATGACGTCGTAAGGCCTCGACGCTGCTACAAGAAGATCCCAGCCGAAGCTCTCGCCTCCTAGAGTAAGATCACACTGCCGGCACCAGTGCGTAATCGTCGAGTTTGCTCCCGTAGGAGTCTCTAGCCGTAAGGATCGAGCCAACGGCTCTGTCGGAATCTCCGAGATCCGAACAAGGGCAGCGGCTATGAAAGAGTGACTCGCTCCTGTGTCTATAAGAACTGCAGCAAGGGTGGAATAGACACAGATAGTACCTCGAATCATCTCGGGTGCACCGTGGTCGTAGGCCTCTGCTGCCTGGAGTTGTGCCTGTCGCTACCCGCCAGCTCCCTGTGGTCGGGGTGGACCTCCTGGTGGTGGTGGTGGTAGAGCCTCAAAGCGTCGGCCACCACCGGCTGCTCGTCCAGCTCCTCTGCCTCGTCCGCCTCCTCCCTGCGGACCGCCACGGTCGACCCTCTGCCTCTGCCTCGGTGGTCCCTCAACCGTCTGCTGCTCCTCGGCACGGCGGGTCGGGCAGTCACGAGCCATGTGGCCCTGCCCGCCGCACGAGTAGCACTGTCCGCCTCTCGTAAGACAGGCTCCGCGCTGTGTGCCCCGCACTGCTGAGCCAGTGTCCTGAGGTCGTCTGCCCGAAGGTCTGGTCTGTCTGGACCCCTGAGTCATCCGTCGACTGCCTGCTGCCGATGACTCTGCCACGTGCCGCCCTGAGGTGGGTCTCTGTGCTGGTGTAGACTCAGCAAGGAAGCTCTCGATCAGAAGAGCCCGCTCCAGTACTCTTGTCTGAGTCGGTATGCTGAGGGAGATCAGCGATGCCCTGATCTCGTGTCTCAAACCCTGCTCGAAGGTCCGGGCCCGGAAGAATGGGTCACGTACCATGTCGGTCGAGTAGCGCGAGAGATCGGTAAATCTCACCGAGTACTGAGCGACCGTCATGCTGCCCTGCCGCAGCTGTAGAAGCTCCTGGATACGCACCGCACAAAGGGTGGCTGGGACGAACTCCGAGCGGAAGAGGCTCTCAAAGTCCGTCCAAAGAAGAGATGCCTCATCGTGCACCTGGAGCATCAGGCTCCACCATCGTCCTGCTGCTGCGTGTAGTAGGCTCGCAGCGAGGATCACCATGAGGTCTGCTGGTGTCCTCACTAGCCTAAACACTCGTACTACTGCCTCCAGCCAGTCCTCTGCTGCCTGGGGATCCGTCTCCCCGCGAAACCTAGGCGGTCGCTGGCGCTGAAACGCATGCAGTGCGCTGAGGCGACGTGCATCGTCAGCGGCTGCTGCTGGAAGCATCGGGGGCTCGGCGGGTAAAGCTACCGCCGGTGCCACTACTGGAAAAGGGCCCTGCACCGAGGCCTCGTCGCTCGGTGGGCTGTCGTCTCGCTCGACTCTCGGAACCCTAGCTGGCTGTCGTCGTGGGGCCATCCTGAAAAGGAAACAGGTGCGCCACGGTCAGAACAGTATACCTGGTGAGCTGATATAAGTAATCACAAAGAAAACTTTGAAACACACACGCAATCAATGTTTTCGTGCATTAAGTCGGAAATCAGAAGTCAGGGTCCTGGTGTACGGATACGTCGGCCGCCGCACCAACACTGGACTCCCTGGACTGATAACCACACTCAATACGCTAAACATTATTGCTTCACATAGAAAAGATCAGAGTTCACGGTAGAACCGAACTCCTCTGATACCAATTTGTCACGACCCGCCCTTGGGGTCCGTGCCGTGACTACCCCAAGCCCGCCTTCCATAGGCCAGGGGCTGGCGACTAGCACCAAGGCGTAAATCCCCGTAAAAAGGGAAGGCATTGCCTTTGTAAAGTAAACACACACAACAGAGTAAACAAGAGGAAAGTAAACACTAAAAAAAAGCAGAGTACAACTGAAAGTGCGGAAAAGTAAATGGGCCAGTATACAAACCCAAACTGAAAGTAAAGTACAACTCGAAAGGGAAAACAACAACTGAAAAGTAAAAGCCGCTACTCCGAGCTGTCCACTGGAAATCCCACCTGAAGGGTGGGTACAGATAGCTCCTCTGCTCCACGGGTCCCGCCGTCCGCTCCGAGCACGTCCCGCCCAGTGGTCCACCTCCGGGTACCGTCCCGCTCTGCAAGCCTCAGCTAAGGTCAACGCTGTCCGTCGTCTGCAACCAACACAACGTAGTGCGGGCAAAGCCCGTGCAGGGGTGAGTATAAGCTACTCAGTAGGGACCCCGAGACCCCTGAAGGTCTCTCAAAATCCACAAAGGATAAACCATGAAGAAAGGTACAATCACGAAGTAACAACCAACACTGCTTAGGTATATGCCCATACATATACCTAAGTCATCAATTCAAATACGCTCCAACCTCCGAGCCCAAGTACAACTCAGTCCACACAGGATAGTAAACGTATTCCACACAGGAAAGAAAAACGTAACCCACACAGGATTGCACAACACAATCCACACAGGAAAGCAATAGGATTCAGCTCACACAGGTATACTTCTTCAAGGACGATAAAGATGATCACTGATCCATCTAAGTCGTCGGACCCAGGAAGGATCGATAGGTAACTAACCCCCGCAATGACCCACACAGGATCGGGCCCACACAGGACCTGTAGCACTGATCCACGTAGGATCGCTGAGTGCTGAAGTCGTCGTCGTCGAATCCACACAGGATCACTGTACTGTCGTCGTCGCAGTCACAGTAGCAGTAGCAGCAGTAGTAGCAGTAGAACAGTCGCAGCCAGCACTAGGGTTCCCGCACACAGCAAGCTCGTTCGGAGGGTCCGCTCCACGAGCCGAGAGGCTGATACATCAACTGTCACGAAGACCAGAGTTGATGTATCCAAAAGTTCCGTATCGTCAACAGGAACTCAACGCAACAGACGGCGCGTCGATCGGACGCCCGGTCTGAGAGTTATTGGCATTTTCGTCTCCGGGGCCCGGTTGGTTTTCAAAGCAAAACCAACACGACCGTACTCCACCTGCGTCCAAACCTCGGGCGGATTATTCCAAAAGATCCGTCTCACTAAGAGGAACACAACGCGACTGACGGCGCGTCAATCGGACGTTCGTAGCTCAAGATAGGAGCGTTTCCGCTCCGAAGGCCCGGTTGGTTTCGTGAACGAACCAACCCGGCCGAACTCAAAGTAATCCGAAACCTTGAGTGTGATATACCGAAACGACCGTCTCGATCCAAGGATCGCGTTGCCGCAGACGGTTCGTCATTCGGAGGTCCGAGGCTCAAGTTATGACCAAAAGACCGGAACAGGTTCGAAACGGGGGGGTCCGGGTCCGGGCCGACCCGGCCCGACCCCCCCTGGGGCGGTCCGGACGGCGCGGCGGCGCGGGGGACCGCGGCGGCTTGGCGCCACGAGGTGGCTGCACGTGGGGGCTAAGCCCCCGCTGATTGAAAGGCGGCGCGGCCTTTGTGCCGCGCCATTTGCAAGAAACGGCCCCCGCACGTGGGGGCCGGCTGGAAAATAAAACCGGGGGGCTGCTGCCCCCCCTTTATATGAAAACCGCCCCCCTTTAAGAGGGGGGGTTTTATGCGCTGGCCGGGGGATTAATTCCCCCGGTTTAACGTTATCCGGCCGGCCAGCTGGCCGGCCGGTTTTCTCCAACGGGACAGGAAATTCCGGTCCCCTCTTCGGCTTCCGACGCCGGCGGCCCGGCCGCCGGTCTTCTCTTCCCGCCGCGGCCCGGAACCGGCCGCGGTCTCCTCGTCCCGCCGCGGCCTGGAACCGGCCGCGGTGTTCGTCGTCCGGCGCGGTGCGACGGCACCGCGCCCCCTTCGCCGTGCCTTGATTCCTTTCAACGCGGCGCGACGACGTCGCGTTCTTGAAGATTCTTCCTCGGCGTGGCGCGACGACGCCGCGTAAAATAATTGTACGATTATCCGCGTGGTGCGACGGCACCACACCACTTTGCTTCCACCCGCAAGATTA